>JAEQBH010001681.1:0-2784596 GCA_016808115.1 Tetrastigma voinierianum
GCGACATCACAACGATCATCCGGAACAGCAGGTCAACTCATGTCGCGGACATCAAGAAATGCACGCGGAAGACTGGCGGTCACGACATCGTGCGACGCCTGAAATCGCAGAGACGTGACAAGATGTCGCTGACAAAAGATCGTCGACATCGCAACGTACGCTGACAAAGCCGCAGAGTCATAAAGCAAGGTCGCGACTCAATCCGATGTCGCCACATCAAGAGCAACCACTGGAAGCCCCAGAGAAGTAAATCGATGTCGCCACACTGCACTCCGCCTCGCCGAAAGGTAAAGTCATAAAGTAAGGTCACGACAATGGAATGATGTCGCTACGTAAGACCGAAGTTCGACACCGAAAAACAACGAGAGGAGTCTCAAAGACCGAAGTCGATGTCGCTGACATGAGACCGGTCAGCACGATCGTGAACGACCGCATCGTGATGCGTAACCATAAGTGGACGCCGCGACAAGACATCATGTCGCGACAACACGAGCGTACCAGCTGAAGCCTACAGCTTCCATAAGATGATGTCGCGATACGACCGGTCGCGATATCCGCATTATCAAATAAGATCGCAGCGGCCTTAAGTCAAGTCGGATAGCGATGATGATGTCACGGCATCAAGAATGAGTAAATCAAGGCTATATAAAGGTACGCCGGTCGCTGATGCGGATCGATAATGCGACTTCGGCGATGTCACGACAAGGAACCGGTCGCGACGTGAATGAGAATCGCCCGATACTCTACATCTACGCCAGCTACATCGGGATTTAGCCCAATTTAGAAACCCTATAAATACACACTTATCCGTACCTCGCAGTGCTTCGCGCCTACGCATTTGCAGGTCCGGATAAATAAAGCCTATTCTTCTTTATTTTTTCTTTCTCTTTTCTTTCTTAATTTTTCATTTCCGTCGTTTAGAAGCGGTGTATGCTCTCGTATTTTATTTTTAGTTGTATTTTTAAGATACGGATGTTATCGTTTATTTGGTGAATCACGAATTCATTTTATTTTCAAATTACTACGAAATGTTTGAAGTTCGAGACAAATTTACGGGAGTCGATTGTTCGATTTCAATTCTGATCATTCTTATGATCGGAGGAATCTTTGTATCGTGTAATTAGGTAATTGAGAATCCGGCTTCCATTAAGTGAACATGATAGTCGAGTTTATCTTTCTGTGTCGTTCTAAGCCGGTTTGTTAATTTAGGTTCACAATTTTACTTGATTTTTAGTTTTATTGATTTTGGATCGAATACCGAGTTTCTTATGCAGATTGGGAGTGCGTCATTACGATTTCAAGGAAGTCCTCTGCGTGACACAGGGAAGACAATCCTGAGGTAACGTCTAGTTCTTTGAAGGTATACTAGCTTTGCTATTAGGGATCACCGTGGCAGCTTTAGGATTCACTTGGATAAATCCTCTTCTCACTTGAAGTCAGAATGAGTTGAATGAGTTATCCACTTAAGCAATGAAGTTCACCTAAGTCGGATAAGTGAGACCAATCCGTGTTAGGCGAGATCTAATCAAGGAAAGGTTGATCTATCCTAATTTCGAGGAGAGAAATACGGAAGTTGTATATCCTTGCTTGACCCGATAGCAGGGTTAAGTTTCTGAGTCCATAAAATGGGTATGAAGTATTGTAAAGAAAAATACCGGATTAAGGAAGTCCTTTTAAAAAAGTAGTTATTTAATTCCTTTGTATTCGAGAGAATCGGGTGTAAATAGATAATGAAATGTGGGCATGGAGAGATCAGTACATAACCTAGCATATGAGCCAGATTTATTTTGGGCGTAGTTAATCAATTTTATCGGGAGTAACTAGGAGATCGATAGTTATTTATCCTTGTTTCTATTGATGTGTCCTCACGAGATAACTGTCGGTATTCAGTTCTTTTATTAAGAAATTCTTTATTCTTTATTCTTCATTTTCAGTATGTTGGATAGTTCGAGTTAATTTCCTCTTGTTGTTTAATTTTCCGGCACCTTAATCTTTGGATCTACTATCATTTGGCGACCGAATAATATTGAAATTGAGTAGTCGGGGTAGTTGATTTAAAATTCTTGAGATCTACGTAGGATCGATATGCGGACTTAAATCCATTTTATTACTTGTCGACTGTGCACTTGAGAATATCGGACCAAAACCAACTTTGAAAAAAAAGGATTTACTCTAAGAGAGATTGGTGGTTTATATAGTATAATATCAGTGAAGTTTTATGACATTGTTAGGGATTAGACAACAGTCGCTGGTGATAACGTCATGATCTTGCATGCATAACTAATGCATAAATATGCAACGTGTTTTGGTCACAACAAGGTTTTATGGCGCCGTTACTTAGTGGATAAAAAATTTAATAAATCAATATTGAACGAAAGAAGGAAATATTAATTTGGACATTTTAAAAAGAAAAAGAACAAAAAATAGCGTTTTATCACGATGACTCATTTAGCCATGAACTTTAACAAAGCCATATTGAAAATGTTTGTTGATTTGACCTAATCCTATTAATGGAAGTGTGTTTTGCTTTGAGAAAAACTTTGATGCACATAGGAAAGCAGAACCGTCGATTCAGTGACCACGAAATAGAAAGGACCTTTCGGAAGCTTGAGAAAAGACCAGAAGAGAAACTCGGCCATGGAAGAAGAAAGAGCGAGATCAGGTTGAAATACATCTGGAGGAAGTTAGAAGGCCTCAGGTCAGCGTCTGATGGAGGATTTACGGAGACTGATTATCTGGGAAAAGAATACTCGGCCATGAATGACTGCGGTTGATGCAATGGTACGAATTGGAAGCGACAAATTCTGATAGTCCGAGCGACATGGTTCACGGTCATCCCAGCGAAGATCGAGCAGGCACTGGGAAGATTCCTCGGGATGGCCAATCTTGATAAATTGAATGGGGTGAGACGAAGTCGTAAA
Organism: Tetrastigma voinierianum; assembly: GCA_016808115.1. NCBI lineage: Eukaryota > Viridiplantae > Streptophyta > Magnoliopsida > Vitales > Vitaceae > Tetrastigma > Tetrastigma voinierianum. Next base: position 2,922 of record JAEQBH010001681.1, read on the forward strand.
GCGCACCTATTCCCATTCTCCTAGAATCTGGCGGCTACATGGTATGAATCATTTACCATATGGTTATTGATACTTGGGAGGAGTTAGTTGAGGCCTACTTAGGTAGATTCTTTCCCCGGCCTTAACGAAGAAGGAAATCATTGTGTTCCGGCGGGGGAAGATGAAAGCCTATATATGTAGCTTGGGAAGATTCAAGCGGTTCTTGAGAAGATGTCCGATGCATGGGATAGATACGAAGACTCGGATGGACATTGTATATCATGCCATGAATGATATATCAAAGGATCATTGAGTAGACTCATCTTTGTGGAGCATTCAAGAAAAAGTCTTGAAGGCAAGGAGGCGATTGAAGATCGGCAGAATGTATGAAAACTCCTTACGAGCTTTCAGAGACCATGAGAGGAAGGGAATCATGTTTGAGCAAGATGAAAGCCATGGAGGAGAAAATTAAAAATTTGGATGCCATTATGCACAGTTAGGCAGCCGAAGAAAGACACCTGTGCTCATGAAATGGGAAGCGATAGAAAGAGGGAGTTAATGAAGGAAGTCTTGAGAGAGTGAAAGAATTTTATGAGATTTGCGAGAGGTTAATTATTTGGGTGAGCCAAGAGCTTATCATTTTAAACCCAATCCTAACCTTCCAGCACATTATCACCCAGCACTCAGGAACCATGAGAACTTCTCGTATGGTGGAGGGGCTTCTCAAGGCCAAAGGCAGGGACAGAACCCTCATCAAGGGTATCGGCAGCCACCTAGGTTCCGAGGCGACGGAAATGAGCACGGGAATGAATACGGGACGGAGGAGGGCTGACTCGAAGGAGCAGATCTTTGGGTTTATGGGAGACAATAAAAAGTTGTTGAACCTCCAGGAGCAAAGATTTGGAGGTGGGCAGTGCTTACCAATTAAATTTTCGGAACTCTTGCAAATGCATCCTGAAGAACACGGGACCTGATAGAGCGGTGGCTGACACGCAAAGCCGGAGGAAGATGCCTTCCCAGTGATCTGAGGAAGAACTGAAGGCTGCATGGGTACGTGCGGCTTAGGAGTGGGAAGGAGTTAGAAGAGAGGAAAGGAAATGACACCAACTGAAAAGTAGCAATACCGAGAAGGAGAAGAGACAATGGAATGATAAAGAAGAAGGAGTAGGAAGAACATCCAAGAATCAAAATGCCTGCGGTCCCCATTTCCACAAAGAGTACTGAAATCCAAGATGGAGAAGCCGGTTGCAAGGTTCTTGAGAACTTTCAGAAATTAGAGATCGTGCCTTTTCTTGAAGTGGTGACTCGGATGCCACTTTATGCAAAATTCGAAGGACATCTTTGACGAAAAAGAGAAAAATAGTAGAGGAAGAATAGTGAATCTCTTTGCCACTTGCCGGTCTGTTAATCAGAAGAACTACCGAGTAAAGATGAAGGACCCGGGAAGTTTTCACAATTCGGGTGTATTGTTGGAGGAGGCGGAATTCCGGGAGCGCTCTGCAGACTCGAGAGCTAGTAATCGATGCCTCTCACATTTGCCCAGAAATTAAGTTTAGGGAGCTTACTCCCACAGCGTACTCTACAAATGGCCAGGTGGTCGATGGTGGAAACGAAGGGATCATTGGAGATGTGTTGGTCAGCATTGGGAAATTTGTATTCAGTGAACTTCATCATTACGGACATGGAAGAAGATTCCTGAAGTACCTATTATTAGGAAGACCATTCCTAGCCACTGGAGCTGCTCTGATTGACATGCAGAAGGGAGTTCTTATCCTGAGGGTTGGAGAAGAAGCAACACATTTAACTTGATCGAAGTATGACAAATATAGATAGGAATGAGAAGGATCTGTATAAAGCGATTCTGTCTCTCTTTCAAACTCACGATGTTATCAATGCTTGTAACACTCCGGTTTTTATCAATGAAAAAGAGATGAATTTCCCGATTATGCGAAGATGTCTATTACGAGATTTCCATACGGCGAGTTTTTCATTCTATAAGCTGTGTTGAACTAAACCTGTGAAAAGATAATGGAAAATAGTGAAAAAGGAAAACCGACCCGGAGACCGGTCTGAAGGGCTAGTTTTGAAGAGTTGCCCGGAGTCACATTTAAGTATGCTTACTTAGGAATTGCAAGAAAAGACCGGTGATAATTTGACCCGGACTGGTGATCTTGAGGAACAAAGATTCTTTGGAAATATTAGAGGAAGCATAAAGGAATCTTTAGCTTGGTCATTGAAGAAGCGAGAAGGATCGATCCGACAGGTTTGCATGCATAGTGCAGCAGAAGAAACTTGAAACCATGTAGAACATCGGAAAGCTGAATCCGAGTGATGAAGGAAGTAGTGGAAAAAGAGTACTCAGGTGAATCTTTGGCTTTATCTCTGGTATTCGAGATAGTCCTTGGGTGAGCCAGTCCATGTGGTTCCTAAGAGGAGAGGGGTTCTTGTGATCGAAATGAAAAAATGAATTGATTCCAACAAGAGCATTGACGGGATGGAGGGTATGTATTGATTAAAGGAAGTTGAATCTGTGACCGAAAGATCATTTTCCTTTACCTTTCATTGATCGGATGTTGGATAGGTTGCGAGCCGCCCCTCACTTTTGTTTTACGGATGGGTACTCGAGGTACAATCAGTTGCTATTGCACGGAGGACCAAGAAGACCACATTCCCATGCCCTTATGGTACACTTTGCCTTCGGAAGGATGCCATTTGGGTTATGTAATGCTCGGCTACATTCGGAGGTGCATGATGTCTATTTTCGGATTTGGTTGAAGAAGTGATGGAGATTTTCATGGATGATTTTCTTTGTGTATGGGTCGGCTTTGATCAATGTCCCGAACAATGCAGGCTTGATGCTTCCAAGATGCCAAGACAAGCAGCTAACCTTGAATTGGGAAAAATGCCATTTTATATTGGCGAAGGTATAGTTCTTAGGCATAAAATTTACGCTCTTTTGGACTGAAGTTGACCAGTCAGTATCCATTATCGGACTCTTGCACCACCTACCCACGGTAAAGGAGTAAGAGAAGTTTCTTGGGGCATCTTTGGATTTTCTGGGAGATTCATCAAAGACTTTTCAAAAAATAGCTAGACCATGCGGAGTTCTTTGGAAAGGATGCAGTTGATTTTGATGACTCATGCGAGGATGCTTTCGATGAAATCAAGGTCCAGTTAGTCTGAGGCACCTATAATGGCTGCACGAGAATGGAATCGAGGATTTGAAATAATGTGTGATGCCGGTGATTTTGCTATAGAATTTGTGTTGCAGGGCAAAGAAAGTATTCGGGGGCATATACTATGCTAGTAAGACGCTTATTGAAACCTGAGAACTACTCAACAACTGAAAAGGAGATGCTAGCTATAGTATTTGCTTGTGAAAAATTTAGGCAATACATTTTGGGATCCCATGTGGTAATTCACACAGATCATGCAGCAATCAAATACTTGATGTCGAAAAAGGAAGCGAGCGAGGCGATAAGATAGGTGCTAACATTGCGAGTTTGATTTGAAATAAAGATAAAAAGGGATGTGACAATGTGATTGCCGACCACTTATCAGAGTAGAAAAGCGATGATGAAGAAGACAATGTCTGATTAACGAGAGAACTTCCCGGATGAGCAATTGTTTAAGGTTTCCTTCAGCTTCCATGGTATGCGATATTGTGAATTATACGCTTGTGGAGTAATGCCTTGAGAACTTCGGCTACCAGCGAAAGAGGAAACTTCAGGCGATAGCGAGATATTATATTTGGGATGACCCATTATTATTCAAAGAGGTGCTGATATGATAATAAGAAGATGTGTGCGGAGGAAGGTGAACAAAGGCAACATCTTAAATAGATACCATGCATCACCATATGGGGGACACTTTTCAGGAGAAAGAACAGCTCACAAGATACTCCAATCAGGGTTTTATTGGCCCACTATCTTCAGAGATTGTGCAGAATGGGTGAAACTATGTGATCGATGCCAAAGGATTGGAAATATCAGCGCGAGATGGAAATGCCCCTAAAGGTATTATGGTGTCTAAATTTTTGATGTTGGGGAATAGATTTTATGGGACCCCTTCCACCTTCATTTGGAAACATTTATATCTTTGCTAGCGAGTAGATTATGTCTCCAAATGGGTGGAAACGGAGTTTCTTGTCAGGAATGATGCTAACACGAGTTGTGAGTTTCTTGCAGGGAATATTTTGACGGGTTTGGAACCCCGGGACCATTAGTGATGGGGGAACCCGTTTACACCTGCCGAACAAAATATTTGCGAAAACTCATGACGAATGTAGGATCAAGCATATAATGAGTTTAGCTTATCATCCCCAGACCAATGGACAAGCAGAAATTTCCAACAGGGAGATCAAAGAATACTTGAAAGGCTGACCAGAGCTCGAAGCGGGAAGGATTGGTCTTCGAGCTTGATGATGCCTTTGGGCTCTGAGTTGCATCTGAAACTCCCATTGGAATGTCCCATCTGAGAGTTGTTTTTAGCGAAACCATGTCATCTACCTCTTGAATTAGAATATAAGGCAATGTAGGCCATCAAGAAGTTAAACTTTGATTTTAAAGAGAATTTGCCAAAGGAAGAAAAGTTGCTCAAGCTGTACGAATTAGGAAGAAAGCGAGAAATGAAAACATGTGATGCTCTCGAATATCTGAGGATAAGACAAAGAAATGGCATGATCAAGAATCTTGAAAGAGTTCAAACGAGGATCAGGTTACATTTGTTTAACTCGGTGAGATTATTTCCGGAGAATTAAAATCAATTGGACGGGCCATACACGGTGGTGTCAAGTACACTACATTTGGGCCCGGTGACATTGAAGGCGCTCTTGGTGAAGAATTCAAGGTCAATGGACAAAGGTTGAAGCATTACCTCAACAGGGAGGAAGAAGTTGAAGAACTCCAACTGGTTCTTAAGGAAAAAGAAGAAGTACAACATGACAAGTCGACTAAGGACTCAAGCGAAGCTGACTAATGGGAAGCTGACCCATGAGGATTCAATGCTGATGTTAAATTTTGAATTATTTCTTTTCTTTTAGTTACCAATGCTTTAAGTCGAATTTGTTTTCTAGAAGGATTAGATTTAATATTATTTTTTTTTTTATTATTATTAGAATTTGATTGTGTTTTAACCAGAATCATCTGTATTATTGCAGTGATCTTCTGCAAGGGTTCAAGACAGGAATAGCAGTGCAATTATAAGAAAGATTCCAGTAAATTGCAGAGGAGTCACAACATGAGAAAAAGGGGAGTAACCTTCTCTTAAACCAAATCCTGCATGTATGATTGAACTAATTGTTAAATCGTTTGCACGAAATGTACACGGATAAATGTTTAGGAGTGTGTTAGAAACAAAAAGAACAAAATTCAAAGTTTTGAAATATTTGAATTAAAAGCTTTGGACACAATAAAGGAATTAAGTATCGCGACATTAGCTAATGTCCATTACATAAAATTGATGTAAGTGACCCGAGTTTGAAAGAGAGCAGTTAGTGGGTAGTAAGGAAGGAGATTCATGTCACGACATCAGCTGTGATGTCGCGAAGGCGTAATTAGGTTTTCAAATTTGAGAAGGAATTCGCCCACGTCAGTAATTCTGAAAACCGGACGTATTCAGCGACATCGGTTATGTCGCGACATAAAATCAGGCCACATGCCACATACTCATCCCAAGCCACAAATTTATGATCTCAAATTAAAGGAGGCGGAATTGAAGTCGCGACACGTCATAAGCGAAGCGATGTCGGCCCATGGCGTTGATTTAGTACAGGCATTTGGAAACTATCTCATTCCTCGACCACCCGACCATTAGCGCCTTCGTCTTCCCCTCTTTGAATCTCTGGCAGAAAACCTGACGGTCTGACCTTCGAAAAGCTTTTCTCTTGCTTCAATGGCTGAAATTCCCATATTTGGTCCCTAACCTAGACGAGATAATGAGAACAGACATTGAAGAAGAAACTCATCGAGGAGAAACGGTTAAGATGAGAGTCGTCGAGGAAACAGTAAGAAGAAACGCCATCGGAAGGAAGCACAGGAAGCTCAGGACTTCTCAAGAAAGCGAAATGGGAAAGGGAAAAAGGAGAGAAGAAGAAGTAGAAGATTTACCGTCTACGATGAAGCTTATTCTCAGTGGAAGAATATTACGCTATGAGGTTTTATTACGAGAGGAGATTCAAAAAACCGGTGACTCCTTTCGAGGAGATTGATAGAAACGAGAGGATGGGAGAGACTCTGCGCGCACAGCGAGGATATACGGCCTTGGGTGAGAGAGTTTTATTCCAACATGGTAGGGAGGAAGGATGGAGTACATTTTTTGTTAGAGAGTGCAGGTCTCATACGAAGCGAGCCATCAATGGCTTTATGAAACTGACAATGCACAAACATGGCTCAAAAATTCAATAAAATTTTAGAAAGCGATCTGGAAAGATTCTTGAGAAGCTCTCAGCGATGGAAGGCGCGAGTTAGAGCAGAGAAGAAGGAAAGCGAGAACTACGAGCAGGGGGAGCCTGTTTGAGGAAGCAAGGTATGGTTTTACTTCAAGGCGTGCATTTTGGTTCTGACAGAGACATTTATGCCTGAGTGAGAAGACAAAATTTGTATTCTTGTATGCCATACTCAAGGGGTACAAGATCAATATAGGGTTATCATAGAGAACTCTATCATAGAATATCATGAAGACTCAAAAGAGTGCAGCACATCGTCAGTAATGATCACGAGTTTTATGCTTGAAGGAATTTGGAGTGAAAGGAACAGGGTCGAGAGAAAGAAGTCCCCGAGCTTCACCATCTGCGGGAGTTAGCAAGGGGGCGAAACCGAGGAGGAAAAGGGGAGTCTTTGGTAGAACGGTGAAGCCGGCGAAGGAACGAAGGAGACCCGGTACGTCGGAGCGAGCACCCGTTGAACTCACGACAACACGCGATTACATGTTTTGCGAGATGTAGAGGGCGGGACGAAGAGGCGGCCCTATGGAGCTTTTCCATTCCCTTGGCGAGTTCTCCTCCTGTAAGCTTGAAATTTCCAACAAGGGAAAGCTCGGAGGAGCACAGAGAACAACGTCACGGGACTTTAAATGCTATGCGAAGAAAATAGAAGAAAGAGAGAGAAATTGGAATTTAAAACAAGAATTCGGAAGAAGCCATGTATGAAGAGGCGAAAAGAAGAGCCAGCAGTGGGAAGAAGAACTAGACGAAAGGGAGCATAGGTTGGAGATGAAAAGAAGAGACCTTGGCTTGGAGTGGAAGAAGAGCGAGCGAAGAGGAGCAGTTGGAAATATGTTAAAAGCGAGTAAGGAGAAGAGTTAAAAAGAAATGAAGGAAAAGAGATCATGATCACATTTGCTAAAACTCAAATTAGATCACTTAGGCTTTCTATAATACGCGGTTGATCGAGACTCCCGACTCAGCATTGTTAGAAAAGAGATAAAGAACATGACACACTAAATTTGTGGAAGCCCAATCCAAGGTTTCAAGTTACTTTACAAATCTCTACGAGAAGGAGAGTGGAAAACAAATTGAGCAGCCAGAGACAAAAACAATGGGAGGCCGAATCCTCTGAGGGCGAAGGAGATGACGAAAATTTAAGATTTGATTAACAATAATCTTTCTAGAGATTCTTAGAAGTCATAATTTGAAATGGAAAAGACTATGAATGATTTGGGGAGACGAGGATGTAACATAAGAAAGTTGACCTCTCTAATGAGATCGTCATTGAAGAGCAGTTAGAGAGAAGAAACCAAGAAGAGAAAAAGAAAGAAAGGAAATGAAATTTCCTTCATTCCCAACCATTTGAACACTTTAGACTGGATCCTCGATATTTTTGCCTGCTTCAAAAGAAAAAAAAAATAGACCTTCTCGCACTACCCTTGTTAACATCCTTATCACTCTTGTGTATCCAACAGTTGCAAAGAAAATCAAATAAAATAGAAATTTAAATTGAATTGTTTTGTGCTACTTTGCATTTGATTATTCAATATTATTTTGTTTTGTGGTGCATGATTAAATCAAGGTAGGAAATAGTTCGAGAATAAGCTAGCTGAGGTCATGGTTAATTTGAATGAAACTTGAGTTAGAGTAGGAGTAATTTGAAATAGTAAAAATTGTAGAATAAGGACAAGATGCAAATGCAAGTTAAATTACTGACACAAGGTACAAAAATTACTTATATTTGCTAAGCAAGTCCCGGAATAGAGAGGAAGGTAATACAACGGAAGGAGCAGACATATTTTTGAATTTGTAGTATGAGCAATTAAGTCGAACATTGAATATCAATGAGCTTAACTATTCATCAATAAAGGCGAGTCAATATACTCCTTTATAGTTAGTCACCAATTTGTTCAATCGGGTCTAGAATTTGTTAGATTATTGATTGAGGCGAAATCCTAGGTAATCTGGTGACAATGAATCTGAGCCATTCTTGGATAGTTTGAGCCATTCTAGCCATCCTTATTAATATCTTGGTGCATATACCTTAGTTCCTTGAATTGAAATTGCATGATGATTTTCAAAAATAAGCCCGATGGAAACCTGACCCATCGAGGAAATTCAATTCTTGATAAAAGAACTAGTGAGTACAATGAATTCAAGAAAGGAAGAAGAAAAGGAGTTTGGGGGAGTGGAAGTTGGAGAGGAACTCGAAAGGGAAAGAAAAAAAAAAAAAAAAAAAAAGAAAAAAAGAGACGAAAAACTGAAAATGTGAGAGAAAGAGAGGCTTCTGGGGATAAGTTTTATCTTGTGGCTAACTCTCTTGAACAATTAAGAGTTCTTAGGGTGTTTCAGCACCTAGTACCCTAATGCCATGCGGTATAGAGACTCTTAATACGAAGTTACATTAAAGAGTTAGAAAGCCTAAAAGTTTAAAACATAGCACTGACATTCTGAGTGGTAATAAACTAAGGAAATTCCCAGTGATACAAATTATTGTGAAATAGGGGCATACGAGTTAAGATTGAAGAAATCAAGGAGATGTCCCAAACATGAAGTTTAGGGAGTTTATAAGAGGAATTATAAGAAAGAAAGGGTAGAAAAGAAGAGAAAATGTTAGGTAATCTTAACTAAAAATTCCTTCCATCCTACCCACGTACGAGCCTAACAATATAAATACTAAAGACTGTTGATCTTGAAGAATTTGAAATCATCTCATTAGTGGAGATCGATATGAGAAAACAAGCCTATGGAATTTGGAAGAGATAGAAGCAAATCAAAATTGTGAAGAACTTTAGGGAGTTAAATGATTCAGTATGAAAATGAGAAAGAAAAACAATTCATTATTCAACAGAATCCAATGAGTCTATTGTTCGTAAAACAATTTCAACATTTTAGTTTTGTATAGCAGAAAGAGTAGGGAGACTGACCTTAGGCTGGACTTGAAGTTAGATGTAATAGAGAAAATTTGCATACCTTACATTGCAATTAAATTGAATGCTTCTGCAGAACAAATGTCCTTTTGTTTGAGGACAAACAAATCTTTCTTTTCCTTTTGAGAGACCAGAAGCAAAATTTTAAGTTTAGGGAGTTTGATGAGCTTAAAAAGTCATCTCTTTTTAGTCCGTTTTACATTTTTGATTTTTAGTTAAAATTTAATATTTAATATCTGAATTATGAAGAAACTCACCAATTTGTCATTAGCGGAAGGAAGCGAAAGAAAGGTGGAAAATGCATCGATAAGTGGAATAAAAGTCGCGATTAGATTGTGAGCCCAGAAATGACAAAGCGGCGAAGTCAGATGCAGTTTTAGATTTACACAGTCCGGTTAAAGTCGTGACCTCGGGAAGATTGAAGAGAAATTGAGGCATGTCGTGGCCGAGAACCTGATATAGGCGGTGAAGAAGGTGATGTCGCGGCAGTAAGGCGATCTCGCGCGCCGAGAACAACTAGTTATCCGCAGGCGGGAACTTAATGTCGTGACATCGAAGAGATCAAGCGAAGGCTTGAAACTATGAGGTTGAAGTCCACGCGACATCGAGGGACACGTTCAAGGAAAGCGATGCCGGGGCGATGTCGACAAAGAAAGAAGCTGAAGTCGCGACATCATAACAGCGATGAAGGGTCAGGGACTTGCTGAGCCCATGTCGCGACAACATCACGATGTCGCGACATCGGGAGCAACCGTTGAAGGCTGAGGAAGCTGAATGGATGTCCGCGACAAGGCCATGATGTCGGCGACATCACAGCGATCATCACGAAGCGAGCGAGGTCAACGATGTCGTGACATCGAAGCAGTAAGTGAAGACTTGCCCGAAGTCCGCGACATCAAAAGGGCGGGTTGAAATCGCGCTGGGAGCGTGACAAGATGTAGCGACAAAGATCGAGAATCAGCGACATGATGCTTATAGATTAAAACGCGAGTCATAAAGCAAGGTCGCGACCTCAATCGATGTCGCGACATCGAGAGCAACGGTTGAAAGCGGAGAAGTAAATTGATGTCAAAGACACGGACACGCTTTCGGGTCGAAGGTAAAGCTTCGCAAAGTAAGGTGCGACAACGGTGATGTCGCTCTGAGAAAGGCGAAGTCGACCAGGAAACAACGAGAGGAGTCTCAAAGAGATCTAAGTCGATGTGTGACATGAGGCCAGAAGTCGCGACATTAGGAACGACGGATCGGAGATCGCGAGAACCATAAGGGGATATCGGCGACAAGACATTGATGTGCTGACGACATGACGACCGATTGAAGCTGAGTTCCATAAGATGATGCCAGCGACATGAGGCAGAAGTCGCTGACATCCGAAGACATCAGGTTGAAATTTTGCCGACGTGGCGAAATTAGACAAGATGATGATGTCCGCGACATCGAGAATGAGTAAATCAGGCTATATAATTATGCGGCGAAGTCGCGACGTGGGATCGGTCGACCTGATGATGTCACGACAAAGGCGGAAGTCGCGGCGTGAGCGATAACTTGGGCTGGATACTCTGCAGTCCACGGTCTATCGGGATTAGGGCCCAATTTAGAAACCCTATAAATACACAAATATCCAAATTTCAAGTAGAGAGAAGCCACGCACGTGCATTTAGAGGTCCGATAGCCGAAGCTCATTTTCTTTCTTTATTTTTTCTTTTCTTTTCTTTTCTTTTTCTTAATTTTTCATTTCCGTCGCTTTTGCAGCGTATTATGCTCTCGTATTTTTATTTTCTGTATTTTTCTCGAATCCGATGTTATCGCTTGAGTCAAGCCGACGCGTAATCTATTTTATTTTCAAATTACTACCCGAAATGTTCGTTCGCATTAAATTTCGAATTCGATTGTTTGGCTTTCAATTTGCTATTCTTATGATCGAGGAATGTCAGATCGTACCAAGAATCGAGGAATCCAGCTTCCATTATGAACATGATAGTCGACTTATCTTTCCCCGTAGTCGCTCTATGTTTGTTAATTTCGGGCTTTACGAATTTCTTACTCTTTATTTTGGTTTTATTGATTTGATTCAATACCGCTTTATACCCGAAGTAAGAATCAAGGCCATTAATTCACTCGCAGTCCTCCGCGTGGACACAGGAAGACAACTCGTAACGCTCTGTGCCTTTTCAAGGTATACTGAACTCGCGCATAGATCCCTGCGGCGCTTTGCAAGTTCACTTGGATAAATCCTTCTCAATACTCAGTCAAGAAATGAGTCGAATGAGTTATCCACTTAAACAAGCAAAGAGTTCACCTCAATTCGGATAAAGGAGACCAATCCCGTAGCCACGGAGATCTAATCAAGGAAAGGTTGATCTATCCTAATTTTTATGAGGAGAAACTGGAAGTGTATATCCTTGCTTGACCAATAACTTAGAGTTAAGGCTTGATAAATTCATAAAATGGGTATGAAGTATTGTAAAGAAAAAATACCCAGACATGGAAGTCCTTTTAAAAGTAGTTATTTAATTCTCAGACCAGAGAATCGTAGTCATAAATTAGATAATGAAATGTGGAGGTGGAGAGATCCACTGCACTACAATGCCTTATCATTTGAAACTGTAGTTAATCAAGAATTTTATCAGAGTTAATCACAGAATCCATAGTTCACTATCACTGCTTCTCATTGATGTCCTCCGAGGATAACTATTCAAGATTCGTGCCTTTTATTAGGCCTTTATTCTTTATTCTTCTATTTTCCAGCATGTTGATAGTTCGCGACTTCTCTTGTTCGTTTTAATTTTCCGCAAAGACCTTAATGTCGATCCTACTATCATTTCGTGGTCCAAACAATATTGAAATTATAGCTGTGTGAAGTGATTTTTTAAAATTTTGAGATCTCTGTGGATCGATATCCGACTTAAATCCATTTTATTACTGTCAATTGCACTTGCACATCGTATCAAAACTCAACTTTGAAAAAAGGATTTACTTCTAAGAGATTGGTGGTTTATATAGTATAATATCAGCAAGTTTTATGACATTGCCGGGATTAGACACAATTCTTAGCGAGCACGTCATAATTCAGATAGCATAACTAATGCATAAATATATGCAACATGTTTTCAATACAACAATTACGAGCTGATTTCGCTGACAGGATGGATGTCACGACAACAGGAACCATCAAGTGAAAATTGCATAGCCATAAGCTGATGTCGCGACAAGAGATTGATATTAGCGACATCAAACGTCAATGGAAGCTTGTAAGTTCTTAGGCGATGTAGCGGCAACCAAGAAGCTGGCAGTTGAAAAGATCTGGTGGCGCCAGATTGAAGCATGAAGTGATCAGTTGATGTCACGACAATAGGTTGTTGTTGCGAAATAAGAAAACTCGGTTGAAATTTACAAGAATAGGGCGTGTCGCGACCCGCAGTTGATGTCGCTGACATCGCGAAACCGATTGAAACACGCATATCCTTAAGCTGATGTCGCGACGAGAGATTGATGTCGAACGAAGGTACAAGTTGAATCTTTGCGAAGACTTGAAATTTGAGGTGCGACGTGAGATTGAGGTGGCGACATCGGAAAACCCGAGTTGAATATGGAACTAAGGTCGCGACGCGAGATCGAGCAGGTCGCACATCGTGAATCATCGCTTGAAACCCGCAAAGGCATGAAGTGATGTCGCTGGTTGAAGAGATCGATGTCGCGACATCGCACCACAAGTCGGGCGGTCGCTAAGACTTTAAAGCCGATGTCGCGACGTGAGATCGATGTCGCGAGACAGGATTTATGTCGCGACAAGGAATCAAGTCGCACCGAACATTAACATGGGCCAACCCACTTGGAAATCTACAAAACGCATTGGGATTGGGGTGGGCCCAATCGAGAAACCCTATAAATACGTAGCAGCCTTACCCACTCATAAAGAAATGGGCGATACGCATCGAGAGTGTCCGGTGAATCAAGGCTCATTTTCTTTTACTTTTTCTTCTTTCTTCAATATCGATAGTTAGAGATTAGGATTAGATTTATCGCTTTAGTTTTCGCTTTCTTCGAATCGATGTTATGTTTCTCAGACAGGTTCTCGAACGCAGACTCGCTCTTTTCGTTCTACTACCCACCCAAGTTCGATAATTTCTCGAATTCGAATTTTCCAGCTTTCTATTTGCGCTATTCTTATGATCGTGAGGAATGTTGTTATGTAATTCGCAATTAAGGAATCCAAATTCTTCCATTAAGTGAATGCTATAGTCGAAATTATCTTTCCCGTAAATAAGTTTCCGCTGTAGCCTCTTGAATTTCGCTTATAAATTTACTGTGTCGGGTTTATCAAGGACCGAATATCGCTCTTATACCCGTCATAAGATTTGTCTCATTGCTCTTATTTCAAGGAGGCCCTCTCGAGTGACAATGCAGAAGGTCCCAAGAGCGCTATGAACAATCACAAGGCATATTAACCCGCTATTCGAGATCTAACGAGTTTTTGCAAGTTTACTCGATAAATCTCTTCTCACTAAATCAAGAAAGAGTCAATGAGTTATCAATTTAAACAAGCAGAGTTCACCCTCAATTCGAATAGCGAGGCCGATCCCGTGTTAGCCGCAGTTCTAATCAAGGAGAGGATGATCTATTCTAATTTCAGGAAGAGCATCCCTGGTCAGATATCCTCGTCGACCGATAACTCGGGGGAGCTAAGGCTTACAACCATAAACGGGTACTTAAGTATCAGAAAAGAAAAATAATTCAGATTAAGGAAATCCTCTTTTAAAAGTAGTTATCTCATTCCCCGTCTTCGAAAAGAATCAGAAAAAAATTAGATAATGAAATGTGAGTGTGAGAGATCCAAATTTTTATCGCTAAACGCTGACGATTTTAAAAACTCAAAACATTCAAGAAATTTTATCCTTATTAACTACAGAATTGGTACTCACTATAGCAAAGATACTTGATGTTCCTCTCGAAAGATAATTATTCGTTGTCCATTTGTTTTCTTAACTATTCTTTATTCTTTATTCTTTATATTCCGCTTATTTGATCGCTTCAATTACTTTTATCGCAGTTAGAGTATAATTTCCAAATTTTCTGTCGGATTCCAATATCATTTTACGGTCCAAATAGTGTACGGCTTCTCGAGTAGTCGTAGTTGATTTAAAATTCTCGAGATCCGTGGGACGAGCATCCGGACTTATATCCATTTTACTTGTCGAAATTGCGGCACTTGCGTATCGTGCCAAACCAAAATTGAAAATGATTAACTCTAGGAGATTTTCGTCTTCAACAAGCTTTTAGCGGCGCCGCTGTCGGGATTAAAACAATAGTCCTCGTAATAACGTCAGAATTTGTACATGTGTTTTGGTCATCAACAAGTTTGATGGCGCTGTTACGGATTAAACAATAGTCTCGTAATAACGTCGTGAAATTTGTACACGTGGTTTCGTCGCCAACAACTTTTGCAGAGGCCGCCGTCAGGATCGAAAGAATTTAGTAAATCAATATTCAGATGAAAGAAGGAAATACTAATTTGGACATTTAAAGAAAAAGAACAAAAATAGTTTTTCAAGCAGTGGTTCATTTTGACCACTAACCTACAATCAACATATTGAAAATATTTGTTGACCAAACTAATCCTATTAATGTAAGTGTGTTTTGATTTCAGGGACAAAATTTTAATGCATAGGGAAATTAACGACCGATTCGATTCCAAATGACACGCGAATAGAGAGGACACTCAGAAGCTTGAGAAAGACAAAGAAGGTAGAAAACTCAACCATGGCGTATGAAAGCAAGATCGTGATGAGGTACATATTGTAAGAAGGAAGACCTCCAATCGCCGATACAACGGAGGACTTCTCGAGACCAATTATACAAGATGAATACTCAAAGAATCGACACCGCATTGACAAGCACACTTTGAATCAAGCCAAGATCGACATGAATGGTCCGAAGAAAGATCGCATCGTCATCCCACCGAAGATCCAAACGAGCACCTCGGGAAGATTCCTCAGATGGCTAATACAAAGGAAGTTGAATGGGGCGACCGTAAGTCATAAAACTGCATCTATTCATTCTCTCTAAGAGATACAGCAGCTACATGGTATGAATCTTTACCATATGGTTCTGTTGATACTTGGGAGGAGTTAGTAGAGGCCTACTTAGGAAGATTCTTTCCCCCAGCCCTCACCACAGAAAGAAGGAGGGAAATCATCATGTCTAAAGCAAAGGTGGAAGACGGAAGTCCTCAGATGTAGCTCGGGAAAGATTCAAACCCAAGGTCGAGAAGATGTCCAATGCATGGAATAGATCCAAGACTCGTATGGACATTGTATATCATGCCTCACGATATATCAAAAGGTATCATCGACGCTTCATGCCGCGGAGCATTCAAACGAAAAGTGTCAAGAGGCAAAGAGCTGACAAGACTCGAAGAACGTGAACATGAAACTCCTTCGAGCTTTCAATATAAAACAACAGAGGGAAGGGATCATGGAGCCGAAAGGCGATGACAGCCATGAGGCCGTTGATGCCATTATGCACAAAGTTGGACAAGCAAGAAAGAAAGACACACACCGCTTCGCGAAATAGAGCAACAAAAAGAGAGTTATTAAAGGGAAAGTGGCCGAGAGGCAACCGAAGAACAATTTTATGATGTCAAGAGGTTAATTATTCCAGGAGCTAAGAAACTGCTCATTTCAAACCCAATACTAACCTCGCCAAAGACATTATTACCAAAGATCAGGAACCATGAGAATTTCTCTGCCAAGGAGTGGCTTCACAAGGCCCAAGGTAATTTTAATAAAACCCTCCACAGAGGTTATCAATAAATGCCACCAAGGTTCCAAAGAGCAAAGAAGAAGGGAAATGAGCATTTAAAATGAATATCGTGGTCATGAGGGCCTAACTTTGAAGAACGATGTTTCAGCCTACGGGGATAATAAGAAGTCATTAATCTCCATGAACAAAAATTACAGAGTCGAAGCAACCGCTACCACCCTCAAATTTTTCACCACCAATGCATCCCCGAAGAACCTGAGACACAAGTGTGGCGTACCGCCCCAACCCCGAAAGCCGCAGGAAAGATGCCTTGTAAGACCCTAGCCTGGATTTCGAATAAGTGGCAAAATCGTAATTTTAATTACAAAATCAGAATTACCGTTAAAATCCGTAACAAATCCCTCTGCACTCCTGGATGATCTAAACGAATTTCACCGTTGAATCGCCCTTCACTAAATCTAGTTAGCACGTGAAAATTTCGTAATTTTTCGGGAGATAGCTCCGATTCGCACGCTTTTTCTCGAGGCATCGCGCTCGTGTCAGAATCGATTTTCGACAGCGACGAAAAGTCACATATAACACGTGATCATGTGCCATACATAAGTGGCATGAGTAGAGAAATGATGGAATCGACGCCTGTGATAGTGCCAAGCAAAAATCTGTAGGTTGGGACATAAATGGTATTTAGAGTTTAACGGCGAAGATGACAAAACAGAATAGTGGTCATCTTCCTCCTTCAAAAAGGAGACAACCTACTGAACCTCGTGGGAGACATTTAAAACGAATTTTGGGAGATCTTTTTAGGAGAGAGAGAGCACTTCTCTCTAGAAAATCTGGGGAGATCCGCACCGTCTACGGCCTTCGGCATGAAGGAAAACGATCCACGCTGGGAACGTGCCACGCGTGGACTCCGGCTGCTGAGTTTCTTCCAAACTCCTCGATAGGATTTCTCCTACTTCTGGGTTTTATTCCTATTATTAAGTGTTTTACGAATGTTTCATTTGTTCGGAGCCGCGAGGTCGTGCGTGGATCGGTCTCAAAACTGGGGAATCGACTTATAAAATTTTTTTGAAGAATACGGAGCAGCCGTGGCTGCTCGAAGACCGACGGTGTGAAAAAATGGGTATTTCGTGTCGATCATGTATCGGGTATGGAAATGTAATCGAATGGCCGGGTAGGGATACTGTCTACCAAGTGAACCGTTGAATTGTGATTTTTCAGAATAAGAACCGAGATTTCACTATTCTCGAAATAGTTTTCTAAGAATATAGTTTCGTGAAATTGTGTTTGGTTAAGTAATTCGAATCGAATTGCTTCAGGTTTGAAACATTAGCCCAAGTGAGCTAATTTTACGTTTGAAATGTTAATTTCATAACATGTTGTATGATATATTTTTTTATGTAAATATATTCATGTATATATATTTGCATGTGGTTTAGACTGTATTGGAACTGGCATACATGCATTCCATATGCACTGGGACACCCTAGGATTATAGGAATGAGTGCATGAGATGAGTCTAGAGAAACAAGGTTCGGAGGGTAGTCTAAAATAAACATTCCGGGAGGGTGTCCAAATTAAATAATATATCAACCGCCTGAGCGCCTTACGATATTTATTCATCTGAGGGTAGTCCATTAAACAAATAATATATCAACCGTCTGAGCTTACCCACTTGGATATATTCATCTGAGGGTAGTCCATAAACAGGGTCAATATATATCAATCGTCTGAGCTACTAATCGATATATATTCACTCCGAGGGTCGCTTCACTCAATAAAAAACAAATATCTCCATACGAGGTTTAGGGCGAGCGTGAGAGAGCCTGCGGAGGACTCGGATCCAGTTGGAGTCATGTAGACATTCAAGTAAGATCATGCATTCGCTTGAATGTTTGTTTAATTGGAACATTGCACTGCACTTAGTAGGCGAGTAGCCCACTAGGCGATTCTCCTATCGAGCTTTAGCTCACCCTGCCGTGGGATCCTTTTTCGTGCAATGTGAGCGTGCGAGGAGACTGTCATCCTAGAGATTTATTGTACAGTTTCTGGATGTGGCTTTAGTGGTTGTACATGTATTAGAACTCTCTTTAAGTTTAATATATGTATTGTTTAAGAGTAAAAATATTAACTCTTGTAACTATTGGGTATATAGTTGGTTTCATAGTTGGCATGTAAATTGAGCAATGTTTATGGGCCCAAGTGGTCATATTGGATATATATTGCATATATTGGACTGTTTGGGACAGGTATATGCAGGTTTATACAAGTTTTGTATTTCCTGCAGCTCCCGTACAAAGGAGACTCGGCCCGATTAGAAATGTCTGGGTCACCCGATTCACGAGTATTCCGCTGCCGACGGTAGTCAACGGAATTCCCCTGCTTTGGCGTCACATGCCTTCCCAAGTGACACAAGGAAGAACCTAAAGACCGCATGGTCGTGCGCCTAGGAGCTGGAAGGAGTTAGAGGAGCAGTTAAGGAGAAAATGACAAAGAAGAAGGGAGTTAAGAAAGCCTGTAAAGGGAAGAGGTACTGAGAATGAAAAGATAAAGAGTAGAAAGGAAGAACATCCAAGGATCAAAGCCCGCATCCCATTTCCTCAAAGATCACAGGCCAAGGATGGAGGAGCAGCTTTTGCAAAGTTCAAAACTTTCCATAAGCCGGAGATCGGCATGCCATTTACCTAAGTGGTGACTCAAATGCCACTTCTATGCAAAATTTCAAGGACATACCATTGCACTCCCTTCCTAAATGACAGAGGGTTCTGGTTTCAAGAACTCCACAAGAACTCCTCCCCGTGCCCAAGCTCGCCGACCGACAAGTTACCATGAAGTTAAGCCGTTAAACTGGCCAAACCGTATTTGAAAACGTGGGTTATAAAATTTTCACTCTTCTATTAAATCACACCTTAGATTTAACAAAAACTACATAACGACCGGCACTAAGTGGTCAAGCCCAAAATACAAAATCACCCGTATAAAAAAATACACCCCAATGTTTTCCAAATGTCCAACTGTTAACAATAAAGTGACTCGGGGTTCTCATCAAAATATAAGATAAGGATAAATCCAACATAATTTTATCGCAACCCTGCTTTCAAACCATGCATGCATATTTTTACAAAAGATATTTACATATACAAAATGCCACATTTTAACTTTTACTATTTTTAATTTACACCTTATCTTATATATAATCACAACACAGCTTCAGATCGAGGATCCCGGAAAGGTCTTTCGCTTCAACACCCGCACCAAAAAATTATTTTAAAAAATTGTGAAAACTATGAGCCAAACGGCCTGAGTACTATAAGTTCTAAATGTTGTTGTCTCGTCGCTTCTCATCTCCCAATATGAAAATCAGACGTATAAATGGTTGTAAACTCGTTATGAGAAAACTGAAGTTTTTGCTATAAAACCATTTCGAAAAAACTGCTCAAAACTATTTCGCGTTGAACCGCTTCTCGCCGAAAACTGCTTCAAATCCACTCACGGGCCAAATCAAGCTCAAACTACTGGCCACGAAAAACCGGCTTCACGCGCTAAGCATATCCGAAAGCCGTTTATATCAGAATCAATGTACCAACCACACTCGGGCCCATTTCAAATACCCTAAGTGATGCCCCGAACCCTGATCCGGCATCTGTGAGCGAACCCGAACACTACCCATTAAGATGGTCCTGAACACTCCGCGAGATCTATATAGCATAAACTAACCCTGGAACTAAAATGCCAAGACAACTGAACCAACACTATCAAGCATGCGAGACTAAGTCGGCCGCGCTAACTATATACTCGACGTGCAGAGGGCGACTCACTATATAAATATATGCTGTGAGATCTAACCCCAAATTGCCGACTGTGCAATATACTTAGTCATAATATCCCATAACCTTGCCATGCACAACTGGAAATACATATGACGGAACTCGAGCCGTGCATCTAGGGTTTTGCTAAACCAGCCAAAACTCAAGCTTAAATAATCGAAATCAAACTTTTCTGCTGAGTATAACAATTGGGAGGTAAAAAAAATGCTTTATAAATCTATATTTTCAAAGCACTTTACAAACTTGTAATTTAAACACTTTCATTTTAGAAAATGATTTCGAGTACTCACCTTTTTCTCCACTAATTTCTTTCAAATCTCACAAGACTCTAGATTCTCGTCTGATGCTCAAATCGGCCACACACCATTCAAATTTTAAAAATGCCTCGCCAAACGTTTTAACCATAAACATACACGTGGCTTTCAAAGCCGACTATATCAAACTAACTTCGATTCTAACAAAACTTTACGTGCTAGTCCCATCTCGATATGGACATCGATAATATGATGTGAAATGACCAAAATGTCCATACACATTAAATGCCCTATAAAAACTATCCTGCTTTAGTCAACTTTGACTTAAGTGACTCTTCCATATAGCTCCAAAATACCCAAACATTTTGAAAATCTCCGTTAGACTCATCCGACTACACTCCCGAAATTTCTCAATCCAAACTATCAGAAAATAGTCCCCCAAATTCAGCCCCGACGTCCGAACACGCTCCAAAATTCAAAATTCCTAAACTCCTATTTAAAAATTTCGAACTCGGTTTACGACCTTTACAAATTTCTACAGTACCTCAAGCCATTACATAACCCCTTTAGGCTTGAAAGAACACTAATTAGGCAAATTTTCTACCTTTTAAAGTTTGACAAAATAATAAGATATTGCAATTCTTATGCGTGAAATTTCTTCACAGATACCAATTTTTGCCTTCGTCCAACGAACGCCTACCGGGCCTGACATTTACATAGATCTGAGAAAGAACGAAGAAAAAATATAAAAAAAAACAAAATCGCCTCCTACTCTCTCTCTCTCACGCCTCTGGACGCCCGTCTGCTGACATCCGCTTCCAACTTTATCATTTTGATTTTCCTTTTTTTTTTTTTTTTTAATTATTATTCTTTTTCTTTAATTATTATTCTTATTATTTAGATCAATAATTTCTATTACTCAATTCGAGTTTATTTCTATCCCAAAAAATTTTATTTATCCTCATTGAATATTCTTTAAATATTTGCCATTTTTCGAGATTTTTCTTAAAACTCGTTTTCTGCAGCTTCACTCTAAACTCAGTCGCCTAAATCAAAATATCCGACCGTTCCCGAATTTAACGAAACTGGGTTACTAGATTTCGAGACCTAACTTAACTAAGACAACCTGTTTCATTATCCGAGATCTAGAGAATTCTCGAGACTTCGAACTATTTTGGCAATTTATTATTATTGCTTTACTATTTAAACTTCCATTAATTATACTTTCAATTCCCTTCCTAATTTCTTTCCTTAATTGCAAAGTGCCACAATTCTTTGAAAACTTTAAAATTTCACCCTTAAAACAACTTTCAAAATTCTATTATGACACTAAATTACCTGGCAAGCCCCCGTGCACATACTTTATTACACATACCGTACACCCTCTCCTGACTCCGGTGTTACAAATCCTCCCTCCTGCTAACATTTCTCGTCCCTCGAAATGAACAAAACTAATATAAAGAGGATACCTTTCCAAGTGGGAAACTTTGAGGAAGACCCTATCGTCCACCTTAAACTGTAGATCCCTACGGCTTTTGTCCGCATAACTTTTCTCGGTTCGTCCGCTATCTTGAGTCCGTCTCTGACAATCTATATCTTATCTAAGGTAACTGCATCAACTCTCCGGGCCTATCGCCCCCTTCTCCTACTTCATCCCAAGATACGAGTACGACACTTCCGCCATACAATGCTTCAAACGGAGCCATGCCTATGTCGATTGATAATCGTTGTTGCAGTTTAACTCCATCGAGATAATGCGTATCCCAGCCTTCCTTAAACTCTATCACGCATACTCTAAGCATATTTCTAAGGTTCGAATAGTTCTCTCCGACGACCATCACCTAGATGGAAAGTCGTGCTAAAGTGCAATCGAGTCCCTACTGGCATTCTCGTAAACTGCACCAAAATCGATGTGAATCCTGTGGTCTCATTCGAGACTATCTGATGAGAACACCATGTAATCTAACTATCTCCCTCCACATATAATCGCCAATCCTCGTCTAATGGGTCATCATCGCTAACTCGGAAGAAAACGCGCCGATTTCGCTAGTCTATCCACTCATCACCCATATGGCATTCGTGTCATCTCCGAGTTCCTCAAGCCCTAAGAACAAAACCATAGTAATCTTATCCCACTTCCATACAGGAATCTAAGGCCGTGATCTTTCCCCGCGGCTTCGTGATCTACCTTTACCCGACGTGTTAGGTGATTAATGCCCAAAAAGTGCAATTTTTTGAACCCTATATTAGATAGGTTTCCTTGAGTGCTTTTTGCACATTAATCATGTCATATATACCAATTGAGTTTTTGCCTAGTCTTCTTAGTAAGACTTTATGCCATTTAGAGTATTAGTCAAGCTTACAGCTTCGTGCACTTTGGAGTTCAATGTCGAGATGAATGATGAATCATGAAGTTTGAACTCGTGTCTCGCCCATCAATCGCTGCCCAAGAATCAAAGAGAAAAAACTTACAAGATGAAGAAAATGTGATGCGCTTGGAAAGACAGAGGCAATGCAAAGGAAGGATCAACAAAGCCGGAATTTTCAAGAAAGCCATGGGGTAATTTCGCTTAGATTGCTAAAATTTTCGCAACCTTACGAAACACCAAATTTCGCAGACTATCCCAATTTCGCTAGCACTGCTCCTTAGCTTAAAAAACCGACATTATCACAAGAATTTCGCTACTTAGCGAAATTTCAAGTAAATAGCTAAATTCTTCCATCCCAATGAATTATGTTTTCGCTGCACTGGCATTTCGCTAGTTAGCGAAATTCCTACCTCACGAAAAATCGGGAGCGCCTCGCCATGCTTTGTAATTAATGCCAAACCGCTCCCAAACTTAGGTATTACTTAATTGTCCAATAACTTAGCCAATTTCATAGGTTTTTTTGGTATTTTCATACCTCGAGGAGGCCTATATGTTCCTCTTGCTTTTGTAACACTGAGAACAATCAGAACAAATCATGAGAAGATATTTTGTAAGTTTTTATTTTTGTAAATAAAGTCTTTTATTTTGTGGTTTTGCTTTTTATTTTCTTTTCTCTTTCTCTCTCTTCTTTCTTCCTTCTACTGCCATTAAACACACCTCTGAGGATGACAACTCAAGAGATGTTTCGCTGCTTCCTTTCTTTGGAAGAGCAAGGAAGCTAGCTTACATGCAAGCACATGATGTCATTCTCGTATTAAAAGCTACAAGGTAGTGTATTTATGGCTCTTATTCTCAAACTTAGTCGCATAACACGGGATGTTATCGATTCGCCAATACTCTCCATGCTTTAGACCGTTGTTCTTTATATGGTTTTTACGAGCCTCCAGATAATATTTACATGTTAGGTTCTTCAAATTGTATTAAATAACATTTTAATGCTATTATTTTGGCCAATACTTCCATGCTTTTAGATGCGTTTCCTGGGGTGAGAGATGCAATCGTTGTTCTTTAGATGGTTCTTACGAGCCTCGAAATGATAATTTAATGTTGGTGGTTTTAAACTAAAAGGGCCATATAACCGCATGCTACCTCGCTTTGACTCAAATAGGAGATGTTTGCCGGTGAGGTTTGGGTTAGTTAAATATAGATCTGCTATGCCACGACTATATGTTGCATGTCATAACGTCACTTATGATAAAAACCCTGAGTGACATACTTGTTTGCCCTAACTTGCCAAGTTAAGGACTAATCTTCAAAGTTAACTTTTCACCTTTTAATTTCGCTTACGTCGCTTTCAACTTCATTCTAATCGCTTTTGAAATACAATTCCAAAGAGTCCAAATAGAAAGCCTTACCTTCACAGACCGATGCAAACCATTTTTAGGATGAAAACCCATCCTCGTGTTCGATCCTAGACACTATACTGCAAAGAAATTGACTACTAGCAAAGAGTGAGGAACTTAGGGTGTATATAAATTTTGTCGATTTAAATACCATCGCGCACGAATCATTAGGCATCTGGATACGAAATCTGTAATTTCCTTTTTCATGCCCTTCCACCAATAATGCTCCCTCAGAGTATGATACATCTTGGTGCTACCAGGATGCATGGCATATGCTGAAGAGTGAGCCTCTTCCATGATTTCCCTTTAGTTCACCTATTTCGTGCACACAATATCCGACTCCTCTAACTATTACGCCATCGTCTCTAACTGAACTCGTTTCCTACCACCTCAATCTCCGCCTCAACTTGACCATCTCGAAACCTCGTCGACCTTCCTCGATCTCGAATTCTAATTAGAAGAGGACGAACATAAATGATGCCAATAAAGGTCCTCAGATTGGGCTACCCGCAATCGAATTCTCCCAAAGATTCAACTCTATCAACAATGGGAGATATATCGCTCATAGATAGCATGAACCCTCCCGCCTCGGCGAAGGCATCTACCACTACTGCCTTCCCTGGGATGGTACCTCTCTATCAGGCAATCATAATCCTTAATCAACTCCAACCACCGGCGCCGTCTCTGCTGCTTCCTTTTCCGAGTAAAGATATATTGCGCCTACGATCGATGAATATCCGACAAGGAACAATCAGACAGATAATGTCCCGTGATCTTTAGAGCCAAAACCACCGCTGCTAGTTCTAAATCAATGGCTCCGGTAGTTCTGCCTGCGGCTTCTTTAACCCGACGAAGCATTAAGCTATCACTCTACCATCCCGTGCATCAAAAACACACCCAACCTTTGTCCGGGAGGCATCACTATATACCACATAACCGTCCTTTCCTCGACTCTGCAGGCACACCTGAGCCGCCGTCAATCTTGTCTCGCCCTCAAAACTATGCTGGCGTGCATCCGACCACTCGAATTTCTCGATCCTTTTCAATAGATCGTCAACTGTCGCTATCTTCGAAAATCCCCAACAAATTTCCGTAATAACCCCGCCAATCCAAGGAAACTCCATAACTTCGTAACATCTGTAGCTTCGGGCTCAGCTCACTATAGCTCGATCTTCCGAGGATCCACACTAATACCTACGAAAATGACACGACTCCAAGAAAGCTACTTGGCTCAACCAAAATGGCACTTACTAAACTTAGCGTATAACTGGCGCTCTCTAAGAATCTGCAATACTGTCCGAAGATGCTCTGCATGTTCCTCTGAACTGCCTGAGTACACTAGAATGTCATCAATGAATATGATCACAAACTTATCTAAATACGGACTGAATACCCTGTTCATCAAATCCATGAACGCAGCTGGGGCATTAGTCAATCCGAATGGCATCACTAGGAACTCGTAGTGACCGTATCTCGCCCCGGCTGCGCCTTCCTTAGAAACATCATTCTCCTAATTTCAACCGATGGTACCGACCTAGTCAATCTTAGAATATACCCGAGATCCATGCAATTGGTCAAATAGCTCATCTATACGAGGAAGCCGCGATACCGGTTACGCATTGTCGCCCTCGATTCACCGCTCTATAGTCTATACACAACCGTAGTTTCCATCTTTCTTCTTTACTAAGAGAACCGGAGTCCCACCCGCGGGAGGTACCAGGGCCCGATGAAGCCTTTGCTTAGCAATTCCTCCAATTGTGCCTTCAATTCTTTCAACTCTGCTGGCGCCATTCTCGTACGTGAGGAACGGATATCACTTCGGGCCCCCCTCGGAACTAGTTCAATAACGAACTCAATTTCTCTATCCGAGGGTAAACCTGAAATATCATCGGGGGAACTCTTTGACTATGGGGATGTCTTCCAGCCGTGTCCCCTCTTGTCTCCTATCCACTACAAATGCCAAATAACCCCTCGCAACCTTCCGGGCATTTTCGCGCCATGGCCCACGAGACTGTGGGCGATCTCTTCGATTCCCCCAACATCACGCCCGGTTCCTCCGTCGAACCAATCTTACTCTTTCTTATAGCAATCTAAGGTGGCTCTATGCCTGGATAACCAATCCATACCCAAGATTATATCAAAATCATGGATTTAACACTATCAAGTCTCGCCGGAAAATCCTTATTCGATCACCAATCTACCACTGAACTATCCTTTCTGATGTCATGCGATTCCCATCGGGTACCGAAACCACCATACGCACCATCTATAGCCGACTCTATCTCGGTGCCTCTCGTTGAATGGTACCGAAATAAATGAATGAGTGGCTCGGGTCTGACTAATGGCATAGCGCATCATGATCGTAAATCAAATCATACCGCGAATCACGCTCGTGATGTGACCGCTTCCCGCCAGGTGACCGCAAATACCGGAGCCGAAAGTAATGAAAATACCACTCAATTCACATCGGTAATCGCTCGCTCTCCTACACCCCCTACCGCGACCTCTACCAGTGTCAGATCGCCACTGGCCGAACCACCCCTACTAACCCGACCGGGACCGGGCCGGTGCCCTGGGCAGATGCCATCGCATCTACTCCTCGTGAGGTCTCTACGCCCACTAACCCGTGACGCCCTGGATAAAGTGACCTTCCGCCCGGCAATGGAAACATCCCGTCATATTCATCCCGCACTTCCGAGATGCCCTCCGACATGTGGCATAATGGAAAAGATGATCCTCGAAGATCTACCACCTCCCTGTGGCCGCGCCGGTGATCGAATCCGGATCCGCTAGATGTCGCCTCCCGTCCCGAGCCACCGCTGGTCCACTTCTTTCCTTCTTCACTAGACCGACCGGGTGCCCTGGCCGACCAAGGCTGGGAGCACCTCTCTTATCAGTTCGCCGCCTGGAAGCTAACTAAAACCGCCCTTTCTACCCTTGCACCAACTAGCTCTCCAAAGTTATTTTGAGATGCCCAAAGTTAGATGAACTTCACTTGGTCGTTCGCTTTCGCCATGAATCGCTACACTTATGTTCCTCATTTTCTCGTGACATAGCACCAATTTCATGAGTTCAAAACCCGTCATATTCTGGCCACCGTCGTGATCGCCGCTCTAACCTCGAAGAATTTCTATTTTTGCATCCCGATAACTACGCCGTAAAATCTGCCTCAGAAATGCTTGTCTAACCGTCCTGCGACTCCCCGTAGGTGTCTCTCTTAATGGCCTCCCCACTCGCCCCGCTCCGCAACCATCAAGAACCCCGAAAAGAGGACTTTCGCTTCTCATCTCGAACACCCCATCACGCATAAATTTCACTAACCCCGCTCTAACCATAAGTATGTCGCCTCCGGGGTCGCAAGCACTCATCATAAGTTTTAGCCCCTAATTTGGGGAAAGCACGTGCTCTATCATGCCCTCTCGCTTCTTTTCGAGGCTCCCCGTACCGACGGTAACTACCGTGAACAACTGCATAACTCGATCCATCAAGCCAGGTACCGATTACCCAGGTCCGCGCCTCGATGGTTCTCGCTACGGCTGATTCACAAGCATCTTTCACCTAAGGTGCGCCGACATATCTCTTCTCAGAGCTCCTGCGTAAGTCCTATATCGACCTTTTTTACGACTGCCTAGACATAATGTTGTGAATTTCAAAGTTAAAAGATTCAAGTGATTAATTTTCATCATTTGACGATGCAAGGATTAGCAAACAATGCAAAGCTATGATAGAAAATCATTATAAACAATTTATAGGAAATAATCGCGGAAAAAACGTGCGAAAACAAGGTTTCGAACTATCGCCAAACCGCTTCGATACCAAGTCGATGCACTCTTCCCAATGACAGAAATCGCGTTTACATCCCACGCAACCTCCGCGTACCAAGCTCGCTCAACCGACAAGTTACCATGAAGCTAAGCCGTTAAACCGGGCCAAACCGCATTTGAAAACGAGGTTGGCAAAAATTTTCTGCCTTTTCTATTAAAATCACACCTGGGGATGAACGAAAATCCCAAAGATAACGACGGCACCTGGTCAAGCCCCAAAATACAAAATCACTCCGATAAAAAAAAAAAAATACACTCCCCAATGTTTTCCAAATGTCCAACTATTAACAATAAAGGACCTCGTCTCATCAAAATATAAGATAAGAATAAATCCAACATAATTTTATCGCAACCTGGCTTTTCTCAAACCATGCATGCATATTTACTGTAAAGATATTTTACATATACAAATGCCACATTTTAACTTTAATATTTTTAATTTACACCTATCTTATATATAATCACAACACACGCTTCAGATCGAGGATCCCGAAAGGTCTTTCTGGCTTCAACACCTCGCACCAAAATTATTTTAAAATGTAAACTATGAGCCAAACGGCTCGGAGTACTATAAGTTCTAAATGTCGTCATTGCTCAGACTCTCCCCAATATGAAAATCGTACAGTAAATGGCTGTAAAATCGCTTATGAGAAAACCGAAGCTTTTCGGCTATAAAACCATTTCGAAACTCCGTTTCTCGAAAACTATTTCTCGTTGAATCAAGCTGCCACAAAATCGTTTCAAATTAATTCGCTGCCAAATCGCTTCAAAACTTGCTCGCCCTTCTTCTTCTTTCCTTCCTTCCTCCTTCAGTCTTCTTCCAGCCTCCTTCTCTCCTCTGCCCCTTTTTCTTCTCATTAAAAATCAAGTTTCAAGTGGTGGTTAATATCTCCGAAAGTGCTATATCAGAATCAAGCACCAACCACCGTGGCCCATTTCCAAATAAATTTAAAAGTGATGCCCTCTAACCCTGAACCCGGCATCTAAGAGAGAACCCCTGAACACCAATCCTACTAAGATGGTCCGTGAACACTACGAGATCTATATAGCATAATGGAACCTCTGAATCAAAATGCCTGTAGCATGTGCTGACAACAGATCTCTATCATAGTACCAAGTCGCGCTAACTATATACCTCGAATGTGCGAGGGCGACTCACCATATAACATATGCGATCTAACCCCAAATTGCCGATCAGCAATATAGTTACCATAATATCCCATAACCTCGCATGCACAATCCGAAATACATATGACTGAAACTCCAGCCGCGCTATCTAAAGGGCTTTTGCTAAACCAGCCAAAACTGCTTCTTTAAACATCGAAATCAAACTTTTCAGCCGAGTATAACACTGAGTGTAAACAAATGCTTTATAAATCTATATTTTCAAAGCACTTTTACAAACTTGTAATTTAAACACTTTCATTTTTTAGAAATGATTTCTGAGTACTACCTTTTCTCCACTCAATTTCTTTCAAATCTGCTGCACTTCAGATTCTCGTCTGATGCTCAAATCGCCTCTACACAATTCATTCAAATTACACGAAAATGCCCCTACCAAACGTTTTAACCATAAAACATACACTGTGGCTTTCAAAGCGACTATATCAAACGAACTCGATTCTAACAAAACTTTACGTGTTAAATTCCATCTCGATATGGACACGATAATACGATGTGAAATTGACCAAAATGTCCATACACATTAAATGCCCTATAAAACTATCCTGCTTTAGTCAACTTTGACTTAAGGGACTTTCCATACTAAAAATACCCAAACATTTTTTGAAAATTCTCGTTAGACTCGTCCGACTACACTCCGAAATTTCAATCCAAACTATCCGAACAATTCCAAAATTCACTGACCGTCCAACACATCTAAAAATTCCTAAAAATTCCTAAACTCCTGGCCTAAAATTTAACCGGTTTCACGACCCTTTACGGGCTTTCTAAGAAAATTTCAAGCCATTACATAACCTTTAGGCTTGAAATAACACAATTAGGCAAATTTTCTTACTTCTTTAAAGTTTGACAAAAGGCTAAGATATCGTACCTATGCGTAGCCTTCGTATACCAATTTTGCCTCTACTCCGACCGAACGCCTACGTCTAATTTACATAGACCAGAAAGAACGAAGAAAAATATAAAAAACAAATCGCTTTCCTACTCTCTCTCTCTCTCACGCTTCTCTCGTGGACGCCTGTCAAGTGACGTCCGGTTTCCAACTTTATCATTTTGATTTTCCTTTTTTTTTTTTTTTTTTTTTTTTTAATTATTATTCTTTTTCTTTAATTATTATTCTTATTATTTAGATCAATAATTTCTATTACTCAATTCGAGTCTATTTCTATCCCGAAAAATTTTATTTATCCTCATTGAATATTCTTTAAATATTTGTCATTTTTCGAGATTTTTCTAAAATCCCGTTTTCAGGTTTCACTCTAAACCCGTCGCCTAGAAATTGCAAATATTCGACTGCCTCTGAATTTAACGAAACTTTCCCCTGGTTACTAGATTTCGAGACTAACTTCTAATCTAAGACAAATTGCCACATCCGAGATCTAGAGAATTTTCGAGACTTCCCCCGAACTATTTTGGTAATTTATTATTTGCTTTACTATTTAAATCCCATTAATTATACTTTCAATTCCCTCTCCACTTTCCTTAATCGCAAAAAGTGCCACAATTCTTTCAAAACTTTAAAATTTCACCCTTAAACAACTTTCAAAATTCTATTATGACACTACATTAATTAAGGAAGCTCTCGCGCATACTGCTACACATACCGCACACCCTCTCGGACTCGGTGTTACACATACCGAGCAAAGAGTTAAAAATAAGAGAAGAAGGAATAGTGAATCTCAATCGCACTATAGCAAGAATCGAGTGAACTACCAAGAAAGATGAAGGGACCTGGTGGAGTTTCACAATTCCTTGTATCAAGGCAGGAATCAATTCCGTGAAGCTATGACTCAGAGCTAGTATCAATTTAATGCCTCTTTCGCTGCCAAGAAACTAAGCTCGGGGGAGCTTACTCCCACTACTCAAGTACTCTTCAAATGGCGTATTTATCGATGGCGGAAACCCCGAAGGAGTCATTGAAGATGTACCGGTCACCGGTCGGGAAGTTTGTTTTCCAAAGAGACTTCATCATTCCGGGACACGGAAGAAGATTCACAAGTACCCCCGCTATCGTAAGACCATTCCTAGCCACTGAGCGCCTCGATTGGACATGCAAAGGGAGTTCTTACCTGGTCGAGAAGAAGCAAGCTTACTTTATTTGATCAAAAAGTATGCAAATATAGATGTGGACAAGGAAAGTTGCAATGTAGCTTCATTTTGTCTTTACTCCAACTCCTTGATGTTAATAAACGCATTGTAATACTCCAAATTTTTATCAATGAAAGAGATGAATTCTCAGATACTCGAAGATGTCTATTCCGAATTTCCATACAAATAGCTATTCTATAGAAACTGTGTTGAAATGAAGCAAAATTAAACGACAATGGGGAAAATAGTGAAAAAGAGGAAATTCATCAAGAAACTAGTGCAGAAGGGCTAGTCTTGAAAGAGTTGCCATGTCATTTAAAGTATGCTTACTTAGAAATACCAAAGAAAAAATCCGTTGATCATTTTCAGCCGACTCGTTGATGCCGAGAACAAAGATTGCCGAAAATATTAAGGAAGCTATAAGTGAATCGCTTAGCTTGGTCCATTGAAGAGCTGAAGGGTATCACCATCAATTTGCATGGCAGATTCGCTAGAAGAGACTTCAAAACCATCCGTAGAGCACGCCGCAGGAGACCGAATCCACAAAGGATGGCGAAGTAATGTAAAGGAGGTACCAAATCGTTAAATGTCGGTTTTATCTATGCTATTTCGTGAGAATCCTTGGTGGTTCTGTACCCATGTGGTTCCAAAGAAAGGGGGGTTCACTGTGATCCGCAATGAAAAAAATGAATTGATTCCAACAAGAATAAAGGGATGTGACGGAGGGAAGTAATATTGCAAAGAAGCCGAACACAAATGGTACTGAAAGATCATTTCTTCGCCTTCATTGATCGATGTTGACAAAGTTAGCGCAGGATACCCTCACTTTGTTTTCCTCGATGGGTATTCAGGATATAATCGATTAAGCATGCACCCGAGATCAAGAAAATTACATTCACATGCCCCATGGCACCTTGCCTTAGAAGTATTATTCGGGGTTTATGTAATGCCTACCATGATTCCAAAGTTGGGTGTATGATGTCTATATTCTCGTATTTCCGCTGGTTGAAGGATGAAATTTTCATGGATGATTTTATCGGTGTATGGATCCACTTTGATCAATGTTTAATCAACTGAAACAAGATTTTCAAAGATGTCACATTGCAAACAATAAAGTAATCGATTCGGGGAAAAATGTCATTTTTGGCGCGATGTATGCATTAGTCCCTGGGCATAAAATTTCTCGCTACCGGACTAGAAGTCGACTACCCAATGTATCCATTATGAAAACTCTGCACCACCTAATTACGTTAAAAAGGAGTAAGAAGCTTTTGGGCATAAAAGGATTTACAGAGATTCATCAAAGACTTTTCAAAATAGCCGCATCAATATGTGACATCGAAAAAGATACAAGGTTCAATTCATGACTAGCGATGCCTTTTGACGAAATCAAGATCATATTGGTACAAGCACTCATAATGGCTTCACTGCACGGATCAAGGATTTGAAATAATGTGTGATGCCGTGATTTTATATGAGCTGCAAGTGGGGGCAAAGAAAGAGAAAGTATTCAGGCTACATACTATGCTAGTAAGACCTTCAACGGCTATCAAGAGAACTACTAACAACTGAAAAGAGATGCTAGCCAGTATTTGCTTGTGAAAAATTTAGGCAATACATTTTAGATCCCATGTGGTAATTCACACCGATCATGCAAAGAATCAAATACGCATGTCGAAAAAGGAAGCTAAGCCAAGATTGATATGGGTGCCGCCAAGCGCAGAGAGTTCGACTTTAAACTGAAGGATAAAGGGATGTGACAATGATAATGATCACTTGTCAAGAGTAGAAAGCAAATGTTGAAGAAGAAAAGGTGATGGCACTGCAGAACTTCCCAGATGAGCAATTGTTTAAGGCTCTTCCAACTTCCCGTATAGCCGATATGGTGAAATATCCGGCTTCAGGAGTAATGCCTTAATTCAAATACCAACAGTAAGAGAAGCTCGAACTAACAAATAGGTATTATATTTTGGGATGATCCACTATTATTCAAGAGAGGTGCTTCACATGATAGCAAGAAGATAAAGCCAGTGTTGAACAAGGCAACATTATGAAATGGATGCCACAATTACTAAGGGACATTTTTCTGGAGAAAGAACAACCCGCAAGATACCCAATCAAGATTTTATCGCCCACTATCTTCGTAGAGATCGTATGAGTGGGTTAGACAGGTGATAGATGTCAAAAGATTGGGAATATCAAGAATAGAATGAAATGCCCCCTCAAAGGCATTATGGTGGTACAAATTCTTTTTGATGTATGGGGAATAGATTTTATGGGATCTTTTCCACCATCATTTGAAACTCTATACATACCGCTGCCAGAGATTACGTCACCTAAACGTGGGTGTGCCAGTGGGCTCGGCCCAAGGAATGATGCTAATACAGCTGTGAGTTTTTGCAAAGAATATTTGAGCAGATTTGGAACACCCGTAACTATCATTAGTGATTTGGGAACCCACTTTGCAAACAAAATATTTGCAAAACTCATGAGCAGTGTATGGATCAAGATAATGAGTTTAGCTTATCATCCCCGCACTAACGGATGTGCTGCAAATTCAATGGTGAGATCAAAAGAATATTTGAAAAGACTATGAGCTCACAGAAGGATTGGTCTTCTCCAAACTGATGATGCACTTTCAGGTTATTGTGATCGCATACAAAACCCCATTGGAATGTCCCCATACAGTTGTTTTTGTAAACCATGCGTCATCGCCCACCTCTTGAATCTTAGAATACAAGGCAATGTGGGCCATAAAGAAGTTAAACTTCGATTTTAAGGCCGCGAAGGAAAGAAAGATTGCTCCAACCGTCTCAACTGAAGAACTCGAGAAAATGAAGCCTATGATAATGCTAGAATATACAAAGACAAGACAAAGAAATGGCATGATCGAGAATTTTGAGAAAAGAGTTCGCAGGAACAGGTTCTCACATGACTCTGGGGATCGTAAATTGTTTCCCCAGAAATTAAAATCCACTGATACATGCACGCGGTGTTGGCATTACATTCGAAAGTAAAGGACACCGAGGACTCCAAGCATCGGCGAAGAATCTAAAGTCACGGACAAGAGGTTAAAGCATTATCTAAACAGGAAGAGGAAACAAGAACTGACCGGCCTTGGTAAAAAGCAAGGTTTCACAACAACAAGCCCAGCCATGACTCCAACCGGAAAATAATGGGAGCAAACCCATAAGGATTTAATTTCTCTGCCTTATTTGAATTATTTTTCTTTAGTTGCTTAAATTAGGTCATTTGCTTTTAAGTAAGGATAGAAATTAATTTTTAGAAATCGATTGTAGTTTAATTAGATTTTTCGGGATATCATAAAGAAGCTTCTCGCAAGGTTCAAGGACAGAATGGCAAGGCACCATTGAACATTTCAAAGAATCCTGCAGAGAAGTCACAACATGAGGAAAAGGGGGAGTAACCTTAACCCTAACCCGATTCTCAGAGATATACTTGGAATTGTTTGTTAAATCTTTGTGCTTGAGATGCCAAGTAATGTCTAAAAGGGTTAGAGCAATAAGAGAAAAAAGGCTCTCGAGGTCATTGAGTTATGGGCTTTCCAGGGTCGCGACAGAAGTTATGCTCGCGATATTAATTGATGTCGACAAAACATCGATGTCGTGGACTGCTTTTGGAAAAGGCAACTAGTGAGCATTAAAGGAAGAAGAGATGGCGTCGACACCACCGTGAAGTCGCGATGCAGAATTGGGTTTCAAATGGAAAAGGATACGCAACATCAAACAATTCCTAGAAAATTTGTATTGTCGCGACATCCTAAGTGTGTCGCGACATAAAAGCGCAGACAGTGCCAATCGCTTCACTTTAAAAAGCCCTAAATTCAATGACTCAAATAAAAAGACGCGAAAATTGAAGTCGCGACGTGTTTTTAATGAAGCATTAATTAGCCCACAAACATTGATTGAATTGCAACTGTTGGAAACTTTCATTCACTCCAACCTACATATTATCTTGCCTTCTCCTTCCTCAATCTCAACCCCCGAAACCCTAGCTTTCCAAACCTCGAAAGCTTGTCTTCCGTTCCTAATGGCTGAAATTCCCAACCTAATCCCTAACCTGCATCTAGATTACGAGGAACATGAACAACCTAAGAAGAAACTCACAAGAAGAACTAAGTAGATGAGATTCGTCAGAAGAACAAGGTGAGAGGGTGCCACGTAAACACCCGAAGTCTCTGAACTTCTCAAGAAAGATCGAAAAGGGAAAGTGAAAAGACGAGAAGAAGAAGAAGTAGAAGATTTCGTGTCGACGGCTGCATCTCAAAGGGAAGAAATATTATGCTAACAAGGGGTTTGTCGCAGAGGAGATTCAAACCCCAAGCATTCTTTCAAGGAGATGATAGAGCAGAGGATGGAGAGTCACAGACACCAAAAATCGTGGTATACAAAGACTGTAAGAGAGTTTTATTCAAATTCTGGTAGGAAGGAAGGGATGGAGCGGCTTATGTTGTGAGGAGTCTGGGTTTCATATGAAGCTAAGGCCATCAACGAGGCCTATGGCATGGCAGTGCATAAACATGGTTCCAAATTCAAGAAACTTTTGGAAAAACCAGATTTTGAGAAGATTGCCAAGAAGCTCACTAACGGTAAGGTGCAGCTAAACCAAGGAGAAGGAATGCCAAGAACATTGAACGAGAAGCCTTGCGAGGCTAAGGTATGGTTTTACTTCACGGCTTGTTTGGTGCAATAAAGAAACATGTGCCTGATGCGGGGGAAACGAGGAGGGCTCTTGTGTTGCTGTATGCCATCCCAAGGATACAAGATCAATATAGGAGTTGTCATTGAGAATTCTATCATGAGGTATCATGAAGGGAACAAAAGAGGTCTCATTCCTCACCCAGCCACAATCACTGTTCTATGTTTGAAGGCTGGGGTGAAGGGAATATTGGAATCAGAAGAAGAAGTACCGGATCTTCCACCCTCCTTCGGGAGTTAGCGAGGACCGAACGAGGAAAGAAAAGGGGGTGCGGTAGGAAACAGAGGTGAAGCCAGATGAAGGACAAAAAAAGGGGGACTGGAAGGGTTCTTGTCGGAAGGCGAGCAACCGGGAAAACTCCACCTCCGGCGTGGTGCATGTTTGCAGGCGGTGAAGGGGCGGGGATGAGAGGCGTGATAGACTTCTCCGTCCACATAGCCGGAGTTCTCCTCCTGTGCGGAGAGCGAGCTTCCAACATGGAGCTCAGGGAGCCGCAAAGAGAACGGGTTCGATCTTTGGAGCTCTGATGCCGTGTAGAAGAGAATAGATGAAAGAGAGAAGGAGTGGAAACTACAGGAATTCAGAGAAAGCATTTATGAAAAAGAATTGAAAAGCCAGCCGGTGGGAGGAAGAGCTAAATAGAGAAAGAAAGGAGCATGAAGTAGAGCTAGCGAAGAGAGCAGCCCGAGTGGGGAGAAGAGAGTGAGCGAGAAAGAGGAACGGATGGGAAAAATTTTTTGAAGCGTAGGGGAAGAGTTTAAGAAAGAAATGAAGGAAAGAGATCCGCAAATACATTGAAACTGAACTCAGTCTGAAGCCTTTTACTTAACAACTTGAGTTTGAGGCGTGATTTCTCGGCTCTTAAAGCGATAAAAGAAAGAGATACGAACGGGAAGCCAAATTTGGGAGCAAATCAAAGGATTCAAGTTTTATCTGAGTCTCTGAGATTTCGAGAATAGATTGGATGATAGAGGCAAAGCGAGAATCTGAGAATCCTACGGGCGAAAAGAATGGGTGGAAAACTTAGGTCCCGATTACTTGACAATCTTGCGAATTCACAGAGGTTATGGCCGAGAATGGAGAATACGATGGATAGCTTGGGAAAGGCGGGATGGGTTGAGCAAAGGTTGATCTCTCCTATTAGGATTTTCATTGAAGAACAAATGGAGGAAGGAGCGAAGAAAGGAAAGAAGAGAAATGAAAATTCCTGGATTCCCAGCCCGTTTAGGTACAACTGGACTTAGATCCCCGACATCTTTGCTCCACAGCTACGCCCAGAAAAAATAGACCTCCCCGCCTAACTCTCATTACTATCCTTATCCCATACCGTAGTATTCAATCAAGGTAAAATGAATCATAAATAAAAGGAGAAATTTAAATTGAATTGCTGTGTGCTATTTTGAATTTGTTTGATTCAATGTTGTGTTGCTTTTTGTGATTGCATGATTAGGAAATTAAAGTTGTAAATTAGTACTGTATCAAAAACTCGAGATGTAATGAGTCGAACTCGAATGAAGCAAAGTAGATTAGGTATGAGCCGAAATGTGTGAATAAGGGCCACATGAATACGCTTGATTGAAACACAAGGTGCAAAAGTTACTTAAGTCTAACCGATAAGTCCGTAATTGAGAAAGTACAATAGAAGGAACAAAACATATTTTTGAGTTTGTGGTATGAAATAATAAGTCAAGGAACCCGTTGAATATCAAATAATTTAAATACTACCAACAAAAATGAGTCAAGGTACTCCCTATGGTTAGTCACACACCAAACCAAATTCTAGAATTTGTTTTAGATTATTGGTTGAGGCGTAAATCCTAGGTGATGCAGCTGACAAGAGATGATGCAGGCCATTCTTGGATAGTTTTGTTTTCATTTTAGCTATCCCTACTCATATGCCGACGTGATACACCTTAGTTCCGTAAATTCATCCAATGCCTTATTTTTCAAAATAACCAATGGAAACCCCAACCCACTTAAGAAACTGAATCCTTCGCAAAGAACCTATGATTACCCAAGAATTCAAGGAGGAAGAAAGAAATGAATTGGGAGTATATATTTTTGAGGAACGTAAAAAGGAATGAAAAGAAAAAGGCAAATAAAGTTAAAATGCAATAGAAAGAAGGCTTATAGGATAAGTTTTATCTCATGCCTAACTTCTTGAACAATTAAGTTCTAGGGGTGTTTCAACACCTAGTACCCTAATGTCATCCCGGCATGGGAGCTACTAACCCAAAGTTCGCTAAGAGGCAGAAAGCCTAAAGTTAAAACATTGCACTATCCCCGAAGGTGACAAACAAAGGAATTTACCCTGCTGGAATTTCATGATAAATGCGGCATAATTCTCAATTGAAGAAATCAAAGACATGTCCCAAACATGAAGTCTAGGGGAGTTTATTAGAGAAACTACAATAAAGAAAGGGCAGAAGAGGAGAGAAAAGGTTCAGGGTAATCTTAACCAAAAAAATTCCTTCCATCCTACCCATTACCCAGGCCTAACAATATAAGCCCAAAAGACCTGATTGATCTTGAAGGCTGAAATCACTTACATTAGTGGAGATCAATACATGAAAACAAACCTATGGAATTTGAAATATAGAAACAATCAAAATCGTGAAGGACTTTAGGGAGTTAATTGACTCATTATG
The DNA here is from genome assembly GCA_016808115.1 of Tetrastigma voinierianum. Classification (NCBI taxonomy): domain Eukaryota; kingdom Viridiplantae; phylum Streptophyta; class Magnoliopsida; order Vitales; family Vitaceae; genus Tetrastigma; species Tetrastigma voinierianum. The sequence continues at coordinate 41,331 of JAEQBH010001681.1, forward strand.
AAAATGAGAAAGGAAAATAATCTATATTTCAACAGGATCTAATGATTATGTTGTTTGTAAAACAATTTCAACAGTTAGTTTTGTATACTATGAAAGAGTAGAAACCAACCTTTGAACTGACTGAAGCCAGATGTACGTAAAATAATGCATACCTTGTATTTCAATTAAATCAATGCCACCGCAGAACAATTTAAAATGTCCTTAAAATTTTTATTTTGTCTCTGAGGACAAACAATTTTTTCTTTTTCTTTGCTTGAGGACAAGCAAAACTTTAAGTTTGGGGGAGTTTGATGAGCTTAAAAGTCATCTATTTTTAGTCCATTTTTCTATTGATTTTAATGTAAAAAGGAATAATTAAGATGCAGAAATATGAAGAAACTCACTAAATTTGTTATTTGCAGGAAGTATAAAGAGCAAGAAAATGCAAAGGAAAACGCAGTAATCATGGAGTAAAATGCAAAAATAGCAGGCGTAATGAAAGCAATCGCGTAACTAATGTTGCAACTTTCGGGTTTACACAATCCAGCTACGAGGCTGCTACATCGTGAAATCAAGGAAATTCGATGCGTGTCATGCATGTGATCACAAGATAGCAAATGAGGATCGAAAGTAAACATAGTGAAGTGATGTCGCATAACATCGTAATGTCGCGATTAAAGGTTGATGTCACGGCTAAGGGATAGAGGTCGTGACAAGAGAATCGACTTGAAGCTATGGATTACGTTTCGAAGGATGAGCTGAGTTAATCAAGCCGCCACGCATGCAGGACTGTCGCTGACACTAAAATCACGGCCGAGCCCCAAAAGCATAAGCTGAGGTCGCGACGTGAGATCGAGGTCGCGACATGAGACTTGCTCAGTTGAAAGCTGTAAAGAAATGAACTGTTGTCGCGACGTGAGATTGATGTCGCGACATCAGGAACCCCAGTTGAAACCTCCAGAGACTAAAGCTGATGTCCCGACATGAGATCGATGTCGCGACACTACGAAAGACCAGTTCAAAGCTGCAGAGCCATGAAGTGATGTCGTGACAAGATATTGATGTCGCGACATCAGGAACAAACAGTTGAGACCTGTGGAGTCATGAACTGATTTCGCGACAAGGGATGGATGTCACGACATCGTGAAATAATCAAGTGAAAACCTCGCTGTGAGCCATGTTTCGATGTCGCTGACAAGAGATCGATGTCATACATCAAGAGCAATCAATGGAAGCTTGTAAGTTCCCAGACCGATGTCGCGACAACAAGAGCAACCAGCTTGAGATACAAGTGGCTACAAGATCAAGCATGCAAATGATCGCCGATGTCACGCATAATAGGTCATTGGCTGCTAAATAAGAAAACTCACTTGAAATTTACAAGAATAGGAACCGTTGTCGCGACCATGCATTGATGTCGACATCATGAGAAACTGAATGAAACCCCGTATCTCTAGTTGATGTCACACAAGAGATTGATGTCGCGACACCAAGATAAGTTGTACCGCCGCATGATCAGCCGAGGTCGCCACGCGGAGATCAGGCTCGACATCGTGAAAACCAAATAAGGTCAGTAGAATACGGAACTAAGGTCGCTGGACGAGATCGGTACGCGACATCGTGAATCATCGCCTGAAACCTGCAAAGGCATGAAGTGATGTCGCGACAAGAGATTGATGTCGCGACATCAGGAACACAAGTTGAAGGCTGCAGAAGACTTAGTTTCGAAGGTCGCTGACGTGGATCGATGTCGCGACATGGATGATGTCGCGACAAGGGAATAAAGTCGCGACCTGAACATTAACATGGGCCAAATCCCACTTGAAATCCACAAAACTGCATTGGGATAGGGCCTAATCGAAACCCTATAAATACGCCAGCCTACCCAAATTTCATAAAAGTAGTCATACATATGCATTTAGAGGTCCAGAAATAAGGCTCATTTTTCTTTTACTTTTTCTTTCTTTCTTCAATATAGTTAGAGATTAGATTAGATTTATCGCTTTAGTTTTCGTTTTCTTTCTCTGAATTGGATGTTATGTTTCGAAGCAGGTTTCTAATGCGTATCTGCTCTTTCAAATTACCACCGGAATCTGCCCTGCATACCTCCTCGGAATCAATTTCCCATTTCTATTTGCGCTATTCTTATGATCGGGAGTGAACGCTGTTGGGTGTAATTCAAGAATTAAGGAATCCAATTCTTCCATTAAGTGAATGCTATAATAAATATCTTTCCCGTAGTCGCTTTCCAAAGCAGAAATTCTTGAATTTCAGTTTATAAATTTACTCGTGTTTGGTTTATCAAGGATCCGAATATCGCTTTTATACCACTATAAGATTTTGGCTCTATCAAGCCGATTTCAAGGAGGCCCTCTGAGTGACACAAAGAAGGCAATTCTGAGAGTTATGAACAATTGCTAATATATTAACCCGCTTATTCGAGATCTAATGAGCTTTGCAAGTTTACTTCGATAAATCTCTTCTCACTTGAAATCAAGAAAGAGTTGAATGAGTTATCAATTTAAACAAGCAGAGAGTTCACCTCAATTCGAATAGTGAGGCCGATCCCGTGTTAGCTGAGTTCTAATCAAGGAGAGGATGATCTATTCTAATTTTGAGGAAGAGCATCCTCGAAGTTGTATATCCTGTTTCGACCGAGTAACTCTGGAGCTAAGGTTTACAAATTCCATAAACGGGTATGAAGTATTGCAAAAGAAAATACCCGCATTAAGGAAATCCCTTTAAAAGTAGTTATCTCATTCCCTCGGCTCTTCGAAAAGAATTTCAGAAAAATTAGATAAATGAAATGTGGAGGTGGGAGAGATCCAAATTCTTATTGCTAAACGCTGGGATGTATTTTTAAAACCTGAAACATTCAAGAAATTTTATCCATATTAATTCACAGAATTACTTCACTATAGCAAAGATACTTGATGTGTTCTTCGAAAGATAATTATTCGCTGTCCATTTGTTTTCTTAACTAATTTCTTTATTCTTTATTCTTTATATTCCAGCTTTATTGATCAAGCCAATTACTTTACTCGTGTTAGTATAATTCCAAATTTTCTGGGTCGGGATTCCAATATCATTTTATGGTCCAAATAGTACTAAGCTTCGAGTGTAGTCGTAGTTGATTTAAAATTCTTGAGGATCTCCGTGGGATCGATATCCGGACTTATATCCATTTTATTCATTTGTCGACCGTGGCACTCATAGTATCGTGCCAAAACCAAAATTGAAAATGATTAACTCTAGAGATTTTCGGGTCTTCACTGTTTTTATGATTGCGTTTCGGATTAACAATAGTCCTTGGTATTAACGTCAGAATTTGTACATGTGTTTTGTCACCAATGCCGGCTTAGCTTGTCAAGGAATAGTCCGCTCACCGGTAGGATGAGTCGACTGAAGTTAATCGATCTACTACGACCCAAACTAAGTCATGCCTTCTCCCCCGTCAATGGTAACCCAACCACAAAAATCCATGGTGATTCTATCCCATTTCCAATTCGGTACTCTATCAGCTGCAATAATCCCGAAGGAACTTGATGCTCGCTTTACTCTTTGACACACCAAACACTCGCTACAAATTCACATACATAACATATCATTCTTTTCATCCCGGACCACCGTAATGACATTTTTAAATCTCGATACATCTGTGGCTACCGGATGGATAGCAAAAGATCCACTATGTGCCTCTTCAAGCATGGATTTCCTCAAATCCCATACCGGGTACACAAACCTCGATCCTTATAATACAATACTCCATTTTCGCTCACCAGAACTCGCTTCTTACTATTTCGACCAATTATTATGGCAACAATTTTCTCTTCTTTCCTTTGTGCTCTAGCACTGGACCAACAAACTCCTACCTCGCTATCGCCCGCCACTACGCACCATCATCATATAATGACAACGGGCATTCAACGCCGGCCAGCTCGTGATTGGATTTCTACTCAAAGGCCGGCCACTACATTGGCCTTTCCCGTGATAATCAATTACGCAGCTCATAATCTTTATCAGCTCCATCCATCTCCGTCTCTGCCAAGCCTCACCCGTGAGGGCAAATACTTAAGACTCTTATGACTCGTTGTAGATGAAACACTTCTCTCCATACAAATAATGTCTCTTAGCTACAAGAAATACAATTAAGGCTTAATTCCAAATCACATGCGTGGTATAGTTCTTTTCTATGCGGCTTCAACTGTCTTGAAGCATAGGCTACCACTTTACCCTCTTGCATTAGGACACATCCAAGTCCATTTAGCGACGCATCACTAAAAATCACATATTCTCTACCGCAAAGGCCTGGGCTGAAAGTAAGAACCAGAGCCTCGGGTTAAGAATGCTTAACTTATCAAAACTTTGACATTTTCACTTCATTCATACTTTACATTTTTCCGGAGCAACTCGCCATCTGTGGCCGCAACATAGAAACCCCCTTAACAAATCTTCTCGTAGTATCCTGCCACCCGTGAAACTACGCACTTCGTAACATTTCTGCGGCTTCCCATTCAACAACCACTTCATTTTCTTTCGATCTACTCTGATTCCTTCTTCGACATACTATATGCCCAAGAAAGGTCACTTCATTCTCTCCAAAACTCACACTTGCTCAGCTTGTGCATACAACTGCTTCTTTTCTCAAAGTCTCTAACACTACTTCTTAAGGTGTGTGTCATGACTTCTATGGACCAATACACAAGAATGTCGCCTATGAACACTACGACAAACCGATCCACATACGGTCGAAAACACGATTCATTAAATCCATGAAAGCCGAGCACGTCAATCCAAACGGCATTACGCTGAACTTCATAATGTCTATATCGCCCTAAACGCTGCCTTATGCACATCGGCTATCTTTAATTTCAACCGATGGTGACCCGTGATCGCGAAGTCAATCTTAGAAAAGATACTGTACCTTTAATTGGTCAAACAAATCAATAATTCCGGGTAACGGATACTTATTCTTTACCGCTAACTTGTTCAATCAGAATCAATACATAGCCTAAGTGTACCATCTTTCTTTTAACAAAAAAGCACGGAGCTCCCATGGTGATACACTTGGCCGAATAAACCCTTTTTCTAGTAGTTCTAACCAGAATCTCAATTCCTTTAGCTCTAGTGGAGCCTATTCTGCATTTGCAATGGATGCCGTGGCCCCGGGTACAACGTCAATAGCAAACTCAATCTCCCTATGTGGGGCAACTGCAACTCTTCTCCTAAACACAGTCCCGAAGTCGCTAACAATAGGGATATCGGATACACTAGGCCTTGCCTTTACCGTATCAATCACATAAGCTAAGTAGGCTTCACATCCTTTCCGAACCATCCTTCTAGCAGTGGCGGCGGATATCACATTAGATAGGTGATTTGACCTCTCACCGATGAAAGTTACTTGTATCTTCATTCTGTTCTTAAGGTTACTCTTTCATTTACAAATAACTATCGTCGTGTCATGGACAACCAATCCATCCCCAATATCACATCAAACTCCTCAAGGATAACTCAATCAAATCTCCTGCAAAATCTACAATCTCGTATTTTGATGGGACAATTCCTATACCGCTCACAATAAATACTATGGCCAAGCGGGTTCGCCACCAAGATGTCATACTCTGCTTCACTCCCAAGAATTTACCTAAGTCAAGTATGTCAAGACATATGTATGAATGAGTCGATCCCGATCTATCATGCATGGCATACAATAGTATCAAAGATAGTAAAATTACCGACCATCACATCCGAGCCGGTATCTTCCATCAAGCTTTCATTGCATATGCTCTAGCTGAGCACGACCATCTTGCCTACTCCAACGCTTGTGTCCCTTGTCCTCAACACTCCTGACAACACCTATTGGGCTCAGAACACTAAAGTCAGCACTCCCACCCGTGGGTGTCAGAAATGAACGAGCTCTAGACAATCTCTTGCTCTATGCCTTTGGATCCACAAATCAAATAAGCACTGTGAAGTCTCCAACATTCTCCTTATGATTTCTCCCACAATGGGGGCAATGGGGCAATCATTCCTCTAGAAGGACTGCATCGCAACCGACGGTGCCGGTAGTAGTATTCCTACCGGTAGCCTGTAAGAGAAGATTGGAACCCCTGGGTCCCCTTACCCCTTCCTTTGTCGTTGCTATGAAATGGATCGACCGGATTTTTCTTTCCTTGTCTTTTATCCTTTCTCTCTTTTTCCTCTTTCTTACTCTTTCCACATTCAATGCACATGTCACAATTTTGGAGAAATCCCTATGGAAAATGCTGTGACACGTGGCTCGACATGGTCATTAAGGCCGCCTTCAAACTCACGTGCACTTTTTCTTCCTCACTACAAGTATCTGAGCATATCAAGCCAACCGTGTGAATTCTCTTTGATATCTACCACACTCATCCGCTCTTGCTTCGCATTAAGAAACTCGCCTCATGTTGTTCAGGAGCAAATGCGACCACATAATGTTTCTTGAACTCATCCAAGAAGAACTCCCATGTCACTTTCCGCGATGGAAAAAGGCCCTGTCACTAAACCCACCATCGATAAGCCTCATCCCGGGCAATGAGGTCGCACATTCCAATCTCTTCAAGCCAGGCAATGCATTTGCACAAGCATTCGCTTCTGCCTCTCGTGAGCCAATTTTCTCTGCCACAAGGCTCATCCTCTTCTTCCCCATAAAATCTATGTGTCGGTACTCTCGCCATTCTCTCAATGGCTGATCACTCGGGAGCAATTCGCACCGGTTGCCCTAGCTTCTTGCAATGCCCGAATCTAGTCGGAGGATACCCGCCAGTACCTCATGCCACTTGTTCGTTCATTCATTGGTGGGCATGATGCTTGCCCACCTTCCACACTAGCAGACTGTTTCGCGAGTCCCCTCGTCATCCTCGACCCTATGGAAGCAGACCGTCCATGCTTATCCTATTAAGACCAGCAAGATCCGCGCCGAGTCATGTCATCCTTATATGCAAATGAAATGCATGTTAAACACAATTTAAAAAATCGCTTACAAACAATTTAAAATCATTTTAACCGCCTAAACCTAGGCTCGATACTAATAAAGTTTGCGCGCCTTCTTACCCGACCCGACCTGGGCCATGATCCGAACCGAGTCCCGATACTACTTTCATGAAAATCACTCAAAATTTCTCAAAATCATATCTTATGGAAGCGATTACGAAATTAGGCAAGCTCATAAACATTTACATTTAACAAAATCCATTTACAATGTAGGCATCCAAGCCTTTCAAAATGATTTACGAAATAGATGCTCCCAAGATTCAAATTGTTTATACAAAATATCCATATCAAAAAAGAACACATGAAATGAGTGCACATGTCGGAGAATACCCGAGATTTCTTCTTATGACTCGACGCCTCCTAGATCTTGGGTCCGCCATCGATCACTATCTATCACTCTCCGGTACCCGCGCATTGGTAAACAATACGCTAAGCATTTTCATGCTTAGTGGTTCTATACAAATCCATTCCTCGCCTCCAGCCTTAAATCAATTTATGCAATTTAATACCCGTGACCAATCATTCGATGATCAATATAAATACATTACATATACTTTGTTATATATATACAATAAATTATAGTTCATTGATCATCCCATAAATACATTTTCATAATCAATATTTCACAATCTCAAATCAATTCAAATATGCTCACAAATTCAATTTAGTTCTGAAGATTCAATTCACTCGAAAATCACCCGCTCAAAATAAATCTCGCTATGCCAATCAATTCGCTCATTAATCACGCTTATGCCAATCAATTTAGCTATGCCCATCAATTCGCTACGCCTCTTAACGAATTTAACTCTATTTCTTTGATATACGTGATATTAGAGTCACTGCACAAGCCCTACTGGCCGCAGGTGCGTATCACATGGCTTTATAAATTACGCACTGTCCCGCTGGCCGGAACGGGTTATAAACAATCAAATAGTGAACACTACCGATACTATTCCGCCGCCACCGAGGACATCAATAGTTCGCAAAGACGCTTATTCGACTCTATCGTATACCAATCTATCCTTAATGCGAAATAAACGCGAACATTCTATTAAGGGCGTTCAAATCCTTTATAGCAAAATATAGTACAATATGTACGCTTGTATAAATAATTTTTATTTTCAATAATCATGAAATTTTATATGCAAACATTTACAATTACTTTTCTCAAATCAATCAAATCGAATTCAATATGCTTTTAGAACAACATGCAAAAACTTGAAACGAGGAATAGGAGCTGGTAGAACAAACCCAAAATATTTGCACTTTGATTCCAATCCTTGAATCAATCACAGTTTGGCTTTTCCTCTCGGTTTCAAGCCCCTATTCCAAACCATTAAAGAACAATATTATTCAAGTGTACTAGTGGTTTTGGTTAGGATTGATTTTCTGAGTTTAATATGAGTTCCAATTTAAACATTCTATATGTAGATGGATTCTTGACTCAATGGGCTTTCCATAGAGTGCAAGAACACTAATCGAGTGCCCGGACGTAGGAGCTAGGACCTTCCGAAGTTGAAGGTCACAGTCAAACTCGAACCGACGAGCAGACCTGAACTGGACGAGCCGTCTACCACCTCGGTCAAACATCTCTATACTCCCCTCAGGAATATTAATGTATTCTTGACTCAATGGGCTTTCCATAGAGTCCAAGAACACCCAAATCGGAGTTCAAACGAAGGAGATATGACCTTCCGAAGTTTGAGGTCATGTGTAGTCAACTTTGACGAGCTGACCTGAAGTGACGAGCTCAGTCAAACACCTCGGTCTGACATCTAACATCCTCCTCAGGCATATGAATGTATTCTTGACTCCATGGGCTTTCCATAGAGTCCAAGAACACCCAAATCGGAGTTCAAACGAAGGAGATATGACCTTCCGAAGGTGGAGGTCACCACGCTGTGAAATAACTTTGACAAGATGACCAACCGACGAGCAATCAAGATCGACCACCGCTCGACAAATCCACGCTCGACGACCACCACGACCCACCACCATTTGACGACCACTGCTGGATTCCACCACCATTTGATCTACCACCGCTGACTAATTAACGCTGGACGAACACCACGCCATTTGACGACCACCGCTTACTACCAACGCTTGACGACACCGCTTGACTTCCATCAATGCCGATCACCGCTCGACGGTTAATCGCTTCGACGCACTACCGCTCGACGACACCGCTTGATGACCTCACCGCTTGACGAATTCTGGGCTTGACTACCACCGACTCCATTTGACTGTTCAGAGTAAAAAGACCATAACTTGGTCTACAGAAGTCTGAATTAAGAAATTCAAAAGCCTAACATCAAGTTCATTGATGTGGCTACAATTTACTAGAAGGAAGCACTACCAATTTCCCTTCACTTCGTACCCAAAAATCAGCTCTAAGGTTCAGCTAGCTGCGCACTACCACAATGTGGCAGCTTCCCATAGTTTAAAATGCAACCAAACTTTCCCTATAAGCGATAATCCACCCAACATCCCAGGCAAGAAGACCAAGTAGAGCAAAGACTTTACCATGGAGTTTGCCGAAGTCCCTTGCCCGGTCTCTATCAGAGCTCTTGTCACTAGAAGGACTTCCTTCGTGCTTCGCCTAGACCTCATGGTTCGATCGCTTGAAAATCTAGAGATAAGGTAGAGCCTCTCTCTCTAACTTTCCTTTTCTCTATTTTTCTTTTCTTATGGATCACTCTTAATCGTATTTTTAAAAGGAGGAAGCTTCCTCCCTCTTTCCTACATGCCACATGTCATTTCCTTGATTTTTTTTTCCTTTTACTCATTTATTTCTCCTAATATCACTTAGACATATAAACTTATTTACAATTGACCCTTGGGTCCCCATTTTACAATTTCTATATTTTCTCTTTTTCACTTGGGTTCATTTATGGATTTAAATAAATCATCTAATCAATATTAAAAAAATTCCAGAAAATACCTAAGCACTCAATTATACCTTAATATATAATAATTTTTATTATAAAAATTTTAGGGTATTTTTGGAGTGTTACAGGAGGCCGCCAATTTTGGATCAAGAGTCCTTGTGATCCATGAGACAAGCATAGAATTGACAGTGTCCCAATCAAGTTGTTTCTTCTTCTCCGTTGGTTTGGTGAATGTCCCATCAACAAACACACAACCAAGTGAGCTTTCAAAGACAACTTAATTGCACGTGCCCATGAAATATAATTGTTACTGGGGAAAGGATCACGTAAGGGATCATATTCCCGGCTATCCTCCAGACCAAGATAATAAGGAGAATGGGGATCTATTTTCCCATCGGGGCTTCTACTATAATGAGAAGAATCCAGAGAGGCCGATGATGATGGTCAAGAAATCGTAGAAAGAAAAATAAATGGGTAAAGCTTGCTAGGTCACAGCTCCGATACCATGAAAGAATCTGGTTTTCCTGATCCCATTGATTCACCCGTAGGTCATATATATAATATTACAAACTAAAAGTCCGCTGCGCTTATGCGCACAAGCTATAAATATATTATAATATGGCACTATACCATTGACCAAACTGCTATAATACATGCAATATGGCAATTATACCATTGACCAAATCAGAATATACATATTCTAAAAATAGAAGATTAGATATTCTAGTATAATCTTAATACCTTCTCTTCTTCCTTCTTCCTTCTTCTTCCTTCTTCTTCTTCTTCTTCTTCTTCTCTTCTTCTCTTCTCCCTTCTTCTTCCACCGGATGCCCTAACTTCTAAGCCAAAAATGAGATAACTCTCTCTTCATAAGGACATGTTTGGCCTTATACCACTTTTGGGTCAAATGTCCAATTTTTGCCATTTGGTCCTTCCTTTTCATTCTAATTGCAATTCAACTTATTCAATTTCTATTTCATCATATAATCTTCTTATATTATGACCCTTGGGTCCTTGATTGGTAAATTACTAGTTTACCCTTGGTTTTTGTATTAATCTCAAGTTTTTATCCTTTTTCACTTTTTGCACTTAAATTCCAGAAAATGAAAATTTACTTATATTATACCCTAAACATGTAATAAAACTATCAGGGTATAATTTGGGGTGTTATAGGATATTTGTGAACTGCGCCCTATAAATCGGGAAGATCCCCCATGAGGTGAAAGTAAGGCAATTCCAATTGTGTGAACTGACTGCTTCTTCTTCTTCTCTATCTTATGCTGACTTAATCATCGAAGAACGTGGCCAACACACCGCCGCCGGATCACCTTTTTGCAAGTTCACGTTGCATTGTTGATACTCAGAGATTCTGATGACCAAGGTCCTAACAATTGGCGCCGTTTATGGGAATAATATTTAGTTTGTGAGAGGCCACCGTCGGGTTAATTTCAACCATATATGAGTGGCTCCAAGCGAATATTGTATATTTTTTAATAGTACGAGTTATAAAATGGGAGATTTGTGAACCACGCCCTATAAATCGGGAAGATCCCCCACGAGGTGAAAGTAAGGCAATTCGAACTATGTGAACTAACTGCTTCTTCTTCTCTATCTTGTGCTAACTTAATCATCGGCAAGTGTGGCTAGCACACGGCGTTGGATCACCTTTTTGCAGGTTCACGTTGCGTTGTTAATGCTCAAAGGTTTCGATGATCAACGTCCTAACAATTGGCGTCGTCTGTGGGAATCGAATAGAAAGTCTTGTCTACAGGTTGCTAGAGCTTGGCTTTAACGATTGTCTAGTAGCCCTTCATCTCCTGGAGCTCCCTCGATTCTCCCTTCCACATATGATTCGTCTAAGGTAGTCTCAATATCAAGCAATCTAATGAATCAATCACCAAAAGATCAATTCCTCCATTAGCGTCATGAGATGGAGAAAAAACAGGGGGAATAAGCAAGACAGATGAAGGAGTTGTAAGGTCACGCTAAACGCTTGTAGCGTGAGAATGACCAGTTGGGGGCCCAGATAGAAAAAAGTCACAACTTTGGAAAAGATGTACGAGATAGCGGTCGAGCTGGGCATCCAATCGCTTGTAATAGAGGGAAGGAGCCCATTATTCCTAATGATGTCAATACTCCCAAAGATATGATGAGCATCCTGCAGCCTCTCGTCCTAAGGCCCACCGGCAAAGAATGCTCGGGAAAGTACAAACGCCAAATCATGCAAGAAGCCTTTACATCACCCACTTCAAGCATGCCACAGCGGCATCCCGTAGGGCAAGGAGAGAAAGTGTGCAGGAGGTAGAACTAGCCAAATCGCCCCCAGGAATGCTGGCCAAGAGATTGCCCATGTGCACGATGCCATCAATGCCGCTTTGTACATCCCCTGGCATGCGGCCAACATTCTATATGCCACCATCGGCCTTAATTCGGAGACTCGATGACATGCTCTCTTCACCCCTAGGGCAACACATTCTTGACTATGAGCCACCTCGCGGATTTCTCATACCAGCTTTCACCATGTTTGATGGCTCTATAGACGATCAAGGTCCTAACATACTCAACTATCAAATGTATAGGCTTTGAGCTTATTCATAATGTTATAAACCTAGATGTTGTTTCATCATTTCTGGTTTTTAACAATTTTGATTATATGTTTTTATCGATGTTTTAAAAATCGGACTTGATCAGCAATCGACCAGCTTTTCAATTCTGCCCCTTTGAATCGGCGACTGAACCGCTATGAACCGTCAAACCGATACTGAACATCGAATCAAATGAAACTAGTTGGTTTCACCAACGAATGCTGATTCATTCAAAGCTAGCAAACCCTTCTTGCAAATATCTCATCCTCAATAAAGATTATCATATCTGAAAGTGTTAAAACCTCTTAAACCAAAGCAAGGTACATGAAAGTAGAGAAATTGTAACGCAGATTCAGACTCTCAAGAACATGTCGTGACTCCATTTAAGATAAGAAGTAGAAGAGGTGCTAAACAAGAAACTCAAATCCGAAAAAAGAAAACAATGGAATTAGTGATTTCAGGTTAATAATTGCCAAAAAAAATCACAATTTCTCTCTAGTAAACAAGGGCCTTAACGAGATAACTAAGAGGGGCGAATAGGGTTTCTATGGAAGGGGAGTTTAATAGTTTAATATTTAAGTGAAGAGATTTTTATTTTTAAGGTCCTAACATACTCAACTATCAAATGTATAGGCTTTGAGCTTATTCATAATGTTATAAACCTAGATATTGTTTCATCATTTCTGGTTTTTAACAATTTTGATTATATGTTTTTATCGATGTTTTAAAAATCGGACTTGATCAGCAATCGACAAGCTTTTCAATTCGATTCCCCTTTTGAATCGAAGTAGATCGAACCGCTTATGAACCGTCAAAACCGACAGTTCGATCATCGAATCAAATGAACCGGTTGGTTTTCACCAAACTAAACGGTTTGATTCGTTCAAAGCTAGCAAACCCTTCTTGCAAATATCTCATCCTCAATAAAGATTATCATATCTGAAAGTGTTAAAACCTCTTAAACCAAAGCAAGGTACATGAAAGTAGAGAAATTGTAACGTGTATTTGTACCTCAAGAACATGTCGTGACTCCATTTAAGATAAGAAGTAGAAGAGGTGCTAAACAAGAAACTCAAATCCGAAAAAAACGATGGAATTAGTGATTTCAGGTTAATAATTGCCAAAATCACAATTTCTCTCTAGTAAACAAGGGCCTTAACGAGATAACTAAGAGGGGCGAATAGGGTTTCTATGGAAGGGGAGTTTAATAGTTTAATATTTAAGTGAAGAGATTTTTATTTTTTCAATCTTCTCTATTCAATGTCATACAACTTTTTACTCCTATTACAATAAATTGTTTAAAGTATAAATGTGAATAAAATGATAACTTATTAAAAAAGAATAATAATAATAATATCACATGTATATTAAAAAAATAATACATATTTATATTGTATAAAATTATATAATTTGATTTTTCTTTAGTTTTAAATTTTGATATATTTTAATATTTAAATATTATCCATATTTTATTAATAAAACAAAATATCAATATATTTATAGAAATGATAAAATAAATATTATTGATTTTAGTTATATATTTTTTATTTTAAAATATTTAAAAAATTGAAAGAAACTATTTTATTTATTTTGGAAGAATATATTTTATTTTTTTAAAGAAAATATATTTAATTTTAATAAAATATAAATTATATTTATGACGTTATAGGTTCGATTGTTGAACCGTGAACCGAAAACTTTTCCGTTCAGTGACCGATCTAGTTTTTAAAACACTGGTTTTTATTGATATGTTACTAGTTTGAATTAATAAAATTATTTTTCTTTAAAAAAAAAAAAAGAACCTATGAACTTATCGAAATTTTCCATTACGTTTATAAACTATTATTTGAATTTAAATTTTGGTTTTTTTTTTTAAGAAAAAAGTTTTGGTTTTTTTTTTCTAATATATTAGATCCATGTAAAATGGCAAATAACATTCTTAAAGTATAAACTAACTATGTCCATCATACCTAGCTCAAGTGGTATTAAGAGAGGGGTACCAGGTTCGAGTTGAGTACTGATAGTTTATTACCTTAAACTAATAGCGTATTCAAAAAAAAAAGAAAAAAAAAAAAAAATATATATATATATATATATATATATATATATATATATATATATATATATATATATATATAAACTAACTGCTAGAAGCAAACAAGGCCCCCCAAGTGAAGACATTGGGCCCATAATTGGGCGTCAATGCACCGAAAATAGAAAGATTGGGGCCAGGCCCATTGGATGGGTAAGCAGTGGATGACGTTTCCGGCCCCCCAAGTGAAGACATTGGGCCCATAATTGGGCTTCAATGCACCGAAAATAGAAAGATTGGGGCCAGGCCCATTGGATGGGTAAACAGTGGATGACGTTTCCGGCGGGGGCCAAGTCGAGTATGTTTGGGCTCATCAAGTTTTGAGAATAAGAACAATCCAATGCTTCCAAAAAGTAATTTGCTTATTTTTGAAAATACAAATAAATCAATATTGGAAGCAGATAATGCTCAAATTTAAATATTTTAAAACATTATATTTAAACTTTAAGTAGCAATAAGCAAGGCTCTCGTGTGGGAGAATAATCCAAAAATCCCAAACACATCTTATCAACATTCAGAATGTAATAAACCCAAAAAATTGGTACGACGTCGCTTTCCAAAGGTTGGTCCACGTCCCATTAAATGAACCAGACCTAAGCTTTCAAATCAAATTCACCTCACCGTTATAATGCTTTTTATACCGAAAATGACTGCTCTTGAAATTCACACTGGAATGCCATCATAAAAGCCGATTTAATTAATTAACCACCGTCAAATAAAAAATCTTGTCGTCTCGTTTTTTTTTTTCATCTTATCCTTTTTAGCCTCTGTTTTTTTTTAACAATAAGGATGACTTTTTAGTTATTCTTTATCTCAGATCACACATCTATATTTTCTTTCTACCATTTTCTAATAAAATGGTTATTCCATAAAAATCTAGATTTTTAATTTATTTTTTCATGTTTTTGTTATTATCATCTTGTATGATACGTGGTTAATTTTGTCTTAATACGATATATTGATTTTTATCGTCTTATATGTAGTTGATTCGAATGATAAAACAGATTCGATCAGATAAATATATTAAATCAAATTATGGTTATTAATATAAATCATGATTGTCAATATAATAGAGAACTTGAGTTATATATATTATAGTAATTATAAAATTATCAAATATTTAGGTTTTAAGCAGATTTATTATACTATTAACTTTAATAATGCATTATCCTTTAAAAATTTTAAGCGAATTTGATTATATGTTTTTATCAATAAAAGTATTCTCATTTTAAAGGGATTTAATCAAATGCTAACGGTAGCAAAAAAAATTCTTTTTAGGTTTTTAGAATAGAATATTGTTTTTAAACTATTAACTATGCTTGCTTTCAATAAATTTGAAATAAATTTTTTTAAAGGAAAATAGAAAAAAAAAGTAGAATAAAGTTAAAAAAATGAAAAAATAAAATAAAAATGAAGTCAAATCGTAGGTATTATTTTTATTTACTATTTTAAACTCATTTTATTTATTTTAGCTTGTCAAGTAAATGTCAAAAAAAAAAAAAAAAAAACTTGTCAAGTATACAAATAAAATAATTTTAAAATACACAGACTCTAGATTATTTTATCTATATTTGATTTCTTAAGTATTTTTAATTAGACAACCACTTTTCAAAAAATAAATAAATAAAATAGGTAACCAGATATAAGAAAATTATTTTATTTAATATTTTTTTTTTTACTTTGCAAAAACCAAACACAATCATAAAACATTTTCGTAACTTAGAATACATAACTTTTTCTCAAAAATTACATTATGGTGTATGCTAGACAAATCTCTGCTTGCTATGTAGACATGCATTATCTTAAAAGAAAATAAAAGTATAAAAGATTTTGACTTTCATTAAAAAAAAAAAAAAAAGTTTCTAGGAAGCCTTTATGGTAATACTTTCAAATAGACGTTAAAATTTTGATAAATATAATTCTTCTTCAAAGAAAAAAAAAAAAACCTAGAGAAGTGATTTTGATTATTCTCTGTAGTTTTCATTTCCTTTACTTTTCTATATAATGAAAAAAAATGTATAAAGTTAAGCAAAAATATGGGTTAAAGAATAAATCTTTATTACTAGAATGATTGTGGGTGGTGAGGTCCACCAATTCATAATTATGTTTTGTTAGGATGTCCTAATGAGCTCAAAGCCCTTCAATTCAAGATCTTTAGGCTAATGATGCCTCATTTAAGGTGAACAAGACCTATGATCTCTAAGGATAAGCACCTTCATCATCTTCTTCTTTTTGTTTCACTATTTATTAATATGACTCTTAATTGATTAGATCATACATTATTACATATTTTCTTTCAAAATATATCAACAAAATCATAAGTGCAAAGGGAGAAACCATGCTCTAATGTCCCTGCCCTCCCCAACTCTTGGTCCTACATTACTAAAAATCCATTATTGTGAATGTAATAGATTAGCTTTTTCTTTTCTTTCATTCAAACTCATCCTTCAATGGTCAAAACCCTATTTAAGGGTTTTTTTCGTTTTAATTTTGTTTACATTTTTTGTTAAATATATCTTATTTCTGTTTGTTAACTTATAATTTCATCAACTTTTAAAAAAAAAAATTATAATTTCATCAAATGTCTTGTACATTTTGAATTTAAAGGGTCATTGATTAATTGTTAAGATCTTATGTCAACTTAATAATAACCGGACCCTAAAAAACTCCAGAATGACATTTTGTTGTAAATTTAGGTTTTATTTGTTCTTAGAAAAACTTGAGAGGGGAAATGGAGCAAAGAAAAAAGTAAAAGAAAAGAAAAATAAAGGAAAATAAAATTAAAGTTAAACTTAGAGCCGCGACTTGGCCGGGTTAACCCGACCCAATCCAAGCCCAACATGATATTTGGATGGGCTTAGATGCTACTCTTTGTAAAATAGGTTGGGCACCATTTCAATTCGGATTGGTTTTTTTATATATATGTATATAAAATTTAGTGAAAAATGGAAAATCATGTTTCTAATAAGGGTGACAATTCGTGTCGATGGGTCGTGTTCGTATCGTGTCAATATATGAATTGTGTCATTATTCGTCAACCCAAACCCGACACGAATAATAAAAATGTCAATTCATTGTAGCGTGTTTATTATTTGTGTTGGCGTATCAGCAATAAATATGGCCGTTTAATTTAATTATTTAAAATAATAAATTATAGTGTCGTCCAATGCATGTTTAACGAATAACTATTAAATTTAGCATGTTTATTAATTTTATTATTTAAATTAATAGAATTATAATTAATACATATTTAGCATAAATAAGCATTAATGGTTAATTAATTAATATAATAATTAAACGGGTTAATTAAATTGAGTCGTGTTAGCAGTCTGCATGAATATCACAATTTATTAGCATGTGACGGAGTTAACGAATATGGCCACAAACAACGATTATATTCAGCCCAAAATTCTGGCAAGTAGGTTAGGTAATAGGTATTCGAGCTTGTCGTGTTGATTTCAAACCATTTCTAATATGAAAAACAACTCTGAGGTTAGTTCCAAGAAAAGAAAACAAAAACAATTTTATTTTTATTTTTAGCAAACAGGGTCTAATGTTTTTTCTAGAACAAGCTTGCTTCTTTAGCATAGAAAACTTTACCAGCACAGCAATACAGCATGCAATAACTTCGCTTTGGGGGAAATCCTGGTGAGAAAGCAATGAAGCTAACTCCAAAATCAAAGCAAGGTGGGGGTAGTACAAAAGTTCATAACTCAAAAGTAGCTAGGGTCAGCAGTACTACTAGCTAGTCAGAAAGATGCTATATTCTCCATGGAAGTTGCAGCCAAGTGTTGGTTATTTCAAAGGGAGGGGAAGGGAGGGGCACACACACACACACTCACACACCATGATACAGATTACAGACTTTCAGTGTTAGCACATGCATCTGTTACCAAAAACACTTAAAAAGATTTCAGGTCAAAAAGGAGAAAATAAAGAAGAAAGATAAAGCTTAGAGAGCCTCTGCAATATGTGTCAACCAATTCATGATTCATACCATAAAGTAAGGAAATGAAGTTGGCCTGTTATGGGATATATATGCTTATAGGACCACCACCCATAATTGCACTTCATGCAGATGGATTGATATCTATCTATCTATCTATATCTAAATATGCCCATTTTTTTCTAAGCACTGATTAACTTAATTTTAAAAAGAAAAGTTTTTGGGTCATAATTAATTAAATAATTAAGTTTAGAAACAATCATATGGGTGCAATCCTATTGGATTAAAAGTGGGTTTGAGATAGATTTTTAGTCATAAAAATTATCAGTGATGAAGAACAGGTAATCAGGTGATAGAAAAGACGAGTCCCCCATGTGATGAAAAAGGCCCACAATGGGTTGAAAGCACGAGAGGTGGAAAAGGAGTGCGCTCCCTCGGTCTCTTCAATATCAGAAGAAAAAAAAAAAGGTATTTGGACTATAAGATATGAACATGGTTTAATCTTTTGCTACATGTGACCTGTCTCTTTTTAAATGTACTAACTCCATTTTTGATGGAGATTTATTTGTAGCTTTACATATCAAACAATCCTACTACAGTAGTGCAAGTTTTGTTGAGCTTGCTATAGTAAATCTATTTGGTAAAACATGGCGTTTGAAGTTCCTTTTTTTGGGATTGTGTTGACAAAATATTATGTGGACATTTCATCTGAAAGAATTGATGAGGAGATTCGATTCATGGTTCCTGTTTTCAAAAGCAATCTTGGTGATAATCTATTGAACACTTCCAAATGATTACTTTTTCCCATCTCTAGCATCATCGATCCCATGCAATTAAATTTTGTGGTTGAGACTTGTGGATGGAACTGCCCTTTCAAATGATCAAGAAGCACTTGATAACCCTCCAAGAACAACACTTTCCTTTTGCCTTTTAGAAGACATGGACACTACAACAATTGCTACCATTCCAAATAATGGAGCTATTTCTACTCATTAATACTCATATAGGATATGTTTAGTTTTAGTTTTGCTCCCTAACAATCACTAATTCGATGCCCCTTAGGGTTATTGAAGGGTATCCGGCGATTAACCAGGTAATGACGGATGCATAAAAGCTTGAGGCATTTTATCTATGCATTTTATTATAATGCACATTTATCTGAATATTTAGGCGCCGACTTTGTTTCTAGTTATTACGTCTTTTAAGTTTCTTCGTGAGATTTATTAGTTGAGATCTTTGATTTTATTTAGATCAGTCGTTACCTTTAAATACATGAAGTTAATTGAGATCTGAAGCCAATTTGATGCGAGATATTCGCGATTATAAAATGAAAATACTTGTATACACATAGAGACTCCATTGTGCTAAGAAAAAGGGAAAGGATACATGTGCATGCTTCCATCATCCTTTCTTCAAGCCATTCATCCCGTAGATAGAGTTCATATATATCAATTGTAGTCTATAGAAATGTGTATGCATTGTACATCTTGTGTCGTTGTATATAATTGAATTTGGGACGTGGAGATTCATGGCAGAACAGTCCAGAAAAATGGTACTAAGTTGATTAGATTTTCTAATTAAGAAAGTTTCTAAGATTGGTACTCATGCTGTTTTGGAGTATTAGAAATGGAGTTAGATGGGTTGGTACCGACCTGAACATATTAACAACTAGATTACGACTCCACCAATCACATCCTTAAAAGTTAAACTATGACCAATTAATCCCACATATTTTTATTTTATTTATTTATTTTTTGCCATTTAGTTATCTTGAATAAATGGGGTAGGGCCTTATTGTTGTTGTATTTCTCTAACTGTCGAGTTTAGGACCTTTGGTAGAATCCAATGAATACGGAAGTTAGGTGAAGAGAGGAAAAATTATTTTTTATTTATCTTTATCTTTTTCCTTTTCTCCATTGCTTCATCTTGAAGAAGCTTTGGACTAATTCAATTTATATCAAATGCTTTTTTTAAGGTTATGGTTGGTTTCAGAAATTTTGGAAAGAAAATTAGTACAAAAATTTTAAATGGAAAGGAAAATTCAAAGAAAATAAAATGAAGGAAAATAAAAAAAATGATTTAAAATCAATAAATCATCCATATACCCTTTAAAAAAAATAATTCATCCATATACATTTATTCAAATTCATTAAACTTATTTTTCCATTATATAAAAGTTTAATATATGAAATTATAATTAATTTTAATTATTTAAATTTTTTTTTAATTTTCATAATGAATTGAATATAAAAAAAAAATTTATAAGTTGTTTTTATTTCTTTAGTATTATCTGAGAAGTAATGATATTCTTAAAGCATGCTTAAAGCAAGAATATATACTTGTTTGTTAGCTTGATTAATTTTGATCCTAAAAAAACAAGAAAGATATATAAATTGGATTTTTTTTACACATTTCTCCGATTGTATTCCTTTTTTTCTTCTTCTTTTTTTTTTTTTTCTTAAATAATGAATATTTTAGATATGTTTAACATTTTGAATAATCCTTTTTATAAATTTGACGTGCCTTTGTACTTTACATAACAAATTAAAAATATAATTTTGGCTTCTTCCCATTCCTTTTCTTCTTCTATGATATGAAAAAGACAAACAAATTAGAATAACCAAATATTTAATTTTAATAACAAGTCGAAAACAAATTAACTGATTTTTCATTTTTTAAGGTTCTCACCAAACCAACCAATCATGGTCGTTATGGGGAGTCTCATCTCAATGGCATGGTTTCCTAACCTTATTGTTTAACCCTTAAATAAGGCTTGGGCCCACTTCTAGATGGAGGGGAAAATTGGGCCCGCCCATTACTTTCTTGTTCCTTTTTAAATTCTTATTTTTCAGAGTGATGGGCCCACCCAATTAAGAGCCAGGGAAAATACAATGGCATGTGACGAAGGGCCCAAAAGCTGCTTGTAGTTCCGGCTACGTCTAAATTGGTGGTCTCGCTTTCAGTCTTCCCTCTCAACTAATCTTCACCGTCCAAACTGCTACGTGGCATGTTTTTAAGTATTTAGTTGTTTTTTTTTTTTTTAAAGTCAACTTTTTTATTTTTATTTAAATTTAAGGCTTTTATTTTTTCTTGAAAGTTCTAAAAAAAAAAAAACATCTTCCAAAATAGGAAAGATCACTCTTACTGGACAAAAAAGATAGCTACCACCACTCATTTATTACCTGATATTAAAAAATAATAATTTTAAATATTTAATATTATTAAGTATTATTTAACATTAAACCACTCATTTATTACCTAATATTAAAAAACAAATAATTTAAATATTTAATATTAAATACTATTTAACATTAAACTGAAAAAATTATATTTAACATTAAATAAATTTTTTTTAAATCCATATGTTTTATTTAATTGGTATGAAATAGATTATGAGTTTCAATAGCCTCATAAAATATATAATTTTATTTGAATGTTAGTTTTTCTTATTAAAAAAACATTCAAAAAAATAATAAAATTAAATACTTTGGTTTTTTCTTTTCCTTAAAAAGTTTCAAAATTTCAAAAAAAAATCATGAAAAAAAAAATCTAAATGCTAAAATCAAATTGCTTTCATCAAAACGTGAAAAAAAACAAAGGAAGCTTGGCATTTAATATTTGGTCAATTTAAAGTAAAATAATTAAATTATGACCAATTATTTTATTTTCCGAATGATGACTTGTTACAAAGTCTTTTGCGTCATTAATGTGAAAATTAGACTTACCATATAATAAGTCTACGTGGCAATTATTTGTGATAATTGTAAACTGATTTTAGAGGAATAAGACAATTTAGGAGGAATCTGAGGTCAAGTCATATTATTAATGTGATATGATTTTTGATAATTTGTTTTAAGCATTTGAATTATGGTTTTTTTTTTTTTTGGTGAACATAAATGGTCAATTATCCAACTACTCCAAATAGATTACTTAAAGGAAAAAAAAAACAAAGACACGTGGTTGAGCCACGTAAGCATTTGCTGAAAAAAGAGACAAATACTAAAAAACGTAGCGCGTTTTACGTAGATACCGCATGATGGTACAGTTGGCTATGGAGCTTTGGGGAAAGGGGGGGGGAGGGGCATTTTAGGAAGATTGGGAGTGAAGCACTACCGCCATGGGAGGGAGCTTGAGGGAGTGAAGGGGAAGGAAAATGATAGTGGTTGTTGTCGGCCTTCCGCCACCACTCCTTCCTCTACCTCCAACTTTTCAATAACAATCCTCTCTAACCGCCTCTGTTTCCCCACTCCCAACCACCGCTCTTTCTTTCATCTTTCTCTCTCTCTCTAAAATCTCCTGTTTCTCGCTCTATACTGTTAAAACCACTTTCCTCTTCCATCTGTTGCTCTATCGCTTTCTTTCTCCTGACAATGAGAATGATTTTTGTGGGAAATTGATATTCTTTGCTGGACTTGTCTTGCTCTCTGGTTAAGCTTCTACTACCTATGGAAGCGCCGGAGAATTGCTCCGTCAAGGTCTCTGTTCATATTCGTCCTCTCATCGGCGATGAGCGGCTTCAAGGATGTAAGGAATGTGTCGCCGTTGTGCACGGAAAGCCTCAGGTTGTTTTCATTTCCATTACTTTGTTCTTGACTGGTGCGGCCATAGCTGTTTGTTGTTTTGAATTTTTTGGTCTGGTGAATTAATGGTGTTCATGGACTTCTGGTACTGTGTTAAGTCATGATTTTTTTTTTTTGCATTCCGTGTTTGCATTTACTGTATTTGTTTTAAAGGTAAGGCGTCTGAGAATCAGAGGAGCCGGCTGAGTATATTTTTGTTTTTATCATGTATGCATACGTATGGATTAAGAATAATCCGTGCAAAATCTTATGTATAGGATTGTAATGCAGTTAGATTGAATAACTTTGCTGGTTTTTGGTAGTCTGGTCATTGGTCTCCATGTGCATGACAAACCATGAGGATTGAAGGTGCATATGAAGTTATTGCTTCTGGACGCCTCACTATGAAAGGAGAATATCTTGAAGTTTGAAAACGTTTGCGCTTCCGAAGGTTCACGGGGCTGGTTTTGCTGAAGGAATTTAGGAGGACGTTGGCTGAAATTGTTACTAATTAGTTATTACGGATAATCAAGTGATTATGATGCCAATCAATCATTACAGAGTTTCTACTATACTGTGAGAAATTTTCGCTGACTAATTAATTTTTCTTTTTTAAATGACTTGAGCGCTGATCAACTTTATCTCTGGTCGTTCATACCATGGTGGGTTTTAATTTGGCATGAGGATGAAGTTGGCATGATGTCAGTGTATTCTATTCAGGCCTCAAGACAGATATTTCAAAACCTGACAATCTCAAACTGAAGTCCTCACATGTGAAACCAAAATTGTAGCGGGTTGGCTGATCTCACCTGATGGAAACATTAAATTAGTAAAAAAATTTAAGAGGCAGATACATAATTAGAGGGATACTAATTTGCTTCAAAGTATTTAAGGGGAGGGAATAGCAAGAGAAATCCAAATTTGTTCTGTGTAGAGTTTTGAAGCTAAACAGGTTTTGGTATGGTTGATTCACCTCACAATAGTATACTAGTATGATTTATTAATGTGAGGCAAAAGAATTTTATCACTGGGCAAAAGTTCTGAAGGACAGTGGAATGAAAGAACATACATTGTTCTGAGGTGAATATGATCATTAATTCTTTACAGGAGAGAAACCCTTTCATGGGTCAAAGATCCATCAAGGTTCTTTAAGTGACTCCTACTGTTTGATATGGGATTAGGATGATTGAGATGCTGATAAAGTGAAATCTGTGCACCATTTGTATTAGTTTCGTAATTATAAGGACTGTTATTGTTTAACACTTATGATTCCAATTGCTTACTAAGATAGGAAAAAGAATTTTGTAAATCCTATCCTTTCTGTTACATTTTGTTGTCTACCCATCGATTGAGTATTTAATATTGGTTTTGATTATGATGCAGGTACAAATTGGTACTCATTCATTTACATTTGATCATGTCTATGGAAATGATGGTTCTCCCTCATCTGATATGTTTGAAGAATGCATTGCTCCTCTGGTTGATGGTTTGTTCCAAGGATACAATGCGACTGTTCTTGCTTATGGTCAGGTGAAATTCAATACCATTCAAGAACTGTTTTAAGTGAGGCAAGATTCACTTTGTGCAATTTCCTTTCCTATTAAGTGGTTTACACTTGACAATGACATGTATTGCAGACAGGGTCAGGTAAAACATATACAATGGGAACTGGCATCAAAGATGGTTGCCAGACAGGACTGATTCCTCAAGTTATGAATGTATTGTTTAACAAGATTGAAACACTGAAACATCAATCCGAGTTCCAGTTGCGCGTATCTTTCATTGAGGTTTATTGTTTTTATGTGTTTTTTTTATTTCTTTCTTTATCTTGTCATACATCATATCTAAATATTCACTAATTCATGGACTAAACATTATCATTTTTTCTTTGGGGCTACTAATACCCTAGTGGAAAGATAAAATAATTGACCCCCCCCCAAAAAAAAATCCCATTAAGTCAAGTAGTAGTTATGTATTCCCTGATTATTTAATTGCAGAATGATAAGAATTGAAATCATTCATTTTTTTTTTATCACTAATGCAACTTATGTTGCCATTTTCTGCCTCACTAGGAACTTATGGGGTCACTGATTGGTGGACTTAATTGAATTCTTAACTTTTGGGTCCTTGATCATAGCTTTAGGCTCTAGTTAATAAATAAATTTAAAGTGGCTAGTTTTCATTTTTTTTTTTACTTTCCTGAGTTGTGATGAAAAAATTTTCTATCTAATATTAATACAGATGAAATTGAGGGTGGGAAGCTCCTAGTCCAAATTTAAATGGCTGGTTATTTCTAGTTCTGAAGTTTTAAAATCATGGCTATAGTGCAAAAAGAAAAAAACAGCAAAAAAAAAAGGCTGATGTTGATAACTGTCCTCATTTTCTGAATCAGAACTTTCGCCCACAATATGACATAAGTATAATTTTATGCGATATGCTTTTATGGCATTTTGTGTAGGTAACAATTTTGCTTTCTGTCTTTTTCTCCAGTTTTCCCAAGCTCTTGGGTTTGTTTTTAGGATTATCTCGATACTTGATTCATACTGATTCTGGTTCATAATAAACATTGATTCTTCTAATTCTCTTCTACTCTCTGTAAAGTTCAATGATTAGTACGTTATCTATTATTGTCATAGTATGGAACTAATAAGGGGTTTTGAATTTGAAGGTCCTAAAAGAAGAAGTGAAGGACTTGCTGGAATCCCCAACTGTGAACAAACCAGAGGCAGCTAATGGACATGCTGCGAGAATTGCACTGTCCTGGAGGCCACCGATACAAATTCGTGGGAAACATCAAATGAGTTATAACACTGGCAGGATCAACTGAAGTTAGTGTCCTTTTTACTTGAAGAAATGGCCTTCTTGTCTTGAACAAGGATCATTGAGCAGGGCAGGGAATTACAAACATGAATAACCAGTCTAGGTGAACCTTGCATCCCTCTCTTCCCTGGTTATTTGAAATTCTTTTGCTGTTTGAGGAGGACTTTTATTAGCATATGTTCATAAAAACTGAAGCATTCATGTTTCCTTTAATCTAGTCAGAAAACTGAGATCATAGAAGAAGTGGATGATGCATGTAGAATCTAACTAAGACCTTTTTGGCTTGAGGATTTATTTCTTTTTTTTTTTTAACTATAACTTTATAACAGCATCATCATCATTGTTGTAGAATGGTTAGCAGCTGGCCAAAAATTTCGTTAAGCCATGAGATCGTGAATTTATGACATTTCTTTCTTTATGCACCATTACTTGGGCCCATTGATTCATGGATTGAAATTGGTAATAAAAAGGGTGATTGATTAGACATTAATTAGGAAAACAATATTGTCATCAGCTAAGTAGTCTGTAATTTGTAGATAGTGTTAAGAAGCATGATATTCATATTGGACCGAAATCCTACAAGCTTAAACTTTTAGGAAAAATGGTAATTTAACATGATTTGGCGGGAGTCCATGGGTTTGAACCACTTTTTTTTTTTTTTTTTTGCAATTTGAATATTTGTTCCCAATTTGCACGTTTTAGATTTGTTTGTTTGTCTTCTCGTGGGGGAGGGTGCTAAGAAAATTGGTGGTTTAACAGATAGATGATGACCAACCAGCCTTTTTAGGAACCCTGGTAAGACGATAAACAAACTTTGATGCATTGATGTAAGCATGTCACCTTAATCATCACTGGGCTCCCCTGATTCCTATGCATGATATCAACAAGGATCATTTCACAATGTCATGCCACCTGAACAATCTCCTGTCTTAGGGATGTAACTTTGTTGATGAGGATGCATTTTTCTGATAAAAAATGGGGAGGATAGTTTCTCTTCCATTGATGCCAATGCTTCACCTTTAATATAATCTTTTCAATCTTTCCAAACTTCTGCAGAACCTGTTGTACATGAAAGGAGATCGTAAAAGGAAAGAAAGAAAAATAATAAGAGAAGTTTATGGAATATGACCTCAGAGAGAATGTGAAAGCACCTTGTGGACCTCATAGAAGAGAGCATCATTTTCTTTGGGTAGTTGAATTTATGAAATGTTTTGCACACTGGGACTCTGATACTGAGTATGTTTCTTTGTGCATTTGGAATATTTTTAATCCATGTTGCATGGTTGTTTCTCCAATCTAGTATTCCATGGTTCTACATTGTGGTGAAATTTAAATTCTTGGAAGAACTTAATTCATGCCTATTAGCTTATCGGTAAATCTTCATTATCTGATGATATGATTCCCTTTTTCATGTTTGTAACAGTCGGTCTCATGCCATCTTCACAATCTCATTAGAACAGATGCGAAAACTCCATCCAATTTTTCCTGGTGATAATTGTCCAAATGAGGAGATGGGTGAGGAGTATTTAAGTGCAAAGCTCCATTTGGTAGATCTAGCTGGATCTGAACGAGCTAAAAGAACAGGTTCTGATGGCCTTCGTTTGAAAGAAGGTTAGCAGTAGTATAAGCCTCCTTTTCTCTTTAATGAATTCCACCATTTTTTATGAGCATATGAATGATGCAAATAAGTTTCACCTAATTTTTCAGGCATTCACATCAATAAGGGGCTTCTCGCACTTGGTAATGTCATCAGTGCACTAGGGGATGAGAAAAAGCAGAAAGAAGATTATGCATATTTCATATCGAGATAGTAACACTCGACTTTTGCAGGTTTGATCATTGTTGAGCTTATCTATATGATATTTATGAGAGATATGTTTAGGATTAAATCCCTGCTTTCCGTTCACTTTTTCATGGCTAAGTGGTTTGACTTGATGACAGTTTTATGCAATTAGTGTCTGTCCCTGGCTTTTTATGGCTCATGTCTTGATTCTTTTTTATGGATTAAGAAATGCTTATATTGCATTGCCCAGTAGGGCATGACTGGAGATACTTTCTTGACTTTCTAATATTACTTCTTAGTTTTGTAGCAGTATTTATTGTCCCATTAACTGTACTCTGTCTTGATCCATTTCTTAAATTTTTAAGGCAGTTGATAGTTTAACATGCTCTAATAACTTTGATTTTTAGAAGTATTGGATTGTAATGTTTCTTCATTTGTTTGTGCATGCTGGTTGTTTGGCCTCCACATGCAGGTTGGAGCCCTGCATATGAAGGTTTAAGCTTAGGGCAGGTAGCGAATTTGGCAGGGTTATCAATCCCAGTGACTAATTATAGCTTAGGCTCAGTTCTAAATTAGATTCGTCAAAATCTCTGTTAATTAGGTGTCAAATTTGGGGGTTTGGTCTTTCCAAAACTTGTGGCACAGGATTTCACAACTAAATGTGGGATTAGTTGATCTTACACCAACCACCTTTTTTCATGTGTTTGAGTGCCACGTATTAAGTTCTGCTGCTTCCTTTTTATATTTCTTCTATTCTGAGTTTAATTATGCATTTGGCAGGATTCACTTGGTGGAAACAGCAAAACTGTTATGATAGGTAAAATCTTTACGTTTCACTTTAAGTGATTGTTTAATCATTGTGAAGTTATTTTAAGGTTGTTCTGTTTTATATAGAAATTTGAATTGTGTAAGGTCCATGGAAGCAATTCGATGGAATTTAGCTTTTTTCCCATAGGATCTTCCCCCCACCCTTATGTGGAAGGAATTGCCTGATCTTTGCTGATTACTTCTGCAAAAAGGTGATTCTAAATTACATACGATAGCAGCTAACACTTACCTTATAGAATTCCTACCCTGCCTCTCACAATCTACAGTAAAGATTTTCCAGAAGGTGGTGGAAGATGTTTATAGACTGTGTCCGTGATGAAGAATCATGTATCTCAACTCATGATGCTGTTATTCTCTGTTATGATGCATTCTCACAATAAATAAACTCCATCATAAACAAAGAAATCTTTAGGGTACAAGTCAAATATCAAAGTGGGAAAAGGTTTTTTGTTAGAGCACCACTTATGCAATGAATTTATATGGCAATTGTTTGACCATGTACCATGATTTATGATATGTCACAACTCAGTCTTTACTTTTTATTTGGTTATGTTAACCTCATTGATCTATTAAATATTTATTGAATTATCCTTTTCTAAAATAAAATAAATGAATGAACTTAATAATCAGTTTGATATGTGTTAGTAATTTGGTTGTCATGTGTTTGATTGTTGATTTGACTAATGCAGCTTTACTGAATGGATGAGTCAACCCTACTTTGAACCAGATCCACAACCAAAATGTGTATTCCTGCACTCAAACCAAATAAATGGGATAAGAAATTTGGTTGGGTTGATGATTTGTTGACCATGAGCTCAGTTGTTGGTTTCCTTCTTAGCATCCTACATGTTTGAGTTGGCTAAGGATAATATGAAAACTATAGAAAAATTTCTGCTGCATAACATTGGTACTGGAGAAATGCTGTTGCACCTTAACAAATTTAATGTCACACAGCACAGCGTTTGCTGTTTGCCCATATAAAGATAGAAAGAAAAAGATCCATATTCTGAATATGCCTCAGTATTATCAGAAATAGCATACATGATCCAAAATAATCTTTGTTGGTCCTTCGCATTACTTCTTTCTTTTTATTAGGGAGGCTAAAGTCGTTCCTTGTATAAGTTGCCATTCTTTTCTGTTCTTTTTTTTGCTTACCTTGTGAGTTGCATGAGCTATTATATTTTCCCCATTTGTTTCCTTGTTTTGTTTTGTTATAATGAACTGTTAATGGTTATAAAAGGCAATGAGATTATATGCATCCAGACATATTTGACTTCACTTACACCTATACAACCTGTGCCCTCTATTTGGTTATGGGGTCTGCATTCTGATCTCTCTCTTTTTGATTTTTTGAAGTGTTGTCCTGTCTGATAATAGGATATAGTGCTTGATGATTTTGATTTGCATGTGCCGATTTGATTTGAATTTTAAATTTTTCTGTGCATCTTTTATAATCACGAGTGCTGTCCTCTTTCCAGCTTGTATCAGTCCTGCTGATATCAATGCTGAGGAAACTCTGAATACTCTCAAATATGCTAATCGTGCTCGTGAATATCCAGAATAAGCCTGTAGTAAGTATCTCAGATTTCCCACCCCACCCTTCAATGTAATTGGAGAAAGTTGATCTTGAAACTCCATATATTCTGGCACACAATTTCTTATTCAGGTCAATAGAGACTTGGTATCCAATGAAATGCAGAAGATGCGCCAGCAGCTAGAGTATTTGCAGGCAGAACTTTGTGCTCGTGGAGGGAGACCTTCATCTGATGAATTGCAGGTACATGACCTATTTTATCTGAGACTGTTTTGAGCTAGATTAGTTGTTTCTGCTTCTTTAAGAGGTAACTTACATTTGATTGGTTCTTTGTACCTAATCTGGTTGTATAGGTTCTCAAGAAAAGAATTTCTTGGCTTGAGACTACCAATGAGAACTATGTCGAGAACTTTGCTAGAGACACGGAGCAGATGCTGCAGGACAGTGTGAATCTTGATCTCAAGTATGTTAATACAGAACTTATTTCTTTTCCTCTCTTTTCTTCCACAGAACCTTGTCTAATCCTATCACGTGTATAAGTTGCAATTTATAGCCTTCTCCTTATCACTATACTTCAGTAGAATAAATTTGAATGTATTAGCTGGATTTAGCTGTACGGAGCGCATGTAACACTAGTTTTCATATTTCAGGAAGGCAGCATTTGTTTTGTAAAAACCGATGGACTCAAGAGGGGCCTGCAGAGCATGGAATCATCTGATTATCCAATGGATGAAATTATAAGTGGTAAACCATTCACCTAGCTGTGTTATTAAGAATTATTCTGAATATGGTATAAACTTCCATGTTCAGGACCTTAATATATTATAGAAGCACTTGGTTTCTGGTCCTGTAGTTTGTGCTTTCCTACAATTTCTATAACAGATATTCAATGCTTATTTTCTTATTTATTTATTAT
The DNA here is from genome assembly GCA_016808115.1 of Tetrastigma voinierianum. Taxonomy (NCBI): domain Eukaryota; kingdom Viridiplantae; phylum Streptophyta; class Magnoliopsida; order Vitales; family Vitaceae; genus Tetrastigma; species Tetrastigma voinierianum. Next base: position 72,278 of record JAEQBH010001681.1, read on the forward strand.
TTTGTGCCTGTGTGTGTGGAAATGCAACCTTTTGTTGGTTGGACCAATCTATCGAAGGTTTCTTATTAGATATAACTAATTTTAGTTTCCTAGTTGACTCCGCAAAATTAAAGCACAATTGCCAATTTCTGCAGGTGAAAATTCCAGGGAGATGGATGAAGTGGCAGCAAGAGAGTGGGAGCATACACTTCTGCAGAATACCTTGGACAAAGAATTGAATGAGTTAAACAAACGTTTGGAGCTGAAGGAGGTTGTACATCTAGGCCTTGTTTGCATTTTATTTCCATGTAATTGTTTTGATACAGTAAGACGAAGAATAGTATTAATATCGATGGTATAAACCTTCTCTTGACCAACTAAAACCACTATCTACCTAGATTTTCCTTTTATAATACCAATGGTCTTTATGTAGAACTCTAACTCAAGGATGATAGAGATAGGAATCACTAAACTTTGGCTATATCTGAGATTCTGAGCCAATAGCTCCTTATTTTAATGATGATGCAGCGCTTTTTCCTGTCTGTCATGAGTCCTATGGACTTCGATGGAATCTTGGAAAATAGGAGTTAGTTGGCCATTGGGAAGATTTTTTTATGATCTGTTTGAGCCTTGGTGGAATACTTTTTCTTACGTTCCATTTAGAATGAATTGCCAAAGCAAAAGTACATATCTCATGGATTTGATTTTTAAGGTTTTCTGATATGTTGTTTTAATTTTTTCTAAAATGTCCATGTACGTTTACAGTGAACTAGTTGTATGATCACCTAGGAAACTACCTATTTAAAGGCATGCTTACCTGTGAACAGTCACTATATCCCGTCTTTTTCTTCTTTTTCATAGGCCCAAGTGCTAGGAACACTGTATCATGGAAAGGAGAAACCATAAAGAATCTCATGTTTAATTGTTAATTGAACCTCAAAATATTCATTTAACAGCCAACATTTATGTAATTCCCATGCATAAATAATATAAGACAAGTTTGATTATGATAATCCACAATGTTTTCATCTTCATCATGGTCTGTTCTTGCAAAGAAGTGTAGAAAATTCTCAGTAATCTTTTTGTTTTTGTTTCTTTGTTGTGAGGAGATTTCTTGCTCATACTCTTTACTTTCTATGATATTACTATATATAAAATAATTATAGGAATAAAATTTCACAGTGTTCTCTCACTGACGATTGCTGGATCGTATTAGAATAATTTCTTGATTTTTCCTACAGCCATTTTGAATATTTTACACTTCACTATCAAATTCTTTTTGCATGTGTTCAACTTGAGCAGAGTTTTGGAATGGAGTCTGTATCTTATTCCTCCATCCCTATATTCATCTTAATTTGGTATTTAACATATTTTTTCAGTCTGAGATGAAACTTTTTGGGGGTGACACTGAAGCTCTTAAGCAGCATTTTGGGAAGAAACTCATGGACCTTGAGGAAGAGAAAAGGATTGTGCAGGTGAAATAGGAAAATCTTGTATTCCTGTATCCACATTTTCTGTATTCTTTCTTTAAAGGATGACATTATATAACATACAGCAAGAGAGAGACCATTTATTAGCTGAAGTTGAAAGCCTTGCTGCCATTTCTGATGGACAAAGACAAAAGCTGCAAGATGTTCATGCACAGAAACTAAAAGCACTTGAAGCACAGGTGACTACTTGTTTTTCCAATCATATCAACCATCGTAAACTTGTGTTTTTGTTGAAATTATTAGTAAACCCACAATTTATGAACTTCAGATTTTAGATCTTAAAAGGAAACAAGAAAATCAGGTTCAGCTTTTAAAGCAAAAGCAAAAAAGTGATGAAGCAACCAAGCGGCTGCAAGATGAAATACAGTCTATCAAAGCTCAAAAGGTTGGTTCTCATTCTTGTGCTTCAGCAATGTCCAACATATAGTTTCCCATTTGTTCTTAGAATCTGTCCTGACATTACTCTTTTGCAGGTACAGTTGCAGCACAAGATAAAACAAGAAGCAGAACAATTTCGACAATGGAAGGCCTCTCGTGAGAAGGAACTGCTTCAGGTCCTTCACTTCCTCTTTTCCTTGAACTGGAAGTCAGGGTTATTTCCCTATTATGCCTTTTGTCTAGGTGGCCATAAAAATAGCCTTGCTTAACAATGCCTGCAGTTTTATATCCTCACACATTTAAATCAAATAGATCTACTGTTTCTCTATTTACCTTTAAAAGTAACTTCTAACAATTATAATGGTTTTTCTCAACCAGCTGAAGAAAGAGGGTAGGAGAAATGAGTACGAACGGCATAAATTACAAGCTCTGAATCAGCGCCAGAAAATGGTATGGTTTCTCTCTTAAAATTGATAAATCTGACACACTGTTAACTCTTAACTCCTGTTCAGGGCGGATTCAGGATTTTTTATTTGGGGTGTCAGCATTATAATAAACTAATAGTATACAAGGAAAAAAAAATTTTGGGTGTCAGCATTATAATTTCTTTTAAAGGGCCAAAAAAAGGACTTATAAAGGTTTTTTTTTTCTTGAGGTGTCAGTTGACACCCATAACAACACGTAGATCTACCCCTGCTCCTGTTTGAGGTATATTCTACATGTCTACTTCTGTAATGTAGGGGAGGGGTTTATCTGCATTGTACAATTCCATAAACAAATTCTTGTTCCTTGTTTTCAACTTCTTTTGCCTCTCCCCCCTTCTCTAGTGCTATGATGGTTGGATGTAGATGAGATCAATGTGCATCTAATTCAACACATGATATGTAATAGCAACCGATTTTAGTAGCATGCACCAAGTTTTAGGCATGTCATCACAAGGTCACACGTTTTTATGTCTGTGTGTCTATGTTTGAAGGAGAACCCATGCATGATAAATATATCCAGTCTAGATCAATTAGAACTGCCACTATCACATAGTGAAAACCATTAGCAAGTATAATTTTTTTTTTTTTATCAGTTTGGCAAGTATTAATTATGGCTTTGTCCTAGCTGGGAATCAGAACAAATACCAACCTCCAGCTCTTCTATGGCTTCTCCTATTATTTGGTTACTAGGATTTCATAGAAACACAATGATTTTTGGCTAATGATTGAAAGAAGCTCCTTTCTTACAGGTTCTTCAAAGAAAAACAGAAGAGGCTTCTGTAGCAACAAAAAGGCTGAAAGAGTTGCTAGAAGCTCGCAAATCTTCAGCACGTGATAATTCTGGTACATATACGTTCTCTCTTCAAAAGTTTCCATTATCCCATATTCTTATTTTTCTAACCACGTGCCTTTCTATTTCAGTTTATTCTAATGGACATGCACTGACAGGGCTGGTAAATTCTCTAGACCTGGTTTTTCCATATACTAGCTTATTTTATTATAGAGCTGGCAAAAAGCTGTCTAAAAGCCAGCTTGATTTTAAGCAGGTTGGGTTTGGGTAATCAAATAAAAAGTTGGTTTCAGTGTTCTCTAATTTGATCATAAACAGGTTAGGTGTTTTTCATCCAACTGAAACTAGCAAGACCATTGCCAACGCTAAAATATTTACTCTGCTGCAATATCATTTCTAACCATTTTAATTTTATGTTAAAATTTCTAGAACAATGAGAAGTCTTTGCAACGGTGGCTTGATCATGAGCTAGAAGTCATGGTGAATGTGCATGAAGTTCGTTTTGAATATGAGAAACAAAGCCAAGTGTATGTAGCAGATAGTTTTCTTGCCATTTTCAGTAAATTTTCTTAAATATGTTTGCACTAATTAATTGATAATTGTTATCAGACGGGCTGCACTGGCTGAAGAGTTAGCCTTACTGAAACAAGTGGATCAGTTGTCTTTGAATGGGCTCAGTCCCCCAAGAGGAAAGAATGGACATTCTAGGTATATAATTATTTAATGTCCAAAATTTACTTTTCTCTATCCCTTTTCCCTATATTATAACAGAAATGATGAGATGAAATATTTGTAATGGATTATCTTGGCTGCTTTAATAAAGGTGCTGATTATTTCACATTTGAGTTTTCTATGTTTAGAATGTCCTCTCTGTCACCAAATGCAAGATTGGCAAGAATAACTACACTTGAGAACATGCTGAGCATCTCCTCAAATGCTCTTGTGGCAATGGCTTCACAACTGTCCGAGGCAGAAGAGCGGGAGCGTGCCTTTGCTGGTCGTGGACGTTGGAACCAGTTACGCTCAATGGGAGATGCAAAGAACCTGCTTCAATATATGTTTAATGCTGCTGCAGATTCAAGGTACTCTTCATGCCATAGTGAAAATCTTAAAAATTTCATTTGATTCCCATTTTCTTTCTTCCATGATGCAACTTAATTCTCTAGTCATTTTCTGACAACTAACCTGATGGCCACAGAGCATATTCAGCATAGTTGAACAGTAGACTCTCTTAGTTAACTAAAGAATAAAAGGTCTAAATGATATGAAATAGCATGAGGTTGTGTGGTGTCCACAAACCAGAAAATATAATGAAATCTCAAAAGAGGTGATCAGAAAATTTGTAGGGAGAAAGAGAGAATTTAGAGCAGTTGTTTCCTTTTGCTATTTAGAAGTCTTGAAACTTGAAGTTTAATGGTTTTTTATTTCTTGTAACAATTGACATTGAATGAAAATGTTGATAATCAGTGCTCAACTTAGCTGTTTTCCTTTCACCTTTCTGTTAAATGACTGGATTTCTACACGAGTTGTTAACAGATGCCAGTTGTGGGAAAAGGTAATGGAAATCAAAGAGATGAAAGAGCAACTGAATGAACTTGTAATTCTACTGAGACAAAGTGAAGCACAGAGGAAAGAGATTGTGAAGGAGCAAAAATTGAGGGAGCAAGCCGTTGCTATTGCCTTGGCTACCTCAGCTTCGGTGAGATTATATGTTCAATATTTCATTGATGTTGCGCATTATGACCATACCCTTTGGCAATATACTTCATGATGTCTGGGATATCATGTTGTAGATTACTTTTCTTGTCTATTTGTCGCAACATAGTTTTATAGGCAAGGAATTCTTGATCATTTCTTGAGCTTGCACAAACCCATTCAGTAGATCAGCATAGTTTCTTGGCCAAATACCTTTGCTAAGTCATACATTACTTCTTGTCTCTTGTCTTAACGGTTTTGGTAATTGACAGGGCAACTCAAACAATTCATTGAAGCACCTTGCGGATGATATGAGTGATCCCTTATCCCCAGTTTCACGTCCGGCCCAAAAGCAACTGAAATATACTGCTGGAATTGCCAATGCTTCAGTCAGAGAGTCTGCAACTTTTCTAGACCAGAAAAAGGTTAAATCTCTAGCCTTATGCTACTTTTTGTGTTATCTCCCCTTTTGATTAAGAAACTAGAGGTTGCTGTGGGTGTAGATGGTACCAATTGGGCATTTGTCCATGAAAAAATTGGCCACAGTCGGGCAAGCTGGAAAACTGTGGAGGTGGAAGAGAAGTCATCACCAGTGGCTACTACAGTTCAAGTGGAAGTGGCAGAAGCCATGGAGACTCTCAGAATGGATCAAGCACAGTGATGAGACAATCATGAGGTCGAGGCCTCGTCCAAGGGCTCTGGTTGATGCAATGTGATAAAAAAGCCATACTCACCTGCATTTCTTTTGCTTCGCATACATCTTGACTGCCATATATGATCCAATACATGGTGCAATAACCACACAAATAACTGCAGGTAGGCAATATATCTCATGTGGTTTTTTATTTTCTTGTGAATGTTGACTGTCTTTTCTGCGGAACCATGGAAGGTTTGTTTATTTATAATGATTAGGTTGTGATTGAATTTCTTAAAGGCCTCATTGCTTCAATTTGTAAAGACACACTCTGGTAACTTGCCATCGTTCACCTATTTTCTCTGCAGATCTTTTATGACTTTAATTTTTAAACTTGGTCAAGTTATTATCTTTTTTATCCATACCAAGTGAGATACATCATTGTCAATCAAACCTAGCTCAAGTGGTTAAGAGCTCAGGCTCACATAAGGAGAGAAGGGGTCTAGGGTTTGAGTCCCAGTGAGAATAAATTTATGAAGGAACAAATTATTATGATGTATTGCAAAATGAATAGATATAAAAAATAAAAATAAAAAAGTGAGATACATAATAAAACTTCAAACTTTCTTTATGGTAGAGAATAAATTAGGAAGCATCATGAGGGTCAGTTTACTAACCGGGCAGTTCGGTTCTTGGATGCAGGTATGAAGATGGAGATCGATGTTCTCCACTATCTTTTGGCTGAGACTTGTAAATGGGGATTGGGATTAGTTTTGGATGTGTCGTATTTGGATAACTATTGGTTCAGAGGCATCTCATCAGGGTGGTGGCTCACAGATTGTGGAAGAAAAACTTCGTCGAGGTGGGGTGATTTGATGATCATGCACATGGTAGAAGATATGGTTCGAGATGCTTCAAGCTTTCCCCCTTTTTTATTTGCCTACATAAAATGACAGTGAAAGAGGGGAAAGTTTCTGTCAAGTTTAGTTTTGTGTATAAATCATCTCTGAGTATTGATTCCTGTTCATACAAACGTAGTACTGATTTCATTAGAAGCGGTTAGAATCTCTAATTTGTGCCTTGAGAAATTGTTATTATTATCATCAGTTTTGTTTTTATATGAAGTTGGGTTGGGTTTGAATTGTAAACTAGGTTGAACATGTCAAAACAAAACTGCTTTCTAGACTTATAATTTTCTTTTCCTTTCTATGCCTGGTCTGAATTCACTACTGGAAAGAAGCTCACACCTGGGTTGTTGTTGTTCAGCCTCAAAACCTGAGAATTTTCATGTTTGAAGCCACTGTAGCAGGTTCAATCTGGTAACCAACTGACAAGCTAATAAATATACCAGAGTAGACTACTCGACTGACTGTACAGGTAGGAAGCAGAATAAATTAAATTATATTCAATTATTTAATTTATTTAACTAGTTTTGACTGGGAGTCTGGTATTGGCTTTTTAAAGTGAAAACTGCAGAAACAACTTGCGATAAATTAAGATCTACGGGAACATAAATACATTTACTTCTGCTGAGCAAAGGCTTATGGATTTTCGCATTGTTGAGTGGCCCATTTATCCGTTTCAAAAAGAACAAAATCAATGAGTTTCTCTCTCTTTCGTTGAATTTTGTATGGCGACTGATGTCCGATAATGGCTGGTGTCCCTTAATGGAATCTTATGAACTGAGTGGGCAAATAACTTTTTTAAAAGCCAAATAAAAACGATTTAGAACTTAGAAGCATAATTTTTTAAAAAGCTTTGTATTTTGATTAAAGTTAAACCATCATTATAGAGAAAATTATTCAGTTTAAACCTCCTTTTTAACTTATGTTTTTTTTCATGGAAGGAGCATCAAATAAATGGGTTCAAATAAAATCCTCAATCTTAGGCCTCATGATATTAAATAACTTGTTCAACATGTACAGTTGACATCGCCCCCTCCTACCTTGAATATCCTCTTTCCATCAGTAAATGCAAATCAAAAGCTATGAAATTCCAAAAGAAGCACCTCCAGAATTATCCTCTACCATTACTCTGTCCTTTATCTCCTGTATCATCTTCAACACTTGCCACATTGCTGGCCGCTGCTCCGGCGAGGTCACGCTACAAACACTTGCAACCTGGACAAGCAGTTGCAGCTGGTTATCTTCTCCACAATCATCATCCCTCATTGCTCTCACCCAACCTGGCATGTCTGTAGGAACAAGGAATGGATGCTGAGAGGGAGGTTTTCCAGACAGAAGCTCAAGTAAGAGAACCCCAAATGCATAAACATCAGATTTGACAGTGGCTCGGCGGCTGGACTTTCGTGTCTCAGGGGCTTTATAGCCGGCGGAGTCAGGATTCTCATTAGCAGAGAGGTCTGCAAACGCAGCAAGGCAGTAGTCTGTGATGCAGGCTTCAAAGTCGGAACCGAGGAGGACATTGGAGGATTTCAGGTTTCCATGTACGAGCTTTGAGGCTTGGTGGATGTATGCAATCCCCTGAGCTACATCTTCTGCTATCTTTAAGCATGATGTCCAGTGGAGAGGCTTTGCCCTTGTTGATCTTGAACCTATCCACATTTGCAAACTCGTATTAGTAATTAATCAAACATACAATCAGGGTAGAAAGCATTCAATTCCAATTGGTTTACAGGGTATGAACTCAGGAAAGAAATCGATACTGGTGTTGGGAGGCCTCATTGTGTTCAAGAAGTTGAAGAAAAACGGCTTGAGGAAAGCCAGGTTAAAAAGAAGCATTTGAATTCAATTATTCTCAAGAAGTCACATTTTTGTTGCTGTGAAACCAATTTCTTAGGCTATCAGGGTTGTTCACTATCATCATTTCCACAAAAACCATACATGGCCTAATAGAAGACAATCAAACATGTGAAGTTAGGATAATGTTCTCGCAATGTTCCAGAAGGAAGAAAACTGAGAAAGGAAATGCAAGGCACAAGCAACAAAGACTTGGTTTCTTCAAGGAGGACATCCATCATGAAGATGTTACATAGGTGGCATCCGATTGTGACTTTTATCGTTTGATGCGTGTATCATTCTCCTCACTGTGCATCAGGACCAAAAGAAAAAGAATCACAATCCACACCAAGATAGGTCCCACTGAGTCAGACCAATAAAAATTTAACATCTTTAACTTGATGTTTTTGACCCTACAATCTCAATCAATGGCTCAATAGTTTCCAAAGGCGACAGATCCCTATATAAAAATAGCCTAAAGGGAGAATAAAGAGAAAAAGGAGACCCATCCCATCCTTTTCCCTGATGTTAATTTTCAATTCAAACAATTGAATCCTAAAAAGAAGTGAGCATTAAGATTACAGCATTATGAGACCCTCGATCAGTGCCCATGAGACTTCCAGGGGATTCAAAATGAGTTTACTAGTGATTAGGGCATCCACTAAGCTCATACAGTGTAGCTGACTGTAGATGCTGAAAACCAAATTCCCATCATTAAGCAACCATCATTCTTATCTTTTCAACTACATGTTCAGTTAAACCCCATTTGATCAAAAGCTATGCAAAAACTTCATAGGAGAAAAGAAATGATAAAAAGAGTCAAATAGATTCAAGGGTAATGTCATGATTTTATGAACTAATAGTATTGAAAACAGAGGAAAGCTCACCGTGAATGAGAGAGAAGAGACTCCCATTGGGTTGATAATCATAAATGATAAGTCTTTCCTCCTTGGCCTGAAAATATGCTCTAACTGGAACCAAATTTGGGTGGCGAAGCCCTCCCACAGACTCCATGTGCTGCTCAAACACTTCGCCGCTTGTAATGGAAGTCTTGCTTGCATCAAGCCTTTTCACTGAAACGACCAAATGATTATCCAACACAGCTTTGTATGTAGTTCCTATTGAACCCCTCCCAAGCATTTCTGCTGAAGCCCTCATTAGCTGGTCTAGAGTATACAACTGCGGTTCACCTACGCAGAACACCAAGTTCCCACTTTTCTCAACTGCTTCCTGAACCCTCTTTGCTTTGCCATCTATTTCGTTTTCTTGTTCGCGCATTTCAACTTTATTCGTATGGCAACTGCCTAAAGCCGCCATTACTGGCAGTGGTTCTGGTTCTGCTTTTGGTTCCGGCATTGGATTTGGATTTGGGGTTCTTCTACTGCTCTGTTTGCATACCAATGCAAACAGGCAAACAAGAGACACAATGAGAAGTCCCAACCCAATTGAAAACCCTAGAATTAAGGGGGTTCCTATGTGTTTCTTTGAAGATGGAGTCGATACAACAACCCCTTGCGCCTGTGTGCTCTGCCAGAGCGGTGTAGGCGACGGAGCGGCACCGCCACCGACACCGGCACCGGCACCAGGGGACCCGAAAAATGGGGGAGATGACTTGCACTGTTTGTTTATAATCTCACCGCAGAGATTAGGATTCAAAGAAAACGAAGAAACCCCGAAGTGGGAGAGTGTAGGGGTTACCGGTATAGGCCCGGTGAGGTTGTTGCCGGATACATTGAAGCTTACAAGCGAGGACTGGTTCAACGGAGGAACCGTCCCGTTGAACTGGTTCCATTCAAGCCGGAGAGAGCTGAGCCGGTCCAACCCGGACAATTCCGCCGGGATTAAACCGGTTAGATTGTTGTGAGAAAGATCGAGAACACGAAACCGGTGAAGGGAGAGAATAGATGGCGGAAAAAATCCAGAAAACGAGTTGTGGTCCAGAAACAGCGACTTGAGGTTGACGAGGGCGGCCAGGTCAGGAATGGGTCCGGAGAGCGAGTTGTTACGGATACTCAGAACTCGGAGCTGGTCAAGACGAGTCAAGGAGTCGGGAGCGAAGTAGCCTCTGAGACCAAACCCTTGAGCGGCGAAGCGCACAACCCTGCCCTGCACACACTTCACGCCCCGCCACTGACAGTAGTCAAAGCGCTCATTCAGCGAGTAGAGAAGCTTGTTATCCAAGTCAGCCTTGGCCTTGAAAGACAGAAGCGAAACGGCGTCGCTTGGCAGCAGGGAGCCCACCAACGGCGCAGCAGTAGCAGCGGCGGCGACGGCGATGACGAAGAAGAACAGAAGAGAAAGGAAGAGGAAAGAGAAGAGCTGAAGGCTGTTGCTAGTAGTAGGCATTGCTGAGGAAGAGGAAGATGAAGAAGAAGAAAGTTTCGGCTTTCATTCTCCTCTCTCTCTCCCTCTCTCTCTCTCTCTCTCTCTCTCTCTGGTGCTGTAGAGAGAGTGTTGGGGAGCAGCTGGCTTTTCTTTTTCTTTTTCTTGTGTATGGGGAGGGAGGTCGGGTCAGACTCAGACTCAGTAAATCACGGGAGAATAGAAATTATCAGTCTTCACGTATGAAAAAAATACCCTTTCACATTCTCCAATTTTTCCCAAAAAATTTATCTTTAAATTACACCCTATAATAACTAATAAGTATTTACAATATTAAATCATTTTAAAATATATTAAATAATGCTAAAGTGCTTTTATGTTTACAATATGATAATTATAAATTATTCTTGAATATATAACATTTTCTATATTTTTCTAAAAAAATAACTTATTTTAAACAAAAATATAATTTTTTTTATTAGACCCATATCTTAAGCACATCCTTGCACATGTAAAAAAATGTTTTTAAATCATATCACACTTAAATTAATTACGTAGATAATAAAACTTTACCACATAATATAACTGTATTCTTATAATTCAAACTCGAGTCAACTAACTAAGCTAGGAAATACCAAAATCATCTCACATGTATGTTTGATAGAGAAAATTCCCTAAAATTTTTTTTTTAAGTTAATCACTTTGATTACGCTGTTGAAATTGTTTCCATTATGACTTCAACTTAGACCTTTCCTTGTATAACATTGAGCTTTTTATCATATGAGATAGAAAGAATTACAAAACCAAAATAGAAACTTTCACACAAATCAAATTCAAAAAAATAATAATAAGTAATTCTTATCTTATTTGCATGAAGATAAACAATATTTATAGGGTCATTATGGTAACTCACGCTAAAAATAAATTATATAAGTTCTTAAAGCTAAATAAACAAGCTTTTTCTAAATCATAATAAAGTATTTTTAAAGTTGTAAAACCTTGTTTAAATGTAAAACCAATAATATTTAGATATGTTAAATGATAATTTACTTTTAAATTAAGTCATTACAAGACTATAGAGAGGTATATATATATATATATATATATATATATATATATATATATATATATATATAACTCAAAATTAATTGTGGAATCCACAAAAATATTTCAATCCCTGAAATGATTATAATCCACCAGTAGACAAAGAAAAAGAAAGAAAAGAGCTGTCCCACCTCCAACATTCATCTCTCTTAACTTTATCAAAACCGCAAAAATACCTGACACAGTCTTTCCCAAAGATGAAAAAGCCTGTAATATGTACTGCGTTTTGTTTATCAACTAGTCCTCCAAAAGCTGTATCTGAATTGAAAGACATTATATATAAAAGCTGAACCCCCTGTACCCAAAAAAAAAAAAAATCAATTGACTATCGTTCTCTACAGATCATGCTGAAGCATTGTGGTCAATCATTCATGGAGTTAATACCACTTCTGCTCCCTGGGACCCTATCATGTTTCCCTCTCACCTTAATTATTCTCTACAAATATATCAAATTAAACTCTCTCTCTCTCTCTCTCTATTTTCAAGTTTTCAGGCATGTTTTTTTTCTTTGATTATTATTAGTTCATAAAATATTAAAATGAGGGAAATTGGCCTGATTTCGGTTGCATGTGAATTTTGTCAGATAAAGACGAAGAAGATATTCAAAAGGAACAGAAATTAGGCCACCTCAAGCTCATAGCCACATGGAGTAAGAAACCATATTGGCAATAGAATCTCAGATCCTAGCTCCATTTGAAGACTTTTCTCATTTGACTGCTACGTACCGTGAATTTAATAGCATTAATTTGAGTTAATGAAATCTTGATCTGTACTGTGATACGAAGTATATACCATAGTTGTTGATCCCTGATGGGATTTTGATTTTCCCATCTTTGTGCTTATTTTCCCCATGATGGAAAAAAAATGGCATCTTCCTATCTTTTTGAAAAAGCCCATCCTTTGATATGCCTATCTTTTATGTTATCAACCATATCCTTCTCCATGTCATTCCTCAGTGCCATGCCTTTTCTTTTTCTTTCTCCATGTATAATTTCAAAAGGAAATTAAAAGTGGGTATATGCAGCACTTTCTCGACCATTGAGAGAATATATATGCCACTGGCCACTCTGATTTTCTATGCCAAATCATGAAGGAAGGTGAGTGCACTAAGGCAAGGACAAATCCACATCAATAAATAAAGATTTCTTTTATATTATATTTACATAAAATGTTGTGGGATGGGTAACACAATGTCACGTCAGTCAGTCTAGCTACTGGGACCCTGCAGGGACCAGCCATATACAAGACATGCCTGCATGTGGTCTTGGGTTCTTTTCCTACATTTTTCCCTAACTTGATGCTTATCAATAACCCTATTTTTCTCTACATTTGGATTAAAATATATTTTTTAAAATTATAAAATAATTTATTTTTGAAATTATTGTCAAGTTGGTTTGGACAAGACGATAATTAAGCAAATATCGCTATCTTTAACAAGATTTTATAAAAAAAAAAAATTTAAACAAATACCACTATTATCAACAGCAGTTTTATAATTTTTTTTTAAAACATATACCGCTATCCTCAATAACAGCATTTTAATTTTTAAAAAATGAGAATATCACTGTTGGTGAGCATTTATTATATGAAACATATTATTTTAAATATTATTTTTTATATCTAAAATCATAATTTTTCCAAATCTATATGATTTTTAGTTTAAATAATTTATCTAAAAAATTCGTTTTTAGGCATTTGTTGAATCAATAAAAAATCAAATACAAATTATTAAAATTAATGATATCTCACTTGATTCATTTATTAATACTGTTTACTCACCATTAAAATAACTTTTTTTTTTGTGTTTGAGAATATTTATTGTAATAATAATAATAATAAAATTAGCTTTATTAAGAATTCTTTTAAAAAATATTAATGGTGATAAATACTTAAAAACAATTTAAAATAATATAAATAAAAGGAAAATATAATTTAAAAACTCATATCCTAAAAATATTACTTTTTATCCCGGATTAAACCAATTTTATATTTCGATATTAATTATTAAAAAATTATTTTATGTTAAATAATATCACATTTTATTTTATATTATTCTTTTTAAATTGTTTTTCATATTTATCTTATTAATATTTTTAAAAACAAATACTCTGACTCTAATTTTATTATTTTATTTTTATCTTTAAAATATTTAAAATACAAACTTATTTAAAAATTATTATTATTATTTTTGACACCAACTTATTTAAAAATAATAAGTTGATGTCAAAAATAATAATAATAATTTTTAAATAATTTTGTATTTCAACATTTTAAAGATAAATATAAAATTAAAGTCACAATCATTTAAAAAAAAGATTAATAAGATATATATGAAAAAAATTAAAAAGAATAATATATAATAAAAGGAAAATGTAATTTAAAATAATTAAAAAAAAACTCATATTCTAAAATATTAGTTTATCTAGGATTATTTTTTTTATATTTGATATAAATTATTAAAAAATTATTTATTATAAATTATATTGTCAATTTATTTTATATTATTCTTGATGATGCATTTTTCAATCTAACTTGGCCTGAGCGTGTCGGGTCAGTTGGCTGACCAAGACGGGCGAGTGGCCAAACTGGGGCGATGCCGACCGTCGGGGCTGGGTGATTACTACAAAGCCGATCTACGGGGTCCGATGCGGCGCGGGCCCCGCTAGGAAGAATCGGCTGAAGAAGTGGCTCCATGCGCCGCCCCGGCGCCGCTCCGACGCCAAGCCGACTCGTCCCGAGAGAAGAGAGAGAGAATCTTTGGGGATTACAAGATCGGGCGTACCTTGCCAGGTCGAGTGGCCTCAGATTTATAACCCGACATTCATCCACTCGACGATTTATTGTGGTTCTTCCCTTTCTCGAGGATAGTTTCCTCATGCACAAATTTCTTGGGATGCAAGAATACTTGATTAATAAAAGGAGTTTATTTTAGAGTAATCCTCCTTCCTATCGGGGTATCCAACTAACTATTTTCTCGTTGCTTTTCTTCCCTTTATAATAGGACTCACTGACGAATCTTATCGGCCTTTTGCGAAAGATTCTATCTTCGTTATTTTGTAAAGATATTGCTTCATTTCTGGCCACAGATAGCCTCCCTGTTTCCAACCATGTTCCTGGCTCAACTGGTCACTTGTTCTAAGCCATATGGAAGGACACTTGATTATGGCACGGTCTCACCGCTCTTGGTCGCGAATGAGATGCCCGGCCCAGCCAGATCTCCTATCGCTCTGTGCTCATGCGGTACCCGACCGCGCGGGCAAGGGTCGGATTAATCCTCGCGACGCTGTTATTTCCCCCCGCGGTTCGCCGGGATGTGGATTAAGTAACCTCGACCGCTTTCATTACACGTGGTGCGCACGATGGCTCTTCTCGAAGTTTCGCTGTTTTTCATATGATGCCCTTTGTTTTCCCCGCCGGTTTCTTGTCGCATCTTCCCGCTTCCACTTCCTTCGGCCTCCTAACTCCCCACTTTTGTCTTTATATTTCAGCGTTTTGTATTTCTGCTCGATTTTCTCTCTGGCTCTGCTTAGTGTCAGGGTCCTTTTTATGGCGTTTTCCTTCTTCCCTTCCTTACCTCAGTCTGCACTGCCTCATCTCTTGTCAGGAGCTCGATTGATACGACGAGGCTCTGTGGTTCGGGCCGTCTCTGGATTTCGTTTATACTATTTCGCTACGGGCCATGTGTCCAAATCGTTCTTCCTCTCGCTGCAGACGGGCGACTCTGCTGATGCCGGTCCCACAGCCGGGGCGCCCTGCCATTTGATACTGCTCGGCCTCAACCCCCGAGGCGCCTCCTTCCCTGTAAGGGTAAAAAGAAGATAAACCTAATCAAATATCCTAAGGCCTGACTTCCTCAGATCCGCCTGCTCCCACGATGCCGCGAAGGTGGGCCCTAGCAGGCTGGTCGTCCTTCATATGAGTCTATTTTTGCCGAGCCGCTACTCCGCCCTCCCGGGTGTCCCATACATGGTCCCTGACAGCCACCTTTACACCGCCTCCGCCCGTATGGTCCCGCTGGGGGGTTGCTTTAATAACTACCGCTTTCCTTGCATCCCTTCTGATAAAAAGAAGTTCTCTTCAATATTTCAACATCTCCGCCTTCCTAGTCGGGTTCTTAATGGTCGGGTATTTTAGTTGGTTTATTGGTCTTTAAGAACAGGCTCAAGGCCCCACCGTGCTCCTGCTCCTCCATCTTTCATCCGATGGCTACCATGCAGTGTTTTTACGATTTTTCCGCACGCTCGTGGCTCCTCCGTGATCTCTGAATTCCTTCTCGCATTCCACATGAAAGTGACGATATTTCTTCATTAAGTGTTCCTAACTGGAAAGTATGATCATGACGTGGATGATACCCTGGGTGTGCCCAGGACGTGGAGCGCCCCTGATAACCTTCGTGAGTGTTTGCATTACTTTTGGTTTGATTTGTCTAAAGACGATCGAATACCCTTTGATCTGTAAGTTTTCCTTATGCTTCCCGTGATGCTCATTTTCGACCTCGCCGATTTAAGACGCCATTGGCTCTAACGCTGAGGAATGCTCTCGCTCTCGCTCCTATGTACTACAAAGCCGAACATTCCTAGTTCCCCTCCACTCAAGGTTCGCACGCTCTATCGCTTGTGCCCCCGCCTCTTTCTACCCTCAAGTTTTTTCCTTCAGCTCCACCGTCGGCCACCCCAATGTGGGAGAGATTTTAACACTGGGGGGGGCGACGCCCTAAGCCCCGGGAGTGTGAAGAGAAAAAGTCGACTCCTCCAAAACCCGCCAAGGTTCGGCCCGGGGTGTCTCCTTCTTTCTCTTGCCTGAAACCCGAGAGGCATCGGCCGCCCCCGGGCCGAGGCTCGACACAAAGGCGTGTCCCCCTTCCCCTTCGGGCTCACCGAGTGAGCTGGTCGGCGCCCAAGCTGTACCCTACCGTTTTCCAAGCCTGTCGGCCAAGGCAAAGGGTCTTTCAAGTGCAGTCGTCGCCCCGCCGCTGACGGCTCTACCTATAACCGTATGGGATCCGCCTTATGACAATGCCAAGTCGCCTCCTCGGGGGATGGCGGAGCAAAAATCGGTAATCTGGTGCAATCGGGGCTTCTTTGCTCTAGTCGCAGAACTTGCGTGAGATCTTAGTCGTCCATTCTCCCGGGGTCGACATTGGGAGTTCGAAAGAGTTGCCGGTTGATGAAGCTTTGGCGTTGTCTTTTCAGGGGATTGCTTCGGTAAGTCTGTAATTGTGTTTATTTCCATGCTTGTTACATCTTTGAACACTATGTTTGTGTCACGACATGCGGTGCCACCCATTTGAAGGGCACGGCCGATAAGGCTGGCCCCGGATGAAAAACATGTGAAGATCGCCCAGTTTATAAAGCGAAGGTGGCTTCTCAACGAGGCGGGCGGCTGCGGGGAGCAGCGGGCGTTTGTAGAAATGGGCGGCTAAGTCGATCTTAAGCACACCGTCGGCTCGTGCTCGGGCGGAAAATAGAAACGAGGTCGGACCGGTTTGACGAGAGAATTTGAGGTGAGTCTCGGGAGGTTAGGGGTGAGGCTCAGTACGCGTAGGGTGGGATTAATTGAGACTCGGGAGGGGTTTGAGATGCATCCGAGGAATGAGCTTGAATGGTTGGGGAGGAGCTCATCCCTCGGGCGTGCGGCGGGATCAGGTGGAGGCTGCGTGGGGTTCTCGGTTGAGCGCCAAAGAAAAACAACTCTAGAATTGCTTGTCGCGAGGGCACGGAGGAGACGGAGTGTTGTTGGAGGCTTTGCTCGTCGTGAGGTCTTAGAAGTAAATTTATGAGGCAATTTGACGATGAATGTAAGCATGGTTTCTTAGTGCGGGTCTTCGTCGGCCAGTCGGCATGGTTGCTCAGAGGGACGGGGTTATCAAACAATTGCGAGATCAAGCTGGTGCTCGATGGGCTTCTGGGTGGCTGCGCACTGACGGAAGGCCGTTGAGGGCGTACTCGGATCTGGAATTTCAACTTTGGCCTCCCAGTGACGGGAGGCGGAGGGTCTTCGATTCGAATTATTCAGAGCACAGTACTCTAAAGATCCTTCTCATTCTTCATCGTCTGATGCCTAAATTCTTGGACTCATTTATGCTTTCCTGATGTCGACCTCTCCCCCCTTTTTTGTTGGGCCTGGGGCCTGATACCTGTGTAGCCTTCCTTTTAATAAATACCCTTTTTTTTTTTTGAAAACTAGTGTTCTAGCTGAGATATCTTTATTCTTTTCTGACGTAACCGATTTGAAGGTCTCGACAATCTAGGCGCTGTCGCTGAAATTTGGAATTTTGGCTTGGTTCCCACCCATATGGTTGGAGAGGGTGGAGCTCGTCGGATTGGGCCTGTGGCCTTCGTCGTCTGACCGGCGGGGGTGTTGGCCTGGTTTTGTGGTTGAGGTCGTCAATAATTGGAGGCGAATGAAGCTCATCTTTGGGGGCTGTTGATGGAGGCTCGTCAGAGTGTGGTTGAATAGAGCTGCTGGGAAGAGCTCGTCGATGTAGATAGTAGGAAGGAGCCCGACTGTTTGGAGTCCAGTGAAGGGCTCGTCACTGGGAATAGCAGGGGCTCGTCCATCCCCGAGTTGGGGGGCCCAGGCACGAATTGATATGAAGGGTGAAGGAGCATAGATGCAATGCGGAGTCTCGTGAGGGCTGCGTCGGCGTGAATGAAGCGGGGCTCGTCCGTCGAGGTTGAGGAATGAGCCTCGTCGATTATGAATTGTAAAGCATGAGCCCGTGCAATGCGGGTGCGGCGAGGGCGTGACACTGAATAGTAGGGGCTCGTCGTGCGGAGTTGAGGGACGAGCACGGTCAGCATATGAATGGTAAGAAGGAGCGATGCATGCGGGTGCGGCGAAGGGCTCGTCAGTTGTGAATAGTAGGGGCTTGTCATTACAGTTGAGGGACGAGCACGGTCGATATGAAGGGTAGAAAGGAGCGATCTGTTTGGAGTCTGTGAAGGGCTCTTCAACGCGTGAATAGTAGGGGCTGATCCATCGAGTTGAGGGATGAGGCCTCGTCGATTATGAATTGTAAGCATGAGCAGGTATGCAGGTGCGTGAAGGGCTCGTCACTCTGAATAGTAGGGGCTCGTCATTCTGAGTTGAGGGCGGAGCTTGAGTGATATGAATGGTAAGAAGGGCGAATGCATTACGGCGTGCGGCTAAGGGCTGCGTCATTATGAATAGTAGGGCTCGTCATTACGAGGTTGAGGTGTTTGGTGATGAAGGGTAAGAAGGAGCCGTCTATGCGGAGTCTGTGAGAGGGCTCGTCATTGTGAATAGTAGGGGCTCGATCCGTCGGGTTGAGGAATGAGCCTCGTCGGTGGTGTAAGCATGAGCCGATGCATTGCGGAGTCTTGACGAAGGGCTCGTCACTTTGAATAGTAGGGGCTCGTCATTCTGAGTTGGCGGGGACGAGCACGGTCGATATGAATGGTAGAAGGGCCGGTAATGCGGAGTCTGCGGCGGGGCTCGTCATTGTGAGGAATAGTAGGGGCTCGTCATTCGAGGTTGAGGGACCAGAGCACGGTCAATATGAATGGTAAGAAGAAGACCCGTCTGTCTAGAGTGCGTGAAGGGCTGCGTCAGCGTGAATAGTAGGGGCTCCGTCCGTCGAGTTGGGGGGGCGAACGTCGAAGTATAGATGAGCCAGAAGAGGCCCATGCATGCGGGTCGTGGCGAAGGGGCTCGTCAACGTGAAAATAGTAGGAGGCTCGTCCATCGAGGTTTGAGGGATTGAGCCTCGTCGTATGGTGTAAGCA
Organism: Tetrastigma voinierianum; assembly: GCA_016808115.1. Taxonomy (NCBI): domain Eukaryota; kingdom Viridiplantae; phylum Streptophyta; class Magnoliopsida; order Vitales; family Vitaceae; genus Tetrastigma; species Tetrastigma voinierianum. The sequence continues at coordinate 91,641 of JAEQBH010001681.1, forward strand.
TGAGCGGGTACTGTACGGAGTGCGTGAAGGGCTCGATCAGATTTGAATAGTAGGGGCTCGTCATTACGAGTTACGAGGGGCGAGCACGGTCGACATATGAATGGTAGAAGGGCTTGGAGTGCATGCGGAGTCTGTGAAGGGGGCTCGTCCTTTGTGAATAGTAGGGATTTCGTCATTACGAGTTGAGGGGCGAGCGATCAATATGAATGGTAAGAAGGCCCTATCACAATGCGGAGTGCGACGAGAAGGGGCTCGATCCTTTGTGAATAGTAGGGGGCTCGATCCGGCCGAGTTGGGGCGGGCGCGCCATTATGAATGGTAGAAGGGCCCGTGCTGTACGGGTGCGGCGAAGGGCTGCGTCCGCGTGAATAGTAGGGGCTCGTCCATCGAGGTTGAGGGATGGGCCTCATCGATTATGGTGTGTAAGCATGAGCCCGTGCGTGCGGGTCACGGCGAAGAGCTCGTCACTGTGAATAGTAGGGGCTCGTCATTCTGAGTTGAGGGATGAGCCTCGTCAGTATGAATTGTAAGCATGAGCTCGTCTGTCTGGAGTGCAGCGAAGGGCTCGTCACTTTGAATAGTAGGGGCTCGTCATTGGTAAATATGAATGGTAAGAAGGAGCCCGTGCATGCGGAGTGCGTGAAGGGGGCTGGAATCGCGTGAATAGTTGGGGCTCGATCCATCGGAGTTGAGGATGAGCCTCGTCGGTATGGTGTACGATGGAGCCGTGCATGCGGGTGCGGCGAAGGAGCTCGTCGGCTGGGAATAGTAGGGGCTCGTCCATCGGGTTGGGGGCGAGCCTTGTCAGCAGATGGTAGAAGGAGCCGTGCGTACAGAGTGCGTGAAGGGCTCGTCAGAAGTGAAGCGGAGGAGCTCTGGCGGCTGTGGCCTTGGTGGCGTTGGCCGAATGGCGTGTAGCCTAGGCCCCGGTGTCGACTCTTGAGCGGGCGGCTATGCGAAGTAGAGGAGCTCGTCAAAGTGAGCAAGCCCCGGGCTCCACAGCCCGTAGCCTTGGTGAGCGTTCCGAGGCAGTGGCGATGTGGCTGGCCCAGTCTTACTCTTGGCGTGGCACAGTAAAGTAAAGGAGCTCGTCGAAGTGAGCAAGCGGGCTCCTGGCCATTTGTGGCCATGGTGGCGTTGGCCAGGTGGCGATGTGGCAGTGGTCATTTCTTGACGGCGTGGCTGTGCAGTAGAGGATCTCGTCAAGTGAGCAAGCGGGCTCCTGTGGCATGGTGGGCGTTGGCCCAGGAGTGGCGATGTAGCACGAGGCGGTGACTCTTGAGCGGCGTGGCTGTCTTGAGTAGAGGAGCTCGTCAGAGAGTGAGCAAGCGGGCTCCTACGGCGTGTGGCTAACGGTGGCATTCAAGCCGGTGGCGATGTAACTGGCTGGTCGCTCTTGAGCGGTGTGGCTGTTGGAGTAGAGGAGCTGTCGAAGTGAGCAGCCCCCGGGCTCCTAGTCTTTGTAGCCTTGGTGGGCGTTGGCCCGGTGGCGATGTAACTGGTAGTCGACTCTTGAGGGCGGCGTGGCACGTGCAGTAGAGGAGCTACGTCAAAGTGAGCCGACCGTTATGCGTGACTTCGGTGTGCGAAGGGCTTTGGTGAGAAGCTGACGCCTCGTATGATTTTGGTATGTGAAGAGCTTTAATTGGCGAAACGCCCTAGCATGTCCTCGAAAAGGGGCGGCAGGTATTAATGCGATTTATGGAGAATGCGGAGCGGTGCGTGAATTTTCGAGCGCTTTGACCTCCTTATAAATGGTGGCTCTGTTGCCTCTTGACAGGCCGAAAACGCGGTGTGTAAAATGTACGCCTATGTGTGCAAGTATACGCGTCGCCCCAAGTAATATAGTGTACTCACGGTACAGATATCGATCCACGAGGGACCCAGGTGTATTGACTACGAGGTTCGGCTTTTAGATAATATCGAAGAGATGACTTTAGGAAAAAGGTGTGAATGTGAAAGTCGAGCGGGTTTAGATTCTAATGAATTATTGGTATTGAAGGCTAGGGTTATATCTCCCCCTGTCACTTTTAATAGATTATTTCTTAAAATATTATTATTCAATGTATTTATAATTTGTCAATGGCGAGGCGATCTTACTTACGAGATATCCTCTCTCGAGGTATATCCGCCTATCTCGTGAATAGAGTTGAGTATATCTCTATCTCGACTCGGTATTGAATGCTTAAACGTTAACCCCGAATGCCACCTTCGGGATCGAATATCTCTATTTCGAATCATTGGCTGCTGCAGTCCTGGATAACCTCATCTCTCAGTCTCGGCTCTCTAGTGTGATTATGCGATGTTGGCGGACATCACCATATAATTAAACCCGCAAAATATAGACGGATACGAACAAATTGATAAATAAGCTGAATAAAATAAAAGATCGAACTTTGTCAATCAGCACACATGACGGGTTCGGCGCAACCTGAGAAATAAATCTAGAACATACTAAGTGAAAAGATCAAAATGTTTAGTATTAAAAACATAATTCTACTATCCAAAAATAAGAAAGCGAATGCAAATCAGGGCACTTCCTCGAAGTGCATTGTCACTCACGATTGCGGAATTCCGTTGCCCTTCGTTCGTGCAGCCTCCACGATCTCGATTTACGAGGCGCATTTTGCTTTTTAATGATGAGGGCGAGATGCCGATGCGGCGTCGCGGCGTTTATAGCGTCGCGACTTTGGCATCATGACGTTGAGACATTCTGGCGTTTCCACTTGTTGACCTTACGCATTGACTGGCCCGACGTCATTGGCGTTGGGGCATCGCGGCGATGGGGGCGTCGCTGACGTTAACGTCGCGTGGCGACCTTTCTTGCCTTGGTCCCCATTGCTCCAAAAAAGGCTTCCAAGAGCTGCTCTTTTCGCTCCAATGTACCTGCATCCAAACCAGACACCAAATTAGGAGTCTAGCCATAAAAACTATAAAATTACTATAAAATAAACGTGAAAATGAAAGACCGGCCTTGAGTATAATATGAGTGTTTAGGCACTCATCACCCCCCAAAAACTTAGTTTCTTGCTTGTCCTCAAGCAGGCCGGCCTCTAAAAGGACACACACACGACATAATACCACTAACTAAGACGGTGTTGCACATGCTGAAAAATAGGGGGATCAATTTACAGAAATGACTCCACCTGCACGCATTTGTGTTGCTCGAAGTTCACAAAATGCATACAGATATTTGACTTCAGGAAAATTCGGTTGAAATAGGTAGAAGTGACTAGTGTATCAAATCCCATGATATTCAATAGCCTTTCCCAAAGCCCCTATGTGCTTATAATGAATGACCTCCAGTATATGCCTAGGTTCCGACATCCCAAACTTGAGCTCAACTCACCTATTTGGAAGAAGCTAACTAGAAAAGGGATAGGAACTCACCCATTTATTCGTGACCAAATACACAGGAAATTTCACATGTACCTAAAATAAATGGAAGAAAACCTAGGTACCAAAAGTTTTATGCAGATGATTCACGTATTTGGGATCCATTGGTGACTCCCCACCCCGGTTGGTTAAGGGCACCCGGCATTAAGTTCCCTTGAGCTTCACCGAACACTTTCCAGCCGAGCTTCAAGGCCCTAGGTTGTGGAAAAATCCATCTTAAATCCCATGTAGCGGGCATTGAAGTCAATGACTCCCGACCAGTTGGCTCAGGGCATTAGGCTTTGAAGGGCCCCTCGGTGTGCGGAGGATTCCGGTGGATAATTAAACATTCTTATCATAGGATATCTATTTTTCCTTTCTTTTTCACCTTTTCTATTGTTTTTGTATTTTCTCTTTTGTTTGGGGCTCGATGGCAATCCTCTTTTTATTGGGTGTCCCATCGCCAAATGGTTCAGTCTCGAGGTTGGTCGAACTGAGTAGCTGGTCTCGAGCGCCTATGTACTCACGAGGTCATTAGTGTGTGAGTGTGGGTTCTTGAGAGCGGTGTCTTGACTACTCGGGATTGGTTTGCTAACCCCCTTTCCATCCTATTCAACCTAATTCGAGCATCAAACATTGTATGCATTTGAACATCCCATGTTAATCAGTGAATTCAGTCGAAGTGATCTCGATTTTTAACATGGCACCTGGCTCCTTGATTATTACATATAAGGTGGCTAACCTGGCTTATGGCTTGACCCACATGTCTCGGGTAAATTTGAACTAAACATGAACTAAATAGAAACATGACTATCTTTGAACAAAATAAAGCACTATAAAAACAAAAGCAACATAAAACAAAAGCAACAAAACAAAACAAAACAAAACACGATCACCACACCCCCCGACAAATAGCGGTGTCCCAGGCGAAATAAACAAAAGAGGTGGAAATTTACTCCACGGTGATCACGGCGGTGGTGGTGGGGTGGATGGTGGAAGGCCCGGGAGGCTGCGATGCAGGTGCAGTAAGGTCTGGCTGGCACAGCTGCCGAAAATGGTGCTTTGGTTGGCGATGCAGATGCGCAGTATCCGCCGCGGAGGGGGCCTCGAAGTCATTAATGACGGGGCGTGGTCTCTAGGTCTCATCGGGGAATGCGTCAGCGCTCGGTGAGGAGAGCTGGCCTGGGTCCTCAGGTGCAGGGAAGGGCCCGGAGGGAGTTTGCCGCTGTGGCTAGCTGGGATGGTGATGGAGGTGGGTGGGACGGGGCGGCTTGATGTCTCACTGGGGATCGCCAGGGATCCATAACGAGCAGATACTCATGAAGCTAGTCCTCGTCCAAGGGCTCATGACCAGAATCATATACCCCCTCAGGTCGCGGGACACCCGGTGTGTCAAGCAGCTTAAATATTGCCTTGATGAGATGAAGCCATTACCTCATTGTCGTCCCAAGGGCACCGACTTGTTTACCTGGCTTGAATCGAGAAGGGGTGTCGGGTTCATCTTACATCCGGTTATGGAGGATGGCATCCTCGATAACACACTGATATCGAAGGGTATACCTGCAGTAAGATGGCATGTGAGCACGGCCGTGATGATCGCCTTCACCTACGTTCGGTCGATCGAATGAGGCGACGTGATGAGGTGGTCAGGACAGAATGAAGGCGAATGCGGCCCAGAGAGGTGACCGCATGACCCGCCTTTATTGATTTTCCGCTCCTCGACCATTGAATTGATACGCGTATAATCTCGGGGTGGTCGGGAGGTGTTTCGCGGAGCGATCGAGAGCGGCTCACGAAGGGACATGCTCTAAAGCGTAATAACTATTGATGCGACTCATGCGGGGTCGACCCGATACGCCGCGCCACGACTTTCTTCAAGACATGGGATGCGGGTGGCATAGAACTTCGCGCCTTACGCTCGCCATTTGCTTCGGATGAGGTGGTTGGCACAAAACACGCCATCCCTTAGCGCGGTGTCGCTGCGGAAGAAGTCATCGGGGTGGGTGAAACCTTACTCCCTTGATGTGAAGGATCGGTTTGCAAATGATGCCAAGCCGTCCCGGCACTGAATTCACAAATCGCGCTGACATCGTAAGTGGGAGTTGGGTCCTCATTTGAGCCGACTCCGGCTTGTGACGATTTACGCCTCTTACCGGACATATTGACCTAGCGACACTTGGTGGGTGGCACGAAGTGGGCACTGGGAGCTTAGACAAAAGCAAAAACACTTGGTGTGCAACTAAACAGACGAACTACAAGGTGTGTTAAAAAAAACTAGCGTGACTCAGCCCTGAATGAGCCAACAAAACCCTAAAATAGAATCCCCCAGAGACCCACTGAATAGCGGGAATGCCCCAGGCTAGACTCGAGCACAATGTGGTGGAAATGCCCGCAAGGACCGGGCAATGTGTGAGGAGAGCTGCAGGATACGACGGTCGGAAGGCGATATCTGAGCCTACGGTGGCGTGAGAGAGAGGCGCTCAGGTAGAGAGTTGAGTGAGTGTGAGTGCAGTAAGGTGGCTAGGGTTTCGAGACGATGGAGTGGGCGGGTGAAAATCCCGAAAATGGGCGGTCTTGGCTTTAAAAGCGGGGCAGCGTCGCGACGTGCGGAGACAGCGTCAGCGGCGTGGCGGTCGTGCTTTGCGTCGCGGCGTCCCGAACCCGCGTCAGCGGCGTGGCGAGAGTCATGAAAATCCAGCGTGCAGCGGCGTGAAATCCGCGTCAGCGGCGTGAAGCGGAGATGATGACCACAATTTGGCGTCGCGGCGTGGGGTCCGCGTTCGCGGCGTGACGAGCCTCAATTTGGCGCCAGCGCTGACGTGGAGGTCCACGTCATGACGTGTGAGCTTATGGATCGAGTAATAAATTTGTGCACATTGATGATCTCTTGATCGGAAAACCCTCGCCACTACATTGCGCTGACTTTATGGACTTGTAATGCACCTCTTGAGCGAATCTTCCCACTTATTGCATTCGGGTTAAAAATTAAACAAACAAATAGAAACAGGTGCGGAGAAGGCTAGAAACCACATATTCTTTGAAAATAAACAATAGAAATAGGAACTAAGAAAAGGGCCAGAGTTTAAGAAACACTTGGGTTGCCTCCGGCGGCCATGTTTAATGTCGTTGGCTCAGACGACCAGTCATGTGTGTGGGCTGGGAACTCATATGATCTCTTACTCTACGTCTCGTGCTGGCATCTAAAGGAATGATTTGTTTGTGCGGGACACTCGCCTCCATGTCTGGCTTGATCGTTGGGTGGTATTTGTAAATGTGCCTTTCTCGGGATTGTAACTTACGCCCCACCGTGTGAAAAGACTGCTTGGACTAATGAGGCCGAGACATCGTGACTTCCATTTTCCACGGAAAAGCTTTAGGCGGGAATTGAATAGAGAACTTGTTGTCCGGTAGTGAACTCCTTTACGGTGATGTGTTTGTCGTGCAGGCTTTAGTCTCGCATAGATACGGGCATTTTCATACGGCCGTTTGAATTACCGTCTAGTTCGTTGAGTTTGGAGCGTCGTTTTCTCTCGGCCCGATGTACTATCCATGTTCAGCGTCGGTGGCTGATGGAAACCCGATGCTCAACTCAGGAAGATGACACGCTTTACCATGTGATTACGACGGTGGTGACATACCTGAAGGAGTTTAAATGCTTTGTGCGGTGTACGAGAGTGCATCGATCCGTCTTTTAGACCAATCCTTCTGGAGGCCGGGTTAAGCGTCTTCTCGAGAATGTATTTGATTTCTCGATTTGATACCTACCTTGTCCAGTTTATTTGGGTGGTATGCAAGAGATGTACGATGACGTACCACATACTTTGCAAAACCTTATCAATTACCTTATTGCGGAAATGGTGCCATTATACGTGATCGAGCTCGAGGAGTTCAAAATGTGAGAATATATTCTTTGCGCGAGGAATTGAGCCACAACAGCATCATTGGTGCGTGTAGGAATTATACCCACTTTGAGACATGATCTCTTTGCTAACAAAATATACCAGTTCTTTACGTATGATGCGGAAATGGTCCCAGTAAATCATCCCCATAAATCAAACAATTACACCTCAATGGAATGCATGGGTGTACGTCCTTTCTAGAGATGTTCCCCCGATACGTTTGACATTTGTCACAAGTGAAGCAATTGATGAGCATCTTTAAACAAGAAAGCATTAAAAACCTATTGAAGCACCTTATTTGTTGTTCTCGCCACCAAAGTGTCCGCCCCACCGTTAGAGAGTGTGACAATGGTTTAGAATGCTGCACTGTTCATCTTGGGCACACATCTCCTTATGACACGATCGGCCACCGGTGTCTGCGTAAGGGTGGCTCACTCCCGATGAGCTGGTGTTGTTTAGGGTGTGCGAAAAACTCTTTCTGGCGATAATGATTAAGTAGGAGGGTTACGCTTTACAGCCACGAATAATTCACAAAATGCGAACCAAGGAGTGCCTCTTGTCTACAATAGCGGGGTTTCTCGTCTGGAAATTCATCATTCTTGGAACATCATCCTGCCCCTTGGGTCGTGAAGAGAAGATGGTGCCGGCTAGGTTTCGAGTGCCTTTCTTGTGCTTTAATTTCTATGTCAAATTCTTGCAACAGAGGACCGTCGAGGTGTCGGGGTTTGCATCTTTCTTGGCCGCGTAGTGCCAATGGCGAATGATGGGTGTGCCTGCGACCTTGTTGCCCGTCGAATATGGCTGAACTTGTGGCAAACCTGATTGCCAACGGTTCTTTACCACGTAGTGGCATAAGTCGGTGAGCATCGTTGAGGTTCTACTAGCATAATAGATTGCACGAAGATTTTCTCTGGTTTACGCTGAGCCGTCAGCGAAGTCATTGGCGTACACACATGAGTTGAAACGGAAAAGACAATCACGATGCCACGAACGATGGCGAAATAAACTTATCGCGACAGTATACTGACATTGCGAACGAACTCAAATGGGATCCACTTGGACTAGTAGGTTAGACGGTTTCTGTCTGTGAAAAATCCTTGATGAGCGCTATAGAATCCGGCGTGACCTAAGCACCGAATCCATTTCGCAGCGAGGGTGGAGGCGGCTGCGATTGCTTGATCTTGCCACATCTACCTCATCCCTGCTGGCGAATCCCAGTGTCGGGACAATACCCTCTTGTACCATGAAATGGCACTTTTCCAAATTTAGTACTAGGGTTGGTCTCTTCACATCTTGCCCGGTCTGACTCTCGAGTTCTAGCGGTTATCAATTAATTTCCCATTCTTGAAAAATCGTCCATAAAGATCTCGATTACTCTTCTCCGCGTGTCGAGAATATGGCCATCATACATCGTTGAAAATTTTACGGTGCATTGCAGGTCAAGGGCATCGGCCCAGAATGCGGGTACCATAGGACAAGTGAATGTTGTCTTCTCACGATCTTTAGGAGCTATGCCAATTTGGTTGTAGCCGGAATATCCATCAGCGATAATATTCATAGCAGAGGCTAATCGATCGAGCGTCGATCTAGAAAGCGGCAATGGAAAGTGATCTTTTTCGAGTGTCCTTGTTCGGCTTCCGATAATCAATACAAATTCTCCACGTAGCTGACTCACAGACGGCAGTAAGATGTTGTTTTCAGTCCTGATGACAGTTGTTCCTCCCTTTTTCGGCACTACCTGAACTGGGCTTACCCATGCACTGTCTGAAATGGGATAAATTACCCCAGTGTCTAGCCATTTTAGAACTTCTTTACGGACGACCTCCTTCATTGTCGGATTTAACCTCCTCTGCGCTTCCACTGAAGGTTTATGTCCCTCTTCTAATAAAATACGATGCATGCACATAGAAGGACGAATCCACCGTCGGCTAGAGACCTGTCGAGTGCACGTTTGTATTCGAAGGACCCTCAATAACTTCTCTTCCTCTAGTACGGAGTCAAAGATCTTTGAGACCAATCACGAAGGTAGCGTAGATTCTACCCAAGGGTATGCATACTTCAAATGGCTAGGTAGAGGTTTTGTTCCATCTTGGGTGGTTGCTGTTCGATGGGGCCGCGTTTTAACTCCTTCGCACAGAGATTCAAGAGGAAATATTAGTCATTGTGTCCGAAAGAGTCCATCCATTTAACATATTCTTACGCCTCTTCGGCTCGGGTTCTCGGACTCATTCTCCGTAAGGCTAGTCTCTCGGGTCGGTGAGACCACTTTTGTGGCTGAACACTATAGCCTCGACCATTTCGGCCCGTGAAGCGAGTATCAACTGTGGCTGGGTGTCTCATTTATGAACACGTTGAACTTTACTTCCCTCTTCTTGTACTCTTAGTTTCGGTTCGCCCCTACGTACATCAATCATTGCCACACTTGGGTTACGAAATGGTCTTCCCAAGATTATTGGTATTTCTTTATCTTATCGTGTCCCGAAACAATGAAAATCTGTGGAAAGATAAACTTGTCGACCTTAACTAAGACATCTTCTATTATCCCTCTCGGATTCGCTAGATACGTAAGTGAAGAGTGGCTGTGGTCGGCGGGCTTCTCCTAATCTAAGCAGCTTGAAAATGGATAAGGGCATAAGATTAATGCGGCACCCAATCACATAGGGCTCTCGAGATAGCATTTCGATGGTGCGAGGATAGTGTTGCACGGGTCCTTAGCCAGGCTTTGGCGACTTCCTGCGAAGGATGGCCTTTGCATTCCTCGGTTAAGTTCACTGTTTCAAAATCAGCTAATCTTCTCTTATGGGACAAGATGTCTTTCATGAATTTCACATAACTGGGCATCTGCTCTAGGGCATCAGCAAATGGGATATTGATATGCAGCTTTTTGAACACATCCATGAATTTCGTGAATTGCTTATCCGGTTATACTTCTTGAGGCGTGGGTAAGGAAGCTGGTATCGCGGCCTTTGCGTCGGTAGAGTTCTCGATGGCCCATTTCTCCACGGCTGTTCTTTATCACGCATCGTCTTTTTGCTCTACCGGGCGAATGACCTTCTCAGTCTAACTATTCTACATTTGGGGGTTGTAGCGTATTTCAATTCTTTCCCACTTCTCGGCATAATTTGCCCCAGCATGCTCATTCCCATCTCTTCGACCCAGGTTGACCTCCGAATTGCTCGGTAAGGAACCCGGTTGTCTTTTTGTCAGTAAATTTGCCATTTGGCCCCGGTGTGCCTCGAACTTCCGGCGATCTTGCAGTTGTTCAAGCTGGGTTGCTTCTTCTTTTATGTTGGCCTTAGTCTCATTCGCATGAAAGCGAGTGGGAAGTTAACATACGTCACGAGGGCTTGTTACAGATCGACTTTTTCGGTTGGTTCCCTTTATTTGATTCGATGGCATATTGTTACGATTATTCAGCCATCCATACCCTTGATTGTTGATTGTCGGTTATGATTATTCGCCACCCTTGGCCACGGTTATTTGATCCGATAGCGTTTTAATACGGTCCTTAAGCTGCTGTGATTGATTCGATTGAACCTCGTCGTCACGGGCTTGCTCTGGTAGGATTTCATTACGACATTCGTGGCATTTGTGCGGTCCTGCGAATTCACTAACTCGTGGGTTGGTGCGGATGGCGTTCGCGGTTCCTTGCTGTCCTATTTGCTTGTTTGGTCGGTTGTGCCACGCGATTCACCAGTTGTTGGGATAGCCGTTATGCGCTGCCTTCACCCAGGTGTTTGGTGTAGCCTTCTCTACGAGCCGTTGATTAGTGTTGGTTGCGGCGCTCTTCGTTTCATAAGCTTAGTGCGTGGTTTTCTTCATCGGTACTCCCTCCGGTGAAGCATCGATCATTGTCCCCCAGTCGCGTTTCTCGGACCATTATAGAAGGTGTGGACTTTCATCCATTGGTCGGTCGATTGGTGTGGGCACTTCATGATGGTCATTAATCTGTCATGCTTCTGCTAGGTTCTCCCCCTCCAGTTGTCCAAAGGTATTGATCTCTTGTTGTGCAATTTTCGAAGGTGGGAAGAACTTGGTCAGAAATTTTTGCACTAAATCGTTCCATGTAGAAGTTAATGGAATACGGTGGGTGGTAGTTAACCGGTGCGGCCTATCCCACAGAGTGAAAGTGGGAACAAGCGAAGTAACCTTAGAGCTTCTTCGGTAACTCCATTGTATTTGATGGTATCCTTGAGCTTAGGGGAAGTTAATTGAAATGCATGTTCGGGTTCTCTGGGGTAGTCCATGGAATAAGATGATACGAAGCATCTGTCTTGTGACTAGGGGTGTCAAACGTGTTGGGTTGGGTTAAACGGTTACGGGTTAAACGGGTGACGGGTGAAAAACATGTAAACCCAAACACGACCCGTTTATTAAACGTGTTAAACGAGTTGACCCGTTTATCACCCGAACCCGTTTAGGTCTCACCAAACTACGTTATCCAGCGTTGTCGTGTCGGTTAATCATGTCGCGTTAATTTTGGCGAACTGGTCGCGACCATTGGTACTTGTTGTGAAGCGGTGTTAAGCGGGTAAGCGAGGTTGCCGCAGCGGGTTAAGCGTGTCTGCATGCCGAGAAACGCGGCCGTTGTGCGCGTCGCGGGTTGGCAAGGTTATCGCGGCGAACCCGTTTAGGTCTCACGAACAGTTTAATCGGCGGTTAATCGTGTCGGTTAATCGTGTCGTCATTGAATTTTTGAAACGAGGCCCTACTTTGTGGCCCGACCCCGATTGAAATTGTTTGCTTGAATAGGTGGCCGTCGATAGGCTAATAAGAACCAGCGAGTTAATTGGTAAAAAGCAGACTCATCTAGTATTAGCATGAAGAGTCGTCCCATTTGTCTCGCGGTCGGGTGCTTGATTATTCCATGATTCCCCATTCGGCCTCTCGTGGTTCCGATCACATTTGATGCGAAGATCTTGTTCTTGGTGTTTTCCATGACTATTGGATTTCCTTATGTTAGTTCTTTGTTCTCGGCGCGATCTGATGCGAAGTGCTCGGTTCGAGGATCGAATAGGTGTTGGCGGATTGACGATCTGGATATCAGCATGTACTACGAAACCTATCTTGCAACACACACGAATTGACAAAACCAAATTACCGGCACTTGTAAAGGAATGAACAAAACAAAGTAAAGAAATTTGGTAATATCCCCTATTTGCTTAATTCACATATCAATTTAAACTGTCCGCAGCGGCGCAGCTTGACGGGCGCGCAGTTGTGTAAAATGTACGCCTATGTGCGCAAGTGTACGCTTCGACCCAAGTAATATAGTGTACTCACGGTACGGATATCGATCCACGGGGACCAGTTGTAAGACTACAAGGTTCGGCTTTTTTAAGATAATATACGAGAAGAGATGACTTTAGGAAAGAAGGTGAATATGTGAGAAAGTGTCGGCGAGTTTTAGATTCTAATGAATTATTGGTATTGAAGGCTAGGGTTATATCTCCCTGTCACTTTTAATAGATTGTTAAAAATATTATTATTCAATGTATTTATAATTTGTCGATGAGCGAGCGATCTTACTTACGAGATATCTCTCGAGGTATATCACTTTATCTACGTGAATAGAGTTGAGTATATCTCTATCTCAACTCGGTATTGAGATGCTTAAGCGTTCTAACCCGAATGCCACCTTCGGGATCGAGATATCTCTATTTCGAATGTTGAAAGGCTGCTACCAGAATCCACTGGATAACCTCGTCTCTCGAATCTGGCTCGGTGTGATTATGCGATATTGGCAGACATCATATATAATTAAACCACGAGATATAGACGAATCTGTGAACAAATTGATAAATAAGCGAATAAAATAAAGACCAAACTTTTAATCCGTCAACACATGACGGGGTTCAAGCATAACCCTAGAAATAAATCTAGAACATACGAGTGAAAGATCAAAATGTTTAGTATTAAAAACATAAATTACATATCCAAAATAAAAACGATGCAATCGGGCACTTCCTCGAAGTGCATTGTCACTGTTGCGGAATTGGGTGCGCCGTTCGTGCGCCTCGATCTCGATTTGAAAGGCCCTATTTTGCTTTGCTGATGAGGCGATCGTCTTGGCGTCGCTGACGTTCTGGCGTCAGCGGCGTTGAGGCGATGGCGACGTTAGCATTCAGCTCTGACGTTTCCACTTGTTGACTTACGCATTGTTGACCGGCGTCGTGGCGTTGGGGGCGTCGCGGCGATGGGGGCGTCGCGACGTTGGAGAACATCATAGCGTGACCACACTTTCTTGCCTTGGTCCCCATTGCTCCAAAAAATGCTTCCAAGAGCTGCTCTTTTCGCTCCAATGTACCTGCATCCAAACCAGACACCAAATCAGGAGTCTAGCCATAAAAACTATAAAATAAAGGTGAAAATGAAAGATCGACGCGAGTATAATATGAGTGTTTTAGGCACTCATCACCTCTGTATCTTATGCCTTTGGAGGTTCTGCTTTTCACAGTGGGTGGATGAAGTTCGCCTGGGACGGATGCTCGGCGGCTTCGGGCCTTATTTGGAGTTCCTCGTAGCCTTTGGATCGGCCTTCTACGGGTCTTCATGTGTGGGAGTTGTGTTTTCCTAGTCTCCCTTTATGGGAGTCATGTTATTCCTAGCTTTCGGTGGGGGTGGTCGGAGGGGGTGGGCGCATCTTTGCTGGCACTCTCTCCCGTTTTTCTTTTATCTTCACTCCTCATCGGCTTTCTACCTCTTGGCACCTCTTCTTTCTTTCTCATTTGTCTCCATCTTTTCCTGCTTTCTTTCTTTCTCATTTATCTCCATCTTTCCCTCTTTTCTTCTCATCACACCCTAATCTTTGTCTGTCTTTCTCGCAATACCGAAATGCTTTTCACTCTTTCTTTTCTCCCTATCGCACCCTCTTTCTTTTCTCCCTACTCCTTTACCTCTTTTTAACTCTTGTGATTGCTTGTCTTGAGTGTTTTCGAGATGTAATCAAGGACACCACTTATTGTAACCGAATATGATTCATTTGAAATAAAGAGAGACTTTTATTTTTATGAATTTTCTCATTGTGTATGTTTCTTTACGTATCCGGACTGTTTGAGATACTGAATAACCCGCGTGTGCCCGACTTGTCACATAAGAATTGATAAGGTTTTATTACAAACCGGTGCCTACTGGTAAAAACGCTTCAGGTGCTCCGCGTTCCATGTGTTGTAAGATTTTTCCCTCACTCTGTTTGGAGCTCATAATTGCACAGTCGAGGACTCGGGTTATTATGTAAGGTCCTCCCAGTTGGGGGCTTTAGTTTCCCGTCACGTTGGATTCTTCCTTCTTTGGTAGAAGCTTTTAAGACCAAATCCCCGTATGTAACCGGGCTTGACTCACGGTTGTGGCTGTGCTCGCCTTTGATACTATTACGTGCGACTGTTGAACTGTTCCACGTTTTCATCGGGGAGTTCCAAGTTCAAGCGCGGGGGCCTCGTCATTTTGTTCCTCGATGCTAGCTTTCGACTCTAGGATATTTTATTCCAACCTCCACGGGCTCTTGCTTGTGCCCAGTAGAGCGAATAGGGGGTCTCCCAGGGTTGCGACTTACGTGTCGTCATAGGCCCATGGTACCTCGGGGGAGGTATTACGACTTCCTTTAAGATCTTCAGCCCAGTGCTGGCGGCTTTAAGGGTTCTTATGGTGACCCGGCGTCCGTTTGATTGCGGGTGTCTTTGGTGGCGAGTAATAATTTTTAATTAGGCTCGGCACAAATCCACCCAATTTGGTGTTGTCGGCTATTTTTCCCGTTGCTCGATACTAGAATGTGGGATTAGAACTGCGTATGATGTTTGGCCACACAAGTTGCGTATCTTACGTTGCATGGTGGCTGGGGCTGGCCCATTATGGTGAAATAATCCAACTGCGGCGATTATAAATTTACATTGGCCCCCTTACCCGATGGTGAGGCTGATATGTCCCGACCCCGCGGCTCTTGGCAGGGGGCCGGGGCTGGTGATTGAGCGTTAGGGGCTCGACGGGAGCGTGATATTTTGGCGTGTTCTGCGGTCTGCATCTCTTGACTAGGTCGGTCGGCATCTTTAAGGTATTGTGAGCGGTGGTATCCACACTTTCGAAACTTTTCCTGCTAACGTTCGAACTCAGATATGATTTGCGCCAGCTGCTAGCCGTGTACTTCCCTTAGCACATACTCAGCGTCTTCTCCCGTTATGCATTTCAGGAAAGGTGTGAAGAATCCTCGCTTGTAAAGGCTACCCTTGTGATTGGTAAACCTAGAAGACCTCACTCTTATCTTAGACTCCTTGGTCGATGCGGTGGGGTTGAGTCATTAATATAATCCCAAATAAGGTCCATCCAGCTCGGCGCGAGGATCCCTCTTGGGCGATCGTCATCTTTGTAAAGATGGGGTTCAGCGGTGTCGGCCAGAGGCGTTGATCCTTAGATATCTTCTGCTAAGGCCGTGGCGGTTCGCCCGAGGCGTCGCTCGAGAATTCTACGTTGCAGGGACGTGTTGACTGAACGACCACGAACTTTTTTAATAAATCACGGACTTTTGGAATGCGAGACCATGTCGTCTCACTTTTGGCCTCGTATGTATCTTGATGCGCGACCACCGGTTAGGAGTCACTTTGTGGACCTCAGCTGATGCGACCTGTGAATGGGCGAGGTTGAGGCTGCTATGGCTTGACCTCGTGCCCAGCCCGTTGTTGGAAGCATGGAACCAAACTTGAGTGCGTATTGATGTCCCATTCCATACGGGTGAGGTCAAATTAAGCTGCTCCGCTTCCTGTGCATTTGAGGCTCCCGGGTCTACGAGTTTCCATATGGGAGGGATTCGTCCTACGAGCAGTGGGCTCATCGAGCTTTGTCGGAAGCGAATTCCATGAGAAATCGTTTAGGACTGTCCGCTTTATAGCGGCTTTTGGCTTGTATCGATGTCGGGCTTCGCTTAGCTCATGGCCCACTTCATCGGCCTTCAGGAGACTTCGGCTTGTCACGATACGCTTCATTGGGTACTCGAGTTGGGACTTCTATGGTGTGAGCGGACAGGGACAGACTTGGGCTGTGATCCTGGTGCCCTGAGTATGAGCTTCCATTCTCGGCCCCTCTCGCTCCCATTTCCCTCTGAGCTCGGCTGCGTGGTAAGCGGGTCTTTGGACTCGCTCTTTGTCTCGGCAGTGCCTTATTTGGTTGAGAAAATCGATCTGACTAAGTACAAAGTGAGGTTCTCCTTCAAAGGACACTAGAATGGGAGAACTCGGGTATGTTTAGTCTTGTGAATGCTCTTCGCATTTTTCGTCCCAACGAAGGCTTTCTTCGAGAACTTGGAAGAAGGCGCGTTTATCACTCGCTGCGGATACGAACGGCAAGGAACACTGACCCTTCTGTCGACCCACTTTGGACCTCCTTTATTCTGAAGAGGCGATCGTAATAGAGCAACGCTTTTATTTTGTCTGGATTCGCCTCAATTCCCCTGTGGCTAACTATGAAACCCAGAAATTTTCCGGCTGACACACCGAAGGCGCATTTGGCTGGGTTCAGCTTCATGTTATAATTCCTCAAGATCTGGAATGCCTCAGAGAGATGGGTGATATGGAGATCGGACTTAGTGGACTTCGCAACATGTGAGTACATGTATGCACTCCATTGTTGCACCAATACGCTTTTGGAACATCGGTTCGCTGGTCTACGGTAGGTTGCTCCACGCGTTCTTGAGTCAACGGCATTACGAATAACGGTGGTTCCTTGTGCGGGTGACGACGAGGTTTTCACGGTCGCCGAGGTCCATGCTGATACGGTTGTGGCCGGAAAATGCATCCATAAAGCGGAGTAGTTAGGTGACTGCCGTGGCGTCCGCGATGGTGGAATTACAAGTGGGGGAAGTGATCCTTCGGGCGTGCTGTTTATGTCGGTGAAGTCGATCACGAGCCACCACTAGTTGGCTTTCTTGACGAGTACAACGTTAGCTAGCCACTCGGGGTATTCTACTTCTTTTATCGCTCCTGCTTGGAAGAGTTTACCGACTTCCTCGTTGATAGCTTTTTGTCTTTCCGGTGCGAAACTCTTGCGTTTTTGTTTAACCGGTTTGAAGGACGAGTTGGTGTTCAGTTTATGGGTGGTGTGCGAGGTCGATTCCTCCCATGCGCTGCGTCCATGCGAGCGTCTCTATTCGTCTCAGCGAGGTGAGAAGGCCTTTGAGATCGCTGGTATTTGGAGCCAATGTAGGCTAGATGTTACGGGTTGTCATCCGGCACGGGTTTAGTTCCTCGAGGGCTCGGGCGGGTGAGTACCCTCGTCCGTATATAAAGCTTCGTCCCAAACTCCGCAGTGTGGCGTAGCTCTTGTTTCATGGAAATTTGTGTAGCATTCCACTGGCCGCAGCCCGGTCTCCTCGGGCCAGTCCAGGCCCGTTGCGTTCCTTTGTTGAGGAATTTGATTATCATGTGGTATGCGAGGGGATGGCTTATGGCGTTGAGGGAGGGTGCCTGTGACATATTATAGGGCGGCGGGTATATAAGGAACCTTCTTTGTCGTCGTTGCACAGCGGGGTTCTCGGGAGTCGGCTTGCCGAGTTGGTCGAGCCCGAAGCGGTGGTACGCTTCTCTCACGAAATCCCGCGGATGTGTGCTGACGAGATCTAGCTTTTCTCTTCCAATACCCGACACGTCTTATCGGTAGAAGCGAAGATGATGTCGGTAGAACTCCATTATCAATTAAAGCAGGTGAAGCGTGGTGTTGGCCACAATTACGCGAGACTACATTGGTCGTCATGGGAGTCTTGGCACCCTTCGGATCTGGTCGAGGCATGATGGTAGTGTGGATTCCTTGTGATTTAGATGCTGCTTGTATTTCCCCATGTCTGGCGATCTTATGCTCATACAGGTGGGAACTTCGAGCGAACTAGATTCTCACCTCCGTAGATCCTCCACGAGTTACATGGTTTCTCGAAATTTGTTAGTCTTTGAGCGATTGTCGGGGTGGCGACTCTTTGAGGGCGGGCCGGGTTATGGTTACGAGCTTGACTTTGGGTTTGATCCCGAGCTTGGTTCCACTGGAGATATAAGCTTGTAGAAGATATCCGTATTTGTATCAGATATTATTTCTCTTCTTAGTTGTATCTGAGGTTGTCAGGTACGTGTCCATAGTCCTGTGGAACTACGATACTTGGTGTTATCTCTTGTCGTGGGATCTGATTTCATCTAAGTCGGCCATCTCAGGAATTGCTCATTTCGCACCTCATGCAGGACTTGTGATACTGAGGCCGTTAGTGGAGTGAAGCGTTGTGACGGGTAATGTCGTCGTCCGCCGGTTGCGGTGGGCGAGGCCGGTCTGCGAGACTCCCCGCCTTTTAGGGGATCGCTCCGTCTGGCACGGGGACATTTCCTGCGGTCGTCTTGTCTCTTGGGACTCAGCCCTCTCGATCGTGTCTGTCGTCCTTTTTCTTTCTTGGGTGGAGGAGCTCTCCTTCTTTTGATGCGAGGGCCTCCTCTTGGTTTATGTGCACTACTGCTTTGGCGGGACCTCGGCCATGCCCCAGCCAGGGGTTCTTCGAGATAGAGAACATTAGGTCCTTTGATTGTAGGCTGACCCGCGATGAGGCTGTGGCGAATTTTTCGTCAGTGCATTATCTTCGGACTCGGCGTTGAATCTTCAACACATATGATTTCAAACTCTACGATCCTTGTTTGATGAATTCGATAGATGGTAGCTCGAACTGCATGCGTCCTAGCTTGATGAAGTGTGAGATGAACGCAACAACTAGTTCCCTGAATGACGAGATAGATGAAGGGGGAATTCTATTGAACCGAGGCACGGAAGCCCTTTGGCGTGAGTGGCGAGAAGCCACACTTGCCATGAGGGTCCTGATACGATGCGGCTCCATCTGATTTTTGTAAGTATTGAGGTGATCGACGGGATCGTTGATTCCATCGAATGTTTCTACGAGGCGTGCGAATTTCGTTGGAAGGGGAGTGCGACACCTCGGGCGTGAAGGAGATTCCTTTTCTTTGCACGAGGTATCCATAGTATCAGGGCTCGCCCGCGCGCGCTTCCTTCCCAGGATGAGCTCTTGTTGAAGGTTTTTTGAACCTCTGCTCCCACGGCGTTCCTTTGCTTCCTAGGCGAGGTGATTTGGCGCCGTCGGCGCCTCCTGCAGGCATAACCGTTTTCCCTGTTTGCAGGGCCCAGCGGTGATCATGCCGCCCCCTGGCTTGACTAGACTGCCTTACGCCCCGATGCCTCGGGGAGTGTCGCGACCAGTGGTTCTTCGAGGAGGAGGTTATGGCCTTCTGGGTTTGCCGTGTCTCACGTTGATGTTGTATACGCACGGTAGGCGCCGATTCTTGACCCGGCGTTGGTTGGCGAGGCGAAGCGCTTCCACGCCGTTTGTATTGGCGGCTTACATCGTTTCCACCCAGATCCCAGGGTGCAACTGCTCATATCTGGTGATTAGTGTCCTCGGTGGATTAATTGTTACTCACCGCTTGTGTTCCTTGTTGATACCGCCCGGTAATTGAGGAGCTCAGTTATGTTTATGAAGGAATTGTCGTTCCACGAGGCCTTGGCGCCATTGATGATGCCTTTTCAAGCCGGGCAGGGCTGGAGCGTGTTAGGTGATTGAAATTTGGACGAAGATTCTTGAGAACTGGCCCGAAGGATGTCGGGCCAAGCAGGGCAGGGTAGGATTCTTGCAAAGGCGATCTACGGGGTCGGGATCTTGTGTGGCGCTCTGCTGAAGAACCCCGAGAAGGAAGAAGGGGCGGGCGGGGCTTCGCGCAGAACGCTCCAGATGCCTAAGTCGGATACGTCGAGGAGAAGAGAGAATCTTTAGATTGCCCAGTATTGGCGTACCTTTTTAGTGTTGGAGTGGCCTTGTATTTATAATGGATATTCATCGATTTGGACGATGATTAGGGGTTCTTGGCTTTGGAGGATAGGTTTTGCCTCATGCGGTCGGCCTTGGAGTGCAATGGATTGTGAAAGGAGTTTATTTGGAGTAATCGCTCGCTTCGCACATTGGGGGAGTATCCGACTAACGGTCTTCATGGCTTTTCATACTTTATAATAGGGCTTGCGATTGGGCCAGATGGGACGTGTTTTAAGTAATACATCTTACATTTATTTGTAAAGATATGGTTTGGTGGCCGTGTATAGACCTTCTGTTCTTCCAAATCATGTTAAGACTGCTTAGTGCGGGCCTTTGTTCGGTACATTATAGAAGGGCGTGGGCGTGTACGGTCTCATGCTCTTTTGGAAATTTGCGAATGAGATGCACAGCGATTACGTATCCTATCAATTCTTTTAAAAAAAATCATATTTATCTTATTAATATTAAAAAAAGTTACTGTGATTTTAATTTTATTAATTTTATATTTAACTTTAAAATATTTAAAATACAAACTTATTTTTAAAATATTATTATTATTTTTTACCTCAACTTATTATTGTCTTCATTTCTTGAGGAAAAATTTATGGCAACCGAATTTGGTCATAATACTTTAACGACTTGTCTAGGACTACGAACATGATACAAGCATATTTTTGTTAGGTAATATTTTTCCAATGAAATTTAGATTATTTATGACGAATTTTCTTTATCATTGAATATCTATTTTCTTGTAGTGATATTGATTTTGCCTCAAGGGATTTGAGATTTTTCTCCAATCCATATATATATATATATATATATCATATATATCATATATTGATAGCAATATGTTTATTATTTGATACAGTGAAATCAGTTGCATCGATGAATTAGGTGAAAATACAAAAAGAGAGGGTTCAAACCCTCGGTAAATAAAAGCTCACGTAATAGTTCCAATATTGGACTTCAACTACTCAAATTAACATCTCTTCTACATAATTATAATGTCCCAAAATAGGTATGATCAATCAATTCTAATTCCCAATAATTAGTATAAAGACAGCATATGTAGAATGTTTTATTTTAAAACCCCGGTTACGATGAAATCCTAAAATTAACGATTAAGTAAATCCTCTAATAACCTTATAAGACTTGAATTGGCATAAGCAGAAAATATTACTAAAACCGTTATGTCACTTTTAGAATCATTTAATGAAATCATAAGGCATTTTTATTTAAAAATGCATCAACTCAACCAGAAGTGTACAAACTCTAATTACTCATCACCACCCACCTGATGTAAACACTTTCCAACAAAGTTTGAAACTGAACTACACCTTAATATAAGACAATTAATTAAGTTGAGCATCTGATTAATCTCAATATATCCTCCCAGGACAACTGATTTTTATAATAATTCCATACAGTTAAGGTTGGACCATGTTTTTCAAATTAATGGAGATAGTTGCAGGTGATTGGTCTCCTTCAAATTAAGCTTCAACCTTGCTTGTAAAATGTTCATAATATTTTAATGGAGGAGAGAGAGAGGTTACGTGAGAAATAAAGATGAAATGAAGAAGGAAAAGCGACTCGTGGCTTGTATTTAGTTACTCGGTCGCTGCTACTTCACAACCTAACTTTTCTTCACCAGCTCCGCCCCCAACCACCGCCTTCTATTCCGTCCCTACCTCCCTCGTCACCATTGACCAGCTGCTTAGTGTTATTATGATGAAACCATCTTATTGGCTCTCGTTTCAATTTATTAAAAAATTAAGATAAAAAATACTGGTATTCCATCATGTCTAGCTCATATATCACGTTCAACTTTCAAAAAATGTTTAGCTATCAAAAAAATCTCTAAGTATAATCAAAAGGGTATTTTATGGATCTTAATTTTTACTTTAATTATAATATAATAAACTATTCTCATTGAAAATCCAACTCAAAGATCCCTCTCCTCTCCTTCCCTTTTCTTATGACCTGTCTATGTAAAAGTTTAACGATTTATCATATGAGATAAACATGATAGACTATGGATCTTAATTTAAAAAATAATTAATAAAAAAAGTAAAATATTTAATAAACATTCAACAAACTTTAGATACCACCTCTAAGTAAACTTTGGATACTATCATATACGATTTGATATGATATTATATCTAAAGTTTATTAAACCTTTTATCAATATTTATTAAATTAGGAACTTGCCTTGTTTCATGTGTTTTGTTCCAAACTTTTCAAATAAATTGAAATTAGGATTGAGAAGTGAGTTTGAATGCCGAATCACAGTGTATTTTGCCAATTCTACCAATATAAAGTGAAAAAGATTTCACAATCGTGTTGGTGAGATCCCAATAGTTTTAAATTTTAATCAACGTTCTTGTTTCTGCCATTTCTCTATTGATGGTGCTTTAAAATAAACTTCCTTCTCTCTTTTCTTTTCAGTTGTGTGAGAATTCCTGCTCTTTCACTGCTCTCTTTCAGGAAGATGAAGAACGGTAATGGCAACACAAAGCTCATTCTCCTTCACCCCTACATCCAAAAACAAGGAAGCTCGAACCGGCTATGGCTGCTCGCCTTCCTTTCCATCTTCACAATCGCCTTCCTCATCACCCTCATCTACACCAGAAACTCCATTCCCACCACCGTCGCCGCTGTCGCCGCCGCCTCCGCCACTCCATCCGGTACGCCGCCATTAGCGAAGCCTGTGGTGGACGCGCTGGTTCACTACGCCTCCAACTACAACACCACCGGCCACATGTCGAACGCCGAGATGAAAATGATCTCCGACGTCCTCCGGAAATGCTCGCCGCCGTGTAACCTGCTCGTGTTCGGCCTCACCCTCGAGACGCTTCTCTGGAAAGCCTTAAATCACAACGGCCGGACGGTGTTCATCGACGAAAACCGGTACTACGCCGCCTATGTGGAGGAGAAACATCCCGGAATCGAAGCGTACGACGTGCAGTACACGACGAAAATCAGCGAAATGAACGAACTGATCGCGTATGCGAAAGAAACGATTCGAAATGAGTGCCGACCATTTCAGAATCTTCTCTTCTCCGACTGCAAGCTCGGCCTGAACGATCTCCCCAACCACGCCTACGAATTGGCCTGGGATGTGATACTGATCGACGGGCCGCGGGAATACTGGCCGGAAGCCCCCGGAAGGATGTCGCCGATATTCACGGCCGGCGTGCTGGCGAGGAGCAAAAAGGGCGGGAGCCCTAAAACCCATGTCTTCGTCCATGATTTCAACAGGAAGGTTGAGCGGATTTCCAGTAACGAGTTTTTATGCAAAGATAATTTGGTAGAATCGCAGGACTGGCTTGGGCATTTTGTTCTAGAAAGAGGTGACGAGAACGTCTTCCAGTTCTGCCGCAGCCATTCTTCTTCACCGCCATCATCGTCGTCGTCGTCGTAAGTTGTATCTTCTTCAGCATTGTCGCCATTATCGTAATCTGCAAGTAGTCCCCATGAATATATATATCTCAGTGGTATGAATATATATATATGATCGGAAGGTAAATGGAAATTGTCTGGATATTTATAGTCATTTTTCTCATAGGTTTGGGGAATGTAAAAAATAATTTTTTGGGGCAATGATGATGGGATTTGATTTCAGAGAATTTGTAAGTTTCGATTGGGAAGGAATGTAAAAGCCTCATTTCATTATTTGGATTGTTTATTTTTGAATTGCTACATTCAAAATTTGAGTTCATTTGTGCCTGGTATTCTTGCAGACAACTATGAGCGGTTCTGATATTGAATTATGTATGAATTTACGTGAAAAATACAGTCCACCAAATTTCTGAGGGTCATACTTGAACTATAATAGTCCTAATAAAACATTACACACTTTCTTTTAGAAAAATTGGATAAATCTCAAAAATATTTAGACCCATTACAAAAATAATCCGACAAAAATGTTTCTCAAAGTATAAAGATAAATACTCATGGACATTTTGTCTAATCTCTTACATTTTAACTAAATCCTTTGATGTATTTTTGTTCAAAATTTTGTCTTTTTATACTTTCTTCTTTCGTATTTTTAAGAAAGAGTTAGTTTTACAAATGACTTTTGAATTTGTACTTTTAAACGATGATCTTTTTTTTATAACCGTTGGCTATCACACACTTTTTTTCCTAGTTTAATTACTTTATGATTTTACATTATTCTTGTGATCGTTTGTGAGGCCAAGTTTTTGGGTAAGGTAATCGGAATTTTACATTATGGGCCTCGTTCAGGTCCAAATTTCTAAAACGAAAAATTAGAATGGGCCAGAAGGGAAGGCCCATTATCAAAGCCCAAACGGCTTGGCCTTCCAGCTTTCTCATGTGTAAACTTAGTGGCAGAACAGAATTAGAAACACCCTCCATTCCTCCAGTCTCGTACGATTAGCTCAGAAGGAAAATCGCCCCCCGATTAGTAGAGTGTCGGAGTCACCGCCATGGCCACTGACTTCAAATCCATACCCATGATCGGTAAGTTTCTGATTCGAAACCCAAAGCCGTCTGAAATTGAACCTTATTTACTGGCTTACATTTCTAGTTTCTGACTGACTCTTAGGGCAGATGTTGCTCCTCTTTTGGCCAAGTCCGACGATCCCAAAATGGCACAAGACCCAGACGTGTCTTCAGTTGTCAGAAAATTGGATCAGGCCTGCAGAGAAACCGGATTCTTCTATGTGGTACTTTCCAATTTTTCATATATTCAGAGTGATGGGTATTGGGTATGCAGACATGTGACTAGATTATGAATTGTTGCTGTGGGGTTTTTTTTTTTGGCTGAGTAGAAGGGGCATGGTATTCCAGATTCTCTTCTCAAAGAGGTTAAAGAGTTGACTCGCAAGTTTTTTGAACTTCCTTATGAAGAAAAACTCAAGATCAAGATGACTCCAGCAACCGGGTACAGGTATTTTAATATGGTTCTTTGATAGGATATGACTCTTTTAGAAGTTGTGTTATTTGAAAATGATGCTAAGGATTCGGAATATGAACTGAGGAATAAAGAGAATTTTCTACTCAAATGCAGAGGGTATCAGAGAATTGGAGAAAATGTGACCAAGGGCACACCTGATATGCATGAAGCTATTGATGTGAGTCTTTCACTTTATGGTGAAAATTTACATATTTGTTCTTATTAATTTTAATAAATATTTGATATGAAAAAATGGTGGATATGGAGCTATGGATTTAATAGAGACCCTCCCTAGATATGGGTTAAAATGACAAAAAAGGTTTAAGATTCAAAAAAAATTGTTTCATTTGAGGATGTTTGGTAAATCAATGAAATGGCTTAATTACTTAATTTAAGTTATTAAACATTTTAAGTATGTCCAATAAAATAGTTAAAAAGACTTTAGTAGATCACTTTATTGACTTGAAATAATTTAATAAGTTAAGAAAATAGAACTTAAAGTCATTGTATGTCATCAAGCTTTAATATTAAGTTTTACCAAATGCCCTCTTTGACTTATTACTTAAATTTATCTTTTGGCTTTAAGTTGTGACATTAAAGTACTTTACAAAATATGCTCAATTTACTTAACAACTTAAATTAAGCTTTTTTTTTTTTTGTTTGATTGGTAAAAAGCAATATATTGACCAAAAAAAAAGAAGCAGAACAAAACAGCTGCTAAGAATACAGGGCATATACTAGCAGCCAAAAAGCAAAAGAATAAGGTGGGAAAAACCTCACCACCATTTACCTAGAGGCCATCCATTCCAAAAAATCTAAGATGGAATGCACCTCTTCACCTAAGGACACCCTATTCTAGCTCCACAAATTATAGACAAAAGAATATTTTAATCTCTGTACAGCTATCAATCCATCTTTAAAAGCTATTCGGTTTCTCTTTCCACAGTCCAAAAAATACACATAGGAATAGAATTCCGCAGCTTTTTCCTCTTTTTGCCCACAAAAGATCCCTTCCAGCTATAAATAGCCTCCTTGACAGTCTTAGGAAAAACCCAACTAGCACCCATTAAGGAAACTATGATCTCCCACGAGGAGCTGAACACTGAACAATGTAGCAATAAGTGGTTAACTGTTTCTTCAGCTTGACCACAATGGTAACAACGGTTAGGGAGTTGTCATCCCCTTTTTTGAAGCTTATCCAAAGTTAACACCTTACTCCAAGCTGCTTCCCACAAATAAAAAGCTGATTTAGAAGGGGCATTTGGCACCTAAATACCTTTAACATGGAAATGAGCAACTGGCCCTGGATGCAGCACCCTATAAGCCTCCTTTACAGAATACATACCATTACCAGCCCCTTTCATGAAACAGTGTCCCAACCTATTAAAACCCATTCACTTTGCAAAGTTCCTAACAACCTAACGACCAAGTCCACTTCCCAATCATTGTGAGATCTGTTAATGATTGGGAAGTGGACTCTTTTTAAGTTATTGATTTGACTTACCAAACTCCTTTTAAGATGCTTACTCTGTTCCACTTTGGAGAAGTTTTTCGTTGTGCAAGGGTATGTTATTGATGGTTGTTACTGATTCTGTTGTGCTCATCCTTGTTAAATATGTATCAAGAGTTACTCTAAACCAGCTGTCCAAGTGGTTGGCGAAAGTGCAAGCCAATAGGTTGAAGAGTGTGTTGGCTAAGGTAGTGGTAATTAGTGAATTTCTCGTATATATGGAGTTGTTTGATACAATGAACAAATGAGACACAGCCTGGGTTTAAATCCATATTATGTGCTTCGATGCTATTTTTCATATATCATTGCTGAATTATGAGACTTGATGTGATGAATGAAGGTTATCTTCTTTTCATTAATGTGTTCTTTTACAGTGCTATAGAGAAATGAAGCCAGGGGTGTATGGAGCCCGTGGCCAACCTATGGAAGGATCTAATAAATGGTACGTTGTTCAGAGTTTGTGTTGCTACTTGAAAAAGGGTTAAACTTTTGAATTTCTAGACATGGTCTCATTTAGGGAAATGACTAAGGACTAAGAAAAAATGGATCCCTTTTGATAATGGACTGGCTGAAACAAATGGGAATGGAAATCTGGATAAGCATGTCTGTGAATAGAAAATGGATCCTTCTGGTGATGCTGGGGGATCTTTCTGGACAAACCCCCCCCCCCCCCATCCACCTCTAAGCAAGTGGCTGCAAAAAGATTGCTCATTAGTATATAGGTTCATGATGGCTTGCCTATTAATTTTAAGGATTTATTCTCTATATGGATTGAAACTGATTCTATGGATTAGGATCAAATACTGGCTCTAGGTTCTTCATCAATTTTGCAGACCTGAGGTCAAATTTCAATTATGTCTTAGAAGTTTGATAATTTTTGCATTTAATCCTCTTCTATATCAAGTAAAAGCTTCAAAATGGAAAATATTTACTATTTTCTTTGGTGCTTAATTTATATGATTAGTCCCTTTCTGAAATCAAGGACTTACCAGTCAACTGGTGGAACTAAAAAGTAAATATCATGTAGCTTAAATCAACTTGAAACTACACAAGAAAGAAAATTAAAGCTTATCCATCAAAAAAAAAAGAAAGAAAATTAAAGCAATAGTGACTAGCAACACTGTAATGCAATTATAGAACATAAGATTTTCTTTAACCATTTCAGAAAAAAAAAAAAACTTCCTTGAGTTTGTATTCTGCAAGAATCTCATTGGACATCTGAAGTATCTTAGTTTTTTGTTGAGCAATACTATGAAACTTAAAAAATACTGTCTAGTGACTTATTGTTGGATTTTTCTTGAAGTTACTGGTTAATGTTGAATTTTTTTTATCATTACTTTGTGTAGGCCAGCCAATCCTTCAAACTTTAACCAACGGATGGAGGATTATGTCAGCCTCTGCACAGGCATTTATCCTAGATTGAGATTACTTATAAATATTATGCCATAGTACATGTTCTACTTGCAGAATCATTTACGGTTTTCTATTATAATAATTCACAGATCTTTGTAGAAAAATTTTGCGTGGAATTGCTGTAGCATTAGGTGGTTCGGTTGATGAACTTGAAGGTAAAATAGCAGGAGATCCATTTTGGGTGATGCGTCTAATCGGTTACCCAGGTGTACACGATGCAAATGGCAAAGACATGCCTGAAAATGACATTGGATGGTAATGAAAAATTGTTGCTTGTTTAATGCTTGCAGTTCTTTCGGCATTCTCCGGGGTCTAATGCAAGTGGTGTTGTTTTTTCATTTGGTCCATGTCATTTGTTTGAATGAACACAGTGGGGCTCATACTGACTATGGTAAAGTATTTAGCCTGTCTATGAACAACCTACTTGGTCTGGGTGGTAATCTGATTACAGTGTTGCTTAACAGGTCTGTTGACGTTGGTTAATCAGGATGATGATATACCAGCACTTCAGGTACATTCAATCACATTGTCCTTTTTTCTTGAGCCCCTTTAAGATTCTACTGTTACCTACTCAAAATGATGGGAAAAAATTTGGGACATCTTCATTTCACCATGATCATGACCCATTGTTTCGCTTGTTAGGGTCTGTGTTCTTCAATCCTTGAGTCTTTACTACCTGGGGTAAAGAAAGTAGTTTATGTTGTGAAGGTTGATTGCTTGTCCCCTCCATATGTTCCTTTTGAGAAGAACCTTCATGTTATTGATACCTTGAAAACTTGTCTCCGACAGGCTTTTGTATGTGATTTTAGGGATACAAATAGACCATAATGGGATTTTTTAACTTGCAGGAACCCTCGATTAGTCCAATCTGGGGCAGGTAGCTTGACTGCTAGCTCTGCTTTTCTATCTGTCACTCTCCACTGCTTGAGTTGATAATTTGTATTTTACAGGATGTTTGTAATGTTCATTTATTTTGGCAGTCCCCTCTCTAAAGTGGTTGTCCTTTCAATTCTGAAATTCCTGATAGTCACAAGGATTATAAGATAAGGGTCTCTAAGAATATTTAGTTTCAAAAGATCAAGATCAAACGAGAAAACATAGAATCTGTTGGAATTAAATCGTTATCTTTAATTTTTAAAGCATTAACCAGTAACCAGTCTCCTCTGCTTGTTCATTCTTCTGAAACCCACTTTTGAATTTGATACCAAGCCAAAGGCAAATTTTAGAAAGTAGTATGGTAATTTAAGCCCAGTTTTAGTCAGGGTGCAAGTCATTAGTTTTAAGTTTTAAATTCTCCCTGTTTGAAGTTTGAAGTATGCAACTACTAATTCTCATAAATGATGAAGGTGAGGAACGTATCAGGTGAGTGGGTATGGGCTGTTCCCATCCCAGGCACATTTGTCTGCAACATTGGAGATATGCTAAAGGTATGTATGTATCTTCACATAAAAGTTTCCACCAGTATCTGGTATATTCATTCAACATCGTGTAGATCATTCTCTTGAAACCTGGAGGTGCTGCAGATTTTGTCCAATGGTTTGTATGAATCAACTCTGCATCGAGTTATCAACAGCTCTCCAAAATATCGGGTCTGTGTTGCTTTCTTTTATGAGGTTGGTCTCTCTCTTGGCCCATCTTTCTCCTTTCTTCTCTTTGCCTTGATCAAGAGAGGTCTTTGATGGTTGTCTCTGATGCATACAGACAAATTTTGATGCTGCAATAGAGCCCTTGGATATTTGTAAGCGGAATTCTGATGGAACTAAGAACTTTGAAAGAGCTGTCTATGGAGAGCATTTGGTTAGCAAAGTCCTGACAAATTTTGTGATGTAGAAACTGAAACATTATCCTTCTGACATCGTTGTACCGGGTTGTTAATAATACCTCAATTTGTATTGGCCTGGGGAAGTTTATTTGAGAAGTTGGAAAACTAACTTAGGGTATTTAAATTCCTGCGTTCTTGTTACACAGAAAGTTCTTGGTTGAAATTTGTTCTGCTTAGTCTTATAACTTATCGATCTTCATCATGTTATTTCAATATTTGATATGTAATTACATTTACATATATATAAATAAGATGCCAACTTGGCCAGCAGTAGCAGACGGATCCAAATGACTTACAAAGATACTGCAGCTGTCAATAGTAAAACCCAATAAGGTTAAAGATTGGAACCAAATGGGAAAAAAACAAAGGATTGAGTAGTTTCAATTACTGAAACTGAGAGAGAAACTCTCCAAAGGCTTGACTCATAAGTCATAACAGAAACTCTTGAGGCTGCAGCACATGGATGTGGGGTCTGGGTAGTTGAGGGTTAGAGAACATACAATGAATCAAACTCCAGAGCTTCAGCTGTGTCTTGGGATAAGATTTCTTAAGAGAATTTTCATAGGTCCAGCCGCAGAATGATGATGGACCCTGTTTGTAAGATAGGTCAGAACTCTATTATTGTCCTTGGATTGGTAGCGGTGAAGGTGATGTGGTGGAACAATGAACATGACAATAGATAATACCCCAAAAATCAAAAGAAAAAACAATTGACCATTGGCTGAAAAAGAAACCCAATCTAACTATTTTCATCTTTTATACCCCAAATAAAAAATATTAAAAAAATGAATTGATAGCTTAAAAATATAAGTTGTACCGTTAGAGCACTTAAATCAGCAATGATGAAGAAACCATAACTGAAATGATCTCATATGGCACCTGGGGCACATGGGACAGCCAACACGATTCTTGAAGCATCTCCAAACGAACTAAAATGACTAGGAGTTGCCTCTACGCCTCTACTTCAGTATGGTGTAGCAGTATAGGACCATCATGTTATCATGGCTAGCATTTACAGTTTATTTCTCACCTTTGTATCCATCAACCTGACCCAAGAGTTCATGTTCTCCAAATAGATAAGCATTTCATTTCCTAAAAATAAAAATAATAATGATAGCAAACTAACAATAGCACACTTAATTGGCATTCCATGCCTCGAACAAAAAAAATCATTTCCTGCTCAGAGCAAATAGATAAAAAGTCAGTTGAAAATCGATACATCTGCGAGGGCATCTACCCCCCATCTCTATAAAAATGTCATACAAGATACAAGAAGGATGACTTCAGCTATCAAACTATTAAATTACTAGAAGAAATTTTATAAAAATGAGGCCCCGCCTATCCTTGCACATGTTCTCTCCTACTAGTATGATTTATGAGTAAGCCATAGTTGCACCAAAAATTGGCATGCTGATGGTGATAAATTTCTTGTGTCAAAAAATACATGATAAACGAAGCCATATGGGTTATCCATGGACTTCTTTCTGTCTCTAATTTTGTCATGCCCATCCACCTTGACTAGAACTCAAGTTGCAATCCCATTTGAGGTCCTTCCTTCATGAGCAACCTTTGTATAAAGTGGAATCCTTACACCCAGCTCTCTGAGCTGACCCACAATATTATAAAGAAATTCAAAAGTGAGTTTGGACTGTGAATTTAGTTCATCTCTTACTTGTGGTTGAATCCTGAACCACTCTCCCAACAACTTGTGTACGTGAGAACGAATCATTCTCCAAGGCACAGGGTATTTCTCACAAAGCTTCAAATACTCAACCAGTAAATTTGCCTGGTCCAGTTCTCCATCTTTATTGCCTTCTTCACCACCCAGGGCCCATTCAGCAGTCCGAAATCCAGCAAAGAGTGCAGGATTTTCAAGGAGAGACTCAGCAGAAAGCATCCCATCAGCACCCGTCTCTTCCAAACATCTCTGAACATCATCCATGTGCCTTATGTCCCCATTAGCAAGAACTGGGATGCTGACAGCATTTTTCACAGCCTTAATAGCATTCCAGTCAGCCCGGAATTTCTTCCCATCCTTCTCATCTCTTGTCCGGCCATGTACAGCTAAAAGAGAGCAACCAGCATCCTCAAGCATCCTAGCATAGTTAATTGTATCCTGTAAATTGGGGAACACTCGGATTTTGCATGACACAGGGACATGAAGGTTGAGAGCCAACTTTTCCACCAAGGATTTGACAAGAGGAAGGTTATCCATTAGGAAAGCTCCATAGTTCCCTCGCCGAGCAATACGCTGAGGACATCTGAACATAAATCATACAGGTTATTCTAAACAAAGTAACCTATTGAAATGACAGTCAAATATCACTACAGAAATGACAGCACTTGTGAAAGACAATTAACAACTCAATATCTTTGTATACTACCCTATCCTCTGGTGCGCCCTTCTTTTGATTAGGTACTATTAATAATATTACTATTTTCCTAGTAAAAAAATATAGACAAAAAGCCAACATTCGTAGGTCATGATAAAACCATTTTCTAAGCAGGTATTCCCTATGGCCTAGGCTTCTACAAACTGGAGAAACAAATTACTTATTTCTAAAACCACATTATTAAAAAAAATCAACTCACAACAACAATTCGAACAAGCAGCCAGTCAAATAACAACAGTATGTAGAATACTGTTCTGAAATGTTTCTGGGAATAATTCAATCAGAGCTTAATGCAGATGGCTTTCTTCAATGGAGCCAAGTTAAAATGGATAGAGGATGAATTTGTAGAAATCATGAAATCTAGCTATAATGCTTTTGACTTCCCAAAACCCACATGTTGGGGTAAGGCAACACTGAACTCGATGTCTAGTATATGCATGCAGATTCCATCTAAACGCAATCTAATATGATCCTGGTTGGCAGCTAGCCATAGTGCCTTCTTTCACCTACCAGTTGTAATATTTCATCATTCAATTGTATTTAAGTCATAACAGACAGGCCCAAACTGCAAATGTCATTAAGTGAACGGTTGACCATGAACTGTCATCAAGAGTGTATCCTATCCTTACATCATTGTAGAATTAGATCCACCAGTGGCCCAGCCAACAAGGATCGATCTAAATGATTAAAAGCACATTAGCCACAACTAATGTAGAGACCTAGCTTTGTACGTAGAGTAGCGTCACTGTGTAACAGATAAAAACATTCTGGAAATTTATGACAGAGACAATGAACAAAGAGATGTCACCCCAGATTAATGTCAACATAGTCACAATAAGGTTCCACTCTTCGAGCTGCTTCCAGTAAAGTGTCCGGATCATTAGCACAGAATTGGGCAAATAGTGGGCGATCCTCCTACAATCACTCCCACAGGTAACATGCCTTGAAGTTAGTAAAAAAAAAACAAAAGCTCCAATTACATTCATAGCATAGTTATAATATACAACTGGCAAAGTAAACTCAAAGGAAGAGTCACAGAATAGGATTAAAGGAAGAACAAAATGAAATTTATTAAAGCCCCATTATTAATGTTAACCAAGAAAGCGTATTACATCTCCGATGATACAAGGCAATTATCTATCATTTCTCCGGATATCAAGTTATGCATCAAGGTATTATGCGGGATTTCTTTCAGATTGAGCCACATTCTGACGACAATTGGATAGCATTAATCATTCATGAAACAGATTGACAATAGCAAACATTTAATTTGATGACCAATTAACGTTCCAACTGAATGCCCATATCAAACAGAGCACTCATATTGGAGATCCAAGAACAAAGCTAAAGACTGCCCAATCGGGTTTTCTACAGAAAAAAAAAAAAAAAAATCACATTAAGCTGGAAACAAACAAACTTAGCTCAAAAAACCACAAATACACTTAAAAGCAAAGGAAAGCTATGCGAATACCTTACAGGTAGTGAACTCCTGGGATCGATACTTTTCGTTCTCAGAGAAGATGCGAGAGTGGAGCATTGGCGTATACGCAGCTTGGGCGCCGTACTTGCGACAGAGCATCCGAAAAGGGAGTTCTGAATTGTCAACCATGGGAGCAACAATAAATTTGGGTTCACCCAGCTTCTTCCAATGCGCCCATGCTCGCTCGATACGCAACTCTCCCGCCAGGCACCGACTCGGCGAATCAGCCAAAGAAGATTGGTGCTCTTGCTGTTCTCTGTTTTCGGAGCAGAGGTGATCATCAAAGTCCAATTCCGATGGCGAACCGGCGTGAAGGGTTAGGGTTAGGGTTTGAGAGGTAGAGGAAGCCATGGTATATTTGCGACGCGAGAGATGTTTGACAGAGGTGGACAAGGGATACAACGATGAGGAATTGAGTTTCATAAGCAGAGGATGGGATGAGCAGCGCAACCCATCGCCGCCCTCGCCCCCGTCGCCGCCACCAGTCGAAAACTTTGCTTTTCTGATTTTAGTTGCTCGCTGTTTAGGGTGTGTTCTGGGATTTTTGTTATTTTAACATTTTAAAATAATAATAATAATAATAATAATTTCACTAGCATTTCAATTTATGTAGATCCATCATCCACCTAATTAAAATATGTGCATTTTATAAGTAAATTTTTTAATAAAAAAAATTATTAAGTCCAACCACCTAAAGTCTTTCCACCAAAAAAAAAAAAAAACACTTTTCAAAAAGAAATTTCTGAATTTCTGAATTATAAAAAACCACTTTTTAAAAAATATAGATAACATGACTGCAACTTAAAATAACATTGAATTAAATATTGAATTTTAATATTTAATGTATTTCAATAATTTTAATACATTTACTTAATTTATCATTAATATTAAGATGAGACCATTTATTTTCCTTTTTTGAGTTCACAGCTGAAAAGTACACCACTCCAAACAAAAATTTAACTAATCAATACTTTTATAACATCAATTATTCCAAAAATATATATATATATATATAAGAACATATATTCTTGTTTTTTGAAAACATAAAAAACACCAAAATTGTGTTTTATGAAAACTCTTGTTTTCTTTAAATTTTTTGTTTTTTTTTTTTTGTGTTTTTTTTATGTTTTTCATAAATAAAAAAAATGAAAACAAAACATGTTTTTTCTATTTTTTTTATTCTTCTGGTTTTTTATAACAAAAAACGGTTTTCAAAAACAATAAATAAACAAACCCTAAATTTTCGGAAGGTATCAATTTTAATTAGGTATGGAAATTAAAATTAAAAAAAAAAGTAATTTATATTTATATTTCCCATGTTCTTTTTCCTCCATGATAAGAAAATAGACAAGAGAATAGTACCATAGCTCAAACCAATATGTATGTTTTGATATCACATGAAAAATAAAATATGATGGGAGTATTCGTGACATGAAATGTAATGTCTTAATCAAACACACACCTCAAAATAATAAAGACAATAATACCTGTGCCGACACCACTAGCATGCTAATCACATGATGCTCAAATAAGATTTTATTTGACTTCTTTTACAAAGTTGTTGTAAAACGATTATTCTTTTTTATTGAAAAAAAAAAACACAAATTTATTCTAAAATTACTATTTTAATAATATTTCTCCCTTTTTTTTTATTTCTATTCATTTTATATTAAAACATGATATTTTGTTCCTCCGACATTGGATCACTCTCCTTCTTATGTTTACCTACGAAAATGTTTTTTGTTTGGAATATTTTACTAAAAGTTTTTTATCTAGACTGTTTTTGAAAGAATTTCTAAAAAAAATAGTAATATAAGTGTTTGTGATAGAGCATAAAATTTGACGTGTATGACGCAGCGGTTTCGCGGAGTTTGAGTTGAGTATAATCGTATTTTGGTTATATTCGTGTTGATCATTCTTGGCGTTTAATAAATGAGTCGTATTATTGTATCACTGCCTTGGTGATCGAATTAATAATAGTGAATTATTATATTAATTAATTAACTTTATATAATAAATTATTTGTATTTAAAATATGGATTA
Source organism: Tetrastigma voinierianum (assembly GCA_016808115.1). NCBI lineage: Eukaryota > Viridiplantae > Streptophyta > Magnoliopsida > Vitales > Vitaceae > Tetrastigma > Tetrastigma voinierianum. Next base: position 127,323 of record JAEQBH010001681.1, read on the forward strand.
TTAATTATAATTTATATTAATTTAAATAATAAAATTAATAAATATATTAAATTTAATAGGTTATTTATGTTAAACATGCATGGATGAAATTATAATCTTATTATATTAAAATATCAAATTAAATGGAATTAAGTATTAAGTGGCCTGTGAATAATAAATGGGTTGGGTTTGGGTTATGATGTTGGCCAGCGTTTGTGTTGTGTCGGGTTTGGGTTCTGAGTGTGTGCTGATTAAAGTACGTTAATAGCAGTAGCGAGATCTGACTGGGTGGCGCAGAATTATCGCTTACTAGTTTGTGGTAAACGATTTGTTTTCTAAAATAATAATTCCTAACTAATGTCAAAAACAAAATTTCTTCAAAATGCTTTTTAGGTTATAGTTGTTTTTTACAAATAATGCAAATGGTACTGTAATACAGTTAGAATTATAATAATTATATTTAAAGTATTTTTAGTAAGTGATTTTGAAAATAACAATCAATCAAGTATGTTTGGAACAAAACCATAGATGTAATTAGAGACAATAGTCCGTATTCAAACGGACAAGAAAACCACCCTATTCTAATCCTATTTCATTATTCAAAATAATTTTCTTCTTCATCCCATTATAATGAGTGATGCCAGTATGTGATTTTTATTTTTTTTAAACAAATATATTTTAGCTTTTTTGACAGAAATTTTATTTTATCTTTTAATCACTGTAAAATAAATATATTCTTTAAGTATTATTTTTTTTACTTTTATTCACTTTTATATATTAAGTTATAGTACTTTGCTTTTATAATAATTTAATCATGATTCTCCCACATGTTCATCTCACTTTTTTTTTTACTACTTAGAGTTATGATTCAAGGGCTCATTATCTTAATACTATTAAAAGTGAAAATAAATTTTAAATTTCAAATTATTTCTATATATATTCAGGATGGATTCGTAATATTAGAATGGTTTATAAAATATATATATAAAAAAAAAAAAAAAACTAAAAATCTCTTACCCACCTCTAACCCATTAATTTAAATTCTAAACTTGAACCGTCTCATTAATTATTGTCATTACGATTCTAATGTCAACATTGACTCTCGGGTCTAATGATAAGTTGATTTACAGCTCATCTTCTTCCACTCCGTTTATTTCAATGACGCTTTGGAATTGAATAAAACCCATTGCATCATTACCTACTTTATTATTATTATTATTATTATTATATATGATTCTAATTCATAACGTATGACATCCGCGGTTCAGCTTTGTGAATTCAGCTTCCATTTCCCTTCTTATTTTGGATCGTAATGTATTACACAGCAAGACAAACTCACAACAGCTATTGACCTTCTGTCAACTTCCATGTCCTGTTGTTTTTGTCTAATAAAATTCCAAACATACATCGAATATTTTGACATTTTATTTGAATATAATTTAAATTAGAATAACAATTAAGCTTTGTATGGTTATGACTTATGATGCTTAGTAATTGAGAGAGAAAAAAAGAAAAAAAAGTAAGGCATTTGAAACGACTGTGCAGCATGGGGGACCCCGCGGGGGGCATCGAAACCCGCAAAAATTGATTGGAAAAAACCAAAAGAGGTTCAGCAAAATGCTAATTAAATAAATAAATAGATGAGAAAGGAATAATGTGGAAAAGAAAAGCATTTTTTATGGAAAAGAAGAAGAAGTTTCGTGTATATTTTAAATGTAGATGAATGGAGACAGATGGGTGAAGTGATTGATGGGAGGGTTGACGTTAAGCGAAGGCAAAAATAAAAAGTGAGGGCCCACGTGAGGGGCCCACGACTTATCTATCACTCACCCACATATTTTGACTTTCTTATGTTGATTTCCCATTACTAATAATAATAATAATAATACGGAGAGACTTTTCAGACTTCAGACTTCTCTCCTTCTTCAGTCAATTAATGCATTAAATTTAAACGCCTCTCACCACCACCACAACACCGCCAGTAATCAGCCGACCTCAACTGCCAACCCCTTTTCCTCTTGGTCAACCGTACTTAACACGACATGTTGGACCATTTCTTCTTTTTATTTCTTTGACTAAGTCCCCTTCCTTCCTTATTTCCCCACTTTTTATTTCTTTCTTACATTTAAAGCCACCGTTCAAAACAAAAGAAAAGAAAAAAAAAAAAAAAACAAGTGAGGATAGGAATCCAAAGACAAAGAACCAAAGGATTGAATAAAAAAAGTGAAATAATTCGAAGGGGAAAGAGAGTAGAAACCCAACGCAACAACAACTCCACCATCTTCTTCTTCTTCTCTTTTCTTTCTTTTTTTTTTTTGTTCTAAATGGAAACGCAGCGTTTTACAGGGGAGTACATGGAGTTTTTGATCCCGTACTTTTTGTTTTTTACAGGGACGTGAGCTAGACCAACATCAATGATCCGTCTCTCTGGTTTCAGCTGTTCTGCACTTCTTTTCTTTTTTTTTGGAGCAGGGTTTGCTGGAATGGCGAGACTGGCGGCTTCACGGCGGAGAGGAGTGGTTGTGTGCTCGCCTTCTGTGGTGGGCGGTCGTGTTTGGTTGGTGAGGCAGCGTGGGACGGGCTGGGGCGCCTTCGCCACTGCATAGTAGCCTGTAATGACCCCCAGATGAATCATATTAGAAAAGTCCTCGTCTTTTTTTTTTTTTTTTTTGGACTTCAAAGGACGATTCTCTCTGACTTTCCTCAATTAACTAGCGTAACAGTAAAGGACCCATGACAATTCGGCCACCCATTTGAGGAACACAAGATTGGATTGGGAAAATTAAAACTGTAAGAATACCTTGGATGTGGAGATCCTTTAATTGGCTTCTGGCCGTACTTTCTCCAAGAGAAATCGTCTGGTGGGATATCGGCCATTTTCATGCTTATTGCCGGAACTCTGACCACTCTCTTCAACTTCATCTTTCTGCTTCATTGTGAAGGACGTAATAGATTTAGAACTCAAAAGTATAATTACAGAAAGCCAACAGATTCATAAATACCATTTTAAGATTCATATACATACCTTTTTTTCGGACAATGGCACCGGCCAGATGACCCACCGCACTTGCCGGAGCCGGGATTATCCGACGAACTGCACTTTCTTTTCATGGACGAAGAAGAGAGCGGCGGCCTTCCAACAGACGAAACCTGAGACAGATTCGTAATCTGAAAAGCCGACGACGACGATGGTTGCTTGCAATCAGTATCGCCAGTCAGCGACGACATGAACGAGTTTGCACCGGAAATCACCGAGGAGTACGAGAAATTGATGGTGGTCGACAAATCTTTACGATCGATCACGCCATTTCTGGGGAAAACCATGGGAGGGTCGTTGTTGGGTTGGTGTTGATTTTGGATCGGAACCGGAGGGACCTGCTGGATCGGAACAGGGCAATAAACCCTAGACCCACCGCCCTGCGATTCCTCGGTCTGGTTTGGAGGAGACAACAAAGGCGCCCTCCTGAACCGCGCGTGACCAGTTCTGGTCCGACCCAGAAGAGAAATCACCTTCTTGAACTTGGAAACGGCGACATCCGCCACCACCCTGCAATCCATCTCCATTTCCCCAGACGATAGAGCGAGCTGCTGCTGCTGCTGCTGAGACTGAGACTGCTGCTGTTGACCCTGAGACAGCAACCTTATCAGCTTCTCGATGCTCTCCAGCCCAGCAGCGGCTTCCTGGACAGCGTTCTCCTCCATTTTGGCGGCAAAACCATCGTTTCTGTAACCCATGATCAGCTGCACAGCCATGTCTTGGCCACCATCAAACAGGGAGGAAGAAGAGAAGAGAGAAAAATAAAAAGAAAGAAAAAAAGTGAAAAAGAGGAAGGGAAGAGTAACGTTGATAAAGGAGTCAGTGGTCAAAGCGATGCCATCGACGAGGCATTCCTATTGGCTCAGCCTGTCACTGACCTGTCACTGTAACACCCTCTGTCAAATGTAGGTATGAATATAAGCCAACTAAAACAATAATATTGTTTATTTTAATCGAAATCCCTCGACCACTGTGCTCTCTAGTAAAACGCATATGTCTGTACATTGACCTCTCTGCCTACTCTATGGTCCCCCCCCTTGAACTAGTCTTTAGATCAGGTCAAAGCTCCATCCCTAGCCGTCTGATCTCAACCTCACCCCCTCCCCATTCTAAAATTTACATCACTAGATTTTACTCTTTTATTATTCCCTCTTAAGATAAATTCTCCCTTCCATTAATTCCTTTATTTATCTATTCATTTTTGTATTTTATGGTTATAATATTTTGCTCTTAGATTTCAACATGAGATTTTGTTTTATAAGGATTCAATCAAATTATATAGATATTATCCAATTTAAGTTCAAGTTATCTTCTTATAACTTTAAAACAAATTTATTAAAATGAGAAAACTTTATCAAACACTTTCTTTTATATATAACGAGAATGTGATAAACATCATTTCATGTAATACGATGTTTTTATTATGTCTCACTGAATTATGAGCCCATAATAAATAATATTCATGTGTTTATATCGAATCCTTACAAACGGTATCAACTCATCTCACCCTTTTACCCTATCATAAATTTGATTTTTGAAAATTTTCATTTGTGCCTGCCCTCCAACTTCAAAAAGAAATATGTACGTATTTTAAAATAGTCAAAAAGGTTATTTGAGATACTAATTTTGAAATATTGTAGGATGATGGTCATAATTTCTACGGCAGGTAAAGAGGCATTAACCCTCTTTCCTTGAGGGAAAATGAGAAAGAGATTGAAAGCTTTGGTCGTTGTGGGTAATGATGCAGAGGTAGAGTTGACTTTAGCCTTTTTCTTTTCTGAGTTTCAAACTTCCATAACAATGTCTCCTTGTTATCCTTTTCCATTCATCAGCAGACCACTAAACCTTACCCTCTTTCTACTTTTATTTATTTAATATTTAAACTTCTGTTCACCTTTTGATTTTTGTAGACACAATGGAGAGAATTGAAGAAAGAGAAAGGGATTAGCATTAATAATTGTGACGGAATTGGGGATCCCAACTCTCTCTCTCTCTCTCTCTCTCTCTCTCTCTCTCTCTTCTAAATTCTTATTCAACTTTTTTTCCAACGTGTATTTCGGGGGAGTTGAAGACAAACCCATCACACCCATCTATTCAGGGTGGTGCACCACGCTTTGAAAATTGACTCACACTAGTGTTTTTCTCGGTCCAAGCGGCTTGTATTATATAATTTTCGATTCTCTTTCTTAATCACATGACATTTGAATATTTTGGTATTATTTTGGTTTTATTGAGCTGTGGAGCTACTACGCAAACAATTTCTCTTGAGCCCTTTTCGATTTTATTTATCTCTTAGACCTACTTCCTTAAAACCTAACAATTGGTGTGCTGCTGTTCGTTGAAATCGAACAAAATGATGTGTTGGGTCTTTAACCGATTATCAAAGCACAATAAAGATTTTTAAAAAAAAAAAAAAACCTTAATTTGAGAGAAGGTTGGATAAAACTTTATCCGATAAAAGAATTATAAATTTACCCACCTGAAAAAGGTTATGTCCCTCGTTTTATTTTTCGGTTAGTCTCGTACTCTTGAATAATGTGAGAACTATAAACACATACCAAATAAATTAATGTACCATAATATTGATGATAGTGTAATTGATCCCATACAAACGTAATAAATTCAAGTACCAAATTATTGATCATATCAGAACTGGTCCAATACAAGAAAAAGAAATTAAAGTATAATTTGATGATCACCTAGTTAACTCATCTACTTAATTAAGTTCATATGAGTCCACTCATTTAATTTTATATTTTAAATTTTTGATTTTTTATTGCAAACATTTACTGCTTATAAAATTAAATGACAAATGAAATTTTATTACAAATGTTTCAAACACTTTATAATTAATAAATCTTATTTGGAAGAGATAAACATTCAGTCATTTTCTTTTTTCTCACCTAGATGCAGCTCACTCCTACGGTCTACTCCAACCTTAGAAGCGAAGCCATAGCCGCATAGTTATCATTTAAAGCTACCATCATTATGATCACCTACATCTGATGGTCCATAAATTCCCACAATTTTCCAAGCCGATAAAAAAGAAAAAAAAGAAGTCATTAGATCGTGTGGTCCAAGATCCACCTGATATTTAAAATGAGTAGATTCGAAACATACGGTTCACACAACAGGCGAACCCACCTACCTTTCTAATGGATAAATAATACAAGTCACGGGTTTTGTTTCCGGTTTCCCTTCTTATGCAATAAGGGCCGTTCCGTTGAGAGGGGTGCGAATTCATGTTTTCTGGTCGTGTTTGAGTCTTGTCAATAAAATTGGATCATCGATTAGTCCTATCGATTGGATAATAAACCAACATTAAAATCAGTTTAGTTTAAAAGTTAAAATTATTATTTTTAATTGATTAAATTGACCAAATGATAGTTAAATCAATATAATTCATTTATAATTATTGTATTTTTTTTATATACAATAATTAATTCAATTTTTAAAACATTGTTTTTTAAGACATTTGTTAATTTGAATATGACATAAATAATAAACGGATAAAAAATAACAAATTTAAATATTATTTAATTGATAATCATATAATATTATATAACACTTATAACCCATTTATTAATTTAATAAATTAAATATATATTTGATTAATCTAAATTAAATATTAATTAATATAATAATTAAATAAATTTAATTAATATTAATATACATGAATTTAACATGATTATATTCTATCAAAAAACAAACACGTAAAAACCGTATCGTGGTCGTGGGATGCATCAAATTTTGCGGATGCCGCGGTCGTAGCATTATAAGATGCAGCGGCATGTAGAGTAGCGGCCCCAGCCACCCGTGATTGGCGTTCATTTTCCACGCGTGGGGCTGGACACACTGATGTATGAAGCTGACGTGTCGCAAAAGTCAAAGATGCAAAAGCTGGACAAACAGTGACGACCAGCGTGATACTTAAGACACGTGTTTGAATTTGGTGCCCTCTATATTTGACTATCCATCCATCCCCAAAGTGGGTTAATTTAACAAATTTCAATTAAATAACAAAATTGAAATAATTTCATTTTCTTTTAAGGTCTGCATGGGATACGAAATTGTCTTATTAGAGTAATTATAGATTTGAATAACTTTGAAATTATAATTATTTTTAATTACATTAGTCTTTTTGCCGAAGAAACTTGATTCAATAGTTAAAAATTAGGTAGGACAAATGAAAAAGCCATGTTTAAATAAATATTGTAATGTGAAGCTGATGGATATTGAAAAATACTAAATTAGTTTTTTAAACAAGAATACATCAACAACCAAATATATATATATATATATATATATATATATATATATATATATATATATATATATATTGAAAAATATTGTTATTCTAAAGTTAAGTTCAAAATTAAAATATCAGTCAAATTTTTTTCTATTACTACAAATTTCCAAGAAATTAATAATAGCAAGTGGAAATTTAAAATTTCAGGTCATTAAGAAACCTAATTTAAAATTAAACAAAAAAGTTAAAACATATGCTTAGTTATTATTTTTTAAGGTTTTTTCAACCATATGATTATTGTTAAATGATAACAATAAGGTATGGTTAATGATTTAGGACATAGGAAATAACTAGATTCAATTTTTATGGGATAAAAATATGATAATATTTTATTAACAAGTAAATAAATGTAAAAAAATTATTATTATTATTATTAGCCGAAAACAATGAGGATTGGGTGGAATCTTGGAAAAAAGAGGATTGGGTGGTGGTTGATGGTTAGAACTGCACTAGACTTTAGCATACCTCCTAATTCAGATTATTTAAAACGATAATTATAAATAATTGCATTTGAATTTATTTTTCAACGCATGATACAAAGGTCTTCGACAATTTGGCATTTAATATGACTAATGCGACCATGTGGTACATGAAAAGAATCAAATTAAAAGTCGTGGGGTTAGAATTTAGAATAAATATATTATTAATATAATATGGGGAATAGATCGAGATTCGAGGCAACTCCATTATTCCCTATTGGAAGGCCAGTCCAAGAATGGCAGTTTCTGGAGGATAATTTTGAGGGGTAGCCTTCGATATTCATATCCAATCAATTATACGTGTTATTTTCCAGAATAATCTATTAATTTATTACGACAAAGAAAATGCGTTAATTCTCATTCATACGTGTATAATAATTTTAATTTTATTAGTTTACTATAGTTTTACAAGTTAAAGTCTATGCCTTTATGTGGAAACTTCATTTTTGGTCTTTTTTTATTATTCAAATATTTATAAAAGGGCATCTCATTTTTTTTCATGATATGAAAGACTGTGACATTGAGAAATAAATATATAGATGTATAATTGGATTTTTGTGTCTGTTTTATTATTTATTTATTTCCATAGAACCTCAATGCATTGGTTTTTAATCCGAAAAGGACTTAAGAAATAAAATAATGAGAAAAATAAAGAGGAAGAGCGAAATGAAAGAGAACTGAGAATAAAATAAAAAATATGTTTAAACTTGAAAAAATTAATTATATATGCTTATTTAAAATAATTTTATTTGTTTATTTCTATTATATAAATACTACGAAATTTAAAAATATGTAAAATTTTCACCGGTTGAAAGTTGAAACCAAACATGATAAAATCATATTTCTAAATATTTTTTTCATTTCCCTATTACTACTCCTAATGGAGCTTAAGTTGTTTCCTGAAACACATGATTAATTTGTTAACGTTATTTGGAAAACGTCTTTCCTAAAAGAAAAAAAAATCATGTGTTTTATTTAAAATATTAACTGATAAAAATATTAAAATTTTAAAGTTATTTGTTTTTAGAGTTCATTTAAACGTGATTTTTAAAGAGAATAATCAGTATGATAAAAGCGCTTTCGTCAAATTTGGGACCCTTTAGATTTGAGACAGTCGAGCCAAATGGAATGTTGTATAGAAGCCCCAGGCGTAGAGTGAGTTCTGGCGTTTGTTTTGACTTATCTTGGGCCAGATAGGCTTTCGGCGTTAAGGTATTTAATTTTTAAAATTTTAACGACATTACTTTGAAATTTTAAAAAGAAGTTAAAGATAAAGTGAAAATGTTGAACTTTACAGTCGAGAAAAAAGTCATTCATGAAAATAAAGAAAAAACATCATTCTCCAAATAAAGAAAAGAAGTATGTCTTTCTGCAGGGATAATGATGAGAGGAGGTTTGGGACGGGGCGGTCCCATCCAGGCATTCGTTATTTTTTAATTAAAACATCATAATTAAAGTGCAGGCTGAAGTAGGAGATAGAAAATTACAGCTGGCGTTCACGTTATTTTTGTTTTATTTTAAATTTTAAATTTTTATATTTGCTTTTTATTTTTATTATATTAAAATTAATATTTTCATAAAAATAAAATATTATAATTTTATAAATTGTTATTAAAAAACACTATAATAATAATTATTATTTATGATAAAGTATAAAATAAAATAATAAAAATAATTTTTTAAAATATAATCGGCGGGACTTTATTATTATTATTTGGATATCTAGTTTCATATTGCTTCATTAGGATGGTTTACCATAAGAATGAAAAAATCTCGTCGCTTGGAGTTCATTAAAAACTTATCGTGAAAATCGAAAAATTCTGTTTGTCTCGAGTCGTGAGAACTTTTTTGAGTCTAGATTCATGAAAATGAATTCTTATTGTGATCAGTTTCGTTGTCGAGATCTGGGGAATTTTACAAAACTATGAGCATATGGCAATTTATTATTTTTTATTAACGTTTTAGTTTTGAAAATTTCTAATTTTCTCAGTTTCTATGAGTAATAATGCTTGAACCCGTATTGGATTTGAGAAAATAAATAAATCGGCCCAAACCCGATTCAATTAAATTAAACGTGTGTATCTGTTCGCAGGCGGAATGAGCGCAAATAATATGTTAAGTTTATTATTCATATCGTACTGTGTTGTAAAAACAACAATTTTAATACTTAATCTTCATTAAGTCTTGTTCGACGTTAAGGCACCGAAAAGTCTTTATTGACGTTAAGTGAAAAAACAAGCAAGCGCGAGTATTGAGGCTAAAACTATTGATCCCAAGACCACGGGGCGAGCCCATTTATTCTAAGTATGGTTCGAGTTAGTGGGCTTTAATTCACGATGAAGAAATAGATTTGTTCTATGGGTTTTGATTGATTGGGCCCAATCCGTGAACCACCTATAAGATTCAAAGTATCGACTGTACGTAAGTAAATTCCATTTGAAGTTAAATTATTGTCCAATAAAATCATACAACAAAGCATTTTATTACAATACACTCAATTGTTATATTAAGACTCGAACGTGGACCCTGAAATGGGATAAGTCATATCCCACGTGAATGACTCAAGCGACTCGAAGACCCGAACCCAATCCGGATGAAAGCGAGCTCGGTAATTATCAAGCACACATCGGGGCACACAGCTTGGAGAAGTTGGATATCCTTCACCTTTGGCACATCAAGCATTGACCTAACACGCTCAAATTGCATGGACCAAGTCACCTTGAAAGCCGTAGAAACAGTCATACTTGAACGTGAGAGGGGGCACACGTGGGTGAGATTGTGGAGTCCCTTGACACGATCCCCTACTATGGACTATCCCACCATGGTGAATGTCACATTTTGCACTATGAACCACTTGTAAACTAGCCATGTGGCAACTTTAGATGGTATAAATTAATAGGCATGTAACGAGTTTGGCAAGAGAGATTCTTTTGAGCAATCAGTAAAGGAAATGTATATTATTCGAGAAGTCTAAGGCTTTTCTATTAGTCTTAGAACCCTGTACCTTCCCCTCCTTGATGTCTTGCATTTTCAAACTTTGAACTTTTTACCAATTAAGCTAGATATATAGACTTTTTAAATTCCATTTTAACTTATTAAATTAACATATTTATCCTAATAGTTGTAATCAACACTATCATCATTAATCTGGATAAATATTTATTTTTATTAGCGTTAACTAATAAAGTCGTTTTTTTTTCGTTGTTGCCCTTGTTGCAATGTGTGTTTGTGTTATTTATGTACAACGGTTTTGTTTCATTGTCTTTGATACGATTGATTCTTTGTTTCAACATGTTTCTAATGTATGGGTGTTTCGATCAACACAGTATAGTCGATTAAATAGAGATATTCAATCGAGTCAAGTTCGTCATGTTGTAGAATTATAATCATATGTATTATAATCATTACATATTTTTAAAATGTGTAGGATTAAAACTTTGTTACTATGCTATTAACTTGAATGTTATATCATCCGTTAGTGTTTTTAACGGTGAATACTAGTTTGATTCAATTAAATTTATATTTTTAGGTTTAAGTTGTAATATTAAATTATTTTACTAAATATGTTTCCAAGACGTTTTCATTATTCTTAGTTGAATTGTGATATTTAAAATTCTTCGTTTAGGATCTTTAGGGTCCAGACTGCCCATCAACACGATCAGGCTCATCACTATGTCCTTTTTATTTATTTTTGAATAATTGTTTTAAATATTAATGCCTTACATTGGATATGAGATTATGTAAAGCGAAAAATTATAATTTTTACGAAAAAGAAGGGTAAAATGGTCATTTTGGTAAAAATGCGAAATTTTAGATCTCGGATGTGAAGCGGATTTAAATCGTTGGAATCGTTTATGAAATCTGAAGCTAAAATCAATTAAGGCAGAGTCGAATTTCGCGTTTCGAAGAAGCCTTAGGGTATCGAGTCTTGGCCAAAGAAACATGAGAGGCGTATGATGTGACAAAGTCGCTCTTGCATGTACTCGTGACCGCGTATTTGCGTGATTAGTGAGATAGTGAAAATGAATGCATTTGGAGTTAAAGTCGTATGTCGAAATCATTTAAATGTGATATGGGAATTAATGGAAATGTTTAAATGAGTATAAAATGAAGAAATGAATAGTTTTATTACTCGAAGAGAACGGACGGTGAAATTTGGTTTGAGTTTTTAGAGAGAGAGAGAGTGTCTTTCTCTGCAGAGCTTAGCGTCGTTCGAATGAAGTCGGTTCTCGACGGGCCAAGCTCAAGAGCCGATCTACGCGGTGGGGATTCTGGCGTGGACACGATTTGGTGGAGTTAAGCCATTTCCGAAAGGTAGAGATATTTTCTGCTGTGTTATTATTTGTTTAGAGTCATTGTGAATGGTTAGGGATGTGTGAGGCTTGAATTAAGTGTGTTTTGATCTCAAAATGCTTGAGCCAAAGTGAAGATCCCTAGTGTGGCGCGATGACAGTGCCAGCTTCAGGGGTTTCCTTTGTTCATGTATATTTTTGTGTGTTTTTGGTGATTCAAAATGAATTACTTGATTGGTTAATTAGCTCATGTGAGCTAATTTTGGTGTTATTGGTTGCAAATTGAATAACATGATTTATATGAGTTAATTATGTTAGTATATACATGTTTTATATATTAGCATGAGTTGTTGGAATTAGGCATAATGCATTATATGCCTTTGAGGCGCGCAGAGATATTAGAGGTAGTCGTGACATGAAATAAAATAAAAGGAAAAATGTTTAGTGAAAGGAATTTCGACGGAAGATTTTAGAAGAATTATATTAGGAGATTGTAAACCAATTCGCGTCGGAGGGCCCGTGAATTGTTTAGGAGGGTTATCCAGCCAGTTCGTCTTGGATGGTTGTCAAATAAATTTTATCAGCTTCATTAGTAAGTTTTGAAACGAAGCTTGTTTGAAAGCGTATTTTCTTCGCCTTGTTTGGCTTAGGCGTGTGAGAGTTAGTGATGACTCGGGGACATGGGTTGGCGTATGAGCGTTGAGTAGAATCGTGTATTTATTTGAGTGTGATTGGTTGTAAGGCCAGAAGTGAAATTTATGGAAAAATGCGCGAGAATCGTAATTTAGATTAAAAATCACGAATTTTCTAGATCCCCTTTGGGACGACGGTTCTGGATTGGAATCGTCTGCGAAATCTAGCTATGCGTGGAAATTTAGTAGATTTGAGATAGTCGGAGTTGGCACGTTTTTCGAGCGTCGCGTTTAGGTCTTAGTAAAAAGCGATTGATGGGATGAAAGTCACGTATACTTGGCGTGCTCATGTGCCATAAGTGGCATGAGTGGAGAAATAATGAAAATGGATGGCGGGACAGTGCTTGAGATGTGGCGAAATGTATAATGGTCGTTATAGAAATTGTTTTTAAATGAGAATAATCTGAAAATAGTCGTGTCTTTCATCTTCTCCAATTGAAAAAGAGAGAGAAGAAAGCAGGCAGGATAGCGTAGCCGAAATGGGTGAAGTCATTAAGTGAGAGAGTCTTGGCCTCCTGCAGAGATATCGACGATCCGGCCGGATTGTGATGTCGGACGAGAAGAAAAGGTGCTCTACGCGGAAGACTTCGTGTGGATCACGGATTTGAGGTTTTGACAAGCGTTTCAGGAGGTGGGAGTTTACTCGCATCTTGGGTTTTACCCAGCTTTATTTAAGTGTTTTATAATGTTTCGTTTGGATTGAGGCATTGAACGACCGTTTGATCGGTCCAAAAACTTGGGGCCAAGATTGTCAGAGTATTGAGACAATCTCGGTCGAGTCTGTTGTGATGTGTGTGTTGGAAAAAATGTATTAAATGGTGCTTTGGTATGTATAGAGATTGATTGTCATTTTGTGAAATTCGGGTTCACAAAGTGAAGCCCGACTAATGGTAATTCAGGGAATAGTATTAGCAGGGGTTTCACACTATTCAGAGAATAGTGTTCACGAAATAATTTTTGTGAAATAATGTGATTGAATTGAGTAATTCGAATCGAATTCTTCGTGTTTGATCGTTAGCCATTAGGCTAATTTTGATGTGATTGATGGTGAAGTATATGACATGTTTGTGTGATTTAAATTGTGAATATATCGTGATTATATGTTGCATGTGTTATTGAATTGAAATGGAATTGGCATCATCACGAGTATCTGTTTGGGGGGCGAGACGATAAGAGTGAGTGCATTAGGTAATTCTTGAGTAAGATAAGTTCGGATGGTTGTCCCAAAATATTAAATATCGAATTAGTCAAACATATCAATCGTCGAGGCGACCAGTTAATCACCTTCGGAGGGTAGTCCGTAAATAATATCGATCGTCGGAGGCAACCGCATTGATATATATCGTCGGAGGGTTTAATGCGATAAATATGAATTCTAAATACGAGGTAGGCGGTATGGGGAGGATGTGGGACTCGGGTGCAGGATGATCGGGTTAGGCGTTGAGTAGGATCGTGCATTTGCTTGAATGTGTGTTTATTTTGGAGCATTGCATTGCAGGTGGAAGTAGCGGCCCAGGGGTTGCTGCGAGTGATTGTTTCGCGCTGTCAGGGATGTTATTTTACAATTACGGGGAGCGTGCGAGGGGCGCTGAAATCCTCGAGCCAGAGAGTTTAGAAGAAAGCCGGATTGTGACTTTGGGTTATGATGTATTACATGTATTAGAAATTGTTTTAATTTTTAATATGTTGTATAAAGTAAAATTTGAACTCTTGGTATGGTTGGATAGTTGGATATATATACACATTGTTATAGTATTGGTTTATGAGCGAGTGGCCGTTTTAATCATAGATTGTTATATTGGGTACATTTGGGACCGGGTTTATGCGAGGTTTGTATTTGGGTGAGAGCTCCGTTACAAAGGAGACTACGCCGTTTCGTGAAGAATGTCGAGTCGCGAAGCATTCCACGAATGTCCGTAGAGGTTGTGGTGGTGCGGACCGGGTTTTGGGGCGTCACATTGGTTGCCATGACATGTGCACTTAGGTGGGAAGTAACCCTCGTAGGAAATAATCGGCTCTTTGGAACAACTCCATGCGGCCGATGGATCACTATTCGGTGGAGGTGTCACGGAGGGCGAGGCGCTCACTAGAGGTCGCGTTTAGAAGAAAGTCGGGTTGTGACTTTGGTATTCCTTTTGTAGAACATGTATTAAAACTTAAATTTTGATATATGTTTTTTTGTTAAGAATATTGCCAATAACTCCTTACTTATTATTGGTATATAGTTGATGTAATTTTGTAGTGATCGTAGTAAGTGACCATTTTTCTTCGTCTACGTGGACCGTTGTGGTCGTTGTTAATTGTTGGGACAAGTTTTGTACCTTGGATAGAGCTTCCTGTACAAAGGAGATTCTGCCCGATTTTATTAGTGATGTCGGGTTACCCGATATCCATGAATATTCCACGGGTTGACGGGTTGTCAACGGACCCCCTGGAAATGGGGCGTCACAGATTACATTTGTCATCACATAATGTTAAAATTGTGAAATTTTATTTTTCTATTTGTGTGTTTACATGATTTGATTAATATATCAAGTTGATTTAATGAACGTTCTTTGGATTTAAGCATATCGAATAGAAACAATTTTTTTTTCTAATTTGTTCTAAAATGTATTGTTTTTTTAAATCTATTTTTATTTTATTTTTATCTTCCGTTATGTTTTGGAAAATGATAAAAGGAATGAAGAATATTTTAAAAAATGGCAGATGCACGCAAAACAAATCCACAGATAATTTTATTTATTTTTATTTCCATTTGCTTTTGCATATTACTACTCTATTCTTCCAATGATTTGGTTATTCGATATGTCCATCTTACTTTTTTTCTTCTGGTTTAGGTCCAAGAACTCAGAGAATAATGTTTTTAATAAATAACAATTAACAGATATATGCATTTCTAAATATAATTTTTTTATTAAACTATTAAGTGTCTTGAGCGAACTTGTGAATACAAATAATATGTCTTTAAGCTATACCATACTTAGTTTAATTCTCATATGAGCCGAAATGGATTATAATAATAATAAACCTCTATCATGTAATACAATTATATTCATAATACTCGAACTCGATATTACTAGTTAAGATAGGATCCCACCTACATGTTTCATGATATTTCTAAATATAATTTTGTGATTAAGAATGGTAAAGTCAAATATATTTCGCTCGGGAGAATAAAGCAAAATTGTTTTTATTGAGAATTTTAAATAAATGAATTTTATGTTAAAAGATTTATCAAACTGTTTTTAACGAATTTGTCTACCTGAAGTTTGGACGACAAACACTCCAAACCATGGTTTCCATGTGATTCCATTAAAATAAAAAAGGCAACCATAGTCAGTGTGAATTAGGGGTGTCAAATGTGTTGGATTGGGTTAAACGGTTACGGGTTAAACGGGTGACGGGTGAAAAACATGTAAACCCGAACACGACCCGTTTATTAAACGTGTTAAGCGGTTGGCCGTTTATCGCGCGAACGTTTAGGTCTCGCAGGCAGTTATCCGGTTAATCGTGTCGGTTAATGCGTGTCGCGTTGAATACAGCGGGCTAATTAGCGACCGTTGGTAAAGCAGCGATGAAGCGAGTGTTAAGCGGGTAAGCGAGTTATAAGCGGGTTAGCATGCCGCTGAACCGCGACTGGATTTATTAAGCGTGTTAGCGGGTTAACCGTTTATCCCGAACCGTTTAGGTCTCACCCCGAACCCAGGATTGTCGTGGTTAATCGTGTCGTATTGAATTTTGACAGGCCTAGTGTGAATATCATGAAGTCTGATTTCTCATACAATAATTTCACTAACATTTTATGTTATTTATTTATTTATTATTTGTATTACATTTAAAAAAAAAAATTATATATAAGAACTGAAGTATTACTTATAAATTCATTAAAATTTGTGAAATACCTTTTCATATAGCATTATATTAAAGCTGATGATGTTTTTTCAATCGGAATTGGGTTGAAGCGTGCTTGAATTCGCTGATAGGTTCATTTGACTCCGTACGTTGGACTCCTCTAAAAACAAAGCAAAGGATGTTGAGTAGGCTGCTTAGTTGCCTCTCGATGCACCTAAGTCGGTTCTTTCAGGTGGAAGATAAGATCATTTAACTTGGGAATAAAATTTATCTGTATATCTGTCACGCACTAAGTGAGGTAGCTGGTATTTATGTGGATGATCGTGACAACTTCTTAGTTGGATGACCTTGAATAGTATATTTCACTTATTGGAGGATGATACGATATTCCTCCAGGTGTGAGATTTTCTTTTCCTTTATCGTACATGGAGTTAATAAGGGATAATTGATGGCTTTCTAGTTTGATGATGATACGATATTTCTCCATTGGTGAGATTTTCTTTCCTTATTGTTATGGAGTTAATAAGGATAATTGATGGGCGGTAATTGGGAAGTGTTACATTTTTAATTTGTGGAGATTGAGTATTTTCCTTTAATCTGAATTTTTGATTACATTGACAGCCTTTTGAAGGGGTGAATTGGGCCCTTGTTTTGGGCACATGCTATTATTTTAAACCCGTCGATTACTTGAGCCCTTTAAAAATTCATGAGACGTAGGCAAGTACATGTGCCGACATTGACTTTTTGCGATATCACAAGGTTGTTGATTAATATTGTTTTGCTAAATTGAGATGCTTGGTTCTTGGAGTACATGCAGGCTGTTTAGCCACAAGGCGAGCTCACAGGGCTCGAGCTGTGTGCCTTTTGAGCAGTGGAAGCCGAAAACACAGCTCTGCAGAACACAGGCGACAAGGTTATCCTAAGTTGTTAAGCTATGCAAACTGAACTATAGGGCTCGTGGGCGCTAAGACCTTCCTAAGCTGTTAAGCTATAAAAATTGAGCCTCTGAGGCTCCACAGGAGTAAGGGCATTCTGTTTGTTAAGCTCTATTGAATTCTTTGGGCTCCTGGGCCTTCAGGCCTTCTGACTATTAAGCTCTGCAAGGCGAGTTCTGAGGACTCTTGGTACAGAGGCCCAGCTAAAGTATTAAACTCTGTAGTACATGATTCTTGGTAGTAAGGCCTTTCACGAATTTGTTAAGCTCTATTTATTTCTGGGCTCATGGGCGCTAAGGTCTTCACGAGCTATTAAGCTACAGGCTCTTTGGGCTCTGGCGTTGAGGCCATCTGAACAGTCAAGCTCTACCATTTATTCTTGGGCTCCTGGGTGCTAAGGCAGCTACGTCTATTAAGCTGCCAGGTGAAACTGCGGAGCTCCGGGGCCCAAGACCCTCTTGCGCGGCCAGGCTGGGACCCTCTTCTGTGAGGCGAGCTGGGATCACTGGGGCGCCCAAGACCCTCCCGAGCTTCAGCTGCAGCGGTGTTTAGTGCAGCCTCGGCGACAGGACCTCACTGCCTTGGCCAGTGCCCAGCTCCTGAGCTACATGAACTGTGCTTCTTAGCCTTTTTGGTTGTTATGCTCCTCTGACCCGAGTTCTTTGGGCTCTGGCTACGTAGCTCCGTGGCTACTTGGCCTTTTGGCTGTTATGCTCTGCGGCCCAGGCCTGTGGCTCACAGCTACATGGCTCCATGGCTACTTAGCCTTTTTGGCCCATTAGCTGAATTGGTTCTTTGGGCTCCCCGAGCCTACGTGGCTCATGTCTTCTTGGCCTTTTAGGCTGTTATCTTTCTGTGACGGAGTTGCCTTGGTTCTGAGCTACATGACTCTATTGGGCTACTTAGCCTTGTTGAGCTGTCGCTTTGTGGCGAAGTACCTTGGCTCTGAGGCTACAGCCGTAGGCTACTTAGCCTTTGGTATTATGCTTTCTGCGGGTGGCTGCTTGGCTCTGAGCTACATGGCTCTGTGTTTTACTTGGCCTTTGAGTTGTTAAGCTCTGCGACCCGAGGTACGCCCGCTCCCGGGCTACATGGCTCAGAGTGGCTACTTGGCCTTTTAAGTTTGTTATGTTCTTGGCCCAGGTTGTTAGATCTTTGGCAGGCTACATGGCTCCGTGGCTACTTGACCTTTTGAGCTGTATGCTCTGCGAATTGAGCCGCTTGGCTCCTGAGCTACATGGCTCCATGGCTACTTGACCTTTTTTAGCTGTTAAGCTCTACGAGTTGAGTTGATGGGCTCCTGAGCTACATGGCTCCGTGCCTACTTGGCCTTTTTGAGCTGTTATACTCTGCGAACTGAGTTGCTTGGCTCTTGAGCTACATGGCCCCATGGCTACTTGGCCTTGTTAAGTTGTTAAGCTTCTGGTAGAACTCCTTGGCTCATGAGCTAAGTAGCTCTAAGTGGCTAATTGGCACTTTTAGTGGTATGCTTTGCGATTGACGGCGGCTCTGACTACATGGCTCGTGACCATGGCCTTTTGGTATTAAGCTCTGTGACCCAATTTGCCCAGCTCTTGAGCTACATGGCTCCATATTTACTTGGCATTTTTGAGTTTATTTAAGCTCTGCAAGCTAAGCTCTTGGGCTCTGAGCTGTGGCTCGTGGCTCTTGCTTTTTGAAATTTGTTTTAGGCTCTGCTGGCCCGAGTTCACCCAGTGCGAAATTTGCGGCGCAGCTCAGTGGCTACTTGGCCTTTTGGGTTGTGCGCTGCAACAGTGAGCCTGCCCGGGCTACGTGGCTCCGTTGCTGCTTGGCGCCACGAGTTGTTATGCTTTGCGGCCCAGGCTCTCTTTTGGGCTCCACGGTACATGGCTGTGACTAGATTGGCTGTTGGCTGTTAAGCTCTGCAAACTAAGCTACTTGGCTCCTGGGCGTTGAGGCCTTCCTGAGTCGTTAAGCTCTACAAATCGAGCTTATGGGCTCCTGGGCGCTAAGGCCTTTATGAGCTGTTAAGCTCTGCAAAATGAGCTACGAGTCTCGTGGGCGCTAAGGCCTTCTTAGCTGAGTTGGACTCTCCACCTCCATGAGCCCTCGGAGATTACATGGATTTCTCTAAGGCGGGCGCGCGAGGCGAGGGTTGGGCGGCGAGGTGGTGGTGAGCTGAACTCGCTCCTGCCGCCACGAGGCCTTTGTCATGGCTAAGATGTCCATGTCGGATCAAGTATTCAATCTCCCTCTTTAGCTGGATGCAATCGTATGTTCGGTGCCTATGATCCTTGTAGAACTCACAGTATTTGGTGTCATCTCTTCTAGCGAGGTCTGACTTCATCTAGGATGGCCACCTTAGGAACCTTTCATGTTGCACTTCGTAAGACTTGTGACGCGGGGGTGTCGGAGGTGTGCTGAGGTGAATCTGTTCGCTGCGGCTGGTGAGGTAGTCCCTGCGATCATAGTTCCCTCGTCTTGTCGGGGACCGCTCTCTATTTTCTCTGCTCCTCCTTGGGGATCTGTCCCTGTCTGCCTGTCTCTTGGGGCTTCGTTCTCTTTTTTTATCGCCCTTGCTCCTTTCCTTTTGAGAAGAAAAGCTTCTTTGCTTGGAAGGGAGGCTTCTTAGTTGATATACTTCATTTAGCGAGGACCTCGTGGCCTTTGAGTTCTTTGAGATGGAGAACGGTAGATCTTCATTTTCAGTACTGTAATCAGCGATAGCAACCCGAACTTCTCGTTGAGGATATCCACCTTTAGCGACTCCGTGGTAAACCTTGAACATATGACTTAGGGCTTTCTTGAGCTTTGTTTTATGGTGGAAGATGATAACTTCGACTTCTATGCGTCCTTGCTGCAGCCAAAGTGGGAGGCGAATGCGTGGGATTACGTGAGCGATGGGACGGAGGACGGTGAGTGCGTGCGAGCCAATCTTTGCGGGGCCTTTAAATGTGATAGCGAGGCTGCGTAAATGCGGGGTCTAATATCCATGTAGTTCCATCTCTTATTTTATCGTATTAAGGTGGTTTATGGGAATTAACATGCCGTCGAGCGTGCAGTCTGGCGTCCCGAACTTTGCGAAGAGTCACGGCACCGGCGGTGAATAGAGTTAGGTTTTGTTGTACGGGCGTCGTGGGTGGAGTTCGATGGCCTGCATTTGCGGCCGTGTAGGTGATTTAACTGTTGGATGTTCCTGAACCTTTGCTCCCATGATCTTTCCTCGTTGCGATCCTCTCCGGGGGGTTGGTGAGGATCATGCTCCCTGGTGTGACTAGTTTTCCATTCTCTGCTCAAGCTACGACGAGGTTGGGGTGTTGTTATCCTCCGTGCTGAGGTTTTGGGTTGTCGGGCATGTCGTGTCTCTTGAGGCGTCGTGTTGCACAGTGAGTTGTCCCAACTCTTTCGTAGTGTTGGTTGGTGGCGGGCACCTCCACCTCATCCCTTGTTGGCACTTGATCTCTGCTTGGCATACCTCGGGGAGGTCGGTACGTCAGCGTTGCTGGCCCCAGTCTTGCATCCTTGGAGTATTGGCGTTCTTTCTCTTTGTGTTCGAGTTGATCACAGTAGTCGTTGATCGACTTTATTTGTCAAGTATCGTTCGCAGTAACATCAATGTCGTCACTCAGCGACGGACGATCCGATGATCGTGATCATAGTTGACTCTGCAAATGAAAGCAAAAGATCGCGTGATCTCGTGTGCTCTTCGATCGCCTGAGCAAGGTCACTGTGAAAGATAATGATGATTTCTGTTGCCATCAATACTGTCTTTCTGGAATCGTGAATATTATGATGATTGATCGCATTACCAGTTGATGTGATAGAATGAATTATCGCATTACCTCGTGAAGCATACGATATTTTGTGAGAGACGCTCATATCATTAATGAATTAATGGGGATAGTGTATTCGAACATTGTGATGTGTATTCTGTTCAGATGATACCACTGTGTAGTTAATAAAGATCGTGTCAGATCAAATAAAATATTCTGTACCGCAATTTGTGATTAGGTATTTTGATGATTACAGTCAATCTCTCATATTTTACGAGGGTGGGTTAGTTTATTCTTTGATTTATAAATCTATAACATACAATAAACTCTTCACAAATAAATAAATTAATTTCAAGTCTAAAATTCAGCTAAATGTACCATAACATAATTTAATACCATAAATAAAGATTACTCTGTCAGATTTATCCCATACCTAATTTTCATGATAAGTTTGATCAAATATAACATATATATATATATATATATATATATATATATATATATATATATATATATATATATATATATATATATATATATAAATAACCTAAATTATATATTTTTGAATTTTTTGAATTGTTATATAATAGATAAAAACAAAATAAAGATGAGTTTTGAATAAAGCATATATAATTAATTTTATTAAGTTTAAACTTATTTTTATTTTTACTTAAAATTCTATTTTTATTCGATTTTTTTAATCTCCAATTTTCTTCATTATTTTCATTCGATCTTTTAGGTTAAGCAAGCATGTCGATTCGAACAAGTCATCATAACAAAATTAACGTTTTTTAAAAATAATTTTTTTATTTCAAAACATCATAAACTCCTATTCATTGACTTCAAGATCATAATTATTTCTTCTTCTTTTTTTTTTTTTCAAAATAATTGTTGGCAAAAATTTGATGAATGAATAAGGTTGAGTTTGGTGGGTGCTGGTGCCGTTGGGCTAATGAATGTGCAAAATGTGGAAACTTCAAACTTCCAAATGGATTGCTTTTTTCCAAAGAAACTACCAAACAGATTTTAATGATGTAATTTTCTAATCAACATTCCAACTAACCTATTCTCTATTTTACACTCTACCTTTTATCAATCTGTTTGGCACCCATGAAATCTATGTCCATTTTGGGATTAGTGCTGTTCCATCTCTTGGATCTAATCTCACCAATACCTTACACAAAATTTTAATTACTTGGACTTAATTGGTCAAATTTGATACCAATTTCAGTGATTTCAAGGTATTATAATTGGCAAGTTGGGTGATATTGACTTGGGAGCAAACACTAGGGCTTTGGGGAAGAAAAATAAACTCATGCCCACTAAGTGATGCAACTGCATGATTGGGTTGTATCACTTTTTTCTTTAAAGACATAAATAAAAAATAAAATTCATTAAAAACTTTAAAGGATAATCTTATAATGGTTATAATATATATAACTCAAATTCTATAATATATTGATGAATATAATTTGATTTTTTTATTTTATTAAATATGTTTTATCGTCTAAATCATCTATATGTTATTATAATGATGATGACCAATTGTCATATTAAGACAATACAACCATGCGCCACAACAAGTTTAATCAACAACAAAACATGCTGTAATCGATAATAAAACACGTCGTAATATGCCGAAGACAAAACATTAAAAAATAAAAAAATAAAAAGGTTGTATCATTTGTTACAATGACAAAATACAATAATTATATTATGATAATCATATACTGGTTAGAATACCTATAATGATAATCCTACCGTTAATAGAATAATGATAATCATATAATGCTACGGTTCTATAACATATTAACAACTATGATTTGATTATTTATCTTATAATTTTTATTAAATATGTTTTATCGTTTACATACTAGTATATATTACAAGACGATGAAAAACCAACAATCGTATAAAGATGATATAAATACATTTCGTAACAAATTTAATTTATAACAAAACATGTCGTAATAAGTAAAAAAAAAAAAGAACACAAAAAGAAAACAAAAAAACAAAATTAAAAGGTTGCATCATTGGTTACAACGACAAAACGCTATAATTGCATAACCAATTGAATCGATGACCAAATGAGAGGGCCACTTTAAATTATATCATATTGGTTAAACATAGCTCTTTCTAATTTTGGCGGACCAGACAAATCATACTCAGACCCACTAAATAATTTAGACTTATATACATTATCAATTGGTCATGACAATAACATTTCATCAAGACCCTTTTATTTTTATAGGTCAACAACCCATTTCAATGCGCAATATTATTTTATGGATACGAATTAAGGTTTTCCATAAGAATATTTATTTTATTATTTACAATTAATTGAGATAAGTTGATTCAAAATATTGCATATATAGGACAAAACATTTAAACATTAAATCTAAAAAAATCGGATTTCACTATTAAGTTTAGAGTTTAATTTGTGGCCAATATTAGATATTACTATTATTTTAATAAAGGATGACATATCAATTTCCTATTATATTAATAATGTAAATTACCAAAATACCCTAGGTTTATCGCGGTTGAGGCATCTATGTAGACTGTTACATCACAACGGCAACGGTCTTTCTCTCTCTCTTGCGACGATTAGTTGACTGCCTCCGGTTCCTTGGGTACAGTACACTCACACACTTAAACTAAAATATGAGCGAATCACAACCGTCTAGAGTACGTCAGGCTCTGTCTGATGGTATTGTGGACGGTGATGATCCCATGTGGCGTGTGGGAAAGGCGTCTGAGCAGTGACGCATAAAAGCGAGCTGGATTTGAGCCGAGACTGTGGGCCGAGTGTTCCTTTCTCTCTCTCTAAAAAAGAAAAAAAAAATAAAGGTTTGGTTTCTCTCTCTAGAAAACACACTAATTTTTCTGGTTATAAAAGTGGAGGAGAAGACATTGAGGGGGCGATTGATTCGTAAAAACGAAGAAATGTTTTGATTAAACTGCACATAAATCACCAGCTAACCTTCATCCACCACCGCATCGCCACCACCAAACCTCCTCTGAATCTCTAACAATACTTGGAAGGGACTCAAGAAATAGCTTGAGATATCGATATAGTTGGGTTGGGAGTTGGGACATCTAACTCTTGCTCTCTAACGGCGGAGAGAGGAAAATGAAGCTGTCGGTGTTGCAGCAGAGCTATACCAATCGCCGGAGTAATAGCTTCAGAGCAGCTGGGGGGTTAGATTCGTCGGTAGACGGCAGTGGGAAGTCACCGGCGGCGATTTTCTGGTTGGTGCTTCATGGTCTATGCTGCCTCATCAGTTTGGTGCTGGGGTATAGGTTCTCGCGTCTTGTTTTCTTTCTTTTTTTCTCCACGGCTGGTAATGGCGGGACCAGTGGGTTTTATCCGGCGACGCCGTTCCTCGGTACTACCACTGATATCGCGGGGAGCATGTCTTTTCAGGCGAATTCTTCTCCGAATTTGGAGTTGCCGGCGAACAGGACGGGCGGTGGGGTCTCGAGCAGTCGGGTGGTGGTGGGACGGCATGGGATCCGAATTCGGCCGTGGCCGCATCCAAATCCAGATGAGGTGATGAAAGCTCATCGGATAATTGAGAGAGTGCAGAGGGAACAGAGGCTTCAGTTTGGGATCAAGAACCCTCGAACTGCGATTGTTGTTACTCCAACCTATGTAAGGACTTTCCAGACGCTGCATCTGACTGGTTTGATGCACTCGTTGATGAATGTACCGTACGATCTCATCTGGATCGTGGTCGAAGCTGGTGGGACCACTAATGAGACTGCGTCTCTTCTTGCGAAGTCAGGGCTTAGGACTCTACACATTGGATTCGACAGTCGGATGCCGAATTCTTGGGAGGATCGGCATCGTTTGGAGGCGCGGATGCGGCTTCGCGCTTTAAGGTGAGTGCTTGGTTTTCTCCCAATCCACTTTTCGGTTTTCCTTTACCATGTTTTTGGTTGCTGAAACTAACAATGAGGGAGAACAAGAAAACTCGAAGTTCAATAATTTCCGATATTCATTCCAAAGACCAAAAAGAAAACACACACACAAAAGCTGCCCAGCTTAACTTGCCGAAATTGGGGCGCAATAACTGGTATTGCTTGTTTTGGCCTTTTGAGAAAGGAAACAAGATGAAAAATGTAAACATTTCATTGTTCCCCCCTTTTCTTTACAGTTTCTCAGTCACCAAACGTAACCTGTGGATTATTGTTAGAAACAAATCTGATTAGTTTTTTGTGTGATGGAGCAGACTTGTGAGAGAAGAGAAACTAGATGGAATTGTGTTGTTTGCTGATGACAGCAATATGCATTCTATGGATCTCTTTGATGAGATACAAAAGGTGAAATGGGTTGGTGCTGTTTCGGTTGGCATTTTAGCTCATTCTGGGAATACAGATGAATTATCATCGGTGGTTCATAAAAACTTGGAAGAAGAGAACCTGCCTCCTCCAGTTCAAGGTCCAGCTTGCAATTCATCAGAAAAACTTGTTGGTTGGCACATCTTTAATTCGCTGCCTTATGTGGGAAACAGTGCAACTTACATTGATGATAGGGCAACTGTTCTACCCAGGAAGCTGGAGTGGTCTGGGTTTGTGCTGAACTCCAGGTTGTTATGGAAGGAAGCTGAAGACAAGCCTGAGTGGGTTAAAGATCTAGATACACTAGATAGTGCCAGTGAGGAATTTGAGAGTCCACTATCATTGTTGAAGGATCCTTCTATGGTAGAGCCTCTTGGTAGCTGTGGGCGCAAAGTTTTGCTATGGTGGCTCCGTGTTGAAGCTCGTACAGATAGTAAATTTCCTGCCAGGCTAGTCTTCCGACTTATCATTCCTATTTCTATCTGACTCATGCTTTGCTTTTATACATTGATAAATAAATTAAAGCGGATATATTAAGAAGAGGTTATAAACTAGTGGCTGGTGATATACTAACTCAATCAATTAATGTTTGTTTCAGCCTCTTTATTTTGTTAAATATCATGAATGATAGTCTTCATAATGTGCATTAGTCTTCTGTTGATTCATTATAGGAATTTAAGGTTGAAATGTGCTTGCTTTCCCATTTCATAGGTGTCAGAATTGTCTTTTTTACTTTACTGTAGATGAATGTTGTTCCTGAAATATAAATTGTAGAACATATAGGTTTAGACTGATTGATGAAATCTCTATAGTGAGCATATTAACTCCCCAATGTCTCATCATCTTATAAGACATAAGAAGGGTGAAGCTGATCAAGAGAGAGATACGACTAGCTGGTTAGCACTATAATTTTCTACAATCATCATGCTACTATATATATATATATATATATACCTGTACTATATGCTCTCTCTGTATTTTGATACGTAAAAGAAATATATTAAAGGGGCTAAAAAGCCCGACCCCGAGGAATTATCTTTGGGGTATACACTTGCTTGAGCAAGCCCAAAAAGTAGTAAAAACGAGATCCTTGACCCCCGAGATTAACGTAGCCAATAAGGCAATAAGGTTAGCTACAAAAAAAATTAGAATTTACAATCGCCCCTGCCCAAGAACAAAAAGAATAGACGAAAACACTAAGTGCGGTGAGAAGAACTCTTCATTTTGAAACAAACTCTCTTCCCCTCTATAGTTGCACAAACGGACAAAAGGAGTAGCACTCGAGCCTTTCTTTCACTTTTCGACGAAATTGTTCGACCAAAAAACCCAGTCCTTGATTAGCCATGGGGCACAGCAACTCCACAGACGTAGAACAAAAAGGACCAAATTCCACTGAACCATGGAGCAGTATGACAACAGATGCTCAATGTTTTCTTCATCTTTCCTACTCAAAGGGCACCTGTTTGCAAGGGACAAACCCATCCTCTTGAGTTGATCCATTGTTAATACTCTTCCCCACCAAACTTCCCAAGCAAAGAAGCCCATTTTGGAAGGAACTCATTTATTCCGAAATAACCTTTTTGGGAAGAGGCCTGTCTCTCTCTCCCCTCGAAAATCTAGCGATTTTTGCGAGAAACTTGACATCTTTTGTAAGCTTCCAGGCCCTTTTATCCTCTTCAAGGGGTTTATCTTTTTATCCTTGATCAGATTAAAAAGATTTTCCATCGTCTCCAATTCCCAATCATTAAAATGCCTTTCAAACTAGAGATCCCATCCCCCTAGCTCTCCTATAGGCCTCCAAACCTCCTTCATGCTGGCTCTTGACGGACATTGTATAAAGCATGGGAAAAGCATCGAAGGTTCCTCATTGCACCACGCATCCTCCCAGAATTTGATTATGCTTCCATCACCTAAAATAAGACTGTTGTGCTGTTTTATAGAGAAGGATTCTTTATAGATTTTTTTTCCATAAACCCACCCCAAAGCTGCCTCTCACAGCCTTTGTAAGCCAACCTCCTTCTTTTGCCCCATATTTTATCTTGATGATGGTTTTCTGGAGGCCTTCTACCTCTCCCCCAAACCTCCAGCACCATTTTCCCAAGAGAGCCTTATTGAGAGAAGAAATTTTTCGGATTCCCAAACCACCCCTATCCTTGCTCAAGCTCACAATCTTCCAATTGACATTGTGGATTTTCCTATCCAAAGCTCCTCCACCCCACGAGAATTTTCTTTGGATTCTTTCAAGTCTCATGTTGATTGACTTAGGGATTGAAGGGAAATAGAGTAAGTAGGCATGCGGAAAGTGCCTCAGACAAGCTCTCACTTCCCAACTGGAGATGTATTGTGCTTCAGTAAGGTCGGTCTCTTCAGAAACTTCTCTCGGCTGACATCCCAGGACCTTTGTGGACTTATGTCTTGCGAGGGAAGACCAGATAAGTTGTCGGCAAGACCTACCTTGCACCCAAGCTCTAAGGCCCGACAAGTCGAGGTTCTCCACATCCCCACAGGTAAAATGGAGGCTTTCTGCCTCTAGAGTTATCCTCATCCTAGAGCGCTTCAAACCATGAGAACCAGCTAAGATCTGAGATTTGATCTCTTGAATCCTGCAATAAAAGCGGGAATCATACCAAATAACGAGTCTTGGCTTTGTACTTCATTTCCACCTTTGTCCCTCAACTTGTAACCTATAAGAAAGCCTCCATCAAGCGTATTAATTAACATGAGAACACCTCAGTCCTAACACAAGAGGTAGAGGACGGGGTCCTTATGCAAGCCTTTGAGCTATGAAAGAAACCACAAGGACTACCATTTATCATTACAGAGAATGTGGCAGTTGAAATGCACCGTCTTATCCACTCTGCCCACTTTGCTTCAAACCTCATCCTCTTCAAAATCTGAATAATGAAGCTCCAACTTATATTGTCATAGGCATTCTCAATATCCAGAACACAGAGCACACCTCTTTCCTTCTTCTTTTGAATCGTATCTACCACCTCATTTGCTATCAAAGAAGCATCCAAAATTTGCCTCCCTTCAACAAAGGCATTTTGAGCTACATTCATTAATTTTCCCATTACTCTTTTTAATCTGTTGGACAAGACTTTGGCTATCCACTTATAGAGACTTCCTACAAGGCTAATGGGCCTATAGTCCTTTAAATCCTTTGCTCCAACTTTCTTAGGCACAAGCACTAAAAAGGTAGTATTTAGGCTTCAGACAAATCTCCAATTGGCATGGAACTCTCTAAACAAAGAGAGAATATCCTTCTTTACAATATCCCAATTACACTGCCAAAAAGTTGCTGTGAAACCATATGGACCCGGAGCCTTGTCCCCACTCATGTCAAAGAGAGTAGCCTTAATTTCTTCCTCAGCAAAGGGCCTTTATAAGCTAGCAGCCTCATAATCATTGATACTCGAGAACTCCAAGCCCATTGGACTAGCTCTCCATTCCCCTGAGTCAGAGAGAAGGTTCTTAAAAGCCTCTACCACTTCCTGCTTGATTTCCCTCTCATGCTATATTTTTTTACTAATTCAAATATATAAATAATTTCCCATTATATTCTGCAAATGTAACATCATTTGCCTCTGGATAAAAATAAGCATCGCTAATTGATTCATAAATATATAAGCTTAGGGGTGGATAACTTAAACTAGTTACTGTGAAAGAATATTGAGTTTGAAAGTTTAGCCCAGAAGTTACATTGTGGTAATTATGGTCAGTCATGACTCATGAGTGGAAACACAAAATTCTGTTGCTTATGCACTTCGATAGCAGATATTTTAGCCCAGAAGTTACATTGTAGTAATGGTCAGTCCTGACTCAAGAGAGGAAACACAAACTTTGGTTGCCTATTGCCTTATGCTATAGCCTTATGCACTTCAATAGCAGATAAAAATTTTCAACTTAAATTTGTGTAACATAGTTGTTTTGTGGCCATGCATCCTCACTATCGACTGGTTCTGCCTTCTGTCAATAAAAATTAGGCAAACTCATTACTAACTCTAATAGTTCAGCTGCACAGAAGTGTTATATTCTATTAATTGTTTGGCACTACATTCTTCAAGGCAATTATTCATACCTCTGCCTATTTTACTCCTTTATCTCAATATTTATGTAGATCCTGCATTATCTGAAACACTTTCACCATGTGTTATTTGCATTTGAGCCTTGTTGATTCATAATCACATGTTTGATACAAGGTTTCCTAAAAACAGGACCTTACCTGGTGGCTAAACTGTCTGGCTTATATACCCCCCCGTCTTTTTTCCTCATTAAAGTTTCATTGCAAAAGCATTGTATTTTTCTTGGTTCACTGAAGTTGGAGATTTTAACCATTTGAACTATTACCGGTCCCATGAACTGTCCCAATTTGTTCACTTTTGCAAGTGAATATGTAAAGCCTACGTTTTGTGCCTGTCCATTCATCACATTTTGCATTATTACATTCCTCAGATGCGCGAGGTTTCATAAACACTATCTGTGATGCCACTTTCATTCAGATTGTGTGACTTGTTGTTGTGGATTGAGATGTATATAGATGGAATTTCTCTAACCATGAAAGACTATTGATTTGTTGGGAACTTTGTTAAGGGATTTTTCAAGCCCCTTGTTCTTCTTTTGCTCTGCCTCTTGGCAGACTTTGTATGCAACTGATGTACTTTGATTTTCTATATGTTAGGTGCTACTAATATATGCTTGCTTGTCTATCAAAAAATTCATAGACTATTTGACCTGTATAGGATCTTGTGATTTTATCAAACCAATTTCCTCTGACATATTGATATCTTCGGTATCTTGATAAGATTGTATATTGTCTTCTGTCCGAATCCAAATAATGGTTTTTAATTTTATTCTTAATCGTGTAGTCTGCTCTGTGAACTTGGATCTTAGTCTGGGCCTTTTCTGCTGTGTTCAGAATCGAATTTTGGGTTCCTTATTCTTTTCCCCACCAAACTTCTTGACATATCAATAAATCTTCAAAAGAAAGTCCCTGTTTCCTACCAGTCCCACATGAAGAGTGCATAAGAATATTTTTCATTTGCAACTGCAACCAACTTCAGGTATCAAACATTTTTCTAGTTCGTTCCTTCCATAGACACCAAAATAACAAGGTAGGGTGTTTGGGCAAAGCACTTCTCTTCTTCTTCGTAAGAATTCTTTCTTGCCAACTTGCCAGAATTTCCTTACCTGACTTAGGCAATACCTAACATCCACCAATAGTGAAGAGAAAGGGACTGCATACTCTTGTCCTGCAGTTAAGCAAATAAGTGCTCTTATCGCCACTTGGCTGGAAATGTATCATTTCCTGAGTTGTTGCAAAGTAAGAATATTATCCCATATAGTTTCATATGCAAACAAAATGAACTTAGAAAGGAGCAAGTGATGCTCGAAATCTTACCATGTAGAAAATAATTACTAGGACACAGATCCAAAAGCTCGCAGTAGGACTTCACAAAGTTGTTGCTGTCCTTAGATTCCTCATCATCTTGTCCCCCTCTTACTAGCACCGGTACATTCTGAATATAAAAAAATTACACCCACTCAAACTGCCAATCATAGAAGCTCCTAATGGATCTTGATTCCAGTGACCCTGACTACCATCATATTCTGGTGATTAGTCACAACAGAGCTCAATTCACTGCAATGGAGGGGGGATCCAGAAAATTGTCCCCAACAGGGGTTTCTCCATACAAATTTTAGATCAGAATCTAATTCTGAGCCAATCACCATGTAGAAATGAACATTTCACCCTTTTCAAGTAAGTTTCCCAAGACTTGATCCTATCACTCCTCTCCCACCTTGGGGCACCGGCCATCATGTTTTTGCCAACTTTCACACAATGACCATCCTCCGCAACAGACCTTTATGTTCATTAAACCTCTATAACCATGTTACTGTAAGAGCTTTGCTAAGGACCAACAATCCATTGGTAGCCAAGCTGCTTTGCATTTTTAGTGGAGCAAACAATGGTCCAGCTAATCAGATGCAGTTTCCTTAGGCAATTACCACAGCAGCAGTAGTATCTTACCAAGAAACAGGAAATGTCTTGCCATGGGATTCCTATGAAGTAAAAGGCTAGAAAAGAAGTTTGCCTCTTTGAAGTCATAAATATGCTATTGACCTTCATTCTATCTGTTAAGATTTACTTGAAGATTTACAAAAAAAAATTATCTCAAAAATCAGTTGCCTGTTCCAAAAAAAATGCCAGGATTTTCTCCCCATATCAGATGGTTTAACCTGAGTTCAAGTGGAGTAGGAATAAACTCTTATAATGGGTGAGCAAAGGAGTGGATGAGTATAAATTGAGAAGGCAATTCATGTGTTAGCAATGCTCATCAGTGTATAGTATCACTTAAATGCATGATCTTGCTTTTGGAAGACATGCAAAATGTGATACATGGGTTCATTATTTGGTTATGGCCTTTGGTGGTTATCCTCATCATTCCCCAATGACCATATAGTTAAGGATAGAAAAATAATATAAAATAAAAGCATGGAGGTTATATTTGATGGAATTATAGATTTAGTA
Source organism: Tetrastigma voinierianum (assembly GCA_016808115.1). Lineage (NCBI taxonomy): Eukaryota > Viridiplantae > Streptophyta > Magnoliopsida > Vitales > Vitaceae > Tetrastigma > Tetrastigma voinierianum. The sequence goes on from JAEQBH010001681.1 coordinate 159,529, forward strand.
GATAAAATTATGAAGAAAATGCTGACAGCTATTCAATTGGTAGATTTTATTCAACGGTGTTTTCAAGTACCCAGGGTATGAACTTGATTTCTATAACAGAATTCTTGTATCTTGTATGAGACTTTCTATTTTTAGAGACAAAAATGGGAATTGTATTTTTTTTATAAGTAAAAATGGGAATTGTGTTAAAACATCACCTTAGTTTTTAGAAAGTTTCTTCTAAGTCGTAATAAGCTGCAAGCATTTCTAAATTCGACTATGGGTTGGATGTGGCAACCATATTTGCATGAACTCTCTGTTTTTGCATACTAAAGTCTCTTCTAGGCATTTGTTTTCAGGTTTGAATCTTTTTTTATAGTGCATGAAGGTTCTGCTTAATAGAAGTCTTTTCCTTTTAGTTTCGGGATTGCGTGTTTCTAAGTGAAAGGGATTCGTTAACTATGCTTTCTGTAAGTAAGAATAGAGACTCTTTTGATAAGCCAGTAAATAATTTTGTCTATGGTTTTCACCTTCTTCATTGGCGGTGATATTCTATCCTCTCTTGGATGAGTGAGATTCTTAGAAGGTCTTAGTATTAAGGCGTATCTCCTTTTTATCTTACGTATTACTTTGATTTTTGTATTCCTCCACATGCTTTAAGCACTCTTCCTAGCCTTTTGCCTTTGCTTGGTCATGACACCTATCCTACTTTTGTCTAAACCTTAAAAGCATAACATCAATTTCTTATCCCTCCTGCAGGCCTTAATTCTTTTTAAGCACTCTTTCTCAAATCTAATCTTTGCTCTACTGTAACACCGAAATCTTACATTTTCCATAATACAATCTGCTCCTAGCCGTATAAATACTGTTTGCTTTGAGTTTGAGTCCTTATGAGTTTTAAACACGCTGATACTGTTGAAAGAAGTGTGCGTGTCTGTGTGTTACCAAGCACTTCTTCCTTTATTTGATGTGAGATATCACACTAATCCTAAAATAGACATAATGTCCTTATTGTGTTTCACAGAATCGTGGGACTAGATAAACAAACATAATTTGTGGGGTTGAGCATTACAAAATCCCAGACTTGGGTTGGGGATCAGGTGTGGTATGGCTTTCTCCTAATTGTGTAGTCATTGTACACTTTGGAGCCTATGAGCCTCAAAGTTTTGAAGCACGTCTATATAGTTGAGAGAAGATATATAATGTCCATAACTTCATTTCCTAGACAATATATCATTGCCCTTTTAATTACAATCCGTTATCATACTTTAGCCTCTTTGCTGGAACACCAAATCCTACCTTTTGCTGGTTGGATAACTTAGCAAGCTTGTCCCCCTTTTTTGAACCCCATTTTTAGATATATTAATTATGAAAAGTCGTAGAATTAGAGCAGCTGAATTGAGACCCAGGAAATATCATATGTTCCATTTCAATAGAAAAACTGAAACTCATCAAAAGAGAATGGACTACTTAGATTTGACTGCCCCCTAGAAATGTACGGGAGGCTGTTTTCTATAGAATTTCAAATTAGTGCATTGTGCTTTGATTGGCATCTGTAGTCTGTACTAGTTTATTTGTTCATTTTGACTGTCCAGTTAAAATAATGCTGCTTTGAAACTTCGGTAAATGACCATTTGTGCTGTCCTGGTGATTACTGTGATGCCCCCTGTTTCAAATTGGTACTCTGTATTCAAATGCTGGGAAAAATGAATAAACTTTGTTTCCATTGGACATCTGGTACCGCTTAAATTACGTATTTTTTATTTTTCAGAAATTGTTATGTGGAAAATAATTGGTTGTCCAGTGAGCTGAAATGTGAATTAGCAGGACGCCCACCTGTATGATCTTGCTTTGCTGCTTATGGCTTTATTCTTCTATAATTATCCATGCTTCAATTACCATCAATTGCAAATAATCATTGAAGGTTAGTAGTTTAATTTTTTTGTTTAGATGGATGATCGATCCTCCTTTGGAGGTCACTGTCCCAGCCAAAAGAACACCATGGCCGGATGCTCCTCCTGAGCTCCCAACCAATGTAAAAGAGATTAGCGTCCAAGAGCACACGGAGAAGCGGCATACAAAATCCCGGGCGCCAAGATCAAAACACAGTTCTCGAAGTAAGAGGAAGCATGATTCAAGAACAGCAGATCCACAGATTTCTACAAAAGTTTCTGGAGAGTGAAACCCTGTTGTGGAAAGAGAGCATCTGACAATGATACTGCTGCTTGAACTTGAGACAGCCAGCCAGCTTTCAGCAGTTATTTGAATGGGGTAGGAGGACAAAGCAGATGTTCACACCAGGCACAAACAAGAAGCCTTCTGTTAGCTGTTAGAAAGTTGGCCAGTTGAATACCTGCATTTGGGCTTTCATTCTGTTCCTTCCCTCTAAGTTTCAGATCATTTTTTTCTTTATTAATTTTGTCTGGGTGATTGGTATTCTGGTGTTCATGGGAGAAATGCTTTGGTCTGTGAGTAAGTACCTCTGCATCTGCTGCCTGCCAGGAAACTTGTATACAAATGCTTTGAGTTTTATACATAATCTTTGAAATAGGAATTATAGATTTGTGTTCAGCTGTTGAATTTGGTAGAAACAATACTCAGTGTAATAAAAATTTATCTCATTTCCCGAATTGTCTCTATGATTTTATAACTGGTTCTCTTCTCTAAGGTTATTTAAGTTTCAGGAAAAAATCCAACAGAGAAACCATGACAGATGGAATATGCTCAATTTGGTATAGGGATTTACTTCGGAAAAAGGCCGCGGATGCTGTTTTAACGGCTGAAGAGTGAAGACAAACTGGAAATGAAGATTCAATCCAGTCCCAGAAAGTTTGTAAGCTTCCAGGTTTCTACTCATTATTTTGTCTCTCCTCCCAATCAATTGAGTCATGATCCAGAAATGGATTAAAAAGCCTCTACAGCTGTCCAGATCCAGAAGTCCTGTGCCTTTGTTACTTACAGCTTACCTTAACTTACCTAGCTGGGTTTCCTTGGGCTGCTACATATGCCTTGGACTGTTTGTTGGGAACAACTTCCTACGAAACTTCCTTGGTCGGTATTCACAAGAGGAAAAAGAAAAAGAGAAAAAATGGAAAAAGAAATGAGGAATGAGATTGGGAACCCAAATGGGACGAGGAGACTGATTCCAGATTTTGAGGAGACTATGTTCATAACCCACTCATAATAGCTTTGTGTGTGGTTGTTGTGCAAGGCGAAATCAGTTTGGTCCCAAAATAATATATATCTACATTTATCCCAAAATAATATATATCACATTTAAAAAAATCGTCTCAGCCATTTTTGAAAAATCACTGAGCATTAAAATGCCAGTTATTGATTCTGGTTTTAACTAGCTTTAAGTGTATTAAATAATGTTTAAACATTAGATTGGCGTTATTTGGGTGGAATTTTCAAATATATTATTTGGGAGGAATAATACTGGATTGTAAGCTTGTATGATTTGAGTTTTACGCACAGATTATATTTCTTTAGAAAAGCACCATAATGGAAAGACATGGGTTGCAGAGAGGCCAGTGAGCTTAGTAGTTTGAAAGATGATACTTGCTCTGCAGCAGGAGAAGCTAGGACTCTGGACAGCTCTGGCTCAATAGGAAGATTAAGAAATAACAGTCTTTGTATTCAAATCCGACATTAATCAAAATCTCAGTCGTTCTCATATAAGGTTTGATCATGGGCCTTTGCTCCTAAAAATTCAATCCTCACCATGATATATTTGTTTTTCTTGCCCCGACAGCTTTTCAAATTCCGTCAATTGTTTTTATCTTTATAAGCGCACCTCCCAGCTCCCTCTCTTCTTCATTCTCCACCTCCCATAACTCATCTTCCTCAATACATTCAGCTTTTCCCTCACATCTTCTTGCCTCCACTTTTCTCTAATGTACCTTTTCCATAATCCAACTTCTCTTCTTCTTTGCTTCTTCTTTAAATCGCCTCATCACTTACTTGGATCTCACCTCAATGGCTGGGCTTGACAGGGTGATGAGCATGTATCAATGGTGGATGGCCAAGCACGGAAAAACTAGCTTGGGGCACTTGGGAGAGGGAGGAGAGGTTCAGATATTCAAGAATGATCAGTTTCGCGCGACACAAGACACAGCAGCCTAGTTTGCTCGCTCAGATTAGGAGTTGAACGGCTTCGCTGATCCTGTGCTTGAAAAATGCCGAGCCAAGTACTATATCGGCACCGGGACCAGTCCCAGCGGAACTCGCCAGATGAAGCACCTTGGCACTCGTTGCATACGTCAGCGCCCTGGCAGTCTTGCCGGAATCTGTCGACTGGAGACACGCCGGCGCCATGGTCGGTGAGAAAAGAACCTAAAGAGAGGATTGTGCGATCTACACTAGCCAAGGAGTATTTAGTCATTTCTGTTGTCTGTTTGTTTCTTTGTTGTGAATGACAGTAGGTTTGAAGGTTTTAGTTGGAAGACACTGTTAAGCGATTTTTAAGGTATTATGTGCCAAGCCTCTTCAGTAGTGTTTGGACTGTCTGGTGGGTAAGCAGTAGTAACTTAAGTCAGTAATTGAGCAATCTGTATTGGGTTGGATCCCGATCTATAAGACCTACGTGAAGAAGTGACCGGCCCATTTTCACTTCAGAACTTGGTTCATCTATCATGTAACTATGTTTTGCACGAGCAGCTGCTGGGCATTCTCAACGATCGCTGCAATTGAAGGTATAAATCAGATCGTTTGCAGGGCGACTTCATCTCTGAACGGGGCTCGTGAACTGATGAGGCCTGATAATATGACACGTGGCGGTCTAAGTAACTGGACTGCAGCGCAGACTTTATCCGAAACGCGCGACGGTTACGAGAAAGGTGCCCTACGCGCCGCCGGTGGCGAAGATGTAATTGTCGAGTCTAGCGACGCTGCGGCTCGTCGGAATCATTGAGTTCAGCGTGGGGTGTGTTGTAACCATGCTGAAGGATTTTAACCGTGTTTTTACTTGGACCAAATGTTATTGTTAGTACCCAGGGTTCGCTATTTACCAGTGATGGAATGAAGTGTTTCTCATTCTAGTGAGAAGGCGGTGCAGAAAGCTTAGTAGTAACCAGTAATCAACCTGTCAGTTGCAATTCAGAAACTAATTGGCAGAGACCTTACCAGCTATATATATCTGTTGACTCTTTCTTCATCTTCATCTTCATCCCCATTATGATTGAACTATTTGGTAGACTGAGATGATAAGAAAATTGGGGATTTTCTTTCTAGGGCATATTTACTGGTGAATGTGGGACGGCACTAGACCATGGGATTGTGGCTGTGGGATACGGAACTGAAAATGGTGCGGATTACTGGATTGTGAGGAATTCATGGGGAAATTTTTGGGGTGAGAATGGATACATCAGGATGGAACGGAATATTGCTTCCACCTTCACTGGAAAGTGCGGAATCGCAATGGAGGCCTCCTACCCCGTCAAGAACGAACAGAATCCTTCCAAAACTTTCCTGTCAAATGGATCTGCCGACGAAAAGATTAGCAGTGCTTGAAAGATCCTTCGGACTTATTTGGGCCAAGGAAGAAGAAGGGAAAAGGGATTTGTGGGAAGAGGTGGAAAGGCTAAAGAATGACGACTGTTCAACGTTGTCCTCCATGATTCATCCTACTTACTTACTACTATACTCCTCTCCATACCCTCTTTCCATCTTGGTCTAAGATGGTCTTTGATTATGTTTATCCTAGAATAATTATTGTAAATACCCATTTATCTGCTCTAAACTGTGATTGTCATTCACTTAGATTTCCTCTGTAATTCCAATCTCCATTCTACCTGTTACTTTCTTCGAATTTCTGCTCTTTGGCTCAGAACTTCCCATTCAGTGAACTTTATCAATCTTTGTGTATGACTAGTCAACCAGAAATTTGATAAGATACATCTATCTATGGTGTTTCGAATATGTGCCTGCTCGTTCGATGTTCCCACAGAGCAACGTGTCACTTGGTCCTCCCAAAATGCAAAAGAACGAGGGAGAAAAGAGAGGAAAAGTAATGAAAAAAGAAAGGAGATATTGGGAGTATCATGAGTTAATAATATATACACAACTGGTATCATGCTTCTTGGGAGAAGCTCGAGTTAATAAGTATGAACAATACAAAACTGATATGATGCTCGAGTTAATAAGTATGAACAATACAAAACTGATATGATGCTTCTTGAGAGAAGCTTAAAAACAATGTTAGGAGGCCTTAGACCTAAAGTGGATAATATTATATTAATATGGAGATCATAAGATTTCCCAATAAGTGGTATTAGACTTGGATTCAAACTTAATTGTGTGGATGCCGAATAAAATGTTGTGGTAAGCACATAAGGTGTGTGCTCGAGGGGAGAATCGTTGGGTGTATGTCCAAAGTTCTACAACGGTTAGAAATAGGAAGAATCATAAGTTAATAAGTATGAACAATATCCAATAGCACGAGTCATTTTGAGAAAAGCCAAAAAACAAAGAGAATAGTTGAGTGTGTGTACTTAAAGTCTCACAACAGTTAAAAATAAGAAGGGTACATGAGTTAATAAGTACGGACAATATCCAATAGTATGAGTCATTTGAGAAAAGCCAGAAAACACAGCCATGAGGGCCTCAAGCTCAAAGTATACAATATTATATCAATGTAGAGGGATGAATCCCAACAAGTAGTATCTCAGTCGTATTCAAGTTTAACCTTGTGGATGTTGAACAAATGTTGTGGTAAGTAAAGTACATAAGGTGTGTGCCCGATGGGAGGATTGTTGGGTGTGGTCATTCAAGTCCCTATATGTCATTGAAATAGGGAGGATCGTGTGGTTAAAAAGTATGAATGTGATCAATTGGTACGGGACCTTTCGACCTAGCTCGCCATGAGGTTGGGTGTGGGCGTGTACCTTGTTTATTTATCTTTGATCGTGCGACGGCGTGACGAGCGTAATGTAGCGCAAAGCGTCCAAACGATGATGGTGTGTATTCCCCAGTGATTAAATGTTAGCAAAAAAATGGAAGGAAAGAAAGAAGTATGCGCAGTTAGGTAACACCTTTCCTCGTGGTTTTATAGAGAGTGTCATGAATATCTCTTGATTTTAGGAAAGAAAATATCTGCTTAATTTTGAGGATAAATCTATTCTTTCATATCGAGGTTAATCTTTTCGAAATAAGAGATAAAAAAACAAAATTATTGAATAAATATCTCAATCGTGTTTTAAAACTTTTGTTATATAATGTGGCTTACCAAGTATCAGTGGGATGGCGTGAGGCTTATGAGAGTCAGAAGAGCTCTAAGGGCTACTCATTGGGAAGACATATTGGCTCTCTTTGGGATTAAGCACAGAGTGGCGCCACTTGGTTCCGATATAGTGGGAGTGAGACTGGAAGCGGTTTCACAATGTGGACGGCGACCAAGCGGGCAGGTCGATTAATTAGAAGGCCCACCAAGACCAATGGTACCATGTCTTTCCCTTTTCCTGGTCGGAATTTTGTGCTTTTTCAATTGGGGAAAATATTGTGTTTTAAGTGTGGAAGGTGAAAGATTGAAAATTAATCGTACACGACGCCGAAGGTGGCAGTGTTTATCTAAAGCGTGTGGGTAGCGCACATTTCCCAATATGTTTGCGGCGCATGACGTTCTGACGACACTTTTGATGTGCGTATTGACGTTTCACCCTTATATATAGGGGTTAGGCTCTGAGTGCTGCCTCTTTTACTATTTATGAAATTAACTACTTTACATTGCAATTTCTTTTCTCTCTACGTGCTACTGAGACAGTGAAGCAATCATTGGGGGCTCCTCGACATCTTTGATTTTTTGGATGATTTTACAAACCGTTTGCATTTGCTGTTGTGTTTTAGATGTCTCGTTTGTGGAGTATTTTGGTGTTTAGAAAGTTTTTGCCTCTTTTGAGGGTGTGTCCATCGTTCATTGATGGGGTTTTGGTGTGAAGCTATAAACCATTCAGAGGATATTCCCGGGTTTAGGTTCGTCCCAGTTGGAATCTATGGCAGCTTCTTGGTCGAGGAATTCTTAGGTTTATTTAGTGGTGGGTTGTCAAACCTCGAAGGGGATTTATTTTCTCTCGAGGTTTTGGCCGCCTTCATTGCTTTAAGGTCCTCAAGTGATCCTCTTTTGTTTATTTTGTCTTTGTATCTATAGTATATTTAGAGGAGTCGAGGAAGAGACTTATACTAAACAGAGGTTGGGCATAAGGGGGACCCAGGGAATCGCCTCTATGACGGCTGATCGCCGTATGTTTGTAGAGGAGTTGAGATCCTTTTGTCAAGTCCTTGCTAACATTTAGTCTCAAGTTGTTAGATGAGCAGCTGTCTTTGTAGGAAGGGCGAGATAACTCAGATACACTTCACCCAGAAGAGGTTCTTCTTTGGACTTTTCACTTCCCATCTAGATCGTGTGGTGAAAGCGGTTCACAGCCTTCACCCGAGCACCTCTTGCTCTCATATCAGTCTTTCGGATCTTGATGGGTTGTAGTGTGCTAAACTTTCTCGGTTGGGTGCCTGCTAGTAGAGTTTGTTGTTACATTTTGGCTTTTAGGATTGGGGTCGACTATCTATGCCGGCCATAGCCTTCCCTGTTTTTCATTTATGTAGGAGCTCCCCAGGTGCCACTAAGGCGAGGCGTGCAGGTGGTTTTAGTGAGGTCCATGGTATGAGGCCTTGGGGCTCTCTTGGGCTCATTTAGCCCAGACAATCCCTCGAGGTTTCTACGTTTGTCTCGGCTTGATGAGGAACTTTGTGCTTTGTAGATACTTTTTCGACGCGCCCCTTTTCTTTGGACTTTGTAGGTAGCACATCGCGTGGCCAAATGCGATTCTTCGTGGGAGAGGCCGATGCAGGCGTATCGGAGGGCGGTACCCTTTCAGTGCGGAGCCGGCGTAATCGCAGGCTCCTCTTGACCCAGTGAAGAACACGGAGTTAGGTCGCCAGCCCTTTCGTTACATAGTCAGCGTCATCCCACCTTTATATTTGGAAGAGCTCTGTTAGGGGTGAACATTTTGTCCTTGGACCTTTTGAGTCGATCCGGGTGGCTTTACGATAGGGAGTCCCTCAGAAGCCTCAGAAACCTCGACTACACTTTGCCCAGGCCATCCTTTGGACGAACAGGTTCTGGTTTTGCCTTACACAGGCGGCGAAGAAGAAAGAAAAAAGTAAGATCATAGGCTAGGTGTGGGGTTAGGCTCTTTGTGGATTAGGTGGATCGAACACTATTCAGGCTTGATTGAGGAGAGGGAGGGACATTATGTCTAGCCCAGCTAACTGGATTTTCAGCGCGAATCGTGTGACTCAGTGTTCGTGGTGAAACACACGGCTCTGAGTATTTGTACAGGCGGGCTTCAGAAAGTCGAGCTAGATGAAGAGGCTTAGAAGAATTTAGCAGTGGTCATGGACTCCCCAGAATGAGCCCCCAATGGTCTGCTGGCTTTGGAGGGTGCCTCTCAGGATGTTTCCAAAGAGGCTTGTGCATTTTTGGAGGATGGGTTCCCGGTCAAGGGGCTCCTAATGCTGATGGAGTCGAGTGGGAGAACACATCGAAAGAAGCTGTTGGGCGTGGTCTCGACCGAAACGCGAGCTCAGGCCCTTGTAGGCGAGGCACACCTAATTGGTAATGCTAGGCACGTATGTTTTGTTGCAAGAGTGGGACCGTCCTTCGGTGGACATGGTGGCTTCTGGTCCAGAGGTTGCCCGGGAAATCATTGACTGCTAGAGCCCCTTTAACAAGAGGAAGGCTACCCTACTCTTCTCCGAATACCCGTGGTGGCTCGTGTTAAGGAGTATTCCCTCCCCTTTCTTGGCTATTTGGATAGGAAGTCCTTCCAGTGCATGGCCGAAGACGGGATGCTTATCCGTAACCATGACTTTAACGAGTCGGCTAAGCTAGTGTGTTTTGACTTTTAGTACATGAACGTGAGTTTTATCTTGTGAATTTTCTTCTTTATCTCTTCTTTCTGTTTGTCACCTGTTAGGAACATGACTCTCCGGCATGAGAATTCATGCTAGAGCTGAATGATCTGAAAGTTGGGACTTTATGCCTAGTTGGTCGTTTCCAAGCACTAGGCCTTGGGCTGTATCATGGCAGAGACCAATCCCCAGGTCTAGCCTGATGGGAGGCTATAGTCGTGCTGACCGCTATGTGAAGGTGATGGGGAAGCGGCACGGAATTTGAGACTCTTCTTGTTTTTCGTCATTGGTGGACCTGATTTATATATATTTTCATACAGGAAATAAAACTTATAACATATACATATAAAACAACCACCATAGTGGTGTTCACCAATAATGTACATATATCAGGTCCCATTTATTGGTTTATATACAGGCTACTATTACAAAGAAACTTTATTTACCTTACAAAAACGGTCAAAACCTACTTATGGTGGGCTTCCTATTCTTTGTGTTGGCCTTAACGGATCAGATCTTAAATATCCTCTTAGGTACCTACACAGGATGAAGCTGCTTGTACTAAACATAACTTGGTGAGCATACTAAGCATATATGGCCACTTGCAGTGATCTTTAATTTCGGTATACATATACAATAACTTATAAACATATACTTCTTTTACATATCTTATGCATCTTTCATATCATTTGCATATTTCATATTATCTTATATCATCTTGTATCATTTGCTGTATTATTTTTTATCTGTATATTCAAAGATGTGAATCTGAGAATAGCGTATATACCGAAGTATCATCAACCCATCTTGAAACAATGACCTATGCATGCTTGTATGATAAACGGGGCCATATATGCAGAATTATCGTCGCTATCTGAGCCAGTGACCTATATACGTACATTATGTGACCCAAGCGGGACCGGCGTAATGACAAGCAGAACCCCGACTGCATAACTTGTAATCCTCATGGGTAATGCCTACGTGTCCATCCCTTTAAATATGTGCGAGGAAATCGGGCTTGTGGGTTTTATGCGAGGTTATGAGATATCATGCTAGTCATTACATGTTTGTATTACTGTTCATGAGTTCATATTTCATATATCAACCATTCTTTTATTTATTTACTTCAAATACTTTACACCGAAATATTTCCTACAAACAGCGCTTCACTTTAACGAATTTTCTGACTGATAGGGTCAATTTGTTCTCTTATTGAGGAGATTTGTTTTCTAGAAGTCTAGTTTGGCAATTTGAATCACTTTCAATTTGGATAGTGAAACTCAACTTATGGCTGTCTTTGTAAGACCCGAGAAAATTCAATTTTGGAAAAAATTAGGTATAATTTCGATTAAAAATCCGAAATTTTATTCTCTAGATCTCGGATGAGGGGAAATAGAGTTCGATTAGAATCGTCTGTGAAATCTAGCTCTTACGTCAGATTTAATTCAGAGACATTCTAAGGGTACCGCGTGTTTCGAGGCATAGTTTGAGGTCTTGTAAGCGATAATTGATGTGACAAAAATCACATATAACATGCGCTCATGTGCCATAAGTATGGCATGGTAGAGATGATGGAAATGAATTTCTTTGAAGATAGTGCCGAAAATCAAAGCTTGGGGACATAAGATGTCATCTTTGAATTTCATAAATGATAATAAGACGAGAAAAAGCAATAGTTGTCTTCCCCAATTAGAAGACCAACCGTGGTGGCTGAGGGGAGTGCGAGTCTTGGATTTTGAGATTTAGAGAGAGAAGGACCTCATTCTCTCTAGATTCGGCTAATCGTAAATTCTTCGGGTTCAAGAAGGAAGGTCGCTCTACGCATCGAGGTCTACGTGTGGGCACCGGTTTTGGGAGTTTTCGACAAGCTCCGTGAGGTAGGGGTTTCATCCTACTTGTTTTACTATTGATTTAAGAGCTTTGTTGATGTTTCGGTTGGTTTGAGGCATTTGAGCTTAGGTCTGTTGATCGGTCCACGAAAACTTGGGACAAATTATTGAAATTTTGGACATTTTTTGGTCGGTCAGTGGTACATTGGGGTGATTTGGGTATTTGTATGATAATTTATGGGATAAATCTATATGTGGTTTGTATGAAGTGAGAAATATTTGATGAAATTCGAGGTTCGCAAAGTGAGCTAGATGATTAGTGATTTCATGAGACCGGTAACTTGGGGTTTCACTTCATTCATAGAGATAGTGTTCTAAAATATTTTTGTGAAAATGTGCTGGTGAGTAATTCAATCCAGCGGTGCTGCGTGTTTGATCTTAGCTAAGTGAGCTAATTTTTGGGTGTAATGGAATGTGAAATTACATAACATGTTGTGTGATTTAAATTATGTGAATATATGCATGATTATATATTTGCATGTGTTATAGAATTATGTATCTGATTGGCATCATGCATTCCATATGCATGGGAGGCTCTAGAACAATAGGTGGAGTATGAGGTGATTCTCGAGAGAATAGTTTCGGAGGATTGTTAAATAATAATAATTATCGGAGGGTGATCAGTATAAAATATCAATGTCAGGAATTGGTCGAATTGATAAACATCGGAGGGTAGTCCATATAAAATATATCAATCATGAGTCTTGATTGATATACATGTGAGTAGTCCACAAATATAAACAAATATCTTTGACAGAAAATAATGACTCACTCATTGAAGCAGGCAAGTGTGAGGGATTCGGTGAGGACTCGGGGATGAGTTGATCGGTGGTGACATTTGATAGGATCCTTCATTGCTTGAATGTGTGTTTACTTTAGACATTTTACATATGCATAGGTGGAGAGTAGCCCGTTTAGGGTGGATTCGCTAGAAAATTGGCTCATTACTTTGTCGAGGAACATATTTTCGAGTACAAAGGAATGCCTGAGGAGACGACTCATCATAGGCAGTTGAGAAAGAAAGCGGATTTGTGGCTTTGTTATCATTAATAACCATTCATATTAAATTTAAATTTTAATATGTGGTACTGTATGAGTAAATTTTGACTCTTGAAACTATTGGATATAGTTGGTTTACATTAATGATAGTATTGTAGTATGGACGAAGGCCGTTTTACTCATATATGTATCGTGATGTTGATTAGGGCGGTGATGTATTTGGGTAGAGCTCTCGTCTGAAAACTGCCCGTTTTAAACAAGAGATGTGGTCCTTTCGACATTCTCGAATGTCCATGAGTTGACGGGTAGTCAACGGACCCGAGTTTTAAGAATATCACAATACAAAGCTGTTAAAAACACGAAACATATGAAGACTGGAACTTAGACCAGACACAGAAAGCAGGCTAAACGGCCAATTTTAGGTCAAATTTGAATACATACTTATTTCAAGGAGATTTGTTCTCATAGAAATTCTAATTTACCTAGAAATTTGAATCACTCAATTTGGATGATTGAAACTTTCCAACTTATGGCTAAATACGAAACTATTCGAAACACCAAATTGTATGAACTAAAACCATAATTGACCGAAAACAAGAGCCTCACTTTGTGAATTTTAAGGATCGATAAGAGTCAATTGAATACACTTATTTCAAGGAGATTTTTTCTCCTAGAAGTCTAGTTTACCTAGAAATTTGAATCACTTAATTTGGATGAGTGATGACCATGACAAAAATGTGGGTTTTGGAAAATTTTTGATAGCGTCTCCCCTAAAACCCCAACATTTCCTTCTCCTCTCAAACATTCTCAGTAGGGGATCGATAAACTCGAACAACCATATAGCATTTAGAAGAGTTGCAGGTTTCTGCTCAAACATATGCTCAGGAGGAGTTTGATGGTTTCCAAACCTTATTTTCTTCTTTTGAAGCAAGCTTTCCTTTTCTTCGCCTTTACTTGTTTTGACAAGAGGCAAGCAATGGATTGCGCGAAATCGAATGACCTCTTTCCTCTCCAGAATTTCTCTAGCCCTAGCTCCTCTCTCTTTCACGTGAGAAAATATCTCATTCAAGACCAAATTTGGTCTTATCTCTTTTTATTCTGGCCTTGTTTAGCATGAAGCCATTTGGTTTTTCCACTTTTTACATTTTGGTCCTTCATTTTCTTTCTTTTGCAATTCAACTTCTCAATATTCTATTTTGGCATGTAAACCTATTATCTTATGACCATTGAGTCCTTAATGTGACATTTTACTATTTTACCCTTGACTCTTGCATTAATTTTGGTTTTATCATTTTTCGTTCTTAGCAATATAAATTCGAAAAAAATACAAATTTAACTTTTATTTTATACAAACATATAATGTATAAAATTGCGAAGGGTAACTATTTTGAGGTCGCCCACTCTGTGATTAAAGAGATAATTCGGGAGGAGAAGAAGGAGATGGATGGGGCTAAAAGGAAAGCCAGGACACTGGCGGCTCTTGGGTTGTGACGGGTGACTCAAGAGCGAAAGTGAGATGACTGGCTAGGGTCTAAGAGCTACCGTGGTTACGGAGGCTAGGCACAAGGTGGGGTTGAAATTTGCTACTTTGGAGGTTAAAGCCGAGGCTGATCCCCGCTCCCGCTAAGAGCCAAAGAGGGCGGCTGGGATGAGGTGTCCTCACGTTTTCCCACTCTGGGTGAAGTAGGATAAGAAGCCATGGAGGAAGAATACCAAAAGGCCTTGGGGATGATTTTTTCTTGTCGGATGTTGTGAGGTTCCAAACACAACATTTGTGGGGATAATCGAGAGGTTTCGGATGATGCGTGACTCCTCATTTCGCTTCCTCGGACTTCTTCTGCGAACCCAGGGTGCCCTGGTCTCGGTAGCCACTTAGGTCATGGCAATAGAGGTAGATCAGAGCGAATCGACAAAGGAGCCTGAGAAGAGTGCTTTCGCTTAGAACTAGAGCTGATTTTTGCCTTTTGTTTTCCTCTCTCTCTCTCTCCTTTTTGTAATTGGCCCGTTGGGCCGCTGATGAGTCCTAAACTCATCTATTTTTAATCCATTTTTCTAGTATATTTCTAGAAGTTTATGATTCATTTTAATGTTGAATTATGGAATATTCACCAACTTTGTGTTTTGCAGGTTTTAAATGAAAAAGAGATAATTCTAGCAAGAAGCGGAAAAATTATTGCAGGTAAAAATGTCGCGACATGGTTTTGGAATGTTGCGACGTAATAAATAGAGCAAGCGAAGTATGTCATATGACGGCGCTATGTGCGACAAGTCAAGGTAGACTAAAGCTGAAAGCGAAGATTGCCAGCGACATCTCACGGCCTGTCAGCGACATAATATGAGAGAAGTTGGTGATAAATGTTGCGACGAAGAGTAGTAGGACATAAAAATAGAAGACAAAACTTTGTCGCGATAAAGGATTTGTATGTCGCGACATTCCTTACTTTATCGCGACATTGATAAAGGAAAATGGCAGAGGAACTATGTCACGACATCTCACAACTTTGTCGCAACATCTCATAACTCTGTCGCAACATAAAGAACTAAAGATGGCGGAAAAGCTTTATCGCGACACAAAATTCAAAGTTAGCATTGAAGAAAGAAATGGCTGTCATTGTGAGAGAAGTTCTATGTCGACAAACCGCAACTATAAGGTTGAGGTGAACTTTGTACATGATAAAAGTTGAAAAGTGAAAAATGTTGCGACACATAAAATTCTCTTCGTGACTGTGAAGCGAAGGTAGAGATCTACATCGCGACCCAAGAGAAAGTGTCTTCGCGATAGAAAATGAAAGAGAAAGGAGACAAGCCAAGACAAGTTTTTCGATAAGATTCAATGTTGCAACAAATAAGTTCGACCAACGACAAAAGATCAAAGGGGGAAGTATGTGTGACATCATGAGTCTATCGTATAAGGATTCGATGATCTTAGCGGTCTGAGACAACAAGACTATGTCGTGACGAAGAAAGATGCATCCACGACAACAACAACATGCAATTGGCAGAGAAACTACGCGCTAAAGAAAATATTGTATGTAAAAGTAGAGAAAGAACCCAGAAAGAATATGGCAACTTGGCAAAGAATGTAAAGTGATAAAGTGGAAGAAGTGAAAGGTAAAAATATTTGTCACGACAAATAAATTTATGTCGCTGACATTTTCGAGGGCTTGACAAAGGATGACAAGTTGGTTGCGGCAAGATTTTTATGTTGCGACGAGAGCACTCATGTAAGTGAAAATCCTGAACAACTTCGATTAGGAACTATGTCACGACATTGTCAAATTATGTCGCGACAGAATCTAAGAAGAAAGCACGAAACCATCTTCAAACGAAGCTATAGTGACGAGAAGCGAAGACAAGATGATAACTATGTCACAACATAATTTTCTATGTCGTGAAAAATCCTTAAATGCCTGTATTTTGAAAATTCTCTATAATTCGACTTTGAAGTGCGACCTATCATTTGAAAATCAAATAGAAGCGCTCACAGAATAACATGCGCATTTTACTAATGCAAACTTAGCATGTATTTGGAAACTCATTGTATATTATTTTTGTTTATTTTCTTTCATTTTCTTTTATTTTCTTTTTATTTTCTGTAATTGTTTTAGGTAGCATTTTAGATTAGTTTTCTTGGGAATTAGCGGTGATAAAGTGAGTTTCGAGTTGATTTTCTGTAAATTATGTTTTCATTTATTGTATGATTTAATGGAATTTGGAAATTTATGGGAGTTTATCTATTTCATTTCGTTTAATTTGGTATTTACTTGATCGGGATCATTTGTTCTTTGTAATCCGGTTTGGCGAGCTCCCTGCGGGAGTTGATCGATGTTAATTATTGTTTTTCATATCTTGAAAGAATGTCATAGTTGAAATCTTGAATTTATTTAAATTAAATACTGTTCTTGAGTTACTTGTTCATAATATTAGTTGCATGTACCCGGAAAGGACCGTATCTTGCCTGATTTCAGGGAAGCCCTTTGGTGGCATAGGGGTGGAGATTCTTGAGATGTTACAGGGATTATCTTCAAACTAATATTATGGAACTAATGAACTTTGAAAGATTACTTCGATAGATCACTAACTTACTCATGGTGTGAGGATAGTTGGATGATGTATCAATTTAATTGATGAGAGATTTCTCGTCTATTTGATGAAAGAATCTCGATCCCGTGTTAGCATAGATCTAATCAAGGAGATAGAGAATTTTATCAGATTCGATGGATGAGTTACCAATTAGATTGGAGAAGGCTTGTAATATCCTGTCTCTAGGGGTAAGAATTCTTGATCCCCCAAGTTGGGTGTGAAATCTTGAAAAAAAAATCTGAATCTTGAAAAGATGTTATATTATACAAGTAATTGATTAGACTCATGTATGGTGTATGGAGAAATCAGGCATACTACCTTAAATCTTTGACAAGGATTCGGATTACCAAACCCAATAATTTGCAAATATGTTACTAAATAAATAAATTATAATTATCTGTTTGATCCTAGTAATAACTAATGTTAACTTACTAAGTGAAAGACTTTCCAATCAATTATTTTGAATTATTCTTTATACTATATAGTTACTTAGAATTTTTAGTTTTTACTTTTCCTTTAGTTTAAAAACCAAATCACTTTTAACTTTGGGTTCAAATAGCAAGGATCTTGAGTAGATGAGGTAATTGATGTTTAGATTTTTCATCAAATCTCGGTAAGAACTTGATATTTGAACTTAAATCCACTTTTTATTACTTGAATGACTGTGCACTTGAGTGATCTAGACAAAACACATTTTCTAATTATGACCTTCTCCATCGAGCGGAAACAACATATTTATATCTTTGATATAGTGAAACATGAGTTTTTAGCATGAATTGCGAGGATTGAATAGTCTTAGGTGGCAGTACCAGAAGTTTGGCACACAACGACCTCATCATTAACGTCAATTTGGTCTTCAACAAATTGTGGGTTTTAATGTAAAATAAGTCAAACCTCGAACATTTATGCCCTTCTCGGCTACTAGCTTATTTATGAAATATGATTTATTTATTGATTTCTTTCGTTTCACAACTCCCTTCCACGAATCCTGACTAGGACAGTTGCCTCAGGGGTGTCAAATGTTAGGATAGTCGCACATGGGCTAGTCGGCAAGTCACCATTTCTGGGCTTTGGCTGCGGCCTTTAATTTAAGAACCATGCTTTGGCCCCACTGGTAGGCGCCGGGTTAGGAGCCACGTCACGGCTTTTGAGGGTGCCGACCAGGACTATGAGTCACATACGGTCTTTTGAAAGTGCCCGGCGGGGCTGAGCCATATCACAGTGCTTTTGAAGTGCCGACTATCTTATGAGCCACATCTGGTCTTTTGAAAGTCTTTGTGGGCTGGAGCCACATGGTCTTTGAAGTGCCCGATGGGCTATGGTCACATGCGGTCTTTGAAAGTGTTAGCATGCTATTGCCACATGGTCTTTTTAGAGAGTGCCCAGCAGTTATGAACCTGCATCTTGGCACAGAGGGTGCTAGTAGACATGAGGCCACATGGTCTTTTGAGGTACCGGTGGGCTATGGGCCCGCATGGTCTTTTGAAGTCTTTAGCGAGCTATTAGCCATCAGATCTTTTGAAAGTGCCAGCAAACTATGAGCCACATTTGGTCTTTTGAAAGTGCCAGCAGATTATGAACCACATTTGGTATTTTGAAAGTGCCAACAGACTATGAGCCACATCTGGTCTTTGATATGGGGATTAGTAAAAGAAAATACTTTAAAGGAAATTTAATTAATAACACCTTTAAAGGAAATTTTATTAATAATATTTCAAGAATTGAAAGAAAACACTCTAAAGGGAAACTTTATTGATAGTACCTTTAAAGAAAAAGAATTTTTATTGATACTACCTCTTAAGATGCATAACATTCCACATCCTGGGCATTGACGTCACCATCAGTTTATCCAGTGTTGTCACGATCGGCTCAGCCTACTCGCCTATGTGTGGCGCCCAATTTGGTTGAGAACTTCTGGGATGTTGGGGTGTCCGTGTTTTCAAAGACCACTTCTGTTTAGACTAGGTCCGGCTGGTATACCTGTTGTCTTACCGCTGTTATATGGGTTGTCATTCTTTGTTGAGTGCGGGGCTATGCGTATCATTTGTTGCTGGAGCTCTTGTCATATCTAAGTCTTTGTTGGTAGCCAGTTGCCTATCTGAGAAATTGGAGTTTTGAAGTGTGGGCACTGATTTATTACTGGGAATGATGGCCTCCGTCCGCTGATGGCGAATGGTGACCTCAAGTCGAGTTACTGTTGGTTGTTCCTATAGGCCCAAACTCAGTGGCTCATTCTGCCACTTTTCCTGAGTGAATGTACGTTTTTCAAAGCCGTGGGAGGACCATTAGATGCCTTCGCCTGGCCATTGCTTTGTTGGTATCGCAGGGTTGAGTCTGGGTTTGTGATTTTATTTCATGGCGAGAAATTTTTATCTTCTTATCAAATTGTGGTCCATTGTCGGTTATGATCATTGAGGTATTTCCAGTGAGCGATACTCTTCCACACAAATTGGATGATATCTTTATCTTCGATGGAAGCGAAGGCTTCAACTTCTATCCATTACTAAAATAGTGATTATGACCTTAACAACTTTTTTTTGAGTTAGGGCGCGACCTTGGTCCTAACTCTCGATTCCCATTGAGTAAGAGACTGAAAGGGGCTTGTTAACACCCAAATTATACCTAATAATTTTATGACATGTTTAGGGTCATAGAATAAGTTCAAATTGTATTTTAGAGATTTATAAGGTACTAAGTGTGAAAAAGGGTAAAATGGTAATTTACAAATTAAGGACCCAAAGGACATAATACAACTTATCATATTTCTAAGAATTAAAGTAGAAATATGATAAGTTGATTTGCAAATGAAATAATGATAAGGGGACAAATATAAGAAAAAAAGGGGATAGCATTAGCCAGAATTTCATTAAAAGAATGAATGGCATTTAAGAGAAGGGGATTTATCATTTGGGGAGAGCTAGAGCTACGGTTTTGGGAGAGAAGGAGAACTAGTTAGGGCTCTCCATGTCAATTATCTTTCTCCTCTCAAAGCTTAATCCAAGGTTTTAATTCAGAGAGGTGCGAAGAAGATCTCAAGGAGAAGGAAGAAGAGGAGAAGAAAGAAGAGGAAGAGGTTAGAGTTTGACGTGTTGGCAAGTAGATCTAAGGTTTAGGATCCTAACCTTGTTCGTGTATATATTTTTTTTTGGTTGTGACCTCTAATGAGGAACAAATTGTGTGAAAAAGGTAATTAGGGTTTTATGGGGAGATTCGGTCAAATATTTCCCAAATCCTATGTTCTTGTTTTGGCTATAACTTGGCCCAACGATCTCCAAACTGAATGATTTCTATTTTTAAGGAAATTTAAGACCCATGGCTACATTTTATTAGAAGAGACTTAGATTGAATTCTTGTCCTAAGACCCCTGAAATTGAGTTTGAAGTCAGGTTCTCGAAATAGTCCACCAATTGGGTAAATTCAGTTGTTTGAATCACTGCAGGTTTTGTTGGTTCAAATCATTATGATTCAAATTTTTGTACAAACTAGACATCTGGAAGAGTACTTTCATGAAGGAAGTATATCAAATTTAGTCCCCCAATTGTTACAAGAATTAGTCAAAGTAAAGGAACAATTATGTCAGCAAACACATGTCTGAACTGATCTCTTGAAAGGAGTAATTAGATGGTTTGAGTCATAACGAATTTTTATTCAAATGAAATTGTGTGAGTTCAAATTTTTTGTACTAACTAGACATCTGGGAGAACAACTTTCATGAAGGAAGAATAACCAAATTTAGTCCCCATTGTTACTAAAAATTCGTCAAAGTAAGGGAACAATTTTTTCCCTGAAACCTGTCTCGGAACAATTCGGATGTTAGGACCATATCTCCCAATTGAAAAGTCCAAACAACCCAATTTGTGAGCTATAGGAAACTTAAGACATAGGGGAATATTTGATTAGAAGATCACTTTGTCTAAAAAAAATCTCGTTTACAGGGTTAAAATTGTAGTTGAAAATGGACTTGGGACTTGTCTCGTACTGTTCAAGCATAATTGGTTTATAATGTAGGTATTTGCCTAACATTCTTAGATGATGTCTGATGTGAATTAATGCATTAAGGTTACACGAATTAATGCAAGTCCATTAAAACGATCATGATAAATATGTGAAAGAACATGAAACGTTCTATAAATGTTATATAATCGATGAATATTTCATGACCACATATATGACACAGATTCTATATGTATGATTACTACATGATCTCAATAATTGATTTTAAGAGGCTGAGGAATTTATGTTAAGAATACTAGTATGACTAATCTGGAAACATAAATAACTAAATGCCTATATGTCACATTAATGGATAGATAGGGACACCGCGAGTCTACGTTACTTTCCTGACTTACTGTCGTAGGCCTGGGTTGAGGTCATGCTCTGCTACGGTATCATTTGTCGCAATACCGGTGATGTACCCTCTGAAGTACTTATTGTTTTGTTTCCCGTTATTCATTTCCATTGAAAGATGCAATCATAAGGTTTCAGTTATAAAAACAAATATATATATATATATATATATATATATATATATATATAACCATATATATATATATATATATATATTATAGTAATGAACAACAAGGCATGAAAATGATTAATATCTTGGTGTATGAAACTTATCTGACCTTGTTTGGTATGCTATGACAAATGAATGATGTATTGTCAAATATATGTCCATATATATGTCCCAGGAGTTTATAGCGATCTCTATTAGTGGTCATCCGTGTTGCCATATGATCCCATTAAATTATAAGCTCATGTGAAGTATTTTGTCAGTGTAGGTTTTGGAGGTAAAACAACCTAAAGACATCTTGCCCATCTGCGGAGCTAACTTTTGATAGGACTTATCAAAATTGAATCTTGAATTTTATTTTACTTTTATATATATTTTTCTTATGGAATATAGTATGCTCTTCTTTGTATGGCATGTAAGATGTGATTCACATGAAACCTCTCAGTGAGCTTTGTGTGTTTGTGGGACTCATAAACTTATTTTGCAGTGAGTGGTTGGGATTTCTACAAAGTATGTCCAGGATAATAAGAAAATATTATCAGTTATAACAAAGTGTCGTTTTCCTGAGTATCGAGGTGTGTATTATCTTTAACGTGATGACCTCTCTTTTGATTTGGAAGATTATTAAATGATGTGATTGAGCGTACTTAGTAATATTGATCTGATATTTTATCAGAGCAGACCACGATGATGCTTTTTTTCGTGGTTATAGCTGGTGGGAAGCGATAATAACTTCTGTGTGTAAGCTGTTCATAAACTTAGGATTATTAACGGATAGTTTAGCATATCCACTTCATGGGTTATGCTAATATGTCTGCCCTTTGGTGGTGAATATTAACATCTGACCCGTCGGAGGCCGTTTATGTCACCGTTCTGGAAAGAACCTAGCGCTGGACTAGATCTAGTGGGCTTTGCCTGTTTTGGCGGTTCTCACGAGCTCGGGCATTTGTTATAAAGTTGACCCAAGAAAAGCCATACTTGATACCATGACTTACTTGGTTGGTTGTAATGGATGACACTGGCTGGTAGTAGATTGGGAGGAATTCAATTTCATTTATTGGGAAGGACGAGGCCCTTCTTTGAATATGTGCGCACCTTTTCATGTGAGTTCCTTATGGATGTGTAAACTTAGAGCCATAAAACTCAATCGTTGTGACATGAACGGCTATACGACCATGTGTTATGTCTCGTTTACGTATTCTTTGTTTATCGGCCTCTTACAGTTGAGAGTGTGCTGATGAGCTTTTGAGGATCTGGACCGTGAAATTTGATTCTAGCTAAGTTGCTATATTGGATCTCTTATTTGACGTAGAAGTCTAGCCATATGGCATGGCTACATATCTTTCCCCGGGTTATGAGCTAAGACTACTAAGCTATTCTGACTCGGTTGGCGGCGTTGTCCACGTGAGGATCCACTGCTGTGTCATGGGTAGCATCAGAATTTGAGTATGTTGCAATATGCGATCACTTCATGATACTGTCGAGGTTTATGGCTGAATACCAAATTCACTTAGTTTCAATTGTCCGCTAGGTATCTTATGGCCGGGATTGATACGTGTGGTATGAAAAGGAGATATGGCGATGGTGTGCTTACAGTGAGGCGAAGCTTTCCTTAGCTACGAAGAACAGTCTTATTGGGACACTGTCAGTAAATTCATATTTGAATGAGATTTGTGACGGGAGAATATTGGTCTCTGCTTTTGGTTTTTGTCTTCTTTGAACAAAGTTGCACTTCTTTGAATCTCGACCTTTGCCGAATTAAGGTAGAGTGTGCCTGAAGTCAAGCGGATTCGATGTTGGATATTGTTTGGATTTCCATAAGAACGGTGCTTCTCATTCCGATCGGCCCTTTTTGTGACAAAATTAGAGAGGTGTCTGATCGTGACTTGTATGGGGTGAAAAGCCCATTAAATGTCATATAGTAGTATTTTGGAGACTAAAATAGGAAATGATAATTTATGGAAACCGGAGAGAGATTGGTATGAGCATAAGGGTATAATGGTCATTAAGCAAAAGGATATAGAAAATTTTGAAATCAAATTAGAGATGGGCCAAATAGAGGAATTTCCCAAAGTTAAATTTCAATATTAAGAGTTGAGGGCTATTGGTAATTAAAGGAAATGTTAACATATTAAAAATAGAAAAATAAGTGACTGAGATTTGGTCTCTCTAAAGGAGTTAAACTTCACGGTTTGGAGAGAGAGGAGAGAACGAGAAAAGAAGAAGAAGGAGGAGGAAAAGTTCAAGATTAAGGTATGTTTGTCTTTTCAGATCAAATGTCTTTTGGATGTCTAGGGCTTTTAGGGTGAATTTCCATGGAGAGAATTAAGTGCTCCTTGATTACAGAGGTTTTGGAAGAGATCACTAAACTAGATGTTTGTTGGGACTATGAGAGTTTTCTGATTAGTGTAAAGGAAGGCGTGGGCGAATATCAAAAGCATATGGTTTTTAAAAGAATTGGTGACTGGGTTGAGTTCTTGGATTTTTCACGAGGTTTTGAGGTTTGAGGTTATAGCACGATTTAAGTGTTGTGGAGTTGGTTTTAGATCGATTATGATGTTTGCCGGGTGTTGTGCATGAATTATAGATGTTATATGAAGTGAATTGTGGTAGCAAAGTGGCAAAAAACCTAATCGGAAAATAATTCAAGGGAATTTGCTCAGTACAGGAAATACTCTGTTTCCTAATTCGACAATTTTCATATTTTGAACTCATAGCTTTCTCATTTCAGATCTGATTTAAGGTGATTCAAAATTCTGGGTAAAATAGACTTCTAGGGGAAAAAATTTATCTGAAGGAAGTGCATACAAATTTGCCCTAAAATTGCTTTAAGAATTTACTCAAAGTAGGGCCATGTGTAAGTACTGTCTGGTTCTCGAAACTGCAGGAAATGCTCTCATTTTCCTGTTTAAGAGCCATTTGTCGTATTTTGACCATAACTTGATCTATTTCACAGTCTGATTTGAGAGTAATTCAAGGTGCTGGATTAAAATAGACTTCTATGAGAAAAATTTATCTGAGAGTTCAAACCAGAATTTTAATCCCAAAGTGCCCAAAAATGTTTCAAAGATGGAGCTATGTGCAGATTAATTACTGACTGAGGTAAATATTATTGCAGTTGTGTTCCTGGTTGAAACTTTAGAGAAGGAATTTACTGATGAAATTTAAATTGAAAAGAAGAGATGTCGTGGATATATGAGGACTGATCTGGAGAGTTTCATAAATTTTTGAAGAACCGTTTGAATAGTTTTGAGTCATAAAGTCTATAGAGTATTGTTGGAAAAAGGTTGGCAGAAATGAATGGGTTTAGTGCTTAAGGGTAATTTGTTCATTGGCTAAATATGATATATATGGTGGATTAAAATAAGAGTTATGATTAATGTATAGTTTGTGGTTTTCCTTGAAAAAGGTGAGACTGTCGGTGAAGCAGAATTGACGGGAAGCAATGGATTGGCGGTGAAGCTGGCGGAGTAGAAAATGATATTTTGAAAATTGGGTTTTAAGTAGAATGGTTTTAAGGTTAAACTGAAAGTTTATTGGAAATGTTATGTAAATGTTAAAGGCATATGGAAATGTTTTATCTTGCATCAATATATATATTTATATGTATATGAAATATGTATGCATATGTTAAGTATTATGAAAGTTTTAACATGTATAAAGAATGCATATGTGTTTGTGATAAAGTAAAGGATTTAAATATGTATTATAAATGTATTTTGAAGAAATGTTTCATGATGGTTACCTAGCCCCCCTTATGGCACATTATAGTGATATCGGCGAGGTACTATAGCGTGTAAAGATTTAGAGGGTAAAGTTATAGGTTACTAGCGAGGGAGAGAGAGTGGGTGTTGTCTATAGTATATCCTTACACGTGATAGGTGCTATGGCTGGAGCTACTGCAAACGTGTGTAGGTTTGCTCCCTTGTTAATTTATGGTGAATGTGATTGTCCCTCATAGTCAGTGCCGAAGGCTGTTAGGTGTGTTTATTCCCTGGGTTCCGAAAGAAATAAAGACAGAAAGTTTAAGACATAAATGTTTAAGGCATAAATGGATTTTAATTGTATAAGTATTTATTATAAAGAAAGAAAGAAAGTTTACGGCATAAATGTTTAAGACATAAATTGATTTTAATTGTAATAGTATGTATTACTTTGATATATACTGAAAATGTTATTTAAATGAAAATGTACGCTCACTTTAGGCTCCTTTAGCTCATTCTTTTCAGTATGTTTCAAAAACATTTTCGGGACAGAACCCAGTGTAGATGAGGACCCTCGGTGCGGTGGTCGAGACCTTGTGGGCGGCTTCCGTGATTTCATTGTATATATAATTTTCCATACTGTATATGTTGAATATTTTGTTATGGATATATGAATATGTATAAAGTTGAAAAGAAGACTCACATTAGGCTTTGATCCTCAGTGGACGAATGCGTAAACGGTCGGCTTAAGTCGAAACAAGCCCGATCTTTTGATAAAAACAAATGCATGGATTAGGAAAGAGTTTCAAATGTTTTGATGATTGAAATGAATAAATTGTATATATGTATATATTGTGTTTGATTTGGTTGTGGGGCAGAGAAAGTCAAGCGGAAGTTGAAGTTGAGGATGGAAGATTAGAAGCGTTTTTAAATGTTTTCGCGAGTTTTTGTAAATTTAGGAAAGTCAGAAAAACGAGGAAACTACGACGATTTACGAAAAATCCTAAGCGTTTGAAAAAGAAAAGAAAAGAAAAAAAAATTTGTAAAACCAACCCCAGCGTATTTCCTAAGAGTATGTAAAAGGATTGTAAAGGGAGTTCGCTCCATGGATTTTATTTAGTGTTTTTAAAGGAAAAGTTTCTATATCCATTGGAGTCTTGGGAAGTCCCTGCAGTTCATCGAGTTAATCGGTCGGGATCCTTCACTTTTGGCTCCCCTCAGAGTGATAAAAAATGGTTTGTCCCGGTGGTCGGTGAAGCGGAATATAAACACTTTGGTACTTGGCCAAGCCGATCAATTCTTTGTACTCATTTCACGAAGACGGGGCACGAGAATCCATTATAGCTTTGAGTTGAATGGATTAGCCTCTATCCCTCTCTGGGTCACCATAAAGCCTAAAAATTTGCCGCAACTGACTCCGAACGCACATTTCAAAGGGTTGAGTTTCATGCCATACCTTAGCAATAGCTCAAAGGTCTCTTGAAGATGCTTGGTGTGGTCGAAGCGTTCTTTGGATTTCACGAGCATGTTGTCGATATAGGCCTCCATTGTGTTACCCAATAGCGGTCGACATATCTTAGTCACCAATCTTTGATAAGTTGCTCTAACATTCTTTAAGCCGAAAGGCATCACATCATAGCAATATAACATGTAACACCCCGAATTATACCCTAGTAGTTTATTACTTTTTTTAGGGTATAATATAAGTAAAAATTATTATTTTCTAGAATATAAATGCTAAGTAAGAAAAAAACAATGATAAAAACCCGAAAATTATTCAAAAGTTAAAAGGGTAAATTGGTAATTTTCTAATTGAGGATCCAAGGGTCATAAAACATGAAAAGTATATGTTAAAGTTGGAATTGTTGTAAGTTAGAATTGCAAATGAAAGAAAGAGAAGGACTTGTTAGCAAAAAAAAAAAAGAGAAATTAAGCCAAAAGATGATAAGGCCAAACATGGCCTTAAGATGAGACAAAAAAAAATAGTTCATTTGGGTGAGAAGATTAGGGCATTATGGTGGAGAGAAAAGAGAGAAAAGAAGAAGAGAAGAAGAAGAAGGAAGAAGGAAGAAGAGAAGAGAAGAATCCAGGTTTGGAACATCTCCTTTATTTGGAAATTGACATTGGTTGGTTTGAGATTCTTTGGAAATACTTGTTTAAGTTGGGTTAGGAAAACCCTAACTTGTCAATACATGTGTATTTTGGTTGGCCTAAGTTAGTTTTGTAGTTTTGATTTGAAATGGTTTGATTTGGTTAAAAGAATTCCGATAAAAATGGCAAAAACTGGCCATTTATGTTATGCTTTCGACATCTACGCCTGGCGTGAGTCCTGCCCCAAGTGTAGAGGCTCAGCTGGCGGGCCCTCTGCTAGAGCGGTTGGGAAACCGGGGTTTTTTGGCACTTCTTGGTCTTCCTAGGTGTAGCATGCTTCGCCTAGGCGAACCTCTCCGCCTAGGAGTAGCATTACTCCGCCTAGGCGTACCTATAAGCTCTGTTTTGGTTCCTCTCTTCCGCTAATTCTAACAATTATCCATTGGATTAATGAGGATCCTAATAAGTGAATGAAAGGGTTCGTACAAGTATAAAAGTTATATGAAAAGTATTCTATACCTCGTCGCCTCGTGAAGCGACGTTAAACCAAACGTTATTCTTTTGCCTCTTTTGCTAATGGAATTAAGAATGATAAAAGCGAGTTAAAAATACATATAATTGTATGCTTGCCGTCGAATGAGTAGATGAATAGGCATATCGATTAGTGCTTTGACACTCACGCTGGTGCTCACGACACTTTTTATTCTGATGAAGCGAACCGTCTACGTCCGGTCTTTGGCACTCACGCTGAAATCTTCTGACATACATTGCGTGGGCGAGACCGCGTTCGATAGATGCCGGCACTCACGCTGAATCTTGTGACATACGATGCATTGGGCATACACATTATTCGATGCTGGCACTCTGCTTGAGTCTTTATGACATTTACGATGCGTGGGTAGACCGCGTTATGTTCGATATCGTCTGCAGGTACCTTGGTGCCATTGTCTTGTGTCCTTCTCATTCGTTAGGGGTTTATGCGAGACAAATACTTATATGTTGTATGCGAATAATGGAATACATGAAATTAAATGATAAAATCACGAATGATGAATAAAGTAAGCATAATCGATGCGATACATTAGGTATTGTACCCTCGGGTACTCCACATTATATGATATATGTTTACGAACTCTGGGGAGATATAGAGTTCCATTATAAGAATTATGTACATGAAAACTCTTACATAAATTACGTATCGTGCTTCGAGAGATATGCTTTATGATATATGTATTCTGTAAATGTGGATCACTTCAAGTGGTCATATACATTTCCTACTAGTATAAAAGAACTATACGGATGTTGTCCAGTGTAGATGCAAGGACATCCATAGGCGTTACATCGTAGGGACCTTATGTGATAAGTTCACTGATGTAGGTTTTTGTTTTTGTTTGTAATGTATACGTAAAAGTTTTTGTAATAGTGGATTTGTTTATGTACAAGTAAATGAGACTCAGGAATATGTATAAGTCAGTTAAACACCACCACGGTGGTGGTATTAGAATTTTTATTTCCTTATGGATTTATATAAGAAATGGGCCTTCAAAGTCAGAAAGAAGGTTAAAGTCCCGATCAGTGTCGCCCCCTATCTTCGCTAGGTAGGGGTAGGGACTGACATAACATCTTGATTGTAATGAAGGCGAGTTTTCACGTAATCGGTGGGGTACATGGGAATTTGATGATACCTGAAAGCATCCGAAGCGGCGATGATACGTGCGGTTGTGGCATCGACAATTTGGTACATGCGTGGCAGGAAGGTATCTTTTGAGACATAGCCGTTGAGGTCGATGTAATCTATACATGCCGCCACTTACCCCCTTTCTTTGGTACCACCACGCGTTGGCTAGCCATTGATTGTGCTTCACTTCACCGCTGAGCACGCCCTCGACCGGTTGTCTGCTACGTCTGAATGATCGTGGCGTTAAGTTGGAAACGCCTCACTCTATCTTCTTGCGGCTTTGTATTTGTAGGGATAATGTCGGTTCTGAGGAATACCGTCAGTTAATCCCGACCATATCAGAAGTGGCTCAATGAAAGCATCTATGTTATTCAATAACACGAATCGTAACTGCTACCTTTCTTCATTGGTCAGAAGAGAGCTGATGTAAGTGAACTTTTCTGCTTGGAAATCCCAACATTACTTTCGGGGGGATCCATAGCGAGCGGATCCTTCTCTTTGCCCTGATTTGAAGTAGGCCCATGATTGCTACCACGGGGTTTTGATCTTGAGGGGATTTTCGCGATTCTACCCCTCGTTTTCATAGCAGTGATTGTGCTGTAATGGTGATGGATAGCAAAGATAAACTGCGTGATTAAACGTAAAGTGGTGTTGTGTGATTGGGGTTCAACAACCAGTGCAGCCCGGAGAAACGCCCTGTGTAGCGTTGTAAGACCCCGAGTCTTGACGATTGAAACGGAACTTTCTTTGAGTCAAGTAACGGGCTTTTTCGCGGTGGCATCTCTTAAATATTCCAGACAGTTGAACCTGTTCATTTTGGAAGATTAATTGACAGTTGGTATCTTCAAGAAGGTTCATCTTTCAAGTGGGCAGTTCTTCATGATAAGCGTTCTTTGAGGATCTTGTTTGCTGTCATTGATTGTTAGTATAAAGTGAATCTTGAGCATCATTCAGTTGCAAATATTACATTGGGATTGTGGGAGAGAAGGATCATGGATATCTTGTTGACAGTTCCATATGTCTTTTAAACGGATGTTATTGGCTTTGATGTGGGGCTCTACAAGAGCTTCTTACATTGATGGTTTGTGATATTGGTGGATGGGCGGTGCCGATATATGGTTATTGGAGTGGATGCCATTAGTTGTGATTGGCGTTCATCTCGGATTGCCATGATTCCACCCCGTGGTCAAATTCTCTGATATACCTCCTGAGGTGTCCCTCCTTGATCGAATTTTCCACGAAGAGCTTTAAACGATTTTGTCGGTCCTCATGCCCATGATCTATGATGTCGCACCCGCAAAGTTTGTTTCTTTGGGAGGGATCCTTCGGATCGGTGGAGGCCATTTAAACTCTGGCAAGTCGTGAATGATGGGCAATAGCCTCTCATAAGATACGTTCAGGGGGGTAAATTGCGAGAGCTCTCTCTTCTTCTGTGATTGATCATGGGATCGCTTTCGGTCTCTGCTCTGACCTTCCTTGGATTCAGATGACTTCTTCCCAAGAAGCTTATTTCTCTCGGTCGGTTGGTTTGTAATCATGACAGTCTAGGTTGCTACACGGATATTGTCTTCTAGCATTGATTACTGTCATTTGTATAATTCTTCCATTATCGCTTGAGTGTAAGATAGTGATGAAGAAGTTAGACCAGGCAGAAACATCGAGTTTTGGAGGGCGCTCATCGCATCATTCTGACGTGGGTGACTTGCAGTACAGTAAGTCTTGAATAGACTTTTCTTCCTGTTTGAGAATAGTTTGTAAGGAGTTGATGTTTCTCTTTTGTCGCATCGAGCAAAGATACTACGATATGAATGTGACCCATAGTTCGTTGAATGAATTTATTGAATAACGCGGGAGCTTGTGAAACCAATCCAACGCAGGCCCCGCAAACTAGCCGAGACTACTTTGCATAATAGTCGGTCATTACCGACATTTAGTGTCATCGTTTGATTATAATGGAGCATATGGTCGTAGGGGTCAACGAAGCCATCGAATGTGGTGAAAGCTGGAATGACAAACCCACGGGGTGGGTCGTAGTCAAGGATGTATTGCCCTAGGGGCAAAGAAAGCATGTCATCGGGTCTCCAAATTAAGGTTGCTGGCGGTATGTAGAACGTTAGCACTACACCAAAGGCGGGATGCATAGGCGGCATGCCTAAGGGCATCATCGACGGGTTCCGGGGCTTGATACGTAGGTTATCTTACGCTGTCTCTCTCCTTACCTTGCGAGATGCTGCGGCGGCATCCTTTGAAGGCGGTGAAACAAAAAGGCCTCTTGTGTCCCGGTGCTGTGCTCTCAGGAATATTCTTTGTCGGCGAGACTTCGGGGATGGGGATTTACACGAGGATAGCTCATCATTTGTTGGGGTATCAACATCGTTAGGAACAATGGGCTTCTTCCCTTTATCGCGGGTGATCGGTTGCGCAACACGGTCGCTATCTCGCACGTCTTTTCCAAGATCGCGTCTTTTTTCAATCTAGGCCCGCAACTGGTCATTTTCATGCCGCAAGCATTCAACATAAGCTTGTAACTCCTTCATTTGTCTTTCTTGCTCCTCCTATTTCCTCTCCATGTCTTGACGTTAATGGAGGAATCTGATCTTTCCGCATCGGATCATCGATTGGCCGACATTCGACCGCCGAAAATCGATGCAAAAAGTGTGGAACCGACAGAAGTTCCAAGCGATGGCATCAGACAGCTTGTCAAGCCAAACTCCTTGCGTACTCAGGAACGGTGACTTCTTTTTGTCTCGACACGACGGCGCCACTGCTGCATTCTCGATCATCTAAAACCCTGGGCATTAGCGGCGCAATGTAAACCTGCAAAAGGACGATCCGATGAATATGGGTTTCATGAGCCCGATGATTAAGCAAGAAAATAATATGAAAAGAAGAAAAGTCATACAGTGAATGATCATATCTTTCCTCTGGATATCTCTTTGATTTATAGAGAGTGGCTCATTAATATCTCTTTGATTTTAGGAAAGAAAATATCTTAATTTTAGGAATAAAATATCTTCTTCTTTATCAAGGTTTAATCTTTTCGAGAAATAAAGAATAAAAACTGGGAAATCAGTGGATATATATATATCTCTAGCGTGTTTCCCGCTTTTATGTATTTATTCATAACGAACTTCCCATACGCTGGGTGAGACGACCACGAGATCAAATTCTAGACAACTGTCGAGTGAGCTACTCCATGTAAGACATCCCTGATCTCTTTGTGATTTTCACGTCCCGCGACACCCCTCGTTTCAATATGGTTATCGATCCGACCGATTCAAAATACACTTGCCGGTCCCGAGCTCCATTAAGTAGCGGGGTTAAAAGATCATTGCATCTACAAAACACAATGGCTATAATACAAAATCATGTTAATAAATGGGATTATATGCAATCGGACATGGTAATTTTCGGAAATCTAAAAATAAAGTCATGAGGGTCTCATACCTAAAATGGACGATATCATACTAATGTAAAGGGTAACAATCCATAAAGTTTTTTAACAAAAGAACTTTGAATTAGCAATTTACCATCCCACCCCTACCCTAAAAAAAAGTTCTTTGATAGGATAAATTGGGTTGAGAGGAATGTGCCAACTTGATATTTTAAGATTATCATTGTAGGTAAGAGGTCTTTCGGCCTTCTTCGTATAAGATTGAATCTGGTATTTATACTTTAAGTTATATCTTAAAACTATTGTTTAAATTTAAAATTAAAAATAAAAGTCAACATGCCATCCACAAGGGCAAATGAGAACTAGATTGAATTTTTTTTTAAAGGAAGCCCAAAGTTGGATATTGTTTGACCAAGCCATGTTATTTAGGCTCAGAAATCAAGTTCTGTGGTTGATAAGCTTCACCTTAAAATTCTTGGAAGATGCTTTGTGCTTTCAGACCAATTCTTCCAAGAGAAGAATAACTTGCGTTCTTTAATCCTTAGGGACATTATTTATTGACGTTTTCCCCTTGGTTCAGTGAGATATTTGATGAGGATGGAATAAACCTCATCCTTGCTTTTCCATGTCTCACCTAGAAATTTCAAATTTGGCCCAGTAGAGAAAAAGTTAACAGAGAAGTAGAGAGAATACATTTTTAGTGTATAAAGAGAATGCAAGTGGTACAGAACTGTCACACCCATCAATACCATCCGTATGGCTAATTTGGAGCTAATATGCTAAGGAGTAAGAACCGTCAGCGGAGCTGGAATTCTGAAGAGCTTTAATTATCATGATGGGGCCTGGCCTGGCCTGATCAGTTTGAAAATAATCTGAGAACGTGGTAGAATGTGGGTGTAAACTTGGAATTCTGAAGAGCTTTATTTATCATGATGGGGCCTGGCTGATCAGTTTGAAAAGAATCTGAGAACGTGGTAGAATGTGGGTGTGAATTAAAAGCCACTTTTCTCCTTTAACATGGTTGTTACTTGTTAGTAGTTTAGTTGTCGCAAGGAGGGTGGAAAACGTGCTTTAATTAAACAGCCAAATAAAAGAGAGAGAAAGAGAGAGATTTCCAGCTTATACCAGCTGTTGAGATGTGATGGCTGATGCCCCCCCACACCTAGTTGCAATTATCAGTTATGCTTGAATGAAGAGTGGTCTTCTTCTTCTCCATAACCTCCTACTACATTTCCCAAAATTCCGATAGTCTTTTAAGTAGATTGATGGGAAACCACGTAATTTATGCAAAAATCTTTGCTTCCAAGGTTTTCTTCTGCTCACAACACACCTACTTTGCACCTTACTAAGTTTTGTACCCCCAAAAGGCCTCTTTTCAATTGCATATAGCCAGTCAATGTTTATAAATTTATTGGCCTTCCCATTCCTATCCAATACAAGACTTTGAACCCTCTTCCCATTCCTATCCGGGACTTTGAACCCACACCTAACTGATATTTTTCTTCCCATTAATTTAATTCATAATATATTCTTTTTAATCATTTCTTACTTGCTAATTTGGAGAACTTCTGTATACAACAAATGAAGCGGGTGAGCCCTGTTTCTCATGATCACATGATTTTTTTTAGAGATTTTTATCAGAGAATTTGATCACAGAACAGAATATCCCAAGGGACTGAATAAAAACAGTGCACCCCAAGGAAAAAAAAGGAAGTTGAGAATAGAACCATACACCTAAACCAATCAGACACAGACTTTAAGAAGGAAGTTTTGGAAATATTTATTTTTGTTTTATATTTAAATTTTTTTTTTCTAATTATGGCATTATTAAAGAAAAAATATTTATTATTGTATTTTTTCTAATAGGGCCCTCAATTGAGGCTATTGTTCAATTGGATAAGGTCAATTTCAGCATCAGATAAAGAATATCTTAGTCCTTCTTATACTAATGTTCCCCAGTTTTGATCTTTAGATTGAAGTTCCATTTATGTTTTTTGGTGTTTGAGACTTGAGAGAGATCATTAACGAATATGGTTGCTGTTTTCAACAAAGAGCTTTTGAGCTGGTACCTCATCACCCTCAAACTCAAAGAAACTGTAGAATCTGGGCTTCCAATTTTACCAGAAGCACCCTCCTCTGCTAGATCAATCGAGTTTCCAGAAGCTCCTCAGCATCAGCAACCAGACAATTCACTGCAGATTGTTGTCAATGGCGATGAAGAAAAATCTGCTTCACCTGAATCTGAATGGATTATCTCCATCAAGGAAAAACTTGAGCAAGCCAATCAAGATGCTGCTGCGGATTCATGGGCAAAGCTCTGCATCTACCGAGTTCCTCGCTACCTCAGAGAAGCCGACGACAAATCCTACATCCCACAGAGTGTCTCCTTGGGGCCTTACCACCATGGTAAAAGACGCCTCAAAAACATGGAGCAGCATAAATGGCGAGCCCTTCATCAGATCCTCAAGCGCACAAATCATGAGATAGAGATCTATCTGGATGCCATGAAAGAACTTGAAGAAAAAGCTCGCGCCTGTTACGAAGGAACAATCAGTCTCAGCAGCACTGAATTTGTGGAAATGATGGTGCTTGATGGTTGCTTCATGCTGGAGCTCTTCAGAGGCGTTGCCGGAGGATTCAAGCACCTCGGCTATGCCCGAAACGATCCGATATTCGCTATTCGAGGCTCAATGCATTCAATTCAGCGAGACATGATAATGCTTGAGAACCAGATTCCATTATTTGTTCTTGAGAGGTTACTAGGAATCCAACTAGGTCAATCAGAAGGACTTATAGCTAACCTAGCGCTCCGATTCTTCGATCCATTGATGCCGACGGATGAGCCGCTGACACAAAGCGACAGGAACAAATTGGAATCGTCCCTTGGATATATAGCAACCTTTGATCCTTTAGGCGATCAAGGCGGCCTCCATTGCCTTGATGTGTTCCGAAGAAGTCTATTACGGACGGGACCACAACCTGTTCCTAGGGCTTGGATCAAGAAATGGTCGCATTCCAATCGAGTTGCAGATAAGCGAAGACAGCAGTTGATTCACTGCGTGACGCAGCTGAGAGAGGCCGGGATCAAATTCAAGAAAAGAAAGACCGATCGCTTCTGGGATATCAAATTCAAGAACGGAATTCTCAGGATTCCCAGGCTGTTGATCCACGACGGTACTAAATCGCTCTTCCTCAACCTCATGGCGTTGGAGCAGTGCCATCTGGATTGCAGCAACGACATCACCTCATACGTGGTATTCATGGACAACTTGATTAACTCGCCGGAGGATGTGGGATACCTCCATTCCCACGGAATAATGGAGCACTGGCTAGGCAGTGATTCGGAGGTTGCAGACCTCTTCAACCGCCTCTGTGAAGAAGTGGTTTTCGACATCAATAACAGTTACCTGTCGTCCTTGTCGGAGAAGGTAAACAGGTACTACAACCATAGGTGGAATACTTGGGGTGCTAGTTTGAAACATAACTATTTCAGCAGTCCCTGGACTATCATCTCGTTTGTTGCTGCTGTTATCTTATTGGTTCTCACTTTTGTACAGACCTTCTATGGAGTATACGGCTACTACTGGCCTCGTTGATATTCTCTCCCTTTCACTGTCGTCTTTTCACCTGAATTTCTCAAAGAACGCTGGAGCGAGCTAAATAAAACTGATTGTCAGAATGTTTGTCGTTTGGATGTTTGGAAGTTTGTAGTGAATTAACGTGTGAATCCTGGTTCTTATGGGTTTTTGACAAAGAGAGCAATGATCGAACTTTTTTTTAATAACTGTAATGTGTATATTCGGGTCAGATTAAACGAACCTCTCGACTAAACCCACTCCTAACTTTACACTTCTAACATTATAACCCATTTAGCCTACCAGTTGGACAGAACACATAACGACAATGTTATTGAACTGAACACATTTGTAATGCCTTGTATATTATTGTCTCCTAGCATCCAGCAACAGTTGGTGGCCAGAAAACTACGTGTGTGAGACAAACTACCCAAATTAACATTGGAAAATGATTGTAACCAGAGCAACTTTTCGACCATGTTGCACAGATAGGTTCATTACCTGACACCCGCAAAGAATCCCACAAGTAAGCTAAAAGGTTTAAAGCACTGAGATCATAGAACAAGCATTACTGCAAGTTTATTCCAACTCCTTAACCTACAAGAGCCTACCACCCATCAATCTGCATCATCACCAGTAGAACCTTCACCTGATTACTGAGCAGTTTGGCATACTTCCCAGAAAAAAAAATTGATAAATCTGCCAATTGCTATTGGCAGCACCTTGCCTTGGGAACAAATTGGAAAAGAACATGACTGTCATTCATGTATACTTGGAGTTACGAAATCTTTAGGCATCATACAGAGTTTTGGATTAAAATAATACTTTTTAGAAAAAAAAATTACAAAAATAATGTATATTTGAAATTATTGTCCAATTTAGTTTGTCTAGGCAACGTAGACGATACCTTAGCAAATGCCATTGTCTTGAACAGCGGCTTTACAATTTTTTTTTAAGTAAATGCCGTTGTCCAGGATAACGGCTTTTTAAACAAATTTTTTTAACAAAATGCCGTTGTAGAAGACATCGGCTTTTTAAGCATTTTTAATAAGAAATTGCCGCTATCCTCAAAAACAATTTTATAAATTTTTTAACAAAATGGCGTTGTTGAGGACAATGGCTTTTTAAAGCAAAATTTATCAAATTTTTTCAAAGAATCTATCCCTTCTCGTATCGCTAACTCCTTGCTCTAACAGGTTAATTCCTTCACCTTGCCTCGCAAAGCTATTCCTTCGCCTGCCTTACGAAGCAACGCTTCTCGGAGCACAACTTCCCGCTATGTCTTTAGCCCTTTATTTGCTTACACCTAAATAATACAAGATGACCACACCCCAATAATTGTGACTTGCAAGTTTCAGACCGAGAAAAGGAATATATATATATATATCATAATCCACATGCATCCAAATTATAACCAATTCAGTAAACAAGAAACTCTGGTTTCATACATAAACCAAATCATATAAATATATAAAAAAATGTATACAAATATCAATATATACAAATATAAACATATATCAATCGAAGCCCAAGACTAATCTGATATTACTTAGGTTGCCGCTTATAATACACACCGGGTTGATCTATGTGGTCCCGCGGCAATCTCAAATGGAGCTGATGGAGCCGAGGGAGCTGATGGATGAAGTACTCGACGTGTACATGGAGGGATAGGTAGCTTATTTGGAAGTGCACCCAACTCTGATACAAGGTCAACTATGGTCTCATTGGTCTCTGTTATGACTAAAATGTTTGTTCAACTCATTTTTGACACAGTTACCAAGGACTCGTTCAGTTCCCATCATCAATGCCAAAAACTTGTTGAGACCAAAATTTGATATAGACCTGATTTTTGTTGTTTCTTATAATAATATACTGAAAATTTAGTTTGGTCTAGAAAACCGCAAGTGCACAGGTCATATAAGTAATAAAGTGGATTATAAGTTTATATATCATTCCCACAGGGATTGATAAGATAATTTAAAGATCAAGTACCCCTATTACTCAAGATCATCAATATTTGAACTTCTAACTTGAAGATTGGATTAACTAGCCTAAATGAATGAAAGAATTTTTTTATACTGTTCTTTAATGAAAAAGAATAATTAAAACTAAATAGATTAGAGGGTTTCACTAAGTTGGAATAACACTAGAAATAGGACCAGTATTCTAATCATCAAATTGCATAAGGTTCAATAACAATATAGTCATGAACTTGAATTCTAGATTTGTCCAAGAGTAGAGTAGTATAGTCTTGGAATACCTCATGACAGTATACATTTAACTCTTTAGAACACCATATTCTTAAACTAGGTCAGTGGGTCTAAACATCTACTTTTAGGATTTGATCCTTTTTATAAGATTTGGTTGTTTTTCCTAAACCAGTACTTCATAACCATTTCTCAAGACTGAAGTCTGCTTCCCCCCATAGATAGGATAACACAAGTCTCATTCAATTTAATTGACATCTCAATCACAATTCAATTAGAATACTCTCTCCCCTTGATTAGAATCTTTGCTAACACATGATCAAGATTATTCTACCAAATTGAGATGAAACCTCTAAGTATTAAATGAACAAGTCAGCAAATGGTTCTTATCCCTCCGGAATACACTTCTACTGCCACCTAGAAGGGAACCTTGAAGTCAGAGGTTAGAACAAAGTGCATTAGTTCTAAAGATATCAGCCTAACATACCCCTAAGTTACTGCTCTCTTCTCTTAGGTAGTCCATCTCTGTGTCACTCAGAGGGATCCTGGAAATTAGAGCACAAATACATCTCTTTTTGAGTATGATCTGCTACTACTTAGAACAGTTCACTACTGGAACAATATCAATTAAATCAATCCAATACTCAATCCCATAACATTCATTTAAATACTATAAAATGATAACCAAAACACCAATTCCTTCCCAAAGGAAGCTTAACCTTCCATAATTGGATCACAAGTAACAATGACTAGTTGATCAAACAAATTCATTGAAACTATAATCAAAACTTAATAAAATGAATTCTAGAAATAACTCCAGATTCCAATCAAGTTCAAACAGAAATGAAGCTTGATTTACAAAGATCCAGCTTGAAATTTCAGCTCAGATCGATTACTCTAATCTAAAAAATTGACAATCTAACTATAAAGAAAAGAAAAAGAAAAAGAAAAATATATACAAAAGCTTCAGCTACTCTTCCTCTTTTTGAGAAATTCTGAAGTTCGTTTCCTAGAAGAATTGCTACAAACTACCCTAGGAGCTTTTATTTATAAGCCCTAATTATTGGGCCCTGAAAACGAGGCCGATAATGCGAACCTCGAAAAGCCCAAAAGTCTGTCCTAGTCGCGCCTTATGTCGCAACATTGCTGTTGTGAAGTCGTGGCTCTTTTTTTGGTGTTGCGACTCTGAATTTTTCTTGTCCGTTCAATATCACGACTCTGAGTGTCAATGTCGCGACTTTGCTCTCATGTCGCTGTTGGAATCGCGACTCTGGAATTGTATATTCATTGTCGTAGCTTTGTTCTGATGTCGCGAC
The DNA here is from genome assembly GCA_016808115.1 of Tetrastigma voinierianum. Lineage (NCBI taxonomy): Eukaryota > Viridiplantae > Streptophyta > Magnoliopsida > Vitales > Vitaceae > Tetrastigma > Tetrastigma voinierianum. The sequence goes on from JAEQBH010001681.1 coordinate 198,860, forward strand.
TCTACTTTTGGTGTCGTGACTTTAGGTGTCGATGTCGCGACTCTGGAGTTGATGCCTTCAATGTCGCAACCTTGTTATGATGTCGCAACTCTGGAATTGGAGTCGTGACTTTGGGAAAATGTCGTGGTTGCTTCATTACTGTCGTGACATTACTACTATGGTGTCGCAACTCAGAATATTCTTGTTGATGTCGCTTTTGGAGTCGCAACTCTGGAGTTGATGTCGCGACATTCTTCACAGGATGTCGCAACTTTGGAATTTGGTGTCGCAACATTCCTCAACCAATGTTGCAACTCTGATTTGATGTTACGACATTCTTCATCCGATGTCACGATTCTGATATGATGTCGTGACATTCTTCATCTGATGTCGTGACTCTGATATGATGTCGAGACATTCTTCAGTCGATGTTGCGACTTTGATATGATGTCGTGACATTCTTCAGCCGATGTCGCGACTTTGGACTTTGGACTGCTTTCTGCTTATTTTTTTGCTGGTTTATTTATTTTTGTTATATTCCTGCAAAACACAAATTTGGGTGAAGATTCCATAATTTTGCATTAAATTGAACTTTTGAGCCTCAAATATTCATTAAAAATGGACTTAAAAATAGATGGGTTTCACACTCATCAAACTCCCCCAAACTTAAAGTGTTGCTTGTCCTCAAGCAAAGAAAAGGCTCGTTGTTTGTCCTCAAACAATTAAAAATTAATTTTTAAGGACATTTTTCTTTTCAATTATCTTCTCTATTCTATCAGTAATTTGGATACAGTGAAATGTCAGTTGTGATATCAATTCCAACTAAGCTTCCATTTATGAATCCTAAAGATTTTCAATTTTAGATCATTCAAATTAGCAGAAAATTCATAGATTGTAAACAAATATAGTTTTTTACCTTTGAAGTGAGTGTGTGCTGGTCTTCCCTTTATGACAAATTTGCAGGTTAGGTATCCTTATGAGATCTATTATAAAATAATGGTAGTCTCTTTAGAATGATGAGGTCCCATAGGCTTGTTGGTCATATCATTCTCCACTAATTTAGGCAATTCACCACTCTCAGGATCAAATAGGTCTTTTAGGCTTGTAATGTATGGCTTGGGCATTGGGTAGATGATTGGACATTTAAAACTTAAGTTCACTGGCGCACATACTAGTCACCCTTTTGCCTTCAAACTGCTCATCCTCTCATTTATGCTTAGAACACCTTTAAAACTCCCCAAACTTGCTCGGGGTGCATATTTCATATTTTCCACTATGGCTTTTTCCTTTTCCACTTATATTTTCAACTCAGTTCCTTCAGTTCAGAAGCTCTATCCTTTTCATTTTGTTCAAGGTTTTAGGAATGGTGCAATGTTTCAATACTTTAAGCTTTCCACCTCCTTTAGCAAGCTGGGGTTAGTAACTCCCATACCAGTTGGCATTAGGGTACTAGGTGTAAAACACCCCTAAGAACATAATGGCTCAAGGGAGGAAGGCTACAAGGCAAAACTCAATCTCCCTTGGAACTGTTATCCTTTTTCAGCTTCTCAATTTACTGTTGTGCACCTTCTTCGGTACATCTTTACTCAATTGACCTGCTTTTCACATCCTTAATTCTTTTTCTTCTTCTCATTCCCAAAATTTTTCTCCCCCAAACTTGTCCTCTTAATTACTTTTCTGCACTTTGAGCAAATTAAGGCTTCTTTACTAGAAGATTGGATTTAAGGAAGGGTTAAGGTTATTTTATGTGACTTTGATGATGAAATTGGCATTAGGCTCAAACAATGTACTAGGAGTATATGCATTATACGCATATCAAAGTAGTTTAAAAGGCACAAATTGTCCAAAGATGGCCTAAATCATTTCCTGTTGGTTGTGATGTGTAAAGACCAAATGATGTATATATGAAAATGTGGCCAAATGAATTGAATGTGGTAAATACTCAAAAACCGATTTTAAAAAGTAAATATGCTAAAAAAAAACTTAAATGAAAAGTATTATCAATGACTTCACTTTCCGCAAGTGCACAGGTCATACAGTAATAAAGTGGACTCTAGGAGTCCGGATATCATACCCACAAGGATTGGAGGTTCTCTCTAATTGGAATTTAAGCACTCCGAGTACAAGGGCTCTTCACTATCTAGGTGATAAAATATGATGAGAATTAAAATCAATTTAACTAAAGTAAAAACCGATTTAAAACTAATTATAAAATCTATCAAGCAAATAACTACTAATGTCTAAAATGTATGAAGAGAGGAACTAGGAATAGGGATAATCATTTAACAATCAATTTGCATTTCCTTTAAAGCATAACATTTGTAAGTTGAAAGCTGAATTTGTCCAAGAGCAAAGTAGTATAGCCTTGGAATACCTCATGATACTATATATTTCACTATTTAGATAACCATATTCCTAAACCAGGTCAATGAGTCTAAATAGCTACTTTTAGGATTTGATCCATTTTAAAATTTGGTTGTTTTTCCTAAACCAGTACTTCACAACCATTTCTTAAGATGGAAGACAACTTGCCCCCATGGACAGGGTAACACAAGCCTTCTCCAATACAATTGGTACCTCATTCTGCATTTCAAATAGAATACTCTCTCTCCTTGATTAGAATCTTTACTAACACGGGATCAAGATTATTCTACCAAATTGAGATGAGACCTCTAAACATTAAACTAATAAATCATTAGTTGGTACTTATGCCTCGGGAACACACTTCATTGGCCACTGGCTTAAACCTCAAGTCGAGGTTAGAACAACACCTATGATTCACCACAGTATATTTAGAGTGTATTAGTTCTAAAATTATCAATTTATCATACCCCCAAGTTACTGCTCTTTGCTCTCAGGTATGGTTTTCTTTGTGTCACTCGGAGGCCTCCTGGAAATCAGAGCACGAAAACAGCTCTTTTTGGTCTACTAGTACTTATAATAGTTCATTACAAGAACAGTACCGATTAAATAAATTCAGTTTTCAAACCCACAAAATAAACCATAAATTTGAAAATTTGAATGTTCCACAATTAATCCCCACCCTTAGAGGGTGTTTAATGTTCCATTACTTGATTCCAATCATCACCAATCAAGCAACAAGCAAAAAAATGAAGAAAGAAATCAAGAGATAAGGAGTGAGGGAACAAATCATAATTTGAGCTTCAATCTTCGTCTCAACAATAATGAAATCTGGATCTTTGAGTACAACACTGAAATCTCTTCAATACAAATAAAAATATGCTCTAAAACTACTATAAGATCTACTAAAAATCAAAACCCTAAGCTAAAATGAAAAATGGGAAGGTTTTAGAGAGAGAAACCCTCATGAGAGGTGTTCTCCCACCTCCTTTCTTGCATTAAAAATCTAAAAAAATGAGTATTTATAGTCCTAGGATGAAATGGGCTTGAAAACAGTCAAAAACAACAATTTTCGGGGCTTTCTGGTAAGGCCCAACGCCTTTTGTTGCGACATTTTCTGTGTTTGTCGCGACATTTATTTATGCTCAACTACTTGTTTTCTTCTCCAACTTGCCAAGGTCATAACTTCTTCATTTTAACTCGGATTTGGGCGTATGAGGTGGTGTTGGAAAGCTATTTGAATGTAGAATGCAACCATGGGTGAATTTAAACCATTTGATATTCTAGATGGTATATAAAAATTCATCTTCCCAGTGACGCGCTGTGAGACTCCCGGTTGACTATTCTTTTGGAAATATATTGCTCATTTCTTGCCAAATCACTTGCTTTTCATCAAGAATACTACAAAACCAAGTTTAGAGGAAATGTTATGAGTTTTATATGAATATGGATATAAAATGCTATAAATAGCATGTGACATGAACTCAAAACATAGATGAGTTTTACACTCATCATGATGCTTAGGATTTCGCCTTGAATAATAATCTAACAAGTTCTAGGACCTTTTTGAAACTCAATTTATGATGAATCCAATAAGGTGTTTCTAACCCAAGCACAATTAACTTTTCAAGGTACTGCTGACCAGTGTGCATGTTTTTAGTTATCAATTTAATTGTATTGTTCAAGCAGACTAGAATTATCTGCCTTATGAACATTGTCATCACTTTCAGTTCTTTAAGATCCTAAAATTTTAGCCAATTTGTCACTAACATCACAACTTTTTACATTTGAACTCATCCTGTCCAATTCATCTACAAATTTGCCTTGTTTCACATTACATGTGTGACTGTATATTGCACAATCTAACAATTCATTTTGATTCAAAGAATTCCATTTCTGCCTAATAATAATCATAGCATAAGCAACTCAACACATTCTCCCAATTCAACCAAATAAACAAACTTACGGCCTTCAGTCATTTAGACATTATACAAACTACAACAATATTTAACACAAGACACAATTTGCAAATTCTTGGGTTTAGCTCGTCTCATTCCTCGTTCCAACCTTCGCACTTAATACATTTAATGTAGTTGAATTATGAATTATTTGTTACAGCAATCAACAAGTTCATAATTGAGTATGCTTCACACTTTATAGAATATAAAATGGATAGGAAATAAGAAAAGAAAAGAGTAGACACAAGTGAACACAAATTTCAAAAATTGAATTTTATTTATACTTTCAATTACAAAGGATTGATTACAAAGAGAGAGAGAGAGATACAAAGTTTACTTTTCTGGATGGGATTGAGATTTGAGGTTATCTGTTCAAATTTATAACTAGCTTGAGATGGAGCAAAGTAAGAAATGGAAGCTTGGGGTATTTCAGCTGTTTTATCTCCTAGAATCTAGTTTGTAGCCCATTCCAGTATAAGTGCATTACTCCTTACTAGCTCATTCTCCCTCCCTCCAATAGAGTTGAGTGTATTCTCAAACTGTAATACCCCAAATTATACCATTGTAGTTTATTACAGTTTAGAGGTATAATAAAAGTAAAATTAGAGGTATAATAAAGGATTGATTACAAGGAGAGAGAGATACAAAGTTTATTTCTTTTTCTTTGGATGGGATTTGGAGGATTTGAGGTTAACTGGTTCAAATTTGTAACTAGCTTGAGATGGAGCAAAGTCAGAAATGGAAGGTTGGGGTCTTTCATCTGTTTTATCTCCTAGAATCTAGTTTGTAGCCCATTCCAGTATAAGTGCATTACTCCTTACTAGCTCATTCTGCCTCCCTCCAATAGAGTTAAGTGTATTCTCAAACTATAATAAACCAAATTATACCATAGTAGTTTATTAAAGTTTAGAGGTATAATAAAAGTAAAATTTGTATTTTTTCAGAATTTAAGTGCTAAGAGTGAAAAATGATAAACCTAGAATTAATCCAAGAGTCAAGGGTATAATGGTCAATTGCAAATTAAGGACTTAAGAGACATCAAGTTAAATGATGTTATGCCATATTAGAATTTGTGATAAGTGATTTGCAAAATGATAAATGAAGAAAATTCAAATATAAAAAGAAGAAAGTTTAACCAAAATGAGATTCTTTGCCAAACATGGTCTTGTAATAAATGGGTTAAGACTGTAATTGGGTCTTAAGGAGAAGAGGAGTTCTCATGTTGGGTGTTTGGTTAAGAGAGCTAGGGCTTATGGGTTCTTGAGAGAGAAGAGCCATTTTTGGTTGCTTTCTCTTCAATTTCTTTGGAGATCTACTTGTTCAAGTGAGAAGGAGGAAGAAGGATAAAGGAAGAGGAGAAAGAGAAGAAGAAGAAAGCTAGGGTTTTGGATCCTCAATGGAGGAGTTTGGTGTGAAAAACGTGTAAAGAAAATGTAGGTATTTTAAGGGATTTGCTTTCAAATTCCTCGTTTTAAACCCCGGCTTTGTTATGACTATATCTTGGGCCTAGAGACTCCCAAATGGAACACTTAACTGAGTAGAATCCTAAGACTCTTAGCTTTAAACATTCAGAAGACCACCAAGTCACCAGGTGGTATGAGCCCGAATTTGGAATTCAATTCCAGCTTCGCTTAATCTGGTGCAATCTAACCACTCTTGAGTGTTTTGAGTCATACTGGCTAGATTGGATCCAAATTGACTGATTCTAATTTCGTGTAAACTAAACTTCTTAGAATAACTTCCATGAAGAAAGTATATCTCGCATTTGACCATTGTACCTTAAATTCATCAAAGTGAACTCTATTTTTATCATTAAGGTTCGGTTTGTGACCTAGCCTTGAGTGTTCGAGGCCATATGTTGGGATAGGTTTATCCAAATGCATTGATTCTAATTTATGGGTAAACTAGACTTCTATGAGAACAACTTTCATGAAGGAAGTGTAATTAGATTTGGACCCCATTGTACCTAGAAAATCTCATGCAAGTGGAGCTTTATTTGTATGGGCTAATCCATGATGGCGAACCTTGTTGCAGAAGACTCATTTCTCCAGGACCCCCGAGACACTAAGATGTCTCTAAATGATTATAGAAGACCAATAAAATTTATATGTGCCGAGAGTTATGAGTATGTATGTATGAAGGAAATTGTATAAAAAGTTATACACTAATATTATAATATTACAGATAAACATATTCAGATTTATTTATATTTAAAAGATATTTAACTCCGATCGTGGTGTAGCTAAGTAGGTACATATTTTTGTTATATGAAGACGTATCATGTACTTAAACGATCATAAGAAATATGTGAAACTATCTCACATAGTGTTCGTGAGAATTAATGACAAAGTGAATATCCATATATATGATATCGTGAATTATTCATGTATATGTGATATGTGTTTTGATATTTAAAAGATTGTTAAGAAAACAAAATAAAACTGATTGTTTTCTTACTTAATCGGTGCAGTCGGATAGATAGACATGCCTATAGGATAACAAAGTCGCAACATACCGCTTTTTACGTATAGAGTGACCCCGCTTAGTCGGCGACATGGATCCCATTTGGATCATTACAGTGGCCCCATTTTGGTCATACAATACAGTACAATTTATAAATCACTGTCTCGTACAATGATAGTACCTTCGGGTACATACAGTTCCGTCTAATGATCCACTTCTTTGGAATATGCAAGCATGACATAAGATGAGATAAAAATTTTGTAATGTTTATAAAAGGCATAAAACATGGAAATTACATGAAATGAAAAATGTAATGAAATTATAAATGATAGGATATAAGACATGAAACATAACTCATAAGGCCAAATATAATGAATGTCATGAATATGAAAATAAATCAATTAGTAGAATTGTTATGATTTATTACCTTATGTTGAAATGTTAGAGATAAGTGGTTAAATGTATATGTATATGTATAGTTAGATGCATTTGTACATGTGTTTGTGACTATCGTTATAGTGGTTGTCCATATTTATGGATCCCTACTAAGTTATGAAGCTTAGCACGGGTGTTTATCCATGTAGATATCAAGGGTGCGATGATAGAAAAGGACGTCCCACATCAGTAAAGGCCAACACAACATTAGGTACCCATCAATGATGTTTGGTTTGTTTTGAGATGATATACATATATTCTTGAAAACAATGAAAGGTTTTGTATATAACGTAATTGAATATGTTGATCACTTCAATGGTGAGGTATGATATTATTTTGTGTATATTTATATTTTTGTTAGTTTATATTTTCAAGATAATTGTTTAGAATTACATAAGTTAACATGTTTATAGTTCTCAGATTTGTGACACCCTTTCCTGACACGGGGTGCTGGGTTAGGGCGGCACAGTTAGGTGGTATCAGAGCCTAGGTTTAGGCGACTCTAGATAGAGTATAAGATAAAAATGCATATGTAAAGTAATGTGTTGGCCTGATGTGGATGTCTTTGTTTTTTGAATTGGATGAGCCGTCCCCCAAATCCGGTTGAAGAAGCTGCTAAAAGTGTTAACCCAAGGGAACAAGGGTTATTAACTTCTGATCCTTTTGAATTAGTCAGAAGTGAAAGCAATGTTCCTAATGAGCCAACATAAGCTTTGTTAAAGATTTCTCATGATATGGCTCGGGTATTAGAGCGGTTGACAGCCCCGAAAGCTCTAATAGATATGATGAGGAGACATGGAGCTGAGGAGTTCCATGGGACAAGTCTAGAGAAATATGATAAAGCCAAGTATTGGCTTGAAAGGCTTCAAAGGGTATTGGAGGAGGTGAGATGCCCTCCTAAGCAAAGAGTAGCTTGTGCGGTCTCGCTTTTACAAAGTGAGGCTTTTGATTAGTGGTAGCTTGTCTTGAAGCGTCCAAGGTTTCCAGACCTTATGCCTTGGGATTTCTTTGTCCAAGAGTTTCGGGCAAAGTATGTCACCGATATGTACAAGGAGGCCAAATGGAAGCAATTTCTGAATTTGAAGCAAAGAAGCCTATCAGTGGCTAAGTACAAAAAAAAATTTAGCCATCTTAGCAAGTATGCTCCAGAGTCAGTTATCACCAAAACATTTATGTGTAGACAATTTGTGGATGGTTTGAATGAGTCTATCAAGAGATATTTAGCACTTGTGACTTCTCTCCAACAGGTGAATTTTTATTAGTTGGTACAAGTTGCTATGAAGGTGAAGAATTACGAGCCAGTAGTAAAGAAAGGTTTATGAAGAAGAGAAGTTTTCAGAGGGCTTCTTTATAAATCGAGGAAAGAGTTAGGGAATCTCAGACTAAATCGATTATGCAATGACTCTTCTGAGGTAGAAAGCGAGGGCTGTGTGGCACTAGTTGCAGTAGAGGTGCTTTAGCTGGACAAGGAGAAACCCCAGAGTGCCCTCATTGCCATAGACGACGTTTGGGTTTTTACAGCTTATTGACAGGAGGATGCTTCAGGAGTGGAAGCGCAAACCATTTCATGGTGAATTGTCCTAGAGAGTCACGGGGTAATAGGAGCCTGCAAGGAAGTGGAAGAGGGAGATCTGTTGCACCACCTTCGACTCGGGATCGAGGGAGGTGGCTCGATTTAGCATAGGGTACGTGGAGGTACAGTGTTAGAGACAATGGATCATCCTATGCTTACAGCCCCATTACGAGCATATTCTATGAAGGCTCGTGAGGATCAGGATGCTCCTGAAGTTATTGCTGGTATATTTTCTCTATATGATATTGAGATGCATGCATTGATTGACCCTAGTTCTACCCATTCATATGTATGCATTGAGCATGTGTTGGATAAGATAACATAAATGGAGAGATTGTTATATGATATGCATGTAACGAGTCCCCTTGGGCAAAATGTTAATGTTAGAGTATATAAGAATTGCTTATGGTTATTCATGATAGGAATTTTCTCACGATTTGATTATACGCCATTTAGTGAATTTGATTTGATTTTGGTAATGGATTGGTTGTCTAAACACCGGGCTCTAATTGATTGTGATAAAAAGACAATAGTGCTTAGCTATTCTTATCAGTCTGAAGTGATAATATATGGTGTTTGTTATGGCCCAATGTCCAATGTGATTTCAGCTATGCAAGCCCAACGATTTATGAGAAAAGGATGTGAGGCCTTTTTGGCTTTGGTGCTTGACTCTAAAAGAGGTCAAATAGAATTGGAAAATAATGCAGTAGTGAGAGATTTCAGATGTCTTTCGGAAGAACTCTAGGAATTATTCACTTGAAGAGGTGGATTTATCATTGAGATTTTCTTGGGAACAACTCTTATTTTCGGCACCTTCTGAGGATGGCTCGACTAAGTTGAAAGAGCTAGAGATTCCTTCTGAGCTTACGGATGGGTTGACCCATTGATGTTTCTCCCTAGGGTGCGCTTGTTTTGTTTGTGAAAAAAAAGATGACACTCTACATATGTGCATTGATTATCGATAGATCAATAAGATGACAATGAAAAACAAGTACCCGTTGCCAAGAATTGAAGATCTATTTGATCAATTGAAAGGAGCAGTTGTCTTCTCTAAGATAGACATTACAATCAAGATGCTTATCGATTTAATGAGTAAAAGATCTTAGGCGTGCCCAGACAACATTTAAGATCTTTATGAGTTTTAGTAATGCGGGTTTAGGTTGACTAATGCACTCTGACATTCATGGATTTGATGAATAAGATGTTTCGACCCTATTTGGACTAGTTTGTGGTGGTATTTATTGATGATATATTATTATATTCTAGAGATGAGCAAGAGCATGAGCATCATCTACGAATAGTTCTGCAGACTTTGAGAGAGAAGAAATGTTATGCGAGCTTAGCGAAGTCACGATTTTGGATAAAAGGAAGTTTCATTCCTTAGTAGTATTGTGTCTATTGAGGGTATAAGTTGATCTGCTAAGGTTGAAGCGTAGTGAATTGGAAGCCGCCACGAGAAGTGTGATCAAAGTGAAGTTTCTTAGGCTTAAGCGAGAATATTATAGAAGATTTGTGAAGGGATTCTGCATCATAGCTTCTCCACTCACCAAAATTACTCGGGGAAATGAGTAAAGTTTGAGTGGACGAGCATGTCCAAGATAATTTTGACGATTGAAGGAAATCTTTGGTTGAAGCACCACGATGTTAGCGTAGCCTCTTCGGGTAAGAAGTATACGCTATAGTGATGCGAGGTAGTGCAGGTTGTGTGTTAATGCAAGATGGTAAAGTAGTGGCATATGCATCCAGATAGTTGAAGTCACATGAACAGAATTATCCTACACATGATTTGGAATTGATTGCGGTAGTATTTGCTTTGAAGATATGGCGATGCTACTTATATGGTGAAAAATGCAGAATTTATATAGATCATAAAAGTCTCAAGTATTTGTTAACATAGAAGAAGCTTAATTTGAGACAACAGAGGTGGTTGGAGTTGTTCAAAGATTATGACTGCATAATAGACTACCACTCCAGAAAAGCTAATGTGGTAGTAGATGCCTTAAGCAGAAAGGCAATGGCAGCTTTATTATTACATCACAATGAATGGAAAATAGTATCCGATGACACTATATTAGCTCAATTAAAAGCGTAGCTTGTTTTAAAGCAAATGATTATAGATGCTCAAAAAAATGATGAAGAGATGTAGAAAAAGGTACAATTGGTTAGAGATAGTGATAAGATTGATTTTTTCAGTAAAAGAAGATGGAAGTTTGTATTTCCAAAATAAATTATGTGTGCTATGTAACGCCCCAAAAATACCCTAGAATTTTTATAATAAAAGAAATATTATTATTATATATTAGGGTATAAGTGGGGCCAACTTAGGTATTTTCTAGAAATTTTAGATGAATATTATTTGTAGTTATTATCCAGAAATAAACCCCAGTGAAAAGAGAGAAAATATGGAAATTGTAAATGGGGACCTAAGGGTCAATTGTAAATAAGTTTATATGTCTAAGTGAAAATAGGAACTTAAATGAAAAATAATAAGAAATGGAGGACCTAAATATAAAAAGAAATAAAGAAAAGAAGAAAAAATCAAAAGGAAAGGGCGTGTGGCATGTAGGAAAGTGGGAGGAAGTTTCCTCCTTTTTAAAATACGATTTAGAGTGATCCATAAGAAAAGGAAAAAGAGAAAAATGGAGGTATTTTAGAGTGAGAAGCTCTCACTTCTCTCTAGATTTCCCAACGATGGTAAGTAGGTCAAGTGACGAAGGGGAAAGTCCTTCACCGTGTGAAGTACACAAGTAGAATAGGAATCGGGACTTTCAACAAACTCCATGAGGTAGGTCTTCTCCTACTTGGTCGTCTTCTCTACTAGGATTGTTGGGTGGTTATCGGCCTTAGGGAATGTATGGTTGCATTTTAAACCATGGGGCGCCTACATTGTGGTAGTGCGCGACTAGCCGAACCTTAGAGCTGATTTTTTGGGTACGAAGTGAAGGGGAATTTGGTAGTGCGTCCTTCTCGTAGTGTTGCCACATCGGTCTTGATGTTAGGCACCTGAATTTCTCGATTTGGACCTCTGTAGACTAAGTTATAGTCCTTTTGCGAGGTCGGCCAATTTAAATCACGGTCGGTCGGTCTACGGTCGAATTCAGTAGCGGGACCTTAGAATGGGTTTAGTGAAATAAAGGGAATTTGGCGGTGAGTCATACGTGAAAGTGTAGCCACATCAGTGCTTGATGTTAGGCACTAGTTTACCGGTCGGTCTCTGTAGACCAAGTTATGGTCTTTTTACTCGAGCAGTCAAATGGGTGAGAAATTAGTCAAGCGTTAATTAGGTGACGTTGGTCGTCAAGCGAAATTCGTCGAAAGCGGTGGTGCGTGGCGGTGGTCGTCGGTTCTTCGGGTCAGCTCGTGAAGTTGACTCATGACCTCAAAGCGGAAGAGTCGTATCTCGCGTTTGAACTCGATTTGGTGTTCTTGGACTCTATGGAAAGCCCATTGAGTCAAGGAATACATTGATATGCCCTGAGGAGGATGGCAGATGTCATACCGAGGTGTTGGAGCTGAGCTCGTCGCCGGTGCGGCTCGTCGGTTCGGTCGGCTCGTCGAGTTGACTACGCGCGATCGGCCCCGGAAGGTCATATCTCGCCGTTTGAACTTCCAGATTTGGGTGTTCTTGGACTGCATGGAAAGCCCATTGAGTCAGAATACGTGTATGCCTGAGGAGGATAGCAGATGTCATACCGAGGTGTTAGGCTGAGGCTCGTCACTTCAGTGCGGCTCGTCGGTTCAGGTAAACTCGTCGGTTGACTCGCGCGACCTCCAACGGAAGGTCATATCTCCTTGAACTCAGTTTGGTGTTCTTGGACTCCATGGAAATCCCATTGAGTCAGAATGCATTGATATGCACGAGGAGGGATAGCGGATGTCATCTGGGGTGTTAATTTGACTCGTCACTTCGGTGCAGCTCGTCAGGTTAATTCGACTCGTCGGGGTTGACCCTACGCATGACCTCAACCGGAAGGTCATATCTCACCGTTTGAACTCAGTTTGGGTGTTCTTGGACTCATAAATCCCATTGAGTCAAGAATACGTGATATGCCTGAGGAGGATAGAGATGTCATACGAGGTGTTAGGCGAGCTCGTCGCCGGTGCATTTCGTCGGTTAATTCGGCTCGTCGGGGGTTGACTACGCATGACCTCGACGGAGTCATATCTCCTTCGTTTGAACTCCAATTTGGGTGTTCTTGGACTCTATGGAAAGCCCATTGAGTCAAGAATACATTGATATGCCTGAGGAGGATAGAAGATGTCATACCGAGGTTAGACTGAGCTCGTCACTTCAGTGCAGCTCGTTAGTTCAGGTCAGCTCGTCAGGGTTGACTACGCATGACCTCCAACTTCGGAAGGTCATACCTCCTTCGTTTGAACTCCGGTCGGGTTCTTGGACTCTATGAAGCCCATTGGAGTCAGAATGCATTCATGTGCCTGAGGAGGATAGAAGATGTTTGGCCAGGAGTGATGGAGTCAGGCTCGTCGGGTCGGTCGGCTCGTCGGTTCGGGATTTGGCTGTGTATGACCTCGACTTCGGAAGGTCATAACTCCTTCGTCCGAACTTCGAATCGGGTGTTCTTGGACTCTATGGAAAGCCCATTGAGTCAAGAATCCATCTATATATATATATTGTTAAAAATTGGAACTCATATTAAACTCCGAAAATCAATCCACAACAGAAACTACTAGTACACCTGAATAATATTGTTCTTTAATGGTTTTGGAATAGGGATGACAGAGGAGAAAATCAAAGCGAGATTGAGATTCCAAGATTGGAATCAAAGTGCCAAGATTTTTGGGTTTGTTCTCACTGAATCCTATTCTTGTTTCAAGTTTTGCGTGTTTGTTACCGAGCTACATTAACATGTCAGTATCTTGAGTAGTTTGCAGCGTATGAATGAGTGTGTGAATATTAATATAGGAAATGAGTGCATAGATTAGTATATCCTTAGAAAGAGAATACGAAAGTGAATATCGATTAAAAATGTGATATTGAAAACCGAGATGAATGTGATTGTCATCGAAATGTAGAAAGAAATCGGACCAAATTCGACATCTTGAATTACATCCGATATCTTGAATGAACCACTTTGGCCAGGATGCACGTCGGCATCGATCCACGAAAACACCGAAATTGTCAATGTCCCACTTGGCGGGGATGCACCAATCGGCATCGTCATGATTGCGTATGGCATTGAAAGTAATACATGGCCGGGATGCCGATGGCGCCGTCGTGATAACATGGCATTTAGAGTGATACCACATGTCGGGGTGCACCAAGCGATCCGTCATGATGGGAGACGGTGTTAAATGTGTAAGTACATTAGAATAATAATAATAAGGCGGGATTCATCAAACGGAATCGTCGGAAGTGTAAATTGAATAGTTGAAATAACCAACATTGGCCAGTGTAAATGAGATTTTTATGTATATGCTTAAATCTCATAAATTAAATTGTGAAATGGTGTGCATTGAAATTGCATGATGTGATTTGGTAAATTATTTAGAAATTGAAAGCATGTAATAAATAGCATGAGCATTTGTTGAATTAATAGGCATGATTTAATGTTAAATGCATCTTGAGTTACACGTGAATATTGGAATAGAGTTTGTATAGAACCACTAAGCGCCAGAAAATGCTTGGCGTAGTTTATCTATGCGCGAGGTTTAATTAGACGGGAAGGGAGACAAGATCGTCTTGTGAGTCATAGAAGTCTGGCGTATAAGTATATACTCCGGAATCATTTGCATATCATCTCTTTTGAACAATTGGTATATTTTTTTTTAAAAAGGGTTAAACCCAGACCTTGATTTTGTATAATCATTTTGAAAGGAGCATAGACCTTCTTTGTAAATGTTCAGGGCCTCTTAGAATTGCATTGAAATTATAGTGATTATGGGCTTGCCCAGTGACAGCTTCATGACTAAACAAATTAAATAAGCGTTTTAATAAGATAAATGAAAATGTCGAGTAAACCAGACTAGGTTCGAATCATGTCCGGGTCGGTCGGGGAGTTTCGGGTCGCGACAAATTTTGAAAAAAAAAAAAAATTAATAAAAATGAAAAATAAAAGAATTAAACGGGCATCCCATGGGTTTCGGTACGGATCATGTCGGGTCGGCGGGCTTGGAAGTCGCTACATGCTGGGCGATAATGAAATTTGAAGAAAAGGTACTGTATAAAAACGAACTACGGTATTTACCATGCATTCTAGAGGTAACAAGATGTACCAAGATTTGAAGCAGTGTTATTAGTGAAAAGGAATGAAAAGGGATGTGACGGACTATGTGTCCAAATGTTTGACGTGTTAGCAAGTAAAAGCTGAACATCAAGTACCATCCGGTTTGTTAAATCCATTCCAATTCCGCAATGGAAATGTGATAGTATTGCCATGGATTTTGTGACTGGACTTCCCCTTACGCAAAGGAAGCATGATTCTGTATGGGTGATAGTTGATAGGCTCACCAAGTTGGGCCATTTTATACCAGTCAAGATTGATTATTCTATGGATCGACTAGTTTAGCTATATGTGGATGAGATTGTTCGATTGTATGGTGTTCCGTTGTCAGTTGTGTCTGATCGAGACCTTAGATTTACATCAAGATTCTGGAAGGAGTTACAGTCAACATTGAATTTTCGTCTCTATTCGGTACAACTTTTTCACCTGGACGGATGAAGCGTCAGAAAGATTGATTCAGGTGTTGGAAGATATGTTACGAGGTTGTGTTATGGATCTTCCTGGAAGTTGGAATAGGTATATTCCGTTGATGGAATTTCCCTATAACAATAGTTATCAATTAAGCATTGACATGGCACCATATGAGGTATGGCCAGAAATATAGAACTCTTGTATGTTGGATAAAATTGAATGAGCATAAAGTGATTGGTCTAGACATAGTAAAATATACATAAGAGAAAGTTCATATTATTCGGAAAAAGTTAAAGGCTACTAGTGATCGAAAAAATTCATTTGCCGATTTGAAGAGGAAAGATATTGAATATGAAGTTGGAGATAAGGTCTTCCTGAAGGTATCACCATGGAAAAAATTACTCAAATTTGGAAAGAAAGGAAAGCTGAGTCCGAGGTTCATTGCTCCTTATGAGGTTTTAGAGAGAATTGGACTAGTGGCTTATCGTTTGACTCTCCCTCCAGAGTTAGCCAAGTTACATGATGTTTCGGGTGTAATACATGCTTGGATACCGTTTAGATGGTGCATATCACGCGGTCTGAGAAGTCTGAGTGCAACGGGTTTCGTATGATGAAGAGGCAAAGGCTATTCTGGCTCGTGAAGTGAAGTAGTTGCGAAATAAACAAGTACCATCGGTGAAAGTGCTTTGGCAACACCATGACAGAGAGGAAGCTACTTGGGAGCCATAAGTGACTATGAGGGCACAATACCCGCAACTTTTTGATTCAGGTATGAATTTTGAGGATGAAATTCTTTTAAAGGGGAGAGAGTTGTAACACCCCAAATTATACCCTAGTAGTTAATTACAGTTTAGAGGTATAATAAAAGTAAAATTTGTATTTTTCTGGAATTTAAGTGCTAAGAGTGAAAAACGATAAACCCGGAATTAATCTAAGAGTCAAGGGTATAATGGTCAATTGCAAATTAAGGACTTAAGAGACATTAAGTTAAATGATGTTATGCCATATTAGAATTTGTGATAACTGATTTGCAAATGATAAAATGAAGATGGACTAAAATATAAAAAGAAGAAAGTTTAACCAAAAATTTTTGGCCAAACATGGCCTTGTAACAAAAAGGGGATAGAACCAAAATTGGTCTTATGAGAAGAGGAGTTCTCATTTTGGGTGTTTGGAGAAGAGAGCTAGGGCTTACGGGTTCTTGAGGGAGAAGAGCCATTTTTGGTTGCTTTCTCTTCAATTTCTTTGGAGATCTACTTGTTCAAGTGAGAAGGAAGAAGAAGAAGAAGAAAGGAAGAGGAGAAAGAGACTAAGAAGAAAGCTAGGGTTTTGGATCCTCAATGGATGAGTTTGGTGTGAAAAATGTGTAAAGAAACATGTAGGTATTTTAAGGGATTTGTTGTCAAATTTTTTCTAAAACCCCTGTTTTTATTTTGGCCATATCTTGGCTTAGAGACCTCCAAAGGGAATGATTCTAATTGGAGGAGAATCCTAAGACCCTTATCTTTAAATATTCAGAGGACCACTAGGTCAAATTATGGTAATATGAGCCCTGAATTTGGAATTCAATTCCAGTTCTCGGTTTTGACTTACAACCAGACCAGCCTTGAGTATTTGAGTCATATCTTGGGCTAAGTTGATCCAAATTGACTGATTCTAATTTCTGGATAAACTAGACTTCTTTTAGAATAACTTTCTTGAAGGAAGTGTATTCATATTTGGAACCCATTATACCCAAAAATTCATCAAAGTGGAACTCTATTTTCTGTTAGTTAAGGTTTGTCCAGACCAATCTTGAGTGTTTGAGTCATATCTTGGGATAGGTTTATCCAAATGCAAAGATTCCAATTTTTGGGTAAACTAGACTTCTAGGAGAAAAACTTTTAGGAAGGAAGTGTAATCAGATTTAGACCCCATTGTACCCAGAAAATTCACAAAAGGGGAGCTCTATTTTTAGTCAGTTAAGATTCGATGCAACGAACCCCTGTTTGTGAGAAGATTCCTTTGTGTTCTTCTATGTGACCTTGAGACACTTAGATGTATCTTAAATGATTATAAAAGACCACTATATGTGCCTAGTTATGAGTATGTAATAATGAAAATTGTATAAAAGTTATATGAATTAATGTTACATGATATAAGATAAATATATTGAGATGATTAAGATACGAAAAGATATGAACTTTGATCGTGTGAAGAAGAGTACATGTATTTTTGTTATATGAAGAAGCACATAATACAATCAAATGATCATAAGAAATATGTGAAACTATCTCACATGTTCCAGAGAATAATTATTGATAAATATCCCATATGTATCACAGAACGTGATGGTATTCATGTATATGGGATATGTGTTTTGATATTTAAGGTATTAAGAAAACATAATAAAGCGATTGCACATGACGGGTAGTTGGATAGATAGACATGCCTATAAGGATAACAATGCTGCAACATAAGTTTATAGACAGAGTGACCCTGTTTTGGTCGATGACATGGATCCCGTTTGGATCATTCTGATAGCCCTGGATTGAGGTCGTCTGTCTGTTATAGTTTATAAATCATTGTCTCATGTTGATAGTACCTTCGAATTTTTATACGATTCGAATCCATGATCCTTCTGGAATATGCAAGCATGACATAAGATGAGATAAAAAATTTATAATGTTTATAAAAGGCATAAAACATAGAAATTACATGAAATGAAAAATGTAATGAAATTATAAATGACAGGATATAAGACATGAAATATAACTCATAAGGCCAAAGATAATGAATGTCATGAATATGCAAATAAATCAATTAGTGGAATTGTTACGATTTATTACCTTATGTTGAAATGTTAGTGATAAGTGGTTATATGTATATGTATATGTATAGTTAGATGCATTTGTACATGTGTTTGTGACGATCATTATAGTGGTCGTCCATATTTATGGATCCCTACTAAGCTATAAAGCTTAGCACGGGTGTTTATCCTTATAGGTATCGAGGGTGTGGTGATAGAAAAGGACGTCCCACATTAGCAAATGCCAACACAACATTAGGTGCCCATCAATGATGTTTGGTTTGTTTTGAGATGATGTACATATATTTTTGAAAACAATGAAAGGTTTTTGTATATAACGTAATTGAATATGTTGATCACTTCAATGGTGGGGTATGATATTATTTTGTAATATGTAATATATATCTTGTAATATGATAATGTATATGTTTATATTTTTTGTAAGTTTATTTTTTAAAGATAATTGTTTAGAATTATATAAGTTAACATGTTTATAGTTCTCAGATTTGTGACACCCTTTCCTAACATAGGGTGCTGGGTTGGGGCGTTACAGAAACTCTCCCTGAGCATTGTACATGTTCCTCAGATTGGAGTTGTAGAGGTCCAGGCTCTTTGTCCACAGCTTCTCCCTATAGTTCAAGGAAGCTTCCATCTCCTCATCCCTTCTCTGGGTTGTGGTCTTGATCTTCTTCTGATGTTTTTTGTACAGGTACCCAAAGGCATCGGCCTTTTGCAGTAGGTTATGCTCCATCCCATTTTCCCTCACCTCCAGTATTTTTAGTAACTCCTGACCCCTCTTGAGTTGTTCATTAATAAAAGCCTTCTCTCTCTGCTTTAGTTCAACCCTCAAAATTTCTGTCTCTGATAGCCAATACCTCTCTCCATTATTCATCTCTTTGTTGGAGGGCTACTGCTAAAGTTTCTTATATTTTCTTTATTTGCTCTTCTAAATGTTCATCTTTCCACCTCAACTCTGCTCTAATTTGCCCATCCTT
Organism: Tetrastigma voinierianum; assembly: GCA_016808115.1. NCBI lineage: Eukaryota > Viridiplantae > Streptophyta > Magnoliopsida > Vitales > Vitaceae > Tetrastigma > Tetrastigma voinierianum. The sequence continues at coordinate 218,065 of JAEQBH010001681.1, forward strand.
CTCCTTCATCTCTTTTAGCATGGCTAGCAACTTTGAGTTGATGCTTTCTTTGGTTATAACTCTTTTTTTTTTCTTAACCCCTTTGCTTTAATGTAAACAACTGCTCTACACTGGGGCTCCTCTCATTTTCTCTTTCTGATTCTCTTTCCTCAGCTCCATTTGGAGCAAGTTCCCCATGTTCAACAGAGGGGAGAGCATTGACTGCTTTGAATTTGCCTCAAATCCACTATTTTCACTGCCGTCACCCTCACTAGAGAAAATGTTGGGGCTTGATCTCTGTTTTCTACTTCAGCTTTTGCCATCTTCCTTTTCTTGGTGGGCTTCACCCTCCCCTCTCTCTCCTCACTCTCCAATGGAGCTTTAAGGACTCCAGCAAAAGTGAGAGGTGAGGTCTTGGGGCACCTCTCCTCCTCCTCTTCATTGAACTTCACACCGCCCTTGATGCACAAAATTGTGATCAAGGAGGGGTAGGGGATATTTTCAGTAAAATTCCCCTTTGCATAATCCAGGATTGATTCCTCAATTATCCTTCCCACATTCACCTCATAGCCCTTGACCAACACATACAGGAGTATTGCGCGGTCTTGTCTCACAGTGGAGACATGTTTTGAGGTCTTCAACACTGAATTCAGAAAGTAGAACCAAACTTTACTGACTTTGGTGAGATCTCCTCTATTGATGAAGGAATTGGAGATGGTTCTTGTTCTCTACCATTCCCCTTGGCCCCCCGTGAGCTCTTTGGCAATCTCCTTAAAGTGAGGATTCTTATGGAGCTTTTCAAACTCTATGCAATCTCCTCATTCTTTGAGCTTGAATAGTTGGGAGAGGGCCCTTTCTCTAAAAGGCACATATTTCCCCCTAACATAGCAAGTTAGGTTCTTCCCTTTTCCTAAGTTAGCATAGAACTCTTTGACTAGAGTTCTTGTACTCGGCTCCATATGTTTGCATATTACCTCCCAACCTATGCTTTCCATTTCTTCCTTGAAGGGCAACACAAATTCCTTGAACCCCCTTTCTTCAATGAACCCCTTCTTGGCGAGAGTCTTCTTGAAAGTCTTTGCCCCCTTATCAAAAAGGAAAACCTTCTCTACTCCTGCACCACCTTCCATATCCTCTGCTTCCTCTCTCACTTCCTCATACGAGCAGTTCCTGGTTCTCACAGTTGTTCAGGCCACCTCTCTTCTGCGATTCTCCGTAATATTCGCAATCCCTTCTTCTGGAATTAGGAGAGGCTGAGGCTAGACATTCTTGAGTATAAAAAATTAAGGGTAAGAAGGAGTTAGGGCTCAGATGTTTGAAGAATTTGGTTTGAATTTTCAATTTTTCACTAAGTGTTTTCTTAAATAGGGAGGTTGCCCTAGGTGCAATTTCGCGACTTTGAGGAAATGTCGCAACATTGTAAATGCAATGTCGTGAATTTGAGTGTTGATGTCGCTACTCTGATTAACATTTTTAAGTGACTGGTCCCAATGTTGCAACTCTGTTGAAGTGATATCAAAACTGTAAGAAAATGTTGCGACATTGAAAACATTATGTCGCGACTCCGAGATGAATGTCGTGACTCGTTGAACCGATGTCACGTCTCTAAGAAAATGTCGCAACATTGAAAACATTATGTCGTGACTCCAAGATGAATGTCTCGACTCTGAATGTCGATGTTGCGACTTCGCTATGATGTCACTAATTAATACCCAAATAGTGCTGATTCACGCCCTTAACACTCTATGTTTTGAGCACTTTTTGTGTAGTAATCAGCTTAATTGACCTAGTTGACATGTTAAGGACCTAGCAAGGCTACTAATCAATTTTTGCACAAGTTTTTGTTGTTTTCAAAGGCTATATATCTCAAAGGTGGGAATTGAGCTCAAAGCATAGAAGAACCACCCAGGTTGCGGTTCGAGCTTGGAAGCTAGAAGGAAAGTAGAAGCGAAGCAAAAGAACATCAAAAAGTAGCCACCATAGTCTGTGAGGTTGTGAAATTTTCATGACCCTACGAGATTTCCACGAGAAATTCATGAAATTTTCGCAACCCTTGTGAAAATGTCCGCCACATTTGACTTTTTGAGCTATTTTTGTGTTTTTCCCACTTTCTCCCTATGTAATAGTGTTTTATTTTGTATATTTTGGTAAATTGTATTGGGTTGGGTGGTATAAAACACCCTTAAAAGACTTTGTACAGACATATTTGATATTATTGAAAATAGTTTTGGGATGCTTGTTGGAGAAGCTCCCGTTTTCTTTCATTTTCTCTCATTTTCTTTCTCTTTTTCTCACTAGCAAAATAGCCTATGAGGATGATTTCTCAGAGGATAAGTGGCTAAAACCCCTAATTCCTTGAAGTAAAAGGCACTGGGCAAAGGAACTGTGGCCAGACAGGGTTTCATGTTTTTAAAAGCGGGCAATTCCACTTTGTCATTAGTGATCTTTCCTTCAACTTTAGGTTTCGATCCCTTTGATTCACCTTGAATGGTTGATATTTGGTAAGATTTTGGGGCTCATTGGATACTTAATGCTAGATCCAGTGATGTTCATTAGTTATCACATATGGACTATTGGAAGGTGAAAATTCGAGAGACATGTTTTTCTTGGTGAGAACATTAATGGGCGTGAATGCCATTTTCAAGGATATTTAATGGTTTATAGCTAAATGAAGTGATTCGGGGAGATAACTATATGTTATCCTCCCCAATGCGAGGAAAAGACCAGAGAACCCCTCATTTGCCTAAGGAACCTAAGTCTAGTGACCTGATACTTCAAGGGACTTCTTTCCATAATTTAATCCATTTTATTTTCAGTTTTAACCATCAAAACCAACTCTTTTTATCACAACCCCAATATCCAAAATGAAATCACCAGTTTAAGCTCACTGTCAGTCATTTCCACGAAGAAAACCCATCTCTGTGAACGATCCTAGAACCATTATACTATAGTAGCTACGCTACGCTAGTATGAGGTATTAGGTTATAAATTTTGTTGATGAATACCCCATTGGTTCACGAATCAGTCACTATTGGAGTCGCGACATTGAAAACACGACGTCGCGACTCCGAGAAAATGTCGCGACTTTGAAAGCCAAATGTCGCGACTCTAATCCTGGTGTCGCAAATTTGGGAAATTCTTATGGTGCTGATTTCACGACATTGAAATGATGTTGTGACTCAGAGATGGTCTTTTCACTTTCCTGATCCTTACTTGTTTTCTTCACTATTATCATTCAAGCACACTCAATTCAAGAAATTTTCAGCAAATCATTCACAGATATATCAATGAAACACAGATTTTTATCTTAGAAATTTACAACAATTTAAATGATTAAATCTAACTAAACTAAACTAAGAAAAATGAAAGAACTTCAATCAATCAAACAAAATTTAAATACAAAAAAATAAACTTGAAATGAAAAGAAATAACAGTAAATAAAATTTAAAAGAATAAAGTAAATAAAATTTAAAAGAATAAAGCAATTGGAAAATTCTCACAGAGATTTCATTGAAGCTCAAATTAACCAACAATCTGACAATAACCAACAATCTAGGTTGCCTCCCAATAGCTGTTCAATTTAATGTCCTTAGCTAGACATTGTTGTCATGTGTTCTCTTTTCAACAATTTCTTCGCATGATCTAAAGTACATTCTTCATTCGAATCCTGCAAGATAATGTTTAGGTCTTTGATATTCACTTTGAACTCATTCACTGAATCACATTCTCGGTGTCGGCTCGAAAGGTTGCAGCGCAATTCTTTTGTGTAAAGACCACTCCACCTTGACTTAACTTTCCTTGGGAATAGTCTGGGCCTGGAGTTGTATAGTAGGACTAGCTCTCTTACCTTGAACTCTTTCCTCAACATTCTCTAATCATGCCATTTCTTAGTCTTTTCCTTGTAGATCCTTACATTATCATAAACTTTATTTCTCAGCTCTTCCATTTCATTCAACTGAAGAAGTCTCTTCTCCTTAGCAGCTTGGAAATCACAGTTAAGCTTCTTAATTGCCCACATAGCCTTATGTCGAGCTTAGAGATGTGAGGCTTTCCCGAACACTTAATCTTGTATGGGGACATTCTGATAGAAGTCTTGCTCTGTGATCTGTAAACATGATACATCATTTAGCTTCTTGACCAGTCTTTTATACTTGTATTCATTGTTTTCTCCAGTATGTTCTTGATCTTCCTATTGGATATCTCAACTTGCCCATTTGATTGAGGGTGATAAGCCAATCCATGCCCATGCCTTACTCGTATCATAACAAGAGTTTTGCAAGCAAGCATTTTACTTGAAAATGGCTCACTCACCACTAATGATTGTCCTTGGGACTGTATTTTCGATATGTTTCTTTGAACAGCCCAGCAGTTGTGTTTGCATCATTTCTAGAGATGATTATGGGTGCAGCCCGTTTGGATACATAATCCACAATTAGGAGAATGTATAGATTTCCAAATAAAGGTGGGAAGGGTCCCATGAAGTCTATGCCTCATACATAAAAAATTTGCACCACCAAGATCCCTTGTAGAGGCATCTCATTTCTTCTATTTATATTACCCATTCTCTGGAATTTATCACAATGCTTTACCCATTCAAAACCGTCTTTGAATAATGTTGTGATAATGTAAGTCGATTGGAAAATTTTATGAAGCATTACATCTCTGATGTGACACTCCATGGTGATGTATGACATTTGTCTAGATTTTAGCCTCCTTGGCTCCCCGGTACATCCTTGATGTTTAATATGCCCCTCTTCTACTTGATAACATCTAAATATGAATCAGCATATGTTCTCAGCTCCTCTTCTTGATAATTGATTATGATAGCGCCAATTCCACAAGCTAAGTAATTCACCATATCAACGTACTTGGGTACTTGAATTGATAATTGGAATAGCTACTCATAAGGGAAATTTTCTTCTATTTCAGTCCATTTTTCATCTTCGGTAGGCTTCTCTATTCTGAATAAGTGATCAGCTATCACATTATCGTTGCCCTTTTTGTCCCTGATCTTTATGTCAAATTCCTACAGCATTAACACCCATATGATCAATCTTGGTTTAGCATCCTTCTTTGCCATCATGTATTTGATTGTTGCATGATCTGTGTGTATGATGACATGAGATCCCAATATGTATGGCATGGACTTCTCACAAGCAAAGACCATTGCCAACATTTCCTTCTCTGTGGTTGAATAATTCTCTTGAGCCTCATTGAAGGTCTTGCTAGTATAGTATATTGCTCTGAAGATCTTCTCTATTCTTTGTTCTAAAACAGCTCACATTGCATAGTCACTGGCATCACACATGATTTCAAAATCTTTTCTCTAGTCTGGTGTAGCCATGATGGGTGCTATGACCAATTTAGCTTTGATCTCCTCAAATGCAGAACTGCATGCTTCATCAAATTCAAACTTTGCATCCTTCTCCAACAGTTTGCACAATAGCCTTGCAATTTTTGAGAAGTCTTGGATGAACCTTACGGCAAATCCTGCATTACAGAAAACTCGATTCCCTTGATATAGTTGGTGGAATCGAGTTTTGATCGAGAAGAAATCTTGGCTTAGTCAACTTCGAGCTTCTTTGCATAAATTTTATGCCTAAAACTATGCTATACTGTCTACATAGAAAGCGAAACTTTGTGCGGGTTTTGGGGACGGGTTGCATATTCAGCAAACGTTGTTTGGTTGAAAGACTGTTTATAGAGCATGGAGCCCATATCTCTGAAGAAATCATCCATAAAAATTTCCATTACCTATTCTACTAAATTTAAAAGATGGACATCATACATCTTTGGAAGGTAACAGATGCATTGCACAATCCAAATGGCATTCTTCTAAAAGCATAGGTGTCATATGGACATGTAAATGTGGTCTTCTCTTTATCCTCAAGTGCTATGGCTATCTTATTGTGTGAAATATCCATCCTAGAAAGCAGTGGTAAGTGTCATCTTAACATGTCAACATCGCGGTCAATGAATGGCAGAGGATAATGATCCCCTTCATAATGCTTGATGTTCGCTTTGCATGTGTGCAATCTCTCCATCTAGTCACGATCTGGTAGTTTATCGACACATTTTCATTCTTATCAGTCATCCCTTTTTTTGGTAACTACATGAATTGGGCTTACCCAAGGACTATCTGATATTGCATATATAAAGCCTGTATTTAGCCATTTAAGAACTTTTTTCTTCACTACCTCTTTCATGACTAGATTTAGCCTCCTCTGATGTTCAATTGAAGTCTTTGCATTCTCCTCCATGAGGATTTTATGCATGCAAACTGATGGGCTGATCCCTTTCAGATCTTCTATTGACCATGCAATAACTTCCTGATGTTTTCTAAAAAATTTCACCACTTTCTACTCTTACTCTACAGTTAAATCAATTGCTAATATTACATGTTTAGACCTTTCTTCACCAAGGAATGCATATTTCAGGTGCTTTGGCAACTCTTTTAGGACAAGACCTTCAAAGCTTTTTTCTTCCACCTAGATTTTTTCTTCATTTTTTAGACTATCTGTACTTCTTTCATTAAAGCTCATAACAGTTTCTGCAATCAGCTCTTCCTTCTCAAAATCATCAATATAGAATGAAGAAGAGATGAAGCCACTAAATGAGTCTTAACATTCAGATAGTCACTGGCGTCGCTTCACAACTAGGAGTCAGATTGCCAACTCATACATTTAGCTTGTTCAACATCATGTTGTTTCAAACTTTTGTTAAGGTTGAAGTGTACTTCCTTTGTCTTAACTCTCAAGGTAAGCTCCCATTTCTTCACATCTATCAAGGTTGCTCTTATGGCTAGGAATGGTCTGCCAAGCAAAAGTGGAATCATCTTCCTCTATGTCAATCACAACAAAGTCATATGGGAAAATGAGCTTTCCACCTCGGACCAAAGACATCTTTCGTGATTCCTTCAGTTTGGGTAATGGACCCGTCTACCATCCGTAGGACATTGTATGGAGTTGAACTCCCCAAACTCAGCTCTTTCTACCATGGACAGAGGCATCAAGTTAATGTCAGACGAATCACATAAAGCTTTACCAAAACTCATGGTTCCCACCGTGCATGGTATCGTGGAAGCTCTGGATTCAGATTTTGGCGAGGTAGATTCTTATGAATTATAGCACTGCAATTGGAAGATAAGCTCACCACTCTCCCTTCATCCAACTTCCTTTTCTTGTTGATAATTTCTTCCATAACTAATATGGTGTGGCATTTCCGAGCTAATGCCTCAGCCAGTGATGCGTCGGGTTTCAAGCTTCAAACATCGAGGAATTTATCATATCGACCGGATCCATTGATTGCTTCAATTTCTACTTAATGGGATAGAGGTTGATAAGCTACATCCTCCTTCTCAGACTGCCTCTTCTGGGTCACTTCTAATCTGCTCCTTTAGTCAGCCGAGCCTTTATTGAGCACTCTATTTTTACATTGCTTTTTCTCACTATTTGTTGAATTCTGCTATGCTTTCTCAGTTTCAACCTTAGTTTGTTTCTTCTTAGCTTCTTTGTTTCCTTTCAACTCTTTGCCACCCCTTAATATGATGGCCATGTAGTCTTTTGGATTTTTCTTGGTGTCACAAGGGAAAGAGTCCCTAAACTGATTCAACATAGCAAGGGCTAACTGCCCTACTTGAGTTTCTAGATTCTTCGGGGAAGCATTTGTGTTGGCCTGAAACACAATTGTGTTTGCCTGTAACACTACAATGTCAGTAAGCTTCTACGGCGTAACATTATCCTTTGCTTCTCGTACATGCAAGTCGCGATATGATCTTCAAAGGATAGAATCTCCTCGTCTCTTTCATTCTGATTTGTCAGCTTCCTAACCACCCTGTTGTTGTCCTTGGAAACCAGGTGGTGCATGGTTTTGATAATTATGTTGGAAATTATGAGCTGGTCTTGGACCCTGCTACATTCCACCTCCATAAGAAAAGTTCTCATGGTTTCTCAAGGATGAGGTGTAATGGTTGGAAGGTTGTTGTTTGGCTTGAAATTGTAGCTCCTATTTTCATTGATGTACTAAGCTTCTTAAACTTGATAGGACTCATGATTTAAGTCCCTCATCAAGAACACATTTCACAAGATCTCTTCCATGGGCTCCTACTTCATTATAGGAATGACCTCTTCTTTCTTGGTTGTTCATCCTATTCATGATTGTATCTAGCTTAGCTTGAATGGTTGACATCTTGTTCAACTCAATTACTCCACCTCCTCTCAGCTTACTACTGCTCCCTAAAGCTTCAAATGGAGTATGTAGTTTCTCTTTACTAGTTCCTTTATCAGTTGAGTAGCTTTCTCAAGATTCTTCCTCTCGAATGCACTACCGCAGGCCGCATCCATAAGCCTTCGACGCAGATGGCGGGCATAGTAGAAGATATCCATTCGAATACTCCTTCATTACCATGCATCGATGATCTCTCAAGAGCGCCGCTTGTATCTCTCCCGCATTTCGCAGCGATTCGCTTTCTTTTCAAAGCAACGATTCCTTTCCCTCCAAGTGAGAGCATGAGGAAAAAATCTGCTTAGATATGCCTTTACCAACTCCTCCCAGTTGTTGACTGAGCTAAAAGGCAAGGACTCAAACCAACTGGCTACTATGTCCCTTAGAGAAAATGGAATTAATTGTAGTTTGATCACATATGGATAGACTCCATTCAACTTCACTGTGTTCTCCATTCTCAAGAATCCGCCTGTGTGCTCATTCTTCCGATTCCTCACCGGGATGTTCAGGAATCCACTGTCGCCGCACGTGTAATGAGGCGGTTTACAATTCAGCATAGCCTCTATAGCCGGGTCGCTTTCTATTTACAAAGTATCTATCCTTTAATGATCGGGTTCAGAAGTCTTCTCTATGATCCTTTGGTTTCGCTGAGGTCTATCATTTACAAATAAAACCCGGTATTATGATTAGCCTCCTGATCTACCATGATTGATGCTTCACGTCGTCTTTCTTTCTTCATATTTTTTATTGTCTACTATAGAATCAAGATATAGTGGCAATAATCGCCTCGTTTATGCATGTAAGAATCACCTGAAATTATAGAACAATGAAATCAAAGTGAGTTCACTGGATAGACATTGATTATAACCTAGTTAGCACAAAAGAAAGACATGCACTGAATCCACTTCTTCATTTAAAACTAATTTTGTATTTTCTTATTAAAAAGTGTTGATAAAAAGATAAAAATGTCCAAATTAGCAATTTTCTTTTTGGTTGGAATATCGATCTTTAAACTTCTACTTCAATCCTTGACAATAGCTCCAAAAACTTGTTATGACCAAAATGTTTGTTCAACTCATTTCTGACATGGCTACCAAGGACTCATTCAATTCCCAAGATAATTTTTTCAAACTTGTTAGACCAAAATTGATATATACCGATTCATGGTTTTACGGTAGTTAATATAATTAAAATTAGTTTATCTAAAAGCCTAAGTGCAAGGAATGGTACAAGTAATAAAATGATTATAAAAGTCAAGATATCATTCTAATATGATTTGATGAGATACCTTAAAGATCAGCACCAGCGCTCAAGATCATCACTTATTTGAACTTCTAACTTAAGATTGATTAACTGAAAATTAAAATGAATGAAGGTTTTTATACAATTTTTGAATGGAAAAGCAATAATAAAAATTAAATAGATTGAGGGTTTCAATCGAGTTAAATAATCGAAATGGGACCAATATTCTAATCATCAAATTGCATAAGGATCAATAACAATATAGTCATGAACTTGAAGTTTGGATTTGTCCAAGAGTAGAGTAGTATAGCATTGGAATACCTTCTGACACTATACATTTCACTCATTAGAACACCATATTCCTAAAACATGTCAATAGTTCTAGACATCTACTTTTAGGATTTGATCATTGTGACGCCCCCAACTAGGCATAAGGTGTTAAGCGAGGGTGTCATTTTTTTTTCTTGTTTACTATAAACTTATAAACTTTAAGCTTATTCATTCATATAATGTTAAACATTTAACTTATAGTATATTCTCAGAGCAATAAAGGATTACAAAATATATACAAGCTCATATATGGAAGTATCTAACATTTACAATATTTATGTATTAAGAAAAGAAAATATTAAATATATATACATTAGACCAAATGGTCTTCAAAACCACCGAGTGATGTGTTGACTTCTGACGCTGACGCGATTGTTCTATCCTTCCGGGTTTCCTTCTTCAGACTCTGGGCTACGGATGAAATAATCTGCTAAGCTTATAGTTTAAATGGGAATAAATACATATAGGACGATATTCTTAATTTAAAGTTATCAGACTATAGATAATCATATATAACTTTTAATATCATTGAGATATACACATGCTTATTCATGTTTTGAACATATCATTTATAGATATGCTTCTACATATATCATACTTATTCATCTTATACTTATTCATCTTATCATGTTTCATTCCATATCATCTTTCATTTACGTTTTTGTTCTTGTACTTATCACCGTTTCACGATCACTATGATAAAGAATGCTATTTCTGGTATCATGTCATGCCATTTACATATTCTCGCTACTTATCTTATATTTCATGCTGCAAATATTCTTGAAGTGGATACTGAAAAACCGTATGTACTGGCGCTGGTACTATCACCGCACGAGATGCTGATCTCTATCTCGTATGACCCAAACTGGCCAACAGAATGATCCAAACTGGATTCAGCGGCCATAACCAAAACTGGGCCTCGATATCTGAACCTGTATGTTGTAGCAACTATATCCTGCAGGTGGTGTCATCGACAAACTAATTATTCATGTTGTGCACTGGCTTGTAGACTTCGCTTAACAATCTTTCGTATTAGAAAAATATCTCATATACATGAATAACCATCGATATCATGTATACTTATGGATATTCATGACAAGAATTCTGGTAATATTTTAGAACTATTTTTTCATATAACAAAATTATATAGTGTATTTAGCTTTAAATATCTGAAAATATATGTTAATACAATTATATTACTATGGATGTATTATTTATATGGATAATATATTTATATAACCTTTTATATGCAATTTCGCTTCTATAACCAATTCTCGCCTTAATACGTAGTGCAGCTCCTAAGTCCATTTTTTAGCTTACTTAATTCTACTTAAAAGTTGTTCCCTCCGATGTCTAGTTTGTATAGAAATTTGAATCACCTCTATCTGGACTAAAGATAACTCAAGTTATGATTTAAACAAACTTAATTACTCCGGGCCAGGGACCGTTGAGATGATTTGCGATCAAATTATTCTACTTTGATTTAATTTTCAGTCCAATGGAGTCTAAATTTAGATATACTTTATTTAAGGAAAATATTTGTTCTCTCGGGTTCAGGTTTTATCAATTGAATCATCAATTTGGATTAGTGAAACTCAACTTATATTTTAATGTTTGGGGCTGAGTTCTAATCCAAAACTCAGATTAAAATTGACCAAAATGTAGAAAGATTACTTGATAAATTTTCCGTCCAATTGAGCCCAAATTATATACTATATTTTAATATTTGTTCCTAGAAGTCTAATTTACCTTAAATTTTAATCACCTTAATTTTTTGAGTGAGGATGGATGTTGTGCTTAAAATAAAAACAGATTAGTTAAAAAAATGGAGCAAGATCTCCCATAAACCCAACATTTTTCTATACAAATTTTTCTCTATTGAGGAATTACAAACTAAACCAAATAAGGATCTTACACAAAAGGAATGCCAAACCTCCAACAAGTATCCATACCATATCCAAAAATCCATAAAAACTATACAAACAATTCCTATACTTGATCTTTCTGAAACTTCTTCTCTTCCTTCTTTCTTTCTTCTTTCTTCCTTCTCTTTATCTTCTTCTTCTTCTTCTCCTTTATCTTCTTCTTCTTCTCCTTCTTCTTTTCTTCTTTTCTCCCTTATCCGTTTTGCTTTCCTATCCAAAGACCAACATGAGATACTTTGATTCCAAAATAAGGCCATTTTGGCCTTATACATTTTTGCCTTCTTATCCATTTTTTTCATTTAGGTCCTTCATCTCTCTATTATTTTAATCTAACTATTCAAATTCCACTTTGGCATATGAATCCATTAAATGAGAATTTGGTCCTAAATTAAATTACCAATTTACTGTCTTTATATAAATCTTGCTTCTCATATATTTTGTTTTGGTGCAAGATTTTATTCAAAATAGTAGATTACTTTTATTATACCCAAAACATGCTATAAACTGTCAAAGGTATAATTTGGGGTGTTACAACTCTCCTCTTGAAGAATTTGGCCATCTACATTCATAATTCGATTCAAAGAGTTGCGAACATCAGGCTCTCATATTGCTTCGTCCCAAGTAGCTTATTTTCGCCATGGTGTCATGCAGCACTTTCACTAATGGTAGTTGTTTGTTCCAAGAACTATTTTCACCTTCAGCCAAAATCGCTTTCGCTCCTCATCATACCCATAAATCCTCCTTTACTAGACTTTGCACGGTAGTGACACAATAACTATAGCTGATAATATTAGGCAACCCTAAGTCAAAGATTTGGCATTCAAACCCTCGTGGACGACCTTGACTCACCCCATACCGCCATTCCACGACGCACACCCTGCGCGAACTGACACCAGTTTAACCACGGTGCGCTTTAGCACCATTGCTTTTAGCGCCATGGCTGTGAACAGAGTGAGAAGCATTATACGATCAGAAATAGTTTGACTCTATTTTTTGGATATAGGTAGTTTTGTTTTGAATTTTATTTTATTTTTATTTTATTTATTTATTTTTAGAATGGTGATTTGAATAACAATGGATACATTAACAACCATCAACCTCAAATCACCCTCCACTTCAACAACTACAAATAATATAAATCTTCAACAAGTGTGGCAAGTCAACCATGGAACTTGTACATTTATGGAGCTTAGTTCAGAATTTACCCAAAATACCCTAATTTTTTTTATTAAGATAAATCGAAACAAACTTTGGTTTTTTCCGGTGAAATTAAGAAATGATTAAAATGATAATTGATAAATGTTGAATGATATATGATTATATGATAATGTCAAGTGCAAATGAATATGTGAGTATATAATTAAATATTATATGTTAAATGAGAACTTAATTAAACCCGAAAAATGAATTATTAAAAGGGCAAATGGAATTTGGTAAACAAGATCAGGTCTAATGAAAATGGCTAAGCTAAAGTGAATTAAATTTAGACAAAAAAATGGTAAATGAAGATGGAGAGTTAAATGCAAAAAATGAGAGCGAGATTTTAGAATAGCCAATATGCCTTGTGGATCAAAGACCCAAAAGTGGTCTAAGAATACCACATTTGTGCAACCTTGGAGCAAAAACGTTTTGAGAGAGGAGGGAGAAACCTAGGGTTGTGTGGAGATCAAACCTTGGTGAGAATCACCTACATTGAGCAAGAATTTTGCTAGAAGGAAGAAGGAAGAAGCAGGGCGAAAACAAAGAGATTCAAGGTAAGAAACATAAACCTACAATTTTATTTTATGATGTTTGGAGTTGGAAAAACCCTAAACTTCCATGGATTGCTTAGATTGGTTGAGAATATATTAGGATGTTGTTAGGAGTGATTGACATGCTTTATTTTGAGTTTTGAGGTGTTTTGGAAGAAAATCACGAAGAGGAAATTATGGTGTTTCAAAGGAGATGCTGTCAAAAATTTTCCAAACCCATGCTTTTGTTTTAGCCATAACTTGGCTGGCTTCTATCCAATGAGACCAAAATTACAAGCGGCTAATTAGACTTATAGAGAAACTCCTGAAGTAAGGGTACCCGAATTTGGATCCAAATTGGACCCAGAAATTCGTTGAAGTGATGTCTGCTTTGATAGCCCTCAGTTCCACCTCGAAACAGCTTATGTGTTTTGGAGAAGTTCTGTACTTAGGCCATAAGTTGAGTTTCACTTATCCTGCACTGAGTAGATTCAATTCTCTTGGGTAAACTAGACTCTCTATAAGAATAATTTATTTGTTAAAGGTATGTACCTTAAATCCCAAAAGTGCCCATAAATCCTTCAAAGGAGCTATGTGCAAGAAAAAATTCTAGTTTCTGTTTTGCAAATTAGAGTTTGTCATAGAAAATTCCATAACTTGAGTTTTTGTGATCCAAATTGGATGATTCCAATTGGAGGGGAAACCTAAGAACCATAGCTGAAAATGAGTAGAAGTAACTATTACCAATTTATGGATTTAAGACCCCTTAAATCGAGAATAATAGTAGGTACCTGAAAGAGAATTAACGGAATCACATCGGTTATAAAACAAATGTTTTATATTGGCCTCGTTGTACCAAATGACTGTGCTTGGATTCCGATATCCAGTATACCGAAAACATGAAGAATTGCAAGGGCGAACGGAAATGACTTTGAGATTTTTGACATATTGGAATTGAAATGCATGATTGCAAATTGAAATGTTAAGAAAGTTATGGAATATGCATGATTTGTGATTTGAATGATTTATTGCATAAGAAAGTGCATATTTGAATGATCAATGAACTGTGAAAGGATGTATATGTGATATGAATATGTATTGTATTTGCATGGACTATTTAAAATCAATTCGTGGAACACTACCATACCGTCCCGCTTAGGCTACTTCTGGACGAGGACACATCAATACATTCGCTTGCGCGCATCGCTAATTTGACCCCTATTATATACCCACATTTATCTTATGCGAATTAAAGGTTAATCATTCTATTAAGGGTTTTCAAATCACTCATATAGCAAAATACTGCAGATAGTATGTATGTTTGTACAAACTATTCATTTTAATAACACCGTGAAATTTTCATATGCAAATCAACTCGTCAAATCAATCAAACAAATCGACATGCTTTTTTAAACATTTAGAACAAACATTTAAATTCTGAAACAAGAATATGAGAGAGGAACAAACATATCGTTTATTAAGGCTTAACACGCATATGCAATATTGACAAACTTTCACAACTAATCGGGTCAAATCATACAGTGTGAAGTTTATAAATAAATATTTCACAAACAATTCTTGAAATGAGGTTGTGTAGGATACGGAGAACAAAAACCAATACTTGAAATAGGAAAAAAAAAGACTTAGAACAAACCAAAAGATTGTCGCCCTTTAATTCCGCTCGAATCCAATTCTCAACCTCGGACTTTCCTCCTCGTTAACCCCTAATCCATCACACATATTTCACAATCAAAGAATAATCAAAGAAAATCATTTGTGCATTCTAGATTTAGAGTATTAGGCTGATGTTCACCCAATACACCCACTTGCCAAATTTTCTCGTACTTGAGCTATTTTTCAAGATCCTTCTACAAAAATTATATCTCTATGAGTCTATTTTTAGTAGGAATTTGAATCTCATCTCATTTCGATCATCCAAACTCAAGTTGGTTTAATATTTAATGTCAAATTGGTCAAGATACCTCAACTCACTGACACTATCACATTCTCGATTTATGTCTTAAATCCATAAATTGGTAATAGTTACTTACTCATTTTCATCTATGGTTCTTAGGTTTCCCTCCAATTGAATCATCCAATTTGTCTACAAAACTCGCTATGGAATTTTACATTTAGACAACTCTAATTTGCAAAATGAAGCGTATTTTTTTCACATAGCTCCCTTCAAGGATTTATGCATTTTTGGGTTACAATTTTTATACTTTCCTTAAAGTAAATTATTCTCATATAAGTCTAGCTAACTAGAATTTTGACCACTCCAATTAGATAAGTGAAACTCAATATGGCCTAAGTACAAAATCCTTCCAAACACATAACTGCTTCGCACTGAACTAGAAATTTATCCGGAACAGAGCATCACTTCAACGACTTCTGGGTCCAATTGGGTCCAAATTTAAAATTTTTACTTAGGGAGTTTGTTCTACTATAAGTCTAGTGTACTTAGCAATTTGAATCACCACTAGATAAGAAATGCACCAAGTTGGTGCTAAAATAAAAACATGGGTTTAAAATTTTGACAAAGATCTCCTTTGAAATACTATATTTTTCGTGATTTTTTCTTCAAAATACCTCTAAATTCTTCAAAAATAAATCATGCCAATCACTCCTAATAACATCCTAATATCATCCTAAACTGTTCTAAAAAATCCCATGTGGATTTAGGTTTTCCCCTAACTCAAACATCATAAAAATAAAATTTAGGTTTGTGTTCTTACCTTGAATCTCTTGTTCTTCAAGCCCTAGCTTCCCTTCTTCCTTCTAGCAAAATTCTTGCTCAAACAGGGGTGATTCTCCACCAAAGGTTTGATCTCCACACAACCCTAGGTTTTCTCCCCTCCACTCTCTCAAACGTTTTTGCTCTAAGTTGCACAATGTGGTATTCTTTAGACCACTTTGGGTCTTTAAGTCACAAGGCCATATTTTGGCTATTCTAAAATCTCATTTCTATTTTAGACATTTAACTCTCCTATATCTTCATTTACCATTTCATCTAGAATTAATTCATTGGCTTTAAGCCATTTTATTAGGACCCTTAGGTCTTCATTTTACCAAATTCTATTTTGCTCCTTTTTCATTAGTTAAATTTTTTCTGCCTGGGTCAATTTCTCATTTAGCATATAATATTTAATTATATAATTGCCATATTCATTTGCACTTGACATTTATCCATATAACTAAGATATCATTTAACATTTATCACATCATGCACTATTTTTACTTTGAAAACTAAAGTTTGAATTTTTTGAATTTATAAGAATAAAATAAAAAATTTAGATTAAATAAGTATAAACTTTCCTCACTTCAGAAATTTCATCAATTAGATATCAAAGAGAGCAGATGGTTGCTTCATGACTTTTCAGCCTTTCCAATGGCTTCCTGCCTTATGGTTTCTCCACAAAGACTTCTGACTGTCTCGAATCTTCTTGTTCCGCAATTCTTTCCCACTTCACGAGCCAAGATCTCCACCGTCTTCAGCCATAGGTCAATCCGGGTCTAAGCTCAATTGTCCCGATGAGACTACATGTGATGGGAAG
This sequence comes from Tetrastigma voinierianum, assembly GCA_016808115.1. Taxonomy (NCBI): domain Eukaryota; kingdom Viridiplantae; phylum Streptophyta; class Magnoliopsida; order Vitales; family Vitaceae; genus Tetrastigma; species Tetrastigma voinierianum. The sequence continues at coordinate 235,048 of JAEQBH010001681.1, forward strand.
TCCGACGCAGACTCTTTCAACATCAAACATGGAATACGTTATGGATCTTTCCAAGTTCGAGGTAATGCCAATCTATACGCTAATGGACCCACTTTTTCAATCACTGAGATATCACAAATCTAGGCTCAACTTGCCTTTTTTCCGTAACCATCACCTTCTCTTCCAAGGCTGGGCCACATTTTCGTGGTTGATCACGCGATCTTCGATCAACGTTCTTTTTCGTTCGAGACTTTATCTATTCCGTACACTCAGCCTTTCTGATCATTTTTTCTGGCCTGCAATCAAGCTCGACCAACGATTTTCACCAACTCCTGGCCCAACAATCGTTGTTCCGCATTTTCCATATAATGCCGGCGCGCCATCTTCAACGTTTGAACGAAGCGTTATTGCATACAATTCAATCGAGAATGTGTTCATCCGGAACTATACCTCGCGAACGCACCTAAAGACACCTCCCACCGATCACTCTTCCACATTCATCCGCTCATGTAACAACAGATCGAATTCACCGAAAGCCTGGCGTTTAATTTTCTCAAATCTTCGGCGGTAAAACCTCTGATTCGTCTAGAAATGAATGGAGAGAGAACCAGTAACTCCTAACTGATTTGACATAACTCGCTTTAGCTTGTCAAGAGAGGTCAGCCTGGGTTTCCTCACTAAGAAGTGAGTCGATTGGGTCAATCTGGCCCACTACAACCCAAACCGAAGTCATGCTTTCTCCCGTCAATGGTAACCCAACTACAAAATCCATGGTAATTCTGGCCCATCTTCCACTCCTTATTCTATAGTTGTAGATCCCGGTTGAACCTCATGTCGCCTTACTTAAAACCAAACACTGGGTTACAAACTTCATAGATTTTTTTCATCTTAACCACCTTAATTATTATTTTTGGGTCTTGATACATCTTTGTGCTACCGGGATGGATAGCAAAAGATCCACTATGTGCCTCTTCAAGTATGGCTTTCCTCAAATCATTATCACCGGGTACACAAACTCGATCTTTATAATACAAAACCCCATCTTTATTTATCAGAACGATTACCATTTCCAGGGAATCTGACTTTTACGGTACATCACCTTTCATCTTTCTTTATGCCTTTGAATTTGAATCTGAATTAACTTGGTCGCCGATTAATTTCGCTACTACTCAGATTATCGCCCACAATTATTAATATATCTTAACGCTAAGCATATGTATTGGTCTTTCTTTACGTTTAAAGCGCCACTACTACATCGCCTTTCCCCGGTGATAGTCAATCACGCAATCATAGTCTTTTATTAACTCCATCCATCTACGCCTTGTCTCATAAGCTCTCAGAGGGTGGGCCACTGAAGACTTTAGTGATCTATAGATGAACATTTTTCCATACAAATAACGTTTCAAATTTTTAATAAGAATATTGCGCGGGCATAATCTCACAAATCATGCGTGGGTAAATTTTTTTCATGCGCTCAACTGTCTCAAGATGAGCTACCACTTTACCCTCTCAGACAAAGACAGATCTAGTTCCATTTTAGTGAAGGCCACTATGATCACATATTTTACATCATAGTCACTAAGAACTGAGTTTGAAGAAAGGCTTCACAAAATGATTTAAAATTTTTTTGTGAGGATTTTGAAATTGTTTATAACATGCATTGCATTTGCATATAAAGGATGATTTGACTCGATGCGATCTCACGGTCTTAATAGTTAAACATGGATACGATCTTAGTAATCATCACCATAAAACAGCAGCGCACCGAGAATGTCATCAACGGCACCACGATAAGAAAACGTACAGGTGCTTCAGATGACGACCGCCCTCATCGCCCACGTGAAAACTATGTACGAGAATGGTCAGAGACTCAACAGCGTTGGTTCTATCAGATCCGCAAGATACGAGATGAGATCGTTCAGAGTCATCTGATTTTACGATCAATTTTTGGGGCAACAATTATACGTAAGCAATAAGATGTCAGACGCTAAGCGTTCGGTTTATGGATACAGAATTTTAGTGGTAGATTATCGCTCAAACGAGAGTATAAACATGCTAGTGGAAGATAACCGACGCCTCCGTGATGTGATAGTCAGGTAATTTCCAAATCTTTGATACATCAGACATGCATTGATTTAATTGTCAACTCAATATGAGATTTCAGAATTTGAGAGATTTATGCAGTAATCAGACTATATGGAACCCAGTGATTGATTCTTAGTGAATGAACTGGCCAAAGGGGGAGAAAGTATTGTAATAGAGTAGAGAGATCGGCTCCATCCATAAATACAAGATGTGAGTATTGAGTTTCTGGGATTTGATCGAATTATCCTTTAAGGAGTCTATGATTTCGTGGGATGGATTGGTCATTCCGACACCAAGCAGATAGTGGATTGTAGAGAATGAAAAGAGGACCTTGAGAACACCGACGAGGATGAAGTAATTACTCCACGTAGAGGCCAAACCACCTTTCTTGATGTGATATCTGAATCCACGAAAATAGCAAAGGGATGTGAAGCTTCACTGGCTGGCGTGATTGATACTAAGAAGGCAAGGCCTGAGCGACCTTGAGATCCCTTACTTATAGCGGAATTTTCCACGTGTTTCCTAAGAGTTTCAGATTGCTCTACGATTTAAAAGCATTGTTTAGAAAATATTTGCATGATTTAATTTAAACTAAATAGAAGGAGAATCTGATATAAACCACTAAGCATGAAAATGCTGATTTATTGTTTTACTGAAGTGGTACTCAGTGACATATATGACTGTGCTTTAATTCAACAACAGGGCACTATCATAAAGATGAATACGAGTAAGGCTCTGTTTGCAGATTCATGTCATTTTTTTGAACTGATATTTTGTGGTGCCCAATTTTGAACTCTACATCGATTTTTGTAAACTATTTTGATATATAGAATGTTTCTGACTGTAAATGTGATTTGTTAATAAACACATGGCCGCCCTGGGTGTCTGAATTCCTTCGTCACAAAGATTTTGAGAATGAAATGGTTTTGATAACTTGATTAGTTGATTATTTCACTTGCGCCTCCTGATAGGTCGTCGTGATCCGCCTTAATCGTTTGAGCTGGTCTGGGCTGTCACTGGGTGTCTCAAAGATGGAGTGCAAACATAATTTGAGTGTCAGAATCTTGATGGCAACCTCACCCACACTCTCACATGGGAACCCGTAAATTTACACTGTCTCCTCCAACTCACAAGAAAAGAAGGCAAACTAAGAATAACTAGAATTGGTCAAAGCTGTTTGGTCTAGTCGCCTTCTGTGATGACTGAGGATACCACATCAGAACTAATATCAATGACTAGACTGAGAATCTTTCGGAGTTGCCAACATCCTTCATATTATAAGCAAACAACAATTTGAAACCATGTTCAACCAGAACTGAGTCGCAAACGTAGTCCGCCAAGTCAATTTAAGAACAAGATAGAGTCCACTATCTTCCTTGGCACAACCCCGTGGCAGAAGGATGAGATACGGCAGTTTCACCCTCTGGTACGCCAAACAGCTGATGTATTATTTATAATAGATGCGACGCCGGAATGGCATGACGGCTGAGGAAGAGGAGGCATCAAATTCCTCCCAAGTGCAAGACAGTTATGAGGCTGAAACAATCTGATGACCCATCTGTGGAGATGATGATGATGATATAGAGAGGCCCACATCTTTGAGTAAGGTGAGACAAATAGAACATAATACATCCATGGGAAGAGTAAGCCTGAAACCTTCCATAGCATGTCTGACTTTCAAAACAATTATGTGCTCAACAAACAACTAGTAACCCATTTAGTGATTTCGTGGAGGATCGGACTCAAACATCCATCTCAGTCGGGTTTGAGGCCCATTTCTGGACTCTAAAAACCTGAGCAAATTTCAGATAAACCCAATATTAGCATGTTTTCTTCCATTTTTATCTGGCTTGGTTGTGATTTATACCGTTTTCGAATGGTGTTCCTCGCTGATCTGTTTCTTCAGCTGGTGATCTCGTTTGTATAACAACATTTAGCTGTCTTTGAATTCTTCCAGACTTGAAGTAATCAACATCACCCCACTAAACCATTTTGAGTTAACAACTTTAATCTGAGGGCACTCTCTCAATTTTTCAATCTCATATCTTATCAAAGAGGCCCAATTTCAAAGTTTTGAAATAATGATTGAGAACTCATATTGATTACACTATTTGTTGTATTTAGATGATGTCAGTTCATGTCATCGATTTAGATTAACATGTTTTATTTTCTAATGAACACTTGTTTGATAACTCCAGGTATAATGAGCAGCTGGGCCAACCTTTCTTCAGATACTTTATGCATTATAACATCTAGACTGATGAATGACTTAGTTGTCAGCTGGTTATCGCAGGCTTCTAAATCCTTTCATTATTTCTGGTCCCCATACTGAGGTTCAGATGTCTGAAAATATTAATGGTAATGTCATTTTTGGTCACTGTAAATGATTTAAAAGATGAAGAGGCAAATGATTCAACTCAGGCTCAGAACGATCCCAGAATCTGTAAGCTTTATTTAAATGGTGACTAGTTAGCCCACTTTCTTAGTTTCAAATTACTTCATGGAACTATCACATTTTCCCCTCCCTTTCGACAAAGAATATTCGAGATATTCGTTTGAAACTTTTTTATTTTAATTTAATCAGGCCTCGGAAGATTCTAATCGATCGAGCAGCGGACACCTTGCAAAGAGATCGCTATCCGAGTCCCAAACGCCTCGACGAGAAAGAGAGGCAAACAAAACAGAAAAGAAAGAAAACGTCGCGTCGTCAAATGGAATATGGATCGTTCAACGATTCGCTGATCATCGCCTTTCGCGTTAGATGGCGATAACTTTCACAATCGCCTTGAGTTGGTTAACGGCATTGAAGCGAACAATCTTCCGTATGTCACTTTAACCAATCGAACACCATGATCCCGCCAGCATCATTCAAAACCTCTTGCAATCGTTTTCTTGCAATAGTAATTAAGAACTTTAGAGCTGAGGTTCAAATTAAGTAAAAGCTTCTCAACCTTTCTCAAAGTTAAGTTTCAACAAAGAGTTTTAATGTAAGGTTTGGGAAGAAGAACTTATATGACTGTAGATCACTTGTTATCACCCATTTAGACTCTTTGATAACTAAAGTTGACTTTTCTATTCACCATATTTTGGTTTGGCCAAGTTCCTTCGAATTTAAAAGTTTACGATCCAATTTTATTGAAAGTGAATATTATAAATTTCAGTGTTTCATGGTTACTTTTCCATTTGGTAATCATGATACTTCACACTCTATCTCATTGTTTGTTAGTTCATGTCATTTTCAATTTAGTTAATAGTGTTTCCTCATTTGATGCTATGAATTTGAAGTTCTGGGGGTGATGGAGGATAGAAAATCATCATTGAGAACCTTGCTTTACTTAGTTCTTAGAATATTTTTTGATGTTAATAAATCTAATTCTTCTAAATTTTCTATTATGATTTAGGTCACCATCATGGTAAGAACTTTGAGCTGCATTAGTCAATCTAAAATCGAAAATCACAGTGATAAGACAAATGTGATGTTTGACCTTCAGTTTTTTCTGGGATTAAATAAAAACTGAATGGTTCAAATCATCAAAACTTATTTATACTTCACAATCTTTCCTAACAAGACCAAGATCATCAATTTGAATCTAGATGAGGGAGATACGCACTCTGAAGTCTAACAAAAACAAGGAAGCGACTACACAGAGTACAAAGAACCAACCGGGGCCATATTATATTGCATTTAAATTTTGTAAATGACATCTGTTGGAACTGTTTCGCAGTGGAAGGGATTTTGATTTCCAAGACTTCTGGTGAGTCAAGAATGTAATCGAGTCTTGGTGAGAGAGCAGAGTTGCTTCAAAGACAGAGGCAGAGGAAAGACTGATAGCCTCACACTGCCTCAGATCCCTCATGTGTCTATATGATTTTTCTGGGTGCTTTCCCACTATCTCAGGATTTCCACGCACCCGTGTGGGATTTCCCAATGCATCCGTGTGGGCTTACTTAAGAGAGCCTAATTCTGGTCTATTTCAAACAAACGAGACTTATTGGGGCTGTAACTGACCTCAAGAGACATAAAAAAGTGAGCTGGAGAGAAGTAGAGAGATAGCGTGAGATACTCTAGGATCTGGGAGGAGCTCAGGTTTGAAGACGGCTTGTAAGTCGCGAGAGATCGAGGAGATGACGCTAGCCATCATTCTCGCCCTATTTTTGTATCTTCCATTTTTCTTTGTTTTTCCTTTATTTCCTTTTGTAATTTGTTTAGATTTATTTATTGATGTAACCTTGCCAAGGCACTATGGATTAATTTTTAGTTTTAATTATTTAACGTTTCTTTGCTATTGAATGTCTTATCTCCATTCTAATTCCATGCTTTGTTTAATCAAGATAGTATGCTTGTGCTATGGTTTTGTGATCTATAGATAACCCTAGATTATTGAATACATTCTATGGACCAATCATAAGAGTGTAGATATCAGGCTTATACTGTATTTGAGGGTTTGATGACACTAATCTCAGAGTCTTGTGCCTTGATAAACATGCATTGGTGACTACTGGGGATAGGGTGTCGATGCTCTAGAGATCAGATTTTACAAGGGATTAACCCCAGCTTCAACATGTATGTTCCAAAACCACGAATATTTTGTGGAAAAGATCCTTCTAGATGTAGCCAGGTGAAACTAAACTAGCATTTTTTGATAACTTTTATTTGTTAGTCGACCTCTAAACTATAAACAATTTGGGTTATCCTAATAGTAGTAAGACTAAATTAGAATTTGCACTTGACAGGTCTCATCTTCGGAACTGATGAATCACCTTCACTACTTACTATTTGATGCGCACTTGCGCACAAGAGTGGAACTTAATTCACACACGACGGGCGCCCATCACATATGACTTTTGTCGATCACCTAAAATCTTTGAACTTTTCTCAAATATGTCCCAACTTTTATTATGGACCTTTGATTGTAGTCTACCTAATTACTAAGGTTTAGTTCACCTCCACCAACACAGAGTCTCAAAGACTCCACCACACAAAGCCCCATGATGGTGTCATGCTAATGCTTTAGATTGATAATTGTTGTTGCAAGTGGAATTCAATTACGAAGGATACTTTTATCCTGGTCTCAGTGACTTACATTACACATCCCCAAGATGATCTTCTATAATTGAATCAACCCTTCTTGACTCAGCTCATCCGTCTGAAGGAATGTTGCATCAAATTTAGCCTCATCAAGGTCAACAGAGTCTTCCTTAATTCTGAAAATTCATCTCTATCCGACACAATAGACAACTAAGACACCATAATTTATGAATTATCTCATCTATGAGACTTCATGATTAGATCCAGAATAGTCAATCCCGGGACCGGCAGAACAATACTTTATGAGTTTGATTTAATAATCACTCCAGACAGAGTTTGTTGTTTTACCATGAGGGAAACCCCATATTAAAGTCCATGGGTAAGGTTATCCCGCACTCTCCAAGGAGGGAATCAGGACTGAATGATACCATGGAACCCCGTTCAGCTGATCACTGACATCGCCAAAGATTGTACGCACTGCCATATCTATCACATCTATTTTCAGTCCTCCATCACCAGCATCATATTTTCAAATCCCGGTACATCTTATTACCTCCAAGATGTATGGTAAATAACAAGATATGAGTCAATAATAATCTTGAGCTTGACATTCCTAAAATATGGCCTGCCTAGAAATACAAACTCTCTTCTTCTTACTTAAACTCATCTGATCACCATCACACTTCCAATCATCCGACTTTTTCTCAGATCTCTTCATCATTTTTTCAGCAGATCGGTAATGATTTGGCTTTGAACATAGCTGTGGCTTGACTGAGCTATTATGTACTCCATCATCCGCTAGTCTCCATTCATCGTGTTAAAGTGACAAGTCGCTTAATACTCTTTCTCATTAAGGCACTCAACATTATTAGCTTTTCCGAGGTGGTAGTCGAATTATGACAAAATGGCACCTTTTGAATAACTAACCACTTCCATTGTCTCAAATTAAGCTCCTTCTCATATAACAATATTTGGCACTTTACGATGGTGTATAAATTCCGCATTTTTTCACTATATAAGAGTATCGCTTTATATTTTTCTTAGCAAATATCATTACAAACCAACCCTAGGTCATGAGTGGATGAATTTTCGTTACAGTTTAACCCGCTGATGTGATGTCACTACTTCCACTTTATTGACACATCCAAACCAAATGCCCAAGAGATCACTCGATGGCGTACTTCTTCTGAGGGTATTTGAACTCTCCTGGTGGATCCCAACAGCACGTGATGTCTGGTCATAACCCTCCTGTAACGCATGGCACGCCTAAACGCCTAGAGACTGGCGCTTCGCCGGGTAGTCTGTTACTTCCATTCTCTGGTGGCTTGGCTTAACGCTTTGAACACGCTTACTTTAATATAGTTGGAATGAGAAATGTAAAGGAAGTTAAAATTGAACTCGCTCACTTTAAAATTTTCTAGTATCAAAAGGGATTTAAAACTAAGAAATTACCTATGAGAGAACTTTGACAAAACGTCTTCTTGGAAAATTTTTAGTCTAAGAGTTGACCTGGGATTATAATCAAGAATCTTTGAACCACTGAGTTATAAAATCAATTCCAAGCCAGATCAAGAGTTGAACTGCTAAGAACTGATAAATAATAGGTTCAGCATCCTGGTTTAACTGATGTCATGGTGAACAAAATGAAGAGGACAATTTTGAATTGGTATGTTGAAGGAGGATATAGTCAAGAACAAAACAATATGATCATTTTTATTATTATTTCAAGTGTTGAAAACCTTTTAATGTATGAAACTGGTGAGGCAATGAATGAAGCATTAATTTTTTGGTTGAATGGTAATATAATGCAGTGGTTTTAAGGGTATATTAGCGCTGATGATGACATAACTTACTTAATGATGATTGAACATACTGCAATATGATTATTATTCAAAAGAGGGTATGCGTGGCTCCACTTCTACTCTTCTTTCTATGTGTTCTCTCATCTAATCCTCTAATAACTTAGGTTCTTCTGATAAATAATTATTTCATAGACATAAGTTATGAAGATGCAAATGACAAGAATATGATAAATGTATGAATAAAGAAGACCTTAAAGATTCTAAATTTATTTTATTTTAAAGGATTTGTGGTAATCATGCATCTAGAGCTGACTTAATAATCTATTATGTGTCATGTGAATTGATTTTTAGAATGTCTAATCTATTACAGAAGAGAGTAAATTATCTTTATAATTTCATGAGATGAATGGATTAAGGAAGGAAGAACATGATGAGACTCTATTTAAAGAAAACCCCTCCATTATTAATATTAAGGCTAACGCCTTCCAATGACATACAGAAATGAGTTCTTTTGAGATCAAGAGTTAGGGTAAACCCAAGCTTCTCCATAGTGAATATAAGCCATCCATAGAAGCAAGTTTTTTGATTAGTGGGCTGGCCTTAACTAGACTCATTAGTTGCTGGCAAACCTGAAGGTTAATACATGTTGGATAGAGACAGATGCAAGTGTACACAAGATGTACACGCATTGAGCGAGAAGTTTAGTGATAGCGTGCATAAATCAACAATTGATATGGCACCGATTTGATATTATTAGACGGCATGCTGAAGCACTATTGATCTAAGATGGCTGCTGGTAAACCCGGCGGTCACTCAAGATGATGGGATTCTTGAAGGCATTGACAACTCAGGTGGATAAGATACTACCTTTTTACTTAGAGGGGGCTATTGCAAACCAAGGGGCATTTATCAACGACGTTATCAATCATATAAGAGGTCTCACATAGGCCTTCGATCAATACTGAGGGCTATGGATTTGTATACAAAGAAAACGCGAAATGCGCAATTTATTTAATCTGAATTGATGAGTGTAAAACTCATCTATGTTTTGAGTTCATTTCACATGCTATTTATAGCATTTTATATCCATATTATTATAAAACTCATAACATTTCCTCTAAACTTGGTTTTACAGGATTTTTATGGAAAAAGATTTAGCAAGAAAAAGATGTAAATGCTTTCAAAAAGGAGAGTTGAACTGATGTCTCACAAGCAGATCATTAGGCATTTAATTTTTCTCAGATTATCTTAAGATAAATGGTTTAACTCTACTCATGTCGCAGATCTTATATTCATATTCTTAAACGACACCTCATACACACCTAAAATCGGTTAAAACAAGAAAGCATACTTCAACAAGTCGGTAATAGAAAAACAAGCTATTGAGTAAATAACCTTCATATTTCCATGACATGTCGACAAAGCCAAAGACAAAACTTAATTTTCGATGAGACTGTAAAAACAAGACACAAGACAAAATTTTTAGCAAAAATTTTTTATTATGTCGCACAGGCCAAAATTATAGTAGTAGACAAACTTTTGTCCATAAAGTTTTATTTATGTTCAACATAGCCAAAGATTAAGCTGTAAGACAACCTTGTCACATAGTTTTATTAGGTTAAGACAAACTTTGTCACGACAAAGTTTTATTATGTTGCGACAAAGCCAGAAGACAAACTTTGTCGCAACAAAGTTTTATTATGTCACGACATTGTGCTGGGCCTTAGTAGAAGTGATGTTGCGACTCTAGAATGCTAATGTCGCGACTCCAGAATGCTGATGTCTCGACTCAAAAAAGTGATGTCGCAACTCCAGTGCTGAAAAACTAGAAAGCCCCGAAATTTTGCTATTTTGGCCTTTTTTCAAGCCCATTTTCACTCGAGGACTATAAATACTCATTTTTATTTTTTAGGGAAAAAAGAAAGGAGTTGGGAGAACACCTCTCATGAGGGTTTCTCTCTCTAAAACCTTCCCATTTTTCAGTTTAGCTTAGGGTTTTGGTTACGGTGAATGCTTAGAGTAGTTTTAGACGATTTTATTTGTGTTGAAGCCGGTGCTATACTCAAAGAGATCCAGATTTCATTACTGTTGAACTAAAGGTGAAGCTTTCAATCCACGATTTTTCTCTCACTCCTTATCTCTTGATTTCTTTCTTTATTTTTCTACTTGTTGCTTGATTGGTAATGATTGGAATCTAGTAATGAAACATTAAACACCCTCTAGGGGTGGGGATTAATTGTTGAACATTTAGAGTTTATTTTTTGGGTTTGAAAACTGAATTTATATAATAAGTATTGTTCTTGTAATGAACTGTTCTAAGTATTAGTACATTATACCCAAAAAGAGTTGTATCTTATAGCTTTGTTTCTGAGGGCCTCCAGTGACACAGAAGACCATACCCTAAGAGCAAAAGCGTGGCAGGGGGTATGATAAATTGATATTTTTAGAACTAATACACTCTAAATATCACTATGGTGAATCATAGATGTTGTTTTAACCTCTGACTTCAAGGTTCCCTTCTGAGTGGCAACAAAAGTGTGTTCCCAAGGCATAAGGACCAACTAATGATATATTAGTTTAATGTTTAGAGATCTCATCTCAAATTGGTAGAATAATCTTGATCCCTTGTTAGCAAAGATTCTAATCAAGGAGAAAGTATTCTATTTAATGCGAGAATAGAGTACCCAGTGTATTGGATAAGGCTTGTGTTACCATGTCTATGGGGCCAAGTTGTCTTCAGTCTTAAGAATATGGCTGTGAAGTACTGGTTTAGGAAAAACAACCAAATCTTAAAAAGGATCAAATCCTAATAGTAGCTATTTAGACCCATTGACATGATTTAGGAATATGGTTATCTAAATAGTGAAATGTATAGTGTCATGAGGTATTCTAAGGCTATACTACTTTGCTCTTAGACAAATCCAGCTTTCAACTTACAAATGTTATGCTTTAAAGGAAATTCAAATTGATTGTTAAATGATTATCCCTATTCCTAGTTCCTCTCTTCATACATTTTAGACCTTAGTAGTTATTTGCTTGATAGATTTTATAATTAGTTTATTAGTTTTAAATCAGTTTTTACTTTAGTTAAATTGATTTTAATTCTCATCATATTTTATCACCTAGATAGTGAAGAGCCCTTGTACTCGGAGTGCTTAAATTCCAATTAGAGAGAACCTCCAATCCTTGTGGGTATGATATCCGGACTCCTAGAGTCCACTTTATTACTTGTATGACCTGTGCACTTGCGGAAAGGGGCTGAGTGTTGATAATACTTTTCATTTAAGTTTTTTTTTAGCATATTTACTTTTTAAAATCGGTTTTTGAGTATTTACTACATTCAATTCCTTTGACCACATTTTCATATATACATCATTTGGTCTTTACACATCACAACCAATAGGAAATGATTTAGGCCATCTTTGGACAATTTGTTGCCTTTTAAAGCCTCCCTTTGATATGCATATATGCATATACTCTAGTACATTGTTTGAGCCTAATGCCAATTTCATCATCAAAGCCACATAAAAGAACCTTAACCCTTCCTTAAATCCAATCTTCCAGTAAAGAAGCCTTAATTTGCTCAAAGTGCAGAAAAGTAATTAAGAAGACAAGTTTGGGGGAGAAAAATTTTGGGAATGAGAAGAAGGAAAAGAATTAAGGATGTGCGAATTCGATTGAGTAAAGATGTCTGAAAGAAGGTGCACAGGTAAATTGAAGGCGAAAAAGTATAACGAGAAGGGAGATTGAGTTTTGCCTTGTAGCCTTCCTTCCTTGAGCCATTACGTTCTTAGGGGTGTTTTACACCTAGTACCCTAATGCCAACTGGTATGGGAGTTACTAACCCAAAGCTTGCTAAAGGGAGGTAGAAAGCTTAAGAAGACAAAACATTGCACAATTCCTAAAACCTTGAACAAAATGAAAAGGATAGAGCTTCTGAACTAAAGGAACTGAGTTGAAAATATAAGTGGAAAAGGAAAAAGCCATAGTGGAAAATATGCAGAAATATGCACCCAAACAAGTTTGGGGGAGTTTTTAAAGGTTGTTCTAAGATGGTGGTTTTTGGTATCAAGACAATCTTGTATATGAGAACCCAAGTTGCATGTCAATTACCGCTCAACATATGCCTTATCAAGGAAGTTCAAACCACACATTTCAAGAGGAAAAAGAGTTATCTCCTGTTAAGGAGCAGATTTTGACCAACATGGATGAGAACAAGAGGATGATAGGTCTTCATGAGCAGGAATTTGTAGATTCAGATTCTTTCCGGGTCGACACTAGTGCTAGATTGAAAAAATTAGAAGTTCAAATAGGACACTTAGTCTAAGCATTCAAGGAAAAATTCTCTAGAACTTCTCCTAGTAACACTTTGACAAATCCCAATGAATGCATGGATACTCCTTTTAGCAGTGTGCAAAAATTTCCTATCCTAAAATTTGTGGAAGAATGTGAAAATGAGCTAGAAATTGAGAAAAAGGCACTCCTAATTGAAGAGTCATTAGTGGATAAACTGAAATTTGAAAAAGAAAGTCAAGTGATGGCTATTGAAAACATTTTGGTGAAGATTGACACGTTTATCTTCCCCGTGGATTGCATGACTTGGGGCATTGAAGGGGATCTACAAAATTCTCAAATATTAAGAAGACCACTTCCTTCCTCAAGTCAAGCATGGATTAACGCTACCGCGGAGCTTCACTCTTGTTTGTGGGTGAGGAGAAAGCTAAGTTCAATCTCAACCAACCATTACATTGGATAAAGTAAGAAAGAACTATGTGCACGAAGATTTGTAGCTTGCTTCCATTAAGAGGGTACATGTTTGAAGAATCCCCATTTCTCATAGATGTGCTTGCATCTACGGCACATAAAGGGGATTGTTTTGAAGAAATTGTGGTTGAACCATTAGCCACAATTAAAGGGGATTTTGAGTTTCTTTCCCCTCTTCAAAATTTGGAAGAATCATCTTTGAGCTGAATGGTTATAAAAAGGAAGTGATGTCCAAGATGGATGATTGGCCAAATTGAAGCACTAGTACTTTTCTAATGAGTCTAGCTGGACTCTAAAAACAAAGCAGCTTCTTGGGAGGCAACCTAATCTAAGTAATAAGGATTCTATCCACTCTCTTTTTCTTTTTCTGTTTTTAGTTACTTTATTTGTTTATGTTTTTTTTATACTGCTAGGATTAAAATTCTAGTAGTGTTTTAACTTTGTTTGTTAGTGTTTTCAAAATAAAGTAGGTTTGAAGCTCAACATGTTTTCATGACTAGTTTGCAGGAGCAAAAGACTGTATCAAGGGGTAGCATACTAATGTCAAGGTCTGAAAATCTTCAAGGTTCCTATTCAAAGTGACCGATGACTAGAAAGGGGAGTTCAATTTTCCTAACTCTCTCTATCACCCTTTTGCTGAATTGCTTCATTTTGCTCATTGCTAGACATTTAGAACAATGTTCATCTCAAAGTTTTGGCGTGTTTATTTTTGGTTAGTTTATCATGTCACACCCCACATGTTGCAGATGATAACTTTGAGGATGAAATTTTCTGGTGCTTTTCTGAATAATGACTGTGTTTGATGCTTTCCAATTTACATCTTAGTTAGGTTTATTGAGTTAATTGAGTTTTGCTTTTAGAGTAGTTGTGATGTCAATGAGGATTATAATTGAGCCCTTGAGATATGGACAAGATTCAAGATAATAGGACTTAGTGCCACTGTGTTATCTCTCTAATAGGCTATTTAGTCATTGGTTTCAACTATGCACTTTGGTCACCGGGGCACTGAAAAGCAATTTTTGCTTGGGTTAGAGAAGGTTTATGAGAATCCAACTATCATCGATCTCCATAGGTTCTAGAACTTGTTCTATTATCTCTTGAGACAAAAGCCTAAACAACACAACAATTGAAAAATGATATAAGTCATCCTTGAAAAGTTTGTGTCTTTCAAGCTAACCCTATTAATATACATATGCATATTCCTCTAGTACCAAAATATTGAGCCTTAAAGAGCCATAATTCTGTTCATCAGAACCAAGTCTGAAGCCAATAACCTTCTTATACATCACTACCCACCAGTAAAGAACCAAACTCACCCATAACATGAGGACTTGAACATAATTGAGAAATGGAGTGAGGAGCAAGTTTGGGGGAGTTATTTTTTTTTTCCTAAGGAAAAATAACTCCAAATTGGTTAAGTTGAGCTAAGTTGAAAATCAAAAAAGGTTGGTGAAAAGGGAGGAGAAAAAAAAAGAAAAAAAAACAGAAAAATATCAAGTGAAACAGAAGAAAAATCAAAACAAAAAGTCAAGGAGGAGTGTGTCTAGCCCTATAGCCTTCTTTCCCTAGAGTAAGTAAACTTGTATGGCAGTCTCAACACCTAGTACCCTAAGACCAATCGGGGTTCGGAGCTACCGATCTAAAGCCTGCCAAGGGTTGGTGAAAGCTTAAGGGGGTTTAGACATTGCACCACCTGAATAACTCCTGTCTCAAGAAAAGGCTTCTTAGTGTTTGTTGAAAGAATGCAGAATTTGTGTATAGTTGAAAGGTGATATGAGGAGTATGGAATGAGATGCACCCAAAACAATTTCTAGGGTGTTTGAGAGTGTCACTATGCTAATGGTGAGAATCATGATAAAGTAGGAGCTGTCAATGCGGAAAAATATGTTTGTTTGGGTAAGTTTTAGCCTAAAATGACTACTCGACTACCCCTTACCCAAGCCTTACATTACAAGCCTATAAAGACCTACTTTATCTTGAGATTTGTGTGTGCCTACATTAGTAGAGAGTGATAAGAACAACAAGCCTATGGAACCTAAATATATTATCTTAGGAGATCCGCTGCATTCTATCTCACCTCATAAACTCATCTAGCTTGCAAATTGATTGGATAGGGACACTCATAAACATTACACAAGTGAGAACCATGGTCTAAATTTGTCTATTATGAGATTAATTCATTATTAAAATAAATAAATTTTTTTGATCATTTTCTCTATATTCTTGGCAAGGGTAATTCTTGAGGCACATATCACATACCCCTTGTCAAGCTTGATTATTCAGTTTTGGTTAAATAAAAAGGGTGAAATGAACTCTTTTCTTCCATTGCTTGGGGGCAAGCAATTTCTTTCTTTTCTTTGCTTGAGGACAAGCAAAACT
The DNA here is from genome assembly GCA_016808115.1 of Tetrastigma voinierianum. Classification (NCBI taxonomy): domain Eukaryota; kingdom Viridiplantae; phylum Streptophyta; class Magnoliopsida; order Vitales; family Vitaceae; genus Tetrastigma; species Tetrastigma voinierianum. The sequence continues at coordinate 251,086 of JAEQBH010001681.1, forward strand.
TTAAGTTTAGGGATGTTTGATGAGTGTAAAACTCATATATGTTGTGAGTTCATTTCACATGCTATTTTTAGAATTTTATATCCATATTCATATAAAACTCATAATATTTCCTCCAAACTTGGTTTTGTAGGATTTTTGATGAAAAGCAAGTGATTTAGTAAGAAAATATGCAAAATGTTTCCAAAAAGAGAGTTACCAGATGTCTCACAATGCGTCATTGGGAAGATGAATATTTATGTATCATCTGGAGCATCAATTGGTTCAACTCCACTCATGGTTTCATTCTACATTCAAAGAGCTTTCCAACAACACCTCACACGCCCAAATCCGAGTTAAAATGAAGAAGTTATAGCCTCAATAAGTTGGAGAAGAGAAACAAGTTGTTGAGCATAAATAAATGTTGCGACATTTCCAGGTTATGTCATGACAAAGCCAGAAGACAAACTTTGTTGCGACATAGCCAAAAACAAACCAAAAGACAAACTTTGTTGCAAGAAAGTTTTATTATGTCGCGACATAGCCAAAAACAAGCCATAAGACAAACTTTGTCTCAACAAAGTTTTATTATGTCGCGATATAGCCAAAGACAAGCCAGAAAACAAACTTTGTCACGACAAAGTTTTATTATGTCGCGATAAAGCCAGAAGACAAACTTTGACGCGACAAAGTTTTATTATGTCTTGACATTATGCTGAAAAAACCAAAAAGCCTCGAAAAGTGCTATTTTAGCCTATTTTCAAGCCCATTTTCACCCGAGGACTATAAATACTCATTTTTTATTTTTTAGGGAAAAAAGAAAGGAGATGGAGAACACCTCTCATGAGGGTTTCTCTTTCTAAAACCTTCCTATTTTTCAGTTTAGCTTAGGGTTTTGATTTCTAGTAGATCTTAGAGTAGTTTTAGAGAAGGTTTTTATTTGTATTGAAGAGATTTCGGTGTTGTACTAAAAGATCCAGATTTCATTACTGTTGAGACGAAGATTGAAGCTCACATCATGATTTGTTCTCTCACTCCTTATTTCTTGATTTCTTTCTTCATTTTTCTGCTTGTTGCTTGATTAGTGATGATTGGAATCCAATAATAGAACATTAAACACCCTCTAAGGTGGGGATTAATTGTTGAACATTTAGATTTGCATATTTATAGTTTATTTTGTGGGTCAAAACTGGAATTTATATAACTCCAGACAGTTCTGTAATGAATTGTTCTAAGTATTAGTAGATTATACCTAAAAAGGGTCGTATCTATGCTTTGATTTCCAGGAGGCCTTTGAGTGACATAGAGAAGACCATACCTGAGAGCAAAGAATAGTAACTTGGGGGTATGATTGTAACGCCTTGAAAATACCCTAACAGTTTTATAACATGTTCAGGGTGTAAAATAAATTAAATTATATTTTTTCCAGAGTTTAAATGGCTGAAAACGAAAACGATACAAACCCGGAAATTTTATAAGAGTCAAATAAATTTGGTAAAAATGTCAAATGGGGACCTAAGGATCATAAATGAGGAGTGTAAATGTTAAAATGAAAATGAAATGAAATGAAGTGAAAATGAAAATGAAATAAAGCTTTAAAGTGAGAAAAATGAGAAAAATGGGAATTAGTGTGTAGCCAAACAAGGCTTATTTAAGGATTTGGATTAAAAGACCAAATATTGGTCTTTGAGACATTTGATGTCTCAACTCTCACTATTGCATTCTCTCTCAAACCTCGTCTCATTCTATTTTGAGAACTGAAAATTAGTGGAAATTGTCTCTTTCTTCCAACCATTCATCTCTTGTCTAAGCCCTAACCAATTCACACTTAAACCGACAAAACGAAGGTTGATCTATGGTGAAGCGTTTCGGCTAGGTCAAGCAAAAAAAAAAACTAGGGTTTTCATCCCTTCTTGCAAGGTAAGTGTAACTCTAGTCTAGATGTATGGAAAAGCTACAACCATAACTGGAAACCCTAGAATGGCCGACTGATATTTCCCTATTTTTGTCAAGAGCCAAGCCGGAATAAGAGCTCTGAGAAGATAAAGCATGAGTTAAGATCAAGACTGAAAGGAAAAGAGACAAGAATCGACTCTTTTTGGTTTGTTCTTCTTACTTCTCTCCTCATTTCAAGTTTTATGTTGTTCCAAAAACAAATCTACATTGTTCTATATGAAAATGAATGTGTGCTTTGTTTGGAACCAAAAATGAGATGTTTTGAGTGGTGTAAAGTGATTTCGAATGCATCATTAAGAAAATTGCATGTGTGTTCTATTAAGAACTGCAAATGGACTGATTTAGTATTGGCTATCTGTTTTCAATTGGATTAAACATGAAAAAGAGGGAAAGAAAACGAAAAATAAAGAATGCAGGAAATTTTCGCAAACCTGCGAAAATTTTCGCAACCCTTGCGAAAAAAATTTCTTACTAAACTTCAATCGGCCATAACTTTTTTGTTTCGTACTCCAATTCACGCGTTCTTAGACTCTACGGAAAGCTTTTTGAGTCTAGAATCTAACTATATTTCATTGAATGGAAATTGGTTCTCACATATTTACTAAAAATTTGATTGTAGCACCAAGTAAAATTAATTACTTCAAGCAGGTTGGTGTTTAAGTTGAGTTTTCCTTTCCGAATCCCCCTAAGTAAAACGAAACGGGAAGGCCCCATAAACTCCATATAAATAGATTAAAATGAGGCACAACAATGCCTAAAACAAATATTAAGCATTTTCTAAAGAAAGGAAGAATGTATGGAAAAGGGAGCCTGCAGAAAGTAAACCTTAATAGAACTCCTAGAATACTCCGACTAATAATATGATTGTTAATTGTATTTGAATAGGTATGACAAGGAGGAAGTCTGAAATTGATCAAGATTCCGAGATTGGAACTATGCAACAAGCTTTTTGGTTTGTTCTTCGACTCTCTTTGTTTCCATTTTGGAGTTTGTTCTCCACTTCTCTCTCTCTAATCTCCAAAGTGTTTCAATGATTACAAAATGATTTGAATTCTCGAAATGATTTATAAGAAAAGCATACTGGATTTGCTCTAATTGATTTGAGGCAATTGGTTGTGAAATGATTTGCATATGAAAAATTGCATGAGTATTGAAAATGAATTGTTTGTATAAATGTACATACTATATTGTATTTTTCTATGAATGATTTGAACACCCTTAATAGAATGTTAACCATTAAATTCGAGTTGAGGATAGATTGGTATACCAATAAGGGTCAAATTAACAATACTGCGAATGAACGTAATGATGTGTCACTCCGATCCGTGAGTCGAACGGCGCGACGCATGTTCAAATTGATTTAATAATCCGCCAAGAAATACCGACCGTCGGCGTTATAAAACAAATGGTGCGGAGTACCACCAGAGTCCAATGGGACCATGCTACCGGACTCGCTATCCTGTGCACCGAAAGCATAGGTAAAATTCATTTAAGGGCAAATTGAAATGATAAGAAAATTGTGAAATGTATGATTTGTGTTTTGAATGATTTATTGCATATGAAAGTGTATATTTGGAATGATCAATAAACTATAAATGAATGTATATCAAATGAATATATGTATTGAATTGCATTGATCATTCAAAAAGGTTAAAAATCATTGTTTAGAAAAATTGCATGATTTATATTAAACTGAAATAAAAAAGAGAACTATATAGAACCACTAAGCATGAAAATGCTTAGTGCGTTGTTTTATCATCGCACAGGTACCAAGAGAACATGTACAAAGGCAAGGGCCGCCGAGACTGCAGTCATCAAGCCGCCACGAGGATAAGTAAAGCCCATATGATATATTAATTGATTTCACTATTTTTTTTATTGAAACTATAATTCGAAAAGTGAATTCTGATTTTGTTTTTATAAATGTTTTTTATATTGAAAATAGCTAATAATGCCATATTGTATCAAGGTGGAAAATGGACCAAATTGGCATATAATGTCACATCGAATGAAAGAAAAAAAACAAAAATGCATTTGTGAACAAATGATGGGCCCTTTAAGTTAAAATGATGTTTACGTATATATGTTCATAAGGTTAATTATCTTTTACAAAATGAGCATTTGAAATGTGTCTTAAATGAGAAATTGCAATTGGATTTGAATGGTATCAAAGCACAATTAGCATAGAGCTACGATATTGAAAACGTATTTGTATTTGTATTGGTGTTTGAATATATCGTAAAAGTAAAAGTACTGGTAGCGCAACAGACGTTACAATTATTTTTGGTATCAGAGCCTAGGTTTAGGCGATTCTACAAAATGATTTTTGAAATTGTTTATGACATGCATTGCATTTGCATATAAGCACAGATGACTGATGCGGATCTTGTCGGTCTTAATAGGTAAGCATGGAAAGTTCAGGCCCCAATAGTTTCATTGTGAATAGAGTCTATAGAGATTGTACCATCAGAATACAAGAGTATGAATTTTCGGGAGATTTGATCGAGTTGTCATTTAGAGAGTTTGATGCAATATTGGGAATGGATTGGTTGTCCTGACACTAAGTGGTAGTTGATTGTAGAATGAAGAGAGTGGCCTTAAGGACAATCGAAAGTGGCGAGGAAGTGATTCTCTTATCACAGAGCTCTAACCAACTCTTCTATCGTGATATCCACCGCTACCATAACGATGGTTGGAAAGGGGTGTGAAGCCTACCTGGCGTATGTGATAGATATGAAAAAGGCGGTTTGTTTATCGCATATCCCTGGCTAATTGTATTATCCTGATACAAGCTTTGGGGAGGAATTGCTCTGGATCAAGCCTACAGGTAGAGATTAGTTTACAATTGATGTTGTTCTGAGAGCCACTCTGACATCCATTACACCAAATAGAATGGCTTCGGTGGAGTTAAAAGAATTGAAGCTTCATTTGCAAGAATTATTAGAGAAAGGATTTATTCATTCGAGTGTTTCACCATGGGGAGCTTCAGTGCTCTTTGTTAAAAAGAAAGATGGTACGCTTCGGTTGTGTGTTGATTATAGGAAACTGAACAAAATGATAGTGAAGAACAAATATCCGTTACCCATGATTGATGACTTGTTCGACCAATTGAAAGGTACAAGTGTCTTTTCGAAGATTGACTTGCGATCTAGGTATCATCAATTAAGGATTAAGGATGCGAATGTGCATAAGACGGCGTTTAGAACATGGTATGGACATTATGAGTTCCTTGTAATGCCGTTTGGGTTGACAAATGCACCGGCGGCCTTCATGGACTCGATGAATCATGTTTTCCAACCATATGTAGATCAGTTTATAGTAGTGTTTATAGATGACATCCTTGTGTATTCAAAGGATTGGGAAGATCATGATACACACCTTCAGGGTAGTGCTAGAAACCTTGAGAAAGGAACAGTTATATGCAAAACTGAGCAAATGTGGAATTTAAGAGAGAAGTGTCTTTTCTTCGACACATTGTATCTAAGAAGGAATTAAAGTAGATCCAAAGAAGATAGAGGTGATTATTGAATGGAAACCGGCGAGAAATGCTGTATGCGTAGTTTCCAGGATTGGGATAAAAAGCCGCTGTAAGGTTCATTCAGGGGTTTTCGATGACTACGGCCCCTATGACGAGATTGCTCCAAAAGAATGTGAGATTTGAGTGGAGTGAAAAGTGTCAAGCTAGCTTTGAAAAGTTGAAAGCATTCTTAACCGAGGCACCAATTCTTACTCAATCGACCTACAGTAAAGAATACGTGATTTTTTAGTAATGCTTCATTAAATGGACTTGACTGTGTCCTTATGCAAGAGGGTAAAGTCGTAGCTTATGCTTCAAGATGCCCAGCTGTATGAAAAGAATCACCCCGGCGTAAGATTTGGAATCGTCTCGCCATTGTGTTTGTAACGCTCATCCCGAGAGGGTGTGACGCCTCAAAAACTCCAGGGGGTCCGCTGACAACCTATCAACCCGCAGAATACTCGTGAATATCGGGTAACCCGACACTATTCACGAGAATCGGGCGGAGTCTCCCTTTGTACGAGGAGCCCCCACCCGAGGTACCTAACCCGTCCTAATCAACATCATAAGACATATCATGAGTAAAACCGCCACTAGCCCATAAAACAATACTCATAAACATACCAACTATATACTATAGTTTCAAGAGTTAAAAATTTACTCTTATACAACATATATTAAAATTCAAGGATTCTAATACATGTAATACATCATAAAACCAAAGCCATAACCCGGTTTCTTCCGTTAATATCTACTCAGATGAGTCATTCCTCGCGGTGCTCCCAGACCAAATAATATAATTCCTAAGTAAGGTGAGCTAATGCCCAAGAATGGAATCACCCTAAAATGGGTTACTTCCTCCACCTAAGTGCATATGCAATGCTCCAAAGTAAACACACATCCAAGTAAATGCGTGATCCTACTTGAATGTCTACATGACCAACCCATGTCCCGAGTCCTCACCGACTCCCTCACACCTGCCTAAGCCATGTATGAGAAAAACATCTTTTCAAAACAAATCTTGTTGTTATCGAAAATACACTACCGAAGTATCGGTAAAATATGGGACTACCCTCCGAGGCGAATGTGTTGGAGAACTTCCCGAACAGTCATGGTCCTCATCCAAAATGATCTGTTGACTGTCTCCTAACTCCATTCTCCAGAAAATCATCCTGTGAAATTCCTTCGCAATCATGCTTGTTTTTCAAAAAATTTGTGTCATGCACTCATACCTAATTTCTAGGTTATCTTGCATATGAAATGCATTATGCCATTTCAACACAATTAATATAAATACATGCAAATATATCATCATGCATATATTTACATAATTTAAATCATGATGCATGTTATGTAATTTCACAATCCATTACACAAAAAATTAGCTCACATGGGCTAATTAACAAACACGAGCAATTCGATTTGAATTACTCAACCGAACACATTTTTCACAAAATTTATTTCGTGAACACTATTCATGTGAACAGTGAAACCCTCGGGTTACTGTTCACGGCCACTTACCCAATATCGGTTTCACTTTGTGAACTCGAATTTTGTAGCCATTTCCGGCCTCATACACATCACAATACAATTTGTTTCACAAATTATACAATTAACAACCCAAACAGCCCTTGCACAGTCACAGACTGCACAAATTGGGTTCCACAATTTCTCACACTCCGGTCCCAAGTTTTGGGACCAATCAAACGGTCATTCAAGGCTTCAAGCCAACCGAAACATCAACAAAGCTCTTAAATCAAGAGTGGTGTAGGATAAAACTCCCTACTCTCTACTAGGTTTGTCGCAACTCCTTAAAACCGGAGCCCACTGTGAGGGCCTCACCTGTGTAGAGCTGTCCACTTTCCTTCTTGCTCGAAGAATCTGACCGGCCGGACGCCCGTAATCCTAGAGAGAAGTCACACACTCTCTCACTAGGTTTCAAAATCAAAGCTCGTAAGTTTTTCCTTTCACGTTTTTATTTCCTTGAATGTAAGAGACGACATTATTCCCTATTTCGTCCTTATTATCATTTAATCAAATTCAATAATGTCAATCATGTCCTCACTCTTGGATTTTTGACATTTTGCACTACCTCGGCCGTCCATTTCCATCATCTCTCTACTCATGTAACTTATGTCACATGAGTACATGTTATAGGTGACTTTTGTCACTCGTATTTCGCTTACTCGACCCGGAGCACTGGCGCCTCGAAAAACGCATAAATTCGACCGCCTTGAATTCATGAAATTGACATGTTATCTAGATTTCACATAGATAATTCCAACAGAAACCGCTTTCGCCATCCGAGATCTAGAAAATTTTGCCTTTGACCAAATTATGATTTCTACCTTTTCTTTAAAAATTCGAATTTTTTCTGGTCTTACAGGTGTACAGACGTGTAACCGTAGGGTCGCATATGTGCACCATGGGCTTCCTTAATTATTTGAGTGTCATAGTAGTAATTTTGAAAGTTGTTTTTAAGGATGAAATTGTAAAGTTTTCAAAGAATTGCGGCACTTTTGCAATTATGGAAAGTGGAGGGGTGAAAGTACAAATCATGGAAGCTTTAACTAGTTAAAGTTTGTCATTTTCTTGAGACTTGCAATTAAAGCAAAATCAACCCATTTGGGAAAGAAATGGCCGTGAGTTTCACTTAGGGGGAAGGTGACGATTTCTTTGGCTTTTTATTGAGTTTTTGCAAGGGTTTTGGTCCTTGGAAGGTGGAGAGGCGTTGCATCAATTAAGCAAGAGTTACTTCATTTGGGCAAGAATCAAGCAAGGGAAAAACCAAGGTTGGTAATTCTCTACCATAAAAACTTGGTTATTTTTCAAAGTTAATGCATAGGTTTTTCTCCATGTATGTTATCTTGCTTGATTGTGTGGTTGATTTCATGGTTTGGGCATGATTTGTAAGTGAATTCCTAAGTTAGGGTTTAAGGAACATAGATGCCCACCATGTGTTTGATTTATTAGTTCGTTGAAATTTTAGCTTAAAAGTTAAAGTGGTCGCTTGAAATGTTGTTAAGGTGGTTAATTGTAATTTTTAATACGATTGGTTTGGAATTCCCAACTTTGTCAGTTGAGTACTTTATGTTTTCTCAGAGTATTTAGGCACGGATTTAAGGTCCTATGTTAGATTTGATGTCGGAATCGATAGGGAATTGAAGTGGTCAACAGATAATAATGCCATTCCAATTTTACGAAAACATGTTTTTAATAGGTAAAACAATCATTTATTTTCTGGATTTTTCTTTAAAAGTCTCAATATAGGACCTTAAGAGAGTGTTTTGTGGTGAGCGTTGAATTTATTACACATCATAGCAAAATTTGAAAAAAAAATTGAGCTCTCTTGGCCTAATGGTATGTGGGGAAGAGTGGGAGGGTGGTTGGTTATTTCGACTTGAATTCTAGGCCTCCCAAATCGTAATGTGGTCCCCTGTCGAATTTCGTTTGAAACGGATAAGATAGCTAGGTCGCTGGAAAAGTCATAAAATGAGTGGTTTTAAGGTATTGTGCTCAAGGGTAATTTGGTCATTTTGGCTTTATATAAATGTTGTGTCACCCTACTGTGATTTGCGTGTGAAGTTTCTCGCTAGTGAACCAACCGTTTCGCAAAATAGTCGCTTGTAAGCCTACGTTAAGTTTTACGCGACACGCAGACATTAACGTGGCCGTGATTCTCTGAGTGTGTAGGGTAAAAATGAGCTATATGAATTCTGTGCAGTCGCTGCCTACCATTGTAAACGGAAATGTGAGTGTTCTAAACTTCATTTTTCAATACTAGTGTATTGTTTATAAATCGTTTTACGATTTGTATGTTATGGTTTTAATTGTTAAACCATATTTTAAAGCTTATGGTTTCGATTTGTTAAACCATATTTTAAAGCTTATGGTTTCGATTTGCTAAACCATATTTTAAAGCTTATGGTTTTGATTTGTTAAACCATATTTTAAAGCTTATGGTTTCGATTTGTTAAACCATATTTTAAAGCTTATGGTTTTGATTTGTTAAACCATATTTTATAAAGCAAGCAATATGTTTTATTAAGCAAACAAAAATTATATTTTATAAGTTAGGCCTTAAGAAATCCCTAGTCTTAAGCAAGCATTACCGGTCATAGGTATTCAGTACATGCACGGGGAAGTTAAGACATGATTTCATTGCATTTTATATTTGCCTGGTCGGCAAACTTAGCTCATCCATTAAGGCATATTAGAGGAGGACCGTAGCACGTACTGGAGTATATAGGGTTAGCGCGCTAGCTTATTATGTGGTGATGGAGCATTCCACCATATTTACCAAAATAGGTGATGTGGATACGAGGTCCTTCATCCAGCACGGTAGAGATACAAGTTTCCCGTGTTTATTAGGGTACAGTAAGCAAGAAAGGCTTCCAGTGGTTGATAATTATATTTATAAGCATTTTTACATTCAGCTTAAAATCAATCACTGATAAGCAAGCAAGCATTTTACTGGTATGGGTAAAAACTTTATAGAGTAAGCAAGGTTTTCTTCGTAAAGTGTTTTGTAAAAGATAGTTTTACAATTTTGAGACATTTTTTAAAAAGCAAGCATTTTATAAAAGCACACTCACTCAGCTCTTTTAGCTCACTATTTTTTCCCTGCTTTAAAATTTATCTTCCGTGCACAGTACATCTACGTCGGGACATATCAGGGTCCTCCTGACTTCTAGATATATGTGTTGTATTTACTCACTATTGTATATATTGTAAAGAAAATGTAACTAAATTTTGTTAGAAAATACTTTGAACTTGTATAGTTGTGCATATGTATGCACATAGTTTTGTTTTATGAAAATGTGATGAGCCTGAGGCTCTTTTGAAGAAGTGTTGTTGGTTGCCATATTTTAGAAGTATCATTTGTATTTACAGGCTTTGGGACATGTCCTATATGCAACTGTTATGCTGTTGAAATTTTTAACCAGCAAGCGAAAAGAAAAATTTTTATACTGTGTTTTCATAGGCAATACGACTTAGCTTCACAGATCTTCTCTAGTCGCTAGCATCGGGCCGAGTTTCTCAGGGGGTCGTCGGCACACGCCTACCAGTAAGTGGTGGGGTGTTAAGAACAGAGATTGAGAGGGAGAGCCTTATGGAGGTGCAAGCCCACACCGATCACAAAAGTCTTTGTGAGGACAAATACTTAAGACTTTTGTGATCGGTGTAGATAAAACACTTTTCTCCATAAAGATAGTGTCTCCATATTTTCAATGCGAACACAATGACTGCCAATTCCAAATCATACGTAGGGTAGTTCTTTTCATGCGGCTTCAACTGCCTTGAAGCATAAGCTACCACTTTCGAGGTAGTGCTAGAAACCTTGAGAAATGAACAGTTATATGCAAAACTGAGCAAATGTGAATTTTGGTTAGGAGAAGTGTCTTTTTTTGGACACATTGTATCGGAAGAAGGAATTCGAGTGGATCCAAAGAAGATAGAGGTGATCATTTAATGGAAACCACCGAGAAATGTCACGAAAATGCCTAGTTTCCTGGGATTGGCAGGTTACTATAGAAGGTTTGTTAAGGGGGGTTACACACACTCATGGATTTATTTGTCTAAAAGAATGTAGATTTGAGGAGTGAAAAGTGTCGTTAGCTTTGAAAAATTTGAAAGCATTCTTAATCGAGGCAACGTTTACTCAGCCGACCACACAAAGAATACGTGATTTTTTAGTAATGCTTCGTTTAAATGGACTGACGTGTCCCCAAGAGGGCAAAGTGGTAGCTTATACTCAAGGCAGTTTGAAGCCATGAAAAAGAACTCACCTATGCATGATTTAAACTACGCCATTGTGTTCGCATTGAAAATATGGAGACACTATCTCATGGAGAAAAGTGTCATTCACGATCACAAGTCTTTGTGAGGGCAATGATTTAATCATTAATATCTATTGTAAGGGTGTTCAAATTTCATTAATAGCAAAATACAAGATAGTATGTAATGCGATATGCAATTAATTTTCAATATCAAGCAATTTTTCACATAAATCATTTTTTCTTATAACACCAGTTCTCAAATCAATTAAAACAAATCAATATGTTTTTTTTCTTATAAATAATTTCAGAAATTCAAATCATTTTGTAATCATTCAAACACTTTAGAATTAGAGAAAGAGAGAAGTGGAAAACAAACCAAAAAGATTGTCGTCATTCGATTCATGTCCTCGGAATCTCGACCTCAACTCGGGCTTTTCTCCTCGTTAGGCCCAATCCATCACAAATGACAATCATATATTAGTTGGGTATTCTATGCCTTTGGCTTAGGTCTTATTTCACCAATTTCTCTGTACATTGTTCCTTTCTTATTTTTCCTATTTCATCCGACATTTTGTCACTTTTTTTAGGCACCGATATGCCTCATTTTGACGAATTTTCTGGATTCAATGGGGTCCAAATTTGGATACACTTATTACAGAAAGATTTGTTCTCCTAGAAGTCTAGTTTATCCATAAAATTGAATTACTCAATTCGAATTATACGGCCGCTATGGCCTAAATACCGAAACTGCTCCAAACACTAAAACTCAGATTTAATCTAATATACCACTCGAAAATAGAGCCTCACTTTGACGAATTTTCTGGGTTCAATGGGGTCCAAATTTGGACACACTTATTTCAGGGAGATTTGTTCTCCTAGAAGTCTAGTTTATCCAAAAATTTTAATCACTCAATTCAGATGAGTGATGCACTGCTATGGCTACAACACCGAAACCGCCTCCAAACACCAAAAACTCATTTAATCGAACTTAGAATTGACTCGAAAATAGAGCCTCACTTTTGACGAATTTCTGGGTCCAATGGGGTCCAAATTTGAACACACTTATTTTAGGGAGATTTTTTCTACTAGAAGTCTAGTTTACCCAGAAATTTGAATCATTCAATTCGGATGAGTGATGACCAAGTTATGGTCAAAACACAAACAAGGGTTTTGGGAAAATTTTGACCGAATCTCCCCTAAAAACCCAACATTTCATTTATACAAAAATTTTTTATTTGAGGACCATAACCAATCAAACAACCAAAAACAACTTAGAGCAACCAATAAAAACACTTTTATTCAAATTTGCGGTTTTTCCCATCCCAGACACAAGAAAATGGGGGTTAGGGTTTGGTTTACTTATCTCAAATCTCTTTCAATCTTCTTCTTTCTCTTTTTGATCACCTAAATCCTTGATCATATGGAGGAAAATCACCAAGTTCTTTTATTCTTTTCCCAATCCAGAGCCTCATCTCCTCTCCCTTGCCTAAATGTAAGGTTATGATTCAAAGATCAAAAATTGATCTTTTAAGTCCATTATATGACTAATACATTGATGCTTATACACACTAATTCATCATTTCTCATTTTTTTTCTAGTTTCTTAAAGCTTCATTTCATCTCATTTATACTTTGGTACTTACATTACTCATTTATGACCCTTAGGTCCTCATTTGACATTTTTACCAAATTTATTTGGCTCCTGTAAAATTTTCAGGTTTTTATCATTTTTTCATTTTTAGCCATTTAAACTCCGAAAAAATATAATTTAATTTATTTTTCACCATGAACAAGCTATAAAACTATTAGGATATTTTCAAGGCGTTAAAAGAAATCGGTACATGGTTCAGCTACAAGAGGTAGGAGACAAGGGCCTACCATGACACAGGGCTCCGGTAGAGGTACTTCAACCGGACAAAAGGGAAGACCTGAATGCCCACACTGCCATAAACGTCATCTTGGCATTTGTAGACGAGTAACTGGGGAGTGTTTATGATGTGGGAGCACAGACCATCTGATAGCAAATTGTCCACAAGGAACGGGGATTTCTAAAAATCCTCAAGGATGTAGTAGAGGAGGATCTAATGTACCTCCACCGACAAGTGATAGAGGTAAAGGGTGAGGTAGTTCGGGGCAGCAAAGAAGAAGTATTGTATCGGAGACAGTAAATCGCCCTACTACTACAACCCCAACTCTAGCTTATGTTATGAGAGCTCGTGAAGATCGGGATGCACCAGGGGTGATTGTGGGTAATTTCTCTCTTTATGACAATGAAATGCATGGTTTGGTAGATCCGGGTTCTATACATTCTTACATATGCATTGAACTATTGAGTGATAAATTGTCATCAGTAGAACCTTTAGCATATGACATGCATGTTACCAGTCTCCTAGGGCATAATGTTAGAGTCAACCGAGTGTATAAGAACTGTCCTCTAAGGGTCCATGATAGAGAGTTTCCGGTTGACCTAATTGTTTTACCCTTCCATGAATTTGATTTGATTTTGGGAATGGATTTGTTATCTAAACATCGGGCTATATTTGATTATGATAAGAAAACAGTACTACTTAAATGTTCTGACCTGTAAGAAGTAATTGTACATGGTATCTTATATGATTTAGTGTTAAATGTAATCTCCGCTATGCAAGCCCAACGTTTTCTTAAAAAGGGTTGTGAAGCCTTTTTGGCTTTGGTACTTGACCCCAAGAGGGGATAGGTAAATCTAGAAAATATTCCGGTGATAGAAGAATTCCCTAATGTGTTTCTTGAGGAATTACGGGTTTGCCACCCGAAAGAGAAGTAGATATGTCTATTGAAATTATACAAGGGATGACTCCTATTTCTAGGGCACCTTACCGTATGGCTCCAACTGAACTAAAAGAGTTTAAGACTCAGCTACATGAGCTATTGGACAAGGGATTTGTCCAACCTAGTGTTTCGCCCTGGGATGGGCCAGTTTTTTTTGTTAAAAAGAAAGATAACACTCTTCGGATGTGCATTGATTATCGGCATAAATAAGGTAATAGTAAAGAATAAATATCTGTTGCCAAGAATATAAGATCTTTTCGATCGGTTGAAAGGGGCAAGTGTCTTTTCTAAGATAGACTTGCGATCGAGATATTATCAACTTCAAGTGAAAGATGTTGATGTCCCGAAAACAACCTTTAAAACCCAATATGGCCATTATGAGTTTTTAGTAATGCCTTTTGGGTTGACTAATGCACTGACCGCATTCATGGACTTGATGAATAGGTATTCCACCCTGATTTGGATCAGTTTGTAGTGGTATTCATAGATGATATCTTAGTGTATTCGAAGGATGCACAAGAGCATGAACAACATTTGAGGATAGTGTTACAAATCCTGAGAGAGAAAAGGTTGTTTGCTAAGTTCAATAAATGTGATTTTTGGCTTAAGGAAGTGTCATTCCTAGGCCATATTGTATCTACAGAAGGTATTAGAGTTAACCCTGCGAAAATTGAAGCAATTGTAAGTTGGAAACCACCTCGAAATGTAATAGAGGTGAGGAGTTTCTTGGGTTTAGCAAGGTACTATCGACGGTTTGTAAAAGGATTTTCCGTTATAGCATCCTCACTTACTAAGTTACTTCTAAAAGGGGTAAAGTTTGTTTGGGATGACAAATGTCAGTCAAGTTTTGATCAGTTAAAGAAAATACTAGTTGAAGCACTAGGCTTGATACTCCGCACCCTACTCGTAGAGAACACGTCATGTATAAAGGATGCGTCTGCATCAGGTCAGATGTATTGATGCAAGATGGAAAAGTGGTGGCATATATGGCTCCAGACAATTGAAACCACATGAGCAAAATTATCCCACACATGATCTAGAGTTGGCAGCAGTAGTGTTTGCTTTGAAGATATGGCGACACTACTTATATGGTGAAAAATGTAGGATATTTACAGACCATAAGAGTCTTAAGTATTTGTTAACTCAGAAGGAACTGAACTTGAGGCGTCAATGGTTAGAATTGCTTAAGGACTACGATTGCATAGTTGATTACCACCTTGGAAAAGCTAATGTGGTGGCAAATGTATTAAGTAGAAGAACAATTTCTGTTTTGTCCTTGAAACACTATGTATGGAAATTTGAATTTGATGGAGCTTTGTTAGCTCAATTGAGAATTATGCCTGATTTGAAACATATGATAATAAAAGCTCAAGAAAATGATGTTAAGTTACAAGGAAGAGTACAATTAGTTAGAAATGGAGACAAGACTGACTATGGTATAGAAGAACATGAGGGTTGATTGTACAAGAATAGATTATGTGTACTGAATATTCAAGAAGTGAAAAAAAAAAAAAGTTAATGTATGAGGACACAAAGCCTGCAACTTTTTTATTCGGGTATGAATTTTGAAGACGAAATTATTTTAAGGGGGGGAGAGTTGTAACACCCCAAATTAGATCATAGTAGTTTTATTACAGTTTTGTAGTATAAGAAAAGTAAAATTTGTATTTTTCGGAATTTAAGTGCTAAGAGTGAAAAAAAATGATAAAATCAGAATTAATACAAGATTCAAGGTTAAATTGGTGATTTGTAAAATGAGGACCCAAAGGTCATAACACAAGAAGATTATATGCTATTGTAGGAATTTAGATAAGTTAATTTGCAAATAGATGGGAGTGAAAGGACTAATAAGCAAAAGGAAGAATTAAGCCAAAAATGTGATAAGCCAAACATGGCCTTAGGCCAAATTGTGGATAAGACCAAAATTGGTCTATGGATTGAGGAGATATTTTTCTCATCTTTGGGGAGAAAAGAGCTAGGGTTACGATGGAGGAGATGAGACAAAATTCTGGTTTGCTTCCTCTCATTTTTTTGATCTAGCCTTGTTCAAGTAAGAAGAAGGAAGAAGAGAAGTCTGGCAAATCAAGGTGGCGGGAAACTATCACAAGCCATATTTGTTTATGGATTGTTAGGAAAAACCTAACTTCCATTATGAAAGTGTTGTTGGTTGGTTTTTGTGAGCTTTAATGGTTTTGGTTGGTTCAAGTCAAGTTTTGGAGTTGTTTTGGATTTTGGTTGGAAATTACGAGTGAAAAGAGGAAAATCATAGAATCGCAGTGTGAGTACCCTGTGACTCAAAGTTGTTGTTCAATAGATATTGGGTACCGTACTGAAGTTCAAGATCGCACCAAAGTTGTTTTTGGTCCAGAGGGAGGTTTAAGTACTGAGATCGGGAAGCTGAGCATCTGTGACCAAAGTGGTTTAGGTCCGTAGAATGTTAAGTACCTAGATCAAAGTTGAGCACCTAAGATCAAAGTGGTTTAAGGTCCAGAGGGTGTTAAGTACCGGTATTGAAAGTTGAGTACCGGTACTCAAAGTTGTTAAAGGTCCGAGTATCGGTCGTACAACCCTGTTTTTGTTATGTTCTTCCATTATTCCGAATGAAAGGTCAGTACATGTATACGAGTTGTATGAAAAATGTTCTGTACCTCGCCGCTTCGCTGTCATTGGGCAAACATTGTTTCTTGCCCTTATTTGCTAATGTGATTAAGAATAAAATAACAAGCGCGAAAACACATATATTTGTATGCTTGTTGGAGACCCGTTAGTGAATGAATAGGCACATTTGTTCAATACGACAAGACTTCGCAGAAGCACGACACTTCGTTACGTATGCATTACACATATTGTGATTCGACACCTCTGCTCAAGACTAAGGCGCACCTTAGGTACCTATTGTAAGTCATGGCCCCTCTATTCATTGTTAATGGGTCTATACTGTGCAGTAACTTTATATGATAAGAATATATGAATAGAAGGAAATAATAAAAAAAACATAAGTAATCCGCCCGTCGATATGTGAAAATTCCACGGGTACCTTCCTTCCCTCTCCTCTCCCTCTCCTTCTATACAAGAACTCTATGTCAACTCCCATGGAGATATGAAAAATCATATAGAATTATGTTATATCGCAAACTCCGACATATGCAGTACTTATGTTATATGTATCATGTAATTGTGGACCACTCAAGTGGTCATATCTCAAGTATCTGCTTCCCACTAAGTTATGTTTAGCATGAGTTGTTTCAGTCCAGACAGTGTACTAAAGGTATTTATTATCCTGGGTATTTCTCGATTTTACCAAGGCCAACACAGCAATAGGACTCTACCTGATGTAGGTTTTGCTTTTCGGTTTTGGAATGTAAATGTAAAAGTTTTTGTAATAGTGGAATTTATGAAAGTACAAGTAAATAGGACTCATGAATATGTACAGGATATTTAAACACCACTACGGTAGTTGTATTACAAGTTGTATTTCATTATGAAATTATATATATGAATGGGCCCACCAATGTTTGAAAAGCAGGTTAAAGAGTGTAGCACCCCTTTTCGATCCAATTCGATTGGCGGGTCCGAACCGGATCCGGGATGCTCTGATACCACAAATAATGTAACACCCGTTTTTTTTTTTTTTTTCAAAAGTGTCGCGACCCGAATCCTCGGCCCGACCCTACCCGAATGGTTGATCCGAACCGAGCCCGTTTATCATTATTAATTGCCATTTATCTTATCAAAAATATTTTATTTATGTCATTTCATTTTGGGAGTTTTCAATTACATGGAAGCATTTCATTTACTAATAGCAAGGTAAGGCTCTTTTAAAATATTATGGAAATGGTTGCAAAACGACAGTGCCTGGCTAAACATTTACATTTATACAAATACATACATTAAAGGCATTCTATGCCCCTTCAAAAAGGAGTACAAAACAATGTTTCTGAGTTTAACTCATTTGTTCACAAAATGTCACACGCTCAAAAGAATGGTATGCATATGACGGAGTATATACTTATACACCACAACTTTCTCTATGACTTGGCGCTTCTTGTTCTTGGCTTTCTTTCTTGTTCACTAGATACTTGCGCATAGTTAAAAACTATACACTAAGCATTTTCATGCTTAGTGGTTCTATACTGTACTCTATTCTCAAATTCAATTTAATATAAGACATGCTTTTATATTAAACCATACTTTTTACTTCATTCATGATCAATGTAAAACAATACCCATGCTTATTCATTTTCACATACTATCAATTTATGGTTCATTGATCACTTGTAAATTTGTCTTTTCATATGCAACAAATCATTCAACAATTCAATTCATGAGATTCAAACATACTCTTAAAGATGTGTTTAGTTTACAAATCCCATTTTTGTTTCACCTGTCAAAGTTTGTTATTTACCTTGACATGTAATTATTTTTTGATGATTCACGACGGATTCAACTTGGCAGAATCCTACCTTGTTGTTGTTCAGCTGGGATGTGGATTATATTATTTCACAATTTTGCTCACCATCGTGACGATGCCGATCGGGCGCATCCCGCCAAGTGGGAAGACAATATACGCCATACACCATCATGCAGATGCCGATTGGGCGATCCCGGCCATGCGGGATTGAACAATTTTGGTTTGCCTTCATGACGGATGCCGCTTGGTGCATCCGACCATGTTGGTCATTCGATATATCGATCTAATTCTGGGTGATGTCAAGAATTAACTAATTCGCTTATAATTCAATTAATCACTAATGTGGCAATTAATTGTCAACATTTCAAATATCACATTTTCAAATTCATATGCACTTTCATAATAACATTTCAGAGATATGCATATTCCATACAATCATTTCAGATTTATTTAGTAAACTACCAAAACATTTGAGGTAAGGATAGAGGTTCAATGAACAAACCAAAATATCGCTTTCTTATAGCCCTTCCTTCGATCTCGGTCCTAGGTTAGGTGATCCTCACCAACCCCTAGTCAATCATAAATATCACATTTAGTAAATAAACAATTATCACACTTAAAAAATCAAGTACGGTAAGTTTTTCACTCATTTATATCCTTATATAAACCCTCATTAATCATTTATTAGGGTCCTTAAATTATCGATGTATGAATACGAGGTGTTTGAAAACAAAAATCCAAAAATTGTTCGCTATGAACAGTAGCCACGCTACGGCGTACCCGAGGGGTACCATTTTGGCACCTCGGCCTCGTCGCGGCAATTATCCATATAACATGAATTCTGCTACCGGCATGGACCTATCTTTGGCGTGGGCTTTAAATCATGATTTTCAGTTTTCCTCTTGTTGCCAAAAATATAAATCTGAAAACAATGTGAATCTCTAATAACTGTAAACCGAAAAATTCAATTTTCTGAAAAATGAAAGCAAAACAATAATTTCGGTTAAGCAGAAAATTTCTATATCTCGAATAATGAAGCAGAGACTTCTGGGTGGAATTTGTCTCACGAAATCTAGTTACCCCGTCGAATTTCGTTGGATTCAGAGATAGTCAAAATTTCACGTTTTTCAAGGCATCAAGTGTTGGGTGACACATAGCATGACATGTGGTGCACTTGTGTAACTGGCTCACATTTAGCCAAGTATCAAGTGGAGGAAATAATGGAAGAGATAAAACAAGAAAAAAATACTAATAGGGAAAAGAAAATAATAATAATAAGTAATAACAAAGAATAAATTCAAAAGTATAAGGAATTGGAGGATGGGGGGAGAGTGAGAAGAGAGAGAGAGAAAAAAATAATTTTTTTTTCTTCTCTTCGCTTCTCTCCCAGATATCTCTGAAAATCGGACAGTAGGTTTAAATTGGCTCAAAAGCAAAGGGATTGATCTACGATATGCTTGGTGCGTGGTGCAAATCTTTGGAGTTTAAGTCAAACTTCACAAGGTAGGGAATTTTCCTACTTGAGTTATTTCTAGCCTAAATGTCATATAATGGCTTGGGGTTTTTCTTAGAAGCCGTGAGAGACCGTAAATTTTAGTTCCAAATTTTTTAGACTAAGTGTATAAATTTTAGGAGTACCCAGATTGATTATCAAAACTGTCAAGACTGAATTTTGGGATGTTTTAGGATTGTCAGAACAGATTGCAGAATGAATATTACAGAATTTTTTGGAATTTGGTTTAGAATGGAGTTCAGGACCCGGATTGAGTTTGGTTTGATTAAGATTGATGTCTTTGGGTTTGTAGTGTGTTTGGTATCCACGATAGTACGTTGACAAATCATGAAGGACGAGGGTCGCCTCTTTATAGATTAAGGATTTTGGTGGAATTTATTGTGTTGTGTGTAAAAATCATGTTAATATGTTAACTTAAATGATAATATCTTCATGATGGTAACAAAAATTATATATAAAAATATAATTATCAGAATTTATAAATATTGCATGTAGCACATGCCATAGAAATATGTGATTGCATTTCATATACGATCACATGTTTGTGGTGGTGTAAGTGCATGGTTGGGATTGACCTTGTGTTTGGTGTTCGACCATATGTCATCGACATTTAATGTTGGTGTTAGATGTATGTCGTGAGGACATGATTAAAATTGACACTATGTTTTGGTGTTAGTGATGAAATTTCCAGTAAAATGGGACAGCGTCAAGTGAAATTCGGTTATGGCATGTGAAAGTAGGTGTGTAAATGGAGTGAAGCAAGTAGGGATAGACACCCCCTCGGGTGAAAAACCTAGTATATGGTTTAGGCATTAAGCTTAGATCGTGAATATAAAAATGTTGTATGTGTGTCCTGTGATGAGAACCGAATCCGTGGCCCTGAATGCACAACACACGATTGCACGGTAAGAAATAAGTAGGCATTAGAATTTATCCAATGTGTCTAGAATTACAAAACAAAAAGCTTTTGTTTTGGAAAGGAATCGGCGGGCGCCCTTGGTAATTTTTCACCGCCCGGCATTGCGGGTGTGAGGGAGTCGATCCCGAGACTCGGGTTGTGGGCGTGAGGTCGTCTCATGCATGACACGGAACATTCCATATAGAATTGCATTATTTATATGGAATATGATTTGATGTTTTATGTATGCCATTACATGTGCATTTAGGCGGGGAGTAGCCCTTGTAGGAAAAATTTTCTACTGGGCATTGCTTACCCCATCGTGGGACCCCCTTTCAGGTATAGGGGGTGTGCAAGGAGACGGCGCTCTCACGACATTGTGATTATGAAGGAGGCCTATGTGTGGCCTTGGTATTTCCTTTGTAAAAAGTATTTTGTATAAAATAATTGTAACTAAATTGTTTTGGGACTATTGTCTAAATAGTCGGGTATGTAATTATGGTAAGAGGGTCATGATCGGACTCTTACGGACTGTAATTAAACGTTTTATTTTCATATTTTCGATTTAAATGTGAATGAATGGGTCCCAGTAAAAAGAGATATATATATTGGGATATAGACCGGATGGGGCTCTATGGGGTCAATACTCATACATTTGAGACCACTGGATGGGGTATGATTATCTTTGGTATATAGGTTGTATGTTGGGTGAGGCTGCTCGAATAAAGGGAGACTCTATCCCGGAGATTTTTGTCAAGAAAATATGGATCCGATAAATGAGACCTGGCAGTGTGGTATCGGGTCTGAAATCCACGAGGAATTAGCGACGAGTTGTCGGGTTGTCAACGAGGACCCCTCAATTTGGGGCATCCTGATAACATCCTAATATCATCTAAACTAACCCTTGACGGAGACCTATGGATGGTTAGGGTTTTTCCAACGAACATCATCAAAGAAATTCTAGGGTTTGGTTCTTAACTTAAATCCCTTGCACTTGAAGCCTATCCTTTTTCCTTCTTCCTTCTTGCAAGATCTTGAACAAATGGAAGAATTTACACAACAATCCCTCTTCTCCTCCAAAAACCCTAGCTTTTCTCCTCTCCCACTCTCTCTCAAAAATGTTTTTGCTCAAATGAGCCCTTAGACCACTTTTTGGTCTTTAAGTTCATTTTCTCAAGGCTATGTTTGGTTCTTTCCTCTTTTGGCTCTTAACCCATTTTTCATTTAAGTCTCTTGATAAGCCATAAGTATTCATTTCTCATGATTTCACTTAGACATTTACATTACCTTAGCATTTAAGCTTATTCTATTTTTTACCGTTAGGTCCTCATTTTACCAATTCCAAATTTGTCCTTTTTACACTTGGGTTTATTTTCGGATTCAATCTGTAACACCTCGAAATATACCCTAGTTGTTTTCAACATGTTTAGGGTATTTTGTAGGCATAAATTGAATTTGTCGTAAATTAAATGTGAAAAAAAAAATGGAAATTCGAAACCCGAAAATTGTACAAGATTTAAGGACACAAGTGTAATTTGTCAAAAGGGCATCAAAGACATGAAATGATAAAATAAGAGGCCAAAATAAAATAATGGGAAATTGGAATACAAATGGTCAAAAGTTGGAGGACTAAAAAGCAAATAAAGGCAAGTTTAATTATAAATAGAAGAGGGAGACCAAAAATGAGTTATTTTTGGTCTCCAAACAAGAAAGAAAAACGGGAGATCTGAATAAACATCAGTTTGGTATAAGCATAAGTTCTGAATAAGAATACGCTTTGTACCTCCTACGGGAGATCCGAATAAACATATGTATGTTATAAGCATAAGTCCTGAATAAGAATAAGTTCTGTAACTCCTACGGGAGATCCGAATACACATAAGTCGGTTATAAGCATAAGTTCTGAATAAGAATAAGTTCTGTAACTCCTACGGGAGATCCGAATAAGCATAAACCTGTTATAAGCATAAGTACTTGTATAAGTCCATTATACGAATGCATGGAAATTCTGATATCTGTTATTGTTATCTGCTGAATATAAATGTGTATATGCATACTACATATGTTTCCCACTAAGCGTAAAGCTTAGCACCGGTTTAATCGGGTGTAGCCAAAGTCTGAAGGAAAAGAAGAGCGGCCGATATTCCACATTCTGCGGGCCAACACACATGAATAGGGGTTCATCAGCGTAGGTTACGCGCTCACGATCGATGAAATGTAAATGTATAGTTTTGCTATGTAAATGGGACTCGATCTTTGCGTATGTGACATGAAAGCTTGCCACTACGGTGGTAGTTCATTTTGGACTTTTGTATATGATATGTTGAATAGTTATAAAAATTGGATATACCAACGTATGATAAAGCAGGTAAAGAGTCGATGTTGGTCGCACCTCGGGCTCAGGTTCGGATCCGCCCCGATTAGGTCGGGCCAGGAATCGGGTGTAATGATTGAGGAAATGTATCGTAGCGTAGGTTTGAGGCGT
This sequence comes from Tetrastigma voinierianum, assembly GCA_016808115.1. Taxonomy (NCBI): domain Eukaryota; kingdom Viridiplantae; phylum Streptophyta; class Magnoliopsida; order Vitales; family Vitaceae; genus Tetrastigma; species Tetrastigma voinierianum. Next base: position 274,429 of record JAEQBH010001681.1, read on the forward strand.
TTGGAAAGAATCTTAGATTCTTGATGTACCTACATAGAATGTGTTGGCTAATGCGAGGATGTCTTTGTTTGTGTATTGTCCTAGAATGGATCCTCGGGGCGTGGAAGTGGCTTGGTGGCCTTGATCTTTTGGATCCATCTGCTTCGGTCGGAGTCGAGTCAACGATAAGTAAATGCTTCATTGAAGCATTGATAAAAAGTCTCTCAAGATATGGCAGGGTCTTAGATGCGACTCCGCATTGCGAGCTCAGTGATGCAATCTGAAGCATGGAGTGGAAGAATTCCATGGAACAACGTGGGTTCGATCAAACTGAGTTTTGGCAGAAAAACTGAAAGGGATAGATGAAGCGAGATGTCTGTGGACCAAAGGTCACATGTGCGTTTCATTCTTTGAGTCACGGCACTATGATTGGTGGCGGTTTTGAGAAATCCACGCTCCCGAGATCCGATTATGGGATTACTTCATCACGAGTTTAATGCGAGGTATGTCACTTGATGATTACAAGAATTGAATGGAAGAATTCTTGACTCTAAAACGAGGAAAATATGATAGGTGAATGTGAAAAATTGACCGCCTTAGTAAATAATAGGAATCCGTTCTTCGCGGAAAATTCAGATGTGGACAGTTTGAGGATGGCTTACATGAGTTTATCATAAGGTACCTCACGGATGTTACGTCGCTACAAAGCTGTCGATTTTATCGTTGAATTATGACGGCTATAAAAAGTGAAATCTAAAATGAAGAGTCAAGAAAGAAAGAAAGAAAAAGTTCTCAAGAGGGGTTCCTCTTCGGGAAAAAGACCTAGAGAGTCACAAGTTGATTAAGTACAGGGTTCAGCTACCAGGGGTAGGAGACAAGGACCTACCATGACACAAAGTTCCGGTCGAGGCATCTCAATTGGATAAGAGGAAAAGCATGTATGCCCACATTGCCACAATTATCATAGTGGTATTTGCGGGACGAGTAACTAGGGGTTGTTTGGAGTGTGGGAGCCCACGAGATCATGTGATAGCCAAGCGTGTCCGTGAGGATTGGGAAGTTCTAAAATCCTCGAGTGGCCAGGGAGGGTGAATGTACCTCCACAAACTCCTGTGAAGTAGGGGTAGAGGGCGAAGTGGCTCACTTAAAGTGGGGTAATGCCCGGGAGACGGTGAATGATCTGCTGCTCACATTTGACACGAGCTTATGCTATGAGGCTCGTGAGAGATCGGTTATCTAGGGGGTTGTGCGAATTACTTTCTCTCTTTGATATTGACTTGTGCCTTTAATTGATCCGGGCTCTACGCATTCATATATATGCATGGAACAAATGAGTGATAACCTTCAGTAGAGCTGTTAGCTTATGACCTGCTTGTTACAAGTCCTCTGGGGCATAGTGTTAGAGTCAACCGTGTGTATAATAATTGTCCCTTAATGGTCCATGGTAGGGAATTCTCGGTTGATCTAATTGCTTTGCCTTTTCATGAGTTTGATTTGATCTTGGGAAGATAGTTGGTTATCGAGCATCGGGCCATAGTTGACTGTGATAAGAAAATAGTCCTGCTTAAATGTCTTGACCGATCAGAAGTAACAATACAGGGTATCCGATCTGAATCAATACCAAATGTTATTTCAGCTATGAAAGCCCGACGTTTTCTGAGAAAAGGTTGTGAAGCCTTTTTGGATTTGATTCTTAACTCCAAAAGAGAGCAAGTAAACTTAGAAAATATTCCTGTGATTAGGGAGTTCCCTTATGTGTTTCCCGAAGAGTTACCGGGAGTACCACCTGAAAGAGAAGTGGATCTCTCTATTGAAGTTGTACAGGGAACGACTCCTATTTCGAGGACACCTTACCATATGGCTCAGTGAGGCGAGTAGTTGAGACTCGACTACGGGACATTGGATAAAGGTTTCATCCGACCTAGTGTCTCACCTTGGGGTGCACCGGTTTTATTTGTTAAGAAGAAAGATAGCACTCTTCGGATGTGCATTGACTACCGGCAAATAAACAAAGTAACAGTTAAGAATAAGTACCCGTTGCCAAGAATATAAGATTTATTTGATCAATTGAGAGGAGCAAGTGTCTTCGAGAGATAGACTTTGCGTCGGGATATTATCAACTCCTGGTAAAAGAGGTTGATGTCCGCGGCACGGAACTTAGATGGCCACTATGAGTTTTTAGTCATGCCATTTTAGATTTGACCGAATGCTCATTGCATTTATGGACTTGATGAATAGGGTTTTTCGCCTGTTGGATCAATTTGTTGTAGGTATTTATTGATGACATCCTGGTGTATTCTAAGATGCCTGAGGAACATGAGCACCATTTGAGGATAATGTGCAAACTTTGAGAGAGAATGGAGTTGTTTGCCCGAGTTAAGTAAATGTGATTTTGGCAAGAAGTGTCATTCTAGGGCATATTGTATCTTTTTTAACGAGAAGGTATTATAGTGGACCAGGTGAAAATTAGGCTGGTGTGAATTGGAAGCATCGCGAGAAATGTAGCAGGGTGAGAAGCTTCTTGAAGCAGAGGTTATTATCGGAGATTTGTCTGATTTTCAGTTATAGCATCCTCACTTACTAAGATTACTCGGAAGGGAGTGAAGAGTTTGAGTGGGATGATAAAGTGCCAATCGATTTAAAGGTCAAAATAAATGCGGTTGAGCACCGGTGTTGATTCAGCTTTACTTCGAATTAGAGATTACAGTTATGCGGTGATGCTTCAAGGGTAGGTTTGGGATGTATATTAATGCAAGATGGGAAAGTGGTGGCTTATGCTTCCAGACGGTGAAGTCGCGTAGGCAAAACTATCCCTTTACATGATTTGGAGTTAGCAGGCGTAGTGTTTGCTTTGAAAATTTAGCCAACGCTATTTATATGGAGAAAAATGTAGAATTTTCATGATCATAAAATTAAAATATTTGCTAACTTCAGATTTGAACTTGAGGCAACGCGTCGGTGGTTAGGAATTATTTAAAGACTATGATTGTATAATTGATTCTGCTAGGAAAGCAAATGTAGTGGTAGATGCCTTGAGTAGAGAAAATGATTTATGCTCGACGAAATTTTGTGGAGACTTACCTTGATGGAGCCTTGTTGGCTCAATTGAATGTGATATCGAATTTCGGCAAATGATAGTAGATGCTGAAGAAAAGTAGTTTTGATTACAAGAGATAGCTCGGTTAATTGATCTTGGGAGACAAGGCCGATTTTGCCATAGATGGGAGTGGAGGTTTGTTGTACAAGAGCAGTTATGTTAATATAGGAATGATATAGATTGAAGAAGATATTATATGAAAGCCACAATCTTTGTTTCTATGCATCACGGAAGTAATAAAATGTACCAGGATATGAAACGGTACTACTGGTGGCGAGGGATGAAAAAGGACATTTCTGAGTATGTGTCTAAGTGTCTAACGTGTCAGCAAGTAAAAGCTGAACACCAAGTACCATCCGGTTTATTGAATCTCCTTCCAATTCCCCAATGGAAGTGGGATAACATTACTATGGATTTCGTATCCGGTTTTCCCTCCTGAAAGAGAAACATGTCTGATCTAGGTAATTGTGGGTGGTCAGCAAGTCTGCTCACTTCCTCTGCGTCAGGCTTGACTATTCCTTGGATCGTTTAAGCGGACCTTTATGTGAATGAAATTTCGGATTACATGGCATTCAGGTATCGATAGTGTTCGGTAGCGATCCACGGTTCTCGGGGTGCGGAAAGAGATTACGAGTCAGCTTTTGAGTGCGGAGTTGAATTTTGGCAGCTGCGTTCCATCCACAAGCGGATGGGCCGGTCACGAAAGAGTGATTCCCGGTATTAGAAGATATGCTTCGGAGTTGTATGTTTTCAGGAAGTTGGGATAGGTACATTCCTCATGGAATTTGCCCTATAAAATAATTATCAATCAATGGTATGGCCCATTATGAAGCTTTGTATGGAAGAGAGATGCGAGAACTCCTATGTGTTAGACTAGGAGATGAGCGAGCACTTGGATAAGTAGTTGCAGATTAGTAAAAGACAGGAAGAAAAGTTGATTATTAGTGAAGTTAAAAATGCTGTGATAGACAAAGGTCTTATGCTGAATTTGAAGAAAAGATATAAGTATGAAGTCGAGGAGACAAAGTGTTTTTAAAAGAATATCTCCGTGGAAAAAGATACTCCGCTTTGGAAGGAAGAGCGAGTCCACGATTCATTGGCCCTTACGAGATTTTAGAAAGGAAGTTGGACGTGCCTCTGGTTGGCACTCCCCTCCGGAGTTGGCCGGTACATGATGTATTCCATGTGTCTATGCTTCGTAGATATCATTCTGGCACATCGCACATACCGGTTCAAGATATCTGAAATCTGAAGATTTTCACTTTCGATGAAGGCGCTATTCTAGATAGTGAAATAAGACAGTCTGAAACAAGCAAGTCCCTCCCGGTAAAGTGCTTTGGCAACATCCACGGCATGGATGAAGCGACATAGGGCGAATTGACAATGAGGTCGATGCCCTCGGCTCTTCGGTTCAGTGTGTAATTTTGAGGAATGAAATTTATTTTAAGGGGGAGAATTGTAACACCGAGAAATATACCTAGTTGTTTTGACATGTTTAGGGTATTTGTAGTATAAATTGAATTTGTCGTAAATTGTGTGAAAAATGGAAATTTAGAAACATTGTGCAAGATTTAAGGACACAAGTGTAATTTGATAAAATGGGCATCAAAGACATGAAATGATAAAATAAGAGGCGAGAAATAAAATAATGGGAAGTGGAATCTGAATGGTCAAAAGTTGGAGTTAAAAGCAAATAAAGGAAAGTTTAATTATAAATAGAAGAGGGAGACCAAAAATAACTCATGTTATTTTGGTCTCCCAAACGAAAAGAAAAAGCGGGAGATGAGATAAAAACGTCGATGCGGTATAGCGTAAGTTACGAATAAGAATAAGCTTTGCCTCTACGGGAGATCTAGAATAAACATAAAGTGCATTATAAGCATAAGTTCTGAATAAGAATAAGTTCTGTAACTCCTACGGGAGATCCGAATACACATAAGTCTGTTATAAGCATAAGTTCTAAATAAGAATAAGTAACTCCTACGGGAGATCCGAATAAGCATAAACCTGTTATAAGCATAAGTACTTGTATAAGTCCATTATACGAATCGTGGAAATTCGATACTGTTGTAATTTATCTCACGAATATAAATATTGCATATACATACTACATATGTTTCCACTAGCGTAAGAAAGCTTGCAGGTTACAATACGGAGTGTAGGTATAGAAGAAGGAAGGCAATGATATTCGCGTTAGCAGGGCGACACGAATAGGGGTTCATCACTATAGGTTCCGTGCTCTGATCAATAAATGTAAATGTATAGTTTTTGACTATGTAAATGGGACTCAGTACTGTATATGTGACACTATAAACACCACTACGGTGGTAGTTCATTTTGGACTTTTGTATATGATATGTTGAATAGTTATAAAAATTGGATATACTAACGTCTGATAAAGCAGGTAAAGAGTCCTAGTATTTAGTCTCGCACCCCGAACTCGGTTCGGATCCGCCAATCGGGTCGGACCGGGAATCGGGGTGTGACACAATCAATTTCTCATTTTAGCATATATTATTTAATCATATGCTCACATATTCATTTCACATTTCACAATTTATCAATTTTCCGAGAAAAACCAAGGTTTGCTCAATTCATACCCAGAATATATAATAAAATTATTACAAAAATTCTAGGGTATTTTAGGGGCATTACAAAGTCTGATCTTTGTCTTGTGCCCCTCTCTTATGACTGAGGTAGGGGTGACACGTTGTCCATGCTCACGAACGAGTGGGGTATAGATTGGTGAAAGGACAAATTGCATGGTGTTGTCTATGAAGAGTATTCGATCTTACCAGCGACTCTGCAGGTCAATTAGATGCTGATGTATTCTTTGGATCTGCTCATGACTTGCTTGATTCAATAGTTGAATCAGTGGCCAACTTACTCTTAGAACTGTCGATTACACTTGGAAGTGTGTGGAGCTTATATGAAACGGATTTGGATGTGATCCAAATATAAGGGAGTTTATTCTAGATAATGGAATGTCACGGGATTAGTAGAATCCCAAGTTCAAAAGCCCTCACTTAGAGAGATAACAGGCTTGGGCTTGTTCCTCGGCTTAGGGTAGTGAAGGAACACGCCATAACGCATAGGGATGCGTGTAGCCTATCATCACTTATGATGAGGGGTATTTTGGTCATTTCATAAGTTAGGGTTTTCCTATAAAAGGAACATTATGAAAAACCCTAAGTGAGTTCAACACTTCAAAGAGAAAAACCATTTTGGTTCTCTCATCTCCAAGAAGGTGTTCTAGAGTTTGAGAGTCCCGGGTTTTTTGCTCCCTCTTCGAATCGGGACTTGGCTCGCACGGGACCCTTTCCGAGACCGTTGCCTTACAGGTTGTCGGCTCCACTCTTCGTATGAATACCGTTGGAGGCGAACCTAGGACTTGGTTCGCTTTCGGGTAAAGCTGCCTTGACCACTAGCTTGGTTTTAGGAGCCGACACAAGGTAATTTCGCACCCTTCTCTTTGTTGTAGAATCAAATTTGATGCTACAAGGGGTCCTAGGATGGGTTTTTGTTGGGATTTTTTTTGTTTTCCACTGCCTAATGCATGTGATGCTACCCACAAAACCCTTAATTGGAACTACAAGTAACGAAGAAATCAATTTTAGAATTGATTATATATACATTACACCAACGATATGTAATAGCAGTTGATATGTAATAAAATATATACATGCTTCGTATCTACTAAATGCGACTTATGTTTGTCCTGCAATACCAAGATCGATGGATTTGAAGGATCTGCATTATGAAGCCCATTGAATGCCATATTTATAACATATAACACAAAGACACTATAATTATTAACAAAAAAATTGAGATACTAGTATCATAGTCATGAATACAATTATTAAGGCAATGAACAAAAAAAATAACTACGTACAAAATTGAATTACATCTCATCTTTCACTGAACTTGATTCCTATTCTTACAAGAGCGGTGATTGTGACTCGTTTGTTTGCACAACCCACCTGTGATAGTAGTTTTCCTCTCCCTAACGTCGATTTCATTATGCAAACGGGTTGATTTAGGACGTCCACGCACATGCGTTTTCATTATTTCGGAAAATACAATTATAGGACCATAAATGCATCGACCCACTCATCTTCATTGAATATGGGATGAAACAAGCTTACTTAAGTATCATATCTTATTTGCGTGTATAGTAGCTTTGAACAAATAATCAAAAATCAACACAGCGATGCTGACATGCTTCTATGATATAGCTACATGGAAATCCATATATAAGTGACATGTGCATTTTTGGTCATGTAAGTTGAGGCGTTGTGTTCAACCACTCCTTGACTTGACATGAAATCGTCCATGGATGTGATATTAAAGAACTATTTCCATTGATCCAGCCTTAACCACACGGGCCTTAATCTGAGCATCAACATAAGCAGTGTATTGCTCATCTGATACCAATCTATTAGCACCTTTTTCTCTTCTTGCAACAAAGTAACCATTAAGTTGAAAAAAGGTCAACTGAACTAATGCAATTATTGGTAAGCTACGAGCTCCTTTAAAAACACTATTAAATACCTCAGACATGTTGGTAGTCATTATCCCATATCTTTGACTTACATCATGTGAAAGTGCTCATATCCCAATAGGGATCGCCTCCAACCATTGTTGTGCCTTCGGATTAATTCTCCAAATTATAGCCATATGTCTATTGAATTTGCGTTGTTTAGTCGCTACAACTGCTCTATAAACCAAAATTTTCAAGTTTATCTTTGAAGTGAGTCATAAAATTGCTTACAAGATGACGCATGCAAATCTTGTGATAGGTAGATAGTTCAGCCCACCCAAGATGAGGATCATTCAGATCTTCCATAATACCTAGATATGTTTATAAAATAAAACACAAATTCTCGTCCATTGAGTTACTCTATTTCTGATACATGCTAAGAACCATCCTTAGCTATCAAAGTTCTCGTATTCTATAATAACAAATGTCAATGGAAACAACTGATTATTTCCATCACACCTCATAACAATCATTAACGTGCCTTTATACTTCTCATACAAATGTGTACCATCAATACTCAGTATGGGACAACAATGTTCGAACTTTTCAATAAATAGTTTGAATGACCAGAAGACGCATTGAAATATCTTAGAGTTTGGCATATCACTATCAAATGTTTTCCAAATTACAACACATCCAAGATTTGATTGCTCTAAGGCCAAGAAAAAACGTGGGAGCTTTGTAAATGATTGATGAAAGTCACCAAATAAGTGTCTAATTGCTTTATGTTTTCCACCCAACGCATTTTTGTATGAAATTTCATATCCCCATTACTCCATCACAATTACTTGAATGGCAGCTACAGACAAAGTGAATTGTGCCTTAATAATTGTCTTCATATGAGCAACAACCAAGTTTGAATCCAATTGATGATGGTCCCGATTCAAGAAATGATTGACACAAGTATATGACCCTTTATACTTATTGATAACAAATAAAATCTTTCACAAGCATGTCACGAAGCTTTCATGGACATTGGCATTCCTCGGTCTTCGTACATCTTAAAACTAGCAATTTTTTTAAGGATGCAACAACCACAAACTCTTGGTGTGCTTTAATTGTGTAAATCTTTACATCCTCTTACCGTCAGTTTTGGATTAAAAACTGGCCCAACTACAAACTCTCCCACTTGAGTATCCGGTGGTATGCTTCACCCGTGGAGTTGATCGCGAAATAGCGTGCAAGGGTTTAGCGTTTCAAATTGAGGTGATGGTCTTGAAAGTGATGCGAGCAGGAGATGACTCATCTAGGTCCTCGACATCTGGATTATTTGATCACATCATAAGTTCTGTATCGCGAGACATATATCCACGCTCATTCTTCAAAACTTGGTTGAGATTATGGAAGGATGAAAGATGTCCATCGGCTTGAACATCTATATTTCATTAGATTCATAAATGCCGTCGTTAAAACTCTTCATCTTGTGGTCTTGCCGTGCCAGTATACTTCCATATATCGTGTCAGTGTTGGAGCACTACTAGACCTGGCTGTGGTCGATTCTTGCCTTATTATCATTTCCTCGACGATAATCGTGTGTAGGCACCCACATATTGATTCACTTGTAGCTTTACTCGAATGACCTCAATATACTATTCAATTTCCTCTATTTCAATTGTGCTAACCAATTTCAACATTTGGTATACACTATTGTCATCCCATATTGGATAAGGTTGGAACCTATTTCCACTTTTTAGGGGATACTTACAATTGAGGACTAATTTGAACATTTGTTTGTCAATGTCTTTCCTTGAGTATATCATATCACCCAACTATTCAAATGTGCAACAACCATTACATCCAAAGGCACAATGACAGCTTTGTTCCCAACATATTTCACATGTGTTTCAGTCCTCAATACTTTTCCATTGTAATAACATATCACATGAATAGTGGAAACAAACATATTTCACCTATACAAAATGGTTCCAATCAGTTAAATAATATGAGGATATACAGACTATGTATAGAACACGAAAAACGATGAAGGAAAAATTGAAAAGAATAATTCATTTTCCCTTATTCGGTAATTATATAGAAACATTATGGAAAGTTATGAAATTTAAAAATAAATAAAAAAATAAAACGATAAAAATAAATATAAAATGAATAAAATTTAAGTGAGGATAATTCTTTAAAAAAATATTAATAAGATAAATTTGAAAAACAATTTTTAAAAAATAATATAAAATAATTGATCATCGATCGATCCATGGTTCGATTGGACCTTTTTTTTAAAAAAACTAATTAAAAGGGTTAGGGATGAAAAAAAAATTGACAAGTCGTTGGAATAGTCGATTCAATGGATAATAATGGGAGATGGTGGTGGTGGGTATGGGGAGAAAAAGAAGCTAAGAGAGGTCATTATCCTTCTTATTTAAACTCACGTTAAACCGATCTTAAAAATCGATATGGAAGAATGACAGGTAAGGATTATCTGATAACAATTGATTGATTAGATGTTTAGTAGGGCCTTGTAAAATGGTCTCACGGGCATTGAAATATTATATATACTTAGAGATTAGGCCCAATGATGTGGATTTGTGGTAAAGGTCAAGACCATAAATCTGTTAGCTCATATGTTTGCTCAACCCTTTATAGCTTTTGGTGATACGGAATTGATCAAATCTATGGGGATAAGATTTAGGCCTTCTTTGTTCATAGTTTTTCAAACCGTTTTTTGTTTTTTGAAAAACAAGGAGAGCATGGAAAACCCGAATACCGGTATGTTTGGTTACAGTTTTTGAAAACTATTTTACGTTCTCAATCTGAGAGAGCAGGGAAACGTAGAGAACACTTTTAATTTGGTTACTTTTGTTTGTTTTGTGAAAAGCAGCATGCATGTTAAATTCAGTAGTAAGAATAGTTTTCGGAAAATCTGAAAAATGAAGTGTTTAGCATGTTTTAAGCCGGTTCTCAAAACTAGTTTTCCAAATAGTGTTATATGTGTTTTCAAAAACAATTTTAAAAGACATGAACCAAACACGCCGATTTCCCTTTTTTGTTTTAAGAAAAACACAAAACACACTAAATATCGTAATAAAAACACATTTTTGAAATATAAACAATATTACATGTGTTTCAAAGAATTGTTAACAAATAGTTAACGTATCTGAATAAATTCATGGCTTGAATTATAAAGATTTAGGTGAATTGTTTTTTTTTTCTTAATCTTTGAATAAATTTTTTTGAACTTAATGTGAATAGTACTTAAAAATGTAATTATTAAGTTGTTTGTTTTTACTAACGTTGGGTGCAGTAAGATGGCGTAGGCCAGGATTATTTAGTTCTGCGCCTGCCTCGCTCTTAATGAGACGGGTTTGGTTTTAATTGTGATCGAGTTTTAGCGGAGTTTGAGTTTTATTTTTACCGGAGTAGAAACGAGTTCGAGGATAGGTTAGGTTATTGTTATTCAGCCACTTAGCCCCAATTATATTTTAAAAATAATTTTTTATTATTTTATTTTATACTTTAATATAAATAATAATAATAATAATTAGAATATTTTTTAATAAATAATTTATAAAAATTTATAATAGTTTTATTTTTTTATTAAATATATTAATTTTAATATAATAAAAATAAAAAAGCAAATATAAAAAAATAAAAAATAAAACTAAAGTTGATAATTTTAAATCTAAGTCATTCTGTTTAATTTTTAAATGAAACGAGTTTGAGAATTGAAAAAAAATATAAGCAATTTGGTCGGGATGGGGTCATGTCTGTAGCTCTGTTGTCATCACCAGTAGTGTGTATTAATGAAGTAACCTCGTATTGGATAACGATGAGTTTTTATTTTAGTGGAAAATGAAACTTTACGAGATAAGAAAAAGAAGTGAATATTCAACTTTTATTCAAACTTTTTTTAAAAATTTCGATAAGTCGTGAAATTTTAAAAAATAAGCAGAACTTAATCTTTGAAGGCTGAATAGCTTTTCGTGATTAAGTCAACAACGTCGCCCAGTCTTGCATTATCGACAAAACCTTGTGATAAAATATTATCACCTTGAAATTAAAATGGAATTAAGCGAGATTTATCGCATGTGTCAACAAAAACAACAATATAAGAAATTTTCAACAAATAATAATACAATGTAGGAGGGTTACCTACTATGAAGTACAATGAAATACTATGAGAAGAAATGAGGCAAAAATCACCAAGCCCTAACGCCATCGTCGGAGGGGAGAAGGAAAGAAGAGAAATAGAAGAAATGGAGAGAAGAAAAAGAAAGGTTATGCTCAAATTTTAAACCCTATGAAGCCGTTGTCTTCAATTATGGCATTTAGATTAATGATAAGGACAACGGCTTTGATAAATTTGCTTAAAAAGCCACGATCCTAGATAGCAGCATTTTCTTAAAAGAAAAAATTTGTAAAGCCGTTGTTCAAGACAGCAGTATTGACTAAGGTGTCGTCTATATGGCCAAAACGAACTAAGATTGGACAATAATTTAAAATATACATTATTTTTATGATTTTTTTATAAAAATATATATTATTTACATCCCAAACTCCATCACGCAGCCAACCAAAATGTATGAAGCAAATAAAAGTTGTCAGAATTCAATGGACTAATTCAACACCCTATCATCATCATCAAGTGGCCACTTCAGGTAAAATTCTGACGCATGCACACAAGAGCAAGACTTTCATTGGGTCGGTGACAGAAAGGAATAGGAATAGCCTAGCCCACGACCAAATGGCTAACAAACACAACCCATCCACAGCAAATGCTTGCCTCTTACCATGCTGACAATGCAGAATGACTTCAGTGCACAACCCATCTTCCCATTTCAATGGGATGCATGAATCTTTACAATGATCAATAATGGATTCTTTCCATGAAAAAAAAGCAGAGCGGTGGGTGCAGTGCAGAACATGGAAACTCAACAAAAATACATGCAATCCAGAAAAGAGAAGGCAAGTCATATATGAGAAGAAAAAGTACGATTCTGAAATAAATTTAATAAACCCTATTGCACAGCTCAACTGGCATTCCCTATTGCAAGTTATTTAGACCAACATTTCATTGACAGAGAATGTAGCATGTCCCCCCTATACAAAAAGGCTTTTTTTTTTTTAAATATTGAATATGAAAAAGGAAAACGTTATCAACTACTTGACCTTTCCCAAGCTAACTTTCATTGGGACATTTAGGAGCTGGCCCCAAAAAAAGAAATAATCTGGGGAAAAGAAGAATCATTTGGCATGGAAAAATCAGTTCTTGAGTTAATCTTTGCTACCACCACATCCTCAGAAAGCTCCAGCTGTAAATAGACAATTGTAAAAGAGAGCATTAGGACAACTGGAAACACATGACCTACAAGAAGCAGAAACAGTTCAACTACCTCAAGCTTCAATCATGAGGAAGACTCATGTCATCAGTTGGTGCAGTCCTCTTTCCACCATATCGCTTAGAAATATAAATTAATTTAGTTCCCAAAAATCAGGATATGATCCCAATAAAAAAGGAGCAAACGCAGCACAAAATCTAATCATCACAAGTTTGAAATTAAGAAGGTTGTAGAATACCTGTTTTCCAAAGGTGAAAGGAACATATTTGTATTTGATCATGTGCATTATCTGTCTCCTCATGGTGAGTGTGAAGAGTACCATCCAGTAGAAAAGGAGAATAGGCCAAAATACAGGCACATCAAATACACTGAAGAATGTCATTACAAAAGCAATGCAGAAGGCTTTCGTGATAGAGTACCTTCCAAGGAGAAAAAAAAATGAATTCCAGTTTATCATAATGGCTATAAAGAGAAGAACAAAATGTGTTTGAATGGTTTAAAGTTCCAAGATACTGAACTGAAAAATTGATAGCATTTGAAAATGGGGAATAGCAACTTTATGATCAAATAGATAGATTTTAATCTAAGAGAATAATCTGGAGCATGGTCTTTGTTGTGAATTGTGCAACAATGATGATAAGAATTAAAGGAGAAAAACAAGAAAAATACACACAAGGTTTTACATGGTTCAGCAGTATGCCTACATCCACGGGAACAGCAGCTTGAATTTTTCACTATCACAGAAATAAAGTTACATAGGAAGGTATTTATAATAACCCTAGATATTACCAAATTATAAAAATACCCTTATACCCTAAATATACCGTACTGTACCATGGGGCGAAGCCCCCGCACCCCCAACCTATTATTTCGCCCCCCTAACAAAAAGGATATGCCTAAAGGGCAGTGCCGTCACTTCGCTCTTGCACTTGCCCCCTTTTACTCTCAAAATGAGCCACATGCCATAACAGTCCTAAACAGAAACTTTACCCCCATGCAGTTCCTCAAACAAATAAGAATAGTTAATGGAGAAGTCAACAGTTAAAAACCATGAAGAAAAGAATGAAGAGCCCAGACATGTATTTGGAAGTCCATTGCTGAAAGCATGAATTATTGACATGTATCATGATCTGAAAACTGGGTTAAAAAACACAAGACAGTCCAATTAAGCCATCTGTAAGGTGAGAACTATTAACAGTTGTGTATGCATCCAGCATCTAACATCTTGACATCATTAATTAAATGATGTAGAATATGCATTGAATGATCAATATTTTTTCTTTTTCCCGTTACCTGCCCATACCAAGAAAGTGAGATGGTAACAAGCACCTCCAATGCGACCACACTCCCTGAATCAAGCAAACACTTTGTGTGCTGCAAGATCAAAACCTTATGCACGTCAAATGCACATCTTGCCTTGACCCTCAGCAGCTTCATTTCAACTGCCATCTCATTAGAACTCCCAAATCAGGTCAGGTGGTAGGCTATATTTGAACACTTTTCATAAAACTATCCAAGCACCCCCAAATCCATATGAGGATCTATCAAAACTTAATGTTTTTTCTTTTCTTTTTCTTTTGAGAGACGAATTTGGATGCTTGTATTGGCATAAGTGCCACATAAAAAGCATCACAAAGAAGATAGAAACCTATGCTAAATTGCTTAACAGAAGCTGTCGCTGTCTTAATTCTCAATCTCAAAAACTCGTATCATTAGTCAAACTAATGTAACCTCCTTCTCAATGGGATCTGGAATTTGAATATAACACAAGAAATAAGAAAACATAAAATTAAAACAAATAAATAATATACTATTTTTTTTGCAATGCACTTGGGCGCTTATATCATCTCCATTTTGATTATACCCTCAATGATAGTAAAGACGGATTCCTAGAAACGCTAACAATCCGTTTATCAAGCACCTCGATTTCAGTATACCCAGAAAAACCAGTGAACAAACCTAAATCAACGAAGAGCCCACTGGGGAATCTCTCCTCATGCAGAGACATGACCACAAGGGTTGTGGGCCAACCATAGCCTTCTCCAATCGTGCTCCCTACTGTAAAGGATCCATGTACCCTAGGCAAACCAAAACCACATAGTTATCCTGCCTTTGTGTTCTATAACAAGTTGGCGACCTCAATTTCAACAGGGGAAACTCACAATAATTTTCTATAAATACAGTGGATTCATTTAATCGGAGATCAATAATCACCCCAAACCGCCTAAATTTTTCCTATGATCATTCATCTTCCAGCGCAATATTCTACAATTTTCAGTTCAACGCTCAATATGATAATATGTATAAGTCCTGCAAGATTAAGAAGAAGAGCGGGAACCCTAGACATGGTCAAACAATGCAAGTGAAATAACAGTTGACGCACCAGAACTTGAACTCCGGGAGGCGGCGCACAAACGGCCGGAATTCGTCAGATCCCCGAGTCGGGAGCGTTGGTCCGTCAACAAGTGCTTGGATCTCCGGGTCATCCTGCGGCGAGAGAAATCCGATGAGGAGGTTGAGGATGTAGATGCCGAGGCCGTAGGAGACGATGTAGAAACCTTGGATGAAGTAGACGCGGACGATGTAGATGAAGGCGACGCCAAGAAACCCGATCCAACGGTTGAGGATGAACGGAGTAGACTTATCGAGGAGGTGCTGGTACTTGCGAGAGATGTTGAGGTTCCACCGATAGAAGAATGCGACCGGAGAAGACGACGAGAGATCGTCGACACCGACACCACCGGCCGGATCGGTCGCCATATTGGGGGCCTTATTGAGTCGTGATCGGCGGGTGGTGGAGGTGCGGAGGAGGATGCGTTCTCTCGTCAGAAAACAGAGAAGGATGGTGTGTCAAAGGCACCTCAAGTTTAGGCCCTTCCGGTTGGTTGCGCTCCTCCGTCCATATATATTTTTTCATTCAGTTATAATCCGGTTCATCTGAACCGGACCCAATAAACCATCACTCCATAATATTTAGTATTTTCCATGTATGATATATGATGTACCTATCTTGTTTGCTATCGCGGCACTTTCTTCGTGTGTCCTTTTCAATGGATATAATAATTATAACTCCTTCAATGCTTTTTTTTTTGTTCTTCTTCAAAAAAAAAAAAAAAAAACTTTTTTTTGTATCTAAACTCCTTCAATACTAATAAAATTAATATTTCCCCAAAAAAAAAAAAAATCAAATATAGTGCTTCTTAAAAAATATATATCTAAAGATTTTAGAATTTGAAATTTGATCGTGAGCTAAAGGATAATCAAAGTATGTTTTTCGATTTTCTAAAATAAAATGTCAAAAGAATAATTTTGACTTTTCTTTTTTGTTAAAATATACTATTTTTAGAAAATATGTTTCAATTAGTATGATAATAGAAAAACATAAGATAGAAAACGTGTTTAAAACATATTTAAAAATATTAAAAACAAGGTAAAAACATTTGGGTTTTCAAAATGGTTATCAAGTACACTTGTAGACTTTATAATTTATATGGAATATTCCACCCAGATTTTTATATCATGTTGAGTGATTTGGATAAAAACATTTTTTTTTTTTAGGTTATGTTTAGTTATTGAAAACTATATATATATTTTTAAAAATAGATAAATTTATTGATTGAGATTAGCAATACAATCAATAAAAATACATAATTAAAAGTATTATTATTCATATTTTATGTACTTGCAAGTACGTCTGAATTAGATGTAAAATCTACATAAATTGATAGAATGTCAGCACAAAGGAAAAGCTAAATATATCATAAATGGATGAAATTTATCGAGTTAAAGAAATCTTATATGCGAGATAAGAGTTTTGAATAATAAAAGTGGCGTATCTCATCGAGTTACTGTATGTCTGACAATCCAGGTGGCTGTATCTTCATAGACGTGATCCCTTCTTCCTGCTTGCGGCTACGGCTCTGTGATCTTGGGACAGTCGGTGTCGAGAAACGACCGTTATTGTATAGATCGATCACATAAAAATATGCGAGAAATTTGTTTTTTTATTAGTTAAATATTTCTCTTATCTTTACGTATAAGAACTTTTAATGAAAACAGCACTCATTACAAACTTTTTATCTGAAAGTTATGGATTTTTACGTGTCTGGCGAGGAAATCTTACATGTTTATAGGCGAAGTTATTTATTCTTCTGGGATTCTTGCTGTCTTGATTACATACGCGTCATGTTGGTCACGAAATCAGTGGCACTACGTCATCTTTCTTACTTTTCGTATAAATCCGTTTGCCTTTTCTTCTTCATAGATACCCTCGGCTTTGAAAATGTAGGCGTCGTCTGTAATTCTTATCTGCGCTTTTTGTAAATCGCTGTACGCTTGCTTAACATGGTATTGTCACTTTGAAAATGTGAGCGCCAGTTCCCTGCATTTATTATTATTTTTTGACATTTTTATAAATTTGTCTGCGAAGAATAAGTTACGATTATAGTGGTTGGCGTTTGTTGTCGGACCGCACGCTAGTTGTCGTATGCGTTTATAGTGACAAACGTGTCACTTGTCGATGACGGGCGGTTGGGATTACGTCTTTTTCCCCGAGGGTTGTCAGGCGCTTGTATCATTTTCTTTGTCTTTTTACGTGATTTTTGTAAACCGTTAACGTCGTGGCCCAGTTAGCGAATGACAGTTGATTATTTCATTGATGCTTATATGTTATCATTCTTTGTCCTGCAGCTTTACGCATTAACGAATTTATCGTAGGTTATTTGTTCTTGCGATGGGTAGCAGTCTTCACCGGATACGTCACATTCGACCAAGCACCTTTTTATCGCGATGCTTTTCTTGTTTTGTCCATTTGCATTATAATACCCTAACTTTTTAGGTTTAATTTCATTTATTGGAATCTAGATTATTAACCTCTTATTTATTGTTATGAGATAATAGAACTTTGGCGTCCCGATGTCTTGTTATATTCGATTGTAGTGAAGAATTTTATATAGGTAACGATGGCGCAGTCGTTTTGCATAATTGAGTTAAAATTGTCGTTGAGTGTTCTTATGGTCGAACTTCGAATAGGTCGATCAACCAGCAAAGAATGCATGACATCTTGAATAAATGAGGAGTCTGTCTTTTTGTGATTATTATTATTTTGGGTAAATGGCTGGTAGAATGCAATAATCACCACATCAGCGAATTAGGATTGTTATAAATGAATTCGGAGAAAGTCAAATACTTTCTTTCCATGTCAGACAAGATAAATGAAGATGTATTTATAGCATTGTTTTATGTTTTTTCCTCTGGAAAAAAGAGGATATTATCGGAATTTTCTCCTTTAGAGAGGAGTTTGTCATTTGAGGGACTGTTATCTCCACTTGAGATATTTTTGTCTTTTGCAAGACTGTTATTTTTCAGGCTTTTATCCTTTTGAATGATGGCGTCTCACGATACGCGGGATATTGTAACTTTCATTTGAGGGCGGGAGAGAGGAGAGAGAGAGAGAGAGAGAGGAGGGGAGGAGGGGAGGGAGTTGTATGTCTTACCGTATGTCTTTGTTATCGTGATTCTTCATTGTCGGCTTTTTCCCGAATGGGATGGCATATCAAACCTACATTTTTTTATATTTTTAGTCTCAAGAAATTTGAAACATCATCTTGTCTTCATTATTATTTCTCCTAATCTTTTAAAAACATTTTTCAAAGGAGATTTGTGAAATATGGTTGGATCTTATATCATTGATATATTTTGTAAATTTATAATTTTTTCTTCAATTGAAATAAGATCGTATAATTTTCGAAATCATATTCATTCCTTGACCATGTCGGTGGCAATATCACGCATTTCTTCCATGTTATTCGGCGTTCATAACCGAAAAGTGCTGCGAAAATTGTCGGTCTTATTTATATGTGCAATTTTAAAGTATAATAACTAAGAAGAGTTTGTCATCTAGACAACATACAGCTTGTACTCACTTTTCTGTGTTATTTTTATAAATCCACACGCAAGCTTTTAATTATTATCGGTTCCCATAATAAAAGGTTTTAGGTAATAAAATATACCAGGTATTAATTGGCACATTATTGCGAGTAATTCTTTTCGTTAATATCATAATTAATTTGATTATTATTAAAGGTTCCACTTGTATATTGGCATATTTCTCCTAAGTCTGTTTTCAAAATAGCTGCCCAATATTTTTTTGAAGCATCTGTTTGTAATATTAAATTGTCATTTTCATTGTGATGCAGACTGGCTGATTTGAGCAATATATTTTTAATCTTTTATTTATCATTATTTATGTTTTAAATTCCAGCAATGCTTTGTTTGGTTTCTTAAATTAACAATTTTGTAATTCCTGTCTTTCTTTAGCTAAATCTTTTATGAAATCAGATGAGTAGTTTAAACATCCTAAAATTTTTTGTATCATTTACGTAATTCATCAGGAAAATATTTTATTTTTTCAGCTATATGTGACTGTGATTTTATTCATTTGGAATCTATAATCATTCCTAGAAATTCTATTTTTTTTTTTATTTCAACTTTAACTACGAAAGAATTATCACAATCTTTCTTTACATAGTGTTATAAAAATATCCAAATGTTTTTCATGATATTTTTCATTATCAGAGCAGATTAACATGTCATAAATGTAAACTATTATAAAAGATGAATAATCAGATAATATTTTATCCATTTTTTTTAGGAAAACTTGAGAAGCGTTTTGATCAAAAGAAGCATTCACATCCATTCGCTAATGACCTTTAGGTGTCTTAAAAACATAATAATAGGTATTACTATCATTATAGAAATTTTATGTGCCAAAATCACGATTTGTAATGGAAATTCTTGTAATAATTTTTCATCTTGCCAAATTTATTAATATTCCTTATTTGGGATATAATATCCATCAAATTTGTATTAGTATTCTTAACTGTAATTTATTACAATTCTTAACTTCACTTTTATTTCTATGTTTTCTAACCATAAAGGCAGGGGTACTATGTGGACTTTTTCTTTCTCTTATCAAATTCAATTGCATTAATTCATTAATTTGTATTTTAAAGTCTTCTATATCTTCTTGAGAATATATCATTGGTCTAATCCTAATAATCTTATCAGGATCTATCATTTCTAATTTGTAGTAGATTTTTGTCTTTTCCCAATATTTTAAAGGGTTATTACTAAAATTTTCTTTTAATTTTTTACATGTATCTTGAACTGTTATCTTATAGGTTATAGATATATTTATCTTTACTGTTCTCCATTTTTTAGCTTTTTTATCATAATTTATCTTAAAAGGCTTTAATATTCTAGGTACTCTTATCCAGTGGTCACAAGGTGTTTTTAGTATAATAGTATAAATTGTTTGTTGATATATTGAAATTGTTGTAAAAGTCGTTTCCTAATATAATGTCATATTATATATTGTTGTATTGATAGACTTTTCCTATTTTTTCGATTTTATTTTGAATCATTATTTCTACATTCTTTTTTTGTTTTGTAATTTTTTCTTAATTTCCAGTCACACATTTTATGGAGATTTTAGTATTTTCCCATTCTTTTAGTAAAAAACTTTTAAATATTGTTATTCGATCTGTATCTATCAATCATGTATATAAGTTAGTTTAAATTTTTAAGCTATTATAAATCTTATGTGGGAATGTAATTTTCTTTCATTTTTGTATTTCTAGAAAAATACATACATTATATATTTATATTCCTTCTTTGTGATCTTATATTTATCTAATGCAATACAGGAAATATTTAGAGAATATCGTAATGTCAATTTCTTGCGTTATTATCTTTGTAGTAGTCTACTAGAAAGGTTACTCGTAATAGCGCTATGGGTATTCTATAGCTAAATTTAGATTAATGTTTGGCCAATCGTAATTTTTGTAGGCAATCTGGACTTGTTATATTTCACATCATTTCACGACATCGAACTGGAATGCATGATTCTAATTTAGCTCCTACGTATCTATTAAAATTTTTGTTTCTTTAACTTCTCTTTCTCTATTGTAATAATTTCCTTTTTATTAGGAAAGGTGAATGTACATCTTATCTTATTTTTTGGAAACTTTAAATCAATTCTTTGTATACTATTTTCTTCAGGAATATCATCTTCAAGACTTAAAATGTAATTTGTAGGTATCTTTATTCTTTCTAACCAGGTTACATGTTTATGCAATTTCTCTCGTTCGTATTTAATTTATAAGGGCTTGTCTTGGTAAATTCTTCCATAATTTGAGTTTGATAGTGTATATAAAACACTATAATACATTGTCATTACATTATTTCCTTTTTTCATAAAGTCATTTCTTAAAAATTTGAAATTTAAGCTTAGACTGTTATCAAAGTCTTTGTCTCCTAAATTAATGTTATATTTTGGTTAACATGTGAACATTAATTTTGTGTAAGCTAAATTGCCCTGGATATAGGTATTTTCGTATGTTTGTATCGTCTTTTATCGTAGCAAACTTAGTCTTATTGGGGTATTTAGATTTTTCGAGGAATAATGATTTACATGTGTGTGTAACAAGGTAAGTATACATACTTTATTTTTTCTCTTATTTTGTCATTTTTTATCTTGCTTAATGTTTCATTTATAGTTTCTTTTGTCAGTAAATTAAGTTTTATATTGCCTTTAACTTTGTTGATTGTTATACTTCTTTCTATTTTTTGGTATTCATGGATTGTGTATTTCCTATGCATATATCTTTTATTTAAGTAACTAATAAACCTTATACGAGCTTTTAGATTAAGTTTAGATTACGGATTTTAATATTTTCTATTATCAAAAGTGTTTTTAGATTCATGTCGTAGCGATCTTCATTACTTATTTGTGTTAGGTGAAATGTCATCTTCCTCAATTATCTCTTGACTCAATTTGTATCACTTTTTGAGGAATTGTTATCATTCATTATAAGCCTTTACTCATTTCACTTATCAAAACTTAGGATACTTCTAAATCTTACTTGCTAATTTCTCACATGAATAAATGTCTTTTTCTTTATGACATTCATTGCAGTAATGTCCTAATTCTCCACATTTCAACATTTGCATCCTAACTTTTATCTTGATGTATTTCTGTAACATTTTCCTTTGTAATTAGAATTTTTTTCTTATAATTATTTTTTAAATGGTTTTCTCCATTCTTTTCTAAATCTTTTATATTTTGTAAATTTCTTTCTTGGCTTTCTTAATTGTCTTTTAAATTTTCTTTTTCTATACTCCTTACACCCCCAATTTCCTGTGATGTTATATCTTGCTCCTTTAATATTTTCTCCATATTTTGCACCTTTTACAACATACCTTTGGGTGCATAATTCTGTCAATATTTTCTTTAAAAATTATATTCTAGCTCCTAAAGTATCAACATTTTCTGGTTTTATTTTTTCATATTCCTCTTGGAAATAATTACTCCATTTTCCTGGTAATTTCTCATAATATGTATTCTTTAAGATTGTCATATTCATATTACAGGTCAAATGCATCATAATACCATTTTAAGTCATTATATAATTATTATATGTATTAAATCTTCAGATTTGTAATTGTGATAGAAAGCTTATTCTAGAACCTCTTTATATCTTTTCTTAACATTCTATCTTATGTAATAATAATATTTCTCCTGGAAATTCATTTCTTGTATAAGCTATGAGATATCTACGCTTGGACCTGCTTTCAAAGTACTATAATAGTGTAATTTGTAATCACATTGAAACCTTAGAGGCCGTAGTGCCGTTTGCTTGCACGTCACGTTAATGTTTCTATCATTATTTGGGTTTTTGTATTATTATCCCAACTTGTTCCTTGTGTCATAAAATATAATGTCATTGCTTGAGACCATTTGTTTAATACCGTTTTAACATCCTTTTGACAATCTATATATAGATATACTCCTGTATTTCCTAATTGCTCTATTTTTGTTTCTCTATATTCATATTTAGGTATTCTCTACTGTTTTTCAAATGTTTTTGGGTGTTCTTCCTTTATTTTACTTGGTCCTCCTACATGTCCTATAGGATTCACCTCTTTTGTTTATTAAATTCATTAAATCCAATTTTCATCGTTGTATCTTCAATTTCACTATTACTTATTTGGCTCATTCCTTCTGAGTTTCTTCTATTATTTGTTTTCCTTCTCTTATTTTTATTTTCTTCTAATTCTAAATATTGTTTTTAACAATTTTTCATCTAAAGCTCCCTTTTTTAATGTCTTCTCTTTTATTGTTATTTGGGATCACTTTCTAAATATTATTTGTTCTACCATTTTCCGATTGTTCTTTTACATATTTTGAATCTTTTCCTATGCTAATAAGGGTATTTTGTTGTATTTCTATGTTTATCAACCTATTTTCTAATTTATTTATTTTTCGATTTTTAATCTGTTATGTGAGACCCCGCCAGTGGCGGAAATCTGCAGAGCAAGCCCACAGTAACCTCGAAATGACTTCATCGGTGACAAGTTACCATGAAGCTAAGCGAAGTTAAGCTTTGCTGAAGCGCTGTTGGAAGCGTGGGTTATAAAAATTTTCATTTTCTATCAAATCACCTTTAGATTTAACGAAAATCCCGTGACATAACGATGCACGGTGGTCGAGCAAAGAAATACAAAATCCTGTATAAAACAAAATACACTCCCAAATGTTTTAGAATGTCCATTCTGACAATAAAGGACCTCGGGTCCTCGTGAAATATAAGATAGGATCAGTCAAAAACATAATTTTGTCGCAACTGTTTTCTCAAAACCATGCATGCATATTTTACAAAATATATTTACATATACAAAATGCCACATTTTAACTTTTACTATTTTAATTTACACCTTATCTTATATATAATCACAACACGGCGTCTAGGGTGAGGATCTGGAAGGTCTTTCGAACTGCTTAGCACACGCGAAAAATTATTTTAAAAACAGAAAACTGTGAGCCAAACGGGCTCAGTGAGTACTATAAGTTAAATGCCATTGTCTGTATTTGGCACTCCCAATATGAAAATGCGTACATAAATGGTTGTAAAAAAGCGTTTATGAAAGCGACTTTTTGCTATGAAAACCATTTACGCGTGAAAACTATTTACCAACTGTTGAAGCTGTTTTACCAGCTGGCGAAAGCGTGCCAATTATCTTTGGCATTGTTTGGTGGTGGTTAATATCACGAAAGTCTTTATCTTATAAATCAAGTACAACCAACGTGGCCCATTTACGAAATACCCTAGAGTGATGCCTCGGAACCTCGGAACTGGCATCGATGTTGAACTCGAGGAACACTGCAGGCTAAGATGGTCAGGTGAACACGGCGGGATCTATATAGCATAATGGAACCTCGGAACCAAATGCTCGGTGATGGAACACCGAACCCCGACCGCACTCCTTCGCTGTATGCTTGGGAGTCAGCGCTAGCTATATATCACCTCGAATGCGGAGAGGCGGCTCGCTATATATATATCACTAGATCCCAACCGGTGCCAGGCCGAGCTGATATAGTTAGTCATGTCATGCGTGCCCATGCGCAATCCGAAAATACATACGGCCGAGGCGTTTGTGCCATCTAGGGGGTTTTGCTAAGCAGACCAAGCTTGTTTCTTAAATACGAAATCAAACTTTTCTCTTTGAGTATAACAATTGGGAGGGAAAAAAAAAATGCTTTATAAATATATTTTCAAAGCAACTTTCTGAAAATTGTAATTTAAGCAGCTTTCGTTTTAGAAAATGATTTTGAGTACTACTTTTGCCGCATTAATTCTTTGAATCTTGCCAGCTGGCTAGATTCTCGTCGGATGCTCAAATCGCCTACACAATTTATTCAAATTACGAAAATGCCTCGAGTTCGGCGTTTTAATAAAACGATGTCTGAGGGCTTCCAATGCTTATATCGAGCGAAGAGCTTGATTCTAGCAAAACTTTGCGTGCTAGTCTGTGATATGGAGCGTCGATAATATGATGTAAGGAAATTGACCCGAAATGTCAAATCGCATTAAATGCCCCATAAAAACTATCTGTTTTAGTCAACTTTTGACTTAGGGACTTTCAATATAGTCACCAAAAATACAGAACATTTAAATTTTGTCAGACTTGTCAATTATACTCATTGAAATTTCAACTATTGGTAAACTTGATCCCAAAAATTATACACATTTGTAAGAACACAGGTCAAAATTCACAAGATTCATAAGCTTCGATCCCCAAAATTTTGGGATGAAGTTTCTGACATTTCACGGTCTCGAAAATTTCAAGTAAATTTACATAACACTTTAGGCTTGAAATAACACAATTAGGCAAATTTTCTACCTTTTAGAGTTTGACAAAATTTGAATGTTGAATGCGCTGTATGCGTAGCTCTCTTCGTGTCCCGACTTTGCCTTCGGCTTGGATGAAAGTTACGGTCTAATTTCGTGAATGGGGAGAAGCAAAGAATAAAAAAACTAAAAATCGCCTCTCGGTCACTCTCTCCCGAACATCCTGCAGTCCGCCCCTACCATTTGCTTTTTATTGTTTTTTTTTTTTTCTTTAATTATTATTCTTATTATTTAGATAAACTATTTCCTATTACATTGATTAATTTAATAAAAAAAATTTTATTTCTTTTCAGTTCACTTATTTTAATTGAACTTTAACTCAAAACATTTTGACAGATTTTGTAAAATCTCGTCGCGAAAGTCTCGACGATTTATCGTACGAGAAGTGTAACATATTACATTTGTGCGAATTACGTGAAATTTTTTTAGTCAGTACCAGATTTGTGAGGCAGATTTAACGCCTTGATCCGTTTCGGTAAATCTGAATCTAGAAATTTTAAACTTACTGTGAATAATACGGTAATTTATTATTATTATTATCCTTAAATTTTCGTAAAATTCCATAATTTGGAATTGCCCCAAAACTTTCCTTAATTGTAAAAGTCTGCTTGATTCTTTTAAGCAATTTTCCAGTACATTATGTGGCCAAATAATTAAATAAGCGGGTGAATCTTGCTTGTCTGATTCTGTATCTGAAATCTGTTTGCTCTCTTGGGACGGGGTGTTACATGTTATCCATTCTTTTTATAGCTCTTAATATTTATTGAATTAATATTTACACTTTTAGATTCCATTTATTTAGGTTTTTTAATTCTATTTTTACAAATTTATTCCAATCTTTATAATCCGTATTCTTTAATTTTATTTTATCTTTTGGATTTAAGTTTTTATTTAACTGCGTTAGATTTTTAATTATTATTGGATGTTTCTCCATTTCTCACGGAGTTTTATTTTTCTATTCTGCCTTAGCATTTGTTTTACGGATCTAGATTAAACTTTAAAGGGTAAGTGATATTCATTGTAATTATTCTCTTATGTAAAATATTATTGTATTTGTAAGTTACATATATATATATATTTAAGATCGACTTTTTTATAGAGAGAGAGGTAAAAGCTAGTTTACAAACATTGTAACCATTTTGTATATTTTATTTTTATTCGTTCCATTTCTTCTTTGGTAAATTCTTTCACATAAGTCTGTCTTTTTATAAATACTTATATATTGATTTTTGTACAAACGATTTTATTGTCATTTCACTCATATTTCTATACTTGGACTTTCAATTTTATTTAAATTACTATAAAATATTTCACTTAGATATTCTTATTGATTATAGGCTTCTTGAATATCATTATTGTCATCTACCAGATTTAATCCCAAAGTAATTATCATTAAGTATATTTTGTTCTTTAGAATTTTATATTTTGGCTTTTATTAAAGTATTTAACCCCTTTCTTCACCGAGGTAGATTTAATTGTATTATTGTCATTGATTCTTGTAAAGATATTTGAGGTCTAGAGATATACAGTTTTTTAATATTTAATTATTTGTTAAAAATTTCATTTTGTAATAAGTTAAAGATTCTATTAATACTATATCATTACGATCATAATCATTTTTTTCTACTATTATCTTCATATCTTCATGATTTAATCCTTATTTTAAATTTTTCTTTATCAATAAAACTTGAAATTTTATTATTTGGTTGATTTAATGTTAGTTGGATTTCTTTATCAACAAATTTATTATACCTACCATATTTACTTACATACTTAAATCAACACCGTTCTTTACTTCTTACAACTTTTGACTTTTTATTTTTTATTATTTGTTTTTACTATGCATTTCCTATTTGCTTTTATTATTCAATTACTATTTGCTTTTTACTATTAATTTTAAATGATTTTATCCTAAAGTTTCTGATAATGCTTTTATATTAATTAGCAATCAACAGTTCATCAGATTCTTCACAAATCTATTCTCTGATATAATTTTTAATATTTAATAATATATAATTGTTTTTATGATTTGTTTTAAATTAACCTATTTTTCTATTTCGGTTAAATCCATCATCGCATGTTATAACGAACTTTTAACGTAAACATTATTCATTGAATCGACATTACTGTGTCGGAATTGTTCTAAGTCATATACTTGATATTATCTTGCTTACGTAATTTTTGGATAATTTATTAACTTTATATTATTTAAATAAAATAATATTATTTTCTTAATGTCTTTGAATTTTGTTATTCTATTTCTTTAAACAAAAGAAATTTTAGCTTTGTATTTTATCATTTATTCTTCATATTTTATCTGAGCACTTAGAATTTCTATCTGTGAATTAGATGTAAGCTCTATAAAATTAAATAGAGGGTAATCAACGAAACAATATTTAGATTAATAACAAAAATGATCCAAAAATACTTAGAATATCCTATGATTCTAAAATTCCATATTTGTATAACACAACTATCGACAACAATAAATTGACGACAAAAAACACCGCAACAAGTAATTATTGAAAACTATTAAGAAAATTAAAAAAAAGTGTTAAGAGAAATGATTTCTTTCATAGTTTCATGGCATATTTTTATATTTTCTTTTTTTGTGGCTTTTCTTTATGTTTTCTTTCCCTTATTTGTGATTAAAAAAAACATAAAGAAAAGGTAGAAAAAAATTATGCCATAAAAGAAATCATTTCTCTTAACATTTTTTTTTTAATTTCCCTTGTATATATATCTTTTTATCTTTTCATTTGTTTTCTTTCCTTTATGTATATCTTTTTTTTTTTATTTTGGAAATTGTATAATTAAAAAGCGACTTTTTTAAAAAGTATTTATTAAATATTATTACTCTATCATTAGATAAAACTTAAAAGGCTAGAACCCATTAGATAAGAAGGCTTGTGTCAATTATACTGGGCCACCGGCCCATTAACAAGAATCTAAAAGTGGATGTTTATGTTATTGACCACCGTCTATAACGGGCCATGAAACTCCGTCCGCCGAATATTTGTCACCGGAAATCTCCTGCGGCAACACGGCAACTCCTGACTCCCCGGCACCGTCGCAAGCGCCCGCATTGCACTCCTCCGGAACCCTAGATTCCTCATCCGTATTGTCTCTATTGACTACCTCTCTGATTTCTCTACTTCCGGTAGGCCAAAGTACGATTCCAGATCTGTCATTCTTGTGTATTTCAGAACAATGTTCAATTATTTGAACTGCAATTTTTATGAAATATGTGATTGAATTGGGAGCCGGAACTGGTGAGGAGAAGAGGTTAGGTTCAAGATACGTTGTGCTGCTTTAGCTTGTTATTGGATCGCTGGCAGCCTGGCGCTAATATGATTGATAGACGTTTTTGTTTGTTGTATCATATTTCTCTCGGTTTGAGTTATCTAAGGAACATTTTGAGTTTGATTTTAATTTTTACATCACCGGAAAATTTTCTATTAAAATTTCCTAGAGAATTTGTTTTCATTTTGTTCAGTTTTTTGGTTAATTACTTGATTGCTCATGCAAGTCCCATATTGGAACTGCTGAACCATTTGATTTCTGAGGCAGAATGTGCATTGTAACTGCCAATTTGTTGCCTGTTTGTGAAGCAGAATGGTCCCAGAATCTACTGAACCATCATCTGAACCACCTGCCAATGCATCTGCTGCTGAGTCGCCAAATCCTGCTGTCTCTACACAAGATACTTCTACACATGACTCACCGCCATTGTTATCTGCTTCTGGTATATCATCATGGACCAAAAATCTGAAAATGCCGCTGCCGTTAGCAGCAACACAAGATGATTTACAAACTGAAGATGCAGGGAAGTCAACCTTTTCACGTTATACCAGTGGTTTTCGGTTGCGGCCAGCAGCACCTACGCCAGCTGAGAATGTTGTAAGCACCTCCACAACTACACAACCCGGTGTTCTCGAATCCTTCACAAAAGGGTTAGTTGACTCATCAAAGAATGCAGTGAAGGCTGTGCAGGTCAAGGCACGCCATATGGTCTCTCAAAACAAACGAAGATACCAGGTAGCTGAAAGGTGTTGCTGCTGCTTGGATTTTCTCTTTGTTTTATTATACCACCTGTTTAATAATGAGTTATTTTTGTTCTTCATTATAGTCAGTTTTACAATTAAATACAATGGGGAAGATACCTTAGACATGCCTCAGCTTTACCTCGTTCCTTCCCTATTATCAAATGCCCAAATTTTCATGTAGAAGTAATAAACTGTGATTAAAATATCAGAATTCAATTCCACCATTGTTAACATGATATCACACCCAATTTTCAGGAAGGAGAATTTGATTTGGATATGACTTACATAACTGAGAACATAATTGCCATGGGATTTCCTGCTGGCGATAAGAGCTCTGGATTTTTAGGATTTATTGAGGTAAACCATTTATATTGAATGCAGAGAAGTATTAATATCCAATCATATCATTTTCTTGTATATAAAGCTATCTGAAAAATGTGATGCAGGGATTCTATCGAAATCACATAGAAGAAGTGATCAAGTTTTTTGAAACTCATCACAAGGTATCAGTTTGTCTTGAACTACAGGAATGTTATCATGCTAGGCAACTTAGGAGAATCTGCCTACTGTGCCTGGTGGATCATTACTCATTAACCTCAATACAATATATTTTTTTGGAATTATTTCGTGTTGGAAATAACTCAAAAATGTTGGAGTAATCAGGAACACGAATAAAGGTAAAGTCAATAATTGGAAATTATGATTATCCATAAGTTATCCAGTATATTTTTTTTTTTTTTTGGGCTAGATTTTAGATAATTTGTGAATTATTGAGCTGTCAGTGTTAAACTTGGGATATGTGTGGCTATTCAAGAACCTATAAAATTCAAGTCTCCTTCACAAACTTAAAAATAGTTTTTACTTTTATTTTTATTTTCATTTTGTTGTTGGGGGCTGGTGCTGTTGATTTGGTTGGATTAGTGCAAAAGAGAATGACGAGACTAGTAGAAAAGAGTTGAGATGAAAACAAAATATAAAAAATAAATAGGATGCATGCATTTAGATATAGCATAGAACACTTTTGGGATTGGAGAAAACTTTCAGGGCTAGATCACAGGTATGATAGTTGAGAATTTGAATATTAGAAAATGCATTGAAATGCTCATTTCAAGGATTTCCAGATGACCAAAGTGATTTGCTGTGACATCTATATATACATACACTTTCCAACCTTGGGGAATTAAGGAAGACTTGGAAAAACAATGTTTGCAATTCAAAAAGAGCTTTTTTATAATTTCTTCAAAAAACATCTATCACTGTGAAGCTTATTCTTTTGAGGTCATACTTTAAATCCGGTCTTGAATTTTCTACATATGATCAGTTAGTTCTTGAGCATAGCGCTTCCTTTTTGCTTCCAACAGATGGTAATCACTTATTCCAGAGTTCTAGTTTTCGAGTAGAAATATGCTTTTATTTCTTTAGCAGATGCCAATTTTGGACCTCATTTTACATATTGGTGAGCTTATCCTCTATTCATATCATTTCAATTGCTTATTGGAAACTTCTCCTCCTTCAATTGAACTTTTTTGCAGGGCAAATATAAGGTATACAATCTTTGTTCAGAACGGCTGTATGATGCATCTCTCCTTGAGGGAAAGGTGCGGCTTTCTATTATATTACATTCGGCATTCTCGTTGTATTTCATGTTAGAGCTAGAATCAAGACTAAATGCCAAAGCCTTGAAATATTTTTGTATACAGAAGAAGTTTATAGCAGTATATATGTATAAACTTTCT
This sequence comes from Tetrastigma voinierianum, assembly GCA_016808115.1. Taxonomy (NCBI): domain Eukaryota; kingdom Viridiplantae; phylum Streptophyta; class Magnoliopsida; order Vitales; family Vitaceae; genus Tetrastigma; species Tetrastigma voinierianum. The sequence goes on from JAEQBH010001681.1 coordinate 305,369, forward strand.
TAATCATGAAGACTCGTCTTAAAATTGTCAAAGCCCTTTGGGTCCAATATAAACATTATTTACATGGTTGAGAGTAGGTTATTGCAAATTGTATCAGTGATGATCCCCGACTCTAGTGTGGGAGTTTGTTAACTGTGCAATATTATGGGACATAATAAGGACACTGTCTGAATCATGTGTGTGCCCATGCTCAGGATCGGGGTAGGGAGTGTGATTGTGATATCCTATATAGAATAGGGAAACCTCCAAATGCTATATATGTATAGACTTCTCTTAACCATGTATATGTGTTTTAAAGTCATGATAATCCTGTGGGCCTGAAGCGGATCATATATGCATAAAATAGAGCTAATTTTTTACATTTTGTATCTAATCATACACTTAAAAAGCTACAAAAGTGAGCATTCATACCCCATAAGATATAAGATGAACTGACTTCTCTTTGTGTTTAATATCAATTGCTATTAGATAATAGCAGCTAATAATTATCTTGCAACTTGTAAACAAACCATGTTATATGGTTTTTTTGAATTATGAATGTTGAAGTTTTTTCTCTTACTATTTGTGATATGGCACAAAGATCAATGCAATCAGACTCTTGTTACATGGCTGCCAGAGGTGCTGCATATTGTTTTGATTGAGAAATTTCTAGAAGTTAAAGATATCCTTGAATAATTGAAAATATAACTATTTAAGGCTTGAAATACAAAGCAGAAAAATTGGAGTGCTCAATTTAGCATTTGCAAAAAGGCAAACTCTCCTTATATTTTTAGATGGTGAAGCCATTCCCATGATTCATTTTGACCAAACAAATAAAAAGAAAGTTTGTATCACAAGATTCAAGGTAGTGCTTGTTCTTTGAATCATATTAAAAACGTTTTCCAGCATATACCTATTTCATGCTCACATAATAAAGAAGCTTTTAATGATGAAAAATAAAAGCACAATGTTTTTTGAGTTGATAAAATGTTACAATTGACCTGTTCAGAGTAAAATTTGTGTCATGTTAAGAATGTGTTGTATGTTCGTATATTATAAAAATCTTTTTCCCCCCTTGGAGTTATGCTTTTGGAAATTATAATCACCACAAAAAGAAAAGGTAAAGCAATTTGCTGCTCAAAGTTCGTAGATGTAGTTTCACTGTGAAATGGTACATCTTCTTCCTTGTTTAATTTACCTGACCATTTTTCAGGTTGCATCCTTCCCATTTAATGACCATAACTGCCCCCCTATTCAACTCATAACTTCATTTTGTCAAAGTGCATACTCATGGTTGAAGCAAGATATTGAGAACGTGGTGGTTGTTCATTGCAAAGCTGGGAAAGCAAGGACAGGACTAATGATTTCAAGCCTCCTTTTATTCCTAAAGGTGATAATTATGAGATATGATCTTCAGCCCCATAAAGATTTGGTGTTCCCTGAATTCGGTGGACAGTTGTTACTTATAATTATATTTCTCCATTGTTGGTGAATACAGCATTTTACTTGTCATTTCCCTGCAGTTCTTTCCAACAGCTGAGGAGGCCATCAACTATTACAACCAAAAAAGATGCATAGATGGGAAGGGTCTAGTTCTCCCTAGTCAGATTGTCAGTCAATTACTTACGTGGAATTTAATATGTTTTAGGGCTTTGATAATCTTTAAATCTATCCGATAAATAATTGTTGTGCTTTTCCTCCAGAGGTATGTCAAATATTTTGAGCGCATCTTAACACACTTCAATGGTCAAAATCCTCCTGGACGCAGGTGAATTTCTGATGCTTTCTCACACAAAGCACATATTTTGATCTCAATAGATCTTCAATAAGGCACTAAAGTGATTTCATGCAGGTGCATGCTTAGAGGGTTTCGGCTTCATAGGTGCCCTTCCTGGTTTAGGCCCTCCATCACGGTCTCTGATCATAATGGTATTCCGTGACTTTTTTGCTCATTATTTTCATCCTTAAAAATGTTTGCTAATATTCTGGGCTGTCATTTATTTATTTATAATTATTTTATTTATTTCGTTTATCTTGGAATGTTCATATGCAGATGACTTTTTTCATTGTGGGTGCACTTTAAACAATTTTAGCAGCAATGCATCCATACTTCAGATCATTTATGCTATTATTGGGAGCCTGTATTGTTGTTCATTATACTTTTTTTCTCTTACTTACCTTGGAACTTGATATGTCCATCAAAAAGAAGTTTTGGTTTCAGTTGGTGATTCCATGAATGGAGCTAACAGTGAAACTAGTTAAAATTCACAACCCGAACTCTCAATTGCTCTTCATGAGAACTCAGAGAGGAAGAATCTTATACATGTCAATATCAGTAGTCTTTTTCTGCAATATACGTGGTATCCATGCTTGTGCAACACACTTGCCATTACAGGCCTGCTTTTTGAAGATAGAAAATTGAATCATCTCATGATTCTCTTCTCTGAAAAAGATATCTCTGATATCTGGTTTCTGATTGAACATTGATTATTCTTCTTATGTTGCTTATGGATTTATAATAGGAAGATGTTTTTCCTAATATGCAGGAATTTTATTCTCAACCAAAAAGCATCCAAAAACCAAGGATCTAATGGTAAATACTTGTTGGATTATATTATCTAAATTTCCTGTCAATATTTTATTTGGATTTCTGACTTGAATCTACTTAAAACACATCGCAGCCAGAAGACTTTTGGATCAGTGCAGCAAAGAAAGAGATCGTGGTCTTTGCACTGCCGAGGGAACCTGGCCTTGCAGAGGTGGCTGGAGACTTCAAATTCAATTTTCACGACAGTGGAGGAGATTTTTACTGGTTTGAAACTGTGACTTTTCTTAATTCTCTTTTGTTGGATAGTCAACTATAATCACCCACTTCCATCAAGATACAATAGCATGCAATTCTAGCCCATTTGATAGTTCTCTCCTCTGTCTTTTAGAACCCATATGGCAATTCTTTTTAAAACTGTATCTAATCCTTAAAACACCTTTTAAATGTTTTTAATATAAAAATAGGTGTTTGGTAATATTTTAAAAAATGCTTTTGAGACTTTAAAAGAACACTTTAAGTGTTTTTTAGAGAAACGCTCAAGATGTCCTTTTTCTTTTAAAACACTTTAAAAGTTTTCAAATATTCCTAAAATACCCCTTACTATCTGATACTTCTTTTTTCCTTTCACTCTCGTCTTCCTTCTTAATATTTCTATTTTCTCCTCCAGGACTGTGCCATTGCCCATTGCAATTTCCTTATTGTATAGTCATGAATATGAAACCCCATACTTCAAAGCCAAATGAATCACTTGGTATTCAACCACTCATGTTCTTGCTAGAATTTCATTTTCAAGTAGAAATATTACACAATCCAAAATCTTTTCATTTTTATTTTATACGATTTTATCTTTGTTTTTTGTGTAAATGTGTTGTACCATTTTCTTAAAATTGAGAATAACTTTTTTTTTCTTTTCCATACCCTTCAGTTGGTTAAATACAACAATGATTGAAAACAGAATGATTCTGAGCACCTACGATCTTGATGGATTCGAGAAGGTAAATGATTTAGATCTTCGTGTGGTTGTACTTGTAAATTGATGGTTTGCATACTTGACACAGGATATCTATGTTCTCTGGAGGATGTAGTGTATGATAATAGAACTTCACTTCCTGTTTTCCAACTCTCAAACGTCTCTCATTTTCTGTTCTTCACTCTATTCTCCACACTATGACTTATGAGTCAACCTCTCTGCAGAAGAAACTGCCAGCACCTGGGTTCCAGGTCGAAGTCGTGATGATAGATTACAATGGGACCGTTCAGACAAGGTCTAAATCTGATCTGGGCAGCAACAGTTCTGATGGAAACTCAGGGTATGTTGCTGTCCCTAGTGGGGGAATTGCAGTTACTTCCAACCAGAGTAGAGTTTCTGAAAGCCAAGAAAATGATGATGTATTCTCAGACAGTGAGGGAGAGGAAACAGAATCCTCAACCAAACAGCAAGCCCAAGCAAATTCTGGCGCTGGACCTGGATCTGGATCTGGATCGCCTGGTCCAAAATCTGGTTCCACGGGAGAGCAGCAAATTGCGGGTATAAAACATGGGACTGAACATCTGTCACTGGTAAGTGAGCAGTCCTCACAGATTAACGCTTCCAAGGAACCAAAAAGTGATGGAGCCCTCCAAGAGGTAAGTGATTTCAAAGCAATTGCAGCTGATGCTTCAGTTTTCTCTTTTGGAGATGACGAGGACTATGAGAGTGAGTAAAATCCATCTTCACCCAGAATGTAGCCTGCTTGTAAAGCAACAATCCAAAGAGAATGAATACGGTATGGTTGGCGAAGTGGTAAAGAATTCATTGCGTTGGATTCTTGTTTCTTGTTTTTTGTTTTTTTAAGAATTATTTTCGTTTATTCTTTCTGTAAAATCATTAGACTTTGAAGGTAGCATGATTGAATTTATTCCTTAATGCTTCAGTTTTGTTTGCTTTGTAAAGTTTTTAGGCTTGAGGTTGGTATGCAATTTTGAACTCTCGCTGTGCCCAAACAGATGGAATCATTCCTCATTTCAAAGTAGGTTAAGACCTGAAATCCTATATGGTTGCAGACAGCGCTTGCATGATCATCCGGGTCCCTATGGAGTTTTAACTGGATGTCCAACGTTGTGTGACACGACAAGGATGAAGACAAAAAATAATAAGAAATTACAATATTTTGTTCTCTAGTAACTACAAATTAGGCGAAAGGAAAAAGGATGCACCAATGGGGTTGCTGTTGAGGTTAAGTACAGTACATCCAGGTGGCTGTAAGCCTGTAACAAAGGGAATTCAGGAGGAGAAAAGATAGTATTTTCTTTGAATCTAAAGAGAATTTAGTATAACTTTAAATACAACCTAATGTTATTAAGATGTTTAATTGTTTTTAGTTCTGTTAATATTATTAAACTGCTCTATTTTGTTGCTTTGTTCCTATCGTATTCTAATTGTTTAAAGAAAGTATTTTTAGCTTTCAACAAAGGATAAAACAATATAGTTTTACAGTAAAACAAAAATAAATACTCAATAAAACCTAAAGAAAACACATCATAGAGTTTAAAACTAATTGCATTCAACAATAAGTTAATAAAACAACCCTACTCAAAAAAGAGAGGACCTAACGATGAGCAATACGCATTACCACAACAGGCAACTTTTACATTAGAAAAATACATTGCTCGAGTCATTTGCTCATTCACTGGTCCAGTTGGGCAGTGACTTGTGTGCTTACTAATATAGCGACTCACATTTTAATCACAAGTTTTTTCACTAATTTAATTCTTTCCACCTTTATATCCATCTTAACCACAACTGGGAAACATTTAAGAAGGTGCTAGAAAAGCTAAGTTAGTACAATACAAAGCAGAAAATGAGAAAAGAAACACCTTCAATGCTAGAGCCAAAACTTCGGAATTCCCAATAGAACAAACTAGTCCCCCACCAAGCCAAAAACCCGTCGCGTGTCAATTCCTTCCTGATTAAGAAGCATATTCATCAAACATATTTCACTTATCAGCCAGTTGGCTTTCTCCCATAAAATATTTTACGGCCATAAAAATCATCTTCTAGAGTCCTTGTTTCCTTGTAAGGTTAGATATGATCGTGTGCAAGGTGGATATTTCTTTATCTCTTTGAGAGAGAACTTTTTGCAAGGAGGATAGTTCATTATCTCTTTGACTCAGTACTTCTTTCAACCTTTCGATCTCGATCTTATGATCTTCACACTCATTTGGTTTTACCTCCATTTCCTTGTCCTCTGTTTTTTCATCCGTCTTTGACTTCTTGGAGTCACCTGAGATCTCAAATTGGGAGGATCTCTTCCTTGATGTGACTTGGCTGAGGGAATCGGCATATGCCATTTTACGAACGTGTAGACTAGCACTTGCTCCTGTGCTGAGCTGAAATGAGACAGACTTCTGTGACCGTCCAGAGGAATCCTAACATAAAGGCAGACCAAGAGATGTAATTCATATTCCAAACAACTAGTAAAAGATAGGATTCCCTTCCTTTCCCTCTCTCACTTTAAATTAAAGGGACATGAAAGATAACAGGGAAAGGGATCATGAATGTTTCTATAGCATAAAAATCTGTATAATCTTGCAATTAACGAATTCTCAATGAAATTATAAGGGAACTGCTAAGAAAAGACAAAATGTTATACCAAAAAAACATAACTAGATTAAACAAAATAAATAAATAAAATCATGTGACTGAAAGTTATAAAATTAAAGTAAATAAATCATGAAACATGTTTAGTTACTTCACAATGTTTTAAAAAAAAATTAAAATTATTGTGTGAGGCAGGTATTTCAGGGGTCAAGACGAGAAATGAGGTAAGGGCCACCTTTTACCGCATCTTAACTCATTAGGCATAGGTCATATCAGACCCAGGCTAAAATTTTAAGCCACAAGGCATTCTAAGATCGCCTAGCCATTAAAAACCCAATTAAAACCTATGATAGTATTGAAGTTAGAAATAAGAAATATGATATGCACCTTTCCTTGGATCCCTGGAATCTTTTCAAATGCTTCGGATGCTTTTTGTGAATTCCTAAAGATGGCAAGGGCAGAATAATATTCTCCTCGAGCTTTCTTCATTGGCTGCCAACAAATTATCAACCATAAGAAACTTCTCAGCTGTACAATTCACATGCAGACATGAAGTTGGAAAAATGCCCACATAGCTATTAATGGATATCCATTGAGCAAATTATTGGCCTTTTGCAATTATATCAAGTAAAGAGTTTTACAATGTCTACGTTGGTTTGTATTCTCAATCATTTCATAAACATACAATACAGCTGTCAAAAAATTATTGAGCAAAACAAAATAGAAGTCTAAACCATATCAGATCGTCTTATGGCTATTTAACAAACCCAAATAATGAAAAAGTCTTTTATTTACACTCTTGGGCCTTGAGCACGATCTGTCACAGAATTTCAAGCTCTAGATATTGCTGATTTTTTGAGTAATTTGGTTTTTGTACAGAGGCTAGCATAGTTTTTCTATTCCCCCCTTTTTTGGCTTGGCCTTTTGGAGTCTTTGTATACTTCACCCTTTTTGTTTTAATATACTTTTTTGTGCTGGTTATAGTTATACACACACACACACACACACACACACACACACACACACACACACACACATATATAATATCAAGTAATGAGTTTTACAATGACTAAGTTGGTTTGTATTTTCTCAATCATTTCATAAACATACAATAAAGATGTCAAAAAAATATTGAGCAAAATAAAATATAAGTCTAAACCATATCCTACCATATTATGGCTATTTAATATTCACAAAATATTATGAGAATCCAAATATTTAGAATACCATAATCAAGATAAAAATAAACCTTTCTCATCATGGGACCCTAAGTTACTTCTTTCAAGTTATCAGGATTTGAACCCAGGTGACCCTCTCTCTTCCAACTTAACTCATTTTTTTGGCCTTGGGACACACTTGATAGTATTGTGAGGGCCAGGGAAGAGGATAAGTCTCTTGTTTGCCAACCATATCCTTATTTTCCATCATGCCAATCAAGAGCAAATTAAGTATTGAAATGGGACCATCATGAGGTTGAGGCCATACCTGATCTAAAAATCAAATTTGAGAAAGTGATCTGATTCCAATTTGAGGATCACTAATGTGGATGAATTGGTCCCTGCTCTGATCTTAACGGTGGAGAAACTTCTCCCCACCAACTTGGGTCTACTTTTCACAGATCCTCATAAATCAGCAAAGCCATGGAATATGGTAAGGAAGATATCTCAGGGAAGGCTGGTTGTGAGGAAGAAGCAATACCTCTCTAAAGGAGGGAGACTCACTCTATTAAAAGGTACATTATTTAGTTTACCAATTTATTTCATGTTATCAATAGTTGTTTTGATAAGGTGAGCTTTAAGATTGAAGAGTAGATAATGGCTGGGTGTAAGGGATGGCTAGGGCTGGGATTATGGAAAATAGTGGAAGATCTTTAAAAGTAAAAATCTTACTTCATGGTTGGCAATGGAAGGAGTGCAAAATTGAAGAAAGACATTTTGCCAGAACCCATCTTCAGGAGAGTCTTTCACTGTCTTATTTTCTATACACACTGCAAAAGACTCATGAGTAGAAAATGTGTAATGTTTAGGATGAGAACTGATGAAGTTTTGCTTTTCACACGTCCCCCATGATCAGGAACTTGAAGGAACGGAAGTATTTTTTGTCCTCTAAAGATTGCAAGAGAAATCTGTACTCTTACTGGGCCAAGGAAGAAAAATCTTTTTGGTGTGAACAGGGTATGGAACCTTTGCATCTCAATGAGGGTGTTTGCATGGGAAGCAACCCGGTTAGGATTGTGATGCTATATCAGCTTACAAGAAGGGGATAGATATATTTTTTTAAATAAAAAAAGAGGAGTATATTGACCAAAAAAGAGTATACAGGGATAGATTATTTTTTTTAAATCAATAAAGAGTATATTGACCAAAAAAGAGTATACAGTGAATATACAAGAAAGGCCCCAAAGGCCAGCAAGAAAAGGCTAGAGAACATAAAGAAACATTCAAACCAGCCCAAAAAAACAACATTTTTTTTATGACTGATTGATAGAGGCTTAGAGGAAAGTGATTAAGCAAGCATGTGAAAGATCAACAAATCTGAACTACTCCTATATGACCCTACTTCAAATGAACATGCTTCATTGCTTCATGATATTTCAAAAAGAATCCACAGATGGAAATGAAAAGAGTCAGCACTACAAGATATTTTCATGGGATGCATCATATTGATAAGTCAATATGATCTGAGAGTCGTGATACCTGAAACATCAACATACTAATGTGTCCTGGGTTACACTATTCAAAGGAAAATGAAAAACCAGTAAAAAATACTGAACCTGGACTTCAGTTGTAAATTTCCCAGGAACAATTCTATATAACTCTTCGATAGGCACATCATTTGGTATCTTGTGGAGAAGCAGCTTCGCCATTTCATTTGCAGGCAGCTACAATTTCGAAGGTACGCTAACTTAGAAAGTATGTTTCATTAGAAATTAGAAGCAAAAAAAAAAAGGTCTGTTTAGTTTGCTATTTTTTAAAGCGTTGCTTGAAACGATTTTTTGAAAACCCCGAGAACTCTGGGTTTTGGTGTTATACAGCTGTGTTCTCTTAATTTAGTTTTTTCTGTGTTTTTCTGGAAAAAAAAAAAAAAAAAAAAAACTAGGAACCAAAAGTGTTCTTCCTATTTTCCTTGTTCTCCTTGTTTTTGAGAACATAAAACATATTTCAAACATAGGAACCACACAGGCCCCAAATCTTTTTCTTTGCACATACATCTTCATGAACACATGGAATCGCATCATCCAACCCTTGCTCTAACTTGGCAAGAACAAGTTTCATTGCAGCAGATGCATCATCTACACAATTATGTGGAGCACCCTTCTGCCGCACTTCATAGCCCAGGATAGACTGTCAAAACAAAACAAAACATAGAACAGTTAACCTTTGTTGCTCGCCTTTTCATTCACTTGGGTATGGATAAGATGAAATAATTGCAATTAAACAATACAAGGTTCAAAAGAAAAAATAAGCAATAGGAAAATGCATGGTATTGCTCATAAATGTACTTGTTAAAAACTTACATGACATAATAATATACATGTTCCATGAAAATTATTAGCTTTTATAATCCATAAAAAAAATGATAGCTTTTCTAGTCTATATCTTGGAATATACAATACAATATGTGATATTGTGTGTATTGTGATAAAATGTGAGATATTATGTTACAATGATGCAATTTTTGTATAGGTTAAAGATAATATCCTTAGAAATCGTGCAATGTGTAAACAACAAAGAACCAGGGGAAGGGACATTGCATACAAAGAAGCAACTGCTCCTTAACAAAAATATAATCAATCCAAAAATTCCAACATATGCATATCACCGGATACATGTATCTTCAACTATTTATCATGATTTTTTGAAAAAAATAATTTGATTACTATTTTTCTATTTGTTAAAAAAATATTATAATAACTGTTTAAATTATATAAGAGATTAAAGTTGATCATAGAAAGAAATGGGTAAATAATCTAATGAAGGGGCTACATTTCTCATTGTCCGATATTGCATTAGAGTCTAGTAATTTTTATTTTAATGAACAATGGAAGAATTTTCTATTTTAATGGTTTAGATATTGATAATAGTAAGTATTAATGAATTAAAATTTGCTTAATACAGTAGTAGTTGTTTTTATTTTTATTTATATATTTTTTGTGGAAAAGGAATGATAATTAACCTAAAAATCTAAAAAATTAAAGATAACACATAAAGACACACTTACACAGATGGATATCAATTAGAAACACAATAAATACATAAACTTAGTTAGAATTTGGAACTAAAAACCATAGTTAAGAATTAAAGAAGTTTAGTTTTGTTGATTATGTAATAAGATCCAATCAATGCCTTGAAATTTATATTTTATTAATTTAGACGATACTAAGCATATTTGCTATTTTCATATAATGTAGGGTTCTTTAGTTAGATCTTGCAAATTCCATAAATTGGATATATAATACACCATGCTCCACACTTTCACCAGATATTTACACAATTTTTTTCTCCATATAAAAGAAATCATAGTATAGGATACAACACGATACACAATACAGAAAATAGAAAAAAAAAATATACAATACATTTTACGAGTTAACAACTATGTTCATAAGTGTTATAAAAACATCAGTTGAACAACCGGGAAGAATTAATACATGAGCTAGGAACACATCTTTTTCAAGAACTAGCTACTATGAAAAAATTCAAAGAACTTGCCTTGCACAAATTGTTCAAAGAAGGTCTTCTGTTAATAGGTTGGTTCTCATATTTGAAGATAAATGCAGTGTCAATCACTCTTGCATGGTCCAACTTAAGTGCTGTAAACAAAAGAATGGAATGTATAAGATCACTATACAAGATAGAAGGGTACATGAATCTTGTTGCTAGTGGGCAAAGGTATTGGACAAATGCACTTAAGAGAGGAGAGGGGGGAAGATCATAGTGTATTGTAAAAAGAAAACAAACTCACAAAAGGAAATAATATTTGGCTACATTGCTTAACCAACCTTTCAGATCATTATGAAGACTGTGACCAACTAAAATAGCTCCATGTGATAATAGCTTCTGAATGGATCTCTACAAAATGCTCCACAAGTTCAGAGAAAGAACATAAAAATTAATTCCAAACAACTTAAAACGCAAATGATTGTTACCTGTATATCTGACAATGAGGAAGTAGCTTCATCCAAATCTTTCGCACAGATTCCAGTAATTTCAGTTCTATAATCCACAACCGCTTTATCGGGCTTTACAAATTCATTAAGTTTGACCTAAATGAAAAAAAAATTCCAAAACTGACATTCAAGACCTTTTCTAAGAGGAGGTTGGTAATCAAATGGGAGAAAAGATGCTTTTATAGCATACATAGTTTCAAAAAGTTCCATTAGTACCTGTAAATTACGATCCACAACGCATACCCTCACTAAACCTTCAGTTCCATCGTCACAGAGAACCATCTCACAATCAACAGCGACCATTGCATTTGATCTTGTAAACTTGGACTTTCGGCGGATTTTTGTAACCACCCATCCCTGCTCACCATTCCCACAAGTTAGCCAAGTCAGACCAATAGACACACAAAAAGGCAAAAGAACAAATCGAAACCCATGAAACTATGGGATAAGAACAAAATTGCATGTCCTATGAAACTATGGGAAAGAGGTGAAGAAGAAAGTTAAAATGGCCTAGCCTTCAATAAAATGGCTCAATAAGCATGTAAATGACAAAGTACGATCTGCATTGTGGGGAGTAAGTTAAAGTTTTCGTATTGTTCTGTTTCAGGTAGTGATTTTAGCGCCTCTTCTTCAATATACTTTTATTTAATTATAAAAAAAAAAATTGATGGGACCAGACAATTGAGATAAAATTTAATCAAACCAAGCTGGGCAGTATCATCGATTAAAAACAAATAAAACCATAACATATAGGTCAATACAGCATCTTGTTATAACAAATAAAGCTCAAGTCAGCAGCAGCTTGAAAATTACCATGGTTTCCCGAGAAAATTAACAGAAAACATGAAAAGAAAAAATGAGCAAAGACTTTAACAGCAAACCTCTTCATGGGAAGGGAAGGAATAATCTAATCGGTATTGTGGATGTTCAAGAGTTAAGCTGATCAGCCTCTGCACTGCCAAATAACAAGTTGACAAGAATAACAATTAAAATTAAAATAAATAGAAAAATCAGAAGAAAAAAAATCTCAAAGTACCAGCAGCTAAAGTCACAACTGGATAAAGGAGGGGTAGGCGTTGGCTCTATCCATCATTGAAACTATAGCAGCTGGATAGGTTTAACAAAGCTAACTTTAAAAAAAAAAAAAAAAAAAGATGACTAAAAGATACTGGAAGCTAATCCAGACCTGCTCGGGGGACTCGTTCCCATGAGACTTCGTTTGGCTTTCCTCGACTACCTTGCGGTTTGCATGGCACTGAAATATTTTTGCGAAAAACTGCGAAAACGAAGAAGAAAAACGACATTCAACATATTAGCATATGAACACATGAGCATTGAATAAATAAATAAATAACAAGATACAGGCCTTTAGGTCTTCCTCTTTCGAGAATGTCTTCAGAAAAGACACCAAAGCATCCACAGGCCTCTTCGATGGATCGCTCAAGCTTGACCCAAACTTCCTATCATAAGTATTCAGAAAAATTTTCCAGGTTCCTTTGGAGCCCTCCATTCCTCTTTTTTGAGCCAATTTCACCATTTCAACGAGGACCTAGCCACATTAAAAGACAATACGAACACTCGAATCAATAGTCCATACTAAGAAAAAGAATATTCAGAACCTGCACACACAGAGAATAGGGAGAGAGAGCAGAAGCAGCAACAAAGGAAACAGAAGAAAAAGACGATTTGAATAGAGATTACCTCTTTCTCTGCGTTGACGATACTGGAATCCATGAGAGATTTTGGTGGAGACGTCTAGGGTTTACAGAATGGGGGTTAGAGTATAGTGAAGGGGAAGGCTGAACGATCGTGGCTTCGACTTTTGGATCGAAAACCAAATGTGCATTATAGCGGAATCCAATTGGCCCAATTTGAGCCCAGGTAAAGCTCATTGAGTAGAATTCAAGATAAATAAATCCATTCCTCTCTCCATAAATCTTTTTATTTATTCTTTTAATTTTCTCAAAAACTTTATAATTCCATTTTTTTTTTTGTAATTTCCCATAAATTTAATAATTTTAAAAATATATATATTTAAATTCAAATGGTATATCTATATCTTATAGTTTAATTATTATTATTTTTCTCTACCATTTGAATTTTTAAATCAATATATAAATATTTTAATTTTTATAATAAAAAAGGTGTCTTCAGAGAAGGTGGAAAAAATATAACTACGATAATTTTGTGAACATTTCTAAGACAAAATTACTTATTTTCCTATTAGTAATAGAGCCCAAAATAGGCCCATCAAACATGGGCCTGATAGGGGGGGTGTTAGATTAGGGCCTGGTCAGCCCAAATTCTCAGCCTCTTGAGGACGCTCATAAGCATTGTTTAGCTAACAACTCAGTTTCAGGGTCTAATGGCTTTACAAATTACTAGGAGTGACAGACAATCATGATTTATTTTAATTTCTACAATATCTATCATAATATAAAGATACAAGTAATATTCTCTGCTGTTTAAAATTTTTTGAAAATAGTCAAATACCCGCACATCTTCTCCTCATCTCTCGTTTTTTCTTTGTTAGTCTTTTTTTTCTTAAGCAAAGATAAGTGATTTTTTTAACTATTTTTGGCTTTAAATCACCTCTCTCCATCTCTTTCTATCATTTTTCTTCTTAATAGAGTGACTCTTCTTTGTTTTTTTATGATTTTATCACCGACTTATTGCAATATGTGATTTTATCGCCACAAATGTGGTTGATGGGCAATGCAAATGGTAAAACATATTCAATCGGATATTAACATCAAATCATGATTGTCAATATGTTACATAACGAGGATCATAAATATCTTAGTTATTATATGATTATCAAATATGTAAAATTGAACCTAGTTTTATGTTATTAACATGAATGTTGAGTCATTCGTTAAATATCGAATTGTTATAGTTTGAATCAATAAAATTATTATTATTTTTTTTTTTAAAAGTCAAATACCGAAATACGGAAATTCTTGAAAGTTAATAAGTTATACTTACGACCCTATGAATGGGATTGGCGATTGGGATGAAGGGAAATGTTTGGTGGGTTCAACAATCAACACACACACACCCAGAGTGTCTCCAATGCGGAGGATCTGACAGCTGAGTCCGAAAGCATTTCATTCCAATTACCTAATATCCCCCTGGCACTTGTACACGTACACGTCTCCTCATTTCATTTCAATATCCAATAACTCACCACATGACTTGTAATAAGTTCTAACCCACTCAGCATCCCATTCCAGCACAGCATTTAGATATTGTAAATTAGATCCTCCTTGCCTGTAAATTTTCCTCTCTTTTCCTTCGCATTTTTCCCCCGGTGTTTCTTTCTACTTTCTTGCCGATCAAATAAACGGGGGTGGCCGGTGGGGTGCCTGCCTTAGTCCTTAAGGGGTGAGAGAGGCTGGTCTTCGGTCTTCGGCTAAAGCTGCCCCAGCGTGTTGAGAAGGGTCAGGATGTAGTAGTAGTCAAAAAGGACACCCGGTGAGAAATTCAATGAAAGTTTGATGCTCTGGCAGGCATTAAGTCAGTCATGGACAGAGATCACCACCCACCCAACACAAGGGCATGGAGATGGACACATTAGAAACAACAAACAAATGCAGGAAGACAGACTAATAATCACTAATGGGGTTCAGTCCCTGCTCCCTTGCACTAACCACCCTTATGTCATCTGACAATGTGGCCTGGCCTCTAAGACGCAGCTTTGAGCTTTCAAATCCAGACCCCAGTAGAAGGACCCACTGGAGCGTCTGTTCAACCTAAAGTGTATTGATACATGGCTCACTGTGTGCTGGTTTTCATTCTGAGCAGTAAACCGATTGACAATCCTGTTTCACTCTAATTGTTGATATATTTCAAACCCCACTCACCCATTTATTTTCCATCAGAGACATGATATGCAGAAACTATTGTGCCCACTGGACAAAATTGATTTTAGGCTGCGAAGTTTCTCCTTTATCATAGGATGAAAATTGATTTGGTCCTTGAGAAAGACTGAACTTGTCAAAAGCTAACAATTACAAATTTACAACATCATTGAACATATGACTAACACTTACATCACTGAACATATGACCAGCATCACCAGATCCAAACTACACCAAATAGAGACACTCCAAATTAACATTTCAAATCATCAAGGCAAGAAAGAATGGACTCAATAAACTTTTCTACAATCAGAATCATCTAGAATGGAATCAACATTTTGGAAAATTCTACTTGAATGGGAACCAACATTGAGAAAACACCAGAACGTGTTAAATTCAAATAGAATCCCATTCCATTCTCCTTAACTTCCTGGTCTATTGCGTGACAAGTTTATCCAACAAAAATAGAAATCCTTGTTTATAAAGAAATACAGACGAATGTGGCTGTTCAACTGAAAATCATTAAAAGAAGCTAAACCAAAAGCGATTCCTGAAGTACAAAATCAGAGATTCTGGGGTGCCTACTGAAGGAAGAAAAAATCCAGCAGAAACTGAGCACTTGATACTTCAAGTGAACACATCAAAACACCCCACTGAATCAGGTGCTTAATGTCCAGCACTACTTCATTCCATAAAGGTAAGGGGGCCAGAAATAATAAACATAGAAGAGGCAAAAGTTGGGAGGTCTCTACCGAATCCATTACTACAACAAACTTAGAATTTTGATATTGTTTGAACTCTGACCCACTAACTGGCAAAGAACCAAGTGCTAAGATTATTGCATTCATAACATTTTCTTACTAAAAGATGTCCCCAAGAAATAAGCCCATTCATTTTAAGGACAGCCTTCTGTATGAAGCAGCCAGCACAAAATTCAGTTTAATTGCAATTGAATCGAGGGCTGTTTGTTCATTTGAGCTGACAAAGTTCTCCATGAAAGCAACACCAAGATACAGGCAGAAGAAGCATTACTTCTTTTTTTATAGGTCTCTCAAAGAATAAAGCATTACTTCTTACTAGTTATGACATTACTTCTTGCTAGTTATGAGTTATAATGCAACACATTTAAAGGTTACATGTTAAAAGAATATTTTTATTTCTTGCTTCAAAATCACATACTTTGATGGATCATTTAGCACAGCCAGAAGGTAAAAGTAGATCATGTTTCTTTTTCATGGAAGTACACAAAAACAACTAAGTTTACGAATTCATGAGTTATCTTGCTTCATAATCATAAGCTTTGAGGGATCATTTGGCACAGCCAGAAGGAAAAAGTAGGTCATGTTTCTTTTTAATGGAACTAGACAAAAAAAACTAAGTTAACAAATCCAAGAGTTATCTTGCTTCAAAATTACTTACTTAAATGGATCACTTAGCAAAAACCAGAAGGTAACATTAGATCATATTTCTTTTTCATGGAACTACAACAAACAAAAGCAACCGAGTTGACAAATTGAAGAGTCATCTAGCTTCAAAATCACCTACTCTGCCATGAGGGAAACACCAAAAAAAGCTCACAGAAATGGCTTTCTCTGGAAAAAGTAGGTCATGTTTCTTTTCAATGGAACTAGACAAAAACAACTAAGTTGACAAATCCAAGAGTTATCTTGCTTCAAAATTACATACTTAAATGGATCACTTGGCAAAGACCAAAAGATAACAGTAGGTCATATTTATTTTTCATGGAACTACAGCAAACAAAAAACAACCGAGTTGACAAATTGAAGAGTCATCTAGCTTCAAAATCACCTACTCTACCATGAGGGAAACACCAAAAAAAGCTCGCAGAAAAGGCCTTCTCTGGAAATCGAGTTTGAATTTCTTTATAAGGAAGAATATCTAACAAACTAAATGCAAGACATAAGTTCGAAAATAGCCAGGAGTTGAGACGTGGAATCCTTGGAAAACTCATGAAATAAGATGGTGTATAACATAAGCACATGGCTGTGTACAGCCACAAGCAAAAATTGATGTAAAAACTATTATACTGTTCGTAAACTGACGCAATACAAATATAAAGCACATATGCTTGCTAACCACTCCCATATAGACCATCAAACTGGGAAAAAGGAACAAACTCTTGTAAGAGCAAGATATTAAGAGAAAACCATAAAAATTTCCAATTTACATTTCAGCAACAATTCCATTTGGAAGTTTAGCAACAAATTTCAGTATCAAATGGGGGGAGGAGGGGAAGAAAGAAAGAAAGCTAAAAGCAGATAATAGAACATGAAATCCAATATATATCATATTAAAACCATAATCAAAACTGAAGTTTAGTTCCCAACTCTTAGTAAAGATCACTCATTTGCCATTGAGGGAACCACCTCTAATGTTTGACCACCTCCCGAATGGGCATGCCACTAAGTTCCTGCCTGCAAAATGGCCAAATTTTGACTTGAACAATGCTGATAGACCATTACTGCTCGAAGGACCAACAACAGTTACTTGGCTTACCATTGGAGGAGGTTCTTGTCCATCTTCTTGGGCTCCACCATCACTAGTGCTTGCATCCAAAGGTTCAACCGCAACTGCATCCAAATTTACTACCAATGCTTCCCTATTTGCTCTCAAAAAATCTGCAGCTTCGCAGGTCACTCCTGGACATTTCTTTACCTTGACCTTAACCAGATTAGGGCACCCCCAAGCGAGAGCTTCCATCCCTTGATCCGAAATAGGGCATCCCTTAATGCATAGCTTTCTTAATGCCTTGCATTTTTCTGCAATGCTTGAAATTTCCTTATCGCCAATTGTTTGACTCCCACACAAAGCTAATCTTTCCAATTTTTGGCAATTGGACGCAAGGGCATCGATACTCGATGAAGTAGGATTTACACCTATCAAAACAAGCTCTTGCAGGTTAGTGGCATGTTTAGCTACAGCAATCAACCCCTCGTCACCGATTCGATTCGTCCTCCATCCATCAATATGAAGCTTTCTCAAGAGCTTACAATTTCTAGCCACAGACACCAGGCCCAAATTTGTGCATTCCGGGGTCCTTACAATGTGCAAAATCTCCAAAGTCACACATGTTGAAATGGCTGAAAGGCCCATATCAGTCACTTGAAGCCTCTCTAGATGGATTTCAACAAGGTTACTGTTCCCATCTGTTACCGTTTCGAAATCATCTGATCATGCAAACGGCCAAACGGTTTCATTGTTTGAGGCTTCTTCTGAGGCGACTACAAACGGTTCGAAACACTGTGCATTGTAAAACCAGCTAGGACTGAAGATTTGAGCAGAAGAAGCAGACGCATGGGACCTATGGGCTCGGCGACGCCACGGTCGTTCATACCGCGAAGCCTCTTGACGGACAGCTCTTCGAGAGCTGAGCAGTGATCGAGGACTGCGTTGATGCCTTTGGTGCCGAAAGTACAGGAACCTAGAAACTACTTCAAACCTTGCGGTTTTTTGTAGTGAATCATTCCGACATCGGTGGGTTCTGGCGACACACGGAGCCAGGCGAGTTAGGTTTCTGGAAAACTCCGAGATAAGAATCAAAGCATCGTCACTTATACTGATCGATCTGCGGTGGCACTTCAGAGCAAGCTTCGAAACAGAATGGTATCGCATGAAGATGGAAGGGATCATAGGAACAATATCCGATTGCGCTTTGAGAGATAAACGGTGACGGCTTTGACCCTCTACCAGAAGCCACCGCCGGCATACCAGAGAGCACTGCTTCCGGTCACCGGTGCTTAGAAACTGAAATATGCAAGCCAAGATATCGTCTGGAATATCCGAACAATAATCCGGTCCCTCAACCCCTGAAGAGTCCACACAGTCCTCCGTTTCCGGCAGAGCACCAAAAGCGGCGATCTGGCAGTAGATCGAAGGCTAGAATTAGATTCACGGAGATACATCCCCGGAGCAGAAGACATCACCGGAGCTGGATGAGATAGCGGAACTCCCGGACCCACCGGGATCCCTGGCGGCGCCATAGCCGCTCCGGCCAATGAAGACGATTGGGACTGGCCCATCAAGTTTCCGACGTACGCGCCACCGTCAGAGAGCGAATGGAGGACGGTGAGTTTCTATATTCTTTTATGCCTTTTCGGTGGGTGCCGTTCTGTGATTTTGCCTTTTAGGGCAGCGTTTTATATTTAATAAGATTGGCTCGGCTTGTAGCCAGCCACGTTAATTGGGCTCGGCTTCGCTTCCTCTTTGCGCTCCATAGCGTAGCCCAAGACTCATGCCTCCCGTGTCCAACATGACTTCCCAATTCTGTCTTCACCCCTCTCCCGGAAGCTACATTCATTTTAGTCCGTTCGTTAGATTTATATTATGCCTTTCAATCTGGAAAGCGAGTAAATAATATAGTCTTCCTTTGAATTTGTACATGATTGAATTTAGTAAAACTAATTTATTTAGAATCTGGTCCAATAATGCTTAATTAATCGTGTCTCTATTATTATTATTATTATTATTATTATTTCTCTCAAGATAAATATTAATAGTGATTCCTTAACTTCCCTTTTTTTAGGTCATTGCTTTCGATTAAAAATCAAACTCTAATATAATTTTTAACAACTTAATATTATCTAGTTCAAGGTTACGATAACGCACACATAATCTTTGCTTTTATATTGATAGTCTTGGCAATGATGCATATAGACCTTAACTTTCCTTTTTTTAAGAGATGTTGGACACCACGATCTATAAATTTTTTTTTTTTTTTTTACCTTGGTTGAATTTGGTAAATGTGGGTAAGGTGGAGGGCTTGGGGATGAGAATTGAAAGGAGCCACCGGCCCATTATCGTGTGTGGTGTGTTGCGTAAGGTCAAAGAAATCAACAGTCAATCATTTGGGCTTCTACCATTGGTCAAACGCGTTCGCGTAAAGTGATGTTTCCATATTGTAGCGGAAGATTCCACATTTTAATTTCGTCCGGTCCATGGATTCGACTGCTTCAAGTTCAATATAATTGAAGATCTTTTAAAATGGTCTTAAATGGTGACAGCTTAAAAAATGATAATTATAAACTCGACGACTTTTCCTCTCGTTCTCTAAAATGAATGTTTTAAAAATCGTTTCCATACCCAAAACTGTTTAATGTCTAAATCGCCCAAATCGGGTGGTTTTAAAGAAACCGAATGGTTAATACATTTTCCATTAGCTGGTTTGTAAAAACCCACAAGTTAACTTATAACTTAAGCCCACCCACCTATTCACCCTTGTGACGCATTTTGATGTGTATTGCTTTTTTATATGTGAATATGTTTTAAAAATCGGTTCAATGCCCAAAACCGTTTAACGTCTAAATCGCCCAAACCGGGTGATTTTGAAGAAACCGAATGGATAATAATACATTTCCCATTAGCTACTTTGTAAAAGCCCACAAGTTAACTTATAACTTAAGCCCACCCACCTATTCATGCTTTTTGATATGTATTCAATATATAAAGGGCTTAGTGGGACAGTCTCTAACAAGGGCGCCTTTTAAGTCTAAAAAAAAACGAAAGAAAAATGCAATCAATAAACATTGATCCTTATACCTTCAACTTAGGAATGAGAGAATTGCCCAATAGACTACATTAGATTGATGATTTATTTTAACAAATAAAGTTATATATTAACATAAATACAACTAAATACTTATATTGCCTTTTTTTAAGAAATTTTAGGTTTACTTATTAAACATATTTATACTTAAATCTTATAAAATTTCAAAAATATAAAAGATAAATATTTTAAAATTTAAATTTATTTTATATAATTTTATTATTTTCTTTCATTTTTTTTTTAATTCGACTTTCGATCTAATTTTTAAAACATGACTAAAATGTCTAGACTTTGAGTTTGAATCCTATCTGCAGTATAAACATGAACCACGTGCTGCTCAAGCTGTTCCGTAGGCCCTGGAGGGAAGAAGATTTCATAGGCCCAAGGAACGAGCCTAAACAATGTGGATCCATGACGCGTTGGACCACATAAACAGGCCAGGTACAGTGGGCCTCTTACCTACTAGGCTTTATCCCATCAAGCTCAGGCCTGGTCCCCAAGCTGCTGCACCAGCTATGAAATCCGACTATGACATGTCCTTCTTTTTTTATCCATTAAAACTTTTTATGAAAAAATAATTTTAAATAAAATTAAAACTAGCATTATATGTTGCTGGATATGTATATAGAATCAAATTATTAAAAATGCATGAATGATTAAACAGTGTGAGTTTAATAGTATAATAATCCAGTTTAAAGTACATATATTTGATGAATTCGTCTATGCCTTTATATTATTATTGATTACTGTGCTCATGATTTCGGGTTAACGATATATTGGCCACCAATTTATTTGATTGTTGTCGGTGATTGGATATCTTTGTTAGATAGAATAAATTTTCCTTATTAGATAGTTACTTGTGTGATAATATGAAATAAATATTCTCTCTTTAGAGGACAATAATCATACAGCGTATCAAGATGATGACTAAAACACAAAAATACAAATAAAAACTTAGATTTTATATAATAACTATTTTATTGAAAAAGAGAATGATGAAAATATGTATAAAGGCGTTGAGCCTCAAAACTCCTGTCCCCATCCCAACCCTCGATAACTTCTTTATTGAGGGATAACTATTTTTTTTTAACAGAAAAATAATTATATTCAATTATAATTTTAAATCCCTAAAATTTACAAACAAAGAAATAACCCACTCTCCTATGTTACCTACACATGACCAACACTTGCCATCCCGTTAATTTCTTTAACTTATTGAAAGCTTCAAATTTATTTAAATGATATTTTGAATTAGTTTCCAAATATTATTTATAACAAAATATAAATTTCTAATTACGGAAACAATGACAATTATAACTGAATATATTATTTTTAACTTAAAATTAATTAGTCTATTTGTTATGCTTTATATAGTATTATTTTTAAAATTTTGAGAAACATCAAGTTGTTGGTTATTTAGGTTTTTAAAGCATTATTGATATATAGTTTATTCTTTCATTTTTTCTTTTCATCCCCGTCAGAAAATGATGGTGGTTTTTTTGTCTTCCTTAACTAATCCTGCTCTTTGTTTTGTTTACTTGAATGCGAGAACTCTCCTCAAATAAAATGGTTTATTAATTCGTTTATTTGATTTTCGCTGTTTTTATATTTTATGTCAGCTGTGCGATATGTATCATTGTTTGTTAGTTTGTTCGATGGTTTTGTGTGATTCAAGCTGTGATCTTTGCTAATCAACGAGATAAATCACATAAAATCCTTATTAGTGTGCCGTAAGCGCGAAATCTTAGGCGCAATTTAGTGGTGAAGAAAAATTTTCCATTTACGTATTGAAGAAACTTTTGAAAACAAAATCGTTTGATTCTGAATGAGGCGAAAACAAATTGCGAAAACAAATAAATGATTATTAACTTTATTTTGAAACGTTTATATATGAATCGGAAAACGGGTAGAAATTGTTTTCTTTTGTTTTCAATTAAGTTATTAGGTCTGATGACGGGTTGAAAATGAAAGCGATATATTTTCAACAAAATTCAAGTGCGAAATATATTTTAAAGTAGCTAAAGATTAGAATCGTTGAAAATTTCGTATTAAGATTTTGGATGAGTTGAAAATTTTAGGTAATTTAAGCGGAAGCTGAATCTTCGACATATTACGATCATCCTCTTATTGTAAGTTTTAAGTCATATTGTATTTATTAGCTTAGATGATATGTATTCTAAACAATGTTTTTATAAGTTTGGTTTACGTGTTTGAGTGTAGAAACCATCAGTCAATTCATTATCGTTGATGAATTCAGGTTTGCGTTGTAAAAAAAAAACATCTTTGATGACCTAGACTGCTCTGGATCAAGTTAAGGCGATTTTGGTTTCAAGTATTTATTTTGAAAAATAATTAAATTATTGATTTTGTATTTATTTTTAATAAATTGTGGGTGTTCCAAGTCAGCATACAGGTTCATGTTCATCTCAACTCATTTTGCCTTAGGACCATAAGATATAAGTAACCTTCATCCCAGCTTCATGAGGCAACTCATAATCATGAGGAAAAGTACGAGTAATTAAAAACCATGCGAAAATTGTGGCGTTGGTACAGGGTGGAAGATCGGAGATCGGAAGGGACTTGTGAATGGTCGCCCATTCACAAGCCGTACGTAGGATCCATGAAAGAAAATAAAAAAATTCATCACATTGAATAGTAGAAATCAATCGAACAGGTGGGGCTGATAATATAATAGCAAAGCAAGCAGTGTCCGATGGAGTGGAGAAGATGACCCACATGGCCACATCCATTCTTCTCCGAAACAAATTAAACCCCATTTCAGAAAAATAGTCAAAGGGGCACTCAGTCAGTCAAAGGCTCAAAGCAATGGGCGTTATGATTGGAGATTTACTTTTAATTGGGGCCAATAAATGCTGCTGCACTAGTGGATGGCTGCAGACCCATCCTCTCCCTCTCCCTCTCGATATATGTAGTCTCAGAAGAAACATCCACACCTTTCAACTGCCCTACTATACGTAGCAATATAATTATATATGGGTTCCATCAACACAATATAATGCCCGCTTTATCTGCATATTATATATGTGTTCTATTTTCAATCGCATCGATCGACTTATATTATATATACCATTTTCAACTTGGTGGCCGGAGACGGAGGGACAAGTCTTTGAGAAATATTGAGATAGATATAGAAGTGGCTCCATGTTTTAAGGCAGATGATTAAACTGTAGAGTGTAGAGTCACCCCCACATTTCTTGGCAGCCCATTCAATGTATTTTGTTTAACAGGACCAACACCAACACCACCTTGCTGGTCTTTTATTTCTTTTGGGATATTATTTCATTTCAAACTAAGAGTTGGTTCGACCAGAAAAACATTAATTACTTATATCCGATCGAGAAGGTGTTTAAAAATTAGGTTAATTTGATCATATTTAAAAATATCTTTAAAGTTGCTGTATTGTAATCTTTGTTAGTTTTACAGTATGAAAGTTTTGTACTATGACATGTACAACAATACAGTTAAACAATGAAGATCTCGAACTATGATTATGGTTTGTTTACTTCTGATCATATTGTGCAGCTTTATAATTGCATGCCTAGTTGTTTCTGAAGGAGACAAGCTAGCTAGTTACAAATGGTGGTGAACAACTAAGAGATTATGTTTAAGCATTGTGGGTTTAGTTTCAACTTAGATATATGCCCTATATGGGTTTGCTTCCTTCCCCATTGTCAAAATTTTCAGAAAATTACATGAAATCATCATACATACCATCATTCATGATTTTTTTTGAAGATGATGTCTAAGATCATTCTATTTTCTAATCAGTATATCTTAGAGTTGCTCTAGTTTCATGCTCATTAATGACAATGGCAAATCACATTTCCACACCGCCTAGGCTAATATTTCTCGTCTATGACACACACGTGAAAGAAAAAAAAATGCTATGAATGAATAGAGGCTGAAGGAATACAATGAAAGAACTGATGCATTTTCAGTCACACGTGGAAAGGAAAAAAAATGAAGCAGATCAGATCCAAGAATATGTGGATTATGCTCAGTAGGTTAAACAATTAAACTTTGGCAAGAGATGATAATGAGACAGACAGAGAACTGAGTGACCTCCCGAAGAAAAGGAAGCCAGATGAAATGGGTGTGGAGGAGAGGGAGGAGAGAAGGGAGAATTGTTTCAAGTAACGGTCTTCTAACAGCTGGTTTGTGTTTGTTGTTAAAGTTTGTGAAGATCAGAAAAGGAACGACGATGAAAGAACAACAGGACCAGTAAGCCTTACATAATCAACAATTAATACTTTGTTGATTTATTTTATTTTATTTTTTATTTAAGTTAGAAGTTGGATTTTGCTGGACATCACCCTCAACCTTGCACCCACCTCCATCAACGCTTTTCTCTATACTCCACTTTGTTCTCCTTTGGTGGGCATGTGAACAAAGAAGGAAGGTTATAAAGCATATATGTATCATGGTATATTATCACCAGGAAAAACAAAGTACACATAAGGTTTTATGTATCATTTTTCTTTTTTGCTGGCTCCTGGCATTGGCAGCTCAGTGCTGCCTTTATCATTTTATGATGAATTAAAAAATGTAGATGATCTGAACATAGTGAAACACTGCAGTAAGAGAGATACATATAGAGATGGAGAAAGAGAGGGAAAGAGAAAGCTTTCATGGAGGAATAGTTCAGACTTCAGAGACCAGAATGCGGAGTACTACTGGTGTGTGTGAATCTTTCAGAAACCTTCAAAAAAAGAAATTATTATGTTATAAGCACAAATAAAAGAACAGCAGTATATTTGTATATGCGTCATTACTTTTTGCATATTATTTGGGCTATGATACCTAGGCAGGTTCAAACAACTAGCAGAAAAATCGAAGCCTTTGTGTGCCTTTTTGTGGCTTTTGCTATCCCCTCGGCAACAGCAGTATGTGTATCTTCTTTTACTCATGTCATGTTTATATAAACTTTTTTGTCTCTGCATCTTTTCTGTGTGGGTGGTGATGATTTTTAATTAAATTCTTGACCTAAAATCAACTACATCCAGTATCTCTCTTTTGTGTTTTGCTACCGATAAAATGGTTAGTCTACAAGATATAGGTTTTCATTTGATTTTTTGTGTTTTAATCGTCGTCTTGGTACGGTGTTTTGTTGTGTCTAAATCTTTGGTATGTTGTTTATTAAATAATTAAGTGTGGCGTTTGTTTATTAATCATGGAATTGTGTAACGTTTATTTCTATAATGTAATTAAGCAACCAAAGAATATATGGGTGGCAGAAAATCAAATAAATGATATTAATATGATGTTTAGAACTATAATCAAATATTCTAATTACAATAATGACATCAAATATGCGATTATTCTATCAAAATATGTATGTTTGAAAAATACTGAAATATATCTTTCAGTGATTCGATATGTTATTAAATGAATGTATTTATTTCTTTTATAATTTTTAACGACATTTACAAGTTATATGTTTCCACCCAGTGTATGGTTAAATCCGTAAAATTATTTTTCTTTAAAAAAATATATATATCTTTCATGATTTGTTGACTTAGGTATAAATAATAAACATTAATTTATAAGTACTTGAACTTTATTTTTGGTGTTTGTACTTTGACCAAATGCCTCAAGAAGATATTAATAGTAATCATATATTTTTACGTTAGGTGGCTGGTTTATATTAGAACACAAATAACGTGATTGTAACAATAATACCATAGAAGAGGTCATGCAATTAATTAAGATGAAACCTTTATCAGATGTTGAAGATAGTTTGTTAATGACCATGTTACTTTTAGAAATATGTGGACCTTTATGGGTGGTGTTGTCACCTTTATATAACTGGGAACTCTGTATACTGATAAAATTAAACCTCTCTTAACTACACAGATCATTAGGTTGGTGATAACAGTTCAAAGGTTGATGATGATGATAACACATAACAACCAACAATAATGACTATGATCGATGTTAAAAGAATAATTATATATATTATATGTTCCATAAATTTTGTTTAACTACCCTAATCCTTAAATTTAAGGGTATTAATTTTGTTGCATAAGGTAGAATTTAAGAAATAAAGTCAGTCCACTATTTGGTCGTTAGAAAATGTGATCAGTCAGCCTGAGTTGGCTGTAATTAGTGCAATCAGTAAGTAATTTTTGGTTAGTTTAATGGTCACATAGATATTAAAGAAGCATTAGTGCAATTAAATGGAGAAAGAATATGAGAATACCCCATGTTTCAGATCATGAAATGCATTTAGAGTTAATCCCGCTTGAACAAGTTGTGATAATAACAGTTCAGGTTGTTATTGAGGATGATGATAACATATAACTAAACATGTATTCTGTAGATATTAAGAATATTATATATTATGGTCATAATTTTGTTTTAACCCTAATCCTTAAAGCCCAGAATATGTTTTGTATAAGGTAGAATTTAAGAGATAAAGTCAGTCCACTATTTGGTCGTTAGAAAATGTGATCAATTATACAGTCGGCTAGCAATTGATGCAATCAGAGTAGTAATTTTTGGTTAGTTTAATGGTCACATATATATTAAAGAAACGTGGCTAATTCACATGGAGAAAAGTGTGAAATCTACCCATGTTTTCAGATCATGTGAATGCATTTAGACTTTGTCTTTAATCGACTTGGTCAATCAAGCTGTCTTAAAATATTTGAATAGTCAATTTAAGTTATAGGGGATAGTATAAGTCTGAATTCATTGATTGTATAGGCAATGTAGATAAATAAATAATTTTTTTATTATTTAATTATTTATCAGACATAAAATAATAACATAAAAAATGTATTCTTTTAAAACTCAAAACCCTATGGTATTAGGGTTTGATTTTTTTTCACACCCATATTGTGTTCAATTCTTTCCGTTTTTATTCAAATTAGCACACATATAATAGTCAGAGCGTATACAGCTGTGACGCAACATTTAAAAATGGGAAAATGAGAGATGTGGGGTTGATTAATGATCTCATTGTTGATTCTGTCCCAAATCTACAGTTCAAATATATATAATACATCTTCAGCAACCACATGCCGTTCTAAAATTTTTTAAGAAAAACATGAAATAAAACAATTTAAAAGGTTTAAAATGAATAAGTCATTTTTTTTAATCATTTCTTTTTTTAAAAATGTCATGTGCATTAAACATTATATTATAATGTATTCTGTGAGATTAGATATAGTGTCTTTATTATCACAAAATCTTATCATTTTGTAAGTAAAATTTGAATCTGCGTTATTAATGTCAGTTTCAACTTTATTTCTTCCTAATTGTGTTTAAAAACTTATAGAATTTAATTATCAGTGGGTTTCTTCAATTTTCTTAGGTGTTGACTGGAGGAATTTGATCAGAACCTTTTTGATATACGAACAAGAAATTCTGATATTTGGTAAGAGATAGGACTTGGGAGCAGGGTTTATGGATTCCACACAGCTGTGGAGTGGGTGTCAGAGATGTTGCCCAAATGAATTGGCTCATCATGGGTTGCTTTACTATATTTATTTTCAGCACTTACTCAATACTCTCTACCTTAAGGCTTTAACCTTCCCTCGATCCCCACCTTTATCTACATTTCCTCCCATGTTTTCTAATTTCCTTACACCCTTGTCTACCTCTTCTATCTAAAAGTGATTTCACATCCCTCATCCCCTTTTTCTTTTTCACCCATTTTTGGTTTTTGAGATTGACCAAAGCTGAAATGAGTGAAAGATACCACCACCACCACCACCACCACCACCTTCAACCCACAAAGGTGTTTTGGTACTTATTTATACTGTTTAACTTTTTTCAAATGAAGAATAAAGTGATCTTTAGCATGTAATTAACAAAATGAATCACAAATATTAGATAGTAAGTAAAAGAAAGAGAGAGGGGAAGGAGGCGTACGGGGGCAGTTCCAGAGAGGGAGACATGAGTAGGGCAAAAATAATGAGAAAGAAGAGGAGAGAGGGGATGTTGCAAATTCTGCCCCTCTTCTGTTTTCACTTTTCAATGTGAAAATACTTTTTTTTTATTTATTTTAGTTTTAATTTTAATTTGTTTTGTTTTCTCCTTTCCCAGATGACTCTTTCACTCTTTCATGACTTGTCCCTTTTGTACCTCTGCATATTACCAATACCATATGTCTCGTGAATCACACGTTACTGATTTTCTTTTCCTTTTCATTCTTTTATTTTTCAGTCGATAGTGACTTTGTTTCTCTATCTTTTTGGTTTTTTCCCTGTCCTCTTTTTTTTTTTTTCTCCATAACCTTATTATCAAAGTATCTTAACTTTAATTACGAATTGGAAAAAAGCATTTTATCATGTCAATGAACATAACCTAAGTGTGCTCTTAGACTTACCTTTTGCAGTTTGCTTCTTCTTTCGCCAGCATCAACCTAAACCCTCCACTACTTTTCTTTTGTTTGAAGTTTCAATCCTCCCCATTAAATTTTATTTATCATTTCTCTCCATTCCAATTATATATTTACATTTACGTCATGGGTTTTTAGTAACTATTTGTTTTTGAGAAAATTAGTATTAAAATTATGAATTTTCATGATTTTTACATTTAAATTGTAAAACCCCTTGAGAATTTGTTTTAATGCTTTCATAGATTTATTTTATATCGATAAAATTTTGAATCTTTATCTTGTATAACGTAGCCCGCGTAACGGCAATCGTTTTAATCTTATATGTGATTAAAATAAAAATTAGGGATATAAAAATAGATTTGTAAAACTATTCTCTTTTAAAACAATTTTTGTTGAATTTAACGTAAAAATCATAAAAATTAATATTTTTTATTTTTTACATCTATTCATTTTGAATTACATTATAGTACTTTTGAATTCGAATATAAGCCTTTTATATTCTCATCCCAATCCTTTACCACCTTATATAAGTTCCAAATACAAGTTTGTAATAAATTATTAGAAGTTCATTATGACTTAATTATACGGGATTTTATTAAGTTAATAGTAGTTAAAATGTTTGTTATCAGACAATGATTTGGATCAGGTTGGTCAACCAGAAAGTTGGTGCTACACATGTTACCATCATGCCCCAAAACTATGATATCATTCGAATCCATTCATGTCATCATGATGCCTTTATTCTCATCAGTAATTTTTTTAGCAGGACTAATTAATTGAATAAGTTCACAAAAAAGTCTAACTGATTTATAAAATAATTTATTTGTATATAATAATTTTACAGAAAAGTTAAAACTAGTGGACCAGCAAAATCTTCTAACCCATCTCACAGGGTTTAAGATTTATCTTAATAATTAGATTAGTGGGATCCTCCTTGAAATCATTTTGCTGCCAGCCCATGCTTTTAAGGCAATCGATTTAAAAATCTAGAAGTCTAAAATTAGCTTGACATGTAAGAAAAAAAGGGGTGTCTTATATTTGGAGTTTATATTTTCTTTGAGGGTATATAATTGTTTTTTTTAAATTAATCATTTTTAATAATTATAAAATGGTTGGTTAAACATGGGTTATTTAGAGTATACTAAATACATAATAATTATATGGTCAGTTGAAATGTACTGCGATATATTTGAAGTCTGAATTTGGTTTTCATCGTTACACGTGTCCAAGTGCCGAACACCATGGGTTGATGATGGTCGTGGACGATTAGATGAGTTCAATATATCGTATCGCCGGTATCTCGCGTCTCGCTAAACAAGACAACACGGTCTACAAAATGTCAACGCCACCGCCAATGAAAATGACTTCTCCCCACAGCTCACAACAAAATCTCTTTATAGCTTTAAATATCGACTTTTTTTCTCGAAATTTTCCATTAAAATTTATATATATATATATATATATATATATATATACACGATATAGATTTGATCAAAGATCATAGGATAGTATCTGAAAAGAGGCCATAGGTTATCACCGATCACTAAAAAAGGATTTCTTGTTCCATTATATACAAATATATTTTAGGGTTAAATATTTTAATTATAATATAGTAAAAATGTTTATTAAGACTTGAATCGGAAAGCTTTTTTTTTTTATGATTTATAATTTTAAAATGATAAAAACTTTATTATATGAGTTAAATATGATGATATATTTTTTATTTAAAAAATTATATATATATATATATATATATATATATAAGCTTTACAAATGGGAACAAAACAAAGCATCAATCAAATAAAAAAAAATGAAAGGTCTGATAATTATTAAAATATCCATAACCATAATAAATTTTATAATATATGATCCATTAGTGAAAAGTGGTAAAAGGGGAAGAAAATAAGTGAATCAATCCCTATTCACGAGAATAATACAATGGGGATTGTATTTAATTCACAAACTTTATGTCATTTTCAAGTCATAATCATGGAGGTTGTTAAGGATTGCATCTCGATGAACAGTTATAGACACTCTCTTATATCTCCTACTTGATATACCAGAAGAGGATTAGTTCCATGGTTGGACTGGGTGGGTGTGCTGTTTCATTCCATTTTCTAGGGCGCCAAACACACCCTTTCCCAAAAAAATATTAAATAGAATAAAGGGGGAAAAAGAAAAATCCAGGAAAAGGTTTTCCATGGGAAAAAAAGGACAGGCGTGAAAGACCTCTCAGATAAAACCCCTCATTCGCTTACTCCCTTTGGGCCTCACTCTCTATCTCTCTCTATCTCATCTCCTTCTATTCCCACACTCAAACATTTGCAGAGATGTTTATGGTATAATGAACAGAGGGTTTGATTTCTTCTTCGCTGAAGAAGATGGCCCTGCAAGAACAAGAGATGCAGTCGCAGAACGCTCCATTCTTTCTTGACGGTCTGTACTGCGAAGAGGAGCGTTTTGGGGACGATGATGATGACGGGGAAGTAGAAGAAGAAGCGGGTGAGACTGAGAAATGTGACCGTGACAAAAAACTCTCTCTTTTTCCCTTGACTTTGCTCGAACACGACCTGTTTTGGGAAGACGATGAACTTTGCTCTCTAATCTTGAAAGAAGAACCCGCCCATCATTGTTACAGTGGGACAATCTCTGATGGGTTTTTAATGGTGGCTCGTACAAAGGCTGTTGAGTGGATGCTGAAGGTCAATGCTCACTATGGGTTTTCCGCTCTGACTGCAGTTCTTGCTGTAAACTACTTCGATAGGTTCCTGTCGAGTTCGTGTTTTCAGAGAGATAAGCCATGGATGAGTCAACTCGCCGCTGTCGCTTGTCTTTCTTTGGCTGCGAAAGTGGAGGAGACCGATGTTCCTCTTCTCTTGGACCTGCAAGTATGTTGTATTGCAAATTCGAGATCTGTGTGTTTGTTAAAATGCCACATTGTTCTGTTTTTCTTTTTGAAGTTTTTGGTTCAGTCATAAACGTGTGTTCTTGTGTTTTATAAGGTGGAGGAGACAAAGTATGTGTTTGAAGCTAAGGCGATTCAGAGGATGGAACTTCTGGTGCTGTCTACTCTTCAATGGAAGATGAATCCGGTGACCCCAATTTCGTTTTTTGATCACATTATAAGGAGGCTTGGATTGAAGACCCACTTGCATTGGGAGTTTCTGGAGAGGTGTGAGCGCCTTCTCCTCTCTGTCATTGCTGGTGAGCAATCAAACGCCTCTCAGTTTTGTTGCTAATAGTTAAGTTTTTCCGAGGAAACGAATGGAAAATACAGGAAAAGGAAATAGAAATGTTTGATTTGTTAACCCATTTGATTATTGGAATCATCAATTTTGGATTTTGATTCCAGATTCGAAGTTCTTGTGTTATCTTCCTTCCACATTAGCTACTGCAACCATGCTGCATATAATTACAGAGGTTGAGCCTAGTAATCCGTTGGAATACCAGAATCAGCTCCTGAGTGTACTCAAAACCAGTAGGGTTTGTAGCCAAAGAAATCGGATTTTCTGTTTATATATTAGCTTTTATGTCTGAGATAATCCAAATTCTGAGCCTAATTAGTTAAATTTTGGTTTTGTCTTTGACAGGACAATGTGGATGAGTGCTACAAACTTATCCTGGAATTTTTGGGTAGCCATGGGCATGCCCAAAACCAGACCCACAAGCGCAAACATCTGTCCCTGCCCAGCAGCCCAAGTGGCATCTTTGATGCACCCTTTAGTTGTGATAGCTCCAATGATTCATGGGCTATGGGAACATCGATTTCATCAACTTCCCAGCCTCTTTTCAAAAAGAGCAGAGCACAGGACCAGCAGATGCGACTTCCTTCGCTGAATCGGGTTTCTGTTGATGCGCTTAGCAGTCCTCGTTAATTCTCATGGTTCTTGTTATTTAAGCTACTATTACCCTTGGTATTTATACATTCTCTCTTTTGCGCATTATTCGCAGTATGTTCTTAAATGTGCAAACATATTGCCTTTCATGATGCATCGTTGTATTTGTAGCCAAACCCATGAGATGAATTGGACAGGAACTGAGTTCCACTTCACTTGCTTCTACAGTTGGAGGTTGCTGTTGAAATTTTGGATGGAGGATTTTTTTCCTATCTTTGCATATGTAGTATCTCTCCTTTGAGCATCCTCAAATCTTTCTGATATGAACTTGTTACATTAAATAGGAACCTAAAGGCATCCTTTTCATGTATATTCATAACATTGTTTGCATTATGATTCTGATAGATACTGGTTGTTTTATGGTATGCAGAACTTTGGTAATGGGTTTGATCTTGTTCAACTTGTCTTCACTTCCAAAAATTTAATCTAGAAATCTATATTTTTAGGATCCTAAAGGTTTATATTTTGTGGGTTCTTGGATTGATCTATTTTTTCAGAAGAATTGTCTTGACTATATGATTCACTTAGCAGATTTTTCGAACTTATGGATTCTTGTGTATTTTGTTCCACCTCTCAGAGAAAAACTGAAGCGAAAACATGCTATAGGTGTAATACACAAGTCATTAAGTATTATTAATAATTCATCCTGACTGTGTCAGTCCTCCTGTTCCTTGTCACAAGATGGGTTGCATCTGCTTGCCAAACCTTTTCCCTGGCTTTCACTGCCAAACTCTCCCAAACTGAAGGGAACCCTTTCCTTGTGAGTACAGGCCAAAATACTTTAAAAGCAACTCATGTATAATCATCTGAAACTCCAAAGAAATGTTGTCTATTGTGTTTTTAAGCTGTCTAATAGCTGCCTCAAAATATGGTATACACTTCGCCTGTGTTTAATATTTCCGACCAAAAATTGGTAATTATGGAATACATGGATAGTCTAGTATCACACACTCTTGTGAGTGTTCCGCATGTTTATTGTTGTGTCTGTGTGAGGGGGAGGGAGAGAACAGTGGTTTGCAATCAGTGGGGAAAAATGTTGGTAAGAGGATTTATTGTAGCTGTCCCTAAAGAGTCGACAGTGTCCTAATGACTTCATTGCCGCTTTAATAGAAAGGAAGCCTACATCAATATTGTTGTGTTATTAAAAACATTTTTTCTGACATTATTTATACATAGTCAAAAGAAAAAAAAGCCACTATTCAGACTTGTTTACTAGTTCTGAAGTTTGATTTGCTGACCTGAAAATTACCTTCACAAAAGATTGTTGTACAGTAAATAATACTTGTCAAAAAAGAAAAGCAAAAAGGACTGTTGTAAGGTAAATTATTTTGCTTACCTGAATTTTGCAAGCATAATTCAGTAAACCAGGTGAGTGAGATTACCTTGATGTATTTCTAGCCAATACTAAATAATTCCCATTGCAAAAATTTCATTGTGTATGTATGCACTATGAAAATTGGAGACCATCTCCTGGTATCCAATTAGAACTTGCTTCATGTTTTTCTATTATCTGTTGTCTCATGTCATATCTGTTTTAAAAAGTGATCACCATAGACAAATTTGTATTACAGGAACAAGCAAGCAGATGTAAAAGTTGTTTGCTGGATGCATTTGATTCTTTTAACACACACAACCCCTCAAAATATTTAACTAAAAAGGGAAAAAAAGAAAAGAGGAAAACAGAGAAAAAGTGGTGGGTGGTGGAGATTTTGAATCTGGGTAGAGGGGAGATGGGGGGTACCTTTTGATCTTGTGGGGAATCCTGTTGACCTGCTTCTACTTTTCTGCTTTAAGGTTGGTACTATTTCTCATAGATCAGCATGCTGTCTTTGTGGTCATAATTCATGTGTGTCTGAATTTGTGTGAGATGTCCAGTGAAGAGCAGTTAAGCAACGTTAGGCCCACTAAATAAATTTTCAGCAGGACAGCTAATCCATTAGCCCCACCAAATAATTCTTGAATGATATGATGATTACTCTCTCCTCTATAAGTCTCAGATCTTGACTGAATCAGATTGTTTTCAGGAAGCCAGTATTACTCGTTGTCCTCTGCTCAATGAATTGCTGCCTAGTATAGACTCTCTTGCAGTGTAAAGAATAATTATTTTTTGACAATAATGCTTGTAGTCTGAAACAACGTGAGGACTATCACCATTTTCATTAAATTCTGAGCATGAAAATCCCCATTTTCCTTCATGAGAAAATGTTTAACTGCTGGATTGTATGCTGCAAATGCTATAAGCATCTTCAGACTAGTTTGGGTTTTTCAAGGCAGCCATGAAAGCTCTAAACCAGAATTCTTACTGAAGGCGCCTGGGGTACATCACTCCATGTGACGCTGATTTTAACCGATTCAATGTTTTCGTCCTTTTGGGACTCTCTACATTAAAGAACATAGACAATGCAAAAATTATAGGTGCATTTTTTATTGGTAAATTCCTTTTGGGACTTAAACTTGGAATCTCTCACAAACCTCCCAACCCTTTACCACTTGAACCAGGTCTTTTGTGCTGTGCCATTTGATGTCTTCACATGAAGTTCTTTAACATCAGTTTGTAGACCATCACATGAAACAAGACTGCATTCATGTATGTGGATTGAAGGGTGATTCTGATTTTTGTTTTTTTTCCTAAAAACACACTCAAAGACATTTCTATTCCACATAGCACCTTGCTGTTTAGGACACACAGCGGTTGTCTAGTGACTTTATACATTCTTGGCATCTATAGGTAAGTGTGAATTACAGATATGAATCCTCTGCCATGATTTGTAGATGGTTGTAGAATAAGGCTTCAACTGTGTTAAGGAAATTGCTAATAGCTCTGTCCAAAACCCCTTAGATCTTTCAATGATGAGCATGTAACATTTTTTTATCCTCTACAAAGGGTGTCTATAAATAGGAGAGAACAGGTTATTTTACCTCAATCAAGAGTTGAGCTATAGATTTTAATGGTTGGAAAGCTTTCTTCTGCTTGTTACCTTCTAGGTACCCTTTTAACAAAGATTTGATTGGCAATGATATATGCTGCTCAAAAAGAGTCAAAACCTAATAAAACAACCAAAAATTTTCCATGGAAATTCTGTTACATTCAAATTCTTGTACTACATAATCACTTTCAAGAATTTTCTTGTCTACTGCACATGGTTGTTCAGGCTACACCAGCAATCCCCACGTCTACCATTACTGAGCTCAGGGATTGAGGAGAGTGTGTTTGGTTTCTTGGAAACCCACACTTGAAAGATGAAAAACAAACAAGTAGAAAGAGGAAAATTTGATTTCACTCTGCCAAGCAAATCTCTGTTGCAGCAGGCACAGGCAAAAACCAAACCAATGTTGTTTGGGCACGTCAATGCTCCAAACATGGTGTCATTTTCTTGGGGATAGGCTTTTCAAGCCCCCATTAAATAATGGGCAGTAGACGAAAAGGGGTGGATGATAAATGATAATTAGAGACAATGTTTGTGAAGAAAAAAGAACACATCCAAACATGTTACAGGTGGATGAATATGATCACAACAAATGAAAGAAAAAATTAAAATAGCATACACGTGAAAGAACAGAGGAAAGAAAGAGGGTAGTTGAAAACAGCTAGAGAAGATTGTTTTTTTTTGTTTTTTGTATTTTGGTATTTCTTTTCATACTATTTCGGAAGAATTGTCAAAGTTCAGTACTACCTTGTTTTATCTTTGATCCAGATCTGAAAAGAGAGAAAAATCCACACTTGCAGTCTTGTATATGTACCGGAGTTTAAGCTAAAAAAAGTTGGGGGGGAGTCTGAACTCTGAAGGAAAAAGCAATGAGTGAGCTGTTTTGATCTTCTGGGCATACCCACTTCATCACACAGCTCCATACTCAGAGGCATTGATGTGTGTGGGAGACTTGGTCAGATGTAAAAGATATTGATTGATATTTTGATAGCATATATTTCTTTTCCGTCTCTGTACTGAATTACTGACCAGTCTCATCAGGTAAAATACAATGGAAAATTGTCCCCTATAAGAATGATTCCTGACAAAGGATTGGAAATTCTGGTATAATTTATCAATGCAACTTGAACTTATACATGATTTTTGTGGAGTGAGTTAATTAAGGAGCATATTGAGTCTAAATCCTACAAAATTAATATTTTAGTAAAATTTTTAGGGGTTGTTTATTTTTTGATTTAATACTCAAAGCTATTCAACTTTCAGTATTAAGTTGTTTGTTTTTTAAAATTTTCACAGTTTATTATTGAAATTTTTTTAAAAAGTTATGAATAGAAAAAATGAAAATATTTGCCTTTTTCTATTCAAAAAAAGTCATTTTCCACTAAAATAAAACTCATCGCCATCTGTCAGCTTATAAGACTTAGCAATTACATACTACTGGTATGACAATGGGACTGGTGCCAGGACTGGGGCGCCCCATCCCGACCCGACTGCTTATTTTTTTCAATCCCTCCAAACTTAAATCGAGCCGAGTCTAGCCGAAAGACAGCGGTGCCCTGGCCTACGGCACGAAAGAGCAACTCGCTCACGTTCGCTACGAGCCGGACAATGCTCGGCGCGCCGCCGCTTGTTTAACCATTTAGCCCTGCTAATGTCTTGTTCACGAGCCAGCCACGAGCCTGCTCACGAGCCTATTTATGAGTCGACAGCTGAGTCGAGGGAAGTTTTAGCTCTGGCCGTTTAACTTACGAGCCTCAAAATGATGTTCACTGTAAAAATGTTCATCTAAAATAGCTAACATGCTGTCAACCAAATTAAAAGATAAGATAATAAAAGTTCAATTAACTTTCGGATTGAAGCTCAAGAGTTAAAATATTCATGCTCACTTGTAGAAAAATTTGCCAGGCATCGTTCTCTCCATGTTCACAGCCTCGTTTCACGAGCTGGTTAACGAGTCCGTTAACGAGCCTCAACGAAATTACCACAAGCCTATCTAATAGCCCCATGCATTTAGCCGACGAAATGAGTTTGAGGTGCTCTGCTCGACTCATTTAACTTACGAGCCTGTAATGATGTTCTGCTCTGGCCATAATTCAATAAACGAAGTTCGAGCGAGTTTAACGAATGAACGTCGAAAGGTACCATGAAAGTAGCCTCGGGCTTCTGCATAACCCTACCAAACTTGTCTCATTTAAAAATTAAACTGGTGAGACGGGATGAGAAAATTCTCAAACTCCGCCCCATTTATACTTGATTTTGCTTTTATTTTTTATTTTACTTTTTTTATATTTTGCTTTTTTATTTTTATTATATTAAAATTAATATATTTCATAAAAATAAAAATATTATAAATTTTTATAAATTATTTATTAAAAACATTCTAATTATTATTATTTATATTAAAGTATAAAATAAATAAGAAAAATTATTAAAAATATAATCTAAGTGCAGATCGAAGAACAATACTTAAATCATTCCTGTAATTGCCTCTGATTTAAAATAAACCAAACCTCGCTAAAAACCTAAATTATAATTAACAAACCCGGCCCCATTAAAAGCAAAAGTCGGCGGCTTAACTCAATAATCCGTCTGCTGCTATCCCCGCTGCTACCCACGTTAAAAACAAACAACTTAGCACCGACATAACTTAAGGCTATTCAAGATAAGCTCAAAAAAGAGTATTCGCCATAAAAACAAACACCACCTTAGTTGTTAACATGATATCAAAGCTTAGATTAACATGCACATCATGTTTAACTCATATAGGAGAGAGTTTAACGTTTCAAAAATGTAAGAAATAGGGAAGGGAGGGAAGGGGAGGGGTCTCGAGTTTGAGTCTTAATGGAAACAATTTTCTACACTGTAACTAAAATGCTTAGTTGTAAAAGAAAGCTTAGTTTAACAAGAGTTTGACACTTTTTCATAATTTGAATGTTTGTTTCACCATTCTCTCTCCTTCATTTGCAATTCTTTTATTTCTCTTTATACTTTTATACAACATTGCAATTTTATAAGCTTCAATTTTTAGGTTGTGTTTGGTTTTGGAAAATTTGATCTCTCCTTAATTTGCAGTTCTTTGATTTCTCTCCATACTTGGATACATGATTGCAATTCTATAAGCTTAAATTTTTAGGTTGTGTTTGGTTTATGGAAAATTTGAGGGGAATGTAAGGTAAGGGAAAGAAAATGTATAGGAAAAATTAAATAAAGGAAAAAACGAAGGCAAAAAAAATTGAATTAAATTTGACAAGATAGTTCAAATTTATTTTACTTATTTTAACCAAAGATTGTAAAATTTGGAAACCCAATTGGGAACAAGAGAAAACTGAAATTCTTATTGCAATGAATAATTCTTGTAAAAATTATATAACAAAGACCTTTATATAGACTTACTAGAAGAATCCTAATAGGAAACAAACTCTAAAGGGTTAAGAATAAGAAACTTACCAAAATAGAAAAATAATCATACAAATAATATGAATATATTATATTTTATAATATAATATAATTTAACACTACTCAAACTCACAATGTAACTGCTATAAGCATCGAGAGTTTGCTAACTAGAAAACAAAACCAGAAAACAGAATGTCAATTAATATCATATTGCAAAGAGAGAAACAATTTCAAAAAAAATTGAAGGAGAAGCAATTGCAGAGAGCAAAAACAACATAAATCGCAAGACAATGTATATAAACAATTTCAAAAGAAATCTAAGAGAAACCCGTGAGAGAGAAAGCGCCAGAAATCGAAGATTCAGAGAGAAACAATTTCAAAAGAAATTGGAAGATAAACAATTGCAAAGAGAGAAAGTAGCAGAAATCAGAAGATCGACAAAGAGAAACAATTTCAAGAGAAATCGGAAAAGAAAAAATTGCAGAGAGAGAAAGCAGTAGAAATTGGAAGATTGTTAGAGAGAAACAATTTTAAAAGATATCGGAAGAGAAACAATTGTAGAGAGAGAAAACAGCAGAAATCGAAAGATCGTTAGAGAGACAATTTCAAAAGATATCGGAAAGAAACAATTGCAAAGAGAGAAAGCAGCATAAATTGGAAGATCGGTAGAGAGAGAAACAATTGTAGAGAAAGAAAGTAGCAAAAAATTGAAAGATCATCATAGAGATAAACAATTTCAAAAGAAAAGAACCCAAACGTCGAAACGCATAAACAAATCCGAATGTCAATGTCAATGCCAATGCCAATACCAACGCCGATGCCGATGTCGATGCCGATGCCGATGCCGATGCCAATACCAATGTCAATGCTAATGTCAATACCAATGCCAATGACGATACCAATACCAATGCCGATGTCAATACCAATGTCAATGCCGATGCCGATGCCGATGCCAATGCCAATACCAATACCGATATCGATATCGATGCTAATACCAATAACCACGTCATTTTCAACCGCTTCCCTTTTCTCTGAACTTCCTCCATCCTCAACACATTCTTCAACCAAGTCAACCACAGTCTTACCAACCTCCATTCAATTTCACTAGTTTCAGAGCCAATTATGCTTAGAGAAACTGCAATAAATATTCGATAAATCTCTTCCAGAATCGAGCAACTCGAATGAAACTAAACCGTCAATACTGAACTATGTCGTCAAATTGAAAGCCCCTCAATTAAATGAGACCTAAGATGTTCCAAAACTCGAAAAGAAGAATTTATGTGGCTTCACACCGAACTCCGGTTAAAGGCGCAATTGCAGAGAGTGCTACCCTTGCAACCCCCAACCAAATCAGATTAAAGAACCTTGCTATGATACTATGTTAAAATTTAGGAATCCAATTGGGAATAAGAGAAAACTAAAATTCTTATTCGATAAATCTCTCCCAGAATCGAGCAAATTGAATGAAACTAAACCGTCGATACTAAACTAAGTCGTCAATCTGAAAGCCCCTCAATTAAATGAGACCTAAGATGTTCCAAGACCCGAAAAGAAGAATTTATGGGGCTTCACACTGAACTCCGGTTAAAGGCGCACTGTGTGAGTGCTACCAAGAACCCCAACCAAATCAGATTAAAGAACTTTGCTATGATACCATGTTAAAATTAAGAAACCCAATTGGGAACAAGAGAAAACTAAAATTCTTATTGCAATGAATAATCCTTGTAAAAATTACATAATAAAGGTCTTTATATAAACTTACTATAATAATCCTAATAAAAAATAAACTATAAAGTGCTAAGAATAAGAAACCTACCAAAACAAATGTATCTACAGCGGTCAGAATATATTGTCTTTATATAATATAATATAATTTAAAATGTAAAAATTAGGAAACTCAATTGATAACAACAGAAAATTGAAGTTCTTATTGGAATGAATAATTCTTATCAAAATTACATAACAAAGGTCTTTATATATGCCCTGTTTGGTGGAGAGCGTTTTATACAAAAATTAGAGGATTTGACCAATTTTAGAGGATTGATTAGTCAAAACCTCTAATGTAATTGTTTGGTGAAGAGAGAATTGGAATAGTAGATTAGGCCAAATCCACTAGTTTCAAAAACTCTGCTGGGAGCAACGTTTTCAAATAGAGGATTGCATATGTAGAGTTGAAAAGACAAGTTTGTCCCAAAGTTGTCAATAATTAGCACCGTGAAATTATAGAGTTCTATTGAAATTATTCCAATCCACCTAAAGGCATATCACCTTATCACAATGAATAACAGTGAAGAAACAATAATAAAAATAAATGATAAAAAACAAAAAGCTTGGGTATTACAATCGAAGCCGAACAGACTAGAAAGTATTGGGCATAAAGCGGTCTTGCAGGAAGAATGGCCAGATTTGATGAAGAATAATTGTTCAGTCCACTGTGCAACCAAAAGTGAAGAAGTAATCCACTGTTTATATGACTCTATATTGAAATTATAGAGTCATACACTTAATGGTATTAGAGCTATATGTTCAGATAAAATAAAAGAAGTATTCATATAATAATGATGAAATTTCTCTTATTTAGAAAAATAGGAATAACAAAATTAAAAGAAATTAGAAAAATAATATTATTTTATTTTAAAATAATATAAAAATAAATTATTCAGGAATCTTAGATGATAATATTGACGTTTATGATTTTAGAACAATTCAATACAGAATTTTAGTTTAGTGACAAATAATAGAAGATATACTGAAAAAGTTTGCTATAATATAAGCATGACAGACTTAACTGAAGTAAACAAGATAGAAGAATTTAAAACATAAATAATAAAAACAATCATAAATTTAATAGAAAATCATGATCAATATCATATAGAAAATTTTTGCAATTGTGAAGAAATATTTAGAACAATAAAATTATTAGATAATATAAAAATATTTTTATAATTTTTATGATAAGATTATCAAAAGCTAAAGAAATAATAAAGGAAAATATTATAGGTGTAAATCATGAATCGGATGATATTTTGAAAGATAGTAATAAATGAATGAACACTATCAGACTATTGATGATAGTAGTCATATTAAATGTTAACAAGAAAAAGTTGCAAATTTTACAAAAACGTGTGATAAAAGTAAAAATGAAAAAAAGTCTGTGAATAGTAATCATAATAATAGTTGGAAAAGTCTTTACCATGTCTTACAACAATACATTCATAACATAAAGTTTTTTTTGAAAAAAAATGAAGCTTTTAAAAGAAAACAGGTGATTATGATCAAGATGACATTGTATTAATAGAATCTTTAACTTATTATAAATTAAATTTTTTAACAAATGATTGGATAATAAGAACATTATATATAGCTAAGCCTCAAATATTTTTACAAGAATCAATGACAATTATATAATTAAATATCTCTTGATAAATGAAAGAAGGAATTATTAATAAAAGCTAAGATAGAAAATTTAAGAACAAAAATATATTTGATGGTTATAACTTTAGAGTTAAATTTAGTAAATAATAGTATTGATAACAATATTCAAGAAGCTTATAATCAAGAAGAAGATTTTAGTGGAAATTCCAAATATAGAAAATATTGAAGACAATTAAAATGGGTAAAATAACAATGAAAATATTTGTGCAAAAAAAAAAAGAAGATAAATATTTAGAAAAAATGCAACATTTATGTAAAGATTTTACTAACAGCAAAATGGAAAGAATAAAAAATACAATATATAAAATGGTTATGGAATGTTTAGAAATTTGTTTACCTTTATCTAAAAAAACTAGTACAGATAAATATATAGAACTTACAGATATAATAATACCTGATATAGTAAAAAATTACAATAAATATTTACCCTTTAGGGTTACGATGGATTCAGAAACAACAAGAAAAATAATAAAAAATAAATAAAAAATCAGAATGAAGGACAAACATCCAGAAATAATTAAAAACCTAATGCAAAGATAAATAAGAAATTTATATCCAAAATATAAAATATAAATAAAAGGATATGGACTATATAAAGATTGGGAAAAATTTGTGAAAGAAAGAATGATAAAAATCAAATAACATGGAAACTAGAAAAATAGAAATAATAATGGAAGAAATATTAAAAGCTGTAAAAAGAACATATATTAAATTAGAAAAAAATTGAAGAAAAAATAAACAAATTAGAAAATAGGATGATAAATATAGAAATACAGCAAAATACTCTTATTAGTATAGGGAAAGACCCAAAATATGTTAGAGGAATAACTAGAAAAATAGTAGAACAAATAATATTTAGAAAATATTATGAAAAAACAATAAAAAGAGAAGACATAGAAAAAGGAAGTTTAGATGAAAAACTATTAGAATAATACTTAGAGTTAGAAAGAAAAAGAAAAATAAAAGAAAGAAAACAGATAATAGAAGAAGAAACCGTAGAAAAATGAGTCAAATAAGTGAAAGTGATATAGAAAATATAATGATAGAGATACGCATAATGTATTTAAATGAAACAAAAGATGTGAATCCTATAGGACATGTAGGAGGACCTAATAAAATAAAAAAAGAATACTTAAATACATTTGAAAATTAATACAAAATACCTAAATATGAACGAAGAGACAAAATTCAAGGCGTTTAGGAAATATGAGTATACCCTAAATATAGATTGTCAAAAGATATTAAAAGCAGTTTTAAATAAATGGTCATAGCTGATGACATTGCTATGACACAAGGAACAAATTTGGATAATAATACTAAGACTCAAATAATGATAGGAACATTAGTCGGATGTGTTAGAAAATGGTGGGAAGGATTATTAGCTCCTAGTTTTAATGTAATTACAAATAACACTACTGTAGCTGGCTTTGTTGCGACAAAGTAAGACTTTGTTGCTGGCTTTGTCGCGACATAGTTTGTACTCAACAACTTGTTTTTCTTATTCAATTTGTTGGGGTCATAACTTCTTCATTTTAACTCGGAATTGGGCGTGTGAGGTGTCGTTGGAAAGCTCTTTGAATGTAGAATACAACCATGAGTGAAGTTGAGCCATTTGATGCTCCAAATGATACAGAAAAATTCATATTTCCACTGACGCTTTGTGAGACATCCGGTTAACTCTCTTTTTGGAACTATGTTGCATCTTTTCTTACTAAATCACTTGCTTTCCATCAAAAATCCCGCAAAACCAAGTTTAGAGGAAATGTTATGAGTTTTACATGAATATGGATATAAAATGTTCAAAATAACATATGAAATGAACTCAAAACATAGATAAGTTTTACACTCATCAAACACCCCCAAACTTAAAGTTTTGATTGTCCTCAAGCAAAGAAAAGAAAGAATTTGCTTGTTCCCAAGAAATGGAAGAGAAGAGTTAATTTCACCCTTTTTATTTAACCAAAAACTGAGTAATCAAGTTTGCTAAGGGGTATGTGCTATGTGTCTCAAAAATTACCCTTACCAAGAATATGGAAAATATGATCAGATAATTTATTTATTTTAATAGTGAATTAATCTCATAATAGACAAATTTAGACCAT
Organism: Tetrastigma voinierianum; assembly: GCA_016808115.1. Classification (NCBI taxonomy): domain Eukaryota; kingdom Viridiplantae; phylum Streptophyta; class Magnoliopsida; order Vitales; family Vitaceae; genus Tetrastigma; species Tetrastigma voinierianum. The sequence goes on from JAEQBH010001681.1 coordinate 350,190, forward strand.
GATTCTCACTTGTGAGTGTGTGTGGTCTTCCCCTAACTAATCAATTTGCAAGCTAGATGAGTTTATGAAATTGAGATAAATACGCGGATCTCCTAAGATAATATATTTAGGATCCATAGGCTTGTTGTTCTTATCACTCTCCACTAATGTAGGTACACACAACTCTCAAGATCAAGCAGGTCTTTATAGGCTTGTAATGTAAGGCTTAGGTTAGGGTAGTTGAGTAGTCATTTTAGGCTAAAACTTACCTAAACATATATATTTTTCTTCATTGACAGCTCCTACTTCATCCTGATTCTTACCATTATCACAGTGACACTCTCAAGCACCCTAAAATCTGTTTAGGTGCATCATTCAATACTCCTCATATCACCTTTTTGCATTCTTTCAGCAAACACCAAGAAGCCTTTTTTTCAAGTCAAGGTTATTAGAGTGGTGTAATGTCAAAACCCCCTTAAGCTTTCTACCAACCCTTAGCGAGCTTTAAATCAGTAGTTCCCAGACTAGTTGGCCTTAGAATTGCAGTGTTAGAGACATCCCTTAAGTTTACTTACTCTAGGAAGGAAGGAATTTAGGAGGCTGAACTCCTCCTCCTTGACTTTTTATTCTATTTTTCCTTCTTTTACACTTGATATTTTTTTGTTTTTGTTTTTGTTTTTCTCCTTCCTTTTTACCAACCTCTTTTGATTTTCAACTTAACTCATTTCAACCAATTTGGAGTTATTTTTCCTAGTGAAAAATAACTTCCTCAAACTTGCTCCTCACCACATTTCTCAATTATGTTCAAATCCTCATGTTATGAGTGAGTTTGGTTCTTTACTGAGGGGTAGTGATGTATAGGAAGGTTATTGGCTTCAAACTTGGTTCTTATAAAAGCGAATTTTGGCTCTTTAAGGCTCAACTTGTTCTGGTACTAGAGAGACCTCTATATGCCATATAGCCAAGGTTTAGCTTGAAAGGCACAAAGCTTTCCAGGATTGACCTATATCATTTCTCTAATTGTTGTGTTGCCTAGATTTCGCCTCAAGCGATAATATAACAAGTTCTAGAACCTATGGAATCAAAGATAGATGAGATTCTCTATGAGCCTTCTCTAACCAAACAGCTGCTTTTCAAGGAACAGTGACCAAATGGCAGTTTAGAAACCAATAACTAAACTAGCCTATTTAGAGGATAGCTCATTAAGCATTAGTCCTATTATCTTGAATATTGTCCATATCTCAGGTTCCAATTATGTTATCTTTATTAGGCATGCAACCACTCCAGGCAAAATAATTAACTCAAAAACTCTTTAACTAACAAATAATAGCGAAAACTAGATGCTTAGGTTGGAAGAGCATCGACAAAGTCATCTGTCATAAAAACATGGGAAAATTTCATCCTCAAATCATGTGCAACATGTGGGGTGACAGTAATAGCAAATAAATACCCTGACTAACAGGGATGAGCATTTGTATCTGTCTCATGATGAACAAAGGAAGTAATTAGAAAAAGGGTAATAGAGAGAGTTAGGAGCGAACTCCCTTTCTAGTCATCGATCATTTGAATAGGAACCTTCAGAAAGATTTTAGGACCATCTTACCTCTTGATATAGTATTTTGCTCTTACCAAACTAGTCATGAGAAACATGTTATTTGACCTTCTACTTTATTCACGAAAACACTAACAAACAAAGTTAAAACACTTATTGGAATTTTAATCTGCAGTGAAAAACAATAAAGCAAAATAAAATAACTAAAAAAGCAGAAAGAAAAAAGTAGTGGATATAATCCTTATTTCTTAACTTGGTTGCACTACAGAAGAAATAAGGTTACAAGTCATTGAACTTATTGAAGTACTAAGTGCTTCCATTTACGACTAATCATCCATCTTGGAAAACAATTTCTCTTTGCCAACCATTCAAACTCAGGATGATTTTCTTATAGTTTGAAAGGAAAGAGCTCATAATCCTTTAAAGTTGGTACAATTGGTTAAAATTTTATTTCAACTGAAAACGGTCCTTTTGGCAGATGCGGTGACACATTTGTTTCTTAGGGGATTCATTTTAAGCATATTACCATTTGATGGAGCAGTACATAATTTTACATATGGTTCTTTCTTTGCCCTAATCAAGGTAATGTGGTTGGTGAAAATTCAGACTTTGCTTTTCCTACATGCAAGGTGAGCTCCCTTTGTTGATGTCTAATTCATGTTTGGCTTGGGGAAATGGTATTCTTAATATATAAAAAATTTGTAAAATCCCCTTCAATGCCCCAATCACCAAATCATGGGGAATGTCAGTAATGTCCAATCTTCACTGAATGTTTTCAGCCAGCCATTATGACTTTTTCTTCAATTTAAGTTTATCCATTAATGGATCTTCATTTTTAAGTTGTTTAGGAGTGTTTTCTCAATTTCCGCTCCATTTTATGTTAACTTCCACCAATTTCGATATAGAAATTTACATTCCCTTCAGAAGTATCGCATTCATTGGGATTTGGCAGTAATTACTAGGAAGGTCATAAATTTTCCTTGAATGGTTGGACTCAAGTGACTGTACACCAGGCTTCCACCATATGCTTTCAATCTAGCACTAGTGTTGACCTGGAAGGCATCTGAATCTGAAAATTCCCGCTTATGAAGACTTGTCATCTTCTTGTTCTCATCCATGTAGGTCAAAATTTTCTCTCTATGAGGGTTAAGCTTTTCTTTCACGAAATGTAGGTTTAAAATTCACGATAAAGGCAATACTCTTTGCTCCATGACTGAGTTATTGTGAATTCTTTGGTGAAATAGATGAAGAAGTAAAACCGAGCTGGCTTCTATGGAGTAAGTCTATCTTATATTGAATGTTCACTCCATAAGTACTTGACCCCGATAAGAAGAAGAAGAAAAAAAAAGTACAAAATACTAATAAAAAAAAATTAACTAAGAAACAAATCACAATAAAAAAAATAAAAAATAAAAAATGCTTAAATGATCAAATCACCTGTTCTTCAAAATGTCAACTTCCAATGAGAGAAAGTGAACCATGTTAATCCTCGGCAACGACGCTAAAAACTTGTTGACCAATTTTTCGATATGGCTACCAAAGACTAACTAAAGTCCTTGGCAACGACGCCAAAAACTTGTTGAGGACCAATTGATGTATATATGAAAATATGGCCAAGGAAGTGGATGTGGTAAATACTAAAAAAAAATTGATTATAAAAAGTAAGTGTACTCAAGCGAAATGAAAAGTAATTATAAACCACTTTCAAATTAAACTTTAAAGCAAGTGCTTGAGTCGTCTGATGAGACAAAGTGATTCTAGGATTCCAGATATCGTACCCGAAGGATTGAAGGTTCTCTCTAATTTGAATTTGAGCACCCGCTTATAATGACTCTTCAATATTTAGGTTACCAAATAGGATGTGAAATAAAATAAGTTTAAACCAGAAATAAAAGTGAGTTTAAAACTAAACACAAATCTACCCAAAGCAAACCACTATGAAATTCTAAATGTGTATGAAGAGGCACTAGGGATGAGTGATAATCATTTAACAGTCAATTTGCATTTCCTTGAAAACACAGCATTTGCTAAGTTGAATCTTTGGATTTGTCAAGGCAATGTAGTATAGATTCAGTTCTCCACACCTTATACATTTCAACAGTTTGAGATCCCATATTCCTTCGGATACATGAATCTAATCGGAGTTACTTGTAGAGGATATAGTCATCTTTCTTAGAATTGAGCCTTTTTCCCTTTCCCGGTACTTTACATTTTCTTGGGATGAAGGCGCATAAACAGGTAATGCAAGTATTTTCCAATGTAATTGGTATCTTAGCCATCAATTATAATAAGGTTCACTCTCTCCTTGATTAGATCTAAGCTAACACGAGATCAAGATCATTCTATCAAATTGAGGTGAGACCTCTAAACATTAAAATGATACATCATCTAATTATCCTCACACCATGAGTAAATTAGTGATATATCAAAATGAAAATCTTCGAGTTCATCGGGGTTCCATAATATTAGTCTAACATACCCGATTCTTGCTCTTTCTAGGGATCTCATCTACGTATTACTCAGAGGGCCTCCTGGAAGTAGGCAAAGATACAACTCTTTTTGGGTATAAGCTACTAGTATTCCGAACAACTCATTATATGAGAGCAGAGTACTAATTACTATAAATTTGATCTTCTAAGGCCCACAGGAAATAATTGAGAATGCAAATGCAGATATTGACAATTACTTCCCACCCCCAGGGTGTTTAATGTTCCATTACTAGATTCCCTCAATCAAACGAGTAAGAAAATGAAAGAAAGAAAATCAAGAGACCGGGTGAGAAAAATCAGTTGGTTTCAATGGCTTGTCCTAGCAGTGTAATGAAATACAGATCCCCGATGTACGACACTTGAAACCTTTTCAATACAAATAAAAATTTTTTCTAAAACTACTCTAAGATCTACTAAAAATCAAAATATGCATCAAAACTAAAGAATGGCTGATTTAAGAGAAAGCCCCATATAGAGGTGTTCTCCACCTCCTGGCTGCCCTAAAACTTCAAATAGTATTTATAATCCTAGGGTGAAAATGGGTTTGAAAACAATCTAAAATATCAATTTTTGGGCTTTTATGGTTTTTCCAGCACTTGAGTCGCGACATCAACATTTTTGAGTTGCGGCGTGACGTCTGGAGGCCCAACCGCACTATACAAAAACTTGTGCGAGTAAAGTAAGACTTTATTTATAGCTTTATGTGGCTTTATTATAGCGCTGTAGTTTTATGCTTTCGGTAAACATTTTCTTCTTCAACTTGTTGGGGCCACTTAACTTCTTCATTTTAACTGGGGTGGGCGTGGCATGCGAGGTATCGTTGGAAAGATCTAATACAGATAGAGCTCTGGCTTCATGAGTGGAGTTGAACCATTTGATGCTTCAGATAATACATAAAAATTATCTTTCACTAACGCTGTCGGGTATCCGATTAACTCTCTTTTGGAACTATGTTTGCATATTTTCTTACTAAATCTACTTGTACTTATCGAAATCCTACAAAACCAAGTTTAGAAGAAATGTTATGAGTTTTACATGAATATGGATATAAAATGTTCAAAATAGCATGTGAAATGTGTAACGTCCCAAAAATAGCCTATTTGTTTTATAATTTTACTTTATAGCATTTTCTGCTATTATAAATTTCTATTTTATTTATTCGATATTTTATTGGTTTTAAGTGATAGAAATAGAAAATTTTAAAGCGAGAATTCGCATAATGGATTAGTGCACCCCAAATTAAGCCCTAGTAGTTTAATGATATTTTTAGGGTATAACACAAGTTAAATTTGAATTTTTTGGAATTTAAAATGATAAGTGAAAAAAAAAGTAAAAATAAAAAACCAGATTACTGTACAAAGATTTAAGGGTAAAAAATAGAAATGCATTAACAAGGACTTAAGGGTCATAAAGCTAGCCACATGTAAAAGTTAGATATGATAATGATTTTTAAAGCTAAATGAATGAATGACTTTAATGCAAAAATGAGAAAAGAAAGTAAAAAAGAGAGAGCCAAACAAGGCCTTGTAATGGATGAGAGCACAAGACCAAAAATTGGTCTTAAAATGGGTATTTTCACGTTTTGGAAAAGGGAGAGAGCTAGGGTTATGGGTTCTTGAGAAGAGCCATTTTTGGTAATTGTTCTCCATTTGTACAAAGTTTTATAAGAAAAGAAAAGAAAAATGAAGCTTGATTGTAAGGTTTTAAGAAGAAAGCAAGGTATGGATTATCTCTTTTGCTTGTTAGGAACTCTCCTAACTCCCTCTTTGATTGTGTTTGGATTGGTAAAACGAGAGTGAATATATATATGTTGAGTTGGGGGTTCAAGCGAAACCTTTTGCTTTGATTATGATAGGTTTTGAAGAATTTTGTATAAAATGTTGGGGTTTAGGGAGATCTTTATCGAGTACAAACCCATATTTTTTGTTTATTCATAACTTTGACCATTCTCATCCAAATTGGTGATTCAAATTTACAGGTAAACTGAGCTACTGCGGGAGAACAGAACAATACAGAAATCTGATATGGTGTCAAATTTGAATCCATTTGGACCCACAGAAGTCGTCAGTGAGGCTCTTACTTGGGCAAATACTGGTTTTGGTTTGTTATAGTTTTGGCGTTTTGGTTGAAGTTTGGTGTTAAAGCCGTAGTTGAGTTTCACTCATCAATTGAGTGATTAAAATTTACGGGTAAACTAAACTTTTAAGAGAACAAATTTATTTAGAATAATTATATTCAATTACTACAAATTAAAGTCCTACAGGGAGCTCATTGCAAAGGAAGAATACAGTTCTGTTTGAAAAATATAATGATCTTTGTTATTTAGAACATATATTGAGTTTCGTTCCAAATTAGTTGAGTTAATTTTAGATAGAAATCTATTATGGAAGGAATATCAGGACTTGAAGGGATTAGGGTAAAATCATAAACTCATTTGTTCTGAGAAAATTTTAAGTGAAGATTATCTCATTAAGGTAGAAACAACTATAACGAAACTTACTTCAGCTGGCGAATATTTTCATTCTCTGTTTGTGATGGACTAAAGTTTGGTGATGAAACTTAAGTAAGATGAGTTCAGGATAGGAGTCAAGGGCGACAAGCTTTTGGTTTGTTCATTACAGTTTCTTTCTTATTGGATTTGTGACAGTTTATTAAAAGCGAGAATAGATTTATGGGAAAGCGTAAGTGTGCTTTGTTTTAACCATAAAAACAAATTTAGTCTTAAGTGATTGAGAAATTAACAGTTTACCAAATGGATTACCATGAAAGTACATGGCATTGATAATATTTTGACAGGGGTATATGTATACAATCTTCTAATTTATTATGATGATCATTATTACCCTTAAAGAGAATGTTATCGAGTCATATTCGATTAATGATAGATTGATATACCAATAAGGGTTAATGTATCAGCAGCACAGTCTGCTACGAGCAGAAATGATTTATAATTGGCACACCACCAGTCAGTGGCCCCATGGATAGTATCGGTAGTGTACATAAAATGAATTGTAAATAACTAGTTAGTTGCCCAACGGGATCATACTGTGTTATTAAATGTTTTTATCTTAGGCACAAGCCAGTAGGAGATGATGTGGGTGATTCCACGTTATCATATCTTAGAAAGTCTCTCTTTGAATTTAAATTCGTTTAAGGAACAGCTATAAGTAAGTGTGGCTGATATGGTTTTAGGTTTTGAATGAAAAATTAACATATATATTTGTTTTGTGCATGATCATTGTTGAAAATGTACTAGAATGTTGTTTCGAAAAGATACATATTTTGTTGAGTTAAGAAATAGGGATAGAGAGAGGAAATGCATGAATGCTAAACATGAAAATGCTTAGTCATTATTCTCTTGCGTAGGTATTGAGTGAATAGGGGGCAAGATGAGGACAGAGTGTAACACATGAAATATCTTTCACAGTTCAGGACTTGTTTAAGGTATATTTAAAAGCTAAATTGAACTTTTAAATAAAGCGATGAGGCAGAAAGGTAATACGAGCAAAGGGATTAAATATGTAATTTACCACTTGAGGACTAGTGGTCATAAATGGAAAGACTGAGGGTTAATGTATAAAAGATGCTTGAAAATGAGAAACCTATGACAGAGAGAATTGTAGATTATAAGGCAATTGAAAGTGAGACTTAAAATAAAACAGGTTTCTTTAACTTGTGGCTCAGCCTAGGACTTAAATTGAAATTAAAAGAAAAATTAAACCAAAAATTGGATAAGATCAATTGGTCTCTCATTTTTGAGAGACCAACGTAGATAAGAGAAGAGAAAGGGAGAAGAAAGAAGAGGAAGGAAGAAGAAGAAGAGAAGAAGAAAGAGAAGAAATTTCAGGTATGGATACATGTTTTGGATTGTAAGAAACCTACCCCTAGAATGAATTCTTGTATGAAATTAAGAGTATGGAATCCTCCATTTGAGGTTGGATTCATGGTTTAATTGAAAGTAATTGAGTTAGGGTTTAGAACAAATCATAACTAATCTTTATGTTTGGTTTATGTATGGGTTATGACCCGTTTAGGATTGTTTTGGAGGAATTCATGTGAGTTTTGGTGTAAGACCATATTGAAAGATGATTTAATTAGAATAGGGTTACAAGATGAATATGAATTAGTTTAATGTATTGTATTAGTATTAAATTTGGTTTGGGTGTTAGAAATATGGAAAATGGGGAAAACTACCATTTATGGGCATTTCAGGGTTAGATGCGGTACGAATGAAGTGTGCGGTACCATAGGGTGTTAAGTCATTTAGTGGAAATTTTAAATGTTAGATCTCAGTGTAATGTTAATTTTGGACTAGCATTAGTATTTTAGCCGTGAATTTAGTGCATTTAACATCAGATTTGGAAGGTGATTAGTGGCTTGGTTAAACTAGACTTGAGGAGAAGCAAATATCCACACAAATAGGTACCTTCAAATTCTGATTGTATTTGGCCCAGCAGTTACTCAAGTGGGACTATATTCGAAACGATTTCACAGTTCGGTTTTTGTTTATGAGTAGTCCCGGGTTGTTTAGGACATGAATCTTGAGTTTCGGTGCTCCGTTTGGGTGATTCAGGTTGGAGAAGAACCCTTAGCACATAACTTCAAATGAGTACAAGAACCAGTGTCAAATATGGGTTAAGACCCACTAACAATGGTGTGGGCCCATTTCCTAGTGTCTGGGTGGTCTGACTAGTTTGACATGAAAATGCCACGCCAACTTGAGTTTGGATGATTCAATTGGAATGATTCAATTTTTTAAGTAAGTAGATTCATAGAGGAACAAGAGTGCACATAGATGATGTGTGAGCCACATAGGTGTCATCCTTTGGCTACCTAAGTATATGAATTCCATATGTAACCAGGGAAAAATATAGGAAGGCAAATATGTATAGATGTGTTCATGAAACATGAGTATGATGTGAGCATATTAATATGATGAAACATGAAAATGGTGAAACATGAATATGAGACATGAAATGATATGTCATGAACCGCATGTAAATGTGGCTAAGAATATCCTAATTTTTCTGTACGAATAAAAATAGATTATATATGTTAGACATACCTAAATGAATAGATGGAACATGCTAGGAACACATAATAGAAATGCATAAATGCTAAGAACGATAGAGATAAGTCAAAGGTGACAAAGCACAAAAATGAGTATCTGTACACGAATGATAGGTATATATGAATATATGAATGAGTAAATGCATTCATGATAAAAATGTAGGAATATATGTATTATAAGAAGAAATATAAAGAGCTAAGTAATATGAGCTACGGATATGAGCGAATCACAGTTAAAGTAATGATAGTATATATTGCATAGCGATCATGATAACAATAATTATTCCATGCTTATGAATATGTACGAGAAAATGTATCGCGATTGCCTGATCGGGTAGATGGATAGATATGACATGTCTATGGGAAGATAATCACGGTTATTCACGGCATCACAGGATACGAGATATCGAGGCCCCATTTGGGTCGATGACATAGATCCCGTTTGGATCACATAATACATGCATAAGTCACTATCTTGTACAGTGATGATACCTTCGGGTATATACGGCCTCGTTTGAGTCATATAGAGATCAACGTCACCGTACGGTGGTAATATATACATTACGATGATTTATTTCCATTATCCATTTATAAAGATATTTACTGGCATGAATATAAAAAAATATGAAAGTATAGGTAAAGGAAATGTATAAAGTATGATATGATATAGAAGTATAGCATTGCTATGCAGATGATAGTATACCATTATAAGAACGAGAAATACGTATAAAGAGGACATGAAAAGTATATGAAAAGTATGTAATAGAACGCTAGAAGCAATAAGCTATAGCATGAAAGATGAACACATGAAAAGTACAGAAAGTATATAAAAGAGAAAGGTTTATGAAAAGTATAGTATATGAAAGCACATGAAAGTTTATGCGAAAACCTATGACAATATATGATAGGATAGTAAAGTATAAGCTCTACACTCCTAAGAGAGACACAAAAGATGTGATAGAAATTCATATAATTTGAAAAGTAGTGTTATGATATGAAAAGCAATAAACTATAGAATGAATATGGAATATGCAAAGTAGAGAAACAGGAATATAGTAAAAGTATAGATAGGAGATATGTCAAAGACATAGAACATGTAACGGAAAAGATTGACATGCAATAAGATATAAAGATGATAAGTAATAAAGTTATACACTGAATATGTATAGATATATGAAATGCATATGTATAAGCTTGTGACGGTCACCATTAGTGGTTGTCCATGCTTATGTTCCCACTAAGCGTAAAAAGCAGCACGGGTGTTCAATTCGTGTGAGTGCTTGAAGAAGAGGCAAGAGGACATGACATCCCATCAACTCGCGGGCCATTTCGGAGATGGGTCACTCACTTGCTTTGTAGCAATCTACGATGTTTTGTATTATAATAATGTATATGTATAAGTGTTTGTATAAGATGTAAACTCCAATGAAGAGTATGATTATATTTACTGTATTAAGTTTGCTACAAAGTATATTTCAATAGAAAATGTACATTTATAAATGGGACTGGAGTATATGTGTATAGATTTTATTGGACACACCACTCCGGTGGTAGTTCTTTTGTATATGTAAATGATTTTTGTGCAATACGAAATTGTTTGTATACTACAGTGCTGAAGTTCGGCTCGATAAATAACGAGGATCAATCAGTCCCAATATATAGTCTCACGCCCTGGACTCGGTTTGAATCCACCATTTGGGTCGGATAGGGGATCAGGCGTGACAGGCTCGGGTAAACATCGAATCGTGCGAGTATAGTAAATCTTTCGAGTCTCATGCGTCACGTTCGATTTCAAAGAAAAAAATCATGTAATTGTTTTGCGTTGCAAACAAGATGTATAAATTTTGTGGGAATGAGTATATTTTTTGACTTACATTTAGACATGAATTACAATGTTTTAAGCTGTTTAAAAGGGCAAGAAATACGAATCTTGTATAAATGTGGGAATTTAGCAAATAATGGGCTCTCTACCATGATTGATGTATATTTTTATATATATAATGCATATTAGTAATGAGATCATATTTTCATACATACATAAATATGATTTAAATGGATGTTAAATATCCCATCGAAAATAAGTATATGAAATGTGTTTCTGAGATAAATGGATTTAGTAATTCAGCGTCCTAGAAGTCAGATCCATTAGCAGTGCAGGGTGCAACAAAATGAGAACTCAAAATATAGATAGGTTTTACACTCATCATCTGTTTTACAATTAAGTAGCTATCACCTGGTTATCGGCTAAATTTTACCAGAAGCACATTGCTCTGAGCAAACTAATAGAATGTTTGCTCGGGAATAAGTTAATTGAATCAGTTGCTCGAATAAGCAAATAGAATCAGATGTTCGAATAAGCTAATAGAATCAGCTAACAGCAAACAGTTAAGCTATCAGCTATCCGCTAGTTGTCAAACAGGACCATAGACTTACTAGAAGAATCTTAATAAGAAACAAATTCTAAAGTGCTAAGAATAAGAAATCTACAAAAATATAAAAAGAATCCTACAAATAATAGGAATATATTATATTATATAATATAATATAATTTAACATTCCCCCTCAAACTCACGATGCGACTGCCATAAGCATCGAGAGGTTGCCAACTAGAAAACAAAATCAGAAAACATAATACCAATTGATACCAAATTGCAAAGAGAGCAACAATTTTAAAAGAAAATAACCTAAATGCCGAAAATGCATAAACAAATCTGAATGTCGATGCCGATGCTGATGCTAATGCTAATACCAATAGCAATGCCAATGCCGATGCCAATATCGATGCCAATAACAAAGTCAATACCAATATCAATATCAATGCTTATGCCAATGCCGATGTCAATGTCAAAACTAATGCCAATGTTGATGTCAATATCAATACGAATACCGATGTCGATGCTAATACCAATACCCATGTCAAAGCCACACTCAAATACCAATGCAGAGTTCCACACATCAAAGCGATCAATCCCATAAGTCACACCAAAGCGACCAATGTCAATGCCAAATTCAAATTACCACCTTAAAATTTTGATTTGAATAATCAGTGATTTGTTTAATAAACAGTCGAATGATTAGATCAATTTGTATAATATGAAATTGATTTCAACTGACATATTTAATAATCATATTGATTAACTTAATTGTAATTTTAAACTATTTAATTCATATCCAACTAATTTTAGTGTAGTGAGGAACTTCGCTCATGAGTAAAGCTACTAGAACATAGTCACAAGTGTAAAGCAATCTGTCATAAGTTAGTGATTAATCAATGGTCATCCATAAGTTTGGGTTTGCTCAATTGGCCTAATTTTGGATTTGCATCTCGATTATCACTGTTTGAGTCCCCTTAAAGTTATTGGACTATTAATCTATCAAAACATGAAAGATGGTCACGAGTGTAAAGCATTCCATCATCAGTTTAAGTGATTCATCAATGGTCACCCACAAGTTTGGGTCCGGCCTTGAGTCTTGGCTTTGCTCCTTGATATTCATTGTTTGAGTCTCTTCAGGGTTATTGGAGGACTTCCTTGACCCTTAACTTAATGATCCCATGAGAGTAATCAAGGTGCGCGTAAAATGATTGGATAAAAGAAGTGATTCATCACTTAACCAACAGGGGTGGTCGACAGCCAGAAATATACGTAATTGACCAACAATAATCTCACCAACCGTTGCAACGCAAATTGATGGGCATTTAAAGTAGCTGCCTTGAGCCTGTGACATTCCGACCAGAAGTCCATAAATTGGAAACAATGCTCCCCTCTCCTCTCCTCTCCTCTCTTCTTCTAACACTAACACTAACACTAACACTAACACTGACCCCTTTGAAAAGATGAGACCTCACATGGGTGTTGGCATCCAGCACATATGCAGCATAACTCCGATACTGACCATTTAAATAACTGAAATACGATACCCCCACCATCTACATTTTACACATATGCCTGTCTGTCCTTGTTTACTAATTAAGAATGGGAGATGAAGGCAAATATGTAAGTGTCCTTGCTAACTGGTAAACCCATGTGAAAGAAAAGCTACAAAACATGCAGCTCTATACATACATACGACTACGAGGGAGTACTCTCTCCTCACATATGGTGACTGGTGAGGATAGCTATCTGTAGTCTATTCTAGATCTCATATTTTCAAATTCTTTTTTTTTTCGGTTTTTATAGGAAATTTTCCACCAAACGAGAGGTATCATGTGGGCTGTACTCAAAGTCTTATTCATTTATGTCACGTAAGACTGTTGGAAAAAGCCTTATGAATCCGTCGTGTTCCATATTGGTACGATATTATCTATTATAGGATGAAGATCCTCATGGTATTATTTTTAGGCTTCTCTTAACAGACCTTATAACAATTAGATTTTGTCCATTTTTATTAACTCATAATACTTTTTATTTCTAATTGACTTGAACTTACGACTTATTATCGGACCAAGCTCTGATGTTATATTAAACAACCAATTCTCTTTAAAACTGAAGTTTATAAGATTTGAGTTTAATATGAATATCATGCTTCTAACATTTATAGTTCTATTAATCAATGTTTTAAAAACTCAATCGATAACTAAATCCGAAAAGTTATCGATTCAAGATTTTGGGGTCTAACCGATGATCGAATCGCTATCAAATCAAATTAAACCAAGATCGAAAAGGTCATCGATAGATAATCTGACCGATTCAATCCGATTTTTAAAACAGTACTACTACTAATAAGCATTATAAACTTCTATAGAAAAAAGTGAAAAGGAAACTCAAATTCTAGCAAAAATAAGAAAGCGAGTGCCCTGATATTTCATTAAATGAAGAGATATCTGCTTTCCAATACTAACTCAAATACCCAAGAGAACTTCAAATTATCACTGGATATAAATTTAGGAGAGATTATAAATCCAAACTCGAAAGATATAATTTTATTATAGAAGAAGAAAAAAAATTAACATCTGATTTTAAATGGCGCGGTTGTGTGATACCTTAGGAAACCCTTAAAAAAATTTTAAAAGTTTTTTGAATAAATTACAAAACACAAGTTAAGAGACCCTAAAGATGAGACTTTAGGTTGAGATCAAGGAAAAAGTAAGGATTAAAGTTGATATTTGTTTAATTTTTTTTTTCAAAGTTTATAGAAAATTTCATGTGTGTGTCCAGGAGAAGGGCAACGTTATAGCATTTTTCATTAACCATATTCAAGTGCATAACGTAGATGAATTTTCCTTTCAAAAGAAAAAAAAAAAAAAAAAAAAACTTAGATGAAAGTAGTAAGAGAGATATAGAGGGGAGAAAGCAACCCATTTACAAGATCAACTATCTAATTATGGTACGACACTCGTTGAATAGTTCTTACTGCAGGGTATTCAAATATTAATAATTTATCCATAAGCTTAACTCAGTTGGCTAGAGCCTCAATATTAAAATGGCAGGATATGAGAAGGGAAGGGGTTTAAGTCTTAATGGAGATAATTTACTATATTATATTAAAAAGTTATTAGCTTTTAAAAAAAAATGTTAATAATCTCAACAAAGCACTATTTATTTGATGAGTTTGGTTATTTTAGGTAACTCATCAAATAATGATACATACCATTTTTTTTTAAAGCTAAATACTTTTAATATAATATAGTAAACTTGTTCCACTAAGACTTGAACTTCTTCCTTTCTCATATCCAACTATTTTAATGATGTTTTAACCAACTGAGTTAAGCTTATGAACTATAATTTTTAATTCATAAATGTGTATCTCTCATTTTCTTATACTTCGTGGAATACATAAATGAAAATTCAATGCCATATCGAATCTCACGTGAATGCACCCCCACACATATACAATTACACTTTCTTTTTTTCTTTTTTTTTTGTGAAATAAGACTTTCAAAAGACTATGATGTAAGATTGAATTAAGAAGTTTAAGTCCCTTTAAAAAAGCTTTCAAACAAAAAAAGTCCCTTTAAAAAATAATTTAAAGCCATGTTTCATGTTCTTCCTACAGTTGTTACAAAACTAAATATACAACATCATAATATAAGTAGTAACTATAAGATTAGGATGAAAGACTAACTAGTCTTTTACCCATGTTATGTTTCCTCAACACCTTCATCTTCTCTATTCCTCTGCTCTAAGGATTGAATATATTAAAGATTAAATAAATTCCTTTTATAGTCCTATTTAATAAACGTGAATCACATTAAAATTACTTTTCTGTTATTATAACTAATACTTTTTTTATAATGCAACCACTATCTTAATATATTTTTATTTTTTTAAAAAAAATTCAACAATCTTCTAGTTTATGCCAAATAGGAGATACTCAGGCGTAACAAATACAATAAATTATAGGTAACAACAATTCCATATCTCATTCAAAGTTATATTTTATTGCAACTAAATAACAAATCTAATCATCAAACTATAAGTTTTCCAATAGTACTAAAATTTAGAATTTTTGTTTACTATAAGATTAATAAAAGTACTGAAATTTCTTACTCTTCTTTCTACTTCACTTTTGTCCTAGGTACCATTTCACCAGCAATTCTGAGTTCTCTTGTCCCAGTGAATTTGAACAGCTCTTGACAGCATTTCACAGGCCCAAATTAGATTCCATTTCGATCAAAGGACAAGAGAGAATCCCACAGTAGCAAAAAAAAGGGGTTTGATGGGGAAGAACAAAAATAGTTGGTATTTTCCAAATGCAAATTTGTTATAGAGGTGAAAGAGTTAGAATTAGGGGCCCCAAATCCAATTTCCTAAAACAAAATGCAGCCTTGGAATTCTTTTTCTAATTCCCTTTGCAAGCAAAGAAGGGAGGAGGGTTTGTTTGAGCCTTCTAGGATGGCCCAGGAGCATCTAGTGAAATCTTGTAATGAAGTCATTCAGATTTTCTGTTGGCTAACCCATTTTCATTTTCTTGCAGCCAAGAGAGATAACAGAAGCATTAAGGGGCAACAAAAAAAAGAGTTTTAATAATGAAATACAAAAGCAATTCAATTTCTAATTCCCTTAGATGATTTGTGACAGGAATTTGGTTGAGTTTATGCCAGACCCGATGGTCCGGGATGCGACTTTTGTGAAAAGAAAATTTTGAGAAAAAAATACGAATCTGTTGTGCTATATCGGCCTAGCCCCATAACCCACAACTGATCTCACAAAGGGGTGTAGGGGCTTTCCCGTGTGGTATGGACTTTTCTATTCAAGTAATTTCGTCGTATCAACATACTAGGGTTTATTCTTTATTTCATTGTACTCAGTTATTTTTCTCATATTCATAGTAAAACTTTCTCCTATGTCTATGGTTTTTCCCGTAAAGGTTTCCACGTAAAAACTAATGTTGGTCTTTATTTTTGTATTTTATTATTGTGTCATTGATTTCAAATCCCCTTGCAAACTAACAAGCCAAGAAAGGGGGAGGGATTGTTTGAGCCTTCTAGAATGGCCAAAGAGCATCCAGTGAAATCTTGTGATGAAGTCATTCAGATTCTCAAATGGCTAACCCTTCCATTTTCTTGCAGCCAAGAGAGAAAACAGAAACATAAAGAGGCAACAAACAAAGAGCTTTAATAATGAAATACAAAAGCAAATCAGAGTTCCACTCACATTATTGAAGATCATTACTTTGTTACTAATGTTATAACTTATAACAGCTGCTTTAGAAATCATTCTTATCACTCTGTAAGATGATGTAGAATCAGAGGCTATAAGCCCTGGACATGTATGGTGTTGATCACATGGGTACATAAATGTATACTTACAAGCACTTATAGTAGATATCCTTGTCTTTTTTTTTTCAGTAGGTAACCCAACCTTTTGCCCTGAAGGGATTAGGCAGAAGGAGCCCCAGAGTTCTGGTGGCAGTTAGAATTATGCCTGCAAGCAAAAACAAACATTCTACATAAGCATATTGAATATTTCCCCAACAGAAATATGGCAATGAGAAGTTACATACATATATGTATATATATGCTTATATTGCCTTGCTAGAAATGTTGCTGGATAGCCAATCAAGACCTTCATAAAGTCCTTGCCCGGAAGTGGCACAAGTGCTCTGGATGTACCTGCATCACCCAGTTCCCAAGTTTTATTAATCAGAACAAGCAAATGATAATTGAAGTTCATTCAAAACTGAAAATTCTCTGATGATTCCTTAAGTTGTAGTTATAATGCCCTCTATTTGAAATGCAGACTAGAGAATTCATTAGTTGAAAGAAAAAATGATTTACCAGCGGCGCTGACGCAGCGAGTGCAAGCCCATTTTGTCAGTGATTTCGGAAACGCTCATGGCATTTGGGAGATCTTGCTTATTAGCAAACACAAGCAATCTTGCATCACGTAGTTCATCCTGCAACAAGAAAAGAGGATGCCAAAGGTGTTCTTTTGTTTATTTAATTTTTTTGGGCAGACAATTTTTAGCATGCCAAATGATCTAGTCCTTATGACATTAAGAAATAAGAGCTCCATAGTCAGTTCATGGAATGTGAAGTTTATGGATAGATATATTTAGTTTATCTATCCCTGTGAAATTGAAGAACATAAAATTGACCTCACTCAGCATTCGATGAAGCTCGTCTTTTGCTTCTAAGATTCTTTCTCTGTCATTACTATCAACCACAAATATGAGACCCTGAGTGTTCTGAAAGTAGTGTCTCCATAAAGGTCGAATCTACAGCAGTTTATCAGAATTGAATTAGCTCTCATTAGCCATGATCTGTAACAATAAGATTGATACTAATTATTGTATCCAATAATTATCAGACAAATATCATCAAACATCATGCATGTATCTTCAAAGCTTTAATCCAAAGGATCAAGCAAAGTACCTTGTCTTGTCCTCCTACATCCCACACAGTGAAGCTAACATTTTTGTAATCAACAGTTTCCACATTGAAACCTATCCAATTAAGAGGCTGAGTATTCAAAATGGTCACAAAGAACAGAATCTATTACTGGAAATCTTGAATCCAACATTAAAATCAATCTACCAATTTAGAGAGAAAATTAATGAAGACCCAAGCAACACAAAGGCTTGTAAAACCTTTTTTTTTCCAGTGACTAGAATTAATATGTTTGTGCTCATGATCGGAGGCAAGGGCAGGGAGAAAGCAAAGGCAAGGGATGTTAAATCAGAGCAAGTACCAATGGTGGGAATAGTAGTAACAATCTCTCCAAGTTTAAGCTTGTATAAGATGGTTGTTTTCCCTGCTGCATCCAAACCCACCATCAGAATCCTCATTTCTTTCTTTGCAAAGAGCATCTTCACAAGTCGAGATATTGCCATACCCATTTCTTCCTCTGTTCTTACCACAAAATTGAGCGGAATATCAATATCACAATCAATACAAAAGGAAAAAATATCGCCCAAAAATATAATAAGTCCCCTCAAAATCTGAAACTTCACTGAACAAAAGGAGAAGAGAGAAACCACAATCTTAAATTTACTCAAGAAGTTCTAGTTCACCTACATGTAGTTTTGAAGAGGAAAAAGCTTGTTCAATCTTGAATCTTCAGAGGCCTGCAACAAGAGACTTTGTGCCTGCAACAAGAGACTTTGTGCCTGCTTAGAATTTTATCAATTAGATTGGGTGTGGGCATAAAGGGGACGGAATAGAATAGGATTCCGATGAGGTTTTCAGGGAGAAAAGAATAAAGGGAACGAGCTTTTTTCTTTTCCTTTTTCTTTTCCTCTTAATATTCTCTGGGTTTCTTACCATTTCAATGGCCCATAAATTTACACAGTAAGCCATTGCAACTTGGGCTTGAAAAAAATTGCCTGTTTCCTAATTCAACCATGTAAAGTTATTAGAACTTGCAATTATAAAATGTCATTGGAACATGGATGGATGGATATGAATTATCACCGTCAAAACTCAAAACCATTGAATCAATTACAGCAATACAAAAGCTGATAGAATAGAATAAACACTACTCCACAAAAAGAGATGGCGAAAACATATGGTAATAATAAACGTTTTGTGCAGTTATTTTTGGGAAACAGCCTCCCTAGCCGACTGGAGGGTGGTTGCAACAGAAGCAGCAGCATCAGCCAGGATTCCGCCGGTGGTGGTGGTGGTACCGGGGTGGGGCTGGTGAACCACCTCCACAGGCTTAGTTTCTTGAACTTTTCCGGCGGATGACCTGCAGTCAACTGTATCCACCCTTTTCTCCCCATCACCTTGTTCATTTTGAGTCACCTGACGATAAAAAGATCATGAGATGTGATTGAGAAACTGAAAATCCCCATGATCCAACTGTTAAAGTACCTTCCCGGTTGTATTCATGTTGATTATTCACCCTAATGATCGATTGAATTGAGCTCAAGAATGGACATATGGATTTTTAAATGTTTAAATGGAAAATCTTCTCTAGTTTTCTGTGGCGTTGGTTTTACTTGGTAATCCGCCGGAAGAGGAGGATTACCAAGCAATTTTCATAATGAGAAACGTTAACCAATTGTTTCTAGGCTTCAGTTTGGGCCATGAGGTCCAAGATGGTTTTTTATGGTCAAAACTTTGGGCTTAGAATGAGCTAGCTGTCACCTAACATACAAATTTTCATCTCAATGCGCAGTGCTAAGATCCGTCTCAGCCAACCTTTTCTTTCCCGTGCTTACAAAAGCATCGTAAAAGAGGCAACAATGCATTTTACATGCTTAGTCCAATTTGAATTACTCAACAAGAATCTATAAAATCGTTGTGCATTAAGCACTATGTTACAAAAACTCTCAGACTCTCTACAAAGACGATAGAACTTTGTCTACCTTTGCCAAGGGTATGGTCTTTTTATATAGGATATTCTTCCTAGTATTTGCAACTCTTCCAAAGAACATGTCTGAAGGAGCTAGGGTCATTTGAAATAAACTTTTACATTGGGCGAGTTAAACTGAAAAATGACATGAAAACATATTCCATTCTAAATCTAAAAACTCTAGGGTTCTCCGAGGATCATTCCCCCCAAAGTTATTTCAATTTTTAGCCACCCATCAATCTTATCCATCGAGAGTGTTAGATTATTATATTGTTAGATTTATTTTATATTTTCCTAGGATTATAATTTGTATTTTTCTAGGGTTGTATAGTCCCTGCTTTATATAAGGCACTCTTTGTTATGCTTATAATTTCGGTTATAATATACAAATATTCAAGTCTTTCGCCGTGGTATCGGGCGGATTTTCGATTTTTTTTTCCATTTCTCATGGTATAGGCATTACAAGCTAACGTATGAAAGCTTGGCTTTTTAGGCGAACACCTGACCCCGTCCAGGCCAGTTGACCCATGCCCGGTGACTGTGCCGTTGCGTGCTTGTGCTGTTTCAGATGAAGCTGCGCCCGTTAGCCATTGACTTTGCCACATCATCCACGTTGACGCCCGTCGGCGGTGACCGTGACCAAATTGACCCGGTGTATTGACTTATTTTCGTGTCACGATTCCATTTCTTTGTGTTTTTCGGTTGGAATTTCGATATGCGGTGATGAATTTCTTGTCACGTCGTATTTATTTTTAATGGAGATAATTTTGCTCGAGTGGTCTCGGTGCCATGCGTAGTTATCTCGAAAGTATGGTGTGACTTTATGTCTTTGGTGACCGTCTATTCGAATAAGTAGACAGCGATTTTACACCATTCGGATTGAGATTGAAAGTGCTAAACATCATATCATCACTTGGTTTAGTGGCCATCCCCTATTCATCCATTGTTGATGAGTTTTAACATGGATATTGCGAAAAGAAGTTTGAGACTTACTTGTTACTTGGTATCTTTGAATGAGTGGTGCTTGCTGAGTGTGACTCACGCGCAAACTTTATCGGTCGTCGGGAACCAGAGTGGTGGATCATTGTATATCATAGTCATTGAAATATATTTGGATCAATTAATTGCACATTTGAACCCGGTTCTCGATTTTGTGACACGAATTGGTTATGTTCAGAGTGAGCAAGAGGACGATTGTTCGGTTTTTAATGGGGCTTCGTGATGAGTTTGAATTAGCGAAGTCATATTCTGCATCGGGATCCTTTGCAGTGATCTCCCACTGGAAACTATTCATAAGTTAGTTGATAATGAAACTCGTCTTCAGACTAAACCCATTTCTATCCAGACCATGGTTCTTGCTACTCAGAAATTTGTTGTTAAGCGGCCCATTGCTCCATGTTTTCCCTTTGTTAGTTCACCTACCTATGTTTCCAAAGGCAAAGGGAATAATGTTAAACGACATAACAATAGAAGTCTCTTCTTATCTGAGTTCACATGAAACAAGGTCATTCTGTTGAAACACAGTTACACTTTTCGTTAGCGTATTCTTGAACTCTTGTTGCTTTGACTTGATCTGAATTATCATTTATGGACTCCCATTCTAAGTATGATCACGCCTCGTCTCTATGTAGTAGATCTATAGGATATAGTTATCGGGTTCATCTTCCATCTTCAGTGCATCCAACATTTGCTCTTTCTCTGATCTCGAACACTTATCCTCGTGCTTCTTGATTATGTAGCTGCTTGATCATATGACACCTTACTCACGATGTTGTGCGCCGCACGCCTAACCTGCCACTACTATATACACGCAAATGGTTCTCCTATGCATGTCTCTCATCTTAGTAATGTCTACACCTGACCTTGTTTGTTTCCAATGTTTGCAGTTCTGAACTCACTCATAATCTTGCTTCTTTATGTTGTTGACTCATTGAACTTGGTTTTTCTCTAACCTTTTCCTCTATTGGTGTGGTTGTGCAGGATTCTTAGACGGGGCAGATCGTTGGGACCACCAGTAAGGTCGAAAGGTTGTTTGAGCTCATCTTTCTTCATTTACCGTCCTCTCGTCTCTCTGATTCTACCGTTTCAGGACAGAGCACTTCTTCTCTTGCTTTATGGCATTCTCGTCTTAGTCATGCATCTATCTCTAGGTTTAAACAACTAGCTTCTATGGGTTTGTTAGGTTCGGTTTCAAATAAGAGTTTTGATTGTATGCCTTGTCAATTTAATGAACAAAGCGCTACCATTTAATAATAGTGTTTAAATGCTTCTTTCTTCTTTTTGATCTTATTCATTGATGTATGGGGCCCCTCTCCCATTTTACTATGGGTGGGTCACGTTACTTTGTTATTTTGTGGATGCTTTTTTCCCTATATACTTAGGATTTATCTCTTGAAAATGGGTATGAACTTATCAAATATATCGGTATTTATAAAATAGTTGAAGCTTAGTGATAGTCTAAACCTATCAAAGTTTTGAGATATGATAATGCCCGAATTATAAAGCCTTGAATTTACCTCTATTCTATCAATTTGGTATTATTCCTCATTCCTCTTGTCACGGGCACTTAAATGAAAATGGCGTGTAAAGCTAGAGAAAATTGATTTTTACGAAAAGGGTAAGCGGTAATTTCGATTGAAAACCAAAAAATTCTCTAGATCTCGGATGATAAAACGGATTACGCCTTTAAATTCATTTCGCGAAATCTAGCAACTTGAAAAAGTTTCGTCGGTCTGAGATAATCTCGAGAATATTTACGATTTTCACAGGTGATAAATCGCCGATGACTTTAGGGGCGAGATTTTACGAAAATTTCGGAAGTGAGGGAAATGGCTTAGAAATTAAGTTAATTTAAAATAAAGTGAAGCTGAAAAGAAATAAATGGTTTCAAGTTAGAAACAAAACCAGACTGAAACAATATACATATATATCCAAAAATATAATAAGAATAATAATAAAATAAATAAATAATAATAATAATAACAATAAAAACGAAAATAAAATGAAAGTCAAAAAGAGGAGAAGGAGATTAGTTCGGGAGAGAGAGAGAGAGGGAAAGCGTGGAGAGAGAGAATTTTAAGTTTTTTATTTCTTTTTTCGTTTCTTTCTTAGATCTACTAAAATCGGATCGTAGGTTTTTGTCAGGGCTGAAGACAAAGTTGATCTACGCGACGAGAGCTACGCGTGGACACCAAAATCTTGGAGTTTCGTCAAAGTCCAGGAGGTAGGGAATTTTTTAACTTGTGTTATTTCTAGCCTAAAGGCTATTTAATGGTTTGGAATTGACTTAGAGGCCGTGAAAGGCCATAAATTTCAGTCCTCGAAAATTTTTGGATTAAGTGCTTAAGGAATTTTAGGAATTTTGAACTATTTTTAGACGATCCAGGGTTGAATTTCGGGGCTAATTTTAGGGCGATTCGATTTGAATTTTGAGAAATTGTTTTAGACGATCATAATGAATTTCGGGACTATTTTGAGGCGATCCCGGATTTGTGTTGAGTTTGGTTTTGCTTAGGGACTAATGTCTTGGCGGGTTTGTGGTTTGTTTTGGTATCATGATATTGATGATGAGCCCGAGTGAAGGGACGAGAGTTATACTGTTTATATGGGTCCGAGAGTTTGGCCATTTTGTGTGTTATTACTAGAAAATGAATAACGTGAATAGTAACATGAATAGTAATGTGAATAGTAACATGAATAATACATGAATAGTAACATTAATAGTGACACGAAATTATTTTTTTTTGTGAAAATGTGTATGGTTGAGTGATTCAAAATGAATTGATCGTGTTTGTTAATTAGCCCATGTGAGCTAATTTTGGTGTAATTGATTGTGAATTCGCATAACATGTTTTATGTGATTTAATTATGTGAATATATTAGCATGAATATGTTGGAATTGGCATCGTCGTTAAAGTATACTTATTTCAGGGTAACCTAGAAATTAGGTGTGAGTGCATAGTTAGGGTGACATTGTGTTGAGTGTTTGATGGTGTGTCGGTAGTACGCGGTTGTGGATCAACACCTTGTAGAAGTGTTGATTAGTGGACGACTAATAAGACAACGTCGAATGAGTTGCACGAGTTCGAGAAAATGAAATGGCTCATTGCATTTCATATGCCTTTGAGGCACCTAGACAATAGGAGTGAGTGCATGAGAGTGGTTTCTTGAAGGAAATTGTTCGGAGTGTTGACCAACAATATTAGTTATCGGAGTGTGTCCACTACAACATCGGAGGTTGTCCACACACAATATCCAATCGTCAGTCTGCTTGGTGGTATACATCGGAGGGTTGTCCATATAATATCAATCGTCGGAGTCTGCTCAATTGATATACATCGGAGGGTTGCCCACAAAATAGATTATCGGAGTCTGTCCACTATTTATATCGGAGGGTTGTCCACGGTTAAAAACAAATACCTTTGTTTGGAAATGATTTTCATTCATGGAAAAATGCATGTTTGAGGGAGTCAGTGAGAACTCGAGGCGTATGGGTGTAAGAGACCTGCGATATCATAGTTCTGTATGGGTGTAAGAGACCTGCGGTATCACCCGAAAAGTTATGTTGCCCACAAAGAAGGCCTGCGGTCATGTTTATCACATAGACTTGGGTTGTGTGATAGAGTCGGGATGACTTAGGTTGTTGCCCATTGACACTTGCATTAGGTAATGGAGTAGGTGAGGTACCGATACTTGGGTCATTAGTATGCCCGGTGGCAGTTGTCCCGTTGAGGCGTATGCATGTGAGGCCAATTGGTGGTGACTCGGGATATATTACTTAATGACATATTGAGTGATGGAGCCGGCGAGAGCTCGGTACATGGGGTATGGTGAGTCGAGTCTCATTCATGGCATGTAGACATTGAGGTAGACATGTGTATGTTGCACTTAGATGTGTGTTTGATTATGCGACCATTGTATGTGCACTTAGGTGGGGAGTAGCCCTTGTAGGAGATTATGTCTTGGGCTTTGCTTTCCATGCTCGTCGTGAGACCTCCCTTTCGGTCTGGTCGGTGCAAACGGATGACCGCGTCGGGACCGCACATATGAAGAAAGTAGGATTTTGGCTTTAATATATATTTTGTAAATATATATGGGTTGTATTTATTTGTATAAGAGTGATGTAAAATTAAACTCTTATGGACTATGGTTTTATAGTCATGTGCTTATATGTTTGAGTATTGATGCAAGGGCCCAAGTGGCCATTATTTTACTCGCATATAGACCCTGTGTGGTCATTGTTGATTATTGGGACATGTTGTACTTTGGTTAGAGCTCTCCGTACAAAGGAGACTCTGCCCGATTTTCGTGAGTGGTGTCGGGTAACCCGACATCCATGAGTATTCCGCGGGTTGACGGGTTGTCAACAGACCCCCCGATTTTGGGGCATCACAGGCAGGGCTGAGCGCAAACTAAATCATATTTTTGATGTTGTTCGTGCTACTACTATTGCCGCTTCTACTCCTTCTCAGTTTTGGGGGGAAGCTGCTCTTACTGCCGTTTACACCATCAATCGTTGTCCTTCTCCCATTGTTTAGAATCAAACTCCTTATGATATGTTGTTTGGTTCTTCTCCCTCCTATGACTTACTTAGAGTCTTTAGATGTGTCTATTTTGTTCTTCTTCATGATCATGAAAGAAACAAACTTCAGTCTCGTTCTCGTTTGTGTTGTTTTCTTGAGTATGGAATTGGTCAAAAAGGTTATAGGTGTTATGATCCCATTAGCAAACGTCTTCATGTTTCTCGGCATGTGGTCTTTTGGGAACACAAAATGTTTTACCCAAGGTTTCGGACGACACAGGGGGTATTGACCACAGGAGGAGAGAGTCGGGTCGGAGAGGGTTGGCCAGGTCGACGGGGTTATTGGGACGGATAGACCGTGCATATACAAAATAAAAATATATTTTTCTTATATATAAAAAAAACTTAATTTTCCTTCGAACAATAAGAATTAAAGAATCGTAATACATATTAAGAGATACATCCAATACATAATCAAGTTCATACTTCATATAATAATAAAATTAAACAGATTAGCAGTTACATTAAATTAAACATTGCCATCTCCATCGAAGCACTAAAGCGAATCACTTGAACATCATGAATATCGTATTTAAATATATCATTCTAAATCGTTGTCATAATTTTTTTTAAAAAGTAACTCATTTAACTTAAAATAAACAAATACATATAACAAAATAAAATAACACACTTATCCAAAAAATAAAAATAAAATACTTACCTGAAATTTTGAAAAAGAAGTACATGAGGCGCCATGATATTGAAAATCTCTGATAAGCATAAGAGGCTGGATTATTCTGATTAATAATATTATTCACTTCTTCATCACCAAAATCAGGAATTTCTTCTTCAATAATCCAAAAGTCAGTAGTATCAATGCAATCAATATCCACATGATCATAACTCTTGTTTTGGTAGTGAGTCCTTCAAAATAAAAAATAAAAAGATAAAAACATATTTAAATTTATAAAACAAGAAATCAACAAGTGTCATTTAAGCATAGAGTTTTTAATTTACCTATACTTCAGTCGCAGGTTATAATTGACATAAACAAGATCATTTAGTCTTTTGTGCTCCAGCTTATTCCTTTTCTTTGTCAGATGGTAGATAAACTTCAATTTCTTTCACATCGGATGATGAAATTTGCATTTGGCCTAAGCTAGTATAGCTAGCTTTTGTAAATATGAGCATCGATTGCGAATAATCTCCACCATTCATCTACATGTAAAAATAATTCCATAAACGATTACAATTGTCATATAAAATCAAATCTAAATTAATTATTAGTAATATAAGCATAAAAATTACAGGTTGAAGTGTTTTACGACAGTTAATCTTTGATCGTCGGGCAAAACTCCCTTGGCGCTCTCGATATATCCTAACTTCTTTCATTGCTTGGACGCTATCACTACAAATACTTTCTGTGTCAAGCAAATCAAGTAAGCTAGTCGTAGCTTCCGTTGTGTCAACAAAATTATCATATAGAAATCTTTGGATTGAAAATAACGCCCCGCACGAGTGCGTCGTAAATCTTATCCCGATCATCAATAATTTTTAATGTATGGTTGATAAAGATCCTTCTTATTCATGAAGGTCTCTTGTATAGCCAACCTTGTCAGAAGCATACATGTAAAATATAAACATAATAAAAATATAAGAAATTGATAATGAACATTAGTAATAAGTTAATAACCAAATTGCTTCCAGACTAAAAAATTAATCAAGTATTTAACTATTTATAATAAAATAAATAATACCTTCATAAACGTAACCCAAGAAAATTTTCATCGGAGTCTCCACAATCACGCAAGAACTTTTAATTGGAGTAACAACCTTCAACATCATGAAGCACTCATCCCAAAAACTTGCGATGCAGAGCAATTGTAGAAAGCGAGTCTCCCTTGTGTAGTTCGGATAATTTATGCTCCATAAAACTTGCTACTCACTAGTGATGTTAGATTATATCTGTGTTCACATAGACTCTACAGGGTGATAAAAGTTGTGGCAAAACGAGTTATACCTGGACGTACAATCTCCTTCCACCCATCAGACTTCCTCAACCATGATATTATGACACCATGATTGTACACAAACTTGGTTACATGAGAAGCTCTAGGCGTGAACTCACATGTGACATGCTACAGATATCCTTCAAAATTAAATTCAAACAATGAGCAGCACAAGGAGACCAATAAATATTACTATACTTCTCATGTAGCTTACTTCCAGCTAATTTATAAGCAGCTGCATTGTCAGTAACCATGTGCACCACATTAGATGGCCTAACCCATTCAACCACTTCAAAGAACATACGAAATAAAGTGTTTGCATCTTTCACAGCATCAGAAGCATCAATATATTTTACAAATACCAAACCAGCTGGACAATACACAAGAAAATTAATCAAAGTCCGTTGTCTTTGATCAGTCCAACCATCTGCCATAATTGTGCATCCATTATCCCTCTAATTACTTCGATAACTATTTATAAGAAAGTCCAATTCTTTTTTGCATTCTTCTAACAAATTGACCCTCATATCATGATATGATGGTCTCAAAATCAACACCAATACGGCAATTGCTTTTACAACGAGGTTTAAAGTACGGAGGAGTGTGGCATTAAAGGAATGCATGCATCATAAACCATTTAGCAAGAGCTATATTAGCTCCATGCTTTGCACTCTTACTAGAAATGCGAGACTTTATGGATGGTTGAGAAGTGGTACTTTTCTATGTCTTCTCTTTCTCTTTCCCCTTCTCCTTCTCTTTTTCTTTTTCTTTATCTCGTTCTCTTGCCCTCTTTTGACTCCGTTGCTCATATGTCTCTTCTTCATCTTCAGACGCCTCTTGCTCTTGTATTTGCACTTCCTCCTCTTCAACATCATCAAATGCATCATTAAGTGTCTCCTTAAGGGCCTTCTTTTTCAATTCTCCTTGTTTAAGATAATCACGAATTTCAATCCGCACCTCATTTGGAACACTTCTACAGGATGATATTTGCCCGGGAATGCAAGCCAGATGGTATTTTCATTCTATTGATCCCTCCACCTTTAATGGATTTTGCACAATACATGCAAGTGTAGGTAGTCTTTCTATTTGGACCTCGAGTCTCAGAGAAGTGACCCCACGCTGGATCACTCTTGCCACGAATATTTGGTGTAGAAGCTACAGACGGTATCTCGGAATATTGAGAATTCATATTGGCCATTCCTATAACAACACACAAAGCCATAATGTCCAAATTAGAACGAATAAAAACTATAATGTCCAAATTAAATTAGAATGACAAAGCCCTAATGCTAACAAAATTACATAAACAAAACAAAGCAGAAATGGAACTGAAAAGAAATAAATAGGTTACGACAAAGCAAAGTAATTTTAATTGATTACATGTAATTGAATTAGTTATGTGAATTGTGGTGGAACCGAGAATCATGAAAGGTTTGTCCTTCCTTTTCATGATGCTTAAGCGGTTTGTGTCAAAGTTGGGAGAATCCATGGAGTATAAAGAAAGGGTCATAATTCATTAGAATTTCATAATCACCGAGACAGTGAAAATCCCTAACCAGTGAAATCTCCATTAAATGCGAGCTCTGACATAAGAATTATATGACAATTATCTCAAAGAAAAAGACTGATTTTAATGAAGAAATCATGCATATGGGTAAGATTTACATAAATCAGTCCACAACATCACTTCTTTTAGGAATCAAATTTCCTTTTGGAAATCTTTTACAGATCCATATAAATAAATGAAAAGTACCCAAGCAGAAAGAAATTAAACAATTTTGCATAAACCCATCAACAAAATTACATAATCTTCGAGGAGATAAAAAAATCAAACAAATCAAGCTAGTCCATTTTACGAATACCCAATAGAACCCAAAAGAAAATCTTGGCCAGTATTTGAGATTATCTTGCATAAACTCATCAGAAAAATCACCTTTTTTTTCTGCAAATTTTGCATAAAACCCATCATCAATTTTTTCAGAAATTAAAACCCAATTATTCACTTTCTTTCTGAATACTTCAGAAAACCCTAAAACAGTCTTTACCAATTCACCCCAAAAAGGGATTTGCTTGCAATAATCTTTGCAAGTAAATAAGAATAAACTAAAATAGCATAGACCCATCAATAATTCCAATTTTCTATTCAAACTTATTTTAAACAGAGGAGGAGAGGCGCAGCGGTGGAACAGACGGAGGAGAGGCGCAGAGGAGAGGAGCGGCGGTGGAACAGAGGAGAGCTGCGGCGGTCGCGCGGAGGAGAGATTGGCTGCGACAGTGGCACAGAGGAGAGATTGGCTGTGGCGGTGGCGCAGAGGAGGTGGAGGCGCCCAGAGTGACTGCGGCGATCTTTGTGGCTGTGATAGGAATTGGAAAATCAAATCTATGGTGGATGGTGGGCGTGATCGGCGCGATGGTGAGACCAGTGGCGTGATCGGCGTTAGGGTTAGGAGCTAACTACTCTTTGCTCTTTGCTCGACAAGGGAGGACAACGAACGAAAACGAGTTTTATCTTTTAGTTTCCAAATTTCTTTTTTGATTTTATTTTTATTAAAATCAATTAAAGTGGCAATTAACCGAGGCAAGGTCATCCGGTTGCGGTTCGGCCAAGCAGTGCGGGTTTATCTGGGTTTACCAAATTATCGGTTTCGGTCGGGCGGGGCCAGATCAGATCCGGCCCGGTTTTAGAGTTGGGCCGTAGGGTCGATCGGTTTTGCTGACCTTGGTTTTTTACCAACTACTTCATGTTCTTGTTTCCCTTGTTCCCTTTATCGATCCTTTCCACGACCTTTTCTGAGTCTCCCACATCTGCATATGAGTCTCGCGCATTGCGATGTTTATATCATGCATTTGATGAGCTTCCATGCCGATCATCGACGTGATCTGCTTATTTATGGAACATTGGTCGCCGACTCTCATGCACTTCAACGTTCCCATCGGGTAACTACTCTTCCTTCTCACCCTCGTGACTTTCATTGCTTTTTGACTCTTGCCTCTCTCTAGGAACCTCAAACTTTTCATGAGGCTTCCTCTAACCCTTTATAGTAGCAAGCTATGAAAGAAGAATTGGATGCACTACATAAGACTGGAACATGGGATCTGGTTGATCTCCCATCTGGAAAATCTGTTATCGGTTGTAAATGGGTTTATAAGATCAAGACTAGATCGAGATGCTGTTGATCCTCCTGAGAGCTCAGCCTTGTTGCTAGGGGTTTTACTCAAGAGTATGAGATTGATTATGAGGAGACTTTTGCTCTCGTGGCTCGACTTTCTTCTGTCATTACTCTTATTGCAGTTTCTACGGCTCGCAAATGGTCACTCTTTCAGATGGATGTCAAAAATGCTTTTCTTAATGGTGAACTCTCAAAGGAAGTCTATATGAAGCTTCCACCTGGTTACTCTCACCCTCAGGGGTTCATACGAGTATTTCAGCTACGGTGGGCACTTTGTAGTGCCCAAACAAGGCTCCTCGAGCATGGTTTGCAAAGTTCAGTTCTACTATCTCTCAGAATGGTTTTTCAGGCAGTTCTTTTGATACAACTCTTTTTTTGAGACGATTTGGTCATGGTATGACTATTCTCCTCTTATATGTCGATGATATGATTATTACAGGTGATGATATGCAGGGTATTCGGGATCTAAAGCACTTTCTTAGTCATCAATTTGAAATGAAAGATCTCGGCCCTCTTAATTACTTTCTTGGTCTAGAAGTTTCTTCTTTTGTAGATGGTTATTATCTTACTCTGGCCAAGTATACTTCTGATCTGATTTCTCGAGCTAGTATCACAGATAGCAAGATTGCGACACACCTATTGAGTATAACTGTTGCCTCAATTCTCATGATGGCGTGTAAAGCCCCAAAAATACCCTAGAATTTTTATAATAATTTTATTATATATTTTGGGTATGAATTGAGCCAAACTTGGGTTTTTCTGGGAAAATTGATAAATTGTTAAATAGTGAAATGTGAAATGAATATGCGAGCATATGATTAAATATTATATGCTAAAATGAGAAATAGATTGAACTTGGAAATAAACCCAAATGACAAAAGGGCAAATTTGGAAATTTGTAAAATGAGGACCTAAGGGTCAATGATAAGCTTAAGTGCTAATGTGAAATAAATGATAAGTGAATGTGCAAATAAGGAGACTAGTAAGCTTTAAGTGAGAAAAAAATGGAAAATGGGATTTAATGAAAGAGCCAAACACGGCCTTAAGAGAAATAAGGGATATTAGACCACATTTGGTCTTGGAAGAGCACATTTGTGCATTTTTATGTCAAAAACATTTTGGAGACAAGAGAGAGGGAGAAATCTAGGGTTTTGCAAGAATAAGTGATTTTTGGTGGGAGATCATCCTCATTCCTTGCTTCTAAGTGATCAAGCATCTTGGGTGAAAAAGATTCAAAGGGATTTAAAGGTAAGAACCAAACCCTAGATTTCTTTAAATGATGTTTGGGTTAGAAAAACCCTAATCCATCCATGGGTTTTGCTCATGGTTGGTTTAGGATGATATTAGGATGTTATTGGGAGTGATTCCCATGATTTATTTTGGGATTTTGAAGATTTTTAAAGAAAAATTGCAAAAAGGAGCAAACTGAAATCTGGGCATTTCGGGCCCCTACACCGTAGCGTGGGATGCCTCGCCGCAGCGAGGCCGAGGTGCCCAAAAGGGCACCCCTCGGGTATGCCACGGCCGTGGCGTAGCTACGCGCGGGAGGAGGAGCTACACTCCACTGCGGTCTTGTTCTAGCGAGAAAATTTTTGGATTTTGTTCCGAAAGTCTCGTATTCGTACACCGATAGTTTAAGGACCCTAATAAATGATTAATGTGGGTTCAAATAAGGATAAAACTAAATGAAAAATGTACCGTACCTCGACGCCTTGGCGATATTCATTTAGTACGATTAATTGTTCAACCACTAAGAGTGAAGAATTTGTATTTGACTAGGTGCGGGTGAAAACAACAACCTGACCTAAGATTGGTATCGAAAGGGACAAAGGATTGATAAATTGGTCTGTTATGTTCTCTGTGACTCAATTGTCATTTCAAGTTCTATTTGTGAAATATATATATTGATTTGAATTGTTAGTATTCGAAATGTTTGACAAATATTTGTGTAATGCCCTAAAAATACCCTAACAGTTTTAGAACATGTTTAGGGTATAAAATAAAGTAAATGAAATTTTTCCAAAATTTAAATTATAAGAACGAAAAAAATATACAACTTGGAAATTTTATAGGAAGCCAAATAAATTAATAAAAATGTCAAATGAGGACCCAAGTGTCCTAAATGAGGAGTGTAGTGTTAAAAATATGAATGAAATGAAAATGAAATTGAAATGAAGTGTTAAAGTGAGAAAAATGAGAAAGGGGATTCAAGACCACATTTTTGTCTTTGAGAGACAAAACTCTCATTTGGGCATTTTGTGTGTGGGAGGCTGAGGCGTCGTCCGGTTGAGTGTTGAGGATAAAAATTGGTGATTTCTCCCGTGTGAACAGAGATTTGGTGATCAAACGAAGGAACCTTGGTAGTGAAATCCAAAGATTTGATGAAACCGAACCTAAACCCTTCTTTTCTTGTGTTTGGGTTTGGAGAAAAACCCTAACTTTGTGTAAAAGTGTTCTTGGATGATTTTAGTTCAGTTTGAGGTTGTTTTGTATTGTTGGTTGGGATTGGTTTGGAGGAGTGTTTGTAAAGAGGGAAAAATGTTGGGTTTTCAAAGGAAATGCTGTCAAAATTTTGTCAAAACCCCTGTTGTTGTTTTGGCTATATATTAAGTTATAAAATGAAGTGATTCTAATTGATAAAGAAACATAAGAGATAGGGCTACAAATGTATAGAAGGGACCAGGAGCAAATTGTAGCTTTAAGGCTCCTGAATATGGGCTTAAAGGTGAGTTCGGGTAGCTCAAGGGTATGCTCTATTTTGGGTGTTGTTATGGTGTTTTGGCCATAAGTTGAGTTTCACTCTTTCAAATTGAGTGATTCAAAATTCTGGGTAAAATAGACTTCTAAGGGAATAATTTACTTGAAGGAAGTGTATGCAAATTATTACTCCAAAGTGCCCATAAATTTGTCAAAGTGGAGCTATATGTAAGAACAGTCTGATTCTGCCTTGCATATTGGAGTAGTATGGATGTAAAATGCAATAACTTGAGTTTTGGTGATCCAAATTGGATTATTATAATTGGAGAAGAAACCTTAGAACCATAGCTTCAAATGAGTAGAAGGGACATTACCAATTTATGAAGTTAAGACCCACGAGTGAGAAAAAGCAGTAGGTAACCGAGTGAAATTTGGGCATCTTGATCGGCAGCATTAAATCAGTAACTTGTGTTTGGGTTATCCAAATGATATGATTCAAATTCCTACTAAAAATAGACTCATAGAGCTATAATTTTATTGAAGGAAGCATGAGCAAAATATGGCTCATGTGTCCCCATAAAATTTTGCAAGTGAAGGAGTATTGGGTGAAGCGTCAGCCCTTTGAAAACTCTTTTAGAATAACTTAGGTAATATGTGATTGTGAATTTGTGTATTTGAATAGAGGCTGAAGATGAGGCAAGCCCGCTTTGAAGTTGAGATTCAGAAGATTGGAATCAAAGTGAAAAATTTTTGTTTGTTCTCAAACTCTTTCTCTATATCTAAA
The DNA here is from genome assembly GCA_016808115.1 of Tetrastigma voinierianum. Taxonomy (NCBI): domain Eukaryota; kingdom Viridiplantae; phylum Streptophyta; class Magnoliopsida; order Vitales; family Vitaceae; genus Tetrastigma; species Tetrastigma voinierianum. The sequence continues at coordinate 384,200 of JAEQBH010001681.1, forward strand.
ATATTTGAATAATTACAAAATGATTTGAATTTTGGAAATGATTGACAAGAAAGTGCATATTGATTTGTGTTTGAAATGATTTGTTTTAAGTGATTTGAGACAGTTAAGTGGTATCAGAGCCTAGGTTTAGGCGGTTCTACAAAATGATATTGAAATTGTTTGTAAATGATTTTGAAATTTTTTTATGACATGCATTGCATTTGCATATAAAGGATAGCGTGACTGCGATCTGCGGATCTTGTTGAGTCTTAATGGAGTCGACATGGATAGTTCAGGACCCCATTGGGTCAGAGGTGACTCAGGAAGTCTCCCAAATAGCCCTGCTAGTGTGGATGGTGGGCAAGCATCCCATGCTCCAATGATGAATGACCAAGGTCAAGCGATAAGAAGTGCTATGGATATTCTTCAGTAGATAGCTCGAAACCTTTGCAAAGCGGCCCTGGCAGGTGCGGTTGTTCCTCGGCGGTCGACCATAGAGAGAATGACAAATATCGACCCATGGATTTCCTTGGGAAGAAAGATGATGAGCCTTTTATGGCGGAAAATTGGCTCGAAAGAACTGAAAGAATGTTGCGGAAAATGCATTGCACACTAGAGGAGAACTTAGAGTGTGCGACTTCTTTACTACAGGATGAGGCTTATCAGTGGTGGTTTTCCGTGACTAGGACCGCACCACCGGAGGGTATTACATGGGAGTCCTTCACGACGAGGTCGAAGCAATATGTGGGTCACATTTATGGCTTGATATGAGGCCAGAGAGTTTCATAATCTGAAGCAAAGACAGATGAGTGTGACAGAATATCAGAGGGAATTCACCCGGTTGAGTAAGTATGCTCCCGAAATGCTAGTGACCAAGGAAGAAAAGTGCCGTAAGTTTGAGGTTGACCTCAATGATTATATCTGGGCCCATGTCACATGATTCTGCCATGATGATTTTTCTAAGATTGTGACATGTCCTTTAAATGTTGAAAGAGTGAAGAAAGAAGAATATGAAAGAAAAGAAAGAAGGCAGGGTAAGAAAAACCCTTAACAGTCAAGTTCGTATCAGCACCAGAATAAGAAGTTTAGAGGTCCATAGGGTTCTAGTTAGCCTATAGCACAGGGACCAACTCAGATTACCGGTAGTAAGACTATTCTACCGGCACTGTCAGTTGCTAGTGCACCAGGAGGTTCTTCGAGAGGGCCAGTTCCTCCTTATTGCACACATTGTGGTAGGAGACATAAAGGAGAGTGTTGGAGACTAACAGGTCCTTGTTTGACCCGTAGTCCAATGAACACAAAGATAAAAGGTGTCCCAGAGCTCATTCCTTCCACATCACCCGGATTTGGGGTGGAGTTTATTGATGCGGAAAGGCAACAAGGACTGACAAGTGTGCATCACCCAGTACTTGCTTTGAATGACTACACAGGACTGTGGGTGAATGGGATGCCGGGTGCTCCGGCTAGAGCATATGCAATGAAGGTAGTGGAAGACAAAGATGCACCGGGTGTGATAGTTGGTAAATTTTCTATCTTTGAGACTAATGTATATGCATTGATTGATCCAGGTTCAACCCATTCTTACATTTGTACTACCAAAGAGCAAAACCGAGTATGATATCTTGGTGACAAATCCACTTGGGCATAATGTCATTGTGAATAGAGTTTACAGAGATTGCCCCATCAGAGTATGAGAGTATGAGTTTCTAGGAGACTTGATTGAGTTATCATTTAGAGAGTTTGATGTGATATTAGGGATGGATTGGTTGTCCCGACACCAAGTGGTAGTTGATTGTAGAATGAAGAGAGTGACCTTAAGGACATTGAGTGGCGAGGAAGTGACTTTTATCGGCGAGAGGTCGAACCACCTCTCCTAATGTGATAGTTGTTGCTACTGCTATAACAATGGTTCGAAAGGGTGTGAAAAACCTACTTGGCGTATGTGATAGATACGAAAAGGCGGAGCCTAGTTTTGAACATCCACACAATTAGTATTTATCCGGGATGTGTTTTAGGAGGAGTTTCGGGAATGCCTTTACGAGAGAGATTGAGTTTGCAATTGACGTTCGGTGCCACTCAGGCATCCATTACAACTTGTATAGAATGGCTCCAGTGGAGTTAAAGAAATGAAGCTTCAATTGCAAGAATTGTTAGAGAAAGGATTTATTCGTCCGAGTGTATCACCATGGGGAGCTCCAGTGCTCTTTGTCAAGAAGAAAGATGGTACACTTCGGTTGTGTGTTGATTATAGGAAACTGAACAAGATGACAGTGAAGAATAAGTTTCCGTTACCCAGGATTGATGACTTGTTTGACCAATTGAAAAGTGCAAGTGTCTTTTCGAAGATTGACTTGACTTGTGATATGAGTATCATCAACTGAGGATTAAGGATACGGATGTGTATAAGACAGCGTTCAGAACGCGGTATGGACATTATGAGTTCCTTGCATCTTAGTTTGGGTTGACAAATGCACTGTGGCTTTCATGGAGATGAATCGTGTTTTCCATTATGTAGATCAATTTGTCGTGGTGTTTATGAAGCGTCATCCTTGTGTATTCAAAGGATCGGGAGAAAATCATGATGCGCACCTTTGGGTAGTCTTTAGAAACCTTGAAAAAGAGTTATATGCAAAAATTAGGCAAATGTGAATTTTAGTTAAGATAAGTGTCTTTCCTTAGACACATTGTATCAGAAGAAGGAATTCAAGTGGATCTAAAGAAGGTAGAGGTGATTATTGAATGGAAGCTTGAAGTCGAGGAAATGTCACGAGAGGTCGTGGTTTCTGGGATTGGTAGGTTATTCTGGAAAGGTTCGTTAAGGGGTTTTTTGATGATTATGGCCCCGATGACAAGAGTGCTCTAGAAAAATGTAAAGTTTGAGTGGAGTGAAAAGTGCCAAGTAAGTTTTGATAAGTTGAAAGCGTTCTTGACCGAGGCACTAGTTCTTACTCAATCGACTTACGGTAAAGAATATGTAATATTTAGCGATGCGCCGTTAAACGGACTCGGATGTGTCCTTATGCAAGAGGGTAGGGTGGTAGCTTATGCTTCAAGATAGTTGAAGCCGCATGAAAAGAATTACCCTACGCATGATTTGGAATTGGCCACTGTGACTGCGTTGAAAATATGGAACATTGTCACGTACGGGGAAAAGTGTTTCATCTACACGATCACAAGAGTCTTAAGTATTTGCCCTCCTGATGAAGCAACGAGACAAGCGTAGATGGATGGAATTGATAAAAGACTATGATTGGCGTGATTGACTATCACGGAAAGGTAATGTAGTGGCCGGCTGAGTAGAAAGACAATGCAAATGCCGGCGTTGAATGCTCATTTGTCACTATCGGTGATAGTTCAATAGTAGCGAATTAGTAGCAAAAGCGGGATTTTGAGCCAGGAGTACTGAAATGCGAATGATGAGAAAATTTTTGCCATAGTGAGTCAGATTGGAGAGGGAAATGAAATCGAGTTTTCAGTGAAGAAGATGGATCCTTGTATTATAAAGATCAGGTTTGTGTACCCAATGATAGTGAATTAAAGAAAGCTATCCTAGAAGAGGCACACAACGGATCTTTTGCTATGCATCTAGGTAGCCTGAATGTATCGAATTTAAAGGTTTCGTCTTTGGTGATTCGAGATGAAAAGTGATGTTTGATTAAATGACCAAGTGTTTAGTGTCAAAAAAGTGAAACGAGCATCAAGTTCCTTTGGGATTATTGCAAACTATCAGAATACTAGAGTGGAAATGGGACCGAATCACCATGGATTTTGTGGTTGGGTTACCATTAACAAGGAGGAAGCACGACTCAGTTTGGGTCGTAGTAGATCGATTAACCAAGTCAACTCACTTCCTACCAGTGAGAACCGACTATTCACTTGATAAGCTAGCAGAGTTGTACATCAAGGAAATAGTTCGGTTGCATGGGATTCCAATATCCATTATTTTAGATAGAGATTCGAGGTTTACCTCGAGATTTTGGGGAAAATTGCAAGAGGCTTTAGGCACTCGACTAAATTTCAGCACAACGTTCCATCCATAGACGGATGGACAATCATAAAGAGTAATTCAGATTTTGGAAGACATGCTAAGGAGTTGTGTGATCAACTATGAGGGTAGTTGGGATAGACACATCCCTTTAGTTGAATTTGTGTACAACAACAGTTTCCAATCAAGTATTTGAATGGCACCTTACGAGGCTTGATATGCAAGAAAATGTAGAACACTATTGTGTTGGACGGAATTGAGCGAAAAGAAAGTGATTGGCCCCGACTTGATACAGGAGACTAAAGAAAAAAGTGAAAATGATTAGAGAAAGATTGAAAGTGGCCACCGATAAATAGAAATCATATGCCGACATGAAAAGAAAAGATATTCGATATGAGGTTAGCGAAAAAGTGTTTTTAAAAGTATCGCCTTAGAAGAAGGTGATGAGATTTGGGAAAAATGGCAAGTTGAGCCCTAGATTTATTGTTCCCTTTGAAGTGATCGAAAAAGTGGGTCTAGTGGCATACCGTTTGGCATTACCTCCGAAATTGGAAAACATCCATAATGTGTTTCATGTGTCCATGCTAAGGAGGTACCGATCAGACCTGTCACATGTAGTCTCTTCGGAGACAATTGAGCTGAGACTAGATTTGACCTATGAGGAAGAGCCAGTAGAGATTTTGGCTCGTGAGGTGAAACAATTGCGGAACAAGCAAATCCCACTAGTCAAAGTGTTGTGGAGAAACCACAAGACCGAGGAAGCCACGTGGGAAAGCGAAGAAGTTATGCGGCATCAATACTAATTGTTCAATGAAGGTAATTTCGATGATGAAACTTTCTTAGGAGAGTTGTGATGCAAAAATGCACTGCAGTTTGAATTTGTTGCAGGAGGCCTTGCTTCTCTCTCTCTGCAAAAAATCTCTGCCCTGAATGAAAAGAAAGGAATTTTTTCGTTTAAATCTTAAGGAAGCAGAAAAAATATACAACCCGGAAATTTTATAGGAAGCCAAATAAATTTAGTAAAAATGTCAAATGGGGACCCAAGTATCCTAAATGAGGAGTGTAGTGTTAAAAATATGAATAAAATGAAAATGAAATTGAAATGAAGTGTTAAAGTGAGAAAAATGAGAAATGGGGATTTAAGACCACATTTTTGTCTTTGAGAGACAAAACTCTCATTTGGGCATTTTGTGTGGGAGAGCTAGGGCATCATCCGGTTGAGTGTTGAGGGATAAAAATTGGTGATTTCTCCATGTGAACAAGAGATTTGGTGATCAAGAACAAGAAGGAACCTTGGTAGTGAAGAATCCAAAGATTTGAGGTAAAGACAAGCCTAAACCCTTCTTTTCTTGTGTTTGGGTTTGGAGAAAAACCCTAGCTTTGTGTAAAAGTGTTCTTGGATGGTTTTATTTCAGTTTGAGGTTGTTTTGTATTGTTGGTTGGGATTGGTTTGGAGAAGTGTTTGTAAAAAGGGAAAAATGTTGGGTTTTAAAAGGAATGCTGTCAAAATTTTATCAAAACCCCTATTCTTGTTTTGGATATAGATTAAGTTATAGTCATCCAAATGAAGTGATTCTAATTGGTAAAGAACCATAAGATATAGGGATAAAAATGTATATAAGGGACCAGGAGAAAATCGTAGCTCTAAGGCTCCTGAATATGGGCTTAAAGGTGAGTTTAGGTAGCTCAAGGGTATGCTCTGTTTTGGGTGTTGTTATGATGTTTTGGCCATAAGTTGAGTTTCACTCATCCAAATTGAGTGATTCAAAATTCTAGGTAAAATAGACTTCTAAGGGAATAATTTACTTGAAGGAAGGGTGAGCAAATTGTTACCTCAAAGTGCCTAGAAATCTGTCAAAGTGGAGCTATGTGTAAAACGATCTGATTAACCTTGAAAATTAAGTGATATGGATGTAAAATGCAATAACTTGAGTTTTGGTGATCCAAATTTAATGATTCTAATTGGAGAAGAAACCTTAGAACCATAGATTCAAATGAGTAGAAGGAACCATTACCAATTTATGGAGTTAAGACCCCTGAAATTGAGAAAAATAGTAGGTAACGGTAGCTAAACTATGCAAACCCGGTTGGCATTAAAATGCCGTAACTTTATGTTTGGTGAATAAATGGATAAATTCCCAATTCCTACTAAAAATAGACTCATAGAGCTATAATTTTATTGAAGGAAGCATGAGCAAAATATGGCTCATGATTCCCCATAAAATTTTGCAAGTGAAGGAGTATTGGGTAGACATCAACCCTAACCAAAAACTCCTAGAATAACCGACTAATATGTGATTGTCATTGTATTTGAATAGAGGTTGAAGATGAGGCAAGCCCGCTTTGAATTCGAGATTCCGAAGATTGGAATCAAGGCGACGATTTTTTGTTTGTTCTCAAACTCTCTCTTAATTTCTAAAATATTTTGAATAAAGGCTAAATAGTTTGAATTTTGGAAATGGTGCTTTCTGAAAGTGCATATTGATTTGTGTTTGAAATGCTTTGTTTTAAGTGATTTGAGACAATTGCTTGTGAAACGAATTTGCATAAGAAAATTGTATGAATGTGAAAATGTTCTGTTTGCATACAAATATATATATATATACTATTGTAAATTGTATTGAATGATTTTAATGCCCTTAAAAAGTGTTAGTTGGTCGAGTTAGGGTTAAATTGGTATACCAATAAGAGTCAAACAAACGTATTATTGTGGCATACCGATCCGTAGCCCAACGGGACAGTATTGGTAGTGTACACTAACCGAGTACATATTTTTATAAAGTCGTGTTTACATCGGCCTGCAGCACACAGCGAGGCCCAGTAGCGATGATTATTATCTGTGCACAGCTTGAGGTCAAATTCGAATAGGGCTACAAAATGCAAAATGATAATGAGAATGAAAAAGTGCATGATTGCCAGTCTTAATGATTTGTTGCACATGAAAATGTAGTTTGAGATGACCAATGAATTGTAATTGATTAAGTGAAATATATCTTTATGTATGTGTACTTCATTGGTGGTAGAAATCTGTAACATTGTCTTATGAAATTGCATGATTTGATTTAAACTGAAATAAAGAAAGAATTGAATAGAACCACTAAGTATTAAAATGTTTAGCGTGTTGTTTTTTATCTTGTGCTTGATTACCAAGTAAGTAGTAGGATCGGTCGCCCAGGACATAGTGCCGTCAAACAACGCGGAGTATAAGTAAATGCTCCGTCCCATGCATATCATTCCATTAATGATATTTTGTAACTATTTTGCATTTAATTCAATGATGTAAACGTCTTCATGAGAAAAATATATTTTTGACTCATTTTGTTTTGGATATTTATGGAATGTGTTTTAAAGAGAGGCGAACTCTAAGAATATCATTTTGTAAATGTATTTGAAAAGGCATGGAATGCCAATTTAGAATAAATACGTTATTCAAGAACAGTTATCAATTTTATTTGAATTAAGGAATGTATATATATATTCTTTTATGTCAAGAATGTGATTAGGTATTGATATCATATACCCATAAATAATTATGTTTTAAATGAATATTAATTATTCATATTAGAAATGGGTATATGAAATGTGTTTAAATGAACAGGCCTTTAAAAGGTAAAAGAGCGCCACAATTTGCATGTGCACGTGTATTTGAACCATAAGTGAATTTGCTGTATGTGAGTAAATTGATTTGAAATGTATTATTGAATGACCGACATGTGGGATTCTGTTGGAGTGCGTCATGGGAGGTAGTCATGTTGTTGATGCAAATCACATTGTGCGAATGACAAACATGACAGGATTCACCAACTGAATTTGTCGTGAATGTTGACTTCTATATTCATATGTGCGATTGTAATATTGAATGTGAAAACACATTGCTACTGAATGACAAACATAACAGGATTCACTAACTGAATCTGTTGTGAATGTTGACTTCTATAGTCATATGTGAGATTGTAATATTTAATGTGAAATCACGTACCTCTTGAATGACAAGCGGGACGGGATTCACCAAGCCCCGAATGCGCATCGTGAATATTGACTCTATAGTCATATGTGAAATGCAAACCGAAAAGCAAAAATGATATTAAAAGTGTATTTGTATAAGTATCCTTTTTACATTACAGATAGACATTGTATAAAGGCATTATTTTGATAAATGCATGATTATTGAACTGAAATGGAATGAATTGTATATAGCTGCTAAGCGTGAAAATCTTGGCGCGTGTTTAATCGATGCGCGGTGCAGGAGTGATAGACGGTGATTGAAGCGGACCCCGAGTTGAGGAGCTGAGTCATTCGGAAAGTTCCGCAGTATGCTCCGTCACATGCATCCTTACCATTTTTGAGCATGATATTGTTTTGTAAACAAAGGTTCAACTACGAAATTATTTTGTACCTATAGCGAATTTTGGATATTATGTTGTAAACGGCATAAAATGCCATTTTTGGTTAAATGCATATTTTGTAAAGGAATTGCATTGAATTTGTAAATGTTTATGGGCTTGCCCCAAAGTGAAATCGCTTCCGCAAAGATTTGAGAACGAAAACGATTATATTAATGAAATGTATTTGATAAAAGGCTTTGGTCAGGCGTCCTCGGGGTTTTGATTCGAATCAGGCAACGGGTCGGGCGGACTCGAGAGGTCGCTAACCAAATGGCATCGAGCCTAGGTTAAGGTTTACGAAAAAAGGCCCTAAGGTTACAATAAGGATTTTGAAAATGGTATTTGACATACATTGCATTTGCATATAAAAGATGACATGACTCTGATGCGGATCTTGCTGGTCTTAATAGGATAAGCATGGACGGTTCAGCTCCCCTTAAGGTCGACGATGACCAGGGGAATCGCCCAAACAGTCTTGCTAGTGTGGAAGGTGGGCAAGCGTCCCATGCTCCACCAGTGAATGAACCGGAACAAGTGGCAGGAGGTACAATGGGTATCCTCTTAGCTCAAGCTTTGCAAAGAGCAGGGCAACCAGCTGCAATTTCTTTGCAACTATAAGCCATTAAGAGAATGGCAAGGTATCGATCGGTAGACTTTCTTGGAAAGAAAGAGGATGAGCCTTCTATGGTAGAAAATTGGCTCGAGAGGACTGAGTGAATGCTTGTGCAAATGCATTGCACAACAGAAGAGAAATTGGAGTGTGCAATCTCACTGCTTCAAGATGAGGCTTATCAGTGGTGGGTATCCGTGACCAGGACCGCACCACCAGAGAGAGTAACATGGAAGTTCTTCTTGGATGAGTTCAAGAAGCACTATGTGGGTCGCATTTATCTGAGCAACATGAGACGAGAGTTTCATAATCTGAAGCAAAGACAGATGAGTGTGGCCAAATATCAAAGAGGTTTGCGATTGAGCAGAGTATGCTCCCGAGATACTAGTGAGTGAGGAAGAAAAGTGTCGTAGGTTCGAAGACGGCCTTAATGACCATATTCGAGCCCATGTCATAGGATTTTTCCATGAGGATTTCTCTAAAATTGTGACATGTGCACTAAATGTTGAAAGAGTAAAGAAAGAGGAAAAAGAGAGAAAATATAAAAGACAGGGAAAGAAAAATCCCGGTCAGTCTAGTTCGCAACAACAGCAAAGGAAGAAATTCAGAGGACCACAGGGTTCCATTCAGCCTATAGCTCAGGGATCAGCAGGCTATCGGTAGGAATACTACTCTACCGGCACCATCACTTGTGAGTGCACCAGGAGGTGCTTCTAGAAGATATATTGCTCCTCATTGCTCCCATTGTGGGAAAAATCATAAAGGAGAATGTTGGAGACTTACAGGTGCTTGTTTGATTTGTGGATCCAACGAGCATAGAGCGAGAGATTGTCCTAGAACTCGTTCATTTATAGTACCCCCCCGAGGCGGGAATTACGGCTTGATGTACGGAAGCGGCAAAAGGTGTTGCATCACCAAGCATTAGGGCAAGTAGCAGACGAGAGAATTGCTTGAGGGATGCACGTGCTCCAGCTAGAGTATATGCAATGAAGCGATGGAAGATGCGGCGTTCAGGATGTGATAGTCGATGATTCAAATCTTTGATATCTCATGCGTGCATTGATTGACCCCGGGTCAACCCACTCATATATTTGTACTGACATACCTAGTTTGGGAAATTTACCAAGGAGTGAAACCAAGTATGACATCTTGGTGACGAACCTGCTCGGGCATAGTGTTATTGTGGACAGAGTGTACAAAGATTGTCCTATCAAAATACGAGAGTATGAATTTTTTGGAGATTTGATTGAATTATCCTTTAAGGAGTTTGATATGGTGCAGGGATGGATTGGTTATCCGACACAAGTGTGATAATTGGATTAATAGAATGAAAATAGTGACCTTAAGAACACCGAATGAGGATGAAGTAACTTTCATCGACGAGAGGTCAAATCACCTCTCTAATGTGATATCCGCAGCCACTACGAGAAAAATGGTGCGGAAAGGATGTGAAGCCTACTTGGCTTATGTGATTGATACGGTAAAGGCAAGGACTAGTATATTCGATATCCCTATCGTTAGTGACTTTCTGGATGTGTTTCTGGGAGAGTTGCTAGGATTGCCTCCACAGAGGGAGATTGAGTTTGCTATCGACGTTGTACCAAGTGCCACACCGACATCCATTACCATCAGAATGGCTCGATGGAGCTAAAGGAATTGAAATTAGTTACAGAACTGTTAGAAAGGGATTTGACCGTCAGGTGTATCACCATGGGGAGCTCCCGTGCTTTTTGTTAAGAAGAAAGATGGTACAATTCGACTATGTATTGATTATAGACAACTAAACAAGTTGATAGTAAAGAATAAGTATTCGTTACCCAGGATTGATAATTTGTTCGACGAATTGAAAGGAGCAAGTATCTTCTCGAAGATTGACTTGCGATCTGGGTATCATCAGTTGAGGATTAAAAATGCAGATGTGCATAAGACGGCGTTTAGAACGCGATATGGACACTATGAGTTCCTTGTAATGTCGTTTGGTTTGACAAATGCTCCAGCGGCTTTCATGGACCTAATGAATCGTATTTTTCGACTGCATGTGGATCAGTTTGTCGTAGTGTTCATAGACGACATTCTTGTGTATTCAAAAGATCGAAAAAATCATGACACACACCTTGGTGGTACTGAGACTTTGAAAGAAGCAGGTTGTATGCGGCCCGAGCAAGTGTGAGTTTTGGTTGAATGAAGTGTCGCTTTCTTGGGAACATTGTATCCAAAAGAAAGGAATCAGAGTGGATCGAAGAAAATAGAAGTGAAAGTTTGTTGAATGGAAGCCACGAAATGTTACATAAGTGCGTAGTTTCTTGGGGTAGCGGACCCTTTCTGAAGATTAGTTAAGGGGTTTTCCATGGCTAACGACCTCGATGATTGAGATTGCTCTGCAGAAAATGTAAAAGTATGAATAGGTGAAAATGTCAAAGAAGTTTTGATAAGTTGAAAGCATTCTTAGCAAGGGGCTCCGGTTCTTACTCGATCCGACTGCGGTAAGATATGTGATCTTTAGTGATGGGCCACTAAATGGACTTGGATGTGTCCTAATCACGAGAGGGTAAAAGTGGTAGCACATGTGAGGCGGTTGAAGCAGCGTGAAAGAACTTCACCACACATGATTTGGAATTAAGCATAGTGTATTTGTCTTGGTGGAGACATTATTTGTATGGAGAAAAGTGTTTCATCTACAATGATCATAAGAGTCTTAAGTATTTGCCCTCACAACGAGAGCTTAATTTGAGACAACGTAGATGGATGGAGTTGATAAAGGATTATGATTGTGTGATTGATTATCACCTAGGAAAAGCCAACGTAGTGGCAGATGCTTTGAGCAAAAAGTCGATGCAAACGCTTCTAGCGTTGAATGCCCATTTGTCATTATCAAACGATGGTATAGTCATGGTAGAATTGATTGCGAGACCGAATATGTTAAACCGAGTTCTAGAGGCACAAAAGAATGATGAGAAATTTTCTGCCATAGTGAAACAGATTGGAGATGGTAAAGAAACCGAGTTTTAGTCAAAGGAGTATGGAGTTTTGTACTATAAGGATCGGGTTTGTGTACCCGATGGTAATGATTTGAGGAAAGCCATACTTGAAGAGGCACATAATGGATCTTTGTCTACATCCAGGTAGCACAAAAATGTATCAAGATTTGAAAATGTCATTCTAGTGGTCCGGAATGAAAAGGAATGTTTCAAAATTTGTAACCAAGTGTTTGGTGTGTCAAAGAGTAAAGACAGTGCATCAAGTTCCTTCGGGATTATTGCAGTCTATCAAAATACCAGAGTGGAAATGGGACTGGATCACCATGGATTTTGTGGTTGAGTTATAAGTAACGGGGAGGAGCGTGGCTCGGTTGGGTCGTAGTGGACCGATTGACCAAGTCAGCTCACTTCCTACCAGTGATAACCGACTATTCACTTAACAAGTTAGCAGAGTTGTATATCAAGGAAATAGTTTGGTTACATGGGATTCCTGTATCCATTATTTCAGACCGAGATCCGAGGTTTACTTCAAGATTTTGGGGAAAATTGCAAGAGGCTTTAGGCTCTTGACTGAATTTTAGTACAACATTCCACCCGCAGACGGATGGTCAATCAGAAAGAGTGATCCAGATTCTAGAAGATATGTTAAGGAGTTGTGTGATCGACTATGAGGGTAGTTGGGATCAACACATTCCTTTAATTGAATTTGTATACAACAACAGTTTCCAATCAAGTATTGGAATGGTGCCTTACGAGGCTTTATATGGAAGAAAATGTAGAACACCGTTGTGTTGGACGGAATTGAACGATAAGAAAGTGATTGGCCCCGACTTGATACAAGAGTGAAGAAAATTAGAAAATGATTAGAAAGATTGAAGAGTGACCGATGGGCAAATCATAATGCTGACATGAAAAGAAAAGATATTCGATATGAGATCGGCGAAAAAGTGTTTTTGAAAGTATCGCCTTGGAAGAAGGTGATGAGATTCGGGAAAAATGGCAAGTTGAGCCCTAGGTTTATTGGACCATATGAAGTAATCGAAAAAGTGGGTCCAGTGGCATACAAATTAGCATTACCTCCGGACTTGAAAAAGATCCACAATGTTTTCCATGTCTCGATGTTGAGGAGGTACCGATCTGATCCATCGCACGTAGTCTCTTCGGATACAATTGAGCTTAGACCGGATTTGACATATGAAGAAGAACCAGTAGAGATCTTGGCTTGGGAAGTGAAAGAATTGTGAAACAAGAAGATTCTGATAGTCAAAGTGTTGTGGAGGAAACCTGTGAATCGAAGAAACCACTTGAGAAGTGAAGAAGCGATCGCGACGACAATATCATATTTGTTTAACTAAGGTAAATTCGAGGATGAGAATTTTCTTAAGTGAGGAGAGTTGTAACGCCCAAAAAAATACCTAAAATTTTTATAATAATTTTATTTATATATTAGGGTATGAATTGAGTCAAACATGGGTTTTAGGAAGCGATGGTGTTAAATAGTGAAATGTGAAATGAATATGTGAGCATATGTTAAATATTATATGCTAAAATGAGAAATAGATTGAACTTGGAAATAAACCTAAGTGAAAAAGGGCAAATTTGGAAATTTGTAAAATGAGGACCTAAGGGTCAAATGATAAGCTTAAGTGCTAATGTGAAATAAATGATAAGTGAATGTGCAAATAAGGAGACTAGTAAGCTTTAAGTGAGAAAAAAAATGGAAAATGGGATTTAATGAAAGAGCTAAACATGACCTTAAGAGAAATAAGGGCTATTAGACCACATTTGGTCTTGGAAGAGCACATTTGTGCATTTTTATTTCAAAAACGTTTTGGAGACAAGAGAGAGGGAGAAAGCTAGGGTTTTGTAAGAAGAAGTGATTTTTAGTGGGAGATCATCCCCATTCTTTGCTTCTAAGTGATCAAGCATCTTGGGTGAAGAAGATTAAAAGGAATTTAAAAGTAAGAACCAAACCCTAGATTTCTTTAAATGATGTTTTGGTTAGAAAAACCCTAATCCATCCATGGGTTTTGCTCATGGTTGGTTTAGGATTATATTAGGATGTTATTAGGGTGATTCCATGATTTATTTTGGGATTTTGAAGAGTTTTGAAGAAAAATCGCAAAAATGAGCAAACCGTCTGGGCATTTCGAGGCCCACATGCGCGGCGGCATAGCCCTCTGTACTGGCGTGGATGCCTCGAGTGGTAGTAGAGTGCCAAAGGGCACCCTCGGTGCAGCCGCGATTGCTACGCCAGGCATGAACCTTTGTTCACAACGAAATTTTTTGGATTTTTTTTTTTTTTGTTAGAAAGTCTCGTATTCGTAGATAGTTTAAAGACCTGCAACAATGATTAATGGGGTTCAAATAAGGATAAACTAAATGAAGCGTGCATTACCTCTTAGCCTTGGCAAAGCTTCACTTTGCCTCGACGATATTCGTTTAGTATAATTAATTGTTCAACCACTAAGAGTGAAAATTTTGTATTTGATAGAGTCGGGTGAAGCGACAACTGACCTAGGAGGCGGTATCGAGAAAGGGACAAGGGATCAATAAATTGAGTGCATTATGTTCTTTTGTGACTTAATTCTCATTTCAAGTTATATTTGTTAAATATATATATATATATATATATATATATATATATATATATATATATATATATATATATATATATATATATATATATTGATTTGAATTATTAGTATTCGAAATGTTTGACAAATATTTGCATGTGCTTGTGTATTTGAACTATAAGTGAATTTACTGTATGTGAGTAAATTGATTTGAAATGTATTATTAGATAGTAGGCAATGGGATTCTGGCGGTCGTCATGGAGGTAGTAAATATTGTTCAATGTGAAATCACATTATTACTGAATGACAAACATGACAGGATTCACCAACTGAATTTGTCGTGAATGTTGACTTCTATATTCATATGTGCGATTGTAATATTGAATGTGAAAACACATTGCTACTGAATGACAAACATAACAGGATTCACTAAGCGAGATACATTTGTGAATGACTTCTATAGTCATATGTGAAGTGTAATGTTAATGTGAAATCGCATTCTTCTTGAATATGAGCATAGCGATTCTGACTGAATACGTAGTGAATGTGACTCTATAGTCATATGTGAAATCGCAAACCGAAAAACAAACAGTATTAAAGTGTATTTGTATAAGTATCTTTTACATTAGGATAGACATTGTATAAAGCATTATTTTGATAAATGCATGATTCGTATTGAGGCCCAGAAATGGAATAGAGAATTGTATAGAACCACTAAGCATGAAAATGTGGCGTATTGTTCTTAATCAATGGCTTGGTCTTAGAGGTGATCATAGACGGTGATTGAAACGGACCCAAGGTTGAGGCTGAGTCGTTCGGAAAGTTCCGCAGTATGCTCCGTCACATGCACATCATACCATTTTGACATGATGTTGTTTATAAACAAAATTGACTCACGAAATTATTTTGTTTTTATGGCGAATCGATTTTGGATATTATGTTGTAAACGGCATAAAATGCCATTTTTGGTTAAATGTATATTTTGTAAAGGAATTGCATTGAATTTGTAAATGTTTATGGAAGCACCCAGTGAAGTGCTTTGCAAAGATTTAAGAACAAAAACGATTATATTAATGAAATGTATTTGATAAAAGTCTTCGGTCGGGCGTCCTCGGGGTTTCGGTCCGTCTGCCAAAGCGTCGGGCAGACTCGGGGTCGCTGCAACCGAATCATATCTGTGCTACTCTCTACAAACAGCTTGTTGGGAGTCTAATCTATCTCACTGTTACTCGCCCTTATATTTCCTATGCAGTTCATGTAGTCAATCAGTTTATGGCTACCCCTAGATCTCCTCATTATCTTTCTGTGCCGGGATTCTTCGATGTCGAAGACATATATTTCATGGTCTTCATTTTTCTTCCCATTCTTCATTAACTCTTTGGGCATATTTAGATGCAGATTGGGCAGGTTATCCCACTGATCGTCGATCTACTACAGGATATTATTTTCTTTTGGGTGGTTCTCTTATCTCTTGGAGAAGCAAGAAACAAACAGTCGTTGCTCGTTCGGAGCCAGACGGAATATAGAGCAACGCCGGCTACTCTGGTGAACTTGTTGGATTCGTTAGTTTTCTGGGATGCGGTGTTGGCGTTCGACCGCAGAGCTAAGCTTCAGCGTGATGTCAGTGCTATTCAAATTGCTCATAATGATGTCTTCCATATGAGAGCGTGCTAAACATATTGAGATTGATTGTCACTTCATTACGTTGTCATCTGCTTCAAGAATACGCTCGCGCTTGATCTGTTCGCTCTCAGATTAGTCGGCTAATATCTTCGCTGAAACCCGCACTTCCTCTAGGAACTTTTCGAGCTTTAGCTTCCAAACTCAGAATGATTTCTCTTAAACCACCATGAGTTTAAGGGGGGATGTTAGATTATTATATTATTAGATTTATTTTGTATTTTCCTAAGATTGTAATTTGTATTTTCCTAGGGTTGTATAGCCTAGCCTATATAAGGCCTCCTCTTGTACTTGTGATTTACCGTTTATAATGTACAAAGACTCAAGTCTTTCTTCAAGAAGAATGTTAAGTCAACTGCTTGCACCCCGTCAAACAGGTGTGTGTCCTTTGGCGCACATATCTGGTGCCTGGCCCATCTGGCCTTTACCATTTCCTCCCACTGTGTCTCGAGTCTGCCTTGCTCTCGATCAAGGCATGTTAGACACCCATGCTCAAGGTCATCCTACTATGCCATGCACTACCAGTAGTGTCTTGAGTCGTTGCAGCATACACTGCTCTCAATGTGTCATCTTGTTGCATCCATGTATGTCAATCCCACATGCACTAGTCTTGGGCCATGCTCTCGTGCCAACATCCAAAGGGGAAATCATGCCTTATGTCGTTGCAGACACAGAGGCATTTCATGCATGTCCAGGCGCCCATGCATAAGTTGTGTCCTTCCGCATATTGGCACAAACCTTGAGGCATGTCTAGGCGCCCATGCTCAAGGTCATCCTGCTATGTCATGCACTACCCATGGGTGTGTTGCAGCACACACTGCTCTCAATGGATCATCTTGTTGCCATGTATGTCAATCCCACATGCACAAGCACAAGTCTTGGTTCATGCCCTCGAGCCAGCATCCGAAGGAAAGTCATACTTTGTGCCATTGCGGCCACAAGGCACACCATGCATGTATGCCATCCTGCTTCCCCCGAGTCCACATGAGCTTTCCTTCCCATGGGACTAACCCATCTCACTAGCCATACCATGGTTGAGTGTTGTCATGCTGTTCCTTTCCAGTTATAACAAAATTAAGACAGTTCTCTCAACTAACTTGATTAGAAAGTGGAGTATGTCTCATTTGCAAAATAAACCAACAAACTCAAATGAAAGCAAAAGAATAAAAAAAGGAGAAACTGAATACACTCCATTATAAGAATCAAACTGCAACAGGACTGGGGATGGTGCCGAAATAATATTGTAGGGGGCTAAAGAATTGCACTACCAGTTTGACCATCTACAGTATCCTAAACAGCTTTGAGATATTATAATATCACCACAGAAAAAAAATAGAACTTTGATGACTACTACGGGCTCCTGGAGCAAATGGATCACATTATTTTTGTCTTCTCAGTACACTGCCCGCTGTGCATGGCTCTAAACGACAGATTCCATGTTTTTACCTTAATCCCATGGTTAGAGCATCAATATTAAAATGGCCGGATATGGGAAGGGAATGGGTTTGAGTCTCAACGAAGATAGTTTATTATATTGTATTAATTAAAAAGTGTTGGAAAAAATAGGTTTGAGCACAATAAATTAGCTATCTTTGAGCTAAAATTTCAATGGATCCTACAAACTCTTTTCGGTGGGTCCACATGAGAATGTGTTGTCCTCCATAAGGAGATAAAAATTATATATTGAGTTGCTCAAAACCATTAAGGAGTGAATTAGAAATTGTCTCCAAACACCACTCCTTGAAAATGGTAACTAAAGGTTTAAGTTTGTGAAAAATCTTTTGTCTCACATCGGATGGGAACAAGACTTTTAAAGGGTATATATACACCAACTTTGTAGTTGGGTTTGGGCCCCAAGGGGTACCCCAGTTTTGTGGAAGGGGGAGGACCTAGCTCATGCTTGGTTTACCACATAAGCGCGCGTGCCGCCGCTGCCGCTGCCCTGCCCCGCACCCAACTGGGCTCAGGATGTATATATCCTTAATTTTTTAAACTTGAAACAACAAAACGCTGCCGTTTTGCGAGGGTACCATTGGGAGTCTAAAAGCAGCATTCGTTTGTTGAGGCGAGATGGACGCCTTCTTCTCCCTGACCTTATTTGTAATGCAGGCAGTCCAATACCTAGTCAACTTCGACATGCAGAGCAGATCATGAAGCGAGTGTCTATAAATAGGCCATTCATTCATTCATTTGGAATTCGATTCATTCATTCATTTGATTATCATCTTCGTTTGAGGCTGAGTTCACATATGCGGTTCGGCTGACCCGACAAAAAGGAATGCTTTCTTTATTGTTGGGAGAGATCATTTTATCTTGGGAGGCAATTGCCAATAGCTCGAAGCACCAGTGCGAGGGTAATAATTTGTCTTAAGGAGATTGTGTCCAACACAAGACTTGATCGTTCCCGATTACTGCAAATAGATTCCTAATTGTTGCTTTAAATTGGTTTTTTCTTTTCTGTTCTATTTACATCTGATTTCTGAATTAATTTCTAACAAACTTAAGACAAATTAGTTTATTTTAAATATAGATATCAGTTCTAGAATATAAAACTGTTGCACTGTATTAATTTATTTTAAATATACATATCAGTTATGGAATACGCTACTATTGCACTGAATTTATTTATTTTAAATATAGATATCAATTCTGGAATACAAAACTATTGCACTGTATTTATTTATTTTAAATATACACTACAGTTCTATGTTGATGATTGAATATGGGTTTTTGGTTCACTCAATTTTAACATTGTTTAGTTACGCTATTTACGTTTAGTACTCATGGTAGTTCGATTTTCCTTAAAATCAATATACTGTCTATTCTGGTTTATGCAAGAATTACAGAACTTCTACTGCACTGTTTCTTTTAATATTGTTTTTAGTTCTGTTATTTCTTAAAACAGTAATCTGTTTGCTTTAATACTGTTTTTATTTTTTGCAAACAGAATTTGGCTAAGTCATATTTTTTAATTTTAATATACTTTTGCAAAACGAGTCGGTTCAGTAGATAGCTCTCTTGATTCTCTACTCCCTCTTGAGTGCCTCCTCAACTTTGTTATGGCATGATATTTGTGAGTCATGGAGAAGCGGAGAAAAGAAGTTTAATGGGACTGAATTCAAAAGGTGGCCACAAAAGATGTTGTTCTACCTGACCACCTTGAATTTGGCCCGTTTCCTTCAAGAGGATGTTCCCGCATTGAAGGAAAATGAAACTGATAGGTAAGTGGTTGTTGTTGTGGAAGTATGGAAGCATGCTGATTTCTTGTGTCGCAACTACCTCTTGAATGGCTTGGACAACACACTGTATAATGTGTATTGCTGCCTTCAATATATGAGAAGCTGTGGGAATCCTTGGACCAAAAGTACAAGGCGAGGATGCGGGACACCGAGAAGTTTGTAGTGGGAAAGATTCTAGACTCTGAAGATGTGATTCCAAGACGGTGATCATCGAGTTCAGATCTGTAAGTGATTACGCATGACATACATGCGAGAAAAGATCTCTGGAGTGAATCCTTCGAAGTGGGTGCAATTATTGAAAATTATACCACTATGGAAAGAATTCAAAATTACCACAAGCATGGCGAGAAGGAAATGAGACTGAAGACTTGATGGTGAGGCTGAGAATGAGGAAGACAAAGGTGCATACGAGAAGAAGAGCGAGAACAAGGGCATCATGGAATCAGGTAATGTTGGAACAAGGTAGACCTCCACAATAACAAGAAGAGGAAGCACAATATTGTCCTAAGCAAGGTCTACGAAAAGTTCCAAAGCCCGAGTGCTATGTGTGCAACAAGCAAGGGCGCGTCTTGGGATTGTCATGGTCCTTGAAAATAAGGGAATCCAGAAGAAGAAATGCCCCCTCGAAGCAAATGTGACTGAGTAGGCGATGTCTCATACATGAACCTCTCGGTAGTAGTCTCAGAATTGAACTTCATTGCTGCAATACCAAGGAATGGTGGGTGGACATAGGGCTACTCATCATGTTTGCTCGGATAGAAGATGTTCTCATCATATCAAACCATAAGATAATGGAAACTGACTCTTTATGGGTAACTCCTCTTCTTCCAAGGTTGAAGGCCAAGGGAAGGTAGTATTGAAGATGACAGTGGGCAAGGGAACTACTCGACAGTGTGTTGCATGTGCGAGAATTGAAAGAATCTAGTGTCTAGATCATTGTTGAGTAAGAGAACTTCAAGTTGGTGTTTGTCTCGAACCTTCATCCTCCTGCCAAAAATGGGATGTATGTGGGGAAGGTACACTTGAGCAATGGGCTCTTCAATGGTCTCTTCAAGAATGTAAGATGTAATGACTATTGTACCTTCTATTAAGAATATCAATTATAGAACCGTCATACATATATCTTGAATCTTCAAATGTGTGGCATAGTGGAGACTAGGACATATTTAACTATGATACATTACTTGCAGTTAGAAATTAATATGGAATGTTTGACTAATTTCAAATAAAGTCCAATCATAAATGTGAGATTTGTGGAATCTAGCTTACAGAACTATTTTCAATCAATTGAAAGAAGTAGTGAACCTCTAGAATTAATACATTTAGATATCTGTGATCTGAAATTTATTCAAATGAGAGGTGGTAAGAAATATTTTCTTACATTAATTGATGATTGCACAAGATACTGTTATGTTTACCTATTGAGAAGTAAAGATGAGGCATTGGAAATGTTTTAAACATTTCAAGAATGAGTGGAGAACCAACTTGATAGAAAAATCAAGGTAATAGAAGTGATAGAGGTGAATATGAAGCACCTTTTGGTGATTTTGTTCACGAAATGGTATAATACACGAGCTCTTGCCTCTATTCACCTCGACAAAATGGGGTTGTTGAATGTAAAATGAACTTTAAAAGTAATAGTGGATACATTACTATTAAGTTCTAGACTACCTCAAAATTTGTGGGGGGAAGCAATTCTTTCCGCAAATTATATTATCAACCGAATACCTCACAACAAAACCAATAAATCCCCCTATGAGTTGTGGAAAGATCGAAGACCTTCTTATAAATACTTAAAAGTGTGGGGGTGTCTGGCTAAAGTGGCGGTACTTACACCTAAAAAGGTTAAATTAGGACAAAAAACAATTGATTGTGTTTTCATTGGATATGCACATAATAGTAGTGCATATCGTTTTGGTCATAAATGAAATTATGGAATGCATGCCAATACTATTATGAATCAAGATGCATCTTTCTTTGAAAATGTATTCCTTACAAATCCACAGAATTAGAACTCAGTAAAGAACTCATGAAATCTTTGCCAATGGCGATAGTCAGGGGCCAACCAATTAATTGATGTTCCTAGACACAGCAAAAGAATTAGAACATCAAAATATTTTGGTCCGATTTTCTAACGTGTTTGTTAGAAGATGAGCCTCAAAAGCTTTAAGAGGAGCGATAATAGAACTAAAGCTCCCTATTGGAAAGAAGGTATCTTGATGAAGTAGAATCCATCTTCTTGAAAATCATGCGTGGGAACTGGTGGATCTTCCCTTGAGTTCGAAACCTGCAGGATATAAATGGATATTCAAGAATAAAATGAAAGCGGATGGATCTATTGATACAAATATAAGACGGTAGTTTATTAAAGATTCTGAGCAAAAGAAACTTGGACTATTTTGATACCTATTCACCAGTAACAAGAATATCATCCATTCAAATGTTAATAGCTATTGTAGCTATACACAACCTTGAGATACATCAAATGGATGTAAAGACAACTTTCTTCAATGGTGACTTGGATGAAGAAATCTACATGGAACAACTCGAAGGGTTTATTGTTCCAAGTCAAGAAAAGAAAGTGTGTCAAACATTTAAATCCTTTATGGATTAAACGGCTTGATTCGAGTGACATGAAATTTGACGAAATGTAATGACAAATGGATTGAAATCAACAAGTGTGACAAATGTGTATATGTCGAAAAACCGAACATGGGTTTGTCATTATTTGTCTCTATGTTGATGATATACTCATCATGGTACTTAATAATGAAGTCATTAAAACTACGAATGTTCAACAATAAGTTTGACATAGAAAGACTTAAGAGTGTTGTCGATGTTATTACTTAGGATAAAATCTACAAACATCGGATGAACTAATATTATCTCAAATCACATTACATTAGAAAAATTCTCAAGAAATTTAAACAAAATGAAAGCGGTCCAATAGAACACGTAGATGTAAATCTACATCTATCAAAAATAATGGCAAAAGCTTGCTTTCTGTGACAGAATATACCTGGCTTGATTGAAACGATGTATGTCATAAATTGTACTCGTCAGGACATAGCTTACATTGTCGACAAATTGAGTAGATCACATAAAAGTAATCAGTCAGAGACCATTTGGAAGGCAATAGTTAGGATTTTGAGGTATTTAAAATACCCAAAACTATGGATTGCACTACTCAAAAATATCCAATGATTACTTGAAGGATCTTGTGACAAAAATTGGATATCGACAAGACTCAAAGATCCACAGTGTTTATCTATTTACTCTTGGTGGTGGGCGGTGTCTTGAAATCTTCTAAGCAAGCGTGCATTTGCTAGATCCCACGATGGAATCTGAGGTTTGTGCACTAGATAAAGTTGAGTGAAGAAGCGAGTGAAGCCGTCATTCTTAGAAAGATATTCCAATAGCCCTGACACGTAATACAACTATCGCATTCATTATGATGAGTGATCAAGTGGTGGAAGAACGAGGAATAATATATATATGGTGGGATCTCGTGTATTAGTCAAAAGACATATCACAGTAAGACAAATTCTCTCTAATTATTATGACCATTGAATACATAGGTCGAAAGAGTCATTACGGATCTTGCTAACAAGGTTTGACCGAGAAGCAGTAAGTAAATCATCGAGGGGAATGGATTTAAAGCATATACAAGAGTCCATAAGTAGCAGCCTAGTTGTGGAGATCCAAGATCTGGGTTCAAAGGGACAACCAATTTTGTGTGTGTTGTGATTGAAGATCACTACGGAGAACAACTCTCATACTCGTTCCTATAATCAGAATAGTGATTCTCGGCGTTGAGCAGGGTAAGCCATGTGCTTGCAATGAGTTCTCTTATATCTTATTACAAGTGGGGTATGTGAGAATACCTTCCATGGGGAGTCACCTGTGAGTGAGAACTATAGGCGGTTCTATGGGAATGATAAAGGCTAAATTCTCTGAGGAGCACTCATGAAACCAGAGATTCAGGGCAAAATGAACCTGATCAGTGAGGAACAGATGTGTCAGGAAAGATTCTTATTGAATGTAATTGTCTTGGTTTACACAAATGATTGAACAGTTCAAGACATCATGTTCACTAATCAATCAATAACCCTGATAGCATTTCACAAATGAAGGTTCAAGGCCCACAGCCTTCCCTCTATCTGAGAAAATTTCCAATTGAACTCTCTTAGTGTTAGCATATGTCATTTGCATTAATTCGGTCAATTTCATTCATGTGGGGATTGTTGGAAAAAATGGGTTTGAAACATGATAAATTAACTATCTTTGAGCTTCAAAAATTTGAATGGGTCCCTAAACTCTTTTCAGTGGGTCCATGGGAATAATGTTCTCCTCCATGAGGAGATGAAAATTATATATTAGGATTCTTCCAAGCGAATTCAAAAAATTGAATTAGAAATTGTCTCAAAACCTGCGAAAATGAGTAACTAAAGGTTTAAGCTTGTGAAAAAACGTAATCTGCATCGAATAGAACAAGACTTTTAAGGGTATATGTACACCAACCTTGTAGTTAGGTTTGGTAGCGTGCTGTAGTTTGTGGAAGGGGAGGACTGGCGCTCATGTGGTTCACCACACGGGCGATCTTTCTTGAGTCCCCACCCCATGCACCGAGGCAAGACACGCCGTTGTTTGATAGCACTGTTGAGGCCGAATGGACGCCTTCTTATCCATGAAGCTGTGAGGTGTGTCACAGGCAGTCTGACCACTAATAAACTTCATGGCTGTGCAGCAGGTCATGAGCTAGTCTATAAATAGGCCATTCGTTCATTCATTTGGAATTCAATTCATTCATTCATTTCATTATAATCTTCGTCTGAGAGACCGAGTTTTGCACATATCTGGTTTGACAGCCAACAAAAAGGAAGTGCTTTCTTTGTGTTTGAGAGAGATCATTTTATCCTGGGAAAGTTATTTGCTTTTAATGAGTTTGGTCATTTTAGGTAACTCATCAAATAATGATACCTATCATTTTTTTTAAAGCTAAATACTTTTAATATAATGTAGTAAACTACTTCCACTAAGACTTGAACTCTTCCATTCCCCATATCCAACCATTTTAATGATACTCTAACTAACTGAATTAAGCTTATGAACTACCATTTTTAATTCATAAATGTGTAACTCTCATTTTGTTGTACTTCGTGGAATACATAAATGAAAATTCGATGCCATATCGAATCTCACGTGAATGCACCCCACACACATATACAATTACCTTTTTTCTTTTTCTTTTTTGTGAAATAAGACTTTTAAAAGACTGTGATGTAAGATTGAATTAAGTAGTTTAAGTCCCTTTAAAAAATAATTTAAAGCCATGTTGCATGCTCTTCCCACATTTGTTACAAAACTAAATATACAACATCATAATATAAGTAGTAAATATAAGATTAGGATGTAAGACTAACTAGTCTTCCCCACCCATGTTATGTTTCCTCAACCTCCAATTCTAAGGATTAGGATATATTAAAGATTTAATAGATTCCTTTTGTAGTCTATTTAATAAAAAACGTGAATCACATTAAAATTTATTTACTTTTTCTTATTATTAATTATAACTTATACTTTTTTTTATAATGCAACCACTATCCTAATATATTTTTATTTTTTTAAAAAAAAATCAACATTCTTCTAATTTATGCCAAATAGGAGATACTCAAGCTTAACAAATACAATAAATTATAGGTAACAACAATTCATATCTCATTCAAAAGTTATATTTAATTGCAACTAAATAACAAATCTAATCATCAAGCTACACAAGTTTTACCAATAGTACTAAAATTTAAAAAATTTGTTTACTATAAGATTAATAAAAGTACTGAAATTTCTTACTCTTCTTTCTACTTCACTTTTGTCCTAGGTACCATTTCACCAGCAATTCTGAGTTCTTTTGTCCCAGTGAATTTGAATAGCTCTTGACAGCATTCACAGGCTAAATTAGATTCCCATTTTTGATCAAAGGAAAAGAGAATCCCACAGTAGCAGAAAAAAAAAAAATTTGATGGGAAGGAGACAAAAATTGTTGGTATTTTCCAAATGCAAATTTGTTATAGAGGTGAAAGAGTTTTAATTAGGGGCCCCAAATCCAATTTCCTAAAACAAAATGCAGCCTTGGAATTCTTTTTCTAATTCCCTTTGCAAGCCAAGAAGGGAGGAGGGTTTGTTTGAGCCTTCTAGGATGGCCCAGGAGCATCTAGTGAAATCTTGTAATGAAGTCATTCAGATTGTCTAATGGCTAACCCTTTCATTTTCTTGCAGCCAAGAGAGACAACAGAAACATTAAGGGGCAACAAAAAAAGAGTTTTAATAATGAAATACAAAAGCAATTCATTTTCTAATTCCCCTAGATGATTTGTGACAGGAATTTGGTTTTGGGTTTATATCAGACCGGATGGTCCGGGATGCGACTTTTGTGAAAAGAAAATTTTCAGAAAAAAATACAAATCTATTGTGCTATATCGGCCTAGCCCCATAGCCCACAATTGATCTCACAAAGGGGTGTAGGGGCTTTCCCGTGTGGTATGGACTTTTCTATTCAAGTAATTTAATTAATTAATCGACTTCTTAGGGTTTATTAACATTTCTAATTGTCTTCAGTCATTTTTCTCATATTCATAGTAAAACTTTCTCCTATGTCTGTGGTTTTTCCCGTAAAGGTTTCCACGTAAAAACTAATGTTTGTCCTTATATTCGTATTTTATTATTGTGTCATTGATTTCAAATCCCCTTGCAAACTAACAAGCCAAGAAAGGGGGAGGGATTGTTTCCCAGGCCTTCTAGAATGCCCAGCAGCATCAGTGAAATCTTGTAATGAAGTCATTCAGATTCTCAAATGGCTAACCCTTCCATTTTCTTGCAGCCAAGAGAGAAAACAGAAACATAAAGGGGCAACAAACAAAGAGCTTTAATAATGAAATACAAAAGCAAATCAGAGTTCCACTCACATTATTGAAGATCATTACTTTGTTACAAATGTTATAACACTTATAACAGCTTCTTTAGAAATCATTCTTATCACTCTGTTTGATGATGTAGAATCAGAGGCTATAAGCCCTGGACATGTATGATGTTGATCACATGGGTACATAAATGTATACTTAGCACTTATAGTAGATATCCTTGTCTTTTTTTTTTCAGTAGGTCCCAGCCTTTTGCCTGAAGGATTTGGCAGAAGGAATGAGTTCTGGTGGCAGTTAGAATTATGCCTGTAAGCAAAAACAAACATTCTACATAAGCTTATTGAATATTTCCCCAACAGAAATATGGCAATGAGAAGTTACATACATATATGTATATATATGCTTATCTTGCCTTGCTAGAAATGTTTCTGGATTGCCAATCAAGACCTTCATCAAGACCTTCATCAAGTCCTTCCCCAGAAGTGGCACAAGTGCTCTGGATGTACCTGCATCACCCAGTTCCCAAGTTTTATTGATCAGAACAAGCAAATGATAATTGAAGTTCATTCAAAACTGAAAATTCTCTGATGATTCCTTAAGTTGTAGTTATAATGCCCTCTATTTGAAATGCAGACTAGAGAATTCATTAGTTGAAAGAAAAAATGATTTACCAGGGGCGCTGACGCACTGAGTGCAAGTCCATTTTGTCAGCGACTTCATAAGTGCTCATGGCATTTGGGAGATCTTGCTTATTAGCAAACACAAGCAATCTTGCATCACGTAGTTCATCCTGCAACAAGAAAAAAAGGATATCAAAGGTGTTCTTTTGTTTATTTAATTTTTTTGGGCAGACAATTTTTAACATGCCAAATGATCTAGTCCTTATGACATTAAGAAATAAGAGCTCCATAGTCAGTTCATGGAATGTGAAGTTTATGGATAGATATATTTAGTTTATCCATCCCTGTGAAATTGAAGAACATAAAATTGACCTCACTCAGCATTCGATGAAGCTCGTCTTTTGCTTCTAAGATTCTTTCTCTGTCATTACTATCAACCACAAATATGAGACCCTGAGTGTTCTGAAAGTAGTGTCTCCATAAAGGTCGAATCCACAGCAATTTATGAGAATTGAATTAGCTCTCATTAGCCATGATCTGTAACAATAAGATTGATACTAATTATTGTATCCAATAATTATCAGACAAATATCATCAAACATCATGCATGCATCTTCAAAGCTTTAATCCAAAGGATCAAGCAAAGTACCTTGTCTTGTCCTCCTACATCCCACACAGTGAAGCTAACATTTTTGTAATCAACAGTTTCCACATTGAAACCTATCCAATTAAGACGCTGAGTATTCAAAATTGTCACAAAGAACAGAATCTATTACTGGAAATCTTGAATCAACATTAAATCAATCTGCCAATTTAGAAAATTATGTGAAGACCAGTAACACAAGGCTTGTAAAACCTTTTTTTCAGTGACTAGAATTAATGTGTTTGTGCTCATGATCGGAGAGCAAGGGCAGGGGGAGAAGCAGGCTGGGATGTTGTCAGACCATTCCAATGGTAGAATAGTAGTAACAATCTCTCCAAGTTTAAGCTTGTTTAAGATGGTTGTTTTCCCTGCTACATCCAAACCCACCATCAGAATCCTCATCCTCATTTCTTTCTTTGCAAAGAGCATCTTCACAAGTCAAGATATTGCCATACCCATTTGGCTCTGACAGAAAACAGACACGAAAGGCAGCGGTTGTAGCATAAAATATCACACTGCTTGATTTCGAACTGTTTAGGAGTATATTAAAAAGCTAAATATGAATTTAGGAAAAATAAAACAAAAGACCGAATTAATAATAAAGTCAAGGAGTAAATTAGTAATTTACCCTTGAGGACAAAGAAATAAAGCCAAAGATATATACCCAAACTAGAATTTAGAATAAGTTTTTGGTGCAAATAGGAAAAGAAATGAGGACCAAGATGCAAAAATGAAAAGTTAAAGTCAAAAATGGATTTTTACTTGGCCAAACATAGCCTTAACTAAAAGTTGAATTTAAGTAAATTTGGTCTCCAAGGAAGGAAGAAAACGTGAAGGCCAAAAAAGGAAGAAGGAAGAAAGAGAAAGAAGAAGAAGAGGAAGAAAGCCAAGATCAAGCTAAGGTATGGAACTACATGGGCTTTTAAAGCAATTGTTTTCCATACGTTGCATAGTTATTAGTTGTCTCCAAACCTAGGGTTTTTGCTAGGGTTTCATTCTAAATAATAATCATGGAAAGTAAGGTGAATAAAACCTTAAAGTACAAGCAAAGTATAGAATCCTCCCTTTAAGGATGAATTGGTTAATAGTAAAGTAAATGAGTTAGGGTTTAGAACAAGCCCACAACTAATCATCATGTTTGGTTGTGTATGGGTCATAACCCATATTAGAGGATATGTTAGGAAATTGGAAGATTTTGAAGAACTATATGTAATTGAAAAAGGAATTGAGTAGAAAAGTGATCATAAGATGAATTTGAAGTGGTCTTGAAGTGTTTATGAGGTATAGAGTTGATAAGGGTATCAAAAATATGGAAAAATTGGTGAAAAACACACATTCTGGGCAATTTTCGTGACATGTACCGGTACATCTTGTGTTCTACAGTGTTTGGCCAACTTGTACGGTACATGTTGAGCATGTGCAGTACAACCACTGTTGTTCTGGTTTTTCAGTTTTGACTAGTTTTCATATTTTAGCCATAACTTTCTCATTTCTTATCAAGATTGAGTGATTCAAGTGAAGAATTAAAATAAACACCAGGAAAACCATCCATATAGAAATAGACATCGTCAAATTATGACTCTAAGTGGCCCAAAAATCCTCAAGTGGGACCATGTGCAAACCAAATTCTGGTTTCAGTGTTGAACATAGAAGTCAGGTTGTTTGTGGTTGTAACTTGAGTTCCGGTGCTCGGGTGGGTGATTCCAGTTGGAATAGAACTCTTAGAACCTTAGAGCTTTAAATAGAAATGCTGAGGACCTAGTGTCAAAATGATTAAGACCGGAAAAATGAGTAATACAAACTGTCACTAGAAAAATCGGTAAAATGACTAGTTGGCATGAAAATGCCATAACTTTAGTTTGGATGATCCGATTGGATTGATTCCAATTCCTAAGTAAAATAGATTCATAAAGGAATAAGAATATATGAATGAGGTGTGATTTCATACACATCATGCTACATAAGAATATGAAGTGCTATATGTAATAGCCATGAAACAAGGAAAATATAGAAAATGCAATATGTATAGATGGGTTCATAAAACATGAATATGATATGAATATAGGATATGTCATAAGATATGATAGAAATAAGTTATAAAGATATTATAAGATATGATAGGATATGTCATAAGATATGATAGCCTACAGTACCCGAATGATAGGCACATATGAATATAAGAGTATACGATGTGAACATATGATTGTCATGCATAAACGAATAGATGGAACATGATAGAAATATAGAAAGTATATGAATAGATAAAGACATGACAGTAATACGTAAATGATAGGAATATATGATAGTTATACCGAAATGAATAAAATGGAACATGCTAGGGAACACATGATAGAAATGCGTAAATGCTAAGAGCGATAGAGATAAGCGAATGACAAAACATAGGAATGAGTACATGTACATGAATGAGCGGGTACATGTAAATGATAAGAGTTATGAATATAGAAAGCGATATAGAAATATATGAATACAAGAGTGCATAGATGCCTTCATGATATATGATAGGATTTACATATACGATATGAAGACAAAACTAAATGATAGCAAAAGATATGAAATATGAAAACAGGAACATGAACACAGAATGTGAGTAAGATACATAGAATGTGAGTTATGAAAGACATATGATCATATGAGCGCCTAGGATCAAGAATGAATGAGTGGGCGTCCTGGTGTGCCCGGTACTCACGATTAGTGCCCGGTACTCTGATTAGTGCTCGGCCTCCCGATTGAAATGCCCGGTACTCACGATGGTGCTCGGCCTCCCGATTGAAATGCCGGTACTCGATTGAGCGCCGGTACTCGATGGTGCTCAGGCACTCTTGATTAGTGCCCGGGTACTCTGATTAGTGCCGGTACTCACGATTAGTGCTACGGCACTCCTGTTCAGTACTCCGGTACTCCTGCTGGTGCTACGGCACCTCAGTACTGTATTGTACCTTGGTACTTGTTATGCTAACGTCTGCTCATTTCTTATGATTGGTGCAGGTAGTCAAGCAGATACATGATATGAGGAAGCATATGCGCTGTACGATGAAAGTATGAAGCAGTTACAAGAACAAGAAGAAAAGTACAATATGACAGTATATGAAAAGTACATAGTACATGAAAAGTATATGAACAAGTATAGTATGAAAGCATAGTATATATGAAAAGCATATGAAAAGCATAGTATATGAATATCATATGAAAATATATGACAACATATGCAAGTACATAAAAGAGAAAGCCATATGAAAAGTATAACAGGAAAACAGTATAGGAAATGAACAGTACATGAATATAGATATATGAAAATAGTACATGAAGAGTACATGAATATAGTATAAAGAAAGTACAAAGTATAGTACACGAAAAGGATATGAACAAGTAAAGTACAGAAAGTAGATAGAAGAAAGGCGGTATATGAAAACATAGTATGAAAACACATGAAAACCTATGTGAAAACCTATGATAGTATATGATACGATAGTAAAAGTATAAGTCTTATACTCCTACGAGAGATATGAAAGATGAGTTAGAAATTCACGTAATCTGAAAAATAGAGATATGCTATGAAAGTATTGACTTAAGATACATGACAAGTACAAAAAGTATACGAAAGCACAAAGTATATGATAGAATAGACGTGCAAATGTCGTGAAGTATGTAATAATTAACAGAATCTGATAAATGATAGAGCTAGAAAGATGAAAAGACATAGACTAGAGACATGATATGTAACCTAAAAAGAATAGGAACATTGAAAAGACATATGACTAGCGTGAAAGATGAACACATGATAAGTATAGGAATATGTAAAGCATAGAAATAGGAATACAGAAAAAGTATAGATAAAGGATATGCCAAAGACATAGAACAGGTAATAGAAAAAGATTGACATGCAATAGGAATATAAGATGATAAGGAATTAAAGTTATAGAAATATGTTTAGATATATATATATAATGCATATGTATAAGCTTGTAATGATGCATCGTGGTGGTTGTCCATGCTTATGTTCCCCACTAAGCGTAAAGCTTAGCCGCGGGTGTTCAATCCGTGTAGGTACGAAGAGAGAGGCTAAAGGGCGGGACATTCATCAGTGACGGTAGGCTCAGAGAGATAGGTGCTCCTGAGCTTATGATCTACGAAGTTTGTATTAGAAATGTACATGTATAACTATTTGTATAAGTAAATGGGACTTTATATATGTGTATAGATTGTGATGGATACCACTCCGGTGGTAGTTCTTTTGGTATATGTAAATGATTTTTGTTAGTACAGAAATTGTTTGTATACTACAGGTACAGGTACAGCTCTGAGAAAGAATAGGTCAATGAGAGTCCCATATCAGTATATAGATATAGTATAGATAGTCTCGCGCCCCGGACTTCGGTTCGGATCCGCCAATCGGGTCGGACCGGGATCGGGGGCTTGACAACGGTGGTGATCCGTCGCCCCTCCGATGGCGAAGTTAGTCTTTTTCTGGAAGATTTAGAGTTTTGAGCGATAGTAATCTTGATTAGGAATCTCGTACCTCATTTGGTGTGACTTGCTTCTCTTTTATGGAGGGAGGAAAGAGGATCCGTCTTTTTTGGAGAGTGGACGATTTCTTCCCATAATGTTAGGGGAAGGTGGCTCTTATTTCGGGAAGGATGACTTATTCTTTCCCTTTCACGACCAACCACCCTTCCCCGGATGCGAGCATTTGCTAAGAAACTCCTATTCTATCGGAGCGGCGAGGTCGGTTCATGGGTGAACTCCTTGCCTTAATGTGAAGAGCTGGACGGCAACCGTTTGGTAGAGTTGCCGATCGGAAAAGTTAGCACTCGAGTTAAAGAGCGTCAGGGATATGAAATGCCGGGCGCCCGGGGAAGGATTGGCGGGATTTCGTGGTAGGGCGGCACGGGCTGATCCCCTTGGGATGCCGAGGCGAAGGGTCGTGGGCGTTCTTGGCGGTGGCTTGGGCCTAATCCTTTTGAATTTTGGGCGGTCGTCGGGCGTTCTGGGTCGGTTGGCCACGGGCTAATCCCTTTGGAGCTCTTGGGTTGGGCGGGGCTGGCGTCTTGGCACAGGCCCGAGTACCCTAATGCCCCTTTTCTGTAGGAGGAGAAGATCATCCCGATCGGAAAAAAAAAAAAAAAAAAAAAAGAAGGTTGACCGTCATATTATAGGAAACAATCTACCATTAATCTTTGCTTAATTTTTGTATTAAATTTTGTAACTTTGTAACTACATTAGATGCTATTGGATTATGCAGTAATGCGATCCTGAGATTTAGGAAGCGACTATAAAAGGCGGCCCAGGTGGGGGTGGTTATCTTACTGGTTATCCTCGTTCCATCGTCGGAGTAGGTTAATTGAATATTGCTAAGGTCACGGACTCTGAATGAAGGATGGCCCAGGTGTTCAATTACCGGGCGCCTTCTAGCAGAGGTTGGACGGTGTATGGTTTGAGTGGAGTCAGAAATGTCCCGGGGGGTGTTTGGGTGGTTTTAGAACTTGAATAGGGTTCAAGGACACCTCCTTCGGAATTTTGCAGGGATCACTTCACCTCCCCTCGACCTCATCCTCTCCTTTTCACCCCATTCTTTTAGCTTCTCGGCTTCTTTGACCATCACCATCTTTTCCTTCTTCTTAGCGGTGAAGTAGCGGTTGCCTTACTGTTTTTCTTTTGTATTTAGGATGTTCTGAAGCTAGTTTCTCATGTTGTATTATGATTGCTTGGCGAAGCGAAGCATCAACATGTGCTAGCAGAACACCTTTTGGTGTGCAATGAGTGTAGTTTTTATCACTTTTGTGCCTTATTGCAATTTTATGTTTTTATCTAACTGAGGCTAATTGATCATTATAAAACTTGTTAGCGAGCCGGTTTAACCGTCCGAGAGGAAGGCCCTTAGGCTTGCTGTAGTCTACCAATGCTACCAGAGTCTCCGGGCTTAGTCGTGATGGTTGAAATCCCGAGCAGACGATCGGTCATCGCTGCATTAAATGCGTCTGCAAGCCCTAGGCGGCGATATATATAGATAGGCATCATTAAGTCGTACCTATTTCCTTTCCGTGTTATTTTGGTTTATCTTCTTCCCTCTTAGGGACGACCCTTGCCCGAATAGGTATGCCTTGCGTTCGTTCGTGAGTCATCGTTGTAGGCATTCGCCCCTTTCATTCCACAGGTAACTATCGTCGCTCTTTAGTAGTGTTGGTCCTTGGTGGGTGACGGGTTTCCGGCTGTTAAAAGCCTAGAAGAGAAGGGACGTGTCTTAATACTTATTCGCCAGGAGCGGTATTACTGGGCTAGGGTGCTCTTTTATACCAATTGGGTATATCATACAAGTGCAATATTCGTTTTCTCCTCTCCTTTTGATCTACTTGTAGAATGGCGAGGGGTCGGGAGAAACTTCCACAAGTGGTCGTCCGGAGGAAGGTCGAGCGGCATGGCGGTGTCATTGCGTCCCTGACGATGGAGGAATTAAAGGTGTATTGCGAGGTGCCTGATAACATCGACCTTCGGTTGATGGAGAGGCGGATGATTCACGTTGGGTGGAGGCACAATGGTGTGTTTTTTGCAGGAGCATCTAGCGGCAGACTCACGGCTTTCGTGTCGGTCATAGTTAAACAATTTTTGCATTTTACTCGGGTGCCCCCGGCCCTCATCCATCCCAACGTGATTCATATTCTAATATGCAGCTACGTGCTGAACCATCTGTACCAACTTGATCTCTCATTGGTGGAGATTTTCATTATTTATTTCCTGAGCATGGGGTCGGGTGGCCGGATGTCCATGTCGGTTTTGAGCCACCTCCCGGGTGTCTTGGGCTTCTGACTTGCCATAAGACGGAGGCCCGAAAGGGGTGTTGCTAATTGAGGGTCCACAGGATGAGACAAGGTTCCCTAGAGCTGCTTAGTTTAATGTTCTTAGGTCTCAGTCCTTCCAGTGTGTAGTTGGGCCGGATCTAGATTGTCAACCTATACCCTGACGTTTGTTGTATTATAACGAACTAAGCCATGGTCATTCAAGTAAGGAAAGCTTGGCCCGAGGAAGGTTGTGGCCGTTGGAGAAATCGAGTTTTGAGGAAGATCGCCGACTGCGGAGGTTTCGGCGGAAGCGCCGGCCTCAGGTTCTGTCGGCTAGAGGGCATATACGCCATGAGGCTCAACAGGCTCCTTATAACCTCCGGTCATTCCAGATCCCGCTTCTTTGCCGGACGTTGTTGAAGGGGAGCACTTTGTTGTTGCCGACCTGCGGCGTTTGGTTTCTCGCGGCGCCAGCTCCTCCAGGGACCCGGCGGTCGAGGCATCGAGTCGGGTGCAAGGTGTTAGCAGCGCGTACGGGGCATTTACTTCCTCAAGCGGGAGTTTCGGTTCGTCCCTCCCCGTTCTCGGTCGGGGAACTAGAAGTGGTCATCCCAAGTGGCTAAACCCGCCCCCCGAGTAGTAAGGATCATGAGGAAGGGGGCACCCGGGCGACGTAACGCGCCGGGGTCCAAGGGGGAGGACTTTGTGCCTTGGGTTCCTGCCGATAGCGAAGAGCCTCGAGATTTGGAAGAGGAGAGGCAGGAGAGAATGATGGGGGTACGCCCAGTTGCCTCTGGCTATAAGAGGAAGAATGAGGTGATTTCGGCCGGCGGGTTGGATACGCCCCGTTCATGCTGCGAACCAAGCCTCACTGACTTACTATGGTCAGCACATCGCCTGCTTGGAGTTCGGGGGACGGGCCGTCATCATCCCCTGCTCTGCTTAGGACTAGAGCCCGATAAGAAGTGGGCCCGAGGTGGACGGTAGACGTCGAGATCAAACGAGGGTGATCCGGCTGCGCGAGCACTCCAAGTAATCCCACCTTTAGATTGGGGTGAGGAGCAACCAAGCAAATTGAAGTACATGCGGTCCAGACTACCCAAGCCCCACCGGCCGGACCAGGTGATAACCCAGATCCCTCCCCACGAGCCAGAGCCCCCGAGAGTGGAGGTATTGGCCCTTGTGGTGGAGGAAGTGAAGGACATACTGCACCGCTGGGAGCCCTTTCATCGTGGAGCATCCGCGGTCGATCGGCTAGATAATTTATATCCGCACATATATCGGGTGCCAGTAGTTGCTCGAGGTATGGGTTTTCGCGAGGATTATACGATGACCCTCCTGCCTACACCCGGAGGATTTTCCTTGATTATCGATGGCGGAATCTGGTCGGAATTGCAACTTCTTCTAGTTGACCGAGCTGGTAAGATAGGGAGTGTCGTCGAGTGGTTTTAGCGCTATTGCTCGTTTTCTTAGTTGCTAAAGGGTTTATGTTGCGGCGGGTTGCGTTGAACATGGGCTCGGCGTCACGAGTTTGGCTCCAGGCGGGGGCGCCGGCGACTAAGATTATATGTTCAGGCGGGAATGGCCAAACGGGAGATGCAGAGCGCCTCACTAAAGAAGGCTAAATTGGTGTGTTGTCGCCTGGAGCTAGAGGCTAGGGAATCTGCAGAGAGAGCCACCCGGGCCGAAGCTGAGAGAGACGCAGCGTGTCATGAGGCGGTGATGGCCAAGTTGGCAACTGAAGGGGCCGTTAATACCCGAGCACATATAGAGTTGGAGCTTGCTCGGGTTCAACGTGCCCTAGCGCTTGCGGAAGAGGCTCGCCAGAGGGCGGAGTCCGAACATGGAGCCACTCGGGAGGCGTTGGCCGTAGCGAGGGAGGCTTGTAAGAAAGCAGAAGAAGAGAATGGCCGTTTGGCAGATGAGAGACTTGCCTTGGTCATGGAGCTCGGGACTATGAAGGATGAGTTCGCGCATTCGGAGATACTGGCGATGAAACAATGGAGGCGAGTTCGATTCGGCGGCGACACGTTGTTGATGCGGCTATGGTTGTTGCGTTTCCGCGCCGCAAACATTTGCGAACAAGCCTCGAGCCGGATGGAATTCCGGATCCTTGATCCCGCTCGCTGAGTGTACCATCCCCCGCTACCCCCCATGTGACGCCCCAAACCCGGGGTGTTCGTTGACTACCCGTTAACGGCGAGAATCTCGTGTCTCAAGTCGTGAAGGCGCATTACGTAGTAATAAAGCGACCCGATAGGGCCCGCACCTCCATCTGACCCAATTATAAATTTTATACGAGGAGTTTTTTTACAATTGTTTTAATTACAATTTATACAAAGCGGGTCTTTGCCAATTTCTGAAAATACGAGGGCCATCTTAGCGTTTTCTTCGCCTCTAAAACCGGATCGTCCATCAATGCGTCTTCGATTACGAAGGGATCCGTGTGAAGTGAGCAATGCTTGATAGTGGAATTTCCTCTTTGGAGTTACTCTACATTAAGTGCGATGCAATGGCAGCGAACCTCTGACACATGTAATATATCAACTACGTGCATATATTAACAAAATTTAAATCCCATACATCATGTTATTAGTTTACAATAATAACATAAACTTAGCTCACATGGGCTAAGGCGTAATCCGGCAGTCCATCTTGGAGCGCCCCTGAAATCCACACAAACATGTTATTTTTCTCATGCGCGATAACCTGACACCACCCAAATCAAGCAAATCATGCAAGCCGGTCCAGTAATTTGTCCAAACATCTAAGGATTTCTTGCTCGGTCCAAATCTTTGGAAGGCAGAAACCCGAACCATCGAGACCTCGACAAATCCTGATAAATTCACATGCTTGCCAACAAATCCCTATTCATTACATAACCCTTGCCAAAAAGTAAAACAAGCAGAGAAAACCTACTACTCGGGAGTTTGCCTAACCCCCAAATCCTGCACTCCACACGCAGCTCTCGACGCTGGGTAGACTAACTTCTTGCCTCATAATAGTTTAACCACAAACCGATCTGTCGAGATCCTTGCAGGCTCTGACTTTCTCTCTAAACCACTCCAGCTCGCGGCCCAAAAATCAGCAAGAAGAGGCTAAGATGGTAGCATGATGTCTTCTCCTGCACCAAGTTTGCCTCATTAGGCTCGGGACTTTTCAAACCTATTTACACGCAGCTCACTCACTCAGCGATCTCTTCTCACGTGTCCCCACAGGACATAAATGTTGGTATTTGTCTCCCGCACGTGGAGTTCTATTCACACTCAAGATCCCCCACTTGCCACAGTCATCCGGACCCCACCGAAAACTAGATACCTACCCACCCTAATCCAAACGAAATTCGACAGGAAGCGCAGATTTCGCGAGACCATCCTTAAATCTGCACTGGGCCCATTTCGTCATCCGAGGTCTGAAAATCTGGATTTTGAATCAAATTACTATTTATCCTTCAGAAATTGATTTTCCGGTCTCACACCCCAAGAGTCTGTCACCGCCTAAATTGATCCAAACAGTAGCAACAGGAGGAGCATCCGGAGATCAAATTGATCAAGGTCTGAGAAGAGGCGGACCCTCGATAGGTCCGTCACCTCGTCTCTCAGTAGCTGGGGATTAAGAACCTATAGCCGACTAGATTTGAATGCTTATAACACTTTATATTGTTCGATGGTTGTATCAAATAATTTACTCTCATTTCTTTGCTATGTTGTTATGCCATCAGGTTTGCTTTTTTTTTTGTTGAGTACTCATTTGGTTGCATCTCGTGAAATCATATAGCACAGCCGACGGGCCATTTGTTTCCAAGTTGTTCGATAGTCACGACCACGACTCAGACTTGTGACTTGACCGCCTAGACGTGATCATACGGGCCGCAGTCGCAACTGCGCCGCCCGGACTCTTTGAAATTGACCAAATAGATGATCTATGTCGGGCTGGCGTGATCAATGAACTGCACAATAAGACATTGAAATTTGAATCAACAGGATGATCTATAGCCGGGCCAGTTAGTCAAGAACCGCGCCGCCTGGATTTTGAAATTTGACCAAATAGAGGTGATCTGCGCTTCGCCTGGTAGTCGCTTAATCGCTACTATCAGACTTTGAAATTTGACTAGGTAGAGGATCTATGCTTAGGTCGGGCGGTGTCATGGAACCGTACGCTTAGCTTGAAATTGACCAAATTGTAGGATCTATATTGGCCGGGCAGGTCATGAATCCCGCACCGCTTTCGACTGAAATTTGACCAAATTGATGTAGATCTATATCATCAGTCGCTGAACCGCGCCACCAACTTTGAAATCAATTACCAAAGGGGATCTATGTCGTCGGCAGTCAAGAACCGCCGACTTTGAAATTAAATCCACTAAAGGTGATCTATGCCAGCCGTGCAGTCGTTGAACCACGCCGCCTTGACTTTGGAATTGACTACCTAGGATGTGATTCAAGATGATGGGCCGCAAGTCGCTGAATCGCGCCGCCCGAACTTTTAAATTTGATCTGTATCGATATAAAGACATGCGTAGTAGATAATAAAGACACTTTTATCGATAACACTTTCAAGTGCACGGCATTCCACATTATGTGTAATGTATTCACTGCTTTGTCTATAGTATAGACCTGACTCCCAGCCGTAGATCACATACAATCCTCCCAGCTTGGCTGAACTTCCTACCGTGTCCGTAGTATTCTCAAAACTTTCCTCAGCACTCAGATCATTCAACAACACCCAAGGCTTCACCGTTTGTTATAAGAGTTTTCCAGTTGCGCTTGTGACAGCCTAAACTGTGTGTAAAATGTACCACTATGTGCGCAAGTGCACGCTGTCGCCCATGAATATAGTACTCACAAGACAGACATCATCCACAGGACAGTGTATTAACTACAAATGTTCGAATTTTTTAGATAATATCCGAAGAGATGATTTTGTGGTTATGCTTAGAATGATGGTGAAAGCTCCATCAAGTTTTAGATTCTAATGAATATCAAGAAGACTAGGTTATATCTCCCCTGCCACTTTTAATGACTATTTCTTCATGATATTGTCATTCAATGTATTTACACTTGTCAATGGCAAGGTGATCTTACTATATTTAGATATCCTCTCTCGAGGCATATCCGCCTCATCTCAGGTGAATAGAGTTGAGATATCTCTATTCCACCGCGCATTCCGAGATGCTAAATGTCTTAATCCCGAATGCCACCTTCAGATCGAATACTTATTTACCGAATCAACTCAAGGTCGCTCTACCTGCATCCCCTGATAACCTCATCTCTCGAATCTCGCCCATACAGATTATAGTCAATGTCGGGCTAGACATCACATATAATTAAACCATAGATATAGGCAGATGCGAACAAATTGATAACAATCAATAAAATAAAGATCCAAACTTTAATCCATCAACATACATTTGTTCAACATAACCCTAGATATATCTAACATAATGAATGATAGAATGAAAATGTTTAGTATTAAAAAACATCGTCTCAACCAAAATGAGAAAACAAGATAATCCCTGAGCACTTCTTCAAGTCCGTGTCACTCGTCTCGTGAATCGCCTTCGCTCGCACGCTCCCGATTCCCCCTTCGAGCCATTCATAGATTTAAATGACGAGGCAGATCTCGAGTCGACGCCGCTGACGCAACGCCGCGACGCTGAGACGCTAGCGGTTGAGACGTCACGATGTTGGCCGACATTGATTGGACAATGACCAACGGGCTGCTGACATTGGGACGTCACGACGTGGCAACCAATCCCCCGCTTTGCTCCCATTGCCCGTAAATGCTTCCAACAGTCGCTTTGTTCCAATGTTTCAGATCCAAACTAAACACTAATCCGTGAGTCTAGCCACAAAACTATGAAATTACTTATAAAATAAACATGAAAAGGAAAAACCGACGCGGGTAAAATATGAGTGTTTTAGACACTCATCACCCCTAGTCCGTTTCATGAATTCCAAGCAAGAACTGAATTCTAAACAGTAACACACACACCTTCACAGCATCAAACTAACACTAAGACAAAGGTTACAATATGTCAAAATGGAGGATCGCCAACTGACTCACACCGTACCGTTTGCTCAAGTCTCACAGATACAGATGTTTGACTGAAAACTCGCTGAACTAGGTATGATCAGTGTCTCAAATCATGGTCACACCTTTCCCAAATGACCCTATGCTTATAATGAATGACCTCCAAAGTGTATGCCTAGGCTCCGAAGACCCCAAACTCTAAGCTCACTACCTATTTGGGAAGAAACTAACTAGAAAAGGATAGGAACGCACCCATTTTATTCTATTAAATACCTAAAACTCCTAAGTACCTAAACAAACGTGAAAAAGACCTAGTGCCAAGTAGTTTTAGTTGAGTGTCTCAGAAAGAGGATCCATCAGACTCCCACCGCTGGGTTATGCACCAGCATTAAGTCTCTTCAACTTTCACCCCGAACACTCAACCAAACTCAAAGGCCCTAGGTCAGGAAAATCCATCTTCGTCCCATAAAGGCAAGGTCAATGACTCTACCGGGTCATTTAGGCATTAGTAGCTTCAAAGGTCCCTGACCGCATCTGATTCCGAATGGGTGATCCACCTATTCTAACTCACCCGACTTTGACTTTCTTTTTTTTTTTTTTTTTTTCATTTTATTTTATGTTTTTTTCGGTCAGCTCAATGGCAATCCTTCTTGATCGGGTGTCCCATCACTTAGATGGTTGAATTGGGTTTGTTTAACTTTCGTAGCTGGTCTCGACACCTATGCATACCGAAGGTTAGCGTAGTGTGCAGTACGATATGATCATCGAGAACAGTTTCGACACACCGAATGGTCTACTAAACCTTTTCCTGCACTTATTCAACCAATCACTGAAAGATCCAACATTGTACGCGCCCAATCATCTATGTCAAAAGCTTAATTCATCCAAAAAATGATCCGACTTCAACATGGCACATACACTAATTACTCACATATAATGGAATGACCTAACACATGCAAACAAACTAACACATGACTCAAAGAAAATAAATGGAAAAAGTAACTAACTATGTACATACAAACTAATATGCTTAACTTAAACAAAAAACACTACACAAATACTAAAACAAAGCATAACTAAACAAACAAAACCCGATCACTCACTCCACTCCTCTCTCTAAACAAACATCCAGCAATCCACCGCAAGAATGTAGAGGTGCGGACTTCCTCGGGATCAATGCGTGTGGCGGTGGTGTGAAAGGCAAGGAGCTGCGTCCGTCTCGTACCCCTGGGCCAAGAATGATACTCGATTGGCCAGATAGCAGATATCAAGACGGAGGGCCTCCATATTCGTGAGATTTAGGGACTTCAGGTTTCGCCTCATTCCAGAATGCATCAAGCGCTCTCAGGTGAGAGCACCGGGTCCTCGGATCTGATTAGGGACTGGATGGGCCGCTTCCAAGTCGTAGGGGTGGTGGTGGTGTGGGTGGGATGTAGGATCGCCAATGTCTCTTTAGTGACGCCAGAAGCCATAACGAGCCCGATAGTCATGCAAATTTCATCTCATCCGAGGGCTCATGACGAATCATAGGACCTCAGTCGCTGAGACACTGTGTGTCCCGCTGACCGAATGGTTTTATAGGGTGGAGCCAGTCTCATTATCGCCGAGCACCGCTTGTTTGCACAAGCCAAAAGATAAGGAAGGTGCCTCAAGTTCATTCGTCCCGCTACGGAGGATGGCATCCTCATGGTTCGCCAACATCAAAGGTATATCCCGTGAAGATGGCATAGCTGGGAGTTGTGGCATCGCCAAGAATGAGGCGGCGTGATGAAGTGAGTGCGGTTATAGGAATGAAGGCCAAATGCTTAGCCTTGAAGTGGGCGGCACAGCCTACGCACTACTATTGATTTTCCACTCACGACCATTTGGTGTCGTATAACCTGGGTGTCAGGAATAACGTGTGTTGATCGCGTGGGGCGGCTCGAAGGACATGCTCTAGGCTTTGTAATAGCGATAATTCGACTCTTTATGAAGCTCGACCAATCGCCCGCTGCGACTCTTCGAGACATGGGAGCGAGATTAAATGAAACTCTACTTTCCACTCATGTTCTTGGATGAGAGTGGATTTGTGGCACGAAACGCGCGCCATCCTTAACGCAATGGTGTAAAGGAAAAATCATCGGGGTGGTGAAACCCGCCTCATATGATAACAAACGTCAGTTTTGCAAATGAATTTTA
The DNA here is from genome assembly GCA_016808115.1 of Tetrastigma voinierianum. Classification (NCBI taxonomy): domain Eukaryota; kingdom Viridiplantae; phylum Streptophyta; class Magnoliopsida; order Vitales; family Vitaceae; genus Tetrastigma; species Tetrastigma voinierianum. The sequence goes on from JAEQBH010001681.1 coordinate 426,817, forward strand.
AAGCGATCGACCTCGCATTCCACAAACCAGCGGCATCTGCGTTGGCGATCGGGTCGCGGACCGGCGTAAGCGGTAAGCGATTTTCCTTTTACGGTGTGACCTAGAAGACAAGTGGTGGCTGACACCGTGACCTGCGCACACGCACCACCTACCGCTGGTGGACTTTATGCGCTTAGACCAAAACAAAGCAAACACACAGTGTGCACTAAAACGACCAAAACTACTAAATTAATATAGAAAAAAACTGCTATGACTCGAAATGAAATAAACCTAACAATACCACAAATGAACCCTAAAGTCTAGACCAACCGTGAATGCCGTGAACACTCAGAGACTATACTAGGCTGGGTGAGCAGTGTGGTGGGAATGCCACAATGACTACCGGACGGTGTGTGAAGCTCTGGGTACACGAGGCGTGCGGGGCTGCAATGTAGGGAGCCTGGTAGACGTGACGGGAGGCAACGGATGTACGCGGTAAGGCAGTGCGCCAAAGGCTAGGAGTTTGGTGGTGGTGGCCAATGCGGTGAAAACAAAATGGCCGTTCTTAGCGCCGCCGCGAGGCGGCATTCAGCGGCGTTGAGACGCGCGTCGCGGCGTTACGAAGAGGGTTGAAACCCGCGTGCGGCGTTTGCGCGGCGATCTGGTAGTACTAAGCGGCGTGGCGGCGTTGGATATGGCGCTCGCGCGCGTTCCCGAGAACTCATAAAAATTCCGCATTCGCGGCGTTGATTACTCCGCGTCGCGGCGTTCAGTATAAAATAGCGTCGCGCGGCGTTGGAAACCGTCGTGTGTGAAGACACTCAAAGTGTCGCGGCGTTGGCAAATCCGCATCGCGGCGTGATGAAGGGCAAATTGGCGTGCCATGACGTTGCGACTCAACGTTCGCGATTACGAGAGAAGGTTCTAAAATTTTACATGACGATAAGTTGTGAGACTCCCACTTAGTAATGCTGATACTCTCTGGACTTTATCTGCCTCACGCAAGACTTGATCCTCCACCGGTACCCTACGCGCGTTGGGTCTGAAAATATGACGACGGGATAACTAATTGGCCACTACGGCGAAACTATAATATACTTAAACGTCAACAAAAAACGAAGAAGAAATTTATCATCGAAAAACTAGAAAAGATGTAAAGGAAACTTGGGGTTGCCTCGAAGCGCTATATTTGTCTCCGTTAACAAACGACGCCAGATCTCAATATGCTGGAATTGAACTGGAAGATAAATCGATTACCGCCGTGCGGCATCAAGGGATGATTTACGCTTTGGCCTGCCTTCGCCACCATAATACATTTGTCGTTGGGTGGTGACTGCCGTCGCCACTTTCTCGGGATCATGTGTAACCATGGCCCACCGTGTAGAAAGATTTTGATATCTTGCCAGTGAAGGCCGGACCGCCAGGACTTCAGTTTCACAGGAAAAACTGGGCGGGAATGGAATGAGAAGAACTTGTTATCCGGTAGTGAACTCCTTGGTGATGTGTGGCACGCCTTGTGTTTAGTCTTTCCTTTTATAGTCGGGGCGTTTTCTAATACGCTTTGTTTACGGGTCGTCTAGTTCAACGAGTTGGAGCGGTGTTTCTCTGTGCGACGATGTATTATCCATATGACTGGCTGTCAGTGGCCCATTGGAAACAGTCACTCTAATTCCTACTTGGAAGATGTGCAGCTTTATAAACAATTTGAACTGACATACCAGAAGGGTTTACTAAATCTTAAATTTTCTGGTGCATACGTCTTCCATCTTTTAGACCTTGATCATTACCAGATACAGTGCGTCAATCTTCTAGAGAATGTGTACTTAAGTTTTCTCGATTTGATACCTCTGTTGTCAGATTTAATTTGGCCGTTGGGTATGCAAGGATGTCGATGACCATACCATACTTTTGCAAAACCTCAATTACCTTGTACCAAAGTAGTACCATTATCTTGTGATCAATGGGGGTTCCAACGTGAGAATATGTTCTTTGCGAGGTGAAGACCTGACCTTGGCATCATTCGAGATTAAGTGGGGATCAGCCTCCACCAGCTGAGACCTTAGTCATGTAGGATGTATAAGTTGCTATAAGTCTGGGAAATGGTCCCATGGAAATCCTATCCCCATAAATCAAGCAGTTCTACCTCCAAAATCTGGGATGCATGGGTGAACAAGTCCTTCTGAATATGTTTCCCATTAGTTGACATTTTATCCAGTGAGAGAAGCAGATTAGTGACATCTAGAAATAAGGTAGGCCCCGGTAAAACCAGTTAGATCTAACCAGTTGATGTTCTCTGTCCACCCAAAGTGCCCACCACCACGGTGGAGTGCTTGTGATGGGTTTAGAATCTTTGTGCATTTTTCATCTTGAGGCACACATCTCATATCACTGATCATTCACGATTACTGTAAAGATGTTTCTTTGATAGTAGTGTTTGAGTTGTGCGAAGCCTCTTTTTATAACGTGGATTAAATTCGAGGAAGGGATTCGCACAGCCCTAAATGGTCCACATAATCTGCGAGACCACTTGGGGCTGCCCTCTTTTTTAATAATGGCTAAAGAGGTTTCTCGTGCAGGAAATTCGTCATTCTGCTGGAACATCATCTGGCCCACTTCCCGGTGTGAAAGATGTGCACTCTCAAGTTTTTCGATTACCTTTCTTGTCTTTAATTTCTACATAAATTCACACACAGCAAAGGACCAGAATTAATGGGGTTTTGCATCACCTCTTGGTCATCAAATTACTTAATGGCGGAATAGTCGGTGTACGGCCTTATTTGCCAATCAAATATACTTTGAACTTGTCAAAAAGCAAACCACAATTTACCATGATTTCTTTCTACCCAGCAGTAGCATAATTCGATTTAGGCATCATTCAAAGTTCTACTAGCATAATAGATTACACAGGAAAGATTTTCTCTCGTTACGCCCAGGCCTCCAATCAGAAGTCGCTTCATCCACATGAGTTTAGATAGGAAGACCAATCGAAAATTTACTTGCCAAAACAATAGGCACAAACGACCTATCGCAGTGCGAGAATGCACAAACATTACTGAATCAAGCTCAAATCAGGTCACTTGGACTAGGAAGTTATAATATGTGTTTTTGTCTGTGAAGGTCGCCAGTGAGCCAGCCTCTCTGAATCATCATTGTACAGAAAAACCAGATCGCACTACTTGTGTGAGTGGAGGCGGCACAGTGTGATCTGTACACATCTACCTCCCCTCCTCTTGAAATCCGTGTCAGGACAAGTATATCATGCTGCTTTACCACCCCCACCACCATGCCACGTGGCACCCAGTGGTGCCTGGACATCTCTTCATCACGATCCCAAACTCTCGAGTTCTCTAGCAGGTTGTCAAATGAATTTCCATTCTTTGAAGAGTAATCAGCCAAAGATACCGATTGTCTTTCCTCCGACATTCTGAGAATATTGCCATCATACGCCGTTGAAAGTATGGTATAATACCGCGGATCGAGAACATCCGCAGCGAATGCGAATGTACCATAAGGACAAATGAATGTTGTCTTCTCCCGATCTTGGAGACTATAGCCAATTGATTGCTCATGGGATATCCATCAAAGCAGTGAAAAGTATTACGCAGGCTAATGGTGCGACATCTCGATCGGCAGCGATGAAATGATCTTCGGTGGCTTGTTTTCAGTTTTGATAATCAATACGAAGTGTCTCCACCTTTATTACAGACAGCGGTGGAATGTTGTTTTGGTCTGGGCGGTTGATCCACTCTTCTTGGCACTGATGACACTACTTTTCTTTAAAGTGAGGTCAAATCACCCAGGTATCAGCGTATTTAGAACCTTTCTAAGACTACACTGCTTCATTGTCAGACCCATTGACGGTTAGCTTTTATCTCTGCGCTTCCTTTGATTTATAATCCATCTTCTAATAAAATACGATGCATGCAGAAGGAGATGAATACCCTTTTACCTACATTTGGGAGACGTCGATTATGTTTGTGATCGTTCGGGATGCACCAATAACTTCTCACTTCCTCTAGATAGAATTAAAGATCAGACATATCACGGGTAGCGTAGATTCTACCCCAGTATGCATATTTCAAATATTTGGTAGGGGTTTTGTTCCATCTTGATGGTTCTTTCAATCAGATGGGATAGCGTTCTAACTCTATTGCCCGTGATTAGAAAATCTTTCAGATCAATCGAAAGAGTCCATCATTTAACATATTCTTCACTTCCTCTTGGCTCACGGGTTCTGGAGGCTCATTCCTCACACATTTGGGGCTAAGTCTCGAAGGGTGCGGTGGAGGGGACACACAAGTGACATGTTTACTTAGCAGCCTCTCTTATTCGTAAAAGTGACCAGTATCACTCCTAACGGGTGTCTCCAGCACATGGCGCTTCGACACATTGAACTTTACTTCAAATCTTCCAACGCGCCTCCAATTTGGGTTCTCCATCTGAACGTATCGATCATTGCTTTCTGCCGGAGTTGCTTTGAAAGGAAACGTGGTGTTACCTGATTATTGGTATTTCTTTATCTTCACTCGCATATCAACGATAAAATCTATGGAGAGGATGTTAGTTGTCGACCTTTACCAGAGGACATCTTCTTGTTATATCTCTTGGATTGCTTCAAAGAGATCACATGCATATTTGAGTTCTGTGTTGTCAGTCGGTGAAACCACTTTAATCCAGCGTTTACGAAATGGATAGGCTTGAATTAATCTTGGCACCAAGTGAATGGGGGCTCTCTCAAGATATAGCATTGCATTTTCAATGGGTGCAAGGGATAGGTAAGCTGGGTCCTCCAGGCTTTTCTGACATTTCCTCTGAAATATGCTTTTGCATTTCGTTAAGAATTGCTTGTTTGAAATCATTCAATCTTCTTACAGGACAAAGTATGCTGCATAAATTTTCTATGGGCATGCTCTGGGGCATCGATAAGCGGGATGTGTATGACTTTTGAACACCTCCATGAATTTAGTGAATTACTTATCAGTTTTATACTTCTGAATAATGAGGGTAAGGAATGATATGCTGGCCTTTGTGATGGAGTTCTCTACGATGTTGTTTTCCTCTGAAGTGTGCCCCATGCATGATCTTTCACAACTCTGTTGGGCCAGCCTTCTCGGTCGCCCATTTCTCCAGTGGGAGGTTTATCTTGTATTTGGTCTTTCCACTTCGATATGTTACTTTAACATATCTCTTCCATTCTCTTCTTGGTTTATATACAGTTATGTAGACACCGGTTGTCTTCTGTAATTAAGTTTTCCATTGGCCCATTGTGCCTCAAACTTCTCGGGCATAGCATCAGTTTGCATTCAAGTGGGTAAAACATTCTTTGCATGTTTGCTTTAGTCTCATTCATGAAAGCCAGGTGGGAGAGTTAACATCTGTATATACGAGGCTTGTTCCTGATCTGACTTTCTAATTTGGTTCACTGGATTAGGTTAGATAGCGTATTGTTAGATTACTCTGTACCATATCCTTGATTATTCGACTATTACGGATGTTACGATTATTGTACCGCCGGCACGATTCGGATCACGATAGCTGTTTCCCCCGTACGATTAACTGCGTTGATTCTGAGTTAAACTGGACACGTCTTGACACTCTGGGGTTTCTGGTGACATTCACATCTTTGTTGCGATTGCAGGTCATAACTCCCATGGGTTAATTACATGGATGGCGTTCCGGACGCTGTCACCTTGTTGATCGAGTGCGCACGCGATTGCAGTTGAGGACTTTGTTCTCTGTGCCACTACCGCGTTCTTGGGTGTAGCCTTCTCTCTCGACGATTAGTGTTAGTTTAGGCATCTTTCTAGTTTCATAAACTGTACCTTGGTTTTAACTTCAATAATCTTCATTATGACATCAAATCATTGTTCTAGTTGCATTTCTCGAATAAACTATGAGAAGATTGTGGACTTGCATCCATCCCGAATTGATGAATTGGTGGGCCTTCATAATATTGATGAAATTGTCCAAGCGCCTGTGGGTTCTCCCCTCTGCATTTGTCAAAGTATTGATCTCTTGCACAAAGTTACGATTTTGAAGTCTAGGAAGAACTTGGTAGATTTTGCACTAAGTCAATTTCCGAAGGTATTGGAATCTGGTGGGCGACTTGTTAGCCAATGTTTGGCGCTCGATCACCTAGTAGGAAAAAATAGCTGTGATGCCTCTGGAAGTAAACTCAGTTAATAACAATGTATATATGGACTTACCGGAGTTGATGAGAATGCGCCCTCAGGGTTCTCATGGTGAAGTCAATGGAACAAGATAATGCAAAAACATATCATCTACATTGGCCGACTTCAGATCGAGTGACCTTGTAGTATAAGGTGGTGATCGATGGTATCGAACTGAGTTGGTGTTGTTAAGCGAACTCCTCCCCAATGTATGAAGGGATCTCACTTCCCATTTGTATGCTGCGGCGAGTCCACATGGGTGTTTTCTAGTTCCTTCCATTGATTCCATTTAGGCCTCATGGTTAGTCTGTTCAATGCAAGATTTTGATGTGTGTTTCATGATTGTGGTTTCTAATCTCTGTTCACATTCTGTTCTAAAACATAATTCTGTGCTCAGAAGTCTTTTCTAGCTGGGATCAAACAAGTGTTAGTTAGTTTGATCTCGATGTCGCATGTACTGAAACACCGCTGCGATAACACAGTCAATGAGTGCCGGTACTTATGCGGAAAATAACGTGCTAAAAAATGAAATTCGAATGTATCTAATTGTACCAATTCTCTCTATATCAATCCAACTGGTCCCATGTTTATGAAACGCCTGCTCAGTGGTAGCGATTAATGTAAAATGTCGCCTATGTCATGAGGAGTACGTAGCCCCAGTATAGTGTACTCTGATGCGGATATGATCCACGAGACGGTGCATTAACTTTCTAAAGGTTCGGCTTTTGAATGTCATCGAAGGATGATTTTGGAAGAAGTAGATATGTGAAGTCGGCTAAGTTTTAGATTCTATTGAATTCACGGTATTGAAGACTAGGGTTATGTGACACCTTCTCCGATCAGGCTGATTAAGTCAGGAATAAATCGGGATACTCACGATACCACTACTGCTTTGTGACACCACTTTCAGCATACATGGATGACAGTGAGAAATTAAATCTTTTATCATGCCTCTTTACACTTGCATAATCATATAATGTTAAAACATTAACTTGTATTACATTCGCGTGGATTAAATACATATACAAGGCTCCAACGATGATGTTCAACATTTACAATATTTACATTAGTTTTCTAAATTTCATATACCAAGTAGACCTAAAGGTCTTCGGTGGGCACACCGTGATGCTGTGGCCTTTGTGTGATGTGGATTATACGTCTGCAACTTTCCTCTTTTGTACCTACTGCAGTTGAACACCACGAGTGATGCTAAACTTTCACAGCTTGAGTGAGATATGAAACTAATGAAGTCACCACACTTTTAACCACAAATGCATATAACACCTTATGAGTCTGATTCTTGTGTTTCTCGTATATAGCATCTTATCATATGCGGGTTTTCATTTTTATATCATCTTCAGGATACTTTCTGTGTAATCTTGTACTTTACTTCTCTGACTGTATGGCGGCATGTACTATCATCCACCCTGCGATCCATCTTCCCCTCAATCCTCTTCATTTTCCTTTTACCATATGCATCACGTTTCTTTTATGTTTCATGTTGTAAACCTTGGGTGAATCGGGAATACTATAAATCCCATAGGGACCAGAAGGTGCTATATTCCTTTGTATGAAGCGTGTTGATCATGTGAGAGCTTAGCAGTGACATAATATAATAATACCGAGAGTATCATCTTTAATCCAGAGGAGCGGTGGTGACCTATGTTATCATAAAGAAGAAAAATTGAAGAAACATTTTGTGTTGACCTACTAGGGACCACATGATCAAACAGGATCTAGCATCATCATTATTAAATTTGAGGTCGATTTCTAAAGACCTCTGTACGATATGCTGCGGACTTATTCTTTACAAGCTAGGCTTTGCCCGTCACTCCCTCTACGAGGTTCATAAGCGGACAGTCATGTCTGTATTTTATGTTGATTATATCATTTATTGATAAGGAATAAATTATTATGCAGATTCAGTGAAATCTTTGCTGGATATATACCTCTCTGATCAGTTATTCATATCTTTACATTTTTACTTACTTCATTATAATACTTAAATAACTATACTTCTTTGTATCTTATTGAGCTATTTGTATGATTCTACTCTGTCGAGTTCTAATATAAATATCTTCATGATTACCTGTCACTTTCTGTTTCCCATGTTTCACGGACCTAATATGAGTTCAATCTTATCAAGCTGTCTACTGAGTTCTTGACTCACATGGAGCCGCCGAGTCAGGAACACCCAATCGGAGTTCAAGCGAAGGAGATATGACCTTAGAGTTTGGGGGTCATCTCTGTGCGATCGGAATCTTGACGAGTTGGCCTGAGATTAAACGAGCTGCACTGGTAGCGTGTTGCCTTTGGTCTGACATCTAGTTCTCCTCAGGCGCATATGGATGCCCGGATTCTACCCATTGACTCAATGGAGCTTTCCATAGAGTCGAGAACGCACTTTAAGTCGAGGAGTTGAGCGAAGGAGATATAATTGCCAGTTGGAGTCATGCGTGATCGATCTTGACGAGTTGACACTGAAGCCCATGTGACGAGCTCATTTTAACTTTGGCCGACATCTGTTGCATGAGGTTTGCTGACCTCGCATGAGTGTCTTGACCCCTGTAGCATGGTCTAGCGACCTTTCTGCTTTGCATAAGTGACCTCTGCGTAAGTCTGGCGACCTCTGGCAGCGAACAACCTCTGTTCCTTGCCTTGACCTTGTTGGGGCGACCGCCACATTTGGGCTGACCAACATTCAGCGATGACCCCTTGTTGGGCGGCGTATTGGGTGGCGCGGCTGCGACGTGTGACCCGCGTTGGGACCCGCCGCGGTGGTGACCCGGTGGCGCGCGACTCGCGATGACCCCTTGTTGGGCGACCAACGTTGGGCGACCCTTTGTTCGATGGCGACCCGCGGCGCCGCAATGGGCGACCCTTCATTGGGCGACCGGCTGTTCAACGGCGACCTTCCCTTGTTTGTGACCCTGTTGTGTGGGCGACCTTCGTGGACGCGAAGACCTCTTGTTGGATGGCCTCACCCATTTAACATTGAGTAAAGACCCAACTTGGTCTCAGGATCTGATGAAATTCAAAGCCTAACATCAAGATTATTGATGTGGCTGCAATTCTGAAGGACTTACTGCCAGGCCTCTTTATTTCTGGTTTTCAAGAAACTCGTTCTAAGGTCCCCACGGATGCATATGTGATCGACAGCCTGGCGATTTTATCTTCAGGTTAACTTTTAGCTAGACCTTAACCTCAGGCCATATTTGGAGCCTTACAAGCTCTTAACTCGACCCACACAAGAGGGTTCAAGGTTCCCTGACCAAACCATACAAGATAGAGGGTTCTTAGCATGTATCAACTTTATAGTCCCAAAGCCCAGACTTCCATACTCATGTAATTTTACATACACTTATTCCTGTAATTCATACCAAATGTCCAGAGACATGTATCAGTATTTACTCTAAATTCATATTCTGATATCAAATTGTAGTAATTCAGCTTTAATATGAGTGTAATCTTTCTTCTTCTTCTTCTTTGTATTTTCTTCTCTCTTTCTCTTTCTTGTCCATTTATATAACTACCAGACCAAATAAGATATTTCTTTTGGTGCATATCTCTTCTATTGATCTTATCCTTTTTATTTTAAAACGATTCACTCTACCTTTATTATGCCTATATTGCAGATCAATTTATAATATTTTTACAATGGCATAAATCTTCTTTATTATTTATGAACATTAACTTATGCATATTCCTTTACTTTTGTTTTTATCTTTATTTTTATTAAGATAAATACCTTTCGTTTATTATACCCGAGCATGTTACAAAGCGTTAGGAGCCTTAATTTGGGATGTTACAACTCTCCCCCTTAAAAGGAACTCGAAATTCATACGGTCGAGTTGCGGATATCTTTGTGCTCCTCATAGTTGCCACGGCTCCAGTGGCTTAACTTCTCTCTACCATGTTGTTACGGAAGGAGCTTTCACCTAATGGTACTTGTTTATTATGTTCCTCATTGACGAGAATGGTCTTTGGCTCCTGTCATATGACAAATCTTAACTTTGTACTTGCCTTTATTTCTTTCTTTGGTAGTATGCGACTCATGACCAGTATTATCTGGAAGCATCGACACATGAAACACATACGTGTAATTTTAGCCCTGCCTCTGTATAGGAATTTTCTGTCAGTAAATACAGGGCCAATCGTTCAAAAATCTCATACTGGCTATGAATCTTTTTGTAAGATTCTGACTTGCCTTTTCATTATGTCTCTCTCGAATTTCCTCCATGGTGATACCTTTAAAGACCTTGTCCCCATTTATATTCAATATCTCTCTCCTCTTTGGGTTAGCATCGACTTTGTAGATCACTAGCCATGCTTCTTCCTCTGCCGAATATCTTGTACTTTCCTCTTCTGTATCTTTTACTATATGCGGACCACCTATAGGTTTAACTCATTCAATTACATTCGACCTACAGGGGTTCTGTTTGAGCCATACAAAGCTTCATATGGTACCATACCAATGCTTGATTGAAACTATTGTATAGGCAAGATTCCATCAATGGAATATACCTTAACTAAGAAAATTCTTGACCACGACCTGCGAGCGCTATGCCCAGGCAGATCAATCTCGTGTGCTTGTCCATCACGTTACCTGGGATGGAATGCGTATACTAAAAATTCGACAGTGCCTAAAGTGGCGTAATTCCTTCGGAACCTTGGCGTGATCGGATCTCTATCTGACCTGTGAATGCGGCACACCGCGCATTCACTTTCATCCATATAACCAGCTGTGAATCCACTTAGAATAGTCGATCCGAGCGTGTTATAAAATGGGCCGACTTTGTGAGCCTATCTACAATCACGAAACGAGTCATGTTTTTGTTGTGCAGGCTTAGACACAAAATCCAGCCCAGGTAATGTTATCCACTTCCATTGAGATTGGAGGATTTAACAAACTTATTGGCACTGGGTGTTCGACTTTGACTTACTGACCGTCAGACACTTAGACACATATTGATCCATCTCTTTTCATTCCACTACCACCAGTAAAAGCTATTTCAAGTCCACAGTACATTTATTCCACTCCCGGATCATGGTAATCTGCATTATAGACGACCTCAAAATAACCTTTTCCCCTTTGGCTCTTTGCCATCGGCACACATAATCCTGTCAAATCTGAGCTTCGACAACTCTCTAAAAGCTAGGTGTTGTCACCATCTCTAACCATCGTAAATTTTTACGTAACTCTTCATCATTTTTACGCGCATCCTGTCATTTTGTATTTATAAGGTTGTGTACTTCTATGAGTGATGAAAAACAACACAAAAAATAATATGCTGTGCCAATCAACATGTGCGATGTATCTCGATTTGCACCTACAATATCTACCCCGGCTTAAAGCATCGGCTACTATATTAACCTTCAGGGATGAAGTAATCTATGATGCTGATCCTAATCCTTTAATAACTCTAACCACCTCGTCTCAAATTTAACTCTTTACAGTGTAATCTTGAGCTCTTGTGATCCGGTAATAAATTCTACACTTTTCACAAGTATAAGCCAATTATACATACATATTTTTTTAAAGCAAACCTTCACACTTGACTAACTCTAGTCATGAGTGGGATAATTTTGTTCCAATGGCTTCAGCCCCATGGGCTTTCGCCCTTTGCTTTCCCATCTTGCATTAATCGCATCTAAACAATACATGAAGCATCACTATAAGGCATACTCTTTTCGGGTAAGGTGTGTAATCTGAGTTATGACTGGCATCCTTTATTTGTCAAACGCTAATGAACATGCATCCACTCAGAGCTTTATTCCTTTCGTTAACTTGGTATTGTGAGCTATAGTGAAAAGCCTCCTCACAAATCTTCTATAATAACCCTGGCTAGCCCAATTCCACAGAAAGCCCAATCTTGAGATCAGCACTCATCTCTAATGAGACCACAAATGTGGCACAAGATAAGAGACTTCCTTTGGCAAAAATCCATTTCTTGAAACAGCGTATCTTCTTTTTTCCCCTTAAATCTCTATAGACTATTCTCAAATGTTGTTCTTATTCTGTACATCCTTAGGGCTTGCAGGGATGTCATCGATAAAACCACTGACAAATTGATCCACATACAAGTTGACTGCCTACTTATTCATCAAAACCATGAATCTTTTGTGGGAGGTGCCATTAGTCAACCCAGAAGCTGTGTGACCAAAGCCATAATGACCATATCGGGTTCTAAGTGCAGTCTTCGGCATCCTTCCTTTACCCTTAAGCGATAATATCTACGATCGTAGGTATCTTGAAAGACACCCATGCTCCCTTAATTGATCAAAAAAAGATCTTGATCACCTCAGCGATGGTATGGCACTCTTTGTCACCTTGTGTGTGTGATACGCGACAATCGATGCACATCAATAAAGTGCCAGCATCTTTCTTTTCACAAATAAAGCAGGTGCACCCCAAAGGGGACACAGTCGGATAAGTCTTATCCCAAGTTCTTGCAATTGATTCTTTAACTCTTTCATTTCAGATTTGCAGACCACCTCACCCTGCGACCTTGCCTTCCTGTGCCATAGATTGTTCTAAGTACGATTTCTGGCTAAGTCCTTCTCTCTCATGTGGAGTCACGGTAACTCTTGGGAATACATGCGGAATTCCTTACCCCTCTTGGGATCTTTTCTGCATCGGCTGACCTCTTTGAGTCAAGTATCAAAGCGAAAGAATGTCTCACATCCTTTCCTCATAATTCTCAGCTTGCATAGTGGAATGACATTAGACAGTAGCGATCCAGTGCCTTGTACTATTACCTCCAGTTTGAGTCGGGCATTTCCGGCTTTTTACCGTCTTTTGTCCACAATCCCGATAGCTTCCGGTGCTTGAACCCGATCCATGTGCAAAATTATCAAATTATCAAAAACCTCAGGACCAGTGAGTTTGATCCCAATGAAACTCTACGAGTTTAATATAGCAATGGGGCAATTTACGTATATGCTGTTCCTCGTTTATTTTCAGCGGACTGATTTGTGCATGTCATATGCACTAATTCTCCTTTCTTGTTACCTGTCCAGGCCAGTGCTCATTTGCTATGAATGGTAGATCCGGGATCCCATTGATGCATGCATCTCTATATCATATAGAGAAAATATACTTCATGCCATAACCGGGCGTCAGTCCTCCACGAGGCCTTCATAGCATACTGCTTTCTGTTCTGCTGGTCACTAGGCATGGACGTCTTTGTTTCCAGACACTTTGCCATCTCAGGTCACCATCTTTGAGATGGGGCCACTACTGACTACCACGATCCAGGTCGAGTGGTGTGGGATCTCTCTACGCACTTTGCTTTATTTCCCTGTTCCTCCTAACTCTCGGGGACCATATGTTGTTTTCAGATGTCAGACTTCCTGTAGAAAACACCTCTCTCATCGTATCATGAAGCTCAGTGCCTTTTATGGCAATATGAGGTATTCTGCGATTTCTCACGTCTTCCCATTTGAAGCTTACCACATTTTCGTTATATTGGACGCACCATCCTGAGCTGAGGAACTATGTGATTGGTGGAGTTCTCTGGCTCACTTTCCGAGGGCCGAAGCTCTAGAAAACTTCTTCTTTTGGAAACCTTTCTTCCAGTGCTCTTAATTTGTCCTCTCTACTTTCATTAAACTGGACAGTATTTGACGATAAAATCCCTTTGTTGGCCTTGGAAGAGAATCATACCACTGGTGCCAAATACCTCTTGATGGAAATCAGCATGGGTCTCCTCAAATTTTCTGCAGTACCTGTTGCAGGACTTCAGTCCAGGTGCATGTATTACTAAGATGGCTAAATTCTTTTTTTCATGTTAGGCCCACCCTGATATAACTCTTTTGCTTCAAATTGAGTAGTAACTCACTTGGAATCACATATCATTGCTTTTATGCTCTTTTATTATCACAGATTCTGTGGACAAAAGATTCCCATGTCAGGGACTTGGATCCTTGGACTTTTAATTATAGTTTCTGAAATCCACTTATACCTCACCTGCAATAATTAGTGCATGATGTCTACGATCGGGAGGACATCAACCTCTTCTAATACCCTCTCTATTGCTCTAACCAGGGTCGGCTTTTCTGACTCTTCCAGCCTTTTGACCCATGGAGTTTCTCTGCCTCATGTCTTCTTAAAACAATCTGTGGAGCTTTAGGAGGTCTAGTGCTCAAGGCCCCGGCCATGTCTTGCGATATTCTCAACAAGAACTACAACGAATATTCAAGGTACATTACTTTCTGAAGGTTCAGAAACTGATAACCCTTCGTTATTGGGTTGACACTCTCGGCTGACTGCCGGGACGATCCATATAAAAACACGGGACATCCATCGTTTACACATTATGCACTAACCTGGGCTTTTCTATTTTGCTCTCTATTCCAGGCCACACTGGCTTAGGCTTTCCGAAACGCCTAAACCCTGGAAAACACGATACCACTCAATACAGCGTTTTCACTTCTCGATCCGACCCGATTGTGGGTCCGGAACTTAAATCAGGTTATACCACGATACCACTACTTTGTGACCGCCCTTTCGGCATAGGATTGTCGCTACGTGAAGTCACTCTTTTATCATCTTATAACCTTTGCCCACTTAATCTTTTAATATTAAACAATTAACGTATTTTGACTTCACATGGCGAGTTTACAAACTATATATCTGACTTAAATATAAATATTCAGCATTTGCAATATTTCGTGGTTTCCTAATTTTTATATACCAAATAGACCACAAGAGTCTTCAGGTAGGCTTTCCCTTCCAGTGTGGCACTTTGGCTGATGTGGATTATCACATGCCTGTTTTCCTCTTATGCAGTTGAACACGTCTTAGCTTCTGGCTTAGTGAGATAAACTTCTATTAAAAGTCCACATGCCCTCTGTCATATAACCATATCTAACAGTCGGATTCTTGTCATTTCTCATATATATGCACTTAGCTAACTTGGTTTCATTTATATCATCTTGGATATTACTTTTCAGTATAATCTTGTCTTTTACTTCTTGATGCATAACATGTCTCATATCATCCATAACGTGCTATCCCTTTACATATTCTCTTAACTGTTTCCTTTGCATATACATCATTTCTTTTATGTTTAAGCATGCGCACTGACACTTGATTATGGATCGAGAATACTATAATCCATGAGGACCCAGAAGGTGCTTCTCTTCCTTTGCATGAAGCGGTGATCATGGCCGAGGGCAAAATGGTAGTTGTAATATATTATGCCGGAAGGTATCATCGCGTATCAAGAAGAGGCGGTGACCTATTCCATGAGGGCCGGAGGCCTTTATGGCGACCTTGGGGCCACGATCAAGCCGGATATGTCGATTTGACCTTGCGAGGTCCCGATTTCAGAATACGTGATATCTTTCTGGGACTTACCTAATAGGCATGCCATCATCCCTCTACCCGGGTTCCTAGCGGGACAATCAATGCATGTTTAGTCATATATTCATATTCAGAATAGTGTGTCATTCGTGATCAACTCATGAGATATATATACAATCAGTTATTCATAACTCTTTTTTGTTTTCATACTTCATTTATCATAAATAACTTCTCTTTTACATTTGTTTATATCATGATATGAGCTATTATAGATTCATAATCGACGTTCTGTACAAAATCATGCAGTTTTTGTGTACATACCTCAGACTTTTATGTTTCTGGGTTCCTATTATAGGTTTAAATCTTACCTCAAAGCTGTCTGGAAGTGAATTCTTGACTCAATGGAAACTTATAGGTCAAGAACATAAAGTAGGAGTTCAACGAAGGAGATATGACCTTAAGTTGGAGGTCATGCGCAGTGTGAGTCTTGACGAGTTGACCTAGACAGACAGGCCTGCACTGGTGACGAGCTCATTTTAACAATTGGTCTGACATCTAATATTCTCATAGGCATATGGATGGATTCTTGACTCAATGGAAACTCGCGGAGTCGAAGAACACAATCAGTTCAAAACGAGGAGATATGATAACCAGAGGTTCTTGGAGGTCATCATGATCAGTCTTAATGAGTTGACCTGAGACCCGTACATGATGGCCGATATTTTGCGCTGATGGCATCATTGCGCGAGTGCGCTGACTCTCTGCATACAGGTCATGTGACTCTGTGCATGAGTGCGACCTCTTGCTGCATCAATTGCGACCTGCTATGAATGACACCTGATCGCGTTGGCCGCGTTGGGCGACTAACGTTGGGTGATAACATTCAACGATGACCCTTGTTGGACGACCTTTGTTGGAATGATTCTTTGTTGTTCCCCAGTGACCCCCTTGTTTGTGATACTGTTGGGCGATACCACATTTCAGTATATTTAACCGACTGGACGACTCGCTGACTAACTGTATAGCAACGACCCTTGACATTTGACCTGTGGATGGCCTGCTGTTGATAATGGCTGTCCATTTTGTGACCAGCGTTTTGGCATTCCTGTTGGTTAATGCTATTGTGATTTGTGACCTCTTGTTGGATGACCACTCCTGTATTAAGTACATTCGAATGAGACCATAACTTGATTACGAGGTCAAGTCTCTTTGAGATTCAAAAACTAACATCAAGTTCATTGATATGGCTAATTCACAGAGCTTCTTGCCAGTTTTCTTTATTTATAGTTCAAAACTCATTTCACAAGGTCCCGGATGCCTGCATATGATCGTGATGAGAATTTTAGGTTGTTTTGCAACTGGGCCCTTCTCGAGCCCATATTTGGGAGCCTTAAAGCTCTTCTTAGCCAACTCAGCACCCTCTGAGGTTTAGGTTCCTGAAGGCCAAAGCCATACTACACACACAAGATGGGGTTCTTAACCATTGTATCTAAAACTTTTATAGTCCAAAGTAGACTTCCATACTCTTGAGTTTCATACATACATTCTCATCTGATTCCATTTCAAATGCCAGACACCATATCCATACCCTTCTACTCGGGAGTCTTTTCATTTTCAAGTTTGTAATTTCATACACTGTGATCTATCTTCTTCTTCCTTCTTCTTTCTTGTTTTCTTCTCTTCTTTCTTGCATCCGTATTTGCTCTCTCTCTTTCTCCTGGGGACCAAAACTAAGATGTTCTTTTGGTCTTATCATATTGATCACCTCCTTTTTATTTTACTTTGTGCTCACCTCTTATACTATTTTACCAAATCAATTTATAATATTTTCCCAATAGCCTCGTCTTCTTTATTATTTGTAATTTAACTTATACATATTCCT
The DNA here is from genome assembly GCA_016808115.1 of Tetrastigma voinierianum. Taxonomy (NCBI): domain Eukaryota; kingdom Viridiplantae; phylum Streptophyta; class Magnoliopsida; order Vitales; family Vitaceae; genus Tetrastigma; species Tetrastigma voinierianum. The sequence goes on from JAEQBH010001681.1 coordinate 444,155, forward strand.
ACTTTTGTTTTATCTTTATTTTATTCGAATAAATATACCTTTACGTTATTATACGAAACGTATTTCAAAGCGCCACAGGGGTATAATTTGGGATATTCCTGACTCTCCCCCTCTCACTTTTAATGATTATTCTTCTAAGATATTGTGTCACAATGTATTTAATTTATCGATAACAAAAGTGGAATGCCCACTTGAGATATCACTCTCTCAGGGGTATATCCGCCTATCTCTACGTGAATAGAGTGTCAGGTATATCTCTATCTCCGCTCGGTAATGCAGGAATGCTTAAATGTTCCACAACCGAATTGCCACCTTGGATGGAATATCTCCTACCAGAATCAGCTGAGAGGCTGCTCTACCAGAATCCTGGATAACCTCATCTCTCAAATCTAAAACCTCAGGTGTGATTATATCAGTATTTAAGCTTGGGACATCACCACATATATAATTAAACCATAGATATAGAAGCGAATCACGAACAAATTGATAAATCTTGGCGAAGTCAAAATGCAGATCAAACTTTGAAATGCATCAACATATGAGGTTCAACGCAACCTAGATATATAGTCAGAACATATAATATGGAGTATGATAGAATGAAAATGTGTGTAAAACATCGTGTCTCATGTTCAAAAATGAGAAGCAGTACAAATCAAGGCACTTCTTGAAATCTGTGTCCACTCACCAAAATTCCCGTGCATCGATTCTGATGCGCCTCCCGGTGTCCCCCTTTTAAGAGCCCCATTCGTACTTTAAATGATGATGCAGGAATCTCTGAAATTTGTCATGTGACGTTTACAGCGTCGTGGCGATTGGGGCGTCGCGACGTTAAAGCGTCACGACATTTGCAGTGTTGTTTACGCATTGTGACCCAGCGTCGCGACGTTGGAATCCACACGGCGTGAGGCGTCGCGGCGTTGAAGCGTCGCGCGGCGGTGAACATCGCTGACGTTTGGAGCGTCGCGAACGTGTGATAATTTCACACTTTGCTCCGCTGCTCCAGTGCTTCCCGGTGCCTTTTTGCTCGATGTCTTTGCATCAGTAAACACTAATTGAGAGTCTAGCGCAAAAACGCGGTACTATAAAATAGGCATGAAGAAGAGGCGGGTAAAATATGGAGTGTTTAGACACTCATCTGCGTTGACCAGATACCATCCGATTCTTCCCGCGACTCATGCATGGATCTAACTCTCGACCCATTTGACTCTGCACACATTTTCTATTCGGTGTTTGTCAGGATGGTAGGTAGATAGTGATTCGATGGGAGTCTCTTGACCTCCATCTGGTGGAGATTCAAGGAGAGATCTTTGGTTGGTTTGGGGTTGTGGTCTATAGGCCCGGGCACCTTACAGGTGGTTACTCTCATCCATTTCACCAGCGGAATCTATGGCTTTGAAGGCGATCATGAGGTCTCTTGTTGGAGGCTTCTTAGCCATGTTGCTTTGGATACGGGGGTGAAATTACAAGTTTCATATCTTCAGCTCTTGGCAGTCCAAGAACAGACCAGCTATCAAGCTGCTGGGCCCATTATGGATAAGATTGATTCTCGGATGAGACCTGCGAGACAATGTTTTCCGGATAGGCTGGTGACATCTCTATCTTTGGTGCCTTAAAGGCATGGCCTCTACAAATTTCTTGAAGTGATCGTGGCGACTGACAATAGTTTCACTATGGAGGCGATCTGCGGTGGAACAAACCACAATATCAATCCCCATTGGCCCAGACGGCCGCAGGAGCTGAGATATGAAACCAAATCCTCTTTGCAGCTGAGTTTTAGATGGGAACAGTGGAAGGATTTTGTTTTTGTGTGAGTGACAGCTTGTCCCGACTTCTCTTAGTTGGCTAGTAATACCCCTACGTGGCAGGCCGTTGGGCGTCTGGTGTTCTTCCTCCAGAGTTAGACATTTGGTCATGGTCGCCGGGACCGTTTATGGCTGCTGTCGAGAGGCTAGCCAGTGGTGAACTTATGAACCCTACTTCCACCTCATCAGTAATTCTCCCATTGGCTGTATATAGGGCGTATGGGGTCCATTCGAGGGATGGGGGAGACTCCTGCTCGGCACACTTGAGTATATAATATGGAGGAGCCGGTTGATGAAGCAGATGGCGGAGATATATAGTTTTCCTTTATTGGCAAAGATCACAGTCCACGGCTAAGGCATGACCACTCATTCTGTCCACAGGGACATGTTCAGTTTCAGGTTATGAGGTGCTCTCAATTCTGTTTGACTAAGCATACTTTGCCATTTGGGGTTCCACTGGTTCAGCAGTGTATTGAGCATATCTACGTCAAATTGCATAATTAACGAATCAAAGGCGTGCTTTGAGTGCTGAGTTAGTCAGGCTATCATGCAAGCCCCGTGTGTCTGACGCTCGTTGTTGTTTGGCCCAAAGCCTAAGCGGGACTGCTGTTCGTCTTTTCCTGGTAGGGAGGTTGGTATAAACCCGATGTCGGCTCTGATTGTCTGGAAGCCACAACCTTGTCGACCTGAGGTTCGCGACCGCACCGTTGGGTCAAGTGTTGAAACTGGGATTTGCAAAGGAAGTATTAAGACACGCCTCTTCTTTGAAAACTGCCGACATCTTGGATGCCATATTAAGCAGTTCCATTGCCCATCGATATCGCCAGGACATATCCGGTTTATGAATAAATGCCCCGGGAGCGGAAGATCAGTGGTACTACAGCCAGGTTAGCTTGAAGTATAGTAAAAGCTTTTAGGCGAAATCTCCGTGGGCCAAGGCGACTCGTTCAAGGTATGTTCATATCTGGTCTCTGTAAATGCCAGTTAAGGACTTCAGCGACAAAAACTCTGAGCCTGACTTTACGCCCCATTCTTTAAACAATGGCGCCTTCTTATATTGATCTGTAGGTAGAATGAAGTATCGTAAAACTAGGGCTCCACAGAATGGGGCTAAACTATCAATTTAGCAGTTGCTATAGATATCTAATGATCTCGCATTCCTCATTCCATTCACCACAGTTTGGCTCACCTCTGAGTGCTTTTGAAGAAGGGTTTCAAACGATCATGAGGCAGGGAAATCGCGTGGGCGCTGTGGCGTGGGTTATTGGATCCCCCCTGTCTTGGGTGGGAGCTTTACCACATTATAGGATGGTTTTAAGTTAACATGAGTTTATTTCTATCCCTCTTTGGGTTACCATAAAGCTAAGGAATGCTTGTGGCGTGACCACGAGAGGCACATTTAGAGATTTGGTTTCATACCATATTATTCTACGGGAATTGAAGTGGTATGGAGATGAGTTCTGGTTGGGTGTGCTGCTTGGATTTCACTAGCATATAGTCAATGTAGACTTCCATCGTGTTGTCGAGTAATGGTCGAAACATTTTCATTACCAACCTCTGATAGGTTGCTCCTGCGTTCTTTAAGCCGAAAGGCATTACATTGTAACGATTTGAATGTCAGTGGGAGTATTAGAAGGCGTTTTTTTCGCCTTCAAGGTACCATGCGGGATCTAGTGGTATCTTGAGCGTCAGGGGCCAAGTACACCTCCACGTGCCTTACTTGGCCTCTTCTAATCCCAATCTATAGAAATGAGGAGGAGGAGGAGGAGGAGGAGGAGCGGAGAAGAAGAAGAGAAAGATGAGAGAAATTGTTGAACTATCTTTGGTTCATCATCATTAGTCTGTAATAATCCACACATTTTCTGCATTGTTCTATCTTTGGAACCACAGCGTGGCTGACCATTACGAGGTGTTTCAACACCTTTCACGATAAATCCATTCTATAGAAGATTATCAACTTCTCGGCTTTGGATGACGGTGTGATGCAGGTGGCGTCTACTTTTGTTTGGCCAAACCCAGCGGGGCGTTTGCTTTGTGTGAGGCATGTGAAGTGATCCAGTCGTATCTGCATGAGTCAAGCCAGTATGACATTCAAGCTGCATCCACCCCCAGCGTAGTGGGCACTTTTCCTCGGAGAGAGGGCCTGTAATGTATAGCATACATCCGACCACCATCATATAAGACGTATGTAATTTCTAAGGGATCGGCGACGGCCAGCTCTCTCTATCTCAGAAGGCGACCTTGGAGTGAATGGCTGTGGTTGCTAGCTACTTGGGGGTTGATATAATGGTGGACCGGTAGACATTAAACCCGGCTTCGCTCATGATGAGAGTTAATATACTATTGTCGCGGCTAGTGAAACACGGAATCCAACTTATCAAACTCAGCCATTGGCTGCCAGCGTTTGGCGACGTTATGTGGATGAAAATGCGCTCAAGGCATGCGGCCCGGGCTCGTAACGAAGATAGCATTGTATGGCCCTGGATCTTCTACCACGGAGAACAATACTCGGCGAATTCACCGGACGCCTTGACGCAAGGTGATATCCCCATTTGTGGTGTAGTAGCTCTGATTGGAAAGGCTGGCAGCTGAAACCTTACGTGAAATGGAATGATCGATCGAGACTCTAAATGCAGCAAAGGAATTTGGGAGAGATGGAGCAAATCGGCCGCCTTTGGATCGATGAGAACCATGCACATCATGAAAGCGCCAATACATCTGATCCAATATGAGTGCGTCATTAGTGTGGTGCTGATGACCCACGCATAGGGTTCACGGAGGGTGGAAGGATATAGGGCGATCCCTTGTGACTATTGTGACATCTTTACAGTCGTGGCGGTGTTTATACGCTCTACTTGAGTGCCCAAAGCATTCTCTCCTCTGTTTAAAGAAAGAATTGTTGAGTGCTGCCGGGTTGATGTTGGCTAATGGTCCCCGATGTAAGTTAATGGTCGGCCGAGGTTGAAACTTTATATTACGATCTCTGGCATCTGTCGGTGTGGGATGATGTATCCGTAGTTGGCTTTCCCTCAGTCTGGCCAAAGTTACACAGCCCCTAATCAATTTTCTACACCAAGATTTGAGGCTGCGGCGATTATTAGTTGGTCTAAGTAGCCTGGTCGCGTGTCGCATAAGTAAGGGATCATTGCTGTTGATGGGACTTGCTCTCATGGGTGGGGCCATTAAGTCAGGGAGGTCGAGATGATGGGTGGGCGGTCATAGGCGTGTTGAGCTTGATGAACTGGGGGGATCTTTCTTCTTCTGATTTTGTCGGAGCACTCCGCTCTTACCTTGTTTGCACCCCATTGGACGGGCCTTAAGCGGCTGCTTTGACATTAATGATTATCATGATGGTTCTGAGGCCCGTGGACCTTATCTTCAGCGTGAAATTTATCAGCCCATTGATTTTAGGTCCTCCATAGTTATTTAGTGAGTCAGGGATAAGAATTGGAAGAAACAGGGTGGTTTGAGCCTAAAGCTTCTTACGAGGTTTTGCAAGGCCGCATCCTCATATAGACATCAATTCTCTTTGGACAGCTTACCACATTTCGTCCTTGATCCGAATGCGTTTCGTCTTCCATTTAGGATGGGTAGGAGACGATGTTCCCATCTTCTAGGAGCACAAGTATTATGAAGAGACAACGTATAGTTCGCGAATGTGTTTATTGATCCTCAGGAGAGAGCTTGTAAAACCGAAATCTAAGTGGAACCTTCTTAAAATTTGGTAGGAACACCTTACCTGCAGTCAGATCATCCGGTGTTAGGATCATTCGATTGTAATGTAACATGTAATCGTATGGATGCGGAGCGTTGCCATAGAAGGTTGGTATGGAAAAGTCGAGGAGTTATGATCGAGATATCTTTGTCAAGGGAGTGAAGCATGTCACAGCATGGTCCCCGAACGGAGGAAAAAATCATTTAGTCGCGAGGCGGCCCAGTATGGATGGGCCTTGTGTTAAGGGGAAGCCCGACCCAGTTAAACTATCGCCGATGGTGGCGTTGGCGGTCGTTGGTCCTTATTGGGTTCTCTCCGCACCCGATGCCGCTACGTGTGATGGGCCGGCCCCAGTTGGCGAGGTGGCGCTTTTCTGGTGGAAGCTTCCAGCGGCGTTAAGCGGGATGGTGACGGCAGCGAGACGGGGAACTCTTAGGAGGATAGCTCATCATGCCGTTGATCCCGATGTCGTCAAACACCGTGACTACTTTACCGGGCGGGAAGGAGGAAATGGCGAGAGTTCTCGCGGGTTGCTCGGCCGGCGGCCTCCGGCGGGTTCGTAGGCTCGTTTCCTCATGACGGTTCTCTGTTACCAAGTCGACCATCTACTGCGCCTCCTCTTATTTTGCCATCTCTTGGCGCTAGAGGAGGAATTGGTCTTTAGGGGCTAAGTTCACTGGATTGCTAGTCATATGCGTTGTGATCCAGCAGTCTATGGGATGTTTAGGAATAGCGAAGCTTTTGGAATCTGGTCACATGGACGGGTGTACGAAGCTCTTAAATCTTGCCTCACGAGATTTCTTAGAGATTCCACGAGGCTGGCGCCAATTGTGGTCTCTGAGATTCTCGAGTCAACGAATCGTCGGGGCGTTCTGGTGGGCGCAGCCCTCACAAAAGCAGTTTCTGAAGATAACTGTGGTGGTGATCGCCTCAGCCCCCTCCGATGTGAGAAGTGGTCTTTACGGAAGATTGGGATTTTGAGCAGCCAGTAATCTCGATTCAGATCCTGACTGTTTGGTGTGACTTGCTTCTCTTTGCCTTATCTAGAGGAAGAGGATCCATCTTTTGGAAGTGGACAAATTTCTTCCCATATTAATGTTAGGGAAGGTGGCTCTTATTTCGAAGGATAGGCTTATTCTTCCCTTTCACATGGCATACGCCTTCCTATAGAGCGTACTAAGAGAGCTTTCCTGTGCATCGGAGCGGGTATGTTAGTTCATGGTGAACTCCACGGTACATGTGAAGAGTTGTGGTTTAGCAACTTCGTTTGGTAAAGTTGCCAATGAAGTAAACATCGAGGTTAAAAACGTAAGTTAGCAGACCACGGCCTTACCGGCGAGAGGATTAGTGGGTGTTCGTCGAACCGGTAGCAGGCTACTAATCATGGGTATTTTGATGGTGGAGAGGTGGTCGGCAGGCGTTCTTCCAGGCGGCCCGGCCACCAGGCTGAGCTCCTTTTTGGGGTACCAGCGATCGGCGCGTGTGGTGTAACCGACGCTTCTTCTCCCAGCAGTTAAGTCGTGTTAGTAAGAGAAGAAAGGAAGTTGAGATGCGTTTAGATTTACGTGCACTTTTTACGTATGGGGATCTTCCTAATTATAGTTGAGTTATTTCGTTATTCGGACACATGGAGGAGATGTGTGTAAGCAAGGAACCAAGTAAGAAGATGAAGGTTGCAGTCTGTGTTGAAGGCTGGCTGAAATGGCCGTGATCGTGGACTCAGGATCGGAGAAATCATGAACTAGAAAATGTATTATGAAAACTTATCTTCAGCATTCCTGTAATCTTTGATGTACTTAAAAAAGCACTGGATCGCATAAGTATTATAGGCTGATGGAATGTATCAGTGAGTCAGCATTAAAAGCAGGATGTGGTAAAATGACCTATCAGCTCGGTAAAAGATAACTTCTGTTCTTGGTTAACTAAAGAAGTCGGATGCGCGATCAAAATGACATCACGGCTGGTAAAGATAACCAGCGATTCGACGAAATTGGATGACGCGATGAAATGATCTAACGCCAGGCCAATTAAAGATAACGCTGGCGGTCGACGAGTCGAATGAGCTTGTCGATGGCATGTCGGCCACGAAGTCAAAACGCCAACTTCGACCGTTCGACCGAAGTCCGGATGGCGTGATAAAAATAACGGGATCCGATGAAGATGGCTTCATGATTAACCCAAAGTTCGGATGTGGCGCGATCGACGACCTCTCGAATGGGTAAAGACCAGCTTCGTTAAGATGCTTCTATCAAATTGGCAAAAAGTCGAACCGAGCCGCGACTTGCTCCACGACTGGTAAGACCGCTTCTAGTGATTGACGAAATCCGGATAAAGCGATAAAAGCTGACATTATCAGGCCCGGTAAAGACAGCTTCTAAGCTGATCGGCAAAAATCGAGGGCGGTAATAGTAAATTAACTGTCAAATACATGAACTCTTCTGGCATTCGACTTGAGTCGGGATGGCCGATAAAAATGACATATACAGCCCATTAAAGGAAGTAACTGGCGTGACCTTAAATATCGAAGAATATAAAGTAAAATGACACATTCAGCGATTAAAGACAACTTCCTAGTGTCGGTCATAGCAAAGTCGGACGGCGCGATAAAAATAACATATCGACCCATTTGTATTAAAAGGTAACTTCTTTTAATTAAACTTAAAAGTTCAGGAACCTGATCAAAAATGCATATCGACCCGATTAAAGATAACTTCTAACAGTCCAACTGAGTCGGATAAATTGCGGTAAATATATTTGTATTACCATTCGGGCAGCTTTGGCGGTGCTGACTTAAAGTCCGAGCGGCGTAGTAAAATGGCTTGTGGGCAGGTAAAGACAACTTGGCAGTCCCGACTAAAAGTCGAAGCAGTCTTGTAAACGGCATATCCGGCCCGATAAGACAACTTCGCGATCGACTTAAAGTCCGGCGGTCTGATGGGCTATTGGCATATCCATTACGATAGAGATAACATAGTGATCGACCAGCGGATGGCCGCGGTGATGACAGCCAGCCGGCGTACTTGAACAACATCGCCGAGTCATGCGCCGGATGCGTCAAATGACCTTTGGCCCGGTGCGAACAACGTAATCGGCGGTCAGCGGCGGTTGGTGACGATAAATGGCTTTGTAACCGAGCCGTGCCAGATAACGTGTGCGGTCGCCAGCCGAAACACCGGATGGCGGCGCGATAAATGACCTTTGCCATTCGGTATGGAAGCGAAATCTAACTGACCATGGCGGATAACGCTTTGTGCCCCTGCGCTGGCATGGCTGTACCAGCTGGCCGATACAAAGTTGGATGGCCATTATTTCCTGTCAGAAGCCCGGCTATAGTGGATCTTGGTACGGACGGTTGATTACTAAGTCAGGAAATGTCCTATCAGGCGCTGGTATAGTTGATGACTAGTTCATTTAATGTCAGACTTCTAGCTTTATGTCGTTTGGCACTTCCTTAATGTCAGACTTTACGCTCTGGCCAGTGGCACTTTCTTAATCACCTGGTTTCCAGGCTTTTATGCCGTTACGCACTTCCTTAATGCCAGACTTCGGCTCCCCAACACGTTTGGCATAACTAATGTATCGGATACGGCTCTCGCCGTTGGCATTCTTGTCTGCGCTCTCCGAAGTCTGCCGTCGACACTTTCAAAGACCGGACCGGCTCAGTAGTAGTCACAGCGCTCTTAACTGTCGGACTTCTAGCTATGCCGTGCAGCACCATCGCCAAAACGGACTTAGGCTCTAAGCAAATGCGGCACTTCAGCAATGCGGGACTTACGGCTACATGTTGACTGCTTTGATGCCGTACGGACACGCATCTATATGTCTGTGGCACTTTCTTAATAGGACCGACTCAGCGTCGGCAATTTCTAAAGCGGTATGACACTTTCTTAATGCGGACTTTTGGCTCTTACATCTCGTCTGCCCTTCGTGTAATGCGGACTTCTCAAGCGGTTTAGCACTTCCTTAATGCCGGGACTCCACGGCTCTATGCGTTGGCACATCAGCAATGTTAGACTTCTAAGCTCACAAGCGGTTTGCACTTTCAAAGACCCGGACTTGTCGAGTACATCGGCACTTTCTTAATGCGCGAACTAGGCGCTCCTTATCGCCTCTGCGAAAGTCTTTGTGCAGGACTTGGAAACCAGCTACTCAGCAGCAATGCCGGCTCCGAGCCGTTTATGCTTTCTTGTCATCAGGCTTAGACTCGAGCCGTCGTGGCGCGCGCCATCTCAGACTTCTTGCTCTCAGCCGTACAGCGCTGAAAGACGGTATGCTCTAAACCCTCTTTGGCACTTTTTAAAAGACCGGACTTGCGAGCTCGCCCGTCTGGCAAGACCGGACTTTTAGCCTCTGGCGTGTGGCACTTTCCAGACGGTTGTGGCCAGACCGTCGCTTTCTTAATGTCAGGACAAATCGACAGTTGCACTCTGCAAACTTAAACCAGAAATGGGCACTTCCATGTCATGGACTTCTCGCTCTAAGCCGTCTGGATCTTTCAAAAGACCTGATCGTGGCTCTAAGCCTACTGGCACTTTTAAAGAGATAAACGTGAAATATACAAGTATGCGGCAGCTTTCTTAATGCTAGACTTCCGGCTCTAAAGCATTAAGCTTCATGACGCAAACTTAAATAATTCGGTTTAACTTTCTTCAATGCCAGGACTTCAGGCTCCCAATGATGCGATACTTTCTTAATGGAACACGCTCTGGCCTTGTCACTTTATCTCAACCGGAAACCAAAGGCGTGAAACGTTTTCTTGTCAAACTGAAATAATGGTTTGCTTTATGTCTGGAAACCACGGCTCAAGCGTGACCTTCTCGATGTCGGACTTCTGGCTCCTAAAACATCTCAGCAAGACCAGGACGCGGCTCTATTGCGGCACTTTTAAAAGAACGGCTTGTAGATTACAAGCCATCGCTTTTGGGTGGACGCTGGCAAGCGTCGACACTTTAGAGCCCGGACTTGTGAGAAGCCTGGCCGTCGACACTGCTTTCCCATGCGGGACGGTTCAGTGTTGTCTGGCACTTTCTTGACTTCATTTCTAGCCATCGGCGCTTCGCCAATGTCGGACTACTAGAAACTCTAGCCGTCGGCGCTCAGGAGCCGGACAACAAGCTCCAGGCTTGCTGTCGGCACTCTTATGTCGGACTTCTGGCTCCCAAACCGTCTAGCACTTTTCTGTACGGATTCTGGCTCTAAAATGAAATTGCGGCGCTGTCTGTGTCGGACTTCTCGTTGAAGCCGTCAGCGCTTTCAAGACCGGTGGCGGCTTCGCAAACTTTTTCGCGCGCACCCAAAAGACCGGACTTTGTAACCACACCTAAGTATGCGGCTCTGTAATTTCTGGCACCGTCGGCGCATAATGGACCGGAGCTCGCCGTCAGCTTCCTTAATGCCGAAACTTAAACCCAAACGGTTTGCGCTCTTAATGCGGACTTCGACCTGTTATGACGCTCTTGCCACCCGGACTTTCCGACTGAGGCGTCGGCACTTCCCTTAATGGACTTGCTCCAAGCCGCTTGACACTTTTGTCATCGACTTCCGATCTAAGAGCATGCGAAGTTTCTTAATGATAAACTTAAACCATGGCAGGTTTGCAGAGCTTATAATGCCAAACTTGAAGAAATGGGGCGTGCGCACTGCCGTATGCGGACTTCGGCTCGCGTCGCGCTAACAATGGACTTCTCGCTTCAGAGAAGAGTGCGGCACTTTAATGACGGTGCCGGCTTAGCTTTGCAGCGCACCGAAAGACGGGCTGTGCCTACAAGCGTGCGGCACTTTAAAGGGCGGGCTCGCCCGTGACCGTCTAACACTTTCGCCAGGCCGGACTTGTGAGCAAGCCGTTTGCTTTCGCCGGCCACGGAACTCCCAGTTCCAAGCTGTCTGGACTTTCTTTCCAATGTGAGACTTCGGCTCTAGTGATCTGGCGCTCTTGTGGACTTACCTACCAGCGTGCATCATTTTCCCAAGAATGTATGCCGAAGCCTTTCAACAATACGGAACTTTCGGCTCTAGCATTGTTTGGCACTTTCTTCTTCAGCCCAGGCCTCTAAGTAAGTCAGCCTTCCAGCAATGCTCAGGACTTCAAAGCTCTATAAGCGTGCAGCCCTTATTGGGACTTTCGCTCAGTGAGTAGCCCTCAAAGAAAAAGATTGATTTGTGAAACCTGTACACTATACTTTTAAGACCAGTTGAACTCACAGCTAGTGGTAAATCATTCGCTCAGTAGTAAATAGCGGCTGTGCATTCTTTCTGTGAAACTTACGTGTGCACAGCATCCTCACTTTGAGGGCGGCTGTGGTCTTGTTCCTCAAGGTGGTGATAAGAGACCAGAGCTAACTCTACGACTCTTTAATGATCTAAACGAGGCTCTCGGCGGCCAGCCTGGGAAGAACTGAGGGTGACAAGATGACAAGAACAAAATCTGCCCCAGACTCTCATGTGGGTGAGGGTGTGGCGAAGGAGCTATAATTGAAAAGGTTGGGCCCTATCTACTGGGAGTTCTTCTCCACAGATGTTTGAAGACAAGTTTAATTTAAGAAAAGGACTGGTAGTAATTCGGTTAAAATTTGTAATTTATTGATTAAAATCTATTAATTTATTGTCTAGATCTGGATGACAGAAAGGGGATAGCTCAGTTTGGAATGTCTCTACCGCAAAATCAGCTAACATTAAAATTGTGAATTGAGACGGTGTTGAGGTGACAACCTTACAAAGGCATGGCATTAGTTGTAAAAAATAATGCCGATCCTCTGAAATCCACCTTAACAAATACTCATGTAATGTGTTTTCGTATGGCTATGAAGTGATGAAGAAAATGGACATAGGGGTGGAAGCAGAATGTCAGCTGGGAAAAAATGGAACCTCATGTGGCATTTGAGATTTGTTTAAGAATGTAAAAAGACAAAATAAGGAATATGACTCTCTTCTCAAATTCAAAAGGGAAACGTAGAAAGCAAGGAGAAGAACCTTGATGGCAGTTTTGTTTGGTTTTTTAGAGGAAGGACATCTCTCTAGAATGTGGAAGAATCAGGCGAAGTCAATGATCTTGGACAGAAGAAAATTCACATTCTCTCTGTGGAGAAGAGCTTAACGTGAGTCACGGATTAGGAGTTTCCTCAAACTCAGGGGTAGGGTTTCTCTCGCAGGTTTATTCTTCGATTCCAAAACACCGTATAAATGTTAGGTTGATTGAGGCTGAGCTGTGAACTTTGATTGATCGAACTTGGGACCCAGATTAATCGATTTTGAAAAATCAAATGCTTGGTAATAATCTATTTATATGGCATTTAGTTTGGGTGGTTGAATGTTGTACTGCGACTAAATGGATTTATTTGGATAGAAGTAGGAAATGGCATGAAATGAGTTCTCTAAGTGAAGCCCGATAATAATGTGGATGTGTTTGTGGCAAAACCTAGGTTTTCTTGTTTAGTAGATAGTGACACGAAAATATGTTTTGTGTGAATGTCTCTGTTGTTCGGAGTGATTCGGTGATTGCCAACGATTATCACGATCGACCAACAGGGGCTAATTTTGATGTATGGGTGATTTAACCATGACATATGCCGTGATTGTGCAGTTGGATATTGTGTGGATATGTGCATGTTTTACATACAAATGATTAATTTTATTGGATTGGCTTTATCTTTTCCATATCATTTGAACATCCTGGTGATTTATCTCGAGTTAGTGCATGAGATGATCTGAAAATGGTTCCGGGTAGTTTAAAGTAGCCAATTAACGGGAGGGCGGTCCGAAAGTAGAAGGAGACCATCATTAAATGGAAGTGAGCTTTGATTGATGTTATTGGGATCAAACTCTTTTAGATAGTTTTCTTGTGTCTCTTTGGACTGTTGGAGACCCAGTGATATATACATGGAGGGTTATTGTAAACTAACCAGCAATAAATTCTCATAAAGGCTTGTGAGTGAAGAAGTTAGTCGTGAGGACACAGGATCAGTTGGTCATGTAGACATTCAAGTAGGATCCATTAAATTTGCTTCCAGATATTTTATGTGTTTATTTAGTTGTTGCATATGAGTGGATGATGGCGCCTGGATGATTTGCTCTGTGCTTCATGTATAGAGGATATTATTTCTGAGTCAGGGAGGCGATGGGGACAAACTCAGTCACAGGCAGTTGAGGGTTCTTCTCGATGTTTACATGTTAGAATCTGCATTTTAATACATGTTGTATAAGAGTAAAACATTTGAACTCTTTAGAACTATCGATATAGTGGATTCATAGTTGGTATGTTTTTTACGGGTATCAGAGTATGTGCCAAAGAGGCCTTTTATCCATATACTGCATTATTGTGATTATATTGGGATCGCTCAGATAAGCTTCATTTAGTGCTATTGTAGAATCGGTAGAGCTCCCCCGTACAGCCGGCATCTCACTCATTTTCTGCTGCCAGTAACCCAACATCCATCAGATTCAAGTTGATCAGTCAATCCACCCCGGGATTGCAGGTGGCATCACAGAGCTCATTACGCCCTCTCAATGATCCTGTCATCTGACTCGATGTCAGGAAAACATGTGCTCACACGGTTTATATCCAAACACACGTTCAATGCATGCATTCATTCTCCCAAATTCCTTCCAACTTTCCACTCAAGGTTTAAAAGCACCATATTTTTCCGATCAAGAAGTACCAACCTTAGCCGAAAGTATCATGGTGCATCACGCTTTAGGCCCAGACCCATTGTTCAATAGACCCGGCGCCCGCACAAGCCCACTGCCTGCCCCGCCTGCTAAGAGCCAACCCATACACACAGAACCCACCAAACTGGCAGGCTTAACCCGTCCGGGGGTCCCGAGACCCCCAAATTCTACCATCTCACCGCAGATATGGAGTGTGACCTCCCTATGTGGAAAATACGCAAAGTAGACATTTATCCCCGAATTTCCTAATTTCTAACCATTTATTTTAAGACATCCTTAATAAAGGAAACATATATTATCCTTTAAAAGCCGATAATCTGATATTAAAACAGATCTTATCCCATAGTGATAATCCTTAATGCAGAAAACATACATTATTCCTAAAATAATAATGGAGATTTGGGAACCAACTCTATAAATCGTAAGATCCCCAAAGAAAAAAATATATGCACCTAACTATCTCAACCTCCTTCTCTTCTTCCTCCACACTCACTCTAATCATCTGGAGAGGCTTACCCAAGACAACTGCCGTCGAACCGCCCTTGCGCTCATCGCGCATCCGACGCCCTGCATCGACCGAACAAAATCGGGTCTCTCAGAGGATTCCCGAAGGAGGCTGTGGAGAAAAGAAAGGAACGAGCTTTTTTCTTTTCCTCTTAATATTCTCTGGGTTTCTTACCATTTCAATGGCCCATAAATTTACACAGTAAGCCATTGCAACTTGGGCTAGAAAAAAATTGCCTGTTTCCTAATTCAACCATGTAAAGTTATTGGAACTTGCAATTATAAAATGTCATTGGAACATGGATGGATGGGTATGAATTATCACCGTCAAAACTCAAAACCATTGAATCAATTACAGCAATACAAAAAGCTGGAGAATAGAACAACACATCAATAAAAGACAAGGAACATATGGTAATAATAACGTTTTGTAGTTATTTTTGGGAAATGCCTCCCTAGCTGACTGGAGGGTGGTTGCAACAGAAGAAAGCATCAGCCAGGATTCCGCCGGTGGTGGTGGTACCAAAATGGTACCACCTCCACAGGCTTTGTTTCTTGAACTTTTCCGGGATGACCCGCAAGTCAACTGGTATTCAATCTCTTTCTCCCCACTACCTTTTCATTTATCACCTGACGATAAAAAGATCATGAGATGTGATTGAGAAACTGAAAATCCCCATGATCCAACTGTTAAAGTACCTTCCCGGTTGTATTCATGTTGATTATTCACCCTAATGATCGATTGAATTGAGCTCAAGAATGGACATACGGATTTTTAAATGTTTAAATAGAAAATCTTCTCTAGTTTTCTGTGGCGTTGGTTTTACTTCGTAAGCCGCCGGAAGAGGAGGATCATGGTCAATTTTCATAATGAGAACACACAATTGTTGAAGCCTCAGTCAAATACAGGTCGAGGATGGTTTTTATGGGTCACAACTTTAGGCTTAGAATGAGCTAGCTGTCACCTAACATACAACACATTCAATGCAAAGCAGATCCGTCCACAACCTTTTCTTCTGCAGCTTAAGCAAAGCAACGTAAAAGAGGTACCAGTGCATTTTGATATGCTTAGTCCAATTTGAATTATTCAACAAGAATCTATAAATCAGCATTGAGCATTATAAAATGCAAACACTTGACTTCTACAAAGACGATAGAACTTCGCCTACCTTTGCCAAGGGTATGGTCTTTTTATATAGGATATTCTTCCTAGTATTTGCAACTCTTCCAAAGAACATGTCTGAAGGAGCTGGGGTCATTTGAAATAAACTTTATATTTAATATTAATATGAAAAATGACATGAAAACATATTCCATCCTAAATCTAAAAACTCTAGGGTTCTCCGAGGATCATTCCCCCGAAAGTTATTTCAATTTTTAGCCACCCATCAATCTTATTCATCTGGAGAATGCCAAGTCAATTGCTTGCACCCCGTCAAACAGTGTGTGTCCTTTGGCGCACATATCAGGTGCCTGGCCCCATGCTCAAAGTCATCCTACTATGCCATGCACTACCTGTAGTGTATCGAGTCATTGCAGCATACACTGCCTCTGAATGTCATGGATACAAAATCCGGCGTATGTCAATCCCACATGCATTAGTCTTGGGCCATGCTCTCGTGCCAACATCCAAAGGGGAAATCATGCCCTATGTCGTTGCAGAAACTAAGGCATTTCATGCATGTCCAGGCACCCATGCATAAGTTGTGTCCTTCCGTATATTGGCACAAACCTTGAGGCATGTCTAGGCGCCCATGCTCAAGGTCATCCTGCTATGTCATGCACTACCCATGGGTGTGTTGCAGCACACACTGCTCTCAATGGATCATCTTGTTGCCATGTATGTCAATCCCACATGCACAAGCACAAGTCTTGGTTCATGCCCTCGAGCCAGCATCCGAAGGAAAAGTCATACTTTGTGCCATTGTGGCCACAAGGTAATACCATGCATGTATGCCATCCATTCCCTGAACCACATGGCTTTCCTTCCCATGGACTAACTTCACTAGTCATGCCATGGTTGAGTGTTGTAATGCTGTTCCTTTCCAGTTATAACAAAATTAAGACAGTTCTCTCAACTAACTTGATTAGAAAGTGTAGTATGTCTCATTTGCAAAATATACCAACAAACTCGAACGAAAGCAAAAGAAAAAAAAGAAGAAACTGAATACACTCCATTATAAGAATCAAACTGCATCAGACTCAGATGAAAAAAAGGAAATAATACTGTAGGGGGCTAAAGAATTGCACTACCAGTTTGACCATCTACAGCATCCTAAACAGCTTTGGGATATTATATCATCACGACAGAAAAAAATATAACTTGGATGACTACACTACGGGCTCCTGGAGCAAATAGATCATATTATTTTGGTGGCTCAGCACTGCCTACTGTGCATACACACCTGTAGATTCCATGTTTTTACCTTAATCCCATTACATGAAATATCTTTTGACAAAATATGGAAGATAATATGTGGGGCAAACCATTTAAAGGGAACCAACTGTGTAAAAATCAGTAAGTCATGAGGGGCGACCCACTGCAATGGACATCAGACGCATCAGAAACCCTTTGCCTTGGAGACAATGTGGTGATAGCAGCAGCATCAATTTCATGATTCATGATGTTTTTTCTCTTTTGAGTTTCTGGCTTTGGCCTCTCTTCTGGTAGCTCCGAGATGGGACTCAGCGGTTCAGCTCCCTCCTGGTGAAGAGAGGACACCATGGCTTGAGCTTCTGCCACCACTGAGGCATTATCTTCTGTGGCATACAGGATCTTCTTTATTGCTCCAACAACCTGCAAACAGGACAGACGAGAGATTAGTTGCCAGTGATTACTCAATCCTTGTGAAATTTGTCTACCTCCAAGCGCCCAGAAAACCCATACAGTTAATTTTTCTATCTCCGGGCACTGGCACAAAATTTCAATATCCCTCAATTTTGCGAAGTAGAAGTCCCTCTCCTTCTCAAGGCTATCGATTGACAGCTTCAACTCTGTGATCTGCATCATGAAAAATGAAAAATAAAGTAAAAGGGGTGAAGAATAAGACACAAATACGAAAACAAAAATTGTAATTTCTGCATTGACCCAAAGAACCTTTTCATCATAAGCAGGCCCCCCACTAGAGCCAGGTCTCGACACCTTAACTGATGGATTCGTGGTGGTGCTCGCAGAAGATACATCGTTCTTTCGAGCATTGTGGGAAGGCTGAGCTTTGGAGGCAGCAGTTGAAGATTTGGAAGAAGGCTGCGATGGTTTCTTGCTTGCTTCCTTCCCTCCTTTGGAAGCCTCCCTCCTTTCCAGAGGATTGTAGCTAAACATTGACAGGCAACGAAAACAATCATCAGACTTTAAATTCTTTTAACAGAATTTATGTAAACGTAACCTAAAATTTTGCATAATTTTTATTAAAATGTTTATCAGATACTTCACACGATTGTTGGTTCTCAACACTTCAAAAGATAAAAACTGAAAATATATTAACATCCCTATTTCAATTAAATCATGGGCATGCATACACTTTGGGCAGAATCCACTGAAGAAAAGCCCAAATGTCAAGCCCTATTCAGTTTCCAATGTAAGGACCTGATAACGGTTTTATTTTCTTGTTTTCCTACTCTCTTGCTTCCTTTTTCAAGAACCTAAAAGGAAAATGGGCAAAAGCTGACGTTTACAGCAAGATAATCGCCTAATTGGGACAAAAAAAGAAAGAAAAAATCTGATGTCAGGCACAAGAATGATACAACATTCAGAGAATAAGAGAAATATTGGAACATTAACCCCAACTAACAATAAAGCAGGCACAATGCAGCAACATAATAATTGGTAATATGTCCAAAGGATTATAACCGTAGGTTCATTGCTCTCAACCTAGTATCAGTGTTATAACTCTGAGCAAAATTCAAAATTCTATTAAAGAAAGGAAAAATTAATTTTTTTTGCAAAAGATTGTATTAATTCAAACAATCATGAACACAACCCAATGAGATAAAGTAATAAAGGGGCCTCTAAAGAAATAAATGAAATGGAAAATAAAAAAAGAAACTATGGTTGCAATTACCTGTTTAAAAGGCCTCCATTGACCGAATCACAATATCTCTTCATCCATTGCATGAACTCCAAATTATCAAGAGGCCTTCCTTTTACAAGCTTGCTTACCTCAACATGCTGAAATTCTCGATCAAGATAACAACAACAAAAAATCAACAAACTTTAAGAAATTAAAATCCTACAAATTGAAAGAAACCTAACAGAGAGAGATCGATAACGTAAAAGAAACATTCAATTTTCCAAATCTATGAACACGACAAAATTATCTGTTTTGACAGGGAAAGGGAAAAGGAAAAGGAAAAAAAGTCTATCTCACCATTGCCCTCCGTTTGGTTGCAGAGAAAAAGAGGAACAGAAAAGAGAATTTCTCAGTAACAAAATTTGGAAAGAGAAATATACCTTGGTGATCTTGAGTTTGTTGAAGACGTCTTGAAGAACCTTGTAATTCTGGATCATCTCGTACTCGGTCCTAGCACTGCAACGACTTTGTGCATAGAACGATGTCTGAATGAACCAACCATGAGCGACAATGAATCCACCCAACAAGCCTAATTGGATAGATCCAATCTGGACTCATTAGGAGATGGCCAAGAGGAACAAAAGACCCACTGAGGATTAACCTCTTCGACTTGGAAAGACTGAGATGATATGGTTGATCCATGAAAGAATCTCCGATCTACCAACGAAGAAATAATCATCATCCTGATGCGCGCTCGCCATCGATTGCTCTCTTTCTCTCTTTCCCTCTCTTCCTTTCTCTTGCCTGTCTGTCCTTCGACTAGAACGCCCTCATATTTCTAGAGAGAAGCCAGGGTTTTGAAAAGAAAGTTTTGAGCGGGATTTTTCAATTCAAATTCGTGCCCATCCGCTCCGGCCATGATGAATGGGCCTTTACCTGGGCCTACTGTAGCTCTGAAGGCCCAATTTCATAACGGCCCAACTATTCCGTTACGATTTCTCTAATATGTTCTTTTTTAAAATAATTTGTATTTCCACTTCAAAATAATCATCTAAATTTCCTACAAATTCAAAAATGCTAGCTTAAATTCGGCTTTTAGCCGGTTCCAGAATCCAAACTTAAAAAATAAATATTAATTTAATGCCTCTTTTAAATTTATCATTCAATTTGGCCTTTTTGATACTACTTTTTTTTTTTAATACTACTTACGAGATTTTTTTTTTTTTTTTTTTTAATATAAGTTAGATAATGTAGTTGCCAATTATAATTTTAGTACTTAGATTAAAAAAAAACTATGGCTTTAGAACTCTTCAAAAAAATAAAAACTAAAACTTTAATACAAAAATGAAATCCAACTACGGTTTTAAAGATCTACATCAAACATACATTTGTACAAAGAATTAAAAGCAATATAAATTTTTTTTTTTTAAAACAAGGCTATTTTGACCCAAAACTACGGTATCATTGTTCAAATTTGTCCTCCCCACTCCTTCAATCTAATTTCCATTTTTTCTTACTGAATTGTGATCCATATGTTCTCGGAACCTCGGCCTTTGTTAATGTCAACAATCTTTTTCTTTAAATAAAATCTTACTGGCTGTGACATTCTCTTGTGTTACAAGTCATTAATTAATGGGTTAAGAGATTATGGAATGAGAACCAAGATTAATTAGAAATCCGAGTCCCATGTTGCTTCCAAGAAAGCTTCTTATTAAATTAGTTAGTCATCTTAGTGGCATATAATAGAGAAATATGTCTGTTACAGGCTTACAGCTATCATCCTATTTATTTATGGTGAACGGAATGAACACAGGCCACATCAAATTTTCACATAGGTTTGGACCCATGAATTGACACCGAAAAAGATGTGTATAAAAAAAACTGTACATATTTATCCATATGACTATACGAGGATGAACCACTGACCAAAATAATTCGAATAATTAAATTGTCTGGGAGACACATCACGTGATTAGATGAATTATAAACTCATTTCGGTTAGGTGCATGATTTAATGGGACATGAATTAAATCACTGATGGACGTTGATTTTCAATGTGCCTTCCAACTCAAACTTTTATTCCATGAAATTATGCCGAGTTACAGTAATCTCAATAATTGACAAAATTGTTATATGATTGAAGCTATGGTCATCAATTATTTTTCCAACCGACAGTCGTTGTTACTAAAACGAAAATATGATCAACAAAATGATAAAATAGAAATGTTCCCCACACTCTTGATAGCTAAAAATGGAAAGGGAGGCATGAAATTGAAATCTAGTCAAGCACAAGCACAAGCACAAATCCTCTGGAATCGTCATCACAAGCAAAACTATGTGACAGAAACAACAACCATGTTAGTTAATCATACGTACATCTCTCTCTCTCTCTCTCTCTCTACAGTGACATAAACTTGAATGATTAGTGGGCATAGTAATAGGAAGATGAAGAAGATGAAGAAGAAGAAGGGATTTTGTCCAGAATTTGGACTGCTTCTTTCATGGATGGTCTTTTTTGAGGGGATGGCGAGACGGAATTGAATCCTAACTTTAAACAGGCCAGCAGGGAATCTTCTTTGCCTTCCAGATCGGCTCGAATCGCAGGGTCAGCCATTCTCAGGACTCGGCTTTTGTCATCGGCGGCTAAGCCGAGCCCCAAATCATCTGAAATTATAACCTTCCCAGTCAGCAATTCCAGCAGGATGACCCCAAATGAGAACACGTCCCATTTCGGGTTGGGCTTCAGGCTCCTGAGCGACTCGGGGGCGTGGTACGGGGACACGCCCAGTGAGCTTGGGCTTGGGCTCGGGCTCGGCCCAATTGGCACGTCCTGGAAACTGTCGCGGGAGGCCGTTGATCTCTTGCTCCCGAAATTCCGGGCGGATGCACCGGCTTTGTAGCTGGTTTCGCCGGAGACGAGCCTTTCCAGGCCGAAATCTCCGATTTTGGGCTCCATTTCGGCCCCCAGAAGGATGTTGCTGGGCTTGAGATTTCCATGCACATGCTTCTTGTCGTGGAGATAGTTTAGACCCCTGGCTACACCTTTGGCAACCTTGAGCCGGATTTCCCATGGCATGTGACAAGGAGACGAGCCTATTTTCCCTGGAAAACCCAGAATTAAATCGTGCATTAAAAACTGTTTGGACCACATTTAGATGGTCAATGGGTAGTCACTTTCCATGCAAGCGACCACAAGGAAAAAAGACACTTTGAACATCGTGATTTCGTTTTTCCCGATTTCGCTATCAAGCACCGTGGGCGAACGGTAGCGGCACCAGTTTGTGGACAGTTGACTTACAGGGAATTAAAAAACAAAGTGTGGTTACACCTGCTCCACCGCCCGAGACTAAGGTCTTCGGTGCAATTTAGCAAAAAGACTTAGAAAAAAAACTAACGTACGCTAGGAAAGAGAAAGAGAGAAATGGTTACTGTACTCACTGTAACGGGCACTGGCGAGACTGCCGTTGGGGACGAAATCGTAGATGACGAGCTTCTCGTCGACCCCCCAGTAGAAGCCTCTGATTCGGACGAGGTTGGGGTGGATCAGCTTGGCTATGATTTTGACCTGGTTCTCGAAGTCTCTGAATCTCTCCACGCCGTTTTCGCCGATTCTTCTGACGGCGAGGGTGGTGCCGTCTTCGAGCACTGCCTTGTACATTATGCTTGAACCGGTGGCCCCCAGTATGTAGGCTGATGCCTTGAGGAGAGTCTCTAGTTCAAGCTCTTTCTCGCCGTCAACGGTAACTAAAGCTCCTTCTCCGCCGCCGCCGCCTCCTTGTTTCTGCTGTTCTTGTTGCCCTTGACTGTTATGACTGGTTTGCATGGTCTGCTCTTCGTCGGCGTCGGAGCTTGTTGTTTCCGTGCTGTCTTCTTCGTCTCCTCTCTTTGGAAGGCACGACCATGCTGTGATTCCTTTCGTCTCCGACGAAGACGAGGACCAGATGTTCTTGGCTGAGTTGGTTTCGTTTTTCTCCGTCTTTATTGCGTTTTCCACGTTCTTCTTTTTCTTCCACTGGTAAACGTATAAGAAGATCACAGCCAGAATTCCCACTCCCACAACGTCCCCCAGGACGATTCCGATTATTGTTGCTGGCCGGAGCCCGTTTTGATCTTGCTTCTGAGACCCATTTGTTTTTCCGGGGCCGGTGGTGGTCTCTGGGGTTGAGTCTATTGTTTTGGGCATTGCTGCAATGGCCGGTGGAGAGGTTGGGACGGTGGTATTGGAAGGACCGTAAAGCGTTGAAGGAATAGGACATGGAGTCTTAAGCGGTTTCCCGCATAGACCATTGTTTCCGGAGAAAGATTTGGTTTGCTGATTATGGAGAACATTGGATTCTGGAATTTCTCCGGTGAGATTGTTGAATGAGAGATCAAGGATTGAACTTTCCGGGATGTTCTGGGCGAACTCCAGTGGGATTGGCCCGGAAAGCCTATTGTAAGAGATGTTCAAATAGCGAAGACTTTCCCCACCAAAATCTGAAGGCAGTGATCCGTTAATCAGATTGGAAGACAGATCTAAAACTTCAATGGAAGAGAACCCAGTTGGAAGACCACCCGAAAAGTAGTTGCTCTTCAAAGAAACAGAAGTAAGATTATTCAGAGTACTCAGAAAGTCCGGTATCCTTCCCGCCAAAGCATTATCGGAGAGGTTAAGCAATTGAAGATTCTGTAACCCTCCCTGAACCTCCGGAAGCTCGCCGGAGATCAAATTGTTGGACAAATCCATCACCTGAAGCTCAGACGCGTTGAAGAGTGACAGAGGAAGAGACCCATTGAGAGCATTGTTGGAGAGATCAAGATTCTGAAGGTGTTCGATCATGCCCAGATCATTTGGAATCGAACCCAGAATCCGAAAATTAGCAAGAGACAAAGAAATTACACGAGGGCAGGTGTCGAGAATTCCAGGGGCAGAACACCTGACGCCTTTCCATGAACAAGGTGTCTCTTCGTAGTAATTCCAGCTTTCTAATGCTGAAAGAGGATCACTCAGAACAGAGTACTTGAGAGATAGCAAGAGAATTCCATCTCTGTTTAGCCCAAAAGACTGCCCGAAAAGAAGAACAAAAGAAAGAATTCTCCACCATAAATGGAGACCAACAACGCTAGCTAACTTCATTGCCTCCCGGAGTGATCCCACATCTCCCTCTCAAAAGCTTGAGAAAGAGAGCAATAACTGAGATTTATGGTACCCAGAAACCATGTGACCAAAGACTGTAAAATATTATCAAAATACAGAGATACACAGCTCACCAAACCAATCTTCCCGCATATATGCTCTGTTCAGACCCTGCCTGCGGCTGTGCATTAAAACTTACTCCACCCTACCCTTAAATTATTAAATGCTTTCACTATCGTTTTCCATTTGTTTATCTTGTCCTATCGCTTACCGAAAAGAAAATATAAGCTTTCTATGTGATAAAAAGAAGACCATAAATGGGACGCCAAGAGCATCTATGCTAGAGGACACCCAGGTGGAGTAAGGAAATTTCAGTACTCTATCACGTACATAGCTTTGACTTTACATTGCACCTCTTGAACATTATTGCATTGTTTTTGCTTTTAACTTGTGGTAATTTTTGTTCATAGAAGATATCAATGAGTTCTCTCCCCTGTTTTGAGTTACAGTAGCTCAAAAGTTATATTTTGTTTTTTTTAATTATTAGGTAATCCTGATTTCCCAAGTAAATTCACTAGTTTACCCGAGAGATCCCGTCTTTCTGCCTCTGTTGGGAGATTTGAGAATGCTGGTAATTTTACGGAGTTGATCAATATCTTGAACAAATTGGCCTCTATTCATTACAATAAGGTATGATCAGACATGATTGAAGAGCTCCTGTTTTGGTTCTGTCCAATGTATTACAAATAGTTTGTGGTTTTCTATTTAATTTCATCATGGCCCAGTCGTAAATGACAAGATTAAGTTAAATGGTACAGCTTTGGGATGATTTCATGGTGGACGCCCTACAGCCAGAGCTGGCTGATGTGTGCCATTAATGGATGGTTTACCAAAATGGAGAAGGAAACAACTCCTTATTTAACTGAGATATGGAGGGTGAAGAAAACCTATGAATTGAACCATCTGAAGAACTGGCATTCTGTTAATCCCTCCTGGAGCAGAAGCTTTGAATGAATAAATTCAGGTTTTTTTCCATTTTGGAAATGGGGTTTCTTTCACCTTGTAAGAAGAACTTTCATCAGCGACAATTCAGCACACCTGATTTGGAATTCTATGCTCATTTATCAGTCAAGTGCAATAATATCCACAACATTATTAGGCTGGCCTCCCCTTACAGATGATTACAAAGGGTTTCATGACTTCCTTGAACAATTCCAATAAGTACTCTGCATAACCAGAAGCACAATTGTTCTCCTTTGGATTTTCTAGGAAAATTCTGTGCAAACTGTTGATTTCCCATTAGTTTTTTCCCTGTATCAGGACAATGGTGTTTGGTTTAGGACTAGCACTTTCCCTGAACTGCTCCACTCCACACTCCAAGAACTGACCTTGTCCACACATGGGTATGCATCATACAATACCTCACTCATGATGAATGATTTCATCTGATCCTTCATTCTTTTTCTTTTTTCTTCCTTTTTCCCTTTGCAAAAAACTGTTGGCTGCTTTATCGACTTGATTATAATACTGTCTATCAGTTAATAAAGTAGGTGAACCCTCCATAAAAAAAGAATAATAATATAATCCTTGCTTGCTTTGTTTGGTGAAACCTTTTACTTTGTATGAATAAATCCAGATTTAAAGTCTTGGGTACTGACCATTCTCAGAGGCCAAAAAGAAAAAAGAAATTGAGAAACTTGGAGGGCTTTTCCTTCTTGCCTTAAAAATCCCTTTCATACGCTCTCTCTCTCTTGAGGACTTTTGAGTGCTTCGAAGAGTGAAAAGGGGAGCCAAAAAAGCTCCAAAGTATTCAACTTTCAATTTTTTTATGTGGAAAGCTGGCATGAGGATAAAAGTGTTGAAATGTTCCACATGAAACAATGGGTAGCTCAATTGGTTTAAGGCCTCGGGGTTTAACCCAATGATCACTAGTTTAAGTTATTTTAGGACCATAAAAGATTTACTCAGTCATTAACTTCAGAGTCCCATGAGATTAGTTTAGATCCGCAAAAATTGACCTGAACATCCACGATTATCCTAAAAAAAGAAATTGTCAACATGGAACAACTAGAGCCAATGGTTAGAATTTTGGTGGTATGTTAGCTGAAACTATATCAGCCAGGGGTACATTACTATATACTACATACCCCATCTTCCTTGAAGCATTGTTGAGTGAAAGGATCTCTCCCATTATGTCAGAAGTTGTAGAATCAGTAGACTCCATAGCTGGACTAACTTACAAGGTACTGTTTTTTTATTAATTTATTTTTCTGGTCTTGGTCTTCCCAGAGGAGCGGATCTTGTTTCTCTTCATCTTGGTAATTCACAAAGGTATGAATCGTAGATTTAAATGCAGGTGGCAGTATGTACTGCTGAATGAACAATCTACTGAATTTGTTGATTTGCACCCATTAATGTACTATTCTTTCATGTTAGGCGATAAGGCCAACATTCATTGGCTTTCCTTACCCAATATGGGTCCATCTCACAATCTGTATAAAGATTGAAGTTCAATTATTTCACAAGGTTGATCACAAGCAAACAACAACAATAAAAGAAAAAAAAACCAGTGGAATATCAGTACAAATATGTGATCTGCAAATTAATTAGGTTTGCATTAACAGAGCATTATTTAATGCAAACTGCCTGATGCAGAAGTGGGAAGAAAGTAATGGCTGGAATCCCAAGGCTTCAAACTTTCAAGGCTTAAGGCATAAAAACTCGTTAAGTATGAGTTTCTGGCGGATTAGATGGTAATTTTATACTCTTGCGATCTGTGTTTCATGAATGAGAATTTTAATTCTGTGAATCTCAGAGATAAGTGCTGTGCTGATATCCTTCGATGCCATCTGTGAGCACTTTTATAAGCAACCTAACTCAAAAATCTTTTTCCTTGTATTAAGGCTAGATTATGACCAGTTTTTGGGATGAAATTGATGAATGTTGACAGCCTTAAGTTTTCATTTAAGCTTGTGTCCCCACCTTCTCCATGGTTACACAACATTTTCAAGTGTGTGGTCTGGACTATGAACTTAATTAATAGGACAAATTTTGAGCCAAATTTTCTTTCATATTCATTTTGTAAAGAAGTTAGTTAGCAAAGCTTGTCATTATAATTGAAGCCCCAATTTTGTGTTGGCTCTTTCAAGATTCAAACACAAAGTTCTTGTCATAATTCGTGTAACAAATAATAATAAAATAAGAGATGAAAAATAAGAAAGAAGAATACATCTATAGATTTATGTGGTTCTGCAGTATGGCTACATCAACGGGAACAATGATTGAAACTTTCAATATATCATAATAAAGTTATATAGGAGGGTAGTATGACAAAATTACAAAAATACCCTTATACCATATACCATATTGCTCCGTTTCGCTCAATACACTCACACTTCCTTTGCTACGCTTCTGGCATTTACCTCATTTTTTCCATAAATATGAGCCACATATTACAACGGTTCTGTAGGCTATCGGCTAGCAGTTGTAGAATTAAACCGCCCTGAATTGGGTCATGCTCAAGTTACAAAAAGCTTGGACAAACTCTCCCCAACTTTTCCAAACTCAGATCCAAAATTTAGAAGCAAGTGAGAGGCTGAAAAATCCAAATCTTGCAACCTTTTTCCACCAAGTTCCCAAACAGATTTGTGTTTGTATGCAGACAAACAAGTAACAGAAAGATATGAAATAGTGCAGTATGCGTGTGCCTTAGCACAAGGGGCAAATCCTCAACATTGACACACACCCAGATCCTCAAACAAATGCTGCTGTCTGCTAACTATCTAAACTTTTACAAACATCTAAAGTAACGGTGACCCTTGAAACAGTTCAAAAACCAGAGTCTCTGTTTGCAACCCAAAAAGTACTAAAGAAATAAAATACAAATGAAAAGTGAAAGGACTAAGAAACTTAAAAATGTGTAAAATTTATGAATTTTGATTATATTTGATTTTCTTTTATGTTTTTCAGGTGAAACCAAACATGAAAAAATCATTTTCTATAGTATTTTTTTTGCTTCCTCTAGTACTTTCTGGGTTCCAAACGGAGCCAAACCGAATGCTAAAATCCAAACAAGTGATATTTGTACATCCATGGCAAAAAAAAGAAAAAAAAAGTAGGCCCATGCTTGGAGCTCCTTATCAATGCTTGTGGGGCAGTGAAGTTTGCTTTAGTCTTAGGTGAGCCCCCCAAACAACGCACTGCCTTAACTAGATCTCCTTTAGCAATTATAGCATGTACAATGCAAAGGCCAGTTGAATTCTGGTCTCTTCAAAAGGCTAAGCTAAGCTGTAATTCCACGTGCTTCGCCTCATTTTTGCTAATTAGTTAGGGAAATGGACTGATCTGAGCTTCGAAAAATGTAGTCATCCTCGTGAATACCAGGACATTCGGAAATACAAGAATACAACCTCAATTGATCTTACAGATGCAGATAATATAAATATATATACAAGCTGAATTATTTGGTAACCCCAAGTAGTCAACACTGTGGTTGCTTTCATCTGTAACTTGTCTTGAGCTGTGTCGTTATAGTGGGAAGAAACATGATTCTACATTATTAATTAAAAGAATCTAATCTTGGATACAAACTGAATTGCTAGCCATAGGGAATAAAGTGAGCTAATCAAGTGAGTGCCACTAATTTAAAGGTACTGTCAAATTCCAGCAATGGGGCCTAAGTCCTTGCTCAAATTGCCAATCATAGTACAGAGAAAGTCTGTTCTCATCATCTCACCCAAAAAAACAATAAAGGTAATTGTGACAACACAAACCTCACTAGATGGAAAGGAAATATGGGTGTGCCCATTCCCCCATCTGGGTTGGTTCTCTTCTTCTTTGCCACACACAAAATACCATAACAAGACAAAAACAAACATAAACAACAATTTTTTAGTACCTTAGATGCTTTTCGCATTATATTACATTGAATGATGTCATTTGACCTTTGTCTGAGGAATGGTTTAAGATTATTCAATATCTTTGTTCGTAGTTGTTTAACGCACCTAAGCTTGAAGAACAACTACTTTCTAACGGCTCACCTATCATGATGGCTTGTACCTTACCAGAGACGTGACTTTGCTACATATTGATGGAAAAAAAATGTGTTCATATATGTTCTTAAGTGCTATTATATAGATTTATCCAAAATAACATTGATTTAATTAATGTTAAATAGTGGGTTAAAGCATATAATAAAGTATGATATATTTTATGATGGGCGAAATCAAAATATTACTAATTACGTTTTCAGGGTTATAGTCTCCTACACACACACACACACGTATTATTTTATTTTTCTTAGACATCCCATCGTTACAAAAAAACAAAGAATCTCATATATACGTACTATAAAAGAAGATTCAAAACCCACAATCTTTAGCAACCTATAGGTATATGTATGTTTTCGCATTTATTGTAATATTATAATTCTTAATGTTTTGAGATAGATCTTGAGACTATTTTGTTTAGATTAAAAACTTTATGGATGTTGTCGTTCATGGATACATGAGATCGGTTTTTAATCCAATTATTTTAACACATATATACCTAACTAAACATGAAAGATAGATATTCTTTTGGACATTTGAAGTCTTTCTTTTTTATTGCTTTCATTTCATTTTAGCTCATATGGTATGTCTTGCACGTTTCAAAACTATGCGCTTGTTCTTCTGTAGTCTAGTGAAATTCAATCGGAAAAAAGTTACATGTTTCTTTGATGAGTCCTTTCGGAAGAACTTTACAGCTTGAAAGGAAACCAATTAATCAAATAGTTTGTGATGTGGAACTGGCTGGATTCAGCCGGGGATTCGATTGTCGGTGTTGAAAAAAAAAGGACGAGAGAATTGGCAACAAGAAATAAAAGAGAACAAAGAACATAAAGATTTATAATGGGAAAAATCACAAAACATTACACATTACCTTACAATCTAATACAAACCTTATAAGTACATCGTATATTTATAGGCATTCTAAAACTGAATAGCCCATATGAATAGTAGACCATGAACCTTCACTCAAATCTTTAAAAAGATTCATGATGACACATTGCTTAACTTTTTAAGTCAAATAGAATAGAATTCGAGTCACTCAATTCTAACAATTCGTGTGCCTAGTTTCTTTGACTTATATCCACTACATTCTATTGCAACTTTTTTTTATGAAGGAAGACTACGAAATAGGAATCTGATGTAAACCACAATAATTTTCATAACTAATATTTGAAACATCTTTGGGAAAATTTGAGAACCAAAAAACTTGAATCTACAATACCAATGCATTTCTTAGCTAGACAATTATAGTTCTATTTGCTTCTTTATAGACTATAAACATGTAGACACCCATAAATATTTAGACCTTGAGAAAATCTCTGAATATCCTCCTACTCATAAATATTCTATTGCAACATCGATTGATACCGAGATGAAACTGAACTCACGGGAGCTTGTACTACAAGGCTAGATTATTGGATTGAGATGTATCCTTGAGATGCTTCCAAGTTCCAAGTACGGGTAAGGAGAGTTGTTCTGGTTCAGGGCATCCTCAAATCTGGACCCCCGGGCGGATGTTCCAAATGGGTGAGACACAACATTCAAAATTAAAGGAGGATGAGGCTGGGGTCCCTCTCCAGCCCCTTACCATTTGGCTCTGATGTTGAATCATAAGAGAGGTGTCTTTGTGCTCTTTTTTTTTTTCAATTATCTAGGTGAGTACTCAAGAGAAAATCCCCATTCCATGCTTACTTTAGGATTTGGCTTTTCATCAACTAGCCATGTTCTTGAAGCATCATTTCAGCCATTTCTCTAACCATGTCACTTGCGGTCTTCCACTTACGTATGTCTCCAGCATGTATACAAAATAATTGCACAAATTTAACTCTTTGTTCTTACCTCTATCGTGTAATTCCCATCTGCGATCCTGAAAGTTGGCGTGGGCTTTTGACAAAGTTGCAATAAAAGTCACTGGTGGGCTATGTCCGTAGGCATTGTTTGAATCCACGGTTAGCCGTTGGGTTCGCACTGTCTGACTGGAGGACCTTCTCGAATCTTGCAAGCCTGAAAGTGCATTTGTTGGCACACTTTTCAATTATTTGTGGTTACTTCTCAATTCTCATTAAATCCATTGCTCTGTAACCATGATAAGATAAGACTGGTTGGGATATATTTCAATTACACTAGAGATTTCATTTATTGTTATTACTGTTTAAGCATGGGTGTAATTCTCGAGGTTTTTCATAGTCTTTGACATAGAGAAGTGTGGACTTCTTTACGGTCTTTTAGAAGATTTCATGCTCTTCTAGACTAGGAGGTATTTAAATTCTTCCCTTCTACCTATAAAAAGTCTTGAGAGATTCGTTTGTCTTCATGGAGAACTAACTTTTCAAGTGAGGGATCAGTCTTACGGACTTAGTCTCATTGCTAAGCTCATATATGCGACTTAGACAACTTACTCGTTCAAGTTGCTAAACCTTCCTTGTGCTTTTGTAGATATGATTAGCTTCTCACACTTGTTTGGAAGCTAAGATGAAAGAGAACTCTTTAGAAAAGAAAGTTGTATTGAAGAAGGAAGCTACACAAACTCACTTGGAAGCTCACTTATTTGATGTCTTAACCAATGAGGCATTTCCATATTTTATTGGCACCCTTGGAACTCTTTAAAACCTTAAAAGGTTCCTTAAAATTCAAAATTATGTTAAAGGACTCTAAGTAACTCTATATACAAGATATTTACAAGACATTTCTAGGATACTAAGCTGAATCAACTTGTACACACTTCAACTAATCTCATAGAATCATAAAGTTAATGACCATATAGATTTTCCAATAGCCTTAAAGAAACTCAAATTAATGACCATCGAGAAGTATTTGGTGTCATCTTATTTTTATTTTTTCAAATTTTCAAATCCTTAAGATAAGAAGTAACTACAGAAAAACTCAAATTATGACTTTTTTACAGTTATTATTTTGTGATATAGGGTAGATTTCTATTTAACAATCTTACTCAGTTTGATGTTAAATCTTGGGAGAAGATGTGAATGTGAAACGACCAAATGCCAACAAGAAAAAAAAATCAAGAATTAAAAATAATTATATATGGATTGAAACAAACCCTAAGAATTTGGTACGATAGATTTGCTTCCACTTTTTATCATAATGGTTTCCATTTAAGTGATATGTCAAAGCTAAAAACCAAATGTGAAATTTCCCAGGTTAGTGCATATGTAGATGGCTTTACGCACTAGATCTCATATTCTAGACAGGATTCAAGAAGATAATGACCAAAGAATCTGATACGACGTTCTAAGTCTCGAAATTCAAAGTCAATCAATTATGATGATAATTCATTTTTTTCTCAACTGCCATGTTTGAAAGTTCTATGGAGACATGTATATGACTCACTCTCACCTCTCTCAACTGCCATGTTTCTTGTCAATTTAATCTCAGGGTTTATACACGATCCTTCCATCATTCCTCCTCGCATACATACAGAGTCGGATTATATATTTGGGAAAGATTTCAATACATTTAAACGTTTATGATTTATCTCCTTCTGCCACCAACAAATCTGGACGGACTAAACACAGCAAGATCAACAATGGAAGCACAACCATCAAGCACAAGCTCAGCCATGGCAGCCCCAGTGGCGGGACCATTCAGAATCCCCCAGCAACTGTGGCCAGTCGCCACATAACAGCCCTTCACACCAGGAACCTCCCCTATTATGGGTACGCCATCATCCGTACAGGGCAAGATGCAGGCTTGCTCTGCTTTCACCCTCGCTTCCCCTTCCATTAAATGGCTCGACACATTTCCGGCCACCCTCTTTAGCGTCTGTATCGATTCTGGGTCTTCCACAATCGATTCTGGATCATCCGGTACCTCTGCCTCCGCTGACATTCCGCAAATATATACTTCCCCTGGAAATTTCAATCAGTCACAGCATTTACTAAAGCATCAATGACATATACTATTTTCCCGATAAACAAACAAAGGAAAAAGAGAAAATTAAGGGTAATGTTACCTGTAGGACGAGGATACACTTCTGGGTCCATGGGTTTTCCGCCATGGGAGGAGTGGTAGTAACTGAGGAAGAGGGCATGAGGGCTTATGGCTTCAGGGTCCTTGGGCTCCAAGACAATGCTGTGAGCCTTGAGACCAGACACTCTGAACAGCGATGACAATAGAGGCAACTTCGAAGACCACGGACCTAGAGTCAGAACCACCGCCGCCGCCTCAATAACTCCGCCTCCTTGTAGCGCCACCGACACAACTCGGCTTCCTTCCACTTCCACACTCTCCAATTTCCCAATCACCACCTCCACACCATGCTTATCCACAGCTGCCGAAAGCAGAGTCCGGGTGAAGAGCTGGGGATGCACTTGGGCGGTGGTTGCCGTGGTTCCGATCGTTCTAGGGTTCCGGCAAGGTCTGTCCACCCAAGAAGGAACGGCAGGGTTAGAGCGGGTCGAACCGGCAGACCGACGCTGTTGTTCTTCGTCGATGGTAAGGCTGATGGTGTCGAGAGGCCTGTAGCCGTAGGATCTAGGGCCATCGAGCTCCTCAGCGAGTGAACGGTGCAGATTGAAACTGACCCTGGCGAGCTTCGAGAGAGCCCCACCGTCGCACCAGTCGAAAGCGAGGAAGCCGCCGGCTTTGCCAGAGGCGGCGCAAGCAACGGAGGATTTCTCGATTAGAGTCACGGCGGCGCCTTTTTTAGCTAGGAAGTAAGCGGTGCAAACCCCGATCACTCCCCCGCCGCAAACCACAACCCGCTTTCGCTGCTGCTCCTCCATGATCGATGGTGATGATGATGATGATGATGATCGACTCAGTGTAATGGCGGAGAGTCTAGAATTTCGAGGTATTCCCTACAATGGAAGGTGTGCTAATGACGGCGATGATGATACCGCCGCCATCTCTGTATCAAGGGTTGGACACGTGTACGACTAGTACACAGTAGCAACACCGCAAAGTTGCAGAGATCGAAACCCCAACCCAGGAAAAAAAATTCCACTGGACCTTGTTTGGTTTGATTGGGCCTACTTGACCTGATTCCAAGGCCCATCAATTCAGGTCCCATACGTTTTCAATAAAAGGCCTGAATAAAAATTTAACTTTTCTAAATGGCTTTATTTTTTTTTTAAAGAAAATAATTTATTGATTCAATGCAAATCGCTAAAAATCAGATAAATGAAACAACACTCAGGTTAATGACATAATAAATCATCTTAAAGCTTGTAAATTTAATTATACTATAATGACTATAATATCTTTAACTCTGTTTCAATAGCATAATCTAATTTATTGTCTCTATCTGATTAAATATATTTGGTCAATTTGATTTGCTCGCATATAAATAAAATATTATAATAAGACAACGAAAAACAAAACATAGTAAATTTTTACATTCTAACTTACTACCGATTCATATATACATTTCATAGAATATTGCAACTCAAAATGAAAATAGATGATGTTATATACAATTTAATTATGAAAGGGAGGACCCGGTCTATTAAAACTTGTAGCCCAACTTTTCCTCAACCTGGACTGAGCCAGGTTGGGTCTTCCTACCCAAAGGCTACAAGCCCAATAAGTCACAAGTCACCCCCATGAGTCCAAATGATGTCTTAGATGATCGTGTAGCCCAAGTCAAACTGTCTGCAATCGATGGCATGAATCCAATAGAAGCCACATGTAGATCGTAGGATTCTATTGTTAGTGTCATGTTTCTTTAACACCCTCTCCTTTTATTTGGAGAGGTAAACAAACAATTATATCAATGGACACAAATACTCAAATTACGAAAAGTGTTGGCTCGAAACTATGACGTCTAAGTCAAATTGAGCGCTCTTAATTATAACACTTTTGAAATTATATAAAAGTGGTCGATAGGTTAGAGTCAGTGATTAAAGATTGAACAAAGTATATGAAAATGATCATATTCAGGTCTTTATAAAAATAATAAAATATTATAACATTGTAATAAAAAGTGAACAGGTATAAAAGAAAAAAATTACCAACAAGCTCAAACGTTTTGGATGAGGATTCCGTTACGAGTATCATGCATGTTTTCATTCTTCTTTAACATATAGTGCCAAAGGAAGAAAAACCCATGTGAGATTCCAAATGAGAAAAAATGGGTGTGTGTGGAAATTGGAATGAGATGAGATGATGGTGTTGGTTTTTCATTTTTGGTCTCACAACACAGACCCTATTCCCTACTCCCTATTATTGTCGTGAGATGTGTAAAGCGACAAAAATTGTGCAGGGAAGTAGCCATCCATCATTGAAAGTTGTTAGGTATATTATCACTTTTGTCACTAACTACTTGACAAAACAAGAAAAAGAAAGCAAAAAAACAAAAGCAATACGCCCTTTAGTGCCTACCCCAATTCAACTTGTGTTTTTTATTGATATTATCTATCACCTTGATTGCGTCCCTCAGCTTAACTTAAATTCCATTTCTCTAAGGTTTCTCATTCACGACTTTCTGATGTTGAGTCCAGGCAATTTTGGTTTTACGGTTTTTAAATTATTGTTCTTTTTTTATTGAGACAAACTTCTCATCATCAACTTTTTAGGCAAGTTGCAGTTTTTTTTATTCTTTATTTTCATTTCCCATGCTGTGGGCGAAATGCACCAACTCCCCCATGGACTAGCAGCCATTGCTCTTTTGTCAAAAAAGTGGGATGCCCATTTAATTCCTTATACAACACCAGCTTTTTGAAAATTGTTGGCGTCTTGTAATTAGGTGCAGATATTTCTGAATCTTCATAGTGTGTTCTTTTACTCTCTACCTTCTTTCCTGATTAATGATTTTCATGTATATAATGTCTTCTTCATCGTACTCCGTAGGGTTATTCACTCACGAAATAACTACTATGAAAGATTAGGTCCGATTAGGCATGTAATCGAATCGATAAAGAGCTAAGCTTGAACTCGATTAAAACTCGAAATCCACTCGATTAATAAAATAGTAAAGTTTGATCAAGATCGTAAGCAGCTCGAGTAAGGTATTATAATACTTGAACTTGAACTCAATTCAAGTTAAATTAATTTCGAGTCAAGTTCGAATAAGTCATGAGTAGTTTAACTCGTTTACGCATTTAAGTTGAATGACATCAAAGATCGAGTTTATTTGATAATTATTTTTTAAAATAATTACAATGTTTTGTAAAACAAATTAAAAGTGCATTGTGAAACGTCTTAGAGCAGCAATAATGGCATACCGGGAGCTAATCGGTGACAAGCTTTATCGAAGATGCATTCATCGTAGAAAAAATACTAAATTAAAATCCCAGATTTATGTGGAATACTTGAATTTATTGAAGAAGAGTTATTGAAGAAGAAAATAATTGAAAGAGGTGTAGATAAGTGATTTAAGACCAAGAATGACAAAAAAAATCACTCATCTCTTAAAGAAAAAAAAAGCTAGCAAAGAAAAAGGTTAGAAAATGATACTAGGGTTTTGGTTTTTTATGTTAAAATTATTCTTGAAAACAATTAATGAGCATGCCCTAATATACCCTTCACTGCTCCTACTATAAATCAGAACCAATCAAAGAAGTTTTGGTACCTTTCAGAAAAATGTTAAATAACATTATAAAATGAAGGATTTGTAAATAATTGTTACATTGAATTTTTTGTTTTAAAATAGGACCAAATTCAATATTTGACAAGACCAAAGAGATAAGCTGGAATCAATTAAAAAAAAAAATCCCTTTCAAGGAGAGTTCAACTAGGGGGGGTTCAAGTCAGCAGGCCAGGCCCAGTCATATCCAAACTAAAATAATCAACTGGGCCCCCAAGTGAATCATGTCACATAAAATATAAATAGCCATTATTCCAAAATCTAATAAAAAATTGAAAATAAATAAATAAAATTTAATAATAATATGATCCAGCCCACTAGATACTAAACCCTTCTGCTTAGAAAAGAACAAGAATGAACGACCCAAAGAAGTGGAGCCCACATTCCTTAAAAGAAAGAATGAGAAGATAACTAAACCCTATTTCTTTCTGTTCACACCCATCCACGGCCCACCCCCCACCAAACCTACCGTCCAATAACTAACTCTTTGAGTTTCACATTTGAACCATACAATCATGCTTGGCCCCCAAGAAAAAAAGATTTTCTCAGGAAAATTAATCCTAACTGAAGGCTGAATCAGGATAATTAGTGTCTGTCCAAAATTGCTAATTGAGTGATTTGAATGGGGAGTTAATGGGGGGTGTGGGGGGTGGGGGGTGTGGGGTTTGGTTTGGTTACAACTTACAATAGAACCTTTTTTTGGTCCCATTGGGGATTGGCTAAAATGAAATGATGAGAGTTTGGATAAGGCACGGAGAGAAATTGAAAGGTTAAGACTAGAATACAAAGCATAATATTCTGATTTGGGTTATCATAACTACTTTTTGGAGGGCAGTTTTGTGTTGTTTTTAGTAGCTAAAGGGATCAGTGATTGGCCAAAATTAAGGTATAGGACCCCTTCCAGATAGTGACCCCTAACCTAACTACAAGCCAGCCACAAGAGAGGGGACATAGGGCTCCACCCCACTTTGACAAACCCTGTTCCATCTGCCTTGCTATACCCTTTCTCCGTTTATAGAATATGCCACTCAAACATTCAATCTTATAATTTATTTATTTATTTTTAATAACTAAATACTTTAATTATAATATAGTAAACTGTTCTCACTAAGACTCGAACCCCAGATATTTCCCCTCCTTACGTGAGTTAGGTATGATAAACTATTTTTTTATTTGTCATTCTTTTGATTTTATTATCTTGACTTCCCAATGCCCATGGGCAAATCATTATTGCATTATATGAGATTCTTAATTGGTTCAAAGTGGTAGATCATAAAATTTCATAAAACAAACAAACAAACAAATAAAAAACATTTATATAGTGTGAGAAGCAATGTCTCTTAGATTCCATCAAGGTGTGTCCTTGATTGATCCTCACAAACGAACAAAGGAAGAATAGAATAGGCCACCTATCTCTCCATTGAAAGTAAAGTAAAGGGAAGAAAAGAGAAGGATTTTAATTCCCAAAAGCCACTCCCATACTCTTAATTAATGACAATCCCACACTTTCTCTATCAACTCCATTTTATTACTCACAAACTATCTCATAATTAGCTCACTATACCACTTGTTAAATGCAACAAAGCATGATCACTCACTATCACCACAACATATCTAAAGATGATGGCTCCATTATATTATTTGTTAAAGGGATGATTAAAGTTCATCCAATTAATATAAACAAGTAATGTTCATCTTTATCTAAAAAAAAAAAAAAAAAAGGTAAAGTTCATTCTTTAGTACGACTGTCAGCTATAAACTTATCTATATAAAAGGTAAAGAAATATCAAAATTCTAGTAATTGATAATATTTCGAGTATTTGTATAACAGCTTGTTCCGAATCATTCAGATATCATTTTATTTTAGTGTGAAGAGATTTCACAGCAGTAAGAATATCTTAAAGATTAAGAAAAGTTTATACATAAATGATGTTAAAATTTTTTTCCATTATCATAGTTAATTTATATAAATATAATGTTACTATTATATATCACATTCCAAGGGAGACAATTTTCCCACCCGATGTATGTATAGGCTTCTCTTAAAATTTTATATATTAATTACGATAATTTAAAGTCATGAAAACCTTTTAGATGTGCTTCATCTTTGAAATTTATTAATAAAAGAACCTAGAGATACTATTTTTTTTAATTAAGATAATCTAAAATTAAATAAAAACAAAGTTCAAAGTATTGGATAGGTAAAATTAATTTTCATACACTTATATGAAGAAAAATATAATTTTCAAGTAAATAATTAACTATATAGATATTACTTTTTCATGATATACTTATTATATTTCATCAACATTAAACCATTTTAAATATTATCTTTAATCCATAAGGACATAAACCTTAAAAAATATTGGATTATTTTTATTTTATGAGTATTTTTATATGGGTACTTGAGTTGTGAAGTCCCATTGGATATATGCTTTGATACAAAGTCAAGGTATAACTTCTAAGGTTGTAGTGAACGTTCTAAATTTTCATGTTTTAAGAGTAATAAGATCAATGATGCGTTGTATGTTAATTCGAGTTTAATAGAATGCAGGCGTATTTAGGATCTTTTACATATCGGATTGTATAGCTTTAAGTATCGAGTTGTTTACTTTAGTTTTAGTTTTTTTATTTTCCTTAGTTTATTTTTATTTAGATTTGTTTCATTTTCTTGTTTTATGTTAAAAATTGTTGTAGAAATTTTGTTTATATTTCATTTATAGTTTGTAAGCGCATATAAAGGCGTGTTTATATTAACCAATTATCACGAAAAATATGAATTAAAATTTGTGAGTCTTATATATTTGGTTATAGAAGAGCTTTGAAACATTAGATTTTTCGTGAGGCGATTCGTCACTATCCAATTTGTGTCAATGAATTCGTGATTCGTCTTAGTTTTATCATTGTCGATTAATGTTTTGTGTTGATCTGTAACGTCTTTATTGAATTGTTATCGATGTTGATTTCATGTGGATTGATTGTGAGTGTGTATTTGATACTCGACTTATTAATCAGCGTTTTGATGGTGGTTGATGATGTTCTCGACACTATCAATAAATATTTTCATAGTTGATTATTGACGTCTTAAATACAAATTGACCCAGTGTGTTACTTTATAGTTGATTATGGTGTCTTGTCTCGTCGACTTATCGATCGATCATTCAGCCAATTGATTGTAAGCTTATTCCAGAACTTTTCATTTGGCACGATCGTAAGCATTTGAGAGTATCAGCTTTGCGGTCGAGTGTCGATGGAACAACCTTACATCATGTTTTATCTTTGAATTCCTAATTGAAAGAATTTCAATGTATGATAAATTAAATTACAATGACCTAAAATCAAATAAAAATAAATCTCCTAAATATTAGATTATATTACATTGTACTAGTTGTGCCTCATATTCATGAGTTTTAATATCGTGAATAGTCTTGTCTATCATATCTAGGTCAAGTTCTATATCACTCATCATCTCAAACAAACATAAAGCATAAGGAGATGATCTCATATTCAAATTCGGGACAGTTTATTGACTTAAAATTAAATTGTAATAAAAACAAATCGTGAATAGTGACTGGGTACGCTCGATCTTTGAACACCCATAAATGAAATAAAATAAAAGGGAAAGTTCAAAGTATGGATTATTATAAGGGCATTAATGGGTTGCAACTTTTATAAAGAAGTGGGTTAGTGCAGGCAATGATCAAAAGGAAATGGGCAATGAAAGAGCACATTGTTTTGCATGAAGTATTGAAATAATTGAGCCACTTTAAATTTGACCATCACTTTCAAAGAAAAAATGGGCATTGAAATTTGAGATTAAAAACAGGAAAAAGGTGGCAGTGTGGCACACACAAACTTGATGGATAATTCAAGGACAGTGTATGGATCATCATCCCTTTTTTGGATTGCTCTTGCTGACTTCACTCTTTCTCCTTATTTTAATACCATCCTATTCCTATTAGTCATCTACCCAATTACCCATACCCTACCCCTAACCAAATAAGACCATTTTTTTTTTTAATTTCACAACCATATGTGTAACAAATTTACCGTCAAATATAAGAGTTGATTATTTAATATAGTATCAAAATTTTTTTAATTATGTATTTAAAAATTCATAATAAACTCTGTTTAAT
This sequence comes from Tetrastigma voinierianum, assembly GCA_016808115.1. Classification (NCBI taxonomy): domain Eukaryota; kingdom Viridiplantae; phylum Streptophyta; class Magnoliopsida; order Vitales; family Vitaceae; genus Tetrastigma; species Tetrastigma voinierianum. The sequence goes on from JAEQBH010001681.1 coordinate 484,693, forward strand.
TTATTTGATTTTTCACTTGAGGATGTGAATCATGATATTTGTATTCTCATTATACAATTATCTTTGATTTACATTATAGAGACAATTATATGTATTTGTATTAACCCAAACCTGATAGTTTGTAAGAGAGTTAACTGTTTAATAAAATATCGAAGTTTTGTCTGACAGGAGAATGTGAGAATGTGAACTATGCACCATTATATATTTGTATTATCACCCAAAAATTTTCTTTGATCTACATTATAGAGACAATTACATGTATTTTTTTTTCCTTATAATTTTCACAAATTATTTATTTAGAGCAATCTTTGTTTAATAACTTATCAGAGACAAACGTAGGATTGTTAATATATTGTGGATAATAATAGACATTATTGAAGCAGCATGCCAAGTTGGAATGGCACCCAATGCTGCATGAGATTTGGGGTCTGTCTGCACACCCTTTGATTTTCCCATTAAACAAACAGGGAGGAGGGAACAAAATTTTCCCGAGAAAATTAAAAAAGAAAGGAAAAAGCAAATGTTGGGAGTTGACATCAACGATTGAGAATATTTTTTATTTTTTATTTTCTATATAAATTTTAAAAGCGACATAACATAAAGAAAGGAGTGGTTGAGTGGGCAATATCAAATCACCTGTCCTCATGTTTGGTGGTAGTCAGTTGGAAGATGGAAGCTATGAATTAAAATTATAAAAAAGAAAAAAAAAAAATTAAGTCCTTTATATGTAATCCTACTTTTAATATAAAGTTTTACTATATGCTTTTTTAGTTTATACAGTTATAAATTTTATTCTAAACAAATGTGGACCACATTTCACCTAACGTATTTAAAACGTTACATTATTATAAAAATCGAGGAGAGAATAAAGGCAATCAACACTCTGGCAAGTGGAGTAATATTAAAAAATATCTTTAATGTCCGTGTGGATGTGTATTTTTATAGTTTTGTTATAACCAAATTATGTTGCATGATTGTGACCCATTAACCAGTTGGGATCATTTGATTTTGCAACAGTTTTGGAATTTTCTTGTATTTTTCCTACTTCTCAACCCCATGAAATTGACGTGTCAACTAAAGGATACATTGAATCCAAATTTTACGTTTTTTTTTTCTACGGACTCTAATAAATTAATAACCATGATGGGCCTAGTCACGAGATTGACATTTTGTGTACGGTCCTTTTTTGTGCAACCATCTATTAATGTGTTATTTTTCCATTACTGGTGTTGGTCGTTCAATTTTTCGTGTACATGAAGACCCAATTTGTTTTGGGTCGTTGAATACTTGGACGGTCGGGGTTTTTTCTTTTTTTAATTTCCCAAAATTACCTTAAAGGCTAGTTTAAATGGATGAGATGATTCAGAGAACATTTTATTTTTTTGAAGTTTCCAAATTACCTTAAGGAGTGGGATGAGTTTTACGGGAGAACTCAAATTCAAGAATAGGGAGTGCTATCTAAATCATCTTTGAAGCCTAACTTAATTGGTAAAATAATGGAATGGGTTCACCGAAAAACCTAGGTTTTAATCTAAAAGCAAAATACTACCAGAAATATTTTTTGGAGAAACTGATTGATAGAAAATATGTGGATGTGTTGGTATTTGGATAGAGAAGAGAGGGAGACGACAAACGTGAGAGACGATGTTCCATAAAGATGTCATATGATGTAAACTATAAAAACGAGGATTGATGGTAATATGTTGATCGCACTCGCCGATGGTCGGTCTGCTCAAAAAGAATTGGAGAACGAAAAAATGAGTTCTGATTGAATATCTGTTCTTCGGAGGAGTGCTCTTTATCTTCGACCATAGTGATTGAAAATATAATCTCGTAATTTTGGTGATAAGATCTCTTTTTCCTTATAAATAATTAATTATTCCTTATTAGGATTAATATTTTTAAAGTGTATGAGATTTGGATATTAGGAAATCCATGGATAAATATCATGCGCTTGATTTTTTTTCCTAATATAGTTGTGCATGCTCGCAACTACATATATAATAGGATGGTAGGTTAGGAGATTCGAGAGGATCTCAGGCAAGTTCTGAGGCTATCGTTTGATTGGTTGCAATGTGGTTTGATATGATGGGTTGGCTTGGAGGCCAGGCACCCATGGCTGAGGCTGAGTGATGGGGTGCATGTGGATCTTTAGGCTCGTTGAGGTAAATAGATTACAGGCATCAAAAATCGTAAATCTTTGTGAAGATGGATTAAATGGGAAATACCTTTGAAGCCTGACTCATATAATAAAAATATGAGATTTACTTAAAAATTGTTTTATCGGAGAACTAGTGGCGAACCAAAAGAACGGCTTGAAAGGGATATTAGTTGAATATTTATTTAAGGGGGCATTTAGCACCTAAATAAAATTACAATAAGTGAAATATTTATATGGAGCGTGGATAAAGGTTTGAACCCCCTTTATTAAAAAGTTTATAAGAAAAAAATTGAGGGGATGTGCCCCCCCTAGACACGCTCTAGGTTTGTCACGGTCGAGAACCCAAGATTGAATACAAGAACTTCATTAGTACTACAATGATTTAATGAAAAGCAAATAGTAGTAAAAAAAATGGCAATTTAAAATAATTTTATTTTTCCGATTGTTTCCTTTGGTTCTGATTACGTGGCAATATAGTAAATGACAATTTGGTTTGTGTTGGATGAGTAAGCAAATAAGGGGAGAATGATTGGGCTGTTGGGGAGGGTGGGCCAAAACGGTGTCGTAGAAAGAGAAATGGAGAACCAGGATGGGAAAAAAAAAAAAAGAAAAGAAAAAGGATTGCACGAGGGAGAGCATGCAGTACAAAGGATGCATACGGCTCAAAGTAGCGGGAATCATGGGGTGGGTGCGTGATGTGTATCCAGTTACCGAATCCCAATGAGATGCTGTCGTTTTGGGAAATCCCAAATATTTATTTAAAAATAAAATAAAATAAAAGAAAGAGAAAAAAAAAAAAAAAAAAGGTATGGAGGGCGGAGGAGGGTGTGTAGGAAAGCGCCTCCTATCCTATTCCGCTTCCATCTCGAATGCGATATAGCTGGCAGAAGAACCCGTGACGTGGGCCTCTTCATTGACGGTTCAAAAGGAGACAGCAACAGATTACTATAAAACCCTACCCCGATGACGTCTTTCTGCCACGACACGCCTTACTGGGCCCCACCCTCCAACAAACCCTGCTTGCGTGGCGGAAAACATGGGGAATCGGACACTCCCTCCTTTGTCTCCGTGTCCCAACTATCATTTCATATACTGTCCACGTGTCACCCCCTTCCCCATTCCCCCATGTGTTTCTGTGAACTCCCCTCCCCATCCTCGCCAGTGCAAGGGGTCTTTATGATCGCCGAGTCGGGAGTTCGAGGGTTCGGTAGTTCGAGTCGGAGTAGTTAACGATTGGAGTCGGTACCGGCTGGTCGAGGGCTGAGTGGGGACACAGTGGGTTTTGGTGGTCGGATTCAGTAGGCTGTGAGGATGTCTGGATTTAAATTCATGACACTAATTATTATATATCGATTTTAGGAGAATCGGTGTATGGAATATATATATATATATATGTATATATATATATATATATATATATATATATATATATATATATATATATATCGCGTTTATAATCTTAGCTTATTAATATAATTTATAGAATAATATCACCCGATATAACTACATTAACTTCTTTTACAAAGAAAATTAATTATTTTTAAAATAAATATATTTATATTTAAATAAATAATAAAATGTATGATTGTTTAATAATAAAAAAATGAGATATATATTTATGACATCCTGATAAAGATATGTCAAATTTAAAAGAAAACAAATTTTAAATCTGAAAATATTTTGGAGTTTAGCGAGAGGCTTTTCGAGAGTCGGGTTACGAGGTTCTTTCATTGTTCGTTAACTTTTGTTTCGAGTCGGCTCGAGGCTAGGTGAGCCATTTCAGTCGAGTTTGACGAGGTTTGGCTAGGAGTCGAGTTAATTGGTACCGCCGGAGTTATCTCAAATCATAAGTGCTTAGCCTGCTCCTCAACTTCAGCCTTCAGCCTTCAGCCTTCAGCCTTCAACCCTCCCATCCTCTTGTTCTGTGCCCCAATTAATCATTCAGGAAAGAGAAATTGAAAGCGTTTCAAGCCGTTCCAGCTCACATCAGATATTTTTCTCCGGGGGGTGAAAAATGAAAATGTAATGAATAGTTAATACTGAGGTGGGGCCCGCCCCCCTTGCAGTAAATAAGAGCGGTAGGTAGGTAGGTAGGTCGTACAGGGTCTCAATTTAATCCCAGGTTACCCTATCAATCATTTACACGGCCCGCTATATCGTACCCGAGTTTTACTTTTACACGGATTCTCTCCCACCTCGGCAAACGTGACCAAATCTCTTCAATCTTCATCCTCTCACGTGATTTAATTAACTTAACTTAACTTAACTTAACTTAATTCATCTACACGGCTGCTACAGTCACACCCACCACCACTGTTTTATAATTATTTACCAAATATCTGAAATGACTCCTATGCCCTTATCGTGCTGGCCGTTACGGCAACCAGCTAGGGTCATTATTGTTAATTCGGGATTTTCTTGTTGCGCCAGAGGACGCAGGTCGCACGTGTGTCTCCTCCATTCGAGGCTGGAGCACGTGATGGAGCCTCCCTTTGCACATGCTTTGAGGATAAGAGTCATCCTTTTTCTTTTTCTTTTTCTTTTTTTTTTCTTCTTCAGTTTAACTTATTTTCTTAATGCGACAGTGGAAAAGTTATGAAGAAGAAGGGGTGGAGTGACGTTGACACGTGTCCTGACTCAAGGGCCAAGGCAGGTACCGGGCACAAAGCTGGGGAGTATGATTCGCCCATATCTCTCTCCACTTTTCTTTTTGTTGCTTTCTTGTTCTCCTTTATCGCCTTCTCTTTCTTTGTTGTTTTATTTTATGAACCAATTTTTTTCATTTTTCACGTGAATCAATGACCTTTTATTTATTCATTTAATTACTTTTGTGGTTTTTTTACTGGACACCGACCTACTCTCCCTTATGCTTTTACTTAATTAGACAGAAGTTTAAGAGTGATGATGTCTTTAGCGTCGTCCGATCTTAACCATTAAGTTTCCATTTTTTTATATTTATTCTCAAAGTCTATGCATAGAAGTTATTATTCTGATTGTGAAGTCTAATTGATCCTGTCAGCCTAGGATTAGGATTGAATAATGAGGGTCGATCTATGATTCTTTTTTTCTTTTTTTATCAGTGAGGGTCGATCTATGATTTTATATCTAGATAGTCCATTTGTAAGCTCTTTATTCTATTTGCAAGGAACAAAATACTCAAAAGGATTTGTATTTTTAATGATTGGAAAAGGTAACATCCTTTTAAAAAAGTTGTTTATATTATTTATTTTTTTCATTCTTTTAAGAGAAAATTAATTTCATTTATTTAAATTAAATAATACATCAATAAAAACATATAATTAAAATGGTTAAAAACTATGTAAAATGAAACAACATTTATATTAATAATATAATACGTCGAGAACTTAAGTGCATATGTTTGATAATTGAACTACATGGTTTATATTCTTGTGCAGAATATAATCACGTATATTTCCCAATTACGATACATTATGAATAGCAATTAATTTGATTTATTTAATAACTGTCGTATATCTTGGTCGTATGAATCGTTCGAATCCTGAATACCGCGTCATAATGATGGCCCGATGAGCGAAAACCAAAACATCACGCAACCAGGTCCGCGCCGCGATAGCGATGTGAAAATCGAAGCGTCTATGAATGAACATCGCGAGATGGCGGTAATCGCGAAAAAAAAAACGAATAAAGCGCAAATACATGTGAAATAACCAGCAACACCCCTTCTCCTAGTACGACAAGTGAGGGACGCCACAATTGAGACATGTCAACTGATTTTATAGCGTTATTAAGGCCAATTTGGCATGGGTCGTAAGTGACATAAACTTGTTTCAAAAAGCTAGAATTATGGAAATTCTTGACTATAAATCATAACCTTTTTAAACAACCACCATAGTGGTGTTTAAAATGTCTTGTACATATATGTTTGATTCTATAACTAGTTGTATTCATACAAGTTTCACTATAACAAAATGTTACATTTACATTTTTATTACAAAATAAAAGCAAAATCAATGATCTATGGAGGACTCCCCAATCTTATGTTGGCATATGATACGGGATGTCCCTAGCGACTTAACGAGCATACAGCGGATAGAAACACGTATTAAGTTTACATCTTGGTAAGGAAAACAAAATAACATGTAATGAAACTCTGATAATCTTCAATTCCAATATACATGCATATATAAATATTTCACGTATCATATTATTAAATCTACTCTTGTAGAATACATATCTGAATTCGTAATAGAGAGTACAGTATTAAGTACTATGTCTAGCCAGAGATATCATGCTTATAAAAGCTGATTACATTTGTTTTCATACTGTTCATTATTCAAATACTTTTTATATAAATGTTTACCCTACATAAACTAATGAAAATGAATAACAGAGACACAGTATAATAGGTACTCGTAGGTACAATATAGTACAAAACAGGAAGGGACTATAAATGGAACCCACTTAATGGCACCAATAGAACAGAAGTGCCAAGTAGGACTGAACAGACGTACTAATTAGTACAAAACAAATGTGCTAGGTAGCATGAAATAGGAGTGCTGAATAGTACTAATCCCTATTCATTTACTATCCGATCTTAAGAAGAGATACAATTATATGTGTTTCAAAGCATTTTTTTTCAAGTCTCGATAACATTCATGTAGTTGTGTGACCAAATTGCAAGAATTCACACCCAATTCCTAACGATTACGCTAATCGGCTCTCCCCCCATTTGCTTCGGTTTCATAGAATATAAAGTAAAGCAAGCAAAGAAGAGGTCAAACAAAGCAAGAAAATAAAGTCTGCCCCGAAGCACTGGTTCGCCGAGGCGAAGGGGTAATGGTCAGAAGATGGTCTAGGGTTCGCCTAGCTGAGACGGACCTTCACCTAAGTGAAGAGACAACAACCAGAAGGAAGACAACCGGCCTTCGCCAAGGCAAAGGGCATCGAGCTTGAACATAAATGTCCCATTTTAGCCCTTTTCACCAGACAAATCCAACTCCAAACCAAAACAAACTCAAAGCCAACCTCAAAACTCAATTCAAACCAACAAAAACCCACATACGAAAAAAGTTAGGGATTTATTTTTCCTAACTTGAATTATCATGAAAGCTTCAACATAGCTTCCATTTTCTTCCTCTTCTTCTCTTCTTTACATGAACAAATAGAGTTCCAAGAAAATGGAGAGAAAAGCAAACCAAAAATTGGTTTTTCTCCCAAACTGGATCCCAAAATGTCTATGCCTTAAAAATGGAGAATTTATCTCTTCTACAAGACAAGTTATTGTCTCTATGTAATTTGGCTCAAAGTTTTCCTTTTTCTATTTAGTCCTCCAATTACATTCAATTTTAACAATTAACTTATTAATATTTTACAATGACATACAAACTTCTTAGCTTATGTCTTTTGAGTCCATAATTGGCAATTTACCAATTTACCTTTTTTCACACTTAACCATTATATTTCTGAAAAATAAAAATTTGACTTCAATTATACCCTAAACATGTCATAAAACTACTAGGGTATAATTTGAGGTGTTACAACCACTAAGAAAGAAAATGATGGAAAAATATGTAGAGGGGAAGTACAAGCCCAACAAATGATGGAAATAATCACGGAGTCGACGGAGGTAGGAAGGGTCCATCGAAGGAACTGACTCCTCCAATCAGCGTCTGAGCGAACATCGGCTTGTCAGGCGACCTTGCCACTGAGCCATCTAGTATACATCGGCAAACCAATGTCGTCTGCCCGGCAAGGGTCTAGCTTCTTTGCTGGGTGCGTTAGGAAGTCCCTCGGCTAGAGCCTCATCCTCCAGTGATGCACAAACCTCCTTGGCAATGTCCTGGGCGGCACCTTCCAAAGTTGGCATTGCATTAGAGGCTCATTCTAGAGAGTCCACAGTAATTACTGTCGGACTCTTCTAAGCCTCTTCATGAGGACCCCGGGCCAGGTAGAGCACTTTTACGCCATATACTTGAGCGGGGTAGTCTCCCCGAGGCACTTTGCGGCTTCGCTTGCACTTTTACGTGCGGCAAATCCAACGGCGGTGGACATATGGAGTCCTCCTCCCTTGGCCCAGGATCACTAGCGATTGAATCCACCCACTCCACAAAGCCTTCTAACCCCGCGCCAATAGCCTTGATCTTTCCCTTCTTCTTTTTCACCGCCTGGGGGGCATTCTTTGGATCATGTACCGCCAAAGGTGATTTATCCAACCCGGAATAGCTTACCAAAAATATTCCAACGATCTCGGCTTAAGGCTCATGACGGAACACACTTTTGTGAAGAGCTGGGATTGACTTCAGAAGGTCGGTAAGAACAAAATGTCCACCCTTGACGAGATCCTTTGGCAACGAACGTGGGATAATAGGGACAATGTAAAGAAAGGGACTAACACCCAACTCCTGCATTGTAGATAAGAGAAGCTCGTGATTATGCTCCCGCTTAGTGATCTTAAGCAGCCGTTTGATGTGATCCAACCTGGCCTTTTCCACCTAGCTTACAAACCGGCCTCGCCTGCGCTTACCTACAAAAAGTCCAAAGAGAGGAGGCATATCAAAATATGGATAAACGACCTAGAAAAGAACAAGCTCATTGGCGTCTCATACCACAGACCTTTCACTAAAACTACCCCTTTTGCTTTAGTCTCAAAGGAGTTCGAGAACCCGATTACAAATTCCAACCGGGGGTTATGGGCCGATATAGACAACCGACCCCTAACCCCAAGCTTCAAAGTGTAAATAAAACAAATCGCTACCAGCGAAATATTCAACTGGTAGATAAAGTTTAGCACACTGCAACCCATCATAATCTAAAAGACATTCGGATGTATGAGTGCAGGAAGTACCCTAATGAAGTGCAAAAACTGCTTCACCAACGACGGGATGGGGAAGCGAAGTCTAGTAGCAAAATGCTCTTGGGTAAAGTATACGACATTATCTGCCCCTCTTGTAGTTGTGACAACCACCCCGTCTGACAACTCTAGACTAATGCCAACATGGACTTGACTGAAAGATCTCAAATCCTTTATAGACATGGCAGCAACCAGGTTGCTTGCAACCCCTCTTGCGCCCAACCTGACTGGTAGAAGTTTCTTCTTGACCTCCACATCCTACGAGGGCCAAGTAAGCGGCGAGGGGATCGACGGGGATCTTTGGGTGAAAGGGACCAAGACCCTTGAAGACAAAAAAAAAAAAAAAAAAAAAAAAAAAAAAAAGAAATCCACTTTGGAGTTTGACAACCACGCCCGATATGAAACCTAAGAACCAGTACTATGAAGCTTTAGTAGGACCTAATGGGATGAGGCCTCAAACACAGGAGTATCAGAAAATCTACCTACAACCGTCCCTTGGCCAAACTGAGCGATGGGCTAGCACCCTGCGGCAAAAAATTTCTAACCTAAAAATACTCTGGCTTGAGAGCCTTGAAAAGCACGGCCAAGGGTAACACAAACGAAGTTTGAAAAAACTCACCGGAAAATTGAAAGTAGTCGAGGGACCTCCGATGATTCCCTTGAAAGAAAAGTTTGTAGAAGCATAGGAGAAATGGAATTGCAACAGGCAAAAGGCTTTGTGAAATAGTAAAAGAGGCAGCGCTCGAAGCCTAATCCCTATATATAGGGGTGGAACATCAACGGCCGCAATAAATGTGCAGTCAGAACATTATGCGCCGCAGACATATTAGTAAACGTGCGCTTCCCACGCACTTTGTATCCAAACACGCTTCACCTTAGAAGCGCGTTCGATGTGCGCATTGATTTTGATCCTTTCAACTTTCCACTAAGGTTTAAAGCGTGAGTATTTTCCTGGCCCGAAAAGCACGAAATTCGGTGGGGAAAAGGGGGTATTGTGATATCATGGGCCTACACCTTAGTCGTAGCCTTGTGAAAGCAGTGAAACAACCTGTATTAAAACCGTAGGCGTCGCTGGCGGGAGAATCTAAAGGAGTGAGAATGTCTTACGTATAGTAGCTACAGGCGACAGTATAGAATTTTTAGTCCTCCAAGCCGACCATCTTCTTTACTTTTTATGAGAATTCGTTATGAATAAGTATGAAGCGAAAATCACCTTGAAAATATTTATCGCGGATTTCTGGTTTAAATCATTATTTATCGAAAAGATTAATCATCGATAAGGAATAATTAATCTTTGATATGGAAGAAGAGATTCTATCCCTAAGATTAAAAGATTTTATTTCCTAAAATTAAGAAGAGATTAGGTAATGGCACTACATAAATGCATTGAAGATCGCATGAGGAATGAAACGATTCGGTGCGCGTATTCTGCTTTCTTATTTTTATCTTTTGCTAATTTATTCGTCAGACGGTTGCCCATCATTCATTTGGATCACCCTTTTGCGACTTCATATTATCTGCTTCAATGTTTGAGATTGAGACGTCAATGCAGCATGAATGCATTTTGTTTTTTTAAAAAAAAGGTAGGAATATAATTCATTATTATAAGGTTCATATTAATATGCTAATCACATTAATAATAATTTTTTACTAACTATTTTAAAACTCATCGACTGTGACTTTCGGAGTACGTTAGTTTTTATTTATTCGTATAATTAATTAATAATAATTCGAATTTTTTCCTTAATTTTGCTTTTAAGGTTTCATAAATCAATTATTTCAAATATAAGTAATTTCCAAATTTACCTGAAATTTCGGAACAGGAATATTTAATTTAGCTTTTAAAACTGCATATCTACTCACATCAAGAATTTGTGACGTTTCAAGTTTCAACTGAGAATTAATACAAGTTGACTCGCTGACAACATGCATTAAATTCCTAAGCGAGTTTTTTTCTCAGTAGTTGCCAACTTCCGTTCGTTCATTTTGGAACGATAACAATAAAATAAATAAAAAAGCAAAGCAATTAAATGACGTTTGTTTATCACATCAAATTCTTTTCACTGTATTTTGATTAATTAGTTTATAATTAAATATTTTTTAAATATAAAATTTTATTTAAATATAATTATCTCCATTTAAAATTTTTTTTGACAATAATTATAGAATAATAATTTAGTTTATTTTTTTTTTGTATTTTCTTAAAACATTCTCGTACCAAATAAAAAGTTGAATTTCATCAAACAAAACAAATTTGAACAATGATGAAAATCATATTTGAAACATTTAGGCTCCATTAATAAAAAAATATTGGTCGTCTAAAGCAGTGAATTTAGGCTTATAAATCAGGGATTAAACACTGGCCTATAATTGTTTAAAAAAAAAAAACTAGCCTATAATTTTAAAAAATTAATTTAATAATAAAGTTTTTCGAGATAAAAATTTATTTACTGTCAGTTTTGTTTTGTTTTACATATATTCATTTTATATTGCATTTTGTATCTCATAAATAAATTTGTTCCCAATGAGACTAGTGCCTCCCTCCCTGTCTGTGTTTGTTTGACCTCTTTTTTATTTTTTGAACTACTGTTGTTAGATCTCTTAACATCTTGAGATAAATCTTATTCTTTTTTTAACGATTGTTTGATATCTTAACAATTTAAGATAAGTCTTATTTTTTTGGGACGGCTAAATATTTTAGTTATAATTATAATAAATTAACTAGAAATTGAAATCCTTCACTTTTCTATCCTTACGTTTTACTATTTGAGCTAAGCTTGACGGTCTAGCAAGATATTATTGACTCTTATCAAATTTATAAATATTGAAAATGTACTTTAGATTTTCACTAACGGTATAAAATTTTACAAAAAATAAAAGGAAAGGAGGTATAATGGTTTTTTTTAATAGAGGTAAATTTATTAATTTAGATTAATATTATAATCGATACATAATCAAAAGTGCTAAAAATGATATAACATTAAAGTTAATAGTAAAAATATCTTAATACTTAAGATTTCAAATATGTAACATACTGACGAATAAAATTTGATAGATTTTATTTAAGGATTGAACATTGTCATTTCAACTATCAATATGAAAATCATAAAAAAGCTAACTGGTTAACAACATAATTATTAAAATATGAAAAATATGTCATAATAGATTAACGACTAAAATAAGAAAAAACAAATGTGAAGCAAGATTGATAAGGAATAAACCACTTTATTAAAAAAAAAAACTCATGTGTGGGAAGAAAAAAATAAAAGTGATGATTTTAGACCAATAATGATAAAAAAAAAATCACCCATTAACTTTAATAAACAAGGATAAAAGAGAAACTAGAGGAAGGGGTGATTAGGTGTCATATAGAAATCTTTGTAATAACAAATTAGGATGATTTGGATAAGAAATAAATGAAGAGTTTTGGACATATTAAAATTTTTTTATATTATTAAAATAGTTTAAAAATAAAAATAATGTCTAAATATGTAAACAATAACATAATAATCAATTATTATGATATTAACTTAAAAAATTTATAGAAACTCTATAACATAACTGTTAGCATTGCATTATTTTTATTTTTAAACTATTTTAATAATTAAAAAAAATAAATTAAATACGTCCAAAGCTCACAAATGAAGGGGGTAAAGATAAGTTGGATAGGAACAAATGAAGAAAACGTTAAATCTACGTGGCAGTTTTTCTTTGATGCAATTGATGGGTGGCACCGACTTGGAGGTTTGTTAGTCAAAGTTTGAATGAAAACAAAGAGATCTGAGAAATTAAAAAAAAAAAAAAGAAGAAGAAGAAGGGAAGGGCTCCCCACGGTCCCACCCCACATCATCCATACCAAACAGCAGGCATTAGGTAGTAAGTACGACGTACGAGTAACTGAAACGGATACGGATCTCTTTCTATATCTTTCCCATTAAATGCACCCTCCCATTATTTTCCCTCTAATCCTACAAATTTATTTATTTTTCAATATTTATTCATTTATAAAACATTCATAGATTTTAAGAAGGAGGAAGGAGGAAGGAGGAAGGAGGAAGGAGGTAGGAGCATGCATGTGGACGTGGGTGTGACCGGCTTCCGTTCCGTACAGGTTAAGAGAGCCTATGAGGGGACGGTTTTGGCAGTTTAGTGACCGGCATGTGTCGGTGAAAAGATTGAGATTGAGATTGAGATTTAGAATGAGAGAGAAGAGAGAGAGAGAGGCCGTTAGGGGGGGTGGTGGCAGGTTTTACAGGCTGGCCTGATAAGAAAAGCAGTAATGATTCGCCCTCCGATTCGGCGACCGCTCTTGTCGTTATCCGCCACCTCACCATTTCCGTGCGGCTCTTCCCATTAATTAATTTACTATAACAAAATCATTTCATTTCAAAAATCTCACACGGCAAGCCAATGCTCTCCAGGCTGGCGCCTCCTCCTCAGTCAAACACTCCCCACCCCTTCTCTCCTACTACTATATTTATTTATTCATTTCCTCTCTCTCTCTCTCCCTCCCAACCGTCTATCTTCTCTTTCTCGTCTTTATCTCGCAGAAAATTTTGGGATATTTATCTGGCCCAAATGATTTTTTTTTTTTTTAAAATGCCAGCCCTCTATAGTCTATACCTAGGCTAGGAGCGTGTCGTTTAAAACAAATAACATCCATATTATGATTATGTCCGAGGATAAAGGAGAGTGGAGAGGACGCTCCGTTGGGGGAGTCGTATAAAAAGGGGAAAACCTAAAAAGGAAAGAGGATTTTAAATTTGAAGACGAAAGAGTGAGTGAGAGAGAGAGTAAATGTGAAAAAAAATACTCCTATAAAGGAAGTGACGCGTGTCCGTTTGACAGCTGTATCCAAGAGAGAAAAAACCGACTAGCCTGGAAGAAGCGGTTGCCCAAAACGCCTGTTACTAGAGTGTGTGACCGGTCCAGCCGGTCATCCCTATCCCTTTCGTTATATACCCCAACTCTTCCCCCTCCCTTCCTCTGTTCTCTTGTAACTTGTGAGTAAGAAAAACCACCACCCCATCAACGGCCTTTCCTGGTTCTAACTTCTTACTTTCAAGTTTCAAACTCTCTCTCTCTCTCTCTCTCTCTCTCTCGGATCCTAATCCGAAACCCTAACCCTAATTCTCTAACTCATCCATCCTATCTTCCTCATTTTCGTATGAGTTCCTAGAAATCCATGGCTACATCGAGGAAGGATTTGGATCGGATCAAGGGTCCGTGGAGCCCTGAGGAGGATGATGCTTTGCAGAAGCTTGTGCAGAAGCATGGTCCGAGGAACTGGTCTTTGATCAGTAAATCCATTCCCGGGAGATCCGGAAAGTCTTGTCGGTTGCGGTGGTGCAACCAGCTCTCTCCTCAGGTGGAGCACAGGGCTTTTACGCCGGAAGAGGATGATATTATTATTCGAGCCCATGTTCGGTTCGGTAACAAATGGGCAACCATCGCTCGTCTTCTATCTGGCCGGACCGATAACGCGATCAAGAACCATTGGAACTCTACTTTGAAGAGGAAGTGTTCCGCCATCACCGAAGACGGTAGCTTTGGTGGGGATTATCAGCCCCAGCCGTTGAAAAGATCGGTCAGCGCCGGAGCTGCTCCGGTGTCGGGGCTTTATCTGAGCCCCGGCAGTCCCTCTGGATCTGATGTCAGTGATTCGAGCCTTCCCGTGGTGAGCTCCTCACATGTGTACCGTCCCGTGGCGAGGACGGGCGGGATCATACCTCCCGAAACGACATCGTCCTCCAACGACCCTCCGACTTCTCTCTCCCTTTCTCTTCCGGGAGCTGATTCCTGTGAGGTTTCCAACCGTGCGCCCGAACCCAGCCATGCAGCGCCAGCCAATCCTATTCAGATGATACCTGCGATGGCCCCTTTGCAGCAGATTCCGATGCACCAAAACAACCAGCCGGCGGCGGCAGTCCTGATTCAAGGGGAGAAGCCATTTATCCCCTTCAGCGCAGAGCTGTTAGCTGTGATGCAAGAGATGATAAAAAAGGAAGTGAGAAGCTACATGGCAGGGCTGGAACAGAATGGGGTATGCTCGCAAGCAGATGGGATTAGGAACGCGGCGGTGAAGCGCATCGGCATCAGCAAGATCGAGTAGAAGTTTGAAGAGAAGAGTTTGAGTGGGAGAGAACAATGGAGAAAAAACCCCATCTTTGTTTTTTCTTCAGACCATGGTTTCGGTTTCTATATACAGAAGTAATAATTTTGGTCAATGTACAGAGAGAAGAAGATGAACAAGAGAGAGACGGCATGACTCAGCCTCAGCCAAAGAAATCAAATCCTAGTTGGGGGGGAAAAGAGAGTTATTGCGCAAATTCGGAACTTTGATCCTGTCATATATCTCCGGCCTTTGTTTAGCAAGTGTATTAGGCACAAAGAACATGCTGCAACAAATTCAGAAGCAACCCAGAAAAACAAAAACAGAGAAAAAAAAAAAAAACCTTGCTTTAATTTTCAATCAAGTTATATTTGCTTCTGATTTTATCTCGTTTTGGGTTTTTGTTTACAATTTTATCTTGAATGTTTTTAAAATTTTAAAAAAAAAAAAAAAAAAACTAGACACACACAAAGACAAATTATGAACAGGGGACATGAGGTCAGTTTCAGTGATCTTCAACTGCTGCTTGTGTTGTTTGCCCCTTTTTATTCCAACACATGCGCAAAAACTACAAATGTTTTTGAAGATATATCTCTCCCCTGTACATTTCTGCCTGGCCTTCACTTTTTTATTTTTTGGTTAAAAATTAAAGATTTTATAAAATTCATACAGTATTTTTTTTCTCTAACTGGTTGTATTGAGGTTTGAAATGGACGTAAAGAACTTGTGATGCTTGATGGGTTGTTGAGAAGTTAAGAAAAAAACGGATTTGCATGACATGATTGCGTGATGCAGTTGAAGAAAATTAACTATTATCATCAGAACCGGTTAAGTTTTGACTAATTAATCTCGGAAGATATCTTCCAAGTTCCAACTTATTAAATCCAATAAAAAAAAAGCCTAGTTAATCTAGGAAGATATTTTCATACTTCCAAGATCGAACTTATTAAATCCAATAAAAAAAGTCTAATCCATCCATAAATACAAAGGGGGTTTTCTCTTGGTTACCTCTCTGACTTAAGGAACAGAGTAGGATGTTTTGAACACAATTCTAAACTAACGGTTCAATGAAATGGTGACGTTGTTTCTGAGGACATTTCTGTGAGGTGAATAAAGACTGATGAGAATGAGAGATGGCAGCTGCCAGCTGGTTGTGGGGCAGCAACTGGACATAGGATACTTGACTTGTGGTGATCAAATTGCCACTGAAACAACAGATGCATGGTTTTTGAATAAGTTGCACACCACAAACAAGCTCACAAACAGCACATATAAAACAAAAATAGAGCCAACATTGGCACTGTTCTATTTTGGATGTGCCTTCTCAAATAGAATAGATTCAAAATCAGACCTAACTTCCCCCTCCACCTACCAAAAAAAAAAAAACCACAAAGAAGAATACAAAGAGACAGATGGTAAAGAGCAAAACAATTCCATTAGCGAATCAAAATTTATGATTCTTCAAAGGTTTACACAGTAATGAATGAGATTTACAACTTCTATTCAATCTTATAATCATTTAAGAGAAAGCATATTAGTAGCTCTTAAATAGATTCGTTTAGAATGGAACTACCAGTTACAGGGGAGCAGCCCGAGTGCTGCTTGAGGTGGTGGTGGTGGTGGTATGTCTTCTTAACAGCATAATTGTGGACTTGAACTTATCAATCAATGGTAGGAGATCTTGCTTCCAGGACCATGTGGGCTCATTTAGAGCACGTATAGAGTTGAGACAGACAAGAAGAGTACCACCTTCATGTAAGAGAACCTGTGTTCAACCAAGATGAGTTATGATAAAGCTCTACACACCGATTACGATGATTAATTGACAAGGAAAAATAAGCAGGAAAGGAGAGAACAGTTCCAGCGCATCCAATACATTTTCTGGTGGAAAACTGCGCCAGATTTTCTAGTCGCTTATTACCTACTTGGATAGCTATTCAGTCAGAAACTGCATTCAACTCCAGAAAGTAGAAAAGCTATGAAGAATTTTATCAATTACCCACCTAAATAAGGCCTCTTTTCTCACATTGTTTTTGTTGCTACTTGCTATCCTCCCATAATTCCAAAACAGAGTAAATGAAATTGCAAAGACATGTCTAAGAATTTCCAGAAAGAATAGTCAAGATCTTGTATCAAGAAATAAAAAGCAAGAGAATGCTGGAAAACTTTTTTGTGAGTACTAGCGGTAGAGATAGAGCATCCTAATCCTAGCAGTACACCTTCTCACTCCTAAGAAAACCAACTACAAAGGCATTGTTAGGGCTAGATAAAAGGAAGGTTAATAAGCTTTGGCTTTGCTTTCGACGCAAGGAAGGTTAATAAGCTTTGGCTTTGCTTTTGAAGCATCCACAACCATCTAGCAATTATCTAAAGGAAGGCAAAATAAAAAACCATTTAGAATTTCAAATCACAAAGATGGAGATTGTTGTTCACTTAGACACAATTGCTTCTAACACCTTGATTCACATCATCTTCAGTGAAAAAATCCGATACATAACCGTGCAAATCCTTTAATGGAACGGAATATTAGAAGGAACGAGTTGAGCTCTCTATTAATGCAGATGGGAGATTGAACTAATAATCAACCTTCTTTGTCCATAAAATACAATAGGTTATATATTTTGAGCATTACAAGTTACCTTATTACGTATAGATGTTTAGATTTTAAAATTCTATGAACTGTGACCATGGATTGACATATTGGTCAGAATTTAATTTCAGGCATTGCTTTGGCATTGTTTCAACCATTTGCATGCTATCACTATGAAGATAGTAATATAAATATGGGGCCCCAAAAGTAAATTGTAAATTTAACTATACCGTAAACCAAAGTGGTAGAAACCCCAACACAGATGAGAGAGAGGCCATCAAAATGGATGATAAAGCAAGGGCCACATTTTGTTTGACCTGCAATGCCATGAACACAAATAAAAATGTAACACAAAGAAGTAGAAAACAAGATAACAGACAAACGAAGGAATACCAGGGAGGTTGTCTGACGAGATTTAGCTATGCAGAATGGAACACTGGAGATATTATCCCGTAGCAATAGCACATCAGCCACTGCGATTGCAGTTCCACTAGCTCGTTGAGCAAGCACGATACCCACAGTAGCAGCAGCTAGTGCAGGTGCATCATTAATCCCATCGCCTACCATTATCAAACCTCCACCTAAAACCAAAACCAGGATACATTCAGCTATACATTTTAAGTTTGCACAAGTTATAGAATAATAAAAAGTAGCAGCTGACACCAAGCTTTAAAATTTCCCATAAATGGTGACAGATAGAAGCAGAGAAAACAGAATGGAAGAGGAAACAAAAAGAAAGTGACAAAGTTTTTGATGTTTCCGCTATTAGTATTATGGTTTCATCTGATAGAGTACATACTATGGCATGAACAGGTGCAAAATAAATTATATATTGCATAAACAAGAAATTACATTTGTATGCTTGGGGTTGCTACATTATTTGAAAAATTTCTCTGAAATAGAGCCTACCAATATATATTGCATAAACAAGGATATATTGGCTTCTATTGAAATGGCAGCATGACGCCTTGTAATAAAAAGAAAAATAAGAAACTTGGCAAGTTTTAGGTAACTTATTGTGATGGAGAAAAATCAAAGGAAATAATACAGCAAACCTGGTTTGAAATGAAACTTACACATCTTTGTGTCACTGCTCCATTCCTTTCAGGAACTAGCAGGTGGATTTGTGGATTGCATGACAAAGGCCTGTAATTCTCAGTTCAAAGTCTGAACTTTTGTTTGTGGGAAAGACTGTATTTTTTTTTGGATAGATATGTTTGTGGGAAAGACTGTATACATACTACAATTCCTAGCTACTGATCAAACTCATAGATTTTCCTGAACGTCTAGGCTCCCCCACCCAGACCACATCCCAAAAACCAAAGATTCATTTTAAGAATCCAGACTAGGTATAAGTGGCAGTGCCTTGCTGGTATTTGACCAGAATTTGCTCACATAAGGACACATTAAACTTCAGAAAATTTAAACTGTCAGTCAGCCAATTCCAGTTTCAACTATTAAGTGGCAGATCCATTAAGTTACATTACTCATAACTTTTAGGACAATGTAATTGGCAACATTACTAGATAGTGTCAATTCTGTGAAAAACAGACCAAGAGAAATCACCTAAGAATACAACAAATTTTGAACAATTGCAATCATAGGCAAGATTACTAGACACTACCATTCTGCGAACGTCGATAAAAGAGGAATCTCATAAGTGAGAAAGGTTGAATGGTCAAACCTATTCTACTAGGGTTGAGTAATCACAATAATGAAGTGACCTTGATAGACAAATGAAAATCTTACCTGCCTCCCTGGATATACTCTTCACATGGTTGAGCTTATCCTCAGGTTTCAGGTTGCAGTAAACTTCGTTGATGCCCACAGCATTTGCAACTCTCCATGCACTTGACTCATGGTCACCAGTTAGCATCATTACACGGAGCTTTGCTTGATCCTGTAATGCCAGTATAACATCTAATACCCCAGTACGAGGTTCATCCTCAAAATAAAGCAGCGTTACCTACATGGATTTAATAGCAAACTGAATTTAGTGCCCAACACTTTCATCACTGGAAAGAATTCAACAGGGAAAAAAATGATATAAAAAATTAGGGAGTTTTTGGATGCAAATGCAAGCTTCCAATATTCAAACTTTTATTCCAAGATCCGTTATCATTCATTCATTTTCATTATCATAAATAATCCTTCTTCACCCTCTCATTTTTATTTGATTTAAAACTTCTTATTAATTTTGTTGAAAGAATACTACAGCAATGGAAGCTATGTAATTTATAGACCTTCACTGATTTAAGAGAGTTAAATATGATAAAAAGGGTGTAAATTTACATCACAAAGGATGAACCATTACCTTTTTATTAACAGAAAGAGCAGCGTGAACAAAGTCATTCCCATAAGATGATGTGCTTACAGCTTCCTTAATCTTTCTTGACTCGTCTTCAGATTTACAAAGTGAAAGGATATACTCTAGGGATCCAATTGATGCTTTCAACAGTTCGCCTCCTCCAATTCCTGACTATAACAGAATTAAAATTAATGTAGATTCACATGACCTGTCACTGGCTTAAATAGCTTTATGGAGGAAAGTAGAACCAATAGATGAGTGCCTACAATCTACTCTACATGACAGTGCATGGCTCATGTAAGTATCTAAGGGAACTAATTTCACTAGAGAGGTAAAAACTGTTAACATATAGAGTTGTAACTAGTTAGGAAACTTAACATATAGAGTTGTAACTAGTTAGGAATCTTAACATGTAGAGTTGTAACAGATTAGGAAATATAGACTATCCCTCCTGTATATATACACATGTTAATTCAATGAAAAAAACACAAGGAATTCTTTCCTCCAATTCTCTCTTGGTTGTTTCTACATGGTATTAGAGTCTAGGGTTCGATTTTGAGAATTTTTTGGTACTGGAAAGATTTTCAGCAATCTAGAGTGTCGGAGGGGTGACACCCTGGAGGGAGCGTGGAGTCTCCGCCGGCCCGGCATAGGAGGGTTCGTAGGCCCTTGCGTGAGCATGGCCCTGAAATCAGTGGCGGGATTCCAAGCACGTGAAGCTCACGTTGCCGCAACTTTTTGGGCGGAGTTCGCACATGCCGCGCATGTGGGTGCATAAGAGTCTTGTCAGGCCCTAGGCTCCTCCTCTGGTCGTTAAATCCACCAAACAGGGCCTTTGAGCCATGGTTTCCTTGTTTTCTTGAATGCAGTAGTTTTATTGCTTTTGTGTGTGACCTTTTCTAGGGTTTTCTGCCCGGTACCAGAGTCGGAGTTATGGGGTGCTCTACATGCTTTGATCTTAGCTGTGGTATCGCCAATGGTGATTTGGAGGAGAAGAAGCCAGCAAGCCGAAGTGGTCAGGTGATGTCTAAAATCACGGAAGACAAACTGACCGGTCCCAACTATTTGGAATGGAGCAAAACAATTCGAATATACATCAGGAGCGTACGTATGGGCGGTCACCTCACAAGGGATCCGCCAGTCAATGATTCGAAAGAGCAATGGATGGAGTAGGATGCTCGTCTGTTCATCCAAATCCGTAATTCTATCGACAACAAGGTATTGGGTCTCGTTAATCACTGTGAATTTGTTAAAGAGCTAATGGATTATTTGGAGTTTGTGTTTTGAAGGGAATGTTTCTTGTATTTGATGTGTGTAAAGCATTCTATCGTCAGAGAAAGCGAGGATCACGATCACTCACATAATTTTTATAGCCCGACAAAAAAGATACATGAAGAGCTTAAATGCCTTATGCCGCTGGTGAGATGTCAAAGTTCGCCAAAGTCAACAGAACATATGGCGTTATGTTCTTGCCGCTCTTCCTTAGTATGATTCGGCTAAGGCTGGAGTGCATCCGGTCTTGAGATATTATATCTCGGAGACCTTTAGCGGGATTCTTACGCCTTTGAGGTATCATCCTCTTCTTCACCTACCCTTGTATCTCTTGAGCGAAGCGGTGCTTTCTTGTGGGCCAGAGACCATTGAGTTAGAGGCAATGAAATAGAAGCAGTGGTCAGTGATAACACTAGAGCTTTGGTTTTGGAGGTTGTTTTGTTAATGCGCCTGGCTTGCCCATGTGATACGAAGATTGTAAGCGATAGAGATCGAAATCGAGAAATTTGATGCAACTCATATGGCTTACACTGCGAATTATCGATCGGTCGATTCGGTTACCATTGTGGAGTGCTTGAGGTTCCAATTATCAAGACTGTTTAAGTTTCCATCTACTCAGTTCACTGCTTTATTGTAGAGTCGGGTAACCCAGAATAAATGCCTTGTATCTTCTTCATCTTGAATGGGTCATTATTCAGAACCCACCGGATCACATGACCAATTAACTTTCACAGTCTTTTCTCTACCTTCCGGTCACAACCTTCACCTTCCATTGTCGCGTGGCGGATGGATGCGTTCATGTGTTCTTGATTCAAACACAAATTGTGCCCTCCATCTATTCCTTTGACACGAGTCTTGAGTTACAAATTTCTCTTTTAATTTGATGTATGTTGAAGTTAAGCGTGACAAGTGTTATATCACCATCGCTTTCTTGATTTTTGTCTTTTTCAAGATCTTATGACGAAACAGATTATTGGTAAAGGCCGTGAGTCTGAGGGTTTATACATCCTTGATCCTACACACTACACCATTTGAGACACATTGCCGGTTGGGTCATCTTTCGCTTCCATTATTAAAGAAATTGTGTCCTCAGTTTTTGATTTTGCTATCCTTAGATTGTGAGTCTTGTAAATTTGCAAAACATCATTGCCTTAGTTATAGTCTGAAGTCGATAAGCGAGGATAGTTAACCATTTTTGGGTTAGTCGGATTCGGATGTGTGGAATTAAGGTGCTTGATTGTGTCCCGACCAAGTTTCGATACTTTGTCGACTTTTGTTGATGATTATTCGAATCGGCGGATTTATTTTTAATGGAAAACCGCTCTGAGTTGTTTTCTCATTTCCGTGCCTTTTGTCTTGAGATTCATACTCAATTTCATGTTTATGTTCAAAATTTGAGAAGTGATAATGCAAAAGAATATGTTTCAGAACAATTTCAATCCTTCAATGCTTGACATGGCGTCGGCCCCATTTGAAACGCTTTGTATTTGGCGAACCATAACAGAATGGAGGTTGCGGGGAAGAATAGACACCTCCTTGAAAGCGCGAGCTTTATTATTTGGTGCATGTGCCCAGGCATTCGGTGATCATTGTTTCACAACGCGCGATTAGCGGATGCCTTCATTAGTCTTGAATTGGGGCCAACAACATGCTCCAGCATCCTTTTCGTCATCTCTATTCTGTTGTTCTCGGATGTTTGGACGTCTTGTTTTGTTCGAGATGTTGGCGCCAGTATCTAAGCACCTTCATAAATCTTTAAAATGTATCTTTCTTGGTTCGGGTTAGAAGGAGTATCGATTATTCTGCCACAGTCTTCGTAGGTACTTGGTTTCTGCGGATGTCAAGTTTTTTGAGAATGTCCCTTTCTCTTCACCCCCGACCCACACTATTCAAGGGGAGGCAGACGACCTACTAGTGTATGCTATTGCCTCCCCTGTGGCCCCTCTTGTTCCTGCTCCAGTAAAGCCTCCTATCACTCAGGTCTACACTTGATGCCAAAACCCACCAATCTTTAGTCCTCCACCGGCTGCTTCGACATCAGATCCAGTTCTTGATGATCTCCCTATTGCTCTTCGTAAAGGTAGACGTCAGTGTGTTCATCAATTTCCTCAGTTTGCACATAACCAGTTGTCTTCTCAATCATGTTCCTTTATTGCTCCTTTGGACTCTATTTCGTTGCCTAATACTTTTTAGGAAGCCTTGTCTCACCCTAGTTAGCGTAGTGCTATGATAGAGGAGATGGATGCTCTGGATGGGAATGATACTTGGAACTTGGTATATTTACCTACTGGGAAGAAAGTCATTAGATGTCGCTGGGTATTTGCAGTCAAAGTTAATCCGGATGGTTTAGTAGCCCGATTGAAAACACGACTTGTGGCAAAAGGGTACGCTCAGACCTATGGTGTGGACTATTCTGATACCTTTTCCCCTGTTGCTAAGATGACTTATGTTCGGCTTTTAATTTTCCCTACTTTGCCACTCCTGGGTGGGATCTATCGGCTTGATATTAAGAGCGCTTCTTCGTAAGCGTCTTCGAGGAGGAGAGTATAAAATGGAGCCGTGCTCCAGGGGTTTTATTCTTAGGGAGATTGGGAGGTTTGTCGCGCTTAGTCGTTATATGGCTTGAGCGAGTCCACAATGGCAGTCGATGGTCCGACCCAGCGGTTGAGAAATTTGGCTTGCAGAAGAGTAAATCTGATCATTCCGTATTCTACTAGAACTCCAGTTTAGGTATCATTTTGTTGGTGGTGTATGTGGATGATATTGTTATCATTGAGAGTAACTCTATAGGAATCTCATTCATGGGAATCATCTTCGCGTGGAGTTTAAATCTGAGAGTGCTTAGATATTTCTTGGAGTGTGAAGTTATGCGAGTAAACATGGAATCTTCTTATCTCGAATGAAATATGTGCTTGATTTGAAAATTGGGAGCAAAGCCAAAGCCATGTAGTTCCCATGGCCTTGGAGTACACCCTTACTAGAGAAGGAGTTGAAACAGGATCCCCAAGAGAGATAAGACAACTGGAAAGCCGAATTACCTTATAGTAACTCGTCCTGATATTGCACACTCACGCCACAGTCAATACATGTCTTCCACTGCATAATCGGCAGTTGTACCCAACATACCCTATGTTACTTGGAAGGAGTCTTGGACGGTGATTCTATATTGTAATCATAGGCATAATATACTGGAGGCTTCACGTACTGACAAATAGCACAAACAAGACAGAGATCCACTGGGTTATCGCTTTTTATTTGCAAATCTACCATGGTAGAGTAAGAAGCAAGGGGTTGTTTCCCGCTCATGCGTAGCCTAATATGAGCAATGACACAAATTGTGTGTGGAAATCATGTGGCTTAATCAACTCTCATGGAAGCTCAGATTAAGATTGTGCATTCAAGCAAAACTTCTTACTGATAAACTAGTTCGCCTTCATATCGTCAATCCTCAGATTCCATGAACGAACTAAGCATATTGAGATCGACCGCTACTGCTCGCGAGAAAATACAACCTGCTTTATTTCTACAGACATGTGAAGACTCCGGAGAACAATCGTCGATATTTTAGCTATTTACGTAACAAGTCAAGTAATGATTACATCTACGCTTCAACTGGTGGGAGGTGTTAACACATGTGAGTTGCAACTAGTTATAAACTTAACATATAGAGTCAGAATCCAGTTAGAATCCTAACACGCAGCACTGTAAATGTATCAGAAATATGCACTATCTCTCCTATATATATACACAAGTTAATTCAATGAAAAAAACACAAGGAATTCTTTTCTCCAATTTTCTCTTGGTTGTTTCTACAAACAAACAAAGCACTGCATCAAAAAGTGTGACTAGTACAACCGAGATATGCTATGAATAACCATTCGGGGTGGGATTAGTAGTGTCATGATGATGGACACCTCAACAAATATGTTGTTTAATCTTAGACTGTGAACAAGAAAAAGATAAGAATATTAAATTACCATTCCCAAAGCATCTGGTACTGTGGTAACCCTAAGGCAGCCTAACTGGCCTAAGGCCTTGCTGACCAAGGCCACAGCTGAGTCCTTTTAGTATCATTGAGGCTTACCTTCAGGCCACGAGGATTAGTCAGAGGTACAAGGTGAACCACTTACATCCACGCTATAAAAAGCATGGAGTCAGTGGTAACTCTCAATATAGAAGGCCTCAAGCACTTTTGTCGCCACTATGATACGTATATCATCTACATTTGTGGAAAAAGATACACATCACACATTTTATTCAAAAGATTAAATGGTATGCAGACCTCTATTAGATATCAAATAGGGAATCAAGTAGAAATAGTGAAACAAATCAAGGTATTTCATCTTCAAGGAAAGAATACAAGATATTTCAAGGTTTCAAGGGCCTCGGTCCCTCCAAGAGTTTACTCAAAACCGGCTTCACCCTTCCCTCACCCAACAACTCCCCATTCGTCTCTTCCCACCCCCAACAACTCAACCTGCTTGCTCACTACTCGCCCCTTCGCCGTCCTCCAAGAGTTTACCCAAAAACCGTCTGAACTTCCTCACCCAACAAACTCCCCATTTATTTGCTTTCTTCCCCCTCTCCCCTTCCCCCCCCCCACCCCCAACAACTCAACTAACTCCTTTACACATCACCCTCCTAATCTCTTCATTCCTACTTTATTTCATTCCGACATAAGTATATTCTAACCAAGGGTCTAACAATACCCCTCCCGTGACTCTCACCCTATCCTCAAGGTGGAATGAAGGAAATTGAGGTTGATCACCTCAAAATCTTCCTAGAGGATTCAAAAGGTGGGAGGTTATGCATTTATCATGTTCTAACACCCCTTTTGAATTGTAATGCAGGCCTTCCACATCTTCTGTTTCAACCTTCCATTCCAAGTCCTCTATCAATAGTAAAGGAAAAGGTTGGGCCTGCTGTACTGCACCCACAACTAGCTGTAACATAGAAACATGGAAGACGGGGTGAATTGAAGCAGAAGTAGGTAAATCCAGCCTGTAGGCAACTGGCCCCACTTGAGCTTCAACTTGATAAGGGCCAAAATAGTGAGGTGACAACTTTTCATTCAGTCTTTTAGCCAAAGATTTATGTCAATAAGGCTTGAGCTTAACATAAACCCAATCTCCAACTTGAAAATGCAGATCACGACATTTCTTATCGGCAAAAGCCTTCATCCTTAGTTGGGCGTGCAATAAATGTTGCTTAAGTTAATCCAAAACCAAATCACGATCCCTAAGGTGGTCTTTTACAACTGAAAAAGGAGCGGACCCTAACTCAAAGCACAACAAAGGGGGTGGATCCCTATGATAAAGAGCAGCAAAAGGAATAGTGTTGGTGGCTGTATGGTATGAAGTATTATACCAAAATTCAGCCCATGGCAGCCATTTAACCCATTGTTTTGGTTTTTCACCAATAAAGCAGCACAAGTAGGTCTCTATACTCCTATTGACAACTTCCGTTTCGCCGTTAGATCAAGGGTGGTAGGCAAAGTTGTGATTTAGAGATGTGCCTTGTAAAAGAAAAAGTTCAGTCCAGAAATGGCTCAAGAACACCTTGTCCCTGTCAGAAACTATCGTTCGCGGAAAACCATGTAGTCTTACCACCTCTTTAATGAATGCAACAGCTACTGTAGGGCTGTAAATGGATGCTTCAAGGGAATGAAATGTGCATATTTTGTGAGCCTGTCTACTACCACCAATAAGCAATCAAACTCATTTGAACAAGGAAGTTTCTCAATGAAATACATAGATATATCTTCCCAAACCTTATTAGGAATAGGGAGGGGTTGTATAAGGCCAGCAGGTGACAGTGCTAGAGTCTTATTTTGTTGGCAAATGGAACAAGTGGCCACTAATTGCTGAATTGATTTCCTCATGCCCCTCCAATAAACATCACGGGACAGGCGTTGGATAGTCTTGAACACGCCAGGATGTCCCCCTAGCAATCTGATGTGATACTAATGAAGCAACTGAGGGATAAACTTGGAATTGATGGGAAAAACCAACCTTCCTTCGAACAACAAATTTCTTTGAACCAAACTATAATTTCCCCCAGTAGAGGAAGATTTATGCATCTGTTCTTTAATGGAACCATAAAAATAATCTTAATCAATTTCATGTTGAAGCTCCTCCCAATGTGCTACCCAAGAAGCCGAGAGTATAGCCAAAAGACACCCCTCCTCTCGTCTAGATAAAGCATCAGCTGCTTTATTTTCACAACCAGGTTTGTATTCAATGTCAAAATTGTAGCCTAGAAGCTTATAGATCCATTTCTGATGCTCATTTGCCACCACTCATTGATCCATTAGAAATTTTAGGCTCCTTTGATCTGTGCACACTACAAATTTTCTGCCAAGAAGATAGGGTCACCATTTTTGGATAGCAAGGACAATTGCCATCAATTCCCTCTCATAAACTGACTTTAATCGCGCCCTAGAACACAAAACCTGACTAAAAAATGCTATAGGGCGCTGTTGTTGCATCAAAACTGCACCTATTCCACTACCTGAAGCATCAATATCAAGCACGAAAGGGGCCTCGAAATTGGGCAAGGTTAATACCGGTGCAGACACCATGGCTTGTTTCAATGTTTCAAAGGCTTGTTGTGCCTTCTGGTTCCAGCCAAAGCTGCCCTTGCGCAGCTGATCAGTTAAAGGAGCAACTATATGCCCATAATTTCTAACAAACTTCCTACAGTAGCTTGTTAGCCCTAGAAAACCACACAATTCCCTGATGTTCTATGGTACTAGCCACTCCACCATGGCCTGAACTTTAGAAGGATCCCTAGCTACTCCTTCTGCCGATATAATGTGTCCTAAATACTCCAGTCGCCTTTGTCCAAAGGAACACTTCTTTTTGTTGACAAAGAGAGAATGAGCTCGCAAAACATCAAACACCAGTTGTAAATGAATGACATGAACCTCCATAGATGAGCTATATACTAATATGTCATCAAAAAAGACTAGCACAAATTTACGTAGGAATGGTTTAAAAACCTGGTTCATCAAGGCCTGAAATGTTGCTGGCGCATTTGTTAAAAGGCATCACAAGAAATTCATAATGGCCTTCATGTGTACGAAACGCCGTCTTCGGAATATCTTGAGGTCGCACCCGTATTTGATGATATCCAGATTTTAAATCCAGCCTCGAGAAAAATTAGGCTCCATATAATTCATCCAATAACTCATCAATCAGCGGAATAGGAAACTTATCTAGGACAGTTACTCTATTAAGATCTCGGTAGTCCACACAAAACCGCCAACTGCCATCTTTTTTTTTTAACCAAGAGAATAGGGCTGGAAAATGGGGTGTGACTAGGTTGAATGATGCCCGCGGCTAACATCTCCCCAACTAATTTTTCTATCTCATCCTTTTGCACCTGTGGATATCGATAAGGCCTCACACTCACTAGACCAACCCCTTCTTTTAGAATGATTTTATGATCCAAGGCCCTGCTAGGTGGTAGCTCTACTGGATCATTCATGACAACCTCATATTGCTTCATCAGCCTTTTTAATTCTTGTGGAACCTTCTCCACATCCTGTCCCTCATTCTGTCCTCTCTCTAAAGTCTCACATTCCAATAACATGCCTTTTCCCTCATCTTGCACAGTCCGAATGAGAGCCCTTAAAGAAATCTGAGTCTTATAGAGACTCGGTTCCCCCTTCAACGTAATGGTGGTGGTGCCCAATTGACATTTCATGAGTAGAGTTTTCCAGTTAACTTGCATCATCCCTAAATTTTCCAACCATTGCATTCCCAAAATTACATCGGCACTCCCCAAATCGAAAGGCAAAAAATCTTCAATAATTTCAATGTCTTGCAACGTGAGTAAGAGATTTTTACAAATACCTTCTGTGCGTACCATGTCGCCCGTCCCCATTATCACTCTATAAGAGGTGGTGGGTATAAGGGAAAGCTGAAGTCGCTGCGCTATATCTTTCGCGATGAAATTATGTGTCGCTTCCACACCCATGAGTACTAAGGATCGATGCCTGATTTTCCTCCCTTTAATTTCATGGTGTAGGATGAAGTGAACCCTACCACCGAATTCATGGATAACTCCACCTGCCCATCAATCTCCTCCGGTTCTCCTTTAATCTCCATCATTTCCTCTCTCCCTTCGGGATGTTTAGAGTCGTTTAAGAGTAGGACTGGGGGTTGCCGATTTTTAAATACATGCCCAGGAGAATACTCTTCATCACACCTAAAGCAAAGCCCCTTTTCTCGCCTTCTCAAGCTCAGACAAGAAATCGCCATATTCTCGTGAGTTTGTCACACCATCAAGCCTTTCAACCTCGTTGCACGTGACAACCCACTTGTATGGTTGGCTATGGGCTCAGAGGGTTTGCAGCGAATTCTTCAAGAATTTATTTGGGGCATGGGGCAAAAGGACCTAGGGCTGGGTTGAGAAGGGGCTGGTTTAGTGTTTTTGACCCATGGCCCACCAACTCCAACTCAGCCCAAGTATGGTACCTTATTTCTTTCTTCCACTAATTGGGCTACTTCTATCATTTGGGCTAAGTTTGTAGGCTTCATCATTCTTACTTCCACCTGGACCTCGAATTTTAGCCTATTCATGAATGCCCCCTCCATCACTGCATCTGGGAGGTTACATAAGGGTGAGGCTAGGGTTTCATACTTCTCCAGGTAATCCTCCACCGTGATCTCTTGCTTCACCACCAGAAATTTCCGATAGAGAGTTTCCTATTACTCGGAGTGAAATTGCATTAGTAAGGCTTCTTTGAAATTGTCCCAACGCCGGAATTTCAAGTGATCCTCCACAAACTGAAACCATGCCAAGGCTTTTCCCTCCATCGTAATAGCCACTGTCTCCATTTTCACATCTTCAGTTATGGGATTCAATCGGAAATACCGCTCAACCTTAAAGACCCATCCATCTGGAACTTCACCAGAAAAAAATGGAAAATCGAGCTTACGATTTGGTCGTTGTTCCTCACGATGCTCCAATACCCCCATAGTTGTCTCAGTTGCAGGTGTTGAGGTTGAGAGTTCTACTGCCTTTGCCTTCCTCTGTTCTCCCAAAGATGAACTCACTTCGTCTCGGTTCACCAATTGTTCCAATGTGCTAAGTATTCCACCAATGGTCTGCTCCAATTTCTCAAATCTCTTCTCAATAACTAGTACGCGATCAATCCTAGCCTTAAGTTCTTCCCTCTCCTTCCTCCAATTCATTCCCATGGCCTCCAATCTTTCTTCCAATGCTTCTTTTTTTTTTTGCGCCATTCTTCCCAAGTTCCTTACTGCTTAGATACCGGAATGTTAGATATCAAATAGGGAATCAAGTAGAAATAAAATAAAAAAACAAAACAAATCAGTGGTATTTCATTCTTGGCTGAAAGAATACAAGATATTTCCCAAGGTTTCGAGGTCCTGGTCCCTCCAAGAGTTTACCCAAAAAATGCTTCACCCTTCCTCACCCAACAAACTCCCCATTTATTTGCTTTCTCTCCCTACTAATAACTCAACTAACTCCGTTACATGTCGCCCTCCTAATTCCCTTCTTGCCCTTGCTTTATTTCGTCTAACATAAGTATACTCAACCAAGGGTCTAACAACCTCTTGATTTCACAAATTAGATAGTTATGATAATCTTGTTTGATAAATTTAAGATTGTAAGCACTCACAGTATTAGGTATCATATTGATCATACACTCGGTGGGCCCAATAGCACGTATTGTGACAAGAAAACCTCAAAGAATTCAAGAAAAATGGAAATAAAACAAAAGTAATTTAAAAACACAGACAGAAATTTAAATTAGTAAAATCTATGTTTTGAATGGTTATACGCATAATTTGGGTGGATCTCAAATATTATTTCACTATAACGAAAATTGTTGATATATCATAATATGCAAAATAAAACATCTGATTTATCTCTTTCAAGAAAAAAGAAATTTTATAACCAACAATTTATTTGTTATTTTTGTATTATCTTTTTTGGATAAAAGAGATTGTTGCACGATACAGGAAGTCCAGCAAATTGCTATCTCTATTATGTCACTGCACATACTGGTATTAAATTGACTGCAAATGTCACATTAAGGTACCCCCAGTCTTTGGAATTGTATATTTACTAGTATATGGTAGGCGGTGCGATTTAGCATAGGCAAATACATGAAGAATGGTGGAAAATAGTACATGCGACCTTGAAAACAGAGGCAAGGTATGTAGAAATATTCCAGAAAGTTGAAGCAAGACATAAAGGATTGGAATCTAATGGTCGTGCCATCAAGGAGCAGGAGTCAAGCATTTCACTGTTGGACTGAAAGTGATAACTGATAAGAAGTAGCTAGAATGCTGGTTCAGAACACAATACCTCAATGCTGGTCAGTGTTGCAGACAGACCTCTACCCGGTAAAGACTCAAAATTTTCAACAGCCACAGGTGGAAGATCTTTGCCCACACAATGGTCTACAACAGCTCTGCCAGGAAAGAAAATAAGTAATATTACCTTCAGAAAAAGGAAAAACAGAAAAGAAAAACAACAGCAGTAGCAGCAATAACAACAACAACAACAACAACAACAACAACATTATTTTCAACTCAACATAGAAAAACAAGATAAAAAAGTTGATTCTAAAATCAAGTTAGTTTTAACTTTTTAACCATTTAATCAGATCAGAGACCTGGCTTGTGTCATGCTAGAATTAGGCTATACCAGGCACAGTTGCACAGAGGTAACTGCATCAACAAAAACTTAATCAAGAAGTCCAGCCTGGCTAATTTGAATCAAACTCACTGATTATTGTTCTGAAAAATATTTGGTCTAAGTAATCATTGATATTTAAAAAAGCATAAGTTGCAAAAACCATATTCCTAAATCCGCCCTGTCTTGGCTGATCCCTTTTTTTAATAGTAATTATACATACAGTATGGTTGTTGGTTTCCACCATTTGATCATTGGTCATGACTTGATCCCACATTCCAGTGCAACTATGCATAAAATGCATATATAATTTGAATATACCATCCAGTCACCATAAATCTCTAAATTCAAAACAATACCTTGTAAGCAGATGTGCACTTCTATTTTAAAAACAATACCTTCCAATGGGATGAGTAGTACCACTCTCCATGGCAGCAGCAACAGCAAGGGCTTCTATTTCACAACTGGGGATACAACAAGATCCAAGTTTTGATTTATAGCCTCTGACTGCATGTCCATAGATTGGTTCAATTGCTTTGAATGTTAGTTTTCCACTTGTCAAAGTCCCAGTTTTATCAAAAGCAATAGTGTGGCAAGAAGCTAGAGCATCTAAAACATGTCCACCTTTCAGTAGTATACCCTGTAAACACAAACAGTTTTATATGGAAGTTAGAAATGTGCATCCTGGAGAAGGAAGGTTCGGTTATAGCTCAATTATAAAATCATAATAGGTCCAAATAAATTATCTTCATACATCATCTGTCCTACTAGTGGGATTATTCTTCAATATTTTTTAGCCAACTCACTTATAGCAAGTAATTGCACACGTTGGACAATCTTGATAACCATGGCTGTTTGGGTTAGCTTGCGTGCATCTCGACTAATTCCATTGGACCCTGAAGTTCATAACTTGTTTTTGAAGACAATAATCTTGGTTTTGTGCCCTTTTGGCGCCATTTGTCATGCAATCATAAAGATTTTGGTGCCAAGGTGAAATGCACCAGTGTGAGCCTTAGTGTGTAGCTCCTCTCCAAAATTATAAAAGCTAGGACCATATGAAGCTGAGTCCTCACAGCTTCCTGTCGAGAGATGAGAACTTAGATTGTTTCCTTGTTTTTTGTCATGGTAAGTGAATTCTAGCTCAAAGAATATCAATTTTTTTTTATCAGTTAGTTCAAAGAATAGCAATATGACAGTTATATAGAACGAGCATCAACTAAATGTTGGCGAGTAGGAGTTGGAAGTAACTCAGGAGAAGCTTTAGCTAATTATCTGATTATTTTATTATTTACTTTTTCATTTAAAACATGGTTCAAAAAATTCGCCGAGTCCAGTATGACTCGGCCGATTCGTAACCGACTCGGGGCTACCCGCGTACCGACACCAGATACGAGACTATGAGTGGATCGGCTCAAACTCGGTGGACTCGGCCGAGTTTGCGAGATGACTCGATCGACTCGGTGAAAATACAGAGAATCAAATCTCAGACTGAGATTCTCAGTACGAACAACCAAAATATCTAAAAAAAATTCAAACTTTCAAAGATTTCTCTGAAAAGGAAAAAACACAGTAAACTTGAAACAATCCTACATGTGATGGAATTTCAAATCACAACAATAAAAATCAAAAAAAATTTAGAGATTCGACTGCAAAAGCAAAAGAACCCCTGGATCTGAGATTTTGAAATGGAAATTTCAAGAAGAAACGAAGAAGAGGAGGAAATTAACAAAAGTAAAACCTAACTTACCTGAGGGCCGAGGCATTGCGCTAGAGACAGGAGTGGTGCCGATTCAACAGAGGAAGAAGACGAACATAGGAGAACGGGAGAAGAGAAGATCGACTCGCCGAGAAGAGTAAGACGACTCACCGCCCGATAAGCCCTCTCTTCCCTTATTTAGATTCAATTTAGGATATTTAGGATTATTTAGCACATTTTATCCTAAATAATATTTAGGATATTTGAATATTAGAAATCTTTTCATTAATAGTTGCACAACTAGTGTATTTACACCTAATACCTTGTAAAATTTTATAAACTATGACTTTGGGAATTATTTTCTTACTTACAAACAAAATATGCATTAAATATGAAAAGAAGTATATGCCTAATATAAAATAATTTCTTTTGTTAGCATTATCATAAATATCTTTCACTAAATGTTTCATTAACTATTTAAATAATGTTAAATATAATTTAAAAAAAATTTGTTTTATTAAATTTTTATCTTAATTATATCTATTTTTTTTAATAATTTATATAATATTTTACTAACTTTTAAACATTTTAATTATCTTATTTTGTGTATTGGCCGATACACCGCGACCGATACGTCTCAGGACCGTCCGAGTCGGTGACTGATACCGCAACTTTGAACCATGATTTAAAGTAAGATGTCTAACCACCTGTTTTGTCCTATTTCATAGGTTCCTAATTTTTAGGAATATATCATTTTTTTTGCAAAGATTGCAGGGGATTCAACCTGTTTCTGCTCCTCGGTTATATATATCATTCAGGCCTAGTTCAACTTGTGTTCGATAATGAGAAAATCTCGGTGCATAGAATGAAGATTTCCCTTTTTTGCAATGTGTGGTCTTGACTTTCGACACAGGTCAACTTAATCAACATTTTATTCAGATTCACCAAATAAACAAGGCAATGTTCAGGAATAATGGTTACTTACAACTGTTGTTATCAACCAGTACCTTTCTTGCACATGCACTAATGGCAATAGCATATGCCAATGGAGCAACAGCTAATGCACATGGAGATGCTGCCACCATAAGCCCCAATGCTCTGTAAACTGATCCTCTGCAAACTACATGATCAAGTCATATTGAAGCAAATAAAAAGTATGCCAAACATTGAACAGGAGGGAAGATGAAAGTATCCTTTCAAAAGTTTTAAACAAAATAATCATCAAGTATGGTAGCATGGATACCCTACTATACAGAAACCCCCTTCTTCTCCCCCCCACCCCAATGTGAACAAAAATGGTATCTACTAGGAGCTAATCCTATGGCATCTCAAGATAAACAACAAGAACACTAGTTGGAAGGCATACATAAAAATAGGAGGATTTTATCCAAAATACCTGAAGTGCTAATGAAAGGCCACTTGAAAAGAAGTGGTCCAATGACAGCAACAGCAATTGATAGGATTACGACCACCTTGCTGTACTGCTCACCAAATTCATCCAGCCACCTTTGAAGCTTTGGTTTATTTAGTTGTGCTTCTTCAGTCAATTGTACAATCCTGCTCAATGTAGACTCT
Source organism: Tetrastigma voinierianum (assembly GCA_016808115.1). NCBI lineage: Eukaryota > Viridiplantae > Streptophyta > Magnoliopsida > Vitales > Vitaceae > Tetrastigma > Tetrastigma voinierianum. The sequence continues at coordinate 519,913 of JAEQBH010001681.1, forward strand.
TTCCATGTCTTTGTTGCCTGAATCAAAAGTCACAATTAATTGCATAAGGAACAAAAGACAAGCTCCAAAACATTTAAAAAGAAAAAATCTTTTAACAATGGGAACTAGATATAGGCAAGAATGTTTTGAGGCTTACACCTTTTCATGTCTAAGAAGAATGAATATGGAAAAGAGCCAAAAAAAATATGGATAAAAATTAAATAAATCAAAACAAATGAGGTAATTTGAATATGATACACCCAACACTACGAAAAAAGATAATGTGCTTAGTTCAAGGAAAATGTCTCTAGCAAGCCAAAAAGAAAAGCAGTTAAGGTGAAATCCAAGATGACACTCCTTTTCTGTACCAAACAAGGTAAATTTAACCAAAAAAAAAAAAAATTGATTTCAAAACTGACATGGAAGGTTGTCTCCCAAATGTTTACATCAGAAACTCAAATGGTGCACACCAGATCTATGGATGATCAAAGCTGTGGAAATCAGGCAACCTGCTGTGGATACACATGGACTGGAACCTATGTAGCAAAACTACTGCTATAGGTGAGCCATATCGCTATCTGAAGCCATTTTGGGCACAACACTTACCACACTTCTTGTCATGTGTCAATTCTCCATAACATGTCAGTAATTTTGGAACAATTATTTTCACAATCATCTTCAAGACTCATATAATAAATCTCCTGCACCGTGGCAACTCCACCTTTGACAGTGCACCATTACCATGGATATATCAAATCCCCATGCTACCAATAGAAACAAAGGGATACGACCAGCTTAACAGCAAAACCTTTTGAACACCAAAATAGTATAACCATTTCCAACAAGAAGCCACCTCTATCACCATAATACAAACAATTAGTTATGACAATTGTCACAACTACCCTTGCCAAAAATGATAATTCCATCACTTTCCCTTGTTCACAAAGAATTTGGGTTTAAACAACTCACTTTGACAGTAAAAATAAATTCTAAAAAATCAAAGATGAGGATCGACTACAGTTCTTCTAAATACAAGCTCTTCATGACAGTTGTAACTGAATGGTGTTATAGTTAGATTAAGAAGATTAAGCAATGATAAAACATCAAGAATGTTAATTCAGTAAATGCAAGTGCAAGCAGGGAAAAAGAATTGTGGAAGCCCTACATCATTTATATCTGCGAAAAATTAAGAGAAACCTATTCAGGGGAAAAAAACCTTAAGTCTGAATGTCATCTAGGAAATTGAGAACTTCAGCAAAATTAGTTGTCACGGTATCATGAGATCTGAAGAAAATTTAGAGAAGAATTGAGACATATTGAAGAACATACCTTCACTATCATCATACCACTCAAGTTATGTGCTCCACCTGGAATCCTTTCCCCGACTGTCCTCTCTACTGGTTTCATTTCCCCAGTCAAATGCTCTATGGTAATTGTTGATCTACCTTGGAAAACTTCACAATCAACTGGGACAAACTGATCATAATACCAACTTCCATTATGACACTTTCAAATTTAAATGTAACATTAAAAGTAGCAAGAATATTAAGCAAAACCACCAACACAATGTACCCAGATATAGCAATATTAAAAGGTTTACAGCTCAGGAAACTTGAGCACATGTTCAAAATAGATGCGCTCACAACAGAAAGGCTCAGTGACAGAAAATCATTGTGGTCTTATGAGTTCTAGTTTTAATTGATCCAATTCTACCAGGTTTTCTGGCTTATAGTCATGGGGGGTATGGTCTAGACATAAAGCAACTACGTATCAACAACTACAGAATGAAGATGATGTTTGCTTCCATTGGGATTTTGGTGATGAGTAATGAAAATAAGCAACATAGAATTCAAAACATTAAGCAAGCACAAAAAAGAGCTCACATTATAAAAGAAAAAAAAAGTTAACAAAATTGCAACACAGACCTCACCGTCTTTGACCAAGATGTATGAGCCCACTTCTACATCATGCACAGGAACCTTTTTGTAGGCCAAATCAGAGAAATTAGGTGGTTTATTATCATTCACTTCCAAAACAAGAGCAAAATCTGGATAATTTTCCTTCAATTCCTTAACATCCACCATTGAGCGGCTGGTGAAATATTCTTCAGCTGCAGTGCCAATACATATTAAACAAAAATAATGTTAATAATAAAATAAAGAAATGAATAAATAAATAAACAAAATAAAAATCTTCTCATTAAGGAAAACAATTGTTGAAGGAGTTTGCTTGAAATATTTACCAATATGAGCCAGATTGAACATTGCAAGGAGTAAACCACCTTCCAATGAGTTTCCCATAAATACAGATGCAAAGGCTGCAAGAGCCATCAGGACATGAATGTTTACCTTTCCACCAGTAATATCAATAAGAGCATCAAGTGATGCTGAAACCTGAAATAAGGAATACAGGTCTAAGACTCTAAATAATTACTACAATCACCAAAATATTTTTATCAAATCCAAATCATCAAAAGGCTAAGATACAGTGACCTTGATGTTTAAGAAACAAAAATGGAAGAGAATAGTTTCTAAGTGATTTTAACAATATTTTCATATATTTTTTATTGTATTAAAAGAAAATATCTTCAAGCAGCCACCCACCATAATTTCTAATTGGGCACAAAACAGAAAGGGTGAGGCCTGGTGATAGGTCAGACTATGCACAAGGCAAATGGGTTCTCTTGTACCAACTACAACTGAAAGTTCATCCAAGATACAGCACATGCATTTTAAAAACCAATTCCGAAAGAATCCACTAAATCATGGAGCAACTTTTGAATAGGAGGGATTAAAAATTTCAAAGGTGATAACCCTAAGGGGAAGCTCAGTTGGTCTAAGGTCTTGGGGTTTAACCCAATGATCACCCATTCGAGTCTCCTTAAGGCTACTGGAGGTTTACTAGACTGATAACTTCAGGGCCTTGTGGGATTAGTTGAGGTGCGTGTAAGTTGGCCCGAACATCCACATTTATAGAAAAAAAAAAAAAATTCAAAGGTGACAACTTTTCAAATCACATAGAAAAATCCCCAATAGCTCTCTCTCCCTTAAAACCTTTATCAGTATTTTCAGTTTCAAAATGCTCAATCAGAAATCCAGGGGATTAAGTTTTTCACAAGGTGGAGCTGTCCCAGTAAGTAAATCATAGTTAGACATTAACTCACCAAAATGGACAAAAGATGATTATCTGTCTAGATTTATTGTTATAGCATATATCCACTTTACATATATAGTTGTAACCTATTAGGAAACTTGTCATATAGAGTTGTAATCTATTAGGAAGGTTAGATTGACTTTTGTATATATATATATTCACAATGAACCAATGAAAACACCAAGGAATTCTTTCCTCTAATTATTTCTTATTGATTTCTACATGGTATCAGAGCCCTAAGGCTTGGATTGAGAAAAGTCTTATACAATTTCTCGGAGAACACTATTGAGGCCGTGAGAGGTGTTTTTTGAAACACCCATTTCAAGGGCACGTGCAGTGACACCGCCGGCACAGGAAAGAGCGTCGGCTGCCGACGAGTCAGTCCACCAAGTCCGGTGGCTGAAACCCTAGCACGTGACGCTCATGCACCCATCTTGTGTTTCGGCACTGTGTTGCGTGGGGTGTGCGTGGAGGCGTGTAGAGAGTCAGATCTCCTTCCGACGAACAATGCGTGGTGCGTCTCTCTCTCAGGAGTAGATTGGTGTGGTTTGTGGTGCTAGATTCCAAGTATTTTGGGGATTTATGAGACTTTTTGTTGCGGGATCCAGGGTTTTTCACAAGAATCCTATCCGCTATGGTTTCTAAAGGTGTCCTTTTGCCCTAATCTCTTATCTTTGACTTCATAATGAGTAGTTCAGATTTTTTAGAAGATAAGAAGCTTGTTTCAACGCTTAAAGTGGTCCCAATGATGTCTAAAATCATGGAGGACAAACTAACTGGTCTCAATTACTCAGATTGGAGTAAAACAATCCTCCTCTACTTACGGAGTATTCATGAGGCCAGTCATCTTGATAAGGACCCTCCTAAGGATGATTCGAAAGATCGATGGCTGGAGGATGATGTCTGTCTCTTCCCATAAATTCGTAATTCCACTGACGGTAAAGTACTCACCCTCATTAATCACCATGAGTATGTTAAGGAACTAATGGAATATTTGGAATTTGTGTATTTGGGCAAAGGGAATATTTCTTGCATATTCGATGTATGTAGAGCCTTTTATCACACTGAGAAACAAGATCGATCCCTCACAGAACTCTTCATGGACTATAAGAAGACATATGAGGAACTGAATACACTACAACCATTTAGTCCAAATGTTAAGGTTGAATAGGCTCAACGGGAAAAGATGGCATGATGGGTTTTCTCATCGCACTCCCTTTGGAGCATGACTGCTTAAGGCGCATTCTGGCTAATTCTCAGATCTCATCCTTCCTTAAACATTCAAGTAGATACCCGCACGTAGACCTCTCCTCATGTACTCTTCCCACCATGAGTAGTGCCCTTATCGGGTCGGAACAAAGGGGTGAGTAAAAATGCAACAATACGTAAATAATGGTCCAGCAACTTGAGGCCAAACTCCAGGGTTATTTGTTACATCGCCATAAGCCTCGACATGTGATACGTGACTATAAGGTTGAAAGTCATAATCAAAGACCTCGCCTACCACGTAGCTCCACTAACGCAGATTCACTGGCCACTACCACAAAGCAGGCACTAACTTGCGCTCACTTTGTACTAGGAATCATTGAAGTCTCCATTTACTCCAATAACTGCTATTACTGAGTCAAGTAACCCGAATAAATGCCTTGTCTCTTCTTCGTCCTCCGAATGGGTCATTGATTCTAGAGCCATAGATCACATGACAGGTAATTCTAGCCTATTCTCTACCTTTCAGTCACATCCTTCCACTTCCTCTGTCACTCTGGTAGATGGGTCACAGTCATGTGTTCTTGGGTCAGGCACAATTTTTCCCACTCCATCTCTCCCTCTGTCATCCGTCTTGAATTTACCTAATTTGATCTTTGTGAGCAAGTTAACTCGAACACTAAAATGTTATATCTCATTCTTCTTTGGTTTTTGTCTCTTTCTGCGATCTTACGACAGTGCCAGACATTATAGTGCGCAACTGTTCGAGTCGAGCCGAGTAATAGGTGTGCTCGGCTCTCGCCGGTCCCGAGCTTGTCACGAGCCTCGCTGCACGAGCCGACGAGCCGAGTTTGAGGGTGTTCCTGCCTCATTGCGAACTTACGAGCCCCGTTTCCACGAGCTCGTTCACGAGTCAGTTAACTAACTTGCTCAACAGCCTATTTCACGAAATATGAGCCGAAGCTCGAGGGTGCTTCCTGCTCGCTCAGCTTAACTTACGAGCCTCAAAACGATGTTCGCAAATTAGCGAAACTGCTCATCTAAAAATTAAATCCTCAAATATACAAATCCAAATTCCTTAAAAAGATAAGACAATAAAAGTTCAATTAACTTGATTGAAGTTCAAGAGTTAAAATATTCACTGCGTTCATTTGTAGGGAAAATTTGTTGTGCATCAAGCCTTCTCCATGTTCCATGATACTTCCTGTCACTGTTATTCACGAGCCTGGTTAATTCCAGCCGTTCAACAGCCTATTCGCGAGCCTCGCTTACGCAGCCTTACTTGTTTGTGCTCAGGCGCCGCATCGCCTATTTAACTTACGAAGCCTCAAATGATGTTGGGGCTTGAATTCTAGTTTTAACTTAATAAACAAGTTCGAGCGAGCTTAACGAAATAATGCCGAAAGCGTACCACGAGTAGCTCGCTCGGTTATGCTCTACTATTGCGGAGGACGAGTCTGTATGCCTTACATTCTTGATCATACAAGACCGACCACGCGCTTGTTCCGTGAGTTACACCATTCGGTACGCATCGCCGACAGCCATCCCTCTCTCTTCCCTTGTTGAAAAAGCCAGCCCACAATTTTCAAGTCCGACGTTATTAGAGTGCGAGTCTTGTCAACTTGCAAAGCATCATTGTCTTCATTCTAGTCCTAGAATCAATAAACGAAATAGTGCTCCAGTATTTGAATTTAGTCCATTCAATGTGTAAACGCGGTCTAATTGCATCCCCTAACCCGGTTTCGATCCTTTGTTATTTTTGTTGATGATTATTCACGAACCACTTGGCTATATCTAATGAAAAACCGCCGGTGCCATTTTCATTTCGTGCCTTTGCGCCGAGGATACACACTCAATTTCATGTTTCGCTCAAAGTTTGAAAAGTGATAATAGCAGCACTGTCTCCGACGCTTTTAATCATCCATGCTTCCAAATGGCATCCTTCATCGTGACTCATGTCGATACTCTTCTTCGGGAACGGCGCGGGTCAGAGGTGAATAGACACCTCTCAAACGCTTAAAGCTCTATTATTTCAAATGCGACGCCTCTAAGCATTTTCAAATGGCGGTTGCTTTCCACGCTTGTTTTTTGATTAACCTGATGCCTTCTCGGTCTTTGAATTGGGAAGACACCAGATCACATCCTTTTTCCAAATAAACCCTGCTTCCCAACAGCCCTACTGTGTACTAGTTTCTGCCCCCGCATGTTCGTCTCAAGATGTGTCTAAACTCAATCCTAAGTCATTAGCGTATCTTCCTTTGGTTAATGAGTTCAAAAGGGATATGTGTGTTATCATTCCACTTTCGCAGGTACTTGGTTTGTCATGTCACCTTCAGAATACTCTTTCTCAAGACCCCATCCACACTAGTCGTGTGGGAGGATAACACTCTGCCGCCATACTCTTGCCTCGCCAACTCTAGCTCCTATCCCCGCTTAGGTCAAACCTCCTATCACTTAGATCTACACTCGACGCCACTCGCCTCTGCCCTTCAATACCGCTCGACATCATCCGCTCGCGATGATCTTCCTATCGCTTTTCAGAAGGCGAACGCCACAAGGCTTCATCCAATTTCCTCGTTTGCTCATGACCGCTTTGTCATCCCAAATTTGTTATTTTATTACATCCTCGACTCTATTTCTGCTGTCTAACAAGGTTTAAGCCCCCGCTCACTTACTGTGTAAGGTTATGATGTGAGGAGATGGGTGCCTTGACCGACAATGGTAATTAGACTGCTTAATTCGTCGGGAAGAAAGCCGCTATTGTCGTTGGGTGTTTATAGTGAAGGTTAATCTCGATGGATCCATTACTCTGTTGAAAGCCCGTTTTATTGCTATAAGTCTTCTGTACCTATGCGAGACTATCTCCAACACCTTTTCCCCTGTTGCTACGATGACATATGTTCGACTTTTTATTTCCTTGTCTGCCACTTATAATTGAGATCTCTACCAGCTTGATATTAAAAATGTCTTTTTACATGGCGACCTTCAGGAGGAGGTGTATATGGAGGGAACTCTGTGGCTTTGCTGCCCATAGGGGAGATGGGGAGGGCTCATTGCCTTCTAAGTCTTTGGCATAGTTTGAAACAGAGTCCACGTGTGTGGTTTGGTAAATTTAGTCAAGCCGTTGAGGAATTTGGTATGCAGAACAGTAAATCTGACCGCTTTGTCTTTTACAAGAACTCCAATTCAGGTATCATTCTGTTGGTAGTGTATATGGATGATATTGTTATCACTAGGAGTGACTCTAAAGGTATCTCATCTCTTAAGTCTTTTCTTCATAGCCAATTCCATACAAAGGACTTAGGGATGCTAAGATACTCGCATTAGTTAAGTGCGAAGCAAACATGAAATCTTCTCTTATTCAAAGAAAATATGTGTCGATCTATTGTCCGAGACTATCAGTAAACCATGCCTCCTACGGTTCCGTGCGACACCTTACTAAAGAAGGCAAAACATTTGAGGATCCCGAGAGATGTAGAAGACTAGTTGGGAAGCTGAATTACCTTACAGTCACTCGTCTTAATATTGCCCCCTCAATTAGTATTGTAAGCCAGTACATGTCTTCTCCAACAATTGATGATTGAGCAACTCTAGAACAGATTCTATGTTACTTGAAAGGAACCCCGGGACGTGGTGGCTGGTATACAAGAATCAAGTGGGCATAATTAGACAGGTTTCAAGGATGTTGATTAGGCAGATCGTAAGGAGGACATGAGGTCCACTTCGCGCATCGCATTATTGTCGGAGTAATCCATTCTCATTAACGAAGAAACAGAAAGTGTTGTCTCCCGATCTAGTCATAGAATAACACATGTAACTACACAATCTATATGCGATCATGTGGCTTCATCAACTTTGATAGAAGCTCAAGATTGAGACATCATCCCAACAAAAAACTATGATGTGACAACCGAGGCTACCTTTATATTTGCTTCTAATCGATATTCCATGAGCAATTTAGCATGTGAAATTGATTGTCATTTTGTTCGTGAAAATCTGGCTCGAAGCGATTTCTACAAAATATATGAAGATTTGAGAACAATTAGGTGATATCTTCACAAAGGCCTTAAGTGGGGGATCGGGTTAGTTACCTATGTAACAAGTTGGACATGATTAATATCTATGCTCCAACTTGAGGGAGAGTATTATAGCATATATCTACTTTACATATATAGTTGTAACCTATTAGGAAACTTGTCATATAGAGTTGTAATCTATTAGGAAGGTTTGATTGGCTTTTGTATATATATATATATATTCAGAATGAAACAATGAAAACATCAAGGAATTCTTTCCTCCAATTATTTCTTCTTGATTTCTACATTTATAAACAAAAAAAATTTCAAAATGAATATATATTGGTCACCTGCATTTCCCATTTTTATCACTTCCCAAACACAGGCCCACTCTCAAAGCAGAAAAACTCTCTTCATGCAAAAACCTTAAACTTAATCAGCATCTTATTCACCTTCTCCATGCAGCTTTCTGCCAATAACTATGAGCATAATAAAGCTAACAACTTCCATGAAATCTGGAAGGATAGATTACAAATTGTCAAAGAATCCTTAGTCCAGTCTAATAAAGTTTTGAGAACTCTTCTATAGCTTGTACAAAGCACTCCTAAACATCAAGAATGATTCGGCTTCTTTCTTGCCAAATGATCCCAAAAAATAAGCATAATCAAGCCCTTCTCCAAACCTGTTCACATGTCTTGCCTATAAATCTCCTATGCCAGCCAAGGTAGAATCCACCAAAAAATTAAAGGGGAAAAAAAGGTTCCATAAGATTAAAGATAAACCATAATGGATCACAATGACATTGGCCAATTCCTCATGGAACTTGCAATAGACAGCATTCCTACTTCTTTGAAAGACCTGAGGCCTTACAAAAATACACATGGACTGGCAATCTCATTACACCTATAACAGCCTTTTTTTCCCTTTCCTTTTTGATGGGTTAGGCCAATCATAGATATCTGAACTCTCCAACTTTACCCAGTGCCCCTGTTTTGAATTGACATGCATTGTTGTGGCTGTGAGATCCTTGTTAGGTACTACTACTTTGCTTTGGATATGACTTCTCAATTTTTTCAATGATTCATTTTCTCACTTTCAACTTTCTGAGCATATTACAATACCAGGAAAAAGAAAGAAATTTCTGGAAAGTGCACCTTCAAGAGAATATTAAGGGATAAGAAAGAAAAGCTAGGAAAAAAAGAGAGAGAGGGAGAGTTATTTACCAAAAAATCTTTTTGTATTATTATTATTTTTTTTTATGGATCTCTAATTAATTTATCTTTATCTTTATCTTCTTTTTTTTTTTTTTTTTTTTCTCTCCTTCATTATGCCATATAAATGTGTCCATCCTGATTATTATTATGAGACTCTTTTTTGCCAAGTTCAGGTATACACTTGCACTTAGCACATGGGTCCATGCTGGAATATGCACCTTTATAAGAATATTAAGGGGTAAGAAGGAAAAGAAAAGGACAAACGAGAATAGAAGGGGAGTTGTTTAAAAAAATCTTTTTTTTTGTTTATTTCTTAATTTATTTTTATGGATCTCTGATAAATTTATCTTTCTCTTTTCCTTTTTACTTCTTTATTATGCCATATACAATGTGTCCATCCTAGTTACTGTGAGATTCTTTTAGTTGATTCCAAGTATTCTAAACTTGGTGGTAGTAAATGATTAAACACCTAGCAAGAAATATACTTGCACTAAGCCACACAAACCATGCAATATAAGCCTTGTTCAACATCCCTAGTTTTTTGAGAATCTATCACAATTGGGAAGACACATGGCGAGCAATTCCCTTAATTATATTCATTTTACAGTAATGCAAGTAATTGGTGATGATCGAATCACATGGAAGCAAAGAATGAATGCTTTTCCATAACATCATTTTATTCTTCTTATCCCAAATTTTTTTTTTCAAATTCTTGCAAATACCATGTGGGACTTGTTAGACAACCAATTTTCCTAAAAGCTTAGGATTTAGGCTCATAAGATATATGACGCCTCTTAACACTTCCTCCACGTGTGACCCCATACCCACATATGGAGAGACAAATGGCACACATAGGTCTGCAAATAAGCAAACCACCTACAAACCTCCTTTGGGCTTAATAAAATGAGGAAATAAATATGCAATGAACCTATGACCTCATTAAAAGCCTCAATCCCATGTCGAATTATCAATTATTCTTTACCCAACAATTACTAGTTTGAGTCCCTTCAAGGCCACTAGAGGTTTACCTGGCCATTAACTTCAGGGGCCCGTGGAATTAGAGTAGGTGCGTGCAAGTTGTTCAGGACAACCACAATTATCAAAAAATAAAAAAATAAAAAATTCAAATTTTCTAAAGCTATTAAGAAAATAGAAATTTACAATGGCTTAAGCTTTAGCTGTTCAAAACATTGGTAGTTCAACAAGGGTCAATGGTGTCTCTTTAGGAATATGTTTTTGACTAGGACTTCATACAGAAGAAGATTCTAACAACTGATCAGTTAATGAGGAACTTCACCGTTTGGTTAAAATATGCTATTTGCAAGTAAAGGAAGAGCCCACAAACCATATTCCCCTCTACCACGGTAAAACTGGAATGTTTTGAGATCTTTTTCATTCTTTGTTGGGAATCAACGGGTGTTCCATTGATAACCTAATTAGAATGGCATAACAGAGGAATTGGCGTGGGAAAAAGTGCACAATCCCAAATTTCCCAAGAGAAGCAGTTATCGATTAGCAGAACATATCTTCCTCAAAACCTAGTAGCATGATCCCACACTAGTTTGATGATCTTTCATAGTGAGCTCACTTGACTGTCGCCTATACTTTGACCTAAGAGCAAAGCCAATATCATTTTTCTTTTATGGGTAAATCTTTGTTCCCATTGGGACTTGAACCTGGAACATGGGAAAAACCCTCTCCCATCCCTTTAGCTCTTGAGCCAAGGACACAAGCGCCAGTGCTAAACCAATATGTTAAAATTAAAGATAGTGTATCCATGGTCACATATTTTAATTTATAGTTAAATATATGACCAAGAATACACTATCTTGCAACACCCAAAATGTAACCATTAACAGCCAAAATTATGAAACTATCTTTTCATTATTTATTGCACTCTCCTCTTAAATCAATTCTCAAATGAAAATACATTTCCATTTCTCCCTCTACAACTCTTCCGTCGTTAATGAAGCCTACAATCTACAAAGGAAATGTGGAAAGAAGTAAAGTTTATGAGGTTGTCCTATACTTGTTTGATAGAAGACAGAAGTATTCCTGTCAAACATCCAAAGTTTTATACATTTGATATTCAGCCAAATTATGTAATCACCATACAGAACTTGGCAGAAGATCCAACAAGTCAATTTATATACACCTATTAGGCTATTACGCAATCCTTTATATTGATATTTTTAGCAGTTTTTAGATAGGCATTGTACAATCGACTCCAGAATGCTTCTATTAAAATCAATATTTGATGAACCAGCACAGTAACCCTCATTTTGGTGGTTGAGAAAATTAAGGAAGTCGAATGAATATTCTATGTTGTTTCAGTAGTCTAGGATTATGAGTAAGTTATGCTTTTGTGCAAACTTTGTCAGAGAATAATGAAGAATCCGGCATTTCAAACTTTAATGCATTCGTTTTTTTCCCACTTTTTCTTTTGAGCAACCAGACACTCGAAATAAAATTAATAAGAAGACCATACTAACCCCAACAAGAGGAAAAGCAACGGAAATGAAGGCATTCTGTAGAGGCTTCACGGCTGGCTTCGGAATCAAATACGGGCAAGCTGCAGCCGCCAGAAACAGGGCCGTGGAAGAGCAGCACAAATGCAGATTCTCCCTCAAGTAATCCGCCAGGTCTGTCCACCTAATCACTCTGGCAATTCGAAGAAAAGATTCCTGCGATCTACTCAGCGTCGATCCACTGCCATGATGATGATGGTGGTGGTGGTGGTGTCCGTGGTCGTGATGGTGGTGGCCATTGTGGTGATGATGATAGTCGCCGGCCTTGGCGACGAATTGTATAGCGCGGTGGCGGGGAAGAAGAGGGAAACTGGGAGGAGGAAAGAGGGATTTGCGAAGAGAGTGATTATAAAAGAAGAGGGGCCGATGGTGGAAGGGTTTGACTCGTCCCGTTGCACAATTCAAGGAAGGGACTCCACGAAACTGGAGAGCTTCCATAGCTGGATGTTTGTTTGCTGGGAAAAATTTTCAGGCCATGATCGCCTCAAAGTTCACAGCTTGTAGCCATCAGCCTCTTCGCAATAGAGACACCCACCCTTCTTCAATCAGCAAACTTTCTATCAAGGTAACGATGATGATGATGATGATGATGATGATGATGATGATGTTATGCCTTCCACACCATGTCCTCATGATCGCGCTTTTTGGAATTTTTACACTTCAGCGAGGGTGTATTTGGTAATTTATCATGGGAAAAATTACCTGAGGTAAACGACGGAAAAACCTACCGTCGCGATCATCTGCGTTGATCAATAAATAATTCACCTTTGGTCTTAAATTTCCGAGCCGTCGAATCACACCATATCCCATTATTTCCTATTTTCCAACCATTTTATAAATAATTTGATTCTTTTCTTATCAATTTTTCTTTCTTCTTAGTTAGGACTTAGGACGTGCTAGGTGAAGTAGAGCTGAGAGATTTTGTCCTCTTCATTTTTGGGATGTTAGTGAATGATGGAGCATCCAATTCCACACCATGTGCTCATCATAGCGACTCTTCGGAGCTCTGACTTTATTTGATGGCTGAAATAAACAATGAAAACCATGCACTTAGGACTTAGGAATGCAATGGGTGGGTTGAAGTAGGGGCGGTAAAATTTAATACGATATATGAACACGATAAGAATCTAATACGATTTTTACGGGTTTACATTGAATATAATCTTGTTTTAATTATATTCGTATTAATCAATCTAACATGTTTAATAAATGGATCATATTCGTGTTGATCTATCTAACACGAATTTAACTCGTGTTGATATGCCTAATATGAATTTGTTCTATTTAATTATTATATTAATTAGTTAACATATTTAATAGGTTATTTGTGTTAAATATATATTATTAATTATAATTTCTATTATTTTAAATAATAAAATTAATAAACATGTTAATTTAATAAGTTATTTGTGTTAAACATGAATGGTTAATTATAATTCACATTATTTTAAATAATCAAATTAAAATGGATCGTAATTCGTGTTGAAACACACTACTTAACGAATAATATATGGGTTCGCGAATGTTGTGCGTTTATTATTCGTATCGGGTTTGGATGTGAATATTATTGCGATTCGTATATTGATACGACGAGCATGTCTATGAATACAAATTACCATCCCTAGGTTCAAGACATGGCAGCCTCATTCCCCAACCCAGCCCAATTTATTTCAATAATATCTTATTTCCATTTTTTAAACGGGACGGAATGGATATAGAAATGGAAAATTCTCATATTTAATACTTATTAGTATTTTTTATTTCATTAAAATTCATATATTTTATGAAAAATAAAATATTGTATTTCATAACTTTTTTTAAAATATTATTATTAATCGGGTTTAAAATAATATATCGCGAGCCCAGAATACGAGCAAATGTCGGGGCTTAGAGGAGATTAGAAACCGAGGCCCGTCACCGTCTTCCGGCCGCGATGATATCCTTGACCTGGCGAAACAGGCCGGTCGCTTTTCAGGCGTAATATAATCGGTGAAAATTAGTATTAAGGAAAATGCCGTCGCAATTAGAAAAGTAGGATATTCACAATAATTCTTTCACCAATTATCACTATTAATCGGTTAATGATAAGGAATAGACTATCTGCTACCATGCGATGGAAGAAATATCGTATAAATGCTCAATAGTATAGTTCGGTATCATCGTGCGTAGGAAAGTTGTCGTGATCGATTATAAATGCCGAGGCCACCCAGCGGTGAGAGTGCGCGCAAAACTTCATTCCTAAATGGAGTTGATATTCTCTTCGCTGGAAAGAGCCCAAGCTTAAGCGTCGGAGATGCTTTTGAGAGCCCATCTGCTGATAGTTTTATACCATGTTTTGGGTATAATAAAAGTAAATGTATATTTTTCCGGAATAAAAACATGCGAACAAAATAAAATAAGCAAAACCCAGAATCCGTACAAGAATCAAGGGTAAATTGGTAAATTACTACTTAAAGACCCAAGGGTCATTAATGAGGATGTCTAGAGGTCAAGGTATAAAAAACTTGAAAATGAAATGCAAATAGGAGTTATGAGATTCAAAGGTAAATAAGAGAAAGTTAAAGGCAATAATGCATTATTGGAATGGAGCCCGAACATGGCTAAGGACCCGAATTTAGGGGATAAGACTTATTTGGTCTACCAAGTGAAACATTTTTCCCTCAAATTGGAGAGCAACCTGTAGAGAGAGAAAGAGAGGATAAGAAGAGAAGAAAAGAAGAAAGAAGAAAGAAAGGCAAAAAAGGTAAGGAACTTTATATGGATACATATTTTGGGTTGTATGGAACTACCTTGGATGTAAGGATTTCTTGTTTGACATTTGATTTTTCTAGGGTTTTTGTTAGAAATTTCTCTCATAACCCTAGATTTGATGAGAGTTGGGTTGGGTAAAAACTAAATGATAAAAGATATGTATGGAATGGTATGGATACTTGGATTTGAAGCTTTGAACATGTTCTAGGGTTTATGAAATGTGCAACCTAGATTTGTCAAAAAGCTAGAGGGTGTTACCACCTAGTTTTGAGGAATTAGGGTTGAGAAAAACCTTAGGTTTTTGGTGTAAGATAAGTATTGAAAGATGATTTGAGTAGAATAGAGGTTACAAGATGAATATAGAGTGGTTTTGATGTGTGTATTGAGTTGGTTTGGATGGAAATATATGGAAAAATGGGAGAAAAATCACCATTTCTAGGCATTTTCGAGGTTTGGTGCTAGTGCGAACGATTAGTGGTCTTAGGTACCATGTGTTATGGTCGGCCCGAGTGGGTGCAGAAAGTCGTACCAGTACCCAATGTTCTATTTTGGACCAGCATTAGTGTTTTGGCCATAATGTGGTAATTTCTTATCCGAATTGAGTGATTCAAGTTGCTGGATAAACTAGATTTCAAGGAGAACAAATCTCCTTGAAATAGGTATCTTCAAATTCTGACCCCATTTGACGAGAAAGTCGCACAAAAAGTGAGCATGTGGCCGATTTACGGTTATGTTTTGAGCATGCAGTAGTCCCGATTATTTAGGACATATCTTGAGTTTCGATTGCCGATTTGGGTGATTCAATTGGAGAAGAACCTTAGAACCTTAGCTTCAAATGAGTCTGAAAGAACCCGATGTCATGTATGGAGTTAAAGCCCACGAAAATGAATATTTTAAAAGCGTCCCTAGTGTAATATGGGCAAGCGACTAGTTTGGCATGAAAATGTCATAACTTGAGTTTGGATGATTCGATTGGAATGATTCCAATTTCTAAGTAGATTCATAGAGGAACAAGAATACATGAATGATGTGTGAATACATAGGTGTCATATTGTACAAGTACATGAAATTCCATATGTAACAGGCATGAAACAAGAAAAAAATATAGGAAATGCAATATGTATAGATGTGTTCATGAAACATGAATATGATTGAAACATGAAAACGAACTGAAACATGAACATGAACATGAAATCACGATATGTCGTGAGCATAATGTGGTTAAGAATGCCTAATTATTACGTACGAATAAAAAATAGATTATATATGATTATTATCACATATAACCGAGAGAAAGATAACAAATGATATGTTGAAACATGTGAGCAGAACATATGAATAATTTCATATATGAACAAGTACAGTTAAATACAGTTAATGAATATCTCATAAGTATACATGATAACAGTAGTTATTCGTGTATATGAGATATGTTGTTATAATACTTGAAATATTATTAATAAAACTGATTGCCTGCTTATGATCTGGTAGATGGATAGATAGACATGCCTATAGGAACACAGATGCTGCAACATATAGATATCGAAGCCCCTTTTGGGTCGATGACATAGATCCCGTTTGGATCGTATAGCGACCCGTTTAGATAAATCTGAGAGATATTTTATGCTCGTATAGTGATAATCTTGCTTGGTACATACGATTCTCTCCGTATCCATACGTGGTATTTGCATGTAGGAACATAAAAGAAAATGAAAAGTATATGTAAAGGAAATGTATAAAGTATATGATATGATATGATATGAGAAGCATAGCATTGCTATGCGATGATTAATATCTGTTAGAAGCAAGAAGTAAGCATAAAATGACCGCAAAAGTATATAGTATGATAAAGAAAATGATATATCGTGAAAAAGCAAATATGAGAAATGGTTTAATATATGTACATGTTATATGAGTCATAAAGATATGCATATGTTTGGTAGGGATTATGACCCTTGTTAGAATTAGATCGTACATGTAAATTCATTAATTTATAAGTTTAGCACGGATGTTTCATTCGTGTAGATACAGAAGAGGAAACCAGAAGGCAAGACGATCCACATCAGCAACCAAGGTCAACACATCAATAGGGGTCCACTGGAAGATTTTTGGTATAATGTATATGTCTTTTTGTTTTTTTTTGTAAATAATGTAAATGTTGAACACTTCCATATATAAAGCTTGTATATATTTTGTAATCCCCTGTTACTGAATATAATACAAGTAGAATGTTTAACATTATATGAATGAGCTTAAAGTTATAGTAAATAAAAGTTAGTGGTATCGAGCCCAGCCCCCAGTGGGGCATCACAATTTAGTGGCATCAGGGGTCTGTTTGAACATGACTAGGTCGGACGAGAAGGGTGTTGGGAGAACAACGGGCAAACCTCGCGATCCTTTTTGTTTCTTATTTTTGAAGGGCCCGACATCCAGCGAGACAAGCGGACTGGTCAGTGATTCCGGTGACTCAGGTTTAAGTTTGAAAAAGCATAATCGGTTTGGCGTAGATGCGTAGAGGGCGACAATTCCTTTACAAATAGAGTTGAACTCTCACGATGTGATGGTATCGACACCGGAACCGCAAGCGGTCACCTTGATCCCGGATGCCAGACTAGGAAGGCGACATAGAGGCGTCGACCTCTCGGAGGCTGCCCAGAGGCTTCTGCGCCCGATGCAGACGAGATGGAAGCGCCGTCTCACTGACCAACGTCTGCTTTGCAAGAGTTGGAGCAACTCACGACGAATCACGGCACCACGAGGGGAGGCACGGCAGGGCCAAAGAGGGCGAACCCATCACACAACGGCAACACCTCGGCCCTCACCGGCGAGATGGAAAGGAGAGGCTAGCCAAGCTAGGGAGCATGATCCCTACAAATCCTCTGGAGAGAATCGCAATGAGGAAAGGCATGGCAAGGAAAATAGAAGCGATGGGCCCATCCCGGCGAAGGAAATAGGGAGCGTCGTGGGAGGCGAGAGGTTGAGACATCAAAGGCTGACCACAAGAAGGAAGCGGTAAAGGGCGAAGCTCAATCTACATGGACACCTGATGCAATGGCCCGAATCCTGTTCCACGGTAGGGGTCTTTGCACTTCCCTCTTCGGCAAAATTCGAATCTTATGAATCGAAGCGTTTGGCCAGACAAAGGAGCCTAGAGTGATCACCTCAACACATACAAGAACGATGGGCATGTCGGACCCGTACGGTCTTGAGCACTTCCCATTATCCTTATTTAAAAGGGCGGCATTAGCTGGTTTAATAGACTCCCGCTGTCTTCCATCTCATCATGCACAAAGCTTTCCATCGCGTTCGTCTCCCACTTTATCGGGGCAAGGACGTACAGGAAGCCAAGTTATCACATTTTGACCATAAAGCAGAGCTTGCAGGAGAGCCTGAGGTCATATGTCCATAGATTCAACACAGAGTCGTTAAAGGTGGATATTCCCGAAGAAAAATTCGCCATTACCACTTTCATCGCTGGAGTTAGGGGTGCGGTGAAAGACTGTGTTCTATCTTAAAAATACCTCGAGAACGGCGTAAGTCGAGGTCACGGCAAAAATAGAGAAGTATATCGACGGTGAAGAAACCCTCTTATCGACTAAAGGAGCTCTTACACTTTCGAGAAGAAGCGGGACGGATCCCGAGGAGGAATAGACAAAGCGAGAGAGCGGTACCTAAAAGAAGAGGCAGCGGGGGCATACAGGACCCTCGGCTGGCTGCGGCCGGCCAGTATTCACCTCGTGTACACCCCACGACAGCCTCGAGTGTCTTAGGTCCTACCGCGTGGTGCAACATGAAAAGTCTGAGGTGGCCATCTCGAGATAAAAATCCCGGACCTCGTAAGAGATCAATACCATGTATGTCTGCAGATCGGGACTGGCATAGTGCGGGTGACTGATCCGTCTGCGGACATCTTGCGGGTGTTACGTGGCCTCGAAGGGCAGAACAAGTCTGGCCACACCTCTTGATGACCACAGCTCGGCACCCGGCCCGTCTTTGGGGAGAAATCCATGTGATCTCGGAGGGTTTGCGAGAAGGTGGAGAGTCATTTACGGCGAAAGGCCCACTTGCGTATTAAATCGAAACAGAAGTACAAACTGTATCCAAACTTCCTTAGCTGGATACTACCATAACCTTTAGGACTTCGACGCATGGAAGCGCCAACATCCCCCATGTGATCCACTTGTGATAGAAGGCGAGTACACGGATGCATGCTTCTCAGAGCCTTCTTCCGGCTGGGTTTCTCGGGCTTAAAGCATCACGCCCCACGTCCGACCCGACCCGGTGGCGGATCGAACCGAAGTCCCGAGTGCGATCTATCATACTATATATTATATACTATCTTTTTGTCTTGGGACTCTTGACTGTTCTTTCTCGAATTTGTACACATACCTGTGGAGTATACAAAAATTTGTAATAACAAAATCATTTACATATACAAGAACTACCATAAAGTGGTGTCCATCTAATCTATACACACACATATACACAAGGGTCCCTTTACTTGTACTGTGATTTCTTGTTACAAAACTTCGGAAGTTGCGGAGCTTGTGTGGTGAGCACTATCTGAGTCGACTGCTGCGATGTGGAATGTCTTTTCCTCTATCCTTGTCTTACGTACGTACTGCGCGGATTGAGCAAGTGCTAAACTACGCTTAGTGGGAACATAAGCATGGACAACTCCTGATAAGCGTATCCACGGCTTATACATATGCATTATATAGCTCTACAAGCATATTTCTATAACTTAAATTCCTTATCATCTTATATTCCTATTGCATGTCAAACTTTTTCTATTACATGTTCTATATCTTTGGCATATCCTTTACTTATACTTTTTCTGTATTTCTATTTAGTACTTTGCATGTTCTATATTTATCATGTCTCTGAATCTATGTCTTTTTCATCTTTCGGTTCTATGTCTTTTATTGCATTAGTTGTACTATTCGTATATCTTATCATTCCTTATCATCACAAAATACTTTGCTTATTTCTTGTCACTTGCTTATATCATTATATGATCTATTTCATCTTATTTCTTGTATCATGGTCTTTGCAAGTTTCCTAATAACTCATGTCTCGTATACTTTCATATAACCTATCTTATACTATCTGTCACCGTTTATCTACATTCTTATACTTTTCATATCTTTGTTCTTTCATATGTCTTTTACGTCTCCTAGTCTCTTTCATGTTGTAAATTCATGTCTCTATTCTATGTCTTTGGCATATATTGCTATATTTATACTTTTCATACATACATATTCATACTTGTACTATCGCGTACATTCATATTCTATCTATCATCTACTTTATGCTTTAGTATACTTTCATTACTTTTCATGTGTTTTCATATATTTTCATATGATATTCATATATTATGCTTTTTTCGATGCTTTTCATATATACTATACTTTTCATATGATTTTCCATATCTTGTGCTTTTCATACTTTTCTCTTTTATACCTTGTCTTGTTCATATACTTTTCATGTCTTGTCATTGCTTAACACCCAAAAAAATACCACAAATTTTTTATAATAAAAATTATTATATTAGGGTATAATTGAGCCAACAGGTATTTTAAAATTTTTTTATATTGATTAGATGATTGTTGAATCCAGGAAATGAACCCAAGTGAAAAGAAAATATAGAAATTGTAAAATGGGGACCCGAAGATTGATTGTAAATAAGTTTATATGTCTAAGTGATGATAGGAAATAAGTAATTAAAAGGAAAAAAATCAAGGAAAGGGCATGTGGTATGTAGGAAAGTGGGAGGAAGTTTCCTCCTTTTTAAAGAAATACGATTAAGAGTGATCCATAAGAAAAGAAAAATAAGAAAAGGAGAGAGTTAGAGAGAGGCTCCGCTTCTCTCTAGATTTTCGTGATCGGACCATAGGTCTCCGTGACTCTGAAGGGAAGTCCTTCCTAGTGACAAGAGCTACAAGAGTGAGAGACCGGAACCCGGGGACTTTCGACAAACTCCATGGTAGGTCTTACCCTACTTGGTCTTCTTCCCCACCCTGGGATTGTTGGGTAGTTATCGGCACTTAGGGAAAGTTTGGTTGCATTTTTTAAACCATGGGAAGGCTGGCGTTGTGGTAGTCTTGCGACTAGCCGAACCTTAGAGGCTGATTTTTTTTTTTTTTTTTTTTTTTGGGTGCAGTAAAGGAAATTGGTAGTGCGTCCTTCTAGTAAATTGTAGCCACATCAATTAGCTTGATGTTAGGCTTTTCTTGAATTTCTCGATTTGGACCTCGTAGACTAAAGTTATAGTCATTTTAATGAGGTCCAGCCCAGCTAAATCTGGTGGTCGGTTGTCGATTGGGTCAACTAGCCGTACCTTAGAGCGGGTTTTTGGATCAGAAATAAGAAATTTGGCAGTAAGTCCTTCTGTGAAATTGTAGCCACATCAATGAACTGATGTTAGGCTTTGAATTTCTTAATTCGGACTTACGTAGACCAAGTTATGGTCTTTTTACTGCGAGCAGTCAAATGGGTGGAGTGGTCGTCAAGCAGAATTCGTCAAGCGTGGTGGAGTCAAGCGGTGTCGTGCGTGGTCGTCAAGCTAGGGGTCGTCAACGATGGTCGATCAAGCGGTGTCGTCAAGCGGTTGTCGATCCAAGCGGTGATCGATCAAGCGATTATTAGTCAAGCGTTGATCGTCAAAGTGGTCGTCCAACGGTGGTGTCAAATAGTGGTGAATCAGCGGTGGTCGATCAAGCGGTGCTTTCCGTCAAGCGGTCTTCGTCGGTTCGGGTCGACTCGTCGAAAGTTGACTCGCATGACCTCAACGGAGGTCATATCTCGCCGTTTGAACTCCGATTTGGGTGTTCTTGGACTCTATAGAAAGCCCATGGAGTCAAAAATACATTCATATGTTTGAGGAGGATGTTAGATGTCAGACAGTGTTTGGCGAGGCTCGTCGCCGGTCGCGACTCGTCGGTTGGTCGGCTCGTCAAAGTTGACTGCACATGACCTCCAACTCCGGAAGGTCATATCTCCTTCGTTTGAACTCCGATTTGGGTGTTCTTGGACTCTATGGAAAGCCCATTGAGTCAAGAATACATTAATATTCCTGGGGAGTATAGAAGATGTTTGACCAAGGTGGTAGACGAGCTCGTCCAGTTCGGGTCTGCTCGTCGATTCGAGGATTTGACATATATGACCTCCAACCGGAGGTCCTAACTCCTACGTCAGAACTCCGATTCGGTGTTCTTGCACTCTATGGAAAGCCCATTGAGTAAAGAATCCATCTACATATACAATGTTTAATTTGGAACTCATATTAAACTCCGAAAATCAATCCTAACCAAAACCACAGAGTACACTTGAATAATATTGTTCTTTAATGGTTTTGGAATAGGAAGGCAACGAGGAGGAAAAGCCAAGCGTGATTGAGATTCCAAGTTGGAATCAAAGTCTACGAATATTTTTGGGTTTTGTTCTGCAACTCCTATTCCTCGTTTCAAGTTTTGCATGTTGTTCTAAAAGCATATTGAATTGATTTAATTGATTTGAGAAAAGTGATTATGAAATATTTATATAAAAATTTCATGATTATTGAAAATAAAGCTGTTTATCTATTGTACATATTGTACTATATTTTGCTATAAGGATTTGAATGCCTTAATAGAATGTTAACGTTTATTTAGCATTAAAAGTAGGTGGTATATAATAGGGTCGAATAAGCGATGCTGCGAACTATTGATGTGTCATTTCCGGTCAATGACCAATGGGAGCCGTATCATTAGTGTTCACTATTTGATTGTTTATAACCGGTCGCTGACCCGAGCG
This sequence comes from Tetrastigma voinierianum, assembly GCA_016808115.1. NCBI lineage: Eukaryota > Viridiplantae > Streptophyta > Magnoliopsida > Vitales > Vitaceae > Tetrastigma > Tetrastigma voinierianum. The sequence goes on from JAEQBH010001681.1 coordinate 542,554, forward strand.
GGGCCCAGATGCTGTGTTATAAAACCATGTCAACCAGACTGCGGCCAGTGGGACCATCTTAGGTGACTGCGATATCCTGTATATCGAAGGCATGGGTTAAATTTGTTAAGAACTTAGCGAATTGATGGGCATAAATGAATTGATTGGCATAAGCGAAGTGATTGTGAGGCAAGATTGATTGGCATAAGCGGGTATTTTGAAGCGGAATTGATTTTTAGAATTAGATTGAATATCGAACTAAATTGAATTTGTAGGCATATTTGAATTGATTTGAGATTGTGAAATATTGATTATGAAAATGTATTTATGGGATATCAATGAACTATAATTTATTGTATATATATAACAAAGTATATGTAATGTATTTATATTGATCATTCAAATGATTGAAAGTTACGAATTATGAAATTCAAATTGATTTAAGTAGGCGAGAATGGATTTGTATAGAGACAAGCATGAAAATCTTGGCGTATTGTTTACCAATCTTGGCAGTGCCCAAGTGATAGATAGTGATCGATAGCGGACCCAGATCGAGGGCGTCGAGTCATAAGAAAGAAATCTCGGGTATGCTCCGACATGTGCCTCATTTCATGTGTTCTTTTGATATGGATATTTTGTATAAGCAGTTTGAATCACGAGCATCCCTATTTTTGTAAATCATTTTGAAAAGGCGGATACTTTCTGATAGCAAATGGATTTTGTTAAATGTAAATGTTTATGGGCTTGCCCAAATTTTGAAATCGCTTCCGCAAGGATATGATTTTGAATGATTGAGTGATTTTAGTGGCATCCCGGACTCGGTTCGGATCCGCCCAAACGGGTCGGGTCGGGTAAGGGGCGTCACAGTCATCTTGTACATTACCTTTTGTTCTTGTAACTGTCTATACTTTCATCGCATAGCAGTGCTATGCTTCACATATCATGTCATTTCCTTTTTGGTTTCATGTCTGCAAATACCTTAGAAGCGGATCACGAGGGAAACTATGTGTACCAGTACTATCCTTTGTCTGGCCATTGATCTACGTACTGTTAATACAGAAGGTATCGTCAGCATGCGAGGCATTGACCTATGCCACATATGCTATCCCGGTACGAAGGTACTATCAGCGTACGAGGCGGTGATCTACGTCTGTGTGGTGACCCTTGCGGGGCCACGATCCAAACGGGATCTATATCATCGACAAGCAGGCCTGATATCACATACATGAATATCTGCTGCGACATTGTATCTTCCACATGGCGTACTGTCTATCCACTCTACCGGGTCCTAAAGCGGACAATCGGCTTTATTACATTTTAAATACGTATTTCATAAGCATGAATAACTATTGTTATCATAATTGCTTATGCATATATACTATCATTACTTTACTTTGTATTAATTCTCATATCTGTAGTTTCATATTATGGTTCTCATATATCTATATATTACATATAGTCATATCTCTTTATATCATTTATACATTTCTATCATGATTTAGCTATTCTTGTACTTTCTATATTCCTATCATGTAGGCTTTTACTCATTCACATTTTCATATATGTACTTATCATTTATGCAAATGTTCTCATTCTTACGCTTTGTCATCTTTTACTTTTCTCCATTGTTCTTATCATTTATGCCTTTCTACCATGTGTTCCTAGCATGTTCCATCTTATTCCTTTCGGTATGTCTATCATATTCCTATCATTTATATTCTTGTCATGTCTTTATCTATTCATATACTTTCTATATTTCTATCATGTTGGCCAGTCGTTCATGTGGCAATCCTTATGTTCCTGACATATAATCTTATATTCATATGTGCTATCAATTGTGTACTTTTAGACTATACTGTTAATCTTATGACATATCCTATCATATCTTATCATATCTTATGACTTATACCTATCATATCTTATGACCTTATCCTATATTAATATCATATTCATGTTTTATGAACATATCTATACATATTGCATTTCTATATTTTCCTTGTTTCATGGCTGTACATATAGCGCCATATACTTATGAAGTATGATGTGTATGAAATCACCTCATTCTTATATTCTTATTCACTCTATGAATCTATTTTACTTAGGAATTGGAATCAATCCATTCGGATCATCAAATAAAGTTATGACATTTATGCAAAACTAGTCATTTCTGGGTTTTTTCTAGGGACAGTTTGTATTACTCATTTTACGGGGTCTTAACTTCATATTTTGACACTATGTCCTTATAATCATTAAATCTAAGGTGCTAGGGTTCTATTCCAACTGGAATCACCCAATTGAACACTAGGAACTCAAGTTCACGTCGAAACAATCGGACTTCTCTATGTTCAACACGAAACGGAATTTGGTTGCACATGGTCCCCACTTCGAGTGGATTTTTGGGCCACTTAAGTCATAATTTGACGATATCTATTTCTATATGGATGGTTTTCATGAAATCCCATTTTAGTGGCCTTGAATCACTGAAATCGGATAAGAAATGAGTTATGGCCCGAAATACAAGCGGTCGGCCCAAGACGGGCGGCGGATGTCTGCAGGTACATGTCCTTGAACCGGTAATGTTGGCCAAAAATGACCAGAACACAAGATGTACCGGTACATGTTCAAGGTGTACCTGTACATGTCGCGAAAGTGCGCAGAATGTGTGTTTTAAGTTTTATATTTTGATCCCAAATTCAACTCATGCTTCATGCACTTGAGAGACCACTCCATATGTCTCTTGTAAACTCTTTTCTACTCAATTTCCTCTTTCAATACTTATTTTCTTTCAACAATTTATCCTAAATTACTCTCAAACCCACTCTAATTATGGGTTATGACCCATACACAACTAAACATGATGATTAGTTAGGGTTTGTTCAAAACCCTAACTCAATTACTTTCATTGAACTATGAATCCATCCTCAAAGAGACGATTTCATATGCTTCTTGTACTCTTTATGGTTTATCACTTGCTCTATAATTATTGGGTTAGGAGAAGCGTATAAAACCACAGAGTTGGAGACAACTAATAACCATCTGATTGCATGAAAAACCATTCAAAGCTTTAAAAGCCACGTGTAGTTAAATGCCTTGACACGTCTTGCTTCTCTTCCTTCTCTTCTTCTACCTTAACATTCCCTCTTCTTCTTATATTCTTACTCTCCTTCTTCTCTCCCTCTCTCTCTCTACGGTTTGGTCTCCCCGAATGAGACCAATTTTTGGTCTTAAGTCCATATTTGTTAAGGCCATGTTTGGCGAGTAAATAAAACCATTTTGGCTTAACTTTGCTTTATTTGCACTTAAGCCCTTCCATTAATTCAATTTGATTCCATGCTTTCTCTATTTCCATAATGGCATATAACTTATTGATTTATGTCATTTGGCATATAACAATGATTTATGCCATTTATGTCCTCAAGAGAGTAAAAGACCACTTTACCCTTGTCTCTAATATTAATTCGGAATTATTTGTTTTATTTTCGAAAATTTCCATTTAGCTTATAATATACCTAAACAAGTCAGAAAGCTATTAGGTATATTTAGGGATATTACAACTTAACTTCTCTAACTACTCAAAAGGCCTCGTGGCAAGGGAGCCAGCTAGCTCGGTTGCGAGAACCATGACTAAAAGGGCAGGCCTAAAAGGGCAGAACAACACAGGAGCCAGATAGCTCAATTTCGGGGTTAAGCAGCTTAGATAGAATAGGAGCCAATCAACTCAGTTTTTCAGAGCTTAATTGCTCAAAAAGGCAGAATAGCCTAAAGGCGAGTAGTCGAGAAGCCATGGCTCGGGGCCTAGTACCTTTCAGTTACAAGCGGGTTAAGCGCTGCTCGAGGAAGGCCAAAGTGGCTTAGGGCCTAATGGCTCATGTGCGAGCATAGCTGAGGAGGCCCAGTGGCCCGCGGGCCATGTGGCTCGGGGCCCGGTGGCTCGGATTACGGGCATAGCCGGGGAGGCCCAGAGTAGCTGCACGGACCCATGTGGCTCGGGAGCCCGATGGCTCGGATTACGGGCATAATGCTCCGAGAGGCTAAGTAGCCACGGGCCATCGAACTAAGTAGCTCATATTACAAAGCATAATTGCTCAAGGAAGACCAAGTAGTCACGGAGCCATGTAGCTCAGGAGCCCAGTAGCTCAAATTACAAAGCATAACTGCTCAAGGAAGGCTAAGTAGCCACGGAGCCATGTAGTTTAGAAGCCCTAACAGTTCAGTTTCTCCGAGCTTAACTGCTGCAACTGCTGAGGCCTCGTAGCAGGGAACCCCTGCTTCCGGTTTGCGAACTTCGCGGCCCAGTTAGGCCCGGGTGAAGCGCATAGGAGCCATATAGCTCAGGTTCGGGGTTAAGCATTTGGCGAGCGAGGCAAGCAGCTCAAATCGGCAAAGCGATAAAATAAGCGATAAAATTAATCAATGAATCTTTGTATATCAACGAAAAGTCAATGTCAGAAGCAATACAAAAATCCTAGGCTCAGCGCTCGAATACCGTAAGGTCAAAGTAAAAAGCCTAGGAACTTGAGGTCGGGCCTCGACTTACGAATGGGGGGTGGCGGGCCCGGTGGGCGAAGTAGAAGAGGCGCCTCCGGAGGGCCGAAGATCATCGGGGCGGGGAGCACGTCGGGGGCTGAAGCACCTCTGCGCCCGCGCCGGCCTCAGCCTGAGACGGATTCTTCTACCTCCTCATCGAAAGGCTGGATGTTTGAAGTCTGAGTGCAGGAAAGCTCGAAGCCACGAAGGCGGCCACGGAGGCCCATTGGGTGCAGGCCTCGTCATTGAGCTCCACTATCACTTCGCCCCTCTAGCTAGCCAAAGCCTCCTGCCTCTCAAGGTCCATCTGAAGCTTACCGAGCTCCTCCGTCAAGTGTTCCACGGAGTTCAAGAGCCTCTTGGCGAACCCGGTCTAGCAGTCACTTTGGGCGCATGGAGTGCGCCTTAGCGACACGCAACTCCTCTGGCGGTGCGGCTCGTCTTGGCGGCCTTTACGTCCTTTAGGGCCTTGTTTCTTTTATCCTGCGCCGCGCCTCGCCGTCGAAGCATGCTTTAGGTCGGACACGTAGCTTCTGGCTCCTCGGTGAGTCCCTTATCTGGGCTGGGGCCTTTCTCGGAGGTCGGGGAAGCAGCCTTGGCCTTGTAGTTTGTTGCCTTGGCGAGCCCTCGACGGCGGCCCTCCTTGCCATACCTTTCGCGTAAGTAGCCACACGGCAAAGAACAAGAAGAGTCGGTCGATTCTTTCAGCGAAGGCGCTTGGGCCCGTCTGACGGTTCCTTGAAGTAGAAGAGTTAGAGCCTCCTCAATGGATAGGGCGTCCACCTTCCCGAGGTCTGAATTGCGAAGGATGGAAGAAACAACCTTAGCGACGAGCTCCGCATGAGAAAGCAGAGAGTCCTCACTCCCTACAGCACCAAAGCCATCCCTCTTCACTTCATCCGGCATTGTAGGAGAGGGCGCGGCGCCCCGCGACGTGGGACTCTAAACAGAAATAGGAAGAACCTCGAGGGCTGGTAGCCCTCCCACAGAGAAGTCACCAGCCCGACGGATGAAGGCGAAAGAGCCCCCACCTTTAGGATCTTACGACGGTGACCCTCAGGGAAGTGGTTTTCTGCTGCGCTCCTCTTCTTCTTTGCCAGCACTTCTAAGTGGCCCGAAGCTCTCCCCGTGTAGGCTTCGTGATAAGGGGCTCCGAAACAGAAAATGAAGAGGACTTTGAGACAGGGGGCTTCATGACGGAAAGGGGAGAAGGTCTCAGAAAAGGAAGTTGGGTAGGCCTCACACCGGACGGTCCGGGAATATCCTACCTAATGAGCTCGGAATAGGCATGCGGGGTGCACTTAACCAGCTTCGCTTCCTGCGTCTTGAGGCGAGGCCGGGGCGAACACACAGAGGTCGCGCGACCCCGAGACAATGTTAGAAATATCCTATAGCCTTTGAAAACCAGGCCACACCAAAGAGAAGGAGAGCTCACGTAGGTTCTCAGGAGTAGTCTAGATGGCCGGAACGCCAAGTGTGTCCTCCTGGTCAAAGGGATTGTACTCCCAATGACGGCCGCTGACAAAGAAATAACGTTCCTTCCAGTACTTATGGGAAGACGGAAGGTCCAAAATAATCAACTTGGCGTTGGAGCGCTTGGAGATATAAAGAAAATAGCTAACTGACCTCCCTTCTGTTGAAAGAAGTCTAAGAGCAGGGCTATGCTGGGAACGCCCAGGCCTCTGTCCCTAAAAAAGCATTCTTGACCACGGAACCGCAAGTTGGGGGCGAGAAGGGCAAACATTGAATCTTTGTAGGGCCTTTTATAAAGGGATGCAAATGGAAGCGGAGGCCATTCTCGAACGCCACCTCAAAAAAGCACACCATCTTGGGCACTTGGATGACGTAGGTGGTCAGCACGTCAGGCGCAAACCTAGGGCCAAGAAAGCGGGGCCCATCTTAGGGCATGAGGATCTCACCATATAAAGGTTCAACTCGATTGGGGCCCATGGCCTTAGCATTCTGTATAGCGGCCCTCAAATATTCAGAGCTGCTAGGATATCAGATTTCACTAATTTTGCCCTTGCCCTTGCCTAAGGGGAAAGGAGGTTCCCCTAGGGCAACCCGGTGGACCACCACATGCTTCATTGGTGGGCTCGCACTGTGCCTTTTGAACCCAGGCCTTGTAGTAGGATTCTCTAGATGCAAGAAAGAAGAGCGACCAGGACCCATGGAGATATGTAGGGCTAAGCAAGGAAAAAGGAAATCGAAGAAAATGTAGAACCCCAATCGAGCAAGCCCTAGAACCTCGCAAGACTTCGAACTCGAAAAGACAAAGAAGAAGAACAGATGTACCAATCCCAGAAACAGGACGAGAGACACCACCCCCAGCTGAATACGCCAGGAACCACCAAGCGACCACTAAGCGATAAGCTAGAAAAATTTCAAGAAAAAAAAGCCCAAACTTGCGAGGCAAAAGCTTCAAGAACGAGACAAGTGCAAATGGTTAGGGACGTTTTAAGGAAGCTAGAAGCCTGATTAAAAAAAGCGCGAAGTCGAAAAGCCATCATTATCCTGAAGGCGTGGGACTTCACGACCGGCCACTAATCAAGCCCTCCACGGTAGCCACGTGGAGGGTCACACGATCAAGGCGGTACAGCCCTTGCCTACGCTCGGCAGTCAATTTGGGGGTTGCGATCGGGTTTAAAGGAAATAATGGCGGGCTAGGAGCACGAGCCCCCAATGTCAAGCAGAGGAGATGGGCGGGCCCGGTACGATGCTCGACCCAGCAGTTGTATCCTGCAATACGGGCCCAAAACGAGGGCCCAATTCATTCCTTCAAAAGACTGGTGATATAATCAACCCAAAGAATTCGTATTAAAGAAAAATACCCAATCTCCGCCAATTAGTAAAGTAGGATATTTCCTAATCATTGCTCCTCAATTATCCCTTATTAATTTGTTAACGATAAGGAAAGAAAATCTCTCGCCCAATGGAAGAAATATTGTATCATCCTCCAACATGGAAAGATATCGTTCCGTATCATCATCCAACTAGGAAAGTTGTCATGATCACTCATTATAAACACCAGGCAATCCCATCGGTGAAAGGTACGCACAAAACTTCATTCCCAAGGGCTGATCTTTCTTCATCGAGCACTGACTTAGACTGAGAGGCAACGCAAACCCCGCTAATTCTTTTGTTTCTTATTTATGCTCGACATCCAGACAACGGACTTCCACCAAGAATTCCCAAAGTAAGTTTCAGCCAAATTTCAGTTGAAAAAACATCATCAATTATATATTAAAAAATTAAGGAAAAAAATCTTTTTTAAATCATTTTTTTATATATATATACAAGGAGGGTGGGACGAGATAGAATTAAATAATAACCCAACTTGCCCTGAACAATGAACATATCCCAGGTTTGGAAAATAAATACTTCTCGTCTTAGGGGCGGGTACATGAACTCTTCCTTAGGATGGAGGAGTCGACAATGATGACAGATTCACAGCCAGGTGATAGATGCCAAGGTTGACCAATAATTTATTTGAAGTGACGAGTGTAATGACATATATATATATATATATATATATATATATATATATATATATAGATATAAACCCAGAATAATAATATCTCCTCCTCTCAGCAGCCACAAACAGTTCCATTTTTGGTTTGGACTTGGGAATGGAAAAGCCGCCACAATCGTACCTCTGCTTTCATTTGAATGACATTAAAAAACTGCATGAAAGGTGGTAACCATGGACCCTTTCATGGATATAAAACCTAAACCCCCCAAGGACGAAACCATAGCACATCAAACAGCTTCAGTTTCTGCTTTTCTCCTTTCCTACCTGTTCACTCTTCTGTGTTTGGTATCACTTGATTTTGAGGTCTAAGAAGATGGAGGGAAGAAGGGTTGTTGGTTGGGCAGCTAGGGATGCTTCTGGGATTCTCTCCCCTTATCCATTCACTCTCAGGTTTCTCTCTGTCCTTTTTATCTCCCGGCTTCTCTCATCCTCACTGCTGGCTGATCTTTGAATGTACATTACATATGAACAGGAAAACAGGTTCTGAAGACGTGCTGATCAAGGTCCTCTACTGTGGAATGGACCACACGGATCTTCATCAGATGAGGGATGAACTTCACCTTACTAATTACCCTCTGGTCCCGGGGTCTGCACCTATTTCTTCATCCCTTCCTCATTTTGTTGACATCATCTTCCTGCATTAAAATCATCTAACGAATTCAAAAGAAAAATCATAGTATTGTACATTGAAGCTTGTATTAATTTTTTTTCTCATTTGATTCTTTGGTGGCACTGTAAGGCATGAAGTGGTGGGGGAAGTGGTGGAGTTGGGTTCAGAAGTAAAGAAATACAGAGTTGGGGACATGGTAGGAGTCGGATGCATAGTTGGGTCTTGTGGGAGTTGCCTCTGTTGTGATTCCAACAAAGAACAATACTGCAATAGCAGAATCTTCACCTACAATGGTATCTACAAAGATGGAAGACCAACTCAAGGAGGCTTCTCTTCTCACATGGTGGTTCATCAAAAGTAAGCACAAAAACACAGGTCACACAAACTAGCCTTGCCACCTCCTTGTTTTCACAAGTCACCTAATACCTAGCTAATCAAGTAATCAACACAAATAAATGCAGGTTTGTTGTGAGGATTCCAGAAAAGCTACCACTGGAGCAAGCTGCACCACTGCTGTGTGCCGGGGTGACAGCTTTCAGTCCCTTGAGAGAGTTCATGGGATCTGGTAAGGTTCTGAATGCAGGAATTCTGGGTTTAGGGGGAGTTGGTCATCTGGGTGTTAAAATAGCAAAGTAATGTAACATGTGGATCGTGACTCAGCACCTTTGATAAGAAAAGAGAGGCTTTATGTGCACTTTGGGAGCGATGCTCACATAGTGAGTAGCCCCACTTTAGCTCAGATGGAAGCTGCAAACACTATGGACTATATTCTTGACACCGTGCCAGTCACCCCAGTTTTATCGTATCTTCACTTTTAAATTTATAAAACTAATCTTGGTTGGGGCTTCTCCAAAACCATTGGAATTTAATGCATCCCATATAATTCTAGGTGAGCTATTTCAAACAAACAGAAATAAATAGTGTTACAGTATTTTGTTACTAACTTGATGCCAAAACAATTTGTTGCTAATACAGGGAAGAAGACCATTACTGGAAGTTTCATTGGAAGCATGGAAGAGACACAAGAAATATTAGACTCTAATATAAGAACTTGACTTCAGATGGTGGAGGTAGGAGATGGACTATAACAGTATCGAAAGAATGGAGAGGAACGATGTTCGGTATCGATTTGTGTTGGATGTAGCTCGTAGCAACCTTGAATGATTAACCTCATCTAGTACAATAAATTAGGAGAATTATGTAAGGGGAAATAAATTAAGTACTAATAATTTTGAAGTGGTTTTCAAATGAAGCATTTTTTATGTATTAAAATAATAATTTTGTCAATGTTCCACATAATATCCTCCAACGAATCGCTGACATCATCCAATTCTTTCAAAGCCTGAAGAACGCCGCTTAAGTACCCCCAGAGCACTTCAAATAGCTGTTAAAACTAAATATAAATGCTTAATTAAAATCACCCGTTAATGGAGTAATCTGAGTAAAGATTACTAACAACATTAACAATGAAAAATATATTTGATCATCGTCATCAATAAACAAGGAAAAACCATTTTACCTCGCTTATGAGCTGCCGACGCGGTGGTAAAATCAGAACCAAAACTGGCGTTATCCGCAACAGACCTTCTTGATATTTGCAAGCACCGAACTATCGAACTCAAGAATCAAACACGAATTTCAATAATATAAAGAACGAAACATTTGCTATCAGATTGCAGTAGATATGAGTAAAAATTCAAAAACGACCAAGAATCCAAGAAGAGCAGAAAGCTAACCTCGGGCCGGCCGCCATCAGCTTTAGCGGTGCCGGCGTGGTCCTAACGCGGATCGCGCCATCGTCACGCCTCCACCGGTCCGCCGCCCCATCGCCGCTTGTCGACCAAACTTTAGTCACCGGCCGCCACACCCGAAGCATCATGGAGATCTTCTCGATCCTAACGAATGCCACGGGCCAGCACTCGTTTTCTCCCTCCCCGCCTCGCTATAAACGGATCAGGAAGAGGTTCCCCGATCGGGCATGGGGTCAGAGAACATCGCCATTAGTTCCGAGGAGGCTGCAACCACGTCGCTCGACGCGAAGATGAAGAAACCACGCCGCGGACAATTTACCGTAAACGCATCGTTGAAGCACCACACCGCCACGGAACGAACCACGTTATCAAAATGCCAAAATGACGCCGTTTTCACCCAAACCCATTTTTTGCCAACATTTATCAACTTCTAATCATTGAATGATATTATTATAAACAAATATGATTAATAAATGAAACCATAAATCATATTTGTGAATAATCAAAATACAAATCAAAATATAAAATGTTTATTTATAATTAATTGATTATTACAGTTAATATATGATCTTTCATTAAATATTCATTAATCCATTAATGAATTGTTTATTAATGAACTTAGTTATCATACTAATTCAATGACTTTAGAAGAAAGACATCCCTCCTCAATAATGTAAGTGGTAATCTTTTTCTTAATGAGAAGATGACACTCGCAGATATCTTCGATTAATTATAACCAAGATCCTGGTGATCTGATTTGGCAAACTGATGTCAAAGTTTGACTGGTTTATGAATTTCAGTTTGAGACTAATGGCTGAGTTGACCACCATGACTGAGAGTTCTATATTGAAAATTGAAGTGATAGAATCCATTATTTAGACAAAATGTGGATATCGTAGGATTCTAAATGAGCTTCATGGGGAGCCAAAACTCACTGGACTGGTATCACATATCTGGTCGTTATATAATTTTCACAACAAATGATATTAGAACTTTATTTATTGACTTTATTTTTCCGTGGAATAGCAGTAATATGAATATGTTTCAAACAAGGTTAGAGTCCAGGGATTAAGACCTGTCGATGCGCCATCACTCAGGATAAGTGGATGATTTATGATCAAGAGGCAACCTGAGGTTCACTCTCTCAAGTTACATGAAACCGCTTGATACACCTGTATCTCTTGACTGATCATGACTCATATAGCAATGCAATGTGCTTAGCTCTTCAAGGAAGAGGACCTGAATGAAAACAAATAAGCCAAACACTGCAAGGGCAGAACAATGTGATATCAAGAATTTTACTTCTGACACTATCATAATCATCCGGGCAGAGGAAAAGATAAGAATTTTACGAGACAAAAAGCCCACTATTTCGCTATAAGCACGTGAGGAGGAATGCAACCCATTGCTGCACGCGTCAAGATAGACGCGGCATGAGCAAGATAGGTCGCAGATGATCTAGCTTGATGCCATAAAAAGATATCTATATGGCCTGTATTGAACATCAACACGATGAGAATCACTGGGCATGATTATGGCAAAAGAACGAAAACAGAACAAACTTAATACTCCATTATTGACGCTATTTTGTCGTAATTTAATTTTATTCACTTTTACTAAAACAGAAAATATTCTAAATTATCAATATTTTATAAAAACAGATTAAAAGACAAACTGAACTCTAATTTTCATTCAAAACATAACATAACATGACAGAGCAAACACATCGCATTATGTACCACTTGATATCATCCGGAATCCATAGACGCAATGATGTCGTGGCGAGGGAAGAGTGGTAATGAACCTGAACGGCGCAATACAAACTACAAATGATCACGGGTATCACTCGTGATTTCAACTGGGTCACTGGTTCCAATGAGCCATAGTCGTCACGCAGTTTTATCGCAATGCCTCATCATTGATCAACCCGCTGATCTAATTTATCATAAAAAGGTGTAAATATGAATGCCAAATAATTTTCACATGAAAAGCCGTCTCGCGACGGACCGGAGCTGGTCTCAACCATGAAAACAAGTCAAGCACCTCAAACGTCGCTTTGACCTTCTGTAATTTCAGCTGCGAAAATAATTCGGCGAGTCAACTTCGGTGATGCTAAACACTGAACAACAGCCGCCCATTTGACGGCGCACACCATGCGATTAATATCCGTTATCAATGGCCGCCATTACGGTATAATTCTATAATACACCTTCAAAGAAGTTAGCAAACATATTGAAGCCGAGTACACATCAATAATGATCCGGCACGCCAAAAAGCACGTCATATCCGTCAGAGAGGACGCACTGGTTACAATAGCTTTACCGTGGATACGGGCCACGCGATACATCGCGATGGCGCTCGCTGACGCCCACCTCCCAACGCACACAACAACTCTGACATCTGCGCCAACACGTAGCTTTCCGTAAATGTTTCGAGAGATGTCACCGCCAGATCTGGAGATGATCAGTCAAAATTTCTACGACTTCAGACCAGTCGTATTAATTACGGTCGGACCACTCGACATATCAATTACGCGAACCGCGGCACAGATATCGATATGCTACGCGGGCAACCCGCCATTTTTGTTCACCGACAAACTGATTAGGTCATTACTATTCCTTCTAATGCGAATAATCATCACGCTGGTTTTAAGGTAAAATCAAGAAACAGAGTCACTAAACCGCAGCGCCCATTAAATAATGTTTCATTTAACGGACTCTCAACCATGTAACTCATTAGCAAAACAACGGTCGCACCCGCCAGAATGAAGATTTGGGGACGTCACCATCATCTCCAGAGCTCACCTTGTGAGTCATTTCAACTGATGAATGAAGAACCATTTGTTTCTTCTTCACTAAAGAAGATTTAATCCATTCAAAGATCGCCAAAAGTTATCATTTTTTAAGCCGTATGAATTGAACACTTTCTTGACGTGCAAACGATATGATGATTCTTCCAGACTGATATAGATGCTGTTCCATCGTTATCAAACATAAAAAGTTGTTTCAGATTCATGTTTCAATATGTTATTATATGCACTTAAAACTTCTGATCTACTATAACTAATGTGATAATATATCGCTAATGATCTCAATAATTTATCTGTAATCCATAGTTTTTATAAGTCTAATGATCGACAAATCATCAGAAGACACATCAATGAATCCAGAACTAATAAACTTTTTATGAACTCAATCTTGAATTTATGTTTGACCATGATATGTTAAACTCACTCAAGATTTATCAATTTTTACAACCCAAATATTTATAAACTAAAAAACTTATCAATCAATAATTTTGATCTAATTTTCATTAACTAAACGATATTTATTTTAATCTATATATTAATAAACGATTATTTCTTTCAATATTTTTACAATAGATACGTGTACTTTAAACAATTATTTGCAAACCAAAAATTTTTTTAATACAAAATTTATTAATCAAAGATTTTTATATTTGTATTTATTGATCAATAATGATTTCTTTTATTTTCTAAACTTGAATTAATATTTATTTATCTTTAAACCAAATTATAGCGTATTTATTTTCATTATTAATTTTAGTTCAATATAATAATAATTATTGTAATAGTTAAAAATTAAACTGAACAGATTAAATGATAAAGACTTTAAATGATCGATTATAATGATTTAACAAATTTTTATTAAACTCAAAATGATTTTTCTATGAAAAAATAATATTTATTTTAATAACCAATATGTTTTTACTCCGCTACTTCATCCACTTCTGATCTGTCTTTGTTTGATGATTCAAAACAACTTAATTTTGATGGAAGAGAAAGATGTTGATACATAAAAAATCTGTATTATATCAAAACAATATAAGAGAACAAAACATACAATAATCATGCAATCAAAAACAACTGACAATGTACATCGGTCCAGTTTGAACAGGGCATGATAACTAGCAGCGTGCTGACGCACCCAGATCCCCAAGTTTGACTGAGGAGGGTCCCTCCCGCCAAATGACCCCAGACACCCTCCCACAAACTAAACAAATGATTCCTCTGAGATACACATTTTCCATACTGCGACTGGTGAACACATTGGCCACTGAGTAATGACCACTAGCGCCATCATGATTCTGGTCCTGAGCACATGGTCACAAAAGATCCGATTTTTGGTGTGTCGATGCACATGTTTAATATCCAAAAAAAAAAGTGGAAACAAAAACAAGCAAAGGTGCTGTTGAACATGGTTCAGCAACAGGCTTCGCGTCCGCTTAACGTTAACATAAGATCCACCATAATAAAGAGCTGTATGAAGAGATGACGCGAGATAAACCAAACCTGAAACAAACTCCACTTTCCTCCAGGATTCCCTGAGGCTAAAAATCGAAACCAGTTTGTTTTCAGCGTTTCTTCTCAACCCATCATCTCTTCTGGGTCTAATGAATCCTTTCGTTGATCGCATTACTGCATTTTGAAGATATTATGTTCAAAACTGAATACATGTTTCGTTTAACTGCAGAACGCTTCGCAACTTCACATCGTTATAAGCCAAGAAAGCCACTCTGATCGAACACCTTATTTAACAGAAATCAATACACCCACACACGTAAGAACGATAAGATGAAAGGGTTGTTCAATAACATGGAGTTTCGGACTTTTATAATCGGCACTGAGGCCACAATCCAACTTTCCATTAATCTAATCACAACAATAAGAAACCAGTTTTAATAAATACAACCATTTTAAAAAATAACAACAACATCGGTCGCACTTCCAACCATAATTAACGCCGCGAATTGTAAGAACTCACATTTCAAGATGGTGTTTCGTAATGGAATTACGGCATTTGATGACCAACAGCCGCCGTCAGCAACCCGGTGACGAAATCGATTTAAACACGTCAGCCAACTCACGCAATCGGCTGGATCACGGGCTTGTGTCGTTAATGATGATCTGTTTTTCATGGAAGACGATGGACTTTAAACGCCAAATAAGCCATATGGTACTTAAGATAGAAGGAGGCTTTAAGAATAAGCCAGCTGATTTTGGTGTTGTTGAAGTGGTTTCATCAGCTTCACTATTCATCTGATATTACTTTTCCAAATATCGCTAACTCGGACGATCTCAAACCCCACATCAAGAAGGTCGCATTTGATCACAGCATTACTTAAGAAGTTTCTCCTAAAGCTGAGGCAGGAAAGCAATGATGATGGCTACCAGTGGTGACTTCACTCATAATTTGTCGTAATCAAGATTCAACCAGCATTTGAGCCTAATGTTTAATAATATTTCAGGTGTATCAAATCATCATCGATTGTTGCCTTTCCAAAAGTTTACATCTTGAAACCTCGTCGCACCAATGCTTACTCCGGATTCTGATTACGGTAATTTGGGAGTCAGTTTGCAGGTGCGAATTGTCACCGGAGGAGTTGACCACTTCGGAGCCCAAACAAGAATATCGAAAATAGTCCGTCTTCTACTTGACGCCCGATCGCCATCGACTCAACTCAAAGTTCCGACTAACTTTCAATAATCACGGTAGCGTATTTGTGTTAACCCCAGCCAGCACAGATGATGTTAAACGAACAATACACGCTGTTAAAAGTAGAAGCAAACACATCGCGGCATAGCATGTACGGTAACGCCACAGTGAAGACGCCAGCCAGAGCGTTTTGCACAAAACGTCTGAAAGGATTATCGGCAAACATGAATTTTTGAAAATCAACCCATGGGTATTAACCCGCGTGCATTTTCTCGTTTTCTCCCATTTTTTCATCGTGATCGTCGCGCTGAAACAAGGAAAACAACACTTTTATATACATGGAAGGAAGGAAGTGGCAGAAACTCATGGACATATAGCATTACTAAATTCAGATATATTTGTAGTTCATATTAGCTTTGAAAGACCAGAAGGAATATTCATTCTACCCAATGTAAGTATAAAAGAGCCTTTGAGAAGTCCTCTGACTCAGCAGTTTCCTTCTCAGGAAGCTAACTGGCTGGAAGGATTATACAAAACAAATCATTATAATCCATTTGCTTTTGAATGACTACTAAATTTTTTGGAGTGATCAAATACTTTACCGTGATTGTACAGAGAGTTAGTCCGGGCTTTGAATTGATCCAAATGAGCAATCTGAACGTCCAAGTAGAACGGACTAACACCAGACTCAAACACCGTCTTGTTGGGCCTCAAAATGGTCGCTCCGGTGACAAAATTCGCACCCTGCGGAAACTGACTCAAATTTTCCGCCAATCGAATCAGGTAAGCATTCAGGTACGGCGGTTTCAGATGCTCAGCTGCGAAGATAACAAATGTTGATTTATTTACCTGTAAATAATATTATTAAACATTAGCTCAAACTTTGATTGAATATATACAATTTGAGCAAGTTACCAATAGAAGTCTACCATAGGCCGCCCGTCACTCCTGCTGCCTCATGGAAAAGCTCTGTGATATACGTTGATAAATGCGCGACATTCGCCGGTGTCGGAGTTTGAATCGCAGAAGTTGTAGTAGCCGGAGGAAAATGGCGGTGGGTGAAGCCAGACTTCAGTGCTTCCGCGCTGACAGCAGCGCACGAAAATCCAGTGAAAACTTGCCAAACATATTTATATGTTCAAAAATGCAGCATAAAGCTTATTTGTGAGCAAGATCTATCAATCTTCATGAAAAACTGAATCTATCAAATAATGACCTGGCCCTTGAATCAAACCAGTACGTGTTTGTCTGTTATGAACGGCAACTTGTTGAATTAAACTGAATCTGTGGATTCGCATTAGCATGTTGAAATGCGTGATTAATTCTGCGGCATTAAGGCATTTCAGTTTAAAAATTTTGGAGTAATATTAATTTAATTTAATTTTTTTTAAAATGGTGTATTTCCGTACAAAACTCGAAGGAATCAGGATAAAATTCTGTCATAGTGACCTCACTTGAATCTCACCTATATTTTGACCTACGTGCAGAACCAATATCCTTTTTCTTTTATAGGTAAATCTTTGTTTCCGTAGGACTTGAACCTGAAACACGGCACAAACCTTCTCCATCCCTTTAGCACTTTAGCCAAGGACTCAAGCGCCAGTGTTTAACCAATATGTTAAAATTAAGATAGTGGTCATATCTTTAATATGAATTAAATATATAACCAAGAGTACAATATCTTGTAACACTCAAAATGTAACCATTAACAGCCAAAATGATGAAACTATCTTTTCATCATCTATTGCATACACTAAAATAAATTCTCAAATAAAATACATTTCCATTTCTCCCTCTAGAACTCTTCGTCAGTAATGAAGTCTACAATTGCTCCTCTTAGGATCAACAGTAGTCTTCCAACATAATGCTACAAAAATAATGTGGAAAGAAGTAAATTTTTTGAAGTTGTCCTACGCTTGTTTGACAAAAGGCGAAGTATTCCTGTCAAGCATACTGATGGAGTTTGAAATAATAGATCACGTGGAGTCCGAGGCGTGGCTGAAACATCCGGGGTTAAAAGCGGGCCCGGTACTAACGATAGGCCGCGTGGTATCACGAATCTGCGGACGAAAGCAGGATGACTACGCACTTTAAAGCGGGTGAATCTGATGAATCCGTGTGGGAAAACACCCCGATCTCAGCCGTCGGGAAAGTAGAAGTATTTCCCGATTATTGCCATCAATTATCCCTTATTAATCGATTTCACGATAAGGAAAGAAAATCTCCCACCGGTCTGGGAGGAATATCGTATCATCCTCAATGAGAAAAAATCTTATCGTGTAAGTCATCAAACTAGGAAAGTTATAAATGACCAGTTCATAATCTAAGTATACAATGATGGAAAATGATCATTTGCAGCGAAAATTCGGTACTAGCGGTTGATATTCTCTTGCCAGAAGGGTGACTTAGGCATCGGAGAGGCGGCGGGGCGAGCCCCACCGATCCTTTTTGTTTTCTTGTTTTTGCGAGAAGGAGTCCAGCGTGCAGTCGACGGGCCAGGCCGGCAATTCAAACGCAGCTCCAACCCGAGTTAGGTTGAAAACATCTGGTTTGGCGCAGTATGTAGGAGCAGCAGTTCCTTCAAATAAAGCTAACCTCGGCTGATTGATGGTATCTTCGGGCCTGGCGGGAAGAGCCAGCGCCCGATCCTCAGGGATCTGCAGGCCGTCGAGGCGTGGCGTGGAGAGTCGACCTGGAGGCGCGTTAGAAGCTGTGTGCGGAAGGCGACCACGGACGAGGTGGAGGAGCTCCAGCGTCACTGACCAATGAACTGTTTGAAAGAGTTGGAGCAGCTTCATGCGAATAATCTGATGCGGAGGCATGCGGGCTGAAAAAGACCAAAACCTGTACCGGGAAGAAGCGACACCTCAGCCCTCAGAAGAGGATAGAAGGAGAAGCTAGCCATACCGGGAGCAAGATCGCCTGGCCGGAGAGGATCGCGCGAGGAGAGGTCGTGGGAAGCGGAGGTTCGAGGACATCCAGCAAGAAATCGGCCACATGAAGGAAGTGGTAAAGGAGTGAATCCCATTTCCATGGGCGTACGTCTGACAAGCTGAATCTCCATTCACAGCCGGTGCTGCACTTCCAGCCAGACCGAGTTCGAATGCAGCGGTCGGGGATGTTCGGCGAGACGAAAGACCACATAGACCACCTCAATATTTACAAAAATCAGATGGAACTACACGGATATTAGGACCGTCTGATAGAAGAGCCTTATTTATCACCTTTAAAGGGCTCGGCGGTGGCCTGGTTGTTTCATTTCGCCGTCTTCCATCCCATCGTTCACAGAACTATCTGTCGCATTCGTCTCCCATTTTATCGGAGAGAGGACGTACAGGAAGCCGAGTTATCACCTTTTGACCATAAAATAGAGCTCTCAAGAAAGCCTGAGGTCATATGTTCAGAGGTTTAACACGGAGTCGCTGAAGGTGGATATTCTCGACGAGAAGTTCGCCGTTATTGCTTTCCTTGCAGGACCGGGGGTGTAGTCGAAAGACCTAATGTTCTCTATCTCGAACCTCGAGCAAAGCATGGCGAGTCCTCACCAAAAGCAGAGAAGTATGTCGCGGTGAAGAAGTCCTCTGTCAGCGAAAGAAGCTCTTACGCACGAAAGGAAAAGCGGAGACGGCGAAACAGCTGCAAACCCAGTGAAACGAGGTGAATCCCGGAGAAGCGGAAAGAGCGAGAAGGTCCACGATGGCGAAAGGCGCGATGGGATGTGAGGACCGCCTCGGCGAAACTCAGCGGTATTCACCTCGTGATACACCCCTCGACTGACCTTAGTGTCGCGGAGTCTACATGAAGTCTGACATGAGTTTTGAGGTGGCCATCTAGATGAAGTCGAGACCATTTAGAAGATGACACAGGCGTAGCGAGTTCCATGGGGTCATGGACACGAGCGGATGAGCGCATCAGCTAAAGGAGATTGAATACTTGATGGCGTGGGCATCAGTGTTACGTGCTGAAGAAGGCGAGTGAGTAACTATACCTGTCAGTGACTGAGTTCAAGCCATCGTTTTGGGAGAATCATAATGGGAGGGTTTGCATGAGATTGGAGGAGATCCAGCTTTCGGCCAGGGAAGGCCCGCGCGTATCAGTGGAAACGTAGAAGTACAAGCGATATCCAAGCTGTTGGATACTACCATAACCTTTTTGGACTCCGACATGGAAGGCTTCCAACATCCCATGTGACGGATTGGTGATAAAAACCATGTGTCGCGATCCCGGGGTCCTGCGTCGACAATGGAAGCTCGGCGACATCATGTTTGTGTTTGAAAGAAGTAGGCGTGGAGAAAAATTTAGAGCCGGTCAACACCTCGTAGTTTCTGGAGAAAAGTCATACAGGGTCGATTAATTAACACTTTGGGGACCCCATGCAGGCTACATGCGATTGAGATTCCTCGTAGTAGATGCCCCATTCGACTACCAACATATTCTTAGGTGACCCTCTCTTAGTACCATAAGGGCCGTTTCCTCCGACGTCACATGGTTATCAAATTTCAATGAATGGAGTAGGAATGGTCAAGAGAAACGGGACATAGCCGAGGGAATGTTACTTAAATTGATGAAGCAAAATGATTGACTGACATCTACATGGGTGAGCTCGACATGCGCGAACCCGGAATTAACTACCGACACATTGCCCTACATAAAATTAGAGTCACAAATGCATCTCGGTGACCCGAATTGGAACACCTCAATCTATGGATCAGTTCTGCGAGAAGACATGGAAGCTCTCGTCCATTTTCTAAATAGAACATGAAGGTATTCGCTGGAAAGCGAGGAAGACGCTAGATTGGGGTCGTCGACCGTGATGATCACCTGGGTTAAGCGTCGATCCCCTCCTTTTAAGTCGATCAGCAAAAAAGAAGAGTTTTGCCTGAAGGCAAAAGGCGATTAATGAGGAGGTCGTGGCTCCTCGAGCAAAGCGATCAAAGTGAGTAGGAATGGTTGGCTAACGTTGTTCTCGTCGAACGGCAAGTGGCGCTTTGAAGTCGATTTCACGAGACGTAAGCCAAGGAGCTGCTGGGATAACTTCCCCTTACCTGGGATTGATCTCATAGTAGACGCTGACCAGTGGCAGACTCCTGAGCTTCGCCGGGCCTTCTCGAGCTCTGATCGGTCGAGTATGGACCCCGACCAAGAGACCTCATTTATCAACGGTCGGGGAACTACTTTGTTATCAGTGTGCCGCCGGGCTAAAAGCGAGGAGCCACCTACGAAATTTGGTGAATGGGATGTTCGAAACAAATTGGGACATTTATGGAGTATATATAGGCGACATCTTTGTTAAAATCGATAAAAACCAGGCTGTAGCCTATCTAGCGAGGCGTTCGGGTCTGAAAGCTCTGATATAAAGTTAAACCCGGTAGTGGCTTTGGTCTCCATCGAGAAGTTCTTGGGTTTTATAGTAAACAAAACGGAGAATGAGACCAACCGGATAAGATAAAGGCCCAGGTACTTGATACGCTACTGCGTGAGCATTAAAGACGTGGCCTTTGTGAGGGGAGAATAAGCTGTTGGCCGAAGCCATTATCTAGAGACGGCAGCCAATGTCGGCGCTTCGGGGTCCCGAAAAGAGGCCTTCCAGTGGGACGCCTGCTTTGCTAGGTCTCACGGCTGAAACCT
The DNA here is from genome assembly GCA_016808115.1 of Tetrastigma voinierianum. Classification (NCBI taxonomy): domain Eukaryota; kingdom Viridiplantae; phylum Streptophyta; class Magnoliopsida; order Vitales; family Vitaceae; genus Tetrastigma; species Tetrastigma voinierianum. The sequence goes on from JAEQBH010001681.1 coordinate 564,037, forward strand.
ACAGGGCTCTCCCAATTCACGGTGAGCCCTTCGAGGAGAACTCCTCACTTCTGGTACATTCGGACTTTGCAACTAGTCTTTGGTAAGAGGAAGCGGGACCAGGGGTGCGGCAACCGTTCTACCCCTATTCTTGTTAGGGCTCTAAGGGGAGACAAGGAGAGGTACCAAAAGATGGAAAATTTCGATCTGGCATTGGTAACCACATCGAGCTTCAGGCCGCGCTGGCTCATCACGTGCGAGTCCAATGGGAATGTCGGAGTGAAGCAAATCGCGCCGGCGAAACCTCTGGAGAGGTGATAAAGTAGGCTATAGAGTTGGTAAATTTGATGACATCGAGGTACTGGCGGACAGGTAAAAGGCGGATCTTGGCGGTTCATCATGGAAATTCACTCCGGCCGCAGTCTACGGAAGCTAACTTCTTCTTGCGACCTCTAGAGATTATCCGTAGCGGGGCGTGCGCATGAGGAAGCGAGTGCGAGCGATCCCGACCTCGAGATGGGGGTGATCTGAGTATTACCAGTTAGGCTTCCGAGCCTCCGATAATGAGGCCCGAATATGAGGTTGTCATAGCTGGGCTGACTCGCCCACTTCATGGAAGCGGTCAATTTGGAGGTGGCGGCTGACTCCGGCTGGTGGTAAAGGATAGAAGACTCCTACGAGGGCCGGAGGAAGATGAGTCTTATATCTCAAAAGATGCGAGTTGCTTAAGAAGTTCTGGAGGTTGATTGTATGCCAAGAGCGAGAGAATTCACAGTGTTGTTGCCTTAGCCGGCAGCCTGTAGAAGGCTGGGCGGCCCGATACATGTCGAGCACCTTCCAGGCCTCGGTGGCCGCCGACAAGGAGGAGTCTCCCCCAATGATGTACGAGGCAGAGATGGATGGATTTATCTAGGATTACTTGGTGGATTGTACATTGCCCAGCTGGCTGAAAGGAGGCGTCAAGCTGGAGGCCCGAGGTCGAAGCAAGATTCACCGGTTTCTTCGGGGACCCTTTATAAGCTGAGGCTTCTCCTTAATTTCTCGAGTGTGTAGGAAGACGCCAACTTCATGCTGGGGTACACGAGGGCATATGTGGCAGCCATATGTCGACTCAGGCGGGGCTTGCGTTGAGATGGGGTATTATTGGCCCACAATACTTAAGGACGCCACGAAGCTGGTTAGAAAATGCAAAGCATGAACGCAGCCAGGGATCTTTCATCTCCATCGGGCGGCCGGCGTGGTCTGAAGCCCAGCCTTTTCAACAGACAGAGTGGACATATTGGGACCCATACCCATTGGAAGGGCGATACCAGGGTCATCATTGTGGTGGACTATTTTGCCAAATGGGTCGACGGAGCCCTTAGCAATCACGAGCAGAGGTACGAACGTGGCGCTACATAATATGCGGGTTTGGGATTTGAGGTCCCTTGTGTCGATAATGGGAAGCAATTCGACCGATCCTAAGTTCGGGGGATTGCGTTGAGCTCGGAATCAGAACTACTACTCATCGACTCATCCATGATCCAGTAAATGGCGAGTCGCTATAAGGACTACAAAAGCGTGAAAACATGGCAGAATACCTAAAGGAAAATGGGTAGAGTGCCTCCTCGAGGTATTGTGGGCACTCTGAAGGAGACTATCACATGAAGTCAGTGGCTGAAGCCAGTTCGCTCGGCCCAGCTGAAATAATGGTTGATCGAGTGGTTAAATCCTCTGAAAGGATTGAACTGCAAATATCGAACTGCAGGAGGTCCCTAAGCGTATGGAAGACGCTATCACGGGAAGGCAATGAGGTATTTATGACGAAGGATCCCGAGCCACGGGAGTTACAAGTCGAGCGACTAGTTAAAAAACACTTGACAGGAGGACCCAGCGCATAGGAAGCTAGTACGGTGGGAAGGGCCTACATCGTATCTCACATAATCCGACTGTGATTATGAACTCAGAAGGAAAAGCCACGCCATTCATGGAGCATTAGAAACACTCAACGGTTCTACCAGTAAGACCCTGAAACGTAGTCTGTAATAAAGATCCACCATCCTGATTTCGAATAACACTATATTTCCATTTTTAAGTTGTTTAATGTTATGGTGGACTAAACAATAAGTTACAATGGTAAAGCCAGGTGCACGGCTTGAAGGGCTGGAGTGGAAGCGTGGTTCACAGTTGTTTCTTTATTTCAAAGAAGACTCTGAGTTGAATACAAAATTCATTAGCATGGAGTTACGGCCACCTCGAGAATTACAAAATCTCACTTTTAAATCTCAAAAAAAATTACATTTAAGTGAAAATCGTTCTTCAGATCTGCCTACCACACCTGTCAAGTAAGCCTGAAAGGGAGAGAAGAGAAGAAGAGGAGTGCGAAAGAAGGGAGAGAGAGGGAGAGGAAGATAAGGAAAGGAGAAAGAAAGAAGAGAAGAAAGAAGGAGAGAAAAAAAGAGGAGAAAGCGAGTGCTAGAAGTTTTTCCATTCAACCCTCCAGGATATGTTCCTAGCGAGAGAGTTCCTCATTAAGACACTAACTAGGAACAACCACAGCTCGCCTGAGGGAGGAATGAGAACACAACTCCTGGCGGTGAACCATCGACATCAGCGTCGACTCAGTCGCGGATTAACCCGTGTAGTGATAACCCAGTACTGGCCTTCATGGGCGCGGACTCGTGCCAAGAAAGAGTGAAAATTAGAAGCATAGCACCCGTCGGAGGGTCGTGTTATAAGGGCCGGGGCACTTGGGAAGTCGCCTTGATCGGATTCCAATTCTCCATAGATCCGCATTAAAGCCACACACGCTTTTCCAATTTTCCATAGATCCACATTAAAGCCACAAGCACTTTTCCAAGGGAAGGAAGACGAAAGTGTCTTAGCTCCTAGGAGCCCGGTAGCTCAGTTCGCGCAGAAGGGTCTGCGCCCGAGGCTTAGCCAACCGACGCGAGCTGCGGTAGAGAGGTGTAGCCTTTAAGAGCGAGGAGCTCGGTGGCGGGGAGGGTGCTTGGCGCCGGGCCCGATAGCTCAGCTGCGAGCAACAGCTGGGGAGAGGTTTAGCGCAGGGGGCTAGTAGTAGTTTGCGCCGGGAGGGTGCTTGCGCCCGGGTGACAGCCCGGCTGTAGAGCTTAATAGCTCAAGAGGGTCTTAGCGCCTAGGAGCCCGGCAGCTCAGTTCGTGCAGGAGGGTCTTAGCGCCTCGGAGCTCAATAGCTCAACCTGTAGAGCTTAATAGCTCAGGAGGGTCTTAGCGCCCAGGAGCCGTAGCTTAGTTCGCGGGAGGTCGTGACCGGAGCAGGCCGCTGGCTGTAGAGCTTAACCTTCGGGAAGGAGGGTCTTAGGCGGCGGGAGCCCGATGGCTCGGTTCGCACGGGGAGGGTCTAGCGCCCGGGCCCGGTAGCTGACTGCGGAGCTTAACAGGAGGGTCTTAGCGCCTAGGAGCTGGTAGCTCGGTTCGCGTGGAGGAAGTAGCGCAGCGAAGCCAAATAGCTCGACTGTGGAAGCGCTTAGCAAGTGCTTAGCGCGGGGCAGGAGCTCGGTTCGCGCGAGGAGGGTCTGTGCCTCTCGGGCCAGTAGCTCGGCACGCATAGCTTAACAGCTTCAGGAGGTTCATTGAGAGCCCGATGCTTCAGTTCGGGCGGGGAGGATCTTGCGCCCGGGCCCGATGCTTCGGCTGCAGGCTTGCGTTGAGGCGCGGCTGGTTGGTGCGGGGGGAGGGTCTTAGCGCCCCGGCCCGAGTGGCTCGACACAGCCAAGAGCTTAAAGCGACTCGGAAGGGTCTTGGGGCCACAGGGCCCGGCCGGCTCGGTCGTGCGAAGGGTCTTAGCGCCCGGGCTCGTGCGGGCTTAAAACCTTCCCGGAAGGGTCTTAGCGCCCGAGCTAACGGCTCGATTCGGCGCGGGAGGGTCTTAGCGCCTCGGAGCCCTAGTAGCTTAGCTGCGAGGCTTAACACCTTCGGGAGGTCTTAGCGGCCCAGAGCCCTAGTAACAGTTGGCGTGGAGGATCCCGCCGAGCCAGGTGGCTCGCCACAGTGAGCCGCTGGCCTGGGAGGTCTTGGCGCCCGGGCCGTGTGGTTAGCGGGAGGGTCACGCTCCGGGCCAATGGCTCAGGCTGTGTGAGGCTTGCTTGACTCGGGAGGTCTTGGCCCGGGGCCCGACATCTCGGTTCGCGCGGGGGGAGGGTCTTAGCCCCAGCTAGCCTTTCGGCTGTGGGAGCGCGTGAAGGTCTTAAAGCCCAGGCCCGGTCTTTCGGTTGAGCGAGGTCTTAGAGCCGGGCCCGGTAACCTTTGTGGGCTTAACGGCCCTAGGAGGGTCTTAGCGCCTAGGAGCCCAGCAGCTCAGTTCGTGCAGGAGGGTCTTAGAGCCCTGGAGCCTAGTAGCTCAACTTGCAGAGCTTAAAACAGCTCATAAGGGTCTTAGCGCTCAAGAGCCCTGCAGCTCAGTTCGTGCAGAAGGGTCTTAGGGCCCGGGTGATAGCTCAACTTGGAGCCCAAGCGGCTCGAGGGTCTTAGCACCCGGGGCTACATATTAGCTCGGTTCGCGCGGGGAGGGTCTTAGCGCCGGGAGCCCGATAGCTGCCTGCCCCGGTGCTTAGCAGCTCGGGGAGGTCTTAGCGCCCGGGGGCGTGGTTTCATGTGCGGAGCCTGCTACTATGAGCCTGGTATGTGAGGCAGAGCTCAAGTGACCGAAACGGGGAAGGAGCCGAAGGAGTGTCGATAAATCTTGGTATGTCAACAAATGGTCGAGATCGAGCAATACGAAACCCAGGCTCCGCGCCAGGATACATTAAAAAAAAAAAAAAAAAAAAAAGAGCCCTCGCCGACGTTGGGCCCCGGCTGCGAAGTAGAATTCGAGGCGGGCCCCGGTGGGTGAAGCGAGAGAATTTGGCCCGGAGGAACAGAAGTGCGAGACGAGGAGCACGATGGGGCACAAAAACACCTCGGCGCCGCGTCGGCCTCGACCTCGGGCGGATCCTTGACCTCCTCATCGAGCTGGATGTTGAACTCAGTGGAAAGCTGGGAAGCGACTGGTTGAAGGCAAGCCACCGGAAGCCCGTGGTCTGGACCTCGTCTTTAAGCTCCATTATCCAGCCGCTCTCACGGTGCTGAGCCTCTGCCTCGCGGAGTCGTTCAACTTCTGGGGCTCCTACTCAGTCGGGCATTCCATAGAGTTACCCGCCTCTAGAGCCTCTTGGCGGGCCCACTCCAAGACCGCCATCTTGGCCCACAAGTCACCCTTGATGGCTTGCAACTCCTCTACAGCCTTGTGCGGCTCGTCTTGACATTATCGCGTCCTTAGGACCTCTCCTTTTCCTTATCCTCGGCCCGCCCTCGCCACCGAGCTTATGCTTGGTCGATTTTGTCTTCACGAGTTCCTCAATCCAGGTTCCCTTATCCCGGGCTTGAAGGCCATTCCTCGAGTAGGAGTGCCTTAGATCTTGTAAGAATTTTGTGCTGGTGGAAGTACTCTCGATAAAAATTTGGCCTCGCTGCCAGCCTTTCGCGTAAAGTAATACTGCGAAAAAAAAAAGAAAAAAAAAAAAAATGAGTCATTTCGCGAACCAACTAATAAAGAAAAGATTCGTGAAAGCACTTGGGCTGTCTGGCGGTTCCACTGGCGAAGAGCGAGCCTCCTCGGCGACCCACCCTCCTGAGGTCAGAGTCGCGCAGGATGGAGGAAACAGCCCCCGGTGCGAGCTCACGCATGAAGCAGTCCTCATCCCTTACTGACCTCAGGCGATCACGATTCCACTGTCGCTGCGTCGGGCGCACTGGGAGGAGGATGGCGTGTGACGTGGGACTCAGAGATCGAAATCTGGAGAACCTCGAGGGGCTCATCGCTTCCTTCCCCAGAACCTCCGGTAGCCAGCTGACAGGACAAAGGCGAGGAAGAGGCCCCTACCTTTAGGATCTTACCCCGAGCAGGGGGGCAGCCCTCTAGCGAGCTTGGAGGTTTCCTTTTCATGCTCCTCTTCTTCTTTGTTTGCCCGGCCTCGAGGCGGGATGAAGCTCTGCAGGTGTAAACCGCGATGAAGACTCAGAGCCGCAGGTAAGGAAGTTTGGGGATGGGGCTTCGTGACGGAGAGGGGAGAGGGATCTCGAGAAATGAAGTCGGGCGGGCCTCGCACCGGGACGATCAGGGGAATATCAGACCTGGGTGACCCAGACTGACACGCGGGGCACACTTCACCGACTTTCGGTCCACCTCTTGTCCTTTGGGGTGAGGTCAGGCCAGAGCACACAGAAGGCCGTGCGGCCAAGCAATGTCAGAAATATCCTGTGATCTCTGAAAACCAAAACAAACCAAAACAAATGAGAGCTCACGTAGGTTCTCGGGGGTAGTCTAGAGCGAGGTAGAAGTGTGTCTTCTGTTCGAAAGGATTATTACTCCCGATGATGGCCTTGGCTGCTGCGGTTCCTTCCGGAACTTGTGCTAAGATAGAAGGTCGAAATGATCGACAGTGTTTGGAGCGGCTTGGAGATATAAAGGAAGCCTTAGTGACCTCTTTGCGAAGAAGTGACGGGGCAATGCGGGACATGAGACCTTTGTCCTGGCGACCTTGTTACGAGGAACACCACAGAAGTTGGGAAGCGAGGCGGACATTGAAGATCTTGTAAAACCGCACATAAAGGATCGAGGAAGCGGAGGTGCGTTACGAGCCACCTCAAAAGCACACCATCTTAGGCACTTGAACAGCATTGGGTGGTCGGCACGTCGGGGCACAGACACGGACGAGCGGGGACGTCTGAACGCAAGATCACGTACAAGGGTTCGACCGTGGGGCCCACGACATCGACGATGCGTATGGCGACCCTCAAATATTGAATGCTAGGATACCAAATTTCGTTAATTTTGCCCTTACCCTTATCCAAGGGAAAATGAGGCTCCTCAGGCGGCGGTGAGCCATACGGTAAGACTATCGTTCCCAGTGATCAGGCCAGACTAGATGCCTCGAAATTACTCTCTATGCATGAAACGAGAGGAGCGACGGGACCCGTAGGTCATTAGGATTAAGCAAAGGAAGAAAAGGAAATCAAAGGAAATCTGAGAACCCGACGAAAGCACGCCTTAGAACCTCATGAAGACTTTGGGAAACCAAAAATACGGAGGGAGAAAGAAAAAAGAGCGTGCCATAAAATAAACAAGATGAGGACACCGGCCCAAGCGAGATGTCAGGGGACCATCAAAAGCGGAGTCTTGAACATAGTTGGACAAGATTCGAGAAAGGAAACCGCAGGCACGAGGCAGGAAGCTGAGAACGAGAAATGAAGTCTGAGTAATTTGGGGGACTTTTTAAAGGAAGCTAAGAGCCACAGTAGAAATAAGTCGAGAAGCCATCATATCACAAGGCGTGGGGCTGCTGACAAAGCCTAATCAAACCCTTCTGGTAGCCACATAGGATATCACGATCAGCGTCTGACCCTTGCTACCACCTTAATCAAAGAAAGGCGGGGCGTGATGGGGTTTGAAATAATAGGCGCATAGGCCTAAGACGCAAGCCCAAACATCGGGATTAAAAACGGGCCCGGTACTAACAATAGGCCCTTAATGGTATCCCTCGAGGCCCGGGCCCAGCAGAGGGCTAGCTTCATGCAACGCTAAAAATTTAGCCTTGAGGAATCCGTGTTGGGGAAACGCGATCTGCAGTGGGGAAGTAGGAATATTTTACAGTAATACATCAATTATCCATAGCTGTCGGTTCACGATAAGGAAGAAAATCTCCCACCGGTGGGAGGAATATAAATCATCCTCGACAAAGGAAAGATACTATTTAGTGTCATCATCCGACAGGGAAAAGTTCATCGCGATCGCATTATAAATACCCGAGCCACCTATTCGGTGAAAGATCGCAAACTTACGCTTTATAAAATTCATTCTACTGGCGGTTGATCTCTTATGCCCTTAGGCCGGCTTAGGCATCGGAGGCAGGCGAGCCCCGTAGATCCTTTTTGTTTCTTGTTTTGCGAGAGGTCAAGCATGCGGGACCCAGTGGATCGGCCAGATTGGCTTACACTCCAAACCAGTTCCGATTGAAAAAGCATCATCACATACATAGTTTTATATATTTCATATTCAGCCAAATTATGTAATCACCGTACAGAACTTGGAAGAAGATCCAACAAGTTAGTTCAAATACACCTATAAAGCTATTATACAATCCGTTATATTGGTTTTTCTTATTTTAGTTTTTTTATAGGCATTGTAGAGTCAGTATTTGATGAAAGGAACAAAAAACTAGAAATAAAATTAATTAGAACATGAACTAAACCTTGATGAAAAATCGAGTCGTCTGATTAATTAGAATACCAAACTAAGCCTAATCAAGCTCGTTGAGTCCGATACGGCTCGGCCGATTGGCATGGACTCAGGGCCCAACCACGTTGTCACAGGCCTGCAAATCTGAGGCGGGACCAGAACAGTTTAAACTCAGACATAACTTCGGTAAAACTTCGGTGAACTTATAGGTTGAGATCTTTCGATGGAGCTTCGATTGGAAGTAATAAAATCGAATCTCTCAATACGAAGGAACCAAAAAAGCTGAAAAAAATTTCAACTTTCAGAGATTCTTCTGAAAAGCTAAAACACTCGTGATCTAATTTCATATCACAACAACAAGAATACAAAAAATTTGATAGCTTTTGTGCTCCTGCCTTGCAAATGCTTTATGCAAAACCTAACAAGAGCTGGTTCTTAACAACTGCAGATAAGTTTTGACATCGAAATCTCGAAAAACGAAAAAGATGGAAGAAGAGGAGGAAAGAAAACGAGGGTGGCTAACTTGCCTGCCATCATAGAACTAGGGTGAAGGCGTAAACAACTCAAACGAGAGAGGAAGATCTCATTAGTTGAGCTATTCTTGACTGTTTATTTTACCTATATGGGCATTTGGAGTCATGGACATCATTAAAAATCTATGATTTCATATCACAGAGCAAAAATAAAGTACAGCCTGTCGGAATGGAAGCTGATCCGTAGATCTTTGAGGCGACCAGTTATGGGTCTTGGCCATGATGTGAGCTGAGAACAATCTGGGTTTTGCTTTTTCGAGATCTAGGATAGAAATTCTCGTCCTACAACTTCTTTTTATTATTATCTAAGCTAAATACAAGTTATATTTATAATAGGGTTTGTGGGCCATTGAATCACTTACATACTTTGGACTATAATTATTTATAGATTAGATGATTGGCTTAATTAATCTAGTTTTCTTATCGTACTTTAATTAACATTCTCCCTTTCAGCCATAAGTAGCTTGGAAGAACCATATGGATCATATACTTCTCATAACACTAGCCCTTTAAATGGGTTGCCAGAGACTTATGTTTTTTCTTCAATTTGGCTCCATGAATGATCAGACACCAACTCCACAATTGGTTAATCAGGACCCACTTATAGTAGATGCTTGCACTCAAAATTGAAAACTTCTCTTTCCAAATCATTGTGGAGATTACTAAACCACACTAATCACTCACCACCTCCCCATGAATCGATACTAGCATTTAGACATTATCTTTATAAAATATTGAAATTACCATTTGCCTTAAGGCTACAGCTTTGACTTGATCATGGTAGTCGCCCCAACTCAAGTGGGGCTGCCTTGTCCAGGGACAACTATGATCAATCACCTTTTATTATTCTCAGTTATCATGCATGTATTAGGTCATCGAGGTTCCCATATGAAATTCGAAAACGAGAATCTATGAGCTAGAAGCGAGTCATCAGATCACTCGAGTGACTATCATTAATAGATGGTCACAAGGAGCTCAATGTGCGCGTACTCCCTTGACTCATGACCACCGGGAGTTAGAACCTATATGGGGATAGTATTGACAAAACCGTCCAAATATAGGTGCATATGACCGCTCGCACCCTAAGCCCCAGGCTCAATATGTACTGCCACATACTAGTATATATCCTCTAGACTCACTTAGCTGCATGTCCACTTCCTAATAACTAGTGCTAATATCATACTCACAACTACTCAGGATTGCCAAATATCTGGCAACCTGGTTTCCATGAATAACCTCAAACACAAGGAACTCATATTCATAAGTCCTCCGGTATTTCACTAATGACCTATTACGCACAATGTGCTTTGGAACTAGGCCCCGAATGAACACAATAAGGAAGTAATCCGAATTTATTAATGCAAACTAATTACATTATAAACCATAAACCAAAACCTAGAGAGTAAGATTCGAGACCTATGTTGTATACATGAGATCAAACAATTTGGCCAGTGCTTTGCAAGGGATCCTGCAGGGTTATCCAGACAACTTTTCTACTACAGACTTCTCCCAAGACAATCTCATTTGCAAGATACTTTCTTTCAATATGCTTGTTTCTTTTCCCATATCCCTTAGCTTTCGCTTGGGCTAGTCAACCCACTATTATCACGATAGTATCATAGGATCAATAACCTTAACTATGACCACCCATAAGGAATTTCCTAAGCCATACCAAGTTTCCCTTACCGCTTCTTAAAGTCGCATGAGATTCAACTTCCATAGTCAAATTAACAATACATATCGCTTATTACCCTCCTGAACAACAACGCCTCCACTAATGTAAAAACATATCCGCAGGTGGATTTCCCAAATCGCATCAACTGAAAGTCATAATCGATATCCCATGGGGGCTAACTCACTCTATGATAAACTATTGTGCATATAACTCGCCTTCCTCTTAGGTACTGAGTATATGTTTCACGTCCAATGCTCTCACCTGATTTAGACTGATACTCCTACTACTATTCTAATCGAATAAACATATATTCGGCTCAGTACATGTAACATCACATACCTGAACATATTGCGCCTCTCCCAATCCTTCATTTTAATCATGATGAATCTGGATTCTTACTCTTTAAATAACATTCAAAGTTTGCTTCTAAATCAATAAAAATGTCATCCACATATAAAATCAAGAAAACCACTAAAATGTCCTCAGATTCTTTCGAATATTAATAAGTTCTTCTTCATTTTGATCAAAACCAAAAGATTTGATTACTTGACCGTGCCAGTTTGTTATGATCTCGATGCTTGCTTAAGTCCATATGGACTTATGCGGCTGCATCTCATGTGTTCTTGACCTGCGGTTATGAAACCATCTGGTTGCATCATATAGATGTTCTCTTCAAGATAGCCATTAAGGAAGGTTGTCTTGACATCCATTTGTCATATTTCATAATCATAATATGCTGCAATAGATAGAAGTATTCTGATAGACTTGATCATGGCCACTGGTGAAAAAGTTTCCTCCTAATCAAAACTGATTTTGGTACATAACCTTTGCCACCCGGTCGGCTTTATATGTCTCGACCTTCCATCATTCCTTTTTTTCTTTGTACACCCATTTCTGACCAATGGGTTTAACCCCTTGGGGTAAATCCACAAGAGTCCACTCATTATTAGAATACATAGATTCTAATTCTGTTTTCACAACCTCTTTCTAAAAACTGAAATTTTTATCATTAATTTCTTCGTAGTAACTTGTGGGATCATCTTCATGTGACTCTGAGATTGTCAAAAATGATTCTCCCATCAATGTGAACTTAACAGGTGGTCTAATGACCCTCCCACTACGACGAGGCATATTTGGTGTATTAGTATCAAGTATTAGTGGTTGTGGATCAACATGAACAACATTATCTTGGATGCTAGGGAATTCAGTCTTTTCCGTCCATTCATTCATATCCCTAATTATGTGATTTATGATGTATTCTTCTTCCATGAACCTAGCATTTGTACTCACAAATGCCTTCATGTCAGATTTATTGTAGAAATTGTAACCCCTTGTACCTTTTGGATATCCAACAAACCAACACAATTCGACCGCATCTGTAGCTTGTCGGATAGCGCAACACATAAGCGAGACCGACCCCATTTGCGGATATGACTTAAAATAAGTTTCCGACCTGTCCACATTTCCATGGGTGTCTTTGCTATTGACTTGGATGACACCATATTCAAAATGTAAGCTGGTATCTCTAGGGCATGTCCCCAAAAGGATAAAGGTAATGTGGAAAGACTCATCATTGACCTTACCATGTCTAATAGAGTTCGATTTCTTCTTTCTGCCACTCCATTTTGTTGTGGAGTTCTGGAGCACTAAGGCGAGATAAAATCCCATGCTCATGAGGAAAGAAACAAATTCAATGAGCATGTACTCACCACCTCGCTCAGAGCGAAGTGATTTAATGTGTCTCTCTAATTGTTTTCTAACTTCGACCTTAAATTCCTTAGATTTATCAAGGCCTCAGATTTCTTCTTCATTAGGTACATGTCCATATCTTGGTAGTCGTCGGTAAAGTGATGAAATACTCATAGCCACTTGCATGGACACTAAACGGCCTACACACATCTGAGTGTATCAAATTCAGACATCCCTAAGCTCTAACTTCTTTGGCAGTAAATGATCTCTTAGTCATTTTACCTTGAATACAATTTTGACATAGTGGTAGTTGCTCTAGGGTCAAAGTGGCTAATGGCCCACAACTCACTAGTCTTTGTATTCTTTTCAAATTTATGTGACCAAGCCTTAAGTGCCATAACTGAGTTTGGTTGATACTAGGCTCTTTTCTTTTCAATGATTTTTCCACATTATCAACTTGAATAACAACACAATCAATATGATATAGATTATTCACCAATGTGCCACATGTAACAACTTCATTTTCTTTCATAATAGAAACATAAGTTTTATTAAAAGAAACTAAATAACTGTCATTACATAATTTAGAAACTGAAATTAAATTCTTTCTAGAGTCTGGCACAAATAAACAATCATGCAAAACTAAGACTAAATTATTTGAAAAACTAAGACTAAGATCCCCTACAGCTATGACTGAGATGGAAGCTGAGGAAGTCATCTTTAACTGCATCTCTCCTTCATTGAGATTTCTTGTCACCCTAAACCCCTGTAAAGAGTTACAAATATGGTCAGTGGCTCCTGAATCTATCCACCAAGAATTGGTAGAATCAACCACAAACAGGCTCGATATTATGATGAAGAGATTGCCTAATTGTCCCTTTAACTGGGCAATCCTTTGTTTAATGTCCCCTTTTGTCCCACACTTGAAGCACTTTCCTTTTGGTTTCCTATTAGGATCAAAAGGTCTAGCTTTCTTAGCAATCTTAGGTTTAGCATGAACACCTGACTGATTTGCTTTATTCCTTTTCTTCCCATTAGGAGGCTTAGAGGATTTACCTGACACAAAATTAACATTTGGTTAGCCCTTTACAATTGTCTCAGCTATCTGAAGCTGTAGCATTAGTTCAGTCAAAGACCATTCTAATTTATTCATAGAATAATTCAACTTGAAATGATTGAAGGAATGAGGTAATGTCTCAAGGACCATGTTATTTTGTGTTTCCCAGTAAATATCAGCACCTAAGGTCTCCCAATTCATTAAGAGTCGATCATTTTATCATATGATCTCTCCTTTGGAGTACCTTCAAACATTCTAGTGTTCATTATACGCCATTTACCATTTGCTTAGGCGATTGTCGAACTCAAACATCTCACGAGACTGAGGCATTGCACTTGAGGTACTCATGGATTGATGCTGACTTTGCAGCACTTCATTGAGAGAAGCTAAGATATACATCCTTGCTTTCTCATTATCCTTCCTCCATGCCTCATAGTCAGCTCTCTCTTCAGGTGTTGAGCTCTTTGTGGGTGTTACATGAAGTGACTCTGAGGTCACCCAAATTATACCCTTACAAGTTAAGACAGTGTTTAGATTCCTCTTCCAACTCACATAGTTGGTTCCATCTAACCTATTGTTCGAAAGGATTGATGCTAATGGATTGAAGGCAGACATATTTATTTTGAGAATCAAATTGGTGTTGATCAGTATGTGTTCATTACTAGCATAAGACATGTATAATTATATATAAAATTTGCACTGATAGCATATAATATAACACTCAAAATTACACACATCAGTACAGGATAAATTAACTTTCATAAGAATTTGCTATCCTACTTTGGGTAGGGCTAGCTTCTCAAAGTTAATAAGATATATAATCTAATCAATCCCAAAAGTCACTTATCCTTTGACTAGGTGATTGATTTACCTTATAAACTTTAGCCTCTTGAGAAAATAAATAGGGACTATTTTAGATAGTTTATTATTTTCTTCAAGTTTAGTGTATGCACCACTTATCTTAGTTTCAATATTTCTTAAGTAAAGAGCCTCAACTTTAGGCTGATTGCTCCCACTAAAATATTTATTAACTAACCATAAGGGAGTCTCTTAATTAGGATCCTCACATTTATCCAACTTTAGACTAATCCAAACATGAATCCCAAGACTCATTCAGTGGAAGGTCGTAGGCTTGTTAAACCTTCTCCCACTCAATTATTTTACAACTTGAGTGTTTTGAACCAATAATAGATTTATGCCTTATTCTTAAATTCCAGCAAATTTGATCTCTAAATTTATCTAATTTAGCAATTTATAGTCAAACTAATTCTAGAATAAGCACTATAAACATACCACTTATAATTTTCTTGAACACCATATAAGTTGTTTTACTTTAATTAAATAATTTAAATATCTTAAAACAACAACACGTCTTAATTAAATGCATCATTTTATAAATAAAATAAATTATATATCTATTTAATAATTATCCATTAAAGGATAATTCTTGTTAAAATATAATTTAATTCCTCCTCATCACAAAATTAATTAAATTAATTTATCTAGGATTTTTCTCACAAAAAAAAAAAAAACTCAAGAAAACAAGAATAATCCAAAATAAATAAAATTCATTTATCTAAGATATTCAAAATTCTGGATTATCATGTTTTCAAAAAAAACTTTTTGAAATTTCAAACTTAACAAGTTAGGTTTTGAAAATTTCAATATTGCCGCATTTTTATTTTTTATTTTTTTACATAGCACTACTAATGTTCTGCAAACACAAAACAAATAATAAACGGCTATCAAATAAAAAAAAATGATTTTTCATTTTTATTAACCTATGAAATCTCAAGATCTCAAATCTGGAATCTAGGATTAAAGAGGAGATACGTTGATGAATCAAATAAAAAAATGATTTTTCATTTTATTAACCCATGAATCTCGAGATTTCAAATGCAGAATCTAGGATTAAAGGAAGATATGTTGGTAGATCAAATAAAAAAAATGATTTTTCATTTTTATTAACCTATGAAATCTCAAGATCTCATATTTGGAATCTAGGATTCCGAGAGGAGATCTATTGGTAGATCAAATAAAAAAAATTTGATTTTTCATTTTTATTAATCTATGAAATCTTAAAATCTCAAATCTGGAATCTAGGAAACCCGCTCTGATACCAGATGTTGGAATCCCGGGACATCCATTTAGAAATCTATGATTTCATATGCAATGGAAGCAAAAAATAAAATTACATACTAGCAGAATGGGCTGATCAGGCTGAATCTTGCAGCGATATGGAGTTGCGAGTCTTGTATATAATGTAGACTCTAAATTAATCGAGGCCCTTTTGCTTCTTAGATCTGGGACAAAGAAATTTTCTTCCTCTGAAAATAGGTTTTTTGTTGTTACCCTACATATAATAGGGTTTAGTGGGCCATTGAATCCACTTACATACTTGGGCCTATAATTAGCCCATATAAGTTCAATGGTGCTTAATTCTTCTAGTTTCTTATCTGAACTTAATTCTAACACCTCCCTTGCAATTTTTTGCATTTATGCGGAGCAGAGCAAGGGTTCCTCTTTTTTGGAACCTCAATTTATTGAAATGACGTGCGTTTCGTCTCACATATGATGAAAACGACATCGTTTTCATTGTTGTTGTTTTTTTAAATACAGCATAAACGGCGTCGTTTAATCTGTCGAGCCAAAACGACGTCGTTTTGCATAAGTTGTCACTAACCCAAACGACGTCGTTTTGGATAAGTGACAACTAATTCAAAACGACGCCATTTTGGACCCTTACAGTCCAAAACGACGTCGTTTTGGTATATGTAGAATTTAAAAAAAAATAAAAATTGAAGCCCTAAAATGACGTTGTTTTGGCTCTAAAAAGGTTAAAACGACGTCGTTTTATCACAAGAAACTGTATTTAACACCTCTAAACCCTTCAACCCCCATTTTAGCCGTGTTTCCAATCGAAAAATATATTTAGCAAACTGTATTTAGCAACTTCTAATTAAGTTCAATATAAAATATTATAAATAAAATAAAAATAATAAGTAACAAAACCATAAATCATATTTTGTAAACAATATAAAATACAAATACAAATATTATTTTATTTTATTATTTTAACAAACATAAATAGATTAATTCAAAATTAATAATTTATGAAAAACAAGCATAAATAAGAATAATTAATCTAATTGTATTAATATTAAATTAATATGGTAATATATTATAAATAGAATAAGAATAATAAATTAACAAAACCATAAATAATATTTTTGTGAACAATATAAAATACAAATAGAAATATTATTTTATTTATTTTAACAAACATAAATAAGATTAATTCAAAATTAATAATTAATGAAAAAAAACATAAATAAGAATAATTAATCAGATTGTATTAATATTAAATTAATATAGTGTATATTATAAATGAAATAAGATAAATAATTGTAAATATTTATTGATCTTTTTCTCCCATATTTCATTAATTTTGATTTAGCAAGTAAAAAATATCTTTTTTTTAAAAAACAATATAGATATTTATTATAATTATTCTTAAATTAACTAAAATAACACTTTTAATTTACTTAATTGAAAATGGAAATTATGTAAATTTATTTTGTGAAACCCCGAGAAAATCCAATTTTTCTGAAAAATGACAAAATGGTAATTTCGGTCAAAATCCGAAATTTTTCTAGATCTCGGATGATGAAACGGACTTCACCATTGGAATAATCTTGTGAAATCTAGCTACCACATCAAATTTTGTCGAATTAGAGGCGTTCGAATTTCAAGTTTTGAGGTAGGGTGTCGGGTGCGGGTAAATAACTGTAGAAACATGTGATGTGATAAAGTCGCATCACTACGTATAGAAAGTAGCAATGCGTGTTGCGTGATTAGTGAGAGGATGGAAATGGATAAAGCAGATTAAGCCCATGTGTGCATCGAGACAAAAAAGACAAGATAGAAATTATTGGAAATGTTAAATGAGTACTAAGACAAAATAGGAGAATAGTTTTTTCTCCATTGGAACACAAAAATCGGCATGAGAAATTTGGTTTAGTCATAAAGAGAAAGTGTGACTTATATACAGATTTCCGTAGTTCGGACCGTCGGTTCTTGACGGACGAAAGCAAAGTGATGCGCGGCGAATACGGCGTGGACACCGATTTGGTGGAGTGGAGGCAACTCAAAGAAGGTAGGGGTTTTCTCTACTTGTGTTGATAACGGCTATGAGCTATGTGAATGGTTATAGATATTCTTGAATTAGCAGTGTTTGCGGTCTCAAAATACTTGAACCGAGTGAGAAGATCCTTAGTGTGGCCGTGAACAGTGCCGACCCTAGGGTTTCACTATTCATGTGTATTGTTGTGTGATTTTTGTGTGTTTTGGGTGATTCAAAATGAATTACTTGATTGGTTAATTAGCCCATGTGAGCTAATTTTGGTGTTATTGGTTGCAAATTGAATAACATGATCTATGTGAGTTAATTATGTTAGTATATACATGTTTTATAAATTAGCATGAATTGTTTGGAGTTGTGTGAGAATTAATATGTTAATGCATGTAATTAAATGTGTTAACATAATGTGGAATTATATAAAATATAATTGTCTATAAACCATTGGAAATGAATTATGAGTAAGCTCAAGTGAGCTAATTTTTGATGTTATTGATGTGAATTAAATAACATGTGGCATGTATGTAAATTTTGTTAATATATGTGTAAATGATATATTGGCATATGTGGTTTGAGAATGGCATAATGCATTTCATATGCACCAGGGGAACCTAAGAAAATTAGGTGTGAGTGCACGGCATGAGAGAAATAAAAAGGATGTTTTTCTCGTGTTGGCTTAGGCATGCATGAGGGAGTCGGTGAAGACTTGAAACACGGGATTGGGTATGTAGACATTCAAGTAGGATCATGTATTTGCTTGAGTGTGTGTTATGTTTGATCATTGCATGTGCACTTAGGTGTGGAGTAACCCATGTAGGAGATTTTCACTACTAGGCATTGCTCACCACGTCAGAGGAATCATTATTTAGTGGGAATTTGTCGAGAGAAGGCATTCTCTTTAGAGGTCGATTTTGAAGAAAGGGTTGTGGCTTTGATGTTTTGGTATAACATGTATTAGAGATTCTTAATTTTTAATATGTGTTTGTATTAAGAGTAATATATTAACTCTTGAACCATGTAATATTGTTGGTTGGGATGTATTTTGTGAGTATTGATGCATTGGCCCAAGTGGTCATTTTACTCGCATGTGGACCCTATGTGGTCGTTGTGAACTGTTTGGGACAGGTTGTACTTTGGGTAGAGCTCCGTCTGAAGACTTGCCCGATTTTTAAGTGGCGATGGTGTGGGTTACTCGACATCCACTAGTATTCCAGCGGGTTGTGGGTTGTCAGCGGACCCCGAGGTTTTGGGGCGTCTGGCTTGGTATCGGAGCTTAGGTGTCATCTGAATACCTAGGAGCTGGGGACTTGGGCTTAGGCCATGGTCGTAAGCTGTGAGAGCACCACAATTTGGTGTGGCTCGATGTTAGGGTTTAGGTCACCTAGGCAGTCACGGGACAAGATTAGAACACTGCATGCATTGTGTTTTATGTGTGAATGGTGTGCATAACATGAGTTGTTGTGTAGGAATTGTGTGATCATGTGTTGTATGAATTGTGTGATTTGTGTGCTTGGTGAATAGTACATAGGAAAAAAAAAATTGTTGAGCACTAGGGTTTAGTGTGAGAACAAGTTGTTTGAGGAATTTTGGGCAAATAGCCCAAAATTAAATGAAAAAAAAAATGGGTTGAGAATTTTTTTTTTTTTTTTTTGTTGAGGTTTTACAATGTGTAAAACTGGAAAAAAAAATAAAATAAATTTTAATAAATTTATTTGGTTCTACTGGAAAATAATAATAATAATAATAAATAAATAAATAAATAAATAAATATTTTTTGGTGGTTTTTGATGGGTGAATGAAGAATAAAATGATGTGAAAAAAAAAAAAGTGCGGTGGAACCTAGAATGGGCTCTTTGCCCGTGCAGTGTTGAATCACGTCTGTGCATTGTGTCGTGATAGGCGGAGGAGCCTAGGAGGCGCGCAACAAGCGCTCATGGCCAGGCAGGCTCGACCACGATACGACCAGAAAAGGGGCCATGACATGGCGCAGCTGGGCTGCGACACGGTTAAGAGGCCCTGCGACACGGTTAAGAGGCCCTCAGGCCGCGGTCGACTGTGCGCGGGGGCGGTGACGCGCGAGAGGGCTGGCTGGCGGGGATTGATGGCGATCTGAATGAAGCGTGTCGTGGCGGGAGGCGGCTTAGCCAGCTGGGTTGTATCGCGAGGCGGTACGTGATCACGATGCAGGGACCGCGGCCCGCGTCGGCCGTTTGTGAGCGCAACACGGTAGGAGAATTTGCGACACGACTTGCGGCGGTAGCCTTGTGACTACGGCGACGCGGCGAGAGACCGCGGCCAGGCACCTTTGCGACCGCGGTAGGCGGGCTGCGACCGCGACACGGTCTTTCGTGCGGTGTCTTGTATGACTGGGCGAGTGAGTGCTGTGCGCTTCGACTTCGGTTTGACTAAGTGCAGCGTTACGAGTCACTATTTGGGACTTGTTCATAGAACTTGTTCGCGAACCTTGCTTTATTTCTGAGGTTTTTCAAAAATAATAATAATAATAATAATAAAATTTAAAAGAATAAAATAAAATTTTTTGTTGTTGATTATGATTTAGTATATGGAATTAATTGTCTTACATTACCTATGAATGCATGGACATTGTGTATGAAATGTTTTCTGTATGTGAATAGTGTCTCGAGGTTGTGTTTACACCTTAGAATCTTTAACGCTAGAGCAACTTGCCATGTGACATGTGTAGATGGCTAGTCGCGGGGAGAAGGGCGAAGGTCTTCCATGAAGTCTTGGTCGGGCACCACCGTTTGACTAGCCATCGGCACAGTCAGTAGGCTTTGTTGAGGAGTTTGTGGGTATTGCGTTTCTTGCTATTGCACTAGCTAGTGCGGCGGGTAGCGGGGAGTCCGGAGTAACCTCGAGAGGTTCGGGGCACATCATCTCGGCGTTCATAGGGAGGAATCCGTGGTGGCCAGGACCATTGGTTCATGTAAGGTTGAGAAGGTATTGGAGGCTATGGAGATTGTCTCTGATACGACCAGGATCAGACTAGCTGCATTCCAGCTAGAGGGTGAGGCCCAAGTATGGTGGAATTGGGCAAAGACCTCTAGAGATCTAGAGGCAATGACTTGGGCGAAGTTCCATGATCTTTTCATGGGCAAGTATTTCGGATGCTGCCCGAGACATGCGAAGGCTCGGGAGTTCCTAGAGGCTGAAGCGGGGCCATGACGAGTGATTGAGTATGTGTGGCTAGGTTCCACGGAGCTAGCGCTAGTTTCTTTGATGACTCACGTGGCCCGCGGACGTGTAGTCGGAGATCGAGAATGTGAGACCACTGGAAATCAGTTTCCTTAGGAATGATGAAATGGTAATTTAGGTTAAAATCCAAAAATTTTCTAGATCTCGGATGGCCGAAAGCGAACTTGTAGTTGGAATCGTCTCATAAGGAAATCTAGCTACTGCGTCAATTCGTCGGGTCACGAGGCGATCGAGAATTTCACGTTTTGAGCACGAAGAGATCACGGGACGCAGCGCGATTTGGGTGGCCAGGCGCCACATGTCGGTGCGAGATGCGGTCAAACTTGAGGTCAAATGGGGCTCACTTGAGACCACGTGGCATCATGCCATTAGGTGAAAATCAATAGTAGATGGATAAAGGATAAAGGTGTATTATGAGCAAATGGAGTGAATGACATGTGGCGTTGAAAGGACTTTTCTCTTGTCCCAATCTTGACTAATACGGTTTTAGGAGGGAAGGAAGAGGAGATTGACCGAGAAAGGAGAGAGAAAGAGAGGGTTTTTAGAGAGAGAGGCTCTACCTTCTCTCTAAAATTCCCGGCAATCGGACCGTCGGTTTTCGGCTAAGCGAGAAGAAAAGTTGCTCCCCACGGCAAGGACTACGCGTGGGTACCAGTTTCGGGGAGTTTCGACAAACTCCAAAAAGGTAGGGGTCTTTCTCCTACTTGCTTTACTTTTTGTTTAAGGGCCATGTAATGGATGGGGATTTGTTGAGGCCTGGATGGTCATGATTTCGGTTCCAAAAGATTTGGACCTAGTGAATAAATCCACCAGGGTAAGTTTGGACCAGTCCCTTGTGGAATTTGTTTCGCGTGATTTGTGTGATGTTGTGTTGTGCCATGAGAGAATAACATGCTGATTGTGACTTTGTGGGCGAGTTCAGAGATGGGTATCGGTTGTGCTGTAGCCAGTGTGAGCTAATCTTATGTTATTATTTGTAAATTGAATAGCATGGTTATGAATTAATTTTGTTAATATATGCGCCAGTGATATATTAGCATGTGTTATATGATTGGTGTGTCTTGAATTCTTTGTCAGCAACAGGTGAGGAGTAACACAGTAGGGAAATTCCCTCTGCGGGCATTGCTCCTGTCGAAAATATATTTCGGTGCCGAAGGCACTTGGGGATGGGACCTTATCTAGGGCCTTAGAGCGAAAGAAATGTAAGAAGTTGGCCTTATCTTGTATTTTTGTAAAAATTATGGGCAAGAGACCCAGTTTTGTATAAATTGTAATTAAATACAATTGTAAACAAATTCTTTTGTATAAAATATATAGTTGGGTTGTATGGATGTACGGGCCCTATTGGGCTGTTTTACACATGTATGAGTCTCATGACGTGAGACATGTAGATTTCCACGGGTTGACGGGTAGTCAATGGACACCCCGGGTTTTGGGGCGTCACAGAGAATGGGCTAAAGTTAACCATTCGGGGCAGGATTGTAGGACTTCGCCTACAGGACATGGACTCCATGGTTGGGACGACCCTGACCATAGAGAGAGAGATAGAGGATGCACAAGGTATCGGGTTGCGGATCTTTGGTGAAGAGGGGATCCGGCGCTAACCCCAGTTTGGGGAAGAGGTAGAGACTTACGCTTCACCGAGTTTCAAGACCCGGGGCGGGATGGGGCATTTGGTCGACGGGCGAGATGATATGTTATTTCTCGACTGGGCATGTGAGACGGGATTGCCCGAGATAGGGATCTAAGTTTTGAGACGGCTAATCCCGAGTTAGCTGTAAAGCAGGAAGAGTATCACAGTTCATTCCTCCACTTGTATGAATTCGGAGAACCGATTTCGATCTGGGGGGTGCTCAGCACCTTAAGCGGCCTGAGATGGGCGGAGGGGCCGAGAGTGTAGGTCGAGGTCGGTCTGAGCTCTGGCGGGACTTCTAGTCGGAGTAGGGTGATGATGTCTTGATTCACGTCGGCCCGGCTTGGGCATATGGGACGAGATTGTCCTAGGGCGGAGGTCTCGTAGTGCTGCGGGTTGAACGCCTGCAGCGAAGTGGGATGTACGAGTGCGTTTCTACTCTTGCACTTGTTATTCATTAGCATTTGAATTGGATCACATCATGTTGTTCATTAATTCATCTTGTGTGACAGATTTTGACTTAGAGGTTGAGGCCTTTAGAGAAATCATATGTGGATGTTCTTCCCTAGGATGTAGGGTGAGAGTTGACCTGATAGGTCAGGATTGTGAGTTAGAGATCTCCGAGATTCTGCTCATGGTGGACCCCCAAGGGGGATCGCATCAAGTCGGGTGTGGGTACACGGTATGGTCATTCACCACTCTTGGTGAGTGTGGGTTGAGTTTATCTTTGGGACTACGTCCAATGAAGACTCATAGTTCAAATCAGGAAATGAAGAGTAATTAATGTGTGTTGGGCAAAGCAAGAAGGGGGCCGTTAATCCCCTCAGGTGAAAAAGCCTGGAGTTAGGGTGAAGGAGACCCGCGGTAGTATCTGAAAGGTCCTGTGTGGGTGTAAGATACCCGAGGAGATATCCCAAATTTCTGTGTGGGTGTAAGAGGCTAGGAGATATCGGAAATTTACGTATTGGGTGTAAGAGGCTAGGAGGCTATCAGAATTTACGATGGGTGTAAGGGCAGGTGGAGTTATCAGAAATCTCGTGGGTGTAAGAGACCCATGGAAATCCAGGGGTATGTGTAGGTGTAAGGGCAGTGGAGAAATCGAAATTTCTGTGTGGGTGTAAAGACCCGGGGAGATATCGAATTTACGTGTGGGTGTAAGGGCAGGTGGAGTTGTCAGAAATTTACGTATTGGGTGTAAGGGCAGTGGAGATATCAGGAATTTACGTATTGGGTGTAGGAGACCGTGGGAGATATCATTTCACATTAATGGATGTAATAGGCTCGCAGTGTAGGCCGAAATGTTTTGTTACCCGAGAGAGAAAACACACGGTCATGTTATCACGAAGATTTAGAGTTGAGTGATAGGAGTCGGGAGTGACTCGAGATGAAAACACACGGTCATGGTTATCACGTAGACTTAGAGTTGAGTATTAGAGTGGGAATTGACTCGAGAATGAAAACACCGGTCATGGTTATCACGTAGACTTAGAGTTGAGTGATAGGGGTCGGGAGTGACTCAAGATTTGGATACCCATTAGAAATTGCATTGGGTGTTAATTGGTAGCCGTGAGGAATTTCGGTATATGGAATCGTAGATTCCGCTGACATGGATTAGGTTGTGATCCGTGGATTATCAGTGATTGTGACCTTGGGAAGGTCATCGTTTACACACCAAGCAGGGATTGTGTAGGGTTACATATGCACGTGGTTGGATGCGTATGTGTGTGGAATTTCGAGACAAAATTCTTTTAGGGGGGGGAGGGGGGAGAATGTGAAACCTGGAGAAAATCCAATTTTTCTGAAAAATGGCAAAATGGTCATTTCGGTCAAAATCCGAAATTTTTCTAGATCTCGGATGACGAAACGGACTTAGCTGTTGGAATCATCTCGCAAAATCTAGCTACCACGTCAAATTTCGTCGAATTTTGAGATAGTCGGAATTTCATATTTTTCGAGGCACCAGGTGTCGGGTGCCGTAAAACGGCTTGTAAAAGACATGTGATGTGAAAAAAGTCACCTTCTACATGTACCCGTGTGACACATGTTGCATGATTAGTGAGAGGATGGAAATGAATGATTTAGATTAAGTCATGTGTCAAAAATCAAGACAAAATGACAAGATGAGAATTATTGAAATGTTAAATGAGTATAAGACAAAATAGGAGAATAGTTTTCTTCTCCATTGGAACACAAAAATTGGCGATGAAGTCTAGAGAGAAAAGTGTGACTTCTCTCTGGTACTCACGCCGTTTGGACCGTCGGTTCTCGACGGAGTAAGAAGCATAGTCGATCTAATCGGCGAGGAATACGATGTGGACACCACGATTTAGGTGAGTTAGGCACTCAGTGGCGGTTTTCTCCTACTTGTATTATTCTTTGGCTAAGAGCTATGTGAATGGTTAGAGATATTTTGAGGCTTGAATTAGCCATGTTTGCGGTCTCAAAATGCAGGCGGTGAGAAGATCCACTGATGTGGCCGTGAACGGTGGAGCCTTAGAGGTTTCAGCATTCCACGTGTATTGTTGTGTGATTTTTATTGTGTTTAGGTGATTCAAAATGAATTACTTGATTAGTTAATTAGCTCATGTGAGCTAATTTGAATGTTAATGGTTGCAAATTGATAACATGTTCTATGTGAGTTAATTATGTTAGTATATACATGTTTTATAAATTAGCATGAATTGTTTGGGTTGTGTGAGAATTAATATGTTAATGCATGTAATTAAATGTGTTAACATGAGTATAGAATATATAAAATATAATTATCACGTAAGCCATTGGAAATGAATTGTAGTGGCTCAAAGTGAATAATTTGATGTTAATGATGTGAATTAAATAACATGTGGCATATGTAAATTTTGTTAATATATGTGTAAATGATATATTGGCATGTGTGGTTTAAGGGAATGACATATGCATTTCATATACGAGAACTGAAAATTAGGAAATTGTGGTACACAGTTATAGAAAGAAATAAAAAAGGATGTTTTCTTGCGTTGTCAGGCATGCGTGAAGTCGATGAGGACTGGGATTGGGGGATTAAGGTATGGGCATTCAGTAGGATCGTGTATTTGCTTGAGTGTGTTATGTTGGATCATTGCATGTGCACTTAGGTGGGGAGTAACCCATGTGGAAATTTTACTCACCCAGGCGTGCTCACTGCTGTCAGAGGATCTATTTCAGTGCGAGGAATTTGTTCGAGAAGACGACTCTCTTTAGAGGCCGATTTTGAAGAAAGCCGAGTTGTGGCTTTGATAAAGCTTGTATAACATGTATTAAAATTTTAATTTTAATATGTGTTTGTATTAAGAGTAATGTGCCAACTTCAACCATGTAATATTGTCAAGCTGGGGATGTATTTTGCAGTATCGACGCATTTAGCCAAAGCCGGGTCATGTTACTCGCATGTGGACCCGTGTAGTCAAGTAGAACTCGCTTTGAGACAAGTTGTACTGGTGTAGCCTCGTACAAAGGAGAGACTCTCATTCTCGATTGATTTTCAGTGTCGAGTTATCCGACATCCACGAGTATTCCGCGGTTGATCGTTGTCAACGGACTCCCGTGGGTTTCGGGGGCTTGCTATACTTCACTAGGTACAAATTTAATTTATTGAAGAACAATTATATTATGTAATTTTAATTGTAATGATATTTTCTTGCTTTACTTTAGTACATGGTTAGTGAACATTTTGGAATGGCTTCAAAACATGATATTGGTCAGAGCATGCAACCATTCCTATGGTAATAGAAGAACCCCAAATGTAAGTATTGTGAAAAGTTATTCATGGAGGTATAACAAGATTAAAGCAACACATTGTACATATCTCCGGACAAGTAGAAGGATGTCGAAGTGTACCTGCGGAAGTGTCACAAAGCATTAGATTGTATATGTCTAATGTTTCGAACGAAAAAATTCAAATGAAAAAAAAAAAGAAGGATCGACTTATAAGTTCTTTAAATGAAGAACATTTTCTGCTGAATTGATGAGGCCGACAGAGGAAGTTGAGGAAGTCGAGATGACTGATTTCGAAAGAAGATAAATGAAACATGCAATGAGAGAAAGTCGTCGTTTTTTTTAATAAGGTAGACATGGGCATGAGAGGGGCGGTATTTCCTCACAACCTTGTGGTGCCGCAGATCAAACGTGTCCGACACGGCTTTTTCCACAAAGATACAAGAGAAGGAGCCAGATACCCCAAAGGGGATTGATTCCCACATGTTTCCTTTTAAACAAAAACAATAAAAGTATGTCTGATAGCCAAATAAAGCTATCTTGCTTTTTCTCTTCAATGGAATACCTTTCAATGCAACTGATAGTGGGCCTTACTATCAATCTATGATTGATACTATAGCGTATGTGTCCAGTATCAGGTCCTATGATACCAAATTGGTAATGCATATTCGAGTGAGGATGTGCAAGATTCGAGGGGTATATAAACACATCAAGGCCAAATGGCTCAGATATGGATGCAGTAATCTATCATGTGTGATATGGTTGAGTTCTAGAACTAGAAAAAGCCTACTATCACTATGGTTTATTGTGATAGAAGCATGATATACCTTTCTTCAGTTGACACTACCAACATACCTAAGATGACATATTACATCTTTTCCCTTATGGATAAGATTGTTGAGGAGGTTGGGGAGGAAAATATTGTACAAGTAGTCACTGATAATGAGGCAAGTTTTAAAGCAACTGGTATGTTGTTGATGGAGAAGTGCAAGCATTTGTTTTGGTTCTCAGATAAATAAGATTGTAGGCTTGATTTAATGCTTGAAGATATTGGAAACATGAAGGTAGACATGATACTTTGATCAAGCAAAGATGATCACAAGCTTTATTTATAATAGCTTGAAAGTAGTCAATTTAATGAAAGTGTTCACCAAGGATTGAGATCTCTTGCGCCTCGGAATAACCTAATTTGCCACTGAAGTTATTTCACTTCAGAGTCTTATACGTTATGAGGTCGATTTGAAGATGATGTGCACAACAACCATCGAGGGCACTTAACAAAGATCGAGTAGAAAGAGTTTAAGAGATAATGTATCCAACCTTATCTTAACTTATCGGTTTTGGAAGAAAGCAAAGGAAGTCCAAATCATCATGGAACATCTGGTCAAAGTTTTGAAATTGGTTGATCAAGATAAAAAGCCCACACTATCAATCATTTATGAAGCAATGAATAGAGCTAAACTAGCTGTAAAGGCATTGGTGAAACATTGGGAAAGGTATTGGGAAGTCATTGACATAAGGTGACGTAATTGCATATTTGTAATGCTGCGTAATACAAATTCCTTATACAATTATTATTATCTTATTTAAAGGCAAAGTATTATAAACTAATATTTTTTTTTTTACTTCTGTCAGCATATTTTTTAAATCCAATGTTTCAATATTCAAAACAATTCTCCCATAATCCGGAAGTTAAAATTGGACTAAAGGAGGTTATCAAGATATTGGAGCCAAATTTGGATAGGCAGACAAAAGCTATGAACGAGGTATAACAATAACTTGTGTTATTTTTATAATATATTTTAGGCTTATAATGCATTAATAAAGTAAAGAAATACAATGTAGGTGAAATTATTTGTTGAAGACCAAGGAGAATTTGGAAGTGCACTAACCAGAAAAGCAATAAATCACTCTCTTCCAGGTATTCACTATATTTATTTATTTTTTAAATAAAAATTGCCATCATTTTCTATTAAATATATATTTGTGCCTTATATGTTTTTTTTAATCAATCTTTAATAGTGGAATGTCACGCAGGTGATGAAAGTCCACATCTTCAAAAGATTGTTGTCAAAGTTCTAAGTCAAACATGTTTCATCCGGGCTGTGGTTAGGCGCACATGGTCATTGATTCACACAAAGTTGCACAATCGTTTGGCAATGAAAAAGTTGCATAAGTTAGTTTATGTCCATTACAATGTACGACTTCAAGTTAAGAATTTGATGCAAGAATGAAGCAATGAAGATTTATACAATCCAATTGACGTGAATCATATTTTTAATGACGATGATATATTAGATGAGTGGATACGAGAAGGAGAAGAACCTATTTTATCATATGATAATTTGGATTGGCTGGATCAAGATCTTCCCTCAAGAGAAAGTAGAGCAACAGGTCGGCGGATGAGAACAAATTATGTACAGTGTTTAGCTGATTTGTTGAAGAAAGACATTATCTTCTGAAGGTAAGGCTCAATAGTTTTGTTTCTAAATACTAGTAGTGATGATGGTGACGAGAGCCAATAGAGGGTAGCAACATTGGTGTGGTGATCGTGAAGATAGTGAAGACATCATGGGGACAATGGATGGTGGCATTGAGCAGCGTGCTTATGGATAAGGGTTATGTTGAATCAAGCGATCATATACAATAGTAACAGAAACAATTATTACGTTACACAAGAGTACCATCACGGATATAAATGGGAACAACGAAGCATCGAAAGATCGACTTACATTTCCTAGTATTACGACCATTCCGGTGAGGTACGATTATAGATCTAATTGTAACCGTGAGTTGATGAGCACTCCCAATCCTTAGCTCTAGGATCGTACCATTTCAGAGAGCGAATGTGATCCTATCATAACTTTAAGTAGTGATAATTCTTTCAATGTTGCGGGGTAAGGATTTTGACTCAATATTCAACCGTTGAACACGGTTAGTGGTTTCTGCGGCGACCAATCTTCGATAGTAATAGCGCCGCGATCGGCGCTGACACACAAGACGGCTGTTCAGCAATTTCTCCAAGGTCATTTATTTTCAATTATGGATCATCAACCCAATCATCTCTCAAACAATACATTCAAGTGATGAACAATTTTTTTCAACCACATTCTCATTATGCAAAATTATCGCCCTGATTTGTATGCTTGTCGAGGACAATTTGTTACTTTATGATTTTGAGCCCTCACATTCAACATCATAGTATTGATTGATAGATTTGGTAACATTTTGTTAAAAAGTTGTTATGCTTGATAATACTTTGTTATATTAGTATATATATCTTTCATCGAATGCTTCACTAACTATTTAAATAATATGAAATATAAAAAAAATTGTTTTATTAAATTTTTAGCTTCCTTAATTATATATATATATTTAATAATTTATATAATATTTTAATAATTTTTAAATATTTAAATCATCTTATTTTGTGTATCGGTCGATATGCGATCGATACGTCTCGAGATCATCCGAATCGACGATCGATATCACGACTTTGAACCATGATTACCTGAGACAAATGACGAAAAAACCAACCAACCGCGACCGGATGGTCCCAATGATTCACATTAGAAGGTCTTAAAATTCCGAGCCGTCGAATCACATGTCCCATTATTTCCTTTCCTACTTCCGATCATTTTATAGTTTGATCTTGTTTCTTATTTGATCCGATGTTATTGATTCTTTCGTTATTATGGAAAATTCTCAGGAAAAGACAAAGTTAGGACATGTGAGGGTGAAATAGAGCTGAGAGATTTTGTCTCTTCATTTTTATTTATTTTTCGACCATTTTTGGGATGCTGGTGTGGCAGCCACACCATGTGCTCATGTAAGGGACGAGCAATGGGGCGATTGATCCACAATTACGGCGTGGTAGTTCATATTTCGTGGATTGTGTTAATAATATGTATTCTATTAATCTAAAACGGATAAAAAATAATAAATTCAAATATGATGTAATTAGTAATTGACTAATTGAGTAACATGAGACATCTTTTATTAATCTAGTATTAAATGGGTTAATTTAAGTTTATTATTAATTAGCATAATAATTAAATGAAGTGATATAAGTCACATTTGTGTTATATGAATTGACTCAAACATAATCATAGTAAATGGGTTATGCATATTAATACGAAATTAACACAAGGATGATTGTAGATCATTTAAACTTATAAAAACCATATCAAGTTCATGTCGTCTTCGAGTCAATGTCAAATCTTGCAAGGCCTATCCACAATGATCACAGCCAGGTAAGGCCGAGGTTAATTTATTGGAAATGACGAGTGGAATGACATATTTACACACCCAGAATTATTATATCCTCTGAGCAGCCACAACAGTTCCATTTTTTTTTGTTTGGGAATGGAAAAGCCGCCTCAACCGCCTCAATCGCACCTCTGCAATCATTTGAATGCCATTAAAAAAAGTGCATGCAAGGGACCATTTCATGGATATTAAACCCAATGCAAGCCCCCCCCAACCAACACCACAGCAGCACAGCTTCACCTTCTGCTTTTCTCCTTTTTCTATCTCTTCACTTGATTTTGAGGTCTAAGAAGATGGAGGGAAGAACTGTTGTTGGTTGGGCTGCTAGGGATGCTTCCGGGATCCTCTCTCCTTACACATTCACTCTCAGGTTTCTCTCTGTCCTTTTAAGTTTTAATCTCCCAGCTGCTCTCATCCTCACTGATGGCTGATCTTTGAATGTAAATTACATATGAACAGGAAAACAGGTCCTGAAGACGTTGTGATCAAGGTGCTCTACTGTGGAATGGACCACACGGATCTTCATCAGATGAGGGATGAACTTCACCTTACTAATTATCCTCTGGTTCCAGGGTCTGCACCTTTTTCTTTATCCCTCCCTCATTTTGTTAACATCTTCCTGCATTAAAATCATACAAAAGTAAAACCATAATATTATACATATAAGCTTATACTAACTTATTCTCATTTGATTCTTTGCCGGAATTGTAAGGCATGAAGTGGTCGGGGAAGTTTTGGAGTTGGGTTCAGAAGTAAAGAAATACATTGTTGGGGACATGGTAGGAGTCGGATGCATAGTTGGGTCTTGTGGGAGTTGCATCAGTTGTAATTCCAACAAAGAGCAATACTGCAATAACAGAATCTTGACCTACAATGGCATCTACAAAGATGGAAGACCAACTCAAGGAGGCTTCTCTTCTCACATGGTGGTTCATCAAAAGTAAGCACAAAAACACTGGCCACACAAACCAGCCTTCCCACCTCCTACCTGTTTTCACAAGTCACCTAATACCTAGCTAATCAAGTAATCAACACAAAATAAATGCAGGTTTGTTGTGAGTATTCCAGAAACTCTATCACCAGAGCAAGCGGCGCCACTGCTGTGTGCCGGGGTGACAGCTTTCAGTCCCTTGAGACAGTTCATGGGATCTGGTAAGGTTCTGAATGCAGGAATTCTGGGTTTAGGGGGAGTTGGTCATCTGGGTGTTAAAATAGCAAAGGCAATGGGGCATCATGTGACTGTGATCAGCACTTCTGATAAGAAAAGAGAGGAGGCTTTGCAGCACTTGGGAGCAGATGCCTTCCTGGTGAGCTCTAACGCAACCCAGATGGAAGAAGCTGCATACACTCTGGACTATATTCTTGACACCGTGCCGGCTTTCCACCCATTGCAGTCCTATATTTCACTTCTAAATTTTGATGGGAAGCTACTCTTGATTGGGGCATCTCCAAAACTATTGGAATTCAATGCAACCGAGTTAAATATAGGTGCCCAATTTCAAAATTTTGTTGCGAAACTGATACGTTATTCTGCATTATAAGCTACTAATTTTCATACAAACAATTTGTTGCTAATTCAGGGAAGAAGACTATTAGTGGAAGTTTCATTGGAAGCATGGAAGAGACACAAGAAATATTAGACTTCTGGGCTGAGAAGAATTTGACTTCGATGGTAGAGGTAGTGAAGATGGACTATGTCAACAAGGCATTTGAAAGAATGGAAAGGAACGATGTCAGGTATCGATTTGTGGTGGATGTAGCTGGTAGCGACCTTGAATGATTACTCCCTCATCTAGTACAATAAATTGGGAGAATTATGTAAGGGGAAATAAATTAAATATTAAGAACTTTGAAGTGGTTTTCAAATGAAGTGATTTGTGGCCTGTGGGGAATATAATTCCCCTTTTATGAATTAAAATAATAATTTCGTTAATGTTCTACCTAATATCCTCCACCGAATTCGTTGACCTCACATTTAAAGAAAGACCGAGTTACCAATAGGGCTATTCCACGAATCCTACACCCCCTTTAATTTCTTTTTCCTCCTTAAGAAAGCCAACCAACTCATTCCACTGTAAACCGGTACAAACAACATTTCTTTCTTAATTTTGGGTTTTATTCTTACAGGTTCCATTGCTTTACAACCATAAAAAACGAAAGGAATAAAGTCAAAATAAAAATAAGAAACAAAGGACACATGTCAAAGCTCACATTGATTAGGGAGGGAAGTTCCTCACAGTACATAATTATGTGTACTGTTAACCAAGTAAACCTGTTTTAAGAGTCATAAGAACCTCTTGCTCAAATAATATCTACATGATTAGTGACGAACAATATCTACATGGTTGAATGATGATCGTTACAACACAAACTAAAAACCGACCTCATTGGTACATGTTATTTACTCCACAGTGGTATGCCAACAATGATAACACACCATAAGGGGTCGTATCTTAGGAGAAAATCAAACAAAAAGGCATGCAAAGACGAGAAAGGATAGAATAAGATGCAAATGGATCCAAACGAGTTGGAGAAAAAAAATGATAAAAAACATTTACCTGTCTATACATCCATCCATCTATATATATTTATGCAAATGGATCCAATTTCAATAGAAATATGTAGGTGGATGAAGCTATGTACAAACGGCGAAATCTATTATGTAGCTATGTACAAAAGGATGAAGCTAGCTAGCTTATAATGTAATAAATCAAGCCATGTACAAAAGGCAAAACCTATTATGTAATATAGATGCCAGTCACAAAACGATATCAATATTTGAATTCAAGCTACAATGTCAACATGTCTAAGGAATCTTATCAATGCATAAAACAGAACATACAATTGCTTGTCTAAGGTTACAAGTAAAGCTCGTTGGCGACCCCAAATACCTCCATTAATGGCACAGAAGAAGCTCCTACAGAATGTCTCACCAACCAAAAAAGAAAAAAAGAAAAGAAAAAAGGAAGAGGATAGGGGAAAAAATAGCATAAGAACAAAAAGTTGTTTGATCTTTCAAGATTGTTACAGCAGAATCAGACATGATAAAATTCATGATATACTATGGCAGGACCTTCACGATGTGATCATAGAGCAGCTAGTGCTACTGGTTCAATCAGCCTTTTCCCCTACCACTTCCTTCAGAGGGTTTAGTGCCCTCATATGCAGAAAGGAAGAAAGTACTCTGGTTTTTCTGCAAAAACCTGCGTGACATGCATAAATATTTCATGAAGCATCATAATCATGACATCATTGCCCCATATGAAAATGAGATAATTCAATTTGACTAGCACCAGGAGAGACAATTCCAAAGAACACGTTTTTTTTTTTTTTGAAACAATTCCAAAGAACGTGTTACTAATAGGAAAGATACAAAAACAAAAAATGGAATGACAAATAGTAAGCAACTTATTCAACTATAAATATTAAAAAAACAAAAACAAAAAGAGATAATCCTCATTCTCGTGATGCGCAAAAGTGCTCCAACAAAAAAAAAAAATCTGCATCAACTTTAGGTGAAGCAAGCCAGATCTTCTGTCAACCTGTATTTACTTAAATTCACTTAAAAAGCCCTTATAGCCCTCCAAACCCAGCAACCAGAAAAGAAAGGAAAAAAAACAGACACCAAATCAAACCAAAACTAAATATTTACAGATAGATCAGGATTTATATGAGTGCTTCTCAACTTAATCTTTCTTGTTCAAACAAGGAAAAAGCTACCAGGAACCTCATCCATAACCAACTTGTAAGCGGCAAACTTGATTAATCAGGTTCACGAGCAGCTTCAAGGCAAAATAGCTATTCATGACCATTTGAAGGGTCACTAACGGAATAGTAGATATTTCCTTTCATTGTTGTTCTTATTACTTATTGTTTTCTGTATGTGTTATTGTTTCTTCCTGATTTTTTACTTTAGTTAACCTTTAATGGAAACTGGGAAAAAACTCATTTAAATAAAGAATTGAGTTTATACTTGAGGAAGTCAATGAATTTCTGCTGCATGGCAATCCAAGTCTCCTCTTCAATGTTCACACATGCTAACAACTCAGGCAACTTAACTGCAAACAACGAAAAGATTTAAACAGTAAGCTCTTAAGGTTAGAATAGTACAATAAAAAAGATCATCAGTCTTTCATTTGTCCTTCTAAACAAAAACTATGCTGTATAAGTTAACATGGGTTCCAGTAGTGATCAACTCAACAGCTTGATATCAAGAAAGAATAATATAAATAAATATAAAAATTAAGTGGTTCAATCAATCAAATTAGCATTTCATGGAATAAGCCTTCTTCTACAGAACTCCATGCAAACTAGAAAGCTTTAGCAATTCTAGAGGAGCATACCAAAGAGGCGCAGCAGATGCTCTGCACCATATATAGTTGATGGAGAATTAGAGCGTTGTGCATGGGGTTGAGTTGCTTCTTGAAATTGTTGACGCTCTTTTTTATATAAAAGCATCATTGGCAATGCTCTGTCAAAGTAAGATCGTAGCCCGTTCAGTATTTCTGCAACATTATTAGTCATCCTGTATCCAAACAACAAAACAACCATTATAAAGAGAAGAGTAAAGGCATCACTTCAAGAAATATGCAAGATGGGACTTTCAAAAAAGTCTAATTTTCACAGAACTTGGTTTTGGATCAACTCACAATAACATAATGTCATAAGACCTGCATTATCTGAAGGAAGGATGCCAATGCATCCATTAGCATCCATGTGTGTAGAAAGAGAGAGACAACTATGCACAAAATTTTACATAAAGATAATACATGCACCTAAGTACATACTGCATACATGGATGTATTTTGTTTTTCCTTTTTCTTTGACGGGTAGATTCTCATGCTGTGTTTTTAAAGCAATCTACAGAAGCTATTGCCTCTTTGAAGTCCAGTTAAATATAGCATGATGAATATTCCAAGATTGCAAAGTATCTTGTTTTTGGTACTCAATTAATAAAAATAAATAACTGAAAGACAACAGTAGCCACTCTCAGAATGCAATGAAATTTGATAACCAAACTCAGATCCCAGATGTTTTCCCTATTTTTTTTCCTTATTTTTTTCACCATCTACACCCTTCCTGTAGCTAATAAAGATTACCAACTAGTTCCCAAAGCTAGATGTGTCATTGTGGTTCAATTCATTGCAGAACAGGGTGCTCACCAATATAATTTTTTTTAAAAAGGTAGCAAAACCTAACATAAAGTCAGGGAGAGATCTGGAAAAACACATTACCAATCCTTTGAATGCTCATTATGCTCTCAATCAGGTCTTGTAGCAAGAGAACTAGGCTTCACTAAAAGTATCAATCAAGCCATACTTCCACAATTAGCTTGAATATCTCAAAGATTCAATCTTGTGTTAGACTACAAATTAAGGAGTCTAATTTGATTCTGTCCTAAATTGATATTATTTTAATTGCACCATCCTCCTGCTTCATATGGGTATCATGCAGACTCAACGAGTTTATAGATGATGTCCCACATTTTCTTTCTTTCTTTCTTTTTTTCAATTGGATTTGAAATCGGTGTATTCTCCTCTATACTTCAGTATAGATGCAGTATCAATGTAACTTCACAAAGCAGATGAGGACACAAGGATTTCTTGTGAACCCCCACATGCACTGTAGCAAACAAAACCTTCTCAGCTCTCCACAGAGAATGAGAGAGTGACACCCTCAAATTGCAAGACATTTCATGGATAAGGCCAAAACTGTTAGTTTCAAACGAAGGTAAACCATTCTAATACCAGTAAACTAGCATAAGAGTAACCTTGAAATTGAAAACTTCTAATAAAGGATCAGTCACCCCTTTTGAGCATGTTCTACATAAAGAACCTAGTTTTTGTCATACACGAATATTGGATGTAGATCAGTGGGCCAAGAGTAGAACTAGGTTGAGAACGAGATGATATGGCTTAAATTTGAAAAAGACATCCCAACACAATACTAAAAAATGTGTAAATTAATAAATATCCATAAATCATTAAATCATTAAATCATTAAATCATTAAAAAAAAAAAAAGAAACGAAAATTATTTGCTTTAAGTCTTCTTTCTTTGGCAAATACACACACACACAAAACTCTCTCTTCTCTTTCCTCTCTCTCTCTCTACAAAATTTCAAATGCAAGATGAACATTGTTTGCTCGAAATTCTTTCCCATGGCAAACAGAACGACCACATAAAGGTGCACACACCTCACACACACTGTTATACAACTGGAACTGGAGTCTCACAAGGGATTTAGTGATTCCGCAAAATTTCAAATGAAGATAAACACTGTTTATTTAAATTTGGCAAATAAAACACACGCAGACCACAACAACACCTCCCTTCCTCTTTATCCCAAGCACAAATTTTGAACACATCTTTCCCCGTCTAGCTCTTTCTCTCTCACAAACACAGCAGAAAAAATTCAAATGGAAGATGAACACTGTTTGCTCAAATTTCCTTTTTCTTTGAGAAATGGAACAACCAATTTAAAAAATACAAATGAAGATTGTCTTTCCATTTCATTTTTTTAATAGATAAACAGAAAGATATATTAATGAGGGCTGCCAAAAGAGAAACCCTTTGTATTCAAAGCATATACTCCAACCAACAACAAATATTACCAAAATCCAAAGATTAAAAAAAAAAAAGAAAAGAAAAAAGAACGAATTAAGCCATCCCACCATCACCAAGGGGCCAACCAAGCTAGAAAATTTAAAAGAGTTAAAGGAGCATCATCTATAGACCCCTTTGCTTCTGACAAAAAAGAAACCAAAGAAACAAACAAAAGAGCTTTTTACACTTTGGACTGAAAGCTCTTTCCCATCAAAGGTTGCTCTATTTCTTGTCTTCCAAATAATCCAAAATATACATAAAGAGCCTGTTCTCCAGATCATGTGATGACAGAATTTTCATTCCTTTAGAAAAAAAATTTCACTATTTACTTTGGTTTCTAAGGGAAAGAGATTTGTTTATGGTTCATTGGGTGGGTGCATGTGTCTCCACCGTGGATCTTAAATTAAAAAAGAGAGAGAGAGAGAACAAAATGCAATTTCACTGAAGGTTTAGTGCTCAAAATCTAATATTTTTTTATTTGCTCAAAAAAGAGCAACCTGATAAACTTCCCGTTCCCCACACTTATGTGAGGAGAGGCAGAGGTGAGGGGAAAAGTAGTCTTTTGCCACAGCAAGCTGACTTGGAGGGAGGGAATGTGACTCAGCAGACAGAGAAGATGCTCTAGTACTCCTATTGGTCAGCCAGAGAAGTTGGTGAGGATTCTAGTTTTGGTGCTGGGAGGATATGGGAAGGGAGGGGGGATCCGTTAGGGGCAATTAATCATTTTGTTGCCACTGCTGGTAGAAGGGCCTTTGCCCTGGGAGAGTTCAGGCCTCTCAAATTGCCTGATTTTTCTCTGTTTTCTCTGTTTTTTTTAATTTCCAATCAATGAAACTACTGCTATTAATTTCAGACACAAGTTCCTGGGATAATTCTTGCTTTCTATTCTCTATTGAGTGTGATTTGTGTGTGAGGTGCTTATCACATGCAAAATCTATTGTTGCTGGAGTAACAGTAACAGATAGTTGTCTCAATTAAATGAATGACAGAGACAACGGCAATTAAAATTCACAATCACAAAACAGGAGGGGTGACAGCCAGCATATTATCTGCCCTGTCAACATCTCCACCCAAATCTAATGGGACCAAATCAGAAAACTTACGAGCCATCCTTCTTTATCCTGTATTCAACGTACTTCATCAATATTCCATCAACATTTGGAACACGGGGAAGTTTAACAAGCTACAAGAAAAGAACAATATAGGAGGATATCAGTTACATTTACTAACAGGTGATTTAAAATGCATGGGTGAAAATGATACAGCAGAATCAATGACAATTTTTTGGAAAAAAATTTATCAATGACAATTTTTTGGAAAAAAATTTATCAATGATTGTGGAACACCAACATGAAAAAGGCTACCAACTAAATACTCGATCAGAACCTTTGTCTGAAAAGCAGTGGTTGTTGAATGTAAACATCACTAAGCAATGGGGTGTAGCAGAAGAATAATCAGAAGGAATTCTAGAAACAAACTGATTGGCAAATGTAGAAGACAAAGAGGGATTCTTATATGTATTCGAATTAGATTTCCTATTGACATTAAAATTAGGGTTTCTATTATCATCAAAATTAACTTTTCTATTTAGTTTCAATTCTTGAGACTTTCATTTAGCAATTCAACTAGAACTGGAATTTTATTTTCTTTAGGAGTAGTATTTTAGTATCAGGTTTCTTGAATTATTATAATAATGCAGGGATTGACTACTATTATTTGAGAAAGATAAAAAAAAAAATTTATGTTCTCTCATCCCCACCCCACCCGAAATTTCTTATATTCCCCCATCTAATTTTTGTTTTTTGCTCATCTAGTTCTTTCTTCTCTTCTTATCTAAATCCCCTTTTTACTACAACTTCCATTGTATACACAAAGTGCATCTGCTCTCCTAGATCACAAACCAGTCAGAATCCTACAGCTTAATAAGATATAAGAAAACTATGAGCACATGAAGAAACAGAAAGAAAATGGTAGTGATTGCTGAACATTATGATAGGGTATTTCTGACAAAGAAAAATGATTAGGTAGCACCAATGAAATGGACTAAAATTAAAGGAAATATGTCAAACTGATTGAAACTGGAAAGGTAAGAGTTGTCCTCAGTGTCCAAAAAGCAATTATACGATTGCTGGGTTCTATAAGGAAATATTGATCATGAACAACAAAATGTCTAAGATTGATGAGTACAATAGCTAATCCCAAATAATTAGCAAATGGTCCTTGAATTGGAGAAAAGAATGTTAGCATTTAAGTTTCTTTGACACAATTCCATGGAAACAATCAAATAGTAAACATAGAGCAGTTACTTTACCATGATGTTTAGATTCACTCCATTCCAATTAAAAATATTTTCAAGCATCATTGAATCCCGGTTGTGTGCCACACACACACACAGATTCTAAACTCAAATATAAGTACCTTATCCTGCTGAGTAACAAAATCCCAATCATCAACAAGTTGCTTCTTCAGTGTAGCTGGAATTGGGATCTTGACAAGCTTCTCTGCTGATGCATTGTCCTTCTAACATATACAAAACCAAACTTAGCCCATATCTATCAAAATCAACCCTGGTTAACAGCCCTAAAAAAATGAAGAATAATATTGAACAGTTTCTGAATGAACTGTAAGCAAATGTTTGATATGTATGTGTATCAGCATATCCCACCACAACCAAAGAATAGTCAAGTAACAAATAAATAAACCAATTTATTAAACAAAGAAAAATTCAATCTCCAGCAGGGGAACTGCTTGGGAAGAGGAAACAAAACTGTAAGAAATATATGCATGAAGAGCAGGTGATGTGCTCAAACATGGATGAATGGTGCCAGCCACTGTTCACTAAAACCAAAAGACCAAGAAGAGGTTCCTTTTAAGCCAAAGCACCAGTTTGCAGAAAAAAAACATTTGAATGCCACTCATAACCCATTCATAACAATTACCAAGACATAATTACATAACGAAAAGGAGGACTCAAAATGCAATAATTTAATATCAGGCAGGTTGAAAATTCGACAGAACTTGTACATGGTGGATGGATATCTTGTCATTCTTGACCTTTTTAGTTCATAGAAAAATCTATTGGATGTGTATAAATAGATAAATAAATAAATAACAATAAATATATATATATATATATATATATAGCATATATATATATATATATATATATATATATATATATATATATATATATATATATATATATATATATATATATATATATATATATAGTATGCGAGTGTAAGTGAAAGAAAAAACTAAGTCAGAGGCAGTCAATCTCATCCTATATGCATAAATAGGCACACCAATGCATATGTGCATAGCCTGTTAAGTTCTCTAATTGAGGACACCAAATATTAAATGAAGCATCAAACATCTGATTAAATATTTGGAAATTGCATACCATACAATATATCCAAATTAAAGAGATTTATGGTATTGGTATTGTTTAGAAGTTAATGGAGCAATTATGTTATCAAGACCAAGCTTAAGAATTACACTTGTAACAGATCTTGAATGGCATTACATCTACTCAGCTACCTCACAAATTTGAAGAGCAATGATGCCATCAGAACTAAGCTAAAGACTTATGCAAGTACCGAATGATGCATTCAACTAAATATTATAAAATTTTGCCAAAAGAATTAAAAATATGAACCAGTGAATTTCCAATATCACCAGAAAGCATGTTTACAAGCAGTAATGAACCAAAGCAGACCTCAATGCCAGAGTCACTTTTTCGCCTCTTTCCTCTAGCCACTGCAACAAATTTCAATATTCCAATAAAAGTTAATTTCATAATTTATAAGATATATTTTCAAGAACAAACTGATGAAAGACCATTAATAAATAACAAATAGGTTTTGCAACCACAAAACTCAGATTCTCATATATTTAAACATAGATTGGATGACAAGGTGGCTCACTAATGAAAATCAATGTTGCCATACAATGTAGTGTAGGAAGACACGTGATAGAAGAAAATAGATAAGGACAAAAGGGAGCCTGAGCATGCCAAGATAGATACATTTTATCACGCAGTCAACACTTAAAGCAATTGATTTGAGAGCTTCGGAAGGTCAAAGGGTGAGGTAGGTGATAAGACTTCCTCATGCATAAGCATAGCTGTGGCAGTGCAGTATGTAACCCAGCACTTGGTTGACCTGGTTGAATGGAATGCTAATATTTTTGGGGCAAAGAAGGATCAACAACCAAGACATGGGACAGGCATTGCTTCTCCACTTCTCTTTGGGCTTCTTTAATTGAAGGAGTTTGTCAGCCTTTTAGTACTGCTTCTTTCATGGATAGGACCACTTTCTCAGGGAACCAGAGAAAATAAGTAATTACTAGCCTGTTGATTCCCCAATAATATCCAGTATACAGCCACAAAGCCTCGACCAAACAGCTTCCCAGACCACCGAACCCC
The DNA here is from genome assembly GCA_016808115.1 of Tetrastigma voinierianum. Lineage (NCBI taxonomy): Eukaryota > Viridiplantae > Streptophyta > Magnoliopsida > Vitales > Vitaceae > Tetrastigma > Tetrastigma voinierianum. Next base: position 605,225 of record JAEQBH010001681.1, read on the forward strand.
ACCCACACACAAAAATAACCTTCAATAGCACACAAGAACCCACATGGTAGGAAAAAAACTGCAGACAAAAAAAGAAGGCAAAAGCACCACAAAAATAAAAAAGAAACATTGATGGCTTGCTGTCAGGTTTGTCACACTTACTATAACATATTTAAGGTAAATATAAGCCAGCAAACTACCTGTATCAACTATTTCCAATCATAAAATTTCTAATGAAATTTGAATTCCAATAACTATCCCACCCTTACTCCAATAAGTAAGTTATGAACACTTCCTTGTTACCTAGTAATACATAAAGGGGTGGAAACATAAAGGGGTGGAAAGCAAATCCTCGGGCTCAAACTCTCTCTCACCTCCCATTGAAACAGAACCTAATCCTTGTCCATCCTGCAGAGGAAGAAATACGACCCTGAAAAGGTTCCTAACCTTTTCTTAACTGTAGAGACCCAAAAGCACCCTCCTCTCCAAAAACCATTCCCTCATTCATTTTTTTTCAAATATCCTCCACGATTTGTAGAATATTAAGATTCCGATTTGCATTTTCTTTTTTCTTTTTTTAATAGGTACCTTTTTCTAACCCTTTTTTTCTTTGAACCTAGAACCTCCCATAAACCCACCCTAATCCTTAACCACTTCAGCTAGGCCTCAGAGGTTGTATTTTCTTATTGTTAGACATGTCTCCACTACAAGGCTACTTTCAGAAACCCAGTTATCCTCTGTAAATCCAGACATCCTGTCACATCTCACACTGGATAAGGGAGAAATTTCTTGGCACTATATAAGTATGGACTACTCTCAACCTAGTAGACGCGTTTTAAAACCATGAGAGCCCTTGGGATCAAAGCAGACAATATCTATATGGTTTGGCCAGACACAAGGCTCAAAGCGAAAGCTTTTTGGATTTTATGACAAGCACAAGGCCCATGATTTTGTCAATTGGTTTTAACACTATATAAGCACATCCTTTAGCAGAATGAGATACCCAAAAATAAAGAGCTCAAATCTGTAGCCATTCAATTAGAAGGAAGAATGTCAGCATTGTGGGAGCAATTACATCACAAGAATGTAAAAGAAAGCCTGGAATTGGTAACAAGGGAAAAGATGATAAAAATAATAATTTTTTTAGCTGTTGATTATGTGTGTGTGTGAGTATATATATATATATAATTATGTTAAAAAATTATATTAATATTTACATTTAAGGCACAGAAGCCGATATGTTGAATACTACATTGAAAATAATCAACTAAAGAAGCATAGGGTTGTATTACATAGTTTAAAAAACAATTTGTGGTGCATTATCATAGTAATTTGATGTATAGCATACAAGAACTTATACACACACAAAAGCATATGCATATAATAGGAAACACCCATAGAGCCTTCCAAGGCATAGAGAGAGTGTACAATGGGCACCTAAAGGATCAATTAAACGAATAGATGGGAAGCCCTTGATAATAACCCAAACAAGCAACAAAGTTGATTGAAGCCATAGGCCACCATCTATAAATGTCTTAGTCTAAGCTCAAAGATTCAAAAAATAAATAAATAAAGGAGTTTTAGCCTCTGGTTGGAAAAAGTCCTCATTTTTATTTCCTTCCAAAATTGTCCAAAACACACATAAGAGAAAATGTTCCCACACCTTTTTATGTTGTTTTACCCATGAGAGAGTTATGACGTCCTAAGAAGGTCTAACAAAAGAGAAAAGTACCATGAGTCATGACGTACCAAAAAGGCCAAAACCCAATTGCGATAGCACCCTTGTCTTTATACAATGATTAGTAATGTGATCAATGCATTCTTCCTAGTTTTGACAGAGGAAACATCTATTTGCTATAGAGGAACCCCTTCTCTGAACGTAAACCAAAGATAAGACCCCTATCATATGGCATCCCAAGTAAAGAAGTCCACCTTTGGTAGCACCAAGGATTTCCTACTAAAACTCGTAGTCCATTGGAAAGGAGATTGGAATTCTTGACACAAACAAAATAGAGGGCTTTAATTGAGAACCTTCCACTGCTTTGACTCAACCTAGATTGCCTATCTTCTTTATCCCTTGCAATCTTAAAAGGAACCACTCCACATTTTTCACCTCCAAAAATTGCAAGCAAGGTTGAAAATGTCATGAAATTTCGTGTTTCAGCATGTATCGAAAGAAATCTAGGTGAGATTTTGGACAAATGAAATTTCTATAAATTTATGCCGATTTCGCGGAAATTTCGGAGTAATTTCAATCACAAGAGAGATATTGGCTACACATGGACGAAATCAAACCATCCATAAAATTTTCAATGAAATTCTAGAGAAATTTGAGAGAAATTTTGGCAATAGAAAGGGAAATCTACCTAGTTGTAGAATATTTCGTGGAATTTTAAAGATATTTAGGAAAATATTTTGGCAACAGAATGAGGAAGAAAAAACCAATGGGGGTTTTTGCAACAAAAACAACAAGAGGACAAAGGGGACCAGGGGGTTTTGGGGAAGAGAAAAAGGAAGAATGTTTGGCATTGACGACGAAAAGAAAAAGAGGAGGGGGCATCGACGATAGAAAGCAGAAGAAGGTTTAGTGTCATCGACAAAAAGAGAAAAGAGGAAGACAAAGAAAAGGGCAAAAAGGTCTAAAAAGAAAAAATCGAACGTGGGTGGGATATTTTTATGGATGAAGTTGAAAAAATGATGTACTATATTGAACCACTTATTCTTACTAATAATCAAAGCCTATATTTAGTAAAATATCTGTGCACATGCCTGTTCTTCACGTAATCCAACAGCTAAGGTTGCACTTTATTGATTCGACGTCCCGAATCACGTTCGTGTCTTTTAACGAGAGTTTGACAATCAAATTTCTAATCCTATATACATATATGAAGACATAGAAGGGGGCAAAAAAAGTTAAAAAAGAAAAAAATTGAACATGGGTGGGTTATTTTTATGGATGAAGTTGAAAAAATTATTTACCATTGAACCACTTATTCTTACTGTAATCAGAGATAATTGAAGGCAAATTTGTATCTTTCATTGATCACAAACCACATATTTATAAACAAGACAATCTCAAACCAAATAGGAAAGAATATGAAGTTTCCTAACTCTACATGAATGCAAGTTTCCTTTGTCCAACAAATTTCTAATTTTACAATACTATAACCTCACGCCGAGTTGGAGCGTAGATGTTGATCGTATCGACATTCTGAATAATAACGATCGCTCAAGGTTTTGTGAAATATCTCCTAACTGTTCTCCAATCTTTACGTATCATGTAGAAATCAACCCCAATTTGATCTTCTCACAGACAAAATGACAATTTATCTCAATATGTTTGGTCCGTTCATGAAAAACTGGGTTAGAAGTTATATGCATGGCAACTTGGTTATCACACCATAGCTTTGTTGGTACTGAAGTTTCGATGCCCACTTTCATCAATAACTGACGTATCCATATGATCTATCACAGTTATTATTATGGCTTCGATACTCTAACTTCACATAGGCCAAGTGAGGCGACCTTTGCTTCTTACTTTTCCATGAGATCATATGTCCTTCAAAAAAGACACAATATTCTAAGGTGGATCTCCTGTCTTCCTTAGATCACTGCTAGTTCTTGTCACGAAAAGCACTCAATTTTGGTATGTCGAGTACCTCTCTTTATCGATATTATCTGAGGGCTTCTTTCAAGTAGCATAGGATATGCTCCACAGGTTAACTTGATGACTAAGCGTAGGGGATGGCTATACCAACTTCAAACTTCTTGAGATAAACAATGTTGAAGCGAGGATTCTTATAAGATAATTTAATTTCGTAGGTCATACATGTGCATCTCTCAAGGTCGTCAAATAGGTCTCCTTCCTTAGTGATTTGCACATTATGAAGTATAGGACCCACGGTTGAGCACCTCCTTTCGTCGAGCACATATTTCCGTTGAGATAACAATTTTCTTGCCCTCATTGCTTTAGCACCCGAAATACTTTAACATTCCCTAAATCCTTTGTGTGAAATATTCTGAAAAAGGATTTAGAGATAATATGCAACTGGTCGGCAGGTGATGTGATATCGTCATCACATTCTGGAGTAGAATAATATCATAACTGGAATTTTTATAGAAGACAGTGGTCAGACTTACTCTTCTACATGCCAAATGTCTCAACCGTCTGACTGAATTTGTCAAACCAAGCACGGGGACTCTGTTTCAAACCATACAGAGATTTCCGAAGACCTTGCGCTACTATCTACTGAGCAACAATACGGAGGGTTATTGATATGAAAGCTTCTTCTGAAGATCTCCATGTAGAAAAACATTCTTGATATCAAGCATGCAAGTCCCAATCATAAGAAGCTGACAAAGAAAAACAAAAGCGAGACGAACAATGTCAACAACGGCGGGAGAAAAGTATCCCAGGAATAATCAACGCCATAAGTCTAAGCATAATATACTTGTCGAGCAAGCCTTCAATCTAGCAAGCCCGACCCACTCGAGATTAAATTTCTTTGTAAACACCGTAACAACAAATGCCTTCTTTCCAGTAGATAAAGGCACCAAGTCTCATGTACCATTGTCATCTAAAGTCTGCATTTCATCCACTATAGCACTAAGCCAACCAGGGTGAGATAAATCTTCACAAACGGTGTTAGGAAGAGAGATAGAATCAAGGGATGCAATAAAGGAACAAGAAAAAGACGACAAATGGTTATTGGAAACAAACGAAGAGATTGGGTGAGCACACTAACGTTTACCATTACAGAATGTAATGGAAAGTTCATCATTCTGAACTGGATCTAATGACGAAGTAGCCGATGTTGGACTAGAGACTAGAGGGTTTTGGCATCGAGAATATACCTGAGTAATGGGAGGTTTAACAGGAACGAGAGCTGAAATAGGAGCCTGTGGAGCCTGTGGAGCCTGTGGAGCCAGTGAGGCAATAGTGTACACTAATAAATCATCATCCTCCCCCTAACTAATAAACACGAAGTAACATCGAAGAGTAGGACAAAAACACATATACCCTTTTTAAACACAAGAACATCCCACAAAGATATACTTTAAGGACTTCAGATCAAGTTTAGAGACTTAAGGACGGGCATCTCTAACAAAGCATGTGCATCCAAATACCTTGGGATCAATAGGGAACAACGAATTATTTGGAAGCAACAGGTGGTAAGGAGTAGCCCAATTAAGAACAGACGAGGGGCATCCTATTAATAAAAAAAATGTTATGAAGACTACATCGGCCCAAAAATGTTTAAGGACATTCATCTGGAACAAAAGGGCTTGGGCAGTCTCAAGAAGATGTCTATTCTTTCTCTTTATGTACATTGTAATCAGAGATAATTTAAGGAAAAAAGTTATAAATGAACAAATGAACATTGAGACAAATTTCCTTTGCAAATGGAGTTGCAAAGGAACATTTTTCAAAAGCATTGAGACAAAATGAACATTAAGACATTGAGAGCCACCAAATGAACATTTTTCAAAAGCATCATCAAATGATCAACACCAATATTAAAAACCTACTAAGAAAGAGAAAAAAGTATTACCCTTATCCTAAAAAGGGTAAGGCTACTAAGATGTATCACCATTAAATCATTTCTTCTACCTTGAATACGCTATCAAATCACTATGATTTGCATCAATATCATCACTTTTAGCAAGTTTTGTTAGTATAGAGCCCTTAAAAACATATGAAATGACGTGACAAATTTGAATTTATTATTTATTCAATATAATTGAAAGATCACTTTTAAGTTTTATCTATCATATTCCATGTATTACACAATTAAGCTTTTAGCTTAACATCTTTTGTGTTGTGCATGACATATGAGTATTAGTAGGAGTTGCATGAAGGAGTTAATTCATAGGCTCCTTGCAAATGATGATTTATTCATAGCCAGTTCATTAACTTAGACAATCGATTTGAAGCTGTAACGTATCACCTCCTAATCAAAGAAGTGACTAGCCTTTAACCATTGGAATGAATTTCTCATGGTTAGTGTGCTAGTAAGTATAGTTACACATTGGATATAACCTACGGTGAGGTAGATGTAAGCCTATCAGGTGGTCATGATTTCACAGAGCTAAAACACTACACGTTCCCTTAACCTTAAGAAAATCTTAAGTTTGTGTCAAAGTTTGCAGTGGATTTGACCTACAGATGAAACACTCAAGATGTCATTGTTAATGTAGAACAATAGCAACAGATACTCCAAATAGAGGCACTATAATATCTCATGAGGTTTGAAACAACTTGCCCCCTTCCTAGGTGATCTTAAGGAAGTATTTTCAAGAAAAATATGATGTTAATGGTTCCTTAGGTGAAATTTGACATATACTCTTAGTGAACATAACATACAAATCCAAAGACGTTAACAGATAAGGAAATAAACAACAATCTAGACATGAAGAGACAGAGGAGCTCGAAATAGCAAAGGGGCTTTACGACAAACTTTGAGGAAATGAAATAGAAGACAAACAAAGAAGACCGAAAGATATGTTGGAAATAATGAAATACATGGCACAAAGTAATAAAATAGGATCTGAGTACTTGAATGAATGTCTTCCTAACAAATAATAGGAAGACCAACATCAATATCAAACACTTCAGATGAAGGACCAAGATTATTACCTGAAGGACAAAGCTCTTGAGATACAACATCACTAGGTCCTTTCTTTTGCCTTGAATAGACTTTTAAGTCTCTTTCATTGGTGTCAATATCACCACTTTTAACAAGTGTACCTTTACTAGGATAAGCACTACCATCTGAAACAATAAGAATGGGAACAGGGAAAGATGGAGTTAAAGACTCCCCTTCACAATAGCTCCTCTTGAGAAGGAGTCATTCGAGAAGATAAAAAATGGAAAATGCTCATAAAAGGTAACATCCATGGAGATGAATGGTCATCCTCTAAGAGGAAAATAACAATGAAATCTTTTTTGTCCAAAAAAGTAGCTTGAGTATACACGTTTCAAAGCTTTATGCTAGCCCTTTTGTGATTAAAACGAGGAATATTACCATAAAATGCACACCCAAACACCTTAAAGTATAAAGGATATAGATGGTGATTTGGACATAAAGAGACATAGGAGCCCAAGTTGTAAAAGGCCTCCATAAGACATATCGAGGAATCGAAATAAAGGACATAGAAGATAAGAACACATGATCACTAGGAGATAATGAAGTATATGGCACAAAGTTATAAATAGGGTATTTAGTACATGAATGAATATCGTTCAAAGGAACAATAGGAAGACTAACATCAATATCATAATTTTGTATAATATATCATCAATATCATAATTTAAGAAGGATAATATATCATATCCTTTCTTTCTCCTTGAGAACAATAGTAATTTTGTATCACTTATATCAATATCATAATTTTAAATAGATGTTTCTCTAATAGGATAAGCATTAGTATTGCGACATTAAGAAAGGGAAGAGAAAATACGGAATCAAAGATTCCTCTTTACCATAACTCTTTTCTTGAAGAGTAGTCCTTTGAGCAGAGTTACAAAGAAACATGCTCAAAAGAGGTAATATCCATGGAGGTGCATGCTCATCTACCGCAAGTATGACAATATCCTTTTGGGGAAGAAAAGCAACCTAAGAACTCACATTTTAAAGCTTCTATTACAAGTATGGGATTAGACTAAGGAATATACACATAAGACACATGCCCAAACATGAGGAAAAATTCGGCTTTAGGGATGGGCAATGACACATTCTTAGGGTCTCTAGTTCAAGTTTTGAAGCTTTGGGGAAAATCCAGATGAATCGAAGACTCAAATGCATGATCGGACGAAGAGGAGTAGCCTGGGAGAAGAAACTAGGACAATTTTGACAGCACAAAGAGCAATGTGAAAATTTCGCACTGGACACCTGAAATGCGAAATTTTTGCACTGCAATTTAGCACTGGAGGACCTGCAAAGCAAAATCGCTCTAATGGGCTTTTTCTTCTAATCTTTTTTATTTTCTTTTCTTTTTAGACCTTTTTATGAGTTGTAAAGGTCGTGGATCCTAGTAACATGACCTAATTGCCCCCAAGATGCAAATTAACATCTATAAATAGGTTTAGGATGGATCAAACAGGATATGCAACCAGAGATTGGAGATTTGTAGCTTTTGGCAATCTTTCAATAATGTTTTCTTCCATTCGGTTTCCACCTATTCTATGGAGTGTTTAATCCAGAGAATAAGTGAGTAAACCTCTTTTCTTAGGGTAAGGCGAATCTAAGGCACCAACCAAAGGTAATGAAGGGAAATTGAGCTTCACATCTGTTAAAAGTATGATATTCATATTAAACTCAAATCCTATAAGCTTGAGCTTTTAGGAGAGTTGATCGTTTAACAACACCAAAGGTAAAACTTTTTAATTGTATGATCTATCTTAGGTTGTGGTTAGTAAGTTTGGAGATCAGTATTAGAGCATCTTTTGGGGTTGGTAAGACCCTCTAAATGAATTCTTATAGGAGTTTCTCTTCCCAGACCACTTGGTTCAATCAACACTAGGCCAGCTACTAGATACATCAAATTATTATTGCTACATCTATTGTGATCGAAAAGTTGCCTCCTTTTGATTGTTCAAAAGAGTTTGGACGAGATCCTAGGGCTGGATCATTGTGATTGAATTGTTTACCTTACTTTAGTTAATTGAGCTTAATCAAAATCATTAGAAACTAACCTAGGCTTGGCTTGGTGATCAACTTTATGTTGAATCCCTATTTGCATGACCAAGACACCATAGAAATTCCTTAAATTACCCGAGGTAAGTGTGTCCTTAGTGAAACTAGAACCCCAAGGCCTTTTTCATTGATAAAGTTTCGTCTTTTAATTTAATAATCTCTCCTTAACATAAATTGCATTTTCCCATCAAATTGACTACTTTAGGCATAGACTAGGACTTGTCACCAATATATAGAATATCCGTCTCATGGATGACCCTAGACCACTATAATTACAATAGTTTAGGTTAACCTAGTTGGTGTTTGTAGGTTTATAAATTTTTGTGATTTTTCCCTATACACCAATTTAGAGACAAATCAAAACACTACCCGAACTCCCAAAATTTTTTACAACATCCTTCTAACAAATCACTTCATACCCCTAAGAAAACAAAAGAATGATATACCAAATCTTCCAAACACAGGAAGAAAAGTAATCACCCTTACTAAGTTACTATTTCAGCACCACTCAATAAAATCTCCCTCCCCCTGAGTTTCTCGTGGAATGGTTTCATCATTTGTTCCATTGTAGCAATTCTCAGTGTCACTGCCAGCAATCCCAGCATTTCCACCTGCCTGAAACCATCAGAGCCCCTAACTCTTTCAATGATCCAAACTTCAAAATGACCTTTTATCTCATAAATCTCCAACTCAAATGTCAGACTATCCACCAGCAAGAGAGCATAAGAGAACATTACCAGAATAGATCTCTTCATCATAGGCTCCCTCTAAACACCAACAATGTATCGAATCTCTAGAGTTTATGCATCAACATGACTATTTATTTTCCACCTTGAGGGTGTATAAAAAGTAGCATCTATACAGGGGGGTCATACACTGTGCTTTTATACCTTTTAAAAGTAAATACTAGTACAAAGGGAATTGATTTCTCTAGCAAGGAAACCATATATTCTATTCTTTCTCTTCCATCTTTTTGTCCTTTGAAGGATAATAACAAAAACAGTACCTTTACGTGGCTATTCTTCCTTTCCTTGACAATGCTGCTCTGTTTTCTTTTCTTCTCTATAGTAGTATTTTCATTTATGTTATTTCCTCTCTCAAGAGTTTTCTTGTAGACTTCATTTGTACTCAAGTAAGATTGCATCCCTTCCCATGGTTTTAAAAATATGCAACTTCATTTGTGCTAAAATCAGATTGCATCCCATCCAACGGTTTTAAAAAGATGCAAACACGCAAACATGTAAACCAAACAAATTGGCTTTCTTAGTCCTGCATTTTAAGGACAATCACACTGCTTTCATTAATGTAACTAGTAAACCAAGTTTAATCAAAAAATTGAAAGCAAAAAATTCAAAATAACAACTAAAAAATAGGGAACAGAAAAGATATTGGAAAAATTTTAAGGATGAAAAACTATTTGATTAATGAACATTGATATTGAACAAAACCAATCATATGATCAACAACAAGAAGAACAATAATAACAAAGAAGATGATAACAATAGGCATGGTGATAATATTAGTAATAATTGATGATAAATTTATTATTATTATTATTAGTACTATAATTATAAATTAATTAATGGGCAGTAAAATTATTCAAAACTTAAAGAAAAAAAAAAGAAAGGAGAAAAGGGAACACCGTAGCTCTTGAGATCCTCCTTCTCCACTTTTGCATCTGAAAATTTCAAGAGCGATAAAAAAAATATCAAAATAAACATAAAATAAATAAATACATATAGATATACATAAACACACACATATATCAACAAGTTTGATGCCAAAACCTCTCGAAAAAGCACAACCATAGCACTTTAATGTAAACTTGATAACAACAACCATAGAGTCTCAGCTTGAGAAAATAGGTACATAGACAATAGACCCTTTATTAAAACTCATTCTACGCTAGAGATTTTGCGGTGAGCAATGCTCAGCATTCAATGGAAGCAAAGCCGGTAGCTGTAGATAGAGATTGTGACACATGGGCACTTTTTTTCTTTGGATAGGTAAAATCAGATATTATATATAAAAAAGAAGCACCATAAGAGCGTCGTAAAGTTTATAGGAAGTATAAACCAATTATCAAAAGGCAAAACCAAGAGAAAAGTGAGGGGATAAAATCAACATCCGCAGTCACTTAAATCCTCACCAACCAATAAAGCAATTAGAGACAGTAAGCCCTCGTCTAGAAACACCTTAGACCAAGACTAAGTTACAAACAAGGAGCTTCTCATCCTTTGGTTCGAAAGATGCTCTCATTATCAAACACAATCACATTCATCTCCTTCCAAACAATTCACAAGATACAAAAGGAAGACTCTTTCAAGCCTTTTTTGCATTTTTTGCCCAAGAAGAAACTATGCCAGCTAAGTAGTGTCTCTCTAACTGAATAGGAGATAACCAAGACACTACAGAGAGAATACCATAGGATCTCTGTCTTAACACATTGAGCAAAGATAGTATCGATCTACTTTCATTTGTTATGCAAAGAAAACATCACATCTGCTACAGACCATCCCCTCGAAACCTAATTCAAAGTCAAGGTCATCCCTCATGTCTCCTTCAAAGTGAAGAAGGCCAACTTAGGTGTCACACATGAAATCTAAATGAAGCTCATTAAAAAAGGAATTGAATCACCCAGCTCAAAAGTCCACTTTTTAAACCTTTCTAAACCACCCAATCTTCCTCATCTCTAGACACCATTTTCTCTTAAGATCTCAATAAGCCTATTTACCACCTTTTTCCACACAATCATTAAAAAGCCTAGAGAAGCATGGAGCCTAACCAACCCCTTCAAATGTTGAATTCCATACAACCACCACCAACACCTCCTTTGAAGCAGTTAAAGCAAATAAGGGAAGATGACACTTGTGGTTTGTTTTTGCACCACTTCTCCTTCCAAAACCTTACTCTTCAAATATTACCTACCTAAAAAGAAATTCTACTTCTACAACTCAAAAAATATCACTCTTTCCTTGTAGCCTTACATAACCAACACCATCTATATCCCTCTCATCTCAAGAGATTGCCTGCCCCCCTTCTTCACCATACTACCTACTAATAACTTGCTACCAGAAAACCTCACTCTCCTTAATAAAACGCTAGCTCCATTTATAAACGAGATCCTTAATCAACACTAAAAGACACCGCATGCCCAAACCCACCAATTGCTTTTACCTAAAAGAGCAATAGTCTGACTCACTAAGCATGCTATGGCTTTCGAACAACAGCCCTACAACCCCATATAAATCTCTTTGAATATGCTCAAATCACAATCTAACCAACTTTGCATACAAAATAAAGACATGAAGTAAGCATGATAGAAAGACTACTTCAAATCAGAGTAAGTCTCTCCCTGTATACTTCCTGTATACTGTGGGGGTCTCGGCTCCTTTTCAATTTTGATTTTAATATACTGCTCAGTTTTTTATCAAATTTAAAAAAAAAAAAAAACATTAGCAGTGACAATTAAATTTGTAGATTGTTTATACATTGGTTTTAGTCACAGACTGTTTCCAAGCATGTGGTTAATTGTCCCTGCTAATGCTCATAGCTTTATAACAAGCATATGGTAAATAAATTTAACCAATTAATTTTCCCTACGAAGGGCTAGCTGTGGTTAATTGTCACTGCTAATGCTCATAGCTTTCAAAAACTAAAAGGCCTCCCATTAGCTAATACCTCAGTATTGTTAAGGATAACTAATCCTTAACAAGTATGATAAATAACACAGCTAACATGCACTAATAAACAAAAAGAATCAAAATTTAAAATATATAAAACTAATGGTAGAGCAACTAGTTGAACTGTTGAGGCACTGTTAGCAAATGAAGCAAGATCAGATCTAACCAGTAGAGCTTTTTGGCTTTGCCTGTGTTGAACGCCCTGATTTTGGATTCTTTTCTGCACCTTGTTTTTTGTCAAGAGTCTGCTGCTTCAGAACATTTTCTTCGGTATGTTTCATCAGACGGTCCACCCCCACCCATTCATCCCAACTGTTGGCAAGATGTCCAAGCCTCAGTAAGTATTTCTAATCCCCTTTGACAACTGACGAAGTTCAATGAGAAATGAAAAATCAGCAGTTTTGACATAGCCATAATCACAGACAGCTGAAGACGATGATCACAGCATACCCCATAAACAAGGACCAGTCAATGCTTTACAGGGCCCAGGGCAAAGATTCTAAAAAAGAATGTTTATTTATTATTATCTTAGTTTAAAAAAATCAGTAGTCCATGTATGTAGTATAAAATTTTAATTTGAAGTTTTTTCTTCTATCTTTAAATCATGTGAGAGAAAGAAAAATCAGGTTAGCAAGAATTTTTTCTTTAATAGGGCCTTGAGCAATAGCCCTAACCACGACAGGGTGGAGCCTGCATTACTGTAGATTAAACTTTTATACAATGTTATAAATGCATAACCATCCTAACCATAATTCCAATTTTTAGTACAAAGATCCACTTCGTAGGGAAAATTAATTGGTTAAATTTATTTACCAAATGCTTGTCAATAGAAGTATTTACCCATTTTGAGCTTCTGTTTAAATAAATAGACTTTGGACAATTAAAATTCAAATTTTTATGATAAAATTAAAAGATGTTTGAATTTTGAAAGTTCAAAACTACTGATGAAGTCATTCCCAAACCATAATTCCAAGGGTTTTCATTTTCAGAACCACGTTCCAACTTTGATGCCGAAAACAATTTATAAACTCCAGGGAGAAAAAAACAGCACACAAAAGCATTATACAGAAGCAGTAGAACCATTTTGAAAATAGAAAAAAGAGGAAGAGTGCTGCCATGGCTCCGGACAGACATTTTGGACCATAGATTTAGATTAGAAACGATAAAAAAAAAGGGAAAGAAAAGGAGATGAAAAGATATAGAGAAAGAAAACCATCGGTCATGAAGATTGAAGGAATAAATCCATAAGATAAAGCAGATAGAGAAAAAGACATGCTCACTTTTTATTCCATCCCTGCAAAACAGAAAAGGAAAAAGATATCATTTAATATGAGAACAAGAAATATTTGTTCATCTCATAAATCAGCAGCACAAGTATTCAAAATTTGTTGGGAAACACCATGTTAATTTTTCTAACTAAAAGTGTTGCTCAAGAAAATATGCTAAAGAGTACTCAGTGACTAATAAACAAGAAAAATGAAAACAGGAAAAGAATAAACTTACAAGGTAATGAACAAAGTATCTCCATTCCTTCTTTCGGAATTCAGCCTTTTGGACCTTACAAATAAAAGCACATAAAAGGATCAAATATTGACTGTTAGAATTGGAAATAAGTACACCTGGAACCATAGAGTATAAATATTTTAAAACAGTTCAGGATATAAAAGTAAAACAAGTCTTAACATTAAATAATATTATATTCTATGTGAAGCACTTTCTATAACATTATTCTAGAATAATATTATATTCTATGTCGAGGATGAAGTCTTCTTTTGTCTGCAATTTATTGTCTTTGACAAATTTGTATATGGTAGATAGACCTAGTTCTTTGGTTGATTTTTTGAATTGGTTATGTTGTAGATGAGGTCTGGTGGGTTTAGTTGTGGGCTGCTGGGTATATTTTTTCTTTTTTTCCTTTTTCTTTTCTTTTGCTCCCCTTTGGGGACCCTTTTGTATACTCCTTGTATACCTGGGACTGCCCTGGGCGCTCTTCTTTGATGAATATATTTGCTTTTATCCATCAAAAAATATATATATATATATATTCTATGTGAAGCAAAATCTTGTCTTAACTATAACTAATTCTAAACTAAAAAATAGAATAATATTATATTCTATGTGAAGCAATTTCTATAATATTATTCTAGAATAATATTATATTCTATGTCAAGGATGAAGTCTTCTTTTGTCTGCAATTTATGGCCTTGAACAAATTTGTATATGGTGGATAGACCTATTTCTTTGGTTGATTTTTTGAATTGGTTAGGCTGTAGATGAGATCTTGTGGGTTTAGTTGTGGGTTGGTGGGTTTAGTTGTGGGCTGGTGGGTATAGTTTTTCTTTCTTTCTTTTTTCTTTTCTTTTGCTCCCCTTTGGGGACCCTTTTGTATACTCCCTGTATACTGGGACTGCCCCTAGGCGCTCTTCATTGATGAATATATTTGCTTTTATCCATCAAAAAAATATATATATATTCTATGTGAAGCAAAATCTTGTCTTAACTAATTCTAAACTAAAGCAACAATACGAAGGAACATCTTTTTTGGACATAGGGTTCCCCCCCTCATTATTGAGCATCACACAAATACATGCCAAATTAATCCAACCAAAATGAAGTTACTAACCATTCATCAAATGTTGATAATGGCCTCGCCATGAAGAACTATAATTTCAAAGTAATCTAACAAATTAAACTTTTTTTTTTTGATGAATAAACATATCAAATATATAAACAAAAGGAAGCCAGAAGACACACAGCAGTATACAGGTAGTATACACAGGGAAACCAAAAGCCATAAAAACAAAGGGCATTGAGCAGCTTAACAAGCCTAAACCGACCCTTCGAGGAGGAACCTTAGAGAAGACACATAATACATCTTACAAAAGAATAGTCCACATCATGGATCAGACTAGCCCTAGAGCAAGGGAGCCTGACAAAATAGGACTTCAGTTTGTTGTAAGAGAAGCAGTCATCTTCAAACACAACTCTGTTCCTCTCCTTCGGATTGCCCATCGGGCAGAGGCACCGCCCTCACGGCTTAGACTCCTTCTTCCCCCAAGGGAGACTAGGCCACCACCCAGAAGGATCGTGCTTAGAAAGGGGCAAAACCCGACCCCTCTGCCCACGCATTGATGAGGGTTGTCCACGTGCTCCAAGTCTTTAGGTAGTGAATAAGCAAATGCTCTATAGCCTTTTCAACTTCCTTGCAAAGGGGACACCTACTAGCCAGGACAACCACATTTTTGGTGATTCCATGAGTCAAACTTTGCCACCAAACCTCCGGGCAAACCCCACTTTTGTGGAAACAATGGGGTTTCACATCATCTTGAAAGACACCTGATGCTACCTCCTACCTTCTAGATGATAAAAACAGGACTTCACAAAGCAAGAACCAAATTTTGTCTCTTTCCACCATAGTTTATCACTCAGTTGGAGACGGTAGCTCCTAAATTCATTATGCTCAGGAAGTTTTGAACCACTTCCATCTTCCAATCATTAAAGTGTCTTTTGAACCTAAAATTCCAACCACCCTCCAACCCTGAAATCTCCCAGAGATCCACAACCTAGCTCCTTTAGATATAGCCACTTCATACAAGGAGGAGGAAAAAAGTACGCAGGGCAACTTCCCCACACCACAAGTCTTCCCAAAATCTGGTCTTGCACCTATCACCTAACACAATAGAGTAAAACCGTTTAATCTGCATTGTTTCTTTACTAATTTCCTTCCACAAGCCTACCTCATAACTGCCCTTAGCGATGATAGGAAACCAGCCTCCTTCCTCGGACCCATACTTCAGGTTAATAACATTCCTCCACATAGAATTAACTTCCATAACAAACCTCCAGCTCCATTTCCCTAACAAAGCCCTATTGAACTTAGAAAGATTTCAGATACCCAGTCCACCTTTCTCTTTCCATAGACAAACTGTTTCCCAGTTGACCAAATGCAACTTCCTCTCAAGATTCACCTCCCCACAGGAAGTCCCGTTGAATTTTTTCCAATCTTAGCTTGACCCTCCTAGGAAGGCAAAAAATGGACATTAGATAGGTAGGCATATTGGACAGTGTGCTTTTAATGAGAGTGTGAGTCTCCCACCTTTAGAAATATATTGTCTTTTCCACACAGCCAACCTTTTGCGAAGCCTTTCTTCCACCCATCCCACACGTAACTAGCCACAGTAGCGCCGTTCCCGGGCGGACCAGTGTCCCGGTTGGAAGGGAGCCAATGTTGCATCCTAACTCAAGGGCCAACCTTTCCACACCGTCCACCCTACCCATAGGCAGCAGAAGGCTTTTCTCTAAATTGATTTTTAGCCCCGATAGAGCTTCAAACCAAGCCAAGATCCAGCTCAAAAAGGTCATTTGTTCCTCAAAGTCCTTGCAAAAGACTAGAGTATCTTCCACGAACAATAGATGAGTAATCTGGCTAACTATCCCATTTCTGCCCTTGAACTTGTACCCAGAGATATAACCTCCTTCAACCGCTTTATCAATCATTAAGGATAGAGCTTCCATGCCAAGCACAAATAAGTACGACGATAGAGGGTCCCCCTTTCTTAATCTTCTTGGGCTCCTAAAAAAACCTGCTAGACTCCCATTAACTAAAACAGAGAAAGAAGCAGTGGAAATGCACCACTTTATCCATCCATACCATTTTTCCCCAAAGCCCATTCTTTGTAGCACATTTAGAACAAAACTCCAATCAATCTAATCATAGGCTTTCTCTATGCCCAATTTACATAGTAAACCCCTTTCCTTCTTCCTTAGAATTGAGTCAATTACTTCATTGGCAATCAAGGAAGCATCTAGAAATCATCTTCCTTCCACAAAAGTGATACGTAGTATTAACAAGACCGCCATCACTTTCTTGAAGATATTAGCAAGCACCTTAGCTTGTCAGTTTTTGTACACACTTCCAACCAGGCTAATGGGTCTAAAGTCTTTCAAATCCTCAGCCCTTCCTTTTTTTGGGATCAACACCAAAAAAGTATAATTAAGGCTCATGCCAAATCTGCCCCTCTCATGAAAATCTTTGAAGAGGTCCATAATATCAAGCTTAACTATGTCTCATCTAAACTGCCAGGGGCCTCATCACCATTTAGATCAAACAGGGCAGTTTGCACTTCCTCTTCAAAAAAAGGCAGCTCTAACCTAGCAGCCTCCAGCTCTTCTAGCTTTGAGAAATTCAACCCCTCAGGGCTAGCTCTCCACACACACGGGTTAGAGAGCAGCTCTTTAAAAGCATTCACTATGCCTATTCTAGCTTCCTCCTCATAAGTACTTGAGGCTAACATTCGGATCCTTTCAATGTTGTTCCTCCTCTTGCGGGAATTTGCCATTTGGTGAAAAAAGCATGTGTTCTTGTCTCCCTCTTTTAGCCAGATTTCCCTTGACTTTTGCCTCCAAAAAGTTTCCTCCATAACTAACCATTTCTTGAAATCCCCATGTTTGTAATCTTGCCTCTACTTACAGTGAAAGGGATCTCGATTCTCAAAATCATCAGTGTAACCCTTGAGAGGGCATTTTTCTTGTTCTCCTCCACTCTCCCAAACACTTCTTTGTTCCAGATTTTGAGTTTACTTTTCAAAGTTTTAATCTTTTCCTTCAAGACATAGCTGCTACTCCCTCTAAACTCAAAACTCTGCCACCAGTCCCTAATTAGGTCCTTGAACCCCTCCTCTTTAATCCACATGTTCTCAAATGTAAAAGGGGCAGGGCCTGTAGCCCTTCTCCTTCCCCCTTCAAGCAAAATGGGGAAGTGATTTGAAGTGGGCCTAGGGAGGATACTTTGGATGACACCTCCAAAAAGACAGTCCCAATCTTCAGAAATTAGAAATCTATCCAACCTCGCCATTCTACAATTGTTTAACTCTCCTTTCCAAGTGAATTGGCCACCTTGGGCAAGGATATCTTTCATCTCTAGATCATTAATAACCTGGGAGAAATGCCTCATATATCCCGTGATTCTTCCCTCCCTGTTCCTTTCATTAGGAAATCTAACCACATTAAAGTCCCGACAATGCCGGATCTCCCCCTGACCTTATGGCGCAAACTCTTCCCAAGAGATTCTCTACTCCCATGTCACGTAGGGCCATACATTACGTAAAGATCAAGGAAAAATCATCTTCTATAAATTTGAATCTACAAGCGAAAAGGCCTTCCTCATATCAAGCGACTAGAGCTGCGAGTTCCAACAAGAGTGATTATTCCCCTTTGAGGCACCCTCGAAGCTCTTAGAAATTGCCAGCTCCGAGAATCTCCCTACCCCTAAACTCCTAATCAACCCTTTGGAAACTTCCGAAATTTTTGTTTCCCGTAAACATACAATATCCACCCTCTACATTTTAATAAAGGCCTTAATCACTTTTCTTCTTGCCATTGCATTCGCCCCCCTAACATTCCAAGAAAGAATTTTTATCTTCATTTACAACCATAGTAAGAAGGCCTAGCCCCCTTGCCTGGGGCTCCACTCTTTATTCTCTCCTTATCCTTCACGTTCCAAGCCAGTTTCTTCAATTCCCTGTCAAACTTTGTAGTTCTAGCCCCTCCTTTTCCTTTAATTTTCTGCCTACTAGTATTTATCTTGTTCATGAAATCCAGAATTAGCTCTTCGTATCCCACAGTTGAAAAACCCAGGAATTTACTAAACCTTGCCAAATAGCTTTCCTCCCAAGACCCCTTTGCTTCCTCCCCCCAGTCTTCCTCCTTTTCCCTATCCTCAAATCGCAATGCCACTCCTTCTCTAACCACCAACTCACAGCCCGAGGGGCTTTGGTTCTTTGGAGGAGGCAAAATACTCAAAGGGACTTGGCCTAGCCCCTCAGGCCCATCCCTTTCGGGCCCCTCAAGAAGGAAACCACCTTCATCAGGGGGGCTTTTCTCACAATCGCACCCCCCTGACCAAAGAATTCCTCCGAAGGGGAATCTAGTCTAAAACATGAGAAGAATGGGGAGAAAATTGTGTCAAAATTGAGAATCCATACTCTCTTCAGCGCGACCAGTGTTTGTATTCTCCCACGACATATCCTAAACTCTAGCCTCTAAAGAGAGCGAAGCCCTTTGACACTGTGTTTCTCTTTAATTCACTTCTTCCATGTTTATTTCCTCCCTGCTAACTCCCTTTGCTTCTTCCAGCCTTCCAGAAGCCCTAGGGCTAGAGACTCCTATCTTCGAAAACGGAGAGGGTGTGCCAGAACTTGTAGGCTCATTTGAGCCCTCATGGGTCTTTTTGTTTATCTCTAACGGGCCTCCACAAATAATAACCTCTCCACCTTTTGGGCTTTTTGATGGCCTAAGCCCAATTGAGCCCTCTCCTTTCATCTTTTTTCCTGTTGGATCTGGATCCAGTTTGGCTCCTTGAAAGAATAAGCCCGTAGGGTGGACTTGATCCAAGCCCCACATTGATCTCTCTCTCCATATGTTGAATAGCCAGCCCATAAGAACAGGATGGCCCGGTCCCTTCAGAACTGTCCCAAATCTTCCTTTAGTTGGCCTTAGAAAAGCCAAGACTATGGTTTTAAGGGGGGTTAGGCCCAGGCATGTCCATACTTTTTTTGGGAATCGAGTCTCATCTGCCTTCTATCTTTCTGCCTTATCGCCCCATCCCCTGCACGCACTAACAGTCGTCTCTCCCATCTTGTCCAACTGTCCTCCGTCACTATAGGCCTTGGTGGAGTACCTCACGTGTCTCCCAAAGCGTGGTATTTCCTCTTCTTCTTCTTCTTCTTCTTCCTCCCTCTCCCTCTGCAAATGACTTTTTCCAACTTTTGAAGGATATAACTCTATGGATTTCGATAGCAACTCCCACCAGTGGAAAACTCCTTTTCCATTCCCCTTCAACGTGTTCATCCATCTCCTTGGTTTCCCCCTTATTTTTCCTCTCATCTATCTTCCCCTTGATTCCAAACTCTCTGAGTTTATCAACCAACACAGCCCAACCCTTGATCAGCCCTCCTTCCAGGATGAATATCTTATGTCTTTTACCTTCTCCATCTGTGACCGAGCAAGACAGATAATTGCCCACATCATTTCTACGACTCTCCATTTTGTAAAATCTGCAATTCTACCTCCATTCAAAAGTTCTTTTGATATGGACTCCTTCATTGCAGCAGATTTTAATACTCTTTAGAAGAGTTTGAAGCCCTTCTCCGCCGAATCTAATCTAAGACACCAACCCCTTCCTCCTTTCTGTAATGAAACCCTTCATAGACCTCCACTCTCACTCCACTAAGACTTCGAAGGATTTTGAGTCAACAAAGAACCATTTTTTTTATCCTCTCATCCTCACAGCCAATATGCTGAAATATATATGATAAGAACTTGGTCACTATACAAATTAAACTATTAGTTGAGCAAAAATAAGATAGCAATAACTTGGGCCCATAAAACCAATTACAAGCAGCGAAACATTTACAACCTCAACTATTATGGGTAATGTGACCTGTTTTTCTTGAGATCTTATTTTCCATTGTAACACAATTGATTTGGAAATTGAGGATCTTGAAAGACCGATGGCTTCTCTTTCCTATGTACAACTGTTTCCATTTTTTTCCAAATACAAAAGCTTAAATGCCTTTTTCTTTTTAAGAGTACTCTCAGTAATTTTTTTTTTTTTAGCATCGTCCAATCTATCACATTCAGTTTCTTACCATTTAGTCTAACTTTTGTGGAAGCCAAAGGTCTCATCTAAGGCCAAAGTCTTTTTCCAATTAATGACATATACGAAGGTAAATACTAATGACATGCTGCAATTGAGAAGACCACTCATAGCCCTTTCTCCCAACTGATACCTCCTATGTAGAGGGTGTCAAGAGACGAACGATCATCTCTTCCTACATTGTCCAGTTACTTTGGTATAATGGCACAGGTTGGATGGTGAGGATTCAAAAAAGGTGTGTTTGTAATATGATAGCTATTTCTTTTATTTGTTTTGGGAACTCAACTAAAGGTAAGAACCTTTGGAAGAAACTTGTTTGTCTCACTTTGATGTGGACTGTGTGAGAAGAGAGGTTGTCAGGATTTTCTAGACTACTTGGAAGATGCCTATAATAACATGAGATTTACTTCTTTGCAGGTCTCTTGGACTAATATTTCTAAAGTCATTCTCTTGAATGTCATTCCACTTAGTTGGCTTTCCGTGTGTACACCTTGGGCTTAAGCTTACTTTACAAAGAGCTCATATGAGCCTTTGAAGATGTAATACAAGGATAGTCATTTCTGTTCCTTTTGTATGAATCTCCTTGTAAATTCAATCAAGTTCATCTTTTATAAGGAGGATTTCTCATCCTTCTCATGATTTCTTTATAGTAATTAATACGTCTTCTATTTCTAATTAAAGAGACAAAAAGTAAAAGATAAATAAATAAAGGGAAAATCTATATGATTCTTTAGGCACATGACTGCAAGATGTAACTGAAATTAAACCAACTCCTGAGAAAAAATTCGATTATCATCTTTTTCAGCAAGATTTTTTTTTAAAAGGTAAACATGCAAGTATATGTTAACAGAAGGGGGAAAAGAGGCCAAAGAATAAAGGGAGTATCCTATTCTTTTAGTCATAAACATTTTCTTAAGTTTTGTTTTGCCGGTTGACAATATAATGGAGGTACGAAGAAATACTAAATACATCTTCATGGTAGGTTATGGGTAGGAGAGGAGGTCAACAACAGAGATCATGTAGACCAATATTTGATGAAAGTGTAGAGTGAATGGACGGAATGTGGTAGAGAAAGTTAGCAGACACCTCAAGAGAGTTGTAGCTTGTAGCTCATACAAGCAATCTCAAGGAGTGATTGGAAACCCTCAAAGAACTTAAGAGCTTTTCAAAAATTCCTTCTCCTGGACAAGTTTCCTAGGACCTCCATGCAGGAGGTCAATGGAACAGCTCATTTGGTGAAAAGAGTTTTCAGCCAATGGGGATCCTGCAAAGGCTTATTAATGGATTTCCCCTTCTAAATCTAGTTGAAAAAGATCCAATACATGTCTGATCCATCTTGTTCCTGCCTGTCAAACCAATTCCAATTATTGATGATTAGATATCAACTAAGGCCCAGAGCCATGTTGCACCATTTAGAAATTGGAACAATCTCGCACAGCACTCCTTCATCAGACTTAATCAGGCAACAAAACATCAAGGTTAATTTGGAGTCTTTCATATAGTGATAAGCTTTTAGTAGATCTCTTGATATTTTATAATTTCAATTCAGAAAAAAAAAATGCCAGTTTGTCAATTATTTAAATTTTTTTTGTACAAATATACGATTAGAGATTAGGTCATTCCAGAAGATCCTGTAATTTATTACATGAGTGCGACTGCACATGATTAAGTGATTATTATGCCAAAGAAGAAAATAGTTTTGTATAAATACTAGGCTTTCCAAGTTGAGTTTTTTTTTTTTTTTTTTGATAGGTACCAAGTTGAGTTGATAATTTTCTTATAATTTTATTCTTTCAATTGAAGTAGCACTGCATAATATTAGTATAAAAACCAGCTCTTTTCTAAAACACAACACGCAGGATTCTTTTCATTCATTGAATTCCTTCATTTCAGAGATTACGGTTCCAAGATTTTTTTTTTTTTTTTTTTTGATCGGTAGGTTCCAAGTAAAATTTACAACTCTTATCTTTGACCATGTCCCTCTCTTTCTTTTATTTGTTCACTTTTGCAACCACCAAACGAGTATAGGATAACCGCAGTGTTAATCTCCAAAAAGAATCTGATCCCAAAATAATGGCAACACTGCCAATCTATCCTACGAAAACAGTAAAATCTTAAGCATCATTTCTCTCTTCTCTCTCGCCCTCACCACAACCAACGAAAGTGCAGTATGAATTCAAATTTTCCAATAATGTGCAACCCAAAGCCATTAAAATTTTATCTTAAAATCACAGATAAATAAAATTTAACAATTAAAATCGAGAACATGTAGCAAAATAACCCTAATTTACTTGGTGAGAGATCAAACCGCGAAAAACCGGCAACAAATTGATAAAAATCCAAACAAAGAAAGAAAAAAGAAATCAAACAGTACGAGAAAATAGACCAAAAAAAAAAGATACCTTCGCTTCGTAGATGCGAGGCCCGTGATAAGCGAGGACTTTCTCACCTTCAGCGAAGATGCCAGAACTGGACTCCGGCAGGTCGCCGGTGGAGGTGTCCGCGTCTGTGGTTGAGTCGTCCTTGACTCCGGTGTTGGAGCTTCCCATTTGCCGAAGCTCAGATCTCGTTTCGCTTGATTTTTCTCAGCTCTCTCTCTCTCTCTCTTAAAATCCCCCACAGCCCACTCAATTTTCAAAAGATATTGTCAGGAGACTCAGCCCAGGGAAGTGAAGTGAACTCTGTCTTACACACCCTTTAAGACCATCTGTAGTTAGTAAAAACACGAAGCCATCAAGCCCAGATTTGGCTCGAAGTGTTTTTGAATTTAGGTTAAATTTTAATTATCTGTCTCAAAAATGATGGCATCCCAGAATTTTTAGGTATTAATCTATTCGATTTTCTGCAGTTTTTCTTTATAATTACGTCATTATCTGCTTAAATTCTAGTTATCATCCTTTCAAAAGCATTTATAAAATATTTAAATTAAAATTGTGTTTGCATGTGTTTCAGCAATATTAAGTGGTGTAGTTAACTATAAAAAACTAAAGAAAAATAAATAAATTTATCAAGCATAAAGGAAAAAACGTAGCTATTTGGATTAATAAGAAAATATATGATCAAATCATAGTTGATAAATATTTTGTTGATGTCTCAAATCATATATTAATATTTTAAAATATATAAAAATGAATAAATAACATTACTAAATGAAATAATTATATATTTTTAAATATAATTTTTTATATTTAAATAAATATAATTTAATATTTATGGCGTCAGCACGGTTATTGAGTGGTTCAAGCCGCGATTTGTAAATGATCCAGAAGCGATGAACCATGAGTAGGTAACTTTTAGGTTCGATCCTTCGATCAGTTTTTAGCGTGGAAAAGCGATAAATCTTGAAGCTTTTTAGACATGTCATTCATTGACTTGTCAAATCGCGTGGGGTTAAAGCATAACGTCGGGTTACGAATGATTTTACCAATCAGCATTGATTTTTCAATTCCGCGTTGGGTTCCTAAAAAGTTGCATTGGGTTTCGGATGATTTGCCTTATCACTTGGTGACTTGTCGAATCAGCGTCGGGGTTGTAAGGCGATAAGTGATCGCCTGACGTAGTAGTGTATTGAACGTCAAATCGCATCGGGGTTCTGGCGATAAAGTAGGTCTCGATATAGTAGTGCATTGACTTGTCAAATCACATCGGGGTTGTAAAAGATAAAGGCAGTGCCGATATAGTAGTCGTTGAGCGTAGTCAGCCAGAGCATTTGTAATATATGGTTTCTGGTTTACGATCTGGAGTCTCGAAAACATATAAATTGAGTGTGATGACCCTTACAGGATTTACACCCATCTTAGATTTCCATTTACTTCACTCTCTTGAAATGAGTAACTTCTTCAATCGTCTATTGAATGATTCATCTTCTTCAGATGAAGAAGAAAGAAACACCTGGTTCGCGGCCTCGGAGTTTGAGAACCATGACTCCACAGTGAGGCTGGAGATAGAGTCGGTAGGCGATCTGTCTCCGTGGTCGAGTTGTGACAGTTCTCGGCTACCAGCTGAAATGATTCTTGGTGAGAATCGGGTCGCGGTGACATTTATTAAGCGGACGGTTTAGTCTAAGTACGGCCCGTTGTTTATGCCGGATTTTACATCACGCTCAGCGGCACAACAATTATTTCGTGCAAAAAATCACCTTAACCGCGATGGTTTATCACGGTGAACAAAAATGGTACGCACTTATGCTTTGCATGCGGTATGTCTAGCGGTGCGTCGATGAATATGTTAGAATTGGAGAGACCTGACCATCGAGTGTGTCAAACGATTACGCCGAGAGTGGTAGAAATTTTTGGGCTGAATTATAAAGGATCACCAAGCGTTGCGACATCATTAGGTTATTCACGTCATGTCAGCGTGAGCTTTCTGGAATCTTGGGGAGTTGGGTGTATGCATTGGGAGTGGAAAAGCGTCGATGGCATATCCGCGAGAATATCGCAGCCGTATCCGCACGGCCGTATCGTGCTCGAAGCACGTCGCGTCCTACGACTTGTAGATATGGCGTCTTTTTGGCGTCACGGATCTGGCACCTGTTAACGATAATGTACTTAGCGCCTCGATCTCTTTGCTAACTGCGAGAAAGGATGCTTGGCCCTCTACTTGCGAGATTATACCATAATGGGCGGCCAATTACAATATGGGATACTATCTTTGCGAGCCGGTATATATCGAAATGGGCAACAAATTGTTCAATCAATTACACATCCTCGAGATTTGGCTCGCGCGTGCTGCGAATAAACGTAAGGGAAGTTATCGAAAGGATGTAGAACGAGCATTTGGGGTGCTTCAAGCTCGGTTTGCTATCGTTCGAGGACCGGCTAGATTCTGGCATCACCACGACTTGAGCTATATCATGAAAGCGTGCATTATATTACGCAACATGATAATTGAGGATGAGCGGGTTGATGACAACGAACTTATTCGCGATGGCTATTTGTGATGAGGACTATGACTCATTAGGAACCGTGCCCCGTTCGAGTATCGCTGAGCCGATAGCGTGATCAATTTATGTTTAGAAACCATGCAGGTAGAGATTCGAACACTATGCCCTCATTTCAGCGTCGTGCAGCGTGCGTGGACGTTCTGCGAGACGGCGTTATCGAGTAAATTTGCCTTATTTTGATATTATGTTTTGCTATGTTATATTATGTTATGTTATTTGAATGAAAATTAAATTTAAGTTAGTAGCATCTTTTAATCATTTATAACTATTAAAAGTACCACGGGGACCCCTATTAATACATTTTAATTAAAGAGGCAATTTCAAATACATTGAATATATAAAGCTATTGGTCGGGGAAATACGTAAAGTTAGGAGCTACTTTGCATTTTTGTTCTTCTTTACTTGTGTCATCGCATTAACTGCGATTGATAATGTTGTTGTTCAACAGACATATGTGAGGTGTCCTTTTCCATAATGGCATCATCGGCGATCATTTGCAACCTATCTTCAGCACGTCTTGCAATCTCTAATTGCACATCCTCCCTATCAGCTTGCTCCTTCAGTAATTGAAGTTTTTGCTCCTCATAAAAATTCTTTCTCTTTCACTGCGCCGGATAATTAGTGAATCGTATCACGAAATAAATTACTGTATCTGTTGGACTCGCCTTACTTTTAATACGCTTTCTTTAGTTGCCTTTCCTTCCGAAGTCTCTTCACTTGGAGAGCTAACTGTTGCATTGCTATATGGAGCTTGATCCGAGTCAAGAGATACAGGTGTCTCATGAGTTTCCTCATAAACGGGAGCGGGGTCTAGGGTAAGCTTTGCGATATGTCATCCACATTATCACGTATTTAAGCGCCTCCCAACAATGATCGTAAATCCACTTGAGGACTCTAACCTGCTTGGAACATATTCGCATGAAACATCTGAAGAAAAATAAAATTAGATAAAAATAAAATTATGGTTTAAATAATTGTTATACAAAATTATAACAATAGATAAGCCCGACTTAAAATCGGTGATGTTCGCTCCACTTTGCGGCACATTTTGCGATCGTGAATATCACGCCATTTGTACAATAATGTCGGGATTTTTATCCCGTCGGTTTTAATACCAGGAACATAAGCAGTCGTGGTGGGTCAGCTCCCGACATTGGTGCTCGAAAACTTGGCCATCGACCGATCCCGAAATTTTGACATTGGTTGCCCTGATACCGATCAGGATCTTGGGTTATGGTCGAGCAAAGATATCTGTGATTACCCACGTCTTCCTCGATTAAGAAAGCTTTGCCCTTCAGCCCGTATTGGAGGAGATGCCATTTTACTGCCTACAAAATCAAAATTAAGTGGTTAAATATTGGTATGCTAAGGTGGAAAATTCACAAAAAAATAATTAGAATTGAAAATTCATCAATTTTATTTATGGTTTAATAATTTTTATAATAATTAGAGTTAATGAAAAATATTTGTAGGCTAATAAAATAAATTAATTCATATCAAGTAAAGATTTTTTATTCGGTATACAAAAATATGATTTATGGTTTTTTGTATTTATTAATAATATTTTATTTATAATATTATTTTTTAGAGAAATAATTCGAGTTAGATACAAAATATTTGTAGGCTAAATAAAAATAGATAATTTATATAAAGTAAAAATGTTATTTTTTTTAATTCGTATTTTAAAGTATTTAAAAAAAAAATTTAAAATAAGATACCAAGCTTGATTTTTTTCATTTCATTTTGTAAAATCAAAAGCAGTGTTTGTTGGGGTGGGGAGGGCTTCCAGTGATCGCGAGATGGGGTGATCGAGGCGGAGATGGGATGGCGGGGGAAGGGATCCTACTTGTGGGGGGGCGGTGATCCGGCGGCGGGGGAGGGGATCGGCGGCGGCGGCGACGGGGATGGGGAAGGAGATCGGCTCGGGGGGGAGGGGATCTGCGGCGACCGGGGGTGTCGGCGCCGGGGAAGAGGAAAAGACACGGCCACGGCGATGGGGGCCGCAATTGCCGGGAAATAGTGAAGAGGTCACTTTTTGAATCGAGGAGATGGCGCCAGAGCGGCCGGTGAATTTGGGCGGCGACGGCGGCGACCACGGTCTGCTTCTTCATGTAGTAGCGCCCGATTATGGAATCAGGTGTATGAAATATTGGGTTTTGCTATTTATAAAATAAATTTGTATCGGATTGGGAGTTCATTGCATTTCCGTTACATTTTGGTTTAGATTTGATTTTACGTGATTCTACATTTTGGAGATTTCTTACGCTTTTGTGGTTCGAGTTTTGGTACTCGTTTTTTTGCTTCAACGGCTAGAATTCGAGGGTATGATGGGTTTCACACATTTGGTGAATGCCGTGATCGGTAGTGTGGGTTGATTTTGGGCGATCATTGTATATCCTCCAATTTTGGCTCCCGGCTTTGGTATTGCTGGGTAGTTTTTATCCAAAAGCGACCAAAAATATTTGGCTCCCCATTTTAGCTTCAGCTAACGTGAATCTTTCTTTATATATATATATATATATATATATATATATATATATATATATATATATATATATATATATATATATATATATATAATTTTAAAAATATTAATTAAAATTTGTATTCAAGAGAAATAACTTCAATTTGAATATAAGAAAACATTTTTTTTAAAAGATGACACATAATTCAATTGAAATCTCTTCTCAAACAAAAATTAATTAGACTTTCTTGAAAATATTGTCAAATTACAAATTATTTCAAATGTACTATATTTCAATACTTATTTTAAAAAAAATTCCCAAATTTTGAGCTTCCACTTTAATTGCTGTCTCTTTTTCATTTTACGCCGCTGCTAGCATTCCTCCCAAGAAAAATGCTTTTAGTAGATTTCGAGAACTTCATTTGAAACAAAATAAAATAAAACCTTCAACTGAAAAAAAAAGTCAATTGAAAGAATAAAAGATTAAAACGCATATCTAAGTATAGGAAAGAGTCTTAGGGGTTGTTTGTTTTTTTATTTAATACTAAAAAGTGAATCATTTTCAACATTAAGTTATTTGTTTTTTGAAATTTTTACGACTTATTAGTGAAATTTTTTTAAAAATTTCTAAATAAAAAAAATGAAAATATTTAGTTTTTTATATTCAAAAAAAGTCATTTTTAACCAAAATAATAAAAATTTGTCATTTATTGAGTAAAAGGAGAAAGAAATTTACCAATATATTCTTATAAATGATGACGCTAAGGGTTTGGGACGGGGTAATGCCCTATCTTGACATTCGTTTATTTTTCCCGATTACTGGCATCTCGTTTAAAAAATTAACAGGTCGGGTGGGGATAGGAAAATTTTAAACGCCCAATTTACGATTTTTTGTTTTTATTTTTATATTTGCCTTTTTATTTTTATTATATTAAAATTAATATATTTCATAAAAAATAAAAATACTATGAATTTTTATAAATTATTTATTAAAAAAATTCAAATTATTATTATTATTATTATTTATATTAAAGTATAAAATAAAATAACAATAAAATACTTTTAAAATATAATCGGGGTAAGACAGGAATAACAATACCTTAATCCGCCTCGAACTCATC
Source organism: Tetrastigma voinierianum (assembly GCA_016808115.1). Taxonomy (NCBI): domain Eukaryota; kingdom Viridiplantae; phylum Streptophyta; class Magnoliopsida; order Vitales; family Vitaceae; genus Tetrastigma; species Tetrastigma voinierianum. Next base: position 634,766 of record JAEQBH010001681.1, read on the forward strand.
TCGGATTTGAGAAAATAAACTCGAACCCGCTAAAAACCCGATTACAATTAAATCAAACCCGTCACATTAAGAGTGAGGTGGGGCGAGAATCCAAAATAATCAACTCCATTGTTATCCATACTTACTACCCAATGTTAAAAAAACAAATAATTTAATACTTAATGATATTAAATACTATTCAGTATTAAGCTAAAAAAAAAATTATTGAGCATTAAATAAAAAAAACAAATACCACTTTAGTTTTCTGGATATAAACAATTTATTACATTATAACAAAAATGTTTAATCGTCAAATTTCCGTTTTATTTTAAAATAAATAAATAATGGAAACCATTGGAAGTAAGAAAGCAAATTAATAACTATTAGTTTTTTTATATATTATTTATGTAACTTAATCTTAGGTGGTGTTTGTTTTTTTTACTTAATGCTGAATAAAATTTTGTTTGAGCTTAATAATGAATAGTATTTAATAGCATTAAGTATTAAGTTGTTTGTTTTTTAACATTAGGTAATGAGTAAGGATGACAATGAGAGCTTGGTGTTTGGGTTAATTCACTCGCCATTTCTTAATGCACGAGTTTAATTTAATTTTAATCGGGTTTTTTAGCAGTTTGGTTTATTTTCTCGAAGCCTCAGGCAGTGAGTATTGATGCTACTGTAAACAGAAAATTAAAAAAAATTTTGAAATGGCGAAATGTTAATAAAAATAATAATTTGTATGTAAGGGTTCGAGAGGAAGCCTAGAAAATTCTCTAGATTTCGGATATTGACATCTTGCTGTGGATTAAATTCGTCTCGCGAATCTAGTGACAATAAAAGTTTCATTGAATTCTAAGACAGGTATTTGAAAATTTTAGATTTGCGGGTGATAAGTTATCGGTGACTCGGGGCGAGATTTTTACGAAAATCTCGAAAGTCGAAGAAATGACTTGAAATTAGGATTATTTAAAATAAAGTGAGTGAAAAGAAATAAATTGTTTTGGGGCGAAAGCTTGGAATGAATGAAGCAAATATGGTAGTATATCGAAAATAATAATAATAAGCTCACGCCCAGATTATATTTTAAAAATAAATTTTTTATTATTTTATTTTATACTTTAATATAAATAATAATTATTATTATTATAATGTTTTAATAAACAATTTATAAAAATTCACTAATGTTTTTATTTTTATGAAAATATTAATTTTAATATAATAAAAATAAAAAGAAAATATAAAAAATTAAAATAAAAAAATAAAAAGCAAAATAAAATATATAAAGCGGGAGACTTGAAATTTTCTCATATCATCCATGCCCTTTTGAAAATTTTTTAAATGGGGTGAGTTTGAGAATTGAAAAAATCGCCTTGGCGGAGTCAGGGATGGCAAATGATTGAGTTTTTAACGCATTTTTGTGGAAATGACTTTTCCATGAATAGAAAAAATGAAATATTTTAAGCTTTTATATTCGTAACTTTTTTAAAAATTTAATGATAAGTCGTGAAAATTTTTTAAAGAAAAAGCAAGCGAACTATCTTCAAGGCTATTTAGTTTTCGAATGTGGAAGTCGAAAAAGCAACGTCGTATTAATCTTTTCTTTTATACAATTATTGAAGTTGTGGCGTAATTTTTTTCATTGAATACTATGGAAACAAGACTTCTAAATTTGGTTTTACAAACTATTTGGATTTAAGAAATTAATAAAAAATAAATGACGATTTACTCTTTCTTTGTCCTGCATCAAACAATATATGATTATTTATAATTTCTTAAATTTTAATGGTTCCAAAGATGTAGCCTTCTAAGTATTATCAAAATACTAATTTAACTCGATAATTTATCAGTACGAGATCAAAATTTTATTTTTACGTCTAACTTTGTAAAATTTTGCAGGAAAATAGAATGAAGAAATTTTTTTATAAAAAAGAAAATTGTTAAAAAAAATTCAATTCAATTCAATAAATTATTGTGGTATGATTTCAAATTTATTTTAATTTTTTTATAAAAATTCAAAACTAGATTCACCCTATGATTGGTTTCCAACAAATTTGATATATGTTGTGAGAAAAAAAAACAAAAGTAAAGGTGAAAAAATCAATTTAAAATTATGAAATTATTTTATAGTATTTCTTATAGTTTTCGAAATAAAAATTTAAAATATGAGATTTTATTAAATCATACCCCTTTTTTTTAACATTAAAATCAAATAAATCAATAATAAATCTTGATTCACTTCTCCAAACTACATTAATTTATCTTTTCATTTTTTTTATCAAATCATGAAATGTTACGAACGGATCCATGCACATATAGAATATGCCTTTAAACCATAGACTAATCATAGGAAAGATCATAAGAATAATAAAACTCTATCACATAAAATAACTATATTCATTAGGTTTGAACTCGAAACCATTAATTAAGTTATGAGATATCTCAATTATATCACCTACCTGCTTATAATAAATATAAAACCATAACTTATTTATTAAATAATAAATAAACATTCCTCTTTTTCTTTTACTAATCAAAGTGACATTTGATTCTGTCATTGCATAATTTTCATGATAAATTAGCTTAAAAGGTTATGTGAATGCCTTTGCAGCCCTGTCCCTCAGATATGTTCTGGGCTCTGTCCAGCAGATTACCATATGTACGTAAATAGAAAGCTTCTGTTTCATTTTTTTTCTTTTCCTCTTTCATACAACATCAAAATTTCAGTAAATAATATATTGAATAAACGTACGAAAGAACCAAAGTTCTATTACATAAGGAGAAAAAAAGTAAATATGTATGTGAATCATAGCACAAGTACTGAACTAGCTGACATCAATCAAACAATCTCTTAATGGTAAAAACAAAAATCTGAACAAAAGAATTCAATCCATCTGAGAGCAGCAATCTCAGTGGGGCATGCCCTGGACATACTTGTGTCCGTCACCAGGGCTGGGACCGGAGTCCTTGATCCCTCCAAGTGTTCCAACGTTGGTGAATCTGTGTCCATCACCAGGACTTGGCCCCGATTTGATTCCTCCAAGTGTTCTAACGTTGGTGAATTTGTGTCCGTCACCGGGACTCGGGCCCGATTGCTTGATCGCTCCGATAGACAACACATCAAAGAATCCGCCCATTCCTTCGCCATCATTGAAGGGCCGGGCATGGATGGCAATGGCGTTCGACAAGAGAACGATGAAGAAGAAGAAGAAGAAGCATATATATAATTTGGTTGGTCTAGCCATGTCTACAGAGAAACAAATGTATTATTGTTTGAGTGGGGGATTGTGGATGGGATATGCAGAATGGTGAAGTGGGGTGTCCAATTTATAGAGTTCGTACTACTACCAGTCAAAGCAAGATGTGTAGGAACCTACCAGGGAGTTTCTTCGCTTCTCGAGAAGTAGGCATGAGGCAAGAAAATAAAGGAAATGAGAGCTTGCGAGTCCAAGTTGTTGAAAGGCGTAGAAAACGAAGTGCAATTGGAAAAATTAGGATTTGATTCATGGATTCCAACCGGCTGCTTGAATCATATGTTGGGAATTCCTTTTGCGCTTCTTGGGAACCAAGGTAGACCATACAAAGGTTTGAATTCAAACCATCAACTATAAAGGTGACAGACTGGATTATAAGGTGCCTTGACCCTTTGGAATGATACATACCCAAACTTAAGGCTCATTTATTTTTCTAAGTCATTCCTGACGTACGCAAGTAAGAATTCTTAAGTGATATTTTTTCTCTTCAAAACTAAGACTCACTTTGTTTGGTAGGTTAAATATGATTTTGTGTTTTACAAAGAATTGTGGATTTTTTTTTTATTGTTATTGTTATTATTTAAATAAAACTCAAATCACTCTCATGTGATCTCACAGGATTTTGAATGATTTCCAAAAGGTTGAAAGACTTGCAAATGGGGAAAGTTTGAAGATCAGATTAGCTAGTGAATAGTTAATATGGCTAGCAAATGGTCTCATGTAAAATTTTAATTTGTAAAATTCAAGCAATTAATTACTCAGACGGGGATAAATTTAATTTTTTAATTCAAAGATACTATAATTTTAATTAACATGCACTTTATTTCAGGAAATCCAATCAAGAATTATTGAATCCCCGTACATGTACAATAATACTCCGAATGTCTCCCATGTCATGTTTCTAATATTTAATTATTTTCACAGATCTTAGTATGTTAGTTATGTTTTCCCTCTATTATTTGATTTAGGTGTGAGACTGATTTGAGAATTTAAGAACAGTTATTACAACGGCCTTTGTCACAACTCATAAGAACCATGTATACCACGGTTTCCCCTCCTTTGCATCAAGTTTCTTGATAAATTTATCGATAATTAAATAAATAATTATAAAAATAGTTTAGATTGAAAATCCAATTTTACAAAAGTTTTTGACACGTAAGTAATAAGGTGAAAATTTTTTTATAATGAAATCGTGTATTCAAATCATAACTTTACAATTTTATATTGAAATCATATTTTCAAAATACGATTTTATAATTTTATATTGAAATAATGTCTTCATAATTTTACACTGAAATCACGTATTCAAAACATTATTTCACAATTTTAAAATTTTGCACTGAAATCGTGTCTTAAAAACATGATTTCATATTTTTACACTAAAATCGTATCTTCAAAACACAATTTCATAATTTTATAATTTACACTGAAATCGTGTCTGAAACAAGATTTTACATTTTAACACTGAAAATCGTGTTTTGAAAACACGATTTCATAATTTCACATTAAAATCGTGTTTTAAAGACACGGCATCTATGTGGCGCTTAATTGACGGTAAGTTTCATGGATTTGAAATATTTATTTTTGTTCTATATTAAAAAAAATATTTTTTCTAATTATGATATTATTTAGAAAAAAGCCCCTTTGCATCATATTCAAGGTCATACCTTGATTATGAAATGAAATGATATTCACTTCACCAAATGACATAAAATTAATTGGATTAGAGTTATAGTTTTTCATTAGATATTCATTCTTTTGTTCTAAGACATAATGCCAATCTAAAATATTTTATAAATATGCACCTATATGGGTACATTCGTGGAATGACAAGATATTTATGTTTTTTCTAGTAATATTTTGCATGGTTTTAATTAAGAATCAAATGACAGGAAGCAATAGTTTCCATACTTAAATTGTTTCCACGTGTCTTGTAAAAGTGAAAATAATTGACAATCCATTTAAAAAAAAAATTTGTTTTGATAAGTTTTTTTTTTTTTTTTAAATAGAAATTTAATTGATTCAAATTATCAATATATTCGATGAAGACATAATCAAATTCGTTAAAAACGTTATAAAATGGTGCAACATCCAGGCTTATAGCACTTATATAATGATTCGACACAAAACCTATATATTTGAAAAGTCTATAATAACTAAAATCCATAAGACTCCAATTATATAGCATTGACGATCTTGATTAGAAATAATATCTTTGTCTAATCAAATATATTTTGAATCGCCCAAAACACTAATACCTATCATAACAAGCCAATAAAAGCCAAAACAAACAATACACCGTAATAAGATGGTGACGAAAACATGAAAAAAAAACATAGATTTATGTGAAATGACTAATAAAAAGTGGAAAAAATGTAGATATAGTGATTTCAGAACAAGAATGATAAAAAATCACCCCTCATTGAGAGAAAAATGAATTAAAACAACCCGAATCACAAAAAAAAAAAAAAAAACCCTATAACTCACATAGCCTCTATTCCTATAAAATTAGTCTTGAGCGAAACTCTGATATACTCTTCAATTATCAATTAATTAAGTCAATCAATCATAATGAAAACTTTGAGCTTGAATGAAGATGGTTGGTAGTTGTTGAGAGCGACAAAGACGGCGCTAGGATTGAAAAAGACACACTAGGTTGATAACTTTCCTTCCTATTTTTTTAGAATGTTTGATAAGTTATTCTTAAAAATCTATTTTTTCATTTTTTATTTTGTTAAAAACATCTTAAATTAAACTAAGTTTTTATTCAAATTAAAACGTACATAAATACATATAAATTAAAAATATAGACTAAACAGGGAAGTGAAGTTAGAGTATATTTATAAATAACATAATAGGGTTGTTGATTGTTTAGCATATTATAGACCCCACAATTTTTGATATTATGTGTTTTCTACTAAAAAGGCGAAACCCCTTTTTTATATTTGAAACACCATTTTAAAAATTGCTGAAATATCACTTATTTTGCTTATTTTTAAAAATAAAACAAATAAAGAAAAGAAAACCTCAATAACTCCATATGCTAGTGCTCAAGTTTGGGAAAATCGAAGCTTAAACCCAAGCAAAGCATTTTTATTTATGTACGATAAAGAAGTCAGAAGACTCATCTACGCCCTTAAAGTTGAGTTTCTACTAAACAAACCAAAGAAAATGCGATTTTTAACTAATCAATAAATGGATACAAAATACAAATAATAACAATACAACAACATACCAGATATATATAAATGAATAGATAGATAAATAAATAAATAAGAAAAGTCATATGAGAAAAATATGTAACTAGGTAGCAGATAAGAAGTGCTATCAACTAAGAAACAATGTTAGTACAATAAAAAAAAATCATAGTTAATTAGAAATTGATTATAAATTAGAGGTCAAATTATTTCCACCCAAGCCCATTTATCTGTTTCACATATTAATTCCACAATATTTTGTTTTATAAGAATTATAGAATTAATCATATGATTTGAATTTTTGAAAATTGATTTGAAATTTAAATTTTGAAAAATTGAAGTTTGAAAATTGAGAATTTTGAAATGAATTTGAAGTTTGATAATTTTGAATTAAGATTTTGGAAATTGGATTTTGAAATTAAAAATTTGAATTTTATAAATTTGATGTTTGGAAATTTGCAATTTTGAATTTAAAATTTTGAAATTAGAAATTTGGAGACATTAATTTTTTAAATTTTAGGATTTGAATAAGTTAAAGGTGGGTGATGGTTCATGTGTTAAGGAAAAATAAATTGAATTATTAAATTAACAAAAAACATCAACAACCAATTTAATCGAATAAACAAAAAGCAACAATATACTTATAAGTAAAATAAAATAATAAGACTATAAATTAAATGACTAATTAAAGACAACAATAAGTTAAATATATACAAGACAATTGATTGAAAAAATAATCATATAAAAGAAGAACTTCTAAATAAAAAGAAAGTCAATGAAACTTACCCGGGTAGGTCAGTCACCTCGTTTAAAATCGCCCAAAGCTCTGCTCGTTTTCCAATATCGTCCCGCCATCTTATTTAAAAAAAAACTTTAAATTTTAGTTAATTACCTCTACGCTCCTACTCAATGCGACCCAATGATTTTCCCTTATTTTCTTTCTTTTCATTCCATCTCAATGCTGATTAATCACAAATGATGAAACATCCTAAGCCTCCAAATTTAAGGTTTACATTATGCCCTCTAGTTTCTAGCCTCTCCCACAAGTTCATGATGTTTTATTGAATAAATTTTAAGGGAACAGAAAATCCCCCTAATTCTCACGAACTTCAAAAAGAACAATTCAACTTCCTTGATAACCCCTTTATTTTCTCACAATTTTTCGTTGCTTTCTTCAACTCTCTTGACAAATTTTCATAAAGCAAAGATTATCCTGAAGATGAACACAATCTAAATCACCCTTCCAAATCTCAAGCAAGCAAAAAAACCAGTAAAAAAAAAAAAAAAAACCTGAAAACAAAAACCAAGATTGCCCAAGAAGGAGGATTGCCTCAATTTTCTCAACATCCTCCACAACTTTCTTACACATCCACTCAATTTCCAGGAAAGTAACAATAACTAAAACGAAAAAGATCCTAAAATCAACCCAACAAACTTAGAGCAAGCAACACTTAGCAACATAAACCAAGCCTCATTTCATGTTTCAATTAGTGTTGCACCTCAAAATTAACAAAAGACCCTTAATAATGCAAGGAACAAGAAAGTCCAACAAGGAGGGAGAGACAAAAATGAGAATTTTGATTCTATTTTCCTGAAACATCAACTCATATTTTCAGCTTCAATAATTGTCCAACACTTGTCCAAAAAGAAGACAAGAACATGAATCCTTGGATATGGAATTTGTCTAGGATGAATAGATATGGAATAAATATGAGGAGTCAAAATACTATGTCATATCACAACCATTGTAACGTTCAATAAGTTCAAATAATATCTGTACTAGACCTCTTTGTACTTTAAAAAAAATTAATATCAAAAGACTTACATGCCCAAAACCTTTTATCTCCTGGATTATACAAAAAAGTTCTCCCTCTCAACCAAATTTACATGGAAAAAAATTATTTAACCTTCACAAACATTAATAGAAGCAAAAATCACCAAGAAAAACCAAACACATTTCATATTCCAATCGGTTCTTACACTTCTAATCAACAAAACAAACAAAGACAACAACTGAGGAACAACACAATATGACTAAGAATAAAAAAAAAAACTAACGCCCAGATTAGGTTTTGGTCACCAACCACTTGAGCTTCAATGGTTGTGATAGGCTTTTCGACCAACAACGAAGTTTCCAGTCAACCAAAAACCCTCAGAACAATAAAAACTGGCCAAGAATGAGAAAACCATGATGAAATTTTGTTTCCAAAAGCCTAATTCATGAACCCACTTGAGCTTGGCTAATTGTGCAACACTTGGAATTAAAAAAAAAATCCCCAAAAAAAGCTACAAAATCTTATTAAGAAACAGAACACCTAGATAAGATTCTGATCCCATTTTCTCGATTCATCAACCCATTTGAGCTTCAATGATTGTACATCAATAAGATTCCCAACAAACAAAACTGCCACAAAAAAATAGTCAAGAAACAACTAACACTCACTAGGAATAAGAACCCCTAGGTGGGAAGTTGATTCCATAACCTAATTTATCAGCCCACTAGAGCTCCCACGTCAATAATTGTTATAATCAACAATGAGGTTCCAATCAATAAAGAAAAACCCCAAAAAAAAAAAAGATATAAAAAAAAAAAAAAACTGACCTAGAAGGCTAGAACAAGAACACCCATATGAGATTTTGATCCCATTTGCCTCCTCCTTTCATCTCATAGCCTCCAAAAGAATGATTCCACCTCATTTTCCCAAGAAAAATCCTCTCATTCTTTTTGACGACTCCTACTCCCAAAAAAAAAAAAAACCCTACTCCTTCTCCAAAAAGCCCCTTTTAAACCCTAAAAGGATCCCCTTTCATACTAACGACAAAAAAGAAAACCCCTTTTGATGGTTGCCAAGTCTCTACAAATATGTCCCTCTTTGATAGAGTTCATAAATATAGTGAACACGAACAATGGAGTGAAACGAATGTGCGAAAAGTAAGTGAAATGAGATGAACTCTATCAAAGAAAAAAAAAGATACCCCAAAAGTGTCCAAAAGGAACACTAGCTTACTCAAACTCAAGTAGCTAAAGTGGTTCTAAAAAAAAAAAAAGCAAAAGGGAAGAGAACCGAGAGGCCAATAAAGTCATGATATAGATCTGAGCTCCCTCCAAGAAGGTCCTCTCAAAGGTGAAACCAGCATTGAAATCTAAAGCAAGTAGGAGTTGGCCCACCCATGGGTGCTAGAATGGTCTTGTGCACTGTATATCGATCAACACCTGTAATGCTGACATAAAGACATGAATGCTCAACAAAATGGTGAAACCAATAAGGGAATATGCTTTGAAGGCAAATGGTATGCTGATGAAGACCCCATAATGGTCAGATGTAGACTCAGAACGAACTCATGAGTTAGCAAATGGAAAGTAAGATAACCAAAAGATGCCATGTGATTAAAGTGAGCAATGCTAGCGATCATGAATACTAATAGTGATATTTATAATGAAGATGAACTCCGAGGGTTTAAACTATGGTGAAGGCATTTGCATGTTTGATTTGAAACAAAGAAACACAAAGGCGACGCCTGAACACCTTTATTCAAGATGTAGAAGCTAGAAGGTAGAGGCCAAGTTCGAACGTGTGATCTATATGAAGGCATAGTCTAAACATCTAATCTATATGAAGGTGAAGTTTGAACACCTGATCTGCAGAAGACGAAGTTTGAACGTCTAACTGCGCTGCTAGTAAATGTGATGTAGATGAAGTCTAAACATGAACAAAATTTGAACGCTTGATCTATAGAAGACGAAGTTTGAACGGTCCGAATCCACGTGCTAGTAAACGGGATGCGTATGAAGTCCGAACATCCGACCATATGAAGGCAAAGCTCAACGCCTAACTGGGCAGTAAGACGGTCTCGAATGTCTAAATCATGCAGCAGCAATAGTGATGCAGATGGAGTTTGAACATTTAATCCATATGAAGGCGAAGTCTGAACTCCTGATTGGTAGAAGACGAAGTCGAACGTCTCAAATGCGGTGCTAGCAATAGTGATGCATATGAAGTCTGAAAATCTAATTCATATGAAGGCAAAGTTTGAATGCCCGACCGCGTAAGACGTAAGTCCGAATCGCCTAAATCGTTAGCTAGCAAATATGATGCGTATGAAGTCCGAACATCCGATCCATATGAAGGCGAAGTCCGACCGCCGACCCATGTAAGACGAAGTCCGAACGCCTCAATCCACGGCGGCTAGCAATAGTGATGCAGATGAAGTCTGAACATCTGATACATATGAAGACGAAGTCTGAATGCCTGACTTGCAGAAGACGAAGTCAAAACTTCTCAATTGTGGTGCTAGCAATAGTGATGTAGATGAAGTCTGAACATTTGATCCATATGAAGGCGAAATCTAAACGCCTAATCTACAAAAGACAAAGTCTGAACGTTTGAACTGCAGTGCTAACAAATGTGATGCAAATGAAGTTTGAACATTTGATTCATATGAAGGCGAAGTATGAACACCTGATCTGCAAAAAACGAAGTCTAAACTTCTGAACTGCAGTGCGAGCAATAGTGATGCAGATGAAGTCTGAACATTTAATCCATATGAAGGTGAAGTCTAAAAACCTGATCTGTAGAAGACGAAGCTTGAATGTCTCAACTGCGGTGCTAACAATAGTGATGCAGATGAAGTCTAAATATCTTATCCATATGAAGGCAAAGTTTGAACACCTGATCTATAGAAGGCAAAGTTTGAACGCCTGCGGTGCTAGCAATAGTGATGTAGATAAAGTCTGAACATCTGATTCATATGAAGACGAAGTCTGAACTCCTGATTTGTAGAAAACGAAGGCAAAGGTGAAGTCTTAACTCCTGATCCAAAATGGAGGGAGTAGAGGCGAAATCAGAACACCTGAAATCCATAAAGTAAAGGCAAAGTTTGAACGCTTGAAATCTATGAGGGCAAATACGGCTCCAGTTGTGTCGAGTCCTCGAACTCCCTCAACAATCTTCCTGTGAAAACCTCATTCTGTATAAACATATGAAAAGGGGCCGACAATATATATGCATGGATCTCTGTATCTCAAGAACATTGCTATCAATGTAAAGGGGATCCACCAATCAAACAAGGACTACCAAATAACTATCATTGAAGCCAAATCATCTCATCAATAAAATAAGGGGATATGCCCCAGTATGGCAAGTGGAACATCACATCGAGTGGATATTCGAAGTGACTCGGGCGCCAACATCGCGGCTCAAAAGTCGAACCAACCGTATCATCAGAAATAGTACGAGCATGTGTATCTATCATGAAGGACCAACAAGAACCCAGCCCAAAATGAATAACTTCTCTATTGGTCAAAAATATGCTAGAAACATATGAGAATCCGACCAAATCTGTGACACCAAAGATGAGGGTCCCAACAATGCCAACAATGGATGAAAAAAATAAGCTTAAGAAATGTTTGCCAACCCAGATGGTCTAACACGTATCCGGTCGAATAAACAATACTAGAGCCATCATAATGAAGCTCATCCTCTCAAGAAAACCATCTACAATCTCCAAAGACCATGTAATCTCAAAAGAGGGAAGATATTCCGGATGACATCTACCTGAAATGTCATAATGAGGCTCATACTCTCGATGAAAATTATCTGCATAAACCAACCACCTCCAGATGGTCCCAATAACTATGGGGTATGCCCTAATATGGCATCCAATGGAAACATGATGGAATAAAAGAGAATTTCATAACAAGGCTCATCCTCTCAATAAGGAATGTATGCACAGACCAACAAACTCCAGATGATCTTGCTAACCAAGGGGGTATGCCCTAGTATGACATCCAAAATAAATATGATGAAGTCCAAAAATGTCACAACAATGGCTCATATCCTCAATAAGAATTGCATGCACAAACCAACCACCTCCAAATGATCCTGAAAGATGGGGGATATGCCTCAGTGTGGAATTTATCAAAACATGATGAAATCCCTAAAATGTTATAACAAGATTCATCCTCTCGATAAAGATTGTATGGACAAACACCTGGTGATCCCGACGAATAAGGGATATGCCTAAGTATGACATGTATGCCATTCAATAGAGATGTAATGAAACCCCCAAATATCAAAATATGGCTCGACATCTCAGCAAGAATCTGTTTACAAAAACCAACAAATCCAGATGATCTCGACAGATAAGGGATATGCCCTATTATAGCATCTAATGCTCCATAGTGTCGAAAAAATCAATTGAAATCCATGCATCCACTAGTAGTGAAAGGCAACCTCGGGTCATCCAGAACCACAATTAGAAATGAATTAAAGCACTAGTAAAGCATCTCCTAGAAAAAGCCACATGATAATGTCCAGATATCAACCAAGTCTCAAGTACCTATCCAAGTAGATGTTGTCAAAGAAAACGTCAAATCTCATGGTCTCAGGGTGGTCTTACGACATAGACTGGAATGTCGGCTTAAGGTGATAAGGTAAAAGAAATAAAGGGAAACTAGACTCAACTACCCAATGATCAACCCCATGCCCTCGTGTGTGGAATACCACATGCATAAGAAGTCTCATGAGTGATATGTGTGAATCATACTAGCATTTATAACGTGTTTTACATGTGTTTATATAACCTCAATGCTAGATTCACATCTATATTCCTAAATATTACACTAATACCCCATTTACTTATGTTTTGTAGGATTAAAAGGTAAATCTGTTAGGGATAGTGTCCTGTAAAGCATGAATTTGTATTTATGTTTTATGAAATTAATAAAAGTGTCGTATTTATTACATTTAGCTATTTTGTGCATAATGTATGAATGAAAGTCAGAAAACCCTAAATTTATTAATGTAACCATAACCTCGTTGTATACGCTATACACGAGAGGATCGAGGTTACGGATTATAAATCAAATCGGTCTGTAATAAATTAATTGAAGTTTGGGGATCTTCAAATTAAATATTACTGGGGCAGTCCGCTATCATTGAGAATGAAGTGACCTTAATCCGGGTCACTAATGTGGCGACATTAAAGTGGAGGCTCCATATATAATAAGATTATATAGGACAGGACCAAGGCGCAGTTTTCGAATTCTTTTAAATACCGTTTGTCTCAAGAATCTCAAACAAACAGATATGCAGATCACCAATCCCGAGTAGTCATAGACTCCTCGTTTATGTCAACGCCTGGAACACAAGTTAAAGCTCTGTTATGGAATGGCCCACATTGCGGTTCGAGGCCCATTGATGTATGCAAATGGAATGTGAACTATGGACATGGAATCCAACCCTTCCTATGAAAGTCGACGCTTTGTTCCCAAGCGCGGCTCGAATCGAACAGCTTTGAGCGCCTAATTTATACAGGTTTATAAATTAACTGCTCACTAATGCATTAATGGAACTTAAGGATCAAATATAATTAGAGGGGCAAAACTAGTACTCAACCCGACTCTCAGCTATGAACCACTTCGAGGATGTAATCGCATGTAATGATTAAATCAACGGGCACTCTAAATTTCCGAGTAAATCGATAATTATGACAAGAGTTCAATTTCAAGTTTTAAAGGAATAACTTTGAAATTAATAAATTAAATGATTGATTAAAGAGTTTAATTAATTATTGAATTTATTGAGCTTGAAATTACAAACCACGGGTCCCAATTCCACCTCTATATTACTACAATGAACGATTCATGATTTGGAATAAATTAAACCCTATGATCAAGGCTTGGAAAATAATTATTATTGACGCTTATATTAAAAGTAATAAGTAGGATCAAGTTACAAATTAATATTGGACAGTTATAGATTAAAAGTAATAAGTAGGACTGTTACAAATTAATATTGACAAGAGATTAAAAGCAATAAGTAGGATCAAGCATAAATTAATATCGGATGCTTACAGACATGTAGTAATCAAGACGATCGTTTATATTAATCAAGACCATATGGGGTAAATTTGCAAATATCCAAATTGCTGGATATTTATGCAATTAGTTGATTATAAATAAGAAGCCCTTGCCCCAATAAAAAAAAAAAAAGAGAAAAAAAAAAAGAAGGTTTTTTCCAAAACCCTAGTCTCTGTAGAGTCTCTTCCCTGTGGCATCCTCGCCTCATGCGTTGAGCACGCGCGTATCCAAAGTGCAAAACCAGAGTGTATTGCTCCCAGATCCGAATCGCTGGCGCCCACACACCTCTGCTGAAGGAGGTGGAATCACATCTTGGCAGGTGTCGTTTCAACCCTAATAGCCAACAAATCTCCTATAATAATAATGTATATATCTCATCTTCACCTCTTGATATTAATATGTATTTGTATCGGTTCCCGCGAAAAATAAGATTTTCTGGAAAAATTTTAAAACCTAATTCCGCTGCGTTTTGTTTTTGTTTCCATCACTTGGTATTAGAGCTGCTCATGTAAATGCATATTGTTTTTTTTATCGGTGGCTTTGCGAAATTGTTTTCTTTGATTCATGCATGAGTGGGGCATTCCGGCATATTTTAATGTGATTATTTGTGTTTGTGTGCATGGATGAATGAGGGTCAGTAATTATATGGTAAGCTTTTGGGTTAGGTTTTATTTTCCCCTAGATCTGTAAGCCATTAATGACATAGATATTTTGTAATTTTTTTCTTTGTATTATTGGTGACCTAAATTACACAACTGGGTTTCTGACATGAAGATGATGCTTTGGGAATTATGTAATTGCAAAAGAAGCCCATTATGTAATTTAAATATTTTTTTTTCCATTATTTTTCTTGTAATTATTAGAAATACGAAAACACCCGGCCCGCTTTTATTTATTTATTTACTTTATATTATCAAATGTATGAGATGCAATTGAATAACATACTTATGCATATAACATGTCATACATGGAATGCCCACCATATTGTATCTAATACATATACCATTCTTTAAAAACATGTTCTACTAGGAATGTTTGTTTATTTGCCGTTGAATAATAAATTAAATAATGGATATAGTTTAATAGTTAAACTTGGTAATTTCCAATTTAATTAATTTAGACTGCAGCGGTTAATAGTTAGGCAGGATTTAACCTAGATTATTCAATTTTAATAAAATGATTGATTTTGTTAAAGATAGTAAATAAACAATAGGCTAAATATGTTTGGACTTAAAGTTAGTTAATTAGGCCATTTTCACTATAGAGCTAAGTTTACTGGCCCGGATTTAGGCTGATTAGATTGGTTAGTTTTGAAAAGAAAAGCTATGCCTAGGCCCGATTAGATTGAACTCTATACACCTATTTAATTTAATAGAATTAGATTCTTGTCACTAGTAATTATTATATAGGATATAATAATTTACTAGAGATTACTCATATATGATGTTTTATAACTAGAAAAAACATAAGTTTAAAATATTGAGTGGGAGAAGGGCATGTGACAATGTACTTTTCTGGGTCTCCATGTCGTTAGTCCAACGAGTGAGGTTTTAGGTGGCGCCTAGTGGCGCCTTGATTCTACCGTCCTCCTACGGTGTCCACACAGGCTAATATCATCGTTACTTGCACTTCCTATGCGACGGGGTTGGATGATGTATTCCGAGATTGACCTACCCTCGGCGGCAATCTTGGGTTAAGTTGTTAGAACGCACAGAAGCGATGGGTCACACTCGAAGATACAATTAAGCAGTTAATTGTATCTTATTAGAAATAAAGGTAGTTAATAAATGAGGAAAATATGAGATATTTTGAGTCATTTATTAATTCAAGATCAATCTCACCCCAATTTATATAATTAGTATGACCTACCCGACGGCGGGATATTAGTGTGAGTTAACTTACCTTGGATTAGTATTTTTGTTTTATGTGTTTTAATTTCCTATGCATTCATCACGTTTATAAATGCCAAAATATATTTGATGTTTCTTACTGTTTGCATGTAATAAATCGTTTTTTATTTAATTCGTGATAAATAATAATACCGCCTCAAACCCATGGTGCTTTACTCTTGAATGAATCATGTAGGCGATAATTTGTAAAGTGAAAATAATGTTAATATCGTGCTAGTCACCGAGAACAATAGATTTGTTCTGGCGAGAATGTCTATATATGAGAACCTGCGGTGATGCCGCTCGTGGTATGCGAGAACCATATGAACGATGGATTCAAGCGATAACAAAGCCCAGGGCTTATATGCTAGCCCGGCGTGTCGGGCGTGCTTAAGTATTTACAAGCGCGAGTGGAAGCCGTGAGATTATGGATTCCCTCGAGAGCATGTTTAGGAAACAATCCAGAACGGTCGTCGTGAAATTTCTTTAGAGAGTGCGTGAGCAGCGAAGATGAGTAAAGGTACTCCTGTTCGTGACCATGTTCTAAACATGGCTAAATTATATAAATGAGAGGCGGCGAGGCTGCACGGGGCCATAATAGATGGCGCGCTGAGTGAGTATAATCTTGGATTCACTCACTCTACGATTTCCTTGATTCACGGCAACTATGTATGAACAAGATGGGTACAATGTAACCCGGTATGGCGAATGAATTGCAAACCTTAGGCCATCTGAAGACAGAGGATCTCAAAAGGTGAAGCAAATGTTCGCGGCAGAGCCAGGCCTCGTCCTCTTAACAATAAGAAGGAAGAACAATATAAAGTGCCTCGCGGGGAGAAGACCCGAAGAAGAAGCAGGCTGTATAAGCAAGCGATAAGAAGAAGGCTCCAAGAAAAGAGCCCAAGGAGATGTTTTTCCACTGCAGGTCGATGGGCGTGGAAGAGCGTAACAAATGTCTCTAAAGGCGAAGGAAAAGAAAGGTAAATTTGATTTACTGGTTTTAGAAGCCAATTTAGTGGAAGTTGATAGTCAATCCTGGATAATTGATTCAGGGTAACCATATTTGTTCTTCTTTAAGTGCTTAGTTCTTCGGGAGCTTCGGCGATGGGGAGTGCTCGATGGTAGCCCAGTCGAAATGGGGCGGCCAGTGTGTGATTGGAGGGTTCATTACCGTTTAGAATTAGGAATAAATTTCTTGTTTTGAACAATGTTTATTGCGTTGTTCACGGATTAAGGAGAAATTTGATTTCAGTTTCTAAGTTGTATGAACATTTGTTTACTGTTTCATTTTATAATAATCAGATTGTTATTTCCAGAAATGGTTTAAACATTTGTCATGCAAATAATGAAAATGGGCTTTACATTTTAAGGCCAAACAAACAAACGCTCCTTAACACTGAACTATTTAGAGTAGAACATCCTAAACTGAAAGCAAAAGATTCTTGATAATGATGACACATACATGGCACCTAAGGTTGACATGGACGCAGTTTGGTGGGTTAACATCGCGGAAGCAAGGATGATTATTTAAAAGAGGCAGGGACAGCGATCTTCGGTCACGTGAATCATGCAGGAAAACAAAATGACTAAGAGATCTTTCTGTAAAGGGCTTTAGGGCAAGGAACCATGAACTTGTGTACATTCGGATATGCAACGGACCTCTACGAGATGTCAATAGGGGCGATTCACAGTCGCCGTCACTTTCATTGTATTATTCTAGATGCAGTATGTTTACTGTCTGAAGAGGAAATACGAAGAGCTTTTGGAAAATTTAAAGAATTCTAGCGATAATGTTAATCATTATTGTGCCTTGATCAGTCGAGGAGTGAATACCTTGATCTGATTTCAAGGGATCACCCTAATTGAGCATGGAGATTGTATCGACTCACCTGGCGCACAGGCATACAATAGAGCGGCGTGGCGAAGAAATCGAACAATGCTTGACATGGTTAGGTCTATATGATGAGCTTCTCTCGTTGCCATATCGTGCGGGGATATGCGGCGCTATTTGCGATGCACATTTGAATGTAGTTCCCTGCAAGACTATCAGCCCACACACCGCCCAGGAGTTGTGGAGTGGTCGTAAACCCGGTTTACGTCTATATCGTATATGGGGGGTGTACAGCTGCGTCTTTGAGAAGGAAGGCCGGGAGAGTAGAGCACGTGAGGCAGAGTATGCGGTAGTTGGTTACCACTAAAGGCACGGAGGTTTGTTCTACGAGTCCTCTCGAATGAAAGTATTTGTATCGGCGAATGCTACCTTTCTTGAAAATGACTACATGGCAAACTTGAGCCTCGAAGTGGGTTGTGCTGAGGAATTACAATCGGTCGGATCGAGACCACGACCGATGAATTCTTGGGGGCATGCTGAAGAGACCCATATCTATACGAGATGTCATTACCTGGCGTGGTAGAGTGTAACATCAGCATCTCTCCCCAACAGTTTTCGGACTTGTTTAAGTATATTAAAAGTTAAATATGAATTTTTGGAAAATAAAATGAGGACCGGAAAGTTTACAAGATACAAGGGCAATCTTGTAATTTATTAAAAAAGGATATGAGAAAATTCATAAAGAAGAGGAAAAGATTGGGAATTCAGAAATTGGCATAAGTTGATTTTCAAAAGGGAAGAATTTGGGGACGAGATACAATTATAGGCTTAAAGTAAAAATGGATTTTTACTTGGCAGACATGGCCTTAAACATGGACTTAAGACCCAGCCTCATTTTGAGAGAGAAGAATCGTGAGAGAAGGAGAGGAAAGAGAGAGAAGAAGAGGGAAGAGGAAAGAGGAAGAGAAAGAAGGAGGAAGAAGGAGGAACCCAAAGAGATCCAAGAGTATGGAACTACATGGCTTTTAAAACTTGGGAATTGTTTTCTCATACAATTGCATGGTTATTAGTTTGTTCCCAAAAACCTAGGGTTTTGTTAGGATTTCTTCCTAACCTAGAATTCTTAAAAGTTAACTTGGCGTAAAACCTTGAATAGGACGAAACGCGTGAAATCGCCTCTTTGAGGATGGATTCATGTAGCTTCAGACGAAGTAATTGAGTTAGAAATTTAGAATAAACCTAACTAATCATGTTAGGGTTATGTATGGGATTACAGGATCCATATAAAAAAATGGGTTTTGAAGTAGGATTCATGATAGGTCTTGAAGAAGATAAGAAGTGAAAGAGGATTTGAGTAGAAAGAGGTCGAGATGAATTTGGAGTGGTCTTGACATGTATGGAATATAGAGTTGATATGGGTATCAAAATATATGGAAAAATGGGTGAAAAACACACACATTTTGGGCAATTTTCAGCTGACATGTACCGTGACGAACTTGTACCACGATTCTACGATGTTCGTTTTAGGCGATATGTCTGATGCGTGTTAGGGTTGGCACCGGTACATGTGATCTTTGTTCCGAGATTTCGATGATTTTCGTATTTTGGCCATAACCTCATTTCTTATCCGAATTAATTGATTCAAGTGGCTTAATTAAAATAGACTGGAGAACCATCCATATAGAAATAGACATCGTCAAATTATGACTCTAAGTAGCCCAAAATCCACTCGAAGTGGGACCATGTACCAAACCAAACTCTGGTTTCAGTGTTGAACATAGAAGTCCGGGTTGTTTCGGACGTGGCAATTCCGATTCTCCAAATTGGGTGATTCAGTTGGAATAGAACCCTTAGCACCTTAGATTTAAATGAGTATGGACATAGAGTCAAAATATATGAAGTTAAGGCCCCTTAAAAATAAGTAATAAACTGTCCCTAGAAAAATCGCGGTAAAATAACTAGTTGGCATAAAAATGCCATAACTTTATTTGGATGATCGATTGGATTGATTCCAATTCTAAGTAAAATAGATTCATAGAGGAATAAGAATATAGGAATAAGGTGTGATTCTGAACATCATACTTTTACAAGTATATGAAGTGCTATATGTAATAACCATGAAACAAGAAAAAATATAGAAAATGCAATATGTATAGATATGTTCATAAAACATGAATATGATAAGCTAATATAAATATGTCATAAGATATGATAGAGTATAGAGTCATAAGATATGAAGTAAGATATGATAGGATATGTCATAAGATACGATAGTCTAAAAGTACACAATTATGATAGGCACATATATGAATATAAGATTATATGTTGTGAACATATATGATTGTCATACGTAGGCGAATAGATGGAACATGATAGAAATATAGAAAGTATATGAATAGATAAAGACATGACAGGAATATGTAAATGATAGGAATATATGATAGACATACCGAAAGGAATAAGATGGAACATGCTAAGAACACATGATAGGAATACGTAAAAGATATGAGTATAAGATAGACATACCTAAAGGAATAAGATGGAACACGCTAGGAACATATGATAGAAAGACATAAATGATAAGAACGATAGAGATAGCAAAAGAAGATGATGATATACCATGCAAGGCGAGCATTATAATAAATGATAGGTACATATATGAAAATGTGAATGAGTAAAAGCCTACATGATAGAGATATAGAAAGTACAAAGAATAGCTAAAACATGATAGAAATGTATAAATGATATAAAGAGATATGAATATAGAAGCTATATATGAATATGAATACAAGAATGCATAGATGCATTCATGAAATATGATAGACAAGAAACTAAATGATAGAAAAATATATGAATATATGTATTATATATATATATATGAAACAAATGTGAAACTACAGTTATGAGAATACGAGTAAAAATAACGATAGTATATATGCATAAGCAAATATGATAACTTGATAGTTATTAAATGCTTAATGAGATATGTCTGAAAATGTAATAAAGGCGATTGCTGTAGGACACAGTAGAGGATAGATATGCATGCCTATAGGAAAGATACGATTCTTTTAACATATTCATAGGCAGATATTGAAATTTTGGATTTGGGTGATGGTATAGATCCGTTTGGTCAGTGTGCATAGTCACCTAAAGAGCAGTCATTACCTCGTGCAGGTGATAGTACGGCCAGTCTGGAGTAGCATATGGCGTAGGTCAGCGTCTGTCTGAGTGATGATACCTTCGGATTGATAGGCAGACGGAGATCAACGCCTCGTACGATGTGATAGTACCTTCCGGGTACATAGTTTCAAGTATCCGGCACTACAAGGTATTTGCGGACATGAAACAAGGAAATGATATGTATAGAAGATATGACTGATATGAGAAGCATAGCAAGCTCTGCTATCTGCAGATGAAAGTACAGGACAATTACAAGAACAAGTAGTACCCAGTATAAATTGATATGAAAATAGAAGTATATGAACACGAAAAGTAATACATATACAAAAAGCAATTAGGATAGATAGAATAAGAAAGTACAAATATATATGAAGTATGAATAGTACGAGGATAACGAGGATGATATGAAAAATACAGACACATAATAGGAAAGTATACAATGATACAAGTATGAAGGAAGAATCTGATATTAAATCATAGAGCTAGAAGATGAAAAGACATAGACTAAGCATGCTATGTAACTTGTGAAGAATAGGAACATTGAAAGACTATAACAAGCGTGAAAGATGAACCGAGTAAGTATATAGGAATAGCAAAGTACTTTCCCGAATAGGAATACGGAAAAGTATAAATAAAGGAGATGCTAAAGACATAGAACATGTAATAGAAAGATTGACATGCGATAGGAATATCGGATGATGATAAGGAATTACGTTATAGAAAAATGTTTAGATATATATATATAATGCAATATGTATAAACATGACGGTCGCGTGGTGGTTGTCATGCTTATGTTCCCACTAAAGCGTAAAGCAGATGTTCAATGTCAGGTGTAGGTACAGAAGCTGAGACAAGGATGAAGTGAGGACATTCCACATCGGCCAAAGCGAGGCCAGGCTGGAGATAGGTGCTCACCAGTCTTGCTTCCGCAATCTCGATGTTTTTAGTAATAGAAATTGTACATGTATAAGTAGATGGGACTGCATGCATGTATAGATTAATGACGGACACCACTCGGTGGTAGTTCTTTAATATATGTACAAATGATTTTTGTTATTCACGAAATTGTTTGTGCACCCGATAAATGCGAATCGGCTGCGAAAGAAACGGTCAATGAGAGTCAGTCTGATAAGTAATATATAATAGTATAGATAGCATGTCGCCCCGGACTCAGGTTGGATGTGGCCGGTCGGCTAGGGATCGAGGAAACATGTGAGGAGTTTCTAAACAAACAGTCGCTACGAGGGGCGGTGAAGCAAATGTTGTTATGCAGAATACTAGTGACAGCGATCCATTGTCATACAAGCATGCGATGGATCTGATAAGGACAAATGGCTAAGCCATGGAGCAAATGGAATCTATGTATTCCAATTGTAATGCGGGAACTTGTAGATCTTCACGAGTCGGTCCCGGACCCATTGGGTGCAAATGGATCTATAAGAAAAAGAGAGGTGTGGATGGGAGACAGGAGACTTTCAAAGCACGACTGCGAGGCTATACGAAAGGAGAATTCGATTTATGAAGGGCTTTCGCCGATGTATAACTAAATCCATTCGCATCCTTCTTTCCATTGTCAGTTGCTCTCGATTATGAGATATGGCAAATGGACGTCAAGACAACTTTTTTGAATGGTTATCTTGATGAAAGCATTTATATGATGCAGGAGAACATAGTTGAAGGCAGGCGAGAAAGTACGCAAGGCCTTGGAAGTCCATTTATGGGCTTAGCGAAGCTTCAGGTCATCTTGGAACTGGGTTTGATAGGTGATCAAAACCTTGGTTTCAAGCAAAATATTGATGAACGCATCTGCAAGTACATGAGAAGCCAAAGTAGTCTTTTTTTGGTCTTTATGCGTAGATGATATCCTACTCATTGGGAATATTATAAGTTATTATCGAAAGCGTAAAAAGTAATAGCTAGTCAGTTTCAAATGAAGAAGATTTGGGACAAGCGGAGTTATGTGCCCAGGATCCCAAATCATAAGGGATCCTTGAGACGGACTCACAGCCTTTGTCTCGAGCATCCTGTTGATAAGGTCTTTGGCTCGGTTTTTCGATGTAGAGATTCGAGGAAAGAGATTTGACTCTGGGCGGAGCATAGGTGTCCTCTCTAAGGAAGCGATGTCCTCGACACCTCGGAAAGAAGAGGACATGGGGTTTCCTTACGCCTCGGTAGTTAGCCTCATGTATGTTCATGATGTGTCTGTGGGCCGGACATCTCTTTATGCGATAGGAATTGTCGTAGTGCAATCGACCACTGGGTTAGCGCGCAGATTGCGATGAAGCACATTCACCGAAGTACCTTAGGAAACGAGAAACTATATCTTGATTTATTCAGTCTTTGGCTGGATCCAGGATATCACGATTCTGACTTCATGTCGAGACGAGACGATCGAAGTGACGTACGGGTCGATATTCACTCTTGGTGGTGGAGGCGTGGTATGGAGAAGTGTCGAAGCGATCAGTCGCGAATTCTACCATAGGTTGAATATAGCGGCTTGGCGGTAAAAGAGCGATAAACCGAAGTTCTTTACGGATACGAGGTTTCCCGAATGGATAAACCCATAGTACTTTCTTGTGTGACATGATGGGGGGTACAATGGCGAACTCAAGAACCGAGGTCACAGAGAGAGTGAAACATATAGAAGTATCATCACGATTAGAGATGTACATAGGGGTGGCGTGTTTGTGCTGAATATAAAGACAACAACCTTGCCCAGGATCAGTTCCTGGCGTTACCAAAATGGTGAGGGTCACTTATACAGGATGGGTTAAAGACATATCACATGCTTGCAGAGCAAGTGGGAGATTGTTAGGGATAGTGCCACTGTAAGCGCCAGTTTGTATTTATGTTTTGTAGAAATTAATAAAAGTGTCTTATTTATTACATTTAAGCTATTTTGTGCATAATGTATGAATGAAACGTCAGAAAATGGAATTTATTAATGTAACCATAACCTCGGTGTATACTTGAGTTATACGAGAGGATTGAGTTATGGATTACTTATAAATCAAATTGTCGTAATAAATTAATTGAAGTTTGGGGATCTTCAAATTAAATATTAAATGGTTGCCATATCATTAGTAAGTGACCTTGTCAGGGTCACTAATGTAGCGCAAATGGAGCTCCATATATAATAAGATTATATGAGATGAGGACCAAAGGCGCGATTTCGAATTCTTTTAATCTTAGTTTGTCTCGAATTCAAGCCGGCGCATATGCGAGATCAGTCTCAATCTGAGTGATCATAGACTCCTGTTTATGTCAGCTTGGGCCTTTGAGTCATGGAGTTAAAGCCCGTTATGGAATGGAGCCCAGCTCTTGTGTCTTGGAGGCCCATTGATGTATGCATTTAGAGAATGAACTATGGACATGGAATCCAGTAGCCCTTCCTATGGAAAATTTGGACCAGTTGGTTCCCGGCAAGTGTTAGTTGCAGGCGAGCAGTTTGAAGCGCTCTAATTTATAACAGGCTTATAAATTAATTGTTCATGTGGATTAATGGAACTTAAGGATCAAAATATAATTAGAGGAGCAAAGCGGTAATTCCACGACTACGAATGAACCACTTCTTGGAGGATGAAAATTTGCATGTAATGATTAAATAAATGGACACTCTAAATTTAGAAAATTCAAAATCCGTCTTGTGGGAATGAGAGTTCGATTTTCAAGTTTTAAAGTGTTTGAAATTAATAAATTAAAATGATTGATTAAAGAGTTTAATTAATTATTTGAATTTATTGGAAAAACGAAAGTACAGGTCAAGCGAATCCCAAATTCCACCTCCTATATTACTGATGAACGATTCACGATTTGGAATTGAGTAAACTCTATGATGAAGGCTTGGAAAATAATTAATATTGGGCAGTTATAGATTAAAAGTAATAAGTAGATTTTATTTACAAATTAATATTAGACGATTATAGATAAAGAGTAATAAGTAGGACTGTTACAAATTATGTGGGCAGTTATAGATTAAAAATATGCGTAGGAGCTATTTTAAATTATCTCTCTTCAGACGATTACAATTATGAGTAAGCAGTACTCTTTGTTTCCTATTAATCAAGGCAAGTATGGGGCAAATTATCATCCAAGTGGTTGGATATTTATGCGATTAGGGTTGATTATAAATAGAAGCCCTTTGATAAAAAAGAAAAAAAAAAAAAGGTTTTCCAAACCTAGTCTCCCCAGAGAGTCTCTTCCCTTAGAAGTCCCTTGCCTCATGTGTTGAGTCGCAAAGGTAGATCTAGAGCGAAAAACTAGAGTGTATTGTTCTAGATCTGGTCGTTGGTGCCCACCTCGAGGAAGGGTGGAATTGAAGACCCATAGTGCGGGGAGTTGAAGACCTTGAAGACCACATTGTTATCTATTGTACGTGATGTGATGCTTAGTGCTGTGGAAATCTGATGCTTGTCGGGCGCACAATGGTGGAAGAGTGGTTAGCAAGCGATGTAATTGTCACTGAAGCAATCGGCGATAG
Organism: Tetrastigma voinierianum; assembly: GCA_016808115.1. Taxonomy (NCBI): domain Eukaryota; kingdom Viridiplantae; phylum Streptophyta; class Magnoliopsida; order Vitales; family Vitaceae; genus Tetrastigma; species Tetrastigma voinierianum. Next base: position 660,434 of record JAEQBH010001681.1, read on the forward strand.
TATGTTTAAGGTCGTTGCGGACGAGGTGCACGATCATGTTCGGCGCATTAGTGGCCCGATACATAGAACTTAAATTTATCAAATGAATGGATCATGATAATTCTCCATCCTTTGAGAAAATAGTGATTAAAATGTTCGTTAAATGTATATTGTATTTTTATTTTCTTATGGTTGAAAAGTACAAATAATTAACAAATCGTAGATGTCAACCTAGTTAGGATGTACTTATTTTATAGTGATATGAAACTTTTTTCATACATTTTAAATGTAATTATATTCGATGATAAAATTTTTAAATGAAGTATTTTTATTTTGAATTGTTTTTTAAGATTACTTTTATTTTTATTTAACTTTTGAATACAATTTAAATAAAAAAAAAACCTAACTATTTAAATGGAGGAATTAGGGAACTTGGCGAACTCTTGTGACGAGCTTTAGGCGGGCACAAAGCATGAATCGGCGAGCACGGCCTAAATCAAGCGTGCTTACCTTGCCCTTCTTAAAGCGGGCTTGGCTCGCTGGCGGGCTTGGTCGAGTAGGACCCGGGCCTCGGGCGACTTTTGGAGATCCCTATCCTCACAGGGTTGATTATTGATTGATTCTTGAGTTCATATACTTTTATAATGTTTTGTAGCTGGTACATGTTTGTGTGGATATTAGTTGGCGATTGTAGTTCTTATGATTATTATGGTTTTAATTGAGTGTTAATTCATCACGAGTTGGGTTTTGATCCCTTACTACGGGCATCCTTTGGTGATGGATTTAAACGCGCAAATTTGGTTCATGGTCTCTTAAGGTATGAATTAGTTAATTGAAATACTAATTAACCCTAATCGAAAAGTCATGAACGAGGAATGCCTAAAGTAGATGGATTTCGGCCCTAGGAATTCATCTTAGCGATATGTGAGGATCGTATAGACGAGAGGTGACTGATTCGACATAGTCAGGTAATCTATGCTCGTATGTTACGAGAGGTGACAATAGGATTCCAAAGGAAGAGAATTTTGCTTTTAAGTACACTACATTTCTAATGACCTGGACAGATGGTTGAAAGGAGGAGATGAGGGGAGAGGTGTGTAGCGGGGGGGCAGACCGCAGGAACAAACCTCATACCATTTTTCATGAATACAGTATACTTTCACTCAACCGGCACTTCATGAATATAAATCATAATTGCATCAACGAAGACAATCAGCCCTAGTATCATTTCCTAAACCTTTTCCTTAAAATCAAGCAATTTACTTGTGAATCTTTGAAAATCAATTTTAGATTTGTTTTGTTTAATAGATTCTCTTTAAATAATCACAGAACTCCCAAATCCTTACTTAAAACTAAATAATTGAGCGACTGTCATGCGGTCTCGATCTAGCTAAACCATATTCACGTAGGATCGATATCTGGATTTGTTAGTCCACTGTATTACTTGTGCGACCCGTGTGCTTGCGGAAAATCGCTAACAATGAGCCATGGACACAAAGACATCCAATGGGAAGTGGGGGTGACCAATGATGCTTTGATGCAAGGGAGGGTGTAACATGTAGCACAAGATAGGTAAGGACAAGGATGTAGAGTGAAACATCATGTACTCAAAATCAATAAACATATGAGGGTGATAAATGTAGAAGGTAAGTATGAAGTCAGAAGATAAAGACATCAGTAAAAGGAAAAAAAAAGACGTGATATGATGAATCATAAATCACTGCATGAAAGGAAAGATATATATATAAATCAATAGATGAGATGATGATGAATATGACACTAACTTTAGAGCCACAGGAAAGTGATCATCTCACATATCAACGATAAAATCTCAAAGTAAACACATGATATGGGATCTCTCGAAACTCACTACGAACTCTCTGCAAGTAATACATACACTCGAAAACAATGATGTCATAAATCGTATACACTTTCGAATACGTGCAGACATACATGCACATTTATTTATTATTTTTATTATTATTATTTTATTTTGCACATAGACTAAATAAAATAGACGAGAAACAAACTGATATGACAATGAGCAAATATCTCAGAGCTGATAAACCCGACTCGATGGAAGTGACCTGAGCCTCTCAAACTAAGGTCTCTCTAAATAAATGTCAGTAAATGAGCAGAAGGGGCGACACGTGAGCCTATGCGGTAAGATGAATAGATCACTTGATCTAAGTGAGAAGAATAGGATAAAGCAAGGGGGTGAATGAAAGAAGTGGTGGAAACATAGAGACTACAAAATGGAGTAGAAGTAATGAAGTTAATGTGGTAAGGTGAAGTAAAGAATAAGTCAATGTGTCCATAACTCAGAAGATCCCTAAACTAAGGCATCCACACACTAGAGGGCCCCTATCTCGAATATGAAAAGGTAAGCAAGGGTATAAGAGAAAGATAAGCCAAAATGTGCATGTGAGGCTTAATGGGCTAGCAATGGTCAAATAGGTGATAAGATATATGGCTAACCGAAATGATGGCCACTCATCTTGTGACCATGTCTTAATCATAAAAACTTTTTCAGTTGATCCATGTTGGTTGGCTCCAAGAATTGGTTTCCATCTAAGTACATCAACCATGCAACTCCCTCTGGAGTCAGCTCTCTAATAATGTAAGGTATACTCCAGTTGGGTCTAACTTCCCTCTAAGGTCTGTGACCAATCCTCTGAGGACTCTTAAAACCATCGCCTCGGCGTAGTGATGCAGACGACACCTTTTGAAAGCGTGGGCCATATCTTTCATACAGTATATAAGCTGGCATGGTCAGCCAGCTCTTAATCTCCTCTCATCTATCAATTTGGGTGATCAAATCGTGTTGAGCTCTTAGCCTCCTTGTCAATTTGCTCACAAGAACACTCTCAGGATCCCATCTTTATCTCAAAGGGCAAAATTGCCTTCATGTCGCCAAGCTAGAGTAAGGTGTGAGCTCCTATAGAAGTGCGAAGAGGTGCGATACGCCCATAATGCGAAAGGCTTCTTGGACTAGTCTCGAGAAGTCTCAATCATCTTGCGTAGAATCCTCTTGATATTCTTGTTCATGGTGGAACGTGTATGAGATCTACATGCATCTGACACTATGGACATCTCTAAACAAATTGACAACAATCTGTCTCCATGGTCAACTAAAAATATCCAATCCTCATAATATTACGAGCCAACATATGTCATCCCATGTGGGGCCGAAAAACTCTGGCATGAACCTTTCTCATCACTCGATTAGCCGAATCTCGATCTAAGCACAACAATAACATGCCATTAGTTGCATGTCTATATAATTTCTCAGCACGTATCACAAAACAGGTGGCTAATTGTCTCAAAGCTCTCATGTCCTTGGCCATTATGGCCTCAGGGTATGTGCCATATATAAGAAACTGATAAATATCATGATACCACGGCAGGCCATCATCAAACCTTGACTCATCAATTAGGCAACAATAAGCAGGAACAACTCTAGTCTCAACTAGTAGGGGGCGAACTACCACACCCCTCGAGGAATGTATCGATCATGGAAGCGAAGTAGCGAAGCATCGTGGCCCGATTGAGTGCTCTAGGTAGGTGAGTGTAGCTCAAGTTGTCAAATCTCTCGACTAGCAACTCTAAATAAGCATGATATGGCCTAAGCTTCACATCTTTGGTCTTCCAGTCACCCTGAATCTGTCTAATCACTAGATTAGAAATATTCGAATATCTCCATCTGTAACGCCCAAAAAATACCCTAGAATTTTTATAATAAAAATTATTATATATTCCGGGTATAATTGGACCAACTTGGGTATTTTTCTGGGAATTGTTAGGTGAATATTGATTAAATGATTATTGAATCGGAAATAAACCCAAGTGAAAAGAAAAATATGGAAATTGAAAAAATAGGACCTAAAGGTCAATTTGTAAAAATGAGTTATATCAAAGTGAAATTGAGGAAATAAATAGACGGGAAGAACTGTAGGAACTTAGATGAGGAATAATAGAAATGGAGGGACCTAAATATAAAAAGAAACAAAGAAAAAGAAGAAAAAAAATCAAGGAAAGGGCATGTGGCATGTAGGAAAGAGGGAGGAAGCTTTCTCCTTTTTAAAGTACGATTAAGAGTGATCCATAAGAAAAGGAAAGAAAATGAAGAGTTAGAGAGAGAGACTCTACCTTCTCTCTAGATTTTCCGACGATCGGACCATAGGTCTCTAGCGAAGCAAGAGGGAAAGTTCTTCCTCGTGACAAGAGCTGCAAGTAGAGACCGGAATCGGGGAGTTTCGGCAAAATCCAAGAGATAGGTCTTCTCCTACTTTGGTTATTTTCTACCCTAAGTTGTGTGGTGGTAGTGCGCATTAACCGGACCTTAGAGCTGATTTTTGGGTAAGAAATAAAGGGAATTTGGTAGTGAGTCCTTCTGGTAAAGTGTAGCCACATCAATGAAATTCATGTTAGGCTTTTGAAATTCTCAATTTGGACCTCTGTAGACGAGTTATGGTCATTTTGCTAAGAATTAAATCACAGCAGGAATTCGATGAACCTCATCTGTGGAGGTCAGCGAGACCTCATCTGTAAGAGGTCAGAGACTCATCGGTGGAGATCCAGCCGATCTAGACCTCATCTGGTGGAGGTCAGCAGACCTCATCCTGTGGAGGTCGACGAGACCTCATCACTGCGGTGGCGAGACCTGCATCTGCCGAAGGTCGACGGACCTCATCTGTGGGGGGTCGGCGGGCCTCGTCACAGTGGAGGTCAGCGGACTCATCTGGTAGAGTCAGCCGGGACCTCATCCTGTGGAGGTCAGCCGGACCTCATTACAGCGAGGTCGGACCTCATCACCTTCAGAGGATGGCCTCTGGCTAGCGGTCGGCTCGTACAGGTTGACTACGATATGACCTCGACTTGAAGGTTATTAACTCCTTCATCCAGAACTAGTTTCGGGTGTTCTTGGGGCTATGGGCAGGCCCATCGAGTCAAGAATTCATTCATGTGCCTGAGGAGGATAGAAGATGTCAGACCAAGGTGTCAGACAGAGTTTACTGAGGTCAGGTCAGCTTAGGCAGCTCAGGTCAGCTCGGCAGGGTGTGACTACGTATGACCTCCAACTTCGGAAGGTCATAACTCCTTTGTCCGAACTCCGTTTTGGGTGTTCTTGGACTCTATGGAAATCCCATTGAGTCAAGAATCCATCTATATATAGCTTGTTTGGGAGTGGAACTCATATTAAACTCCAGGGAAATCAATCTAACCAAAACTACTAATCACGCACGAATAATATTGTTCTTTAATGGTTTTGGAGATAGGGTGACGGAGGAAAAGCCAAGCGAGATTGAGATTCCCGAAGATTGGAATCAAAGTGCAAAATTTTGGTTTGTTCTACCGACTCTTATTCCTCAGTTCAGTGCATGTTTTGTTCTGTTTCCTATTCTCGTTTTAATGTTGAAATACTTTATTACAAAAATGCTAGAAAAGCATATTGAATTGTTTAAATGATTTGAAGAAAATGATGGTAAAATATTTGCATCGAGCGCATGGCCCCATTGAAAGTAAACTATTTATACAAATGTATGTTATCACATTGCTTTGCTATCAGATTTGAGCATATGATAGAATGTTAACCCGTTTAGTTCGTATTAAGGATGGGTTGATATACGATAGAGATTGAATCGCGATCTTGCGAACTATTGTATTGATGTGTCCTCCAGATCAAGCTGACCCGGCGGGACCGTATCGGTAGTGTTCACTAATTGATTGTTTATAACGATCCGGCCAGCCCGAGCGGGACCGTGCTTGTGTTATAGAGCCGTTGATCTGACTGCTGGCCCAGCGGAATTTGTCTTGGGTGACTTCTGATATCTGACATCGAGAAGACATAGGTTAAATTAGTTCAGACTGTGATTGATTGGCATAACTGAATTGAATTTGTGAGCATAATTGAATTGATTTGAGATTGAAATATTAGATATGAAAGTGTATTTTGGTAACAGTCAATGAACCGCAAGTGGGTTGTGTAAAACCAGTATATATGTTGGCCCCATGGTCATTCATAAAGATTTGAAGTTTTGGATTGTTAAATTTATGATTTTGATTTAAACTGAGCGAGGAATGGTTATTATATGGAAACAATGGCGTAGAGAATCTTGTATTGTTACCAATGTTGAATCTTGGTATTAGATAGTGATCAAAAAACGGACCCAAGATCGAGGAGTCAGTCGCCAAAGAAAGGAAATTTAGTTAATGCTCAGGCATGTGCATTCATTTCATGTTTTCTTTTGGATATTGGTATTTTATAAAAACAATTTGAACTACGAACATCCTTTGTAAATCAATGCAAAAGCTTGAATGCCTTCATTGTAAATGTATTTTGTTAAATATAAATGTTTATAGGCTTGCCAATTTTGTAATCGCCTGAGAATATGATTTAAGTGATTGAGTGATTTTAGTGGCATCCCAGGACTCAGTTCGGATCCGCCAAAGCAGGTCGGGCAGGGAAGGGGTCCACACCATCCTCTAATCCCAAGCAGAAAGTCTGGATCTTTAACCCGAGGATGCATGCCTCATACTCAATAATATTGTTCATGGTGGATAACGATCAGAAAATTAAGCAGAATGGATCTCGGGATATAGTCTACATCTGAAAATCAATAGAACACCTATCCATCCGGAATGGTTGGGTACCATTAAAATTGCAGCCGCCAACCGAGATAAATTAGTCACCCCTACAATCTCCTCTTCCGGAAAATCATCATCAATCACTTTACTGTCGGTAACCGGAAGTGAGGCCAAGTGATCTATTAAGACGCTCCCTTTTATAGAATTTTGAGTGACATATTGAATATAAAACTTTGTCAAAAGTATCAACCATCTCATAAGTTTGCTTGTCAAACAGATATCTCAAAGGATTCAGACGAGAAACAAGCTGCATGGAATACTCTATCATGCAATGTCTCAATCTCTGAGTGGCCCAAACCAAAGCTAAGCAGAAGCACTCAATCATGATGTACCTCGTCTCATAATCTAACATCCTCTTACTCAGATAATAGATAACTCGCTCCCTATCGGAATCATCAAGTTGGGCTAGCATGCACCCCAAAGCGATATCTGAAACTGACAATTATAACAAGAGAAGTCGTCTAGGCATGGGAGGTTCCAACACAGGAGAGGAAAGAAAATACTCTCTAATCCGCTCAAACGCCTACTGACATTGATCATCCCAAACCTTAGGTTGTTTCTTCCTCAAAAGTCAAAAGATATGCTCACAAGTATCGTCGATCGACAATCATTGTCTATATCACGTCTTCTAAGAAACCCGGATCACACTCAGTCTTAGTGCATTGGTGGGGAACTTGTGTCCATAATAGCTGATCATATTAGGATGCGCCTCGATACTCTCTACGTAATCAGCCTTGATAGCTTACTAAAGTCTCAAAGTACCGCAGGATTGATTTCAATCGAAGCACTTCAGATCCTCACAGAAGAAGCGCTCTAGAGCTGCCCAGTGATCTGCCTTATCATGGGACTTCACAATCATATCATCCACATATACCTCAACATCCACATTGCATCATGTCAGCGAAAGCAATTATAGTAGCACTCTACGATAGGTAGCCCTACGTTCTGACCCAAGCGGATGGACTCTATATGATAGGTGCCCAAACTTGATGATAAAAGATGTCTTCTCCCTATCCTCGGGAGCCATCAAAATCTAGTTATAACTAGAGAATCCATCAATAAAAGACAACATCTTTTTCCTTATGATATTATGTTGGCGTGTCAATATGTGGAGAGGAAAATCGATCATGGGGCTAGCCTTATTAATTTTTCTACAAAGTCACACAAACTCTAACCTTGCCGTCCTTTTTAGGAACAAGGACGACATTAGCTAACCATTCGGGATACTTAATCACTGATATAAAGCCAACACTAAGTTTGTGACGCCCCAAAACCGGGGTGTTCGTTGACCACCCGTCAACCTATGGAAAATCTATACGTCCCGTATCACGAGACACACACATGAGTAAAATGGTCACATTGGCCTACACGTCATACTCTTCAAAATATATCCAGCCAATTATATTACATGGTTCAAGAGTTGATTACACTCTTAGTACAAACATATACTAAAATTTGGAGTTCTAATACATGTTTTACAAAAAGATAACAAAGCCACATTAAAACTTTCTTCTCCGAACGACCTCTAATGGAAGTCACCTTCGATCGCCCCTGTATACGGGAAATATGTATTCCCTCGATAGGGTGAGCTATTGCCCAGTAGTGGAATTACCCTAAATGGGTTACTCCCTATCTAAGTGCATGATGAGCTTAAAAGTCATCTCTTTTTAGTACATTTTTCTGTTTGATTTTCAGTTAAAATTGAATAATTAATATACAGAATTATGAAGAAACTCACCAATTTGTCATTAGCAGGAAGGAAGCAAGAAAGAAGAAAAGCGATGAAAAATGCGAGAAATAAGTGGATAAAAATGCGGTCGAGATAGCGGAAGCGAGAAGTAAGCAAGCGGTGAGTCATTGATGCGAGTTATTAGTGCACTTGCAGTCCGGTTCTAAAGTCGCGACATCAAGAAGATTGAAGTTTGATGCAGGTCGTGACGAGGGAACCTGATCCTAAGCGATTTGAATAAGGAGGCGAGAAATTAAAGAGTGATGTCGCGGCGAAACTATTAAATCGGCGACATCATCAACAACCATTGCAGCCTCTGGCGACGCCAAGGTCATGTCGCGACGAGAAGGTACGATGTGGCGACACGAAAACGGCCCCGGATTTATTCGAGGCGGAGACTTAATACTTTGTCGTGACATCAAGAGGAGATCAGGCGAAGGCCCCGAGAGCTATGAGGTTGATGTCCGCGACATCAAAGGAACATCCGTTCAAAGCAATCCAATAAAGTAATCGCGACAAGAAAAGCTGAATCGCGACATCATGACGACCCGATGGAAGGGTCGCGGGGCTTGAGCCCGTATCTCGGCTTGACATCACGATGTCGCGACGCTCGGGAACAACCATTGAAGGCGCAAGGCTAGAATGGATGTCGCGACAAGGCATTGATGCCAGCGACATCACAAGCGATCAGCGAAACACGCAGGGCGCCAAAGATTGGTGTCGTGACAGCACAGGCGACCGAGTTCATCAGGCAAAACTTTAAGTCGATGTCGCGGCAGAGAGAGCGAGGCGCCGCCCGGGCGGTAACTTGGGCTGGCTACTCACGAAATCCACAATGAACATATTGGGATTAGGGCCCAAGCGGGAAAACCCTATAAATCTGCGACTACGAGAATAGTAAAGCGGTCGGGCGCATCAAGGAGAGATGCGGGTAGCTAGGCTTCACTTTTATTTTTCTTTTCTTTTCTTTTCTTTTCTTTTTCTTTTCTTTTCTTTTCTTTATTTTAGAGCAGATGTTTGTCTAGTTTTTCTTCGTTTTATTATTTTTTGGATGCGAGATATTTATCGTTTTCTTGGAAAATTTGAATCTGAGGAATTCAATTTCACTGAGTACCACAGAATCACATCAGTTCGGACAAATTTACGGGATTCGATTATTTCGGTTCGAATTCTGCAGGTTATTCTTTGATCGGAAAGGATCTTTGTTCGTGTGATTGATAATTGAGGAACCCGGCTTCCATTTAGTGAACGTTGTAGTCGAGCCAGTTTTTCACAGCGTAATTTGCAGCATCTTGTTCATTTGGTTCTGAATTTACTTAGATTATGAGTTTATTGATTTTGGATCTGAATATCAGTTTACTATACGGGTAAGAATTGCATTCGTTACTCGATTTCAAAGGAGGTCCTCTGGGTAACCTGGGAAGACAATCCTGGGAGTAATGTACACATTTCTTTTGAAGGTATCTTAGCTTTGCTATTAGGGATCCCAGGCTTTGTGAGTTCACTTAGATAAATCCTCTTCTCACTTGAAGTCGAGAACAGGTTGAGCGACATCCATTGCATAGCGAGAGGATTTTCACCTCGGTCGGATGAGTAGAGGCCAATCCGTGTTAAATGAGATCTAATCGAGGAAAGGTTGATTAATTTAATTTCGAGGAAGAGTAATTTGGAAGTTGTCTATCAGCAGCGGCCAGATAACTTGGAAGCTAAAGATTATGCAGTCCATAAAATGGGTATGAAGTATTGCAAAGAAAATGCCCGGCTTAGGGATTCTTGTTAAAAGTAGTTATCTCGTTCCTGTAATTCGAGAATCGGGGAAGAAGAGATAACGAAATAATGGAGCGTGGAGAGATCCAGCTGCACTACAATGCCTTGGACAGATTTTGAAACTTGAGATAATCAAGAAATTAATTCAGTATGAACTACAGGAATTGATCGTTCACTATGACTGTTTCTCTTGATGTGTCTTCCTATGATAACTGTTCAGTATTCATTTCTTTTTGTAGGAATTTATTTTCCTTCATTTGTTTTTGTTTGATCTGTTTGAATGTTTCATTTCTCTTTGAACTAGTTGATTTCCGGCTTTCATCTTTGGAAACCGTATCAATTATGGTCCAAATAGTATTAATTTGAGGAGTAGTCGGGGTAGTTGATGAAAAAGTGCTTGAGATCTCGTGGGATCGATATGGGCTTAAATCCATTTCATTCACTTGTCGACTGTGCACTTGCGGAATTCCCGACCAAAACCAATAAATTGATTGTTCTCTAAGAGATTTTGGTTATAATAGTATGATGTCAACAAGTTGATGATGCTGTACGGGATTAGTTAATAGTCCTTTGGTAATAGTGTCATAAATTTTAATATATGTCTTTTAGTTCGGTCATCAAGTTTTATGGTATTGTTGCCGGGGGATGCGTGATAGTCCGCTGGTAATAATTGTAAAATTGTATATCTTTTTGGTCGGATGGATTATGGCGAATGTTGCGGGATTGGGCTGACGAATCTTTTTGTGACAGTAATGCAGGTTGATAGCAGCAACCTTCTATAGCTTTGGTGAATTCTTAATGGGTTTGTACAAACAGTTCAGATATTATCTGGCAGAATCAGTGATCTATACTTGCGATGTGTAAAGAAAAACTTTGATCTTTGCATGTGCCGGTTCGCGACTCATTCTTGTATAACGTGCGAAGGAAAGATACGTTTAAAACAAAAGTTTTGTTCTCGAAAACATGCTCTTAGGGATTAAGGTAAAAATATTGGACTACCCTCGGTGAATTCTTTGGAATCTTGCTAAAACAATCATGGTCTCGCTCCAGAATGATATGTTGGGCGGTCTCAGAGGCAAATTCTTGGAGAAAATCTTGTAAATTCGCTGCAATCATGTTCCATTTTATTTTTCTTTCATGTCATGCACTCACACTAATTTCGGGTGCCGGTGCACATGGAATGCATTATACCATTTCAAAGTACTCATGCTAATATATTTTGTATATATTAACATAATTTAAAAATCACCACATCATGTTAACACACATCAAATTCCATGCATTAACGTATTAAATTCAACACAATTCAAACCATTCATCCTAGCAATATTTCATCTGATTAACGCACATGGACGTTTTGGTCCAATCAATGCAAGCAAGATTTATTTTAACAGTCCTAAACAACGATGAACATTCGTGGGCGCTCCTGCTTTGTCGGTTCCACTTTGTGGAACGAAAACCTGGCCATTTCAGCCTCATACGCGCAAATCATGATTTTCCATAAATTATCACCGCAGTCACCCGAAGCAGTCAAGTGGGCTATCCCGCTTGAGCTCAATTTCACACTTAGGTCCAATTTAGGGCCAGATCAAGCGACCCTCCATGACCTCAAATCAACCCAACCATTAACAAAACATTTTAATCAAAGGTAAACTCAAAGTGGGAGAAAACCCACTATCTTCTGAATTTTTTGTCGAAACTTCCGCCCGAGTACGCGTAGCCCTTGCCATAGGGGAGCAACTTTCTTTACCTCGCCGGCGGAAGCAAACGGTCCGATGCGTCGAAATTCTAGAGAGAAGGAAGGTAGAGCTTCTCTCTCTTAAATCCCACTCTTTTCTCTCTCCTATCCCCCACGGTTTGTTCCTTCTCCCTCACCCAAACTGGTTGGGTCATTGGTCAAGAGAATTGTCCTCTCTTGCCACATGTTAATCATCCATTTGCTCTTAGGATTATCCCTTATCCACTTATCCACTAACTGGTGCCTTTACTCTCTGGTGCCATTTGTCACTCATGGGCCCCACTTGGGCTCATGTTTGACCCCTTTCTTCCTAGGACACGTGGCACTTGTTGGGCCACTCATAAAGTGCCAAGTGTCTCGCACTCCTCCATTGCTCAAAAACATACAGTGTTGTCACGGAATTGTGATGTTGTAGTGGCATAGTTTCGCGAGGAGACGATTGCAGAAGTCCTGTTTAAAATCATCTCGAGATTTAAGAAAATTCCGGTTTTGACTGAAATTACCATTTTGCCATTTTTTAGAAAATTGGAATTTCTCAGTCTTACATTCTCCCTCCTTAAAAGGAATTTAGCCCGATTACGGGCCAAATCATAACAACTCATGCACATGCAGCATTTTCTGCAATGCATGTAAACTAGTCATTAGGTATTAAACAACTAAACCACGTACGCTAATCCTAAACAGGGGTAGGTGGCCATCGATGTCTCGGCGCTCCCACATTAACTCCTCCACTCCCGTTATGCAGCACCCTCACTAACCTCACGGTCCCAATGTCGCCAAAACTTGATCACCGCTACCCGTGCACTGTTCCTCCTCGAAGGTCTCATAAGTGTAGTCTCGATCTCTCCCAATCCGCTACATGAGCTGGATCGGGAGTATATCTCCGAAGCATGGAGACATGAAATACTGAGTGGACACGACATCTTTGGGGGTAAAGTAGCCAGAATGCCTTCCCAGCCTACCTCTCGAGTATCTCGAAAATTCCGATAAACCTCGGCCCAGCTTCCTCGCTTGCCGAACCACAGCCTCCTCTCTTAGGCTCCTTCAAGAAGGCGTGATCTCAACCTCAAACTCTAGGGATTCGGCGTCGTACATCAGCATAAGCTCTTTCTTAGGCTCGGCGAGTGAGAAGATTTGTCTTTGTTGTATCAAGCTCACATTCTCGGAGGTGTCTCTAATCAGATCGAGGACCCGATGATGGGCTCTCTCCACCTCGATCCAACTCTCGGTGATACGCATGGCCTCCAAACAATGCCTCATACCGGTGCCCCATCGTATACTAGCACATTGAAAACTATCTTTGTAGGCGGAATTCCACTGGGGCAAATGCTCTTCCCGACTACCCCTTATGATCGGGGCCAGCATGCTCGCGGCATGTCCTCCTAACACTGTATAGTCCTGCTCGTGACCCGTCACGTACGTGGGTGGAAAGTGTACTCATGGTCAACCGTGCCCGTGCTTTTGGAAACTCTTCCAAAAATTTGCACTTCTGTCTCGGTCTCTATCCGACACTATGGATACTGGTACTCCATGTAGCCGGACTATCTCTCGGATATATAACCGGCAGAATCTCTCCAATGTGAAGGTCATCCGCACGGCTAGAAAATATGCCGACTTAGTGAGCCGATCCAATATCACCCATACCGCATCATGTCCCTACGGTGTTCGTGGCAAGTGGGTCACAAAATCCATCGTTTTATGCTCCCACATCCACTCAGCCACCTCTAATGGCTGAAGTAATACATGGCCGGTGTGACCTTAACAGTGACACGTGAGACATCGCGAACAAAGTTCCTGTCATCCTCTCTTCATCCAGCTCTAAAGTAAGTGCGATGTGAAGATCTGGTACATCCGTGCCACTGGATCTGCAAGGCAAATCAGAGTAGTGAAACTCCTCGAATCTCCTCTCTTAAATCGGTCAATACAGGAACCTACGTCCCCTATACCAAGACTACCATCTCGTGAATGGTCGACTCTAAATCGCTGTACTGGCTTCTGGGTCCACGATGGACGACTATCTCAGCATCCACGCCCCCAGGAATCAATCACTCCTGCTCAATAGAGCGGTGTAGCTACCAAACTTCAGCGTGCCTTACGAAACTGCTCCATTTGTCTTTTGTAGCCAAGCGTCCCACGGTCTGAGAGCATCGCCTCTTTGGGAAGCTATACTAGCGGTACTCCCGTGACTTCGGTGAGTGCATCAGCCCGCGACATTTGCCTTACGGGATAGTAATGCAAAGTGATCATAATCCTCTAGGAACTCCCATCCATCTGCGTTGCCTCATATTGAGGGATGGCTGAGTAAAATATGCTGATTTTTTGTGGTTTGAGATGCACGAACTCCCTCACCATATAGTAGTGGCGCCAAATCTTGAGGCGAAGCCTGACCATGACTCTATGTCGTGTGTGGGATACGCTCATGATTCTTCAGCAAGCGGGGGCCATAACTCTTCCTCCGGACGCATCAAAAACACATCCCGGTCCAGGCTCGTTATCCTGGCCTGCGTAGTACCCTATCCCTTGTCGGGACTATCAAGATAGGAGGCGCAGCAAGCTCTCCTTCAACTCTTGGAATGCCTCCTCGCCAGTCATCCCAGTCAAACTTGACCTCCATGGGGTCAATCTCGTCATAGAATAACACTAATGGAGAATCCTCGATGAATCTCTGTGAGTACCCGGTAATCTACGAAAGCTGCGTATTTTGAAGGCCCGAAGCCCGGCCTCTCCTAACTCATCACGGCCTCGACCTTCTCTAGGTCAGCGAGCGATGCGGCACCACGTGTCCCGAAAATCTCACCTCAGTAGTAAAGGCTTCGCACTTGCGAATTTAAGCGTCCTAGCCCCGTGGTCTCTGACCCAGCAACAAAACAATCCTCAGTGATAGTCATGCTCCCACTTTGGTAGGAGTAGATCAAAATGTCATCCACAGTCTGACTCATGATCTGAACAAGTTTAGAATACCCTATACATGAGGTTCATGAATGCCTGCGGCGCGTCGTCAATCGAGGGCATCCTTTGTAAACTCAAGATTCCCATAAGCGTCTCGACTACGTCTTAGGGATATCGTCTGCAACCCTCAGGCGGTGAGCGGTCACGAAGGTCTATCTTGGAGTAGACTCGCGCTCCTCCTCAACTGATCGAACGAGTCATCGATCCTCGGCGTGGGTAGATTCTTGATCGTAACCTTTATTCAGCTGTCACGTAATCAATGCACGGTCGAAGGGTCTTGTCCTTCTTCTTCGCAAATAGAACCGGGCGCTTAGATGGTGAAGTCAACAGTCCCCAATGAATCCTTGTCCATTAACTCCACAGCCATTTGGACTGAGGTTCTGCAACTCAGCTAGGTCTTATCTATCTGGAGTCATAGATATGGGCAAAGAATACCGGGGTGTAATAAGCATCAAAGTCTACAACCCTCTGCTGAGAGAGCAATCCTAATAGCTCATCGGAAAACGTCCTTGTACTATGGAAGCTACTCGGGAGTAGATCTAAGTCCAGTTTTCGCCTGCGTCCTCTAGGGTGGAGCTTCTTTGTGACTCCTTATTTATCCACGACACACGGACTCGTACGCTATACTGGGGCAAAACCACCATGCTTGTCCCACTGAAACACAACCACAGTACGCGAGTCCTATGTGTAGCGGTAGCCTCTACATTTCACAATTGATGCGACTACGTAGTGTCGTGATCCATCCACAGGGATGACGTCGAGACACTCGACGTGTCCGTGATCCTCGGGTCCAACATGTAGAGGTAGAATCCGAGGATCTCACAACTCCTTGACCCCGACATATCATTCATATCCTCGCCCCTTATCCCTAGGGAACTCACATACATGGGCTCCTCGAGGTCTCAACCTCGCTAACTCTATCATGCTTGATGCAGCGATAAATGAATGCGGCTTACGAATCAAATAACACTCTTGCCCATGGCGAGATAGCAAAAGCATTCTGTATGTTGGCTGATATGTTGACTTAACACGCAGTGTAATGATGGCGTGAACATGCCCTGAACACAGCGTCCACAGTCTGTGGGCCTCTAGATCTCTGCCTCAGCCCTAACCTAGCCTCTTTGGCACAGCATTATGGCGGAGGTGCGGAGTGTAGCTCCGTGGGGCCAAGCTGGATCCTTTGGCACATCTTAGGAGTGTGGAGGAATATCTTTGTATCCTCTCTGTCCTGCATTATTTGGGACTGTCTTTGTCGAAACCTGGGATCCACTGTCTCTAGGGCAATCCTCTCAATAATCTAATTTCTTTGGCAATGATAGCACACCATCACTTGACTGATCGATGACCACTGATCTGTCCCACTGGCGGATGGCGCGACTTTGGAACCCTCGTCTTCGGCCCTATGCTTCTTTCGAACTAGAAGAAGACTGACTCTCCTTCCTCTTGCTACTAACACCAGCATCCGAGGTGCTTGAGCATCAACCAGTCTCTCTCACCTCTATGGTCGGGGCTATCTGACCTGTGGAGTCCGTATCTATCAGCGAAGTCTTCTGATCACTGCCCGAATGGATGACTTTGGCCCATTCTCGAATCTCGACTTTGGCCATGTCAGTGCCACGTAGTCATCAGCAAAAGCGGGCGACTCCGGGTGAATCAGCCACATAATCCAACACGGTCATAGTCACTCGCCCGGCTCTGGAACTCCACACAGGCCTTGGCGTGGCGGCGGTGTCAGGAAAATACTTGCCGGTAAGATCATGGAACTACCGCGATCATTGCCGCATCTAGATCCCTAAGTCTTTGCCCGAGTTCCACCATACTTGGGCCTCACCCTCTAGGCTAGGCAGCGGCTAGTTTAATCTGACCGTGTCGGGGTAATCTCTATAGCCTCTAACACCTTCTCGAGCTGTATGAACCAGTGCACCACCATGGGATCTCCTCCCCTGTGAGCGTCGGAGGATGATGTGTGTCCTTCGGGGAGGTTGCTCGGACCTCCAGCTGTTTGCCTGCTTTTTGTCGCGATAACGACGGCGCAAATCCCTGACCTCAAAAGCTACGGTCAAACAGCGTGGTGCTTGGCTAGCACCTGGGCGACTCTCTCACGTCCACCTTCAAACTAATATCACATGGTGGCAGAAGTTAAAATTCAATGCAGTATCTTTAAGGTGTAAACACAGCCTCGAGACACTATTCACATACTGAGAAATTTTTTTTTTCACATACCACGTCAATGCATTTATAGTAAAGGCAATACAATTATCTCATATATTAAATCATACGCGAGAGAAAATTTTTTTTTAGTGAGCAGTGTTCATAGCGGTGTTCATGAGCGATTAATCCATGAACAATTATCAAGCGGTGGCTTTGAGCGATTACGCACAAAGCGATTGCAGCACTGGGTCGAGGTCATGTGCATTACGCGCTGCACGGCGTCTGTGATGCGTAGCGCTGCTGCCAGTCGCGCGCCTGGCGCACTGCGCGGTAGCGCTTCGGCGTGTCTGGTCGGCGCCTGGCGCCGGTCGTGGGCGCAAGTTGCGACCTCCTTCCCTCGTCTATCCCCAAGCCAGGTTGCGACATCATTTCCAGGTTGCGACCTCCTGGACGACTAAGCCAGGTCGCGACGTCAACCCCATGTCGCGACGCCATACGCTGACCAAAGCGGCCCGGGTTCTTTACCTGAAGTAAGTCGGGCGCATTCCCTCTGGGCAGTCCGCGACCTCAACTTTAGTCGCAACGCAAAGGCCAACCCATGTCCGCGACCTCAAATCCATGTATCATGACACAGAAGCTCCATAGGGTAGCAGAATCGGTCGCGACATCATATTGATGTAGCGACGCAAATTCAGTCGCCCCCTCTTTCGCGCGCCAAGCGGTCGCCCAGAGCACGAAAGTTCCCTGTGCGACGGCTGGTCAAGGCGTCAACCACGGTCGTGAACCTACAACGACCCTTTTTTTGGTAGCTCAGCCAGGTCTCACTGGCCTAGCCGAGTCGCGACACCCTTAAGACTAAACCGGTGATATTCGATGTCGTGACCTCCGATTCAATCCACCTTGGAGTCGTGGCGGTGGATTTCGGGTGACGACCGGGGTATCGATCTGAAAACACTCTGCTAAGTCAGCGACACCATAAGGATGTCGCGACCTTAACCTCAGTCTAGATTAGCGACACTAAAGTGATGTCGCGACCTGTACTATCTGGCCCGGGTCGCGTCGTTACCCGAGGTCGTGGCGCCTTGCGGCTAGCGTCTTTCTTTAACTGCGTGTCTGACGCCCACACCTGCGCGCACGGTGTGTCTTCTTGTCACGATCTCAAAACTAGGTCGTGACCCAGTGCTGGAAATTGGCAGTAGCCATTCTAACCTTTGCCCTGCACAAATTTTTTTTTTTTTCAAAATCCTTCAGTAGCTCTCCTACCACTTCTTGGCCCTTACTAATACAAAAAACCTTCTACTCTCAGAATCTGGTAGCTTGCCCTCCAAATCACTAAAAATCTTTGAGTGATTTATATTCTTCTAATTTAAAGAGTTGATTAGCCCTTTTTCTTGTGCCATGGGAATAATTTTCTAGAATTCCCTGAAAACATAACTTTGTTTATATTAGCTGGAATGGTATCTGAGAAAAATCCTTTTTTTTTTTCACACTAAATCTAGTGTTCCACATTTTATTATTTTCCTATGTGCTATTTACCTAAGCACACAATTCACACAACATTCATAACAATCAACATGTTATACATCCAATCACACAATTACATAAAACATAGTGCATGTAGTATTCTAACCCTGTCCCGTGATTGTTTAGGTAATCACATACCTACCCTCTACATCGAGCCACCAAGTGGTGATGTTCTTACACCTCAGTATGGCTAAACCGGGGATCCCTCAAACCTTGGTGCTCTGCGTATGCCTAGCTACGATACAGTTAGCATGAAAATCGGGGTGTCGGGTTGACCACCCCGTCAGCACAACGGAGAAAATCTATCGTCATTATCCACGAGACACACACATGAGTAAAATGGCCACATTGGCCTACACGTCATACTCTTCAAAATATATCCAACCAATTATATCACATGGTTCGAGTTGGGTTACTCTTAGTACAAACATATACTAAAATTTGGGTTAATACATGTTTTACAAAAAAGATAACAAAGCCACATTCGAACTTTTTCTTCCATGACACTCTAATGAGTGCACATGCTTCCCGATAAACCTAACACTAAAGTATGTTCCCTCGACGGGGGTGATAGCACCTATTAGTGGAATTACCCTAAATGGGTTACTCACATCTAAGTGCACATGCAATGATTCAATGTAAACACACACTCCAAGCAAATACGTGATCCTACTTGAATGTCTACATGCTAATCCCATGTCCTCGAGTCCTCACGCGATCCTTGCACTGCCTAAGCCATGTATGAGAAAATACCGTTTTAAAAACAAAAGCTTTTTGTTCTCGAAAACATGCTACCGAGTTTCGGTAAAAATATTGGACTACCTCAAGTCGAATTCTTTGGATAACGTTAAAGCTTAGTCTGGCCTCATGTCAGTATATGTTGGACGATTCTCAAGGCAATTCTTGAAAAATCACAAAATTGAAATTCTTTTCACAATCATGTTCCTTTTTTGTTTTCTTTCATGTCATGCACTCACACCTAATTTCCTAGAGTGCCTCGGTGCACATGGAATGCATTATGTCATTTCCAAACTACTCATGCTAATATATTTGTGCATATATTAACATAATTAAATCACCCACATCATGTAACATAAAATTCATGCATTAACATATTAAATTCCACACAATTCAAAGCCATTCATCCTAGCAATATTTCATACGAAAATTAACACATGGACGTTTGGTCAATCAATGCAAATCGAATTTGTTTTTAACTGAGATTAATAAGCAATGGCCAGAACCGAGCTTTGGGCAACAGAGCCTAGGCTTTGTTTTATTTTACAAATTCAGACTCTAGAGGCAGAGCAGGCCTCGATCAGCTTTTAGGCTCGAGCTTGTTGAGCTCTGGCTTCGAGCTTCGAGCACGAGCTTATGCGAGCTTTTTGATCCGTATAATATTTTGGGTTGACCTTTTTTTTTAACTTACAAGCATAAAATTGGAGATGATAATCTCACTATTGTAACTCATTAAAATCTGGGGATAAGCGTATATCTTCAGAGAGAATTACCTTCTTGCTTGAAATGACTCTGAGAGAAAAAATGAAAGGAGAGAGGCGGCTATCGGGTGTTTGAGAGTTAGGTATCATATAGGACCTTTTCTCATAGAAGATAAAAATCTGCTACGTACTTTAGTGAAAATATCTACAATCTAATTAATTGTTGAAATGTTTTTGACAGTTAGATCCCATAGGATTTTTCCCATATAAAATGAAAATCTGTTTCCACATGCTTCATTTGAGAATTCATAATAGGATCAGGTGGCAAGAATGCTCCTCCAAAGTTGCCACACCCCAACTAGTAGAGAACTTAATCCTAATATCTATTTACTTTCAATGTCTAACTACATAAGGCGAGTTAATCTTTAGGCAATGTGATATTCTTATTGTGCTTGATCGGAAAAAGTCTTTTATTTGCACGCATTCCATTAATTTGAGATTTAGACGATAAATACGGGATGACCCTTATTGACTTTCAGCCATCTATATCTCTTCACAGTCCTTACCCAGCACGCATTTGTGTTAAGTAACAAGTGACAAAATAAGGCTACATCCACAAGTAGTGCTTGTTTGATGGATTGTACCCTTAAAATGCAAGCGGATATAGTTCAACCTAACTGGTACCCGGTTATAAGTTGTGCATGAATTGGCGAGCATTGTTAAAGCTAATGTGATCTCTCCTAAAAGTCAAAGCATTGTAAGCAAGGAGGTACAGAGTGCAGGTTTTGATGGGTGTGGCCACGTGGGAGTGAAATTAACCTCATAAATTGTAGCACCATGGACCACCAGAATCAACATGTTCTAAACTTCGGCCAACCCCAAGTTGTGGCACGGTGGCGATATAGGACAAAGCCCCGGATTAAGCCAACTGCCAAGACTCGGCTACCTCTTCCAGAAGATGGATCCCACCACCAGCAGGGTGTCTTAAATGCAACGTGGACGCCACCCTCTTCCTAGCCAAAAATATGATAGGGAGTGGCTTTGTTGTTCACGATGAAGTGGGCAATATTATTGCAGCAAGAATCGAAGGATTACAAGGCTTGGAATCGCGTGGATGCGGAATCTGAAATTTGTGTTTGCCCTACAATGTTGTTTGGAAAATTTTTCGATTTGAAGGGAAAAAAAGGAGAAAATTAAGGCTGGTGGCGGGACTTGAACACAGGAAGTGGGAGAACTTTTGTTACATTAATAAAGCGATTGCAATTGTTGTTTAAACTTTCAATTCAATTCCATGCCATATTTGGTACACCATGTGCGATAGTCTAAGTGAGTCAACTTTGTGTTGGCTCACAAATATGTACCCTATTGATCCAATTATAAATTTAAATTTAGTATTTTCTCACGTCTTTGTAATTTCTCAATTATGAAGTACAGCATGTGATAATATTATTATGAAGTACAACCTGTGATAATATTTTTACACTGTAATCACTGCAAGATTATGCTTATAATATTACTGTAATAATTTTTCTTTGCTGCCAATAAGATTATAAAACCTCCAGCGTCCGGCAATGGCAGTGGCCATTGCGTTAAGTGGGTCATCCCAATTCTCATGTTGTTTTATTTTGTGTACAACTCCAGCAAACTAAAATTATTGTGAAAATATATAATCATTAACCAATGTCGTCCTCTAACCTATTTAATAGTGTCGAGGTTCAATTATATATTCATTTATAACTGTTTATTGGGCATGAGATGTCGTGGGGTCCACAAAATATAGTTTGGAGAAATTATTCTAGTCTGATTACTTAGGTAATATCTGCTGTTCCCCTCAGCCTTATTAGCAAATTATTTCCCAAATTTCGGTGCTAAATGCCCTTGAGCCTAGTAGATCCGCCACTGGTGAGAGGTGCTTAGGTTTGATTTTGAGTTTACTCTACAATGGTTACCAATTTGAGTATTTTTAGGGTCATTAATCTTTAACTTATATATATATATATATATATATATATATATATATATATATATATATATATATATATATATATATATATATATATCTATGACTCTTATTAATGCCTTATTTAAAAAAGTAAATAATTTAAAAACATAGATAATCCCTTAACTTCATGTTATGTAAATTTGTGAAAATTTATCTATTTATTAAATAGATTATATAAGTCAACATAAATTTTGCATGCAAACTCAAATTCATTCATTTACTCAACCTAAAGAACTTTCCAAACTTTGTGACCCTAATTAAGGACAATAGCGAATTTGAAGAATTTAAGATTTAAACTCATCGATAAACCACTTAAGCTAAATAATTAATTATGAAGTTTTGGTTTACTATGTAATCAGCATAATATTTTTCAAACTTGAAATTCCAAATTGTAATTTTTTAAAGCCCTTAAGGCCTGATTGAAGCGTGAAAGGGGTGGAAAGGGATTATTGGAGATCCCATACAAGAATCCTTATAAAAACATAGTACTACAATATAATATGCAAAGTGAATAGAAGTAAAAAAAAAAATCTTATTTTCAGAAATAAAATAATATATCATAAATTGAGTAGTAAAATACGTGTAGGCAAAATCATAATAATAATAAAAAAAAGCAAATCTGCACACAATTATTTCCATATGTCTCTATTAGTCATAGATATGCATTTTTAACATTAATGGTTCTTTCAAAGAAAAAAGTCCCGATGGGATGACGTTGATAATAATATGGCCCTATGAAACCCACATTTGACCCACGCCCCACAAGTGCGCAATCATTTTCTTGATTACTTGCCCTAGTAGACTTTCAAATACCAGAAATTTGAAATATTTACAAAACACTTGAACTTCCTTCCAATCCAGAGAGTATTTGAAGATTCAAAACCAGTCTGTGGGAAGGACCACTGGGTCTGCTCTGGCCCCATGACTCTTTGAAACCCATGTGTATGGTCTAGTTTGAACCACAAAGTTAAGTTTTCAGTTCACATTTCTTAATCAACAGTGATGAAACTTCAAGGGTTAGGTAACAAGTGACAAGAATTCTAACCGATGTAGAGGCTTGTGCATCATTTACGGCTCGAGATCTCGGCCCAGCAAGTCTTACCACTAGCCAGCCTTGAAATGAGGCCGGTGAACATAGGGGCACATGCCGCTGGGCTACTAACGAACAAATTAACCATTAGAGCTAGTGATTGGGTATGTAGAAAGATTTTATAAAACTGCATTTATGTATATATATATGTACCTTCAGTAAATGGACTCTCCCCAGGAATTAGCTTGAGGGAGAGGATTCTGAGATGGTATTTCGATAGGGTTGAACACATGGACACTAGAGCGGCCCTTTTTTCTTCATTGCTACCATTGAAGCTTCACATAAGCCCACTCACGAGTGCCTCCACCATTCATCGAATATGTATAAAATTTGGGAACTCACGAGATATAACCTAGAGAAGCAAATTAGAGATGGAGATGGAGGGTCGAAGGGAAATCCAGATTTACCATTAGAGAATAGAGAACAATGTCACGAAGCCTCAAATTAGGCCAGCGATCTCAAACCTATGATTTTGAAGGAGCTCCACAATCATAGTCGAAACACAGTATGGATGTAATGGCACCTGAGGAGATTGGAAGCGGGAAATCACCCAAAGTTATGCTTTGTATAGCATCACAGGTTGGAAAATTATAGAAACACAAACAAATTACAAAAAGTTAGACATTTTCCTCATTTATGCATGGCTTATTCAAGCTACACGCAAGACGACATTGCTAGATAAAACGAGGCGGATGCGAGAGATATAAGCAACCAATGATCTTTTCTTCATTGAAGACAAGCTACGATAGTTTTAATGATTTTGCTGAGGATCTTTGTGCAAAGGCTCATCATAACGGCACAACCACACATAAAGAGTGCCCACTATCTTGACTTGGTTTTGTACATACAAGATAAGAAGTTAACTTTCTCTAGCACATAAGATTTGCAAATTTTGTTATGCCATTATGGATATAAAATGCCGCAATGTGAAAAGAACAAAAGAATTAGAGACAAGCGAAATGTCTCAATGTCTCGACTAGTGTTTCTTATTGCCATGGAGTCGAAGGCATGAATTTGAAAGAGTTAAATAAATTTCATACCTAAAAGTGCAAGCAATGTGAAATAAATCGGGAGCAAGGTTGGGGGCATGGCCGAAGCAGTTGCAGGTGAGGTTCTCTTGATTCCCATTAAGAAGAGGGATTGGAACAAAGTCACCCTGAAATTCAAAAACCATATTTTTGGTTGGAAGGAAGAATTGAATATATTTTACAACTATTTCAATAATAGTTGCACAATATACACCATTACAAGTTCTGCTCTAATGTTTATGACATAATTTATGGGCATATGATATATAGTCAGTGAACATGTTCAGGTTTCTAGTGCTCACTTTAGTGTTAACATTTGACATTTTCTCTTTTTACTACTGTTTCCCCTACATTTTCCCACAAACAAAGTAAGTTGTCTCATCATCCATTGTGAAGAAGAGGATAAAGTATGAAACCTTGAGATTGGGCACCGGGATAGGATAAGGACCCATATTCAGGAAGAATAACCGGGAAAAAGACAATTATGAAATCCTCTAAGAAGCTTTATTGGACCTCATTTGGTTGAGATTTTTCCTGCAAGAAAATACTTGATGTGATCTCAGATGGTTCTGCTTTTCCTCATTGTCTTGAACTTTTTGTTTAAGCAGTCATGGGAGTTGTACCCTTCACTTCTCGACTTAAGTTTCAAGTAAATGTAGCAGCAATTTTAGAAGGATGCAAGAAAGGAAATACAGGAAATAATAAGTGTAACCCATCTCCCCACATTGGGTAGCCAATACAATTCTTGAAGTCAAGAATATAGATTCCCTGAAATTTATAGTTGAGAGGTCCAAGAGGGTTTTGTTTTTTCCCCATAAAATATTGGAAAAAAATCCCAAAGTATCCACCAAAATGCAAGAAAATGTAGAGAATCCTCATGCCGTGAAATCAAAATAAAGTGCAGAATCCATAACTTGAAGCTGATTCTGGGACATTTACTCTATGGCAAGGAAGATGGAAATATTCAGTCTAATGCGAAATTCCCTCAAAGAAAGAAAAGAAAAGAGAAAGAGGGAGGGAATAGGAGGTACCCACCTTCGAAAGGAAGAAGGGGAGAGGAGTGAGGACAAGGAAGGTGGAAAGAATAAAATGACAAAGGGATAGAGTTAAGGCCCGATGGACATGAGCGAGAACACGACATTGCCGCATGCATCGTGATGGCGCTGATCGATCGCAGCGTAGGGAGAAAGGTTGAGATGCGGTCGACCGTCGCCTCGTCGGGAGGAGAGAGCGGATCGATTTGGGTCGAGATGTAGTCGAGGCGTCGTAGGTGTCGGGGAGAGAGGAAGTTGGGGCAGCCGGGAGGTGATAAGCGAGGCAGCTGATCCGGTCGAATCCCGGCCGTGCAGGGGCGGCGATGGGAGAGTGAATCAGTGAGATAGTGAGCGACTTTGTGGTTTAGGGTTTTTTTTTTTCCATATATTGTAGTGCAAAACGATGTCGTTTTGCACTGATAATTTATAAAAATAAAAAAAAAATGCTAAACGACGTCGTTTTACGATAGGCTCGTTTGGGGCTTGGTTGGGCTCGGGCTCGGGCTCGGGCTCGGGCTCGGGCTCGTTAAGAAACAAGCCTAATTTTAGGCTCAAGCTTGGCTTGTTAGGCTTACGAGCCAAGCTCGAGCCAAGCTTTTCGAGCTGAGCCCAAGCTTACCAGCCACATTTTGCGGTCCTAAACAAGCGGGTGGTGTCGGTGCGACCCACTCACCAAGCATGGGTTCCAATTTGTGAACCGAAAACCATAAGCCATTCGGCCTCATACGCACAAATCATATTTATTTCTTAGGTATCACACAAGTCACCCAAACAGTCCGTGGACTGTCAACGAGCTCGAATTTCCACGCCCGGTCCCAGTTTGGGGATCGATCGAAGCGCTCCCTCAGAAGCTCAAATGAACCCGACCATTAACAAAACACTTGAAATCAAAATTAAGAAATAGGTAGGAAAAGCCCCTACCTTCTGAGTTTGTGAAACCCCCAAAACTAGTACCCAGCGTGGCCCGCGTGAAACTTAGCCTTTGCTGCCCGGAAACCGACCGGTCGGTCGTGAAGGGGAATTCTAGAAAGAGTGAGAGCTTCTCTCCTCATAAAATCCACTCTTTTCTCTCTCCTATCCCCCACGGTTTGTTCCTTCTCCCTCACCCAAACTGGTTGGGTCAACTTGGTCAAGAGAATTGTCCTCTCTTGCTACATGTCAATCATCCACTTGCTCTTAGGATTACCCCTTATCCACTTATCCACCTAACTTAGATTTCCTTCCACTCACAAGGTGCCATTTGTCACTCCATGCAAATTGCCTTGGGCTCGTGTTTGACCCTTTCTTCCCAGAGACATGTAGCTTCTTGGGCCCTTCGTAAAGTGCCAAGTGTCACCGCACTCCTCCGCGTCATAAAAAGCGTGAAATTGCATTATTTGTCGAATTGACGAAATTGACATAGTAGCTAGATTTGCGAGGCAGTTCAACGAAAAGTCGTTTCGTCATCCGAGATCTAGAAAAATTCCGGATTTTGACCGAAATTACCATTTTTGCCCTTTTTCAGAAAATTGGAATTTTCTCGGGTCTTACAAAGTTGCTTCTAAATCTCTTCCTT
Organism: Tetrastigma voinierianum; assembly: GCA_016808115.1. NCBI lineage: Eukaryota > Viridiplantae > Streptophyta > Magnoliopsida > Vitales > Vitaceae > Tetrastigma > Tetrastigma voinierianum. Next base: position 687,067 of record JAEQBH010001681.1, read on the forward strand.
CACTTGCAAACTCCATCGGGGGTGTAATCACCTCAATTTTTTCTTAACTGGTCTAGCATGTGGCACAAGCGGTAGATGATGCTAAACTATAGAGGGGTCAAGCCTGGCATGTCTTCATATGACCACGCAAAAATATCAGATATGATCTGATAGCTTTGACGAACTATCTACGTCACATGTAAACAAAGTGGTACCCGATCCTGCTGATCTAGGCTTGTCATGCGTAGGGGTCAATTGTCTCAAGGTCATTAAAAAGAGGTGAAACTTGCTCATTAGTAAAGCTATGATTGAAGTCAAACCGGTAACTATCATCAAAATCAGGTTGCAAAGGCTCATAATCAATATCATGAATGTGTGATGTGGGTGAATGAGGTGCACATGCATCAATATCCTCAATAAAAGAGACAGGCAAATACTCGAAAATGCTCAAATCCATAGATGAAAGAGCAAGTACATCATCCAAATGGGAGACAAATCCCGACAAAATATCAAAAGAAAGTGATGGGCGGCCCATAGAATCAGATTCTCCCATAACATGTCCTAAAATATCAGGAGATGCAGTATCAATAATAACATCATCCATAATCACACCAACAGCTAGAGCAAGAGGAGCATCCTCATCATCTCTCAAAGTAAGCACACAAAAGTCACTATGCGTAACTGCTCTGGGCCGGGACCATGACCATCTAGAGTAGCTCCTCAACATAATCATCGATCTATTACAACTCTCATCAATACCCTCATAATCAACTATCTCATCCGGAAAGCACATAGTGAACACACTAGATTGCCTAGGGGAAGGAGGAGCGATCAAGGTAGTAGAAGTGTCGTGAGCCCTAATCGCCAACTCGAAGATGTGAAAAACTAATGCAATCCTAACATGTCGATATCGAGAAGCACCAATCGATCCATTAAGATGCAACAATGGCTCAAGCCTCAAAATAGCCACTAACTTCAACTTTAAGGATGAAGTGATAGTCAAAATGGAATGTGGATGAAGCCGAGATCTGACCTCTCTATCGGTGCGTTTGTGCCATGCATCAAAATTTGCCTTTACGGGTACAACCTAAGCTAAAGCAGGTGGGTCATGGTCCAAAATCAGGAAAAACTCGAAGTACGAATTATGCCGACGATCCCCAAAACCCAAACTAGGCATGTACGACATGCTCCTCATCATGTCCAAAACGATCGAGCTGCTATGCTGATCAAATGACATGGGTATTGAATATCTAACAAAATCCCCTGGCTCCACGGTCTGTAACTCATCAAAAGTGAATTCGATCAAAAGCAAATTATCACTCCCATGGCTAATCTCCAATACTGGCTCAGAAGTCAAATGTGCACCACCTGTAAATGAAATAGTGATCACTCAACCATCAGGAATGAACTTCACCTTCAAATGAAGGGAAGATGGGATAACACTAGCATTGTGAATCCACGGGTGGCCCAAGAGTAGGTTAAAGGATACAAGGATCTTCAAAACTTGAAAAATAACTTGAAAAATGATTAGCCCAATCATCAGCTTGAGAGTCAAAGTGCCCATCACCTCTCTACGAGTACTGTCATAAGCTCTCATTATCTGTCTAGATGACTCAAAATATGTGGGCCCATATCCTAGAGCGATAGTAGTGGTAAGTGAACAAACATTTAGGGCAGATCCATTGTTTAAGAGGACATATGGAACACGGCAGCCCAAACAACCAATTGATATATGCAAAGGTCGAGTGTGGTCTGAACCCTCTTAAGGTAAGTCATCCTCAGAGAAAACAATGTAACTGGCTCCGACCAACCGCAGCATGTGTATCGTCAGCCCTTTGGCGATGATCATGTCAATCCTGAATCAATTCAAAGCCCCAATCAAAGTCTTTTGGCGGGTGGTGAGGAAGCCAGCAAACTCCAAATAGACATATACCTATGTACTCAGAAGTTGCTTGAGGATCTCATCATCCTCTCACTTTCTCGCCTCTCTAGCAAAGACGATCTACGGGTTGAAATGGAACTACATTACCACCAATTCTAATTTCCTTTGATAACATACTGAATCTTTGGTATATCAACTGTCCCTTGGTGTGGAGTTTGAATAAAAGGAGTCTGAACACTATAACACGATAAAGTCATTGGCCTCGGTATGGGGATCCAAACTGGAGTGATGCTTGGCGTCGACACGACATGTGCATGAATCTATTGGCTCAAAAACACCTCATGAACCTCGTCATCGCCATAACCATCATCAAATACTATGCACTCCGGACCTTGATCATCCCATCACAACATATGGATGCGATCATCAGACTCAACAAAATCATTAGAATGAATACCTCCCGTTGGAGGAGCAACTGCATGTGTAGAATATGTCGAAAGGGGGTTAGAACTAAAGCTAGGTTGTCTCAATTGCACAATACCCTTGTAATATCCCTAAATAAAAAAAAACAAAAAAAAAAAACAAAAATTTCAAAATAAGAAGGGCCAAAATGCAAAATTTCAAAGTTGGAATGAGCTTTTAACCAAAAATAGAAATATTTTGCTAAAAAGAAACAACAAAAGTTTTCTACACAATCCTAATCTTCTTCACTTTTCTCTTAAGGAAATAATAGGTGAGCTAGGGTTTCAAAAAGGGGATTTCAAGCTTGAAGAAACATCCACCCCAAGTAAGTATTTCTTTTTCCCTCTCTAGTTTGAAGCATGTGATGTGTTTAGGAGTGAAGAAAATCTTTGAGAGAAGAAAGGTAAGTGAAAAATTTTTGTACTATTTTGGGAGATTTATGATACTCCTTATACAATCGTTCGATTGCTTAAGAATTTGGATATGTTTGTGATAAGAGAATGATCTACAATCATAACGGTGGAGATTGTGTTTTAAGGTTTGAGTTGAGAGTTATTATTGTTTGAATCAAATAGTTTCGGAAATTAGTTTTAGTTTTGGTAATATTAGTGTAAGCCTTCATTCTCCTTATTCAACCGTTGGATTGATTTTAATTTTGGATATATTGGATATAGGACAATGATTTATGATTTGAACGGTTCAGATCATTTTTAAGGTTTCATATGAGAGTTATACTCATTTAGAACAAGCAGTTTTTGAAATCGGTTCCAGTTTTTGTAAGTTTAGTGTAAGCCTTTGTTCTCCTTATTCAACCGTTGGATTGCATTGAAATTTGAATATGTTTTATATAAGACTTTGATCTAAATTAGGAACGGTGAAGATCATAATTTATGACTTGAGGTAGGAGATATTGAAGCAAAACTGTGACAGTGATCAAATTATATTTAAATTAGTTTGGAAAATAGAGTAATAATTGAGGGCAAATTATTCAAAGAGTAATAATAGTAGTAATAATAATAATAGTAAGTTTAAAATAATAAATAAGTAAATTAAAATAACATTGAAGAAAAATATATAATAATTTAGATAATTAATGAGTTTTTTTTCGCTTTTATTTGTTTAGGTGACGTAGACTCTTAACTAAGTTTAATTGTGAAGTGGTATCATTCAAGACTTTTGAGTTGCTTTGAGGTAAAGAAGATTAATGTAGTTTTTCCTATAAAACAAAATATTTTACTATTATATGTGATTATGAGTTTTGATAATTTGTATTTGTTTAAATTATATGCATTGATCAACTACAAGTTTTGTTTAGAAAATGGATTTGAAAATGTTCATGGTAGAGATTGAAAGTTATGGAGATATATTTTTGTATTTTTATGAATTTGGAAAAATGAAGATAATATTTGACTTTGGTTTTTATGGCCCTCGTCAATGGGTATAAACTTGACAAATATTGTCCATGTCAATGGGTATAAACTTGACAAATACAACCCCTGTCAATGAGTATAAACTTGATAAATATGGCTCCGATCAATGAGTATAAACTTGACAAATCCGGACCTAGTCAATGGGTTATAGTAGTTGACAAAATGGCCCTTGTCAACGGGTTAAAATAGTTGACCTTTTATTTGAAAGAAAGATGTTTTGATATACAAGAGTGTAAGTATTTTGGAACAACCCTTGTCAAAGGGTTAGAATAGTTGAAATTTTATTTAAAACAAATCTTTTGAGAACCATGAGTATATGTGTTTTAAAATATATGTGGATTTAATTATGATATGAAATTGTTTGAGAAACAAGAAATATGATGAACATCAGTTTGAAATATATTTATATATATTATTTATTTGTACTTAAGGATTTTATGAGATTTTTGTGGAAAAGAAAAATAAATTACATCTCCAATTTTGTGAATTTAAAATATTTGATCCATGAAAATGTATTAACATTTTTTATTGAGTTGTTGATAATTTTTAGGTGCCCTAAACTTTGGCGAAGAGTTATTTTGGGGTAGGCAGGGATGGAAGTTGAGAACTATTTATGGGTTGGTATTTGTTGGAAAGACTTATGATTGTTGGAATACTTTAATGCTTTGGGAATTAATGTTTGCAAACTTTCATTGGAAAGATTTTTTTGTTGCTAGAATGTTACATTTTAAGATTATTAGTTTTGAAAATTTTTATTATGTTGAAAGACGTTGGTTCAATAACATTTTATTATACTTTGAAAGGTTTCATGCCTTTAGGAGATTTTGATTTATGAAATTAGTTTAATTCTTCTTGTGAGCATATTCAGGACAAACAAGATTCATAAACATAAATTTTCAAAGAGTGGTTCAAAGGTGGGATTTTAGAGCCCTATATGTGAATGAACGGTAATGCCCTTGGTTAGGAGTTGGGGTGTTATAGAATGGTATCAGAGCAAAAGGTTATGGTCCTGTAGACTTTTAGAGTAGATGGGTCGAGTTACTGACGATAATTAATTGTTATTATTATTATCTTTGTATGCACAATAAGTTTAATTTAAGAATTAGTTTCATATCTTCCTATTGTTCTTTCTGACATGTCTTGAAATGATAGGGTCATATGCCTTCAAGGAAAACCATTTCTTCTCGCAACAGTGAGGCATCAAGGGATAATGCACGTTCTAGAACTGCTGAAAATCCGAATATTCATCCTAGGGTCACTGAACGAAGTGGAGGCACCTCCTCCAACAATTGAAGGAATATTTCAGCTGCTAAGTAATTGGGAGATATTGATTGAGATTCAGACTCGTGCTGCGGAAATTCAAGCTCAAGCCGTTGAAGCACAGGCTCAGGTGTTAGAAGTCAAACACAAGGCCGGTCATCTATGACTAGTAGGAGTACCTTTGAGCAATTTAAGAAGTTGAATTATCCTGCTTTTAAAGGAGAGTCTGATCTAATAGTACCAGAATCATGGGTTGGTGATCTTGAAAAGTACTTTGAGGCGTTGAACTGCTTTAAGACACAAAAAGTTGTGTTTGCTACCTTTGTGACACCCCTATCCCGGGGGTCTCGTTGATAACCCGTCAACCTGCGGAAATCGGTGGTTGTCGGGTAACTCGATGCCACACCATCATGTCCCATTTATTGGGATCTATAATTTAACAAAAAATCGGACATAGTCTCCTTTGTATGAGAAGCTCTATCTAAAATACAATCTGTATAACAATATATCACATGACCCATACAGGCTAAATATACCACAACATTCATGAGTCATAGCGACCACTCGACCCCATTCAAACATACCCTAAATACTATACATGCAACTAAGTAGTGATATGTTTACAAGAGTTTAATTATACACTCTTACAAAAAATGATATATTAAAACGATTATTCTAACATACATATACAAAATATAATCCAAAGCCACATCCGGCTTTCTTCTTCATGTCCTGAAATGCGGGTCGCCATCAAGACCGACCACAGACTCGAAAGGGGGTCCCACCTGGTGACGCCCCCATTTCGAGGGTCCCGCTTAACACCGGCCAACCCGAGAAAAACTCCGTGTGTCTCATATCAGCGAGACCATACGTTGGCAAAACACACGCCACCCATACATCGATACTCACCAAAATGTATATTTTATACAAAAATAGTTAATTTACAATTTCTTTTGATTACAATTTTATCCAAAACTGGTTCTTTACCCAAATTTCACAAAAATACATAAAGGAGCGCCAAGATATGGCTATTTCTTCTGCCTTCAAGACCTTTGCGCGCGCCCCATCCTCAAGTGAACCTTTCAAGACTGAACAATTTTTCTCGATTGTGGTGAGTAATGCCCGTGAGTGGAATTATCCTACATGGTTACTCCCATCTAAGCGCTCATGTAATGGCAAACCAAAACATCAAGCAAAACATATATGTTCCTACCAATGTCTACATGAAATGGATGAGAATGTGACTCACTCTTCCCACTTCTCGAGCTCTCACTGACTCCCTCACGCATGCCTAAGCCAAGGGTGAGAAAACACTGTTTACAAACAAAAGGTTTTTGTTCTTGAAAACATAATACCGAGTTTCGTAAAATCTATTAGACAACCCTCCTAGGTGAATTGCTGGATAACTCTCCGAAACAGTCATGGATCTTCCTCCAAGATGAACTGTTGGACAACTCTTCAAGGTACCTTTTAAAATCTTCCTTTGAACCATTCAAAGAACTAATGTCATGTCATGCACCACACCTATTATTCTAGGTTATCCAACATATAAAGGTAATATGTCATTTCACAACAATTCATGTTGCATTAGCTAAGCATGCATATACTAACAAAATTTATCCACAATCATCATGTTATTCATTCATACATAGCAATAACACATAAAATTAGCCTGCTACGGGCATCATAAAATCCGCAACCCATCTCTGGACTCCCCATAGCATCACAATAAATAAATATAACGTAGTTATTCAATCAAGAAATAAATATATTCACACTCATATTACACACCAATGTACCACGGTCGGCTCGGGATCAGAGAAACCACTATAGGGATTTCTTCACCAATCCAAATCTTTGGAATCAAAACACGTCATCCAGCTAAAGATATCCCTTTATCCATTAAAATGGCTCTTAGCCAAAGAATAAAACAAGAGGAGAAAACCCTACCTCAGAGTTTGTCGAAACTCCCAATATCGGTACTCCACGCTGTGAAGCTCTTGTAAAGTGGGGGACCAACTTTGCTTTCGCTTCTCAATGGAGTTTGCGTATCAATCAACGGAATCTAGAGAGAAATGAGGGCTTCTTACTCTAAACCTCTCTTCCTTTCTCTTTTCTCTTTCTTTTCTCTCTCTGTTTTCCCTCTCTTTTCCCCCATCCAAACGGTTGGGTCAAGTTAGTCACACTATCCTCTCATGCCCTCATGTCAACCTCCCATTGGTTGACTTGGATTTCCCTCCAATGGTATGATGCCACATGTCACCTATGGCCCACACTTGAGCTCATGTTTGACTCATTCTGTAGATGACACGTGGCACCTCTTGAGCTACTCATAATGTGCCAAGTGTCCCGCACCACTCCCGGTGCCTCGAAAAATGTGAAATTTCAATTGTCTCGAAATTTGACGAAATTTGACTTGGTAGCTAGATTTCGCGAGACGATTCCAACGGTGAAATCCGTTTCGTTATCCAAGATCTAGAAAAATTCCAGATTTTGACTGAAATTATCATTTTACCATTTTTCAAAAAATTAAAATTTTCTGGGGCCTTACACCCACGATGGGGTGAGCAAAGTCCAGTAGTGATAATATCCTATAAGGGTTACTCCCCACCTAAGTGCTCATACAATAATCAAACCAACCTATACACATCTAAGTGAAAATGTCTACATGAATGTCGTATGTCATGCATGGAATGTCTTCATGCCCGTATCCCGAGTCACTCACCGACTCCCTCACACATGCCTATGTCAAGTGTGACAACTGTCATTGGTAGTACCAATGACACACATATACCGAGCCCTTACCGGCTCACCAAGACAAATGGCGCCAATGGGCACCACCCCGAAGTCAATCCCGACTCTATCACACAACTCGAAGTTTATATGATAACCATGACCGCAGGTCTTTGGCAATAGAACTTTTCGCTTTCTACGCCGCGGGTTTCTTACACCCATACGTAACTTTTCGTGATTCTCACCGCGTGGGTCTCTTACACCCATGTTCCGTGCTTTTCGCCAAGGGATTAACGCCCCTTTCGCTTCCGTCTAACACATTAATTATATTTTACTTTATGCTTTGAACGAGTCAATTATTAGACGTCGTCCAAAGTACGAGCTCACTACCCATTTATCAACATCACATGAAATCCAGACCACACCCATGCACACACACATGTCATGCGATGATCGCATATGAAATGCAATCATGTCATTTCATACATACATGCTACATGCAACATTTATAAATCTTAGCAATTATATTTCCTATATATAATTTCCATTCATCACAATTTTCATGTTAATACATCAGCGTGCCACATACACATGATTTTGACACAACCAAGATATTATTTATTTTTATAACAATACATAAATGACCTAAACTTGACCCATATAAAATGTGACACCTCTGTCCTTCACGATTCGCCACCAATTACCGTGATACCAAACACACCACAAACACGGTAAGATGACATCAGTCCCGTAATAGAAACCAAATCTCAATACAAATTCGACCGTCTTCGAAAACAAATTTTGAAAATTTAGCCCTGGACTGGTCCCAAACAATAAAATTCAAATTTCTGACTATCGAAAAATACTCTCAAAAATTCAGCCCGGACTGTCCGAAAACAGGCCCGAAAATTTATAAAAATTCCTACACCTAGTCCCAAAAATTTGGGACTGAAATTTACAGCCTCTCACAACCTCTAAGAAAAACCCCAAGCCATTAAATGACCTTTTAGCTAAATAAACAGTTATAGTAAATTCCTACCTCGAGTTTGATGAAACTCCAAGATTTTGGTACCTACACGTATCTCTCGATGCGTGGACCGACTTTGCCTTTTGCTCAAACGAAAACCTACGGTCCGAATTCCGTAGATCTTAGAGATAAGTTTTTCTCTCTCTCTCTCTTTCTCGCTCACTTTGTCTGCCCGTCCCCTCCTATTTGACTTTTATCTTTTTTTTTTTTTGCCATGTGTCCATCTCTCATTTGGGTCCGTTTGTGCCCCGAAACAATTTATTTATTTTAAGTTCAATTTTTATTTTAAATGAACTTAGCTCAAGCAATTTCCTAACTTCCGAGACTTTCGTAAAAATCTCGTCATTGGAGTCACTAGCGACTTAAAAAAATTCCGATTGTCTCAAAATTCAACAAAAATTTTCTTATTCACTAGATTTCGCGAGACGAATTTAACAGCGCAGCCCATTTCGTCATCTGAGATTTAGATAATTTTTTAGGTTTCTCTGAACCATTATGACAATTTATTATTATTATTTTATCATTTTTCCATTTTTTTAAAAAATTTCTAATTTTCTTGCTTTTACAACCTTTTATGCTTGGTGATAGGTAAAATTATGAGGATTGAGAAGAGACTTTTGGAGAGTCAGGAACCATTAGAATGGGAAAAAATTAAGGATGTCTTCTTCAAGAAATACTTTCCAAGGAGTGTGCGCCGCTAAAAGGAATCTGAGTTCATACAGTTAAAACATGGAAATATGATAGTTGCGGAGTATGAGACTAAGTTCACTCAATTGTCCTGTTTTGCCTTTGACCTTATATCTATTGAGGAGTTTAAAGCCTTCCATTTTCAAGATGGTTTGAGTCCATTTTTTAAGGATAAGCTCTCCTTTCATAAGTTGGAAACCTATTCAGAGGTGGTAAAGAGTGCCGTCATAACTGAGAGGAGTGCCAAAGAACTCCAAAAGTACAAGGAGCAACACAAGAGAGGTAGGCATGATTATCCTCAAGGTGTTCAAACACAGAAAAGGCAAAGTACTTCATGAGATAAGGGTGCTCTAATTCCCAATTCAAGAAAATGGGGTGGGAAAGACAAGGCTACTGTAGTAAGTGGCAAGCGACATGGTGGTATTGTGTGCTATAAAGAGACAGAACAATTGTGGTGATTAGTCATTTGAATTGTGGATTGCCCACTAAAACAAAGAATTTCAAGAGATGTAAAACCGTACGGAGAAAAGCCTAAGCCAAGGACCTAAGGGAGAGTGTTTACCATGACAAACAAAGATGCTCAAGCCTCACCAGAGGTGTTGCAGTATTATTCAGCCATTCCCAAACTTAATTAGAGTGCTTATTGATCCGTGAGCTACCCATCTTTATTTCGACTCTTGTTAATTTTGTTTTTCCGGCTTATCTACTAGCTTACATTTGATATGCTTGTCTCTACACCAATTGGGAAATCCTTTTTGGCAACTAGGGTTGTCAAGGATGATAACATTGTGATTGGAGGTAGAGAACTGCATGTGGACTTGATATTGTTGAAATTACATGACTTTGATATCATCTTGGGAATGGATTGGCTGGCAACTCACCATGCCTTAGTTGATTGTTTTGCTAAGAAGGTGACCTTTCATATTCCTGGACAACCTGGCAACTCCTATCTCTAAAGCACCTTACCGAATGGCTCCTTTAGAGCTTAAGGAGCTAAAAACACAATTGTGAGAAATGCTTGATAGAGGTTTCATTTGACCTAGTGTATCACCTTGGGGAGCCCAGTGCTATTTGTTAAGAAGAAGGATGAGACTCTAAGATTATGTATCCCATTGCCTAGGATTGATGACATGTTTGATTAGTTACAAGAGTCTCGTGTTTTCTCTAAGATAGACCTTAGGTCGGGGTATTATTAGCTTAAGGTGAAGGATGAAGATGTATTAAAGATTGCTTTTCGTACTAAATATGGGCATTATGAGTTTTTAGTGATGCCATTTTGTTTACTACACCCCCGCAGCCTTTATGGATTTAATGAATAGGGTTTAAACTCATCTCGGATCAAATTTGTTGTGGACTTCATAGATGACATTCTAGTAATTAAAGAATAAAGAAGAACATGAAACACTTACATGTTATTCCTTTCAAAACCTAAGGGAGCACCAACTTTTGCTAAGCTTAATAAATGAGTTCTTGCTTGATCAAATTTCTTCGTGCCAAGCTCTTAATGATGGAATTTCAAGAGACACAAGTGCAAGTGAGAAGGTTATTAAACAGGCCTGTACTAAAGGTCGAGATTAGAAGCTTTTTAGGTATAGCTGGATATTATAGACGCTCCATTGAAGGGTTTTCCAAAATTTCCCTACCGCTTAATAGACTCACACAAAAGAATGCCAAGCTCAGGTGGGGAGCAAGGAGGCCTATAGTTTTTTAAGCAATTGAAGAAGAAGTTGCATCAATCTAGTGTTATTATTCCATCTGTCTGGAAGGATTTGTCGCTTATATGCATCATCAAGGTTTGGGCAGCGCTCATGCAACATGGGAAAGCAGGCATATGCCTTTAGGCAATTGAAACCATATGAGAAAATTACCCCACCTGGTGACTTAGAGTTGATGTGCTTGTGGTTTTGCCCTTAAGATTGGAGAGACATTACTTGTATGGTGAGACATGTGAGATTTTTATACACCACAAAAGTTTGAAATATTTATTCTCCTAAAAAGGAGTTAATATGAGACATATAAGATTGATCAACCTCTGCAAGTACTTGGTGATTGTAGAATTTTATATCTTAGTAAGGCAAATGTAGTTATGATGCCTTTGAGTAGAAAGTCTATATAGAATATGTCAACTTTGAGACTGTCAAAAGTTTCTTTATTTCTGGGCTGTTTTATGATTTAAAGGCCCTATAAACTCAATTTCAAGTTTTGGAACCTAGAGTTTTGTTGGCTAATTTTACTGTGCAACCAGACTTAATTTGGAGGATTAAATCTTCATAAAAGGGTGATCCAGAGTTAGTAGCCATCATGGATAAGGTGAGAAAGGGGGTCAATTCCGATTTTCTGTTGATGGATGATGGCACTTTGAAGTTCAAGGATAGGTTGTGTATTCCTTACATTAGGGGATTGAGGAGAGAACTCTTAGAAGAATTCCATACCTATATTTATAAATTAATCCCGGAGGAACGTAAGATAAGAAAGATATGAAACAATTGTATTGGTGGCCTGGATTCAAACGTGATATTGCAAAGTTTATAGCACAACGTTTAGTTTGCCAGCAAGTGAAAGCTGAACATCAACGACCTGGGGGAAAACTGCAACCCCTTTGTATTCTTGAATAAATAGAGAATATTACTATGGATTTTGTTTCTTAGGGCTACTAACCATTGGGAGAAGGATGCTGGGTGGTTGTTGATAGATTAATAAAGTCAACTCACTTCTTACCAATCCGAACTACCTTTACATTGGATAAATTAGCCTTCTTGTATGTTAAAGATATTGTTAGACTACATGGAGTACCCGTAACCATTGTCTTCGCATAGTGACTCGTTTACTCCAAGTTTTGGAATATTTGCAAAATGCTCGCACTAAATAAACTTAGTACTGCTAAGCTACCCATGTGCTAAGTGGTCAAATGTGGGTATAATTGATTTTTGGGAGATATGCTGAGTATGTATATGATTTTGAGGTAGTTGGGAAGATCATATGCCCTTGGTGGAATTTGCTTATAATAATAATTTTCAAACAAGTATTGGGGTGGCACCATATGAGGCTCTTTATGGCAGGAAATGTAGATCCCCAATTTGTTGGGATGATGTGGGTGAGAGGAAACTTTTGGGTCCGGATTTCTGTCTGGTAATTCATGAAAAAGATTCACCCACAGAGTTGCTGAAACAACACAAAGTCGACAAAAAAAAAAAAAAAAAAAAAAAAAAAAAAAAAAAAAAAAAGTCACACAACAAGAGGTGAGAATTGAATTCTATGGGTGACTGTTTTCCTAAAGGTGTCTTCTGATGAAACAATGAGATCAGGAAGAAAGGAAAGCCTAAACCCGCATGTGGGACCATCTAGCGCTTGGAGAAGTTGGTGCCTTAGCATATATGACATTACCCCAAAGCTGGGAAAAATCCATAATGTCTACACATCACTAAGGAAATAGGTTTTATGATGCATCTCATGTGGTAGAGATTGTCAACTAATTGAATATAATTGGCTTATGAGGAAGATCCATCAGATTGTTGATAATATAGATACACATCCTATGGAGAGCAATTAGTTAAACTAAAAGTCTAAATTGGAGTAATCATGAAGAATGAGAAGCAACACAGATTTAGGAAAGCTTAGCAAAGGAGAAGTACCCGAACCTGCTGGAGTAACTAAAGGTATGTCAAGTTTAGAGGACTAAACTTCTTTTAAGGAGGGGAGAATGTAATACCCTTAAAAAAACAAAAAACAAAAAACAAAAAACAAAATTTCCAAAATAAGAAGGGTTAAAATGAAAATTTCTAAAGAAGAACTTTAACAAAAATAGAAATGTTTCACAAAAAAGAAATAAGCAAAAAGTTTCGCACACAATCCTAACCTTCTGCATTTTTCCCTCAAGGAGAGGATAGGTGAGCTATGGTTTCAAAAGGGGGATTTCAAGCTTGAAGAAACATCCACCCCAAGTAAGTATTTCCTTTTCCCTATTTAGTTTCAAGCATATGATGTGTTTAGGAGTGAAGAAAATATTTGCGAGAAGAAAGGTAAGTGAAAAGGTTTTGTAATGTTTTGGAAGATTTATGATATCTCCTTATACAACAGTTGGATTGCTTTAGATTTGGATATATTTGAGATAAGAGAATGATCTACAATCAGAACAGTGGAGATCATGTTTTAAGGTTTGAGTTGAGAGTTATTATTGTTTGAAGCAACAAGCTGAAATTAGTTTTAGTTTCTAAAGATTCAAGTCTTCATTCTCCTTTATTCAACCAGTTGGATTGATTTTAATTCTGATATTGGAGATAGACAATGATCTACGATTTGAACTGCTTTAGATCATGTTTAGAGGTTTTTATGAGAGTTATACTCATTTAGAAATGTTTGATTTTTGAAATAAGTTCTAGTTTTTGTAAGTTTAGTGTTTTTGTTCTCCTTATTCAACTGGATTGGTGTTGAAATTTGATATGTTTTATATAAGGCCTTTGATCTAAATTAGAAACGGTGAAGATCATACTCTAGCACTTGAGGTAGGAGATATTGGAGCAAAAACTCGTGATGTTAATTTCAAAACACGTTTAAATTAATTTAAAATAGAGTAATAATTGAGAAAATTATTCAAAGAGTAATACACACACACACACACACACACACAATAATACACATACATATTATTATTACATAAGTTTAAAATAATAAATAAGTAAATTAAAATAATACGAAGAAAAAAGAAATAATAGTTTATGTTAATTAATGAGTTTTTTTTTGCTTTATTTGTTTAAAAGGACGTACTTTAACTGAGTTTAATTGTGAAGTGGTATCATTCCAAGACTTTTTGCAAGCATTTTCTGGTGTAAGGAAGATTAATGCATTAAGCTTCCTATAAAACAAAATATTTTGCTATTATATGTGATTATGAGTTTTGATAATTTGTATTTGTTTAAATTATATGCATGGATCAAAATACAAGTCGTTTGGAAATGGATTGAAAATGTTCATGATAGGGATTGAAAGTTATGGAGATATTTTTTTGCATTTTTATGAATTTGGAAACATGAAGAGAATATTTGACTTTAGTTTTTATTACCCTCGTCAGTCTTAAGATAAACTGACAAATACGACCCATGCCAATTCGGGATATATAACTGATACAAATATAAATATTTTGTTAATGGGTATAATTGATAAATAATTTAATTCATGTCAATGGGTATAAACTTGAAAAATACGACCCCTATCAATGGATATAAACTTAACAAATACGACTCCTGTCAATGGGTATAAACTTGATAAATATAACCCCGGTCAATGGGTATAAACTTGACAAATCCGGTCCTAGTTAATGGGTTATAGTAGTTGACAAAATGACCCTAATCAATGGGTTAGAATAGTTGACTTTTTATTTGAAATAAAGATGTTTGGATATCCAAGAGTGTAAGTATTTTGGAACGACCCTTGTCAAAGGGTTAGAATAGTTGACATTTTATTTAAAACAAATCTTTTTAGAACCATGAGTATATGTGTTTTAAAATATTTGTGGATTTGATTATGGTATGGAATTGTTTGAGAAACAGGAAATATGATGAATATCAGTTTTAAATATATTTATATATTTTATTTATTTGTACTCAAGGATTTTATAAGATTTGTGAGGAAAAGAAAAATATGTTGTATCTCAAATTTTATGAATTTAAAATATTTGATCCATGAAAATGTATTAACATTTCTTATTGGGCTTTTAGCTTACTCCTTATTGTTAATAATTTTCAAGTGCCCTAAACCTTAGCGAAGATTTATTTTGGGGTAGGCAGGGATGGAAGTTGAGAACTATTTTTGACTTGGTATTTGTTGGAAAAACTAAGGATTGTTGGATTACTTTAATGCTTTGGGACTTAATGTTTGCAAACTTTCATTTGAAGGATTTTATGTTGCTAGAATGTTACATTTTAAGATTATTAGCTTTGAAATATTTTATCATGTTGGAAGATGTTGGTTCAATGACATTTATTATACTTTGAAAGGTTTTATGTCTTTGGGAAATTTTGATTTTATGAAATTAGTTTAATTTTTCTTGTGAGCATATTCATGACAAATAAGATTCATAAACAGAAATTTTGAAAGTATGGTTTAAAGGTGGGATTTTATAGCCCTATATGTGAGTGGACAATAATGCCCTTGGTTCGGAGTTGAAGTGTTAAAACCCTAATCGATGGTCTACTAGCTTTATCGCATCTCAATACCTTTTGATTTGCCTTAGTATCCTTGCCCGGGAGCCTTGATGATGGAGTAACCTGGGTCCATTCGAAAATGAATTGAGCGATACGTAGTGGCGACACTCAATGCTAAATGGTTTGAACAATCCCAGCAATATTCGATGTCTGCGTAGACCTGGCTTTAAGGCATGCCTAGTGGTCTAGAATATTTTCATTGTCTGAGCTCTGCAATGGCGAGAAGGGCTGTGGCAGGTTAGCGAGATAAGATGAGTGATGGGTGACTCTCTACCAGCCTATGCATCATAAGCTGAATGTGGTGATATGGAGTTATTCTTGTTGCAGGCGGTTTTGAAGGTCTATTCTCAAACTTCAAACTCACGTATCGAATGCCTGTGCGACAAATGGGTACATATTGAGGAAACGCCGGGTGCGCCAATACGAATCGTGGTAATGGCTCCACCACTTCCATGATCTGCTCCATGATCGATTCTTCTTTCCGCTTTACTATCGGAAGATGAAGGATGACCATAAGCGCGCTTATTACCATCCTCGATACCATACAATGCCTCTATCAAAGCTTTGCAATCCATAATTGGTACCCCTATAAGATGTCTAGCATAACTAGCTAGGTTGTAAACTCTTCATGATCATACTAATATGCTCTCTCTACGGCAGTATTGATTAATTTCGTACGCACACGTCATCACGAATAACCTTCTCCTCAACGGGGAGATGATGATGCGATCTCATGAGCTCCTACCTCATAGCTCAAGCTCTCTCCTAGTGACATCTATGGCCTGATCTTTGAAAGAGAACATGAATAAACTCATGGGCAGGGTGGCACACCTTGACCCGGAGCCAGTGGCGGTTGAACGGATCGGGATGCCATATGCACCACTATCACTTATCCAAATACATTTCATTAATATAAACGTTTTTCGTTTCTGCCTCAGCAAATCTTTGCTTGAATGGAACAATTGAGTGCCATAACATTACAAATTCAATGCGTGATTGTCTTTTACAAAATACCATTTAACCAAAAGTGGCATATTATGCCATTTACACAACTTAATATCTTAAAATCAAATTTAGATATAGGTACAAAATAATTTCCCCGAGTTGACTCCTTTTTGTTTTCGAAACAATGTTATGCTAAAATGGTGAGGATGCATGGGACCGAACCATGCCCGTGAGCACCACTGAATGACTCGCGGCTCTCAGGCCTTGGAGTGCGCTTTCAATCACTATCAATCACTTTCCATTGCACACCACGCGTGATAAAAACAATGCGCTAACATTTTCATGCTTAATGGATTCTATACAATTCCATTCTTCCGTTTTAGTTTCAAAGGCAAATCGTAATTTTACTAAACAAAACTTTCCCCACAAATCTTTTGGATGATCAATGTCAATACAGCCACGCTTATCTAAGTGACTATATATCATTATGGTTCAGTGATCAATTCAAATGACTACACTTTATAATATGCAATAAATTTTTTTTATAACCAAATCTGTTTCACAATGCACCTATTTTCATTTCAATTTGAAATCATGCTTTTCAATTCCAATATGTTAACAATCTCAAAGTCAATTCGATTATAATTTAGCCTATGTTTTCCGGTATATAGGTGTTAATAGACCAAAACACACAGCCCTACAAATTCTGACCCGTTATTATCAAGGACTATTATCCCAGTCACGACTTGTGGCGTGTTTTCTTAAGATTTGTCTTTGAAGCAAAACACGCTTAGAATAAATCATTTTTTTTAATATTGGTTTTGGCCTAATAAGTGCGCAAGAGTGACAAGTAATAAAATGGATTAAGTCCAGGATATGCGATCTGAGATCTCAAGAATTTCCCAAATCAGCCTGCATTTTCAGTTTTCCATACTATTTGGACCACTAAATGATAGTAGGATCCAGCATTAAGGTGCTGGAAAATTAAACGAACAAAAGGAAAATAACTGAATGACAAATAAACTTGAATATAAAGAATAAAGAATAATTAATAGTTAGGAAAATGAATAGAAATTGAATAATTATCGTTTAGAAAGGAAGGCAGCCAAGATCAATGCTATTGTGAAGTATCAATTCCTGTTGTCAACATTAATTTTGTACCAATTTGATTTTAAAATCTGTCAGCGTTAGTAGTTCATTGGATCCACACACTTCACATTCTATTATCTCTAATTTTTACTGATTCTCTCGAATCTACCAGGGATTAGATAACTACTTTGCGAGGACTTCCCGAATTACGGGTATTTCTGCAATGCGCCCCATGCCCATTTTATGGGCAATTTGTACACCTTCAGCTCCCAAAGTTATCGATTAAACGTAAGGATGTACAACTTCGGGTTACTCTTCCTCAAATTAGAATAGATCACCCTCTCCTTGATTAGATCTCAGCTAACACGGGATTGGCTTCACTATTCGAATCGAGGTGAACTCTCTGCTTGTTTAAATTGATAGCTCATTCAACTCATTCTTGATTTCAAGTGAGAAGAGGATTTATCAAGTAAACTCACAGCTATTAGATCTCACTAACGGAGTTAATGTATACCCCTTCAAGAAATATTCCTGCTCCCGGGATGGTCGCTCCTGCACGTGTCACTGAGAGGACCTCGCTGAAAGTAGGAAACAATGAAACAATTCTTATCGGGTATAAGAGAGAGGCGATATTCGGATCAAAAACTTTAAACCCATAGCAGAAGTAAATTCTATAAGCGAAATTCTAGCATTTGTGGAAATAACTATAGGAAAGATATTTCGGCAATAGCATTCCATAATGGAAGCTAGGTTCCTCGATTCTTGATGCCTTTCTGACATTCCTACGATCCTTGTAAGAATATTTGCATTTATTTGCGTCAGCAAAATTCAGAATTTGTACGAACTTCAACATTCAGGTAATGTTGAAAAAGAATTGGTGCATTCAGCTTTAGCTCAAACATTAACATCTAATTCAGAAAATAAAGAAAACTGAAACGATAAATCTAATCTAATCTACAGCATCAACGATGAAGAAAAGCCAAAAGAAAAGAAAGAAAAGAAAAAGAAAACTAAGAATAAGAAAAATGAAAACATGCCATTAATCAACCTAGTTTTGTGGCCGCCCATTTTGCCTTCCTCTTACCGGATAATTTCAGTATTTATAGGGTTTTTCAATTGGGCTAATTCGATGTAGTCTTTTGTGGATTAAGTTAGTTGGCCCGTATTTTTAGTTTAAGTCGCGACCTCGATTCCTTTTCAGACATCATCATGCCCGCGACCTGAATCTCACATACAAGCCCTCTCAACCTGCATCTGTCGACCTTGATGCGATGTTGATATTTAATCGATGCCCCAGGCATCATTTCACGCCATATCCACGAAACATGTATTTCCTGATAGCCCCGCGGCATTCATGACATCTGATGTCAGCGACGTCATTCTCTTAATGGCGGCATCGAGCGCTAAATCGATATATCTTTGGCGTCCATCTTCGCGATCGCCTTTGGCGATCTTCCGGTCTCAGCGACATCTCTTTACAGCTCACATGAATTTGTTATGGTGGTTCGGGAATGCGTGCCGATATCTTGTCACAGCATCCGCTTTGCGCGGAGCTTCAGCGCGTTGGCGGAGGTCTAGTGTGCGATAGATCTGCCTCTTGTCAGCGATATCAACTGCTGGCTTGCGATCTTCACTTGATGGCTTTTGGTATGTGACCCGACTCGCCCAGCCGTGAGCTGCGCGCCCGACTCGTGTAAATTAAAGCTACCGGTACGAATCCACGCGTGTCGGCGAAAACCTCTGTCCGCCGTGGTAGCGGGTTGTTTCTTTTGACGCCATGATGCTGGATCGATGCCAGCACGACATCCGATCTCTTATCGACTTGTCGACTTCAGTTCTCTCTGGAGCCGCCAATGCGAGTTTGCTCTTGGGTATCACGACAGCAATCTCTTATCGCGACATCTGAGTGAAACAGGATTTCGCGCGTTCTCTCTTAATGGCGACCTGCCTCAATCTCTCTTTCTCTTGCTCGCTGACCTAGGAAACCTTCAGGATCTGCCGGAGTTTCAGAAAGGCGAGTTTCTCTGATGTGGCGGTATCAATATATTTATCGTGACATCTGGCCAAATTCTTGCACATGCTTCAATAGCCATGGCATCTTTCACTGATTGCTTTCTTGTTGTCGCGACATCCAATCCATGTCGAACACATCACTTCACAGCCTACGCAATTCTCAAAAGCGTTCGTTTCTGCGATCTTAACGACATCGTGCTTTTATCTTACATGGCGACTTTGCTTCACTACGCGACTTTGACGTGGTTCTTTGATGTCACGATTTGATCTCGCCGCGCGACCGCGGCTCGACACACCTTTGGCTTTCTCGCGGCGAAGAAGCAAGTCTGTGTTGCGACCTCGATATCACGATCCGCTCGCCGGAAAGGTACCATCGTCAAAGGCTGCTTCAATTTTCCACAATGCCAGCGACCTCGCCAAGCTGGTGAAAATAATGTGTAAACCCCAAAAGTACGCAACATTAGTTAGCGATTTAGCTCATTTCTACCACTGCTATTTTACGCATTTTTGCTCCAACTTTGATTAAAGAAACCCTTTGGTTTTCCTTCTTTCTTTTATACTTCGCTCAAATAACAAATTATTTGTGTGAGGTTTCTTCATATCTATCTTGAAATTGTTTCCTTTTTACATACCCAAAATCAAAATGGACTAAGAATAGATGACTTTACTTGATGAAGCTCATCAAACTCACAAACTTAAAGTTTTGCTTTGTCTCGAAGCAAAAGAAAAAGAAAATTGTTTGTCATAAACAAAATAAAAAATTAAGGGACCATTTTCCGATTATTACCGTTCTTATTGGCATTCAATTTAAAGTGAAATACAGGTATGCATAATGTTTTACGTACATCTAACTAGAATCAGTTTCAGGGTTGGTCTCTACTCTTTATACTATGCAAAACTAAGCCCCATTGAAATTATTTCGGAACCAGCATACTCATTGAATCTGTTGAAAAATAGATTATTTTCCTTTCTCATTTCATCTTGAGTCATTTAACTTTCTAAAGTCACTTCACAATTTTGATTTGTTTCTATTCTTCCCGATTCCATAGGCTTGTTTTTCATATTGATCTCCGCACAATGCCAGGTGATTTAGGCGCAGGGATGTCAGGTCTTTTTGGGCACTGTTGACTGGAAGCCTGGGTAATGGTGGTAGGATGGAAGGTACAGGTTAAAGATTACCACGAACAACACTCTTCTCTGCACCCTTTCTTTCTTTGTAGTTTCTCTATGCAGCTCACACAAACTTCTGTGTTTTTAGGACATCTGCTAATTTCTTCAATTCGAGCCCCACATGCCCCATTTCTGGCCGTAATTCCCTTTGAAACTTCACTTGACACACAGCCGCTTCCGAGGGGATAGTGTGGCACCCAACACAGGCTTTCTAACACTCTTAGCGAACTTGGGTTATTGGCTCCGCTACCCGAATGGAATTAGGGTACTAGGTATTTGAAGCACCACTAAGAACTTAATTGTTCAGAGTTAGGCCACAAGATAAAGGAAAGCTTATCTATATGACTTTCTTTTGCCCTATTGCATTTTAAGCTCTTTGTCTTTTTCTTTCCATTCCTTGCGGGTTCCTCAATAGATACTCCCAAAGGCTTTAGACTTTCTTTTTCTTCCTCCTTGAATTCTGGGTGTGGGTTCTTTCTTGGGATTGATGTAGAGGATGAGGTTAGGGTTTCCATTCAGTCTATTTTTACGAAAAAATAGGCATTGGCTCAATTTACGGAACTCTTTGTATCATGGCATGAATAGGGATGGCTAGAATGGCTCAAGCGTCCGAATGGCTGCATCATCTTTGTCGGTACGTATCACCTAGGTTTCGCCCTCCCGACGATAATCTAACAAGATTCTGATTTGGTTTGAGTGGCGACTAACCATAGAGGAGATTACCTTGACTCATTTTGACGATGGTATTTAATTAATTGATTTTGCTGGTTCCATGACATTATTTTATACCCACCACAAACTCAAATATGTTTTTGTTCCTTGTTATATTACCTTCACCTCAGTGGACTTTATCATTTAAACTTAAGCGCTTTACCTTGTGTTTCAATCAAATTTGTATTCATTTTGTGCCAATACATTTCGGCTCCATTCTAATCTAGCTGCTTCACATTCAATTCGGCTCACTATTTTATCTCAATGGGTTTTTGTCCCACGGAACAATTTCTACTTTAATTTCTGCACAATCATACAATCTCAAGCAACACGATCCTTGGAATCAAACAAATTCAAATAGCACTGTAATTGATTTAATTTCTCATTTTTTATTAAAGTTCAATTCTGCAAATGATTTGAATTTATTATGGGAGAAGGGATGGTAATAAGTTAAGCGAGGAGAAAGTCGCCTCCTTTTGAAATAGCCGGGAAGCAAGATGTTAGGGGGATAAGTCTAATGTACCTAAAATGGAGAACAGAATTCAGAATTTTTCATTTCTATTACTTTTCCTTCCTCTTCTTGTGGTTCGCCTATCTAAGTTTGTTTAACTATTGAGTCTCATTAGAGATCATTGCACACAGTTCAACTTTATATCATCTGCTTCCTCTTTTCCCGAAGCCATTCATTGTATTACTCATTTGTTCGCGCCTCTAGGAATTTGGCAAATTGTTTTAATGGATCTAGTTTTCCAACATTCTTTTGCCTATGGGATTACATCTTTACTGCTTCTTATCTCTATCGCTCAATTTCTTCTCAAAATCATACAGCAGAACTTGTACAAGAAACTTGAATGCACGGTTGCCTGTTGGCTTCTGCTCTGTATCTGCTCTTTGCTCGGTTTAGAGTTAAATCCTCCCAGCGGATTGTTTATAAAAAGCCATGGCGAGTTTGAGTTTTAATAGCAGTTGTGATCTCTTTCCTTCATTTCTTACTCTTAAACTCTTCCACTGTTTGCTTTAAAATTTTTTCCCATATGTTTCCTGCTTTTGTTCGGCTCTTCTCCCATTTCTTGTTGTTCTCTTATTGTGGCTCCGCCCCCATCTCGCTTTTCTTTTCTATTTGAAAAGCACTCTTCCTCCCAACAGTCTCTTCCTTTTCAATTCTTTTCATAAATGCTTTCTCGAATTCTCTTTGTGGTTTCCCACTCCTTCTCTCTTTCATCTATTCTCATACGCATGGCATTGAGAGCTTCAGTGTTATCGAGCTGACCTCTGTGCATCCCCCCTTGAGCTTTCTCCATGTTGGAAGTTTAATTCTTGCCTGGGAGGAGGAGTGGCGGCTGGGGATGGGCCAGTGCCTGCCCGCTGCATCTTACCACACGCATTGTGCAAACATGTAATCATTGTTTTGTCGAATTGAGTTTTCACAAGGGCTCTGCCACCTTGATCATCAACCCTTTGTCTCTCTCTTTTCTGGTTCTTGGTTTGGGCTTCATCTTGTTCTTTACACGGCACTCTTTTCACTCTTCGGGTTCGCGGTCCCTTGCCCCAACTCTGTCGAGAAGAGTGTGTCTGCTGCTTTCAGCCCGGTCCCAATTCATCACTGACCTTCTTCTGAGCAGTGAATTGTTCTTTGGGTGAGAATAAGACCTCTTTTGTTCCCTTCATGATACCTCGCGATTAGAATTCTCATGATAACTCCTATATTGATCTTGTACCCTTTGAGTATGACATACACAACCACGACTTCTTGTTCTTCACTTTGTGCACACATGTTTATTTAGGACCAAAAGCGGAAGCCGGGAAAAAACCATACCTTAACTCTTGATGAAAGGCTTCCCTCTGATCTCGCCTTGTTCTTGGCCTTCCTTCTTCTTGGTTTAACTGCACTTTACCGTTAGTGAGCTTCTTGGCAATCTTTCCAAACTCTGGTTTTTCCAACAGTTTCTTGAATTTGGAACCATGTTTGTGCACTGCCATGCCATAGGCCTCGTTGATGGCCTTGGCCGTGTAGAACCGACGTTTCCTCCTTCTTTCATTCATGGCTATATTTGAATAAAACTCTCTTACGATCTTGTATCTTTTGATTTTGGTATGCGAGGGCTGCCATCTCTCTGCTCTATCATTTTTTCCTTGAAAGAATGCCGCAGAGGTTTTGAATCTCCTACGCAACAAACCCTGTTGCAGCTGTACCTCCTTTGAGGGAAGATCCAGTTAAGTGGGAATGAGAATCCTTCACTTCTTTTCTTTCTGCTTTTTATATACTTCTCATCTTTCGCACCACTTTCCCTTTTTTACACTCTTCTTACGAAATCGTAAGGAGCTTGGGTGCGATAACCTCTCACTTGTTCTTCGACGAATCTCATGCTTCATTCCTCCTGGCGAGTTTCTTCTTCCCGATTGTTCTGACATTTCCTCATAATCTCGTCTTCTAGGTTAGGGACTGGGGTGGGAATTTCTAGCCATTGGAAGACTGAGAGAAAAACTTTGAGAAGGTTTGGAGCAGCCTTTAGGTTTTTTGAGTTGTGGATCGAGGAAGGAAGGCGTGTGAATGTGATTGTTATGTGGGTTGGAGTGGACCGAAGGAAAGTTTCCAGCGGTTTACCCAGTTTCAATCGTGTTTGTGGGCTAATTACAAGTAGCTGGTGAAAGACATCGCAAACTTCAGATTCATTATCTTATTTTGGAGATCATTCAGTTTGAGAAGCTTTTGAAGGTGAGTAGTTGGCACTTGTCTTTAGCCAACCGCGACACTTACCTGGGATGTCGCATGATGATACAGGTTGCCTGCAGGGTCCCAGTGCCCGGTGCCAAAGGCATCCGCCATTTGAAACTTGAATTCCAACATGTGGCGAAATTCCCTGGTGATTATCTGCGACATATACGCTTCTTCCTTCATTACTTCCGAGGATTACCCTTTGGGCGGTCGACGTAAATAATTTGTCGCAGACGCAACATCGCGAACGCCGAAAAACTCGCTTTATAAATCGCCATAAGCCTTTAACTGATTTTCCCAGAAACCTTGAATTCCTCTTATTGTTCGGTTCCGACGGAACATCTCTTCAGGAGCATATTTTAAGCAGATTAACAATTAATTCAAGTATTTCTCTAATGAATTGGGTTGGGAGAAAGGTTCCCTTTTCCTGTATTCACGACTCTTACGCAAGATTTGGAATTGACTGCTTTTGTAATTTGCTTGCTGTTGTGTCTTTAACGAAGCCTTTTGGAAGATCCTTGCCATTATTCAAAGAAAAAATCAAATTAAACTACAATTCGATTTCTAAAATTATACAAATCTATTGCCCTCATGAAAAACAAATCTGACCTAATTTATTATATTAAAGAAAAATATTCTGAAATTTAAAATCGATTTGAAATCCTTAACAAGGTTTTGCCCTTTCCCAGTAGTTTGCTCGGTTTTGGGATCATAGGCGTGGACTTATTAACATTTAGTGGTACTTCTTCTTTCACCTTTGGCCAAGACTGAGTTGGATCTTCAAGAACACCCTCTTCCCTGTTTTCCCTGAATACTTTAACCTTTGTCATGACCTTGAGATTCTTCCCGGTGTGGGTCACTGGGTCATTCTTGTCAAATGTGGTACTTGATACCCTTTGTGTATATTCGCCTCAGATGGTTTTAATGTTCCACGACAACTTGATCCGAAATTAAGCGTATTTCTGAATGCTCTTTTCTCCGGAAATTCTACGATCGTACCATATTGTAACATTATCTTTGCGTATATTACAGCGTATCTGAGCTTAACACCGCCAGTTCTTCGGTGAGACGAACGAAATCTTTCTTTATACGGCCTTAAAATACAGGTTGCTTCAACAATGGCCCACGACTGCCTTGTTCACTCTAATTCAAGAGGTGTTAGATGACATGGTTTGCCGGCTCAGTGCGCTACTGTGTAGGGACATTCCAGTGGGGGTCTTGTATGCGACCTATAAGCTGAGATACCGTCGAGTTTGGAAGACCAATCTTTCTGCTTGAAAGGCTCGCAGTCTTTTTCAAGTATTCTTTTGATCTCCTGTTGTGAATTACGCTTGTCCATTAGTGCAAGGGGGGATGATAGGCTAAACTTTCATTACTGTTTGATCCCATACACACACTCATATAAGGTTTCTTACGAAATATTTTGTTCTGCAAAAATAGGTTCCCAATGTTAATAGTTTTAAAGAGTTCCAAATGCGCGCCGAGAAATATTCTTTTGCGAAACTCACGAAGCTGTTGGCGTCATTCGCCGGACAAAATGCTTCCACCAGTACGGAGCTTCAAATCTTCGTAGCGGAGTATCGCGCTGTTTCGAAGAGTGATGAGAAAGGTCAATAAAATCTGTTAACGTCTCAAGAATTTGTGCCGCCATAATGCCTTTAAGGGGCATTTCATTCTCTTCAGCGATCATTTCCAATCCTGGCATCTATCCTATTCGATTTCCTTCACTACGCACAATCCACGAGAGATGGTGACCCGGCTGCCAGTCTGATTGGAGTATCTTGTGAAGGCGTTAACTGGCGAAATGTCATGTGTTGATGCATGGCGTTTCATTCAATGTGTACGCCTTGTTGATACCTTCTGCGGCTCTTCAGCGCGCTATCTTCCAGCGAAACTCTTTGAATAATGATTTGGGTCTGTCCCTGAAGCCTAATACGCCACGAGTTTCTACTACTTACGTTGATGTGATGGTCTGAAAGGCATTACTCCATGAAACCAGGATAATTCACAATCATCGACATACCATGCCAGTGGTCTGGAAGGAAACCTTAAACAATTGCTCTTCACGGGAAGTTCTCTGTTAACATAACATTTTCTTCTTCATGCTTGCTTCTTTCTACTCTTGGCAAATGATCGCTATCACACCTTTGTCACATCCACTTTTATCCTTGATTTTCCAAATCGACTCACCCTGACAATGACACCACACAGCTTATCAATCTTGAGCGCTTCCTTTTCCTGACATCAAGTGATATTTGATTCTTTTGCATGTCGATGTGAATCACCACATGGGATCCTAAAATGTATTGCCCTACTATTTAAATTTTCCACAGCGACAATCTTCATGGCTGCTGGCATCTCCTTTCGGTTGTTGAGTGATGGTTCCTCTTGGCTTGCTTCATTGAAGGTCTTTGCTAACATGATATGGCCACAGACCTCTCTCTTTTCTTTGCCCCAAACCAAAGCTCCCCATATGGCGAAATCATGGCATCACACATTATTTCAGATCCACAGTCCATTACTACGGGTGTAGCACATTATAGGTGCTTGTCAAATCGATCTTGATTTCTTACCCAAAGCATCCTTGCGGGAGTGTCAAAATTGAACCTTGTATCTTTTCCGATGATACATGATGATCGCTATTTTGAAAAATCTTTTGATGAAGATCACATAAGAGCGCCGAGCTTCTTACTCCTTCTTGCCAGGTGCTGGCGAAGCGAAGAAGTTATTGAAACGGTTTTGATGGTGCGAAGGGGGTTTGATAATGGATACCTTGGATTAGTCAACTTCCGATCCGATGCGAGAAATTTGCACTATGCCGAGAACTTGTGCACATACATCACCATAAAATGACATTTTCCCAATTCGATTACTTCCATTTGTCTTGGCATCTACAGGAAATCTTGACACCAGTTGATTAAACATTGATCCGAAAATTTGGATCCGCTTCTGATAAAGTCATCCATAAGAAAGAAAATTTCTATCGCTTCTTCAACCAAATACGAGAATATGGGCATATACACCTGCGGAATGTGGCTGGAGCATTAAATAGCCAAATGGCATCATAAAGGCAAGGTACCGCATAAGGGCATGTGATAATGGTCTTCTCTTGATCTCGGTGCGGTAGCAATCGATTGTATCCTTTGAGTACCCATCAGGAAAACAAAGTGAGGGTGTCCTGCTAGCTTGTCCAACATACGATCAGCTGAAGGCAAAAAATGATACCTGTTTGCTGTAATAACTCTATATCAATATACCTCCATGCGTCTTTCGCGTTCTTGTTGGATCAATTCGTTTTTCATTCGATCCTGATGTGGCCTCCTTCCCTATTTGATGTGCGCATGGGTAAGGCCCGAATTTGCTCTGAAATAGCATAGAATGAAACCACGGCATTCAGCAATTTGAGTACCTCGCACTGCGACTACTTCCCGCCGTCTTTGGATTAATTCTGCGGTGTTCTACGGTCGGTTTTCGGGAAGTCTCTTCAGCAGAATCTGTGCATGCATGCAAATTGATGGACTGATACCCTTCTCAGCTCTTCAATGGACACGAGCTGCGATTCCTTATGCTTCATGTATTTTCGACAATCTTTGAATTCTCGAAGGCATCAGTGCAGAAATGATCTTGGTTTTTTCTTTGGTAATTCTAAGTAAGCATACTTTAAATGACATGGCAACTCTTTCAAAACTAGCCCTTTTGCACTGGTTTCTTGATGAATTTCCTCTTTTTCACTATTTCCCCCATTGTCGTTTCTGTTTTGCTTTGGAAACAACCACAGGTTTCTATAGAATGAAAAGCTAGTGCGTAGCAAATTCGGAATGAACGCATCTTGATGCGGAAATTCATCTCTTTTCATTGATAAAAAAACTGAATTATTACAATCATTTAACATGCGGGGTTGGAAGTATGAACAAAATCGACTACATTGCAATCTTTGTGTCTTTGTCTATATTTTATACTTTTGACAAGTTAAAAACAACGACTTTCCTTCTGACCTGTACGAGATAAGAACTCCTTTTGCATGTCAATCGGGGGCAGCTCCGATAGCTAGGAATGGTCTTCCCAGTAGCAGGGGTACTTGTGAATCTTCTTCCATGTCCAGAATGATGAAGTCTACAGGAAAACAAAGCTTCCAGTGACGGTGGGCATCTTCAATGACTCCTTCGAGGTTTTACCATGTCACCCCATGCGCCAATGCTTGATTGTGGGAGGTAAGCTGAGAACTTGAATTTCTTAGCGAAGCGAGAGATAGAGGCATCAAGTGATACTAGCTCTGGTCGCGAAACTGCAGGTCGATTCCTCGACAATACAAGGGATTGTAGAGGCTCCACTGGGTCCTTCATCTTCTTGGTAATTCCTTTCTAATTCGCTTTGCCAAGTCGCGGTGAGATTCCTATTCGCACCTATTTATTTTTCTTTTCTTTCCGGTATGTCCTTGAAATTTTGCATAGAAGTGGCGTTTGAGTTACCACTTGATAAAGGCATACTTATCTCCGGCTTACGGAAGGTTTCAAGAACCTTGCAAAGCTGCTCCTCCATCCTTGACCTGCGGTCTTTGTGGAAGTAGGCTACTTGACTTTGATCCTTGGATGTTCTTCCTCTATTCTTTGCTTTTCATTCTCCAGTTCCTCTTCCCTTCGATCTTGCTACGTCTTTGTTTCGCTTTGTCCTCTTTTCACTGCATCTCTTCCTACCAAGCTCCTTCCCACACTCCCTAAGGCTACCTGACCATACGATCTTTTAAGGTTCTTCCTTGTGTCACTTGGGAAGACATCTTTTCCTCACGGCTTTGCGGGGTTAGGGCCGGTACTTTGCTTGTGTCTCCGGGTTCTTGGGGATGCATTGGTGGTGTTACGAATTTGAGGTGGTAGTAGTTGGCTGGCTACGCAGGCTTTTTTGTTCATGGAGTTAAACGGCTTCTTATTATCCCCCGTAGGCTGACATCTGTTCTTCAAGATTGGGCCCTCCTCGACCACGATATTCGTTTACGTGCTCATTTCCTCGCTCGCTGGCTGCTGGAGACCTTGGTGGTACATTGATAACCATGTGGAGGTTGTCCATGCCTTAAGTAGCCCCATGAAGCCCCTCCTTATAAGAGAAATTCTCATGGTTCCTCAGTCTTTGGGTGATGTCTTTGGCGAGGCGGCGAGGTTAGTATTGGGTTTTGAAATGGTGAGCTCTTAGCTCACGGAAATAGTGCCTCTTCGACGCCGTAAAGTTCTTCGATTACCCTCTCGGCACTTCCACTCAATAACTCCTTTCAATTGCTCCTATTTCATGAGCAGTGTGTGTCTTTCTTTCCTGCTTGTCCAACCTGTGCATAATGGCATCCAGCTTGGCTTCCATGGCTGTCATCTTGCTCAGCTCCATGATCCCCTTTCCTCTGTTGTTTCCTCTTGAAAGCTCAGAAGGAGTTTCATGTTACATTTGCTTGGTCTTCAATCGGCTCTTTTTGCCTCTTGACACTTTTTCGTTTGAATGCTCCACAGCATGAAGCATCAATGATTCCTTTTGATATATCATTCAAGGCATGATATACAATGTCCATCTGAGTTTTCAGATCTATCCCATGCATTGGACATCTTCTCAGCAAACGTTTGAATCTTTCCCAAGCTACATACAGGCTTTCATCTTCCCTATTTGGAACCTGATGATTTCCCTCCTTCTTTTCGTGGTGAAATTTGGGGAAGAATCTACCTAAAGTAGGCCTCTGCACCTAATTCCTCCCAAGTATCCATGAGAACCATATGGTAAAGATTCATACCATGTAGCTCTTTGTATCTCTTAGAGAGAATGGGAATAGATGCGGTTTTATGACTTACGGGTCTCACCCATTCGACACGGTATTAGCCATCTTTGGGAATCTTCCCAGTGCTCGTTTGGATCTTCAGTGGGATGACCGATGAAACTGATCTTCTTTGGACCATTATGTCGATCGCGGCCCGATTCAAAATTATTAGCATCAAGCTGCGGTACGTCGATTCTTGGTATTCTTCTGTATAATAATTGGTCTCGAGAAATCCTCCATTGTATCGGTATTGGAGGCCTTGGCAGCCTAACCATCGGTACTTGACCTGATCCACGCCTTTCATTTGCCATGGTTGAGTTTCTGCCTTCTTTGTCTTTTCTCAAGCTTACGAGTGTCACTCTACATTTAATTAATCATTTGGAATCGAATCGATTACGTTTCCTATGCATCAAAGTTTTTAAAAGCAAAAGCACTCCCGTTAATAAGTTAGTCAAATAACAAATATATTCAATGTGTTTCGTTAAGGTTAGTGGCCAAAATGAACCCTTTGCTTGAAAATCTATTTTGTTCTTTTTCTTTAAATGTCAAATTAGTATTTCCTTCTTTCATCGAATATTGATCTATAGAATTCTTTCGATCCCTGACAGCAGCCATAAAACTTGTTAATAGACGAAAGAACACGTACAAATTTACGACGTTATTATCAAGGACTATTATCTAATCCCCGGCAACGGCGCCATAAAACTTGTTACTGAAACCAAAACACCGCTTAGAATAAATCATTTTTTTTTTAATATTGGTTTTGGCCTAATATTCTGCAAGTGCACAGGTCGACAAGTAATAAAATGGATTTAAGTCCAGATATCGATCCCACAGAGATCTCAAGAATTTTAAATCAACTACCATGACTACTCAATTTCCCATCTTATTTGGACCACTAAATGATAGTAGGATCAGATGAGTCTTTGGAAAATTAAACGAACAAAAGGAAAATAACTGAATGACAAATAAACTTGAATATAAAGAATAAAGAATAATTAATAGTTAGGAAAATGAATAGAAATTGAATAATTATCGTGTAGAGAACACATTAAGATCAATGCTATTGTGAAGTATCAATTCCTATTGCCGACTTGTTAATTTTTGCTTTGTAATTTGATTTCAAAATGCAATAGGCGTTAGTAGTTAATTTGGATCTCTCCACACTTCACATTTCATTATCTAATTTTTACTGATTCTCGAATACGGGAATTAGATAACTACTTTTAACGAGGACTTCTAATTCTGGGTATTTTCTTTTTGCAATACTTCATACCCATTTTGCAATTTGTACACCTTAGCTCCCGAGTTATCGGTCGACAAGGATGTACAACTTCGGGTTACTCTTCCTCCAAATTAGAATAGATCACCCTCTCCTTGATTAGATCTCGGCTAACACGGGATTGGCTTCGCTATTCGAATTAAGGGTGAGCTTTCTCTGCTTGTTTAAAATTGATAACTCATTCAACTCATTCTTGATTTCAAGTGAGAGAGGATTTATCCGATAAGCTCACAAAGATCATTGAATCTCTAATAGCGAGTTAATATACCTTCAAAGAAATATTCATAACTCCCGGGGATGGGTAAATGCATTAATCGCTCGAGAGGACCTCCCGCGCTGAAATCGAGCAATGAAGCCTTGATTCTTAATACGGAATTTATCACGAGGCGATATTCGGATCAAAAAACTTTAAACCCATAGCAGAAAGTAAATTCATAAGCGAAATTCGCAATTTCTTTGAAATATTATAGGAAAAGATAATTTCGGCCATTAGCATTCACTTAATGGAAGAATTTGGGTTCCTCAGTCTTGAATTACACCTTCTGACATTCCTCGATCATAAGAATAAATGCATTTGCGGCTGGATAAGCGAATTCGGTGTATGCGAACCCCCGACATTCAGTGTTAGTAATTTGAAAAGAATTGAATTACGCATTAGAAACTGGCTAACGATAACATCCAATTCGGAAAATAAAAGAAAACTAGAGCGATAAATCTAATCTAATCTCCCCAACTATCAACATTGAAGAAAATAAAAAGAAAAAGAAACGAAAAGAAAAAGAAAACTAAGAATAAAGAAAATGAGCAGCCGGCTATCAGACCTCTCGTTTGTGGCCGCCAGTGCCTTCCTCTTATACGGATAGATTTGCATTATTTATAGGAGTTTTCAATTGAATGCAATTCAATGTAGTCTTTGTGGATTCAAAGTTAGTTGGCCCATGTTCTTAGTTCAAGTCAGCGACCTCTCAATTCCTTTTAGCGACATCATCCATCATCGCGACCTCGATCTCCACGCGCTCCGCGACCTCAACGCTCTTGTCTATCTGACCTTGAACTGATCATTAATGATGCGACATCATTCTCTTGTCGCGACATCGACTACCGTCTTACGCGGCATTCACATGTTGCTCGTTAGCCAGCGACGTCGTGCTGTGCGTGACATCCAACTAAATGAAATGCATCTTTCCGCGATATCTTCACGTGCCGCGATCTCAGTCTCTTGTCAGCGACATCTCTTTATGGCTCTGTAGATTTGATATGGTCGTTCCAAATGTCGCGACATCGATATCTTGTCGCGACTGTCACTTTGCTCGACTGACCTTGGCGGCCAGTGCGAGTGTACCAGCGACTTAGATCTCTTGTCGCGATATCAACTTATGAAAACTACGATCTTCACTTGATGGCTTTTGGTGTCGTGACCCCGGCCTCTTGTCGTGACATCAACTAAATGAAATTATTCAAGCGGAATCTTACGATGTCGCGACCCCTCTGTCCTTGTCGTGACGAGTTCATTCTTCGGCTTTAAATGCGATGGTTCACACGATGTCAGCGACATCGACTTAGTTCTCTGGAGCCTTCAACTGGTTGCTCTTAGTGTCACGACAACAATCTCTTGTCGCGACATCTAGTCAAGCCCTTTGCAGATTTCAACTGGTCTCTCTTGATGTCGCGACCTCAATCTCTTGTCGCGACCTCATCTTAAGGATCTGCA
This sequence comes from Tetrastigma voinierianum, assembly GCA_016808115.1. Lineage (NCBI taxonomy): Eukaryota > Viridiplantae > Streptophyta > Magnoliopsida > Vitales > Vitaceae > Tetrastigma > Tetrastigma voinierianum. The sequence goes on from JAEQBH010001681.1 coordinate 720,152, forward strand.
GGTTTCAACTGATTTCTCATGATGTCGCGACATCAATATGTTGTCGTGACATCAGGCGATTCTTGCATGGCACAATCTTGTAAGCCCTTGTATCTTTCCTTTGATTGCTCTTATTGTCGCGACATCAGTCCCTTGTCGCGACATCACTTCATGCCTCCACAGGTCTCAACTGTTCGTTCCTGATGTCGCGACATCATTATCTTGTCGCGACTTCACTTCAGCGACTTCTGCTGACTTTGAGCGTAGTTTCACGATGTCACGATTCGATCTCAGTCGCGACCTCGGCTCATTTCTTCTGACTTTCTCATGGCTTGAGTCACCATGTCGCGACCTCGATGTCTTGTGATCCATCGACTTTGCATCGAATTTCCTTCAATTTCCCTAATCTTCAGCGACCTCATAACTTGGCGCGTATAAACCCAGCGCAACATTAGTTAGCCCGATTCTTTCATTTACGCCGCTATTACGCATTTTACTCGTGATTCTGCATTTCCCGCTGCGTTTTCTTTACTTTCTTTTATACTTCTGCAAATAACAATTTGGTGAGTTTCTTCATATCTCTGCATCTTAATTATTTGCTTTGCATTAAAATCAACGGAAAAATGGACTAAAATAGATGACTTTTAAAAATAATCAATAGGATATAGGAATCAGCACGATCCTTGAAATTTGTGAGGCGGTATAAAAACATTTGTTATATAACCTGAGTTCAATTCTTTTGGGCTCTTGTGAGTTATTAAAAATCAGTTCGTGAACCTTCTGCAAATCTTGTCTTCTTGGCCTTACGATCGAATTATTTTATCAATACGTTTGTTTGCAGTACTGCTAATTTGACCCTTATTGGTATACCAATCTATCCTTAATGAGAATGAAACGGTTAACATTTTGTTAAGGGCGTTCAATTCCTTTATAGGAAAATATAGTACAATATGTACATTTGTATAAACAGTTTATTTTCAATACTCATGCAATTTTCATATGCAAACACTTCACAATCAATTGCCTCAAATCAATTAAAACAAATCAATATGTTTTTCTTATACATTTAGAACAAACATTTCAAATCTTGAAACGAGAATAAGAGAAGATAGAAAAAACCAATCTATCTCTTTCTTTTTGCCTTGACTTCAATCTTGGTCCCAGGTTAGGTGATCCTCATCGGCTCCTAGCAAATCACACACATCACATTTAGTAAACTAGTAATATTCACACTTAACGAATTCGCTTCGCCGAGCCAGCGAGGTATGGTATGTTTTTCGTTTAGTTTTATTCTTATTCGAACCCCCATTAATAATTTATTAGGGTCCTAAACAATCGGTGTATGAATACGAGACTTTTGGAACAAAATCCGAATTTGCTCTCGGTGAAACGGTGTCTCTGGCCGCGGCCCGTACCGAAGGGGTGCCCTTTTAGGCACCCCAGCCTCGGCCGCGACGAGGCATCCCATGCTACGGGGGTAGAGCTCACGGCCCAGCTGATGGGTTCCTGTTGCGACGTAGGAGCCAGATACCCAGATTTTCCTATTTTCTTCTATTGCGATTTTCCCAAAATCACTCAAAATCTCAAAACAAAACATGGGAATCACTTCAAATAACATCCTAATATCATCCTAAACCAACCATGAGCAAAACCCATTGATGGATTAGGGTTTTTCTAACCCAAATATCATTTAAACAAATCTAGGGTTTGGTTCTTACCTTTAAATCCCTTTGAATCTTCTTCACCTAAGATGCTTGATCATTTAGAAGGAAGGAATGGGAAGAAAATCACACCAACAATCTTGATCTTCACCTTGCCCTAGCTTCTCTCTCTCTCTCTCTCTCTTGTCTCCAAAACGTTTTTGCTCAAAATGAGCATTCTAAGACCACATTTGGTCTTATTTCTCATTTTAAGTGTAAGGCCATGTTTGGTTTACACGCAAATTTCCATTTCTCATTTTTCTCCTTTTTGGTCTTCATTTAACTTCCATTTATCATTTAATTCACTTTTGCATTTAATCTTATTCTATTCTTAACCCCTCATCAACTAACTATATATCCTCAAATGAGTACGTGGGCATATATCCTTAAATATGAAATGCGTGGGCATCCTGCAATATCTCTTTAGCTCCATGTGGGCATCCAAAATTTAGGTGGCAATGGGGTCATGGGTCTTCCTATCGATCGACCCACATCGTACCCTCTGCAGCTCCTCAGTTGTCTAGCATCTGCTCTACTCTCTGTATGCGGTCATTAGAAGCACTAATGGTTTGAACTGGAACAATCGCATGTGGCGGGATCACCTCTATAGGCCTTTGGATGACAAAAGGAGTACCCTAAGGGATAAGCGGTAATGCCATCTGAACCATCGATGAAGGTGGAGGTGGTGCCCACATGCCAAATTGAGCATCCTCATGTGCTGAAATCTGTGGGGTATGTTGTCTATCAATCCTTTGACTGAGGCCATGTACTATATCCTGAATCGCGGCGACAACTGTAGCAATCTGCTCAATGACTGCTGCATGTGGATCCATATATGTCTGATATGATGTACATACTAATCTACCCTCAACTCTAACCCACCAAGATGGTCCTAATATGTGTTAGTGAATCCTGAAAGTGTAACCGAAACAAATAAGGTGGAGTCAAAGTCGAACCAAAAAGAATGTTGCTATAATGGCGAAATAAGCAATGCATCGCTATGCAAAGCGCCTTGCCCCGAAACTCGATACTACGATCGATCTGCACGTATACCCTCGAGAGGAAACCAAAATGGAGAGCTTTGGGTTCATAACATAACTAAACTGGTCCTGAAGGCTCACAGATGCACCAACGTGTAGGATGGGAGTTCTAATCAGTAGGACCTAAGCTCAACCTAGAAGGTCATGGTGGCTCTAAAAAGACAAGGGTGAGTCTTTTAAAGGGGTCCCTAGCAAGAGCGATTGTAAAGCCCTAACTTATACCCTAATAGTTTTATGACATGTTTAGGGTATTTGGAAGTCAAAATTGTGTAATTCGATGGTTAAAATTATTAGGAGCGAAAAATGGTATAACTGGAATTAATCGAAGAGTTAAGGGTAAATTGGTAATTTTCTAATTAAGGACCTAAAAGACATAAAACAAGAAGTTTGTATGCTAATGGATGAATTAGAAATACATGTATATCAAATACTAAGGATAGAGGGATTAAATAAAAGACAAATGTGAAGACTATCCTGTGAAGGCACATGCCGAGAGTGTCTAGAAAATGATGAACCAATAACAAGAAGCCACCAATTTGTGCTAGAAGAATCAAGAAGGTGGGAGGAAATTTCCTTAACCTTTAAGCTTTGAATCGGTTATCCCCTCAAAACAAAGAAGGAGAAAGAAGATAAGGGAGAAGGAGAAAGAAGAGAAGAAAGTGTGGTTGATGCAAAAAGGAGCAAACAAAGGTTAGGGAAAATCCTAACTCTTTTGTATGTGATTATTGAGTCGGTTTTGTTGTGTATTTGTTGGTTTATTTGTGGTTTGGTTTGATTGTGGTCCTTGGTAAGGACCAAAGATGTGAAAAATGATATGTGGATGGTTAAGGGGAAATTCTGCCAAAATTTTCCTAGACTCATGTCCTTGTTTTGGCCATAACTTGGCCTAAGAACCTCCAAATATGATGATTCTAGTTAGAGATGAAACCTAAGAACTAGAGCTACAAATGTTTAGAAGAGACCGAGATTTAAATCCTACTCTAAAAACCATGAAAATGAGTTTTACAGTAAGATACTAATTATGTCTCCTCAACAGGAGTAGTTCATGTTGTTTTGACCATATATTGAGTCATATTGATCCAAATGATGTGAATAAAAATTCTACTGAAACTAGACACCCAGGAGAGTAACTTTCATGAAGAAAGTATGGTCACATTATGTCTCTATTATTCCTATAAATTCATCCAATTGAGAAAACAATACTATCCCTAGAAACTGTTCAGGAGCAGTCCAGAATGTTTTGGCCATATCTCCTAAGTTAAAGGTCCAAATGACCTGATCTATGAGCCTTTGAAAACTTAAGACATAGGTGAACATTTTTTTAGGAGATCACTTTGTCTAAAAACCTTGTTTATTTGGTCAAAATTGTAGTTGGAAATAGACTTGAGATATGTTAAAATTGACTGTAAATATCATATGAATATTACTAATACTGTTATAATCATTATTGAAACACATATAACTGAATGCCTACTTATGACCGGGTAGTGGATAAATGGGCATGCTTATAGGGACTATTGTTGTTGTAGCTTACTGTTTTAGACCCTGTTATGGGCTCGTTTAGGTCATTCTTTAGCCCTTTTAGGTCATGATCTGAATCTTGTTTGGGTCAGTACTGTACTCTACTGTGATGTACCTACAGGTACCTACTGTATAGTGAATTCCCGTTATCCACCTTCTATTGGGCTATTTAGGAAAACTTTTATATGAAATGGGTCATTGGTAATGAACAACATAAAAATGATTAATTCTGAAGTTAATACATATATGTAATGTAATATGATGTACCTATGGGTACCTACTGTACTGAAATTTATGTCATTCACTGCTACTAGAATAATGAACATTATGAGTATGAATTAATTAATAAAATATACTCATATTCGTGTGATATCTTCGACGACCCATTTGTGAGTGAAAGTTTGTCCATATCATTTGTTTGCCTCCTGCTGGCTATATGTAGCATGGGATTCTATGGTATATTTTAAAGATTGAGTTTGAGCCTGAGGAACAAATGCACATTTACATTAAGGCGACTGTATGAAATACATAATGGCAGGTGATTTTTTGTGACCGTAAGAAAATTAATCATATGATATTATAATAATGTTTAAAACACTCTTCCTTGATAATATATATCTATGAATATGAACTTTTTTAATATGAAAAATGGATTTTCTGAGTAAAAGGAGTAAATCCATTAACATAAGTAAGAAAAATCTTTGTCATGGTTTTTTTGAGGTCAATGACTCTGGATTGTGGCACTCTCATTATTTGTGTGAGACCCCATCCATCTGCATGGTGGATGGGGCTATATATGATTGGGAGGGTGTTATAGTGATCATCTTATATTGATTTTTGACCTCTCCCATAATCTCAAAGAGATGGGTTGTGTCAGTTGGTGTCACCTCCACATCTGTGGCTTCATCAGGCCATCTGGGGCATTTCTTGATGAGGCTCTTTTGAGTATGACTGGGATAGCTGCATCAGACAGACGTGTGGTGTGAGAAAAACCTAGATGTCTGAGCAAAGGGCATAGGATTGTGGTGTCCTGTCATTTGGGCTGTGCAAGATTCTTCGATACTAATGGGATAGCCGGCGTGTGTGGGCCACGCCGAGTGTCCCGATGGCTGGATGTGAAACCATCGTCAGGTGTATATCTTGGTCCTTCGGCCGGGTTGAAGCGGGCGGGGCACGACAGGTGCCAAACTAGGCTGAGGCCGGGACACAGAATCGTAGGACTAGGGTTTAGAGATAAGGGGATACATGTGCGCCCCACATAGACATGCGACAAGCAATCATGCAGGAGAAAGGCATTCATGCAACAAACAGTCATGCAAAATGCAGATGTATCATCCATATCTACACATAATCTAAGTAGGAGTATAAAATGAGCAAGGTGAATATATAACAAAAACAACATGCTAAAAGAGGTGATCAAGATGAATATACAGTGGAGAGAATCAACATGTCAAAGCAAATGAGATAACCAATTAATCAAAATGTACATATGTTAGGATGAATAGAGTAATCATACAACAAGCAGGAATCAACGTGCTCTGATAAATAAAATATCCAACCAATATAATCAACTAGATCATGACAAATGAAGTATGCAAAAATAAAAGTCTACTTGATAAAATTTCATATAGTAAGAGGAAGTCAACATGCTATGAGAATAGTTAAACAAAGAAATCAACACATCAAAGTCAGTGGACTATACAATAATGATAAAATGATTGGTGTCAAGGTGAATAGAATGAGCATACCACAAGAAGCAAGTGATATAACAAGATGAGTAAAAAAGAATCGACCAACAAAGTCAACCAACCAACATAAATAATACAACAATCAAGCATGTGAAAGGTACAATCAGAAAATTAAAACTCTCAACATGCTATCGATAATCAAGTATACAAAAAACACAAAAATGAGCTATATATTAATCAACTAATCAAAACCAACATTTTCTCAAATTTGTATTCAAGCTTGACTCTCATTGTCCCCAGTGGAGTAGCCATTTTAGGGATCCCACTTTTTTTCTTTTTTGCTATTATGCGTTTTCCACTAAAAATGCAAGACTCGTTTTTATTTTTGAAAATTCATTTTAAAAACGGTTTGGAGTCGCCACTTATTTTTGTTTTATTTTAAAAGGGAAAATAAAATAAAAAAAAAACCTTAAATATGACTCCATATAAGAAAAGTCAAGTATGGGAAAATCGAATTACAGGTCAGGGATCGGAGTTCTTATCGAAGATATGGTAACAAACCATAAAACACCTTGAGCCCATAAAAGTTGGATTTATATAAACAAATTAAAAGAAAATGACTTTTGACTAATCGATCAGCGGATACGAGATGTGATATGATACAATAACACACCAGATATATATAAATGAATAGACAGATAAATAAATAAATAAGCAAAGTCAGATGAGAAAAATATGTACATAGATAGCAAATAAGAACCTCTACCAACTAGGAAACAATGTTAGTGAAATAAATAAAAAAAATTCACAGTTAATTAGAAATTGGTTATAGATTTGAGGTTAAATTATTTATTCAAATGATATATGAAATGTCGGGCCCCACCTAAGCCAATTTATCTGTTACACAGATTAACTTCATAAGATTCAATATTATAGGAATTGTAAAATCAATCATGTGATTGAAATTTTTAAAAACTGATTTAAAATTGAAGTTTTGAAAAATAGAAGTTTGAAAATTAAGAATTTTGAAATGAATTTGAAGTTTGATAATTTTGAATTGAGATTTTGGAAATTGGATTTTGAAATTAAGAACTTGAATTTTATAAATTTGAGATTTGGAAAATTGCAATTTTGAATTTAAAATTTTGAAATTAGAAATTGGGAGACTTGAATTTTTTAAATTTTGGGATTTGAATAAGTTAATGGTGAGTGATGGTTCATGTGTTAAAGAAAAATAAAATTGAGTATTAAATAAAAAAAAACATCAATAACCAATTTAATTAAATAAACAAAGGCAACAATATACTTTAGTAAATAAAATAATAAGAGTATAGAAATTAAATGACTAATTAAAGACCTTAATAAGTTAAATATATAAGACAATTAATTAAAAAAATAATCATATAAAAGAACTTCTAAATAAAGAAATTCGAAGAAAGCTTTGCACGGTAGGCCAGAATGACTCCTTGGGTTGAGTCACTCTGGTAAAAATCGCCTCCCAAGTCGAGATCGTCTATGATTGCCCCGAGGGCATTTATTTATAAAAGCTTTAAAGCTTTGAGGCCAAGCTTAGGATAATAAGCTCGATATGAGAGGCTCATGGTCTTCCGCTATTTCTTTTTTTTTTTTTTTGTCGATTTTGATGTATCCTTTTCATGAAGGATGAAGCTTGTTCTGCCTTTGTTGGGGTCCACCTTATGCCCTCTATTTTCTAACCTCTCCCACAAGTTCATGATGTTTTATTAAATAAATTTTAAGGAAACAGAAAATCTCCCCGATTCTCACAAATTTCAAAAATAATGATTCAACTCACAATTTTGAGAAACACCCTTATTTTCTCATCATTTTCATTGCTTTCTTGAACTCTCTTGACAAATTTTCATAAAAAAAGGATTATCTTGAAGATGAACAGAATCTAAATCACCCTTCCAAATCTCAAGCAAGCAAAAAAATCGGTAAAAAAGAAAAAAAAAAACTGAAAACAAAAGCCAACACTGACCAAGAAGGAGAACTGCCTCCATTTTCTCAACATCCTCCACAACTTTCTTACACATCCACTCAATTTCCATGAAAGTAACAGTAACTAAAATGAAAAGGATCATAAAATCAACCCAACAAACTTCGAACAAGCAATACTTAACAACATAAACCAAGCCTCATTTCAAGTTTCAATCAATATTGCACCTCAAAATTAACAAAAGACCCTTAATAATACAAGGAACAAGAAAGTTCAACAAGGAGGAGAGACTAAAATGAGAATTTTGATTTCATTTGCTATAAACATCAACTCATCTTTTCAACTTTAATAATTGTCCAACACTTGTCCAAAAAGAAGACAAGAACATGAATCCTTGGATACGAAATTTATCTAGAATGACTAGATATGAAATAAATCTGAGTCGTCAAAATACTATGTCATATCACAACCATAATAACGTTCAAATAATATCTGTACTAGACAACTGTGCCAAAAAAGGTAATATCAAAATAATTACATGCCCAAACCTTTTATCTCCTCGTTATACAAAAAGAAGTTCATATAACCAAATTTACATGGAAAATAAAAATTATTTAACCTTCACAAACATTAATAGAAGCAAAATCAATAAAATAAATATTTATATTCATTCAGCGCATTTCTAATCTATAAAATAAATAAAGATAATATTAACAACCTAAATATAGGAACCATAGAAGAAAAAAAAAAGCAGCTCGGATGAGATTTTGGTCACCAACCACGTGAGCTTTAATGGTTTGTCTTGGGCTTTTCTTTGATTTAGCAGCCGAAGGTGGCGTTTGTTTGACTTATCACGGAAAATTTAAATGAACACTACGACGTCCATTGTTTGTTTTGCAAAATTTTATGACACATTATTTTGAATTTTTTTGAAGTTACGAATAGAAAAGTGAAAATGTTGAACTACACATTCGGCGAGTCGTTCGGCAAAGAAATGAAGAAACCATATGTTATTGTGCTACCTTTATATCTCATACAAGTAATTTCTTGCAAATGAGAAGAAGAAGTGGCAATATACGCTGCCAGGGATGATAGCGGGAGGGTTTGGGGCGGAAATACGGTCGATAAAGGTAAACTGGTTATTTTTTAAATTCACTGAGAAGCATGCCAAGTTTAAAGAAAAATTAAACAGTAGGAACGAGGATGAAAATTCACCTAGCTAGATAAGTTTACATTTTATTTTGTTTTATTTTTTTTAATTTTAATTTTTATATTTGTTTTTTTTTATTATATTAAAATTAATATTTTTCATAAAAATAAAAATATTATAAATTTTTATAAATTATTTATTAAAAAACATTATAATAATAATAATTATTTCTATTAAAGTATAAAAATAAAATAATAAAAAATTATTTTTAAAATATACTCGGGATGGGGCTTATTATTATTATTTTGGATATATGGTTCATATTGCTTCATTCGGATCGTTTAAATCGAAACAATTTATTTCTTTTCAATTAAGCTATTTTAAAAATGAAACTTAGCGTATTCACATTTCGAGATTTTTGTAAAAATCTAGGTCGCCCCAGAGATCATTAATGGCTGTCCTTGAGAAAATCGGAAAAATTTAATAATGTTTGGTCGATGAAACTTTTACGGGTCCTTCTTGAATGAGTGCTTGGCCTTGGTCCAGTTTCGTAAATTCGAGGATCACGAAATTTTACAGGCTTCCACTGAACCCTTATGGTAATTTATTATTTTATTAACGTTTTACTTGAATTTTTTGAAAATTTCTAATTTTCTCGAGTTTCTGAGAGAGTAACAATACGGGCAGTCTCGGTTTGAGAAAATAAGCTCAAACCCGTTAAAAACCGATTAAAATTAAATTAAGCATGTGTGTCATTAAGGCCGGCGGGACCAGAGCGAAAATAATCGGAATAAGTTATGGGTCCTATTCATTCTTAATGTTAAAAAACAGCAACATCTTTTATCTTTATTAAGTCTTATTCGACGATGGCTGAAAAGTTATTCGCGTTAAGTAAAAAAAACAACCAGGCAAAGTTTGGTCAATAGAACAACCCCTAGAACACCAAAAACTGACCAAGAGTGAGAAAACCTAGAAGAAATTTTGTTTCCAGGAGCCTGATTCATGAACCCACTTGAACTTGACTAATTGTGCAACACTTGGAATTAAAAAAAAAAAAGCTACAAAATCTTACCAAGAAATAGAACACCCATATGAGATTATGACCCCATTTTCCCGATTCATCAACCCATTTGAGCTTCAATGATTGTACATCGGTAAGATTCCCAACAAACAAAACAACCCAAAAAAAAAAAGGTTAGGAAACAACAAACACTCACCAAGAACAAGAACCCCTAGGTGGGATGTTGATTCCATAACCTAATTTATCAGCCCACTAGAGCTCCCACTCCAATAATTGTTCTAATCAACAATGAGGTTCCAATCAACAAAGAAAAAAAGAAAGATATATAAACAAAAAAAAAACTGACATATAAGGCTAGAACAAGAACACCCACATGAGATTTTGATCCCATTTACCTCCTCCTTTCATCTCATGGCCTCCAAAAGAATGATTCCCCCCATTTTCCCAAGAAAAATCATATCATTCTTTCTAATGACTCCTACTCAAAAAAAGAAAAAAAGAAAACCCTACTCCCTCTCCAAAAAGCCTCCTTTAAACCTTAAAAGGATCCCTTTTATACTAAAGACAAAAAAGAAAATCTATTTTGATAGCTGCCTCTACACATATGATCGTGGTGTCAAATTTATGTCGTAAACCTCCAACTCAAATCAAACATATTTTCACCGAAGAAGGTTTACATTCATTTGCAATTCTCGAGTTTTGTATCCTTGGATGCAAGTAGTCATGATAAATATTTAAAAGAATCATAATTTTTAATAATCATATTGTTCATGTTTGTTAGAAGGATAAATAAGTATTTAATGTGAGGAATCGATTTTTTAAACCTATATGAAAATAATGAAAAGTGACTCATTGCAAATTGTTATTTGAATGTTCATGACATTATTAAGGTTTTGGATATCAAACATTCATAATAAATAATTATTATAAAACTAATCAATTCAAGTTAATCAAACTCAGACATAGTATGATAATGAAACTGATGTTATACGACTAATTTATTGAAAAACATATAAATTCAAAAAACTAACTACAAGCTCATAAATCAGAATTAAATATAAAAAAAGAGATATGACAACAAAATAATTGAAATAATTTGTATAGCGCTTTTGACCATAACAAATGTCAATAAATATTATTAACATAGCTTTGAGTTATAAGATTAGAAATATAGGCTTATTTGGTTTTTATTTTCAAAAACTATTCTTGAAAACATAGAAAACATTATTTTGATATACACAATTGTTTTTGTTATCTTAATTTAGTATTTTATATGTTTTTTAGAAAAAAAAAAAAAACTTAAAACCAAACGTGCTCTTCATATTTTTTGTTTTTTTTATTTTTTAGAACAAAAAATTGTTTTCTTAAACAAGTACCAAACATGCCCATAATTGACCATAGTTGTTACAAGGTTTTAGTTGATGGAATTCCTGACTATAAGAAAATCTTTTAGAATTTTTCATAGATTCATGATATAGAAAGGAAACTGAAATGAAATTTTGACATAAATGAAGAATTAAATAGACTCTTAAATAAAGATAATGGAAGAATTGGTGCGCATCAACAACCACCAATACCTTTTAATACATTTATAACAATTATCTTAATTTTGGACCCCTTTTATGTCGATTGTCAAAGTTGGGTTTAACGTCAGGCCAGACAAAGCTCTTATCCCAAAGATATTAGGCTTTAGCCCAGCTCATCACCATTTCTACCACCTGTAAATCTAAAGATGCGACAGTCAGATCCTGTAGCAGAATCAAATCTCTTTGATTTTCAGTTAATTCTGTACCATAAAAGTGTGTAAATCTTTCTTACAGAACCAGACGCCTTTCATGTTTTGCAATTTTAAAATTAATAAGGATTTTGATTAACTTCATTTTCTAAGTTATTACTTATTATAAAGATTAAGCTACAGGATACATGCTTTCAAAAAAAAAAGAAAAAAAAAAAAAACAAGAAACAGCACGATTTACAACTATGGAAAGATAATCACAATTAACAACCTCATACTTGTAATTTACAAAATCCATACAATACCAGAAATGAATATAGTCAGCGCCTGGTCTCCCGAGAAACAAACAGAAAAGACAACAAGAAAAGGTGGGAATTTCGTTGAGTATGAGAAAGACTGGTTTAACTGCCTTTGCTTTTGGAACTCATCTTCTCGTAGAAGCGAATGGAGAGAAGAGAGAGGGAGAGGTGAACCTCGTCTTTTCCCCAACGTGTGGGGGCCTTCTTCGGCGATACCACCGGCGGCGAAAATGGGGAGGAGGACGACTGAGGAGAATGAGACGGCGTTGTGTAAGGGGAGGAAGAGGCGGGGGATTTCAGGAGGGGCCAGAGACAGAGCGCGTGGAGGCGACGGAAGCCTCCGAGGGCGAGTACGACGGAGCGTAGCTGCTGACTCCCGCACCCCACGTTGGCCCATTGGCGCGTGCAGATCATCTCCCAGAGCCTCTCGTCGTGCGCCGTGCTCTTCCACTGCCTGCTAACGCACGCCGCCGTCGCCAGAGTCCGCGCGTCCACATGTTTCAGCACCTCGAACAGCAAATCCTCGTCAAGATTCACAAACGCCGCCTCCGTCTCCCCTCCCTCTCCTGGCCCTTCCGCCTTCCTCCGCTGCCTCTTCGCCGCGCCGCCCACAGGAGCTCCGCCGGACTCTAGTCCCCTCTTCATCTCTCGATCACACTTGGCAACCTCTCTCTCTCTCTTTCTCTGTTTCTATATCCCTTTTGTCTGCGAATTGGCAATGAAGACGGAAAATGGGTGGAGAAGTTGAGAAGCATGGAATGACCATTATACCCTTCTCCTCTTAACTTGTGGTTTATTCCCTCCACATAACGACAAGCGCAAAGTGAAAAGCAAAATTTCACGCATTCTCTCACTTTTTCATAAAATGACAACTTTATATTATTTATTTAATTTAATCTTCCCAATTACACCTGATATTTTTCTCAAGCATAAAATAATGCAAAGACAAAAAAATTAAAATAAAATAAATTAATAGAAAAAAAACAAAAGGTGGTGGTGCACTCATGGCATCCCCCCAGCATAGTGCCCACCCACCTCCAGAGCATATTAGTCCACGTTTTACCCAATTCTGTCAATACTTCCATATAATCTTATAAAAATGACAAAATTTCCATGACTTTTCCTTCAATCCTTTTTCTGAGACTTTGTACTTATGTAAATGGCTATATGTCAAATTTTGTGGATCATTTCTTTCCATAAGTTAAATCATTGGCAAAGGATTTTATTTTTCTTTTCTCTGCTTTAATACAAGGGAGCATTTTGTTTGTCCTTCAATATTTGAATTAAATTTAAATGTATATATTTGATTTATGATATATTTGATTCTTATGATTTTTGTGATGATGATATGTTGGCTATATTTGTCCTCTTATTTATCGATATGTCTAAATGATAACATCGTTTGTATTTTTATCAATTTGATATGGGTGAGTGTCAAAGCTTGTTTGTTTTTTACATATGAAAGGTCTATTTGTTACTTAACTCGTGGTCATAAAAAATAATCATTATGTGTGGTATTAATTTCAAGGAATTAGAATCAAAATATTTTCAATTTATTAATTTTATGTATTTTTAAAAAATATTTCAAAAGGCTAGAAATATTTTTTTAAATAGTAATTTAATATAATATTTTTCTTTTTGTTGATATCTTATTTGTCAAAAGTTCATGTGAGTCAATTATTGCATAACATGTAATCATCCTTTGATAGGTAAGCTTTATTGTGGAATTACTGATGACAAGCTTTACATGTTTTTGGATTTAGTGCCACATGTGCAAAACAACTTTCCATTGATATCATATATAGTGCAAATTGTCTTTAATTTACAATGCGTGACAGGCTTACATTTCTCTTAATGCGTTATTTCAATAGGAAAGCTTATCCTATGGAACATAGAGCCCAAAGGCTGGCTCCTATCCATCTTTTAACAACTTGTGACATTCTATGCTCGTGAGAGGGTGATTAATTTATTTCTATTGCAAAAGGTACATTTTTTACTTTGTAAAATTTTTGTGGGGGTTAATATTTTTCTACAATACTCTAACATTAAATATGTTCGCTTAAATTGAGAGCAAGACCTGAAAAAGACTATGATAGCATCTATAAGGAAGCTTATGGATCAATCCCTATCTATATCGGTTTGATACTTCCCACTTTAAACTTAAGCCCTTGTTGTTTTATTTTTGACTCTACCCCAAAAGATCTCGTACCAATAAAGATATTGTCCATACTTATTACTTCACAATTTCCTGACCTCACCTATCTGACTATATAAATGATCTTTGGATACTAGGTGCATGGGAGTGGGACATAAAGCTGTTAGGCAAAATTTTTTCTGATAGGGACGTACATGTAATTGCAAGCATTCCGCTAAATAGAGGGAAGAAATAGATAGACTTATCTAGCACTATGGTCGAAGGGGAAACTATACAATCAAATTAGGCTACTATGAAAAAGATTTGGTATGAGATTAGACAGATCTAGTAAGAGATTTGGTCATGCACAATGGTGAAATGTAACAGCAAGTAAGTTGGAAGACTTTTTGAAAACTAGAGGTCCCTCCAAAGATCAAACTGTTCCTATGGAAGACTTACATGGATTACCTCCTGATTAGAACTCGACTACACTCAAGGGGGATGCAATTAAATGATGCATGTGTGACGTGTGATGCTGCACCAGAAAGCCCCATGCACCTCTTTTCAAAATGCAACTTTGTAAGGGAGTGATGGAGATATAATGCATCAAACATCAACCCAAGGACAATTTCATTTGACTGTTTGTATAACTGGGAGGATGCCCCCAGCACCTACACCAAAATTTCTCAAGAGTTGTTCCCATTCTTTACAATTAATGAAAGCCCTATTCTACTCAAAAAAAACAAACAAACAAACAAACTTACTTGTGACATTCTATGCTCATGAGAGGATGATTATTTTATTTATATTCCAAAAGGTACATTTTTACTTTATAATAGTTTTGTGGGGGTTAATATTTTTTGCAGGTTGTAGGTGTTACCCTTGATACAATCCTCTAGCATTAAATATGTTCGCTTAAATTGAGAGCAAAGTCCTGAAAAAGCCTATGATTTGATACCATTTATAAAGAATCTTATGGATCAATCATTCTCCATATTGTTATGATGCTTCCCATTTTATGCATAAGCCCTCATTGTTTTATTTTTGGCTTTACCCAAAAGGTTTCATATCAATAAAAACATTATTCATATTTATTAACTCACAATTTTCTCTATTCTTGATCCATATTGAATTTCAAGACACATTTATTTTTATTTTTTATGTATATTCATTTTATATATTACGTTGTAGTACTTATTCTTACAGAGATTCGAATCTTGATCTCCCGTACTCCTTCTGACTCTTTTCCCACTCAAGGGTTGGACGCACACTTAAAGAACATAAAATTAAAAAGTATATATGCCTTTTTAACAAGGGTAAAAGTTGATTAATTTAGTGGGCATATTTTTTAAGAGAATATAGATCCAAATTGCAGGACATTTGCTGAGATATCAATCTTTAAAATGTCTACTTTCAAGTCTTTATGGGAACAGCAAAATACAAGAACAGGGGGCAGTGATCTTGTAAAAGGTCCACCAACAAAGGAAAAGGTTCGGAATCTCCAGGACAAACATGCAAATCCAATCTTTCTTTTTACTATCTTTATATAAAAGTTAAGTGAATTAACATTTATGGAGAAACATAACCAAAAAGGATTATGCTTTTTGTGCCTTCTATGTTCTAAGTCTATCTTCGGATAAAAATCATTATATGCTGGAGTTTCTAACTTCAGCTTAAAGATTGGCCTCAGCATGCTTTTGAGACTTCAGCTTTATATCATTCTGTAATTGAAATATTAAATATTTTGATATATTAAATTGAATTTTATCAAAAAAAAAGAATTAGTTGAAATTAATCTTTCATGTTGACACTAAAGTAGAATCTAGCAGTTTGAATGGGATGTATATCATGTAACTGATGTTTCCATGAGTAACGCGTTGGTTTGTTGCCCAATTGTTACAAGTTGATGATTTCAAAGGTCACGTCGAACCACCTGAAACTTGAAAACAATAAATGAACACTATCGATCTATATGGGAGATATTCTGTAGCAGGGAATTTATTAAATAAAGAAGAAGATATGACTCATGTATTTTGTAGAGAAAGAATCTGGCGGGGACAAAATATGAAGCCTCATGATCAGTTAAACTTTGTTTTTGAAAATCCCAGGTTCACTTGAGGCCCTTTTTGATTGGATTAGTGTACTTTGGATCATGGTCCAGATCAGGATGTAGGTCGTTATCCACTTTGATTAACCAAGCTACATAATATGACATTTGGGTTTATAAACTTTCATTGTCTTCTGGATACAGGAAGCCCCTTTAAGCATGACATAATGAGAGTATTGGGTGTCATCTTGTTTACTCCCCCAAAGTTCCTAGTCCCTTCCCATTTAATGTTTGTCTATAGTATTCACGTCAGGCTTTTTTTTTCTTTTTCAGACTAATTATGACCCACTCAAATTGTAAGTGTGACCAAGTGCCTATAGTCAACCTTTATTGACATACGAAGTCAATGACTAAATATTGATTATAAGTAAAGGCCAAATAGGTTATATCATTTTGATAACTAAAATCGCAGAATATTTGAGATCCATATATATGAGAATCAATGGCAAATAAGATTTGTTATCATTTTATTGGTGGGCTTTTTTGTGGTCGGCTGTTTCAGGCCCCAAAAGGCCAGCCACATATCAGCATGAGGCTGTTTTTCAAAGCTAATGATCAGTGTATATTCAGGTGATGCGAATGAGACAACAGCTTTGCTTTGTGACTGATAAAAAGCGTGAAAGAAGGAGGGCTTTGCTCAGACTTTATTTCCCAGATCACCTAGACCATGCTTTGATAACGAGAAGCTTTGTGTTTTCATTTCTCAGTGTTTTAAAACTCTTTGAAGAATTGAATGACCTCTCACCAGGTAGAAAAATTTTCAAAAAATAAATGAGGAATGACTAATGCACAGGACTGTCGAGCACCGAACACGGCGGGCTTGTTTCATTAACTACTGCCAATCAGATCATTTTCAAACTTGTTCCTCAGGTACATGGTAAAATGGTCGACTTTGCCTCATATCAGGAAATAGTCATGAAATGTTTTTTTGGATACCTTAAATCCATATTTTTAGCCTCAATTATCATCATTATAGCCATGTTGTACTCTAATGTTGGGCAGACCTCCCAGTATATGTGTGCATTATGTATCACATATATACATATCATCTGTATGCCTCTCACCTCTCTTCTCACTGTCTCTGCTATACATATTTACTATATCATATCATGTATATTTTAAAATCATGGGTTTTTAGTGACATGATAAAACAAATCATACTGAAGAGTGAGAGCTTTGTACTGATTGAGGCACAAAAAAGTTTCATGTCAGGGTTGGCACAATTGAAAACTTGAAATATATCAAGTTGCTTGCAATTGAAAACATGAAAAAGGAGTAGTAGGAGAGGGACGTGATGATCGTAGGATGGAGTAGCGGCATATTAATGGAGTCGTGTTTCAGATCACGTGGTGTGTTCCCAATTCCCATGCAATGACGCAGCTTGGAAGTAAATGGAAAGGTTGAGGAGTTGAAAATTTCCCAACATTAAATTCAAGGAAAGGGCAGGGCCTGATGTGTTGTAACTTGTAAGACCTATCACAAACACCCACCTAATCTCATCTCACGAGACTCCACTGGAGGCTTTTTTGTTGGGTCACTTCTATCTGGCACGTGGATTCGCCTGAGAGCCTAAGCCTATGCTTACGTGCCAAGATCCGATTGATATTCCTCCTTCTTCCTCCTGTCATCAACAGATCTCTGGCATGCTTAGATACAATCCATTTCTGTTGGCTTGTATTGTCGTATTGGGAACACCATGTTTTCATGCCTATCTAATATCTTTCACATCATCTCATTTGAATTTTACTCTTTGTTTTCAAACAAGACAAAAGTATTTTAAAAATAAATATCACTACAGGATTTCCTCTTGTGGATTCCTATAACAGACTAACATCTAATACGTACCCTGGATGCCAGTGCCACCTCATAGGCCAATTTCATTTCAAAATGTGTGTTTGGACCCACATTCCTGATGGTGGAGTTGCGTAAAGATATTACAGACCGTCGATATTTTGAAAAGTGGAGTCCAATATGTGAAGCAGTCGTTAAAAGGGGAGGAGGAAAGGGGAATATTTTGCTTAAATCTTAATTTAACTTCCACAGACCGTAGTCTCAAACTTAGAAACACACATGACACAACACAACACAACACGTGAGACCAAAATTTTGCTGCAAACTCCCGAGGTCAAAGAATTGAAGAACTTGTTTCGAATGTGAAAGCTACTAAGATAATTCATTTCCAATCCCAGATCCTTGTATCGATATCTCCAGCAAGTCAGTCAAAGAAATCCCTCACCGTCTTTTCCGGTCACCATTTCTATAAAAGGCCCATGGAGATGCTCCACTATCGACATACATTCCTTGGTGTGAAGAACATTTGAAGGTTTTTTGGAGATGGGTTCGTGAGAAACACATCTACAGCATCAAATATGAGTCCACGCTTCTGTTTGCTGAGAATGGTTGTGGTGATTCTGGTGCTGGTGCTTACGCGGCCAAGTTTTGTTCATTCTAGAGCGCTTCTGCTGGCGGCCAAGAGCGAGACCGGAAGGTTAACAGTTGAATCTCTAGACCGAGCTTCTGCTGATTCCGGCGGCCGCAGAACTGTTGTGAGGGACCAAGTGTTTGAGATGGCTTCTGGGCCTAGCAGAAAGGGCAGTGGCCATTAGCTTTCAATATTCTTTACCAGTGCCAACTTTTTTTTTTTTTTGGTCGTTATTGATTCATGCACACATGTAAAGTTCTCATATAGTAGAATCTGTTGACGAGTCTCCAGGTTAGAAGATCCTCCATTTTGTCCATTGATATAATGATATTGCTGAAAAATAATACAAAGGAACATGTTCTTGATGAATCAAAGTAGTTACACATCCAAATTGTTTTTCTAATGCAGTCATATAGAGATTTACTCATTCATTTTCTCAAAAACCCAGTGCAATAACGGATGTGGCATTTCTGAATTAAAGGTCGCCATTGCAGTCACAGCTTAAAG
Source organism: Tetrastigma voinierianum (assembly GCA_016808115.1). NCBI lineage: Eukaryota > Viridiplantae > Streptophyta > Magnoliopsida > Vitales > Vitaceae > Tetrastigma > Tetrastigma voinierianum. The sequence continues at coordinate 739,412 of JAEQBH010001681.1, forward strand.
GCAACTGCCATGGAGTTTAAGAATACAAATACAAAATATGTAGTCTGCATAAACAGTTGTAAAGAGTTTAATGTGATTCAATTAAGAGACAATCATTCTATTAATTGTATCATTAAAAAAAACAAAGGATAGAAATTATATACTGGAAACATACCAAATCTCATTCCTTGTATTTATACTCAAAACTCGCCCTTTCATTGGGTGTCTCTCATTTTCTATCACATCTTTATCTATTTTCTATATTAATTCTTTATAAGCCTTAATGAAAATCTAACATTGTTACAATAATATATTAAGAATTATTCTCTATGGTACTCTTGACAAATAGTAATGAATACTAATTAAGAATTTGGAATACTTACACAATACCTTCTCTTTGTGTTGGGCTTAGAAAAAACAGAAACCAGAAAGCTACACTCCCTACCATGACCTAGTGTTGTCTCGGCCCATTCCTCTCTTCACTCAATTCTACCTCAACAAGTCATGGGAATCTCTCCTCATTTGATCACTTGTCAATTGATTCTAATCGAATTTTGAAAAAAGTGTGGCGTGAGTTGCCTGATGAAGAAGACTAAAACAAATCAATAAAGTTGAACTTTATGCACAGAAATATAAAACCCTCTTTCTGTTAACACTCACTTATGATGGGACCCCAAAGAAAAGTTCAAAGTAGAAATCTGGCAAGTTAAACATCAATATTAATTTGTAAACAAAGAAGTTAGGTGTCTACGAGATCTTCTTCAACATAAATGGACGCCCCGTGATACATGATATAAAATATGAAAACATACATATCATATACTGTCATTTCTATTCTTCGATATTAATTAAAACAAGAAGGAAAAACTTCTCATTCCAGCCAGATGTTGAACGATCAACGGAAATGGACCCCAGAGACGGACTCCATCTCTTTTCTATATATTGTGATATTGTGTCCGTGACATACCACCCAACCCCTAAAGAAATACAGTCAAATTTGACAAACGCTATTGAACACTGTTACGGGTGTCTGCATACACATACAAATCTTGATTAATGGTACTAGAATAAGGGATGCTGAAAATGTGTTTTGACATGGATGTGAGATGGAGGCTCATAAATATGAAATAATGTCCTTAATTAAACCCTGGGGTCTAGTGAACATGCAGTTGCAGTAACAAGTCATGGTTGGTGTCCATATAAAACAATTATGAAAATATGATCATTTCATCATCCACATTTCAATCAAATTTCTGATATGATGTGGTTTGAGTTCGGTTGAAGTCTACCACATAGAGATTGCATAAATGAGTAACAGGGGTTGATTGGAAACGTTGCGAGAGTCTGGCGTTTGGAATGAAGTAGAATTGAGCTTGAATGGGTTCAAATTAGGTGGCCGGTCTGTGGAATTCTCAGGGGGCTGAGTGAGGGTGATTGCTGAAACAAGAGTATGCAAGGAAGATATATAGCAGTACAAATACCATTGAATCCAGCACTTAGAATACAGATCTACAATTCTCAAATCATGCAATCATAATTCATAAGATAGGTAACATAGGTAATTAAAGAAGATTGTCAACAACCTTGCCTCATAAACACTGAAACTATCTGCCATCATCAATCCTCAATTGGGAGAAGACTTCACTTTCTGTTGTTTCCGAGCCATCGTTCATCCTTGTGAGCATATTAGTGGCGTCAATTGAAAAGCTATTTGACGGATAACGCTGAACATTAGGAAATGGAAATGCAGAAGCAGCATCATTTGTGCTTTCGTCTAATGGATCATCATCTAATGTCTCCCTCTGCATTGCGGTTTGTTGAAGCTGAAAAGCATACTCCATGTCCCATACCACATCCCCCATAGTAGGCCTATCAGCACTATCTTCCTGCAAACATTTCTCTGCAGTTTCACCAAATTTTCTCAGTGAGTTGAGATTGACTTTACCCACTAGAAAAGGATCAATGACATGTTCAAGCAATCCTTGCTTCTGGTGTTCCATCACCCATTCAGCCAGGTTCACTTGGTCCCTTGGAAGTGAGGGATTGATAGCTGGTCTGCCACATAGCACCTCAAGAAGAACCACTCCAAAAGAGTAAACATCAGATTTTTCTGTCAATTTTTGGGTCCTGAAATACTCTGGATCAAGATATCCAATGGTGCCTTTGACGGCTGTGCTCACATGGGTTTGATGGAGAACCCCTGATCTTGAAAGCCCGAAATCTGCAACTTTAGCAACGAAGTTCTCATCAAGCAGGATGTTTGTGGACTTGACATCACGGTGAATGATTCCCCCTTCTGAACCTGTGTGGAGGTAGTGAAGTCCCCTTGCTGAACCAATGCAAATTTCCAGCCTTTGCTTCCAAGACAAACGTGGCAAATCTGAATCATAAAGATGATTTCTCAGTGTCCCATTCTGCATAAATTCATAAACCAGAATCATTTCATTCCTTTCGTCACAATACCCAATCAAGGAAACCAGATGGCGATGGCGAATACTAGATAACACCAATATCTCAGTCTGGAATTCTGGCAGACCTTGGCCATGTCCTGGCTGACTTCTCTTCACTGCCACTTTCATGCCATTCCTGAGAGTACCTTGGTAGACTTTGCCAAATCCCCCCTTACCCACCAGCAACTTGCTACTGAAATTCTTTGTTGCAGACTTAATTTCAGCAATAGGTATTTTTAGTCCCAAATTTAAATGAGGAACAGGGGAGCCATGGATGGTTGCCTCATAGACCCTGTTGTGGGAACTCAACCCCCCATCAACAGTAACTGGAAGCCAGTGTGAAGCTTCAGCAGGCTTTTCCTTCCTGAGTTTCGATCGCAACAAGAACATAACTATCACAATGCAGACAAGAGCAAAGCCTCCAAAAACCAAACCAATTAGGAGAGGAGTAGTTTTCTTCTTTGACTTATTTTCCGCATAATCCCAATCCAATTTCCCCATGATTTCCATAATCTCCAGGCCATTGAGGAAGGAATAGTTTTTTATAGAATCAATCTGAGGCCCTATACTGACATTGAGAAATCCGGAATCGTCTGAAACAACAACAGAATCAAGGAAAAAAGGAACTACCAAGGGCATATTTTCGATCTTCTGACCGAGGACGCTATAAATATAGAGATTGAACCATGGAGCTTCTGACTGCGATGAACTAATAAAATCGCAGAAGTGAACTCGAAGAAGGTGATTAGCCTTCTTGGACACATTGAAACCCCAACTCATGTTGAATCCCAACTGATCACTGTGATTCATCTCTCTGGCAGTCATATAAACAGCTGGTGGGGCAAAATAACGAGTACTGTCGTTATACCCACTCAAGATTTCCCCATACTTAATCTCCTTTGGAGCAGATTGATCACTTGTAGCCGTGCTCAACAGATAAGGGTCATCTGGAAGCCATTTTCTCCATAGAGTATCAGAATCAGGTTCAATTTCTTCTCCCCCGACATTGATCCTGTGAACTGTTCGCAGAACCCGAGATGATATATCCTTGTATGATCCATTGTTACTTCCTGCTGGAGTAACTAGTAGAGCAGAATCAGGGATGAAGCCATCAGGGGCATTAAAGACTTCTATAGCATTTACAAACGCGAAGGATGACTCTTGAGAAGGTTCAAATTTCACTTCGAATTTGGTGACATTGATGGTGAGTAAGAATTCCTTTATCAGAGGAAGGTTGCTGGTGTTTTGCACGGTGAAATTATGAAGCAACATGGGTAACCCCGAAACAGAAACATTGAAACGAGCAGTGGAGAGATCGATCGGGGAGGAAAAGGGGAAGAAATGGAGGCGTACCCAGTAAATGCCGAGTGGGTCGATCTCAAACTCATATGAAGATGGTTTTTTGAAAACTCTCGCCGTTCGGTAGAGTGGAGATGTTGCCGAAGAAGGGCTGCTGTCTTCAACAGCCTCCTGCTTGGAAGATAAGGTGAAGGAGCCGGAATTCACGTCGCCGACGAAGGTCCTGCTGGAATTGTTGATTTTGGAATTTGACCCACAGTTGATGAAATACTGAGTTGGAGGAGTGTAATCTGAAGAAAGACATTGAAGGGATAAGAGTAGGAGGAGGAGAAGATGTAGCAGCTGAACAAAGATATCCTGTCTGTGGAAATTCTCCATGATCAGACTGAGGAAATATCCAATTTTTGCTTATTATTTTTTCATTTTTGAATCTAACTCTCATCATACATAATCCAGCTAGCTACATGAAGCCAAGTTATTGACTTTCGTGAGAACTGAGAAATGAATTTAATATGGGGTTTTAATAATGGGTGGTTGGCAGACTCTGATGGATGCACCTCCCTTGCAGATAAGTAATCTGTTCTCTTTTCTGGGCTTTAATGAACAACAATAAAAGAATTTGAGGTTTACTCAGGTGCTGCTGGCCTAGCAAATAAGTGAAGGAAGCTTTACTGTGGAAAGTTTGAAACTGAAGTATAAAAGTGCTATAAATCTTTTAAAATTTGAGATCTTGAAAATTTTTATGACAGAAAAAATGAAGCGTACCATAAGAAAGTACTTTATATTATATAAGCATACACCCGTTTTAAAGATGCAAAGGTCATTTGAATCCAAAGTGAACAATATTTACACGATTAGATCGGATCATTATAAATGGTATCAAAATTGATCTTTGACCTCGGTGAAGAGGTTGTTTTGTTCGTTAGTAAAAGGGTGTTTGTCCGTTAAAGCGCCAAATAATCCTGCTTGAGAGGAGGGTGTCATAAATATGTCGGATAAAGAAAGTTTATGAAACTTGCCAAAATAATAGCATGATTTTAAAAAGCGTAAGAGGCTCTTGAAACTAAAACGGATAATATACACATGATTTGACCAAATCGTTTGTAAATTTCCTTAATGCGAGGTAATGGTTGGATCCAATGTGGGGGTGATTAGGGTTTGCTAAAAACAACTACGGAAATTCATGAAATTGTTGTCCGTACAAGTGGGAAAAAAGAGCTGTCCAAAGGAGTCTTCTGTCTTGTTGCTATTGGTAGAGAATCGTAAGAACACTAAAGAACAAATTTCCTCAATTATTCTTCACTGATGTCATTTTCTGGGCTTTCAATGCTGGGGCAAGAACAAAGCCGTGCCCAACCTCCATTGGCTTATTGGCTGGAGGTAGCTAGATGAAGGGAGATGGAAAATTCAAAAGATTACCACAACCATCTCAAGAAGGATTCCTCATGTATACAATACATAATGAGTGTCTACCATCATTTTCATAAGCTTCTTGCATTTACAGGACATGATTCTCACACTCTTCCTGGTATAGAAAACAGAAGCACTGATATTCATGTAATTTGAGCAAATTAATCAACAAAGAGTAGCAGAGATAGAGGTTCTGACGGGGGTAGAGATTTATTTGTCGAATTCCTCAGAAACCGAAATTTATCTGCCAACCTATCTATATGGCTAATATACTAACTAGTCCATTGAGCCTATTAGAGAAACAACGAAATCTTAAGCAGTTGCGAACCTGTCAATGAAATCATCTGCCATCATCAATCCTGATCTGGGAAAAAACTTCGCTTTCCGTTGTCTCTGAATTGTCGTCCCTAGTATGGATGTTTGGAATTGATAAGCTGTATGAAGGATAACGCTGAATACTAGGCAATGGAATAAAGGAAGCGGCATCGTTTGTGCTGTCATCTAATAGATCACCATCTTGTGGCTCCCTCTGCATTGCTGTTTGTTGAAGCTGAGAAGCATACTCCAAATCCCACACCACATCCCCCATACTTGGCCTTTCAACTCCATCATCCCGCAAACATTTCTCTGCTATTTCACCAAATTTTCTGAGTGAGTTGGGATTGACTTTACCCACCAGCATAGGATCAATAACCTGGTCAAGTAATCCTTTCTTCTGCCAATTCATCACCCATTCAGCTATGTTCACTTGCTCACTTGGAAGTGAAGGATTGATAACTGGTCTGGCACATAACACTTCCAAAAGAACCACACCGAAAGAGTAGACATCGGATTTGTCTGTCAGCTGTTGGGTTCTGAAATACTCAGGATCAAGATATCCAAATGTGCCTTTCACAGCTGTGCTGACATGAGTTTGATGTGGAAGACCTGATCTTGATAGTCCAAAATCAGCAACCTTAGCGACAAAGTTCTCATCTAGCAAGATGTTTGTGGACTTAATATCACGATGAATGATTCCCCCTTCTGATCCTGTGTGGAGGTAGTGAAGCCCCCTTGCTGCATCAATGCAAATTTCCAGCCTTTGCTTCCAAGACAAACAGGGCAAATCTGAATCATAAAGATGACTTCTCAGAGTCCCATTCTGCATAAATTCATAAACCAGAATCATTTCACTCCTTTCATCACAATACCCAATCAAGGAAACCAGATGGCGATGGCGAATTTTGGATAAGACGAAGATCTCAGTCTGGAATTCAGGTAGGCCTTGGCCATGTCCTGGCCTACTTCTCTTCACTGCCACTTTCATGCCATTCTTGAGAGTTCCTTGGTAGACTTTGCCAAATCCACCCTCACCTACCACCTGCTTGCTGCTGAAGTTGTTTGTTGCTGACTGAACTTCAGAAAATGGCATCTTCAATCCCAAATTTAAATTAGGAACAGGGGAGCCATGGATGGTTGCCTCACGTAACCCGCCATGAGAACTCAGTCTCCTACCGACAGTAACCGGCAACCAATCCGTAGCGGCCTGTGCCTGTGCAGGCTTTCTCTTCCTGCATTTTGATTGTAACAAGAAGGCAACCACCACTATGCAGACAAGAGCCAAACCTCCAACAACTGAACCAACCAGGAGAGGAATGTGAATATTCTTCTTCTTAGACTCATTTTTCATAGAAACCCAACCCAATTCCTCCATGATTTCCATAATCTCTAGGCCATTGAGGAAGGAATAGTTCTTTATCGAAGGCCCTATACTGATATTGAGAAATCCGGAATCATCTGAAACAACATAATCAAAGAAAAAGGGAACTCTCGTGGGCAAATCTTTTATCGTCATACCAAGGACGCTGTAAATATAGAGATTAAGAAATGGAGCTTCTGTCTGCGATGAAGAAATAAAGTCGCAGAGGTGAACTCGCAGAAGGTGGTTAGCCTTCTTGGACACATTGAAACCCCAACTCATGTTGAAGAATCCCAACTGATTACTGTTATTCATCTCTCTGGCAGTCCTATAAACAGATACTGGGGCAGAATAAGGAGTACTATTGTTATACCCATGCCCACTCAAGATTCTCTCGTACCTAATCTCCCCAGGGGTATATTGACGACTTGTTGCCGCGCTCAAAAGATAAGGGTCATCTTGAACCCATTTTCTCCATAGATTATCTTCGGAATCAGGATCGATGTCACTGCCCCCAACATTGATCCTGTGAACTGTTTGCAGAACTCGAGAGGATATATCCGTGTATAGTCTATTGTTACTTCTTGCTGGAGTAACTAGTTGAGCAAAATCAGGGATGAAGCCTTCAGGGGCGTTAAAGACTTCTATAGCATTTACAAACGCGAAGGATGACTTTCGAGAAGGTTCAAAGTTCACTTCGAATTTGCTGACATTAATGGTGAGTAAGAATTCCTTTACCAGAGGAAGGTTGCTGGTGTTTCGAACAGAGAAATTCTGAAGCAACACGGGTAACCCAGAAACCGAAACATTGAAAAGGGCAGTGGAAAGATCAGTTCGGGATGAAAAGGGGAAGAAATGGAGGCGTACCAAATAAGTGCCATTTTGGTCGATGGGAAACTCGTATTTCGACGGGCCTCTGAAAAGTCTAGCTGTTTGATAGATTTTATCAGATGTATTCGGAGAAGCGCTGCTGTCTACAACAGCTTCCCCCTTCGCAGACAGGGTGAAGGAGGAGTGAGAGCTCCCGTCCCCGACGAAGGTCCTGCTGTACCTGTTGATATTGCTCTTTGACCCACAATTGATGAAGTACTTATCTGGAGAAGTATAATCTATAGAAAGGGATTGAAGCGATGAGAGTAGCAGGAGGAGAAGAAGAGATAACAGGCGGAGAAAGATTCCATGGCTCTGAAACTTGTCCATGTCTGAACCTGAGAATTGCTCCAATTTTGGTTGTTCTCAAGTGGTGCAAATGTTTATTCATACATTAGCTCTCAGTGCTCTTAATGCATATGTTGTTGACTTAGAGTTAATGGGTCGTTTGAGTGGACACAACATCTTTTATCAGCTGCACATGTTGCATTCTTGTATTATTGCTTCATAGAGTGGCCACTATAAGCATTTTCCTTGCCAGGAAGGAAATTGTCCCAAGAAAATACTTATTTTTGTTTCACTAAGATGTTAAAAAGAGTAAAAACCTTTGAATATTGAATCCAATGACCTTTTTGGTTCCTGTTTTGGAGAATAGATTTTGAGAGCATAGATAACATTATTTTAGTGTTTCTTAAAAACTATTTTTGTTATTTAAATTTAGTATTTTCTAAATTCTTCATGTTTTTCCAATTCTATATTTTATGAGAGTGCTTTGAAACTATAGTTTAAAGATAAGGCTTGAAAAGTTTATCTTAAAAAGTTTTGTTGTAAAGGATGCTTGAAGCCATAATTCAAGATGATGTTTGAAACCGTAAGTCCAAGATAATTGACTGAAATTATAATCCATTTAAAAGTTTCAGCACTTAGGTATAACAATCACCAGACGCTCAACCACGCTGGGCTTACACTGACCATGCAAATTCGGTACTTAATTTAAATCGATTATTATTTCATAAATTCAACAAGACTAATTCGTATTGAAAGACGAATGACTCGAACAGACAAATCTATTGAGTCGAGGACAAATCGATTGCGATCAAATCTAATTTATATCGGAAATGCTATTATATCGCCTAAACGCCCTAATTTCGCCGGATGAATGAAATTTGAACGGTTTGGGGCCAAATTACCACCCAAACTGTAAGCTAATGATCTCGCTTTATGTAATCCCACTTGGTTGAGTTCGGCGAGATCGAGCGCGCACGCCAACCACTATAAAATTTTCGAGCTTGTATTTCTCTTCCTACTTTTTATTTATTCATGTGTAATTATTTTATATTAATTTTATTATCTAATTACTTATATTGTTTTATGTATCCTCTAAATCTAAATTTGCAAAATGACCATTGCTCCATTAACCTTTTTATAGGATGATAACCTTAAATTGGTATGACCGAAATCATAACAACTAAGATAAAGAAAATTTTACCTGGTACATGAAAAACATAATTACTTCTCTATTCACTTTTGCAAGGCCTCAAGGGCAAAAAAAAAAAAAAAAGATAAGATAATTAAAGTATATAAATGTGACAAAAAAAATGTGATTAAAGTTTAAAATATAACTTTATAACAAATTATATGACTAGAGTTTTTTTTTTTAACATATATTTATTTTGTATCACATTATAGTATTTTGTTCATCACAAATTTGTTTTTATTGAGACACAAACCATGAACCCCTTCCTTCCATACGTCCGTATGAACTTTTAACCACTAAAGCTAAGCCTTATTAAGTATAACTGTAAAGTAGTTAAAATACGACAAGGTATAAAATGCATGATTAAGATATATAATAAACCTAATAATAAAAAAATATGATTGAGGTATAAATTAAAAATATGATTAAGATGTGCAAAAAAAAACTAATATATACATATATAATCATGGTAGGAATAAATGAAATAGAAAATGAACAAAATATAATAAAATACAAGAACATAGAAATCTATAAATATGATAAATAGATAGTACCAAGTTGTAACTTGTAAGTAGTGATCTAAGGTACTTAAAGAAGTAGTGGACATGGCAAAAGTGATTACAAAACAAAATTAAATTTGATCAAGGATGAAGTAATTAAGGTTCAAAGCATCTTAACAATACGCCAAAATGTACACTCATCTATTTGTCGTTTTTGTTCCGCTAAATTTGAAAAATTGTCCATTTTGTTACAAGTTCAAAGTATGTTACCACGGTGCTTAAAAATTATAACTAACATGTAATCAATATGAAGTATGGGCACAAAAATACAAATATGAAATAGTTTTTTGCTTGATTCTTATATTTGAAAGTATCACAATGGAATTTAAAATCAATAGAAACAAAAATCTAAATAGTAAACTTTCTTTTTCACCTTTATATATGGTTCCTTATATCTTAGAAAACATAGCAAATTATACTTTTATAACCTCATATATTAATATTTAAGCGTTGTTCGGATATATTTCTTATGTTTCGGGAGAAAATAACAATTTCTACTGTTTAAAAAAAATTCAATCCGTGGAAAATTACTATTATTATTATTATTTCAAGCACTTAGAGGAAAGAACACATCAATGCATTAATTTTACCTTTAAACAGACCATTAGGGTGCCCAACAATAGAGAAGCAGCTTTTCTCTGCTTCCGTTTCTCTTCAAAACGGCATCGTTTCCACATCTGCGATTCTCACTATCAAGAAAAAGAAACTGCAAGATAGCAGAAGATGAGGAAGAATAAGTCAGTGATGTATTGATCATGGCAGCCAAATTGAGGGAAACTGATTTGATAAAGGAGGAGATGAAACACAAGCATTTGAGATCAGTGAAAGTCATCAATGGAGATCGACTGGGGGAAGACTGGAGAGTTGTTAGTATTTCAGACCCTCTAAAGATTGAGGATGAAGTAAAGATTAAAGAAAGCCAATTAATAACTCTTATTTCAAAAGAGAGAAAGGAATGTTTTCTTTTTTCTTTTTTTAACTTTATGTCTATTTTAATTAAATTATTGCAAAAGATCAAGTGATAGTGGACAATCATTGTGCAATGCTAAAGCTAGCTAGTATTATTGCCAGAAAGCTAATGTGAAAGAGAAAGTGGGATCTTTTATTTTTTTATTTTTTTTTGCTTTTCTTCCTTGGAATTAATATAAATGAAGGCTGTTCTTCCTTATCTTTGATGTTGGCGTTGAACACATCCACTACAAGAAAATACAGAAATTTGATGTGACGTTTCATTGACGAGTTCTACCAGTGGAAACCTCCCTGTGTATAAAGGGAACCATCCAGTCGATTGCCAAAATCTAATACCATCTTACTTCTTTATTAGCCACATTTTCTCTATCACAGACAAGGAAAGCCTTCTTCTCATGGTTCAAAACGGTTATTTAATAAATCAAAGAAAATTTAATCCTAAGTGGCATTATACAATTAGAAATTCCTTCATATTCTTTTTATTTTTATTTTATTTATTTATTTATTTATTTATTTTTAACTTTTTGGTTTTTTAGGAAGATCTTGATTATCCAAGAGTATGAAACGATGCTCACATGCATACAAGGAAACTTTAATGCTGAAACCCAATGAAAGAATTTGTGTATGTAACATTTCAAGCTAGTTTGTTGGGATTTCATATTTTCAAGGAGCAAAACTTTTGTTAGGATTTTTATCTTGAAAGAAAAAAAATAATATTATAATAGATATATAGAATCAAAATATAAATAGTTAAAAACCATATACGACAACAATATTTAGTTATCAAAGAAAGAAAGTTCAGATAAACCTACAAATTTGATAAAATTGTGATTATAATATATGTATTCCAGTTCTTCAACATACTGATCATTATATTTGATATTTTCGATTAATTAAATCTATTTTGCTTGTTTGAATCGTCCTTACAGATAAAATGTCGTAACAAGATGACGATCAACACCACATCGATAAAACGATGACAAACCAATAAAACGATGGTAACATAAAAAATAGAATAAAACATAAATATTCGTGGAGAGAACCTTTTTTTTAAACAAGAAAATGAAAGAAAAAGATTCAGATATGTGATTTTAGGACAAGAATAACAAAAAAAATCACCCCCTCATTGCTTGAGGAAAATAGACTATAAGAGAAAAAGATGAGAAAAAAAAAAAAAGAAATTGTGGAATTTATTTGTTGGTTTTTATGAATTTATATGTATAAATTCCAAAAAAAACATGTTAGAATATTTTGAAGATATTAGAAGAAATTCTAAAATTGATGCATAGTCTAGAAGGGATTTTTGAATAGATTACATTGCCCATTTGAAAAAGATTTTTGGAAGAGATTTTTGGATGGTGGAATTTTTTGAAAAGATCTTCTAGCTAACGAATATTTTTGAAGATATCTCCAACAATTTTTAGAACTTTATTTGATATGTTTCTATTAATTAGTATATGTATTTGAAAATGATGCTTATTTGACATGATATATATAAGCTTCCAGAGGTTGTGTACAAATGAAATGGACTTTTGAAGCATTTGATAGGTGCGAGCGTGTTATATAAAATGGTACACCTATGTGTACAAGTGCACGTATTGTGTCAAGTAATATAATGAAAATAATAATATCGTCCCATTGAGAATTTAAGCACAAGACTAACTCTAATATAACTTAGTTCTATTTTAATGATTAAAATCTATAAAAGACTAAATTACACTAATTGTAAGATACAAAGCACGACTCCACCACTGTGAGACTAAAAATGCTTAAAAAGATGATTTCATCTAAACAATTAGCGTAGCAACCTCCTAACTCAATTCGAATCAATTATTTCATCGCAAGCATTTATGACCACTAAAACGATATGCGAATATCTCTCAAGCATCCGTGACACTCACCCTGTGATCGTGAGACATTTCAGATCTACGCTCAACCCCGCATTTCTAGTGCGCATTAAAAACCCAAGAAACCCTAATACCACATATAATCTCATTTATATCTCTATCTCATGGTAATTAGATGGTAAATCACCCATGGTCAAATTTTAATTCTTTCTTCTCATATCTCAAATCTCAAATCAAACCATAAATCATGTGAATATTGGTCAAATATCCACAAACATTAAGACTAATAAAATACTCAACATATATGAAATAAAACATTAATCAATATAAATTAGGAAAATTTATACATTCTTGTCTTTGACTACATCTAAACCTTAAGAAAACAAACTAAAACATAAATGGGAAACGAATTACAACTGTCAAAAGACAGAAAAACAGAAAAGGGAAGAGATAAAATAAATTTGGCATTAAAGCTCCCTTATCTTCTTCTCAATCGTCTTCTTCTTCCTCAAGCCCTCTTCCTCTCCTAAGAGCAAAGCCCTAAGGTGTTTCTAACCTAAAAGGGACTCCTAAAATCCAAAAACAAAAAACAAACCCTAAATTGATTCTAAACAAGAAGGAGAGAAACCCCAAGAGAGTGTGTTCTCCCTTCTAGTTTGAACCCTAGAGCAGTATGAAAGTAGCCTTTAAATACACATTGAAAAATGGGTCAAAACAAGCCAAAACAAGAAAGTTTTTTAGGCCAAAACGTCGTGTGGTTGCGACCATATCTGCCTTGTGGTTGCAACCACATAAAAATTGAGCATTACAGTTTGTTGCAGAAAACCTGCGGGTTGCGAATTCTCACAATCAACATGGTGAAACACAATGGCTGCTGTGGGAATGTCAGGTCACGACCATATCAGAAAGCATATGTTGAAGACAGTCTTCTATGGTTGCGACCGCAATTTCTGCCACACAGGTTCTTCATTTCTTTTTCTCTGTGGTCATGGCCACACGACTATGGTGGCCACCATGGGTTATTCCATGCATACTTCTTCTATTCTTGCCCAAATTGTCATGCCCCTACTCCCGCCTAGGCTAAGAGAGGGGGTGTGGCACGGATCGTGACTTTTTAACTCCATTTTCTGACACGGCCACTTCATTTCCTTACCAAACAAATCCATATATCATAATATAAATTTGTAAAACTACCACTATAGTTGCGGGCTTAAAACCGTCTCACATATTCCCTTCCCATTTATTCAGACATAAACAAATTCCACTATTACAAAATATTACAAAACAGGGAGTCAAACCTATATCAAGTGGACCTCATTGCTATGTCGGGTCCCGTTGTATGTGAAAGCCTCGATGTCCTCTTTAGCACCTACACTCTGACGAAATACTAATCTAAGCTTAGCTTAGTGGAAAACAGATAACAGATATGACCACTTGAAGTGGTCCACATTTACAAGATACATATATCATAAGGCATATGTCAGAGTTTACGTATAATAGAATTCTATAATAGAGTTTTCATATAACGTAATTCTTATAACGGAATTTTCATGTATCTCATAGGAGTTCAGAATAGAGATCTTATACAGAAGGTACCCGTAGGTACATTACAGAACATAACTGATTTCTTATGCTTTCTTATTGTTTATTATTCAGATTCTTATCATATAAATGTTTGTCTGTATAGATCAGTAACAATGAACGAGTACGGAAGACAGTGACTCGCCGCATTTCCGTGACAAGAGCGGTCAGAGACGCGGTTCGCCACGTGAGCGTAGGTGTCGTGAGCACAATGCAAGAGCCGTCACAGATCAACAGAGACGTGTTTGCCAACGTGAATAGGAAGTGTCGTATCACTAGCGTGAGGCCACCACCGAATGCAGACATGTCTCGCCTACGAATCGAGGTGTCGTGAACACAACGCAGGAAATACTGGCCACTCAATAGATGTGCCTATTCATTCATTATCCGGTCTTCGACATGCATACAATTATATATATTACTAAGCTTGTTATATTGTTCTTAAGTATATTAGCAAATAAGGGGTGAGAAACAATGTCTGCCCAACGACAGGGTCACCTAGGCGACGAGTTACATAGCATTTTTCATATAACTATTATACTTGTACGGACCCTTTTATTCACTTGTTAGGATCCTCAATTAATCCAATGGATGCCTAATTATCTTCCATCGAAAGTCCAAACAAAAGAGTAACGAATTCTAGAATTAACCGAAGAAGGAACAAAACAGGAAATGTAGCTTGGCCTAGGCTTAGCATTGCTACGTCTAGGCGTAGAGGTGTTACGCCTAGGTGTAGCAAAAACTTCTCGGGAGGGGTCTCGGGTCTGCCTAGCCATATGGACCTCCGCCAAGGCAGAGCTCTACGCCCAGGCGTGCACTCCTACGCCTAGGCGTAGGGTTGTTGAGCAGAAAACAGAAATGGCCGGTTTTAGCCATTTTCACCAGAAATCTTTTAACTAAATCAAACCATTTAAAAACAAAATTACAACACTAACTTAAATTAACCAAAATACACATGTATTGAAGAGTTATGGTTTTCCTAACCCAAACATAGACAAAGAGGGAGTTAGGTTAATTTCCTAACATCAAATGAGAAATTTCCTTACTTATAGTTTTCATACTAACAAATATGAGAGTTCCAAACCAAAGTTCCATACCTTAATATTCTTTGAAACCTCTAAAACTCCAAACTTTCCTTCATTTTTACTTGAACAAGAAGAACTCCAAAGCAAATGAAAAAGAAATGCCCAACATGACTCCTTCTCTCAAAACCGTAGCCCTAAGTCTTCTCTAAGCCAAAATGAGAAAAATCTTCTCATTCAAAGACCACTTTTTGGTCTTATCCCCAATTTAGCTTAAGGCCATGTTTGGCTTATCATATTTTGGACTTACTTTATTAGTTCTTGCATTTTAGTCCTTTTATCTTTCCTTAATTTGCAACTCAACTTACCCAATTTCTACTTTAACAAATCATCTTCTTGTGTTATATCTTTGGGTCCTTAATGTGATATTTTACTAATTTAACCTTAATACTTCAATTTCTGAAAAATATAAATTTTACTTATATTATACCCTAAACATGTAATAAATCATTGTAAGATAATTTCAAAAGGTTACACAAATTACTTGTTAAGCCGTTTTCTTCATTTCTATAAAATACATAAATATTGGGGTTAAACATGAAAATGAGTAAAAATGATGCTTAATTAGCATCAAAATCATGAATTATGTTATATTTTGCATTAATAAAAGCTAACCTAAAACACACCTAACATCATCCTCGTTGGTGTAGAAATATTTTTCCGGCTTTGCAAAGAAAAAATATGAGAGGAAAGTCTCTCATGTCAGCCTTGACTCATGTTTTGTTAAGGGTATTTTTTGTATTGAGAAAGCATCGTTTTCTAGGGAAAGTTTGAAAACATGAATGGTGCTCGTCAAACTAGGCCAGACCTCTTAGAAGATTATTCACAATAACAACATTGCTAAGGTAGACTTTGAGTGTATAAGTTTGAGATTGTATTGTAATTAGTTAATTTTTAATGGATTGTTTAATGTTTGGGCATGCCCGTGACCCTCAAAGTAAGTCTGATGCACGGGTCAACAATTTCCTCATTATTTTGTTGTTTTTGCATTTCTGCACGTAATTGCTTCTAGATCAGAAATCTTAATTTTGTTCAAGTGTTACAAAAAAGTGTGTTAACGCTGATTGGCGACATCTCCATAAAAACCAGACGTAACAACTTTTAAGCTGGACATTCTCAAATTTTAGAAGAGATTTTGAATAAATTACTTTGCCTATTTGAAAAATATTTTTGGAAAAGATTATTGGATGGTGGAATTTTTTGAAGAGATCTTCTAGCTAACGAATATTTTTGAAGATATCTCTAACGGTTTTTAGAACTTTATTTGATATGTTTCTTTTGATCAGAATATGTATTTGAAAATTATGCTTATTTGGCATGATACATATAAGCCTTTAGAGGCTGTGTACAAATGAAGTGGACCTTTGAGATCTCCTCGTTGATGTAGAAATATGTTTAGTGTTTTGGATAGAAAAAAAGAGAGAAAAGTCTCTTATGTTAGTCTTGATTCGTGTTTTGTTAAAAATATTTTTGTAGTGAGAAAGTATCGTTTTATATGGAAAGTTTGAAAATATGAGTGGCGTTCTTATCTTGATTGCCAGTATTTTTGGGCATCAGTAGTTTGGGAGAACTATTTTTTATAAAAATATATTATAAGAACAATTTTCGATTTTGATTAAGGATGTGTTTGTGAGAGCTTATTTATAGTTTATTTAAGTTTATTTTCTCATATAAGTACTTTCGATAAAAACTATAAATGTTTGAAAAAGCTTATAAAAATAGCTTATGACCTATTTGTAAGCTTTTTTTAGCTTATTTTAATAAGTTTCATGGAGAACCTTATAAAAAAAGCTCAAAAAAACTTATACGAAAGACTAAAGTTGATCATTTTAATGATAAAAAGGTCACTTTGAAAATAATGAAAAAAATAGAAAAAACTTCTGAAAATTATGTAAAAAATAGGTAAATTTTTTGAAAAATTATATACAAAATAAGGAAAAAATTAAAATAAATGAAATAAATTCCGAAAAACTATGTAAAAATAGGTAAAATTTTAAAATATATATATGTAAAAAAAGAAAAATAAAAAAATGTCAAATTTTTGAAAAAAAAAATGTAAAAAATAGGAAAAATTCTGACATATAATTAAAAAAAATAGAAAAAAAATTATAATGATGATGAAGGCAGCATTGATGATGATTCTCTTGATTTAGAATTTGATGTAAATTTATGAATATTTATTTTTTTTTGGAACTTAGAATTTATGTGATGATATGATGCACTAATGGTATTTGTTATTTTGTTTTGAAAATGTTTGTGATGATGAGAAACACTAGTGATGTTTGATGTTATTTTCTTTATTGTATTTTATTATTAGATAAAAATTATATGATATTTAATTAAAGATATATAATTTTTATTTTTATTAGGTAGGAGTAAGCATCCAGCCCCAAAAACTCGCGCGCCAGTATATGCTTGCGCCGAGGCACTCAAAGGTTTTTCGCTTTCGTGTACGCTGCGCTTAAATAGCTATGAGTTAAGTAGTACGGCTGCGTTGAATTTATGAAAACATTCAAGTTAAAGATTTTAATGAAAAAAAATCTAGAATATTTTAGTTTTTATATATTTTTGATGCATTTGAAACAAAAGTGAAGAGAAGAGTATAATTTATTGGTGTACATCTTGCCCCAGGATGCAGTCGATGATAAATGTTTCGGTATATAGTGAATCTTTCTTTTTGTTTTAATTTTTGATCGTGGTTTCGCAGTATATATAATCTTAATTTTTAGTTTTTTTTTTTAAATTTTTTAAAAATTATGACAAGTGTCAACTATCAAACAGATTCGATGTTATAGAAATCTTTATGATTGTTTTTTCAATAATTTCAATTATTATAAGTGCTGGTGTAATAATGCATTCAAACACCTTAAAATGATTTATAAGCGCTTTTTAAAATCTGTATCCAAACATAAATAACTTATTGAATAAAATGCTTATGATATAAGCTCTTATAAAATAAGTATTTAATTAAGCTGTTTACACAAACAAGACCTAAATACATAACAATCGAAAGAGTGAGAGCTTGTCATTCAAGATATAGATAAGAGGAAGCAAGAAAAAGTGAGATGCTTTTTTTTTTTTTTTTTCAAAAAAGAGATAAATTTATTAATTTAGATTAGTAATGCAATCAAAACATAGAATTAAAAGTGCTAAAAACTTTAAAGGATGACGTAATATTCAAGTTAATAACAAAAATTATCTACTTAAAACCTATATAACCGATAATCTAAAAATGCCTAATACCCATGATGACGCTTTTTCAACTCCGAATCGTACTTAACGTGCCTGAATCGCTCGGGCCGGTCCTCGCTCCTGACGCTGGATTCTTCCGCAAAACAAAGCAAACAGTGCCGATCACCGGCTCGCCGTCGCTCTCGATGCCTAAGTCACTCTTTCCCCGTGGAAGAGAATATCAACCGCCAGTAACGAAGTCTCGCGCATACGCTTGCGCACCTTCACCATGCGCGCCTCGCACCATAAGAGATACGCTTCCCAATCGACGCCATACGATTATTTCATCGATGGCAGATTTTCTTCCCGCCGCCAGACACGTGATAATTTAAAATACATCGGTAATCATCCTACTTCCCTTATCGGGTGATATTCGATTATCCTACTTCCTTATTAAATAGATTTGGCTTGGATTTTACAAGATACTTGGCCTTTGTTTCGACTATATTCGTGGGATGTCATCACGGCCTATCACAAGATTCAGCCTTGCTTTAATCCCGCTGGGCTTTCGTCTTGGACCTGTTCACTCCATTATTTCAAACCCATCGGGCCGTCTCACCACTGCTTGCAGCGTAGGCAAGGGCCTGATTCGCTTCTCATCGCTTCGACATCCACGCTACTTATGGCTGGTCAGGTTAGTTTTATCGCTTCTTTATTGTCTCGCACTTGTTTCGCTGCTTTAGTCGTTACGCCTTCCGAACCGAGTTACTGCTCGGCGGCTATAATTTTTCGGCGGTTTATGCTCTTGAACTGAAGCTATTCGCCCTCGTCGAAGCAAGGCTCTTTAAACCGAGCCATAGCTACTTTCGGCTTACTTTACCTTCCGAACTCCAGCTACTCGGCTCTCGCTATTCCGCTCCGAGTCGCTTATACTTTTCAATTCTGAGCTATTTCGCTGGGTCAAGGCGCCTTCGAACCGAGCTACTTGGCTCCCTGGCCGTTATGCCTCCCCGAGCCGCTTATCCTCTTGCACCAGCTATTCGCCTCCCGGGCCGCCGCGCCTTTGAACTCGAGCTACTGCCCCGGGCTGGTTTTAATTCGGGGCGCTTTATGCTCTTTTGAACTGAGCTATTCGCTCCCTTGAAACTGAGTTGTAAGACTCTTTTAAACTCGAGCCATCAAGCCTCGCTACTTTTCCATTCTAAAACCGAATACTTACTTCCCTGCCATTCCCTGCCTCCTGCCGTTTATACTCTTTTTGAACTCGAGCTATTTGCTCGGGTCATGTGCCTTCGAACTGAAATACTTGGCTCTCGGGCTATTCCCACTCAGGCGGCGACGCTTCTTGAACCGAGCTATTCGTCCCTTGAAACCGAGTCGCAAGGCTCTTAAACCCAGCCACTTCGCCCGGCTACTTTACCTTACGAAACCGAGCTACTTCCGCTCCCCGGGCCATTCGCTCCCAAGCCGCACACTTTTCAATCAGCCAGACGCCTCGCCAGCCGCGCTCGAACCGAGCTACTTGGCCCCGGCTATTCTCGCGCCTCCCGGAGCCGCTTATGCTCTCAACTGAGTTATTCGCCTGGCCGCCGCACCTTCGAATTCCGAGCCACTCCTAGCCTGGGCGCCGAGCCTCCCCCCGAAATGCTGCCTCACAAATTGAACAGCCGCCTCCCGCGCCCCAAGATTCCCCGAGCCGGTTGCTCCGCAACCGGCTACCGTGCCTCGGGGCGGCCGAGGCCTCCCAGCCGTTAAGCTCCGCACCTCGAGCAAATTGCTCCCAGCGCCCATGCCTCTCGAGCCGCAGTCGCAACCAGCCGCCGACTCGAGCCATTTGGCTCCGCGGGCTACATGGCTTGTCTGAAATGGCGCGCCTACAACCGAGCTACTTGGCCCGCGGGCTATACGACTGCTCGAACCGAGTCGCTGGCTTCAGGCTAATCTTCCGAAATGATCTCGCTCACGCTTATGCGCCTTTCGAAAGTCGAAGCTCTTTCAAAATCGTATTTGCCGAGGCCCGCCAATCGCTCACCAAACTTGGCCTCGCCGCTTACTGCGCCTTGGGCCAGCAGCCGAGCTTTGAAAACCTGAGCTACGCAAGGTTCCGGGCTAATCCGCCTGAGCCGAATCAAGCCCCGGCTACCAGCCTTAGTCGAAAGGGGCCGAGCTTTTGAAAACTGAAAGCCGCCTGAGACTCGTGGGCTAATCTGGTCGAGCCGAACTGGCTCTGGCTACCAGCCCACAGTAGGGGCCGAGCTTCGGAAAACTCGAGCCACCGAGGCTTCGCGGCCACCCTTCGAAATGAACCGGCCCCGGCTGGCCAAGCCTGGCACTGGAAGAAATAGCCTCAAAACCGAGCCTATCGCAGGCCCCGGCTAATCTCGGGCCGAGCCGAACCGGCTCCCCAGCGGCCAGCCCTCAAACAGCAACAGCTTTTAAAACTCGAGCCATTAGAGGCCCAGCGGGGCTAATCTCGCCGCTGAACTGGGCTGGCGCTATATGGTCTATCGAGTTGTCACGTTATGCGACCGGAGCTTATCGAGCTCGGCCACTCTGCTCCATGGCTACACTACCTGCTCGAACCGGAACATCCCAAGTCTACTGCCGGTGGCTGACATTGCTCGAACCGAACTGGCCGGCCCCAGCCTGACGGCCCGCGCTACTGGCCCCACCGAGCTACCAGCTCCTGTGCCACGAAGCCACGGCAGCCGGGCCTCGCTCGACCGAGCTCCCGAGGGCACTTACGGTCCTGAGTTATTCTAACTTTTCAACAAGGCTGGTCATGACGGAGCGCCCACCTCGCATTCGTGGCCGCCCGCACAAATTTCTAACGCACTTCCATGAGGTAGTCTATCACTTCCTCGTTTCATTTTCAGATCCCGAGGATCGACGCCGCTTCCCGCCAGGTTCGAGTCGATACCACTACCGGAGGCTAGCCTTCTTTATTTGTAAAGGAACTTTCGCTCCCATAACTACGCCAACCGTATGATTTTCAACCTGAATCCCACGAAATACACAAATTCCTCGGGCCGACCGAATCGTCGTCGGCTCAACGCTGGATTCTCCTCGCAAAACAAGAAACAAAAAGTGATCGACCTGGCCCAGCCTGCCGCTCCGATGCCTAAGCGGTTTTCCCGCAAGAGTAATATCAATCAAGCAGTGACAAAGTTCGCTGCGATACGATGCCAGACCTTCACTATCAGGGGGCGACTCCAAGATTTATAAGATAATGCTTTTCCTAATCTGATCGATAAAGACTTTCTTATCTGATCTTATTGGATGAGAGATTTTCTTCTTATCATTTATCAGTTAATAAGGGATAATTGGAAAATGGATTAATGGGAATTATCCTCTTGTATTGGTGGGAATTTTGTTTGATTCTGAGGATAAGGGTTATTAGGAATTATCCTTCTTCATGATGAGTGAGATTTGGTTGATTCTTGGATAGCGAGTGATTGAGAATTATCCTACTTCCCTTATTGTTGAGATTTGGATTATCCTACTTTCCTTATTGATGAGATTTGGTTTGATTCTGAGGATAGCGGGTTATTGATAATTATCCTCACCATGTTCAGTGAGATTTGGTTTGATTCTGAGATGTGATTATTGATAATTATCCTACTTGCCCCATTGGTAAGATTTGGTTTGATTCTGGGATATGGACTCTTTGTTGATTATATGTTGGGGGATGTCGTGAGAACATTCTTTGAAGTCACAGGCTGTTTTTAATCTGGATTTTGGGGAGCACAGCGTCTTGAGCAAATTAACATTATTTGAGCCTCCAGATTTCGAATTTGATTTTATCGATGACTTTGTTGGATTGAATTTTCTTAATTTAGTGGCAGCTTAGAAAAAATGTGTGATGTGTGTCAGATTCTGTGGGTTAATGCTTTATCTGAAAAAACAAAAGCAAACTAGATAAATTAATGAAAAAAAAACAACTTTATTAGAAAAGTAAATTCATATATAGGGAAGAAAATGATAAAATGAGTTATTTTAGGCCAAAAATGACCCAACTAATTATCCCTCCTCTTTAATGAATAAGGCTTGAAAGAAAGAACAAAGTGAACGGTGGCTAAGGTTTCCAGAGAAAAAAGTGGGGGAATAAAATATGAGATGCTTTAAGACTTCATAAATATGATCTCAATCCGTTTTAATGTTTTTTCTAGTTTTATAATATGGTATTTTATCTTTGTACTCTTACATTAATAAGTTATGACAATTATGGAGCTTTTATTAGCAAAACAATTAATACTCATACAAACTAATGATCAATATAAAGAAGAATATTGTTAAGAGCGTACATAAAAGGCTTATGAAGGATCTTATTTAGGGCTTTGGTAGGCTTTTTCATGAATGGATTTAAATCAAATAATGCCTTTTGCAGGAAAAAGATTAAAACTAAAACTGAACATAACAAATCAATAAGAAAACTAAACCAAACATTAGTAAACAGAAATAGCTAAAGAAAATGAAAACCAGCACAGTATCTGAACAGTTCAAAATTATCTGCCTACCCATCTTTAGTGAAGAAAACTTCACTTGCATTTGGCTCTGACTCACCTTCTTCCACAAACTCCAAACTAGACGGCAGACTGGGCGCAACCAGCAGTGTCAGCCTCCATTGAAACATCCATCACGCTGTCATCGGCCTTCTCATTATGTTCAACTTGTTGGAGCTGAAGCGTATATTCCAAGTCCCACAAAACATCCCGCATTAGAGGCCTATCAGCACCATTCTCTCTCAAACACTTCTCAATTATTTCCCCAAATTTCCGCAACGAGCTTTGATTGATTTTACCCACAAGAAAAGGATCGACGATTTTCTCCAGCTCCCCTTTGTTTAGCCGGGACATCCCCCATTCCGCTAAGTTCATTTCCCCCCTCGGAAGTGAGTTGTCTATGGCCGGTCTAGCGCAGAGCACTTCCAGGAGAACAACACCAAATGAATATACATCGGATTTTTGCGTTAACTGCAAGCACCTGAAGTATTCTGGATCAAGATATCCGAAGCTGCCTTTTACATCTGTGCTGCAATGGGACTGATCGGGAGGACCCGACTTAGAGGCCGAAATCTGCGACCTTAGCAACGTAATACTCATCAAGCAAGATGTTTGTCGACTTGACATCCCGGTGAATGATTCCACCGGCGGAACCGGTGTGAAGATAATGCAGGCCCCGTGCTGAACCTATGCAAATTTCAATCCTTTGGTTCCATGGCAGCTTAGGGAGGGAAGAGGATGATTTCTGGGTGTTCTCATTTGAAGTGTAGAGATGATCTCTTAGTGTCCCCTTTTCCATGAATTCATAAACCAGTATCATCTCAGACCTTTCGTCACAATAACCCATCAGTGAAACCAGGTGGCGGTGGCGAATTCTGGATAAGACTGTGATTTCAGTTTGGAATTCTGAGAAGCCCTGGCCACTTCAGTTGTTCTTTTGACAGCCACCTTCATTGCCGTTTGAATAGTTCCTTGATAAACTTTCCCGAACCCGCCTTCACCGATCATCAATTTCGGGTCGAAGTTGTTGGTTGCCCGGAGAATTTCGGAAAAGGGTATTTTTAGCCCCAGGTTGAGACTAGAAACAGAGGAGGTATCGTTGGCTTTATCAGTACTGAAAGATCCCCTTCCGTAATAAGGAACAATCCAATCCGCAGCTTCAACATTTTTCGCTTTCCATGTTTGAAGCCCATAAGATTACAACCAATACAACCAAGACAAGAGCCATTCCTCCAACAATTGAACCAATTAGAGCAAACTTAACTCTCTTCTTTGGCTTGTTTGCTTCAGAGACTAAACCAGATCCCCCTGTCAACTCCATAATCTCCAACCCATTCAGATAGGCATTTTGGGTCGATGAGTCCCGGTGAGGACCGATACTTATTTTCATGCTTCCAGAATCGTCGGAATCAACAACGTAATCCCGGTAAAACGGGGCTGCCAGCTCGCTTGTTATCTTGGATGGGTCGATCTCAACATCGAACTGGCTATTGACATAGAAATTGAACTTAAGAAGACCACTGGACGGACTAATTATATCACAAAAATGGGCCCTGACAAAGTATCTAGAATTCTTATTGACATCGAAGATCCATGTCACGTTGAAAAAATTTGTCAACCTGCTGTCAATTATATTCATTTCTTTTGCAGTCTTGTAGACATGATCTGGGGCAGAATACTTGGTAGCACCTCCATTAAGGTAATTAGGACTTACACTGAGGGCGTACAATTTTTTGCAGCATCTGGATAAAATAGTTTAGCATCATCCGGTATCCAATTTCTCCATAGAGTATCGTTATCGGGGTGATGGTTTCTTTCCAGCGTTGATCCTGTAGATTGTATGTAAAGCATGAGATAGCAAACCTTTGTAAGAACCGCCGCTTCCTACCGGAGTAACATGAGGAGTTTCATCTGAAATGAAATCTTCAGGGGCAGGGAAGGCTTCTATGGCGTTTACAAAGCCAAAAGATGATCCTTGAGGTGTGAAATCGATTGTGAATTTTCCCACCTCCACCGGAACTGCGAATTCCTTGATCGGGTTACTACTGTTTCCGACGCTGAAATTTGACAGCAGGGAAAACCCAGAAGCCGAAACACTGAAGAGGGCGTCGGCGAGATTTGAGAAAGGGTAGAAATGAAAGCGCACAAGATATGTGCCGTTGACGGTGGTTTGGAGCTGGTAGGAAGATTGTTGTTTGAAAATTCTAGCTGTTGCAGGGAGGGAAGATGCAGATGGGTTGTCATCCTTTACCGTACTGCTTTGTCCCACGGAGAAGGAGGAGGTAGGGTTGGCGTCTCCGACAAAGTTCCGGCCATTGACGACGACGGAAGAGCTTGAACCGCAGTTGATGAAATACTTATCTGGGGGATTGTAAGCCGATGATAGTAGGAGATGAGAAGAGAAGCGGATGAGGAGGAGAGAGAAAAGAAAGATGTGGTGGTGAAGCCTCTCCATCGGAGACATTGGAAACGACTGTTGTCACAGTGGAAGCAAAGCTTTTCGTCTGAGGATGAGGATGAAAACAGAGGAGGCCAAACAGCAGCCTTCACTCGGGGCTAGACTTTGACTTGGGGTTGACTTGTATGGGCCTTCCATTTTAACTGATAATATTAATATACATCACTCTGGGCCCTGGGGAAGCTTTTAAAAAGGATTTTAATTTTTTAATCCAGTCATGTGATCTCAAGCCCAATAATTTAAACGGAGAAACATAGTTTGGACCCCGGGTGATCCTGTTAATGGGCTCATGGGCTTTTGGCTATACTCGAAGGTTGGACATTGGTCCGGCCTTAACCAAATTTTGGGCTGTCTGCTTTGGTCCACTGTAAACAAGACACCCAAGGGGGCATGTAGGCCTTAGGCCAAGCCCACTTCTAAATTTGGGTTAGCCCACTAATATAAACATATATATTATCTTTCAGTATTTAGTATTTAGTATTTATTTAAAATAAAATAAATTTATATTTCATTATTAGATAATTTTTTTAAAAAATTTAACAATATTGATGATTAAAATATTTATAATTTATAAACAATATTTTATATTATTTGATTAAATATATAAAGGGTAACCATTTGAAAGGAACAAAAAGTAAAAAAAATTATAAATCTAACCCATTTTCTTAAAACCAAAAAATGAAGGATATTTTTATATCATTTTAAAAAATTTACCCTTCTAACCACCATACAAACCTCGACTTATCTCTGCTTGAGTTTGTTAAGTATATAAACATGAGATTATTAGTTTAATTAAATAGCTAATGGCATATTCTGGCTTAGAATTAAGCTGGAACTTTAAGTTTGTTTAAATATAAAATTATGATATTTAGGATTCGGCATTATAGAGTTGTGTTAAATGCAGATTTGTGGCTTTGAGGATTTGTTTAAATGTTAATTTATGATAATTAAGTAAACGTGTATAGAAAGATGTTAGATGTATGATATTTTTTTTGAGTTTTACTTAGCATTTAAAGGAGTAGTGCAATGCAAATGGAGATATTTTAAAGTTATAAAAGTAAGAAGTTAGTTTTGCAAATAAATTTTATTTTTATCCATTTTAAACCAATTCCTCATATATACATATACATTATAAATATTTTTTTCTTTTTAATTACAACTCTTATTTTCAATAATATTACAAAATTAATTTAGATTAATACAGAAATATAAATCCAATTTATCTCATACATATATTATATGTTTGAAACGTGATGATATATGACTTATCAGAAGTACTTTATACATTATATTCCTTTTAAGAATTGGAATTCTGATAAAAAAGTTTGAAGGGGATTTTGTCTGTGTGTGTGTTTTTTGAATGGTAAAAGGGGATTTTGTTTAATGCTCGGAATTTGATTGGGCCCACTCGTACTTTGAGCCGGGCCGGGTCCATGGAAAGCCAATTCCAACTCTAATACCGAATACAAGCGTCGCCCGCCCCTGGTTTTTATTTTCTGGAAAGGCTCACGTCTCTCTCTCTCTCTCTCTCTCTATGTATATATATATATATATATATATATATATATATATATATATATGTGTGTGTGTTTGTGGTAGATTCATTGACCTCTCACCGCCTTATTGAGCCAAAATCAAGATCAGTAGGGCTGGTAATGGCGCCGGCCGTGACTTTGAACGTTTTGAAATTTATTTATTAATTTATATTATTTCGGCTATTAGAACTGAGCGAAGAGCAAATCGAGAACCGAGCTTGGCTTGATTTAAAAAAAAGGCAACGAGGCTCACGTTAGAACTTTGTTTTAGTATGGAACTGTTTCGAGAACGGCCTCGAACTCGAGGCGATCAGAACTGTCTGGTTTGTATTATGTCAATCGCAAGTTCAGTCCAGTATCTTCTTTTTGTGGCCGTCGATCGATATGAATCGTGATTCTATGAGATTTGTTTCGTAGTTGATTTATCGATTGATCTTTAAAGTACCCAAAGTAGCACTCCTTGACATTTGTTTAAAATGCTACGGATTCACCTTGAGTCATTTCTTTAGACATTCTTGTTGAAAAATTATGAAATAGAATTCAAAGCAGTAGAAATTGCGGAGTGAAGGAAATAAGATACTGAAATCATTTGAATAAGAAACATGATTGGTTTTGTGATTGCCAAATAAAGAAATAATATATCAGCGAATCTATAGAAATGGCTTCATTAAGTAGCAATAATTGTTTGGCGATATCTTGTTTTCACGCGGTTAAGTTGTGCGCCTCTTGACTACGAAGTGTTTTTATGATTAATTTCAGACCGTAGCTTCACCCTTTGCGGATTGGAGATCGGAATGCGCCGCGTGCCGACCGGTCGACCCAATTTTCATACCAGCCGGTGGCGAGGTGGCACTCCGGCGTTACAGTACATTGCAGCGATCGGATCTGCGGCATTTTCATGTTCTCTGCATGAAACCTTTGTGATTACGCTGATGCGCTTTCTGTCGCGAATCACGGGTTAAGTCGATATCGGTATCGAAAGGCGGTAAGATTTGAGATTGGATCACCGGATTCGTAATTTGAATTGATCGTGTCGATTGGGGTGGAGTGGAACTGCGCCGTCTTCACTGAGATCGTGAAGCGTTGTCTGGCCTCATTGGCCACCGGCCTTTATAGTTTACAGGTACGTCACATCATCTGTAATCAGTTCTTGTACAGGTTGACCGTCGTCTGGGTGATTGTCACCGAAACATCATCTCATTCCCAGCGTCCCGCTAGGCGCCTTCTTCCGCATCGCGTTTGACATCTGATGCGAAGCGGCATGCCCATTTGTCGTGGAGTGCGATTTAAAGCTATCGACGGATCACGGAGATCTGAGGTACGGTCCCATTGACGGCGTGGGATTCGCTCGAGTTAAAGGCTATCTGCGTCGTCGGCCTTTCGCCGCGGCCATTGAGGATTCACGCGTTCTTGTCCGTGTCAGTTTGGATCCCCAGAACGTGATCCGTTACGCCGATATCGGGACATGACTTGGGCATTTCACTCCGTGGCGCTAGTCGGGATCATGGCCGGTGAAGACGGATCCGTAGGTGGAAGGCGAGTAGGCGAGCGCCGTTAGTGACGGATATAGGTCGATGGCGATAAGGCTTTTTCGGCCAGGGCGAGATTTATCAAGCCTGTTAGGCTCGATCTCGAACCATTTAGCTGTGGTGGCCGGTATTTTTGGCCGAGAGCGATTGGCAACCGTTACCCGTGCTACCCGACCACGCTGTTTTAGAGTAATCCGACATCCATCATGGTAGTAGCCGATGGTGGCGATCGAAGCGGCGCGACGGTTTTGGAAGCGGACCGACAGCGAGAAGATCCTTCGGTCGGGAGCCCGCGGATCCATAGCCTTGGCGACCCGAGCCCGGCGGCGAGTGAATTCTTGCAAACTTCTCGCCGTCGCGTTAATGGAACCATCCGGAGCTCCGTAAGTTAGAACCACACAATCTGTCCTTGATCTCGGGCTCGGTCCTTGGTTTCGACAGGATGGGGATGCCATATGTTGCACGAGGAATTTGTGGAGAGCCTTTACTACGAGGAGTTGGATTCTATTGACAAAAGCTGACATCATCATACGGTTCGCTCCCATTCTTCTTTTCCACTTTCCTTTTTTTTCTAAATTGATGAAATGATTTGATTTTATTTGCGATGATTAGGCGGAGCGGGTTTATAAAGGTCGAGAAAGGAGGAGTTGAAGATGGAGTGCGGACTCCGGTCACAGGAGGAGAGGGAGAGCAGGAGAGATGATCTTAGGGGCTTCAAAAGCAACCACGCAGCGGTATTTGGATTCCAAACCTTAAAGAAGATGAGGTAGTAATTTGAACTTTGAAGTATAGGTAACCAGTATTTTCTGTAATAGTTAATGTAATCAAGCCCTTGATGGTTGCATATAACTCTGTCAGGTTGGCCATGTCTCCTCAAAACTGAGTCGGAGCGAGAGTTGTTAGACGGTGAGAGGAAAGGTTGTATAAACTGGGTTTTCTTTAATTTAAAAGAAAAAAAAAATGTTGTTTTGGATAGAGATTGGTTTGGTTTGTTGGAAAGTCTGAAAGGATTTATGAATAAATAAGTCTCCATTATTGACAGATTCTCTCGCTTGTTCTTATCCATTGTCTCAGTTCCACCTACAAAATATTCTATTAAAATTTTTCTTTACAAGATGAGCTGGGTGAACGTGTTGATTTATTTAAGTTTCTGCACATCGTGGAGAATTAGATAGCCAAGAAGCAGTTCTTACGGCGTCTAAATAAAGCAATAGCATGGTTGTCTTTTTTGATATCTTTCTCTCAAACAAAACAGAAATGCTGAATCTAGGCATTCCATACTTTTTTCTCTTGTGGGTTGAATCTTATGGCATCTTTTTTTGAAGACATATGTAACCTAAACATGAATTTCGTCTTTCCACTTTCCACTTACAAAACTGAATTCAGAGCTTATTTATGTTCAATTCCACTAACAAAACTGAGTTCAGAGCTTACTTATGTTCAATTGAAACTTCCGTGGATTAAATACACTGACACAGAGTGGAGTTCAGCGTGTCTGATTCATTCTAAAGCACTGGCGAGTAAAACCCTTCGTTCTTACTTCTTCTGCCAGAACCGATCAAAAGGTTAAACATAGTTGAACCTTCTTTTTAAATTGAATCAGAATCTCCTCATCAGCATGTGAATTTATATGACGATTATAGTGTCTTTGAAAGTTTTTTTTTTTTTTTTTGAAGTGTTTTTAATTAAACAGATTGATCAAGAATGTAAAACAGATCGATCAGGAATAAAAAATCTAACAGCAGAGATAAGATAATGAAAGTAAAGCCACACAACTAGACTTCATACCATTTGAAATCATCTGGCGCCATCACTAATCCTCAATTGGGAGAAAACTTGGCTAGCAGTTGGCTCACAGACGCTCCGCACTTTCGGAGGACATCATCTTCCTCAATCAAAGCTGCGAAGGCAAGAAGCGCAAGGCTATTAGGCAGTGGCAACTCCAATGAAGCATCAATTTTGATGTCCCCACATCCATATATGTGCCTTGTAACTAGCTGAAGCTGAAGAGCATATTTCAAGTCCCATAAGACATCACACATACTAGGCCTATCGACACCTGACTCTCTCAAACACTTCTCTGCCGTTTCTCCGAATTTCCGCAATGAGTCAGGATTAACTTTTCCCAAGAGAAAAGGATCAACAATTCTCACACCCCGAATTCCATCGGTGTGATTTATGTTACTATTTCTGGCTTTTTGATTTTTTTCACAACTTAGTCTAAATTCCACTTGCAGGTAATCACGAATGTCGCTTTGAAAGCGTCAAATAAAACACTACTGTGTCTCCCGACGTACACACATATCGATCTGAGTTAATTACGCCGATGTCTTGCATTATCACGCCACGCGATCGAAATAACATTTCTGCGAAGTTAAGCGAGTATTCTGAGGCAAATGTACAATGATCCGCGAAAATGGCGTCAAAATCTATAGTGTGAATATCGCCTTAACAAATATTACCGTGAAAATGTGTTGCCAGCACGACAGCTAAGGTTGGCATACAAACTTCCATCCTCAAAACCTGCGGAGTCGACTTTCATGTCATAAGCTGGTCGTGCACATAGGTGGAGAAATAATGGGGTTGAGTTAAACCAATGGTGTTAAATCCCATAACAAGCCATGCTCATAAAACATTTCAATTTGCTCCACTGATTTGAGATATCTCGAACACCTGGCATTTTACAAATAATAGGTTGTGTTGGAAACCATGAATCTGATCACTACACTATCTAGGGGGGGGGGGGGGGGGGCCTATCAGGTGACTCTTTTGGGCTTCCTTCGAGGACAGCCGATCATCCCGAGCGATGTGAGTGCTGGAACATCACCCAGGGATATGCAGCGTCAGTATATCTGACCTTTGCAGGTTCTGATCAGGGGCTAGTCATTATAAAATTATTCCTTCACATCGATAGGACTCTCACATTCCCATACCCGTATCATGCTTTAAAACGATTTCCTGGCGATTAATGGCATGGATATTTAAAACATCGTATTTTCAGGTTAATTCAAGATTTCCATATATATAAGTATACATTTATATCTTTGAAAATCACCACGGTCAAAGCAGATGAGGTGAGATTTGACATCAGACCACATTCTGAGCGGGAGAAGGTTATAAGATCCCTACCTTCCTTGGTTCAATCATGATCTGGAAGTGAAACTGAGAGCTCTCGAAGGATCTGCTGAATAACAAGTCTTAAGTTCCTTAGCCTCTAAATCAGGTAATGTAAAAGTACTCGAGTGGTGCAATGCTTTGCTCATTGCTCAAAACATATATTCTTATACCTTGGTATAACATGATCCCAGAAGTCTGGCTCTCTGCTTAAAAACTACGGATCGACATTTAACACATATTGGGTTCTTTGCCCGAACAACACACTCGACCTGAGAAACACCTCTTGTATTCTGTCTTCCATATTACTCATTTGAAGATAAGGTCTTTAAGGATTCTCATACATTTGGAATCACTTGATGAGACACTTAGAAACTTCGAGTTATGTCTAAGCAGCGATTATTTATTATCAAAGCCCAGACGAAATTTTGTGAACATAGCCCTCTTTGAGTTAATTTTGGGCCACATAGAGTCGGAAATTTGAGGGTACCTATTTCGAGGATGTTTGGTGCCCCCAAAGTCTAGTTTAACTATAAACTTGAATCACTCAGTAGGATGAAATATATGACAAGTTATGGCTAAATACTAACAGTCAAAATAGAAAAGTCGACCCTCGAATGCAGAATTTATGAGTTTTTGGCTTTTTCCATAAGTTTCCTTGATCAGCTTTGACACTCAAACACACACTTCAAGCCACTCTATTATTTGAAATATCTTAAAAACACATATGAGAATACAGGAGTTTTATGACATTATTTCAATCAATGTAGGTTAGAGATGGAAACCCAACTTTGAAAATTCATGAATCATATCCCTACATACAAAATCCTCAAATCCTTACACAAATAACCAAGATTACAGGGTTTTACCACCAATATCCTTGAATCTAGGGTTAGGAGAGTTCCCCGACCGAACCACACAGAAAAGAATCATTTTACAAGAATCAAACCAAAAACCCACTTACCTTTTGTCAGTCTCAACTCCTTACTCTTCCTTTCTCCTTCTTCTCTTATTCTTCTTTAACCTTGCCTCATATACTCCTTGCTTCACGTTTTTGCCTAGCTTCTTATTTGGCTTGAAATGAGAGCTATCCACTTTACGAAGTAGTTTTAGTCTTATACCCATTTGACTTTAAAGTTTCACTAATATGATTTAAACCATTAACTCTTTGTTGCATATCATTCCCAATCTTATACATTTACCTTAAACTTTCTCATTAATGACCCAGTCTCAGTGAAAATAAATTGCAATTCTGGCATTTCTAGTAGTGCGCTGAATTACATGGTTTTATTTTCGAAAAATAATATTTAGTATTGTAGTATGATGCCTCGTTTTCAGTGGAGCAGGGTGGAGCGCGTTGGGTGGTGGGTTCAGACCCAGGCTGGCGAGGTCGAGGCGAAGGATCTTGGATGATACGGGATGGGGTAGGATGCTACTTGGAAATCTTTGGTATATAAGGTTCGGGTTGGTAACTCAAGAAAAACCCCGGAAGGAAGGAAGTAGGCGGGGGGCCGGGTGGCGGCTAGATGCTAAGTCGGTCTGTATGAGAAAAGAAAGAATCTTTTGATTGCTTAGTCTTAGGCGTACCTTTTAGTGTTGGAGCGGCACTTGTGTTTGTAATGGGTCTTCATCGATTTGAATGATGATTAGGGTTCTTCCCTTTGGAGGATCGGTTTCTCCGTGGTCATCCATAGATTTAGCGATGGATTAGTCAATGGAGTTTATTTGGAGTAATCCTCCTTCCTTATTGGGAGATATTCAACTAACGGTTTTTGATGCTTTTCCTTTCTTTTATAATAGGACTTGATAGGACGTCTCTTAAGGAATATTATCGTCAGATTATTTGTAGAGATATAGTTGTGGCCTTGTATGGGCTCTCACTGTTCTTCGATTCGAGTATTACGAATTTGCGGGTGAGCTTTGGTTTGAGGTGTTATGGGATATGGACATGCACTGACACACGCTCTTTTGAAATTTGTGAGTGAAATCACTTGGCGTTTACATATCATGTCGGTTATGCACTGACCGCTTGTATGCGGATTGCGTGGGCGGGCATGGTGAGTCTGCGGCCAGTTTGTTATTTCCGTGTCTACCTTTCGGATGTGGATTAAATCTTTTGTCCCGCCGTCGTATTATATTAATGATGGCTCTTGAGTTTAATTCTTGTTTTTCATATTCTCTTTGTTTTCCCTTGTTTCTTGTCGACCTTTCTAGTTGACTTCTTTAGCCTCATAAGTCCCCCTTTTTGTCTTTATATTTCTTGGCGTTCTTGTATTTCGTTCTGGATTTTGCTCTATACATTCGAGTGTTGGGTCATTTGGTGTCTTTTAATTCAGGCAGCGGCATCCCGAAGATCTGTCGTGTTTCTTCGATTAGTCTGACGAGGCCACAGGGTTGATGTCTGGATTTCGTTTTGGTTCGTCATGGGTCGAGCGTTCTTCCTCTTTAACGTCTTATCATTGATAGTTCCTCTTGTTAATCTGGTCCAGGCGAAATTTGAAGCGTTCCCGCTTGTTTGACAGTTGTTGGGCCTCGACACGCTCGGGCGCCTCCACTTCCGCCCCAGAGTAAGGAAAAAGGAAGATAAGCTTGATCAAATATCCTAGGGGTTCGGACTATCTCGGGACCTTGGATTCGACGATGCGAAGGTGGAGCCCGATGGTGTTGGCCCTTTATATGAGTCTGCACGTTGAGCGATCACAGGCCTCTTCACGGTGTTCGTATATATGGTCTCTGATTTTTGACTAGTTACGTTACCTCGGGTGCGGGAATGGTATGTTTTTGAGTCGCCTTTGATACTTGACCTCAGTTTTCCATTGCACCCTTTCATCGAAGCGGGGTTCTTGACATTTTCATGTCGCCTTCGGTAGCCCCCGATGGTTGGGGCATTTTGATGGGTTTCTTGTCTTTTTAGAGACGGGGGCTTGGCGTCCTAATGTGGCACCTCCTGCGTCTTTTTAATCAGACCCATTTCTGGCCAGATGGGTTTATTATTTCCACCCCAGGCGTCCTGGGCCTTTGGTGATCTCGGACCTTTCTCATAGGGCATTGGAAAGTTCGATATTTAACTGTTAGTGGGCTGGCGGGAGTCTGATTGCTCAGGCAGGGGAAAGGCAGCGCAGGCGTGCGGAACGTGGGGTCGCGCGATGTAACCATTAGTAAATATCTTACTTTTGGTTTAATTCATCTAAAGTCCACGATTGGATACCCACGACCTTAAGTTCCTTATATTTTTAGATGCTCGTACTTGGGCTTAGTAGAAGACATCTTATTTGTTGCTCTTGCTCACGTGAATGCTCTTTCTTGCTGGATTTCCTCTGCTTGTTCTTATTAGGTCGGATGTCCCGGCTCATCCGTCTGAGTCCGCCAAATCTTAAGGTACTGGGCCTTCTGCTCTACTGAGTGTTTTCTCTTTGTTTTATTGTGTTTGCTCTACCCAGGAGGTGCAATGTCTGGGAGGATATCGAAAACCTCGGAGTGCGAAGAGGAGGAAAACAGTTCCCTCTAAGAGGATCGACCCGGTCCGCCCAATGAAGTTCGGAGATTAGAGCCTTGAGTCCTGGTCAGAGAGCTGTTTGGTTATCATCCCGTTGGTCGAGGTTCCCACGTTCTCGTTCTTCCCTGCCAGGGCCCGTCGCGGAGTGGAATCCCTCGGCGGTCGCGACCGGTGGATTAGGCGGCTTTACTACTTAACCATATGGAATGCTCTACTGGGACCAGGTCGAGCCATCTCTGGGAAGGGTGTGAGTCGGGGAGGGAAGAAAACAAATCAAGGTTGATGAAATCAAAGGATTCTTTCTTTGTCTAATGCTGAACTTTCGGTGGTGCCATTTCATCCGTCACCGAAGATTACGATATTGAAATTGAAAAGGGTTCTTGGTTGATAAGGCCTTGGCCTTGTCTTTTCGAGACTTGCTTGATGTTATAATTGTGCTAACTTTCCTGCTGGCTCTGTGCTGAGTTCTAATTACGTGTTTGTCTTGCGTGCCACTCGTTGAAGGAGCTTGTGCCAATGAATGAAGCATGTAAGGATCGCAAAATTTATAAAGTAGTGACTACTTGACTTTCGGCGGGACGGCTGCGGGCGGGGTGCGACATGCGGAGGAAGTAGAAGGGCTTACGTCGGATCGACACACCTCTCGTCGGCTCGTGATCGGCAGAAATAGGAAGCGGAGTCGGAGCAACTGGCGGTGCGAGGAGAGCTTCGAAAAGTTCGAGATGAGCTTCAGGCTCTACATGATGATTTAGTTTGAGACCGGAAATCACGCGATCTACAGAATGAGCCGATTGGTTAGGGAACTCGTCGTTTCGGGGCCAGCGGGATCGTCGAGTGGAGTTGCGCGCGATCCGCCGGCGGTTTGGACGGAATGGGCTAACGAGATTGCTCGTCGCGAAAGTTTTGGAGAACGCGTGTGCTTTGGGGCGCCGTGAGTCCTACGAAGGCGTGGGCTTGTCGGGACGGCTAGCGAGTGTCGTGGATTCGCCGCTTGAACTTCATGTGACGATTTGGTTGTTCGGAAGGGGCGAGGTCATCGAGCAATTGCGGGACCGGGCTGGTGCTCTGCCAATGGGATACAGGTGGCTTAGCGGCCAGCGGCTTCGTGTACGATCTGGATTTTGACTTTGACCTCGGCGTGGGAGGCGGAGGAATCTTTGGTACAAATGAATCCCAGGCCTAGTACTCATGTTGAGGCCCCTTCGTTCTTCTTCGTCGATACTTGAGATCCGGCTCGTCTCCCGCTAATTTTATTCTGTTTTTCTTACCTTTTGTCAGTCCACAGGGCCTGCACACAATGTTGACCCTCTTTTAATGGATACTTGCTCCCTGTGAATTTTAATTTTATTTATTTATCTATCTTTGCTCTTCTTTCTGAATTGCGTCGTATGAATCGAGGATCAGGGAAATTTAGTCCGCCTCGTCTCTAGCTTTATGCTTAGTTATGTTCCGGCCGCGTGGTGCGGGCGGAACTTTGTTAGTTTAGATCTGTGGCCCTCGTCGTTGGCTTGCGGGTATTGACAGATCCTTTCGTTCACGTGCCACATTGGGTGTATCAGAAATTTGGGGTTTGCCGGTGTGTGGTTGATTAAAGCATTATACGCATCGGGAGAGAGTGTCTCGAGCTCGGTCGATAAGAGATAGTGGGGAGGAGCCTGATCTGCCCGTGTTGAAGGAGAGCTCGTCAATAAGACTTGTAGGGCCATTGTTGGAAGTACGGTGAAGGGCTCGTCACGATAAATAGAGGAGCTACGTCTTGCTGTGTTGAAGGAGAGCTACGTCGAGACTTGTAGGGAGGAGCAGATGTTTGAGTACAGTGAAGACTTACGTCTGATAAATGAGAGGGAGCTCGATGCACTGTGTGTTCTGAGAGAGCTAGCGTGAAGATTTTAGGGAGGAGCCCGTCTGTTTGAAGTACAGTGAAGGGCTCGTCCTGATGAATAGTAGGAGCTCGTCGGCCTATGTTGAAGGGAGAGCTCGATCGATGAGACTTGTAGAGAGGGCGATGCGTTTGAGATGCCGGTGAAGACGTCTTTGATAAATAGAGGGAGCTCGTCTGGCTGTGTTGAAGGGAGAGCTGCGTGATGGATTTACAGGGAGGCGATGCTGTTTGAAGTCTGCAGGTGAAGGGCTCGTCCTTAAGAGGAATGGTAGGGCTCGTCGGCACATGTTGGAAAGGCTCGTCAGTAGGACTTGTAGAGAGGGCAGGTACGATTTGAAGTACAGTGAAGGGCTCGTCCTGAAGGATGGTAGGAGCTCGTCGGCCTGTGTTGAAGGGAGAGCTCGTCAATGAGACTTGTAGGGAGGAGCCCGTCTGTTTGAAGTACAGTGAAGGGCTCGTCCTGAAAAGATGGTAGGAGCTCGTCGGCCTATGTTGAAGGGAGAGCTCGTCAATGAGACTTGTAGGGAGGAGCCCGTCTGTTTGAAGTACAGTGAAGGGCTCGTCCTGATAAATAGAGGGAGCTCGTCTGCCTGTGTTGAAGGGAGAGCTCGGTAATGAGATTTGTAGGGAGGAGCCCCGTGTTTGAAATACGGAGTGAAGGGCTCGATCTTGATGGAATAGTAGGAGCTTTCGTGCACTTTGTGTTGAAGGAGGCTCGTCAATGGGAACAGTAGGGAGGAGCCCGTACGTTTTGAAATACGGTGAAAGGGCTCGTCTGATAAATAGAGGAGCTCGTGCGCTGTGTTGAAGGAGAGCTCGGCTGATGAGATTTTTAGGGAGGGCGGAGTGCGATTTGAAGTGCGAGTGGGGCTCGTCACGAAGATGGTAGAACTCGTCGGCTATTGAAGGAGAGCTCGTCAGTGAGACTTGTAGAGAGGGCATTGTTTGAAATCTGAGTGAAGGGCTCGTCTGAAGGATGAGTAGGAACGTCTGCTGTCGTTGAACGGAGGCTTCGTCGATGAGACTTGTAAGAGAGGGAGCAGTCACATTTGGAATTCGGTGAAAGGGCTCGTCTGAAGGATGGTAGGAGCTTCGTCTTTGTGTTGAAGGGAGAGCTCATGATAGAACTTGTAGGAGGGAGCCCACGTCTGTTTGAAGTCTGAGTGAAGGGCTCGTCACGATAAATAGAGGAGCTCGTGCGCATGTGTTGAAGGGAAGGCTCGTGATGAGATTTTTAGGGAGGAGCAGAGTGCATTTAGAGAGATCACAGTGAAGGGCTCGTCTTGAAAAGATAGGTAGGAGCTGATCGGCTATGTTGAAGGAGAGCTCGTCGATGAGACTTGTAGGGAGGGCAGTCTGTTTTGAAGTCTGAGTGAAGGGCTCGTCAGATAAATAGAGGAGCTTGTGCGCACGTGTTGAAAGAGAGCTTCGGTAATGAGATTTGTAGGGAGGAGCCGTGTTTGAAGCCTGATGAAGGGCTCGTCTGATGAATAGTAGGAGCTCGTGCACTTTGTGTGTGAAGGAGAGCTCGTCGTGAACTTAGTAGGGAGGAGCCCGTCTGTTTGAAGTACAGTGAAGGGCTCGTCCTGATAAATAGAGGGAGCTCGTCTGCCTATGTTGAAGGGAGAGCTCGGCAATGAGATTTTTAAAGGCGATCACATTTGAAGAGTACGAGTGAAGGGCTACGTCTGAAAGATGGTAGGAGCTCGTCGACTATGTTGAAGGGATGGCTACGTCAATGAGACTTGTAGAGAGGATCATCACATTTGAGAATACGGGTGAACTCGTCTGAAGGATGGTAGGAGCTCGTCTGCCTGTGTTGAAGGGAGAGCTCGTCAATGGGAGACTTAGAGAGGGCGAGTCTGTTTGAAGTCACGGTGGAAGGTAGATCTGGAGATGGTAGGAGCTCGTGCATGCGTGTTGAAGGGAGGCTCGCCCAGTGGGACTTGTAGGGAGGGCCGTGTTTGAAATACGAGTGAAGGGCTCGTCACGATAAATAGAGGAGCTCGTGCTGTATTGAAGGGAGAGCTTCGGCAATGAGATTGCAGGGAGGGCAGATGCGTTTGAAGTGCGGTGAAGAGGGCTCGTCTGAAGATGGTAGGGCTCGTCGGCTTTTATGTTGAAGGAGAGCTCGTCGATGGACTGTGGGAGGAATGTGATTTGGAAATGCAGTGGAAGGGCTCGTCACGATAAATAGAGAACTCGTGCACTTTTGTGTTGGAAGGGAGAGTCGGTAATGGATTTGTAGGGAGGGCCGGAGTGCATTTGAAGTCTGATGAAGGGCTCGTCTGATGGAGTAGTAAACTCGTCTGTGTTGAAGGAGAGCTCGTCAATGAGACTTATGGGGAGGAACGTCTGTTTGAAGGAAATACGGTGAAGGGCTCGTCTTGATAAATAGAGGAGCTCGTGCACTTTGTGTTGAAGGAGAGCTCGGCTGATGAGATTTGTAGGGAGGGCCGTGCGTTTGAAGTACGGTGAGGGCTCGTCTGGGTGAGATGGTAGAACTCGATGCGCTGTGTTGAGAGGGAGGCTCGTCAATGAGACTTGTAGGGAGGAGCCGTGCATTTGAAATCTGATGAAGGGCTCGCCACTGATAAATAGAGGGGCTCGTGCGCACGTGTTGGAAGGCTCGTCGATGGACGTAGGGAGGGCAGATGCGCGGAAATGCGGAGTGAAGAACCGTGCGATGAATAGTAGAGCTTCGTTTGCACGTGTTGGAAGGAGGCTCGTCAATGAGAACTTGTAGGGAGGAGCCCATGCGCGGAAGTGCGGTGGGGCTCGTCTGAAAAGATGGTAGGAGCTCGTCGGCCTATGTTGAAGGGAGAGCTCGTCAATGAGATTTGTAGGGAGGAGCAGATGCGATTTGAAATCTGATGAAGGCTCATGCGATAAATAGAGGGAGCTCGTCTGCCTGTGTTGAAGGGAGAGCTCGGCAATGAGATTTGTAGGGAGGAGCCCGTCTGTTTGAAGTGCAGTGAAGGGCTCGTCCTGAAAAGATGGTAGGAGCTCGTCGGCCTATGTTGAAGGGAGAGCTCGTCAATGAGATTTGTAGGGAGGAGCCCGTCTGTTTGAATTACAGTGAAGGGCTCGTCCTGATGAATAGTAGGAGCTCGTATGCCTGTGTTGAAGGGACAGCTTGTCAATGAGACTTGTAGGGAGGCAGGTGCGCGAGTGCCGGTGAAGGGCTCGTCACGTGAATGAAGTAGGGCTAGATGCACTTTGTGTTGAAGGGAGGCTCGTCAGTAAAACTGTAGGGAGCCGGAGTCATCTTGAAGTGCAGTGAAGGGCTCGTCCTGAAAAGATGGTAGGAGCTCGTCGGCCTATGTTGAAGGAGAGCTGCGTATTAAGATTTGTAGGGGCAGATACGTTTGAAGTCTGATGAAGGGCTCGTCACGATGAATAGTAAGGCTCGTCACGCACTTTGTGTTGAAGGGAGAGCTTCGTCAGTGAGACTGTAGGGAGGGCCCCGTCTGCTTGAAATACAGTGAAGAGGCACGTCACGATGAATGCAGTAGGAGCTAAATGCACTTTGTGTTGAAGGAGAGCTTCGTCGATGAGACTTGTAGGGAGGAGCCGTGCGGAAATGTGGAGTGAAGGGCCGTCGATGAATGTAGGAGCCACGTCACTTTGTGTTGAAGGGAGAGCTCGTCAGAGTGAGCAATTGGGTTTATGGCGTTGTGGACAGGCAGCACAGTGTGAAGGACCGTTTCGTGTGAGGATCCATCTTGTGGGGAAGGCTGGCTTCCTTAGAAGGCGCTTTATGGGGGAGGCCAGTTTCGGTGTATCAACCGGTTGTGAAAGGTGTGAGCAGCTTTTTAATCTTGATTGATGAGAATTGGAGCAGTTGTGTATGCCTTCGGTGCTTTCTCTATAAATAGGAGTTACATTGCCTCTGTGCCTTACGGCTCTTTGAAGATTCTGCTTTCCATGCGGGCGGATGAGTTTGTAGAATGGATGCTTGTTCGGTTGCCTTCGTTGGGGTTCCTTTGACGCCCTTTGGACGCTGTTTTCTGAATTTTCCGTGGGAGTTGTGTTTTTCCACTAGTTTAAAACATGCAGGGTCGTATTTATTCACTGCTCTTGGCTAAGGAATGCGTCCTAGGAGTGGGGGGATGGTGCATCCCTTGCACCTCACTCCTCATTCTCTTTTCTTCCTTCCTCTCTCTCTGCTATACCTCTCCTCTTTTCTTTTCTTTTCTTCTTTCTATCTCCACAGCTTTCTCATCTGCTTCTTCTTCTTTCTCTCTCCTCTGTCCCCATCTTTTTCTCCTCTTCTCCTCCTTCTTGTCTTTTTTTCATTATGTCTTTCTCCTTTGTCTCCCTTCCCCTTTTTGTTTTTTTTTTTTTTGTTTTTTTTTTTTGAAATTATTGCTTGCGAGTGCATGGAGGGAGCTACTTATGCTTGTATGCTTTTTATGATGTAATCGGGGACACGTTGATTGTATCGACCATGACTTGGAATAAAAGATGTACTTTTATTTCTATGAAATTCCATTGTATATATATATATATATATATATATATATATATATATATATATATATATATATATCTCTATATTTTTACATGCCGGCTGTTTGAGACATCGAATAGACAACCGGTCTTTCGCCACTTGTCACCCGGAATCGTAGGCCTTATTGCGAGCGTGCCCTCTTGATAAAAAGCGCTTAAGATGTTACTTGCATTCCATGTCTTTGTAAAATTTTCCTTCCTCACGTTTGGAGCTCATAATTGCGGTCGGCGACCAGAGATATAATATAAGGGCCCTCGATTGGAATAGCTTCCCGTATCTTTGGATTTTCCTTGCGAAGCGATAGTTTTTTCAAGACGGAATCTCAGTAGCGTAACCTGGGCGACTCTTGTTGTAGTGCCTAGTGGTCTTCCTTTGGTATTCCTCTGTACGTTGTTGAACCTGCTCACGCTTTTCGTCCAGGAGCTCTAAGTTCAGACGCAGGGCCTCATCGTTTTGTTCCTCATTGCTTCGGTCAGGAGACTTTACTCGATTTCAACGAGCTGCGCTACGTACGCGAAAGCGGGAGCAAATGGAGTTTCGGGTTGGCGACTACGTAATCGTCCTAGGCCCATAGTACTTCGGGGAGGAATTCGATGACTCCTTCGGATCTTCCGACGGTTTCAAGGCGGCCTTGAGGTTCGATGGTGACCGGCTTGTCCATTTGATTGGGGTGGCGGCGACGAATAGTAATTTTGATCCATTCGGCACAAAGTCCTTGAATTTCTGCGTTATCAAATTGTTCTAGTTATGTCTGAGACCAAGGCTCTCGGGACGCAAATCTGCGTATGATGGATTCGCCGTCTGAGTTCGTATCTTACGCTGCGTGATTGTGGCTAAGGGCTCGGCCTCGCCCGCTTGGTGAAATAATCTCTTGCAAGCGATTATAAATTTGCATTGGCCTTTGCGATGGGCAAGAACCCGATATGTCCGGCCCCCTTCTTTGGAAGGGCGGTGGTGATTGATATCGAGGCTCTGGCGGGAGGCGTGATATTTTAAGCGTGTTCTGGCGGTCTGCATGCGACCCGGTGGTAGCATCTTTGAGGCATTGTGAGCTGATAGTATCCACCGCACCAGAAAACTTTCTGGCCAATGTTCGAGCTCAGATATGGTTCCCGCATATGCAGCCGTGCAGCTTTCTCTTATGCGTGACCGGTGTCTTCTCACCGCGATGCATTTTAAGAAAGGTGTGAAGAATCCTCGTTTGTAGAGGCTTCCCTTGTGATTGGTAAACCTGGAGGATCTCACTCTTATCTTAATTAAACTGGCTGATTGATACGGTAAGGTTAAAGTCGTTAATATAATCCCAAATAGGTCCATCGGTTTGGTACGGACCTGCCCCGGGCGGCTACTATCTTGTAAGTCGATCAGGGGCTCTGCGAGGTATTCGGCCAGGCGTTGATTCACGATGTCTTCTGTGGGGCGGGTGACCGGTTTACCCAGCCGGCCTCGGCGCAGAGAATTCTCAGTTCACGGGACGTGCCAGTCTGGCCCGATACAAACTTTTAATATATCACGGACTTTGCGGAGAAATATAGAATCATCTTCTCACCTTTGGCCTCGTATGTGTCTTGATCGTCGACCACCGGTTGGGAGTCGCCCATGAACCTCGGCGATCGACCTCCCAATGAATGGCGAGATTGAGGCACGCTGTGACCTCGTGTCGGCCTCGTTGTTGGGCGTGGAACCTGAGCACGGTCATCTCAGTAATACATCTTATACGGTGAGGTCGGAGGTTAAG
This sequence comes from Tetrastigma voinierianum, assembly GCA_016808115.1. Lineage (NCBI taxonomy): Eukaryota > Viridiplantae > Streptophyta > Magnoliopsida > Vitales > Vitaceae > Tetrastigma > Tetrastigma voinierianum. The sequence goes on from JAEQBH010001681.1 coordinate 782,552, forward strand.
CTGTTTAAGCTTCCTTAAGCGTTAGGGCTCCATCGAGAGAGCTTCCATATGAAGTCGTCCCTTGATTGAATTAGGCTCGACGGGCTCTGGGGCGAATTCCATGGCAAGCGAAATCGGCTAGGATGCGTCCTTTTATGGGTTGTTTTGGCTTGTGCTGGGATGTCGGTCGCTCGGCTCTATGGCGTTTCATCGACCTCGAGACCTCGGTTTATGTAACTTACGCTTCATGGGGTATTCGATTCGGGACTTCTATGGTGTGAGCTTTGGAAATAAGGGCCAGTTTAGGAGTTGCGGTCACAGGCTAGTATTAATTTTCCATTTGGATACACTCTCCTCGGCTCCCCTCGGGGCTCATTGCAGTAGTAGGCGGTCTTTGTACCCCCGCTCTTTAATCTCTGACGAACCTTAGCCCCGGATGAAAAAATGCGATCTTGCCCAGATACAGTGTGAGGAGTTCTCCTTCTATCGGGCTCACTAGAATGGGTGGCGAGCTCAAGTACGTTTTCAAGGTTCGGCCTTCTTCACATTTCTCATCCCATTGAAAACTTTCTTGAAACTTGGAGAAAGGTTGGCATTTAATCACTTGCCTGGACACGAATGCGACGAAGTGATCCTCCTGGTAATCGTTGTACTTCCTTTATCCCCAGATGAGTGATGGCATGTCCGTAGTAACTTTACTATTTTATACGGATTTGCTTCAATTCCCTTGTGGTTAGTATGAACGAAATTTTCCCGGCCCGACACCTTGAGAAGAAAGTACCATTTTAACGGGATTGACTTCATGTTATAGTCCTCGGGATCTGGAACGTCTCGGAGGGTGAAGCTGATGTGGATATCGGTGCGCGGACTTTACCGACATGTCGTCTATGTATACCTCCATCGTTTTCTATCTGTTTACAGAAACATCCGGTTCCACTTAACCTTTGGTAGGTGGCCCTACTGGCCGGATGGCATTGCAGAATGCCGATGGGTCCACGTGCGTGTGAATGACGTCTTCTCCTGGTCACTGGGGTCCATGCTTATCTGGTTATAACCGGAGAAGGCGTCCATGAAGCTAAGAAGCTCATGGCCTGCTGTGGCATCTACGATCAGGTCGATCCTGGGTAGGGGGAAGCTGTCCTTTGGGCAGGCTTTGTTTATATCGGTGAAATCAATCTGGTAGCCATTTGCCATTTGCTTTGTGGCAGGCACAACATTGGCCAGCCTCTAGGTATTCTACCTCCTGATTGCCCACAGGAGGGCTTAGCGACTTCTTCGTTGATGGCCTTTTGTCTCTCACACGGTCTTGAAACTTACGCAGCTACATGCTTAGTGAGATGGGTTGGTATTTAGCTTGTAATTGATTCGGGGTCGTGCCACTCATGTCCAGCTGCTTCCTGCGAAGATGTCCTGGTGCAGTGTAGGAGCGTGTGAGGGCCTTTGAGGCCCATACGCTAATTTGGAGGCCGATATAGGCAAGATGCTCGGTCGTCGTCAATGTTCGCGGCTCAGGCTCCTCGAACGGGGCCAGGAGTGACCGCCGTCACGCATATCAAACCACCCATGCTCCTACATTGTCGATCGTTTTTGTTTCATAGGGCGGTGCATAGCATTCTCGTGCCACTCGGCGATCACGAGCAGATCCGGCCTTAGTTCTTGTCGGAATTTGATTACGGGTGATATGCGAGGATGAAACTTATCGCGTTGAAGAGGGCTGCCCGGCGACATGTTATAAGGGCGGCAGGCGTCCACTGAGAAACCTTCTTTGTCGTCGTTGCACAGTAGGGGCTCCCCGAGTTAGCACGAGTTGGATCGATCCCAGCGGTAGCACCTTTTCTCCCGAGAACCCATCGGAGATGAGTCTTGACAGTTGGCTTTTCTCTTCGATTCCCCATTTGTCGAGAAGGCCGATGCAAAAATGATGTGTTTGAGCTCGGGTTGTCTACTAGGACTAGATGGACCGTTGTATTTGCCACAGTGCGCGGATTACCGGTGGAGTCGTCATGAAGGTCTTGACACCCTTCAATCTGAATGGAAGAATGTGATAGTAAGTGTCGACTCGCGGCATTTTAGATCTTGTTGTACCTCCCCATGTCTGTCGATCTTATCGCTGCGCCAAGTGAGCCAGAGGCCGAACTAGATTCTCACTCCTCAGCCAAATCCTCCACGAAATCACGTGGATTTCCCAGGGGTTCTTGATGCGAAGTCGTCGTCGGCGAGGTGGTGGCGCGGGCCCGGGCTGGTCCCAGTTCGGTGCGGCCTTGGCTTGGTTCCAGAAGATATAAACGCCGTGAATGTCGCGCTGTATCAGATGCTCTATCTCTTTTCTCAAGCGTATACGGAGTTGTCGGGTGCGATGTCATAGTCACATGGAACTCGCGGTGCGGTGTTATCTCGGGTAGCGGGTTTGACTTCATACTGCGTGGCCATCTTAGGGCTGCTAGATTCAGGTACTTAGGCGTAGAACTTGCGACACTGAGGCTGTTAAGGGAGTGAAGTGCTGAGGCGAATAGCGTCGTCGTCTTTCGGGCTGCGACGGGCCCAGGCGATCCCTAAGATTCCCTCGTCTTTTAGGGGATCGCTCCTGCTCTGCCCCCGGAGATTTCCTCTGGTCGCCTTGCCTCTTGGGGCTCCGTCCCCGTCGCTTCTCTGTTGTTTTTTTGTCCTTGCTAGCGGAAGAACTTTCCTTCTTTGACAGGAGGGCCTCCTCTCCGTTTATGTATTTTTCGGCTTTGGCAAGAACCTCGGCCATGTTAGCTTGAGGGTTCTTTGAGATAGAGAACATCAGGTCTTTGGACGTACTCCCATTGTATGGCGTGCCAGTGGCTTTAAATTAATCTGTCTATCTTGAGAATTTCGGCGTTAAACCGTTATGCGTATGACTTCAAATTTTCATGTTCCTGTTTGATGGTTAACGATTAATTGCTTCGGCTTCTGCCCATGTCCCCAGCCCCAGATGGGGAAGTGGGAGGCGAGCGATTGATAATTCTCACGAATGACGAAATCGTTGAAGAGGGTTATTAGACGGGCCATGGCCAGGGCCCTTTAAGGTGGTGGCCGAGCATGCATCGGACGAGGTGGATACCCATGTCTGACTCCATTTGATTCTTATAGGTATTGAGATGGTCCTGCACTGGATCCTTGGCCCGCCATCCAGGCAGCCACACTTGAGGCATCCTGAATTTGGCCGGGAGCGGGTAGTTTAGCACCTCAGGGGTGAAAGGTGATTCTGTTTGTTGCACCAGGGTATCCATAGTGTCTAGGGTGCGCCCTTTAACTACCTCCCTCACATGGCTGAGCTCTTGTTGGAGGTCCCTGAACCTTTGCTCCCATGTCTGCTCTTTTGCAATCGGTGAGGGATGTTGCGGTTCTACGTTCTCATGGCGTCCCTGCAGTATGCTTGCTCGATTCTCTTCCCCTACGAGGGGGATTGTTGTGGCCGTGCCCCGAAGCCCGACTAGATTCGCCTCACCTTGGTATTTAGGTCTCATAGCGAGTGTTGCCTCGTGTGGAGGAACATTGTGACCTTCTGAGTCATCGCTCTTCTCGGGGTGTTGTATTTGTGCAGTGAGTTGTTATCTCCTCTGTCAGCGGTTGACGGCGATCCTTCCACTTCGTTTGTGTTGCTTTGGATCCTTAGCGGCCTGGTGGCTGGTATGCATCTCTGGTGGAGTGGCATCCTTGTAGGATTAGCGGTGCTCCTGCTCGTGTTCCTAGTTGATACCATGATGGCGAATCGGAGTTATATGTATGTAAGAACCGGTCGTTCCAGAGGCAGCGCGACGGATGATGCCTCGTTTTCAAGCTGGGCGGCGGAGCGCGTTGGGTCGTTAGGTTGGACCAAGGCTGAGGGTCGGCGAAGGTCTTAGGACCCGTGCGGGATGGGGTAGGATTCTTGCAATCTTTGGTATATGGGTTAGGTGCGGGGCGCTTTCTGAAAAACCTTCGAGAAGGAAGAAGGGGCGGCGGGGCCGCTAAAGTGGCCGCTCCGATGCCTAAGTCAAATTCTGTATGAGAGAAAAGAAAGAATCTTTTGATTGCTTAGTCTTGGCGTACCTTTTAGTGTTAGACATTTGGCCCGTATTTGTAATGAGTGCTTGTCAAATTTGGACTGATGATTAGGGGTTCTTACTTTGGAGGATCGGTTTATCACGTAATTAAATTATAGATTTAGCAATGGATTAGTCCAATGGAGTTTATTTGGAGTAATCCTCCTTCCCTTATTGGAGATATTCAACTACTTGGTTTTTGATGCTTTTCTTTCTTTTATAATAGGACTTGATAGGACGTCTGCTTAAGAATACATCGTCAGATTATTTGTAGAGATATAGTTTGGTAGCCTTGTATGAGCTCTCCCCGTTGCTGATTAAAGTAATTACGGGCTGAGAGTGAGAGCTTTGGATTTGAAGTACATTATGGAAGGATATGGACATGGCACGACCCACACCGCTCTTTTGGGCTGGTGAGTGAAATGCTTGACCAATTTCTATATCCTTATCAGTAATAATTCAGGGTGTTACAATAATATTTTCGAGTTGTTCTTTCTTTAGCCATGACATGGCCCATTCTGCTATATTCATTTCCTCACTGGGAGCAAATCTTTTAATAGCCGGTCTAGCACAGAGCACTTCCAGAAGAACCACTCCAAAAGAGTATACATCTGATTTATCAGTCAATTGCAAGCATCTGAAATATTCTGGATCGAGGTAACCAAAACTGCCTTTTACATTTGTACTGATATGAGATTTATCCATAGTCCCTGATTTTGAAAGGCCAAAATCAGAAACCTTGGCAACATAATTCTCATCAAGCAAAATGTTTGTTGATTTAACATCTCGGTGAATGATTCCCCTATCAGTACCGGTGTGAAGGTAATCAAGACTGCAGGCAGAACCGATGCAAATCTCAAGCCTTTTCTCCCAAGACAGTTGTGCTCGGGGAGTTGATATAGTGCAGTCCTCATTCAAGCTGTAAAGATGGTCTCTTAGATTCCCGTTTTCCATGAATTCATAAACTAGTATCATCTCACGCCTCTCATCAAAGGGTAGTTTTAACCCGAAATTTAAACTAGAAACAGAGGAGGTGTAGGCAGTTCGTTCATTCGTCTCACGAAAAGATGTTCCTCCATAAAGAAGCACAGACCTCTCCCGGGTCTCAACAGAGTTTTCTTTCCTGCATTTGATGAACACTCCATCAGAATAAGGGCAAAAGCCACTCCAACAACAGAACCAGCTACTACAAACGTGAAATTCTTCTTTGGAATGCTTGTTAGAGTCTTATCTGGCTTGGTGGGTGCAGACCCAAGAGTCTTATTCAGTTTCCTTACTTTTGTGTTTATGCACCATATCGCTCTATCATCTCCATGATCTCAAGTCCATTCAGAAAAGCAGCTTGGTTCAGTGATTCTCTATGAGGGCCTACACTTATATTCACATAACCGGAATCATCGGAATCAACCACATAATCAAGGTAAAAGGGAGTTGCCCAATGGTTATATATGCCCACGTAATCAGTGAACTGATTATAGATAGATAAATTCAACTCAATGCGATCAACATGTTGGCTAATTATGTCACAGAAATGCACCCTCACGAAGTAGGTAGAATTTTTTATTCACATTGAAACCCCATATCATATTGAAAATAGATGACCTGCTATAATTATGCTCAATTATTTGGCAGTCATGTAGACATTATCCGGGGCCCAATATTCAGTCGCTTGTTCATGATTAAGCGTACTGTGTAACTCGATGTTTTTCGCAGAATTTGGGAGAAGCAGATACTCATCATCTGGTGTCCAAGTTCTCCATAGTACATCATTACTTGGTGTAATTGTGAAGCCTCCAACGTTAATCCTATGGATTGTATGAAAAGCCCGAGATAACAAACCATTGTAAGTGCCTTTAAGCCCTGCAGGAGAAACGCGATCAGCTCCATCTGAAATAAAATCATCCGGAGCAGGAAAGGCTTCTACGGCGTTTACAAAAGCGAAAAACGATTTTCGAGGGGTGAAGTGGATCATGAATTTCCCCACCTCTATGGGGATTGCGAATTCCTTAATTACAGGGGAGTTACTAGTGCTCTGGACGCTGAAATTAGACAGCAATGAGAACCCAGAAGCGGAAACATTGAAGAGAGCATGGTGAAGATTTATTGGAGTCGAGAAAGGGTAGAAGTGAAAGCGTACCAGATAGGTGCCTTTTTGGGCGATTTGGAACTCGTATCCAGATTGTTCGCTGAAAATTCTGGCTGTTAGATAGAGAAAAGGTGTTCCTGGTGCTGGGTTGCCATCTATGACAGCACCGCTAGCTCCTACTACGGTAAAGAAGGATTCGTCGGAGCCCATGTCTCCGGCGAAGTACTGACCGCTGATCGCAGTTTAGAGATTGAACCGCAGTTGATGAGATACGTCTCTGTAAGAGCGTAATCTGACGAGTAGATGAGGAGTAAGGCCAGAACAATTTTGTGGCCGTGAATCTTATCCGTTGACATCGTTGACCACGGAATCTCAGAGAACTCTTCTCAGTAGAAGCAGAGTCTTTCAACACCAAGCTGAAAATAAACGAGAGGCAAGGCAATCATGCAGATCAATTTTTATTTTGGATAAAAAGGAAAAATCAAATTAGTTCCACTTCCACCATGGAAAAAAAGAAGGAAGACTTTCACTTGGTGTGGGAATTGTATACATTTGGCAGTTCTATTATTTTCGGATTGAAAAGTTTGGGTTGGGCCGACAGGATTCCAACCAAGAGCCCATGAGTAAGTTTAGTTAACAAGATTGTGCTGCACGCTGTACCGAATCCCCCCTAATTTTGAGATCATCTGACGACAGCCTACTGCTTTGGATTTTCCAGCTATAATTAGTTTTGCTTCTCTTCTGAGAGTTCAGGTGTATATGTAGATTTCAACTATCCATGGATGTTCTTCTAGGAAAAAGAATATGAGTTGAGAAAGTTGTGAAGCATTATATTCATATTAAACCAAAATTTTATATGAGCTTTTAGGAGAGTTGATAGTTTAATACGGTATCCGGTCAGACAAAAGGTCATGAGTTTGAGAACTCTCAACGAGTGGATATGAGGGCTCATGTGAGGGAGGGTGTGAAGATATGATATTCATATGGCACAAAAATGCCTGAGTTACAGCTTTTAGGAGAATTATTAGTTTAAAGAAATCAATTAGGCCATAAATTTAGTATTACACGGAAGCTAAAGAAACAAAGCCACACAAGTTATAGCAGTCAATAAGATTATGCGGTGTCACTAATTCTCTAGCAGTTAGTTCTTAACCAAAATCACATTTTCTGGGGACTTCATCTTCCTCAGTTAGAAGAAAGCGTAGGATAAGGCAAGTATTCGAAAGAAGCATCAGTTGTATATACTGTCCACATATCATTCTCTCGGCATTACAGTATGTCGCAGATCATGTACATATTTCAAGTCACACAACTAGAACTCGCACCGGTTGAGATCATCTGGCACCAATAATCCTCAATTGGGAAAACACCTCACTAGCTGTTGTGTTTGAACCATCACCATTTACCCCGGCTATATCGTCTATCTCCATTGGAGGGAAGCTGGCTATATCATCTCTCTCCCTTGGAGGAAAGCTAAAAGAAGGCCAGGTCTGAACACCAAGAAGTGGCACCTCCGAAAAAGCATCTGTTGTGCTGTCCACATATCCTCCTTCCAGCATTGTAGCTTGTTGCAGCTCAAGTGCATATTTCAAGTCCCATAACACATCCCGCATTGTCGGCCTGTCAGCACCAGAGTCTTTCAAACACTTCTCCGCTGTTTCTCCAAACTTACGCAATGAATTGGGATTGATTTTACCCACAAGAAAAGGATCCACAATTTTTCCAAGCTCTCCTTTATTTTGCCATGACATCGCCATTCGGCCAAATTCGTTTCCTCAGCTAGAAACTGATTTTATAATAGATGGTCTAGCGCAAAGAACTTCAGAAGGTACTCAAAGAGTATCATCAAGTTTATCACCAATTAACTGCGCCATCTGAAATATTCAGGATCAAGGTAACCAACACTCCCTTTGACAGCCGTACTGATGTGAGTTTGATCAGTACTGCTGGATTTCGAAAGACCGAAATCAGAAACTTTAGCCACATAATTCTGATCAAGCAAGATGTTGGTTAACTTAACATCACGGTGAATGATTCCGGTATCACTATGAAGGTAATCAAGACCCCATGCTGAGCCAATGCAAATCTCAAGCCTTTGCTCCCAAGACAGTACTGACCGGGGTGCCTTGATATAGCGTAAATTTAAAATTCTACTCACGTGTTTCACTTGTATGATGGTTGCTCATATACATGCAATAATTAAGGCATAATTTACATTGTCTCCTGCTGCTATTCAAGCAATCGTGATGGAGAAATGGGGATATGAAATTTCATATAAAAAAGCCTTGGATGAGAAGCATAAGACATTTAGATACTTATTTGGTGATTTTTCCCAGTCATATACAGAGCTCCCATGTTTGTTCTTGGCCATAGAACAAGCAAATCTTGGATGTGTTGTTATTTGGAAAACCATCGACAATAGTGTATGACAATGAGACATTCAGTAGCGTGTTATGTGACAAAAATATACGTTAGCGAGTTTTTTGAGCGTGTTTAGGGTATATAAAAATAGTTAAAATTGTATTCGTTCGAAAAAATGACATTTATGAAAAAGGAATTAAAGCGGTAATTTTGTGACTTTGGAAAAGTGCGGAAATTTTTAGATCTGGGATGGCCAAGCGGACATCAGTTGGAATCATCTCGCGAAACCATTTGATGCCCGAATTTTGTCGGTTGAGGCGGTCGGAATTACCGCGAATTCGGTAGCAGGCGTCGAATTGAGCGCAGCAGGATTTTAGAAAAATCCACGAAATGTCAAATAATTAAAGATATACATTGAATAAAATAGGCTGAAAGCGGAGCAAAATAAATTGTTTCGGAGGCGAAATGGACTGATTAAGACAGAGGCATGTGGGCTATATAAATATATATATAGAAAATAAGGGAGGATGAGGGGTATGAAAGAGAGGAGAGTGAGAGAGAATGTTATTTTATTTTTGTTTTGCTGTACCAACCTGATATACGGAGTTGGTAGGCCCGGGTCGTCGGGCCAGGCGAGATTATCTCTGTGAAATTCTGTTGATGCGCTGTGAGGATTTTCTCGGGAGAATTCAAGTAAGGTTTGGAAAATCACGAAAGTTTCGGTCTTCGGTCTGACGTTCGACGGTCGAGGGGAGTGGTTTATTGAGACAAAGTTGATGCAGCATCATGGGATACGTGTGTGTATCAAATCTTTGAGTTTCGTCATTTACGAGGTAGAAAATTTCCTAAAAAAAAAAACTTTGAATAAAAAGTCATGTAATGACATAGGTTGTTTTCGGGGGCGTAGTAGGCCATGTGATTTAATCCCAAAATTGTGGGACTAAATATTGGAACTTTTGGGACTGGCTTTTATTGAAGAATACAAATTAGATAAAGAATCATAATATATATATGACTAGATAATACGATATGAATAAATGAATGGTGAATACGTAAATGAATAGTGATATGAATATATGAATACGTAATGAATAGATGCACAAATGATAGGAAACAGTTACATGTATGGAAGGTATAGAATTAGTATGATTTTGGTATTGATTGTAGGATGGTTTTATCGCAGTGTTTTGACATGTTTGTTACCATGTTCGTGGCAGGCATGTTTGTGGCCTCGATTGGGAGGATAATGTGGCCGGTGGATAAGTTATGGGATGGTTTGGGTCAAGGCGGGTGTGTACGGGTTGCCAAGAACCGGCGCGCCGGGCGTGGAAACCACGTTGCGTGGCTGGGTGCATCACCAGTGCCTGTATGGCGTAGGATTCACGTTACGATTAAGCGTGGCGCTGCGCGTCTTCGATCGCCCGGCCGGACGTAATGGCAGCCGTCGAGACTCCGTTTGGATGTTCTTGGACTCTATAGAAAGCCCTTTGAGTCTAGAATCCATCCATATATAATTTGATACAATCTTGAGCTTATAATAAGTCCGAAAATGACAAAAGACAGTGGCTGCTGCTGCTCTTTGAGTTCTTTTATAGTTGCTGATTTTCTTCCCGGCACCAATGTTGCATAACTCCTTCGTTAGGACTTCATTTTGGGTGTTCTTGGACTCTATGGAAGCTCATTTGAGTCCCTAGAATCTAACCATATGCTATTTAATGGCATTCGGTATCATATCTGAAAATTTGATTTGTTGTACCAAGTGTACCTCTATTGCTCGGTTAAAGTCAATTGGAAAGCGTGATAGAAAGAGATAGACAGCCAAATAACAATATATGTATATTTGATATGTAGAGGAGTATAGAGAAGAATAAAATGATAAAAATTTCGGAGAATACATATGGTGTATAGCGCCTGAACCCGATTATTGAATGACATGGCACCTCGGTTACGTGGGCAGGCAAGTATACGGTGCGGTGCCCGATTGTGCCGGTGCTCCTGTTAATGAGTGCTTGGCACTCTTGTCCTGATTGGCGTACTTGGTACTCCTGGTAGTGCTACAACACTCCACGTCTCCTGATTAGTGCTCACGACACTCTGTTGATACTTGATTACTCCTAACTTTGGTCTTCGACTTTCGATCTTGTATTGTACCTTGGTACTTATTTTATTAACGTCCTACTCACTTCTTGTAGTGATTTGGTGGTAATTGACAGGTTATATGATAAGACTATTTTGAATAAAGAATAGAGTAAAGATAAGATAATAACTTTTTGTACTCTTTTTTGTGTTTTTATGAGTCTTTTGTACAAGTAAAATCTACATTAGTACCTCCCCAGTGCCCGGTATCGATAATATAACATAAGTTACGTAGTACCTACGGATATACATGTCTGATTAATTTCTATAGTACTTACGAGTACCTCTGTATAAGCTCCGGATAAGGATAAACTCAGTAGTACCTACGGGTACCCTCGTATGAGAATAAGTTAGTAGTACCTATGGGTACCTTTAATTAAATATAAGTTTGATATAAGCATAAGTATGTGTCTTTTGGGACATTTGAACAAGTAGTACTTACCAGTACTTCCGTCTAAGAATAAGTTCCGCCCAATACCCGATTATCGTTAAAGTAATATCTCACCGTAGTACCCTCACGGGTACCTCGACAAAGTGTAACTCTGAATATGATTAAGATATAAACCAATAAATCTGTTTCTTTTGGATATGTTCTGAATCTGTATGAATCCGGTACATGTATGTGTTGTGATCTGTACCTGTTATGGACTAATGTCAGTGTGATGTATCTGCATAAGTCGTCGGCCTTGTGTGTATTATGACTCTGATCTGTTTTGACTTATAGTACCTACCGTGCTGATGCACATAGAGCTCTGCTCTATAAGAATTTGATAAGTATATGCATGATAAGGGACAAAGTCGTGTATAAGTATTCTTTATAGTATATGAATCTAATATAAGTACGAATATGTGCCCTTGGAGTTATACCAGTCGATGTAGTACCTACGGTACCTCCATTATAATGAATGCATGTAGTACCTAAGGGTACTTTTGTACCAGTCATTTCAATATAAGATCAAAATATAAGAATAGGATTACATAACCTTGTATAGATCGTAGATGAGAATAAACTCTGTAATACAAGTATTAGATGGTAAAAATACGGTTATACCATCAGTACAAGTATAAGGATTAGGTACCTACGGGTACTGGTAAAGATGCAAGCTCTGTAACTCTCAGGATGCGGATAGAGTATCAGTGGAGCTTGGTTCTAGTATATGTCCTTTGGGAGATCTGAATACTTATAGGTCCGAGACAAGTATCAGTATAAGTCCGAAGTATATGTCCTTTGGGAGATTTGAATAATTATAGGTCCGAGACAAGTATCAGTATAAGTCCAAAATATATGTCCTTTGGGAGATCTGAATAATTATAGGTCCAAGACAAGTATCAGTATAAGTCCGAGATATATGTCCTTTGGGAGATCTGAATAAGCATAAGTAATTGTATAAGTTCATTATGTGAATGCATGAAAATTTTGATATCTGTTATTGTTTATGCTTTAAATGTGTAAATGCATAAGACTTATGTTTCCCACTAAGCGTAAAGCTTAGCACGGGTTTTTAATCCGTGTAGGTATAGGAATGGCGATGCGAAAGCTTCCATGTGCAGTACCAGACGGCCTGCCCCAGTAGGGGTTCATCACGTATGTTAGTGCTTCCCCGGTTGTAAATCTAAAGAAATCTGGAGGTTTGTATATGTAAATGGGACTCGGTATATGTGTATAAATTTGATGGACACACTCTAGTGGTAGTTCTTTGTATATACCAAATGATATTTTGATTCATTATAAGTTCGACTCTGAGAAGCAATTAAAGAGTCCCGATGTCGGTCTCGCACCCCGAACTAGGTTCGGATCCGCTAATCGGGTCGGATCGGGAATCGGGGTGTGACACGTGTTCTGGTCATTCAAGCCATCTATTGAAGGGTTCGCAAGTTGTTGTCCGGTACTGAGTATTGATGGTACACATTTGTATGGGAAGTATAAACGGACATTGTTGATTGCTATGGGCTGTGACGGAAATAATTAGTTGTTCCCATTGGCATTTGCTATTACGGAGGCGAGAAAGAATATTTGATAGTTAGGGATGGTTCTTGGCATGTATCAGAAATAGAGTAACTCAGCAGATGGGGATTTGTGTTATATTTGTGAGACGTAAAGTATTATGGCGTATGGTGATCCTCATCTTGGTTGGGATGCATTATAATACTGTCACGAGTTTGCATGCGTCATCTTGCAAGCAATTTTATGACCCGCTTCAAAGATAAACTCTTGAAGAATTTGGTATGCAAAGTAGCTGTTGCGACAACACCACGGAAGATGAATAGGCATATGGCTATAATTGGAAGAATTAGTGCAGCTTTAACCCGATGGTTGGGCGATCCCTCTTGATTATGGGCCTTTCATATGATGGTCGAAGATATGAGATAATGACAACGATATATTTAGAGGTATTTAACGGTGTTCTTAAAAGGGGCTCGTAACACCACTCATTGCATTAGTTCAGTTGACATTTCCATATGCCGATTACTTTGTTGCGAAAGGAGCAATTGTTGATAGATTGGCATCCGATGACGTTCACTCCATATGTTGATGCTTCCAGTTAGGTCGTGTGGTTGAAATTTGGATCAATGGAAATTGTTCTTCGATCACATAGGCTGATTTCATGTAAAGTCAAGGGTGGTCGCATTTATCACCTCAGCAATTGATAAGAAATGCACATGTGGTAAGACAACGTGGATTTCCATGTAGCCATGTCTGACATGTTAGCATCGATGTGTTGATTTTAGGTTTATTTGTTCCGACTACTACACTCATATGATCCCTACTATGACACTTAGAAGAAAGCGACATCTCATATTCAATGAAGATGAGTGGCCTGCTATGATGGTCCGGTTATGGCTCACAGATTGATGAAACGACTAGTGGAGTGGCGGTCTTTAAGTCAACCCAGGTTGCATAATGGGGGAGTGGACATTGGGAGGCCGAATAAATAATGGGTTATTACAAACAAACGGAGGTCTGTCCAGCTGATGTAAGGAGAATAGAAATCAGGATTTAGTTATAGATGTGAGTAAGGTAATTTGTTTTTTGTTTAGTAAATGAGGGCCTCACCTTTATAGTTGTTTTGTAATAAAGCTTATGTACAAGTGTGTATTTCTTGTAAAGAGGCCCGACTTTTTGTAATTGTTTGTATAAGACTTATTCTATTAAATGGAATTCTTTGTATGTAATACGTGTGTATTGTAAATCACATTGTCATTTTGTAATTAATATTGATAACCATATTGACAGGTAATGCAGTTTGTTTATATCTTATAGACATGGTGTTCGAGGGTTCATGATGCGGATCAGCCAGGATACATCTGTCTTGAAGTATTGCAAGGCAGGACAGATCCTACTTAGTGAATCTCTGAGCGGTCGTATTTTGTTAATTATCAATTACTATTACTGAGTTATGTTTTATTATCAATTTATATGTAACCAATTTTAGAGGAATTTGGTTGTTTAGTTCAACCTACGGCTTCGGGAAATACTCAAGCCCCTCGGCAATGGAAGTAAGAGACTTCATGACTATGTGGAGATGGATGCATACCAGTTCAATGAAACGTGATTAGGGCTGGATTTTACGGTATATATTGCTTGGGCCACATCACGATCAATTAGCCACTTATCACCTCTCTCATCAAGAGATGGCGGCCCGAGACACAGTTCATGTGCCGGTAGGGAGATGACGATTACACCAGATGTTCGCCGTCATCCTTGGCCTTCGTATCCATATTGTTGATCATTGACTGTGTGTTCGATGTGCGTGTTGTGGGTTTGCTGGTGTCATCTCACCGCCCGATGCTATCGAAACCCTTTGTCTCCTTATGGGTGGTTATGTTGGTTATGCCAGCGCCTAATGGAGATGGGAGTCACGTTGAAGCGTAGCTGCGACGTTAAGTCTTATGTTGATGGATCTTCGCATTAGACGAGAAGGGTGTGAATCATTCCCATGTGGCACCCTCCCTCTGCGAGATTTGGCTCTGGAAACTATAGTTGAGATTGGTGAGTCACGCTTTATCATGTCTGAATTATAATGGGGCGAGCGGATCGCAACGTGGTAATGCTGATTCTTACGCCTCTTGGTGTAATAACGAGATGCCATCATTATTGACGCATGGATGGTGCTTTGGGTTGGTACTCATTACTCATAATTGGACTCACGGGTCATTGAGCCATGTTAGCGGGGTTTTTGTGTGTTGTATTTTGGGTAGAACCTCGTATGGGGGCTCCCACTGTTAAATCATGGAGTCCGGAAAGGGACACGATTTATATTATTTCTAACGCCAATACTAAAGCCTCAATTTTGGGACCAACTTTATGTTTATTTTGTATTCAGATTTGGTCTTGGGAGAGACTTAGCGTCGGTCGACCCGATTTTGGGCGACCACACACAGATCTAGCACCGCCTTTTCATCATGCCTTACGATCTCGATGCCGATGCCGGGATGGAAATTCTGAGCATCCCGATGGCTTGGCCTCTCGACCTCATTTGACCAGAGGAAACTAAGCTCTTGAAATCGAGTGTAGGTGAAGTGTGAGCATTAATATAACCCATACAATTACTCCTCTATGTCGAGAGATTAAGTGGTGGATCTGGTTTATGTAAGTATATGGTTCTATATTATTTCGTTCATGTTCATAGAATTTATTGACATAAAGTGTTCACATGTAGGTCTCATGGCAGCCATACGTGGGAGAGTTTCTTGACCAGCTTCCATATATCTGCTTAGCTGATCAGGAGATTTGGCGGACGATGTCATCGCTCATATGTTTCGAGATTGTTGAGTGGCATCGTGAAGCGAGTCGTCTTCAGTTTGGGATCGTAAGGAGATCGCTCCCAGCTTGCTCTTGCGAACGCGGTATCTGATGGATGCCGTGGGCCGACACCAGCAGCCACGATTGGGCGATGTATCATGCCGTACCCTTAGCATTATGGGATCTGAGTTGCTGGATTATCGCCACCTGTGGTGGGTTGATGGACCAACGATGTTGTGCGTTGTTGCTCGTCATAGCCACGGCGTTTTATGGCACCTGCTTTTATGGATAATCATAAGTTTAATCTTCAAGGCCATTAGTACTCGTGCTAGTAAGTTAGAGTCGTAATAACACAAAATATTTCACCAATATTAATCGATAGATTATGTTATGATTTCTTTCTTTGGTTCTCGGATCGCAGTATGGTGACATAGCCATTCGCTCTCGTTTACTCACAGTTGACAGTTATTGAGCATACATCATATTGCGTCGGTGTTACACTAGATGGAGAAGACCATTCGGCATTCACGGATATTTACTCGGGAGGCTTCAACATCACATGGACCATCGATTAGACCTACGGGTGTAAGTCTTTCATCACCTATATCTGGTAATTCGAGGCAAGGAGGGAGGGGAGTTGATGCTAGAAGTGGGTACTCGAGATGTTGGGTTAGGTCATGGTCAGGACGGTGTGGTCGTACACTTGAGCCGACTTTGCCTACTTGATGCCCTCCTATACTTACCTCACCGAGATGTTTATACCCCACACGCGCATCACCTTCCTTCCCACTCACATTGACATCACCTTCCCTACCCGACCCATCACCTTCCGACTCCCACGCGCTTTACGATGCGTATTGCAGGTGTCGATAGCGAGGCGTCCATAGCGATAGATATCACGTGTAAGTCACACCCTTCCATCCATACATTTGCCTCCATGGATGATACCATCGTGACCTTTTACTGAGTGGGGTAGACTTTTAAATTTAGCGACACTCGGCGTGTACGCCGACTTCTTCATCCATGAACCTACCTGGTTAATGTCGGCTCCTCGACTCGTCTTAGACTCGGGACCCTATTGGCGGGAAATTTATTTAATTCATGTTCTAAGAAATATAGTAGCAGTCTTGTGGTTTTATTGTTATATTTTATGAAATTGTATCATGTTTTATTCTTTAATGTTTTATTATATATGATTTGGTATAGTGTTTTTTGAAGATTGCATGAAACATCAGTTTTAGTTTTATACATGTACCTTTTGTAAAATAAATTTAAATTGTAAGTATTATAAAAATTTTCCATTTTTTACAATGCATGCAATAAAAATAACAAAATTGGATTTAGGCCTTCTATTTTCCAAACTAATGTTAATAAAGTTTAAAAGCCACGAAAAACCTGATTTGTGACTCTCTAACTTTACCTTTGACATTTGTTTTTTGAATACCTAAAAAACTCAATTTAGTATTATCTAAATTTAATATTTTTGTATATTCTCTAGGTTTTTCAAAACAAAACATATTTATCTTATTTTCAAAAAAAAAAACTTATTTAGTTTATGTGGAGTCGTAATTGAGGTTAATGTAAAATTTCATGTTTTAATTATTAAAAAATGATAATAAATTAAATGGGTAATGTGTGGAAAAATAAATTGATTCAAATTTTTTAAAAATTAAACTTGGAGTTCATTCAATTTTATTGCAACTTGGATGTGCTTGTTGTCAAAATTTATAATTTTATATTTGGTATTTCAAATAAATATTTTTTTTGCTGAATAAATAATATTAGATAAACTATATGATTATCGTTTCAATATATATAGCAAAAATAAGCGATTTTATTATCATTGTGGTATATTTTGATGAAATTGATAGTAGTCGTTGTGAGCAGAATTTGTTTATACTGATACTACTTAGTTAGGTAATTTTTTTGAAACCTATAATAAAATTTGGATTTTTTATTTCAAAAATACTATTCATGTCCAAAACTCTTGTTTTTAAACAAGACAAAAGTGTTTTAAAAATAAATATCACTACAGGATTTCCTCTTGTGGATTCCTATAACAGACTAACATCTAATACGTACCATAGTTACTGATGCCTCACTTGTTAATTCATTTCCAAAATGTGTGTTTGGACCCATATTCCTGATGGTGGAGTTGCGTAAAGATATTACAGACCGTCGATATTTTGAAAAGTGGAATCCAATATGTGAAGCAGTCGTTAAAAGAGGAGGGGGAAAGGGGAATATTTTGCTTAAATCTTAATTTAACTTCCACAGACCATAGTCTCAAACTTAGAAACACACATGACACAACACAACACAACACGTGAGACCAAAATTTTGCTGCAAACTCCCGAGGTCAAAGAATTGAAGAACTTGTTTCGAATGTGAAAGCTACTGAGATAATTCATTTCCAATCCCAGATCCTTGTATCGATATCTCCAGCTGGTCAGTCAAAGAAATCCCTCACCGTCTTTTCCGGTCACCATTTCTATAAAAGGCCCATGTGAATGTCACTATCAAACCTACATTCTTGGTGAAGAAGAACATTTGAAGGTTTTTTGGAGATGGGTTCGTGAGAAACACATCTACAGCATCAAATATGAGTCCACGCTTCTGTTTGCTGAGAATGGTTGTTGTGATTCTGGTGCTGGTGCTTACGCGGCCAAGTTTTGTTCATTCTAGAGCGCTTCTGCTGGCGGACAAGAGCGAGACCGGAAGGTTAACAGTTGAATCTCTAGAACGAGCTTCTGCTGATTCCGGCGGCCGCAGAACTGTTGTGAGGGACCAAGTGTTTGAGATGGCTTCTGGGCCTAGCAGAAAGGGCAGTGGTATTGGCTTTCCAATATTCTTTACCAACTTTTTTTTTTTTTTGGTCGTTATTGATTCATGCACACATGTAAAGTTCTCATATAGTAGAATCTGTTGACGAGTCTCCAGGTTAGAAGATCCTCCATTTTGTCCATTGATATAATGATATTGCTGAAAAATAATACAAAGGAACATGTTCTTGATGAATCAAAGTAGTTACACATCGATTGTTTTTCTAATGCAGTCATATAGAGATTTACTCATTCATTTTCTCAAAAACCCAGTGCAATAACGGATGTGGCATTTCTGAATTAAAGGTCGCCATTGCAGTCACAGCTTAAAGGCAACTGCCATGGAGTTAAAATACAATAAAAATATAGTCTGCATATGAAAGCGATTGCAAAGTTTAATGTGATTCAATTAAGAGACAATCATTCTATTAATTGTATCATTAAAAAAAACAAAGGATAGAAATCATATACTGGAAATATACCATATCTCATTCCTTGTATTTACACTCAAAACTCGTCCTTTCATTGGGTGTCTCTGAAACATGTATAACATGTTTTCTATATTAATTCTTTTCTGACACAATGAAAATCTATTTATTCATTAGATTATTCTCTCATAGTTTGCTCTTGTAATGATGTTGAGTACCAGTGGTACAGACCTTTGTGCTTCTCTGGTGTTAGGCAGAAAAACAACAGAGCCAGCTTCCTCCCTACTATGACCTAGTAATTGGTTGTCTTGGCCCATTCCTCTCTTCACTCAATTCTACCTCAACAAGTCATGGGAATCTCTCCTCATTTGATCACTTGTCAATTGATTCTAATCGAATTTTGAAAAAAGTGTGGCGTGAGTTGCCTGATGAAGAAGACTAAAACAAATCATTAAGAAGTTGAGAACTTTAATGTAGAAATGTATTATATTTCATTGCCTCCTTATGATGGAATGAGAAAGGTTCAAAGTAGAAATCTGGCAAGTTAAACATCAATATTAATTTGTAAACAAAGAAGTTGGGTGTCTAAGTCTTCCTTCTTATAAAATGGACACCATGTTACATGATATAAATATAAACACCACCATATCATGTACTGTGTTTCTATTCCTTCCGATTATTAGTCAAGTAGAAGAACTCTCATTCCAGTATATATTGAACAGATCCGGAATGGACCCCAGAGACGGACTCCATCTCTTTCTATATATGGTATTGTAATTACGTGACATACCACCAACCCCTAAGAACTACAGTCAAATTTGACAAACGCTGGCTGAACACTGTTACGGGTATGCATACAGTGGAAATCTTGAATAATGGTACTAGAATAGGGATGTAAGTGTGTTTTGACGTGGGTGTGTGAGATGGGCTCATAATGTGAGTAATATCACCTTTGTGATTCAAACCTCTGATTAAGGAACAACCACAGTTGCAGTAATGAGTGTGATTGGTGTCCATATGAAACAATTGTAGAAATGTGATCATTTCATCATCCACGGATTCAATCAATTTCTGATATGTTGTAGGTTTTGAGTTCCGGTTGAAATCACCATGAGATTGAATAAATGAGCAACAGGGGTTGCTTGGAAACGTTGCGAGAGTCAGCGTTTGGAATGATAAATTGAGCTTGGATTGGTTCAGTGATTGTGGTCGTAAGATTCTCAGGGGCTGAGTGAGGGTGATTGTTGAAACAAGAGTATGCAAGGAAGATATATAGCAGTACAAATACCATTGAATCCAGTACTTAGAGTCTAATTCTCCGATCGTACAATCATAATTCGCCGTCGGTAACGCCGTGGTAAAGAGTTGTCTGTGCATAAACGCTATGAAACTATCTGCCATCATCAATCCTCAACTGGGAGAGGCTTCCACTTTATATGTTGTTTCGAGCCATCGTTCATCCTTGAGCATATTAGTGGCGTCAATTGAAAAGCTGTGACGGATGACGCTGACGATAGGAAGTGATGAACATCGATTTGTGCTCGTCTGTGGATCATCATGTGTCTCCCTCTGCATTGCAGTTTGTTGAAGCTGAAAAGCGCCTCATGTCCCATACCATCCCCCATAGTAGGCCTATCAGCACTATCTTCCGCAAACCATTTCTCTGCCAGTTTCACCAAATTTTCTCAGTGAGTTGAGTTGGGCTTTTACCGAAAAGGATCAATGACATGTTCAAGCAATCCTTGGCTTCTGGTGTTCATCACCTGTTCAATAGGTTCACTTGGTCCCTTGGAAGTGAGGGATTGATAGCTGGTCTGCCACATAGCACCTCAAGAAGAACCACTCCAAAAGAGTAGACATCGGATTTGTCTGTCAGCTGTTGGGTTCTGAAGTACTCAGGATCAAGATATCCAAATGTGCCTTTCACATCTGTGCTGACATGAGTTTGATGTGGAAGACCTGATCTTGATAGTCCAAAATCAGCAACCTTAGCGACAAAGTTCTCATCGAGCAAGATGTTTGTGGACTTAATATCACGGTGAATGATTCCCCCTTCTGATCTGGAGTAGTGTGACCCATAACGCTTCATTGCCATTTAGCCAGCATACAGCCGACCAGGCAGGCAAATCTGAATGTAGGTGACATCAGATGCATTCTGCATGAAGTTCATAACCAGATCGTTTCATTCCGCTGCTCTGTGCCGTCAGGCAGATGGCGTGGCGGTGGATAAGACGAAGATCTCAGTCTACAGAATTCCAGGGTAGGCCTTGGCCATGTCTGGCCTACTTCTCTTCCTGTATGTTGTATTGAGGTTAGCGGTAGACTTGCTGATCACCCTCACCCACCACCTGCTTGCTGCTGAAGTCGTTTGTTGCTGACTGAACTTCAGAAAATGGCATCTTCAATCCCAAATTTAAATTAGGAACAGGGGAACCATGGATGGTTCCCTCACGTAACCCGCCATGAAACTCAGTCCTACCGACAGTAACCGGCAGTAAGTCGTAGCGGCCACATATTTTTGAACTCTTCCTGCATTTTGATTGTAACAAGAAGGCAACCACCACTATACGAGACAATATGGAAACCTCCAGCAACTGAACCAAACTTAGGAAGATCGTGAGTTATTCTTTTCTTGTTCATTTTCATGAAACCCTACCCAATTCCTCCATGATTTCCATAATCTCTAGGCCATTGAGGAAGGAATAGTTCTTTATCGAATTAATCTGAGGCCCTATACTGATATTGAGAGATCCGGAATCATCTGAAACAACAACAGAATCAAGGAAAAAAGGAACATCCAAGGAGATATTTTCGATCTTCTGATCGAGGACGCTATAAATATAGAGATTGAAGCTTGGAGCTTCTGACGACGATGAACTAACAATGTCGCAGAAGTGAACTCGAAGAAGGTACTTAGCCTTCTTGGACACATTGAAACCCCAACTCATGTTCAAGTTATCCATCTCTCTGGCAGTCATATAAACAAGTGGTGGGGCAAAATAACGAGTACTGTCGTTATACCCACTCCAGATTGTCTCGTACGTAATCCCCCCAGGGGTAGATTGACGATTTGTGTCCTCGCTCAAAAGATAATGGTCATCTTGAACCCATTTTCTCCATAGAGTATTATCTGCAGAATCAGGATCGATGTCACTGCCCCCAACATTGATCCTGTGAACTGTTTGCAGAACTCGGGAGGACATACCCTTGTATATTCTATTGTTACTTCCTGCTGGACTAACTAGTAGAGCAGAATCAGGGATGAAGCCATCAGGGGCATTAAAGACTTCTATAGCATTTACAAACGCGAAGGATGACTTTTGAGAAGGTTCAAAGTTCACTTCGAATTTGCTGACATTAATGGTGAGTAGAATTCGCTACCAGAGGAAGGTGCTGGTGTTTCGAACAGAAATTCTGAAGCAACACGGATAACCAGAAACGCCGAAACATTGAAAGGGCAGTGGAAGAATCAGTTCGGGATGAAAAGGGAAGGAAATGGAGGCGTACCAAATAAGTGCCATTTTGGTCGATGGGAAACCCGTATTTCGACTGGCCTCTGAAAAGTCTGGCGCTGTTTGATGGGTTTTATGGATGCCAATTCGGAGGAAGGCTGCCTCTGACGGCTTCCCTTCGCAGACAAGGTGAAGGAGGAGTGAGAGCTCCCGTCCCCGACGAAGGTCCTGCTGCCAGTATAGTTGATATTGCTCTTTGACCCACAATTGATGAAGTACTTATCTGGAGAAGTATATTCTATGAAGTTGACGATGAGAGTAGCAAGGAGGAAGAGAAGGAATAACAGGTGAACACAAAGATTCCATGAAACAAACTTGTCCATGTCTGAACCTGAGAATAGCTCCAATTTTGGTTGTTCTCAAGTGGTGCAAATGTTTATTCAGTGCTCTCAATGCATATGTTGTTGACTTGATCGATAGTCGTTTAGTGGACACAGCATCTTTTATCAGCTGCACATGTTTGCATTCTTGTATTATTGCTTCGCCGTTAAGCCACTACAAGCATTTTCCGTGCCAGGAAGGAAATTGTCCCAAGAAAATACTTATCTTTGTTTCACTAAGATGTTATAAAGAGTAAAAACCTATGAATATTGAATCCAATGGCGTTTTTGGTTCGCATTTTGAGCATGGAGTATATTTATTTTAGTATTCACCAAAAATTATTTTGTTATTTGAATTTAATATTTTAAATTTTTTCATGTTTTCATGAAAAGAGAAAAATGAAACCTTTGTCTTTATGTTTTATTTATTAACTTTTTATTTTAGAGCAACTTGAGTTTTAGTATAAAACACGAGGTTTTTTTCATACATAATATTTATTTTATGAGAGTGCTTTGAAACTATAATTTAAAGATAAGGCTTGAAAAGTTTATCTTAAAAAGTTTTGTTGTAAAGGATGCTTGAAGCCGTAATCCAAGATGATGTTTGAAACCGTAAGTCCAAGATAACTGACTGAAATTATAATCCATTTGTGAAAGCTTGAAGACTTAGGTATAACGATCAATTAGGATGGCTCAACCATGTCGGGCTTACACTGATTTAAGGGTAAAATCGGGCAGATTCGAGCCTAATTTAAATCGGTGTGTCATTTTGATGATCCGATCCCAGCGGTAATTAAAGGTTGTTAATAGGGTGTTCGACTAGGTTAGACCCCATATTGGGCGAGATAAAGCGGATAAGATCGAGCGCAATTTATATTGTGTAACGAATTTTGTGCTAATACTGATGCAGGTTACATGAGCTAGGCTCAGCAGGATTGGGCTCAAATTAGCGACTCTGAACTGGGATTAGAGATCTTGTTTGTAGAATCCCCACTTGGTTAGGTGTTTGAGAAAGTGGATGCATGTTGAACCACTATAAAATTTTGAGTTTGCATTTCTCTTTTTCCTACTTTTTACTTATTCATGTGTAATTTATTTTTATATTAATTTTTATTATCTAATTACTTATATTGTTTTATGTATCCTCTAAATCTAAATTTGCAAAATGACCATTGCTCCATTAACCTTTTTATAGGATGATAACCTTAAACTGGAATGACCGAAATCATAACAACTAAGATAAAGAAAATTTTAACTAGTACTATATGAAAAACATAATTTTTTTTTTACTTCTCTATTCACTTTTGCAAGGCCTCAAGGGCAAAAATAAAATAAAAATTAAAGTATATAAATGTGACTAAAAAAAAAGTGATTAAGAGTTTAAAATATAACTTTATAGCAAATTATATGACTAGAGTTTTTTTTTTTTTTTTTGACATTTATTTTGTAGCACATTATATAGTATTTTGTTCATCACAAATTTATTTTCATTGGGACATGAACCATGAACCCCTTCCTTCCATATATCGGTATGAGCTTTTAACCACTTAAGTTAAGTCTTATTAGCTATAACTAGAGTAAGAAAAATATGATTAAGGTATAAAAGGTATGATTAAGATATATAATAAACCTAATAACAAAAAAATATGATTGAGGTATAAATTAGAAATATGATTAAGATATGCAAAAAAAAAAACTAATGTATAAATATATAATCATGGTAGGAATAAATGAAATAGAAAATGAACAAAATATAATAAACTACACGAACATAGAAATCTATAAATATAATAAATAGATAGTACCAAGTTGTAACTTGTAAGTAGTGATCTAAGGTACTTAAAGAAGTAGTGGACATGGAAAAAGTGATTACAATACAAAATAAAATTTGATCAAGGATGAAGTAATTAAGGTTCAAAGATCTTGAATAACATACAAATGTACACTCAAACTATTTGTCATTTTTGTTCCAAGCAAATTTGAAAAAGTTGTCCATTTTGTTACAAGTTCAAAGTATGTTACCACGGTGCTTAAAATTATAACTAACATGTAATCATATATATGGGCAATAGCACACAACATGAAATAGTTTTTGCTTGATTTCTTATATTTGAGTATCACAATGGAATGAAATCATAGAAAAAAACAAAAATCTAAATAGTAAACTTTCTTTTTTTCACCTTGGTATATGTCCCTTGTATCTTAGAAAAGACAGCAAATTATACTTTGCAAACTCATATATTAATATTTCTTATGTTTCGGGAGAAAATAACAATTTCTACTGATTTAAAAAAATTGAGCTGTCAGAAACATTTTACTACCTCAAATTTCAATCCGTGGAAAATTACTATTATTATTATTATTATTATTTCAAGCACTTAGAAAATGACACACAAGCATCAAGGAAAGAACACATCAATGCATTAATTTTACCTTTAAACAGACCATTAGGGTGCCCAACAATAGAGAAGCAGCTTTTCGTCGTTTCTCTTTCAAAACGGCATCGTTTCCACATTCTGCACTCCCTACTATCATGAAAAGAAACTGCAAGATAGCAGAAGATGAGGAAGAATAAGTCAGTGATGTATTGATCATGGCAGCCAAATTGAGGGAAACGGATTTTATAGAGGAGGAGATGAAACACAAGCATTTGAGATCAGTGAAAGTCATCAATGGAGATCGACTGGGGGGGAGAGTTGCTAGTATTTCAGACCCTCTAAGGATTGAGAATGAAGTAAAGATTAAAGAAAGCCAATTAATAACTCTTATTTCAAAAGAGAGAAAGATATGTTTTCTTTTTTCTTTTTTTAACTTTATGTCTACTTTAATTAAATTATTGCAAAAGATCAAGTGATAGTGGACAATCATTGTGCAATGCTACAGCTAGCTAGTGGCGGCTGCCAGAAAGCAATGTGAAAGAGAAAGGTAATTGGCTACTGGTGTTGTTCAACACACATTTAATACTTACAAATGACGCTTCCCTAAGCCATAGTGCAGACTGACATCAGAGCATGTTTAAGTACCACGACACTCATTCAGTTCATTTTCTGGGCCATCAAATTTCAACCTAGTATCTTTACTATGACACTTTTATGAGCGTCATTGATTTTTTATATGCTCTTGTTATTAACCCACACCCTTTATAAGTGTCATCATCTTTCTAACATTAAAATTTTTTAATCTTATTTCGTATTAATTTCTATTAGTTTATAAACTTAAATATAACACCTCATAGTTATTTGGTGCATCCGCATTATTACCATGAAAGTCATATAGATAAGAAAAACTATATTAAAGTCATTGATAAGAAAATAACATTTATATATCCATTGATCCAAAATTATATTTGTATATATTCAACAAATTGTCATAATTCTATGAGTACTGAATACAAAATATCTGTTGTTTTAGTAAGTACCAAGGATCTTTTCATGATAGGTGCACTAAGCCCATCAACGCCACCATGAAGCCTTCTTTACCCGTTTTTAAATGTGGAAATAAAATTAGTTCAATGAATAATTACATTTATTACTTAGATGAGGTTTTGATGTTTTCAATGAATCATCATTTAATATAAATAGACAATTGCATAGTGGGTTTGTTAGATAGAAGACGCACTCAATAGTAACACATCATATGCATGTTAAGCAGGGGAATGTTTATTGTGAATATAGCCTAATATTCATAAGTTGTAACCAAATAATTTCATCTGAACATTAATTATAACTAAAATAGTGATTTCATCAAAGTAATGATTTCACCAAACCAAGTTAGTAGTTAATCTAGTAATAGAAAAAAAAAAACTATACACAATAGTGGGCAAAGGCCAGCTAAAATTGAGCCAACAACATCTAACTACCCAAAAAACATAAACTTGATAATTCATGTTGAGAATTGATGTGAAGACTAGGAACAATTCCAAGAGAACTAGTCATTGTATTGGGTACTTGACAATTATAATAATGTATTTACATGTATATACATCTTGTTTAATATAATTAATGGAACTGAATTTGTCACCATGTTGAGGTGCTGCTTGGATTTAGGAGTCAAACATCTTCCAAAGGTGGTGTTTAATGTTATTTAACTTGCAAACAGGAGGTCACCACCACTTATTTCTCAAAAGCTAGGAAATATAGGTCATTTTTTATAATGCTAGTACACTTTGAATTTCTAATAAAAACCTATAAATAAAGGTAATCCATGTAAATTTAAAGAGAAAATTTGATTGATTAATAATATTTCATTTTTTTCTTTTGAAAATATCGCAATCTTCACGGTGGGATTTCATTGATTTTCTACTAGAGAGACTCCTAAAAGGCCTTAATGAAATTTCAAGCTTTTATCTTCTTATACCTATCTCCTATTTGTTACTTATTCTTTCCCATCATAAACTTTATTCTTTGTTCATCTCATTAAACAATGAGAAAATAAAACCCTAAACCACACTTTGGCATAGGCAAACCATCCCTGGGATTTGTCCAATATAAACTTTTAGTTCTAACCGGGAACCACTTCAATTTAATTGAATAGTTATTTTAGCTCATTATGCAATTTCTATATCCATGCCTATAGTGTGTAAGAGGAAACAATTACTAGCTACTTGTAATTTCATATTACATAATTACGAACTTAAGAATGTTATTCATTTAGCTAAATTTTGTTTTAAGTCATTCCTAAATGTTTTAGTTCAAGACGTATAACATATAAAGCCCCATGAATCAAATAACTTCTGCGTATGATTCTACATGAACTGTTGCTCCAATTATTCATATAGTTAAGTCAGAGTTTTTCTAGAAAATAAGATATGTTTCACTCTAAAGTATTGGTTTGCTTTTGATTTCACATTTTGATTTACACAACCCAAATCACACCACAGCCTCTAACTGTTAAACAATTAGACCTTCAATATATTCATAAAAGGACAATATATATATATATATATATATATATATATATATATATATATAAAAGTAAGCCAGAGTAACATGGATATATACCCGTGACCACCACAAAAGAAGCCTTATGACATGCTAGTATGAATTCTCAATCCAACTTCGAAGCATTAAAAATAAACACTACTACCAACAAATTGAGAAGCAAAATATAAAATCAACTTATAACACAGCAGAATGCCCGAAGTTCAAAAATATGTCCAAAATACCTAAATTAATATAAGTTAGAAGAATGTCTGAGAATATTTTTGATACTTTAAACTCAATGCTTAATCTGAAAATAAAGAAACAACAAAATTATAGGTTTTTCCTTTTTTCTACATAATCACTATTTGTCACTTATTTTCCAGCATAATCACTAACTGACATTCTTCACACAGCTAAATATATCCTTGATATCCAAAAGAGGAAAAAAGAAAAAGCAAGTTGTGATTCTATAACATTCTTGATGAAATGATTTAATAAATTCAAACATTTTTTAATTTTCTAGTCATAACCGGTGTAGATTCTAAGCCAACTAACAAATTTTTCATATTTCTTGCTTACCAAGAACAAAATCGTATAATAAAAATGAATTCTAACTCGACAAGGTGCATTTGCGTTGCTAGATTGATGGTTCAATAATCTGCAAATAAATAAAATATTTTAATGGCACAATCACAAATAAGAGGAGAAGGATTAAGGGATAATCTTTGGATGCCCACTAAGCTTCAAGGAGGAGTCATTTTACATTAGACCACTCAAAATAGACTCCCAATTAATTCAGTAATCACTAAATGTGCAAATCATAACAAGACACACCAAAACAAGTTTGTAGTAACGCAAGTCAATAGTAAAGCAGTATGTGTTTGGAAAATGAAGACGTGGACCGGAATATTGCAATTAAAAAGAGTCATTATATAAAACTTGTATTCATATACTGATGCAATTAAAAACTTGCAAAACGTGAACAACAAAACTTGCATTCATATACTGGTATAATTAAATACCTGAGAGAGCTGCAGTAAAAATATCCATAAACATTCAATGATTGGTAGAAATGTAGGAGCTTGATGCACCAGCTCATCACAAGATGACTTGTTAATATGAGAAACATTATTTACTGTCTACAATGCATGAATGACAGGAATTTGGGCCATTTTTTCCCTTTATCCCTTTGGCATCGGTTCTTAGTAGATGACACATCTCTATGTATAGATCCTTTCAGGAAAGCAATATTTTTACCTAAACATCAAACCCCAAAATATCTATATAGAAACTTAATCCAACCAAGAAATTCTCTCAAGAAGAAAGAAATTTGGAACAGAGAAACCCCAATAAAGGTAAACAAACCCAAAACCTCAACCCAAAATCGCCAAAACTTATACAAAAATAAATGAAAAATCAAATCCAAGAGAAAATCACCCAAACTCATTACTCTTCACCACAATGCAAATGCCAAGAACTGCTTTTATTTATCAAAAACAAAATCAAACTTTAACATTTTAGGATTAAAACTAAGTTGCAGAACACAAGATACTCTAACCTACCCTTTAGGAGCATTAGGGAATCCGAACAAAATTCTCTTAATTAAGAGCAAGAAAATCTTTCCGACCTAGGCACACATCATGAAGACGAGGCTTGCATGGATTGCACGATCGCACCGTAGGCCTACCTGCTTCCAACCCCTGGGCCCGTAAAAAAGAGAAAAAAAATCCAAACTCATAACACTAAATCATTAAAAATTTGGCTCCAACTCACAAACAATAGAAACCCAGTTCATAAAAATCTTCAAAATTTTCACATGTTAGATACCTAGTTAGAAATCAAAGTTTCCCAATTCATAGAAAACCCAAAAAATGTAAACTTCAGAGAGAAAGAGAGTAAGAGAGATCTATATCTGGGTTTTGTTATGGTATCCAGCAATCTTCACAACATAATCGCTTAGCGCATGGTGGTGGTTAATCCTATGCTACCATCATCATAGAATTGGCAAATGATATGTCCACAAGAGGTAACACCTGGTGATGCCTCGCCAAACAATAGGTTTTTGTAGTTACGCTCACTACAAACGATAAGAGGGAGAAATTCGACCTCCATTAAGGGTTTGGTGTTGTGTTACATTGGCACTTAAGAGGAGATATCGACGCATTTGGCATTGGCAGAGGGGTGGTTGAAATGGTTTTAGATCCTAGGTTTTAATATTTTAAACTAAAATAAGCGTCATTATTTTTAAAACATACCCAATTCAATGCCACTTTAATAAAGAAGTACCAAATAATGACATTTTTTCATAAACGTCATGGATTTGAACGTCATTATTTTAATTTTTTGTAGTAGTGGTGGGGATCTTTTATTTTTTTATTTTTTTCGCTTTTCTTCCTTGGAATTAATATAAATGAAGACTGTTCTTCCTTATCTTTGATGTTGGCGTTGAACACATCCACTACAAGAAAATACAGAAATTTGATGTGACGTTTCATTGACGAGTTCTACCAGTGGAAACCTCCCGGTGTATAAAGGGAACCATCCAGTCGATTGCCAAAATCTTAATACCTACCCTTACTTCTCTTATTAGCCACATTTTCTCTCTCACAGACAAGGAGTTTCTTCATGGTTCAAAACGGTTATTTAATAAATCAAAGAAAATTTAATCCTAAGTGGCATTATACAATTAGAAATTCCTTCATATTCTTTTTATTTTTATTTTATTTATTTATTTATTTTTAACTTTTTGGTTTTTTAGGAAGAACTTGATTATCCAAGAGTATGAAACGATGCTCACATGCATACAAGGAAACTTTAATGCTGAAACCCAATGAAAGAATTTGTGTATGTAACATTTCAAGCTAGTTTGTTGGGATTTCATATTTTCACGGAGCAAAACTTTTGTTAGGATTTTTATTTTGAAAGAAAAAAAATAATATTATTGATTTAAACTTATAATAGATAGATAGAATCAAAAGATAAATAGTTAAAAACTATATACGATGAAACAATATTTAGGTTAATAGCAAAGTAAAATGGTATAAAACCTACAAATTTAATAAAATTGTGATTATAATATCTGTATTCCTGTTCTTCAACATACCACCATGAGATTTCATATATCTTGACACTAATTAAATCTCGTCATTGTCGAATCGCCCATAGATAAATGTCAGAATAAGATGACGATCAACACTACATCGATAAAACGGTTAAATAAAACCAATAATAAAACGATTCAGAATATTAAAATAATAAACCTAAATCTTCGCGAAAGTTAACCCTTTAATGTAAAGAAATGAAAGAAAAAGATTAAGATAGTTGTTTGCGACAAGAATCTATTAAAAAAATCATCCCCTAATCGCTTTTAAAAATAGATTTATAAGAGAAAAGGATTTGCAGTTAAAATTGCCGAATTTATTAGTTGGTTTTTATGAATTTATATGTATAAATTCCAAAAAAAAACATGTTAGAATATTTTGAAGATATTAGAAGAAATTCTAAAATTGATGCATAGTTTAGAAGGGATTTTTGAATAGATTACTGCCCATTTGAAAAGATTTTTGGAAGAGAGATTTTGATGGTAAATTTTGAAGAGATCTTCTAGCTAACACATTTACATCAGCAATTTTTAGAACTTTATTTGATATGTTTCTATTAATTAGTATATGTATTTGAAAATGATGCTTATTTGACATGATATATATAAGCTTCTAGAGGTTGTGCACAAATGAAATGGACTTTTGAAGCATTTGATAGGTGCGAGCGTGTTATATAAAATGGTACGCTTATGTGTACAAGTGCACGCATTGTGTCAAGTAATATAATGAAAATAATAATATCGTCCCATTGAGAATTTGGTTATTAAGTACTAACTCTAATATAACTTAAGCTCTATTTGGATGGTGGAAAATCTATAAAAGACTCAAATTACACTAATTTGGGCATGCAAGAATGACTCCAATTAATGGTACTAAAAATGTGCTTGGGCATGTATTTCATCTAAACAATTTACGTAAGTAACCTCATAACTCAATCTAATCAATGTTGTTCATCAGCGGCATGACGATTTCTACTCAATGATATGAACATTTCATCTCAGACACTACCCTTAGGATCGTATTTTGCATCTCACACCCTGCATTTCTAAAGGTGCATTAAACCCAAGAAACCGTAATACCACACATAATCTCATTTATATCTCTATCTCATGATAATTAGATAGTAAATCACCCATGGTCAAATTTTAATTCTATCTTCTCATATCTCAAATCAAACCATAAATCATGTGAATATTGGTCAAATATCCAGCAAATGATTAAGCATCAATAAATATCAACATATACTTAAATAAAACATTAATCAATATAAATTAGGAGAATTTATACAATCTTGTCTTTGACTACATCTAAACCCTAAGAAAACAAACTAAAACATAAATGGGAAACAAATTACAACTGTTAAAAGACAGAAAAATAGAAAAGGGAAGAGATAAAATAAATTTGGCATTGAAGCTCCCTTATCTTCTCCTCAATCGCCTTCTTCTTCCTCAAGCCCTTCCTCTCCTGGGAGCAAAGCCTGTGTTTCAACCTGCAAGGGACTCCTAAAATCCAAAACAAAATAAACCCTAAATTTATTCTAAACAAGCATGAGAGAACCTGAGTGAGAGTGTGTTCTCCCTTCTTAGTTCAACCCAGAGCAGATGAAAGTAGCCTTTAAATACATTGAAAATGGGTCAAAAACAGCTGTAAAAATTGCAAATTTTTGAGCTAAAACGCCGTGGTTGCGACTATACATCCGCCTCGTGGTTGCAACCACATAAAAATTGAGCATTACAGTTGCTGCAGGAAAAGCCTATGGTTGCTACCACACCGAACATGGTGAAACACAATGGCTACAGGGGAATGTTGTGGTCACGACCATACTGAGCATATGTTGAAGACAGTCTTCTGTGGTAGCGACCGCAATTTCTGCCACACAAGTTCTTCATTTCTTTTGCTCTGTGGTCATGGCCCACATGACTATGGTGGCCACCATGGGTTATTCCATGCGTACTTCTTCTATTCTTGCCCAAATTGTCATGCCCCTACCCCCGCCTAGGCTAAGAGAGTAAAGGCGACGGATCGGCAGACTTCTTAACCGGCTTTCATATCGTGGCCCATTTCAATAAACAACCATATATCATAATATAACTCAGAAAACTACCACTATATTGTGTTTAAACCGTCTTGAAGATATTCTGAGTCTCATTATTTGGTATGATAAAACAAATTTATACTATTACAAAAATATTACAAAACATAGTCAAAAACCTATATCAAGTGGACTCCTATCATTGTGTCGTCTTCATTATGCGAGTGCCCTCTCTAATGTCCTCTTACATCTACTAATAAACACCCGCCAAGCAAGCCTTATGCGCCTAAAGGGAAAATGAGCACAGATACACCACTCAGTGGTCCACATTTACAGGATACATATATCATACAAGATATTGCAGAAGCCACGTATATTAGAATTCTGCACATAGCTTACATAACGTAATTCTTATAACGGAATTTTCATGTATCTCATAGGAGTTCAGAATAGAGATCTTATACAGAAGGTACCCGTAGGTACATTACAGAACATAACTGATTTCTTATGCTTTCTTATTGTTTATTATTCAAATTCTTATCATATAAATGTTTGTCTCAGATATCAAGAATAATGAACGAGGGACAGAAGACAATAGTACTCAAGGTACTAAGACAAGGATGAATGAGACGTGTCCGCCCACGTAATTGCAGGTGTCGTGAGTGGCCACGCACGTCATTTCAACGGCACGCGGCTGTCACTAACAAGAATGTATGTCGACACTAGCAAGGACTGCCACAAGACCAACGTACATACGCCCGCCCACGCAACTGCTTCGTAACACAACAGGAGTGCTAACAGACCGAATAGGATGTGGGCGTCTATTAATTCATTATCCGGTCTTCAACATGCATACAATTATATATATTACTGAGCTTGTTATATTGTTCTTAAGTACATTAGCAAATAAGAGGCGAGAAACAATGTCTGCCCAACGACAGGGTCACATAGATGACGAGTTATAGAGTATTTTTCATATAACTATTATAATTGCATTTTAATTCATTTCATTCACTGCTAGATCCTCAATTAATCCACCCCAGAATTAACCAAAGAAGGAACAAACTCGAATGTAGTTGGGCCAGCGCAGCATCGCTACATCTAAAGATAGAGGTGCTACGCCTAAAGGTGAAAAAATTCCTGATGTGGTCTCGGTCTCGCAGTATAGTGGGACCTCCCGCCAGGCAGCTCTACGCCCACCCTACGCCTAGGCGTAGGGGTGTTGGAGAAGAAAAACAATGGCCTGCGAGCCATTTTCACTGCGTAAATCTTAACTAACCAAACCATTTCAAAACAAAATTACAACACTAACGTAAATTAACCAAAATACATATGTATTGAAGAGTTAGGGATTTTCAACCCAAACATAGACAAAGAGGAGTTAAAGCATCCAACATCAAATGAGAACATTCTTATAGTCACGTTAATAAATATGAGAGTTCCAAACCAAAGTTCCATACTCCACCTTTCTTAAACCTTCAAAACCCAGCTTTTCTTCCTTCATTTTTACTTGAACAAGAAGAACTCCAAAGCAAATGAAAAAGAAATGCCCAACATGGCTCCTTCTCTCCTAAACCTCAGAGCCTCTGTGTCTTCTGTCAAATGAGAAAATCTTCTCATTCAAAGACCACTTTTTGGTCTTATCCCCAATTTAGCTTAAGGCCATGTTTGAGTTATCATATTTTGGACTTAATTTATTAGTTCTCGTATTTTAAATCTTCTTATCTTTCCTTCGTTTGCAACTCAATTTACCCAATTTCTACTTAATATAAATCATCTTCATATGAATTTCAAATCTTAATGTAATATTTTACCAATTTAACCTTAGTACTTCAATTTCTGAAAAATACAAATTTTACTTATATTATACCCTAAACATGTAATAAACTACTATAGTATAATTTGGGGTGTTACATAAATTGCTTGCTTTTTGTTTCGTTTTCTTCATTTCTATAAAATACATAAATATAGGGGTTAAACATGAAAATGAGTAAAAATGATGCTTAATTAGCATCAAAATCATGAATTATGCTATATTTTGCATTAATAAAAGCTAACCTAAAAACACACCTAATTTATCATCCTCGTTCGTGTAGAAATATTTCGGGCTTTGCAAAGAAAAATATAGAGGAAAGTTCCCAAAGTGTCGCCTTGACTCATGTTTTATTAAGGTGGCTTTATTGAGAAAGCACTGCTTAGGGAAAGTTTGAAAACATGAGTGGTGCTCGTCAAACTAGGCCAGACCTCTTAGAAGATTATTCACAATAACAACATTGCTAAGGTAGACTTTGAGTGTATAAGTTTGAGATTGTATTGTAATTAGTTAATTTTTAATGGATTGTTTAATGTTTGGGCATGCCTGCACCTCAAAGTAGCTTCCAGATAATAATAAATAATTTCTCTATTATTTTTGTTGTTTTTGCATTTCTGCACGTAATTGCTTCTAGATCAGAAATCTTAATTTTGTTCAAGTGTTACAAAAAAGTGTGTTAACGCTGATTAGCGACATCTCCATAAAAACCAGACGTAACAACTTTTAAGCTGGAGGTCTCACTCTTAGAAGAGATTTTTGAACAATTACTTTGTTTCTATTTGAAAAATATTTTGGTACAGATTTTTTGGATGGTGAATTTTTGAAGAGATCTTCTATTAATTGAATATTTTTGAAGATATTCAACGGTTTTTTAGAACTTTATTTGATATGTTTCTTTTCATTAGAATATGTATTTGAAAATGATGCTTATTTGGCATGATACATATAAGCCTTTAGAGGCTGTGTACAAATGAAGTGGACCTTTGAGATCTCCTCATTGATGTAGAAATATGTTTCGTGTTTTGCATAGAAAAACGAGAGAGAAAAGTCTCTTTATGTTAGTGTTGATCGTGTTTGTTAAAATATTGTGATTGAGAAAGCATCATTTTATACTGAAAGTTTGAAAATAAGGAGCCATGCCTTCGTTAGACACAAATACACAAGCATCAACACATGGGATGAGACGGCCATCAGCACCAAATACGTAATAAAACCATAACCTCTGTGAATCATGCATACTAATCAAAGCATTTAAATAAGCCAATAGATATGGCATTCGAATCCATCGTACTGGGACAACGCAGAATGTAAGCTCTCACTAAGTATGCAGGCTGTGGTTTGTCTTATGGATTGTAAACCTAAGCAATGATACGTCTCTCCTCAACAATAGTCAATCTGTTTAGGTTTTAAACCCAGGCCTCACAAATTACTTTAATTGCCCCCAATGTTATTGACCCATCAAAACAACATTAAGGGCAAAACAGTGGAAACCATTAATTCCATATTTTATAATTAATGAAATAATTATATAATTATTTCGCGAACCCTAATTCAACTGGGAATAGATCACTAACTTTATCGGGTTAACACACACAAAGACACCACGTCTAAAATTTAACATTTTGTCACCCCACTAAAAGGAAATCTAACAATCTCCCACTCGCTACAAGCTACATCAATATGCATTTATCAATACTAAAAAGTCAAGGCCGCGAATATACACTGTCCAATCATTAAATACTTTTAAATTAGTCCGTCCATTAATTGTATCAGAACAATCAAAGTACTTTTTTATTACATTCATGCGTGAACGACCTATCTTGTCAACAAACAACACAATCAAATTTATTGATCAAATATAGCGCTCGAGATTAGCTAAAATGTGATCTATAGTATGTCATCTCCAAAAGGTCCTCTTATGATCAAATGAGTCTAAGATCAGACAAATACCACACGCCAAACAAAGAAGGTTAAAATCATGATATCAACAATTAGTAATGGCATCATGTTGATAACGGATTACAAATAATCATAGCATGTACGCATTATATAACAAAATAATCATGAACAGCGGTTTAACGTGATAATTAATGATAAACCAAACGAACTCCCATTATCTTCCCATCGTCAGACTAAGTACACCCATCCGAGCAACATGCTCATGAAACACCCAGTATGCCTCGCAGTGGGTCCAATCATGGAGTTCGTACTAATATGCTCAATCGACACTTGACCACTCGAACTCTTCTTTACAACCAAACTTAATGTCAATCGTGCTTTGATTTTGATGAACTGCTGTTTTAGAAATGATAACCGCAATTTATTATCACAATTAACCTGCTTTAGCTGTCAATGCCTTCAATAACTGTCCCGTGATAAAAGTGCTCTCGCAACCATATTCCTTGGATTAGATCAAGAATACAAATCACTTCCATGGTCAAGAGGGGGCCACAGGTTCCGCTTGATACTTTTCCATGAAATACTCTCCGCTAACATGAAGATGTAGCCTGAGGTCGCATTCGCTTATCTCGACATACATCCCGCAAAGTCTGCATCCGAGTACCCAATAACCTCCAGATGATCGACCATATGCGAGCATACCAACTTATTCTCAAGAGGCCTCATCACTGCTTATCGCTTTCAAAGATCCACACCAGGACACCATAGATTCGCTTAACATTCCCATAATGTACGCTTATATCCCGGACGCTGCACACTTCAGGTACATAAGACCTCACTGCGTACGAATAAGGGTAGTTCTCCATTTCTTTTCTCTCAAAGTTCAATTGGATCAATTTTGTTGAATTTATCACCTTCACACAGTGTATCACATGGTGCACACCAAGATATTAAACCTTTCATAATCTTATCAGATATGTAATTGCGAGGTCGGCATATGATCTCTTGAATCGCATCCTATGGATTTGTATACCCAAACATATGATGCATCACCAAGGTCTTCATTTCAAAATGATTGATAAGAACCTTTGGTGTCATGCAATAGACCTTACATCATTGTTTGCCAGCGTAATGTCATTCACATGTGAGCACCAACATACCAAAACTTTGCCTCCACTAACTTAAGATATATGCACCGATCACCTTGTTCTCCCTAAACCATATGAAGAAATCACCTTATCAAATTTCCTACCATCACTGATGCTCCGCTTAAACCATAGAAATGGACTTTTGAGTCTACATAATTAGGTGCTTTGGCTCTAACTCAAAGTTCTTCCACACCATGCATGTATATAGTTTCATCAATGCTCCATCGAGGAAAGTCAGTTCATCGTCTACTGTGCAGCCTCTGTGATCACAATGAGCTACAAGTGCTACTTATAATCAAGAATGAATCTCGTCGAAACTGGCGAAAAGGTCTCCTTATAACTGGCGCCTTCCTCGGGGTAAAGCCCGCGACGCTGCCTTATATATCTCTCGACACATTCAATCCCGTTC
Source organism: Tetrastigma voinierianum (assembly GCA_016808115.1). Taxonomy (NCBI): domain Eukaryota; kingdom Viridiplantae; phylum Streptophyta; class Magnoliopsida; order Vitales; family Vitaceae; genus Tetrastigma; species Tetrastigma voinierianum. The sequence continues at coordinate 820,313 of JAEQBH010001681.1, forward strand.
GTTTTGAATATCCATTTACAACCAATCGGGTTTTATACCCAGTAATTCGATCATCCCAAGCGCCATTATCTTCATGGACTGCATTTCTCGTATACCGCAATCCACTTTTCAATCGGGTGCACTGCTTGGCTGACTACGCACGTAGGATCGCCCTCCAACTCAGACAACCCCATGTCTCGAAGAAGACTCATATACCATCTGAAATCGCTTTTCCTTTCTAGTGGACCGCCTTAATGGCACTTCAGGTTGAGGCTGTTGAGGTTCTTCCACTATTTCTTGATGTGGTTCCTCAAATCTAGTGGGTGGAGCCTCCAATTGTATTGGAAGAAAGACACAGGAATGTCATCATTTACCACAACACTTGGCACAATAATAGGAATGGGTACCTGATTGTCACCAATAGCTTCAATAGTAGTCGGGTCGAGCATTTACATACCTCCTTAAAAATATCTCCAATCAGTTACCTAACTATCCTCAATAGTTTTGCATTACCCGTCTCAAAGAAGGACTCATCAAGGGTCATAAAACTTATACCCTTTAGACCTCTAGTGTATCCCACAAAGGCAAACAATGTACCCTTTGAGTCCAGCTTTTCATCAGCCTATAAGTGCCTGCTTCAGCTGTGATAAACCCTGAATTTTTAGAATGTTTCAATACTAGGCTTCACCATTCATAACTCATATGTGGTTTTGTTAACTCGCCATCGGGAACCTATTGAGTATATAAACTGTCTTAAATGCTTCACCCCATAATGAATTAGGTAGAGAAGAACGACTAATCATACTTCTTACCATGTCTTTAAGGGTTCTATCATGGGGCCTCTCGCCTACACCCATTTTGACTCCTGAGTTCCAGGCATGGTGTGTCAGGTATAATACTGATTCGTAAAGGTATTTGGCAAAAGGCCCCGGTCGCTGTTCACCGATCCATCATATCTACCGTAATATTCCCTCCACTGCCGATGGACGACTTTAATTGCCTAGCCGATTTTCAACCTCGGCTTTGAAAATTTTGAACACTTCTAGTGGTTTGTGCCTTTTCACGATAGGTACAAATAACCATATCGTGAGTAATCGTCTATAAATGTGATAAAGTATGTGCCCATGCTAAGAAACTCGAGAATGGTCACATATATCCTATGTATCAACTCTAAGACGCATTACACCGATTTGCACCTTTCTTTGTTACCATTTTCCTTTAATGCAATCTACACATATGTCAAAATCTGACATATCAAGGAATCAAGAATTCCTCGAGTTTATTAGCCTTTCAATTGGCTGTTTGAAATATGTCCTATACGCTATGCCATAACATCAAGGATTTCTCATTATTTAATTGCGCTTGATCCAATAAATTCACAGATTCATTATTAAATTTGTATTATTCGGTATATTTAATTTATATAGCTTATCAATTAGACTACTGGGCTCCACAACTTTATACTTTAAAGACCAAATGTTTCATTTCCAAATGAACAAAGATAACCAGATTTGTCCAAACATGAAACAACTGACCCGTCTAAATGATCATATTAAATACAAATGTTTTCCAAAATTAAAATAAAAACCGAGTCTAACATGTCAAATCCACACTTGAACAGCTTTCGCCATTTCCTCGTATGTGATGCATCTTCACCATCAATCGTAGCCTACCGAGTGACAAGCCTCCGCATAGTGACACTTATGTGAGTAGTGGCCCTGTATCTATCCACCAAGTGTCACTCTAGCACCAAAGCCAAATTAACTTTAACTAACAAAGTCAGAGACATACTTTTCAGACGCTCAGCTGGCTGCATTTGGAGCAATCTTTCAGTACATTTCTGAAAGAAACAGGAGATAACCGATCCCGTTTCTTTTGTTCCCGGATGTCTAGATGCTCCAATGACCGCAGTTCTTTCCTTGGGTGTCCTTCTTCATTCCCATCATAAGAAGTGGACGCCAGATGAGCACTTTCTATTTTCCCTCTTTTCCTAAACCCTCTCCTCTTCCCTTAAATTACTAATCAGGTGAAGTAGTTCCATGTAGCCATTCACTTTTCCTTTTTGAAAATATAACCACACCTTAAGTGTGTCATACCGATAGTAGAAGAGAGTTCAAGGTCAATCGCATGACCATATGCCTCTGCATTTTCGCTTAACCTTTAGTGCCCAAGCCTCACAGCAAGGTTGCTCATCTCCGTAATGTACTCCCTTACGCTCCCTTACCACAGTGCCTCAGTAGTTATTTTTTGATGTAATCTACACTTTGGGCTTCCCAACTTCATTAATGGCATAACTGATCAGAGACTTCTTAAGGAAAGCCTCGCATCATTCTTTCTTCGACAGGAACCTCATTGATCTCGCATTGTGAGCTTCCATCATGCCCAGACTCACACCCGCTTAGACCTTTCCATTTCCTCTCATACGCAGACTTTCGACGATACTCGCTGTCAGAAATATGGCTGCCTCCAACCTAAATACATGATCCAAGTCTAAGCACCCCAATACCGTCATCACATGTTCCTTCCAATTCTAAAATTTGAGTCATGTTTTCTAGAACGCTACCGATATCAGTAAATAGCGTACATAGTAGATACCGAAAATAAACACAAAATGCTCACATTAATACTAATATCATATTGAAGCACAAATATATATACACATGGGCCCCTTAATAAGATACTACTAATAACATTGTATTTAGTCTTCGACTTAAAACAATTTGAAAACGGTACTCTCAATTATAGCACTAAATGTAGACATATTATAACGCCAAACATTATGTCTTCTTGACCGATGATACGCTTGTACGTTAAAACTTTATTTGTCTCATATTTAGACTATTATTTACTCCTACATCCTGCATAAAAATAATCATCCTTCGGGTCGACTACTTTAGTGATAGAGTATAGAAAGGCACTATTATGCAAATTAATTTAATTAAATTAACAGAGGTTGTTTTTGTAACATATTAATTTAAAAATTAATTCTAAAATAAATAAACATATCATACTTCATCACACGCAAAAATACCTTAGATGAAAATAATCTAATTTTTTTTTTGTTTGACGTGGCACTGGTCATCATGACGTCAAGACTGCTCCAAACGATAACGTTTGAACGCTTCAACCTTTCATGACGCTGAAATCACCAAGCAGATAGTTAACCTTGGGACCGATAACCCCGCCTGTCCCGCCCGCCGACGACAAGTTGGGCTTCTTTCTTGTCTCTTTATGGGGAACAAATCCTGCTACCAAAAAAACCAGATTCGCATTCATGGGTTTAATTCTAATATACCGATTTTAACCACAATAATCATGCAAATCTCACTCAAAGCAACCCAAACACATTATGTGTCAAACCCATACATCGATCAGTCCAAACAAATTATTTGAATTTTGCATAACTGTTCCCAAATATATATATATATATATATATTTCAAAACTGGGTTGTGGTATTGTAACACATATTGACTAACAAAAACCCTTAAAATTAGCACCAAAATATTAACTTATTAATCCACGACCGCATGATCCGCCCATACCACTGTTAGGATTAAACACACAAGAATAAACACATAGATGTGATTTATTATCATACACCAAATACGTACAAACCATACAACCCTAGAATCATGCATAATAATCAAGAATGTCAACAGTCACATTGTAAGATATACCGAATCCATCATGCACTGTATTAAATTTAAAGAATGTGCTTTCCACTGGCATTATGTTATATTTCGTTTTCTGGATTGTAAAACCTGTGCGAATGATAATGCCTTCCTTATTGGGCCATATAACTCACACAGAGGTTTCTAAACCGGACCCCCAATAATTACTTAATCGCTCCTTAATGTTGTCACTCCATCAAAACATCATTAAAGGCAGAAACAGGGAAACCACACATTAATTCCGGTTATTTTATAATTAATGAATAATTATAATTATTTCGAACTTAATTCAACTGGGAATAGATCACTAACTTTATCAAGCATTAAATGCACAAAGACAATCATGTCCAAAATTTAACACTTGTCAGCCCACTGAAAGGAAATCTAACATTCTTATCTTGATTGTCTGCATTTTTGGGTATCAGCAGCGTAATATGAACATGTAAAATGGGCGATCCAGCGACGATGTGCCAATCGTCTATTCGATGATTAAGATGTTAGTAAGATGTTAAGAAGCAACGATCGCTAAGGCTAAATCGCTCATTCAATGATTAAGTCAAGAAAAGGATGAAGAAGAACACCACGAGTTGGAATCGAGATACTTCCTCGTGGGGATCTTCCCTGATTTATGGAAATGGTTGCGACCTTCCTATCTCGTGAAGGAATCTCTATTTTAGCATAAATCCATTTTTCCTTATTTAGGATTGATTTTCCCTTATCAAGGATTAATTATTCATCATCAAAGATTATTCCTTCGAGATTATGTGATTTTGAAACTAGGAAATTTACGGATAAATATCCTTTGCGTATTTATCATTTTTATCTATTTATCAATAACGAATTTGCCATATACAGAAGGATGGTCGGGGGAATTAAAACTCTAAACAGGCCGCTTTGAAATTGGCCTTTGAGAAGACACTTTAACTTTCACAAACATGCTTTTGAATTCTACCATTTAAGTAGTGTCCCCCGGTTTCAATATGGTAGATGGGCCTGAGCCGCCTCACATCGCAGGCCAAGCGGGCCTTGGACCAAATGGGTCTTGAGCCCATTAATTAATGGGTCTAAAAACGATGATACTTATAAGTGGTGCTTGCTAAACTAGGTCTAACAGCTTAAAACATTCGTTACATTGACAACAAGGCTAAGGTTGTAGTCTTTGAATGTGTTAGTTTGAGATTTTATTATAATCAATTAATTCTTAATTGATTGTTTAATGTTTGGGTGTGACCCTTAGACTAGGTGTGATGCTCGAATTGCCTTAACAATTTCTTCTGTCCTCGTTATTTTCTTGCTTTTATATTTTTGCATGTAATTTCTTCCAAATTAGAAATCTTAATTTTGTTCAAGTGTTACAAAAAAACAAAAAAACTGTTATAACATTGATTTGCGACATCTCCATAAAAACTAGGGACAGTCTCAAATTTCTTATGAATATATACTATTTTTTATAAAAAGATATTATAGGAACAATTTTTGATGTTGATTAAGGATGCGTTTGAGAGAGCTTATTTAAAGTTTATTTGAGTTTATTTTCTCATATAAATATTTTTGATAAAAATTTTAAATGTTTAAAAGAGCTTATAAAAAATAGCTTATTACCCATCTGTAAGCCCTTTTTAGTTTATTTTAATAAGTTTTATGGAAAACCTTATAAAAAATTTTAAAAAAACTTATACGGAAGGCTAAAGCTAATCATTTTAATGACAAAAAGATTATTTTGAAAATAATGAAAAAAAATAGAAAAAAAAACTTGCACTTGAGAAACAGATAAAATTTTTGAAAAATTATATACAAAATAAGAAATTTTTTTTAAAAAAAATGAAATAAATCTCAAAATTATGTAAAATAGGTAAAAATTATGTAAAAATAGGTAAAAATTACATTGATGATGAGAAGAATGATATTGATGATGACTTTGATTTTAGAATTGGATGCATTCACGAAATATTATTTCTGCTTTAACTTAGAATTTTTGTGATGATATGAAGCACTAATGGTGTTTATGGGTTTGCTTTGAAATGTTTGATAATGAGAAACACTAGTGATGTTTAATGTCATTTCCTTTATCAGATTTTTTTATTATTTTATAAAAATTATATGCATAATATTTAAGAAGATATATAATTTTTATTTATATTGCAAGAGTGTAAACACTTAAAAAACCCACTGCCTCAAGATGCCTTCCACTCAAGGCCTCGCGCGTTTTTACGCTTTCGAACCTCGGTGCCTTAAATAACTACAGCCTACTACATCATATTTCAATTTATAGAAAACATCAAAGTTAAAAATTTTAATGAAAAAAAACCTAGAATATTTTAGTTTTTAATAATATTTTTGATGCATTTGAAACAAAAGTGAAAGGAGAGTATAGTTTATTAGTTATTTTTTTATACTATAGATTACAGATGAATGATAAATGTTTTCAATATATAGCGAATCCTTACTTTATTTTTAATTTTTGATCATGGTTTCATGATATATATAATATTAATTTATAGTTTTTTTTAAAATTATGACAAGTGCGTTTTTACCCAAACAATTCAATTTTATAAGGTTACGATTTGTCAGTAATTTACTCATTATATGCTTATGTGAATGACCCAAAACAATAATACATACAAGTTTGAACGTGTTTGACTGCTTGATTAAGTTTGACCAAGTTGACTAGGTTTGACCAACATTTCAAATGGTTGACCAAATTTGACTTTTTCAAGAATAATATCTAAAATACCTACGCATCTATTTGCACTCGCCGAGACGAGAAGTATCAGACGTGGCAGAATCGCCACAATCCGACTTACTTGATAAAAAGTTACGACTATTGGGAAGCTCAACAAGAAGACTTTATCAACCTATAAATTCATTCTATTTAATTCGAAATTGACCCTAGACCCTATATAAATACAGTTTGGGATTCCAATGAAACCCTAGCCTAAGACACTTTTTTGAACCCCAAAACCTAAGAGAAAACTCTCCAAACCGAAACACCATATTTCAAAGCGTAGTAAACACCAGGCGCCGTGAAGACGAACGTCCGACGAGGCACCTCCGGCCAACCAACAGCTACACGCTCCGAACCATGAGGTGCACCACCGTTCGACGATGCCGGCCGCAAATTCACGGTTAACCGCCACGGACGCCGGATCCGGCCATGAACCCGACGACGGGCCGCACCGCTTCACCTGAGTTTTGTGATTTCCGCCATCGCCACTTCGTGCCACCCTACAGCTCCTTTCCACCATTTTTTGACCTTCAATCATCTACGCAATCCTTTTGCGTGATTTCGCGACCGCTGGGTTACAACGAAACGCAAATTGGCCGAAGCTTAGATCGGTTTTCCGGCCACCACAAATGATCGTTGACCAAGGTATGGTACCAATGAATTCCTGGTCTCTCAATGTATTGATATGTGGTTTGTAAATTTGGACGCCTGCTTGATTAGTTTACTTTAGGTTGTTTCTACTCATCGGTAATTTCGACCGAAATAGAAAGTATCACCAATAAATCGACAAAATTGAAGTTGTATTAGTGAAATTGGATGTTTTTAGAATTATCGATTCGCTCAATTTCGAGAAATTAGCTCTGTGTGAAAAGCCCCAATTAGTATCGGCCTATAAGACACTGTAGATTGACCGCTTGAGTCCAATTGGGATGGTTTCATAGTTCCTAAAATTATTTGGGCCTTCGGGTATTCCAATGCTGCTTATTAAGACGGAAGCCCAATGTGTTTTATTTATATTACGGTGCATTCACGACGCTTGGGCTCGATCCTGGCAGGAACGGTAACCGAAAGCATCTATACCGCGAATATTATAATGCTTTAGTTCCATTTTGATATTATGCTCTGATATATCTATTTATGATTTGGCACTTACATATATACCGCTTGGACGTATGGTTGGTTGCATTCAAATACATTTTCGGCTCTATATAAACAGCAGTCATTTATAATTTTGTCAACATTTTAACTATTTGAAAGTTTTATCAGGTTCATGGATGAGTTGGTGAAGCTTTGATATTTGGGTACATAGATTGAAGTTGTAAACTATCTTGAAAACTATTGTTTTAAAAGTGGATCTTGAGAATTTGTGGATTAACTCTAATACGCATTGCTCGAAAGGTACATTCCAGGAAGGAATCGTTATATTGGTTACCACGTGATGGCCGGTTTATCCGAGGGTTATCGTAGGGACACGTGACGGATGTGTCTAATGTGAGGTTTGTTAGGTGCCACGGATGCGCTAAAGTTTGGCCTGTAGGTTTGTTAGTGCCAATGGATGGCCAGTTTATCCTGGAGGTTTGTTAGTGCCACGTGATGGCTCTGGCTCGCCCAGGTTTGTTAGTGCCACGTGATGGCCTAGTCTACCTCGAGGTTTTGCCAGTTGCCACGTATTTACTTCTGCCCATTTATATTGCTACTGCCACAGATTTTACCGTAACCATTGTGTTCATTATCGCCATTATTATCGTTATGGTCATTTTTACCGACGATTTATGATGGGTATGTATGACTTTGTTAGTTTTCTAAATATAGTATAACTATTTTAAACCATGATTTTGGCGGACAAGTTATTTATTACTTGATGGTTATACATGTTTCAGGCTCGGGCTTTATGTTTCGCAATAGCAGATATTATGGTTTTCAACATTGTGCTCAAGATATTCGTGGAGCATGATTTGCATATGTCAGACTCGGGGTAAAGTTGGGCTTTGTGGAAATGTTTCAAACGGAACTTACAAAGAGTGAATGGAAGGTTTTGAGAGAGAACCATTGAAATATAAAAATGTTATTTTCCTTATAAACTATGCCACTCCAATCGGTGACACATCTCACATTATCGCTTTTAATTCTGCTCCTCAGTCCAGACAATTAGTATTCACTGCGCTGCGCATTTGACGTCGCTCCCGCTTCATGTTGTTGTAAATTCTATCGCTTTATCTATTTTGTGTTTGTTGTATTGACTTATTCATTTCACTCAGACTCCTAAATCCACAATACTCTTAGAATGCCCTGAGATCTCAGATCACTCGTGATGAGAGATGCTGTAATCCTTATATATAATGGGATATTAAGTTAACTACTGGTTACTTCCTCCTGCTGAGTTCGATCGATCTTCCCAGGATCGCATGTTGAACTTCACTAGCTGACCACCCGAGAATCCCGGGAGCAGATCCGGTCGAGTCCTCGCTACCTTATATACACATTCAAACACATTAAACGATACATAAACGTTTTTAAAATATGCATCCAAAAACAATAACTTATTGAATAAAATATTTGCATATGTGTTCTTATAAAATAATGCTTAATTGCTCGTTTACACAAACAAGGCCTAAATACAATAATCGAAGAGGAGAGTTTATTATTCAAGATATGGTATGGCAGATAAAGTAAGAAAGTGATGTTTTTTTTGAAGAGATAAATTTATTGATTTAGATTAGTAATTCAATCAAAATATAGAATTAAAAGTGCTAAAAACTTTAAAAGATGACGTAATATTCAAGTTAATAACAAAAATGATCGACTTAAAACCTATATAATCGATAATCTAAAAATGCCTAGAATACCTTAGATTTCAAATTTGATTTGATTGATGACTCTGTTTAATCGAACTTTGACATTTGAATTGCCGACGCAAAAACCTAAGAAAAAACTAACCGTCGATGACACAAATCCATCCGTACAGGTAATAGCGATAAAATACGAAAAACAGTTATTAAACTTAAATCAAGTAAAACTACTTTATTAAAAGAAAATCCATATACGGGAAGAAAACAAATGAAACGAAATGATTTTAGCTAGCAATGCATCCCAATAATCATTCGTCTCTCTGAATGAATGCCTGGAAGAAAGAACAAAGTGAACGATGGCTAAGGTTTCTAGAGAAAAGAGTGGGGATGTAAAATATGAGATGCTTTAAAACTTCATAAATATGATCTCTATCTGTTTTAATATTTTTTCTAGTTTTATAATATGGTATTTTATCTTTGTACTCTTACATTAATAAGTTATGACAATTATGGAGCTTTTATTAGCAAAACAATTAATACTCATACAAACTAATGATCAATATAAAGAAGAATATTGTTAAGAGCATACATAAAAGACTAATGCTAGCTTTTATGAAGGATCTTATTTAGGGCTTTGGTAGGCTTTTTCATGAATGGATTTAAATCAAATAATTCCTTTTGCAGGAAAAAGAGTAAAACTAAAACTGAACATAACAAATCAATAAGAAAACTAAACCAAACATTAGTAAACAGAAATAGCTAAAGAAAATAAAGCCATACAAGTATCTCTCAAACCAGTTCAAAATTATCTGCCACCACCCATCTTTAATTGAGAGAAAACTTCACTTGCATTTGGCTCTGACTCACCTTCTTCCACAAACTCCAAGCTATTAGACGGCAGACGCTGAACGGCCGGCAGTGTCGGAAACTCCATTGAAGCATCCATCACGCTGTCATCGTACTTCTCTCTGTGCATAATAACTTGTTGGAGCTGAAGCGTATATTCCAAGTCCCACAAAACATCCCGCATTAGAGGCCTATCAGCACCATTCTCTCAAACATTTCAATTATTTCCCAATGCAATGGTTTGATTGATTTTACCCACAAGAAAAGGATCGACGATTTTCTCCAGCTCCCCTTTGTTTAGCCGGGACATCCCCCATTCCGCTAAGTTCATTTCCCCCCTCGGAAGTGAGTTGTCTATGGCCGGTCTAGCGCAGAGCACTTCCAGGAGAACAACACCAAATGAATATACATCGGATTTTTGCGTTAACTGCAAGCACCTGAAGTATTCTGGATCAAGATATCCGAAGCTGCCTTTTACATCTGTGTTGCACGGGGACTGGATCGGGAGGACCTGACTAAGAGAGAGGCCGAAATCTGCGACCTTAGCAACGTAATACCGACTACAAGATGCTTCGTCGACTGACATCCTGTGAATATCCACCGGCGGAACTGGTGAAGATACAATGCAGGCCCTGTGCTGAACCTATGCAAATTTAACTTTGGGTCCCATGGCAGCTTAGGAGGAAGAGGATGATTTCTGGGTGTTCTCATTTGAAGTGTAGAGATGATCTCTAGTGTCCCTTTCCATGTAATTCATAAACCAGTATCATCTCAGACCTTTCGTCACAATAACCCATCAGTGAAACCAGGTGGCGGTGGCGAATTCTGGATAAGACTGTGATTTCAGTTTGGAATTCTGAGAAGCCCTGGCCACTTCCCGGTTGGCTTCTTTTGACAGCCACCTTCGTACCGTTCCGAATAGTTCCTTGATAAACTTTCCCGAACCCGCCTTCACCGATCATCAATTTCGGGTCGAAGTTGTTGGTTGCCCGGAGAATTTCGTTGGTTTTAGCCCCAGGTTGAGACTAGAAACAGAGGAGGTATCGTTGGTTTTATCAGTACTGAAAGATCCCCTTCCGTAATAAGGAACAATCCAATCCGCAGCTTCAACATTTTTCGCTTTCCTGCGTTTCCAAACCCATAAGATTACAACCAATAGAACCAAGACAAGAGCCATTCCTCCAACAATTGAACCAATTAGAGCAAACTTAACTCTCTTCTTTGGCTTGTTTGCTTCAGAGACTAAACCAGATCCCTCTGTCAACTCCATAATCTCCAACCCATTCGCCACGCCTAAACCACCCAAGCAAGATGATCACAATTCACACCCTCAAGCCTTTCACTCTGGGCTGCCAAGCCACTGAACAACATCAACCTTTCAGAATCCTGAAGCATTCACTACCAATCACCTGTTCGTGAAGAACAACTTTCTAAATCCTCAAATATCAACTTTTAAGAAACCAATACATAAACCCAAGTATACTTATCCAAATAACTTTAAACTCAAATATTCCAAACAGAACTAAACTTTAACATCTAAACAACGTCCTAAGAGGCTAAACAAACACTCAGACAAAACCATCTGTCCTAACCGTCACTCCGCCCGAACTAAGGGCACCCGAAAATTTTTAAAAGAATAAAGGGTGGTTCTCAAGTCCCACAAGAATACTAATATATCTGCTTTGATCAAAAGTTTTCAATCATAACAATAGAGATGCTTTCATCAAAACTTTCGATTCAAAAATAAGTTGGAACATTAACAAAATATACTTCAAAACATTCTCACATCCATATCAAATGTGATCCAAACAATTTCATATCAAATTTCGATTCAAACACTTTCATATCAAATCCAAAATCAAATACATTTCAAATATATTTTTCTCTAGTCATCAAATATCAAACCCGCGCCCAGCCATGACTTCAACGCTACAACAAGAAATCGTCTTTGCGTGGACTTAACCAAACACTACTAAGATCTTAGCAGAACTCCTAACCAAACCCCTGTATGACGTGGCTCAAATCAATTACATTCCCCACCGTTAAAACGTAGCCGTCAACTATTATATCCCGCGGACAGCGCCTAATAGCCAACTATTGCCCGTCATGTATCGAACTAATCCGTAGCCAAATATTTCATTCAAAAATTTCCACCATAAACATAATATCTCCACATTTTCTTTTCGTAAACAAAAACAAATCTCAAAAGACAATCATAATAAACTACTTTCGATCCATGATAATTCAACAAATAAAACAAAGAAAACTTTTCACAAACCAAGATTATATATAATCACAGTTAATTTTCATCCTCAAATGAATAAAACAAACAATTTTTTTTTTTTTAAAATCAGACACATCCCTACCTCAGAAGGAAAGATTCAAAAGCTTTGAAAGAAATAATCCGGTTAATTTCACCCAAACAATATTATTTCCTAAAATAATACGAAGAACTATCATCATTACTTATTTATTCTTAAACTTTCATAATTGGATATTCCCAATGATAATATTTATGCTCACCTCAAACATATCGGGACAACCCGTTCAAACGATAACTATTCAATTGCAGAATTTTACAAATTTATAAAACTTATATTCCTTTGATCTTATTTTAATAATTTATTTATTTTTGCACTTTAATCCGAACTAAATCTTTACTAGAAAGAAATATTAATAATATTTTACAAATTATATTATTACATAATATCTAGTCCTTACCTAACAATTATCATACTGACAACAAGTATTAGTTAATTATCTTTATTTCCTATAATTGCAATAATTATTTTAATCTTATTCCTTTTATCTTAATAAATTTCAATCCATAATAAAATATTTATTTGCCAAAATACATATATATTTAAATACTTATCAAATACATATTTATACAAAATCGTCTTTTCAAATTTATCCTATTCTGCTTATTATTATTTCCTTTCAAAATTATCCTTAAATACTTTTTCATTCTCATACTCAAAGTTTTAATTCCACGCTTACACTACCAACTTATTTTATTTTATTTTATTTTTTAAGAAACAGAGCTGAATATAAATCAATTTCCTTCAGCACATCTAAAACCAAAGTAAGATTGAAAATCTACATCAGCAAATCTAGAAAAATAAATGGCGAAGATCTTACCTTTAAAAATTTTGCCTTCAAACCCTGGGCCCGAAAGTCAGACGCCCTTCGTAATTCTACCCGCTTCGAATTCAAAGTTAATGTAATGCATTTTCTTTTCTTACTCCAATTTATACCTCGGCGATTATTAGAAATTACATTTTTACCCTCTTCATTAAATTAATTAATTAATTACTAATTAATTACGGCTTCTCATAACGCCCTTTCATTTAAAAGTAATACTTAATTACTAATCGACTACCATTATTTTCATAACGTCTCTTCATTAAAGTAATTAATTAATTACTAATTGAATTACCATTATTTTCATAACATATGCTTATAAAAATTCTCATATTATTATTTTCCTAACTTATACCTATACAAATTCCCTATTACATACATTCGGGATAAGATTAGTCGATGAGTCCTGGTGAGGACCGATACTTATTTTCATGCTTCCAGAATCGTCGGAATCAACAACGTAATCCCGGTAAAACGGGGCTGCCAGCTCGTTTGTTATCTTGGATGGGTCGATCTCAACACCGAACTGGCTATTGACATAGAAATTGAACGAAAGAAGACCAGTGGATGGACTAATTATATCACAAAAATGGGCCCTGACAAAGTATCTAGAATTCTTATTGACATCGAAGATCCATGTCACGTTGAAAAAATTTGTCAACCTGCTGTCAATTATATTCATTTCTTTGGCAGTCTTGTGGTATATATCTAGCAGAATACTTGGTAGCACCGCCATTAAGGTAATTAGGACTTACACTGAGGGCGTACAATTTTTTGCAGCATCTGGATAAACTAGTTTAGCATCATCCGGTATCCAATTTCTCCATAGAGTATCGTTATCGGGAGTGATAGTTTCACCTCCAACGTTGATCCTGTAGATTGTATGTAAAGCACGAGATAGCAAACCTTTGTAAGAACCGCCGCTTCCTACCGGAGTAACATGAGGAGTTTCATCTGAAATGAAATCTTCAGGGGCAGGGAAGGCTTCTATGGCCTTTACAAAGCCAAAAGATGATCCTTGAGGTGTGAAATCAACGGAATTTTCCCACTCTCCACTGGAACTGTGAATTCCTGATCGGGTTACTACTGTTTCCTACGCTGAAATTGGATAGCAGGAAACCCAGCCGAAACACTGAAGAGGGCGTCGGCGGTGACGAGAAAGGGTAGAAATGAAAGCGCACACAAGATATGTGCCGTTGACGGTGGGTTTGGAGCTGGTAGGAAGATTTTTCATGTTTGTAATCAGCTGTTGCAGGGAGGAAGGATGCAGATGGGTTGTCATCCTTTACTGTACTGCTTTGTCCCAATGGAGAAGGAGGAGGTAGGGTTGGCGTCTCCGACAAAGTTCCAAGCTACGATGACGGAAGAGCTTGAACCGCTGTTGATGAAATACGTATCTGGGGGATTGTAAGCCGATGATAGTAGGAGATGAGAAGAGAAGCGGATGAGGAGAGAGAGAAAAGATGTGGTGGTGAAGCCTCTCCATCGGAGACATTGGAAATGACTGTTGTCACAGTGGAAGCAAAGCCTCTCCATCATTTTGAAAAATTTACCCTTCTAACCATTGTACAAATATCGACTTATCCCCTTTCAAGTTTATTCATATATAACTTAATAATAATTAAACAAATTAAATAATATCGACGACTTTTCAAAACCTGAACCCACTTGAGCTACGGTCAGCTTTCTGGGTCGACTCAAGATCGCCGAGGGATCAAAAGGGGCCGGGTAAGATTGTCGCAACGTCGATCAACAAATCTTTATGCGCACTTTCCAATACAGAACCCAGAATCAAGAAAGTAGCCTGCAGCGCGTCGCCTGTCACCCGACGCCTGGGTCGACTGCCCGGCAGGTTATAAGACGCTCGATTGTTTAGAATTAGCGACCTTTACTATTGAACTACCAGATGAGAAACTGACATTCATCCAATTCCGTGACGATGATTGCGGCCCTTCCTCGATATACTCTCACAGAATGCCCTTGGGATTAAAGAGCATCTGACAGTCAAAAGTGAGTTTATTCGAAAGAATCCTCCTTCCTTATCGGGGGCATCCGACCAACGACCTTCCGCCGCTTTTCCTTTATACTAGGACTTTGATCGACGACTGCAGACGCTTCAGTAACATTCTATCTTCTCCTCGTTATTCAGAAAGATACTTCGGCTTCGATCGCACGAAGATGCGCCTCCTATTTTTCCAAATCCATGTTTCGGGCCTACTGAGTCCGGGCCTCCGTCATCATGTATGACACCCGCGGGTAATGGTCCTCACCGCCTCCGCATCACTAACGAAAATGCTCCTGCCATTTCTCGTATCCCTATCACGCCCCCACTTCGCGGTACCCGACCGCGCGGGCAGGTCGTGGATTAATCCCGCGACGGCTGTTATTTCCCGTGTCTCGGCTGATGGATTAATTAACTCACCGGGCCATTCGTGGGAAGGTTGTATCGATGGCTCTTCAAGTTTTGGCGCTTTGTTTTTCATACTCCTTCGCTTTCCTTTGTTTCGTCGACCTTCCAGCTCACTCTTCACTTCAATTCCCACTTTGTCTTATATTCGGCGCTCTGGAGCTTTGCCTGATTTTTTCTCGTCTCTGCTTAGTGTCAGCGCCCCCGTCCCGCCGTGTTTCTTTCGATTGATACGACGAGGCTCTAGGTCTACCATATCCGATTTCAAGGCGTATACGGTTACTACATCACGGGTCCAAATCGCTCTTCCTCAAGGTGACGATGACTTTTCTCGCTGACGCCGGTCCCGGCAGGCCGGGGGCGTCTGCTGAGCCACTCGTCGCCTCAACTCGCTCCCGAGGCGCCCCCCTTCCCTGTGTGCAGCAAGAGCAAACCTGATCACATGATCCTGTTGGCCTGACCCTCAGACCGCTGCTCGACATGCCGCGAAGGCACCCT
This sequence comes from Tetrastigma voinierianum, assembly GCA_016808115.1. Taxonomy (NCBI): domain Eukaryota; kingdom Viridiplantae; phylum Streptophyta; class Magnoliopsida; order Vitales; family Vitaceae; genus Tetrastigma; species Tetrastigma voinierianum. The sequence continues at coordinate 836,373 of JAEQBH010001681.1, forward strand.
AGTAGGCTGGTCCTTCATATGAATCTACTTTTGCTAAGCACGCCCCGGGTGTCCGAACATGGTCCCCTTGATGTTTTGACCTTACACCGCCTCCGTGCCTGCATGGTCCGCTGGGTCGCTTTTAATAACGGCCGCTTTCCTATCCCTTCATAAAAAAGAGGTTCTTCAACACTTCAACATCCGCTCTTCCGCCGCTCCCAATGGTCAGGTATTTAGCTCATTATCGGGTCTTTTAAGGATGAGGTTCGTGTCCCCAATGGCTCTATTCTTCATCTTTCAGCCCGATGGCTACTACAGAGGTTTTATTTATTTCACTGTAATGCCTCAGTTCCTCCAGGTGATCTCGAATTCTTCCTTCCCCACACCTAGGGCCATGGAAAAAGGACTTATGTTTTTCATAATGTCCTTAACCGGGCATGACTCGTGACAGGTGATACCGGCAGCCCAGACGCAGAGCCGATAACCTTCGGTAGAGTGTTTGCATTTACTTTGCAGATTTCACTAAAGACGATCGAATACTGACCTTGCTTCCTTATGCTTCCAGATGTCACTTGACCTCAACGACTTTAAGATGCCGCTGTGGCTCTAGCGTTGAGGAATGTCGCTTCGTCTTATGCAAAAATGATAGTGTCAAATATTCCTAGTTCCTCTAATTTGTTACCCGCACGTTTCTACTGCTTGAGGCCCCGCCTTTCTACCCGAGTTTCTTCCCTTCTCGGGGTCACGCTAATTCCTACCAGGGAGAGATTTAGTTCATTCAGGGCGACGCCTCAAGCCCCGAAATACAAGCAGGTGCCGGACTCCTCTGAAAGGACCTGACCCAAGGTCTTAAATCGGGGTGTCTCCTTCTTCCGCTCGAACCGAGAGGGTATCACGCCGGGCCAGCGCGCTCCAATACAGCGCCCTCCTCGCTCCGCTCTGTGAGCCGGAACGGCATCGCTACTCCCCGGTTTCACCTAATGCCTTCTCCTTGCCTGCTGCCATGCCAGTGGTCTTTCAAGCAGCCTGCCGCCCGCCTTCTCGCGACGGGGCCCGCCTATAACCCGATTGAACCCGCCTTCCGACACCGCCGAAAAATCGAAGCAAAAAGTTGATTACGGCAGGGCTTCTCGCTCTGATCTTGGAGCTTCTGGTGGGTGCCATCTAGTCTGTTCTCACGGGTCGGCGTTGGGAGTTCGAAAGTTCGTGGTTGATGAAGCTTTTGGCGTTGTATTCGAGGGGATTGTTTCGGTAAGTCTGTAATTGTGTTTATTTCCATGCTTGTTCTATCTTTGAACACTATGCATTAATAAATTGCGGGGCGCCACGCATTTGAAAGAGCCTGGCCAGAGCAGGCAGCCCAGATAAGCTTCTGTGAATCGCGGGATTACTCATGAAGGTGGCTTCTCTTATACAGCGGGCGAGGCTGCGGGACGGCGCGACATATGACGAGGACATAGAGCGGCAAGTCGATCTTAAGCACACTTCATCAAAACCAGTGCCAGATGAGAAAATAAAGAACAAGACCGAAGACGAGTTTGTGGCAGAGGTGGTTCGGGAGGTTAGAAGGGGTGAGCTCGGCTGCGAGGGTGAGATTGATCGGCTTCCGGGAGGGTTGAATCTTGTCGAGAGAATGGAGCTAAATGGTCGGGAGGAGCTCATCCTCCGGCGTCTTAATGGGATCTTCGGTGGAGGGGCTGCGTGGGGTTCTGGGTGGTTGAGCGCCAAAGAAAAGCTCTTCGAGATTGCTCGTCGAGGCTTGGAGAGCGAAGTGTTGTTGGAAGCGCTCGTCGTGAGTCTTAGAAGAACGTAAATTCAAGGCAATTTGAGCGATGAATGTAGTGGTTCTTGTATGAGATCTTCATCAGCCAGTCGGCATGGTTGCTCAAGGGACGGGTGTTATCGAACAATTGCGAGATCGAAATTTGGTGCTGTGGAGCTTCACGGATGGCTCAAGCACTGAAGAGCCGTTGGGCGTACTCGGATCTAGATTTGGCTTGACCTCCCAGTAGAGGAGGCGGAGGGGTGCTCGTCGACTTATTCAGGGAGCTGTTACTCTGCTTGAGATCCTTTCTCATTCTTCATCGTCTGATGCCTAAATTCTTGGACTCATTATGCTTTCCTTATATGGAGCCTCTCCCCGCCTATTAGTTGGGCTGGGGCCTGATCTGTGTAGCTTTCCTTTCAATAAATATATTTTGAAAACTTGTGTTCGTGAGATATCTTTATTCTTTTTCTGAGGCCCCGTAACTTGGGTTGAAGGTCTCGGCAATTTAAGGCTGTATCCTTTGCATGTCTTATCTATTTGAATTGGCTTGGTTCCCCACCATATGGTTGGAATTAGATTGGAGCTCGTCGGATCGGGCTGTCAAGCGCCGTCGTCGGCGGCGGGGTGTTGGCTTTGGTTTGTGGGTGAGGTCATCAGTGCTTGGAGGCGAGTGAGATCTCATCTTTGGGAGCATTGATGGAGGCTCGTCGGGAATGTGGTTGAGTAGAGCTGCGGAGAAGAGCTTGTCGATGTAAATAAATAGGAACCCATTTGTTTGGGAGTCGAGTGAAGGGTCGTCCATCTGAGTTGAGGCGGGCCTGCATTCGGCATAGTGTACGATAGAGCGGGTATATGCGGAAGTGCGGCGAAGGGCACGATCAGCGTGAATAGTTGAGACTCGTCATTACGGGTTGAGGGGCGAGCCTGCGTCGATGGTGTACGATAGAGCCCGTATGTCTGGAGTGCAGCGAAGGGCTCGTCAACGTGAATAGTTGGAGCTCGTCATTCTGAGTTGAGGGACGAGCCTCGTCAATATGAATTGTACGATAGAGCCCGTCTGTGCGGGTGCGGCGAAGAGTACAGTAAGCGTGAATAGTTGGGCTCGTCGTGCGAGGTTGAAGGGCGAGGCCTCGTCAATATGAATTATGCGATAGAGCCCGTTTGTGCGGAGTGCAGCGAAGGGCTGGAATCAGCGATGAATAGTTAGATAGTCATTACGGAGTTGAGGGACGAGCCTCGTCAATGGTGCGATGGAACCGTGCGTTTGGAGAGCATCGAAGGGCTGCGATCGCGCTGTGGCGAATAGTAGAGGCTCGTCGTTATGAGTTGAGGGACGAGCCTTGTGAGTATGCTTTGTAAGAAAGGAGCTTGGAAATAAATGCGGAGTCTGTGAAGGAGCGTCAATGTGAATTAATACGAAGAGTCCAGGTCAGATACGGGTGTAGCGAAGGGCTCGTCAAAGTGAATAGTAGTGGCTCGTCCATTTGAGTGGAAGGATGAGCATCGTCATTATGAATTGTAAGAATGAGCCCGTCTGTCTGGAGTGCAGCGAAGGGCTCGTCAATGTGAATAGTAGAGACTCGTCGTTATGAGTTGAGGGACGAGCCTTGTGAGTATGCTTTGTAAGAAGGAGCCCGATAAATGCAGGTGCGACGAAGGGCTCGTCGATGTGAGATGTCTGGGAGCGTCGTGGAGTGCGAAGGAGCTCAGTCCAAAGTGAATAGTAGTGGCTAGATCCGTTTTGAGGTGAAAGGATGAAAGCGTCGTCATTATGAATTACAGAATGAGCCGATGCATGCGGAGTCTGTGAAGGGCTCGTCAAAGTGAATAGTAGAGACTCGTCGTTATGAGTTGAGGGACGAGCCTTGTGAGTATGCTTTGTAAGAAGGAGCCCGATGCAAATGCGGAGTGCGTGAAGGAGGGGCTCGTCGATGTGGTGTGCGGAAGGAGCCCGTCAGGTCTGGGTGTGGCGAAGGGCCTGGAGTCAAAGTGAATAGTAGTGAAACTAGATCCATTTGAGGTGGAGGGATGAGCCTCGTCGGTACTCGGAATTGAGTATGAGCCGAATCACGTGCGGGTCACGTGAAGGAACAGATCAGTAGTGTGTCTGAAGAGACCGTCAGGTCTGGGTGTGTGAAGGGGGGCTAGATCAGGGAGTGAATAGTAGTGGTACCGTCGGATTTGGGTGGAAGGATGAGAGCGCCGTCGTTATGTGAATATTAGGAATGAGCCGTCATGCAGAGTGCGTGAGGGCTCAGTTGTGTGAGTGTACGAAGGGGCCCGTCAGTGCGGGTGTAGCGAAGGGCTCGTCAGAGTGAGATAGTAGTGGCTAGATCCATTGGTGGAGGGATGAGCACCGTCGATTCTATGAATTGTGAAAGTATGAGCTGGGTGCGTGCGGGTGCAACGAAGGGCTCGTCATGTGGTGTGCGAAGGGCAGATCCGTCTGGAGTGCGAAGGGCTAGATCAAAGTGAATAGTAGAGACTCGTCGTTATGAGTTGAGGACGAGGCAGTGGTATGCTTTATGTAGAAGGAGCGTCTTTGTTTGGAGGTGCGACGAAGGGCTCGTCAATGTGGAGTGTGCAGGGAGCCCGATCAGGTGCGGAGCCAATGAAGGGCTCGTCAAAGTGAGCAACTGGGCTCCTGGCGCTATGGCCTTGGTGGCGTTCAAGCAGAGTGGCGATGGCTAGGCTGGTGCGACTCTTGAGCGTGGCACGTCTGCGAGTAGAGGAGCTCGTCAGCGTGAGCAAGCGGGCTCTGGCGGCCCAGTGGCCTTGGTGGCGTTCAAGCGAGATAAAGCGTGTAACTGTTGATCGACTCTTGAGGCGCGTGGCTGTCTGAGTGGGGAGCTCGATCAGCGTGGTGGCGGGCTCAGCGGCTGTGTGCCAATTGGCGGTTCAAGCCGAATGGCGATGTAACTCAGTGGTCACGACTCTTGAGGCAGGCGTGGCTGTGCGAGTAGGAGGCTCGTCGAGTGAGCAAGCTGGGCTCTTGGCGGCCCGTGGCTGTGTGGGCGTTCAAGCCGAATGGAAGTGGCTGGCTGGTAAGACTCTTGAGCGGCGTGGCACGTCTGAGTAGAGGTGTTCGTCGAAAGTGAAGCAGCTGGAATCTGGCGGCCCCGTGGCCTTGGTGGCGTTCAAGCCGAGATAGGCGATGTAATGCTCGTTGGTTTGACTCTTGAGGGCGAGTGGCTGTGCGATGGGGGCTCGTCCAAAGTGAGCAAGCCCAGGCTCTGGCGCGTGGCTGTGTGGCGTTGAAGCCGGATGGCGCGATGTAGCTGAGCTGGTCGGAGGCTCTTGACGGCGTGGCTGTGTAGAGTAGAGTAGCTCGTCAGGGTGAACAGCGAATCCCGACGGTTGTGGCTGTGTGGCGTTCAAGCCGAATGGTGATGTAGCCTGAGCTGGTCTGACTCTTGAGCAGCGTGAAACTGTGCCGAGTAGAATCGTCAAGTGAGCCGACCAGTTGCTCGTGACTTCCGGTGTGCGAGAAGGACTTTGGTGAAGCGAACCGCCTGTATGATTTTGGTATGTGAAGAGCTTTGTGGGTGGTGACGCTCGCATTTCCTCGAGAAAAGAGGCGAATCGTCATTATCTTGATTTATGGAGAATGCGGAGCAGCTTCAGCGTGGTTTTCAGGCGCTTTGACCTCCTTATAAATGGTGGCTCTGTTTGCTCATATCTTATGTTTTGAGATTCTTGCTTTTACGATTGGGTGGATGAAGTTCGCCTAGGATGGATGCTCAGCGTTCAGTACTTCTTATTGAGTTCCTCAGCACTGGATCATTTTAAGGAGTAGCACATGTGTGGGAGTTGTGTTTTTCCCTAGTCTCCCACCCCATGGGGTGGGTGTTATTCTAGCTTTTGCTGGGAATGGTCGGAGGGGCGGTGCATCGCTAGCGCACTGTTTTTCTTTATCTTCTTCCTCCTCCTTTCTCTGTCTTCTTCCCTCTTTTCTTTTAACTCACTTCTTTTACGTCTTTTCCTTGTCTCCATCTTTTTTCCCTCTTTTCTTTTTTTCACTATCACACCCCTCTTTTCTTTGTCTGTCTTTACCATTTAATATATATTTTTTTTTTTTTTTGCAATTGCTTTTGCTGAGTTTTTTTAGAGATGTAATCAAGGACACCTGCCCGGTGTAACGAATATGATTCACTTGGAATAAAGAGACTTTTATTTATGGTGTCTCATTGTGTATGTTTCGATTTGTTTGAGATACTAAGTTACCGCGTGTGCACGACTCGTCACATAAATTGATAAGGTTTTATTACAAAAGCCAGAGTTACCTCTTGGAAAAAACGCTTGAGTGCTCAGCGTTCCATGTATGTTGTAAGATTTTCCTCCTCGTTTGGGAGCTCATAATTGCTGATCGACGACTCGGGTTATTATGTGCGGACCTTCAGTTGGGGGCTAGTTTCCCGTACGTTGGATTCTTCCTTTGCGCGGGAGCTTTAAGACCAGGAAATCCCAGGCATGTAACAAGGCTTGACCCTGCGGTTGTAGTACATTTGTCTTCCTTTGATACTCTTACGTCTTGTTGTTAGACACGCTCCGTTTTTCATCAGAGTTCAGAAGTTGACGGGGGCCTCGATCATTTGTTCCTGTCTTAACTTCGACTCTAGGAGATTTTATTCCAACACCTTCACGAGGACTCATACGTGCGAGCTAGGGCAAATGGGGTCTCAGAGTTCTTTGACTACAGTGATAGTCTCTTGTGGGCCCATAGTACCTCGGGGAGGTATTCTACCTAACTTCCTTTAAGATCTTCTAGCTTGGTCTTTAAGGCAGCTTTAAGGGTTCTGATGGTGACTTCAGCCTGTCCGTTTGATTGCGGGTGTGCTGGTGATGAGTAATAATTTTTAATTCCGAGCTCGGCACAAAAATCCCTGAATTTGGTGTTGTCGAACTGTTTTCCATTATCTGATACTAGGGCTCTTGGGATTAGAACACACGTATGATGGTTCGCCGCCTGAGGATGCGTATCTTACGTTACGTAATTGTGAGTACAGGGCTCGAAGCACGCCGCGGTGAAATAATCCCGCTGCGACGATTATAAATTTACATTGGCCCTTGCCAATGGGCGAAACTAATATGTCCAACCCCTGCTATTTAGAAGGGCCGAGTGGTGATTGATGTTAGGGGCTGACGGGAGGCGTGATATTTTGAGCGTGTTCTGGCGGTGCATCTTTGACTAGGTCGGTCGCATCTTTACGTATCATGAGCGATAGTATCCACGCGCAAGAAACTTTTCTGCTGCGTTAGAACTCGATATGATTTCATGCCTTGATGCACTTCCCTTGCGTACCATACCGGTGTCTTCTCCGTATCATTTCGGGAAAGGTGTGAAGAATCCTCAAACGTAAAGGCTACCCTTGTGATTGGTAAGCACGGAAGACCATACTCTTATCTTAGCCGCTTCTTTCGGGTGCGATGCAGTGAGGTTCAAATCATTAATATAATCCCGAAATAGGGTCCATCGGTTCAAGCCGCGGATCTGCCCAGGCGGCATACCATCTTTGGCAAGGGTCGGCAGAGGGTTCTGCTAGGTATTCGACAGGCGTTGACCCGCCGAGGTCTTCTTGCAAGGCCGTGGCTAGTTTTCTGGCGTCGAAAGCAGACATTCTACAGTGCAGGGGGCGTCTTGACCCAGAACCAATACAAGCACAGAAAATCCACGGACCTTTTGGAGATATAGAACCATGCGTCTCACTTTTGGCCCTCGTATGTATCTTGATCTGCTGACCACAGGTTAGGTCATTGTGGACCTCTGGCCGGTGAGCCTAATGAGTGGGCGGGATTGAGGGAGCCATATAGCGACCTCATACTTTCGGCCGTTGTTGGAAGCTTATGGAACAGGCTTGGTGCGTGTCGATATCTATCCTTACGGTGAGGTGGTCGCTGCTCGCTCCATTTGCATTTGAGCTCCATCTGAGAGGTTTCCATATGGGGGTAAGATCTCTGACGTGTGGGCTCGACAAGCTCTATTGGAGCGAATTCCATGGCTGAAGTCGACTAGGACACAATCTTTATAGCCGGTTTTCGGCTTGTACGATGTCGAACTAAGCTTAGCTCTATGGCCCACTTCATCAACCTTGGAACAGTTTGATACGATACACCTTCATTGGGTACTTGGTTCAGGGACTTCCTGCGATTGTGAGCACGGAAATAGGGCGAAGCTTCCGGGCTGCAGTCACGGTCTTTCTCGGCTGCGATATTAAGGCGGGTCTTCCGGACTCGCTCTTTGTCTCGGCAATCTTTGCCAGCGGTTGAGGAAAGTCAGAATCTGACTAAGTACAAAGTGGGAGTTCTCTTGTGGGACTTACTAGAATGGGAGGAGAGCTTGGGTATGTTTTTTATTACCATGAATCTTGTACACATTTCTCGTCCCGAAATGCTTTCTTGAGAACGCGATGGCATTTGTGCCTGCGGATACGAAAGCAGAAAAGCAGAAGGCGCGATCCCTGCTCTGTCAGCGGATTGGACCTCCTTTGTTCTGAAGGCGACGAGCATGTCGGCAATGCTTTTTATTTTTGTGCGGATTCGGCTTGATCCCACGAGTGAGTTAGCTATGAAACCGAAATTTTCACGGGCGACACGGCCCGAAGGCCCATTTCTTGGGGTTCGGCTCATTATAATTCCTCAGGATGGAATGCCTCAGAGAGATGGGTGATATGGAGATCGGATTTAGCGGATTTTACCAGCATATCGTCTATGTATACCTCCATTGTTGTACCTATCTGTGGCTGGAACATGGGTTCCGCTAGTCTACGGTAGGTCGCTCTGCATTCTTGAGTCAACGGCATTACAGATACTTGATGGGTTCAGCGTGTTTGTGACGAAGAATGAAGTCTTCTCTTGAGTCCCAGAGTCCCATCTTGTCACGATTGTGGCGGGAAAAATGCATCCATAAAGCGAGTAGTTCGTGGCTGCCGTGGCGTCCAGATGGTCGATTACGGGCGGAGGAAGGCGTCGCCCGGGCGTACTTTGTTTATGTCGGTGAAGTCGATGCAGTCGCCATTTGCCATTAGCTTTCTTGGCGGAGTCTGGCGTTAGCTAGCCGCTCGGGGTATTCCACCTCTCTTATAAGCTCTAACTGGAGGAGAACTGTTGCCTCACTCATTGATGGCCTTTGCGCTCGGTCGCGAAAACTCCTGCGTTTTTGTTTAGCAGGTTTGAAGGAATGGGTTGGTGTTAGGTTTATGGGTGATGTCAGTCACGGGGTCGATTCCTCCCATGTGCTGCGTCCATCTTGGCGATCTCTATTAGTCTCAGCTAGTGAGGCCTTTAATCATGGTAGTTTGGAGCCAATGTGGGCGCTAGATGTTACGGGTTGTCATCAGTGCAGCTGAGGTTAGTTCCTCAGGAGGCTGGTGGGTGAAGCACACTCGTCGCTCATATCGAAGCTCGTCGGCGTTCACGTAGTCGGCCGCTCTTTGTTTCATGGAGGCTAGTAACACTCTCAGCCCTGGCCGATTTCGCCGGACCGTCCGGCTCCATTCCTTGTCGGGTGATTATCATGATATCTTGAGGGGATGGCTTTATTGCGTTGAGGGAAGTGCACTTTATTAGCATATTATGAGGCGACGGGGCATCATAAGGGAACATGGCTGTCGTCGTTTGCGGCGAGGGGTTCTCCCAGGAGTCGACACCCGGTTGAATCGAGCCCAGCGGTAGTACCTTCTCTCACGAAAATCCCGCGAGATGTGTCTTTGACGGGATCTAGCTTCTCTTCCAGTACCACGTCTTGTCGAAGGCCGGCCAGCGAGAAGACAGTCATCAGTAGAACTCAAGTTATCAATTAAAAACCGGTGAGCTGTGGTGTTGTTATTCTTGCGAGACTACGTGAGGTTGTTGTCATGGGGGTGCTAGCACCCCTTCCCAGGTCGAGTCGAAGCGTGATGGTAGTGTCGATTGGCGATTTAGATGCGCGTATTTCCACCATGTCTGGCGATCTTATGCTCAGTGAGTGGGCTTTTCAGTGAACTAGATTCCTCCTCCAGTGAAATCCTCAGAGATCATATGGATTTCTCAGAGAGTACATTGGTCTTCAAACTGAGTTGCTGTCGAGATGGCGAGCTCTTGGCCGAGGCCAGGATTATGGTTATGTGCGACTTTAGGTTTGATTCGAGCTTGGTTCCACTGGAGATATAAACCTTGAAAAGATACCGCGTTATATCAGGAAATATTGTATTTCTCTTCTGTAGTTATTATCTGGTGTCAGGTGCGATGTCCATAGTCTGTGAAACTCATGATACTTGAATGTTATCCCTTGTCGCGGGATCTGATTTCATCACGTATTAAACCATCTCGGGAATTGGCTCGTTTAGATCATAGTGTAGAACGCGTGATGCGGCGGGTTAGTGGGATGAACGTTGTCTTAGGGTAATGTTGTCGTCCTTCTGGTTCTGCGGTGGGCCCCGAGACGGTCTCACAGGGTTCACCTTTTAGGGGATGGCTCACGTCCAGAGTATGCAGGGATTTCAGCAATTAAATCTTGTCGCTTGGGATAGCCTGATTGTCGTCTGTCTGTCGTCCCTTTTTCTTTGCGGGCGGAGGAGCTCTCCTTCTTTATGAGGGGCCTCCTACATTGTTTATGTCACCTACGCTGGCGAGGACCTTGGCCATGCTAGCGAGGTTGCCGAGATAGAGAGCATCGGAGTCTTTGATTGTCTTGGCCCGGCCGCGATGAAAATGTGACCAAGCGAATTTTAAATCGAATACGTCTATCTTCGGGGACTGGCGTTGAATCTACGTACATATGATTTCAAACTTTCTGCGATCCTTGTGATGGTCGTGGTGTGCTTCGGCTTTTCTGTATGTCCTAGCTCCGATGAAGTGGGAGAACGAAGCATAGCAGCTAGTTCCACTGAATAGCCGAGATAGATGAAGGAATATTGAACTAGGCCAAAGTTGGCCCTTTGAGCGTAGTGGCGAAAGCCACATCGCCTGAGGTCACGATACATGGCTCCATCGATTTTTGTAAGTATTAAGGTGATCGACGGGATCTTGACTCCATCGTATGTTTCTACTGGCGTCGAACTTTGTAGGAAGGGGAGAAAGTGTATCTGGCTGTGGAGATTCCGTTTGGCATACCAGAAATTGTCCCATAGTATCAGGGGCTCGCCAGCTACCACTCCTTCACCTTGGATGAGCTCTTGTTGAAGGTTTTTTGAACCTCTGTTCCCACATTGTTCCCTTGTTTTCCTAGTTGAGGGTGAATTTGTGCCGGCTCAGTTGTCTCTGAGCATAGCTATTTTCCCAACGGTAGGGCAGCGGTGGTCCATGCCTGGCTTGACTGGGCTGCGCCACCGCCCCGATGCCTCGGAGATATCGCGCCAGTGGTTCAGCGAGGGGAGGAGGGACATGGCTACAGGTTTCTTTGTGTCTCTGTTGATGTTGTATGCACTGTGGGCTGCTCGATTCTTGACAACGGTTGACAGGGGCGACGCTTCCACTCGTTTGTGATGGCTTGCATCGTTTCCACCGATCTGAGGGGTCACTTTGCTCATATCACTTGGTGGATTCAGGTGTCCTCGGTGGATTAGTGTTATCACCTTGTGTTCTGGTTGACACCATCGATAGCGAGGAATCGATTATGTTTATGGAAAGATTGTCGTTCCACAGTGGTATGTGATGGCACCCAGCCTGGGCGAGAATTTAGAGCGTGTTCGGTCGTTGGGTTGGACGAACTGGCGAGGGATCGTTTGAGTGGGAATTGGGATTGTTGCAATGTCGATCAACAAGCTGCGGATGCGACCCACTCACGCAATAGAACCCGGGAGATGAAGAGGCCGCGAGGGCGTCGCCAGGGACCTTCAGATCACCTAAGTCGGATCTGTCTACGAGAGAAGAAGATCTTATCGATTGTTTAAATTAGCGTACCTTTTAGTGTTAGAGCAGCCTTGTATTTATAATGGACGATGCATCGATTTGGACGATGATTAAGGGGTTATTAAAGCTGGGAGGATGGATTTCATGTAGTGGTAGCTAGATTTGCTTGATAGATTAGTCGAGGAGGTTTATTTGGGTAATCGCCCAGCCCAGCTATTGGGGGTATCAGATGCGACCCATACATTTGCTTTCCTTCCCTTTATAATAGGGCTTGATTAGACTGACCAGGGCGTCTTTTAAGAGGAATATTACATCTTACATTATTTGTAAGATATGGTTGTTGTAGAAGTATGGCCTCACATTTCAAAGCTCAAATGTTAAACAATAAGCCAGGAAGCCTCTGTTTGAATTTGTATGTAGAACACAGTGAGTATAGTCCTCACCGCTCACTAATTTGGCGAATGAGAAATCTTTTGGCCGATCCAAATATCTGTCGATTCTTATGCGCATTTATAAACTTGAAACAACTGCATTTAAGTTTGTTTAAATACAACTTAATAATGGTTAAGTTCAACATGTATAGAAATTGTTTTAGAAATATAGACTTGACATTCTTCAAGTTTATTTAAATGTTAACTTAACAATAATTAAATCGGACATATATAGAAAGAAGTTAGATTTATAATATTTTTTGGGTTTTAACATATTAAAGAGTAATTTTATCTAAAATGAAGATATTTTAAAGTTATAAAAGTAAGAAATTAGTTTTGCAAATAAATTTTATTTTTATCCCTTTTAAACCAATTCCTCATATATATATATATATATATATATATATATATATATATATACATTATAAATATTTTTTTCCTTTTAATTACAACTCTTATTTTCAATAATATTACAAAATTAATTTAGATTAATACAGAAATATAAGTCAATTTATCTCTTACATATATTATATGTTTTGAAACGTGATGATATTTGACTTATCAGAAGTAAGCACATACAATATATTCCTTTTAAGAATTGGAATTCTGATAAAAAAAAGTTTGAAGGGGATTTGTGTGTGTGTGTGTTTTTTGAATGGTAAAGGGATTTTTTGTGTCCAGAGCCCCAGTTGAGCACTCGTACTGATCAAGGCAGGTTCAGAAAATAATTCCAACTCTAATACAAAATACAAACGTCGCCACCTAGTTTTTTATTTTCTGAAAAGCTCAAATCTCTCTCTCTCTCTCTCTCTATATATATATATATATATAGTAGATTCATTGACCTCTCACCGCCTTATTGAGCCAAAAACAGATCTACCAACCACGCTGTTTTTTCGATAATCCAACATCCATCATGGTGGGTCAATGGACGGCGATCAAGCCAAGCCGCAGCGACGAGGTTTTGGAGGCAGACCAACAACAGAAGATCACTACTCAGATCAGAGCCCACTTCGATTCCATAGCCCCCAAGCGACCCCCGAAGCCCAGCAGAAGCGAGTCCGATTTACTGCAAACTTCTCCTTCCGTCGCCGTTAATGGAACCATCCCGGAGCTCCATAAGTTCCGAACCCTACAATCTCAATCGCAGTCTCAGGCTCGGTCCTTGGTTTCGACAGATGGGGATGCCATGTTGCCTGAGGAATTTGTGGAGACGCACTACTACAAGGAGTTGGATTCTATTGACAAACAGCATCATACGGTTCAACTCCCATTCTTCTTTTTTCCCTTTCCTTTTTTTTTCTAAATTGATGAAATGATTTGATTTTTATTTGCGATGATTAGACTGGAACTGGGTTTATAAAGGTCGAGAAAGGAGGAGTTGAAGATGGGTACGGACTCCAGTTACAGAGGAGGGAGAACAGAGAGATGATGCCGAGGGGCTTCAAAAGCAACCCTGCAACGAACGACTGGATTCCAAACCTTGAAGAAGATGAGGTAGTAATTTGAACTTTGAAGTATAGGTAACCAGTATTTTCTGTAATAGTTAATGTAATTAAGCCCTTGATGGTTGCATATAACTCTGTCAGACAACATGTCTCCTCAAAACCGGAGGTCAGGGCAAGAGAGTTGTTAGACGGTGAGAGGAAGGTTGTAAACTGGGTTTTCTTTAATTTAAAAGAAAAAAATGTTGTTTTGGATAGAGATTGGTTTTTGGTTTGTTGGAAAGTCTGAAAGGATTTATGAATAAATAAGTCTCCATTGTGACAGGATTCTCTCAGCGTTCTTATCCATTGTCTCAGTTCCACCTACAAAATATTCTATTAAAAATCTTTCTTACAAGAATGAGCTGAGTGAAGCAATGTTGATTTATTTAAGACACCTGCACATATCGTGGAGAATTAGATAGCAAGAAGCTTATTCTTACGGCGTCTAAATAAAGCAATACCATGGTTGTCTTTTTTGATATCTTTCTCTCAAACAAAACAGAAATGCAGAATCTAGGCATTCCATACTTTTTTCTCTTGTGGGTTGAATCTTATGGCATATTTTTTTGAAGACATATGTAACCTAAACATGAATTTCATCTTTCCACTTTCCACTAATAAAAATGAATTCAGAGCTTACTTATGTTCAATTGAAACTACCGTGGATTAAATACACTGACACAGTGGAGTTCAGCGTGTCTGATTCATTCTAAAGCACTGGCGAGTAAAACCCTTCGTTCTTACTTCTTCTGCCAATTGAATCAAAGGTTAAACATGGTTCAGACCTTTTTAAGTGAATCAAGAATCTCCTCATCAGCATGTGAATTTATATGACGATTATAGTGACTTTGAAAGTTTTTTTTTTTTTGAAGTGTTTTTAATTAAACAGATTGATCAAGAATGTAAAACAGATTGATCAGGAATAAAAAATCTAACAGCAGAGATAAGATAATGAAAGTAAAGCCACACAACTAGACCTCATACCATTTGAAATCATCTGGCGCCATCACTAATCCTCAATTGGGAGAAAACTTGGCTAGCAGTTGGCTCTGAACCCTCCACACTTTCCGGAGGGACATCATCTTCCTCAATCAGAAAACTGGGAGATGGCAGCACCAGACACAATAAAGCAGTAACAACTCAATAAACATCAGTGTAATCCCCATCCATATCTGTGCCTTATGTAGCTGAAACTGAGAAACATATTTCAAGTCCCATAAGACATCACACATATTAGGCCTATCGACACCTGACTCTCTCAAACACTTCTCTGCCGTTTCTCCGAATTTCCGCAATGAGTCAGGATTAACTTTTCCCAAGAGAAAAGGATCAACAATATTTTCGAGTTGTTCTTTCTTTAGCCATGACATGGCCCATTCTGCTATATTCATTTCCTCACTGGGAGCAAATCTTTTAATAGCCGGTCTAGCACAGAGCACTTCCAGAAGAACCACTCCAAAAGAGTATACATCTGATTTATCAGTCAATTGCAAGCATCTGAAATATTCTGGATCGAGGTAACCAAAACTGCCTTTTACATTTGTACTGATATGAGATGTATCCATAGTCCCTGATTTTGAAAGGCCAAAAATCAAGAAACCTTGGCAACATAATTCTCATCAAGCAAAATGTTTGTTGATTTAACATCTCAGTGAATGATTCCCTATCAGTACCAATTGTGAAGGTAATCAAGACTGCAGGCAGAGACCGATGCAAATCTCAAGCCTTTTCTCCCAAGACAGTTGTGCTCGGGGAGTTGATATAGTGCAGTCCTCATTCAAGCTGTAAAGATGGTCTCTTAGATTCCCGTTTTCCATGAATTCATAAACTAGTATCATCTCACGCCTCTCATCACAGTATCCGATCAAGGAAACCAGATGTCGGTGGCGAATTTTGGACAAGACACTGATTTCAGCTTGAAATTCAGCAAAGCCCTGGCGTTTCCCTGGATGACTTCGTTTGACAGCCACTTTCTTCCCATCTCGAAGAGTTCCTCTGTAAACTTTCCCGAACCCGCCCTCACCGATCATCACTTTTGGGTTGAAGTTATTAGTCGCATGCAGTATTTCAGAAAAGGGTAGTTTTAATCCGAAATTTAAACTAGAAACAGAGGAGGTGTAGGCAGTTCGTTCATTCGTCTCACGAAAAGATGTTCCTCCATAAAGAAGCACAGACCTCTCCCGGGTCTCAACAGAGTTTGCTTTCCTGCATTTGATGAACACTCCAATCAGAATAAGGGCAAAAGCCACTCCAACAACAGAACCAGCTACTACAAACGTGAAATTCTTCTTTGGAATGCTTGTTAGAGTCTTATCGGGCTTGGCAGAACCAGCTACTTCAAACGTGAAATTCTTCTTTGGAATGCTTGTTAGAGTCTTATCTGGCTTGGTGGGTGCAGACCCAAGAGTCTTATTAGGATTTCCTTGCACACGGTATGCACCAGATCGCTCTATCATCTCCATGATCTCAAGTCCATTCAGAAAAGCAGCTTGGTTCAGTGATTCTCTATGAGGGCCTACACTGATATTCACATAACCGGAATCATCGGAATCAAACTACAATCAAGGTAAAAGGGAGTTGCCTTACCGGTTATATAGCTCAATGCACTGTAGTGAACTGATTATAGATAGATAAATTCAACTCAATGCGATCAACATGTTGGCTAATTATGTCACAGAAATGCACCCTCACGAAGTAGGTAGATATCTTATTCACATTGAAACCCCATATCATTTTGAAAATAGATGACCTGCTATGATTTATGCTCAATTCTTTGGCAGTCATGTAGACATTATCCGGGGCCCAATATTCTTGTTCCTGATTGCTAGTACTGTGTAACTTGATAAGCTTTTCGCAGAATGGGGGAGGAAGCAGGGCAATTACTATCTGGTGTCCAAGTTCTCCATAGTACATCATTACTTGGTGTACCAGGATTTCCAACGTTAATCCAGTGGATTGTATGAAAGCCTGAGATAATGAAACCACACAGGTGCCTTTAATCCCTGCAGGAGAACGAGACGAGCTCCATCTGAAATGAAATCATCCGGAGCAGGAAAGGCTTTACGGCGCGTTTACAAAAGCGAAAACGATTTTCGAGGGGTGAAGTGACTCTAAATCTCCCAATCATGGATTGCGAATCCTTAATTACAGGGGAGTTACCGCCAGTGCTCTGACGCTGAAATTATGGCAATGAGAACCCAGAAGCGGAAACATTGAAGAGAGCACGGTGAAGATTTTTGGGAGTCGAGAAAGGGTAGAAGTGAAAGCGTACCAGATAGGTGCCCTTTTGGGCGATTTGGAACTCGTATCCAGATTGTTCTCTTGAGGCATGAAGTAACTGGATAGAGAAAAGGTGTTCCTGGTGCTGGGTTGGCCCATGAGCAGGAAGCACCTACTTGTGGAGGACTGCTGAGCCCATGCTCGGCGAAGTACTGACCGCTGATCGCAGTTTCAGAGATTGAACCGCAGTTGATGAGATACGTCTCTGTAAGAGAGTAATCTAACGAGTAGATGAGGAGTAAGGCCAGAACAATTTTGTGGCCGTGAATCTTATCCGTTGACATCGTTGACCACGGAGTCTCAGAGAACTCTTCTCAGTAGAAGCAGAGTCTTTCAACACCAAGCTGAAAATAAATGAGAGGCAAGGCAATCATGCAGATTACTTTTTATTTTGGATAAAAAGAAAAATCAAATTAGTTCCACTTCCACCATGGAAAAAAATAAGCAAGACTTTGCTTGGTGTGGGAATTGTATACATTTGGCAGTTCTATTATTTCTGGATTGAAAAGTTTGGGTTGGGCCGATAGGATTCCAACCTAGAGCCCATGAGTTAAGTTTAATTAACAAGATTGTGCTGCACGCTGCACTGAACCCCCAATTTTGAGAGATCATCTGGACGACAGCCTTACCGCTTTGATTTCTTTCCAGCTATAATTAGTTTTGCTTCTCTTCTGAGAGTTCAGGTGTATATGTAGATTTCAACTATCCATGGATGTTCTTCTAGGAAAAAGAATATGAGTTGAGAAAGTTGTGAAGCATTATATTCATATTAAACCAAAATTTTATACAGCCTTTGCAGAAATGATAGCTTAATACTGCATCCTAATGCATTAAAAAGGCCATGAGCCAGAACTCTCAACGGAGCGGATACGAGGCTCAGCGCGGCGGAGGCAAAGCAAGATATGATATTCATACTAAACCCAAAAATCTTACAAGTTCTAACTTTTAGGAGAATTGATAGTTTAACAAAAGGAAATCAATTAGGCCATAAATTTAGTATTACACGGAAGCTAAAGAAACAAAGCCACACAAGTTATAGCAGTCAATAAGATTATGCGGTGTCACTAATTCTCTAGCAGTTAGTTCTTAACCAAAATCACATTTTCTGGGGACTTCATCTTCCTCAGTTAGAAGAAAGCGTAGGATATGCAAGTATTCGAAAGAAGCATCAGTTACATACTGTCCACATATATTCTCTCGGCATTACAGTATGTCGCAGATCATGGTACATTTCAAGTCACACAACTAGAACTCGCACCTGGATCATTCTGGCACCAATAATCCTCAATTGGGAAAACACCTCACTAGCTGCTGTGTTTGAACCATCACCATTTACCCCGGTCTGGTATCGTTCATTCCATTGAGGAAGCTGGCTGCTATCATCTCTCTCCCTTGAGGAAAGCGTGTTAGTCTGAACACCAAGAAGTGGCACCTCCGAAAAAGCATCTGTTGTGCTGTCCACATAACCTCCTTCCAGCATTGTAGCTTGTTGCAGCTCAAGTGCATATTTCAAGTCCCATAACACATCCCGCATTGTCGGCCTGTCAGCACCAGAGTCTTTCAAACACTTCTCCGCTGTTTCTCCAAACTTACGCAATGAATTGGGATTGATTTTACCCACCAGAAAAGGATCCACAATTTTTCCAAGCTCTCCTTTATTTTGCCATGACATCGCCCATTCGGCCAAATTCGTTTCCTCGGCTAGAGCTGATTTTATAATAGCTGGTCTGGCGCAAAGAACTTCCAGAAGAACCACTCCAAAAGAGTATACATCGGATTTATCTGTTAACTGCATGCATCTGAAATATTCAGGATCAAGGTAACCAACACTCCCTTTGACAGCCGTACTGATGTGAGTTTGATCAGTACTGCTGGATTTCGAAAGACCGAAATCAGCAACTTTAGCCACATAATTCTGATCAAGCAAGATGTTGGTTGACTTAACATCACGGTGAATGATTCCGGTATCACTATGAAGGTAATCAAGACCCCATGCTGAGCCAATGCAAATCTCAAGCCTTTGCTCCCAAGACAGTTCTGACCGGGGAGTCCATTTGTTGCCATCTTCATTCCAACTGTATAAATGGTCTCTAAGAGTCCCGTTTTCCATGAAATCATAAACTAGTATCATCTCATGCATCTCATCACAATACCCAATCAAGGAAACAAGGTGGCGGTGGTGAATTTTGGTTAAGACTATGATTTCAGTTCGAAATTCGTACAAGCCCTGGCCTCGCCCTGGTTGACACCGTTTCACAGCCACTTTCTTACCAGTCCGAAGAGTTCCTCTGTAAACTTTCCCGAACCCACCCTTACCAATCACCGATTTCTTGTCAAACCGATTCGTTGCGTGCAGGATTTCGGAAAAAGATATTTTTAATCCAAGGTTTAGACTTGAAAGAGAGGGGGTTTCGGCAGCTCTTCCAGCCATCCAACTTAAGTATCTCCCTCCATAAAGAAGCACAGACCATTCTCCACTTTCAACAGAGTTAGATTTCCTGCATTTCCAGATCACCCCCAGCAGGATAAGGAGACAAGCCAGTACTCCAACAACAGAACCTACCATGGTAAAGATAAGGGTTATCTTTGGCTTGCTTGGCTCAGGCATTAATGAGCCAGATTCCTTGGTTATAAGCTCCATAATCTCAAGGCCGTTCAGAAAGGCGATCTTGTTTGGTGATGTAGGGTGAGGGCCTATACTGATATTCATAAGACCGGAATTATCGGAATCAACCACGTAATCCTTGTAAAATGGAGTTGCCAGCGTGCTGGTTTCGTCAAAAGAATAGATCATTTCACTGAACTGACTATAAATAGAGAAATTGAACACAATACCATCCGCATCACCAGCTTTGCTAATTATGTCACAGAAATGAACCCTTATGAAGTAGATAGAATTCTTATTCACAGTGAAACCCCAGGTTACATTGAAGAAACTCGATGACTTGTTATAGGCCTTATTAGGTTCTTTAGCAGTCTTGTAGACAATATCGGGGGCGGAATAGTTGGTAGCTTTGGAAGGATCATATTGGGGCGTAGTATTGTAGATCCCACTATTTTTGGCAGAATCTGGGAGAAATAGATAATCATCATCAGGTGTCCAACTTCTCCATAGAGTATCATTATTCGGTGTGATTGTCGGGCCTCCGACGTTTATCCTATGGATTATATGTAAGGCCTGGGATTCAGAACCTCTGTAACTACCTTTACTTCCAGCAGTCGTAACATGATTCGATTCATTCGAAAGGAAGTTTTGAGGGGCAAGAAACGCCTCTATGGCGTTTACAAATGCAAAAGATGATTTTTGAGGAGTGAAGTAGATGGTGAAGTTTCCCACCTCTATGGGAATTGCAAATTCCTTAATTACAGGGGAGTTACTTCTACTGTTTTGGACTCTGAAATTGGACAGCAATGGATACCCAGTGACCCAAACATTAAAGAGGGCATCAGTAAGATTTGTTGGTATCAAGAAAGGGTAAAAGTGAAAGCGTACCACATAGGTGCCTTTTTTGGTGATCTGGAAGTCATAGCAAGATTGATCATGTCTGAAAATTCTAGCTGTTTGGTAGAGAGGGGATGTGCCGTTTTCTGGGTTGTCATCCTTCACGTAATCGCTCTGTCTTACAGTGAAAGTGGATGAGGTGGAGTTCACATCTCCGACGAAATTCCGGTGGCCGACTATGGCGTCAGAGCTTGAACCACAGTTGATAAAGTACTTATTCGGAAGACCGTAACCTGATGCGAGGAGGAGCAAATTAGATGAGTAGTAGATGAGGAGGAAGAGAGTGAAAAGAACGTCTTGGCGGTGAAGCTTCTCCATGAAAACCTTGAGAATTGCAGATGTTCACAGAAGGGATAATGAAGTCTTATCAGCATCTGAGGATGAAAATAAAGTGAGGGCAATCATGCAGATTAATAATAATATGAAAAAGAAAGACTTTTTGACTACAGGCTTTGCTGTTCTTTCACCCAAACAAGCCCACACAGATCATGAAAATCCACAGTTTTTGGGCATTTAGTATGTTAAAAATACCTCGTATATGCTATTAATTTTCATCAAGGCAAGGTTCAGTTCTTTAACAACATCAATAAAAACATAGAAACATAGTTAAAGGATACTTCAGGTAAAAACAGTTTTTAAAAACTGTTTTCTTTTTAAAAATTATTTAAAAAGACACTTTCCAACAGAGCCTATCTCTTTTTGCAGTTGCCCTACAGGTTGATATTGCATCCTTCGATGCCCCCCTTCAAACTTTAACTGAAGACAAGCTCTAATACTCTTTTATATGCTTTTGCTGTAATTCTAAAGAATTAGTTTCAACATGATATAAGGTGGTTTATTTTTGAAGATGGATTATTTTTTATAAACATGATAATTAGGTAAAAAAAAAATCAATCTTTTGTTAAGAAAATGAAATTTGGAATAGTTTTTGTAAGCAAATATGTAAAAACCATTTTTTTTCTAAATAGTTTCTAAAATTATTTTTTATGAGAAAATTTTAGTTGGGGCACTTTTGCAAATAAAGCTTGTAAAATTAATTTTCTAAGAAAAATAAATAAAAATGATTTTTTTTTTGGCAAATAAAATCAAATTAGAACATTTATGTATAAATAAAATTATATTCTGTATTAAAAAAAATTACATTCAATCATTTATTAAATCGATACATTTTTCTACTCATTAAAGGGATCCATCACCGTACACAAGGCGGACATCAAGATCCCGATTCTTCTTTTTTCTTTAGCCATGCTCGTATTTTTTAAGCAAGGAGGAGTGATTTTAGACTATTTTTAGCTTGAAATCATACATCTATAAAATTTTTAGTCTATCTCTTAATAAAATGGTTTTTTCATAAAGATTTATGTATTTTCTTGCTTTTTCTATTTTCATTGTCTTATTACGATATTCAGTTTATCATCATCTTATTATAACATCATGTTTTCATCTCAGGTTGCACTACTTTATTAATGCTTTTATGCTTATTTAAATGTAAGAAAGTCGAACTGTAAAAATATCTGATTCTTATTAATTATATTGCTTAAATTTATAGATTTTATAAGGATTTATTATATTATTAACTAAATATTAATTTATTATTTATAATTTTTAATAATTTATATTTTAGATCTATTTTTGAATTAATAAAATTATTTTTTCATGTAAAAAAAACCCAAGATGCCAATCCCATGAATCAAGCATCAAGTCATACCTTTCCTAAAAAGTTGAACAAAGGCGTAGAATATAATAAAACTCCCTTTTTCCTTTCATCTTTTTCTTTTTGAAAAAGAAAAAGTCTTGGTCGAGAATTTTTTTTGCTGATTATTTTTCTACAAAAGAAGAATGATAAATATTTAAGATAAGCCCATTTTTCTTTTGAATGACGTGCAAAATGCACCTTATGTTTTCCTAATATTCCGCTCACACCTCATATTTTTTGTTTTTTTAAAAGGTTTCAAACATTTATTTTCATTACTTACTTTAATATCTTCGTGCCAAATAATATTAAAAAGGTCAAACAATGCTAATTTAACTGTAACAACTGTCACGTCAGATATGCCGATATGCCTGAAATTGTATCCTAAATAACATTAAAAGTATAGGGAGTTTAATTTGGAGAAAAATTGTATCCTAAATAACATTAAAAGTATAAGGAGTTTAATTTGGAGAAAAGCTCTAATTACAGGAGGAGATCTTAATGATTGTAAATAAAAAAACTGTAGGAAGGAGATCCTAATTACTTGCAAAAGGCCAAAGAAGGAATTTCGTATCCGATCGTCACCTCTAGAAAACTCAACTCTCTTCCCATGGCGAAAATCACAGTAGCCGCGACAATGACAGACTACGAAAACCCCAAGAAATTGGTGATTGACAAAGATATTCAAAAACCCATCTTCCCTTTCATACTCAAATCTCGTACCTAAAACTCTATTTTCAACCCCAAAATCTACATCCCTCTAATGACTCATTTGGGCAAACTCCACTATCTCCATTCCTCAATTGCCCCAATAAAACCCCACCATTTTCGTCATTACCCATCATCGACAGTGGCTCAATTCTATTAAAAACCAATGAAACATCGCCATACGTCTCTTTATATCTCAAAACATCTTTTTTCGCTTATTTGCAGGAGAGGATATCTCAAAGCACCTTCTTTGACCCCTTTGTAGGATAGGGAAGATCAGGATATAATAAAGGATTTTTTTCCCAAATTAATCCTAAAACTTTTAATATTAATTAGGGCACAATTTTAGCCATATCAACAACAGCTGATGTGGTAGCTTTTATAGCTAAATTAATGTGTTTGCTTTTTTTAACACTATCTATTATGGTATGGGCTAAAATGAGTTACGAAATAAACTGTAAGACACTTTTTCTTAGAAAAAAAGAGTTTGAAGTGTAAATGGGACGTGTGAAAAAAGCAGACGGAATTTTTCACTTTTTCCTAATAATAAAACTCCCCTTTTCTTTTCATCTTTTTCTTTTTGAAAAAGACAAAAGTCTGGTTGAGAATTTCTGTGCTGGTTATTTTTCTACAAAAGAAGAATAATAAATGTGCAAGGTAAGCCCACTTTTTCTTTTGAAATAAAAAAATATTTTTATTTGATGATCCATTACGTGTAGCTCCTTCCTAAGGAAACCTATTTTATTTGAGAGATTTTCAAAACCCCCAACATCCTCATTAATGCTGATTTTCCGAGAGTGAAACCAAGAATCTGAAATCAATTTGGTTGGGAATTACTGGTGGAGCCAGAAAAGAAGACGAATTTCCGAGAGTGTAACCAACAAGGAATTTTGCTTCTTTCACGTCTTGATTGCAATCCTTTTCTTTTTTCCTTGCATTTCAATTGGAAACAATAGCTTTCAAAAAAAAAAAAAAAAAAAAAAACAAAGAAGGGATGTACGTCTAAAATAATTCGAGGATGCAAAGGATAATTAAAATTTTATGGTCGGTGAAACGGGTTTTGGCTACAAGAGAAAATTGGCAAAATTGTAAGCCTTTCCAAGGAGAAATTGGAGTAGTAACGGTTCATCAATGTCTGGTTCAAAGTTTGATATATCAAGGCACTAAACACAATTGATAGCTCATGAATAGTGAAATGGATTTACAGAAAATGCTACAATATTGATTTTGCTGATCGATGGGCATATTATACAACTAGCTAGCTCTTCCTCAATTCTTTTTGCTGTAGCAAACACTTTTAAAGTTAATTAATAATAATAATAATTAAAAATCGATAAATTAACAAGGTAAAATTCATAGTAGACACCGAAGCTCAAGAATTGGTAAAGCTGCACAACTAAATCGTTGAGATGGGATATTGGGATTATCTGGCACCACTAGCAGTTGCTTCTGAACCATCTTCTTCACCTTCTGTGGGGACCTCATCTTCCTGAATCACGGGAAGGCTAGGAAAACGCGCGAGCAGAACACCAGGGAAGTAGTCATAAGAATCATCATCATCACTGTCGGCGGCGTATCCTTCTCTCAGGCTCAGGCTCAGCATCTTGGCTTGTTGCAAATCAAGTGCATATTGCAAGTCCCATACAACCTGATGCATGGTAGGTCTATCAGCCCCACATTCTCTCAAACACTTCTCTGCCGTTTCTCCGAACTTCCTCAACGAGTTAGGATTGATTTTACCCACAAGAAAAGGATCCACAATCTTGTCAAGCTCTCCTTTCTTTTGCCATGAAATCCCCCATTCAGCTAAATTCATTTCCAGGTTGGTGGAACTGAGGTTTAATAGCCGGTCAGCACAGGTGCTACTCATGAGAACAAACTTCAAATGAGTACGCCATCCGATTTGTCTGTTAACTGCATGCATCTGAAGTATTCAGGATCAAGGTAACCAAAGCTGCCTTTAACGTCCGTACTGATGTGGGTTTGGTTTTGATCTGCATAACCTGATTTCGAGATACCGAAATCCGTTACTTTAGCCACATAATTCTCATCAAGCAAGATATTTTTTGACTTAATATCGCGGTGAATGATTCCGGCGTCACGGTGAAGGTAATCAAGGCCCATAGCTGAAGCAATGCAAATCTCGAGCCTTTGCTCCCAAGACAGTTGTAGTTGTGATCGGGGAGATGACGTGGACAAGTCCTCCTCGCCGGAATCGGAATCGTATAGGAGGTCTTTTAGAGTTCCATTTTCCATGAACTGGTAAACCAATATCATCTCACGCCTCTCATCACAATATCCAATCAAGGACACGACATTGCGGTGGCGAATTTTGGTTAAGGCTGTGATTTCAGTTTGAAATTCAGGCAAGCCCTGGCTTTGCCCTGGTTGACTTCTTTTGATAGCCACTTCCTTACCTGATTCCCGAAGAGTTCCTCTGTAAACTTTCCCGAACCCGCCCTCCCCAATCATCAATTTTTCGTCGAAGCGATGAGTTGCATCCAGGATCTCAGATAATGGTATTTTTAGCCCCAGGTTTAAACTGGAAAGAGAGGATGTTTCGGCGGTTCTTCCAGTTGTCCAACTGTATCGTCTTCCTCCATAAAGAAAAACAGACAGCTCTCCACTTTCAGCAGAGTTTGATTTCCTGCATTTCAAGATCATCCCCGTCAGGATAAGGAGAAAAGCCAGTACTCCAAGAACAGAAGAACCTGCAATGACAAAGATAACGGTTTTCTTTAGCTTGCTTGGCGCAGGCAATATTAATGATCCTGCATACTCCTCGTTGGTTATGAGCTCCATAATCTCAAGCCCGTTCAGAAAGGCAATCTGGTTATAAATACTGACTCGGGTATATAGTCCTTTTCTAAATGGCCTTCCTTCGTGTCCATTTGCCCCAGGCAGGGCTCGTGAAGAAGGAGAGTACTCAAGGCCGGCTAAACTGATACTGATAACACCCGAATAATCGGAATCAACCACGTAATCCTTGTAAAATGGAGTTGCCAGTTGGCTGGTTTCTTTAAATGAATCAATTATTTCACTGAACCGGTCATTGATGAAAAACTTGAATCCATTATCATGTTCATCACGTCCTTGGCTAATTATGTCACAGAAATGCGCCCTCACAAAGTAGGTGGATTCCCTATTCACCCTGAAACCCCAGGTTACATATAAGAAGCTCGAGAAAATATAACTTACATCAACTTCTTTGGCAGTCTTGTAGACAATATCAGGAACGGAATAGTTTGTAGCTTTCGAAAGGTTGTAGTTGGGCGTATTATTTTAGACCCCACTATTTTTTGCAGATCCTTGGTAAGATAGATAATCATCGTCGGGTGTCCAGCTTCTCCAGAGTGTATCATTATTTGGTGTGATTGTTGGACCTCCAACATTTATCCTATAAATTATACTTAAAATCTGAGATTGCAAACCCCTGTAATTACCTTCACTTCCTGCAGGAGTAACATGATTCGATTCATTCGGAATGAAGTTTTCAGGGGCAAGAAACGCTTCTATGGCGTTTACAAATGCAAAAGATGATTTTTGGGGAGTGAAGTTGATGATCACTTTTCAGAGAACTCAGAGAGATCAGGACAGATTAGATGTAAATGTATCCCAGGCTTATGATTGAGCCTTTTCTAATGTAGTCACTCGCCTCTCATACGGGGTCAAGCCGAACTCAATTTTGACACACTGCTACAAATTCATATAATTTATTAAGAAGCCTAATAACTCACTTAATTGGGGGACCAAACTGCATCTCGCGAATTCCAATTAATGAAACACTTTAATTAAACCTTACATTCTCCACTGTGATATTAATTGAAACAAAATCACAAGAAGACCTTTTATATCGGTCTAGATTTATTCTTAATAGTCATCCATCCCATAAAGCTCCTTTAAATGATCAATCACACAGATCAGATGTACTCATGCAACCCTTCCACAATAATGGAGTCATTTCTTCAACTTTACTGATATTGATTCAATATAGAATAATATGAAATTAATAATACCTCATAACGAGAAATGATACTTCATGCTATATCCATTTTGAGCATTCAAATTCTCTCTCCTTAAGTGTCAATAAACTGTCACTGTATCCATTATTGCTCCAATAATCAGATTACGATGCTACTCCTGAGTAAAGAACTTTTACTTAATGTGTAACAAAATATGCTATCATAGCGCACGCCAAGAATGCCCCATTTTTATTCAAGGTTTACACGATAATTGATATTTACAACAATTATATGTACTCAACTCGATAAACTCATTCACAAATACCTGCTATCAACGCAGTTATTGATAAATCTAATCTATTACAAAACAATGTAATCGACCGAACCTTTTATTGCGAAAGAACTTAAAACTTAATAGCCCCACTAATTCACAAGATCCCATGATACTACTAAGCCCACGCACTCACACGCTGCTCAAATACACAAGCAATGCGTCTTGGGCTAGCGGATCTCAAGAATCATATCATCCGCTGACATGCTGGCCCCACCCAACGCCACTAGCTAACTTTTCCTTTATATCGTGCATCACCTCCATGTGCTTGGTAGACCCTCAGACCTCCCGGCGTTGTTAATAAACAACACCGCAGAAGCATCACGCTCAATACAATTTATGGGCCTATCCACAAAATCAAACACTGCTAACTCCTTAATAAGGTTTCTTGAGCCAAATCGCTTGAGTAGTCGAAAAGGTGCTACAACTCCGCCGCATGGTGAGGATGCAATTAATTTCTCGCTTTCACTTCATGATACTCGCACCTCCCGAAGTAATCCAGAAAAGATATATAACCAATGTTAACTTCTTTCATCCCGACAACAAGAAAGTCTCAACTAATGGCCCAACTAGTTTAGGTCCCAACATACGTAAATCAACATATAGTCTTTTCGTCCTCTTAAGCACTCATAACCTTTCTTTGAAAGAACCCAACGATCATGTCCTCGGCTTGATCGATATCCGCTAAGTCCCGTCAGAAAATGACATCGCCTGGGGCCGCATACTTTCAGCATACATAATACCCTGCGCACTACAGATAAGGCATATTCTTCATTCGTGGCTTTCTTATATCTTGAATTATGACATCGGTGATAAATTCAACTTACCTTGGCGCATTGCTTGAAAGAATTCCCTAAGCACATAGTCGCATGTTGAATCTTTCTAAACACTATCAACATATGCCCTCCGAGATAAACCAATAGTCCGCAAGAACGATCCTATGAATCTCAATGCCTAGACAAAAAGATGCTTCCACCAAGGTCCCTTTCATTCGACAACATCCGCTGTTCCCACGCAGCAGACTTCAAGCGTCATCGTCGCAAAGGAATATCCACACATAGAAAGTATTAGGAAAACGAATTTCTCCCACCGACCTCGCAGAGATATCGATCTACTGTCTCTCTCAACAAAACCATACGAAGAATAACATTCATGAAACTTCAAAGATTCATCAGTTTAAGCTTCGCTTTGGCACTATAACAGACTTTTTTTCTGGCCATACACAAGTTTACCCGAATCATTCGCACAAAACCTTCGTCAGTGATCACATGTACTTCTTCACATTCCATCAGAAAGGCGCTTTAACATCCATCTCTGCCAGAACTCCATATCAAAACGAAAGCAACTAATTAGCGATCACTCGGGAAAAGTTAATCTTTAAGAGACTCCGAGAAAAAGTTACTACAGTCTACCTCTTCTCCAGTGAAACCTTGCCACAAATCGGGTTTTAAACTTCTCAATCTTTCCTTTATGGTCCTTAAATCAGATACACCCATTACCACGGCAATCACATGACTGCAGATCCACAAGTTCCCAACCTTATGCCTCATGTGATTGAATTTCATCTCTCACTGATCCAACCACAGCCCGACCGAGACAAAGAAACAATTTCCTTCATAAAGCGTATCACGTCAGAACCGATATCATAGTCTGCCTCCCATATGTAATTAAAATCGCGGCATACCGATCGTTCTCCCACGACTTCCTGACGAGTAGTAATAGCCACGCCATCATCCCGCACCGAGAGCCTTTGATGAATATTACAGAGCCGTGCCCTGTAAACAAATGTGATCTCCTAGTCTCGTGTGTGTAAAACAAAGTTCAAAAATGCCATGAGTTTCATGGTCCATCCATGGAGAGAGAGATACCACATTACTCATCGTACTATCTTCCTCAATGAGCGTACTAATTTCTTCTACTACATCAAACTCCAAAACTTAGCCGTCGATTCCACAATTCCTCGTGTCTATCGGGATTATTATAACCGATATCCCTTCATGTTCCGGTAAGATACAAAATAACACCTAGTAGTTCTGAGTCCAACTTACTTAATGTTGATTATATATTCTACTGCAGATTATCCCCAAACCTTAAGCATTGCTTGTAGTTTTGCGCGCCTGTACCATAACTCAAAAGCCGAGTCATTGAACAGCCTTTAGTAATACGATTCAAAATGTATGTGTTCTGCTTTCAAAGCTTCACCCCATAGAGAAAACCCCGGTGTTTCATTCTAATTTATCATACTCCTTACCATTTCCACAAGAGTCGGATTGCGCCTTTCTACAGAGTACCATTTTGCTCTCAGACCCTGCATAAGAACCTGTGCCACTATCCCGCAGTCCCTAAGCATTGGGCGAATGGCCCTTTATCATTCACTTCATGCTTGCCATAATACTCTCCACCTCACGATCTAACAACCTTTATGACTTTTCCCAACTGCTTCGCCGACTTCATCCGAAAAATCTTCAATTTTTCAAGAGACTGACTCTTTCTTTTAATCAAGTACAAATAACCATATCGGCATAATATCAATAAATGCGCGATGAAATAAAACTTCTACACAAGGTTGCAAGATAAGGTCCACTTATATCAGCAGTGAATGACTTCCAACAAGTTTAATCCACGGATCACGCTTTTCTTCTTTATCTCGTCATTTTACTCCTGCCACAATAGTCAAATTTCACGATATCTCTAAGTCATTTTAAGAAAGGTGTAGATATTAGTCTTTATTAGCCTTTTCTACTCTATCCCAGATATGCCAAGTCAAGTATGCCATAATGCATAAGACCTAACTCTATAAGAGGTCTCTAGAACAAATTTTTCAGCCAGATAAGCTACGATATGTCATCTGAGATAAACTTGCAATTCCAGATAATCCATCGGATGATGACAAGCACTCAACTTTATTCGAATTAAGAAATATTGAAATATATTGTTCTAATTTCAGTTAATAATCATATTGAATCCAAACACGAGCATCAAAACTAAATTCTCTGGTGGTATAAACGTGTCTTTCAACATCAACTTAAAACCACGTAATTCAAAACTAAGATTATATCTCCCACGAACATGACTTCAAATTCTTCTCGTTATTTCCTATGAGCTTTCTCGACCATCCTCGTTGCTTCCTCCCTCGTTTATGAATCTCGTATGGTAAATGCAACACGATTAGTCGCCCACCATCGCCCACTGCTGAACTGACGGTGCTTCGCATAGCTCAGATCACAAACAAGTATTAAAGAATCATTACTCGAGTCACGCCGACATCCAAGCTTTGAATTTTGCACGAATTCTTCTTCACGCCACCTTCTTCTTGCCATGTTGCCAGCCGATCACCATCCTTTTCGCACAACGCTCTTTCGACTCACACTGCCGATTGACCTAGTTTCATGAGCAAATCTCATGGTTCACTTTCGAACTTCTTATTCTTCCTCTTATGTGGGACTTGATATAAGGCCATATGCTCTTATCCTTCTTAAGCTTCTCCTCCACCACCCTTGCTATCAAGTCACTATCGAACAAGTTTCACTCGAACTGTGAGTTTGTCTTATAATCCCAAAATCAGTGGAAGGGTGTTCGTGGCTTGATGCACAATGCAAGCATCAGAATGGTAACATTAAGAGCTCGAGCTCATTTCTAGGTCTACCATCCCTGCAGGACATAACTTCTAACCCCCACCATCACCATACTTCATGCTTGAAGAGCTTTAATGAAGTGTTCCAACCTCAAGATCGGGATGAAACTCGATTTCTAAATTCTACTACGCCATCTCCTTAAGAAGACAACATCTGGCAAACCACTTTTCAAGTGTTCTTGTATGGATTTCTTCATTGTCAACAAGCAAATCCTATTGCTCCTCTCCCATGCAGCATAGTCCGTTTTCTCACCAAGATTAGAGGTTGTGATATCTCATTCGCTTATCCATTGTGTTTATGTGAACATCCGCTCACTCCATTCCAAATTGAAAATCCCTTCCATTTCTTGAAATTCAATCCCGTATAATCTCAATTGAAATGGAATTACCGTCACGTAAAAAAATTGACCTAAAAATAAAAAACAAAACAATACAATCAGCATCATGTGAATACTATAGAGAATTACATACATCATCACATAATCACCTTTTTGGGCGTAAAATATGACATGCAATTGTACACTTTCCACATGACGGGCCATGAGAACATATTCCCAATCCTTCGTGAAATCACCACCTGGGTGCATTTAACCACCAAGATCGCCATTTCTCATCAGATGCCATCATGTACCAACCTCCATGAACTAACACAGACCACTCGGGGAGGCTGATCATGTAATAGAAACAGAGACATCCCACCACAATATGAGACTGGAGCATTTCTCAAACCCAATCAGCCGCGCCACTTCGCGGTCACAACCCAACACTCTTAAAATCACTCATACCAGAGATATAAACTTTATGTATCACATTCAATATATATATGTTATGCCAATTATATTGTTCAATCATTCATTAATAGCCAACGACTTAGTTCCTCTAAGATAGTCCTTATGCAAAGGATATACATGTTAGCTACCTTATGTATTTCCAAAACCATAGAGAAATACCATTAATACGCGTGAAAATAATCTCAATATCTAGGTGTACTAAGGGCTCCATACGATTTTCATAATCAGAAAAGCTCAAAACATGCAAAGTCTATATACCATATCAGGTAGAATTTCGACACGAATCGTTGCGCACTCACCACCCGGGAATACCGCACGCCTCACGCGCCACCGTGGTTGTTCGGCGTGTGTGGCAAATACGGCAAACACAGGCAACAAGGTCCTGGGTCAGGCTGACCGGCCTGGGCCGGATCGTTGACCGGTGACCGTTGACCGGCCTGGGTCCGACCGTCGACCGGCCTGCTCAATCGCGACCCCGCACCGCTGATCTCGGGTTTGACCGATGGCCGGGTGGTCGGTGATGGCCGGTCAGTCTTTAAGGTCCGGGTCGATATCGGGTCGGTTGGGTGAATCGGGTTGAGTCCGTGGCGTCATCACTTCCGATCATCGGGCGTCATCGATGCGATCTTCATGCGTCATCGCCACTAACGACCGGGTCAACAAGTTCGGGCGAATCCGGTTTGGCCGGGTCGGTTCTTGTTGGGTCATCTTGCGTCATCTGATAACGTCGGCTGACCGTTGGAAACGGCTCCTGGCGATGTCTTTGCCACCTTGCCGTCGTGCCAGCAGCGTGGTGGCGCGTGGCGGCATGGCGCGTGGCCTGTCGGCGACGGGCCGCCCCACGATGTGATCGTCTCGTCGTGTGAATTCCAAAAATGTAAAAATATTTGTTTTAGATTTATCGAAAAACTCGAAAATGGGCCAGGAATGTCCGTTTTCATAAAACCAAAAAAATTTTCTCAAATCCGTATGTTTTGAGTTACAATCGTGGATTGGCTCACGATCTGCGGCTGTGGGATGCGAATTTAACGACTGAATCATATGGTGTTAGAGCGTAAGCGAATGGAAAAATTGAAGAATTACATCGCACGAAGATGTTGGATGCTTTCTTTGTTGATCGCGGAATTGATGAAGAGCTGCAGAAGAGAGCCGTCACCCCGAATCTGAAGTCTTCTCCCCAATGACCGCTGGGCGGAACTTTGTAGAGTTGATCCGAAACTACCAGGCGTAGAGAATTGTGCGTATGTGATGAAATGTATCGCCCAGGGTTTTGGGAGGGACTTGAGAACTTCGGCCAAATAGAGTTGTGCGGCTGCTCATGTGGCGGCCGAGCTCGACCATGTATTAAGCGAGTCGTATAATTTATTCAAGCGTCTTTCGGCAGATTAAATGGCTTAGTCGATTTTAATTAGGTGTCGCGGCAATAGCCTTCTGAGTTTAGCTGCAGAGATTGTAAATTCCTTAATTACAGGGGAGTTACTTCTACTGTTCTTGGATCTGAAGTTGGACAGCAATGAATTCCCAGTGACCCCAACATCAAAGGCAGCATCAGTAAGATTTGTTGTTGGCGTCAAGAAAGGGTAGAAATGAAAGCGTACCACGTAGGTGCCTTTTTCGGTGATTTGGAACTCATAAAAAGATTCATTTCTGAAAATTCTAGCTGTGTGATAGAGAGGAAATGTACCGTTTTCTGGGTCGCCATCCTTCAAAACATCGCTTGGTCTGACGGAGAAACAGGATGAGGAGGAGTTTACATCTCCAACAAAATTCCGGTTGTCGACTGTGACGTTAGAGCTTGAACCACAGTTAATGAAATGCTTACTTGGAAGTGTGTAGGCTGAAGCGAGTAGCAGATTAGATAAGGAGTAGATGAGGAGGAGGTGAGTGAAAAGAACGTCTTGGTGTTGAAGCTTCTCCATGGAAACCATTGAGAGTCGCAGTCGTTCTCAGCAGGAGAAAAGTTTATCAGCATCCGAGGATGAAAATAAATCCTGGGAGGGCACTCAATCATGCAGATTAAAAATAATACGAAAGAGAAAGACTTTTGACTAGGGGTTGACTAGGCCTTCTATGTTTGTGTAAAATTATTTCAAGATGCAAAAGGATTTATTAAATTGAGATATTTTTCTATTGTTCAGGGAGCTCCACCATCTTAAACAAGGCGGGGACCAAGACTGAAAACCCAAGTCATCTAAAGAGGAATTGGTTATTGATTGCTCCAAAGCAATCACATCTTACTTTTCTCAGTTGAACAATGCACTACAAGAAAAAAGACGGTCGTGGACAATACATTATAAATTTTTGTGAATAATGATTTTTTTCGAATGATTAATTCATGCAATGAAACTTAAAACAAGTATAATGTTTGATTAATTTATTCAATGACACTTAAAGCAATTATCATCTTTGAATTTTTTTTTATTATCAATAACACTTCGAGAAGTGTCATCTTTGACACATTTTATATTAAAAGTAATAATTATATCCTATACTAAAATAATGGATTTCCATTATTCTAAAATAATAATAATAATAGATTTCCATATAATTAAATAAAATAAAAATTATAAGCCATAAAATTAAATTAAAATTTTCAAATTGAAATATTTAAAATTTTCATATACAATGATATAGTCAAACAATTAATTTGATTACTTATGAAAAATAATTACACACAATTGTTAATTATACCAAAATATTACAATAACAATTTATGATTTCTCTAAAAATGAATTATGAGTATAGTGATTGATGTAATCTTCATGTTTTTTGGCATATGACATTTTCTAATTTCCTTCATAAGCTGCAAAAAAAAAAAAAAAAAAAAAAAGCGAATATTGAAAAAAAAAAAATAGAATCAATGTTTACAAGATATAGAAAACTTTGAGAAAATAAATTCGACTAGTTATACATAGAAATTCCATAATAAAATTATAAATTAAAATGTTTCATCAATTCAAATAAAATCTTTAAGCACAATATATTATTACAATATAAAAAATCATAGATAACCAATTATAATACTCCAAAATAAAATTGAATATTCTATTTTGGTCCTTTAATATTTTATTTATCTTTAGTAATAACTTCTTGATTTTATTTATTTCAAATCACATTTAAGCTACATTTCACAAATTGAATCAAGGCATTAAATTACATTGAATCAAGACATGTAGTAATTAAGTTCATTAAGGATTGAAGAAATCAATTAAATGCTAAAAGTCATGTAATAGAATTAAATTAGACAACCATGTAACACATATCCATAGAAATAAGACTTTTAAACTTACATTGAAATAAAATAAAAGAAACATATTAAATTGAAATTAAAAAAAAAAAGAATAAATCACCTATCATGAAATTGGGTGTAGAATGAGCGTCACATGGTGGTGGCCCCACCATTCTCAAGTTCCTCTGCCCCCTTCTACTCTATAACACTTCTCTTCTTATCAAATCACAGCACGTGATGCATATGAAACCTATAAAAAATACTTTCAAACATTTTTCATTTTCTTTTATAAGGATCCAAATAAGGCAAAAAATGCAAGATAAAACAAAAAAAAAGAGGGAATATACCTTGCTTGAGATTGTGGCAAGTGGATTGAACAGCTTGACACTTCTCGCTCTCCACATTGCAGTTGGATATGAGGAGTAAGACTTCTACGATATAATTTATGAAGTCCTGAGAAACCAGAATAAAAAACAAAAGAGGGAAAATACATGAATGATCTGATACAGGCTGAAATAGCAGAGCCCCACTCAAGTGCCCTCAAGAAAACAGAACAAATGAAAGCCAGCAAAGCTCTCGGCGTCGCCAAGACAGAAACTAACTGTTTCGCCCCAAGGGCCAACAACAAGAATAGTCTGAGAAGCCCATGTCCCGAAAATCAAACCAAATCTCATCATAAGGGAAGTAAGATAATTCCCAATAATAATTTATCCTATAAGACAAACCAAATCTCGCTCCACAATGGGGTGAAGATAGTTCTCGATAACCGTCTCTTATTATCCTCATTTATTAGATAACAATAAAGGCAGAAAATAACCCATCCAATGGGAAAGAATCCTTATCACCATCAAATTGGAAGAAGCACATGCTATAAATACCAGACCACCCCATCGATAAAAGGTACGCAGAAACATTCGCCCTCTAAGCAGTCTATCTTTTCTCTCTCAGAAGGAACCCACTTAAGATCGGTGAGCGCCACTCGCAAGTTCTCGTCGACCCCCTTCTTCTTTCTTGCTCTCTCGCAGGGTAGCAACAACAGAAAGCTCGACTAAACAAGGTTAGCCCTAGTCCAAATTTCAACGCACCCTAACATGTCCCAAACATCAAGGAAAAGGCATCACTGGGCCGCGCCGTCCCGTGGGAACTACAAGCTCCTATAAAAACATTTCATGAGCCGATGGTATCAACCTAACAAAGGTGAGCAATGCTAATCCTCCAAGGATGCTGACCAGCCAGTGATCGAGATAGTCACCCCTGCACGTTGAAGCAATGCAAGCCAACACTGGGATGAGGTGGAGGCACTACCACCAACTAACGCCATTGCGAGAATGTAAATAACCTGCCGCGCAGATGCAATGCCCGCAGGAGGCACGACGAGCTTAGGGAGTCCACAATTAATGACTTCACTGCTGCAACCACCACACATTCCCTGAGGTGCGAGACTGCTGCATCTAATGAGCCACAAGAATGACCACACCCCAACCCCCTTGAGAGGGAGGGCAATAGCACCGCCGTGGCACATTGGAAACGAGAACCACACTCCCTCAAGAAGTAGAATGGGAACGATCGTGGGAACAAAGGTTCAAAGATATCCAACAGGAGCTCAGCCACATGAAAGAAGTCGTCAAAGGCAGAGCCCCGGACTCAATGGACACCTTGGTGCAGCAGACTGAATCACCGTTCACGACCGAGGTGCTCCACTTTCCCCTTCCTGCAAAGTTCAGAATGCCGCAAATTGAGACGTTCGATGGAGCGAAGGATCCTGTTGACCATCTCAACACTTATAAGAATCAAATGGAGTCAAGATGGGTATCATCAGACCCCAGACATACAGAGCCACACACTAAGCGCTCCGTCACGGCGTGGTTCAATAGGCTTCCACCATCACGATCTCCTATCTCAGAGCTTTCCATTGCGTCTGCTTCCACTCTTATCGAGCCGTAACATACGTAGCCGAGCTATCATCTACTAACCATAAAGCAGAGCTCGCACGAAAGCCCGAGGTCAGGAGTGTCCGTGAGGTTCAATGCCGAAGTCTCCTCAAGGTAGATATACTCACGAGAAGTTCGCTTATCACCGCATTCATCGCCGGACTAGAGTGCACCAAAAGGATCCGGGATGTTCTCCATCTCAAAAATCCTCGCAAGCATGGCAGGTACTCTGTTATGCAGGCATTAACGCCGAAGAAGCCCCATATTCAAGAAAGCAAGCTCTTCAACCCATAAAGAGAAAGCTAATGATAAAACCACAGGACTTGTTTCCAAAAGACAACGTAGACCGGAGAAGGTCCCCAAAGAGATAGAACGGTCCCCGCATATAAAGCCTCAAAGATCGCTCAACCACCCTCGCCTCCGACGGCCAAGAACAAAGATTCACTCGGGCAAGCACCCCTCGACGGCCAGTGAGATTCAGGTCTTCATGCTGAGTAACACGAATACTTAGATGGCCGCCCTGGCGGGCACGATTTGGCCAAAAGAGACAACACTGGGTGCATCAGGGAGCCTGATAGACCCAAGTGGGCATCGAATCCATGATCGTGAGAGAAAGGCCATCCCCGTGAAATATAATATTTGATTCGACGCGGATATCTCTGCCGCTTCATAGCACCTGAAGGCCAGAACTAGACTCAACAACCACAACCACCTCGCGTACACAAATAACTAAAGACCACAATAGCCTCTTAGTAAATCTTGACCGTGGAGATTTCATATGAGGCACATGGCCTAGGCTCGTTTATAAAGCCTATTCATGTAAAGTATCAAGTAGGGGAGAGATAATGGGAAAGATAACTGTCCAAACCGCCTCGACTTTAATACCCAGCGTGATTCTCAGATGACTCGAAGGATGCCAAGACTCTAAGGACGATCCTTGGTAATAAGGGCAAGGTGGCTAACAAAACGATCCATCTGTCCGGGTCGACAACGGGATTCACTTAGATATCATCTTCGCTTCACACTTTGATAAGACAGATGGAAGGGAAAAGCTGGAACCAATCACACTATGCCTACGAGGATTCTCTGAGAAAAGTAATTGGGGATTGAATCACAATTAGTACTTACTTGGGAGACCCCATGTTAGGCAAACAATGGCTGTGTGAAGTTTCTCATAGTAGTATTCCATTTGCTTATAAATACCTTGTCAAAGACCTCTCAAACTTTTTTACAAGGCTTCATTCCGTCCACAATTACATGAGATCAAGCTCACCACAAGCTGAGTGGAGGAATGGTTCGAGGAGACCAACGGTGGGCTAGGGAGAAGTTACTTATCCGGGAGCCAAAAAGTAGACAACATAAACTTGGACGAGCCTCACACTTATCACGTGCAACACCCGACCAAGCCCCCTGAAGAGCCGGAGTCCCGCGCAGACAGATGATAACCCCAACACCCGCCTACATTATTCCCAGCAGGCCAGCGTATTATCCTTCGTGCATCCCTTATCTGTCACCTCAGAGAAAGGATGTCTTTATGCAAAGAGGACAATGGAGTGGATCACTGCAGAATAATCACTGCAGACTAAAACGTCACCCATCCCCTTCGTTAAATCACAGCATAAAATTGAGCTACCCGTAGTACAGCAAAAAGCAATCAGCTAAGATACAGGCTACAGCCTTCTGCAAGTAGGCAATCAGGAAGTAGAGTACCCAAATGGTTACAATAACCGTGCTCGTTAAAAGCAACCAAAGTGGCGACTTTGTGCATCGACTTCACCGACGTCAACCAAGCACACTTAAAAAGATAGTTTTCCTCTACACCAGGATGTCGATCTCATTGTAGATGCCCGCGGTAGGCCATGAACTCCTCGGTTTCATGGATGCGCTCCATTCTAATGAATCGACATGGAGCAGAAGGCGGCGAAAGACCTATTCTCATCAGGGCAAGGGACCCTGTGTTGCAGTGATGCCTTTTTGGGCTAAAACGCTAGAGCTACACTTCTGAAGGTTGGTGAACAGATCTTAAGCGAATAGGAGCATATGGAAGTGTACATAGATGACATGTTGGTAAAATTGAAGCTGGTAGGAGCTCCACATGGCTTTCGTATGTCAGGAGCATTCCAGATCCACGAGAGAATACAACAGAAGTTAGATCCCATTCATCATTCGGTCTCAGTACTGGAAAATTCTTAGGTTTTATAGTCAACAAGAGAGAATTGAGGCAAATCCGGACAAGATAAAGTGTGCTTTCGACATGCAGCCACCATGAACATAAAGGAGGTCCCGACGTCTAAGCGGGAGAATAAATGTATTAAAGTAGGTTCGTGTCGAGAGCCCAGAGCCAATGAATGTCAACCCTTCTTCTAGGTTCTGAAGAAAGCCTTTCAATGGGATACGTGTTGCGAAGAAGCATTTTCAGCACTGAAGACTTATCTGAGTTCTCCCCCCATTCTGGTGAGCCCCTCTGAGGGAGAGCTCCTTACTCTGCAGCCACAGCGGTGTCAGTTCTCAACCCGTCGTTCTTATCGAGACAAAGGCCAGTACGACATCCTGTCTACTATTGCGGTAGAGCTCTGAGAGCAGGAGGAGAGGTACCCGAGGATGGGCGATCCACGGCTTTGGTAAGCTATGACACGAAACTACGCCCTTATTTCTAAGCTCATACCATTGAAGTCCAATGAGAGTCTGGAGTAAGCGAAGTGCTACACAAACGGAGACCTCGAAGGTTGATGAAGTGGGTCATAGAGTTAAGCGAATTTGACATCAGATATAAGCCAAAAACTGCAATAAAAGGGCAGGTCTTAGCAGATTTCGTCATGGAGTTCACCTCGGTAGAACCTACCGAGAATGCGCAAACGATGCCTGATCTCCCCATTTGGAAGCTATCCGTAGACGGGGCCGCCAATTCTCAAGGGAGCGGAGTCGGACTAATCCTAACCTCCCCAGAAGGAATAGATATCGAATATGCACTCAGGTTTGGGTTCCCGAGCCTCATCCTTGGCCAGAGT
This sequence comes from Tetrastigma voinierianum, assembly GCA_016808115.1. Taxonomy (NCBI): domain Eukaryota; kingdom Viridiplantae; phylum Streptophyta; class Magnoliopsida; order Vitales; family Vitaceae; genus Tetrastigma; species Tetrastigma voinierianum. The sequence continues at coordinate 875,934 of JAEQBH010001681.1, forward strand.
ATGAGATTCGTCATAAACGGGGACTCAACCTCGCCCATTCTATGGAAGTTGACTAGCTCGAGGTGTGCAGCGACTCCCAGTTGGTGGTAAATCAAATAGAGGACACCTACGAGGCCAAAGGGGAGAAAATGATCCTATACTAAAAGGTCTGGAGTTTATTGAAAAGTTACGTCTGGGTCTGGTCGGACACATACCCGGAGCTTGAGAGAATTCCACCCAGCGGATACTTTGGCGGCCCTGACCTCCACGAGACCTCAACGGTGGCGCTGTCGAGGCGCACCTCGCGGAGCCCTCCATAGATCTCACGAACGTCGAGGTCTCCCCTGTCACGTCAGAGCCAAGCTGGATGGACCCCGTTTGGGACTACTTAATAGGAGGCTCACAAGGTGACCCGAGAGGCGCTAAGCTCGAGGCGAATCGTCGGGTTTACTATTCATAAAGGACATCTTTACAAGCGAGGTTTTTTCGCACCCATCCTTAAGTGTATTGAAGGAAGAGAGGCAGGCCTAAATTTTCCGAGGAAGTACATGAAAGTATGTAGGCTCACAGCCCGAGACTCGGGCATTAGCGGGGAGAAAGTTTTAGAGCGGGGGATCTTATTAGCCGCGATGTCGGGACGTGGTGACCTAGTCGGGTACAAGATTTTCCAGAGCACGCGAAATCTCACCTCAGAGTGGAGCCGGCGTTAGTCTGAGCCCCGGCCTTTCAACGGTGGGGTTTGGACATGGTAGTTTCTCGCCCATTGGGAAGGGCCAATGCAAATTCATCGTCGTTGTAGTAGATTGCTACGGAAATGGGCGGTAGAGACCTTTGGCTCTTATCACGGGAGACAAAGATCACGCCTTGATTTTGTATGGCGTTCCATAATATACGGGTTTGGTATCCCGAGAGCTGCAGGTGTTAGATAATGGAAAGCAATTTGATGCGAGTTCGAGGATTTTTGTCTTGAGCTGGGATCAGAATTATTACTGATCACGACATCCGCAGAAATCTAATGGACGAGGCGAAGTCACCATCAGAACCCTTAAGGCAACATTGAAGACCAAAGTGGAAGATCTTAAAGGCAAATGGGTAAAAAACCTCCCAGGAGTGTTATGGGCATCTGAGAACTATCGCAAGTCAGCAACCCGAAACTCCATTCTGCCAGCCTTTGGCCTGAAACGATGGCCTGTCGGGTTGGATTAAAGTCCCCGAGATCGAATTGGCAAGTGTAGAACAAACTATTGTCTCACTTTAAATTTAGACCTCTAGATGAAACGTGAGTAGGTCCTAAAGCGCCGGAAGATTGCAAAGGAGAGAGCCGGTAATTATTACAACCAAAGAAATTAAAACCAGGAATTACAAACTGGAGACTGATCTTAAAGAAGCTCCTGCAAACGAGGAAAAATCCAACACATGGAAAACTAGAGCCCAGCTGGGAAGGCCCTATATACGTGGCTGATATGTGTCAGACGGCAATTATGAGCTCAGACGAAAGGAAAAATTCTACCTCATACTTGGAATGAGCACCTTAAGGCGTTTTTATCAATAGAAGCTCTAGTTGTAATCTTAAATAAAGTATGCCAGTTTTCGGATGTGACTGTGGCGGTGTGGTGTCGGGTCGGACATCACGGTCGGGAATGTCTGAGAAGAGGTTACATACATCAGGAAGCCACACAGAATTCAAGATTCAAAAAATAAAATATCTCTTTGTGTAAAGGTACAATTGATTACAATCGGCTGACATCATTCCTTGCGTCTCAACGAAGCAATTATAGCGGTTCCCTCTCGAAAAAAAAAAAAAAAAAACCTCAGGAGAGAGAAAGGAAGAGGGAAAGAGAGAAAGAGAGAATGCAAAAGGAAAAAGAAGAATGAGATGAGTAAGAAAAGAAAAAAAAGGAAAAGAAGGAAGAGAAAGGCGAAAGGAAAGGAAAAAGAGATGGAAAAGAGGAGAAGAAAGAAGAGAAAGAGGAAGAAGAGGAGAAAATAGAAAGCGATTTTCCTGAGTGTACCGCCCTCGACGCGCATTCAGCACGAAGCAGGAATAACCTGGCACTCACGGGCGGGAGGTCCATGGGAAACAAAATCCCTAGGTGGATCCCCTGCGAAGACGACTAAGCCTTGACTCTTCATTACGCCCAGATTCTAGTTACGCCCTAAAAAGGAAGAAGATTCGGAGTATGGGTTCCATAGCAAAGGAGCCACCATTTATAGGAAGGCTAAAGCATTAGGAAGTCGCACAATCATTTCCAATTCTCCATAAACCCGGCGTGAAGACATCGCGTCTTTCCGAGTGGAAGTCAAGCGAGCACGCAGCGGCTTCAATTTGCGAGCTCTTGACTCGGAAGGCCTCGGCGCCCGCGAAGCTCTTGACTCGAAGGCCTCGAAGCCACGGGCTCTTATTTCGAGAAGGCCTCGGCCCAGGCTCTTGACTCGGTTGCGGAGCTCTTGACTCGGTTGCGGAGCTCTTATTTCGGTTGCGGAGCTCTTGACCCCCAGTTTCGCGGGCTCTTATTTCGGTTCGCGAGCTCTTGACCGGGGAAGGCCTCGGCGCCCACGAGCTCTTGGCTCGGTTTGCGAGCTCTTGACTCGGGAAGGCCTCGGCGGGCTCTTGACTCGATTCTGAGCTCTTATTTCGGGGAAGGCCACGGCCGGAGCTCTTGACTCGGTTCTGAGGCTGCGTCCCGGCAGAGGCCTCGGCGCCCACGGAGCTCTTATTTCGAAGGCCTCGGCGCCCACGGGCTCTTTGCTTTCGGTTGCGAAACTCTTGACTCGGTTTGCGAGCTCTTGGCTCGAAGGCCTCGGCGCCCGGGCTCTTGGCAGCGCTGAGGCTCGGTTTAAGCTCTTATTTCGGGGCCTCGGCGCCCACGAGCTCTTCGACTAGTTTGTAGGGGCTCTTGACTCAGTAAGGCCTCAGCGCCCAGAGTCTCGGTGGCTCGGTTGCGGGCACCATTTCAGGGAAGGCCTCGAGGCGCCTACGGGCTCTTATTTCAGTTTGTAGAGCTCTTATTTCATAAGGCACTTGGAGTGCCACGGGCTCTTCGACTCATATTGAAAAGCTCAACTTCTCACCTCAGGCCATGCAGCCCAAGAGTAGGTTCAGCTCAGGCAATTTAGCCCATGGAGCCTCGACTGGCGAAGCTTTGGCGATCTCCTTGCTCAGCTCGGCCATGGAGCCTAAGGCGGGTTATTTCGGCAAATTCGCCCGCGAACTGAACAACTCAATTTCGTGGGGCTCGACATCGAAGGGCCCCGCCGGCTAACCCGGTGACTTAGTTCGGAACGGACCATGTAGCCACGGGCCCGGAGCTCGGTTCGAAGGTGTGACAACGGGCTTGGCTTTCAAGTGGCGGGACAACGAGGAAAGAGCAAATGGAATGTTTATAGAGGAACGAGCGTTACATATATCTCGGGTTCGATGCCCGGCCTGAAAAAAAAAAAAAAAAAACAAACAAACAAATCTATGGGAAGGAGTTCAGATGTCAGATGGGGGAGCAGGAGGTGAAGAAGGGGAGCGGGCCTCAGCAAGGGTGCTAGGCTCTCCAGAACAATCAGCAAAGAAGGACCCTTTCGCCTCCTCGTCACTAGGGATATCAAAATGAAGATTTAAACCTAGATAGGCACTACTTCGGCCTTCTTTGGAAGCGAGCCATTCGAAGCCCGAGTGCGGGCCTCGTCAACCAAACTTGCTGGCCCCATCCTCACAGATAACCAAAGTCTCTTGCCTTTGAAGGTACTTTCGTAACCAGCTGGCACTCTAGGTGCGGGCGTTCGTGAGCTTCTGACTTGGAAGCCTCGGCAGGCTCCGTCTAGCGTATTGCTGCAGCGACTCGTCTCTAGCGTGCGATTCTTCCTTAGTTACACGCATTTCGTTGGGACGGTGCGGCTCATCTGATTACGAAGCTCGATGCGGCGGCTGCGACCAGATCCACGGCCTTGACGGGTCATCTGCTTCGCGACCGTCGCCAGCTCCACGAGAAGCTCAGCCTTGGCTACTTTTGGCCTATCAGGAGCCTTTTCTTCCTATCGGCCCGGAGTGCTCGAGGGCGACATGGTATGCCTCGGTTGGGCCGGCAGCGGCCTCCTCGGTCATTACTGCGCACAGTGTGGCTCATTTCGCTCAGTGAAACGAGACGGAGTCACCCTCGCTTGCTAGACTGCGGCTTTGAGTGGCCCTCGTTCGATCGGCCCTCTTGGCGAACTCTTCAAGTGAGTAGCCACCTATCGATACCTAGCAAAAGTCGTCACATTAACTCGAGCTTCGGGATAAAGCAAGCCTTGATGAGACAGGAACTTATAGGCGACCCCACGGAGACGGGCCAAGACTTCCTCAACGGGGAGGACACCCGACCTCTTGAGGTCAGATTCTCTAAGGATGGACGAGACCGCGCCAGCCGCAAGCTCGGCATTAGAGAGCAAAGAATCGCCATATTCGTCAGCTTTGGGGCTTTTACCCCTCGATTCTTCCACCCTCGATGAAGGAGGCGCTGCACTTTGCGCAGGGGGACTCCAAACAGTAATGGGCCAGTCTCAGCGGAGGCTCAAGCGACCCTTCGGGAATGCTGGCCTTTACGTGAGAACCCGGAAGCGAGGGTTGCAAACTTGGGGCTCTAGGAACCTCGGGCGAAGGAATATCAGCGCCCACACTTTCGGATGTGAAGGTGAAGAAGAAAGCGACCGACTTGAGGACTTTACACGGGACGGGCCGCCCTTCACAAGAGAGTCCAGAGTTTTCCACTTCATACTCCGGGACTTCCGGGACAACGTCTCCACTTGAGCCAAGAGCTCTCCCTTAGTGGGCTTGGTAGTGGGAGGCCTATCGTGAAGCAATAGCGAGAGGGAGTGAGAGGTCTCAAGGTAGCGGAAGCGGGAGAACCTCAACTGAGAGATGCAGAATGTCGACTGATAAACTCAGATAAGTGCGGGGCACTTGGCCAACTCCGCTATGACTTTGTCTTGAGTGAGTGCAGGAGGCGGCAGAAGACATCTGACGATGCAAAATTAGCGATACCACATAAAGATAGGTGAAACTAAACCGAGCGATGCTCACGAGATTCTCGAGAGTGGTCGAGGCGGCCGGGCATGAGTGTCATCCTTATCAGGAACTGGTATCCCGATTGGTACTAACAAAGAAGAAAGCGTTCCTTCCCGAAGTCTGGGAGGATGGAAGGTTGAGATAATAAGAGAGCAGTACCTTGCGGAAAGGCAAAGCCCTCGGGTCTCCTTCACACTAAAAGTTCGGGAGCAGAGCTATCACAGGGGCACCCAAGGCCTTGTCCCTGAAGAAAACCAACAACCTAGTCAGAATACCCCAAAAATTGGGCAAAAGTTGAGAAGAATGACGTTAGGAAATGTTGCGAGACTACTTATAAAGGGATGCAGGAAGCGGTCACGGATTATCGAGCGACTTCGAAGAAACACACCATCTTGGGCACTTGGACCACGTAGGAAATTCGAAATGTCGGGAGACCAGACTGGACACAGGGGGGCCTATAACGCTAAGCGAAGTTGCCCATTACAATGTTTCGATGCACTGGGTCCAGCTAAGCATTTTGCAGTGGTTGAGATATTAGATCCGGGGTATTTAATCTCTCAATTCTCCTTACCCTTGTCGGGGAAAAAGGGGTTCCCAGGGATGTTTTGAGGGGGCAACCCGCAAATTGTCGGAGGCATCACCTGCTCAGTCTGAATCGGGAGCAACGGAGGAATCACCCCCAATGCGAGAAGAGCGACCCAGGACCCGTGAGTGTAAAGCGGAGACAAAGATTATCTCAAGCAAGGTATCACAAAATGCCAAGAAACTGCGAGCGGAAGGTCGGGTAGAAATCTTAGGAAGAAACCCAAGCTTCGCGAGCAAAGGCCTTAAGATCGGGGAACCTGAGGCGAAGGTCAGAAGATATTCTTAGAAGAAACTAAAAGAACTAGAAGAAGTGAGCGCGAAAACCGAAAAGTCATCATTGTCATGCAGACATATGGCCCGGCAATGATACTAATCAACCCGATACAGAGCAAACCAGTGGAGTTGCAGCGGAGTTCGAACGTCTGGCCCTTGCACAAGCCTCACCCAGTACACAAGGTACAGAGCGGTGATAGGGTTTTACAAATAGTGTATGGACATTTCTCATTACGAGGGAAGGTAAGCCTGGTGAAAAGTCGAGCCCTTGGCGTCATTTAAGATGGAAACCGGTCTGTTCGCCCCCGAGGGTGATAACATGAATGATACGAGAAGCCCATGTCTCGAAAATCAAACAAAATCTCATCATCAGGGAAGTAAGATAATTCCCAATAATAATTTATCCTATAAGACAAACCAAATCTCACTAATAAGGGAAGTAGGATAATTCTCGATAACTGTTTCCTCATTATCCCTTATTTATCCGATAACGATAAAGACAGAAAATAACCCATCAAATGGGAAAGAATCCTTATCACCATCCAATTGGAAGAAGCACATGCTATAAATTCGGACACCCCATCGGTGAGTGCGCGAAACATTAAGCCTCTGTGGTCTATCTTTTCTCTCTCGGGAAGGGGCCCGGCTTAGGCATCGGAGCGGCCACGGAGGTGAAGCCCTCGTAAGCCCTTCTTAACTCTTGTTTTCTCTGAGGGGAGAGCAACAATAGAGCTTGTAGACCAGCCTAGCAGCGGTCCTAGTCCAACCCAACAACCCCAACACGCTCCAGCCCAGTTCGGTTGAAAAAGGCATCATCAGAATAAAAAAAAAAAAAGAGAGAATAAGAAAAAATGAAGTATAACCATGTAGATCTGATCGAAGGAAAAAAGTAGACTCTTTGGTTCCTCATATTGCTAGTTGCCGCTATTTTTCCTTCCATTTTTAAAAAATTCATGAAAAAGAAATTGGTGATGAGAAATAATGGATAATAAGAAAAATAAAATCATATTTTAATAAAGATTTCTTACTCAAACAAAAAGATCTTTTATACCTCATAAAAAAACTGTCATTTGGTTGTCATTTGAATAGGATATCAACAAATATAAATAATAAGCTAATTTATTATTCAATAAATTGAAATTTTTATGATTAAATATTGAATAAAAAAATATTAAATATTTTAAAGCTTATTCAATAAAATTAATTAAAAATGAAATAAAACCAAATTATTTATTTTAAATTAAAATTTTAAAATAAAAAAAGTATATTAATATTTTTATTTTTAATGAACAATTTAAAACTAAAAAACTATAGCGATTTTTTTTTTTTATATAATCTAAAGGTGAAAAAAGTAACGGATAAAATTTTAAAATTAAAATATAATCAGAGATAAGGATAAAATATAAATAAGTAGTTCATATTCATAATTATAATCAATTAAATTAATCTGAAAATATAATGAGAGATAAGGATAAAATATTTTAAAATCAATATCTAATTGATAAAATAATTTTGTTTTTAACTGTGACACCCCTATCCCCGGGGTCCCGTTGACAGGTCGATCCATCGGCATGCTCGTGGATGTGTCGGGTGGCGCTGCCGCGGAGCATTCACGAATCAGGCGATCTTCTTTGTACGGGGAGCTCTACACAAATACAAAACCTGTCCCAAATAGTTCACAATCAATTACACCAAAATTAGCTCACATTGGCTAATTAACAAACACGAACAATTCATTTTGAATCACTTTCCAACAATAACACACAAAATGGCCCGTCTGGACCCATATAAACGGGGCACCTCTTGGTCCCTTCCGCGGTTCATCACGAATATTGAAATACCAAACACCACAAAACTTGAAGACAGTGGTCGGGATCAAAGCAAACCTTAACACGGTAGGGACTGCAGAAATAGTCAAAATTCTATCATGGCTTGTCAAAAATGATATCGAAAATTGATGAGAAGCTGTTCGAAACGATGCAAATCTTCGGATGTTCAAAAACAATCCAAAATTTCTAAAAATTCCTATACTCAGTCAAAAATTTGAGAAGCGAAATTCTGACCTTTACGACCTCTAAGCCAATCTACATCCATTAAATGGCTTTAGGTTAGAAATAACACAAGTAGGAAAATTCTCTATCCTAAGAAATTTAGTGAACTCAGGTGACCCAAATTAATACCGCGCGTAGGCTCGTCGCGTGGTCGGCTTTGCGCCAGTCCGATGAAAACCTGTGGTCCGATTTTCATAGATTTGAAAAAGAAACAAAGAGAAAAATAAAATAAACTCTATTTTTTCTCACCGCATCTCTGCTTCAAGCGCCTCTCTCCCCTCTTTTGATTGATTTTCCATTTTATTATGATTATAATATTATTATATTATTCTTATTATATTATTATTTGATATTTATGAACCTGTGCTTTATTTGGATCAGTTTTATCGAAAAATTTATTTTTGATTCCTGCTATTTTAAATAGCGCCTTGTCGTTCACGACTTCAGATTTTGTAAAAATGCCGTCGCGAAATCGCGGCTTGACTTATCGCGAGGAAATTGTAAAATATTCTACTTGTCTCAGAATTCGACGAAACTTTTCTGGGTCACTAGATTTCGTGAGACGAATTTAATGGCATAGTCCGTTTCGTCATCAGGATATAAATTCCAGGTTTTTCAACGAAATTACCGTTTGCCCGCACGAAAAGTGAATTTTCTCGAGTTTACATTCTCCCCCTTAGAGAATTTGATCTCAGGAATTCAAGAACATATGCATCACTCACATGCATATATAACCTTCTACAACTCCAAGACCGCATCGGGTATGATGCCGTCTCGGAGTCACAATCGCGACAACCGATGGGGTACATCGGCTCATCCATCTCAAGAATAGCATAAAACCCGATATAAACACCATATTTGACCAACTCTCACCTAGATCCTAGAGGAGAATTTTCCCATACAATGGCTTTTCTGGAGGCCTTAACCTCAGCCCAAACTCGAAGAAAGTGATCCTCTTTTCTCTTCCACCATTTTCGCATCTCTCGAATGCATATGGCGTCATCCATCTCTCATGGCCCGTTTTGTCTCGACCACCAGAGTCCATGTCTTGTGGAGTGGGGCCCACAATCTTGCCTCGAATGGACAACTTGATCCATTCTCAAATCTCGACCTTGGTCATATCGCAGCCACATAGTCATCACAAGCGTGCTGACTCAGTGGTCAGCCATGTGCTCCATGTCTCAGCCGTTCCTGCCTCGACTCTAGGAACTCTTGGGCCTTTGCATGTTTAGCGTTAGTAGGAAATACTTACTCATAAGAGCCCATGGAACTCTTGCTTGAGTCATTGCCTCTAAATCCTACAGGAGTCTTAACTTGATCCCACACACTTGGGACTCACCTCTATTGGAAAGTCGCTAGCGATCTTGAAACGCATGGGTAATATCCATAGCCTCTAATACATTCTCGATATTATTCGGAACCAATGATGCGCCACCATCGGGATCCCCTCCCCTATAAGCGTCGGAGGATGATGTGATGAACCTCGAGAATTTACTCGGACCTCCACGACTACCCGGTACTATCTGTCTGATAGTAGCGGTTGCAACCCCAACGACCTCGTGAGCTGTTTGGTCAAATATTACTAAGGTGCTTGGCTAACACCTCGTGGACGACCTCTATGTCCCTCGGCGCGACTTGCCATCTACATGTCAAATGGCAACAAACTTTATTAATCATTTCGATCTAACTAGTAATGCACATACGATTACTAATAGATTTAACAACCATAGGCCCGACCATTTCATCGCCTAAGTGGTGCTACTTGCCAACCACTCCTTTTATTTATTTCAATAAATTCAACACTTTCATGTTGTTTCATTTTCGGGCCTAGAGGTTATAGGTTCCTAACCTTAGCATTCCCTTCCCTATACATAATGTGCATATAATTTTCTGTAGCGATAGCCACGCGATCCGCTCCATATCGCGTCATCACGGAGTGTATAAGTTTTCCCTGCAATGTGCACGTCAAGCAATCACAAACATGGAAAAAATATCCGAACACAGCATGAAACACACCATGCATGTAGTGTTCTAAGCGAACTCCATGAACTCCTAGGTATTGTTGTACCTAAACTCATTACTGAAGATATGGCTAGTATCAATTTCTGACAATAGCAATGGCATAAGCCCATGTCCCTCAAGCCCTAGGTAGTCGTATACCTATGCTCTGATACCAAGTTGTGACACCTTATCCGGGGTCAGTTGTGGCCGTCGCCGGAATACTCGTGGATGTCAGATGCTTCGGCATTCGCAAAAAAATCGGCAGGGAGTTTCGCTGTACGGGAGCTCTACGAAATACAAACACATCCCAAAGCGTTCACAATCAATTACGCAAAAATTAGCTCACGCCAGGCTGTTAACAAACAGCTTAATTCATTTGAATCACTTTCCAACAATAACACATAATATGGCCCAAATCTCGAACCCATATAAAACAGGGCACCTCTTGGTCCCTTCACGGTTCATCACGAATATTGTGATACCAAAACACACCACAAAACCAGAAGACATCGGTCCGGAATCCAAAGCTAAACCTCAACACGGTCAGGAATTTGCTAGAAATAGTCAGAAAAATTCTATCATGGTGTCCAAAAAATAGTCTCGAAAATTCAGCCGAAATTGTTCGGCAGTCCACGAAATTAAGCCCGGTATCAGAAAACAATCTCGAAAATTTCTAAAAATTCCTATACTCAGTCCAAAAATTTGAGAACTGAAATTTACGACCTTTTACGGCCTCTAAGCCAATCTACATCCATTAAATGACCTTTAAGCTAAAAATAACACAAGTAGGAAAATTCCCTACTTCGTAGAGTTTGAGGAAACTCCAAGATTTTGGTGTCCACGCGTAGCTCGTCGCATAGATCAGCTTTGCCTTGAGTGGCGAAAACACGCGGATTCGATTTTCATAGATATAGAAAGAAGCAAGAGAAAAATAAATAAAATATTTTTTCTCTCCAGCTCTGCTCACACAGCGCCCTCTCTCCCCCTCTTTTGATTGATTTTTTTTCCATTTTATTATGATTATAATATTATTATATTATTCTTATTATTATATTATTATTTGATATTTATAATTCATATTGCTTTATTCGGATCCGTTTTATCCGAAAAAATTTATTTCTTTTCGAGTTCACTTTATTTTAAATGAACTTAACCGATCATTTCGGAACTTAGAGATTTTCATAAAAATCTCGTCTGAAGATCATGACGACTTATCGCGAGAAAATGCGTAAATGATATAGCATGCAAAATTAGACAAAACTTTTTTTGGGTCCACTAGATTTGTGAGGCGGATTACTTGGCCTTGATCAGTTTAGATCATCGAGATCTAAAGAATTCCAGGTTTTCTTGAAATTCTTTGTTTTATCATTTTTCAGAAAAATTGAATTTTTCTCGGGTTTTACATTAACATTGAATACTCAATATATTTTTTATAAATATTATTATTTGTAAATAATATATGGTAATAGCCAATGTTTTAAAAATTGGATCGGACCATGTCGAGTCACGAGTTAAATTACGGTCGTGCAGATTGAAGTTGGATAGAGGTCGAGCTGGGTAAATTAATTGAAGCCCGATTTTCAAACAAACCAAGCGATTTCATATCCTTTTTTTTTTTTTTTTTTTTTATGTAAAACGATGTCGTTTTAATGCATTTGGCATCCTAAAGCGCATGGCGCTCCATTTCCCGGGTTCGGGTTGACAACCGTCGACCGCGGAGATACTAGTGGATGTCGAGGTAACGGAAACACCACTTAATCGGGCAGGTGCTTCTTTGTACGAAGAGCTTTACAGTCTGAAGCCATATCACAACAATTAACAATGACCACCACGGGGTGCACATGCGAGTAAAATAATGGTGCGGCAGGCATAATACATCTTTGCAAAATCATCAAGTATATCTGATAGTTCGAGAGTTAATAAATTACTCTTTACCAAACATATATATCCAAAATTTGAGTTTTTATTACACATGTTATACAAAACAAATACTAGCCTTGTCGAGAACTTCTTCTAGCGCGACCTCTGATGACGCCGTCCTCTGTGCACTCGTTGTGCAAATAGTGATCCCTCGACAGGGTGAGCAAAGCCCAGTAGTGAAAATTTCCTACATGGGTTACTCCCCACCTAAGTGCACATGTCATGCGTGAAACAAACACCTCAAGAAAATACATGATCTACTTGAATGTCTACATGCCGATCCATGTCGAGTCCTCACCAGGCTCACTCGCGCATCTCATCGTAAATGCGAGTAAAATATCTAGTTTTCAAAACAAAAGCTTTTTGTTCTCGAAAACTTACTACTGAGTTTCAGTAAAATTTATTGGACAACCCTCCGAAGTGAATTTGTTGGATAACCCTCCGAAACAATTCATGGGCCTCTCAGAAGCGTGGTGTGGACAATCTCAACCTGATTCTCAGGAAAATCTTAGTCGATTCATTCACAAACATTTTCCCTTTTTATTTTCTTTCATATCATACACTTACTCCTAATATTCTATGGTGCCCCAGTGCATATGGAATGCATTATGCCAATCCCAACAACTCATGCTAAATATAAAGCATGTATATACTAACATAATTAATCCACATAAATCATGTTATTCAAATTCATAATCAATAAAACCAAAATTAGCTCACATGGGCTAATTAACAAACACAAGCAATTCATTTTGAATCACTCAACATCATAAAAATTCACACAAAAAATCACGTCACGTGAACAATGAAACCCTCGGGTTGGCACTGTTCATGGCCACACAAGTAAGAATTTTCTCCACTCGGTTCAAATGTTTTAAAAGGACCAAATTCTACAAATTCATCGAGTATCGAGAATATTAACCATTTACATGACTCTTAGCCAAAAGAATAACACAAGTAGGAAAAGATCCCTACCTCTTGGGTTAGCCGGAACTCCACAGGTGGTGTCCGCAGCGTAGCCCTCGCCGCGTAAGATGGAGCTTGCTTCTTGCTCAGTTGAAGCAGGTGGTCAGAGCAATGGGAATCTAGAGAAGGCACTCTCTCTCTCTAAAACTCAAAAATCCAATCTACTGCCGATTTTTCCCTCTTCTCCACGTTTTTCTCTTGTTTTGCTTTCAAATGGAGAAGATAACTATTTGCTATTTTGTTTTTATTCATTTAACATTTCCAAAATTCCCATCATGTCCCTTTAAGTGTTGGATTTTGACACTTGATAATCTAAGTCGTTCGTAAATCTGTCGCTAATCGTACAACATGTGTCACATGGGTACATGTAGTAGGTGAAACACGTCACATCACATGTCTCTCGAAACCATTTTCTGACTTGGAGCACTCGGTGCCTTGAAAACGATGAAATTATTGTATCGAAATTCGGCCAGGGGTCGACGTGGTAAACTAGATTTCGTGAGATAGTTCAACGGTGAAATCCGGTTCGTGCATCAAGAGATCTAAAATTTTGGATTTTACGAAATGGCGGATTTTACTCTTTTTCAAAAAATTCGAATTTTCCCGGGTTTTACATAAACGACATCGTTTTACTATGGTGCCTCTCCAAGCTCCATGTTTTCTCACCTCTTGTCAATGCTTTGTTGGATCCTTCTTATCAAATCTAGGTTGTTGTCGCCTGCCACGGGATCCTCTCCATTTATCCTTTCGAATCGTTAGCAATTGCCCTCATATACATGATTTAATACAATTTTTGTGAGGGGCTTGCCTTTAGTACCAGACGGGGCGCGGGAGGCAAGCCAGGACGAGGATGCGGTCATCTCTTTGCAGTCACGTGCAATTCATTTTCTCCAATAAAACATATTTCAAATACTCAACATAAATGATAATTATCCTTATGAAAATATATACGTATATATCACGTTAACTTAAAGAGGGCCATATTTGTTCTCAAACACATTTTTCATTCAATATGACATTATAGCACCATTCATCATTCCCACCTTTATACATTCACGACATTATAAGCACTTTTAAGTATAAAAACTTTTTTACAAACATTTATCATAACTCAGATTTTCTAGCGTGGTTTTTACAATAAAATCATCAAATGGTGTCTGGATTCATGTGCATTAGTGCCGGATTTACACCATGTGGGTGTTCACGTCTCTTCCACGGATCGCACTGCGACTGTTACATAAAGTGCTGATAATAAGCTCTTATAACATGTTTGTTCAGTGTTCTCTACGTTCTCATTCATTTCATTTTAACACAAATCATGCAACTTTTCTAAAGCAATGCTCTTGAACATTTTTCAATGATCAATGCAATACAATACGTATATATATATACATTTCATATACATTCATTTACAATTCATTGATAATTCCAAATATGCACTTTCATATGCAATAACTCATTCAAAACTCAAATCATGCATTTCACAAATATTCTTATCATTTTTCCCTTAAATGAATTTAGCCAATGTTTTTGGTGCGTAGGATAACGAATCAGCACGACAGCATCAGTTGGGTTTGCGAGTTGGTATAAGGTTTTATAACCGCGGTACAATTTATCTGGGCTGTTGGTGATTGCCGAAAATCATTTTGTGAAGACTACCGTCTTTGTCTGGGCTCTGCGGTTAAATTGACGCTACATTAGTTAGTTCTTAATCTTTGCTAGTTTGACCCTTATTGATATATCGATCTATTTTTAACTCAAATATGACAGATAATATTCTATTAAGGACATTAAAAAAAAGTCATAGAAATTTACAATAGGGTATATACATTTATACTCAAATAGCATATTTCAATACTCATGCAATTTTTCATGGAAATCATTTTACAATCAATTTTCTCAAATCATTTAAAATAGTCAGTATGCGGAGTTTTATTGAAGAAAATAATTTCAATAATTGCAAATAATTTTGTCTTGAAATAAGATGAGAAGAATAGAAAACGAACCAAAGGTCATCACATGATTCCCTATCGCGGAATCTCGGCACAGTCGGGTTTTTTCTGCATTGTAACCTTTAATCCATCACAATTAGAGAACAATATCAGTTGACTTATTTAGGATTCTAGTTAGGGTTATTTTCTACCCAACACACCTTCACTTGTAAAACTTTTATAGGAACAAATTAACCATATTTTACCCAACTTCCTTCAAGTTCATTGTTCCTCTATAAATCTATTTTATTCAGAAATTGGAATCATCCGAATTCCCGAGAAGCAGCTCAGTATGTCCTAAACATATGAACTATTCTTCAACATAGAACTAGAATTTGCCCAAGCAGGGCTCCCTTTGAATAAATTTAAGGTCTATTGGTCCGAATTGGATATGGCTTTCCGGGAAATTTGTTTTCCTAGAAGTCTAGTTTACCGAATTTGAATCAACTCAATTTGGATGAGTGGCTGACTTATGAGCTTCAAATACCAAAACTTATTCCGAAGCACAGCGTATCGAGTGAACTAGGGTGACCCAAAAAGAACTTTGGCCAATTTTACGGATCTAATGGGGTCCAAATTTGGATACACTTATTTCAAAGAGATTTGTTTTCCTAGAAGTCTAGTTTACTCAGAAATTTGAATCACTTAATTTAGATGAGTGAAAGTCAACTTATGGCCTAAATCATAAAGCTGTTCACCAACCATAGCTGTGTCAGAATGAACCCGAGAATTGACCAGCTGCCATTTCCTTTGGCCAGGGTACAGGTCACAATGGGTTCCAAATTTGGATACACTTGTTCAGAGATTTGTTCTTACAGAAGTCCTGGTTTCGAAATTTGAATCCATAATTGAGATGAGTTATGGCGAAAACAACGTGAGTTTTTAGGTACAGCTGACACCTCCTAAAAACACAACGTTTCCTTTATACAAAAAATTCCTCCAACTTTGAAATCCAAACAACCATATAACAACTTAGAGCAACCCCAAGCTAGAAATAAACAATCAACATCATTCGCACGCACTTACCAGCGGTTCTTTCTAAACCAAACACAACATTAAGGAAAGTTAGGGTTTGATTTCTTACATTTAAATATTTGATTCTTCAACACCAATCTTTCTTCATCCTCTTGATCACCTTAATCCTTGATTTCATAGAGCAAAGACCACTAATCTTCCTCCCTCTCTCACAACCGAAAAAGCCCTAACACTTTCTCTCATCTTCTTTTGCCAAATGTGCAAAATGCATCTCAAAGACGAATATTTGATCTTTAATCAAAATCCTTCACTAAGCCTTGTTTGGCTAGTCCACAAATTCATCTTTTCTCATTTTTGCATTTTAAAGGCTTCATTTCACTTTCATTTTCAGTACACTTTATCACATTTTTGCATTTTATTTTGGCATTGCATTTACACTTTTCATTTATGACCCATGGGTCATCATTTGACATTTTTACAAAATTTATTAGACTCCTGTATAATTTTCATGTTTTTATCATTTTTCGTTTTTAGCAATTTAAACTCCGAAAAATACAATTCAATTTATTTTATACCCTAAACATGTTATAAAACTATTAGGGTATTTTCAGGGTGTTACAATTTTTATTTCTCGAATAATATTTTAATTTCTAAAATCTAGTATTTGAATACAAAATATTAAAATTTTGATATGTAAAAATAATATACCATTTATATTTATGAAATATAGGATTAGAATCTGAAATAAATTTTAGAATTGCATTATGTAAAAATAATATATATTTTATTTTTAAATAGTTGATTTGAATCCAAAATTTTTTATTTTTGATATGTAAAATAATATACCATTTTTTTATTTTTAAATATCATTTATATTTATGCGGATTTGAATTCAAAATTTTAGATTTTGATAAATAAAATAAAATACCATTTTTATTTTAAATACCATTATCAAAAATTTAGATTTCTAATTTTTAAAAATTTAAACTAAATTTATAAGTTTAAATTAAATTTCAAAATTACTACTTTAGAAAATTAATTTTTAATATAAATTTTTTTATTGAAAATGAATTTTTATTTAACTAATTAATGAAATGTAAAAATAAATCATTTCATTTGAATTTAAATTAGTTAAAACTAAAAAATTAAAAGTAACTGAACATTATCCATTTATGATTTTAATAAATTTATAATTTAAAAGTAAGTTTTAAATTTCACATCATTAATATTAACAGCTTCTTATCTTTTAAAAATAAATAGCTTCTTGTATTATTTTTAAGATATGATATATGATAATTGAAAGATTTTGTGAAAAGTTTGGGGATATTATTAAAATTTTAATACTTAGTTATTTTTATTTTTTTATAATATTAAAATGCGTATTTATGACATCCTTTGGTTAGGTCATTTGCGGTTAAGGCCAGCCAGGTCGACAAGTGAACCATGAATCAGTAACTTTTTCGATTCAGTAATTAGTCTTGGATTTTAAAACATTGCTAATAGTTATAGTTATTTTATATATTAAATTTATTGAATAAAATAAATTAAATTTATAATACATGCTTGATTTCATTTTAAAATAAGTATATTTATAATAATTTTATTATCATACTAATAGTATTCGCTAAAATAATATTAGAAATACAAAATCAAAATATTATTTTTTAAACAATAAAATAATAATAGTATTAATAATTAATTAATTTTATGACACTCTAAATATCATTCTATACGGTGGCTAAGCCATAAATTATAGTCAAGGGACATAAATATTTTTTGGAGGGCATGGTAGTGCGATGGTAAAGTATTATAAGGAGGGCAAATCTGATTCTATATTTATCTACCTTCATTAGATAATGACACATTAAAAAAGCGATAAGGTTTATGATTAATTTTATAATGCTCAAAATAAGTGTCATTCTACACTTATTTAACCTTTTTAATTTATGCATGTTATCAATACAAAAATATTATACTCAGACCTCAGTGATGACAAAAAGAGTCATTTAATATAATATTATTATCAAACTAATGACTTTTTTTTAAAGCGAGAAGTAATCAAATGTCATTATTCTTATTTTTTATAGTAGTGGTGATATAGAATATAAAACTCACTTTTTCCTTCATCTTTTTCTTTTGAAAAAAGAAGTATAGGAAAAAGAAGTATAGGTTGAGCATTTTTGTGCTGATTATTTTTTTTCCCAAAAGAAGAATGATGAATATGGAAGATAAGCCCACTTTTTCTTTTGAATAAACAACTCACAGTATCATTTGACCAGCAGCGTGCGAGCTCCAGCCACAGACTATCACGGTTTTTTGTGTTTGGGTTGAGTATAATCGTGTTCTAAGTGTGTTCGTGTTGGCTAAATCCCAACATTTAATAAATGAGTCGTATTCGTGTTGATCTGCCGCCTTTTAAATTTGACCTAAATTGATCGTTTAATTATTATATTAATTAATTAACCTATTTAACCAGATTATTTGTGATTAATATGGATTATTAACATAATTCATAATTTAAATAATAAAATTAATAAACATATTACAAATTTAATAGGTTATTTGTGTTAAATATGTATGGATGATTAAATTATAATTGTATTATTTTTAAATAATCCAGTCCAGTGGTCATATTATTCGTGTTGACCCGCGCCTAACGAATAATAAATGGGTTGGTTTTGGATTGCGAATGTTGTGCATTTATTATTAAAGTGTCGGGTTTTACTGATTCATGAATATTAGTATGAGATTATTATTGACCGCAGCCTTGAAACAAGCGGCCCATTCTGCCAGTGTCGCCTCTATAAACAACTCATTTTATTTGATGATGATCCGTTACGTGTAAAAGTGACAATGCATTGATCTACAACTTAGCTAGCTCCTTCCAAAATGTGTAAAGATAGAGCTAGAGGTGAAGTGAAATGACTTGGATTTAAATAGGTTTTTGGCTAACGGATCAATGTTTGGTTGGCCATTTGATGTAACCATAATCAATAAAGCGGTAAATTAAGAAAATTAATAGTTGATGAACACAGAGAGATTAACAGTTCCTGGTTGTTTTTGTGGCGGCAAACACTTTAAAGTTAGCAAAAGAGAATGGATCAACAAGGTAACATTCACAGTAGATAGAAGAAGCTGAACAAAGTAAAAGCCGCGCGGCAACTAAACATCTGCTACTGATCTCCCCAGTTGGGAGAACACTTCACTAGGAGTTGCTTCTGAACCATCATCACCTTCTATGGGGGGCACCTCATCATCTTCCTCGATTACAAGAAAGCTTGGAGAAGGCACATAGGGAACACCAGAAATTGGGAAGTAGTCGAATGAATCATCAGTATTGATACTGCTGTCGCCATATCCTTCTCCCGGCATCCTGTATTGTTGCAGATCAAGTGCGTATTGCAAGTCCCATACTACCTGACGCATTGTATGACCTATCTTCCCTAGCTATATGCGTTTCTCCCAGACTTACGCAATGAGTTAGGATTGATTTTACCCACTAGAAAAGGATCCATCTAAAGTGCGGACACGGATAACTGATGCATGGAGATATGACACGATTGGGACATGGAAGAATTCAAAAATCAGGATCGGATCAGCAAGGACTACCTTATATCTGATAAAATAAAAATAATTATCCTTACAAATATTGTCCTTAAAAATAATTTAGATAAATAAACAACAAGTGCTCAAACATTGTTTTTGATATTCAAGCCTGGCATAAAATTAATACTAAAACTAAAGACTAGCATTCCTTCTTAATCAAATAAAATGAAGCTAAGTTGGGTTCATCTGTAAGATTCGCAATCTTAAGAATTCAGCATTCTCTACCTCATCCGTGAGTCAAAACCATCTCTATAGCTCTAATAACCACATTTTATATTCGCCTTCTATTCTAGTTTGGAGATCTCTTTGGCGTGACGAAAGATTGTTATGGATGTGATGGGGTTTTAAAAAATAGAGCGCAGGCCTACTCTAGGCCAAGGAGAAGTGACCCTACTAAAACACTGACCCTAGCGTCGGCCTAAAGCTGAAAGCCCTGATCCATAGCCCAGGCCGATGTGTGGATAATTTAGGAAGGCTCATCACTTATGAAATCATTTAAATCTCACCAAATAAGGAAACAGATAATTAAATAATATTATCATACAAATCCAGTAAATCTCTAAAAGGAAGGAGGATAATTCTCAATAAACTATTCGCTAATATCTCTTTCACAAATCCATTAAAGAGGCAGCCCCAATATCCCATCCAATGGGAAAGAATCCTTACTACCCTCAAATTGGAATAATATACCACTTATAAATCTATGAGCCACCCATGTGATGAAAATCTGATTCGGATGCCAATGTGAATTACTAAGCATTCTCTCTTTTTCTCTCTCAAGAAGAATCGGCTTTTGTGGCATCGGAGCGGCCAGGCAACCCTCGCCGACCCCTGTTTCCTCGGTTTTTGCGAGTACTTCATCGGGGCTTGCGGATCAGCGGTGCGGCGATCACCTCGGCGGACAATCCAGGCACGCATCCGAAGCCCTTGAGCAATCCGGGTCAAATTACGGCGACCCAGCGCTAGGCCAGTTCAGTTGAAGCATCATGGTTGGCGCGGAGTGCGCCGGGCAGCCGGTTCCTTTACAAATCTGTGATTTCCGATTCTTGTGTTATCAACTCGGAACCTGGCAGAGCCTTGGTGCAAGGATGCGGGGATCCTTTCGGGATCTGGCTTGCCACCAAACCCGGCCGAGCCCTGGCCCCTCAGGTGAAGAAGCCGTCCTACTCTGCAGTCCGCGCTACCCCTGGGAAGTCGAATCTTTCAGGCTACATCGCCACTCTATTTCGCGCCACTCGGCTCAATCGCCACTCGCTCACAGCCCTCGGCTTTCAATCGCCCTCTGGCTCGTCGCCCACTCGCTTCTCCGCGCCTGGCTCAATCGCCACTCGGCTTCTAGCATACCCTCAAATGTCGCCCTCGGCTTCGCGTATACTATTTCCAATCGCCACTGGTTGCATCGCCACTTTCAGTACACAAGCGCTACTCGATAATGCCATTGTTTGCATCGCCACTGACTCAATCGCCACTGGCTCCCAGCGCCGCTCGGCTTTCGTCGCCCTTTCGGCTACAATGCCCGCCGACGAAACGCCACTCGGCTCAATCGCCACTCGGCTACAGCGCCACTCGGCTACATCGCCACTCGGCTCAATCGCCACTCGGCTCAATCATGCCAGCAATACATCACCACTCGGCGTTTGGAAACCTTACAGAGCCCTGACGCCCGGGAGCGAGTAATTCATATTGACAAGGCTCGTCCCTCGGCTTCAGGCCAGCCAATTTTACTATTTATTGAGCCATATTGGACTTGAGCGATGGGCTTCCTCCTGTATTCTGAGCCCCTCACTACACTCTAGAGTGGGCGGGCTCCTTCGTGCAATTCATATTGGCTGAGGCTCATCCCTCGGCTTCGAGATGGGCCCGAGCCCGCACGCCTTCCACATTGGCGAGCCGCCCGGCGCACTCCAGACCAGGCGAACCAGCTATAATTCATATTGGCCGAGGCTCATCGACAACCGGATGGGCCAGAGCCCCCTCGCGTCCGATGGCGAGGCGCCAGCGCACTCAGACCGACCGAATGCTTCTTACCATTCTGCGGCGAGCTCGTCCTGTAACGAGGCGAGCCGCCTTATTCATAACGACCAAGCCCCTCGGCGCACTCCGTTGAACGAACGCTTCTTACGAATTCATATTGGCGGCTCATCAAACCACTTTCAGATGGGCGAGCCCTACCTATTCACGGTGGCGAGCGCTTCCATTTGCCTCGACGGTGAGCCACTTCTTTATTCATATCGGCGAAGGCTTCGTCGACCGCTCTGTGGAAGGGGCGAGCCTACTATTCACGATGAGCCCTTGGCTCAGACCGAGCGGGCTCCTTCTTCATTCATATTGTGGCTCACTCCGGCTGCTTCCGGATGGGCCCGGCCTACTGTCTGATACGCAGGCCCTTTGCTTTTAGGGTGAGGCGAGAACCATGCCTGATCATGTGTGAGGCTCATCCGACCTTCCGGATGGGCGAGCCTACTGTCTATTCACAATAACGAGGCCCACCGTGCACTCGAAACAGACGGGCTCCTTCTTACAATTCATAATGACAAGGCTCATCCCTTAACTTAGATGGACGAGCCCCTGGCCCCCGATGCGAGCCCTTGTTGCACTTCAAGCAGACGGGCTCCTTACTATTACATTGGCGAGCCTTATTTGCACTTCAAGCGAGCTGGGCTCC
Organism: Tetrastigma voinierianum; assembly: GCA_016808115.1. Lineage (NCBI taxonomy): Eukaryota > Viridiplantae > Streptophyta > Magnoliopsida > Vitales > Vitaceae > Tetrastigma > Tetrastigma voinierianum. The sequence continues at coordinate 897,981 of JAEQBH010001681.1, forward strand.
TTCCTCTGTTACATTGTGGGCCTTGCGCACTTCAAACCTCCCGGGCTCCACAGCCCTATCCAACATGGAATGACTCACGCTCAATTATTCATTCGGCAGCTCATCCGTCACCTCCAGCATGATGAGCTCTCTTTGGCGTCTCGGTATGTGAGCTCATCCCATCATCCGTAGCGACGGGCTGGCACGAATTCGGCGGCGAAGCTGATCGTCTTTCGGCATGGGCGAGCTCTGCTTTACAATTCGCCAGCGAGCTCATCCCATCACTCGGCATGGGCCGAGCTGCACTTTATATGTCGATCGTGAGCTCATCCCATCACTTTCGGCTTATGGGCCGAGCTCCTCTTGTACTACTCGTGCCGGCCGACTCATCCCATCACTGTATGGGCGAGCTCTCTTTACCTATTCATTACGGCGAGCTCATCCCATTACTCAGCACCGGGCGACTCTACTTTTACTACTCATCTGGCGAGCTCTTCATCACACAACATGACTGAGCTCTGCTGTTATATTCTATTCAGCGAAACTCTTCCCATCAGCCGGCATGGGCCAAACTCTCCTGATATTCATTACGGCGAAGCTCGCTGTCTTGCCAGCATGGGCGGCTCTTTAACCGCATGGGCGACCTCTTATCAATTCACATGGACGAGATCCTACTATTCGCATTGGCGAGCTCACGCCACTTGGCTCTACTGGCGAGCTCATTATTTGCAGGGCGAGCTCTTACGATAGTCTACACAGCGAGCTCTTCCCACTTGGCTCTACGGCGAAGCTCTATTTATCTCTGAACTGAGCTCTTTACAACGATCCTACCAGGCGAGCTATTCCCAGCAGCTACTGCCCGAAGCGAGCTCTATTATCTACCATGGGCGAGCTCTTACAACGTCTTCTGACGAGCTCTTGTGACTCTACTTGAGCTCCTATTATCTACGGAATAGCTGCCTGCTTGATCTTCTTTGGCGAGCTCTTTAATGACTCACTTGGCGAGCTCCTATTATCTACATGGGCGAGCTCTTCGTGATCTTCACGGCGAGCTCTTCCCAAACGGCTCTGCTTGTGAGCTCCTATTATCTACATGGACGAGCTCTTGCTTGATCTACTGGCAGGCTCTTCCCAACGGCTCTGTGACGGGCTCCTGTATCTACATGGGACAGGCTCCTGATAGTCTTCTGTGAGCTCTTCCCAGCGGCTACACTTGACAGGCTCACCTTATCTACACGGAATAGCTCTTACAACAGTCTTCCTAACGAGCTCTTCCCAACAAATTCGCATTGACGAGCTCTGCCCAACTATTCGCATTGACGAGCTCTTCCCAAGTTCACAGCGTGAGCTCCTCGACCAATTTGCATTGGCGAGCTCTTCCCGAGTTCTGTGTAACGAGCCTTCCCATCAATTCGCATTGGCAGGCTCTTTAGTTCACGACGAGCTCTTCCCGGCTAATTAGTGGCGGGCTGCTTCCCAACAAGTTCACATGGACGAGCTACGCCCAAGCTGTTCGCATAAACGAAACCTCAATGGTTGACTTAAGCGGCTTTCGGTAAACCAGGCCCAGCCAGATCACTTGGGCGTTCATCTACTCAACAGGCCATACGGCCTAAGGAATCAATTCAGCAGGCAAGTCGTAGATGAAGCGACAACTTGCATTGTGACCTCTGACCCAAAAAGCAGATCATCACGGCCAAAGGAATCAATTCGGCTCCTCTGAAGTCATTGCGTGGAAGTCGGTAACTCGCGCGACCTCGGCCCGAAAGTATTTTAACTGAGGAATGCAGTCGGCTGAACAAGCTAGCCCGCGAAGCCCTAGTGACTCGGTTTGGCGAGCAATTTCTCAACTCGGGCGCTCAATTTAAAAATTTGACGTGGCGGTTCAAGGAAGGAGCATGAGCGAGCGGTCGAGAGGATATTTCTTGAAGAAATAGGCGCGAGAACCGAAAGGTCATCATTATCTACCAGGACATAGACTGACAACAAAGCCACCCAACTAATCCGGCCCAGAGGCGACGCGTGGAAATCACACCGATGCAAGCGATATAGCCCTTGCCACGCACACAGTACACAAGAAATTACGAGCGATGGGGTTTTGAAAAATGGCGAGGCACTCACTAGGCGAAGGAGAAGCGAGCCACATAAAACACCAGAGAGCCCCTAGCGTCGGCACAAAGCAGCGGTCACCATTGAGCCGATGATATGGATAATTGGGAAGGCTCACATCCACGCCGTCGGACTAAATCTCACCAATAAGGGGAAACAGATAATTCCTCGATAATATATTATCCTGCCAAATCCGATCAAATCTCCCACTTCAAAAAAAGGAAGGAGGATAATTCTCGATAAACTATTCCTTGATATCTCTTTCTAAAATCCGATAAAGGCAATAAATATCCCATCAAATGGGAAAAAATCCTTACTACCCTCAAATTGGGAATAATATACACTATAAATCTGAAGGGCCACTTGATGAAAGTCTGTTGATTGGTCTCAATCTTAATTCTCTAAGCATTCTCTCTTTTCTCTCGAGAAGAATGACTTTGGCATCGGGCGGCTGGGCAAAGCCTCGCCGACCCCTGTTGTTTTCCTCTCGGTTTGCGAGAGAAGTACTTCATCGGGACTGCGGATCAGCAGTGCAGCGATCTCGCCAGTGAACCGATCGAGCGCGTCCCGGCCATGAAACAATCCAGGGTCCAGCCCGGCGACCCCGCGCGCTCGGCCAGGTTCGGTTGAAAAAAGCATCATCAGATATAAACCAAGGCCTCAGCTCTTTGTGGTGTTAACTTGTATCTCTTCATAGAGTGAATGAAATTATATGTGCTCCAAATTCTTTCACAACATGAGGATGAACAAGGTTGTCCTGACAATTTCAATGCTATAGATTGAAGCATTGGTGCAAAAGTTCCATGAACAACCCACCATTTAATACGACTCATATACCACCTGTCATTGATGGAATCATTACTAGAAAAATCTTCCAAGCATGCAGAAAAAGTAGCATACTCCTCATTTGCTCGCCTCCTTTCAACTTCATTTAAAAAATATCTCTCAAAACATTTTTTTTCTTTCTCTTACTACTTCCATATCTCGATGTGGTGGAACACGATAATGAGACTCATCAAGTATTGTTGACTATAATACCTACAAGTTGAGTTATGACATAATTTATAAAGTTAAACATTATAGGGCTATCATTTTATATTTAAATTGTAGAAAGCACAATTTAAACTCTTAAGATTACCTTGGATTTAAGGAATGAGCTAAGGAATGTAAATGTGTGTGGCTTTTAGTCCATGGATTTTAGTCAATCTTTCCACCAAGATTTCATTCACAATATAAAAAAACCTACCGTATAAATTACAAAGCTTGATTCTATATAAGTTCAAATATAATTAAAACTTTTTCATTAAAACTCAAATATTTAACTAATAAATCTTAATCCTTTTATCTGAATTTTTATTGTGAGCTTTTATGTTCTTTCTTATAGATGGCTTCCTTAAACTTTTGAATCATGGATCCACCACTCATAAATATTGTGAAGGCAAGGTTATACGTAATCGACTAATCGAAGCATCTCATACATGGGAGCTGTAAAGCTGAGGATATAATCTACATCCATCCAAAAGTCTTCATTTAGGATTTTATCCTTTACTTCTTTAGCTTTCACTACATCTTCTTTAGCTTTCACTACATCTTCTTTATACATCTCCCATTCTTCACTTATCACTAATTGCTCCAAGCCTCTTTTTTGTCTTAAATCGTTCAAGCATAACAATAGTTGAAGCAAAATGTGTATTAGCCACTGAAAGTAACTTCAACTTTTAATGATTATTAAACATTGACAATCTCATTGCATGATTCATAATGAAATTCTTGATGAAAGAGGCATCACTTGAAACCCGAGAGATCCAACCACATTGTTCCATCACATCATCATATCTTGGGTTGTGTTGAGGGTACACATATGTTCTTCAAAGCAAGATTGAGAGTATGAACCACACACGGGGTCCAAAAGATATGCTGAAACTTTGCTTCCATAATGTGTCCTGTTGCTTTGCAGGCTGCAGCATTATCAGTTATAACTTGAACTACTTTTTGAGGACCAATCTCTTGTATAGTGTTAATCAACAAATCAGCTATAAAGTGCTTGTCCTTAGTCTCCCCTTCACAGTTTATTGCTTTCAAAAACATTGGCCCACTTTCTGAAACCGCCATGATGTCAATAAGTGGTCTTCTTTGAGCATCTGACCATCCATCACTACAAATGCTCACTCCTTTCTCATTCCAAGTCTTCTTGATTGGTTCCAATAGATTCTCAATATTATTCTTCTCTTTCTGCAATAATGTAATGCTTAATGCATTATAGCACAGTGAGACATAACACAGGATTGACTTGCGCACAAAGGCGAGCATAATAAGGATTTCTAGCAAAGTGAAAAGACAAACCGGTGTAAAGCATCTTAGCTATCTTCTTGTGGAAGCTATTTCCATTTTTACATGTTAGATAATATTCTCAATTGATCCAATGACCCCTTTCTCCTTTTGGATCAAATACTTTTATACTAAGAAGAAGATTCTTAAAATTAAACATTAAACGCGAAAGTGTGGGTAAGGAACACTTAAGATTAGATTGTTTCACCTTTGTTCGACTTAAACACCGCCGCCCATACCAGCTAAATTTTGATCCGTTGCTTTAGTACAAGATGCAACCCGACCCGCTTTAATTTTCAACATTATGACCTTAACTCTATAATATGACCCTTTATATATATTTGTCATAAAATTGCATTAAAGACAACATTTCCCTCCCCCTTTACCCAATTTTGCTTCTCGTGGCGTCCCTCAACAATGGAGCATTGTCATCTTGATTATTCATTGATCACTTAGAAACTTAGAATTACTACTCATTGTATAATTTTGCATCATAAAAAAAAAAATCAGCCATTTAAATTAATCAAGTATTTTAAATCATCAATCTAATTTTTGGTCATCCGCCCTATTGAATTAGGCTCATTCATAAAAAATTTGAGCGATTTGCATTCATTGAAGTTCAAAATAAATTATAAAACAATCTAATCTAATTGTTCTCCACTTCTCCTTAATAAACTATAAAAAACAGTAAACATAAAAGCAATTAGGCAAATAGACCTCTAATTTAGTTTTTTTTTGAAGAGTTAACAATCACTACAACAATTTTTTAATTAGACTCGACCAGGCATGATCTTTTATACCAAGACTCGTTTTCTAAGCCGTAGTCTGGCGTATAGTTAAAAGTGTGAGTGTAGTTAAAAGTCCCACGTTTGGACTACGTTTTTAGACGTAGTTAGAAGTAAAAAAAACGGTAGTCTTTAAATATATTTGGAACTACGTTTTTATCAAAAAAATATGAAGTATATTCTCACAAAAGACTACGTTTTTAGACTTTCCCAACTATGTCTATTATGAACAAAAGACTATGTTTTAAATGTAGTTAAACTACTTTTAACTACATTTTTGCACACAACTAAATACACTATGTACAAAAGACTACATTTTTTTTTACTTTTAACTACATACAAATTGTACAAAGATTACTTTTTTTTTATTGAAAAACGTAGTCTATTATGAACATTAGACTAGCGCAGCGTGATATAATATCCAATCCTGTCATACAAAGATATACTTTCAATTCCAAAAAAATACCAAAAATATTGAATTGAAATATCCAATACTGTTTTATAAACAAACATCCATAACATTTCTTCAAATGAAGCCTTGCAAGTACTCGACCCATTCTCCGTGCATAATGTCGATATCTTCTTGTTTATAAGTTTTCTTCTCGCCAAATTGCATATATACATAAGTTACTCAGAAAAAAAGCACTAAATAACATGACATAAGAATCTAAAACCATAAAAAGTACTACTTATATATAAATCACGTGCATAATAATAACCTGCTTTTCGCCGGTTGAAATGATATGATTTCAATAGTCTCCTTCATATACATGACATAATAGCCACATTCAACTTTTGATGGTTGCTTAGGACACTTGAAAAAGGAATTTATAGGTTTTTATAAGATTCAAACAAATAGATCTAATTTTATGAATTATTAAAGAATGTGCAACTCGATATACCTGTAGACTCTAAATAAGTTTTTCTTACCTTCGATTCGGCTTGGCATTGTATATTTTGTGCTTACTTAAATTTTTTGCCTTTGAGAAAAGGATGCCCCATCAATTGAAGCTTTTCAAACGCCTGCGTGTAGAAAGAAAGCTGTCGAGGCTAGGTCATCATTGACATCCACCTCTGTTTCTTGGTCAATGTCGACAGAAAGCCTGTGAATCTATTCCACATTCTCAGGCCAGCTAATGTCTCCAAGTTTGTCAAGGAGGCCATCTCGGTTGTATATAGAGGTCTTCGAAGGTTAAGCCAGTTTAACATCTTCATCTTCACCCGATTTAGATTCTAATTCCGATTCTTCCTCATCAAGGTTCCCCATTTCATTGTCTTCCATGTGTCTTCATCGATAAATAAAGGTTTCTTTGCATTACCAACATTGAAACCTATCATAAAAATGAAAAAATACAATTAACCCTTAAAATCGTGATCAGAATAGAAACCTAACTTCTGCTTACTGAGACAAACTTAATTATCTGCAAAAATTTTAACTCCCAACTATTAGGTACAAATAACAATAACAAAGGGTTTTCCAGCTTGTCAATTAGAAGTACTGCCACAAGATTAGCTCCCAATTCCTTAGGCTATGTTTGGTTCCTAGAAAATTTTGAGGGAAAGAAAATAGAGAGGAAAAATACAAGGAAAGAAAATACCAGGAAAATAAAATTATAGTAGAATTCAATATATTGTTTTTATTTACTAGCTAAATGGGATAAACTCATTAACTTTTATAAAATTAAATAATTTTATTTCCAAGAAACCAAACACAACCTAAAAGAAAGCCAAATTAAATAATGTGGACATATAATGTTTCAGTGCCACCCACCCGAGAGTAAACATGCATGCAAACAGTGGTGCAGACAATCAAACACATATTCATACCGAACTGAAAGGAATTGAAGGCCTCAATCAATCAGTAGTGCATTTGTTATAAAACTACAGTTAGTCAGACAAACACATTCATATTGAACAGAAAGGAATTGAAGGCCTCAATCAGTAATGCATTTTTTATAAAATACAGTCTCAATTTAGCCATTGATGCAAACTGTAGCATCCATAAGTAGGAATTGATAACGGCTGAACAATTGTACCACCTGGCTGAGCCGGAACTCACATTCATTCATTTACTATCATCATTTATCATTTATTCGACCACGATCCAAATAAGTAACACTAAACATACCTGCTATATTCAAGTACATTCCTAACCCCATTTTTATGCCATAATTCATTCTATTACTATTACCAAATTTGTAGAAAGTCATCAAAGAAGAAAGTTGTCACACCACATACACCCTTCATCTTTGTATAATTCAACATCATCACCATTCACATGCATGAACCTTCTTTCCCGCTTCTAATCCATTCTTTACAACATAAGTAGGAGGATTCGAGCGTAGATATATATACGGTACAACATTAAACTATTGGTATCTATGATTTTCACAATTCTTGTCACCTCGTGGAAATGAAAGTTCAAGATCTGAGCTTTAAATTGGTAAATCAAATTAATTAATTCCGAAATTATAACACACTTTCACAAATATTGCAATGTCAATAATCCTAGACCTCAATAAATTTAAGGACAAGCCTTGAAGCTCCATGTGACCATGGGAAGAGAGCTATCATGAGTCAACTATGATCCATACCGCAAGCTTAGATAGAGCATTGAACTCCACTATAACCACTAATTGCATGAACAATCCCCACCCCCAATTGACTCTGTTCAGATGTCAAAATTTAAAACCCAGATCTAAAAAGCATGAAAACAATACAAAAAACCAGATTAATGAGGTATGAAATTAACCAAAATCATGAAAGCATTAAGAAACTGACCCGGCTTCAGATCAAAATCGTGAAAGCGAGAGCCGGAATCGAGTTGAAAGCAGGTCGAGGAAATCATGAATTGAGTTAAGGTAGTGGTTATTCACCTTGGTCCCGGCGGCCACTTCTCCATAGGGGCGCGTCTTGGTGGTCTTACATCGGTCTGACATTTCTTGATCGTTCGTTTCTTCAGTGAAGATGATTCACGTACAAAATAAGCGATAATGATCAGCGGTTCGTAGAAGGAACAACAAACAACATGAACCTCAATCATCACTTTCTTGACCTACCCTTTTGCTCAGTTCCATCATTTCAAAATCACGAAGCGGATAAAAGGAAAAAACGAGAGTGGCAAGTTCTCTGAGAGAGAAAGTACGAGCTCGGGGTTGTGAGCAGAAAGGGTCCTTAATATCGGAGCCTAAAGCACTCGAAACAATTAAAAAAATTAAGAGAATGCGGGAGAAAGTGGAGACTAGAGAGAGAAAGAGAGGAGTGGAAGAAAAGTGACATGCAAAGCAATGAGAAAAAGAGAGGAACAACCCAGAATTACTTAAAACCCTAGCTGTGGGGTTTTATAATGGCAAAAATGCCCACAAACCCAATGTTTGATGACACACACGTGACACACCCGCCAAAATTTACAAAAAATGTTAAAAAAATTGGAGGAAAGATGCCACGTGGCATTTTTCAGGATGGGTTAGGGTTTAATGTTTTTAGCGGTGTAATTATCGGCCGAATGTTCTACCATTATTTGGGAAGTTACTATCATTTAAATACTATATATATTTGAAAATAAATTTATTACACATTTTTCAAGTCAACTCATTTGAGTTGCGGGTTAAAACGGGTTAGGTTAATTTGAGTAATTTTTATTCAAACTGGCAGCCGATCGGTCTGTAGGGTCCACCCTTCGTGACCCCTAGTGCCCTTCAGTGGAGCCCACTTGGAGCTGTTTCGCCAGTCCCAGTTGGCCTTTTCTTCGCCTCGTGACGCGAACCATGCAAGGACTCTTATAGAAATGGGAGCACTCTCGTTTCTGGCTAAAACTAGTCGTTGAAGGATCAGGCCAGTTAACCTCGTGAACGGGGACCTCGGCACTCAGTGGATATAGAAACTTTCCTTAAAAAAAACAGTCAAATAAATCCATGGAAGCGAACCCACTTTACAATCCTTAACATATCTTTAGAAAATAATGCGGAGACGAAGTGGTAAATTTTTTTTTTTTCAAACATAGATTACCGAGAAAAATCGGCCCGGAGTTTCTCTGCATTTTTCGGACTTTCCCAAATTTACAAATGCACATAAGCATTTAAAAACACTTCTAATCTTCAATTTTCAGCCTAGTTTTAGGACTACCGCCGTCCTGACTCAATCAGCACAATATATACCATATACATTTGTTCATTTTAAATCGTCAAAACATTCAAAACTGCTTAAATTCCATGCACAGTTTATAAAAAGATTGACTGACTTCCCCGGACCAAGCCGACCGCCTAAAGTAGTTCCTTTTTCAAAATATATTCATATATGCGCCTATACATGATAAACTATTTGACATATAAAATATGCAGCTATTTATACAATGGTTCACATCGCGTCGTCTCTCGATGGCTCGCTCCTTTGCACGAGGAGGGTACTCTCTGGCGCACACATCTCGAGATCACGAAAATGTTTTGAAACATATGGAAAAGAATGAGATAAAGGCCAGTGAGTGTATTTTCATTAATATAACATTTTCAGTATATATCAAAGTAATAAATACTTATACAATTAAAATGAATTTATGCCTTAAACATTTATGCATAAACTTTCTTTTCTTTCTTTTATAATAAATAACTTTCTTTCTTTTCTTTATAATATTATATACAATTAAAATCCATTTATACGTAAGCCTTATGCCTTAAACTTTTTCTTTCTTTATTTCTTTCTTTCTTTCGTGGAACCAGGGAATAAACACACCCGAGCAGGTTTAAAGTCTGTGGTGCGGAGACGGTCACATTCAGTCATAACCACTACGGCTGCGGTCACGCCTTACATAGGAGTTCAGTCATAGCACCTTATCCGATGTAAGGATATTACTCCTAGACACCCTAATTCCCTCCCCTCGGTTAGTAGCCTCATAACTACCTCTAAATCCTTACTGCGGCTTAAGGTACCTCGGCGATACTCAGTCATAACGATCATATCAAGTTAGAGGTAACCCATCAGTAAAACATTTATCAAAATAACTTATAAATCCATTTAAATCCTTTACTTTATCATGAAAACTCCTTATATATATATGCAAATATACATATGCATTCTTTACACATTTTTAAACTTTCATAATGCCTTAACATATGCATACATATATATTTAATATATATATATATATATATATATATTGATGCAAGATAAGCTTATGTACATTATTTTCATTTACATAAAAACTTTTCATTTATGTAATATAAACATTACATTAAACTTTTCATTTAACATCAAAATCATTCACTTTTAAAACTCGATTTGCAAAACATCATTTTTACACTCGATTCGCGCTCAAATAACCTTGCTTCGTCAATTCCGTTTCCGTCCGATAGTCCTTTTCCGCCTTTTCAGAAAAAACCAGCTAACCATTAACCATACTTCCATTTAATCACCATACACATTCATTTTTCGCGACCACATCCACGTTCACTTAAATCCCATTTAACATTACTTAAAAAAATCGTAATCAGAAGCCAACCAAATTACCTTTTTCTTTACAAAATGACCTTAATGCCCTCAATTCAAATCCTTTTCTTATTCCTCTATGAATCTATTTTACTTAGGAATTGGAATCAATCCAATCGGATCATCCAAACTAAAGTTATGGCATTTTCATGCCAACTAGTCCATTTACCGATTACACTAGGGACAGTTTGTATTACCATTTTTCCAGGGTCTTAACATATTTGACATTATCTCTTTGTACTATTTTAAAGCTAAGGTGCTGAGAGGTTCTTCTCCAGTGGAATCACAAATCGGAGCACCGAAACTCACGTTACGTCCAAAACAACTTGGGCTATAATCTATATTCCAAGCTGGGTGGTAGTGGCTTACACATGGCCCTACTTTGGTAATTACCCAGGCCACTTATAATCCGAATTTGACGATACCTATTTCTATAGATTCTCCTTGAAGTCTATTTTAACCAGCTAACTTGAATCACTCAAATCGGATCAGAAATGACAAGTTATGGTCAAAATACAACAAATAGTCAAGAAACAAGCGAGCACATTTCTGTACCGAGAACCAGGGCGGTGAAGCACATGGCCCCTACTTTGAGTACTTTAGGCCACTTATAATCAAATTTGACGATGCCTATTTTTATATGTTTGATTCTCCTTGAAGTCTATTTTAATCAGCATCTTGAATCACTCCGTCGGATCGAATGAGAAGCGAGTTATGGTCAATCGGCCAAATGGTCGAAAGCGAGCGAGCATTTCTGTCTGAGGCTCCCCGAAATGCCCCGGAATGTGGGCTTTTCTGCATTTTTTTCCATATTTTTCCATCCAATTCTTTATAAAACCACATAATTTGATGATTTCATGGTTATTTTCTCCCCGATTGGGGTTTGCTCATTCCCCAACAATTCAAGGTTCATGTGCTCTTCTTTGAACACAGAATAAGGAGCATCCCCATTCTCTTTACACCAAAGTCACTAGAATCCAATTACTATGGTTACAAGGCAAAGACATATTTGATTTTTGGACTTCTTACCTCCTACATGCTTCTCTTCTTATATCTTGGCTCTCTTCTCTCCCCTCGTGAACCTAGCTTTTGGGAGACCAAAAACATGATTTTAGCTTTTGTTTTCCCTTTCTATATTTTAACATTTCCTTTAATTTATAATAATATCATCTCTTCAAATTTTGCAATTATGTATTTATTTGTATTGTGATGAAATCTAACAGTATCTTCCAGTATCATTTTCTTCAAATAATGATTATGCATTCTTTTAATACCATAATTCCGGCTTACCAAATTATCATTTCCTACTTTAGTCTCCAAAATAATACAATATGACACTTGTACCTTATACACTCACAAGATCATGTAATCGTACACCTCTCAGATCTGGTGTTACAAGTCTAACCCAATCCAAATGGGTTATAAGCCAAAACGGGTTAAAATAGGTTAAAACCTTAAAAAAATGATAAAAAAAAAAATAATTTTACAAAGTTAATCATTCTTCAAATAAAAATAAATAATATATAAATATATAATAATAATTAATACATAAAATGTTTAAATCTAAACAATATAATAATAATAAACAAACTTAAATAAATAAATAATGTTAAAACACTCTTATAACCAAAGTAACAAACTAATTAGCTAAATAGCACCAAAATAATAAAGTAATAATTTTATAACATATCTGAAAAAAAAAAGCTTCAAAGTATCAAATAAAATCTTATATGCCTATAATTTTTCTTTTCATTCTTATTATATCAAATAATAACATTTGACTCCACACTCGAAAAATATATATCCACTGTGTTGATTGAGTCATTATTATCTATTAATTAAAATTTTAGAATGTTAACAGCTTTAGCATTTGACTCCCAAGTTTTTAAATATGATTTGTGCTTACTTAAATAAATAAATTTGAATAAATATATCATAAAATAAATTTAATTTGCTTTTTATTTAATATAGCTTGAGATGATAATTCAAAATTTTAAATTTATCCAATTATGCTTTAATTAATATAAAAATAATGTTTTCATCTATTTATTAATTTATGTTATTATATTGATTTTGATAATTTAAAAAGCTATTTAAATTTTAGAAATTCTTAATTTAATATATTTTGCGTGTCATTTGATACGATCAAGTTACTAAAGCAGGAGATATTGAAGACGATATGCCACAAGATTCTCAATTTAATAATTGTCTATCGACTTTGAACTGTGTTTTAAAGATAGAAATTAGATAAAAGTTGGACTTTTGAGACAATGAAATAAGGGAAGCTAAAGTGGCCCTTATATACGATAGAGGATTTTGTGACTTATAAATTAAATGTTAAATTTATGTTAATAAAATGTATCATAGCTTGTCAATTTTAACCTTGACTTAAAATATTTGTCAAGGTAAGCTTATCTTTATGTCAATACTATTGCTTTAAATTGAACCTCACATCCAGAGTAACATCAAAAGAGCTCATGTATGTAGTTGTTTTCAATATTAACACAATGACTTATATTTACATAAGTAAAAGAAATTATGTCATTAAAAACCTTTTTTTCTTGTAGTGATTATAGGCTACATTCTTAATTAGGAGAGAAAAAATAAATAATTTTTCTCTTAAACATGGCTAGATAAGGTGATAAGGGTTTCTTAAAGAGATGATTTTTTAAGAAAATGATAAAAATTTTTAGGAAAAGGATAAAAGACTACATTCTTGAATTGGGAGATAAAAAATAAATAGTTTTTCACATTGACGTGGTAGATAAGGTGATAAGAAGAGGGTTTCTTAAAGAGAGGGTTTTTTAAGATAAAAAGGATAAATTTTTAGGAAAAGGATAAAGACCCACATTCTTAATTGGGAAGAAAAAAATAAATCAATTTTTAGTTTATATTAGACTACTTCTTAAATAAGGCTTTGTAGTCTTTTTATATTCTATAAGATAATATAAGACAATATAAAACTACGACTTCATTAAAAGCATTAATCTTTTTTATATTATAATATAATAATATAGGAACTACGACTTAATTAACAAGCAATGGTCTTTTTATATTATAAGATAATATAAGATTACGATTTTAATTAAAAATGTAGTCTTTTTATATTAAAGAATAAATATAAGACAACGATTTTTAATTATAGATGTAGTTGTTTAATTTACTTGAAAATTGTGAAAGCGTGGTCTAAAATGTTAGACTACATTTTATTACACTAAAGCACATTAGTCTTTTTCTAAAATAGCAGTAGTCTATTTTAACTTTTGTAATGTAGTGAATTGCACTAATAAATAGATGAATTTTTATATCATTATTTGTATTTACAAAAGAGAATTCTGAACTTACAAAAGAGAATTATACTGATTCTTATTCTCTCTCACCAAATTTAATTATTTATCAAATAGTTTATCTTTATAATTAAGCATACACATCAAAGGCATTACTGGACTTGCACACCCAATTACCCAAACACCATCTCTGGTATTTGGAACCAATCCGGCATCAATCTCCGGCGGATTTCCACCTCCCTTGCCCTAAGCCCTAAGGTACGCATCCCCTCTCTTATTCCCTTCTTCCCTATTTTTTTTTCTTTATTCTTCCTTCTTCCTCGTGTGAGACAGTGAGACACAGAGACTTTTTTTGTGTTTTCAGAAGAAAAAAAATGCAATCTTTTGTTGGTGAAAGAAAAAAAAACGCTAGAAATTGATTCTGTGATTGATCCTTGCAGTAAAAAAGAAAAAAAAAAAAGAATGAAACATACCTTTTCCACACAGTGGTTCGACATGTCGATCTACGCGTCGGACTCACTCTCCTTTGCTCGGTCGACCCGATCAATTTCTTTGCGTGGTTTGTGTTTTTGAAAAAATTATGTCTTTGAGGAAGAGAAAGAAGAGGCAAAGTTGGGTTTTAAGCCCCGAAGAAGAAAATGGTCGAGCCATGTCAAGCGTGTCGAAGTCTTTGACCTACTATATGGTCGCTTGTCGCCACATAGCGTATCGGACACGTATCAAACAGTATCCCAAAGCGTGTCCACGTGTCGACACATGGACTACTCCACAAGTTGTCATATCGGAGTGGCACAGAGGGTTCCACGGACAGCCTTTAGAATGGAGAACGGATTATGGAGCTTATGAAAACAGAATCTATCTTATCTCCTCGGGAAGAAATAAAAAAACTTAATATTTGTAAGTAGTAGGTTCCGTTAGATCAGTGGCTTGTCTCCTTATCCAGGCGGGGAGTGATCTTGAAATCTGAGGAAAGCAAAATCACATTTGAAAGTGGAAGTGGTCTACTTTGAAACACGGATCTGATAACCTTGTAGAGTGTGGTGTGTCGAACGTGTGAGGACAACAAACGCATGCCGGATCAGCGTCGGATCACGTGTCCGATCGCGCGTGGCGTATCGTTGACGCCATATAGTAGGTCAAGACTTCGGACCGCGACGACCGCGACTGGACCATTTTCCTATTTCTTTGGGCTTAAAACGACTTTTGCTCCTTCCTCCAAGACATAATTTTTCTCAAAACACAAAAAAAACGTAAAGAAACTAGATTGGTGGTGAGAAGTGAGGTAGTCGGCGCTTGGTCGACACGCCGAACCCTTGCAGGAAAAGGTATGCTTGAGTTCTTTTTCTTCTTTTTGCAAGCAAGGATCAATCAATAGAATCAATTTCTGGGTTTTCTTTCTGATGTGATTGCATTTTTTTCTGAAAACACAAGAATCTCCTTTGTCTCCTTGTCTCACACTAGGAAGAAGGAAGAATAAAAGAAAAAAAAAAAAAAAAAGGAAGAAGGAATAAGAGGGGATGCGTACTTTAGGGCTTAGGAGGCGGGGTAAAATCATGGGAGATTGATGTCGCGGGTGGCAAAGTGTGTGGTTGGTTGTTCCAGTTCCAACCGGCAGCATAGAAAAGGGGAAGAAGGGGAGGAGATGGGAGGAGGAGGGGGGTAGTTCCAACTTAGGGGGTGGGCCAGTGGGTGAGTCGGGGGCTGCCGGATTGGTTCCAAATACTAGAGATGGTGTTTGGGTAATTGGGTGTGCAAGTCCAGTAATGCCTCTGATGTGTATGCTTAATTATAAAGATAAATTATTTGATGAAAAATTAAATTTCATTTGATAAATAATTAAATTTGGTGAGAGAGAATAAGAATCAGTATAATTATCTTTTGTAAGTTCAGAATTCTCTTTTGTAAATACAAACAATGACATAAAAATTCATCCATTTATTATTAATTTATAAGTACAATTGTTAACTCTTTAAAAAAAAAACTAAATTAGAGGTCTATTTGCCTAATTGCTTTTTATGTTTACTGCTTTTTATAGTTTACTAAGGAGAAGTGGAGAACGATTAGATTCGATTGTTTTATAATTTATTTTGAACTTCATTGAATACATTGCAGAATTTTATGGAATTAGCCTAATTTAATTAGGGTTTATGGATGGACGAAAATTAGATTGGTTGTAGCTGAAATGGTAGATTAATTTAAATGCGCAGTTATTATTATTTTTATGATAGTTATACGTGAGTAGTAATTACAGGCCTTCAAATGATGATAGAATAATCAAGATGATAATGCTCCGTATGGAGTAAATCCACGAAGAAGCAAAATTAGGTAAAGGGGAGGGAAATGTTGCTTTCAATGCAATTTGCGAGACAAATATATAAAGGTCATATTATAGAGTCGAGGCTCACATGTTGAAATTAAAGGGGCTAGGGGTGATTGCATCTTGTACCGTAGCAGATAGAAAATTTAGTTGAGATGTGAGAAGGTGAGTGGAGGAAAGGCTGACAAGGGTGAAACAATATAATCTAAGCAGGTTTCCTTTACACTGCATCAAGCGGCTGGGGCACGACCCAATTTTGAGAATTCCTCTTCTAATTACTTCCAGTGCTATTGATCCAATAAAAAAGAGGAGAAAGAAAGGGTCTATTGGATCAATTGAGAGGCATTCAATATCGGAGTGCCGTGCAGAATGAGTCGACCGATGGAATGGCTAGGATGTGTTTACCTTTGGGGGTTGTCTTTCTTTGCTGAAATCGCATTATGCTCGTGCCTTTAAAGTGTGAAGTCGACTTCCGGGTTATGTCCCACGGTATAATGCATTAAGAGCTACGTTATTACTGGAAAGAAGAGTAATATTGAGTCTATTGGAATGTCGAGAGAGAGCTTGAAAGGATGAGAAATGGTGGCGTTTGGGTGATGGATGGTCGGTCTTTCGAGAAGACCACACTTAACATCATGATGGTTTCGGGAAAGTGGGCGATGTTTTGAAAGCGATAAGGCTATGAAGGGAGACTAAGGACAATTACTTTATAGCTGATTTGTTGATTAACACTATATAGAGATTGGTCCTCAAAGTAGTTTAGTATATTAGTAATGTTGTAGCTTGCAAAGCGAGGCGGACACGTATGGAGCGAAAGTTTAGACATATCTTTTGGACCGTGTGTGAGTTCGTACTCTCGATCTTTGCTTTGAAGAACATATGTGCACCATCAACACTTGAAGATATGATGATGTGATGGAACAATGTGGTTGGATCTCTCGAGTTTCAAGTGATGCCTCTTTCATCAAGAATTTCATTATGAATCATGCGATAAGTTGTCAATGTTTAATAATCATTACAAGTTGAGTTGCTGGAATTGGTTGATACGTTTTGTATTTCTTTTGTTATGTACTTGATTTAAAACTGATAAAATGAGGCTTGGAGCAATTAGTGACAAGTGAAGAATGGGATATGTATAAAAAGAAGATGATGTAGTGAAAGCTAAAATGAGATAAAATACAAATAGAAGACTTTTGGATGGATGTGGATTATATCCTCCAACACAACTCCACATACCTTAGGATGCTTGATTGGTATTTTACATCACACCACGAATTATAGGTGATTTATGTACTATTTTACCACAGTTTTTTAACAGTCTAAACTCCACTTTGAGTAATCACCTGGAAATGTAAATAAAACACTACTCAAGTCTCCAAACATACACACATATCGGTCTGAGTTAATTCCTCGATGTACCCGAAACTATACATGATCGGCACAACATTTACAGTTCGAAACTAGTGGCTACCTGAGAGCCAAATACAATGATCACAAAGATACCAAGCGTCAAAAATATAGTGAATATCTGCACTAAATAGTCATCAAGATGTATGCTTTCGACCGCAATGACTAAGGTTGGCATCTGAGCTTCCATCCTCAAAAAAACCTACGGGTCGACTTCCGTATCACGCGAATTTAGTCTCATTACTGCGTAAAGTGGAAATAATGAAATTGAGTTCGACAACTCGATAGTGAATCCATAACAAGCCATCTTTGATAAAAACATTTCAATTTATACATAATTCAAAATATCTCAAAATGTGAGCATTTACAAATAATAGGTTGGTGATGAGCACGTGAATGCGTCTGCCACCATCTCGACCCCTACGTAATTCAAGCTCTTTTGGGCTTTCACCCGGGGGTGGCCGTCGTCCCCGGTTTCTTGACAGTGCTGGGACTTACTGCGGGGATATGCCCACATCGATATAACGCGACAAATTATTTTGGGACTTACCACCGGGATATGCCCATCCCGTATATACGTGACCTTTACGGGATGGCCACAACCCGGGGACTGATCATCGATCTCGTGTCCACTATCAATCGGGACTCTGCAGTCTCAACCACCATTATCATGCTTTAAAAAACAATTTCATAAAGCATTCAACCACATGGATATTTAAAACATCATGTACCAGATTAATTCAAAAGATTTCCATATATATAAAATATACATTTATATATCACTAGAAAATCACACGGTCGAGCACGGAATGATGCTGAATTCCCCTGACATCGAAACCAGAGTGACTAGCGGGGAGAAGGTTATAAGATCCCCTACCTTCCTTGGATTCAAAATCACTTAAGTCTCCCAAAGAAGTGAAACGAAACTACTCGAAGGATTTTCAAATAATAACAAGTCATAAGATTCATAGCCTCTCACAATCATGTCAATAAAAATTACTTAAGTGGTTTATTACTTTACCACTTTCGACTCACTATATTCTTATACCTTCCAACATAAACCATGATCCCCAAGTGCACTCTCTCTTACTTACTAGGATCAACATTTAACACCCATATTAGGGTTACGCAAACAACACACTCAACACTTGTACCCTTTTTTTAGCTATCTCAAGACCTTTTTTTTTTTCTCAGCCTAATTTTGATGACCATGTGTTTTTGTTCATTGTGGTCTTCTGACCAAAAAGTTCCCTATCTCTTAGCTTTCCGGCCTCTTAAATCAGGTCATTCGGACCTCAAAATGAGTTATGGTTTTACCTCGGCCTCCCGAGACTATTTCCTAGGGACAGAATATGTGCCCTCTTCACCCTTACTTTGACGAAATTATAGGAACAAATAGGCTATCATTTGGCATACTTTCATGAAGTTACTCCCTGTGTGGCTACTTTGAGAGGATTTTGAATCAACTCATTTGGTCAATCAACTTGACTTGTATTCAGCAGTGCTCGAGCAGGGACAGAATACGCATCGACTTTGAAACCTCAAATGCAAGGGTCTTATGGTGGGATTTGGATTCTTGGACAGCTACAGACATTCGAAGGAGGCTAGGTCTTGAGGCTTCTTCTGCCCAACTAGAATCACCCAAATTGGATAAGAAATGAGAATGTTATGGCCAAAATGCTAACCTTGGTCAAAACAGAGAA
The DNA here is from genome assembly GCA_016808115.1 of Tetrastigma voinierianum. NCBI lineage: Eukaryota > Viridiplantae > Streptophyta > Magnoliopsida > Vitales > Vitaceae > Tetrastigma > Tetrastigma voinierianum. The sequence goes on from JAEQBH010001681.1 coordinate 917,377, forward strand.
AATTCCAGCCCTTGAAAATGCCGGAATTTATGATTTTCCATTTTTCATAAGTTTCCAACTCAAATCAACTCCAACACTCAGACACACATCAAAGCCACTCTATTCAGCCAACACATCTTCAAACACATCTTAAACAAGAATCTAGGATTTTGCCAACCCCATCCTCAGCGATCTAAGGTTAGGATGACACCTTTGAAAAAAAGAAGTTCATGAATCATACCCCTCTATACAAAATCCTCAGTCCTTACACAAATAATAAAGTTAGGTTTACCACCCCATATCTAACTTCAAATCTAGGGTTAGGAGAAGTTCCCCAACCCAAACCTAGAAAAAGAACCATCTTACAAGAATCAAACCAAAAACCGCTACCTTTTTATTCGATCTCTTTTCCTTCTCTTCTTTCTCCCTTCTTCTCTTCTTCTTCTTCTTCTCCCTCTTTCTCACTCTCTTCTTCCGCGTTTTCTAACTCTATTGACAAAAAATGAGAACTAACCCTTTTGCTAGACTAGTTTTGTCTTATACCAACTTTTGACTTTTTAAGTTTCCATAATAGCACTTTAAGCCATTAACTCTTTCTATTTGCATATCACATTCCCAATCTTATATATTGACCATAGACTTTCTCATGTGGCCAAAGGGTCCTCAGTGGTAAATTTACCAATTTACCCTTGGCTCTAGTTTTAAACCCGGTTCTCGTTTTATTTTTGGAAAAATAATATTTAGCTATTGTAATAATTAAGATTGTTACATTCCTCACATAAGGAGTTTAGATCATTAGCCAATGCTAACATGAAGAGTTAGGGTACCTCTTCTTCACATCACTTCAAGTTCTCATGTATTCTTCCACTCCGTGGTGTTTCCTGCACCACCTTTACTAGAGGAATAACTTTGTTCCATAGCACTGTTCTTGTACATCTAGGAATCTTCCTTAGCGCTCTTCATATTTCATATATTTCTCTTGCAATTTGATTCTGCCAATCTAGTAACAATAAAAACATGGCTCATACTTCCGCCAAAGGAGCGTGGAATACGTCGTGTATACCAACAGAACTAACGACGGAAAAGCTAGCGAAATAGCTACCTCTCCAACTCTTTGGAGAATCTCAAACGGACCAATGTACCTGGGACGGTTCCCGCATAAGCGAAACACTCCTTGCGACGACACTGCAAACATGGTCTAACTTTGAAACTCTAAGGGTCTCCTCCTATAGTCGGCATAACTTACTACTTTGCTGTCTTCATGGCTTGACACATCCACGAATCACCACTTATCTGCTATACGTAGACACTATTGCCAACTCTGGACAATCCAGTAGCCCTCTCTGATTCGATCCGGCTATAGGCGATCTACTTGGCCTTCCATAAGGAAGACTTCATATGGTGCCATCGTCTTTCTGGGGCTGTATCATGAGCTCAATCGAGCAAGTGTTCCTGACTCCTGAGTCGGCACACGTGCTCTGGCATATCTTCCCGAATCTGAATCCTCCCTCTCGGATTGTCGGAGTCGGTCGAGGGTGAAATGCTGTACTCAACCTCAACTCTGTTCCCAAAGGCACATGCGCAAGACTGATGGGACGTAAACCTCGCGTCCTATGCGGGTGGAGAGAGGTACACCATGCAACCTCACAATCTCCCTCACATATAACTTGCTTTCAGAAGTAAGGCCAGTCGATGGTCCTTATTGCCCAGAAAAATGTCTTGATTTAGTCGACTGTCAACTTCTACCCACACCATCTTCACCTTGGTGAGTCTTAGGAAAACCGATCCACGAAGTCCATCGTCATGATCCCATTTGATGCCAGGCGTGTGTTGCAACCGACCTCACGGTCTCTGGTGCTCGACTTTCACTTGTTGGCACGTCGAACACTGAAACCAGGCTTCGCTACGTCTCTTCATCCCATGCCACCAAAATTAGGCGCCTCAAGTCATCAGGTACATCTTCGTCTCCCAGGATGTCAGTGACCGAAGTGATGAGCTTCCCTCATCACCTCCTCTCTCATTGTGCATCATCGGCCTGTAAACGATCTGTTAGGAAATAGATTCCTCCATTTGCATGAATGGTGCAACAGTGCATCACCAGCTACCACTTGTAGTGTGTATACAAAGCTTCTTATCCTCCTCTGACCTCGATGACTCTTAGTAAAACTGTTGGGTGAACTACCAGCGTATAAACATGCCTTGGAGCTCCGTCACAGTAAACACGGGTGGAACACTCGTGATGTGATACTTCATCTTCCACTCATAAGTATCAAACTGAAATGATGCTCCTTGATTTTCTACTCAGGCTTGTCGACAATATTGCTTAGGATGGTATTGAAGAAAATCAAGAATCTCAGTGTCTCCATCCATCTTCTCTTTGGCATTCAATCTCTGAGTAGAGATATATTTCAAACTCTTGTGGTGGGAGAACGCTTTGCAAACTTTCACCATACGGGTAGTGCCTCATAACTTTAGAGACGAAACACCACTTTGCCATAAACTCTAAATCATGTGTGGGGTAATTCTTCATCATTTCTTCAATTGCTGCCTAGAGGCATAGGCAACCCTCGACCTCTTTGCATAAGTACACCCCGAGCGACTCGGGCATCACGACCAGAGTGTACTTTTACTCAGAATTAATCAACAGACGGCGTAGTCAATCTCTTTTCAGCTCTGGAAAGACTCCTCACATATCATTCCCGATCCAAAGCTATCATGCGTGTCGACCTAGTCATGGGGCGTGCGATAAGGAGAAGTTCTCGATAAGCCGTGATGATAACCATTGACTTGAAGCTCACATTATCTCAAAGACACTCTTGCGGAGTCGCTCCGTGCATCCGACCTCAACCTTTGCGGGATCCCTTTGAAATACCTTCCTTAGACACCATGTGCCCAAGGCCCCAGTTTCTTGTAACGAAATCACTTTTCCCGGCAGCATACAAATGATGCTCTCTCGTGCAGCAGCGCCAGCGTAAATGTTGCTCATGCTGACTCAAACCCTTGGAATACTCTCGGATATCGTCCTGAAACAACACCCTGTTGATCCAAATACGGGCGGTATATCACGATATGTCGAGGTCCGTAAAGGCGAAATTTGGAGCATTAGTCGATCAGGCATGACGACAAACTCGAAGTGTCCATACCTCGTGCAGCGATCTAGGGATATGCAGTCCGTACTCAATTGATGATACCGGATCTTAAATCAATTTTAAATATGACCAGTTCAATGATCAAACAAATCCTCCAATGCGCGGTGGTACTTGTTCTTGCAGATTGCTCTTATTGACTTGGTAATCCACCGCAATAGTAGCGTTAGTCTTTCTTTTTCACGAACAATCTTTGCGCCGCGTAGGCTTACCCGGCGGGTACTCGATCGGATGAACCGCTACCGATTTCCTGCGATTATGGGTTCAACTCCTTAAGCTCAAGCGGAGCCATCCGAATGGAACTCTTTGAAATAGGATCGATCTTGGGGATACAAATCAGATGGAAAATCCATCTCTCTGACAAGGAGAGTAATCTGGCAGCTCATCGGAAATCGTCGGCAAAATCACACACTTGTGAATACAATCCATGCGTCACTTCCTTTTACTCTCCCGGCATAGTAAAGGAAGTCGCGCATTATTCTTTCTCAACCACTTTCCCGAGTCTCTGCATCAGCGTCGAGTGACCACCTAGATCGCATAGAAGCTGACCGTGACCATGACCAATGCGGAAGGTCACGGCTAATGAAAAGCTTGATCACTGGGGCGCATGATGTGGGGCTAACCGTCCATTCCACAATCACGTCAAACAACGTCATACGTGGAGTGCTAAGTCAATCACCGACCATTATCCCCCGACATTGACACACAACCACTTGCATCGGCCAAGCTTCCATCGCCACCCATAGGTGTCTCGACAAACAAAGGACAAGAAGAGTGGTGCAATCTCTAAATCAAAATAAACAAAAGTAGACATAAATAGGCAGGATGCACCGAATCAAAACAACACATGTGCCCAGTGCTATAACATAAGCCATACCTTCCAGCACACTAGGCTCACAGATCTCGGTACACGCCATAGCAAAAACTCTGCGAGACCCTTGGCCCGAAGTAGATGCAGTCTTCCCTTTCTTGGGATCTCCTCCCCTTGGAGGCTGTCCTCCTTGAACACGCGAATGGTTTACTGATCGAAACTGCCCTTGAGGAGGCTGGGTGTTCTGCTGTTGTAACTTAGGGCACCACCTCCTCAAGTGTCCTGTCGCACCACACTCATAACATGTCCGGGGCCCCGTGTCCCCAACTGTACTCCCACTGGCTTGGCCCTGTTGCATGGGCAACTGCCGTGGACCGTTCATCCTTGGCGACAGCCCTCTTATCCTCCCGACCTGAAGTCTCAAGCACGGAATTCTTGTTTCTTTCCTTTTATTTTCCTTTTTGCTCCTTCCGATAATCGGGGTGCCGTGCCACCACCTCATTATTAGGTGCGAGCATAAAGAACCACACGAGCGAATGTTCAACCTCGAGACCCTCTTGAAGCGTGGCTCTCATCTTCTTGCCACCTGTATTGTGCATACCACAGATATGAAGTAAATTGGGAGGCATACTGGAGTTCTGATCATACCCCTGTGCGGATGCCTGAACTCCGTCTCTTACGTCTCCTCATGGCTCGGGAAAATGCTTGGCGGGGGTAACTCCTCGAGCGAGTCCACCCCATGTAGTGGCATCATGGGTGCTCTTAACTCCATATCCCACCAGCTGTCGACCTGATCCCTCCAGCATAAAGGAGGTAGAAGATACTCTAGCTCTCGGGGACTTCCAAGAGACATCCAAAATCTTCTTCACTTCCTTTAGCCAATGCTTTCGGCCTCGAGGGAAGTTGATACCACCCGAACATTGGGAACAGTGACAGGAAATCGCCAATCAATTGCGTCCATCTTCTTGAGTGACTCGGAGAATGCGCTACCCTCTCTCAGCCACATCCTCTTGCTTGGTGAAGAGGATCTCGCAGGTGTCGACCTTGATGCGTCCACTCCTTCTTCCTCTAATCATTGTCTATAAATATGAAAAAAGACAATTGAAATTATCACAATGTCATAGGTACAGAACCAACAACTCAAAGAGGGTTCTCAACATCAATTTTCCATAGATAATATGCAATCTTTACCATGTGGCGTATCTTACCTTATTCAGGACGTTGCACATGGTATAAGAATCATTACACACTAACCAACACTATGGAAAAAAAAATCCATACAAGCATTATAATATCTAAACTCATTATATCATGCTTACAATCACACCAACATGTTATCACATAGTCTCATGTAAACATGTTATCTTTAAATACCCTTCGATAGCTATCACTGCTAGGAAGCCTTATACCATATATGAAAATCATATCATCTCTCAATAGCACAAACCTGGCACTAAAATCTAGCTCCATGATCATAGCTTAAGTGTGCCTAGAATCCTTTGTGTATCTATTGGTCCTAAACTCATCTCCCAAAGTTTATCCATAGCTCGATACCAGCTTGTCACACGAATTCCATAGGTGTGATTTATGTTATATTTACACGATTTTTTTTTCACAGCAGTCTAAACTCCACTTTGAGTAATCACACACAGAAATATAAATAAAACACTACTCCAAGTCTCAAACATACACACATCGGTATAGGGATTAATTCACTCAATGTACCCAAAACATACACTTTACATGATCAACCTGACATTTACACAAAGTTCAAAGGCAGTGGCTACCTGACGAATATACAATGATCCACAAAATGCGGCGTAAAATATGGTGTGAATATCCACATAACACTAAGTAGTCATCAAGATGTATGCTCAACCACCAACAAGCTAAGGTTGGCATACAAACTTCCCATCTCAAAAACTCTGGTCGACTTCCGTATCACGGTGGTCTCGTACACATCCTAAGGTGGAGAATGGGGTGAGTTAGGCAACTGATGTGAATCCCATAACAAGCCATGCTGATAAAACATTTCAATTTATACATAATTCAAAATGATATCTCAAGCATTGAGCATTTTACAAATAATAGGTTGAGTGATGAAACACATGAATGCAATCACACCACCATCTGACCCTCATCGGTGGCTTCTTTTGGGGCTTTCACCCGGGGACTAGCCGATCATCCCGAACAGCGACAAATTGCTGGGACACTGCGGGGGGATGATATACCCACATCTGTATAGCGACAAGTGCGGGACTTACCACCAGGGGATATGCCCATCCGGCCCATCTGTGACCTTTAAGGCCCACGACGAGGGACTAGTCATCGTCTCGTGTCCACTACATCAATCGGGACTCTCACACAGTCTCATACCCATGTCATGCTTTAAAACAATTTCACAAAGCATTCAACCACATGGATATTTAAAAACATCATGTACCAGTTAATTCAAAAGATTTCCATATATGAATATACATTTATATATCACTAGAAAATCCTACAGTCGAACAACGAATAGTCTGAAATTCCCTAACATCAAACCAAATACAAGCGGGAGAAGGTTATAAGATCCCCTACCTTCCTTGGATTCAAAAGTCATGATCTCCCGAGTCAAAGCAGGAGGCTACTCCAAAGGATTTTCAAATAACAAGTCATAAGATTCCTTAGCCTCTCTGTCAGTGTCGATGAAATTACTTAAGTGGACTTTGTGCTTTACACCACTTTCAAGCTCACATATATTCTTATACCTTCAGCATAAACCTTGATCCCCCAAGTGCACTCTCTTACGCACTAGGATCAACATTTGCTTACCTTATTGGGGTTATAAACAACACACTCAACACTTGTACCCGCTTTTTTTTTTTAACCTATCTCGAAGACCCCTTTTTTCTCGCTTCACAAATTTTGACCAGCCATACATGTTTTTTTTGTTCATTGTGGTCTTCTGACTAAAGTTCTATCTTAGCTTTCCCTGACCTCTTAAATCAGGTCATTCGGACCTCAAAATCAAGAGTTATGGTTTTACACTCGACCTCCAGGGAGTATTATTTCTAGGGACGAAATATGTGCCCTCTCTTCACCCTTACTTTGACGAAATTATGAACAAATGAGCCATAATTTGTATACTTTTCATGATTACTCCCCTGGCTACTTTGAGGAAGGATTTTGAATCCCGCTCCATTTTGGATCTAATGACTTATGACTGAACGAAGCGCTCGAACGAGGGGACAGAATCTGTATCTGACTTTAAACCTCAAATTCAAGGGTCTTATGGTAGGATTTAGTTCTTGGTTGCTTCTAGACATTCGAAGGGCTAGGTCTTGGGCTTCTTCTCAGCAGAATCACCCAAATTGGATAGAAATAGCATGTTATGGCCAAAATACTAACCTTTGGTCAAAAGCAAATTCAGCCCTTGAAAATGCAGGTTTATGATTTTCTCCATTTTTTCCATAAGTTTCCAACTCAATCAACTCCAACACTCAGACACACATCAAAGCCCTCTATTCAGCCCAGCACATCTTCCAAAACACATCTTAAACAAGAATCTGGGGTTTTGCCAACCCATCGCTCTGACGATCTAAGGTTAGGATGAAACCACCCCAGCTTTAAAAAAGAGAAGTTCATGAATCATGCCCCTCTATACAAAATCCCCTCAAATCCTTACATGAAATAACCAAAGTTGGGTTTTACCACCATGTCTTAAATCTGGGGTTAGGAGGAAGTTTCCCATTGAGCCTAAGAAAAAGAACCATGCTACAAAGAATCAAACCAAAAACCCTTGCCTTTGACCGTCTCTTTACTTTCCTTCTCTTCCTCTCCTTCTTCTCTTAACTTCTTCTTGCTCCCTCTTTCTCCTCTCTTCTTCGTTTTTCCTAACTATTTGTTGAGCAAAAATGAGAACTAACCCTTTGCTAGACTAGTTTTTGTCTTATACCAACTTTTGACTTTAAGTTTCACTAATAGCACTTTAAGCCATTAACTCTTTCTATTTATATCACATTCCAATCTTATATATTGACCCTTTAGACTTTTTCATTAATGACCCAAGGGTCCTCAAGTGGTAAATTTACCAATTTACCCTTGGCTTTAGTATTAAACCCGGTTCTATTGTTTTATTTTTGGAAAAATAATATTTAGCTATTGTAATAATTCCCGGTGTTACACTGACACTGACAAACCTTGCTTTCACAATATTTATGAGTGGTGGGATTCGGTGATCGAAAAAGTGAAGGAAGCCATCTATAAGAAAGAACATAAAAGCTTCACAGAAAATTCAAGGTATGATTAAGATTTATTAGTTAAATATTTGGGTTTTAATCGAAAGTTTTAATTATATTTGAACTTATATAAATCGTTTTGTAATTATACTTGTAGGTTTTTTTATATTGTGAATGGAATCTTGGTGGAAAGATGGACTAAAAGCCACACACCTTTACATTCCTTAGTTCATTCCTTAAATTTAAGGTAATCTTAAGAGTTTAAATTGTAGGCTTTCATAATTTAAATATAAATGATATTCTATAATGTTTAACTTTTTATAAATTATGTCATTACTCATTTGCTTAGGTATTATAGTCAACAATGAAGCGATGAGTCTCATGATCGTGTTCACCACATCGAGATATGGAAGTAGTAAGAGAAAGAAAAAAAAAATTTTGAAGTATTTTTCAAATGAAGTTGAGGAGCAGAGCAAATGAGGAGTATGCTACTTTTTTGCATGCTTTGGAGATTTTTCTAGTAGTGATTGCATCAATGACCAGTGGTATGAGTCATATTAAATGGTGGGTTGTTCATGGAACTTCGCACCAATGCTTCAATCTATAGCATTCAAATTGCTAGGTTTTGACACTTGTTCATCCTCATGTTATGAAAAAATTGGAGCACATATAATTTCATTCACTCCATGAAGAGAAACAAAGATTGACACCACAAAGCGAGGACTTGGTTGTGCCATGGCGCAATCTTAGATGTACATCCGGAGATCTCTAAACTATAATGAAGGCGAATCTAAAATGTGGGACATTGGAGAAGATGGTTTTGACTCAATGGATATAGAGAATGCTTGAATTCTTGAGATTGTGAATCTTTATCTTGATAAACCTGAACTGGAAGCCATTTTATTTGATTCAGAAGGAAATTCTAGTCTTTAGTTTTAGTATTACTTATGTTTGTGTTTGAATATTTGTAAAAACAATGTTTGAGCACTTGTTGTTTATTTATCTAAATTGCTTTTTGGAACTGATATTTGTAAGGATAATTATTTTATTTTATCATATTATCACGTGTCACGCGTATCCATATCTTGATTTTTAAGGTATGGAAATGACCATCGTGTCCGTGAGTGTCATATCTCCATGGCTGTATCCATGTCCGTGCTTCTTAGTCCACGAACTTAGATCTCTTTGCCCTATAATGATAAATTTTGGTAGCCAATTATTAATTAATGCTTGATAAAGTAATTGATTAAAAGTAGTTGATTGAAGGTTAATTTATCAATATAAACATTATAGAGATAAAAATAATGCACATATATAGAAAAAGGAAATCACACATTATGAAACCATAAAAATTATAAAAAAATGAATGAAAGAGGTGTTAAAAGAACTTTTTACTTAAAAAAATTATAAAGTTACATGTTTTTTTTTTAATCTTTAATATTTTTTAAAATGGATAATCTTTAATTCTAAAAACATGGATAGTTTTTTAGGTTCATAACAAAAATAAATTAGAGCAAAATAAAAACAAAAAATTTAAAATTCATAAACGATTTTTTTACTTCAAATATTCTTTATTTATATATTTATTTTATGTAAAAACTAATATTTTAAAATATTTTATTTTGATATTCTTCTTCTTTATTAAAAAATTATTATTCATTTTTAATAGATAATTTTGCTATATCTTCAGGTATTTTGTGTGCTTCCATGTGCATGTCAAGAAAAAAAATGAAAACAAAGAAAAACCAAAATAAAAAAACCATAGGATGATTTTCACAAAGAGAAATTATAAATTTGAATATTTTCTTAGGAACGTTTAAGAAAAAGCTATGATTTGTAGTTTTTTCAGGAGCTCATTACAAACCTTTATCAAGCATCCCATAGGAGCTTGTTTAGGTGAATAAGCTATCAGCTCAACGAAGCACCCCTAGTATAATTATCTGAATCATCGGTAACAGCCACATAGTCCCTGTAAAATGGAGTTCTCAATTGGCTGACTTGGTCATATGAATAAATTATTTCACTGAACCAACTATAGATATAGAAATTGAACGTGGTACCATCAGTTTTAATGTTGCTAATTATATCACTGAAATACACCCGTAAGAAGTAGGTAGAATTCTTATTCACCGTGAAACCCCATGTTACATTGCTATAACTTCTATTAAGTTCTTTGGAAGTCTTGGAGATAATATCCGGGGCGGAATAGTTGGTAGCTTCCAGTGGATCGTACTTGAGCGTATCATTATAGACCACACTATTTTTAGCAGAAGCAGGGAGAAATAAAAAAATCATATCATCATATGTCCAACTTCTCCATAGTGTATCATTATTCGGTGTGATTGTCGGGCCTCCCACCCACGTTTATCCTATGAATTATATGTAAAGCCTTAGAATCCAAATCTTTATAATTATCAGCACTTCCAGCAGGAGTAACGTGATTTAAATCATCGGAAATGATGTTTTCAAGGGCAAGAAAAGCTTCTATGGCGTTTACAAAGGCAAAAGATGATTTTTGAGGAGTGAAGTAGATGGTGAAGTTTCCCACCTCTATGGGAATTGCAAATTCCTTAATTACAAGGGAGTTGCTTCTGTTCTGGACTCTGAAGTTGGACAGCAATGAATACCCAGTGACCCAAACATTAAAGAGGGCATCAGTAAGATTTGTTGTTGGCGTCAAGAAAGGGTAGAAATGAAAGCGTACCACGTAGGTGCTGTTTTCGGAGATTCGGAAGTCATAAGAAGCTTCATGCCTGAAAATTATAGTTGTGTGATAGAGAGGAGATGTACAGTTTTCTGGGTTGTCATCTTTCACATCATTGCTTGTTCTCCCGGAAAAAGAGGAAGAGGTGGAATTGACATCTCCGACGAAGTTCCGGTGTTCAAACAAGTGTGGTTGAAGCTGACGCCACAATTGATGAAGTACTTACTTGGAAGAGTGTAGGCTGAATCGAGGATCAAATTAGATGATGAATAGTAGATGAGGAGGAGGAGGAGAATGAAATGAAGGTGTTGGGTGGTGTAGCATCTCCATCGAAACCACTGAGAAATGGGAGAAATTCAGATGCTCACGGCGGGAAACAATGTTATCAACATCTGGTGGATGAAAATTAAGGGAGGGCAATCATGCAGATTAAAAATAATTAATAATACGTTAAAAGAAAGACTTTTTTTTTTTTAGTAAGGGTCGAATATCTACTATTCATCTTCTCTGCTTCTTCGCCAAAATGAGACCATAAATCGATTGAAAATCCACTGCTTTTAGGTCATGAAAACTTTGGAGTATACTTGGATTACTCCAAGATATGAAATATTTTAATTTTCATCAGGCAAGCTTCAATATTGCTTAGAGAAACAGAAACACTAGTGCTATGTGGCTATATGTAGTACTTGCGATAAAGAAAAAATCTCAGGAATAATTTACAAACATACATTTATTTTCTATTCTTAAAAATAGAGTTCAATTTCTTCAAAAAAAAGATCGTTCAGCTAGTTTTTTAAAAATATTTTTAATTGCAATAGTTTGTTTTATTTGTTTTCTAAGATTATTTAAAATAATCTTTATTAATAGGAAGAATGATTAAAGAATAAAATATAATAATTATAAAATTACTTTAAGGTAACAGAAGATTAGTTTAGAATATTTTTAAAATTTTCAGTAGTTTTATTAATTTTCTACAAAGCATTAAAAAACTGTTGAAAAATATTTTTCAAAAATCTCTTAAGTACTTTCCAATAAGAACTAATTCCGGCTCGTATCCTTGGACTGTCTACCGTAACAAAGAACATGTATATAATACACGCACATGGAGTATCATGGTCGAATCCTTGCAACGTGTTAAGTTATTAAATTATATTTATGTAAAACCTCATTCTCCTTTTTTTTTCTTAATTTTCTCTTCTTTATTCTTTAGTCATGCGAGGGGTGATTTTTGGTTTGAAATTAACTTTCTATACCCTTATTTTTTCGGTTTATATCTTAATAAAGTGGTTTATTTCACAAAAATTTAGATATTTTTTTATTTTTCATATTGTCGTCTTCTTATTATGACGTTTGATTTTGGTGTCGGCTTGTTACAATACTTTATTTGTATGAGAGGGATTCAAATAAGCAAAACTGATTTGATTAGTCGAAGATATCAAATTTTCATCTTTAGTATGTTGAAGGATTGTAATCGTAAATATTTTAGTCACTGCATTATTAAATTTATAAGTTTTATGTCGATTTATTATACTATTAATTTGGATGTTGTTTTATCATTTGTGGATTTTAATAGTTTGTATCTTGAATTTATTGATATATTGCAAAAGTAAAAAAAACACACACACACACACAACGAATATTAATATTATTATTATTATTTTGTTGATAATAAAACAAGGCTAAGACCAAGACTATAAACCCAAGTCATCTCAAGAACCCCAATGTTGAGCATAAAACTCACTTTTTCTTTTGCATAAAGAAATGTCAAAGTTGAGAATATCAGTGCTGATTATTTACCATAAAAGAAGAATAATAAATGTGGTAGATAAGAAAACCACTTTTTTTTTTCTTTTGAATAAAGAAATCATTACCTGCTCAGTGGCAGTACATTGATCTACATTAGCAGCGTGCCTGCTTGCACTAACTTGGGAATGAAAATCCAGAATCCTGCAGGTTCTTCCAAGGGAAACTTATTTTAAAGTTAGGAATTGGGTGTTTGATATACCCTAATTAATCACTGAAGCACAAAAGAAAAATGATAGTTCATGAATATAGAGACCGTTTCATAGATGCCAAAATAAAGTTCACAGTAGATAGATCATAGAAGAAGCTGAAGAAAGTAAGGACTAAGACCACACAACTAAACCACATACCAATATCATACCAGCTTGCTAATTAAGATAGAGATTATCTGGCACCCCTGATCCCCAATAGGGAGAACACTTCACTAGGAGTCGCTTCTGAACCATCATCACCTTCTATGGGGGGCACCTCATCATCTTCCTCGATTATAAGAAAGCTTTGAGAAGGCACGTACGGAACACCAGACATTGGGAAGTACTCGAATGAATCATCAGTCATACTGTCTGCATATTCTTCTCTCGAAATTCTTGATTGTTGCAGATCAAGCGCATATTGCAAGTCCCACACCACCTGACGCATTGTAGGCCGATCAGCACCAGACTCCCTCAAACACTTCTCCGCCGTTTCTCCGAACTTCCTCAATGAGTTAGTATTGATTTAGCCCACAAGAAAAGGATCCATGATTTTGTCAAGCTCTCCTTTCTTTTGCCATGAAATCGCCCATTCTGCTAAATTCATTTCCTCCCTCGGAACTGAGGTTTTAATAGCCGGCCTAGCGCAGAGAACTTCCAGGAGAACAACCCCAAATGAGTACACATCCGATTTGTCTGTTAACTGCATGCATCTGAAGTATTCAGGATCAAGGTAACCAAAGCTGCCTTTAACGTCCGTACTGATGTGGGTCTGATCTGCTCGCCGGATTTCAGTCGGGAAATCAGCGACCTTAACTACATTGTCCTCGTCAGAAGCAGGATATTGGCTGTCTTAACATCACGATGAATGATCTTCGCCCCACGGTGGAGGTAATCAAGACCCATGGCTGAAGAAATGCAAAACTCAAGCCTTTTCTCCCAAGACAGTTCCGATCGGGGAGATGACATGGAATTGTCCTCGTTGGAATCGTATAAGATGTCTTTTAATGTCCCGTTTTCCATGAATTCGTAAACCAGAATCATCTCCCGCCTCTCATCGCAATACCCAATCAAGGAAACAAGGTGGCGGTGGCGAATTTTGGTCAAGACTATGATTTCCGTTTGAAATTCGTGAAAGCCCTGGCCTAGCCCTGGTTGACTTCGTTTCACAGCCACTTTCCTCCCGTCCCGGAGAGTTCCTCTGTAAACTTTCCCGAACCCGCCTTCACCAAGAATGAATTTTTTGTCAAAGCCATGAGTTGCGCGCCGGATTTCGGAAAAGGGTATTTTCAACCCCAGGTTTAAACTAGAAACATCAGAGGTTTCGGAAATTCTGTCAAATTATCCCGGCTATGATATCCCTCAAACTCTCCGCTTTCGTCAGAACTTGATTTCCTGTATTTCAAGAGCACCCCAGCTTGGGATGGGGAACGAAGCCAGTACCCAACAACGAACCTACTATAGCAGATAAGGTTTTCTTTGACTTGTTTGGCTGGTCAATGAATCCGAATTCATGATTATGAAACTCAATCTCAAGGCCATTGAGAGGAAGGAGGCATCTTGTTTGGTGAGGTAGGGTGAGGGCCAATACTGATATTCATAAGACCGGAATTATCGGAATCAACCACGTATTCCTTGTAAGATGGAGTTGCCAGGCTGCTGGTTTCGTAAAATGAATAGATCCTTTGATTATACTGACTATAAATAGAGAAATTGAACACAATACCATCCTCATCACCAGCTTTGCTAATTATGTCACAGAAATGGACCCTTATGAAGTAGATAGAATTCTTATTCACAGTGAATCCCCAGGTTATATTGAAGAAACTTGAAGACTTGTTATAGGTTTTATTAAGCTCTTTGGCAGTCTTGTAGACATCATCTGGGGCGGAATAGTTGGTAGCTTTTGATGAATCGTAGATGAGAGTATCATTGTAGACGACACTGTTTTTGGCGGAAGCAGGGAGAAATAGATAATCATCATCAGGCGTCCAACTTCTCCAGAGTGTATCATTATTTGGTGGGATTGTCTGGCCTCCAACGTTTATCCTATGGATTATATGTAAAGCCTTAGAATCCAAATCTCTATAATCACCAGCAATTCCAGCCGGAGTAATGTGATTCAGATTATCGGAAACGAACTTTTCAGGGGCAAGAAACGCTGCTATGGCGTTTACAAATGCAAAAGATGATTTTTGAGGAGTGAAGTAGATGGTGAAGTTTCCCTCCTCTATGGGAATTGCAAATTCCTTAATTACAAGGAGTTAGCTGTTCATGGATCTGAAGTTGGACAGCATTGAATACCAGTGACTGAACGATACAAAGACAGCATTAGTAAGATTTGTTGGCGTCAAGAAAGGGTAGAAATGAAAGCGTACCACGTAGGTGCCATTTTCGGTGATTCTGAAGTCATAAGAAGATTCATTTCTGAAAATTCTAGCTGTCTGGTAGAGAGGAGATGTGCCAGTTTCTAGGTTCCATCAGCTAAAAGCATCGCTCGATCTTACCGAGAAAAAGGATGAGCTAGAGTTGACAGCATCTCGATAAAGTTCCGGCGGTCGACTGTAATTATTGGAAAGCGAACCGCAGTTGATGAAGTACTTACTCGGAAGAGTGTAGCCTGAAGCTAGGAACAGATAAGATGAGGAGTAGGTGATGAGGAGGAGGAGGAGAGTGAAAAGAAAGTCTTGTTGGTGAAGCTTCTCCATGGAAACCATTGAGAGTCTCAGCTGTTCTCAGCAGGAGGAGCAAAGTTTGTAAGAACACAGAGGAATGAAAGTAAAGGTGAAGGCAATCATGCAGATGAAAATTAATCAAATTATTAAGAACATTAAAGAAAGACTTTTGACTTGGTGTTGAATTTAATGTGTATACATGATTTCATTTGCCAGGGATTTATTTAGGCATATAGATCCTTTGACGCTTTTAGGTATGGTTTCTACTTTATGATAAAGCAGTGATAAAGAAGGTGGCCCTTTGAAAAAGTGTGAGCTGGAATATGGAAAATGAATAAACTAATAATTAGGGGTAATGCCAAGAATTTTATATAAAAACTGGGTATATTTAATTTTTGAAAATAGCAAAAGAAACGGTAAGTGGCTACAATATAAATTGCAAAACCTGAAATTTTTAGATCTCGGATAGGCTTGAATATCGCATTTGGATTAAATGCAGAAATACAATAACGAGATGAATTTAACGAGATTACGAGACAATTGGATTTTCATGATTTTCGAGGCGTCGAGTGCCTGGTGGACCTTAAAAAACAAGATTTTTGAGAAAAAAAAAAAACTCAAAAGTGGAAAATAAATTAAGTAAAGTTCTTTTTAAAATAATTTGAAATTGAATCGGGACGAAATAAATTGTTTCGAGTGAAAGCGAACCAGTTTGAAATCGCTGACATGGCGCGGCGTGAAATTTAAGCATTTGAACATTAAAAGGAGTTAATAGAAAATGAGAGGGGGAAAAAAAACAGAATATCCAATTTTTCTGGTTTCATGTGAGAGGAGAAGAGAGAGAGAGGGAGAGAGAGCTCCAACTTCTCTCTACGATCTATGGAGATCGAGTGGTTAGAATTCATCGAACGAAGATGAAAGTTCATCTCTACTTGATGAGGGGCTGCCGCGTGGGTACCAAAAGGGAACTGCGAAGATCAAGGAAATCAAATTTTGGGATTAGGAGGGTGTTCTTAAGACCTCGTCGGTTCTCTTACGCTCAGTAGAGATGCTTCTACTTTGGTTTTATTTTCCTTCACAGAAATTTGTTGGTTGAGTTTTAATGCCTAAGGAAATTTGTTTCAGCGTTTTGCCCTAAGAGAACATTTGGCCGTTTTTGCCCTAAGAGGCTGTTTGGAAAAATAATGAGTTATGAGAATAGTGTCATGTTTTGACCCTATATGATGCCCAAAATAGTGTCATGTTTTGACCCTATATGATGCCCAAAATAGTGTCATGTTTTGACCCTATATGATATCCGGTTGGAAAAACTATTTTTGGTTAGAAAAGGAAATTTGAACTAATATCCTTCAAAGGAAATTGTAGCTCATTTGAAAACTTGATGGTGGCTTTTGAATCACCCAAATTAGACCTCTATAATCAAGTTATGAATTACCATTTTAAGATGCCACCAGTGCCTTGTTTTTAGCGAACCTATTGTCAGTTTTGGGGTGATTTCGGTTGGGAAAAAGTGAGAGTGGGACTAGTATCCTTCAAAGTGCAGCTCTATATGAGAACTTGATGTTAGGATTTTGAGCTTGCCCAAATTGGACATCTATATGATTATGGTCATTTTGGGGCCCATACATCTTTGCCTTGTTTTGGCCGAACCTACTATCCAGATTTTTGGAAATGATTTTCGTTTAGGAAAAAGTGAGTATTTGGACTAGTATCTTTAAGGAAATTGTAGCTCTATCTGAGAACTTAATGTTAGGCTTTTGAATCACCAAAATCGGACCTCTATAACTCAAGTTATGATATGTTTTTCGGGGCCTGCTATAGCTTAGGCTGTTTAATGGTTTGTGTCCAGATTTTGGGATTGTTAGGGGGCTAGTTTCTGAATTGAGTTCGAAAATATTATGTGGTCCGTTATAGCTTGTTGTGTGGAATATTTTATGGGAATCTCTATGCCACAACTGGTCTTAAGGATCAAGTTGTTATTGCTTAAGTTTGTGGGGCAAGCTTGGTGGTAATTGATTGAATGTTAATATATGTGTTTAATGTATTGACACGTGATGAATTGTGTGTGTAGACATGGCCGTTACATGGCATGTTGTAGGCTATTTTGTGGACATGTTATGTCATAATTTAGCCTAGAGGATAAAGTGCGTTATTGCTTGACTAAATAATGATTTGATTGTGATATTAATATATGCACGTATGATATATTGACATGAATGAAATTTTGTGGAGATTATATGCATGTTTGCTATAATTGTCCATGATGCATGGGTGATATGCATGAGTAGAATTGTCCATATACCATTCATATATATGTGACATGGTATAGGCATGAAATGGCACATTGCATTGCATATGCACGGGGACATCGCATGAAATGAGTGTGTGATTAGTGCCCAAAAGTGCTATTTTGAGCCCTATTTATTGTAGGTTTTGAGCACTTTTTGTGTACTAATTAACCGAATTAACCAGATTTGCACGTTAAGGTCCCGGCTATTCTACTGATCGCATTTTGTGGCTAATTTTATAGTTTTTGCAAGCTATTTATGCCAAATTTGTTGAGTCGATCCAAGCACGAAGAATTCGAGTCGAACTCAACATTGCAGATCAGAAATAAGAAGGAAAGAAGAGTAGAAGAGACAAGGAAAATGAAGCCTGCAAAATTTCGCAAGATGAGAAAATTTCGCGCCCTGCGAAATTTCACAGGGTGCAAAATTTTCGCACCCTGTGAAAATTGCTTCCTTCATTTGTGATTTTTGGCCCCTTTTGACTTTTGGTTGACCAACTTTTTGCATTTTACCATTTTTACCCTTCATGTTTTATGGGTATCAAGGGTATTTTTGTATTTTTGCTTATTTAAGCACTATTTAAGCTCAACCCAAATCCTGTAGAGACATCTTGATTTTTGCTTTGCTGGAATAGAGATAGTGCTGGGCGGGAGTTTTCCCGTTGTTTTTCTTTTCCTTCATTTTCTCTCCCTTTCTTCCATTTTCTCGATCATGCAACGCCTCCGAGGATGCACAACTCGTATATGGTTGGTTGCACCGCTTTTCTCCTTGAAGAGGAGGGCTGCTGGACTAGGGTTTTGAGGTAAAATGATGGTTCTCTGTTTTTAACACAAGCATTTATTTCCATTAATGTTTCTATCTCTCATTCTAGGTTTAAATCCCTTAGATCTACTCTCGATTGACCAAAGATAGGCAATCTTTTAGTATTCGCTGATGCTATTACTAGATCCACTGACATTCAAGCATTGTCATCTATTTGCTGTCTATGGTAGATCAAGGAGATATAAGCCACTGTTTGGGAGCATTAATGTCCAATAAATGCTATATTTCAAAAGGAAATTATTGTGGTTCGGGCTTTTTTATAGCTAAATGAAGATTCGGGGTCAGAAATGACTATAGGTCATCCTCCCTAACGCAAGGAAAAGGACCCGAGAACCTCCCCATTTACCTTAGACCTCAACCCCGTGAGTCCGATGCTCGCTGAGTTCTTTCCCATATTTTTAGTTCGCCTTATTTTTTAGCTCACGCAAACCATTCACCTCCATTGTTTTTACAACACCCCTAATCCAAAGTTAAATTCACCTGGAATCCAACTACAAATCATTTATTACGAAGAAACCCATCCCCTGTATTCTAATCTCTGCAGCCATTATATTGCAAGAGAGTTATGCCGCTGTAGTAGGAGGAATTTAGGTTATAAATTTTGTTGATTCCGGCATACCTTACCGCTATATATCGAATCAAATGGCGTCGCTGCCGGGGATGGTGCCTAAGTGCAAGTGACGAGTTGTTGAACAAGTGTTGGTGAATTTTCAACCTTTTTGTCTTCACTGTTATTTCCCTAGCAGTACACTGTTAGGTTGCTTCAATTTTTATACTGATGATATACAATTTCTATTTTTATTTTTAGCTAACATTAACCTTTTTGGTAACTTGTTTTGTTTTTGTTCCCTACTGTGTATTGTGTTGTTTTATAGGAGTTTATGTACCATTGGGATACGAACACAACAGGCAGATTAGAAAGGAGCAGTGCTCCACAAGAACAGGGCTGTGAAGTGAGCATACACAATGGTCAGATGGAGTCTCCACCTGAGGAACAACAAAGCTAACAGGGGGTTCACAGAAATCCTAATGAATATAGATCAATGGGGATCATATACATCCTCTAAGGGTGAGTGCACCCTCATGCATTGGGTCTCCTGCAGAAGACATGATTGTCAAACCGTACTGATTAGTGCCCAAATAGTGCTATTTTGAACCCTGTTTATTAGGGGTTTTGAGCATTTTTTTGTGTACTAATCAACTTAAGTAGTCCGATTGGCACACTAAGGTCCCTGTTATTCTACTAATCGCATTTTGTGGCTAATTTTGTATTTTTTTTTTTGCAAGCTAATTATGCCAAGATTGTCGAGTCGATCCAAGCATGTAGAATTCGAGTCGAACTCAAAGAATGTAGATCGTCGAAGGAAAGAAGAGAAAAAGTTGAAAATCAAGCAACTTCGTATGGGTGCGAAATTTAATGCTGCTAAAATGCTTCGCATTTTCTTGTTTTTTTTTTTTTTGCTCCGCGACCTCCGCTTCGACTTCCTTTTTGTGATTTTTCCCATTTTGCCCTTCATGTATTATGGGTATTGAGGGTATTTTTGTATTTTTGCTTATTTGAGCACTATATAAGCTCAAATGAAATTGTGTAGAAATAGCTTGATTTTTCTCTTAGCTGGATATACAGAGACTGGGCGGGAGTTTTCCCGTTGCTTTTTTTTCCCCTTATTTTCTCTCCCTTTTCTTTCATTTTCTCGGCTACCAAACACCCCTTGAGGATGACAACTCAAGGGATGGTTGGCTAAACTCCCTCCATCCTTGAAGGGCGAGAGGCTATCGGGCTGTGTGGCTTCACAGGTAAAAATGTTGTTCTCTGCTTTAAATGCAAGCATTTATCATTCATTTATGTTTCCATCTCTCACTCTAGGTTTAAATCTCTTAAATGTGCCTCTAGACACCTCTAGATTCAAGTAAGCTTTTTGTGTGGTTCAATGGATGCTTATTGCTAGATCCATTAGATTCATTAGTTGTCTCCTATTAGTTACTGTAGGGTAGATTTGGGGGACGTGCTTTTACTGTCTGGGAGCATTTATGCTCATTAAATGCTATATTTCAAAAGGGAAAATTATTAGAGTTAAGTTTTTATAGCCAAATGAAGATCCGGTTCGGGAAATGGCTATAGGTCACCCTCCCCAACGCGAGGAAAAGGGCCCGAGAACCTCTCATTTACTCTAAGACCTAAACCCTAGTACCTCGATGCTTAAAGGAGTTCTTTTTCATATTTTACTTTAGTTTATTTTCAGTGTGCAAATCACCAACCCTCACTGTTTTTACAAAACCCCTAATCCAAATTAACATTCACCTTTTTGAACCAACGACAAATCATTTACACGAAGAAAACCCATCCCTGTGTTCGACTTTAAAACCACTATACTGCAGTAGCTATGCTATGGCAGTAGAAGGAATTAGGTTTACAAATTTTGTTGATTCCGGCATACCTACTGCGACACGAATCAAATGGCGCTGTTGCCGAGGATGGTGCCTAAGTGCAAGTGATGAATTGTTGAACTTGTGATCCATATCGCAAGTGTTGGTGAATTTTCAAACTTTTTGTTTTTATTGTTTTTTTCCCTAGCAGTTCACTATTAGGTTGATTCAATTTTTATACTATCATATACAATTTCCATTCTTACTTTTTAGCTAACATTAACCTTTTTGGTAGCCTGTTTTGTTTTTGTTTCCTGCTATGTTTTGTGCTGTTTTCATAGGAGTTGATGCACCATTGGGATAGGAACATAGCAGGCAGATTAGAAAGGAGCAGTGCTCCACAAGAACAGGGCTGTGGAGTGAGCATACATAGTGGTTAGATGGAGTCTCCACCTGAGGAACAACAAAGCCAACAGGGGGTTCAGAGAAATCCTAATGTATATAGATAAATGAGGGATCATATACATCCTCCAAGGGTAAGTGCACCCTCATGCATCAGGCCTCAAGTAAGACATGATTGTCGACCACCAGCGCCCGTCCCAACCTTCCATGGAATGGAAAATGAAAACTATATACGCATTCGAGTTTGAGGAGGTCTCAGAACATTTAAGGAGGGTGTCACTGATATGGACCTAATGAGGTTAAAAGTCTTTCCACTGACTTTGAAGGACAAGGCAAAAATATGGCTCAACTCTTTGAGGCCGAGGTCCATTAGAAACTGTGTAGAATTGCAAGCTTAATTTTTGAAAAAATTCTTCAGCACACATAGGACCAACAACTTGAAGAGGCAAATTTATACCTTTGTAGCCCACAACAATGAGAAATTTACTGCTTGCTTCGGGAAAGGTATTCGAGACCGTAATGCACAACTCAACATGGTTTTCGACACTGATGCTAGTCAACCATTTCTATGATGGATGTCCCCGCCATAGCTAAATTGGCTGAGATCATGGAGAGGGACTTTAGCAAACATCCAAAAGAAGCAATGGACTTCTTAAATTATGTGGCCGAGACATCCAAGGCATGGGATGAACCCAACCCTAGAGAAGCAGAAAGTGTGAGGTCTGCAGCCAATCAAAGGGGAGGCATGTACTCACTCCTAGAGGATATGGAGATGAAGGCAAAGTTGTCTACCTTGGCTAGAAGGCTTGAAGAGCTTGAAATGAGAAATCACGAGGTACTGCAAAGAAATGAGGACCCTCAGTGACACATCCAAATTTTTGCTTCATTTGCCGCCCACCGATCACCAAGGAGGGAGGACATCCGAACCGCCTTCTGAGGGATTTGATGGCTGAGCATGCCAATGTTGTGGACCAATACAAGCCACCAACCACTGCCCCATATAGAAATACCTATAACCCTAACTAAAGGAACCATCCTAACTCTCCTGGCTGCCTCCACCATATGTGCCCCGCCGCACAACAAGAAGATGGGTTCTTCATCCCAATACGCCACCACCATCCTCATCCCCAAATTTCTGAGTGTTTATCATGAACTTGAGCAAGGTGGTGGGTAATTTTGTGAAAGAACAAAAGGCAGTGAATGCCAAGGCTAACCAGAGGATTGATACAGTAGAAGGCACATTGAACAAGAAGATAAAGGACCTGCAGTCTGAAATTTCTCAAAAATTTGACAACCTACAGTACTCAATTTCAAGGTTGACCAACCAGCAGCAGGTATAGGAAAAAGGGAAATTTCCCTCTTAGACACAACCCAATCCTAGGGGGGTACATGAAGTAAGCTCTTCCAGCGAGCCAAATCCTAGGATAGATGAAGTTAAAGCAGTTATCACTTTGAGAAGTGGTAAGGAGGTTATAAAGCCAGTCCCCAAACCAGCAGAAGAAGGCCAGGAGGTAAAAGAAGCTGAACTAGAGGAGGAGGTGATAGTGAGTCAAAGGAAAAGAGCACACTCCAATAATTTTTCCGCAAGCACTAAAAGCCAAGAAAAAGGCCATCAACCAGTTGGAAAGACAGAGGTGTTATAGCAGCGGCGTCAACATCCCCTACTGAGATGATTAAACAAGTCCCAACGTATGCCACCAAGGACCACAAAGAAAGAAAGGGTTAAATGTTGACAAGAAGGCCTTCTTGATAGAGCAAGTCAGTGCCATCATTCAAAGCAAGACCCCGGTGATATACAAGGATCCAGGATCCCCTACCATTTCAGTGAACATCAGAGGAACCTATGTGGATAAGGCACCATTGATTCAGCGTTGTCAACCTCGCTACCATACTAGCGGTACAAGCAATGCGTTTAGAGAATTAAAGCTCACCACCATTACCTTATCTGGGCCGATAAATCGCAAAATACCCAAAGGCATACTTGAAGATGTTTTCAGCGGCGTGGATAAATTTTACTATCTCGTAGACCCTCATGTCCCGGGAGACAGAGTCAAGGGCGCATGGTACTAATCCCAGACCCATCATACTTTGGGAAGCCATTTTTGCCACATAGGAATGCCATTATCAATTGCCGAATCGGGTCATGCAACTCACATTTGACAACATGACATTGGAGCTCAACATCTTCCACCTAAGCAATAAGCATAAATCAATGGAAGAGCAAGAGCCAGATGAAGTCTGCCTGATAAGCCCAGGTGCAGGAAAACACATTGCTCACAAACTGCAGGAGGAATTGATGAAGAACAATGAAGTGTTTGATGGAGAACCAAATGCCTGGGCCACCCTTCAGACCATCGATCCCTTCAAGACCACCGTATGAAGAGTGCTTAAAACAAAGGGGCAGAAGCTAAAATCAGTTGTAGTTCACCTCATAGCAGACATGGAGGGACTTCTCCTCCTTGATCCGCCATGAACCTGAAGGGTTGTTTTTCTGAGTGTGAGGGTTTCTACAAAGAATCTTGTAGCCACTCCACTTTTGTTACTTTATTTACTTACTTAAGTTTAATTTGTAGTTTTACATAATTTTCTTAATTTTAGATTTGTTTTCTTTATAATTTTTCTCATTTTCAATTGCACATTCTCATAATTTATTTTTTTTGGTATCCTGTTTTGCAAGTGTAGCAGAAATCCTCCTATATCTCCATCGCACTCGCCAGCCCTCAGATCATCCTCCAAAGAACACCCAAAGATCGCCCACCCACCCAAAGACCCTCTACAACCTTCATTGGACATGCTAGGAGCAACATCAACAACAGATTTTCCTCTAGCTTCATTAGCAACTCCTTAGCTTGCCCATGCAGAGGATGACATACCACCACCGGCCACCATCAGGAGGTGAGGACTCCTTCTCTAACTTTCCACCGAGCCCCATCATGACAATGAGACATTCGTCGGTGGAGAGTTAGCGAAGGAAGTGGCTTTTTACATTTATGTTTTGTTACTATTTGAGCAAGTTTTTTTTTGTGAAGATTTCAATGACTTGTCATGTAGCTCTATAAGCTTGTAGTTGTTTGTTTTGTTATGAAGCTGTTAGTTTCTTTTGCAAAGCCGAAAATATAGCCATATATCTTATACATACCATACAACTCACACTTACTGCCAAAATCGCACACCCATTTTTTTTTTTTTTTGTGTTTTGCCCGACTACAGCTTGGAAAATTGAAGCATCATTCAATGTCGTTTGACAGTAGATTGATCTCCAAGGCTAATTGCTGATGATCGCTAAATTCTGCTTTCACCCATTTCTTTCCACTCATAAATAATCACACACATGCACCTATGGTTTCAACAGTAAGCTGAAAAACTGCCTAACCTCCTAAATCATGCAAAAGCCTATCATAGTTTCATTTACTACCTTCACAAGTTACGACCCTAAAAAGAAGGCCAATGAGTCTTCCAAAATAAAAAGCAAGAGAAAAGAAAACAAAAGAAAGTTAAAAGAAAAAGAAAAGAAGACAATTATAATGCTTTGCCTTGAAACCGCAGCACTGGCCCAAGGGGTATACAAAGAAAAAGTCTTAATCTTGGTGCCCTAACAACCGGGTCGGGGAGCCACTGACCAGTACCGCCACACGGGTGAATGGGTGAGGCCGAAGTGAGTCAGAGGTGCCGGAGTCTCAAGTCGGCCTCAAGTCCTGGGTGAAACCAAGAGTTTGTGGTTGAAAAATCCTTATGACTTGATGCCCTGCCTTAATTGGTCGGGAGTCACTCGCTGATCCCTCGTTAATGGACTTTGTGAAGTCGACTCTCAAAGATTGCACTTCGCAACACAAAAAAGAATTGTGAAATAAGAGTGGATCCTCGATCTATTTCTAGTCGACATATGTACTAGGTCAGCAGAGTTTGGCTTGGGGAGGGAGAGGTGGGCTTGGTAGTTTATCACATTAAAACTAATCATATAAACACTTAGATTTTTTGTGATACCAGGTTGATTCTCTTCTATATAAGGAAACCTCTTTTCGAGGCCGTAGTTTCAGATGGAATTCACTTTCGTGATGGCTTCGGGCATGGCTCTCGATTCTCATCGGTGGTTAGCATTACTCATCCACATACTTTTGAAATACCATTTAGAACATATTTTGTTATCGCTTTTGTTGCTCTTTCTTTTCTTCGCCACATGGACCAGCAATGTGCCTGCAGGAGCGATTAGCCGCCTCAAATAAATACTATTTCAACCCTCGTTTATTAGGGATTTTGAGCATTTTTTATGTACTAATCAACTTAATTAATCCGATTGGCACACTTAGGTCCCTGTTATTCTACTAATCGCATTTTGTGATTAATTTTGTAGTTTTTTTTGCAAGCTAATTATGCCAAGATTGTCGAGTCGATCCAAGCATGTAGAATTCGAGTCGAACTCAGCATTGCAGATCAAAAGCCAAAAGGAAAGAAGAGAAGAAAAAGATGGAAAATTGAGCAGCTTCGCAAAAGGGTGCGAAAATTTCACATAGTGCGAAAATGCTTCTGCATTTTCTTGTTTTTTTTTTTTGCTTCGTTGACCTCCCATTTGACTTCCCTTTTTTTTTATTTTTCTCATTTTGTGGGTATTTTTGTATTTTTGCTTATTTGAGCAATATATAAGCTCAAATGAAATCTTGTAGAAGGAGCTTGATTTTTCTCTTGGTTGGATATACAGAGACTGGACGGGAGTTTTCCCGCTGCTTTTATTTTCCCTAATTTTCTCTCCATTTTCTTTCATTTTCTCGGCTGTTAAACACCCCTTGAGGATGACAACTCAAGGGATGGTTGGCTAAACTCCCACCATCCTTGAAGAGGAGGGGTACTAGGCTAGGGTTTTGAGGTAAAATGTTGGTTCTCTATTTTTAATACGCAAGCATTTATTGTCATTTATGTTTCATATCTCACTATAGTTTAAATCTCTTAAATGTGCCTGATTAACTTGTATTTCAAGTAAGTTTTTAGGTTCAAATCTGATGCTATTGCTAGATCCATCGAGATTCATTAGTCGCTTCCTATTAGTTATCAGAGCGATTCGGGGGATGATTTACTGTCCGAGAGCATTTATGCTCATTAAATGCTATATTTCAAAAGGGAAAATTATTAGGGTTTAGTTTTTATAGCCAAATGAAGATCCGGTTTGGGAAATGACTATAGGTCACCCTTCCCAACGCGAGGAAAAGGGCCCGAGAACCTCTCATTTACCCTAAGACCTAAACCCCAGTACCTCGATGCTTAAAGGAGTTCTTTTTCATATTTTACATTAGTTTATTTTCAGTGTGCAAATCACCAACCCTCACTGTTTTTACAAAACCCCTAATCCAAATTGACATTCATCTTTTTGAACCAAAGACAACCATTTACACGGTTAGAAAACCTATCCCCGTGTTCGAATCTCTGTAACCACTATACCGCAAAGAGCTATACGATAGTAGGAGGAATTAGGTTTACAAATTTTGTTGATTCTGGCATACCTACTGCGACACGAATCACCTACATAGTGCCTCTGCTCCCAACCTTCCATGGAATGAAAAATGAAAACCCATATACACACATCCGGTAGTTTGAGGAGGTCTGCAACACATTTAAGGAGGGTGCCACTGATATGGACCTAATGAGGTTAAAAGTCTTTCCACTGACTTTGAAGGACAAGGTAAAAATATGGCTAAACTCTTTGAGGCCGAGGTCCATTAGAAACTGGGCAGAATTGTAAGCTGAATTTTTGAAAAAATTCTTCAGCACACATAAAACCAATAGCTTAAAGAGGCAAATTTACACCTTTGCAGCCTACGACAATGAGAAATTCTATCAGTGCTGGGAAAGGTACTTGGAGACCATCACTGCCTGTCCTCACCATGGCTTTGATACATGGATGCTGGTCAACCACTTTTATGATGAATGTCCCTTACTATGAAGTAGTTATTAGAGACCATGTGTGAAGGGGACTTCCTAAGCAAACATCAAAAAGAAGCCATGGACTTCTTGAGTTATGTGGCTGAGACATCCAAGGCATAGGATGAACCAAACCCTAGGGAAGCAGAAAGGGTGAGGCCTGCAGCCAATCAAAGGGGAGGTACTGCATCACTTCCCGGGCGACACGGAGATGAAAGCCAAGTCATTTCACCTTGACCAGAAGGTTAGAAGAGCTGAAGGAGAAAATCACGAGCTACGGGCAAAAGAGTGTGAGGCACTGCACTCCATCCAAATTCTCGCTTCAACCGCTAATCCACCGAGCACCAAGGAGAGCACCGCCCAACCGCTTCCCTCGATTCGCAAGGCTACGCAGGCGATCCGAATCAACAAAATTTATATCCTGTTCTCCTAACGCCGTAGTCAAGCTACCGCAGATATGTCTGCGGTCGAACACGTGGACGGGTTTTCTTCGCATAAAATGATTTGAGGAAAACAAAATTGGTGAATTTGGCTCGATTTTGGCGCGGGTAAAACAAAGGGGTCGCAAGTGGTTCGACACCGAAAATAAATGAAATAAAATGTAAAATAGAACCCTTGAAGCATTGGGCCAATGAGCTTCAAGATCCTAGGCTAACCAAGAGGTCCCTGACTTCTCAAGGTCAGAGATTTACATATAGTCATCTCCCGAACCGGATCTTCATTTGACATTAAAACCTAAACCCTAATAATTTTCCTTTTGATAGAAAGCATTTATTTAACATTTATGGTTCCCTACATTGAAAATCTATCTTGACTCATCCTACAATGACTGTGAAGGGAAAACTAATGAGTCTCAATGATCTAAAACAAGAATCCACCGAACCCTAAAAGATTACCAAGTATCGATCAAAGGATGCACTTCATAAAGGAAAACCCAGCCCTTAACCTACCTCGCTGGCTCGTAAATGGCAACTAATGGATATTAGTGTATCTAAAGCTAAGAATACACTAAACCCTAAAGCTGCTGGGCCAAAGGAAGCACATCAAAGAGCTTAAACTTAGAAATGAAAATTTTCGGGAACTAAATGACAAAACCCGTCGTGAAAAACAGGAACCACCAAAGAATCTCGCGCATCCTTCCCCGCAGGTTTTTTATCAAGAAGGAGTGGTTTAGCCACTCATCCTCCAAGTTGTCATCCTTGAGGTGTTTCAACCAAGAAAGGGATGTAAAGAGGAGAGAGAAGAGAGGAAACTGAACAAAATAAAAGTCGCTATGGCCAAAAGATTAAAGTTACTTAGTGGTTACAAAACTACGGGGTTTATATAATCGCCCAATGTATGAAAATACAAGAAAGCCTAACATTTTGGCTGGGAAAATATGATATGAAGTAATACACCAAATGAAGCTCTACAGATTAATTATAAAAAGGATGACAAGGCAGATAATTTCAAGCAGATTGTTACTGCTGGGGTAAATAAAATTCTCGCCAGGTAGCGAAATTGCACGTAGATAGCGGTAAATTTAAAATTTCGCTAGGCATCAGTAATTTCATGAAGAATAAATTTCGCTAGCTTAGCTAAATTTTTGAAAGCGATAGCGAACCATTTTCGCTTAGAACAGCTGTTAGCTTAAATTTTTAGTTCATCGAAATTTCACAATTTCACTAGATTGCGAATTTTCATGATTGCGAAATTTTCGCAATCTTAGCGAAATTCCGAATCGCCGATTCCAATGTAATGGCCTATCGCTTCAATACGCACCAACTTTATCACTTCGCTTCTTCATTCTTTCTTTTCGATTTTCGTATGTTCGATGGCTGATGAATGTTCAATCTTCATGGTTTAGCATATGTCTCGATATCAACTCAAAGTACGCAAAACCTCGCAAAACAACCAAAAATAACCTCTAAACGACATAAGTGATACTAAGAAGACTCAACACCAATTGGCATAATTGACATGATTAGTGCGCAAAAGCACTCAAAACCTTATCCGATATAAAATTAATATACACTCGGGGACTAATCACACCCTTCAACCGAACGCTGCTAGTCCCTTAGCAATGCAAAAATAAAAGGAGATGCATGCAAAGTGATTCTCAAAAGTTTATGATTCAAAGGTTTATGTACATATAAATGTGACTTTAACTAAAATCGACACCAAGTTTGAAACCGCTACTAAAGAACTAAAACCATACAGTTAACAATTTTTAGGTCAATATTGGTTCCATGAATCTCAACTTAAATTTCCACCAAAGTTCAATGGTTCTTATGTAACCAGATCGAGCCAATAAATTGTAAATCGCTTTCCTCCCCCAACCAACCTAGCACCGGCATGGCCTTGTCGCCGAACAACCTGTGATAAGGATACACGCGCTTTTCTTTCTTTATTCAACTTCACATTTGTAGGGTGCAATGCTTAAGAAATTAAATTTTCACCAAAGTAGTATGGCAGAGATTCATGATGACTCCTGACAGTCAAGGTTTAGAGGCGTCGAGCAAAGGATCACTTGACCACAAACTACGGGCTTCACCGGACTCGAATGACTTGAAATCAAGCACCTACAAAGCGCTAAACTCTACCCATCCACCCATGTAACGAACACTAAATGATGACTCCCGACCAATTAAGGCTTAGGGCATCGGGCTTGAAAAGACTTTCGCCATACACACGGATAGTGATTGGTTTCAAAGAGCGAAGTAATCACGACTTTATTTTCTTTTCTTCTTTTTCTTTTCTTTTTTACTTTTCTTTTCTTTTCATTTTGAAAGAAGACTACATTGGTCTTCAAATGTAGGTAACACAAACCTATTATGGGTTATAACATACTAAAGTAAACTTTGCAGAAGCGAAAGAAGCATACAATTTCATAACCTATTGAAACAATCACGGTGTCGTGTGAATTAGCTTAAGGGAGAAATGTTCAAGTTGAGTATCTTTGGAACTGGCTGACCAAACATTATTTCAAACATGGAATTTTCTAACATAAAGGTAACTTACAATGATTCAATTTTCGACAAAAGCTGATTGATTGGGTGTTAAAGGCGGTCCGGTGAGACGATTCAATTGTCGTGAGATAACAGTTCTTGTAGGTGAGCACAAAACATGATGTATACAAAGTCTGTATATATATCTTGAATAAAACGATATAGCTGAAAATGGCTAGAGCACATGCATAACAAAGCTAAACATACAAAGATATCCTTTGCTCTTTATGGCTAATACATGAATCTTACACAAGTGGTAGGCGGTTGATAAAGGCGATAACTATACAAAATCATAAAAGGGAGCTTGACACTGCTCTGCGTGGTGGTGTATACGTCGGTGGATGCGAGGCTATTTGCGTTCAACACTTCATTATATCGAGAAGGCTGGAGCAGGTGGAGCTTAAATATCGAGGTTAGGTGCTCAGAACGATGACACTAGAACCATTCCATATGCCCATGATATAGTATTTGTGTCTTTGATCTTAATGAGTAGCGAGGCTTGTACGTGGCCACTAATTTCCTAATGTTTTGCATCTGACGGTGATCAGGTGGCCTTGGTGGTGGGTGCTTGAGGGTGAATTGTCTTTATTTGGTGTGAATTATGTTGGCCGAGGGTATACATGGGAGATAGCGGTGGGGTATTAGTGGCTTGGGTAATGGGCTTTTTGGGGCTCTTCCTTGTTCTTCCCATTAACCTCACTCGATAAGGGGAAGGAATTTCTTCTTCTTTTACATGGCCCATATTCTACACATAATTGTAAAGGCACCTGTGGTTCCCTCGGGAGGGATCTTACTTTTAGTTCTTCTTTAATTCCTCGGAAGAGCTGCAATTGGGCTTGTTCACCCACAGTAGTGTCGAGTCAAAAAAGCACTCTTCCTCCGATTCTCCTCCTCTTGATAAACAAAGCAGTTGGTGAGCTTTGAGATGGATTCTGGGATGTCAATTTTGATCAATTTCGCTTTGGAACCCATCCAATTCCTTGTTAGGGGGCTCCTCCACTGTCTAAATTCTATGTAGGCTTGAACATTTATACCTTATTATCCTACAGCAAATTATCCACTTGTTTACTCAAATTCGGGATAAAAGCAATTCAACGAGGATAAAGGTGAGTGGTTGTTCTTTGAGAAGTGGGGGCATAATATGGAGGTTCGAGTGAATATTGTAGGTCTTAGTTCCCATGAGGAATTTGTGTGAATCTGACTATGGTTGTAAAACCTTTACCATAGGGTGAACTCATCCATTTGTTCTATAGTCCTCTTATGGACATGTAATACAGGGTTACTCTCCATTGAATACTCACTATATTGTTCTCCCTCTTCCATTTGGTCACAATTCAAACCCACTGAACCTGTACTGAACTGCTTGCCTTTAGAATTTTTAACCCACTGAAAATGGATTCTACTTGGCAAACGGGACAACACGAAATAATACGAGGCGATCACGCAGCCTTTGTTTTTTTTTTATGAAAAAAAAAATGGCAAATGAATATAAAAGAAATTCACTAAAACTTGTGATGAGGATCACAAGTGTTTCACGGCTAAATCAATGCACTTAGGCACCATCGAAGCGATGGCATCCATTTGATTAGTGCCACGATAGGGTCGTCAGGAATCAACAAAATTTTATATCACATAAGTTCCTCCCTACTGCTTGGTAGTCGAAGCTGCTGCCCCGGTATAGTGGTCTAAGGGTCGAACACGGGGATGGGTTTTCTTCGTACAAATGATTTGGTGAAAACAAAGAAGCGTGAATTTGGTTTGGTTTAAGGTGGAAATTAAAACAGTGGGTTGGTGGTTGGACAAACAAATGAAATAAAATGTAAAATAGAACTCCTTGAAGCATTGGGCCAGCGAGTTTAAGATCCTAGGCTAACAAAGGGGGTCGAGTTAAATTTCCTCGCGTTGGGGGAGGGATGGCATCATAGTCATCTCCCGACCGGATCTTCTATTTGGCATTCAAAGCCTAAGGCCACTGACAATTTTAGCGCATTAAAGCAATTTTATTTGGCATTTGTGGTTCCTACGGTGAAAATCTATCTTGACTCATCCTAGATGGTTGGTAAAATTTAATGAGTCTCGATGGATCTAAAAATAAGAGAATCCACTTGAACCCTAAAGATTGCAAGTATTGATCAAAATTGGATGCACTTACAACAATTGAAAACCTAGCCAACAACCTACATAGGTGGCTGATGAGTGGCAGCTATTGGATCATTAATTGTATCTAAAGCTAAGAATACACACACAAAGGCTTCACTAAAAGCATGATGTTGGCTAAAGCGTAAAAACTTTAAACACAAGTAAAGATTTTGGGGCCAGATGATAAAAATATTCAGCATTGAAAAGCAGGGAACCACAGGCGGCCTGCGAATCCTTCACGTGTGGAAACACACACTTCAAGAAGGAAGTGGTTTATTATCAAATCCTTGAGTTAAATAATCATGGAGGTGTTTGGCCAGCCAGGGAGAAAGAGGAGAGAGAAAGAGAGAAAGCTAGACAAAAATAAAGGCTGCGTCTTTTGAGAAAGTTAAAAATTTACTTGGGGTTGCAAAACTATGTAGGGTTTATAGACCATGATGTGTAGAAAATACAAGCCTAACATTTTATACATTTAAATAAAGGAATAGTATTTTACCATTGGGAAGTCGGTTTGCATTAATTACAAAGGATGACAAAATGGAGACAATTTCGCTAGGACATACTAATTTAAGCTAGAGCGTGAAAATTCGCTAACTGGCGGTGCTAAAATCGTGAAGTACGGAGATAGCGAATCGGGAAAGTTTGGCTGAATAGCGCTTGAGTTCGCTAGCTAGCGAAAATTTATAACAGCCCGAGAATTTTTAGGTGATAAGCGGCCTGACCCAAGTGGGCGGTGGTTGGCGAAATTTTTTGGTCTCTAGCAAGATTTCTGTTCGCTAGGATTACGAAATTACGCTATAGTTGTAGTGTGCACGCCGTCCGATGATTTTGCCAATCTTAGCGAAATTCCACTAGGTGGCGATCTCGATAAATGACTCTTTAACAAATCTTTGCTTTTAACTTTTATGCTTTGCCTTCATTCTTTTTCTTTGATTTTGGTACTCTTTGATGGCTGATGAATGGGTTCAATCTTCATGGTTTAGCATATGTCTCGATATTGGAGAACTCTCGAAATGCCTTGAGCACTGAAACAACGAAAACCGAAAGCACTCCTAAGCGACATAAAGTGATACTAAGAAGACTTGAACACTTCAATTGGCATAATTGGCATGATTAGTGCGCAAAAAGCACTCAAAACCTATCTGATATAGGGCTCAATATAGCACTTTTTGGGGACTAATCACTCCTTCAGTAAGGAATATGATGGCTGAACACGGCAATGTTATGAGCTAATAGAAGTTGCCAACCAATGCCTAATACAACAACACATATAACCCTAACTGGACAAACCATCCTAACCTCTCCTGGAAGCCAAATCCTCCAGCATACGTTCCGCCTGCTATATAACAACAGTAACAATATGGGTCCTTATCTCAACCAGCTGCTGCCCATCCTCATCTCTAGTTAGAGCTTTGGTATTCTAAATCAAGGTAAAAGGTGGTAGGAAATTTTCTTAGAGGAGCGAGAAGGCCGTAATGTGGCGAATCGAGAATTGATAACGTGGAAAGCTCCTTGACAAGAGAATAGATGGACTCAAAATAGTCTTAATCGAGAAAAATAGATAACCTTCAATACTCCATCACGAGAGCCACTGACCTTCAGCCGCGGTGCAAGAACAAGGGAAATTCCCTTCCCAGACACAACCCAATCCTAGGGGAGTGCATGAATTGAGCTTTTCTAGTGAATCTACTCCTAGGATGGATGAAGTCAAGGCCATTATCACTTTGAGAAGTGGTAAAAAAGTTGAGCAGCCAATGCCTAAACCTGTTGAGGAGACCAAGGAAGAAAAGGAAGTGGAGCTAGAACATATAATTATAAAAGAAGATTCAATGATGAAGAGAATGCCTCCTCCATTTCCTCAAGCATTAAAGGGTAGAAAAGGCCTCGATCGGACTGAAATTTTAGAGGTGCTAAGGCAAGAGTGAAGAGTTAATATCCACCGCTAGACATGATTAAGCAGTTTGGCATGTGCGAATTTTTAAGGACACATTGCATAGTGAAGAGAGGATTGAATGTTGATAAGGAGGCCTTCTTGATAGAGCAAGTCAGTGCCATCATTCAAAGCAAGACCTCGATGAAATACAAGGATCCAAGATCCCCCACCATTTCAATGAACATTAGGGGAACTTGTGTGGATAAGGCACTATTAGATTTGGGGCCGTTAATCGACTGCTACCATACTCGGTGTATAAGCGGCGGAGTTTGGGGGAATTAAAAAGCCTCACCATTACCTTATCTTTAGTAGATAGATCATGAAAATACCCCGAGAGGCATAATTTAAGATGTTTTGGTGAAGGTGGATAAATTTTACTGCTCCGGTAAGACTTAGTCGATCCTTGTCTGAGCCGTGTGAAGGGTACTAATCCACCGTACTATCATCCTTGGAAGATCATTCTTAGCCACCTCCAATGCAATCATTAATTACTAAAATGGAGTTATGCAACTTACATTCGGGAACATGACTTTGGAGCTCAATATCTTCCACTTGAGGAAAAAGCATATGCAACCAGTGGAGAGGGAGTCGAGGAAGGAGAGCTTGCATAATTGACACTATCACGGAGGAACAAGGCTGACAGCTGACAATTACGAGATGTGATTGAGGAATTATCACAGTGTTACGAGAGAGGCTGCGGGAACCCCAGACTTGTACTTATCTTTGTGTAGAGGCCATGGAGAAAGAAGGAAGAAATCCTATCTTTGTTGATTGAGGAAGGAATCAATGAGCCTCAAAAGCTGGATCTCAAGCCCACTGCTTTGGCGAAACTAAAACCATACATGCCCAGAAGGGCATGGGCGATGCCGGTGAGTAAATATCCTCCTGCTCTCGAGTACTTTACGAGGAAAAGCGACACATTGGACATCCTTAGGGGAGAACAAGCGAGGCTATTGGAGGTCAGAAATCAACAGGCCTAAGGGAGATTAGCCCGGCCGGTTTTTCACACATCATATCACATTTGGAGGAGGAAGCCCAATCGGCAAGACAGCACGAGGAGATTGAATCACCAACATCACAGGGAGGTGGTACATGTGCATAAGTCCTAAAATTGCTACAAAAGTCGGTATCCTTTACCCATATCAGATAGCACTTGGGTGGTCAACACAGTTGTGCCAAAAATCGGGGTAACCTCTGTGCATAATAGAGAAGGAGAGGAAGGAAATGCCCATGCCTTACTTGGGTTGGAGGGTATGTATTGATTACAAAAGGTTAAATGAGGTGACTAGAAAGGATCACTTCCCTCTACCCTTCATGGACCAGCTTCTCGAAAGAATTTCCGGCCAACCCTTTTATTGCTTCACGGATGGCGTGGGGCTGCTTCCGGTGGTTATTTGTAGGAGCCCGAGGAAGACCACCTTCACGCCCGTTTGGCACGTATGCCTCTGAGAGGATGCCACTTTGAAGCGTAGCCAATGCCCTGCCACATTCCGTGCGTGCGTATCTTTAGTGATTTGGTGGGCGCAGTATAGAGTCTATGGATGATATTACGAGTTTATGGAGGGAGCTTAGAATGCTTGATCAACTTTGAAACAGTCTTGCATAGATGTATTAAGAAGAACTTGTGTTTGAATTGGGAAAAATGTCATTTATAAAATGTCATTTATGGTCAACCAGGAATCTGTGTCAGATATATTATTTCGAATAAAGAACTGAGGTCGACAAGGTAAAATCAACCGATTTCCAAACCGCCTCTCCCACGAATGTGAAGACTACGAGGCAATTCCTAGTGGCATGCGTGCTTTACAGAGGTTCATCAAGGATTTTCAAAATTCGCCAAGCCCTTTATAAGCCACCGATGAAGGATGCCAAATCGCTTAGGATGAAGATCGCGCAGCGAGCAGGAGCCTGCGCCTATCAGACCACCGCACACAAGGATACCTCAACCGGCTGTCTGAGGTTATGTGTGGGAGATGCAAGCCACTCCGCCATCGAGCGCTTCCTGCAAAGAGAAGATAAAACCTTATGTGGTCTACTAGCGCAAGCAAACGCTGAATGAGGTAATGAGAACTACACCACCATAGAGAAAGAAGCCGGGCCGGTAATGTCTATGCTCGACAAATTTTTGCATACTTCGTGGTCTGACATCGTAATCTTCACGTGCACTATCTCGACTTTGAAGGCCTTCACCAAGAAAATGCCAAGGTTAATTTATTAGGTGGGTCCTCCTCAAGAATTCAACCTCGCATCAAGG
The DNA here is from genome assembly GCA_016808115.1 of Tetrastigma voinierianum. Taxonomy (NCBI): domain Eukaryota; kingdom Viridiplantae; phylum Streptophyta; class Magnoliopsida; order Vitales; family Vitaceae; genus Tetrastigma; species Tetrastigma voinierianum. Next base: position 954,008 of record JAEQBH010001681.1, read on the forward strand.
ATAAAATGGAGTGGAGAATGTTGTTGCGGATCATCTCTCGCAACTAACCATAGCACACAACACCCACAACCCTCTAATTAATGATGAGTTTCTTGAGGAGTCCTTGTTGCTAGTGGAAAATGCCCCATGGTATGCTCACATTGCTAGTTTCTAGGCAACATGAGAGTTACTAACAGACTGGAAGGCATATGACAGGAAGTTTTTCTTCTCAAAAAATTCAATTTACTATCGGGAAGACCCTTCGTGACAAATATCAGGTCGATCGATAATCAAATGTGTATTCTGATTCGCTTAAATCAGAGCATGCACATAGCAAAGATTTGGTGCTCCTGAATCAAAATATTTATAATCAACCCTCCTAATACAGAAATAGTTACTCGCAAAAGATAGTGGCTTTGTGGTCGAACATTGTGGATGGGCTTTCTTCTGTGTAGTAACTGGGTCGCTTTCGATTCAAAATGGTGATTTCACTGATTTTTTGGCTTTCATAAAAATGAGTTTGTTGATTTAAAAACCGCAACTAAAATGTAAAGAACTCCTGAAGCCTCTACATCGGGGGTTTTAGGCTTTGGCAATTGAGAGTCCGGGGTCCTTTTCTCACACAATGGGGGAGAATGACTATAGCTACTCTCGTTTTCTGATCTTCATTTAGCTATAAAACCTAACCCTAATAGTTTTCCTCTTGAGATATAGCATTTACTGATCATTAATGTTTCAAGACAGTAAAAATTGATCCTTTGATTTACCCAACAGTGACAAATAAATGGCAACTAAACGAGCCTTAGTGGATCTAGCAATAAGCATCCATTGAACCCTAAAAGATTGCCAAGTACTGGTCAATCAGAATACATCAAAAGGATTTAAACCTATAGTGAGAGAAAGGGACAAAAATGACAATAACTCCGCCATGCTTAAAAATAAGAGGACCAATGGGCCACTTTCAAAACCCTAGCCCAATAAAATTCTACTCTTCAAGGATAAGCAGGGGTTTACCAACCATCCTTTCGAGTCACATCCCAGGTGTTCGCAAGCGAGAAAGTGAAAGAAATGAGAGAAAGAAAACAGTGAGAGCGAAAACTTTGAGCCCAAATTTTATCGGCTTCTATGTCATCTCAGACAAAGCCTCGATTGGAGCCTTATATACCGTCGTAATAAGGGAAATTAAAAATTAACTACCAAAAATACATAGAGGGTAGTTTGGGAAAAAGTTATAAAAAGTGGTCAAAATGGGGTCAAACAGACACGTGAAGCAAAGGCCACCCCAGACCAGGAAGGTCGCGGTAAATCTCGTAACTCAGGAAAATTCACAAGTCGCGAAATCCCACAACTCCGCCAAAATTCGTAACCCGTGAAAAGAAAGAGAGAGAGAGCATAAATTATGTCTACAAAAACAATGGTATTTCAAAAAGCACGAAACGTAGTAATGTCTCGACCTCGCATGAATCACTAAGACCCGCCCAATAACCATCTTCTGAGAGAATGAATGCCATTTAATCAAGCTCGTAAGAGCATCCAACTCAAGAGAATCAACTCGAAACTTCCACCAAAATTCAAGTGTTTATATGATCGCTTTAACAATCAACCCAAACTCGGCACTTCCACCCAACCAAGCTACTCGCCTAATCCTAGAACATCACCGACCTAAATAAATCAGATCCACTCTTATCTCCCACACTCCACGCATCATACAGGGGGTGCAATGTCGAGGAATCGACTTCACCAAAGTCCATGTAACTAGATCCACCGGCGACTCCTAAACTCACTAAGGCTTAGGGCATCAAGTCATAAGGGTCTTTCAACCACTAACTCTTCAGGTTTTACCCCGGACTCCGAATGATTTTGAAACTCTAGCACCTACAACTCTCTAAACTTCACCCATCCACCCATGTAGCGAGCACTAAGTCGGTGACTCCCAACCAGTTGGCTTAGGGAACCAGGCTCTCAAGATTCACATACCCCCCTGATCGTGTTCTGCTCAAGGGCAAAGTCATGGCCATCTTTTCTTTTCTTTTGTTTTGTTTTCACTTCTTTTTATTTTGAAGACTTCATTGGTCTTTTCATGGGGATCTTAACTCATATTCAAGGTGGCCAACGAAACTAGGTTGCTATTGCAAGGCTTAGGAGGTTAGGCGCTTTTCGTGTTATTGTTGAAACCTAATGTGCAATCGTGTGGTTAGCTAAAGGTGGAAGAAAATGTTGAAAACAATGAGATCAATTGGTCGTTCACTCAATCATGCATGGAACTAATCTAACATTAATGGGGAATTAGGACAAGATGTTCCGCTTTTTTAACTTATTGTGCTAGTAAAACACAAGAAAAAAAAAAATTTGTGTGATTTGAAGCCATAAATGTGAGTCGTATGGTATGTATAAAAAGAAATACCACTAGATTTTCACTTATAAACAAAACTAATACTTCAACAAAGGGCTACCAACAAGCCTCGACATCATAAAATGGCTTGCTCAAAATAGCAACAAAAGCATGAATATAAAAGCCACTTCCTTCGCTAACTCGCTCCCAACCAATGTCGGTTGTCCGCAAAGGGCTCCTGGATTGACAAGAGATAGTGAAGTGCTACCTTCTCAATGTGTAGCCGATGGAAGGTCATCCTCATCCCAGTAAATGAGTCACAAAATAGCCGGAGGAGGGGCCACCGTTGTTAAGCAAGGTGCCGGGAGGAGCCACAGTGGGCCGGGCCGGGCGAGGGCACTGAACCAAGAGGTCATGTGCACGATAGGAAATTGGGGCAGCCCGTGACTCGACCACAGACATGATGGCCTGATTGGCGACGAGGGCGGCCTCAGGCGTGTCATCCTTCGCCAGGGTCAGAGCAGCCGCAGCGATACCGGGCGACGAAGAAGGTGCGGATCTGATCCATACGGCCAGAAATCCCTAGTGAAATGGTGATATGTCATGAGATGGCGCCGATGAATTGGGTCCGCCTAAGTCCGTAAGAGCCGTGTACAGGAGCCGAGGGCTTGAGGCACAGAGGATGCGGTGGCTGTAGCCGGAGCTGAACCGATGATGCCGGGAACTCAGGCCTCTCGTATGCACTGTTGAGCCGGCCGCTCCCCAGGGAGGTCAATCAGCCGGCTGGTCTCTACTGATCCGTGGAGGAAGGAGGTGATAAGAACCCAGGCATAATCACACCTGCCACAAGGACGACTCGCAATCTCGATGTGCTCTCATCATGGGCCTGGACAAAGAAAATCGAGCAAGCTTTAATACCTGGCATAAGAGTCTCGGGAATAGGAGGGGAATGGACTCAGCTCGGGTGAGATTCCTGCGGTGAACTTTGTTCTCATAATGACCTCTAGATGCGGTATAGAGCCTCTAGAATAGCTCATCTCCTCTATATAAGATGCTGGAGCGGAAACAGATTGAACCGCAAAATTTGATCGATAAGGAGCATACGTGGGGGAAGCTGCCTCCTAAACAAGATAGACCCGGTTGTTGTGTCCCGGGAAAATAAATGAACCATCTCCCCGGGTAGAGGATAGGCCACCGCCCTGTAATCGGGACCAGCTGGTGAGGACCACCTAGAGATTGGAACGTGAGTCGCGATCCGTGGCCCGGGCATCCCCGGGCTCCGCCATCGAAGGCAAAATGAATAGGAGTCGATTGGGTACTCTGATGTCATAGTGTGGTAGGAATTACGACCACCCTGGGGTAGAAAACTGGCAGCTAAAATTGCTCTAGGGAGTACTCAAGACTAGCCGCATAGAGCCCATGAGTTTCCTAACTGCGAAGAAAGGTCGAAGATCATAACAACTTCGCTATGTGTCCCTTTTAGTACGTAATCATAATTTTCGGCAATGTGGTCGCAGAAGTGGGAAGTGGTCGCCGATGATTGCCAGACGCATCCAAAAGGAGATCTCTAGCAGGGCGTTGATTAGGTGGTGAATGGGGCCCAATTAGAACCCAAGACTTCTGCCGCAGGTCCGCCCTTTAGAAGGCGGGTCTTCTGCTGGCCTCGATGTAGGGAGACGGGGAGTAGTACTAACCTAGTAGCATATCTACGTAAAGTGAGCATGGGTAGTAGAACTATAGAAGCAACAATCGTAGAAAGATGCATGACAGGAGCACTCGGCTACTTCCACGGCGGCGAAGTGGGTCGAAAGAGAGCGACGACTACAGTGATAGGCCGGATTGACTCGCCGCTAGGTAAGAGAAGAAAGGCAAGACCTGTGGCTCCGAAGTCAGGCCCTCCGCGTGTCTTAACCATGCCTGGGCCGGAGAAGGGAAGGAGATGGAGGGAATGGGAGGAGGAGGATTTGAAATGAAAATGAAAGGAGGTTTAAATAGATGGGTTAGGGTGGTTGGAAGGTTTAGCCCATTTAATGTTCATAAATGGGTGTTAAAAGCTGGCTCTCAAAATCCGAAAAATAATGTATCGTGACAGAAACGAAAGGTCAAGGTGAAGACGAAGAGGAGGAAGATGAACAAGCATGAGCGTAAGAAATTTCGCAAACCTGGAAATTTCTACACTACAGTACAAACCCTGCCTTCTACTACTCCTGCAAAAAAAAAGAAAAAAAAAGAACAAAATTCATGAGAGTATGCTAATGAAAGACAAAGAAAATCATTACGAAAACTAAACTAAAAATAAAGGAATTATGCAAAACCACAAATAAAAACGAAATTAAAAAATAAATCCGCAACAAAATTTTGGGTTAGCCTATAAGTTTCTCTACAAAGACCACACCCATACTGTAGCCTCGATTCATGGAAGGAATTCGGGCGAGGGAATCTCCTCCGTCTGGCTGTGGTGTCAGACAGATGGGGAGCCAATTCGCCTATCGACCTTGAACACCCCGGCCGTCTTTAGAATTAAGAAGGGTCCACCGGAATCCATTGAGGCAGCCTCGATGGACGTATGCGAATGGACCAATCCACTGACCAGCTTGCTCTGGAAGAGGCGAGCTTCGAGTCATAGAGTAGCACCTCGTCTCCCGTTTGAAATTCTTACTCAAGCATATTGATCATGCCACTTAAGTTTGTTTTTTCAATTTTCGAATCTGAAGTAGGCATCATTTCGCCTTTTCCAACTCAATCGATATCAAGCAACCTTTAAGGTCACTCTCTTCCCATGTCCACAGTTCATCTTTCACTTCCCACTACGCCTTATATTCAATTTCCACAGTAAGACACGCCTGCCATAAACTAGGCAATAAGTGGGACATGCCAAGATGGTCTTGTATGTTGTTCTCAGACGCTCAAGGAATCCAATGTACTGAGACTAGTCCTTTTCAGGGTCGAGAGTTCAACTTGACCACTGGTTTGAGGATGGTAAGGGGTGGCCGCTTTGTATTTTACATTGTACTTAGCTAGGAGGTTCTCAAAAGGCTTGTTACAAAAGTGTGAACCTCCATCACTAAAATTTGGAGAAGATGTTCTCCTTCAAAAATTTAAACACCACCCGTGGTCGCCGCTTCCGCAAGGCACCGTCTAACCGATTTTTTGACACATAGTCGACCCCCACCAAAATGTAAACATATCCAAAGGAAGAAGGGAATGGTCCCATGAAGTCGATGTCCCAAACATCGAACAAATCAATTACCAATATCAGGTTCAGAGGCATCATGGGACGACGAGATCTTCCTAACCTTGACATTTGTCGTGATCTACACGCACATGGTGTAAGTATCCTGAAAAGTGAAGGCCAATAGAACCCGGGATTGTAGCACCTTCACGGCGGCTTGGGAAGCAAAATGGCTCCACATGAATTCTCATGGCAATAGCCGAAAGATCCCTTGTCAAGCCCCCGCACGCATTTTTTGATCATTTGATCTGCACAGTATTTGTATAAGAAGGGCTCTTCTCAATAGTAGGAGTGAATTTTAGCCAAAAAAACTTCCTGTCTTGTGCTTTCCAGTCTGCTGGTAGATCTCCTGTTGCCAAAAATTGGCAATGTGGGCATACCATGGAGTATTCTCTACTAGGAGCAGGATTCCCAGAAAATCATCGTTGATCGGGAGGATCAGGGAGTGCTGTGCCATTGTTAGTCCCGAGAGACGATCCGCAACAACATTCACACCCTTTTATCCTTGATTCGTGTCGAACTCTCGAGCAAGAGAACCAATTTGATAAGCCTAGCCTTGGCATTTTGCTTGGTGAGCAGGTACTTCAAAGCCGAATGATCCATGAAGATGATTATGTCCGACCTAACCAAGTAAGCACGAAACTTGTTCGAGCATGCATCATTGCCACACCCTTCTCTCGTGGTGGTGTAATTCCTAATGCCTCGCTCAATGTTTTGCTTCGGATAAGAGACCACATAAGGTTTTCTCCTTCTTCTCGCTCGAGAACCTGCCTCCAATGGCGAGGTTGCTTCGTGATCGCACATAACCTCAAAAGGTAACTTCCAATAAGGGCCTCACTATCGATAGTGGTCAAGTAGGCCTGAGCCTCCAGCTCTTCTCTCGTCGCTCTCACCCAAATAAATTTGGCATCTTTTCTCCACTAGCTTTATGTATGGCTCGTACCTCAAAACTTTAATGGAACCTCCCGTAAAGTCAGATGCCTAAGAATTGCCTAATGGGCCTTCACATTTCATGTGAGAAGGCAGTTTGGAAATTAGTTCAATTTTCGCCTTATCAACCTCACCCCCTTTCACATTGGAAATAACTGTCTCAACATAATTGCTAACCATAAATGGCATTTTTCCTAGTTCAGCACCAAGTTCTTCTCGATACACCTATGTAGGACAGTCTCCAAGTTGATCAAGCTTTCTTCAAAGGTCCCTCCATAAACTGTAATATCATCCATGTAGACTTCCATAATGCGCTCCACCAAATCACTGAAGATGTTGAGCATGCATCGCCGAAAGTGTGGAATTACACAGCCGAAAAACTTCAGAGGCATATAAAGCAAATGGGCAAAGAAGGTGGTCTTCCCGATCTTCAGAGCAATCTCAATATGGAAATAGCCTGAATAGCCATCCATAGAAGGGGTGGCCAAAAATTATTTCAAGAAGCTAGTCCATGAAGGGTAGAGGGAAGTGATCTTTCCTTGTCACCTCATTTAATCTTCTGTAATTGATACATACCCTCCAACCTGTGGTAAGGCGGGTGGGCATTCCCTCTCCCTTTTCATTACACAAGAGTTACCCCGATTTTAGGCACAATCTGGGTCAGACCTCACCCAGCATTCTGATACGGGGTAAATGATACCAAATTGTAGTAATTTTGTGACTTCGCACGTACTCACCTCCCGTGACATTAGGATTCACCCCTTCCGTGGTTGTCTTATTGATTTTGCTTCCTCCCTCCAAGAGACACGATTAAAAGAACCACACTTAATTCCCTTTGTGCCGCGATTTTCCAAATTAATAACCTACTTGTTCTCCCTGAGGATGTCCAATAGTTTGTTTTCCTGTGAGTACTGAGCAGGGAGGATATGATAACTGGGCACTGCTCATGATCTTCTAAGTATGCATATTTCGCCCGCAGTGGGCTTCGAGATCCGGCTGAGGCTCATCGCTTCTTCCCGCCAAGAGAGGTGAATCTCTTTTTCCACGGGCCATGTGCAATGCACAAGCTTGTTCCTTCAAGAATTTTTTCGAGCAATACCAACACTATTAGCACATCCTACATTTGCCGACAAATATGTTCCTCTAGGAATTGTATCAATTATGCAAATTCTCCGGTTCTTCTTCCATCAAGTTGCATATGCCTTTTACTCAAGTGAAGATGTTAAGTTCCAAGGTGATGTTCCCAAATGTAAGCCGTATAACTGCTTTGCAATTGATAATTGTACTGGAGGTGGCTAAGAATGGTCTTCCGAGGATGATAGACACATAATTAGTCCCACCGCAAATCGGCTAGATTAAGACAACAAAGTCTACTGTGATATGTAATTTGTCCACTTTTATTAAAACATCCTCCATAAGGCTCCTTCTTTGGTATTTTTACGGATCTATCTCTATGACAATGTGATGGAAGTGGCTTAAGCTCTTTCCAAACCTAGCCGCATACACCGAATACAAAGCTTGACACTCGGCTCCCCAAGTCTGGGCATAGCCTTTTCTACACAAGTGCCTCCCTTATTCACCGAGATGGTAAAGTAATCCTGATCTTTATATTTTAATTGAGTCTTCAGACCGACTTGTTCGCTAGAAGGCCTTTTTGTCAACATTTAGTCCTCACCGGCATAGGTCCTTAAAACTTGGCATATGTTGGGAACTGCTTAATCACGTCGTTGTGGGGATGTCACTTTCACCGCGAAACTCTAACATTTCGCCTTGGCTGAGGGTCTTTTCATTGCTTTAAGCCATAGTGCGGGTGTGCTCTTTTTCACTGCATTGTCTTTGATCACCTCCTCCTCTGGTTCAGCTTCTTTTGCCTCCTGGTCTTCTTCCGTTGGTTTGAGGAATGGCTATTTAACCTCCTTACCACTTCTCAAAGTGATAACTGCTTTAACTTCATCTATTCTGGGATTTGGCTCACTGGAAGAGCTTAATTCACGCATTCCCTGTGTGGTCAGCTGTGCTCGAGAGGGAAATTTCCCTTTTTCTTGGACCTACTGTTGGTTGGTCAACCTTGAAATTGAGTATTGTAGATTATCAAATTTTTGGGAAATTTCATACTACAGGTTCTCTATTTTCTTGTTCAATGTGCCTTCTACTGTATCAATCCTCTAGTTAGCCTGGGCATTCACTGCCTTCTGCTCTTCCACAAAATTGCCCACCACTTTGCTTAAGTTCATGATAGCTTGCTCAATTGGGGATGAGGATGAAGGTTGTGGTCGGGAAGAGGAACTAGCGGTCATTGCCAGGCAACAAGTACATATGGCGAGGCTTTAGTTTCCGTGAGAGGTTGTGGTGGTTCTCCAAGCAGGGTTATATGTCACGTAATGAACAAAGGGATGGTAGGCTTTGCATGGCTCACATGATTATTTGTTCAGCCACCATATCTCTTACTGAAGGAACAATTGGGCAGTGCTCTCCTTAATGCTTTGTGGACTGACAAATGAAGCAAGGTTGATTAGGCACAGGTGCCTCAGCCACTGCCCGCACCTCATGTTGATTTCGCATTTCAAGCTCGTCTGACCTCTGGCGAGGTGGATGCTTTGCCTTCATCTCCATGTCCTCTCACGAGGAGTGAGTACATGCCTCCTTTGATTGGTACGCGAGGCCTCGCGCTACGCACTCTCACGGGGTTCATCCCATGCTTTGGATGTCTCAGCCACATAATTCAAGAAGTCCATGGCTTCCTTTGGATGTTTGCTCATAAAGTCCCCTCCACACATAGTTTCCAACAACTGCTTCATAGCAGGGGACATTCGATTATAGAAGTGATTAACCAACATCCAAGTATCAAATCCATGGTGAGGGCAGGCGTTGATGGTCTCTAGGTACCTTTCCCAGCACTGGTAGAATTTCTCATTTTCTTGAAATACGTAAAGATTAGTAAATACGCCTCTTCAAAGTATTGGTTTTATGGGTGTTGAAGAATTTCTTTAAAAACTTAGCCTGCATATCTCCCGATCCACTGAGTTACCGACACCGAGAGTTAGTAATACGATTTTAGCCTTGTCCTTGAGTAAGAAGGAAAGAACTTGATCTCATCGAGTCCACATTGGAGATGTCCTCTTTGAGAATTGTGCATACTTCCTCGAATTTCCGAGGAATGTGTGAGTATGAATTTTCCTCTCCGTTCCATGGAAAGTGGGAAGCAGGGGGCCTGATGTAGGAGGCTTGATATTATGTCCTGCGGAAGGCACAATGCAGGAGGTGCACTTACCCTTGGAGGGTGTATATGATCCCTCATTGATCTATATACATTAGGATTTCTGTGAACCCCTTGGTGGCTTTGCTGTTGACCTCGGGTGGGCTCCATCGACCAACGTAATATGCTCACTTCACGATACATTCTTGTGGAACCATGCTCCTTTCTAATCACTGCGTGTTCCTATCCCAATGGTGCATAAACTCCTATAAAATAGCACAAGACAAAGCAGGAACAAAAACAAACTAGGCTACTAAAAAGGTTAATGTTAGCTAGAAATAAAAATGGAAATTGTATATTGTCAGTATAAAAAAATGGGTCGGCTTTAACGTGGCGCTAGGGAATAATAGTAAAAACAAAAAGGTTGAAAATTCACCAACACTTGTGATGTGGATCACAAGTTCAACAACTCGTCACTTGCACTTAGGCACCATCCTCGGCAACGATGCCATTTGATTCGCTAAAATCGTATCATGCACAGGGTAGAGATTTGGTGCTCGGAATAAAAAATATTTATAAACCTAAACCTCTTCTTTGCGGTAGTACCTATTTGCGTATAGTATTGGCTCTAGGAATTTCGAACACAGGGATGGGTTTTCTTCGTGTAGGTAACTAACAGTTGATTCAAAATGGTGATATCACTTTGGATTTTTGGGTTTTCATAAAAACAGTAGGGTTGGTGATTTAAAAACTGCAACTAAAATGTAAAAAGAACTCCTTGAAGCCTCGGGCCACTGGGTTTTAGGTTATAGGGCAACTGAGAGGTCCTCGGGTCCTTTTCCTCGCGTTGGGGAGAATGACCTATAGTCATTTCCTGAAGCAGATCTTAATTTAGCTATAAAACCTAACCCTAATAGTTTTCCTCTTGAGATATAGCATTTATTGATCATTAATGTTTCAAGACAGTAAAAACTGATCCTTTAATTTACCCTACAGTGATAAATAAATGGAAACTAAACAAGCCTTAGTGGATCTAGCAATAAGCATCCATTGAACCCTAAAAGATTGCCAAGTATTGGTCAATCAGCATACATTAAAAGGATTTAAACCTATAGTGAGAGAAAGGGACAAAAATGACAATAACTACTTACGTTAAAAACAAGAGGACCAGTAGTTTACCTCAAAACCCTAGCCTAGTAACCCTGCACTTCAAGGATAAGAGGGGTTTAGCCAACTATCCTCTGAGTTGTCATCCTCAGGGGGTGTTTGGCAAGCAAGAAAGTGAGAGAAAATGAGAGAAAATGAGAGAAAGAAAAACAGGAGGGAGAGTTGAAAGCTTTTGTGCCCAAAATTTACTGCCTCCCGTGTCATCCTGTACAAAGCCTTGACTGAGCCTTATATACTGCTCAGAACAAGGAAAATTACAAAAAAAAATATGAACTACCAAAAATACAAAAATGGCAGTTTGGGAAAAAGTTACAAAAAGTGGTCAAAATGGGGTCAAACATGACACAAGAAGTAGGTTGCGAAATTTCGAATTGTGAAATTTCGCAGGTTTCGCAGGTTGCGAAAATTTTGCAACCCTGTAAAATTCCTATAGGGACCAATTCCTTCTATTTTCTGCTCCATTTTCATAAACCGACCCAGTAACTTCTGAGTCAGAGTAGATTTTAGTGTTGGTGACTCAACAATTTAGCGAGGATTTAACATAAACTACAAAAATACCCACAAAATGATTATTAGTAAGCAGGGACCTTAATGTGCCAATTAGGTTAATTAAGTTGATTAGTACACAAAAGTGCTCAAAACGCAATAAACAAGGCTCAAAATGCTGCTTGTTGGGCCTTAATTAGTGCTTGAGAGAACAACAAGGGATGCCAGCCATTGCCATGAGAATGCATGTGGAGGCCATTTTCTTCCCGAGCGCCATGAAGGTGCTACAATCTGGGTTTTATTGGTCTTCTCTTTTCAAGGATGCCCACACCATATGCAGGGAGTGCGACAAATGCCAAAGATTGGGAAAAATCTCTCGTCGTCACATGATGCCTCTGAACCCTATCTTGGTAGTTGATTTGTTCGATGTTTGGGGCACCAAACTTTATGGGACCATTCCCTTCATCGTTTGGATATGTCTACATTTTGGTGGGAGTCGACTATATGTCAAAATGGGTTAAGCGATTACTTGCGGACGGACCTGAGTGGTGTTGAAATTTTTTGAAGAAACATCTTCTCCCAGATTTAGGGTCCCAATTTGTAATCAATTATGGAGGTTCACATTTACTTGCAACAAACCTTTGAGCCTCTAGCTAAATATGATGTAACAAGTGGCCACTCTTTACCATCATCATTAATGAGCTGGTTGAACTCACGACGGGGAAATCAAAACAATATTGATGAAAGTGGTGAGCTCAACGAAAAGTTGCTTTCTTAATTGTTGGATTCCTTGTGGGCCTCCTGAAACGATATACTAAGACCATCCTTGGTATCTCCTTATTACTTAGTTTATGGCAAGGCGTGTCACCTGCCTGTGGAAATTTAGTATAAGGCATGAGTGGGCGATCAAAAAAATCTGAACTGGATATGGAAGAAATTGGCCTTCATGACTCCTTGATATCAATGAGCTAGAAGAGTTGAGAAATGATGCCTACTTGAACTCGAAGATTGCAAAAGACAGATTAAAGAAGTGGCATGATCAGCTAATAGCCCGCAAAAACTTCAAACAAGGAGACCAAGTGCTGCTTTATGACTCCAAGCTCCACCTCTTTCCAGGCAAACTCAAGTCAAGATAGACTGGACCATTTATCATCCATCAAGTCTATCTCAATGGATAAGTGGACCTGCTTAATTCCAAGGACACCAGGGTGTTCAGGGTCAATGGGCAGAGACTAAAGCCCTATGCAGTACAACACACAACAGACAAGGAGGAGATCCCCCTCCTTGACCCTCCATAAATTCGACAGGCTACTCTGAGTTGGCTTGGTCTCCACTAAGACTGAAATGCCGCTCCATTTTTTGTGTTTAATGAAGTTTATTTGGGTTATTCTAAGTTTTATTTGCGTTTTCCCCTTAATTATAGCTTAGTTTTGACTGCATTTTCTCAATCTCGTATGCACATTCTCACTTTTTTTTTTTTTTTTGGTATTCTGTTTTGCAGGTGTAGCAGAAACCTAGCACCCCCTATAGCTTCATTGGACATGCTAGGAACAGCAGCAAAAACAGATTCTCCTCCAGCTTCATCAGCAACTCCTCAACTTTCCCATGTAGAGGATGACGCCTGTTGCTCACCATTGAGAGTATGCTTCCTTCTCTAACTTTCAATCTGGGCCCATTACGAGACAATGGACATTTGGTTGGGGAGAGTTAGAGTGGCTTTACATTTATGTTTTGTCACTATTTTGAGCAAGTTTTTTTGTGAAGATTAATAACTTGCTGTTTAGTTTCTGTTTGGGTAGTTGTTTTTTTTTGGTTGTGAAGTTGTTAGTTTCTTTTTTGTGGCAGAAAAATATAGCCATATATCTTTTATACATACCATACAACTCACTTACAGGTTTCCAAATTACCCGTTTTTTGGTGTTTTCACCTTGTAGTTTGAAAAGTGAAACATTGTCCAATGTTGTTGATGTTAGGTGGTTCCATGCTTAATTAAGTGAATGATCGGTTAAATTCTTGATGCTTTCAACCCTTTTCTTCCTCCTCCTAGCCCAATCACACATTGTACATATGGTTTTCATGATAAGCTAAAAAGCGCCTAACCTCCTAAATCTTGCAAAAGCTATCCTAGTTTCATTTCTACCTTCAATAGGTTGAGGACCCATAGGAAAGAAGGCTAGTGGTCTTCCAAAATAAAAAAAAGAAAAGAAAGAAAATTGCAAGCTTTTGCCTTGAAACCGAGCACGGTTAGAGGGTATATGGCGAAAGTCTTTAAAAGCAGTGCCTAAGCCAGTTTGGTTGGGAGCCACCGACTTAGTGCTTTCATTTACATATGGGTGGATAGGTGAAGTCCCAGCAAGTTGTAGTTGTTGGAGTCTCGAAGTCATTTGAAGTCCGGGGTGAAACCTGAAGAGTTTGTGGTTGAAAAATCCTTATGACTTGATGCCCTAAGCCTTAATTGGTTAGGAGTCATTGGTAGACTCCCGTTACATGGACTTTGGTGAGGTTGATTCCTCAGCATGGCACCTCTACAACACAAAAAGAATTGTGAAATAAGAGTGGATCTTGATCTAATTAGGTCGGTTAGTGTACTAGGTCGGGGTAATAGCTTGGTTGGGGGGAGAGTGCGGTTTGGCAGTTTATTGTTGAAATCTAATCATATAAACACTTAGATTTTGGTGGAAATTGATTCTCTAGAGAAGGAAACTCTTTTGATGCTGAATTTTGTATGGCATTCACTCCCTCGTGATGGTTATTGGGCAAGGTTTCGGTGATTCTCATTGAGGGTTAGGCATTACTCATCCACATACTTTTTGAAATACCATTTTTGAGAACATAATTTTGTTATTATTTTGTTTGCTCTTTCTTTCTTTCATTCATTGCTAAGGGACTAGCAATGTGTCGATTGGGGGGAGTGATTAGTGCCCAAAAAGTGCTATTTTGAGCCCTATTTATTGTAGGTTTTGAGCACTTTTTGTGTTCTAATAAACCAAATTAACCCAATTTGCACGTTAAGGTCTTGGCTATTCTACTGATCGTATTTTGTGGCTAATTTTGTAGTTTTTGCAACTATTTAGCCAAATTTGTTGAGTCGATCCAAGCACGAAGAATTCGGTTAGACTTCGGCATTGCGGTCGAGAAATCAGAGAAGGAAAGAAGAAGAAGCGAGGAAAGAGGCAAGGAAATGAAACTGGAAAATTGCACAAGATGCGAAATTTTGCGAAGTGCGAATCACTAGTGCTTCCTTCATTTGTGATTTTTGGCCTTTGACTTAGGTGACCCACTTTTGCATTTTCCATTTTACCCTTCATTTTATTATGGAGTGGCCAAATTATTTTATATTTTTGCTTGTTGAGCACTATATAAACTACATTGAATCCTGTGGGAACATCTTGATTTTGCTTTGTTGGAATAGAGCAGTCTTTGGGCGGGGGAGTTTTCCAGCTTTCTTTCTTCATTTTTCTCTCCTTTCTTCCATTTTCTCGGTATGAAAACGCCCTTCTAAGGATGACAACTCAGAGAATGGTTGGCTGAAGCAAGCTTTTCTCCATGAAGAAAGAGGGGGTGCTCATTTGGACTAGGAGTTTTGAGAGGTAAAGTAGTGGTTCTCTATTTTTAAACGCAAGCATTTATTTCCATTAATGTTCCTTTCTCTCATTCTAGGTTTAAATCCCTTATATCTACCTTGATTGACCAGTATTTGGCAATCTTTTAGGGTTCAATGGATGCTTATTGCTAGATCCACTGAGATTCAGTTAGTTGCCATCTATTTTCCCTTTTATGGAGTAGATCGAGGAGATATGTTTTCCTTTGTCGGGGAGCATTAGTAATCCAAATAAAGTGCTATATTTCAAAGGAAAATTATTAGGGTTCGGTTTATAGCTAAATGAAGATCGGTTCGAAATGACTATAGGTCATCCTCCGACGCAAGAAAGGACGAGAACCTCTCATTTACCTTAGGACACACTCGACACCGGTATCTCGATGCTTGAGTTCTTTTCCATATTTTAGTTCGAGTTTATTTTCAACTGCCAAACCATTCACCTCCCACTTTGTTTTACAACACCCCTAATCCAAAAGTGAAATTCACCTTTTGAACCAACTACAAATCATTTACAGAAAGAACCCATCCACAGTATCAATACCAAATGCATTTGTACTACGGTAGCTGTGCTACACATTGTGGGAGAAATTTATGTTATAAATTTTGTTGATTCCAGCATACCCTACTGCTATATATCGAATCAGTGTGAGTGCATGGTTAGAATCAACACTGCATTTGGTGTTTGATTGGGTAGGCTTGGTACGGTGAGACAACGTCTAACAGGGTCACATAGGTTGTATACATGAAAATGAAAATATGTGTCGAGTGTTAGCAAGTAGGGATAGACACCTTATCGGGTGAAAGCCCCATTAGTTTTGGTTATACATACGTGTCCATTGGTGAAAGCCCGTGAAAGTGTAGGAAGGCTTGCGGTGAGACCCTGAAAATTCGCTACCCACAAAAAGACACATGGTTTTGAATATAAATGATCATTGAGGTGTAACATCGAAAAAGCTTTTCGTTTGAAAAACAAATGAATTTTGTTGTAAAATGATCATTGGATGTAATCCACAAATGATGGGTTTTATCACACTTTAACATCGCATGGTGTGGTAGGAGTTAGTATGGACTCGGGTAAGAGGGAGTCGGTAAGGATTTGGGTGCATGGTACATGATTGAATCTCATATCATTTCATGGCATGAAGGATTCCTTAGTAGAAATTGCATGTTTTTACTTGGAATGTGAATGTGAATTGTGAACATGACCATTGCATGTGCACTTAGGTGGGAAGTAGCTTGTGTAGGAGTTTACTCTACTGGGCGTAGCTCACCCTTTATAGGACCCCCATTTCAGGTACAGGGAGTACACTGATGCACAACCCTCACCCGAGGCCCTAGTTGTGAAGAAAGTCGGGTTGTGGCTTTGTATTCATTTTTGTAAAGATGCTTGGAATAAACTAGTTCTAGCTTGTATTTTGTGTAAAAAGAATTGTAATTAAATTCTTATGGGAATATTTTAAATATAATTTTGTATGTTTTAAATGAGTGTGGATAAATGGGCCCGATTGGGCACCTTTACTCATAAATGGACCTATGAGGTCATTGTGTTATATTGGGTCTCGGATAGGTCATGTTATTGTGTGTCCTACAGGTTGTATTTTGGGTAGAGCTCCCCGTACAAAGAAGACTATGTCAGATTTTTGTTAAATTATGGGTCCCTGTAAAGGGGACACAACAGTGTCGTATCAGGTTACCTAACATCCAAAAGTTTTTCACGGGTTGAAGGTTGGTCAACGGACCCCCGGGTTTTGGGGCGTCACAGCTTGGTATCAGAGCTTAGGTATACGTGTAACACCCTAAAATACACTCTAGCTGTTTTTAAACATAATTAGGGTATATTCTAATTGCATTTGGAAAAAATTTCGTAATTATTATTTGCTAAGTGAGAAAATATCGAAACTCGGAATTTGTACAAATTACAAGGGTAAAAATGGAATTTGTCAAAATGGGATCTAAAAGTCATAAGATAAGAAGAATGTGGGCTGAAGTGGAAATAACATAACTTGATTTGTAAATAAGGAGAGATGAGGACCTAGATTAAATAAAAGGAAATTTAATATAAAAGGGTTGAGGAGCCAAGTTTGGTCTCATTTTGTTTAGAACAAGCATTGAAGGAAAGGGAGGAGAAGAGAAGAGAAGAGAAGAGAAGAGGAAGAGGAAGAAGAAGGAGGAGCCAAGAAAGGTATGGAATTTGTTAAGTTTTGTATGGAAAGTATGGAACTTGTATGGAAATGCTATGATTTTGTATGGAAACTACTTGGGTATGGATTGCTAGGGTTTTCTATGGATTCTTGGATTCTTGATCTAGTTCCTTGAGGGTTTGGGGTGTTAAAGAGAGTGAGCACTTGTTGGGAGTATAGAATCCACCCTTGGAGTATGAATTCTTGTTATGATGTAGAGATACATGTTTGGGTGTTAGGAAGTTAACCTAACTTACAAGAATTTGAGTTTGGGTTTGGGAAAACCCAGGTGTCTATATGTTTGGTTTTGTTTGGGTTATGAACCATTTTGGAGATGTTTTCTAGAGAGTATATGAGTACCCTTTTGATTTAGTGGAATTTCTAGAAGAAAGGGCATGGAATCTGCAAATTTATGGGCAATCCCGCAAGTCGAATGCCGTACCAAAACGGGGGTGTAAGTACCATGACAGAACCAAAAATGGTACTGAATACCAAGACAAAGTGATCTAGGTACCACTCACTCGACGGGTTGGTATTGGTACCTATCGAGTGAAATGCAGGTACCCATGCTTCCCTCGACCACGATTTTTGGTATTCTTACATTGTTAAGCCCAAATTCGTACACCGAGGGTATAGGAACCCTAATAAATGATTAACGAGGATTTAAATAAGAATGAAACTAAGTGAAAAATGCACCGTACCTCGCCGCCTCGGCGAAGCAAGTTCGATGATGGCAAACTTAATGCCCCTATTATAAGATAGTAAGTTATTGAGCACATATGGTAGCAGGAATGCTAAGACCGGATATTGAGCCGAAGGCATGGAACATATTTACATGGGAAGGCACGATACAGTTAGTGCCCGGCCTCTTGCTAGTGCTCACGACACTTTGTTACGTGGGAAGACACATTACGATCGGTGCTTGGCCTCTGCTAGTGCTGCGACACTTTTGTTGCCAGGAACCGCGTTACGTCGGTGCTTTGACACTCCTACTGATCTTTATGGCTGCTTACATTGCACGTGGGCGAGACGCGTCTCGATCGGTCTTGGCTCTGCTTTGTGCTACGTGCCCTTAGTACTGTACCAAACCTTCGAGTACTTATTGTGCTGTGTCTGACTCATTTATTATTACTGGATACAGGTAGTCAAGCAGGTTATATGATGAGTGCGAATAACGAATAAGAGTAAAATGAGTATATCGTTCGGCTATTGCCTCTGGTACCTGCGTACAGAGTATAAGTTCAGTAGTACCTACGGGTACCTCCGTTTAAGCATAAGCTCTATAGTACCTACGGGTACTTCCGTATAAGTATAAGCTCTGTAACTCCTACTGGAGATCTGAATACGTATAAGTCTGCTATAAGTATGTGTATTAGTTTATTATATGAATTCATGAAAATTTTGATATCTGCTACTGTATAACTGTTATGGTTATATGCTTACTGTATATGAGTATTAGTGCATGTGTATATATATAAGTCATATGTTTCCCACTAAGAGAAAAGCTTAGCACGGGTTTTAATCCGTGTAGGTACAGAAGAAGACGTCCGCGATCTTCCGCATACTGCTGGGCCAACAAACTAGTAAGAGTCCATAATAGTAGGTTGTGCACTCTGATTATGTAAATGTAAATGTACAGTTTTGTATTTGTATATGTAAATGGGATTCAGGACTGTATGTATATGACACTGTAAACACCACGACGTTCGAGCGTTGCGACGTAGCTGCTAGTTTTTCTCCTGCTTCTTCTTTTCAACTCCAACTTGCCAAAAACCACCCTCTTCACCTACAATTCACAAAAACTCCATAAATAAGATATTGGGATATAATGCGCTTATTTAAATGTAAAATCAACTAAAAACATAAAGCGGACGCGGGTATAATATGAGTGTTTTAGGCACTCATCACACCCCCAAACTTAGCCTCTTGCTTGTCCCCAAGCAAGAAACCGACTCTAAACTTGATACACAAGACCCTAACATACTAAACTCGACGCCATGATTGTGATGCCCATGCTGCTAGAAGAAGGATCAAAATGGACCGACTTACAAATCTTGCCTTTTTACTCGAATTTCAGAGGATCCATAAGGATGTTCGACTTTTGAAGGAATTCGGCTGAACATGATTCAGTTGACAAGTGACTCAACCTCCTAAGTTTTCAATAGCCATTCCCAATGAGCCTATGTGCATTTGATACATGAACCCTAGCGTATAACTTGGATTCCGTGCTGAGCAGATCAGCCCACCTATTTGGAAGCGTCTAACTACAGAAGGATAAGAATGCACCATTTTTATTCACTTAACATACCTACTCCTGAAAGAAAAACTAATGCCCGTAAGTTTATGTTGAGTGTTCCTATAGCGGGGATTCGTTGGTGGCTCCCTACCAATTGGTTAAGGGCACCGGGCATTCAGTTCCCCTCGAACTTCACCCTGAACACTCAACTAAACCTAAGGGACCTAAGCTGTAGGAAACTTCCATCCTCTGTCCCATGTAATGGGCAATGAAGTCAATGGCTCCCGACCAGTTGGCTCAGGGCATTAAGCTTTGAAAGGCCCCTCGAATTTGTGCTTGGGGATTAGATTAGAAAGTCCACTTATTATGTTCATATATATATATATATATATATATATATATATATATATATATATATATATATATATATATATATATATATATATATTTAATTTGGGGCTCGAAGGCAATCCTCTTTTTCTAGGGTGTCTCATCACTTTATTGTTTAGAAGCCCCCAGGGTTTTTTGAACCTTAGTAAGCGGGTTGAGGCACAAGGCATACCACAGAGATCATACGTATTGTGGGTGCGATAAGGCTAGTTGAGAATTGGTTTTAGAGATATCGGGAATTGATTCACTCTGCATCCTACCTAACCAACATGAAATTCAGAGCATCTAACGGCCTACGGATCTCTGGTCTCTTCATGTTTTTCTAAAAACATTTTGAAGTGAGTCCCGAAAGGGATCCTTGGAATGGCATCACGCGCATAACTGCAAAACAATCCTACAACCTAAAACAGAGCCAAACTGGGAACTCCCAGTAAACCGAAATAGAAAAATGCCCTATGAATAGACAGATAACAGATGACACTAAATAAATCATCCTGCAAACCTAAGCAGAAGACACATATAACTAAGCCTGGGCTTCGACATACTAAAATGCTTAACACGAAAACAAAAACACAAATATGGCAAAAACAAAACAAACCAAACCTTAAAGGCATTAACATGCAAGGCTCAGTGCTTACCCCAGAGCAAGTGGACATTTGTCTAATGTCTATGAAAGAAGCAGAGAGGTGTCGGAAACTTCCGATGATTGGCGGGGTCTTCTTGGTGGTGGCGGTGGCTGGTGGAGGGTGAGGATTGTCTTGACTAGTCTGAAGGGACTGCTGATTGCTAGGATGGTCGCTTGGTTAGCCAGTACATCTTTGCGTGTGCATTTCGGGCCTCCATCTAGGTGATGTGAGGACAGCAGTTATGCAGGTCCATCCCGATGGAGCTATCAAAACGGCATTGAGGTCGCCGGGTTCTCTAAGGTGGATGGTGGAAGGACAAATCGGATCCTCAGCCAGGGACGGCGTGGTGGTGGTGGATAGGTGGATGCGTGGTAGTGGTGGATGGGAGGAGGCTGTCGGCGTCACCAGGGTCGGCTGGGAGGCAGAGCAGACTGTTCTCAAAAGCTCATCACTCATTAGAGGGTTCACATTGCCCCGAGTCATACATGAAGCCGGGTCGTGGTACACTCGACTGTGGGTGCTTAACCATAATTGCCTTAAATGGGTGTATCTGCCTGCCTCATTGTCTTCTATAAGGGCACCACTGGCTTGCTTGCATAGGCACAAATGAGAAGGGTGCTGAGGTTCATCTTATCAGGTTCCTGATGTGGCATTCTATAACACCGCCCCACATCAGGTATGTCTGGATGATGGCATAATTAAGCAGGGCACGTTGGCTGTCACTTCACACACATTCCTCGTCGGAATGAGACGCGATGTGATGAAGTGATGCCATACCTTAGGGATGTAGGCCAAATGTTTGGCCTGGAAGTGCACCGCATGCCCTTCACTATGAATCTTTTATTGACCCTGCTCGTTGGTTAATACCCTAATGACTTTCGTGGTCGAGTGCGCGCATGGAACCCTATTAAGGGCTTGGGGAGCTAGGTGAGTTATAATATCGGTTTGATAGGTGTGCTTGAAGTCTACCGACCTCCCCGCCTTTAACCTTTTTTGAAAACATGGGAGGCGAGATTGACCCCAAATTCTCGTACCACACATGTGTGGCTGGTGAGGAGGGTTGACACATAATGCTCTCCATCATATCGCGTAATTGTTTTGCGGAAGAAGTCCTGGTGGTAAGCCCCTTTCCCATGTGGAATTTGGTTTTGGAAATGACGCCCGAACTACCATTGCACTCTCTGTGACAAACTGTCGCTAGTCATAGCCTACGTCACGGGCTCTTCTTCTTTGCCCTCATCTTAGCGGTCATCTTTTCTTACTCGACATTGGTGCGTATGGGTGGGTGAGATGGTGGCCAAGGGTGCACGAACTATGTGGCCTCTAGACCTCCACAACCACCGATGGAGGCAAATGGGATGGGATATGGCTAGATGACCACGAAACTCACTTGCATGATTGATCGAACCTAGTTTGCATAAGCGGAATGAGCTTAGTAATTCTAATAGAAGACTACCAATAACCCTACATACTCCTAAGGTCTCTTCCTAACCCTACCCCAGACCCAGCCCAGCGAAAGATCGGCTCGTGACTGGAAGAAGCGGGCAGCCATTGGACGTAAATGGCACAGTTGGCACCAAATCAGGTTGTTCAATGGGAGACTGAGGCTCTAGAGATGGGCGTAGGGCTGTGGTAGTGTCCTAGGGATGGTTGGGACAAATGGAGATGGGTGTGCTGGATCTTTGCCGAGAGGAGGATGCGGAGGCCCGAGTTAGGGTTTTCGTGGGAAGAAGGCGAAGTTCTGGGTTCATCAAAGCCAGGGGCAGCGTCAGCGATGTTCAGGCTCAACGTCGCGATGTTCTCGAGGGTTTCTTTGCCAACGTCGCGATGTTCCAGAAGAGTAAGATCGCAACATCGCGACGTGGAGATCCAACGTTAGGACGTGACAGGGAGTCTATAAAACCAACACCGTGACGTTAAAATCCAACGTCGTGACGTTCCAGAGAGTGATGCTGATTAGTGCCCAAAAAGTGCTATTTTGAACCCTATTTTTAATAGGTTTTGAGCCCTTTGTGTACTAGTGTTATAATTAACCCAATTTACATATTAAGGTCCCTATTATTCCATGATCGCATTTTATGGCAAATTTTGCGGTTTTTGATTGAGATAATCATGCCAAAAGTGTTGAGTCGATCCAGCTACGAAGAATTCGAGTCAAACTCAACATCATAGATCGAGAGACTAAGAGGAAGAAGAGAGAAGAAAAGTGAAGAAAAATGAAGCAGGAAGAAAATGGAAGAGAAGCAGCAGGAACAGTAGCCGCAGGAGAAACTGGACTTTTCGCTAGGCTAGCGAAAATTCACTGTTCCTAGCGAAATTTTGCATTTTCGCTACTCACAAGAATTTCGCTAGCTTAGCGAAATGCACTGTTCTTAGCGAAATTTCATGTTTTCGCTACTCACACAAATTTAATAAATTTAGCGAAATTTCGCTATGCGAATCACCATTGCCTAGCGAATTTGCATTCGCTATCTCTTAGTGATTTTGCTAACTAGCGGGGAGATTTTTGAAGCATTAAGCGAAATCAGCACTAATCATGCTTTTATGATGTGTAGGCCATTTTTGGTGTATTACTCCCTTGTCATTGAATTTAGCCAAAATGTTAGGTTTTCTTGTATTTTCACACATTTACTGGGTTGGCTATATAAGCCACCTTATAAGTTTGTAACCCCTAGCACAATCTTCGATAAATATCTCGTGCGGCTTTCATTTCTTTTAGTTTTCTCTCTTCTCTCTCTTTCTCTCCTACACTTTCTTGGTTGCCAAACACCCTCCAAGGATGACAACTTGGAGGATGGGCAGCTAAAACCACTTCCTTCTTGAAGTAAAAGGCTGTTGGGGGTGAGATCTTTAGGTTCTTTGGTGGTTCCCTGCTTTTCATACGCGGGTTTTGTCACATTTTGGTTTTCCCCGAATCTTCAACTCTAGGTTTTTTAGCTTTTGATTTACTTTCTTAGGCAATACTTGGCAGCGAAGCTTTTGAGGTTTAGTGTATGTAGCTTTTAGATACACTAATATCCATTAATTTGCCCTTTACGAGCCGAGGTAGGTTAAAGGGTTAGGGTTTCAAGCGATAGTTGAATAGCATTGGATGTCATTAATTTGGCCCGATACTCTCCATGCTTTGGGATCCAGTGCATATTAGGGTGAGAAGTGCTGTAGTTCTTTAGATGGTCTTCTGAGCCTCTAAAATGATATTTATATGTTCAGGTTTCTCAAATTAAGGGTTGCATAGCATTTAATGTTATTGATTTGTGATACTCTCCATGCTTTAGGATCAGAGTGCATATTCGATTGAAGTCTTTGTGATTCTTTAGATGGTCTTTACGAGCCTTTGAGATGATATTGAATGTTAGGGTTTTAAAACAGTAAAAGGGGCCATAACTGCATGTTACCTGTGTTGACTCAAATAGGAGTTGTTTCAAGGGTGTGGTTTGCTAGTTAAACATAGATCCGGTTATGCCATGGACTATAGGTTGCATGTCATAGTGAGGGGAGAATTAACAGGGGACCTCTCGGTTAGCCTGGGACATAAACCTAGTGGCCCAGTAGCTCAAGGAGTTCTTTTTCTTATTTTTCTTCATTTATTTTGATTCTTGAGCCATCCACTTCCACTGTTTTTAACGAACTGAAAATCAAATTTAATTCACGATTTGATTTCATTCAAATCATTTATCTGAAAGAGCCCATCCACATGTTCGACCCTAGACCGCTATCTTTGCGGTAGCTTGACTACGCGATGGGAGGAACTCACGGATACAAATTTTGTTGATTCCACTCACCTACCGTGGCACGAATCAAATGGTCTTGGATTAGGGATGGTGCCTTAGTGCATTAATGACTGTGGAACACTTGAGTCCTCATCACAAGTCTTGGTGAATTGCTTTTATATTTTTCTTGTCATTTTCTTTTAGTTTTAAAAAAAAAAATAAAAATAAAAAATTCACAGCCAAATTTGTTTTGGTGTTGTCTTGTGTACTTGTATTTCTCACTGCGAATCCATTTTTCGGTGGATAAAGAATTACAGGCAAGCGATTCGGGTTTGTGGGAAAATTGGCGAGAGAAAATGGAACCCCCACATGAAGAGCAATACGAGTCGGAGTAACCACAGGGCATATATGACAATGAGGGACTATAGGAACCTCGCATGGCAAAATCGCTGACCACAGGAGAGAAATCGAGCCCACTAGATCCGTGAGGACTACGAGACCATTGGATTAAGTGCACCTTCCTACATGGTGCCTCCACAGTATGCCTCTTTGTCTCAGCCTCAACCACCACAGCCAATCTCCCCAATTGAGCAAGCAATTCTAGACCTACCAAAATGATTGGGTGATCTTTGTGGTAGAGCAAAGGAATTCAATGCCCGATTGGTGAAATCCCATCTTGAGAGAAATTCCCTTTGGACCCGAAGATTAGATGGTTGAGCAGATTTTGAGCATAGAATGGGACCTTTGCAAGATTCCGTGAAGACCTAATTGATCGTGACAATGTCCACCGAGGAGTGTCAAAGTGGCACCATGGTGGAAGGCGGAGTACTTTCTGGCGGCTCCCTGAGAAATCATAGTGGAAAATTTTGAGACTCGGTTAGTCTTCTTTATACGCCTATGGGAGGAGAAAGGCAGCCTTCCCATTGGCCGGGAAGAGTAGTGGACATGAAGCGATTGGAAGGGACCCGAGAGCCTATCATTCCAACTGACTATAGATTTGGATCCTAATGCCCTTTGCTCGGCCAAAACAACCTTTGCTAGTACCCCCTCGGTGACGAGTGTACATCTTACGCTGCGAAAAATCAAAACCAGTGACCTGCTCCCGAAAGGTAAAGTCCGACCCATCGGCTGCATGCCATCACGAACTTGAAGATTAGTGGCCTCGTACATAAGTTTGCCGTGGCCATCAAAGCCTGTGTTTTGCTATACGACATGGCACAGTGGTTGGTTCGGGTGCGGGTTCGGGTTTGGAGCACCCGGACCTAGGCATTTTTAAGTTCCCCCCCACTTTTTTCTTTTAATCTGTCTTGTTTAGTTTTATTTTATCGTATTGTATTTTGATTTCTATAATTTTTCTTTTTAGTTTTTCTCGAATTTTTAGTTAATTTATGTTTTTAGATTAATTTTTACTCTTATGATTTTCTTGTTAATTTTTGTAAGCTTTTGTGCAATTTTGAAGCATGTATTGAAAATCGACGGATTTTCGCAATTAAGCGAATTTCGCAATTCTAGCGAAATGTGAAATTTTATTTATAGATGAAATTTCGCTAGTAGCGAAATTTCGCTAACAAGCGAAAATCTGTGAGAAGCGAAAATGAAAATTTCGCTGGAGCGATTCACCTAGCGAAATGGATCGACATAGCGAAATTCCTAAGCGAAATCAGCAGTCTTATTCTGAATAAAGCAGTGCAGTATTTCCGTTGTTTTTCTTTATTTTATATTTTATAAAAAAAAAAAAAAAAAAAAAAAAAACGTTTGTTTTCTTTATATATTATTTTTATTTCTAAAAAAAAAAATTTAGTTTTTATATATATTATTATTAAAATCGTTTTTATATATTTAAAAAAAATAAAAAAAAATTGAAAAAATAAATAAAAAAAATAAATAAAATTTGAAAAAAATAAATAAAAAAAATTAAAAATAAAAAAAACAGTTTCAAAAAAAAATGGATTTAAAAAAAAGGTTTTTATTTTTATTTTTATTATTTTATTATTTTTATTTTTATTTTTAATAATTAATTATTTTATTTGAATTTTCAAAAAAAAAAAAATCAAAAAAATCAAAAAAATTTCGCTATTAGACATAGGGATTTTTCGCGACTTAACGAAATAGGAATTTTCGTAGCTAGCGAATTTCAGTAGCAAGCGGAAATTTCATTGGTCAACGAAAATTTTTCGCTAGGGCCCACTTTGGCCTTAAATTTTGTTTTATTCGTAACTTTTTGTCAGAACTCCGTTTTAGGTGTTCTTGGTATATTGGAAAGCTTAGAGTGTAGAATCCAAATATATGGCCAGAAAGAATATTTTTTGAGATTATTATGAAAGTGTAATTTTAAAAATGGTCCAATTGAGTCTTTTTTTCCTCTCTTTTCTTCTCATAACTTGTTTATTTGAAGCCGACGGAGTGAATATAAGGTGTCGATGGAAGCTTGTGAGGTCTCCTATCAGCAATGATCACATCTTATCATGGAGGTAACACTTCCTTCTCTAATTTTCATTAGGAGCCTAATTTCGGACAAGATGTTGGGTTGGGGGATAGTTAAAGAAGTGGATTTTTGTATTATGTTTTGTTATCATTTTGTTCAAGCCCATTTTGTGATGTTTAGTGGCTTAACTTTTGGGTCCCCTTTCTATAAGCAGTATCTGAAAGCGACTTTTCAAAATTTGGACAGTTTTGTAGCAAACTTTTATTGAGGTTTTTGCCTAACTTGTGGTTTGAAAAATTGAAGCTTTGTCCAATTCTATTGATGTTAGATTGGTTCCATGCTTAGTTGAGTGGATGATTAGTTGAATTCTTATTGATTTCGACCTTTTTCTTCCACCTTTAGCTAACCACACACAAAGCACTTTAGATTTCAATGATAAGTGAAAAGCGTAAGCCTGTAATTTGCATAACTGCCTAGTTTCATTGGCCTTTAATAGGTTAGGACCCTGTGGAAAAGAAAAGAAAGAAAAAGAAAAGAAAAGAAAAAGAAATGAAAAGGAAAAGAAAAGAAAGAAAAAGAATAAGGGTGCAGCGGCTTTGCCTTGAGGCAGGAGCACGGTCAGGGGTATATGTGTGAAAGCCTTTAAAGCCTGGTGCCTGAGCCTTCAGCGGTTGGGAGTCACCGACTTAGTGTTAAGCTATATGGGTGGATGGGTGGAGTTTAGCAAGTTGTGGGTGTTTGGAGTCTCGAAATCATTCGGTCAGGGGTGTAGGCTTTGAAGAGTTAGTGGTTGAAAGATCCTAATGACTTGATGCTCTAAACCTTAATTGGTTGGGAGTCATCGGTGAATCCAGATTATGGACTTTAGTGAGGTCAATTCCTCGACATTGCACCCTCTGGCAGAATTGTGGAATAAGAGGTGGGTCTGATCTATTTAAGTTGGTTAGCATGCTAGGTCGTGGTAGTAAGCTAGGTTGGGGAGAGTGCGGTTTAAGCGGTTTATTGTTGAGAGCTAATCAAATAAACACTTGGGTTTGGTGGAAGTTTGGATTGATTCCTTTGAGATGGAGACTCTTTGATACTCAATTTTGTATGGTATTTATTCTTTCATGATAGTTATTGGACACGACTTTGATGATTCTTACTTAGGGTTCGGCATTACTTCTTCACAACCTTTTTGAACTACAACCTTTTTGTGCACATAATTTTGTTATCTTTTTGTATGCTCTTTCTTTCTTTAACTCATTGCTCAGGACTGTGATGTGTAGGTTAGGGGTGTGATTAGTGCCCAAAAAAGTGCTATTACAGACACTATTTTTAATAGGTTTGAGCCCTTTTTGTGTACTAATTGTTGTAATTAACCATTTACATATTAAGGTCCTATTATTCACGATCGCATTTTATGGCAAATTTTGCAGTTTTGTGAGATAATCATGCCAAAAGTGTTAGTCGATCCAAGCACGAAGAATTCGAGTCAAACTCAACATCATAGATCGAACTAAAGAGGAAAGAAGAGAAGAAAAGTGAAGAAAAATGAAGCGAGGAAGAAAATGGAAGAGAAGCGGCCCGGAGCAGTGGCCAGTGACATTGCCGTGGGGCTTTGGACTTTTCGCTAGGCTAGCGAAAATTCACTGTTCCTAGCGAAATTTTGCATTTTCGCTACTCACAAGAATTTCGCTAGCTTAGCGAAATGCACTGTTCTTAGCGAAATTTCATGTTTTCGCTACTCACACAAATTTCGCTAAGCTAGCGAAATTTCGTAACTAATCACCATTGCCTAGCGAAATTTTGCATTTTCGCTATCTCTTGGTGATTTCGCTAACTAGCGAATTACGAGCATTAGCGAATGCAACTTGTCATGCTTTTGTAATTAATGCCAATGAGCTTCATTTTGGTGTATTACTCCTTGTCCTTGAATTTAGCCAAAATGTTAGGCTTTCTTGTATTTTCACACATTTGGGTTGGCTATATAAGCCGCATATAAGTTTGTAACCCTAACAATCTTTGATGCAAATCTCTCAGTATGACTTCTTTCTTTTCAGTTTTCTCTCTTCTCTCTCCTCTTTCTCTCCACTTTCTTGGTTGCAGACACCTCGAGGATGACTTGGAGGATGAGCGGCTAAAAACTCCTTCTTGAAGTAAAAGGAATTTCTTTGGAGATCTTTAGGTTCTTTGGTGGTTCCCACCTGCTTTTCATGCGTAGGGTTTGTCATTTTGGTTCCCGAATCTTCAACTCTAGGTTTTAGCTTTTTGATTTACTTTCTTAGACGATACTTGGCAAGCTTTTAGGGTTTAGTGTATACTTGAACCAGATGCACTAATATCCATTGTTTTACTGAGCAGCGAGGTAGGTTGAGGTTAGGGTTTCAAACTGATAGTTGAATAGCATTGAATGTCATTAATTTGGCCAATACTCTCCATGCTTTAGGATCCAGTGCATATTCAGTGAGAGAGGTACTGTGATTCTTTAGATGGTCTTTACGAGCCTCTAAAATGATATTTATATGTTAGGTTTCTCAAATTAGGGTTGCATAGCATTTAATGTGTTATTGATTTGGCCAATACTCTCCATGCTTTAGGATCCGGTCATGTCGGTGGAGAATGCTTTGTGATTCTTTAGATGTGGTCTTTACGAGCCTACGAGATGATATTAAATGTTAGGGTTTTTTAAAGCAGTAAAAGGGGCCACAGCGCATGTTACTGTTGACTCAAATAGGAGTTGTTTCAGGTGAGTTTTCTAGTTAAACATAGATAGGTTATGCCATGGACTATAGGTTGCATGTCATAACGAGGAGAATTAACGAGGACCTCTCGATTAGCACAGGACCTTCGGCTAGTGACCCGATCTTAAGGGAGTTCTTTTTCTTATTTTTCTTCATTTTATTTTCGGTTTGCAAACCATCCACTTCCTGTTTTTTAACCAAACCCAAAATCAAATTTAATTCACCGAGTTTTGATTTCATTCAAATCATTTGTGCAGAACCCATCCACGTGTTCGACCACAGACGTATCTGCGGTAGCTTGACTACGCGGTAGGAGAATACAGGATACAAATTTTGTTGATTAGCTCACCCTACCGTGGCTTCAGAATCGGATGCCAAGTGACTTAGCGATGTTGGAAAAATTCGACATACAGCGACGCGTGGCGGTGTCCAAAATAGGGAAGCCAACGTCGCGACGTTCAAACCTAACGTCGCGACATGACAAAGGCTTGATTTTTTCTGGGTTCCTTCAACGTTGGGACATCGCGACGTGTCAACATCGCGACGTTGGCTCTCAACGTCGCGACGTGACATAGAGGGTCAAGGTGACAAAAATTTTCAAAAAAAAATTGCTTTCAGTTTTATAGAACCCCCTGAATGAAATTTTGACCCCTTCGCACTCCTGGACTGAGCTTCCTCAGCTATCTCCCCGCTTCCATTGCTCTCTCTAGTCTTGAAAACAGACAATCAAAATAAACACCCGATTACAGAAAGAGACGAACAAACTATGCTAAAAAGTAAAAACATGCAAAGTTAGACTACAAAAAGAAAGATTTCAAAAAGCTTGGGTTGCCACCCAAGTAGCACTTTGTTTAATGTCGTTAGCTTGACTTCTCTGAATCTCAATGTTCCCGAGCTCCCGGGACTACACGACTCCTTATGGTCTTATTCCTGGTATGCTTAGCTGAACGTTCTGCTTGTTTGTATGGAAATCGCCCCCGAAGTATGGCTTCAACCGTTATGTGTTAACTTTGAAGGTCCCTTTCTCTAGGTGCATAATTTCCACTCCTCCATATGGGAAAACCTGGGTCACTGTGAATGGTCCCGACCATTGTGACTTTAGTTTCGCTAGAAAAAGTTTGAGTCGGGAATTGAATAGGAGGACTCGCTGACACGCCCCTCGGACTCTTTCCTGGCGATATGTTTGTCGTGCCAGGCTTTTGTCTTTTCCTTATATATTCGAGCATTCTCATAAGCCTCGTTGCGGAATTCATCTAATTCACTAAGCGGTAGCATCCGCTTCTCTCCTACTATTTTGCTGTCTATGTTCAACATGCGAGTGGCCCAGTATGCTCTATGCTCCAATTCTACCTGCAGGTGGCATGCTTTCCCATAAACTATTCAGAATGGCTACATACCTAATGGTGTTTTAAATGCTGTCCTGTATGCCCATAGTGCATCCTCAATCTTCTTCGATCAATCCTTCCTTGAGCTATTGAGCATTTTCTCTAGAATGGACTTTATCTCTTGGTTCGACACCTCTGCTTGCCCATTTTCCTGTGGATGGTATGCGAGTGATGTATGGTGCCACACTACATATTTTTTCAAGACTTTGTCAACCATCTTATTGCATAAATGAGTACCTCCATCTGTGATCAGTGCTCGTGGAGTGCCGAACTGTGTGAATATGTGGCTGTGAAGGAACTTAACTACCATACTAGCGTCATTAGTGCGTGTCGGTATTGCTTCTACCCATTTAGAGACGTAATCCATTGCAAGTAAGATGTACAAGTTACTAAATGAGGGAGGAAATGGGCCCATGAAATCCATCCCCCATAAATCAAATAGCTTAACTTCCAGAATTGTGCTCATGAGTGGTTCATCATTTTTAGAAATGCTCCCCATTCTTTGGCATTTGTCGCAAGTGGATACAAACTGGTGAGAATCCTTGAATAAGCTAGGCCAATAGAAACCTGATTGAAGTACCTTCGCTGATGTCCTCTGGCCTCCGAAATGCCCCCCACATGGTAAAGTGTGGTAGTGGTTCAGAATACTGACCATTTCATCTTAAATTTTATCGCCTTATCACTTGAGTCGACCACGGTCTTTGTATAGAACAGTTCCTCCCAGTAGTAGTGTTTCAAATGTGCAAAGAACCTCTTCTTCTGTTGGTAGCTAAACTTTGGAGGGATCACCTTGGCCACTAAATAATTCACATAGTCGGCAAACCATGGAACCGACTTTGTGTCTTCAATTGCTAAGAGCTGCTCATCTGGGAAATCATCATTCACATGGACCTCATCTCTTGCCCCTTCTAACCGTGACAGATGGTCTGCGACTAGGTTCTCTGTTCCCTTCTAATCTTTGTCCGGTCAAGTGCCTGATGCAGATCTCCTCTGTATTCTGGGTTGTCTTTAATCGGTCGATGCCCATGGTTTGGTGGACGTTGTTATGTACACTATTATCAAATCAAAACCGTTCTCATTCACTAAGCTAAAACAATAACGTTCCTTTTCAATGGTGGCATAGTTCAACTGGGCATCATTTAAGGTCCGGCTAGCATAGTAGATAACCTGAACTATTCTTTCTCTTTTCTACCCTAGCACTGCTCCGATCGCATAGTCACTTGCATCGCACATTAGCTCAAATAGGAGGTCTCAATTTGGTGCTACTATAATATGGGTCGATACCAATTTATCTTTCAAGACTGAAAATGCTCGCACACATTGCTCATCAAACTCAAATGGTGTCCCTTGGACTAGTAAATTAGACAACGGCTTTGCAATCCGAGAAAAGTCTTTTATGAAACGTCTATAGAACCTTGCGTGGCCCAAAAAAGCTTACTTTATGCCCTTTCTTTGATGATGGTGAGGTAGTTTTCTATTGATTAATTTTGCTGTCTCTATTTCCTCTTATAGAAATCCGGTGCCCAAGTACTATGCTATTTTGTACCATAAAATGACACTTCTCTCAATTAAGCACAAGATTGGTTTCCTCACATCTAATCAACATCGATCTCAAGTTTTCCAGGCAATTTTCAAAGGAGTCCCCTAATATAGAAAAGTCATCCATGAACACCTCAATTGTCTTTTCAACCATATATGAGAATATGGCCATCATACAACGTTGGAATGATAATGCAGTGCATTGCCGCAGTGAAGAGGGTATCCTCACGAATGCGAAGATATGCGGTAAGGGCATGTGAATGTCATCTTCTCCTGATCTTCAAGGGCTATAGCAATCTGATTGTAGCTAGAATACCCATATAAAAAACAATAGTATTTGTGTCCTACTAGTCTATCCAACATCGATCGAAATAGCGTTAAATGGTCTTTCCAGTGGCCTTATTCAATTCCGTGGTGGCCACAAATCCTCCAGCTGTGGCCCATTCTGAAGGCGATAATGTATTATTCTACATTTTATCACTGTTGTTCCTCCCTTTTTAGGCACTACCTGTATCGGACTTACCCATGCTTTGTCAGAAATAGGATAAATAACCCGGGCATCTAGCCACTTTAGTACCTCCTTGCGGACTACCTCTTTCATAGTTGGATTCAGTCTCCTCTATGCTTCCACTGAAGGCTTATGACCATCCTCTAGCCAAATTCGATGCATGCACATAGAAGGGAGGGCAATCCCTTTTAAATCGAGCGGGAGACCGATGGCCCGTCCTTGTGATCTCGAAATTTACCTCGATAGCTTAGGCCTGTTTGGATTCACAAAAATTTTATTTCTCAAATTCATAATGAAAATTTTCAATGTATTCTAATCTTTAGTTTTTCATTTTTATCGTTTCGTACTTGAATTTGATTGAAAATAAGAATAAGAAAATTCGTTTTGTAAAACTATTTTCTTGAAAATATAAAAGTTATAAGTGAAAATAAAATTCCTTGTTTTCGATTTGGTCGAAAACAGGAAAACGAAAAAAAGCAGGTTTTACGATTCATATATAAAATGTTGAAAATAATGAATTCATTTTCTTTGTTTTCAAAATTTGTTTTTGTCTAATTCTAGTAACTAAGCGTGTTTTTCCTTGTTTTTCGAAAGTTTGAATAGAGAAAACGAAGAATTTTACCTACTAAACGAGGGCCTTATCTTCCTCTATCTCGTTATCGAATGACTGAAATAATCAGCAGTAAGGTGGGAGGCATTCCCAGGAATAAGCGCATACCCTCGAATGGCTAGGTAGTGGCTTTTTCTCCATCTTGGGTGGCGGTTCAATAGATGGCACTGACGTTTGAGTATTTTAGCCGAGAGGTTCATAATATTTCCTTCTATTAGGTTCAAATGAATCCATCCATTTTACATACTCCTTTGCCTCTTCTCCCAATTTTTCTGAATCACTCTGTACCAGGCTAGCCTCCAAAGGGTTAGTAAGACCACTTTGGCTAGGCACTATAACCACCACGGTCTCTACTATGAAGCACGTATCACTCTTTGCTGGGTGTCACACAACTTCAAACACATTAAACCTGACTTCATCTTCCTGCACTCTCAATTTCAACTCTCCCCTCTATACTTCGAACATTGCCCTTCCAGTTGAGAGAATGATCACCTTGATATTATGGGTATTTAACATCTTCCATATCTGTCTGATGAAATCCATTTGGGAAGATGAACTTGTCGACAACTACTAGAACGTCGTCTATCACCCTTCTTGGGTGCTTTAAGGACAATCACGCTAAGCTAGTGTATTTGTGGTTGGAGCCAGAAGCTTCACCTAATCCCAGCGTCTAAATATGGATAAGGCGAGAGATTAATACTAGCTCCTAAGTCACCTGGCTCTCGAAGATGGCGTTCTGATGGTGCGGGGATGGTGAAATTTGCTGAGTCTTTTAGTTTTTGACGTAGCTTCTGATTAGTACCAAGGTATATTTGGGTCCTATTTAAGATAGGTTTTGAGTGCTTTTTGCGTACTAATCATATTAATTAAGCCGATTGACATGTGTAGGTCCCTTTAGTACTACTGATTTTGTTTCGAGGTTGTTTTTGGTAGTTTTGCAGGTTTCGTAAACCTTTACCATCATATCAAGCTTGGCATCGAAATTGTGCTGATTTATGCCGAGTTCGTATGAATTCTCGTCGATTTCATCAAGCCCAGGATGAAGAAATAGCGAGTGGAAAGATACGAGGCTCTTTGATGGGAATATGGCAATTTCGCAGGCATAGCGAAATTTTCGCAATGATAGCAAAAATTTCGCAATGATAGCGAAATTTTCGCTATATGCTGAATTTTCGCTACATAGCGAAATTTAGCTATCATAGCGAAATTTTCGCCATGATAGAGAAAATTCTTATGCATAGCGAAATTCTCTGCAATTGATTTTCGTGTTCAAACGACTCTGTTTTGATTAATTCCTCTTTTTCCCTCAATGTAATCATATTATTTAGGTTAGTTTGGTATTTTCGCATGTTTGTGGGGCTATATAATCCATGTTATGAATATTTTGTAACCTAACTTTCATTTTAACGCAGTTTCATTTACGGCCCCTGTTTTGGTTCCCATTTTCTCTCTTCTCTCCTTTCCCTCTATGTTTTTTTAGAAGTGCGAACACACCTTTGAGGATGATAGCTCAAGGATGTTCGTAAACCTCAAGGAAACCTTGAAGAGGAGGGTTCTTTAGGTTGTGATTGGTTGATGTGGGTTTTCGGGTGTTCCTTTGTTTCATGAAGCGAGTCACTGGCATTATTTGTGTTTCAAACTTTCAAAACTAGGTTTAATCTTTATTTAATGTATTTTCTTTAATTCGATACTTGGCATGCTTTAGGGTTCGAGTGTATTCTTGTGCTAGATACACGACATCCATTGAATGTCTTTACAAGCCAGAAAGTAGGTTAAATGCTTTATTTTCAGCTGCGGGGAACATTAAAGCGCTCGATAAATGCTATGGTTAAATAGGAATGTTACTAAGGGTTAGTTTTAAGTTAAACAAAGATCGGTTTTGGAAATGACTATATGTCATTTTCCTAATATACGAAATAACTTGAGAGACACCTCACAACCCCATCATACCAAACTAGTGACCCAAGCTTCAAGGTCTTCTTTACAACCATTTTAAGCGCTTTCGAGTTGGCTCGGTGACAACAACAACCACACTTTTATGCAAATCCGAAAATCAAATGAAAGCCTCGCCATTTTGAATCATTATAAGTCATTTGTAAGGCGAAAGCCATCACATGTTCGATCTAGGCGCTATCTTTGCGATAGTTACGCTCGAGCGGTAGGAATGCTAGAGTATAAATTTTGTTGATTCGACCCAGCCCTCTTGTGTACGAATCACTTCCTCTAAAGGATGGCACTACATTCTTCAGTGAGATTAACTGTCTCGAAGTCTGATAGTCTTCTCTTCTTTGTGAGATGTCCTTCATAAATTTAGTATAAGCGGGCATTTGTTAAAAGCATCAGCCAAACAGAATGTTGATGTGCAGTTTCTTGAACACTTCCATAAACTTGGTGTTGTTTGTCGATTTATTCTTCTTTAGGCGTTAGAGTGCGGGAGTGGGGCTATGGGTTGATCAGCGGTTGATGATCCTTTCCTTAGTTTCTTCTCCCACAAATGTTTTCTCTTGAAATTTGCTCCCTTTACGTCTTATCATTCGGTAGTGCGGATGACCGTCGATTTCTACCTTCCACATCAGCGGTGGTTGCCGGTTATTGCTAATTCTCTACCACTTCTCAGCGTGGCTGCTTTTACATGTTCATTCCCTTCTCGTCTCGGGTTCATACGAGTTGCTTGGTAGGAACCCTCACGCCTTCTAATGACGCAAATGGGTTGACATTTGGCCCATTTGCACCTCTAAGATTCTCGACTATGCTGCTTGATTGTTCAGTGGGTGGCACGGTGTTGCATATTAAGCGCTGTCTCATTCGTAAAGGCGTGCGAGTGAGGTGGCGAAGCTTGTTCCAAGTCCACTTTTTTCTAGGGAGGTGGTTAACTCACTCGGGATGGTGGCATGTTGTTCTGATTGTTCCTCCATCCATAACTCTTATTGCCCTGGTTGTTCTGATTATTACGCCAACCTTGGCCTAGATTCTAGTTGTTGCTCCCATACTGGGCTGATTAAACCTCGACACATACTGGGCATGCTCTTGTTGCTATCACATAGATTAACATTACGCATGCCGTCTTTGTCCTTATGAGGATTCGCATAACTCCGTAGAATTTGGTTGAGCGGCATTAAGCGGTGCTTTACTATCTGGCTGCGCTACGCGAGTAACCAGTTGCGGGAACCTCGTTATACGTGCCGCCCACGACTTTCCTTTGGTTTGATCTATCCACCCCAGGCCCTTGGTGGTGTTAGTATGATGTCCTCCAGGATTTCATATACTTGGTCTGTAGTCTTCTTCATTAGCGTACCTCTTGCCGATGCGTCAATCATTGTTCTGGTCGCATCCCTGAGACCATTATAGAAGGTATGGACTTGCATCCATCTAGTCAACCTGTGGTGTGGGCACCTCCTTAACAATTCATGAAATCTATCCCATGTTTTTGCTAAGTTCTCTCCTTCTAGTTGTCTGAATGTATTGATCTCTTGCACTAGCTGTGTAATCTTCGCAAGTGGGAAGAAATTTGTCAGAAACTTCTACATTAGGTCATTCCATGAAGTAATGGAATCCGATGGTTGACTTGTCGGCCCGGTGTTTGCTTCTAACCATGTGATGGAAGGAAGAACAATCTAGATTTTGTTTCTTGGATATACCCTGTGTGCTATCAAGCGATAACTCACGCGCCGGATGATGGTCAGTGCATATTCAGATTCTCACTTGGCAATCCGTTGAACAAAATATTATGAAGCATCTGCAAGGTCACTAACTTCAGCTCAAAGTTGTTTTCTTGAATAGGTGGTCTGCGGATAGTCGTCTGAATAACTGTAGGTTGTAGGGCAAACTCTTCTAGCAACATGAATGGATCATCTGGTTGTATAAACGTCCTGGGCGCCTGATTCCTACCATTATTCCCATTGTGACCCCCTTACGGCTCGTTTTTCTCTTGGCCATGATCTTGCTCTGCATTGTTCTGCATGATTGCTAGATTTCTATGTTGTGCTTCTCTTTGTTCTCTGCATAATTGGTGTAAGGTTCTTTCCGGTTCAGGATCAAACGGATGTAGTTCAACTTGACCCCAGCTTATACACTCATAGTAACCTTAACTGCAATCACACACAAAACACAAAGACCAAATTACAAGTTCTTGTATAAGCAAAATAAAAATAAAAATAAAAATAAAAGAAAAAGAAAAATTCCAGAGTAATATCTAATTGCACTTTTGTCAATATCAACACTAAAACACCTCCCCGGCAACGGTGCCAAAAACTTGATAGGCCGTATGCGTGATGTGTAAAAACTAGATGTAGCGCCTATGTGCGCAAGCACACGCGTCGTATCAAGTAGTAGTAGTGTACCTAACCCTACTTGGAATTGGGATATCTCTATTTACCGATTTAACCGAGGGTTGCTCTATTCAGATCCCTGAGAGTCCTTATCTCTCGATCTCGGATACCCAGCAGGATCATGCCAATGTTGGCCAAACATTACCATGTATTTAAATCACAGATATATAGCAGATAAATGAAAATCATAAATAAACTGAATAATATATATTTTAAAGCCTTAGTCAAATTCAGTGGTGATGAGGTTCGACAAAAACCACTAGATAGAAATCTAGAACATATTGGATGAATATACACATCAATCTATAAATCATCGTTAGTTTATCGAAAGAAGAAATATAAAAAGCCTTGATGTCTTTTCCAGTAGTCAGAAGTCGCCTTTGCTCATAACTTTCGCTTGATCGCACGTTCTTGATACCTCAAAAATAGGTCTCCATTGCTGTTTATGATTCTGAGGTAGAAATCGTGATGAAGTCGTGACGTTGGGTCACTTGTTGACTTTTCTCTGTTGACCAGACGTCGTGACATTGAGACATCATGACGTTCGAGCGTCGCGTTGTTGGCGCATCGCGACGTAGCTGCCAGTTTTTCTCCTGCTTCTTTTTTTCAGCTCCAACTTGCCAAAAACCACCCTCTTCACCAACAATTCACAAAAACTCCAGAAACCAGATATTGGGATATAATGGGCTTATTTAAATGTAAAATCAACTAAAAACATAAAGCGGACGCGGGTATAATATGAGTGTTTTAGGCACTCATCAGTACCTTTGTATAAGTATAAGTTCAGTAGTACCTATGGGTACCTCCGTATAAGCATAAGCTCTATAGTACCTACGGGTACTTCCGTATAAGTATAAGCTCTGTAACTCCTACTGGAGATTTGAATACGTATAAGTCTTCTATAAGTATGTGTATTAGTTTGTTATATGAATTTAATTTTGATATCTGCTACTGTATAACTGTTATGGTTATATGCTTACTGTATATGAGTATTAGTGCATGTGTGTATATATAAGTCATATGTTTCCCACTAAGCGTAAAGCTTAGTACGGGTTTTAATTCATGTAGGTACAGAAGAGGACATCCGCGATCTTCTGCATACTACTGGGCCAACAAACTAGCAAGAGTCCATAACAGTAGGTTGTGCGCTCTGATTATGTAAATGAAAATATACAATTTTGTATTTGTATATGTAAATGAGACTCGGAACTGTATGTATATGACACTGTAAACACCACTACGGTGGTAGTTTTATATTTTGTATCTTTGTATATCATATTTTGTTACAGTTATAAGACTTGGGCACACCAATGTTTGAAAAAGTAGGTAAAGAGTCCTAGTATGGGTTCGCGTCCCCTCCTTCTGCCTAGGCAGGGGATCGGGGCTTGACAAGTTGATATCAGAGCATCCCGGATTCGATTAAGACCCGTCAATCGGGTTGGGTCGAATGTGAGGCGCTATAGAGTTGGTAT
This sequence comes from Tetrastigma voinierianum, assembly GCA_016808115.1. Taxonomy (NCBI): domain Eukaryota; kingdom Viridiplantae; phylum Streptophyta; class Magnoliopsida; order Vitales; family Vitaceae; genus Tetrastigma; species Tetrastigma voinierianum. The sequence continues at coordinate 993,063 of JAEQBH010001681.1, forward strand.
CAGAGCATCCCAGATTCGGTTCCAACCCGCCAATCAGGCCAGGTCAAATGCGGGGCGCTGTAATATGAATACCTAGAGCTTGAGGGCCATGGGCCTAGGCCATGACATTTGTGGTGCATCTGATACCAGCGTCACAGCTTGGTATAAGAGTTTAGGTATACAAACACCTAGGGCTTGGTGGGCATGGGTCTAGGACATGTAATTATGGTATAGTGCCTAGGTTTGTGATAACTTGGTGCTTGATAGATCTGGTACCAGCTTCACAGCTTGGTATCAAGGCGTAGGTATGCGATTACCTAGGACTTAATGGGTAGTCGTTTAAACCATTGCATTCGTTGTGCATTTCATGTTTTGTGCTCTTGTAACATCCCGAAATATACCCTAGCAGTTTTCGGACTTGTTTAGGGTATATTAAAAGCTAAATGGAATTTTGCGGAAATAAAATAAGAGACCCGAAATGAATATTAGAGACAAGGGTAAAAGTGGAACTTATCCAAGTAGGGTATATATGACATAAGAAGAATAGATTGGATGCAAAAATAGAAATTTCATAAGTTAAATTGAGAATAGAAGAGAATAGGACTTAATTGCAAAAATTAGAAAAGTAACTTAAAAATGCAAAGGCCAAACATGGCCTTAACAAAACATGGATAAGAGCAAATTTGGTCTCATTTTTGAGAGACCAAACCATAGAGAGAGAGAGAGAGGGGAAGAGGAAAAGAGAAAAGAAGAGGAAGAGGAAGAGAAGAAGAAGAAGAAGAGGAAGAAGATGGAGGAGCAAAAAGGTATGGAACTCATGGAATTCCACAAAGTTTTGCAATTTCCATGCTTGGATGGTTAGTAGCTTGTCCCCAAACCTAGGGTTTTGCTAGGGTTTCATCATAACCCAAAAATTATGGAAAGTAAGGTGGGTAAAACCTTAAATAGTACAATAAGAATATGGAATCCTCCCTTTGAGGTTGGATTCATGGTTTAATTTCATGTAATGGAGTTAGGGTTTAGAACAAACCCTAACTAATCCTTATATTTGGGTTTGTGTATGGGTCATAACCCATTTTAGAGTTGTTTTGAGAGTAATTCATGATAGGCTTTTGAAGTAAGATGAATATTGAAAGAAGATTTGATTATAATAGAGATTACAAGATGAATATGGAATGGTTTTGATGGGTGTATGAAGTATAGAGTTGATTGGGTAGCAAAATATGGAAAAATGGGTGAAAAACACACATTCTGGGCATTTTCGGGGGACATGTACTGGTACACCTTGAACCTGTACCGGTACACCCCTCCAGAACCGAACATGTACCGGTACATGTGCAGAACAAGTGCAGTACACCCTGCTCTATTTTGACCAGTTTTTGTATTTTATCCATAACTTGCTCACTCTTATCCGATTTGAGTGATTCAAGTGGATAATTAAAATAGACTTCAAGGAGAACCTAACATCCAGAAATAGGGATTGTCAAATTCTGATTCTAAGTGGGCCAAAAATTCACTCAAAGTGGGGCCATGTTCAAGACAAATTCTGGTTCCAGTTTTGAACATAGAGTAGTCCCGGATGTCTAGGTCATATCTTGAGTTTTAGTGCTCCGATTTGGGTGATTCGAATTGGAGAAGAACCCTTAGCACCTTAGCTTCAAAAGAGTATAAAGAACTAGTGTCAAATACAGAGTCCAGACATTGGAAAATGGGTATTCCAAACAGTCCTGAGTGTAAAATCGGTAAAATGACTAGTTGGCATGAAAATGCCATAACTTTAGTTTGGATGATCTGATTGGATCGATTCCAATTCCTAAGTAAAGTAGATTCATAGAGAAATAAGAATATATGAATGAGGTGTGATTTCATAGACATCATACTTTACAAGTATATGAAATGTCATATGTAATAGGCATGAAACAAGGAAAATATAGAAAATGCAATATGTATAGATGTGTTCAAGAATACATGAATATGATATGAATATAGGATTATATGATATGAATATATGATAGATATACCTAAATGAATAGATAGAACATGCTAAGAACAAATGATAGAAATGCGTAAATGCTAAGAACAATAGAAATGAGTAAGATGATAAGCACGAGGGAATGAGTACATGTACATGAATGATAGAGTACATATATGAATATATGAATGAGTAAAGAAAGCATATATATGAAAGAAATATAGAAATGCATGAATAGCTAAATCAGATAAAGCGCATAAAAGGATATGATGCATAAATGATATAAGATATATATGAATATATGAATACAAGAGTGCATAGATGCATTCATGATATATGATAGGATTACATATATGATCTGACGAGCTAAATGATGGCAAAGATATGGATATATGTATTATGAAATATGAGAGCAGTAATGAATCTACGGATATGAGGAAGCAGTCTGATTAAAGTAATGATAGTATATATTGCATAAGCAATCGTGATAACAATAGTTATTCATGCTTATGAAATAATATGCAATGTGATGAAAATGTCTGGATTTAATGCGCGCCCAGAACCTAGTAGGGGGATGAATGGCATACTTTATGGGGACACGATTCTTTGCAGCATCACGGTCTGGTCTGGTCACGAGATATCGAGGCCGTTTGGGTCGATGACATAGATCCGTTTGGATCACGGTGGCCGAAAGGGTCTTACATAGCACATGGCATAGGTCAGCATGCCGTGCAGGTGATACCTTAAATTTGTAAACGGATAGAGATCAACTGTCGTACGGTGATAGTACGCTGAATGCATCTGAGATAGAGATCAGCACAGTAAATGCGGTGATAGTACCTTTAGGTACATATAGTTATTTCCGTGTCACTTCTAGGTATTTGCGGACATGAAACCTAAAAGAAAATGACATGTATAGAATATATGACATGATATGAGAAGCATAACACTGCTATGCGATGAAAGTATAGACAGTTACAAGAACAAGAAGTAAAGTACAAGATGATGGTATATGAAAAGTACAGTATATGAAAAGCACAGTATATGACTATCATATGAAAAGTATAACAGGAAAACAGGATATGAAATGAACAGTACATGAATATATAAGTATATGAAAATAGTACATGAACAGTACATGAATACAGTATATGGAAAGTACAAAGTATAGTACATGAAAAGGATATGAACAAGTAAAAGTCTGAAGTAGATAAAGAAGGTATAAGAAAAGTATAGTATGTAAAGCATTGGCTTTAAATTCGACCACACGTGAAAAGTATAGCATGGGCGTGTAACCACTACATGAAATAAGACATGATATAGACACAGTCTAAGAAATGAAATATGTAATAGTACATAGAATGCAATAAATTATAGAACCGAAAGATGAAAAAGACATAGACTAGAGACATGATATGTAACACGAAGAATAGGAACATTGAAAAAGAAGACATATGACAAGGCGTGAAGAGATTAAACACATAGCCAGTATGGAATATGTAAAGTATAGAAATAGGAATGCAAAAAAAGTATAGATAAAGGCTATGCCAAAGACATAGAACATGTAACAGAAAAAGATTGACATGTAATAGGAATATAAGATGATAAGGAATTAAAGTTATAGAAATATGTATAGATATATGAAATGCATATGTATAGAAAAACTGTGACAGTCGCCATTGGTGGTTGTCCATTATGTTCCAGTAGCGTAAAGCTTGCTTACGGTGTTGATCCGTGTAGTGCAGAAAGAGGAGAGGCTAGGGACAGGACATTCCACATCACCAGCGGCGGAGGCCCGACTGGAGATAGGTGCTCACAGTGACGCTTTACATAATCTCACGATGTTTGTAATAGAAATTGTACATGTATAAGTAAATGGGACTCTGTATATGTGTATAGATTGTGATGGACACCACTCCGGTGGTAGTTCTTTTGTATATGAAAAATAATTTTTGTTATTACAGAAATTGTTTGTATACCACCAGTCTGTCTGACTCACGAGAAAGAGCAGTGTGAGAGTCCCGATATATAGTATAGATAGTATCCGCACCAGGACTTGGTTCGGATCAGCCCATCGGGTGGATCGGGATCGCGACGAAGCATGACAATATCTGCTACATGATTGTGTGCTTTGTGTCGTGTGAATTATATGCATGGTAAAATGTATATGGAAAAAAAGGAACACTAAGGTTAAAGAAATATGTACCGATTAAACTTGAGACTGCCTAGTTCTTTTACCTGAGGAGAAACTACCCCTAGAAATTTTCTCTCCGATTTTCTTTCCTTACTCATCATTTCAGATTTCTCAATTTTCATAGCTGCTTGCACCAGCTACTAGAAATTCATGACATGCAATGATGTAACAGCTGTGAGGTACCTTTTTATAGACTCCTTTAGGCCATCCTCAGGCTGTCTAGATCGAAAAGTTTCAATAAGAACTAGTTCTGGTGCATACTTACTAAAGTGGCTAAACTCTTTCTCATATTCCACCACTATCATTTTACCTTGTTTCAGATTCAGAAATTGCTTCCACTTGGTCTCTCTCTAATCATCGATGACATACTTTGTCTAAAACTCTTGGACAAAGAAGTTCCATGAAATGCGTTTGAGAAGTAGTGAATTTCTTAAAACTAACTTCCATCAATCATAAGTTGCACCTTGCAGAAGTGAGACCACACAATTAGCCATCTGTTCAGGGGGACATTACACTTTGTCGAGCCACTTCAATTTCTCGATAAACTTCGACTTTGTATCACATGCTTTCTATACTTGTACCATGGATTGTTTTACTCCATTGCTTTCTTAGAATCGATCGGGCTCAGGGGTCGTGAGTCGATAAGACCCTTCTTTATGTCTGTTTTTAACAACACTTTGGTTGATACATGTTCACTTCTAACTGAGTTAGACGGATCAAGGTCCATAGGGTTGATGCTTTCAGCCTTTTCCTCTACATCTTCTTGAGATTGGTCCATTCTAGTCAATATATAAAACAAGGACATCCGCATTAGGCTAACACAATACTTTGTAGGTACCTTTTTAACCTAATAATTTTCCAAAAACGCTTAAACCTAGGCTCTGATACCACTAAAATTGTAACGCCCCTTCCCTCGACCGAGTTAAGTGAGGGGACGTCACACAAAACAGAGAGCTATTAACCTGACTTTAGTGGGCCCATTTCAAGCATATATTCATAAAGACATAAACTTGTAAAACTACCACCATGGTGGTGTTTAAATTGTCTTGTACATATATGCCTGAGTCCAACTACTTGTATTTACACAATGTTGCACTATCTCCAAAATATTACGTTTACATTTTATTACAACAAAAACCAATTCGGGGACCTACATCAGAAATACCCCTACTGCTGTGTTAGCCTTAGTGAATGTGGGATGTCTCTGACGACCTCTTCACTACCTACAAGGATAAAAGACCCGTGCTAAGCTTCAAGTTTAGTGGGAAAACAAATAACATATATGACTACTTGTGGTGGTCCTCAATTACAACATACATGTAAAAAAATTTGCATATCAAAATGTTCAATCTCCCCGTAGGAGTACATAACAGAAGTTTTATATTAGAAGGTACCTATAGGTACACTATGGGACAGAACTGAGATATGCCTTAGCATCAGAGTTGATTACATTGTTTTCATATATTTCATTGTTCAGATACTTATCATATAAATTTTTGTCTACATAGACCAGTAACAATGAATGAGAGGGACACAACACAATAGGTACCCGAAGGTATAGTACAGTACTAAATAGAAGTGTTGAAGCGCGAGCAGACATTTCACTGCCCGACACGAATCGGAGTGCCATGCTTATGCGGAGTGCCACGCCTTGGCGGGGAATGCCATAGCACTATGCAGGAGTGTCGTAGCACTAATCAGACGTGCCTGTCACACGAAACAAAAGTGTCGTCGCACTAGACAGGAGTGCCGAAACACTAAACAAACGTTCCTATTCATTCACTATCTGGTCTTAAGCGGACTGATGAGCTTAAAAGTCATCTATTTTTAGTCCATTTTTCTGATTGATTTTAATGTAAAAAGGAATAATCCAGACACAGAGATATGAAGAAACTCACCAAATTTGGTATTTGCAGGAAGTATAAAAGAAAGAAGAAAATGCAGTGGAAAAATGCAGTAACTGGCAGAGTAAAAATGCAGAAAATAGCAGGGCAGAAATGAAAGCAACTGGCTAACTTATGTTGCAGTTTTGGGGTTACACAGTCAGTCGTAGTGTGACCTCGGGAAATTGAAGGAAATCGATGCGAGTCGCGACATGGATAACCAGATGTGAGGTCACGACACGAGGCGCTCATGAGAAGGCTGAAAATGGTGAGGGCGCGGCGTGAGATGATCGTGACATCAAGAACCCACGATTCAAAGCTCTGAAGTCATGAATCGAAAGTCGCGACCAAGGAGAATGCGATGTCGCGACATCAGGAATAAACAGTTGAGACTTGTGGAGGCATGAAGTGATGTCGCGACAAGGGATTGATGTCGCGACAGCAAGAGCAATCAAAGGAAAGATACAAGTGGCGACAAGATTGAAGCAAGCAGGAATCAGTTGATGTCACGACAACATATTGATGTCGCGACATCATGAGAAAACAGTTGAAACCTGCAGATCCTTTAGTTGATGTCACGACAAGAGATTGATGTCGCGACATCTGAAGACAAGTTGAATGCTGCAGAAGACAGGAGCTGATGTCGCGACGTGAGATATACAAAGGGCGTGACTAGATGTCACGACAAGAGATTGTTGTCGTGACACCAAGAACAACCAGTTGAAGGCCCCAGAGAACTAAGTCGATGTCGCGACAAGAGATCGATGTCGCGACATCAGGAACCTTCAGATGAAAGCTGAAAAGAAATGAACTGCTGTCACGACAAGAGATCGATGTCGCGACATCAGAAGATTCCATTGACAATTTGAGTTTTGCCCAGTTGATGTCACGGCCAGTGAATGGCGCATTCGCGACATCAGGAGCAACATGTGAAGCCTACAAAAAGTAAGCTGATGTCGTGACAAGAGAATGATATCGCGACATCACTAATGCTCGAGTTCAAGTGTATGAAACGAGAAGCTAAGGTCGCGACGTGGTCGAGTGCGACATGGATGATGTCGCGACAAGGAATTGAGGTCGCGACTTGAATAGTGACTTGGGCCTGGATGCTCTAAAATCCACAGCAGGCTACATTGGGATTAGGGCCGACTGAAAAACCCTATAAATCTGTGACTATCCAGGAAGAGGAAAGTGGCTTGGCGGCCCACGAGGCGAGAGAGATTACGGATAATTTGAAGGCACCTTCATTTTTAGTTTTCTTTTCTTTCCTTTTCTTTTATTTTCTTTAATATGGATAGATTAGATTAGATTTATCATTCTAGTTTTTTTTTATATTTCCTGGAATCGGATGTTATCGTTTTGAGCTAAAGCTGAATGCAGAATTCAATTCTTTTCAAATTACTACGGAATGTTGGAAGTTCGAGACAAATTTACGGAATTCGGCTTCTCCGAGTTTGAAATGCGGTTATTCTTATGATGAGAGGAATCTTTGTAGTGTGTAATTCAATGGTGAACTGACTTTCATTAAGAGAATGTTATTGTCAGAAATTATCTTTCCTATTGTTATTTCAAGCAAATTGCGAATTTCAGTTTATGAATTTACTTTCGGTTATGGGTATAAGGTTTTTTGATCTGAATATCAGTTTCTTAACCACAGTGATAGAAGCGTTTCATTGCTCTGATTTCAAGGAGGTCCTCTGAGTGACACAGAGATGACAATCCTGGGAGTTATGAATACTTCTTGAAAGGTATATTAACCTGCTATTAGAGATCTAATGAGCTTTGTGAGTTTACTTGATAAATCCTCTTCTTACTTGAAATCAAGAACGAGTTGAATGAGTTATCAATTTAAACAAGCAGAGAGTTCACCTAGATTCGAATAATTAGCCAATCCGTGTTAGGCGAGATCTAATCAAGGGGAGAGGGTGATCTATTTTAATTTGGAGGAGAGTAACACATTTGTATATCCTTGCTTATTAGATAACTTGGGAGCTAGGTGTACAGTCATAAAATGGGTATAGTATTGCAAAGAAAAATACCGAGTGAGAGTCTGTAAAAGTAGTTATCTAATTCCTTGTATTCGAGAGAATCGGGTCAAAAATTAGATAATGAAATGTGAGGTGTGGAGAGATCCAGCTGAACTATTAATGCCTTGGACAGATTTTGAAATCGAAATTCTGAAAATTTAAAGTTGACAATGAGTGATGCTACGATAGCATTATTTCTTAATGTTCTCAACGATAGTTATTCAATTTCTATTCATTTTCTTAACTATTAATTATTCTTTATTCTTTATATTCAAGTTTATTGTTCATTTCAGTTATTTCCCTTTGATTCGTTTAATTTTCCAGCACCTTAATCTTTGGATCTTACTATCATTTAGTGGTCCCGAATAGTATGGAAATTGAGTAGTCGGGGTGGATTGATTTAAAATTCTTGAGATCTCACGTGGATCGATATCTGGACTTAAATCCATTTTATTACTTGTCGACCTGTGCACTTACGACATATCGGATAAACCAAACTTTGAAAATGATTTACTCTAGGAGATTTTGGTTTATATAGTATAGTAATCATGAGGTTATTGGCGGTTATAGGAAGTGATTAGACAATAGTCCTTTGGTAATAGTGTCATAAATTTACAAGTGTTTTGGTACGATCAACACGGACCTACAATTATAAGTGCTTTAGAGCTTTTTATACTAGTATTTATAATATTAGTTTAGGCTTTATAAAAAAAAAAAAAAGCAAAACAGGCAAATAAGAGGCAAAAGCAAAGCCTGCCAAAAAGATGGGTTCACCGACAATGGCTAGAAAATAGGTCTCAGGTTCGCCTAGGTGAACATACCTTCGCCTAGGCGAAGAGTTTCACCTAGGCGAGCACTCCTTCGCCTAGGTGGAGAGGCGTCGGTCTTCCAAAAATGAGGCATTTTTGCCTTATTTCACCGGACACATCCAAATCTAAAACAAAACAAAACAAATTCAAACCAAATCACAAAACCTAACCCAAACCAACCAAAAACACATTTATGGAAGAATTAGGGTTTTCCTAGCACACACATAAACAAAGAAGGAAGTTGGAGAATTTCCTAACCTTGATGCCTTGAACTTCCAATCCCAATTCAAACTAACAAAACCCAATATACAAAACGAGTTAGGGTTTTACTTTTCCTAACACAACATAACAAGGAGGAAGTTATGATAGTTTTCTAACCTTGATTTCTTGACACCTTCAAAGTAGCTTTCCTTTCCTTCTCCTTGCTTGAACAAGTAGAACCAAGAAATAGAGAGAAATCAACCCTAAAATTTGGCTCTTCTCAAACTAGTATGCTCTAGGTCTCGAAAACCCCCTGATGAAAATCCCGATCTAAAAGACAACTTGTTGTCTTAGCAGGATTAATACCCAGTACAGCCCCTTGTTATTTAGTCATTCATCTTTCTTCAATTTGAAAAATTAACTTATCAAAATTCTACCTTAGCATATAACCTTTCAACTTAATGTCCATTAAGTCCTTAATTTGACAATTTACCATTATCATCTTTACTTCTTTAATAAGTCCAGTTATATCATTTTTTATACTTAACACTTAAATTTTCAAAAAATACAAATTTGACTTTTATTAACATATCATAAAACCACTAGGGTATAATTTGGGGTGTTACAGTAGCCCCCACCATTCTCAACCTCCTTCTACCTCATTCCACTCTCAAACACTTTTCTTCTTATCAAATCACAGTGTGATGCATATGAGACCTATAAAAAAGACTTTCAAACATTTTTCATTTTCTTTTCTAAGGATCAAAATAAGGCCATAAATGCAAGATAAAGCAAAAAAAAAGAAAAAAAGAGAGAGAATATACCTTGCTTGAGATTGTGGCAAGTGGATTGAATAGCTTGACACTTCTTAATCTCCCCACATTGCAGTTGGATATGAGGAGCAAGACTTCTACGATACAATTTATGAAGTCTTGAGAAACCAGAACAAAAAACAAAAGGGGGAAAATTATGAATAAATTGAAAATTTTATGATTAAATATTGAATTAAAAAATATTAAAGATTTTAAAGCTTATTCAATAAAATTAATTAAAAATGAAATAAAACCAAATTATTTATTTTAAATTAAAATTTTAAAAATAAAAAAATTATATTAATATTTTTATTTTTAATGAACAATTTTAAATTAAAAAACTATAATAGATTTTCCTATGAAAAAAGTAACGGATAAAATTTAAAAATTAAAATATAATCGGAGATAAGGATAAAATATAAATAAGTAGTTCATATTCATAATTATAATCAATTAAATTAATTTGAAAATATAATTAGAGATAAATCAATATATAATTGATAAAATAATAATATTTTTAACATTGAATACTCAATATTATTTGTAAATAATATATCGTAATAGCCAATGTTTTAAAAATCGGATCGAACCATCAATTGATCACCATTCTGATTAGATTCAGCTAGTTGAGTTGGATGGGGTTCGAACCGGGTAAATCGATGAACCGACTAATTTTCAACAATTCGGATATATATATTTTAAATGTAAAACAATGTCTTTTTGATGTATTTCGCATCTAAACTGTAAGACCCGAGAAATTCCAATTTCTGAAAAAATGGCAAAATCGTAATTTCAGTTACAAAATTGTAATTTCGATTAAAAATCCGGAATTTATTCTCTAGATCTCGGATGACGAAACGGATTTCACCGTTGGAATCATCTCGCGAAATCTAGCTAGCATGTCGAATTTTGTTGAATTCCGAGACAGTCGAAATTTACACGTTTTTCCAAGCATCGCGTTTCGGGTGCCGTAAAACGATTTTCGATGCGACAAAAGTCACATATAACACGTACTCATATGCCATAAGTGGCATGAGTAGAGGAATGGTGAAAATAGACGACCGAGATAGTGCCGAATGTAAAAACTGGGAAAAGAATGATAAAATGGTCATTTTGGAAATTGTTTTAAGTTAGAAAAAGACAAGATAGTGAACAGTACTCATCTTCTCAAATTCAAAAGGGGAGAAAACATGAGAAGCTGCAGAAAAAGATCCAGTAGCCATTTTTTTTGTTTTCTTTTAGAGAGAGAGCAACTTCTCTTTAGTTTTCCGGCAAATCCGATCGTCGGCAGTCTTCGGGACAAGAAGGAAAGCTGCTCTACGCATAGCGCTACAGACATCGATTTCCGAGGAGTTTTACAAACTGAGGTGGGTGGGTTTCTCCCTACTGGGGTTTACACTTCATTTAAGTACTTTACAATGTTTCAATGTAATTCGAGGCCTGAATGGTCGCTTCGATCGAATCCCAAAACTTGGGATCGAATTGTTTGAATTTATTAAAACAAATTTGTGCAGTCCGTAATTCGTGAGGGGATGATTTTGGTCATTGGTCAGGCAATTATGTGGGATAAATCATGTCTTGATTGAAATGAGGCCGAAATGGTCATGGAAACCCGAGTTCACAAAGTGAACCTATGATTGGTGATTTTCCGGGAATAGTAACCGAGGGTTTCACTATTCCCGAGGGAATAGCGCTCACAAAATATATTTTGTGTGAAATGTTTGGTCGAAAGGGATTCAAGCCTAATTGCTCGTATTTGATCATTAAATTCCCATGTGATCTAATTCCTTGATGTGATGAAATGCAGAATTACATAACATGATTGTGTGATTGAATTTTATGAATATATGCATGTTTATATATTTACATGACATAGATCAGAATGGAATTGCATCATATATTCCATATGCACTACACTCTAGGATGATAGAGGAGTGCATGAGATGAGTCTAGAATGAATGGTTTCGAGGGTCAGTTTCAAAACCAAAACATCTGAGGGTAGTCCATAAATAATATCAATCGCCGGAGACAAAATTCTAATTATATACATCGGAGGGTAGTCCATAAATAATATCAATCGCTTCTGAGACGGCCTAATTGATATATACACACCTGAGGGCTGGGTCCACAAACAAATAAACATAATACCATACGAGGCTTGTATGAAGTGTAAGGAGCCTGTGAGACTTCAGTACGAGATGATCGCTAGACATTCGTTAGGATCATGCATTTGCTTGGATGTGTGTGTTTATTTTGGAGCATTGCACTCAGACTCCTAGGGTGGAGAGTAGCCCACTTAGGGTGATTCCACTCATCAGCATTAGCCTGCCCTGTCGAGGGATACCATTTTTTACAGCACAGGGAGCGTGCGAGGGACGCACTGGCCCTAGAGACTCGAGGCTTAGAAGAAAGCCGGATTTTAGCTTTGGGTTATGACAGATTACATGTACACTCTCCACTTTACTATACTTGTATAAGAGTAAACTTTTGAACTTCGAATCTATGGTTGGATAGAAGGATATATATATATACACAAAGGCGAGTATTGGTTTATGAGTTCAAATGGCCGCTTGAATCATAGATCGTTATATCGACTGTCTGGGGACAGTTTTATGTGTGTTGTATTTGGGTAGAGCTCCCGTATTAAAGGAGACTTGTCCGATTTTATAGTGGCGCTTCTGTAACTCCGACATCCACTTGTATTCCGCGGGTTGACGGGTAGTCAACGGATCCCCGGGTTTGGGGCGTCACATAAACAACGTCGTTTTACTTTGGTGCTTCTCCAATCTCCATGTTTTCTCACCTCTTGTCTGTGCTTTGTTGGAACCTTCTTATCAAATCTGAGTTGTTGTCCCCTGCCACGGGATCCTCTCTATTTGTCCGTCGGTGTGGCACCCCAAATCCCGGGGTGTCTCGTTGACCACCCGTCAACCTCGGCGACATCTACTGCCCCATATCACGACATGTATGGGTAAAAATGGCCACTGGGCCTATCCATCAATACTCATCAAGAATACATCAACTATATAACAATAATTCAAGAGTTATTACATTACTCTTAACCAAACAAATATCAAAAGTCAGAGTTTTAATACATGATATACAAAATGAATACTAAAGCCACAATCCACCTTTCTTCTAAAACGCGGCCTCTAGTGAGCGTCGTCCTCCTGTACACTCTCTGTGCCTGAAATAATGATCCCTCAACAAGGTGAGCAATGCCCAATAGTGATAATTTCCTACATGGGTTACTCCCCACCTAAGTGCACATGTCATGGCAACCAAACACACCAAGAACACACGGCCTTACTCTTTAACGCCTACACGCCCAATCTCACGCCCCGAAATCCATAGACTTCACACATGCCTGCGGCTTCAAATGTGAGCAAAATACGCTTTCAAAACAAAAAAGTTTTGTTCTCGAACTTACTACCGAAGCTCGTAAATATATTGACAACCCTTCGAGGTGAATCACAGAATTCTCCGAACAAATATGATTATCCGAGATGAACTGGTCGGGACAACTCTCCACAAGAATTCTTCGTAAAAATCTTCCCTTGAAACTTTCACAACCATTTCACTTTTCTTTCATTTTCACAGACTCACTATCAAGGTTTCAAATGGTTTCCTAAGGCATATGGAATGCATTATGTCATTCCAAAATATTCATGCTAATATATTTTACATGTATATATAACAAAAATTAATCACACAATTCATGTTATTCAATTCAATAATCAATAACACCAAAATTAAATTTCACACAGGCCAATAACAATCCAAACACCATTTCAATCACCAACCACAAAAAGCACATTGAACATATCACGTGAACAAAGGAAACCCTGGTGACACTCATTCACAAACCACACAAGTAGGGATTTTCTCCACTCGGTTCAAAGATTTTGAGACCGATGACATGGCCATCCAAGCCTCTACAAATTCTCATCCATAAAAATGGCTCTTAGCCAAAGAATAAACCAAGTAGGAAAAGATCTCTACCTCTTGGAGTTGTCGGAACTCCACAAAATCGGTGCCCACACGTAGCCCTTGCCGCATAAAACAGCCTTGCTCAAGCCCGATTTAACCGACTACCGAACGCCCTGAACTCCAGAGAAGTCACTATTTCTCTCCTCAAAAATCCTCGAATCCACACCTTACCTGCACGTTTTCTTTTTCAAATCGAGAAGACGGTCGCTTTTCATTTTATTCACTTAAATCTTTTCACATAATTCCATTTGTATGCCCTTGGGCTTTGATTTTTTGACACATGGCTTAATCTAAGCCATTCATCTCTATCATCTCACTAATTATGCAACATGTGTCATATGTAAGACACGTAAGAGCGACTTTTGTCACACATCACGCCTCTCACAATGGCCATACAACACCGTCTACATGGGTCGACCACGCAGAGCTAGATTTCGTGAGAGAATTCCATCTATGAAGTCCGTTTCATTATCCGGGAGATCTAGGAAAAAATTTTCATTTCAATCAAATTACCATTTTACCATTTTTCTAAAATTAGAATTTTCCTTGACGCATAAATATATCCTTAGCAGCCAGTCTCAACATACATGATTTAATACATTTTTTATTTCTAAAATCTAGGATTTGAATACAAAATATTAAAATTTTGATATGTAAAAATAATATACCATTTATATTTACTGTCAAACAAAAAATACCATTTATATTTATGAAATATAGGATTAGAATCTGAAATAAATTTTAGAATTTTGATATATAAAAATAATATATAATTTTTTATTTTTTAAATATCATTTATATTTATGCCGATTTGAATCCAAAATTTTAGATTTTTAATATGTAAAAATAATATACCATTTTTTATTTTTTAAATATCATTTATATTTATGCGGATTTGAATCCAAAATTTTAGATTTTTGATAAATTAAAATAAAATATCAATTTTATTTTAAAACTCCATTATCTAAAATGTATGGTTTGAATTCGAAATTTAGATTTCTAAGTTTAAAATTTAAACTAAATTTATAAGTTTAAATTAAAATTTAAAATTACTATTTTAGCAAATTAATTTTTAATATAAATTTTTTATTGAAAAATGATTTTTTATTTAACTAATTAATGAAATTTGAAAAATAAAATCATTTCATTTGAATTTAAATTAGTTAAAACTAAAAAATTAAAAGTAATTGAACATTATCCGTTTATGATTTTAATAAATTTATAATTTTAAAATAAGTTTTAAATTTCAAATCATTAATATTAACATATAGCACGTTATATTAAATAGCTTCTTATCTTTTAAAAATAAATAGCTTCTTGCATTATTTTTAAGATATGATATATGATAATTGAAAGATTTTGTGAAAAGTTTGGGGTTATTATTAAAATTTTAATATAGTTTATTTTTTATTTTTTATAATATAAAAATACGTATTTATGACATCATCGTTTCATCGACTGCAATTCGACTAGTGAGCCATGAATCCATAACTTTTTGGTTCAATAATCAATCATGGTTTTTAAAACATTGCTAATAGCTATAGTTATTTTATATATTAAATTTATTTAATAAAATTAATTAATTTTATAATACATGTTTGATTTCATTTTAAAATAAGCATATTTATAATAATTTTATTATCATACCAATAATATTTGCTAAAATAATATTAGAAATACAAAATAAAAATATTAATTTAAAAAAAAACAAAGAAATCGTCTATTTTTAAACAATAAAATAATAATAGTATTAATAATTAACTAATTTTATGACACTCTAAATAAGTGTCATTCTATACATCGGTAGAGCTAGAAAATATGGTTTACGATTAATTTTATGACTCTCAAAATAAGTGTAATTCTAGACTCATTTAACCTTTTTTATACTTGTCATCAATACAAAAATATTACACTCAGTAATGATGTTTCTAAAAAGAGTCATTTAATATAATATTAATATCAAACTAATGACTTTTTTTTTAAAGTTGTAGTCTCCAGAATCTTCGGAGTCATTGGATCGTCGGAACATACACCTACCCTTGGCAACCTGCAAAACAAACAACTAAGAAAGAATAGGAGAGGATTCTCGCTGTCGCTCCGATGTCTGCTAGAATCTCTTCCTTCAAAACTCTGAGTCTTTTTTGGTTTCGAGTCCTTCCCCTTATTTCATGTCATGACTTTCTTTTATCAGAGAGGAAGGGGATCCACTTTTTGTGGAAAGTGGATAATTCCCTCCCAAATCGAAAGGGGAAGATGGCGCATATCTCGCATGTGGAGACTGGTTCTTCCTTTTAAATAGGAGATCGGAGGGGGAAGGTGGCGTGTATCTCACATGTGGAGACTGGTTCTTCCTTTTTAATAGACATATTCCCCGAATACAGGACCCCGAGAGTGTTTGTCCACCTTGAATTTATGGCAAGGCATGGAAGGGCGCATACGCTCCTCGAGAGAATCTATTCGGCAGTACTTTCCAAATAAATCCTCTCCAAGAGATGGCATCCGGGGAATCCTCTCCAGGAGATGGTATCCGGGGAAGGGCTCATCCTTCCTGGCCAGTGGGAAGGATATCCGGGTTTGGGCTCCTGCTGGGGCTACTAGGCCGGGCCGGTCCTTTACGTACCGGGCCCGGGTTAAAGGGCCCGGGCCGAAACCATGGCGGCACCCATATCGCCCCTTTTCCTATCGGGCAGGGCGATCGCCCCTGTAGGGAAAAAGAGAACATGTTCGAACGCTATATCCTCGAGGAATAGTAGGCCATTACCGCCGGTATTTTCCAATTTTGAATTTTCTAACTTTGCTGAATGTGCATGTACGCCATACGCATCGCTTGAGTCAATTTCAGACCGAAGCTACTATAAAAGGATAGAGGGTGACGAGGTCCATTGTTCCACCGGTTATCCACGCTTCTAGCGTAGCGATACCTGAACGTTAATGGAATCAAGATCATGGATCGCGAAACGAAGGATGATCAGGATCGACATTTGAGCGTG
The DNA here is from genome assembly GCA_016808115.1 of Tetrastigma voinierianum. Taxonomy (NCBI): domain Eukaryota; kingdom Viridiplantae; phylum Streptophyta; class Magnoliopsida; order Vitales; family Vitaceae; genus Tetrastigma; species Tetrastigma voinierianum. Next base: position 1,009,920 of record JAEQBH010001681.1, read on the forward strand.
CTTTCCAAGCATGAATCGACCAAAGATTGCATGGTCTTTGAAAGCGGAGCCTGAATTGTTCTAGGTGGCCTGCGGCTGATAAACTCGAATGGAATCCTCGCATCCAAAGACACACCATCCAAAACTCGTACTTTACTTCGACCCATTTTTCGTAGCGATGTCACATCGCTCGTTTGCTCTTGTTCTTCGACCCTACCACGCTCTTCGCCTCCGCCGCATTTGATTCGCACTATATGCCGCTTTAATGACGCTTGGTTGTCACTTGTAATGACATGAATGTAATGATAAATGCCATTTGGCGCAGTCAATAAAATCATACTTTTTGACATTTATGTACTTGGCTCTACCTCTATATTTTTGTACTTTACTTTCTATCTCGAGGCAGGGACTAACCCATGGCCATCGGCTAGACATTCAAGGATCCCCGTTAATGGAACGACTTTGGGTGGGGGCCCAACAAGTTATGACAACAAGAGGGCCCACCAATCCAACCCGTATTCTCTCACTGTGCCCTAATAGTTGAAGCTTCGCCAGGAAGCGAAGCGACTAGTGGAGTGATGAGTTAACGTTGCATTTAATGCGCTCAGAGGGTCCTAGGCGGCCGGGTATGGAGTCATCATCAGCTTTTCTTTTTCCATTCTTCTCGGCCCTCGGGTTTACACATCTTCGCTAGTTCGAGATCTTCTACAAGATACCGCGCATTTTGTGTTTGTCTTCGAATCGCTCTTCCAGCTTGTTTGCTCGCTTCGCCTTACTGTAATCCTTATTTCCGTTGGAAGTGTGTTGAATATTTACTACTGGCCTTTCTCCGTCCATGGCGTAGGTCTAGAGTGAGGGTAGGTTTAAGGCTTATTAGGCCCGGGTGGTTTATGCCTAGTTTTAGTGATTTCACCTTATTCGTGTACTCTGGCCGCCGGAGCATTTCGCCTCTCTCCCCTCCCTCCTGGACCGCTTCAGAAATCGATCAGAGGTGAGGAAGAAACTTCCACTGTTAGTCAGTCCGTTGCACACGGCTCCGCGCGAGGCCTGTGGCTACAAGCCATATCATCTCGTCCCTGACAATGGAGGAATTGAGAATCTACTGCGAGATCCCGATAACATTGACTTGAAGTTAATGGACAAGTCGGACGAGTCCACTTTGGGTGTGGGGGGGAGGACACAATGCTGTGTTTTTTACCCGAGAGCAACTTACGGCCAGACTTTATTTCCCAGTGCCCGCCCTTGTCAAACAGTTTTTGCATTTTACCAGGGCGCCGCCTGCCCTTGTTCATCCTAACATAATCCGGATTCTAACCGGATGCAATGTCCTGAACATCTTATACCAACTCGACCTTTCACTGGTCGAGATTTTCTTCGCTTATACTTTGACAGTAAGGCGAGGGGGCTGGATGTCTATCTCGATCCTGGATTCCCGACTGCAGTTCGTGAATGGATTCCCTGATTCTCCTAAAACAGAGGCAAAGGGAGTCATTTTAGTGAGGGGGCCTTGGGATGAGACTCCGGGCTCTCCTGGCCTACCGTTTGATATCAACCGGTCACAGTCTTTCCCAGGTGTGTGTAGGGACTAGGGAGTGGGTCGAGCTTAGATACACGGATACACACATATGTCTTTACGTGCGACTGATTGTGGATCATTGGTGCAGGGAAAAACTGGAAAGGCAGGTTAGTGCAGGGGGTGGAGAAGGCGTATATATATATATATATATATATAAGGTGGAGAAAAGTTTTTTTTTACAGTGAAAATCTAGAAAAAGAAAGTAAAGAAAATAAATTTCATAAATTTATTTGGTTATGAGGTGAAAAAAAAAATAGTTTTCTAAGGTTTTACAAGTTGTAAAATTGAAGAAAATGGAGTAAAATAAATTTTTATAAATTTATTTGAGTATTATGGAAAATGAAAAAAAAAATGGATGAATATAATTTTTGGGACATTTTCCAATAGTTGGAAATAATTGAAAAAAAACGAAAAAAAAAAAAATTGATGCAAGAAATGACTGGCTATCGCTTCAAATCAGACAGAAGGTTTAGTCAGACAAGAATACAAGTGTGTTAATTTAGGCTAAGGATTTTGTATTGCAACAAAATCAATGTATTGCAAGTCGGGAAGGGCTTGATAGGTTTGAAAGCTATTGTATCGCGAACACGCGCCTAAGTGTATTGCAATATCGGTACCGGGCCAATACCAGATTGGCAGATCAGACAAGAAGAGACTTTGGCCGGGACACTTGTATCGCAATACACTCGTGTATCGTGACTCCGGAGCAAAGGGACATGGGCAGGATGTATTGCAATACGCCCACCGAGATCGAATACATGGCGCCAGTCGCGCCGAGGTACGGAGCCGAGCGCGGCCGGGCGTGTCATTGGCCGCAATGCGTACTTAGTGCATTTAGCCTGTTTTTGACCCGGTTTGACTCAGTACTGTTCCTAAGTCAATTTTTGGACATTGTTCGTGAACCCGGTTCATGAACACTGTTCATCACAAAATTTTCTCGAATTTTTTTTTTTAAATTAAATAAAAATAAAATAAAATTTGACAAAATTTTTGAAAAAAAATTTTTCAAAAATGAAATTTTCGAAAATAAAATTTTTGTCGAAAACAATATTTTAAATGCAAAATTGATTGCCTCAGACACTAAATGCAAGGACAATGTGTATACACCGATTTATGTATGATTAGTGTCTCGGCCGTGTTTATGCCTTGTGAGATAATCGTGATTGAGATTTAATCGCAAGTGTTAATTGTATAGATGGCTAGTCGAGGACGAGGACGTAGAGGGCGTTCACAGGGTACTGGTCAAGCACCACCAATGTTTGATCAACAGTTTTTACCGAGGCCGTGAGGTATTACACGTGGCTATCGACAGTCGGTATGCGACAGAAGATCCTAGTAACCTCCAGAGGTTTAGGCGATCATGCCCGACATTCATTGTGGGGATGAGATCCAATGGTGGCGCACTATTGTCTATGCAAATCGAGAAGGTGTTAGAGGCTATGGAGTCTACTCTCCGACATTACTGTGGATTAGACTAGTCGTGTTCCCGCTTAGATAGTGAGGCCCAACATGGTGGAAATGGGCAAGGACTCTAGAGACCTTAGAGGAGCCTCAAGATGTGAGTTCTCTCCTAGGATTAGGGCGAGAATAGGTATGATATGCTTGCGAGTTGGAGATCCTGACTCACTCCACAATGTAATTTTGAGGATCAGCGGACATGTTAGAGTTTGATGTCATCCTAGTGGATGATCACACAGCCTTACAGGTTGAGATCTGATTGTAAGCGTGAGAAGGGCTACCGCCTCACACGCAGATCTTCGCACTGCAGTGGCATTTCTAGGACAAGCATGACATTTGCCCTGCATAAAGATAATGCCCAGGGTGTCGAGATAGTTACTAGTCAAGGCGAGCCCACGCTTAGAGGACGAGGAGAGACCAGACTTAGATCTACTTCGGGTAATTTGAGAGTATGTGGATGTTTTTCTAGATGAGCTACCTGGACTACCTCCACAGAGGGTAGTTGATTAGTGCCCAAATAGTGCTATTTTGAGCCCTATTCGAGATGCTCGAAAGTGCTTTCACAAGACTAATCGCATCAATTAAGCCAATTGAGGTGTTCAAAGTCTAATTAGTATCACTTATGCCGTTTCGAGGTTATTTTTTGTTTATTTTGAAGGTTTTTGCATACCTTGGGAGTTCAATATCGAGATATGTGCTGAACCATGAAGATTGAACCCACGACGCCCATCAAACATATCAAAATTCAGTCGAAGGAATGATGGCAAAGTGATAAAGAAAGGATGCAAGAGGAAATGCAAAGGCATAGCAAAGGAAGAACAAAGCACCTGTGAAATTACTGGATTGCGAAAATTTCGCAGCCATAGCGAAATTTTCGCAATCCTAGCGAAATTGAGAAATTTAGCTAGGCTACAATTTCATAGCCAAAATCATCGTGTTTAGCGAATTTTCATTTCGCTATCTCTCAAATTTTTTGCTAGGCTAGCGAAATTTCGCTAGCTAGCGAAATTCACTGTGCATAGCTAAATTTTGTGATTTCGCTATCTCAGTGCAATTTCGCTAGGCTAGCGAAATTTTCACTACCTAGCGAAATTGTCCCTGCATAGCGAAATTCCCTGCTTGTCATTTTTTGTGTAATTAATGCCAACCGACCTGTTTTGGTGTATTACCTCCTTGTCCCTTGTATTAGCCAATATTTTAGGTTTTCTTGTAGTTTCACACATTGGGTGGTCTATATAAGCCCCCATCATTTTTGTAACCAAAGCAATCTTGAAGCAATCTTTTGGCAACTTTTTATTTATGTAAATATCTCCCGCAGCTTTCAGTTTAGGTTTTGTTTTTCTCTCTTCTCTCTCCTCTTTCTTTCATTTTCTAGGTCGCTTAAAACACCCCTCTCGAGGATGACAACTCAAGAGATGCCGGGCTGCTTCTCATAGCTTTAAAGAAAGGAAGGTAACTAGCTTGGTTGTGGGGCAATGTGTTGTCTTCATGTTTTAAATGCTACAGTAATCGTATTTATGGCTCCCATATTTTCTAACTAGGGTTGAATCACTTAATGTCATTACCTTGGCCAATACTTACCATGCTTAGTGGTACAAACAGATACTTACTGCTGGGGATGCACTATTACTTTTTAGATGGCCTTTACGAGCCACCGAAATGAGGTTGAGTGTTGTGTAGTTTCAAACCTAAAGGAGTCAGAATACTGTTAATTGTAGACTAAATAGGAGTGTTTCAGGGTTAGTTTTCAGTTAAACAAAGATCCGGTTATGGCTTGACTATAGGTTGCTTGCCATGATGCGAGGATAAAACCCGAGGACACTTGTTTGCCCCATGTTATCAAGCTAGTAACCTAAACCTTCAAAGTTACCATTTCACACTTCACTTTCGCCAATTAATCGCTGATCCAAACAACTTCCATCAAGCTTTTGAACAACCAAAATCCAAATTAAAAGCCTCACCATTTTCAACACCGATGCAAGTCAACTGATGAAAACCATCCCGTGTTCGAATTCTAGACCACTATGTCGTAGTAGCTTGGACTACGGCAAAGAGGAATTCTAGGAAACAAATTTTAAGTCGATTCCGCCACCCTACCGTGGCACTTAATCAAGCAGAGACTTCGATATCGAAAGCTACGCCTCGTATTTCACTCCATCTCTATGACTCCTCATAGATAGCACCACTGAGTTGCAGAACTCGCAGTCCGGGGCTAAGGTGAACTATTGGACAAGGGGGTTTATCGCATCAAGCACTTCACCATGGGACGCCCTGGTTTATTTGCGAAGATGAAGGACAAGACCCTTCGACCGTATCGACCTGGCTGTGCAGCTTGGAACAGGTTACGATCAAGAATCGGTACCCATTACCGAGGATTGAGGATTTGTTTGATCAGTTGAGAGGAGCGCGAGTCTACTCCAAGATAGGCCTTCGCACTGGTTACCATTAGTTGAGGGTTAAGGAGACAGATATCACTAAGACAACGTTTAGGACGCGTTATGGGCACTTTGAGTTTACGATGATGCCCTTTGATTGACGAATGCGCCAACGGCATTCATGGACCTCATGCATAGGGTATTCCAACCCTATCTAGATCACTTGTCGAGTCTTCGCGGATGACATCTCGATCTACTCCTGCCGAGTGGGAGCATGAGTATCACTCGAGGATTGTGTTACGCTTGCCGAGGACCATCACTAGACGCCAAGCCCGTATGCAAGTTTTGGCCATCGAGGTGATTTTAGGGACACGTGGTGTCGCATCAAATGTCGCCGACTGCAGAAGGTCGAGGCCGTAATGAGTTGGGAGAGACCACTGTCAATCTTCGGTGATAATGAAGTTCTTGCATTGATGAGTATTACAGGAGATTCATTAAGGATTTCTCCAGGATAGCAGCACCTATGACTAGGTTGACCCGTAAGGAGGTCAAGTTTGAGTGGGATGACCGATGCGAGGAGGCATTCCAGGAGTTGAAGAGGAGACTTACTTCAACTCCCATCTTGATAGTCCCGGACAGGACGAGGTACACTTGCATTATGACACTGAGGGCCTGGATTGATGTGTTTTGGATGCAAATTCCAGAGGTAGTAGCTATGGTTCCTCGCTTGAAGAATCACGAGCGCACTACCCCACACACGACATGGAGTTGGCGGTCGTAGTCTTCGCCTTGAAGACGGCCGCCACTACTTATACGACGAGGAGTCTCGAGGTATACCCTAATCTTCATAAAAGTCTAAAGTTTATTTTTTACCGAAAGGGACCTCAACATGAGGCACCAGATGGATGGAGTTCCTAGAGGATTGAGATCACTTTGCATTACCATCCCGGTAAGGCAAATGTGGTGGCTGATGCACTGTCACGAAGAGCGTTGGCTAGTATAGCTTCTCGGGAGTGGTGGATGCTCGAGACTGTGGGACAAGCCACATGCGATAATGAGCGTGACTCGTGTGGTACGTTGGAGAGTTTAGTGGCTACACCGTCTCTATTGAGTAGAGTGATTGAGTCCTAGTGGCAGGACGCAGAGATAGTGTCCATCGTGTGACAGAGTACAATGTGTACGGTGACGAGGGTCGGACCGTCTGCACGTGAGATGGTAGTCTCAATATGGACTCGGGCAATGCCCGACTGGTATAAGAGATTCTCAGGAGTTTCACCGCTCGATTGCCGTGCATCCGCATGGCACGAAGATGTACCGCCAGATCTTCGCCGCGCACTATCGAGTGGGATGAAGAGACACGAGGACTGTTCACAATGTCCCACATGTCGCAGTTAAGGCCGAGCACCGTATACGCCAGGCTACTGTACCATTGGGAGGTGGCCGAGCGAGCTGGAGCACGTCACGATGGACTTTGTGACCCACTTGCCACGGACACAGCAGAAGCATGACGCGGTATGGGTGATAGTGGACCGGCTCACGAAGTCGGCATATTTTCTAGTCGTGCGGATGACCTTCTTCGCCTTGAGAGATTCTACCGGCTTATACATTCCAGAGATAGTTCTACAAATATTGAGTACCAAGATCCATGGTCGGATGTGACCGAGGTTTACGCACACTCGGGAAGAGTTTCCAAAAGGCTATGGGCACACGATTGACGATGAGTACAATGCTCCACCTCGCATTTGATGGTCAGGCCCGAGAGGACTATACAGTGTTAGAGGACATGCCGAGCATGCGCCCTGGATCATAAGGGTAGCCGAGGAGCATTTGACTCCAGGTGGAATTCTCGCCTACAACAGCTTACTGTGCGAGTATACAGATGGCACCGTATGAGGCTTTATATGAGAGGCCATGTAGATCACCGTTATGTTGGACCGAGGCGGAGAGCTCCTATCACCGGTCCCGGACCGATTAAAGACACTCAGAAGGTGAGCTTGATAATGACAATCGCCTTTCTCACGGCCCGAGCCGGCTGTAAGAGCTTGCGCGGATGTGCGACGCCGAATCTAGAGTTCGAGGTCAGGGATCACGCCTTCTTGAAGGTGATGCCTAAGAGGAGTGGTCGTTTGGCAAGCGGAAGCTATCGAGGTTCATTAGACCTTTCATGATACTCGAGAGGGCGGGCACCGTCAAGGCGATCGGCATGCCATCGCCAAAGATGTCGTGTGTGTCCACGAGGTGTTTCACGCTCCATGTCTGAAATATACTCCGCATCCAAATTTCATGGTGGATTGGGGACGATTTAGTTGACCTTGATAGACCTTCTCGGCGGTGGGACCGTTGTGCATTGTTGATACCGCGGATCAAGTTTTGTGACGCAAGACCGCGCGAGGCAGCGAGGGTATTACGGAGGCACTATGGAGTGAGAAGTCCACGTATGGCTGGCGACACGATACGCCACCTATCCCTTCTCTCTGCTTAGGATGAAGGTACGTGCTTTAGTCGCTTAAGATTTAAATGACTGCTTACATGCATGGTAGAGTGCACGTTGCATATGCATGTGATTGATTGTATTGTCCCGAATTTCGGACGAAATTCCTTTGGGCTGGTGGAGAATATAAGACCGAGAAATTCCACTTCGAAAATGGCAAAATCGTAATTTCTTCGACATAAAATTGTTGTTTCGTTAAAAATCCGAATTTATTCTCTAGATCTTGATGATGAAATGGATTCACCGTTGAACCTGCCTCGCAAATCTAGCTAGCACGTAAAATTTCGTCGAATTCCAAGACAGTCGGAATTTACACGTTGAGGCATCGCGGTTCGGGTGCCGTAAAATGATTTTCGATGTGACGAAAGTCAAATATAACACGTACTCATGTTCCATAAGTGGTATGAGTAGAGAAATGATGAAAATAAACGGTCAAGAAAGTGCCGAATGTCAAAACTGGGAAATGAAGGGATATAAGGGTCATTTTGGAAGTTTTTAAGTCACTAAATGACAAAATAGTGAATAGGGACTGTCTTCTCCAAATAAAAAAAGACCAAAAACGTGGGAAAGAAAAGAAGACTTACAGTAGATCGGAAATTTGAGATTTTTTTTAGAGAGAGAGAAACTTCTCTCTAAAATATCGCTACGATCCGACAAATGGCATTCTTCGACAAGAAGGAAATGGCTTCACGCCGGAGAGGGTTTCGCTGTAATACCGGATTTAAAGGAGTTTCAAATTTTGAGGTAGGGTTTCTCCCTACTTGGGTTTTATTCCCGCCAAGACTTTACAAACGTTGAGTCGAATGAGGCCGTTAGGCTGACTGGATCGGGTCCCAAACCTCGGGACCGACCGATATGAATTTTGAAACCAAAAATGTTTAGCCCGTGAATCGTGAGGGCTGTTTGGGTGTTTTAATTCACAAAGTTGTATTAAATCATGTATTGATTGTAATAAGGCGAAATGGCCGGAAAATGGAGTTCATAAGGTGACGATGAACATAATTTTATCGGGAGCCGTAAGCGAGGTTTACTATTCAGAGAATACAAAAAAACAAAAATATATTTTTGTGTGAAAATGTGTTTGGTCGAGTGATTCAAGTTGAATTGCTCGTGTTTGATCATTAAGCCCAGTGACCTCATTTGATGTTTGGAAATGATAATTACATGGCGTGATTGTATGATTGGATATTATGTGGATATGTGCATGTTTACATGTTTGCATGTAGTTAATTGTATTGGAAGTAGCTTGCCATTCCATACCTGCTTGGAACATCCACAGGACTATAGGTGTTAGTGCATGAGGCAGTCTAGAGAAAATGGTTCGGAGGTTGTCTAAAGCTAAAATAAGTCGGAGGGTAGTCGCCCCAAAATATCAATCGTGAGGCGACCTGATTGATATACATTTGGAGGGTAGTCCACATACAATGTCAATGGTGTGAAGCGACCCAATTGATATACATCGGAGGGTAGTCCACTAATGTATCGGAATGATCCACAATTGCACTTATCGGAGGGTAGTCCCACCAATGGGCATAATGATATCATATGAGCAGACGAGTGTGGGAGTCGGTGTGAGGACTCGGGATCCCCGAGTTGGTCATGTAGACATTCAAGTGGATCATTCTCATTTGCTTGAATGTGTGTTTAATTTGGAATATTGCCGCACATGATGAAGCGCGCAGGTGATTCCACTACGAGTGCTCACCCTATCGAGGGATATTATTTTACGGTGCAAGGGCGTGCAAGGGACGGCTCATCTAGAGGCGAGTTTGTGGCTTGGGTGTGGCTTTGATGATTTTCACATGTATTAGAATTCTCTAATTTGAGTATATGTTGTATAAAAATGTTACTAACTCTCTTAGAACTGGTGGATCTAGTTGGATTCACCAGTTGTTATCTTGTGGTGATGTTTATGAGTGGTAGTTTACTCATGTTAGGATTATATTGGTGGGATGGTATATGAAGTGTTCTGCTGGGGTGATCTTGCATTAAAAGGAGACTACGCCCGATTTTACTGAAGTGGCGTTGTTAACCCGACATCTACTTGTATTCAGCGGGTTGTGATCAGCGGACCCCGGGGTTTGGGCGTCCATGAGTAGCAAGAAGATTATGGGTTGTTGAAGTTCAAACGGAAGCATGTGAAGATCTTACTACGTTAAAACATGTGATGTGAGCGAGTCCAACTCGGTCTTACAATTATTCTGGTTGTGCGGTAGAATTATGAAGAACACTTGGTGCCGATGCATAAGTTTACTGTGAGCGGGCGCGTGCAGGGATCAAAGTGGCATTGCAAGAACGGCGTCGCCCAGACTTTGCAATATCGTTGGCCTACAATGGGATTGAGCAGCCTCTGGGGCCCGGTTTGAATGAAAGGGTATCTGCCCGGCGGCTGCCTACCGAAAGGGAGCTAGGTTACGCTCACGTCCTGGAAGCTCGAAGAAGGGATAGTGTGTACGCTTGAGTGTCCGCGTTGACAACCCGTCTGACGTGAAATACTCGTGAATGTTGGTGGCGCCAGGTATCCTCTGAAAAATCGGGCATAGTCTCCTTTGTACGGGAGCTCTACCAAATACAGGCAAATACCAAATAATCCTGCAATGACCTCACTTAGGATTCCATAGGTAAAATAATTGGCGTAGACTATTAAGTGTTATACAAATATGTTATTCTGTACATTACATGGTTCAAGAGTTTTTACGACTCTCTTAATTCAATATATATATTAAAATTTTTCAGTTCATACATGTTCATAAATCATTAAGCCAAAATGGCTTTCTTCTATGAAGCCTCTAGTGATTTGTGTCGCCTTCCGTCGCTCCACATGCGCGATGTTGATCCTTCGACACTTGGTGAAATGGCGGTAGAGATAATTTCTGTGGTTCACTCCCACCTAGTGCACATGCATGGCGAACAATCACGAACCAAAACAATTTCATGAACCTACTTGAATGTCACCACTGACCAAACCCATGTCTGAGTCACTGTAAATCTCTACATATCTACAAAGCGTGCGAGTAAAATCACAGTTTTCAAAACAAAAGCTTTTTGTTCTCGAAAACTCACTACCGAATTTCAGTAAAAATATTGGACTACCCTCCGAGGCGAATGTGTTGGAGAACCTTCCGAAACAATTCATGGGCTCCTCCGACGTGTAATTGTTGGACATCTCTAACATTCTCTGGAAAATCATCCATTAAATTCCTTTCCACAAACATTTCGTTTTCTTTCAATTTCATATGTCATGCACTCACTCCTAATATTCTTAGTTGCCCCTAGTGCATATGGAATCTTATCTGATATAATCTAACATTATGCTAATATATTCACATATATATATATTAAAATAATTAGTCAAACAAATCATGTTATTAAATTCACATCAATAACACACCAAGAATTAGCTCACATGGGCTAATTAGCAAACACAAGCAATTCATTTTGAATCATCCATCTTAAAGTTCCTTGCAGAAAATGTTCACATCACTATTCATGTGAACAATTGAAACCACAAGGTTGTTCACGGCCACCTAAATAAATTTTCTCACTAGGTTCAAAGCTTTTGAGGCCGTTCTGACTAAAACAAGCCTCAAAACATTCCTAACCATTTACATGGCTCTTAGCCAAAGAATAACACAAGTAGGAAAAGATCCCTACCTATTGGAGTTGTCGGAACTCCACCAAATTGGTGCTCACGTGTAGTCCTCGCCGCGTAGAGCAACTTTCCTTCTTGCTCCGTCGAAAACCGACGGTTCGATCGGCCGGAATTCTAGAGAGAAGGTACTCTCTCTCTCTCTAAAACTCAAACAACCAGCCTACTGCATCACCTCTCTAGCACTGCACGATTTTTTGGCTTTTCAATTTGAAGATGACCCTTCATTAAGTGCAGTGTGTTATATATTAAACTTTCTTTATACCGTCCATATATAGTCTTGGATTTTTTTTACACTTGGCATTATCTCGGTCATCCATTTCCATCATCTCTCTACTCATGCAACATGTGTCACATGATTACATGTTATAGGTGACTTTTGTCACATCACATGTTGTTTTACGGCACTCGATACTCGGTACCTCGAAAGCGTGCAAATTCTGGTATCTCGGTGCGAAATTCAACGTGTTAGCTAGATTTCTGAGGATGATTCTGACGGTGATTCGTTAGGTCATCCGAGATCTAAAAAATTTAGGATTTTTACGAAGTGAATTTTGCCATTTTCAAGTGGAATTTTCTCGGGTCTTACAGACAGCGACCGAAAGTACTCAGGGGCCTAAGTGAAAGATTTTATACCTTGGGTTCGTCCTAAACCTGGCCGACCTTCTGCTTCGGAAGAGGAAGAGGAAGAGAGGAGATGATGGGGCTAGTCAGTCGTTAAGCATGAGACGAAAGAGACGAGGATGCAGGGAGGCCGATCGGGCGAAGGATCGACAGAGCTCCCTGGATGGGGTTGGGAGATGCGAGCAATCGTGATTCCGGCCTCTCGACAGGGCTCTAATAACCAATCGGGCCGGAGGACATGTCGCGTGAGGCTAGTACATATTGCTTCAATGTCTTGGTGGTCCTCCGCTCTTAGTCGGTCAAAAAGTTTCCGAGCGATGCTAAGCTGCTTCCGAGAGCGAAGGTCGTTTGCCACTTTGATGCGTATCTTGCTAAGCTCTTATCTCCCTCCTCGTGGCGACTGATGGAGGAGGTGGCGACAGGGGCGATGATATGGCTTCGTCTCTAATCAGCCAAGGCACTTTAATCGGAAGGTGAATGCGTGGCCGTCGTTTAGGCGACTTGTACGGGAAACATTATGGATGGTAACCTTTAGAGCGGATTGGAACAGAGATGATATCATTTATCCTGATACACTATAAAGAGGACATTCAGCAAATAGTCCAAGACGGGATGCAGATTCGCGCGACCTTATTCGTCCGATCGGCAAAGGCTGATAAAGTGATAATTCTTCTGAAAAGTTAAAATCATAATTTTGTCGTTTTGCAACCGTGCCTTCTTTGCTTAGGCCATCTTGCCATTCGAACATGTCCCTCAGCAGTAGATTCGTTGTCGGTTAGGGATGGAGGCTTGGCTGTATGTTGTTCAGGCTTTCTACTAAGGAGAGCTTGGATGCCTCTTTAATAGGTTCAGTGTGCTTGCAGGAGCTAGAGGCTAAGGGCGCGAGATAAGGCGGCTCGGGGCGGAGCGAGAAGGGATGCCACCGTCATGGAAATGGCGATGGCGCGATTAGGGCGGATAATGCTCCGGGGCGCGGGTGGTGGATGGCAGTCAGATGGGCTACGACTACATCGGAAGGGCTCGTTGGAGAGGTGATGCGAACTTGATGCTCAGTTCGACAGTGCAGCTCTGCGAGAGGAGGCCTACCGAAGGCGGAGGAAGATGGTGCTAGCGGATGGCATTGTCTTGTGGTTATGGAGCTAGGGGGCCATCGAGAGGGACCTTTCCCGGGAGAAGGGTTCCTTGGAGTCGGCCTTTGGGCGGGTTGGTACTAGTGGTGATCGTTTTCAATCTTATTCTGGGTTGTGCTTTTGCGCACGATATCGTGGAAGCAAGCCGCGTGTGAGGATATAAATGCATGGCTACTTTGGCTCATATTTTTATTGAATCCTCGATGCCCCGGGCTCTTGTGTCTTTCCACCTCTTGATCACATGAGATTCTGGACAAGATTTACTTGACAAGGATCTCAGGCTATTCAGGGCAGATGTTCAGTGAACACATTGGACTAGATAAGGAGCCCAAGGCTGTTGCCGAGGGCTAGGGTTTGAAATCGTTCTTCGCTCGCCGAGCGTACTCTTTATGTGGGACATTTTATTATTATTATTATTATTTTGGAGAAGTACTTTCCTTTTGTTAACTTATGTGGGATATCTCATTCTACAATACCTGTCCGGGATTTTATGCTGAAAGTTGAGTGCTATCATTCGGGGTGTATTGACGAATTAGATAACACTTGCCTTTGCTCCGGCGGATATGTCTTATTATGCTAGCCATCCGGACTTTCATATGATAGCAAGATATTTAACTATGCTGGGCCGGATAGGTCTTTTTCTGCGTCATCCGGACTTTAGATTGACCAGTTTAGACATTTATCTACCTAGTGTTAGTAATAGTGCTCTAGGCCTATTGTATGGACATGGTATTTTGACTATTTATGAGAATTTATTATTATGATGATTTGCATGTGATCCTTGGTGGGTTAAGGGATAAAAATTTTAAATTCCGCTCAAATTGGATATTCTGCCCGTAACCCAACAGTGGTATTAGAGCCAGGTTGTGTTTTCATAAAAATCGATAATGCCATGTTTGATCGTATGTATGTGATGTATATGGTCACGGCATGATTTCGTTTTTTGAATATGTGATATTATGGTTTGTCTTGAATAACATAGTTAATAGGTTTTGTTAAGGTAGTAATTGATTGAGGTCCAGAAACCTAAAGGATTGTTAATATGATCATCGAATAGGATATTGCTATTAAAGTGTTTAATAGCATGTTATATGATTCTGGCTTTGTCTTAATCAGATTAATATATGGACTGAATTCATATATCAATTCTGATTTATCAATGATTGTTTATGGTGGTGCGAAAATAAGCCCTATGTGTAATGAGATTACATAATATGCTGTTTTAATGTGATTTTGATGGCTTATGAATTTAATTGGTTTTAAATACACGCCTATTATAATTTATTTCTTTTAATGCAAATTGTTTATTCTATATGATAACATGATATATTTTTCATGTTGTATTGCTTCACATGGTGCCTGATGGCCTTTTGACCAATGTGTTTGGTAGGTTATTATTGTTTTACAAGGGTTGTAATTATTAAATACGGCTTGCATGCGTTTTGTTTTGTGTAATTTTATTTTACTATTAGTAGTATTTATTTAATTGTTGTAATAAACAGAGACAATGCAAGCCATTTGAAGTCATGCGATCAACCATGATGATGGAGGGAGCTAGGTGTCTATGCACAAGTTGGTGGTCAAATGCGACATCATGGAGTACAACATTACTACCTAAAGACTGACTTTTGATCTTCATATTGGTTATGGAATCAATCTAGATTAAGGTCATACTGTGATACGTTTATTATATACATGTATGAGATTCTGTGATGTTACATGAGTGTGATACTAGATGTATGATGAGATCTATTAATTGAAAATTAAAATCAATCAAGATCCCTCATAAAATTTAAAGTTAAAAATGTCATCCATATTTAACCTTGTCCAAGCCTTTTATCACCTTAATGTGGGTTACGCAAAGTAGAAGTACATTAGGTAACATTAGTGAACAAGATGAGTAATGGTGCTACCCATATGTTTAAAATGGTTTAACTTTATTAGGTTATCAAAAGCGGTTTTTATGGGCCTAATGGCATTAGATGGGATTTAAACATCTTAGGGACATATGATGTCAAAATCCATAAATATCTAAGAGTTGCATGAGATGTAATTGGTAGAGTTACCTACCTAAATAACTTAATTTTAAGTGTCATGCCAAAAGTGACTTAAAGTTGAGTAAATATGGATCTTAGCTCACTAGATTGATATGATTATTCTTGAGGGTTGTTAATTTAGTGAGAATTTTCACCAATCAAAATACTTATCGAACTTTGCATTCATTGTAGATGGCCAACAATAACAACAACAATTCTACTATGTCCACCAATCAGTCCTTGAGAAGGATAAACTTACTTGGACTAACTTCCTTGGCTGGTTTCGAAATTTGAGAATTGTTCTCAAACAGAAAAGGCTTTATGTCATGGATGAACCTCTCATGAAGAACCCGGCTAATAATGCTCCTAGAGCTGAAAAGAATGCTTATGAGAAGCATCATAATGACTCTATTGATGTTGCATGCTTGATGCTAGCTACCATGAGTTCTGAACTTCAGAAGGATTTGGAAAATATGGAAGCTTATGATATGATCTTCAATCTTGGAAATGTTCGGCAACAGCGAGCGAAGGTATGAACTTCAAGGCACGCATTCTTGCAAGATGGTGAGGTGCTTGATTAGTGCTCATGTTCTAAAAATGAAAGGCTATATTGAGCACCTTGATGAAACTGGATTTCCATTAAGCCAAGACTTGGCAGCCATTGATCTAATTCACTTCCTTATAGTTATGGCAGTTTGTCATGAACTATAACATGATGAAATGGACGGAAATCTATCTACAAGGCGCATACGATGCTTAAAGCGGGTTGACAGAATATTAAATCCAAGCTGGCCATGTTACGATGGTTCAAAATGAAAGGGCTTCAAGAACAAGGGCAAGGAGCAAGGGTGAGGCAGGGCAGGGCGGAAATGAGGTCTGATGCTCAACCCCGAGCCAATCCCGAACTTTAAGGCTAAAGCCCCGGGGGTGTTTGTTTCTTCGCCAATGAACTTTGGTCATTGGAAAAAAACTAAAAGTATTTAGAGGATCTAAGAAGAAGAAAGAAGGCGGGTGAGACTAGTTCTTGATTGTTTATGTTATACAATTAATTTTTCTCATGGTTCTGGGTGTGATGGGGAGGGGCGTGGGCGTTGAGAGAGAGAGAGAGCGGCCAGATGCGGATGTGTGGATCTCACATTTGTACAAATGTGCGAGGCTGAAGGAAGTAGACAAGCGAAGAAGAAGGGCGGATTGATCTGGTAGGCAATGGAGCAGAAGTTCTTTGCTGTTTGTAGGAAGTTATGGAACCGCTGCCCGGTGGGCTTTGTTAGTTTTAGACGAATTGCTATTATGTTCTACAATGTGTAGGAATATTATTTCAGTTTCTTATTTGGATAATTATGGTTTTTCTTTTATTATTAAGAATAATAATTGCTCCATTTTTCATAAAGACATGTTCTATGCAAATGCCTATTTCTGGGATGGTCTTTATGTTATGAACCTTCAAAAATCAACAATTCTCATGTCTATAACATAACTACTAAGAAATTTAAGTCGATGATTTAAATTCAACCTATCTTTGGCATTATCATATGGCCATATAAATGAAACGCATCTCAAGCTCCATCAAGTTGGACTTTTGAATTCATTTGAGTTTGGAATCATATGATACATGTGAATCTTGTCTATTAGGTAAGATGACAAGGATCAGCTGCTGGACACGGTGAAAGGGCTAATGGTGTGGATCTCATACATACGGATGTATGTGAACCGTGGATTCGGTGCTAGAGGAGGTTACAAGTACTTCATTACATTTGCGTGACTTCAACGAGATATGGTTATGTCTACTTGATGGGCATAATTTGAATCATTTACAAATGTTGAATCGCAAATGATGCAAAACCAACTTGGTAAGACAATCAGGCACTTCGTCGATCGAGAAGTGGCGAATGTGAAACCAGAATTTGATGACCATCTTGGAACTTGTGGAATCATTTCTGATGCTCACTGACACCACAATGGAATGGTGTGTCGAGAGAATCGAACTTTATTAGATATGGTTGATCTATGATGGTCAACAGATCTTCATTTACCTTTTATGAGGTTATGCACTTAAGCTTATTTGCGTTCACTTCATCAGTTCCATCAAAGCGGTTTGAAAAGACACCATATGAGATGTGGGCGGTAAAAGGCCCGAGTTTGTCACTGCCAGATTTGGGTGAGAGCTTATATCAAGCCGTCGAGTTTCAAATAAGCAGAGTGAGTCTGATAAATCTTTTTATTGGGGTATCCTAAAAGAGACTAGGGATACTACTTTACAATCCATAGAGCAAAGTGTTTGTTGCTCGAATGGTGTCTTTCTAGAAAGGAATTTATTTCTAAAGGAACCGGTGGGGTGGAGTCTGACTCGAAGAAGTTAGAACAAGATAACATTGAACTTCACAATGGATACTCATAGTCAACAAGCTATTGATGACACACCTCCTATAGCACAATTTACGTAGATCGTGGGATACGTCATGAGCCCGAGAGATATGGATTTCTTGATAACCATGATGTATTGTTAAGTGGATCAAAATGAACCCACTACCTATCAAGAGGTTATGTTGGATCGAACTCGAAATGGTTAGAGGCATGAAGTGCGAAATTCAATCCATGTATGATAATCGAGGTATGGACATGATTGACCCACCTAAGGTACAAAGACCATTGGGTGCAAATGAGTTTTAAAAAGAAAACTGACATGGATGGCAAAAGTGCATACTTACAAAAATAAGGCTAGTTAAAGGTTTCAAAAACAAACTCATGGTATAAACTATGATGAAAACTTTTCACTGTGGCTATGCTTAAGTCTATAGGAATTCTTATTGCCATTCTTTGCATATCATGATTATGAGATTTGGCAAATGGATGTTAAAACTGCATTTCTTAATGAAACTTACCACTTGAGGATGTGTACATGACACAACTTTGAGGGTTTGTACAACCTAAATTACGGTAAAATATCTGGTTCAAAGATCCATTATGGTTTTGACAGGCCTCTCGGAGTTGGAATCTTCGTTTTGATGAATCAGTCAAAGGGTTTGGATTTGTCAAAAATGAGATGAGCCCTTGTGTTTATAAGAAATTAGTGGGAGCAATTGTATTTTTTTTTTTGGTCTTATATGTTGATGACATTTGCTCATTGGGAATGATATCACACCTTCTTCGAGAATGTCGAGTCTTGGTTGGGAAGTGTTCTCAATGAAGACTTAGCGAAGGCACCTATATCTAGGAGGAGGATAAAGATCTATAGAGATAGATCTAAGAGAATTTGGGATTGGTCTAGGGTCAAAGTGCCATAGACAAAGTCTTGAAAGCATTGATTCGATGTAGATTCGAGGATGCTTGCAAGTGTCTCCTTGGTATTACTCTTATGAAATCTTAGTGTCCTAACACTAAAGATGAGCGAGCGGATGAGTATTAAGATTCCTTATGCCTCAGCAATGGGATCTATCATGTATGTCATGTTGTGCATTAGACGGATGTATCTTATGCTTTAAGCATAGCAGTAGGTACCGGTCGGATCGGTGGGAAGTCAGCTGGACGAGTTTGTCGGGAACGATGTAAGTATATCGAGAAGGTCCTAAAGATATGTTCTTGGTATCAAGCGGATGGAAGATGATGCAGTTTGTAAATGGTTACCTGGTGCAAGCTTCCAATCGACAAAGATGATTTCCAATCGCGATCAGGGATATGTGTTTTGTTTAAATGGTGATGCAGTTAATTTGGAAAAGTTGAAAGCAAAGCAACATTTGTGATTACCTAGCGAAGAAATTTGAATACATAGCGGCATACGATCACGACAAAGCGGAGTTTGGATCAAGAGAAGTTCATTCGCAGGCGGTGGTTCTAACATTACAAATCCACATTTGATGTTTATTGTGACAATAATGGTGTGCTATTGCCTGACAAAGGAACACAGAATCCCACTGTCAGTGATCGACATTCTTAGGCGTTATCATCTCATTCGAAATCATTGAGAGAGGTGACGTTAAGATATGCAGAGTTCCAACATATGATAATGTTGCTGATCCATTGACTAAGCCTCTACAAGCAAGCATGATCGTCATGCTAGGTTCATAGGTATTAGATACATTGATGGAATGGGCTGTAGTAGGAGATTGTTAGTAATAGTGCTCTGAGCCTTTGTGTATGGACATAGTATTTTGACTATTTATGAGAATTTATTATTATGATGATTTGCATGTGATCCTTGGTGGGTTAAAAGGATAAAAATTTTAAATTAAATTTGCATTGTATTCGATCGGATTGGATATTGTATTGACACTGGGCGGATAAGTTCCGTTTTACCGCGTCATCCGGGCTTTGTTTAACGATGAGGTGTTACCTAGCAGGAGTAGGATAGGTCATTTTCTCGCCAACCGGGCTTTTAGTTGACGATTGAATCATTATAACTAGGCGGATCGAAGTCATTTTTTACTACGCCCGTTCGGGCTTTTTAGTTTAATGGGTTAGGTGTTACCTGTCGGTAGGATAGGTCATTTTCTGAGCCATCCGGTCTTTTTAGTTGACCAGTTGGATATTATCTAACTGGGCTGGACAGGTCATTTTACTGCGCCATCCGGGCTTTTTAGTTTGACCGGTTATGTGTTACCTAATCGGGCCGGATAGGTCATTTTCTGCGTCATTCGGTCTTTAGCTTGATCCTGTAAGCAATAGACGACATATGTGTTTGATACTGAATCATTCTTTATTGATAATACCTCTTAAGATGCGTAGCATTCTACATTCTAGGTACAGGGGTCCCGTCAAGTTTGTCCAATGCATAAGATCCGGATTCAGGCTCGTGTTTACAAAGATCGTAAGTCCTCCAGGTTGGGTTGGAACTTTCACGCATTATCGGATGTATTCTCAAATACTATGTGGGACCAAATTCACTGATTGGAGCGATGCGAGGTTTAACCAGTTTATTATGGGAATTTGCTAAACACAATATTTGGTAGGATGCTATGCGGATTCTGGTCTGACTCGCAGGTCAAGTCAGGTATTAATACAGATCCTTGACCATTAAATCATATTCCCCTTTGTTTGAAAGAGGACGTGCAATCGGATGGTAAGCATACCAATTTTCGTAGGAATTATAGCCTCCATCCCGTAAGTAATCGCAAATGGGGATATACAGTGGACTGACGTGGATTACGTAAGCCAGAAATCCTGCTGGGATTATCACCCGTTGCCTTTAGCCGAATCTAACCGCTTCTTCAATACTGTAAACGGGGTTTGTTTAAGGCTTTTGCCAGACCATTGCTCTGCGGATACCGTGGGGTAGAGTATAGATTTTTTATATTTAATTCCTGACATAAGTTTCGATAGACCCGGCTGTCGAATTGGGGCCCGTTGTTAGACACGATTGATCTGGGGATGCCGAACCGGCACACAATATTCTTCCAGATAAACTGAGTGACATCCTTATCTTTGATCGAGGAGAATGCTTTGGCCTCAATCCATTTGCTGAAATAGTCAGTGGCCACCAATAATTACTTCTTTTGGGCGAGACGATGGGGTAGTGAGTCCCAGTATATCGATCTAAACCACGAGGGTTGGGGGCTGCAATAGAATCGAGATCTTACCGGTGATTTGGGACAAGAGCAAGCAGCTGGAAACGTCCACGCTTTAGTATATTAGCGGCATCGGCTCATGGTTGTGTGTACCTTGGGTATAGGCCACAGCAGGCAATGTTTTCCGCCAGGATGGTTCCACATATTCTTCATGCTCTACTAACACATGCGGCTCTGTTTGGGGTCGGGCGTTTGGTCGGGCCTCCCGAGGATGTGAATAGTTGCCCATGGATAAGGAAAATCTACTTGTTGGACCTTGAAGTTTGTGGGCCTTGTCCCTCGCCCCTAGGAGTTGTCTGTGCTTAAATATAGATATGTAGGTCCATCAGCGGGTTATATGCCTAATTTATTTGTGGGGATGCAATTGACGAAGCTAGTTGATAGTAGATAGGCAGAAGTATATGTTCAGTGATTGGTAGAGAGGCGGCCACATAAGCCAAGGCGTCCGCCTTTTCATTAGAGTTTCTGGGAATGTGCTCCAGCTTCCATGCTGGAAAGCTACTCAAGCATTGTTTCACCCGGGAGACGTATTTTTCCATTCGAGGGTCTCGGGATTCAAATTCTTCATTAACTTGCCTGACCACCAATTGGGGATCACTTTTGACTAGGAGCTTGCTAGTAGATAAGGCGGCTGCTAGTTCAAGCCCAGCTAGGATGGCCTCGTATTCTGACTCATTGTTAGAAGCGCTAAACCCAAGCTGGATGGCCTGTTCGCTCTTATCCCCGAATGGGGATTTTAGCTGTAAACCAACGCCTGCCCCGGTTTATCTAGACGCCCGATCAACGTAAAGTGTCACCGGTCCAAACTGCTCGGGCGGGTTTGGAGCCGGGGAGTTCTTATGAAGTCGGCCAACTTGCCCTTTTTGAAAGCCTTAGCTGTATTAGATATCGTACTCGCTTAGTTGAATTGCTATGACCATTCTTCCTGATAGTCAGACATATGGTTATAGGAGGAAGTCGGTCTTCACAACAATAGGGTGTGGAAGTAGAGGTGAAGTTTCTTGGCATTATCAGAAGGGCTCAGCGACTGCTAGAGTCTTCTCGCAGTCTCATCGTAAGGATTTGCTGACGAAGAACACATGCCTTTGTTTTCCGTCTTCATTCTCTTTGAACAATGCAACACTTACTGTTGTATCTGAGACTGTCAAGTAGACGAAGAGAGTTTCGCCGGCTTCGGGGCTCGGCTAAATACTGCTTGATCTGGGTAAAAGATCGATCACACTCCTCATCCCATCTGGTTCGATTGTCTCCCCTTAGGGTGGCGAAAAATGGTTTTAAGCAATCCATGAACCGAGAAATAAACTGTAACGCCCCAAAAATACCCTAGAATTTTTATAATAATTTTATTATATATTCTGGGTATGAATTGGGCAAAACTTGGGTTTTTCAGGGAAAAGTGATGAATTGACAAAATTATGAAATAGCAAATTTAGTGAACCCGAAATTTGAGCACTAAAACAAGGACAAAATTGTAAATACCATAAGGAGATAAAAAATCATAAAGAGAGTAGAGATGGAATACAATAAGAATTAAAACAAATTGATTTGCAAAAATTTAAGGTGAAGGACTTAGTTGCAATTTGGAGACTTATGGGAGGGTATAAAGGGGAGATAAGACCAAAAATTCATATTTGGTCTCCAGTGCCCCTCTAACAAAACGTGTGAGAGAAGAGAGCAAGAAAACAAGAGGAAGAAGGGAAGAAAGAAGAAGGAGGAGGAGGTCAAAGATCAAGGTATGTTGTGCCCCAGAATCAAAATATATTTTGATTCCTAGGGCTTTGGAAGGAAAATTGATCCTCCTTTGTCTAGGGTTTTTGTGGAGAGAGATCACACAGACCTTAACTGTTGGAGTGTTGTGGGTAAAACCCCGGAAATGCAAAAAGATGATCCTCCTTTGAGGTTGGATTTACGGTTTAATTGCAAAGCAAAGGGGTTTGGGTTAGAACAAACCCTAACAAAATTGTGTATTAGGTATGTGTATGGGTTATGACCCATATTAGCATTGTTTTTGGGAGAAAATCATGAAAGGTTTTGATGAAAGATATCAATTGAAAGATGATTTGAGGATAATTGAGTTAAAGAAATATGATTTTTTGAAGTGTATATGAAGTATAGATTTGGTTTGGGATGGAAAAGTGCATGAAAAATGGGAGAAAATACATTACAGGCTTTCGAGGACTGTACCGACCCTGTTTGAACTTGTACCGGTACAACTTGTGGTCGTTTTTTGGCCAACTTGTACCGGTACAAGTTAGACATGTACCGGTACAACTTTGTTCTGCTTTCCAGTTTCAACTTGGTTTTGTATTTTAGCCATAACTTCCTCATTTCTTATCCGATTTGAGTGATTAAAGTGGCTACAGTAAATAGACTTCAAGGAGAACCAAACTTAAGAGAAGGTATCATCAAATTCTGATCCTAAGTGACAAGATTGCTCAAAGTGAGGCCGTGTGCAGAAGCCAAATTCTGGTTCACAACTTTGAACATAGAGTAGTCCAGTTGTTTGGACGTAACTTGAGTTTTCGGTGCTCGAATTGGGTGATTCCAGTTGGAATAGAACCTTAACTGCCAGCAAGAGTACAGTGACCTAGAGTCAAACGTGATTAAGACCCCGGAAAAATAGGCAATGCAAGCAGTCCCCGGTGTAATCGGTAGAATTTATTAGTTGGCATGAAAATGCCATAACTTTGGATTCGGATAATCCGATTGAATGATTGTTGAGTAAAGTAGGCTCTTAGAGATAAAGTGAGACTGAGTCAAAAACGTCTTAGTACACTGCGCTCATAGGATTCTGGCTTTGCCTCGCGATATTGTCGTTCAGTATGATTATTTGTAATCACTAAGGTGAATCAAATTATTTGACTAGGTGCGGTGAAGACGATAACCTGACCTAGGATTGACATCGAGAAAGCGGAATGGAATGGTGGTCGTTCTATGCAGTTCTCTATTCTAGTTTGTTCTATACTTGTTCTTTATTCTAGTTTGTTCTTATTCCTTCCTTATTGTCATATTGTTCTCTATTTGCGACATATACATATATATTGGTTCGAATGATTAGTATTTGAAATGCTTGATAAATATTGGCATGAATGCATGTATTTGAGCTACAAGCGAATTTATTGCATAAAAGTAAATTGATTTGAACCGTTTTATTGAATGACGACATGTGAATTCTGGCCGTTACGTCCTTGAAGGTGCCGTCAGTGATAATGCGAAATCACATTGCTGCTGAATGACAGGCACCAGTGGGATTCTGGCTGAATGCGTAGTGAGATGTCGACTTCTATGGTCATGTGAGGGCGGTATATTGAATGTGAAACCACATCACTCTTGGATGTAGCGAATGAGGTTGCAGTGAATGCATGCGTGGATGTCGAATTCTATAACTATATGTGGAATCACAAACCGAACAGTAAAGCGATGGTATTGAAAGAGTGTATTTGTATAAGTATCTTTACATTACTTGATTGTATAAAGGCATTATTTTGATAAATGCATGATTTATATGAGCAGAAAATGGAATACGAACTATATAGAACCACTAAGCATGAAAATGCTTAGTATTGTTTTATAAATGCGCAGTGTAAGTGATAGACATCGAAGCAAGACCCAAGATCGAGGAGCTCGAGTGTAGAAGGAATTACAGGTATGCTCCATCATATGCATTACTCCATTTCTTTCAAACATTGACATTTTGTAAAACAGTTTGAACTCTGGATCCTTATTTTTGTAAAGGCATTTTGTTAAATGTAAACATTATGAATCTTTTGTTAATTGTAAATGTCTATGGGCTTGCCCAAAATGAAATGCTTCCGCGAAATTACAAAATCTAAAATGAATAAGACAAATAAATGTTTTGATAAGATAATTGAAAATGTGGAATAAATCGGACTCGGCTTGGATCGCCAATCGGGTCGAGTCGGGGATTTGGGTCGCGACACTTTTGAAAACTAAAATTTAATAAAGCGATAACTGAGATTTAATTAATGACTTTAAAAATAAAGAGCGTCCCGGGGTTGGGTTCGGACTGTGTCGGGTCGAGGCGGGCTGAGATCGCCCATAAGCAGATCCCAAGCGGTATCGGCCCTAGTGAGTTGTTGCACCTCTTTCTAGATCTCGGGGTTGTAGACTCTAGGATGGCTTTAAGTTGGGAAGGGTTGGCCTCAATGCCCCTTTGAGTCATCATGACTCGTAGGAACCGTCCTGCACTAACCCTGAATGCACATTTTACGGGATTGAGCTTCATACCATAGGTCTGAGAAGGTCAGACGTCTGCTGCAAATGAGTAGCATGATCCGGCCACTCTTTGGATTTTATCAACATATCATCTATATAGACTTCCATAGTTTTCTGGTAGTGGCGAACATCACGGTTGCTAGGCTCACGATGGTGGCCCAGGCATTTTAATCGCGCTGGCATTACGTTATAGTAGAATAGTTCGTGAGGGGTGATAAAAGATGTTTTCTCGGCATCAGGTGGGTACATGGGGATTTGATTGTAGCCGGAGAATGCATCTAAGAATGATAACATGCCATGCCCGGCCGATGCGTCGACAATCTGATCAATGCGGGGCAAAGGGAAGCTATCCTTAGGACGCCATCATGAATAGTGTAGTCTCGCATACCCCGCCATTTGCCTCCTTTCTTCGGAACTACACTTACATTAGCTAGCCATTAAATTTTACTTCTCGATGAACCCTGACCTCCAAAGGTGTCTACCTCGAGCACGGATGATGCGGTGGCGGTCCGAGTGGAAGTGTCGTACTTTCTGTCGAACGGCGGATGGGAAAACGTTCAACTTGTGGGAGGCGTTCGCGGGGCTGATCCCTATCATGTTCGAATGGGCTGACAAGTCGGCATTAGCACTGGTACTTCTTGCGGTCAGACCCTTTCTTCTTGATCGGAGAGACTAACATAAGTCTGTTGTCCCAGGGCCTCTTTATGAGCATGGGTTGTGGGGATGCGCCAATTGTTCCACAATATTTAGCGGACGTGACCTTAATTGCTATGTTGATGGATGAGTCACAGTGGGCGAGCTATCGGGGCCCTTTCTTCCGCTCATGAGCCCGACGGTGTGCGCGACGAGCAACTAATTGGCTACCACCCAGAATTCGACTGCCCAGTGACCGTGAGATAACTGATAGTTTGGTGGTAGGTTGAGGGAATTGCTTTCATGGTATGCAGCCAGGTTCGGCCTACGATAGCATTATATGGGCCCAAATCTTCAACCACTGAAAAAAGTACTTGTTGAGTTATTGGTCCTGCCTTGACAGAGAGAGCAATATCACCCACCGTCAGCGTGGTAAACCCATTGAATCCAAACAAAGGCTCTGTAGGCGAGCTGAGTGGCCAGACGGGACTTTCATCTACATAAAGATTTGGGAAGGTCTGTATTTCGGTCGTCTTTACTAGATCGACAGGACCTATTACTTTGTCAGCTGTTAATACACAAGGTGGTATAAGTGCATCATAATGGGGGAGTGACCAGTGTTGGGTTTTATGGGAGGAGAAAAGATATGGGACCATCGATTGGCTAGCAGTTGTCTTTGCTCTCTAAGATGATGGTATTTACTCTAGCTGAGATCGCGCGAGAAGCATTTTTGTCGCCTTTTAATTTGTATTGATCATCGATTGGGCCTCGATGCGAAGTTTATGGCGGTCGGGCTCACAGCGGATGCTCGGTAACCTTGATAGCTCTACGATCATTTGTGAGGCGGTTCGGTTCTCGGTGCGACTCGAATGAACCTTCCCAGGTGCCACGCCCGATTAATCTTTCTACCCGAGAACCGAGGGCTCGCGTGATTTGTTTCATGGTCGTGGTCCTTGTGATAGTCACACCTCAACGACCGGTTGCGCGAACCAGTTGCATGGTAGGAGCCATTTAAACTCGGGGTGATCCGGACGGGGAAGCGGTCGGTCGTAGGAGATGTTAAGAGGGGTGAATTGGGGGGGATCCCTTTTCTTTTTTGGTTGTTCTTAGGGGCGCTTTTGGCCCTTATTTTGACTTCCTTTCTGTTCAAGCTGGCTCTTTATGGTAGCTTTGCCGCTCTGGGCAGTTATCATTACCGTTTGTAAGGCGGCCATAATATTATCCTCTAAAGTGGAGTATTTGTTTACCCGCCGATACGGTTCTTCCATGGTGGCAGGTGGGTCTAGGGAAAGGGACTGGAAGAAAGGAGTAGTCAGCCCAAAGCTTCTTCGGAAGTTCTGTAAGACTGCATCCATACTATATGTATCAATTTGCCGGACGAAACTGTCAGAATCTGCAGGTGAAGTCCCGGATAGTTCGTCGTCCGGCTTGAAGATGGATTGGGCAGTGATGTTTCCTTTCTCTTAGAGGCAGACCTGAAATGCGAGAGGCGAATGCGTATAGTCGTCGAGATGAGTTTAGAGATCCTCTTGGGAGTTTATGGAACGAAGCCAGAGTAGGACCTTTCAAGCTAGCCAGGAATACCTTACACATTAGTAGATTGTTCCCGGCGTTAAGGATCATTGCCTGGTTAAAGTGCAACATATGGTCATATGGATTAGAGGAGCCGTCATACATAGCAAACAGCGAAATGAAAAATCCGCGAGGAGACTCATAATCCAAAATATGCTGGCCCAAGGGAGAAGACAGTATGTCGTACGGTCCTCGGACATGAGGGTAAAATGTTGCATGCAAGGCGGGAGGTGCCCCGAACGGGTGCTGCTCAGGTAGAAATTGGGGGGCCATACCCCCGAACCAGGTAGATATATGTTTCGGGGCTAATTTCGAACGGGGCTTGTCCCTGCTGGCCTCTCTCCGCATACGGTGGCGCGCACCACTAATAGCCCGGTTGGACTAGCGAGAAGGTCTCTTTTTGAATTCGGCTTCCGCATTGTTCTGGGAGGTAGTGGAAGGCGATGGAAGTGGAGTCCCGAGAGAACTTGTCATCGCCGGTGATCATGGTCAGTAGGGCGAGCCTTTTGCTTATGCCGGGTTAGAGTGCAGGTTAGAGCGACGCCTTGTGGGTTTTCGACCTCGTTGGTTTCCAGGTGGGCCCGTAAGCGCTCGTTCTCCTATTGTAAATGGTTTGCATGTTCACGCAATTCGGCCATATGTCTGGCCTGCTCCTCTTGCTTAGCCTCCATCTCCTGACGCCAGCGGAGAAACTGGTCTTCGATGGGTTAATTCGCTGGGTTGCTAAACATGGTTATAACCTCCGACGGTCCGGTGGGATGATCGGGAACTACCAAGCTTTCAGGAAAAGAGAAATCACTAGGGAGTGGATGAACCCAGGCTCTCGCGTATCGCCTTTGAGATTTCTTGCTAGGCGTTTCCCACAGGAAGCCAGTGTAGTCTCAAAATCTTGAGTCCTTTGGATCGTCAAGACATACACTGCCACGCGGCTGCGAAAACAAACAACTAAGAAAGCGGCGGGGAAGGGTTTCCACCATTGCCTCTCTGATGCTCAAGTTAGAATCTCTCCTCCGTTTCAAAAATCGGAGTCTTTTTGGTATCGAGAGTCCTTCCCTTATTTCATGTCATGACCTTCTTTTATCAGAGAGGAAGGGGATCCACTTTTCGTGGAAAGTGGATAATTCCCTCTCAAATCGAAAGGGGCAGATGGCGCATATCTCGCATGTGGAGACTGGTTCTTCCTTTTAAATGGGAGATCGGAGGGGGGAGGTGGCATGTATCTCGCATGTGGAGACTGGTTCTTCCTTTTAAGTGGACATATTCCCCAAATACAAGACCCCGAGAGCGTTTGTCCACCTTGAATTTATGGCAAGGAATGGAAGGGTGCATACGGCTCCTCTCGGAGAATCTATCGACGGTACTTGCAGTAAATCCTCTCCGAGTGGCATCGAGGAATCCTCTCCAGGAGATGGTATTCGGGGAAATGTCTATCCCTTCCCAGCTAGGGGAGGATATCTGGGTTTGGGCTCCTAAGTTGGGCTACTAGGCCGGGCCAAGATGAGCTAGCCCTTAGGCGTGTGTGAACTTTCTTGGTTAAAGGCACAGGAAGTAGAAAACCATAGCACCAAGCGTGAAGTAATCAAATGTTCTTATTCTTAATTTTTGTAGTAGTGATGATATAGAATATAAAACTCACTTTTCAATATCTTTTCTTTTGAAAAGAAGTATAAGTTGAACATTGTTTTTGTGTTATTTGTGGTATTATTTTTTTTTTTTTCCCAAGAAGAGGGTGTGTGATGGTGGAAGATGAGGAGTATGGAAGATAAGCCCACTTTTTTTTTTGAATAAACAGCTGATTTTATTTGATGATGATCCATTACGTGTGAAAGTGACGATACATTGATCTACAACTTAGCTAGCTCCTTCCTAAATGTGTAAAGATAGAGCTAGAGGTGAAGTGAAATGACTTGGTTTTAAATAGGTTTTTGGCTAACGGATGAATGTTTGGTTGGCCATTTGATGTAACCATAATCAATAAAGCGGTAAATTAAGAAAATTAATAGTCTATGAACACAGAGAGATTCACAGTTCCTGGTTGTTTTTGTGGCGGCAAACACTTTAAAGTTAGCAAAAGAGAATGGATCAACAAGGTAACATTCACAGTAGATAGAAGAAGCTGAACAAAGTAAAGCCACACAATAACTAAAGCATCTGGCACCACTGATCCCCAGTTGGGAGAACACTTCACTAGGAGTAGCTTCTGAACCATCATCACCTTCTATGGGGGGCACCTCATCATCTTCCTGGATTACAAGAAAGCTTGAGAAGGCACATAGGGAACACCAGAAGTTGGGAAGCAGTGGAATGAATCATCAGTGATACTGCTGTCGCCACATCCTTCTCTCGGCATCCTGTATTGTTGCAGATCAAGTGCGTATTGCAAGTCCCACACTACCTGACGCATTGTAGGCCTATCAGCACCACACTTCTCAGCCGTTTCTCCAAACTTACGCAACGAGTTAGGATTGATTTTACCCACTAGAAAAGGATCCATGATTTTGTCAAGCTCTCCTTTCTTTTGCCATGAAATCACCCATTCAGCTAAATTCGTTTCCTTCCTCGGAACTGCGGTTTTAATAGCCGGCCTAGCACAGAGTACTTCCAGGAGAACTGCATGCATCTGAAGTATTCAGGATCAAGGTAACCAAAGCTGCCTTTGACGTCTGTGCTGATGTGGGTTTGATCTGCATCCCCTGATTTTGAAAGACCGAAATCAGCGACTTTGGCGACATAATTCTCATCAAGCAAGATGTTCGTTTACTTAACATCACGGTGAATGATTCCGGCGCCGCGGTGAAGGTAATCAAGACCCATTGCTGAAGCAATGCAAATCTCAAGCCTTTTCTCCCAAGACAGTTCCGATCTAGGAGACGACATGGAGCAGTCTGAGAGATTTAAAAAAAAAAAATATGTGAAAACCATCACACAAACAGGAACATTTATATTGATATTCAAGAATCGAAATACGAGTTTGCGGAAGCGTGCACGAGATGTAACAAAATATTAAGATATTTGAATCTGAGTCTGAGGCTTTATGATCTTCCAGATTGAATCTGAGTCTAAGGCTTTATGATCTTCCAGATCTAAATCTGAGTCTGAAGTTTTATGATCTTCCAGATTTACACTAATTTTCTGTCTAATATTTCTCTCTGACAATGGGAATCGAGGAAAAAACTGTGTGATGCGGGGACCATGACCACATTTATAATAGCCGATTATTGATACGTATATGAGCAGTCGCGATTGTTCATAATTTCTATTTAACGTCGTAAAAATAGAAATTACGACGTCTCCTGTATTCATGTGCACTTTTATAATATATTAATTAAGGCCCCAAAACTTAAATTAATCACTTTAATTAGCCTAACTTTTGTTGATAGCCTATAATTCACATTTTATTTAACATATCAGCTCATATATTCGATTTACTCAACAATCTCACTTGGACTATATATGTAACTATAGCGTGAATTATACTTTATAGCGTGGTTTTGCTATCAAACTTGCATACATTAACAATCTTGTCCATTAACCACATCAATATAGAACCAAAGCGTCGTCATTACATATTTCGTAACTAGACCATCAATGATCACATATATCCAATGTAACTAATGACAAGATCAAGTGTGGATGTGTGGCATGGAAATTTCATGCAATGTGATCTCAACATGCCTATTTCAACTGGTCACTCCTTAAACCTTAGTGAGATCAAACCATACAAAATAAAAGTGGATGGCCCGAATCACTTTCTTTACTTGATAAATAACCTTAAAATCCATAATATCCATAACAAAAAGTATCTAAAAGCATCTAAAGTACAAACTCCCACTAGCTTATTGCTTGTCTTGAAATGCGCGTATGAAGCGATTATTAACCATGAAAGACACCCCAGGTGTTAATCCCTTAGTCAGTGGATCTGCAATCATGGAGTTTGTCCCAGTATTCTTTCTATAGATATAAGTCCACTCTGAACCCTTTCTTTGACAACTAAGATTTGATGTCTATAAATTTTGACCGTCGAACTCCATTGTTGTTAGAATATAAATGCCTGGCGATTTATTGTCTGAAAATAACTTAAGTGGTCTTTCCATTGCCATCCATAATACAGCGACCAGTGACAAAATTTCGCAACCATATTCCATGATTGGATGCCTCATAACAAGCTACAAACTCAGCTGCCATGGTGGAAAAAGCTACAATAGACTGTTTAACAATCTTCCAAGATATAACACCTCCAGCAATAAGTAGATATATCCTGAAGTAGATTTCATGATATCTCGGCATCCCGGCAAAATCGGTCGAGTATCAATGATCTCTAACTGATCGACTTTCGATAAGTGAGCATGTAGTCTTTTGTTCTCTGCGACGTGCCTCGCGACACGCTTGGCTGTATCCAGCAATCATATACGCGACATGCGACAATGTGCCTTGATATCGGACCGCGTGCTTCTATTCTTCGACGTAAGGAATTTGTTGCATCTCCTGAATCTCAAAATTATTCTTGGGGCATTGACTAAGACTAAATTTGTCTCCCTTAGCCATAGAGGTGTCACTTGATTTGCAATCATGCATGCCAAACCTTTTAAGAATTTTCTCAATATAGCTCTTTTGTGATAAACCAAGTATTCCCCGAGATCGATCCGGAGTGTATGCGTATACGTAGCCTGAGCATCCTCAAGATCTTTCATCTCAAATTTCTTTGATAGAAATCTCTTGGTTTCATGCAACATGCCTATATCGTTGGTGGCAAGCAATATGTCATCAACATATAAAACCAAGTAAATATGCTTACTCCCCACTTTGAACTTATAGTATCTCTGGTCATCAACCATATTCATCTCAAAACGAGATGAAATGATAACTTGATGAGCTTGTAATACCATTATTGGCTTGCTTAAGCCCATGATAGATTTCTTTAACTTACAAACCATCCTCTTTGTATCTCCAGACCCGAATTTTACAGTTTGCACCATATGAAGAAAGATTGTTCATCAATGTCACCATTGAGAAATGCAGTCTTAACATCCATCTGATGAAGCTCAAGGTCAAAGTGCGCCACAAGTGCCATTATGGTCCTAAAAGAGTCTTTCGATGAAACTGGAGAGAAAGTCTCTTTATAATCGATGCCTTTCTTTGGTGTATAACCTTTAGCGACAAGACGAGCTTTGTATCTCTCCACGTCACCTTTCGAATCCCTCTTGGTTTTAAATGTCGTTGCAGCCAATGGGTTTTCACACCTTCAGGCAATGGGACAAGATCCCAAACGTCATTGTCCTTCATGGACTTGATCTCTTCATTCATGGCATCAATCCACTCTTGAGATTTAGAACTTTCCAGGGCTTAGCGGAAGTTGATTGGATCATCTTCCACCGCACCAATGTCAAACTCATGTTCTTGGATAAATACAATGTAATCATCTGGCACTGCGCTTCTCCTTTCTCTAGTGGATCTCCTTAATGGCGTAGGTTACGGAGGTATAGTTTGTTCTTACGGAGCGGGAGGTTCTTAGATGTGTTTTGATTTGGATGTGCTTCTTGAGCGATGTCGGGCGATCGATGTCGATGGCGAGTTGTGGGAATATCTACATTCCTCTTCCAAAAGCAAAATCCTATCCTTATCTCCCTATCAAATATCAACATTCTCAAAGAGCAAGGCATTCCGTCTCAAAAAATTGATTTAATGTGGATCATAGAATTTAACCCCTGGATCTTTGATCATCGATAAAATAACCTTCTTGTTCTTGAATCAATTTCTTTTTCATGTGGCACATGGGCTTGCTTATTTGGACATCCCCAAATGTGTAAGTGCTTTAGACTAGGCTTCTTGCCAGTCAAAAGTTCATAAGGGGTTTTAGCAGTTGCTTTAGTTGGTACTCTGTTAAGATATTTGCTGCAGTCTTTAATGCTTCACCCCAGAGTGATATTGGCAAGTTAGAATGACTAATCATACTTCTTACCATGTCTTTGAGCGTTTTGTTTCGCCTTTCAGCAACACCATTCATGCTTGGAGAGCCTGGCATGGTGTATTGTGGGACGATACCGCACTCCTCTAGGAATTTAGCAAATGGTCCCAGACGTTGTTCACCTGAACCGTCATACTTTCCATACTATTCACCACGGTCGAGATCGGCGTTTTAATCCTTTTTTTGAGTTGATTTTCAACTTAAACTTTGAATGATTTGAACACTTCCAGTGATTGGGACTTTTCATGAATGAGATAAAGGTAGCCATAACGTGAAAAATTGTCTATAAACGTGATAAAATATTGTTGACCATTCCACATGAGCCGTAGGAAATGGCCCATAAATATATGTATGTATCAGTTGTAAGACATCTGTAGCCCTGTTGGCACCAAATCTCCTTGTGTTTGTTTGTTTTCCCTTTATGCAATTTGTGCAAATTTCAAAATCTGCAAAATCAAGGGAATCTAGAATCCCATCTGACACAAGCCTTTCAATTCTCCTTTTGGAGATGTGACCTAATCTCTTATGCCATAATGATGAGGAATTCTCATCGGTTTATTTCTTTTAACACACCTTGAGTGTAATTGTAGGTTTCATGATATATGAAACATTGTATCAATCATATAAAGGTTATCTACATAAGATAAAGAATTAGTACCAACCAAATTTGAATTCTGAAAAAGACTAAATTTATTATTTCCAAAAGAACAAGTATAACCAAATTTGTCCAATATGGAAATAGAAGCAATTCACGTCGAAAGAATGATCACTGACATATCTCATTCAAATCCAAATAAGTACCAAATTTTAATAATAACCTAAATGTCCCAATTGCCTCAACTTCGACCTTCTTGTCATTGCCTACAAAGATGTATCTCTCACCATCATTTGGCTTTCAGCAACTCAGGCAACCCCGCATGGACACTGCCCGTGTAGTGGTTGCACCGAGAATCTATCCACCCGAGTGTGTTTAGATGCTGTAGTCCAAATTAGCAGAACAAACTAGATTAAGAAGTGTACCTTTCTTTGCACGCCAAGCATGATAGTTGGTACATTGCTTCTTCTTATGTCCCATAGCTCCATAGAAGAAACAACCATCAACCCTTTTTTTTCTTTATGTTGTTTCTTTTGATATGGAACCTCAGCTTCTTTATCCTTCTTTCTTTTCTTCCCTTTTATCCTTGGAAGTACCCGGTCAAATGGCACTTTCTATCTTTTCTTCTTCAACCTTTCCTCTTCTTTTTACAATGTGAGATGAGCTCATTAAGAGACCAAGTCTCCTTTTGGCAGTTGTAGCTCACCTTAAATTGGCTGAATTGTGTGGGAAGAGATATCAAAACCAAATGCACAAGCAAATCCTCAGAGAGATCAAGTTTATGTGCTCTTAACTTTGAAGCAAGATGAGACATTTCCATAATGTACTCCCTAATGTTCCCATTACAGCATATCTCATTGAATGAATTTTCCAAAACATACTTGTTTGGACTTTTCATTCTTGGCGAATCTATTCTTAATTTCTTCTAAGAACTCTTTGGTTGTCTTTATCGTTTCGGATATTGTGCTGAATGTACGGAATGGCCTTCTTAATGATCATCAAGCACATGCGATTTGACTTCTCTCCCACCTTTAATATCCCTCTTTCATCGGAAGGAGCTTTCAATAGTAAGAGGTGCGGAGAAGGAAACCATAACTCTGAGTCCATATCCATGACAGAGAACTGTTGGAGGTTCCCATGCGTATCTTGAAGTTTGTGCCATTTAGCATAGGAATAGAATTAATGTTGGCATTAATGTTAGAAGCGAAACTAGTAATTGAATCGGAGAACAATAAACAAACAAAACAAACTCACATAAGATGCAAAGCCAGAAAAATAGAAATTCAAATAAGGCAAGCCTCATCTCCAAGATATGGGACACTCTATTAATATTTTATCTTTTGGATAAAAATATTAACTATAAGTATCTTGGTGTAGTAATCGAATGCGATAATAAGAACATATCGAATGATAAATCTTTCTTTGGGCTAATTTATTATTCATATGTAAAACCAAATAATTATCACGCGTTTATTACCACAGGTGTACATGCAATTCTGTTAAATATTAATTTTCCTTTGGGCCAATTAATATTTACATAAGTTATAGGCACATAATCTTGTTATATTTTGAAATAAAATTAATTTACTGAAATTGGTCACTTTGGTGACATATTGTGTTAGTTAACTTATCTCAATATATATATATATATATACTATATATATATATATATATATATATATATATATATATAAACACTATATTTGAATGTAAATTTTCGTAAATACAACTGTAGCGATAACATATTTATATTTAAATCACCAACCTAAAACATTCGATTGGCCTTGACTATTATTATTATTATTTTTATCATGTATAGCGGGGTACCAATACTCATTGTGTTCTCCTCTTCGGGGAGGAACATTCTTTCAATAGGTCTCCCACGCCCGGGCGTAGTTAAATTATGCCAGGGGTACCAATGCTGCATTGTGTTCTCTCTTCCAGGGAGAGCATTATTTAGACAATGGGTCTCCACGCTTCGGCGTGGTTCATGTACCGCTTCAAGGGTACTAATGTTTGTGTCCTTCGAGGGACATGAATCCATGCTCCTATTGTCCTTCGGGGACAAGAATGGGTTAGACATTCTGGTAGGGATCAAGGAAAAAAATAATAATAAAAAAAAAAAAACTTTTCTAACATATTCTCAACAATTCAACATGAAACGCTCACGATGCCAAATGAGATTTAAACTTAAATTATGTGAAACCATCACCTGGCAGGAGCATTCGTATTGAATCGTCAGAATCAAATACGAGTTTGCGAATGTACTGAATCCGTAACATAATATTGAGATATTTGAATGAGTCGAGGCTTTATGATCTTCGAATCTGAATCGAGTTAAAACTACTGATCTTCAGATCATCCCGAATCACGAGGCTTTATGATCTTCCGGATACGCTAGTTTTACATCCCAATATTTACCGACAATGAGGTAAAAGAGCACTTGTTGAATATGGGAATGCCAGCCCTATTTATAACGGTATTATGTATATGAGCAGTCGCGGTGTTCGTAATTATATTTTAACTTGTCGTAAAAATAAAAATTACGTTTGTCTCTACACATTAAATATCAGCACTTTATAATATATTAATTAAGGCCCCAAAACTTAAATTAATCACTTTTAATTAGCCTAACTCTATTTGATAGCCTATAATTCACATTTATTTAATATATCCAGCCTATATGTGATTTTATACTTTATCTCATTGGAATCGTATAAGAGGTCTTTTAATGTCACATTTTCCATGAACTCGTAAACCAGTATCATCTCACGCCTCTCATCACAATACCTAATCAAGGAAACAAGGTGGCGATGGCGAATTTTGGTTAAGACTATGATTTCAGTTTGAAATTCGTTGAATCCCTGACCTTGCCCTGGTTGGCTTCGTTTGACAACCACTTTCTTACCATCATGAAGAGTTCCTCTGTAAACTTTCCCAAACCCGCCCTCACCAATCATCAATTTTTTGTCAAATCGATTTGTTGCATGCAAGAGTTCAGAGAAAGGTATTTTTAACCCCAGGTTTAAACTTGAAAGGGAGGTGGTTTCGGCAGCTCTTACGGTCATCCAACTGAGGTATCTCCCTCCATAAAGAAGCACAAACCACTCTCCACTTTCAACAGAGTTTGCTTTCCTGCATTTCAAGATCACCCCCAGCAGGATAAGGAAACAAGCCACTACTCAACAACAGAACCTACTACGACAAATATTAAGTTTTTCTTTTCCGGAGGAGATAAGATAGATTCCCTGTTTATAAGCTCCATAATCCCCAGCCCATACAGAAAGGCTGTCCATAGGTTTCTTCTCGATCTCTTTGCCTGTATTAAAGGTGATGAGCATCTAATTGTAGTACCGCTAGATAAAGTAATTGATTAAAAATAGTTGATTGGAGGTTAATTTATCAATATAAATATTATAGAGATAAAAATAATGCATATATATAGAAAAAGGAAGTCACACATTATGAAATTATAAAAATTATAACCATAAACAAAACAATATCTATATTTTAATATATATATATATATATATATATATATATATATATATAT
Source organism: Tetrastigma voinierianum (assembly GCA_016808115.1). Taxonomy (NCBI): domain Eukaryota; kingdom Viridiplantae; phylum Streptophyta; class Magnoliopsida; order Vitales; family Vitaceae; genus Tetrastigma; species Tetrastigma voinierianum. Next base: position 1,047,353 of record JAEQBH010001681.1, read on the forward strand.
ATATATATATATATATATATATATATATATATATATATATATATAAAAATGTTATTACAGATTATCCTTCTTTTATTTATTTAAAAATACTTTGAGATAAAAAAAAATTAGAATGAAAGAGGTGTTAAAAAAACTTTTTACTTAAATTTTTTTTTAAAGTTAAATGTTTTTTTTAATCTTTAATATTATTCATTTTTTAAAATAGATAATCTTTAATTCTAAAAAATATGGATAGTTTTTAGGTTCATAACAAAGAAATAAATTAGAGCAAAATAAAAACAAAAAAATTTAAAATTTATAAACGACTTTTATACAAATATTCTCTATTTATATAGTTAGTTTATGTAAACTAATATTTCAAAATATTTTATTTTGATATTCTTCTTCTTTTGTTAAAAAAATTATTATTCATTTTTAATAGATAATTTTGTCTTATCTTTGAATTGTTTATTATTGCTTCAAGTGCATGTCCCGAAAAAAAATGAAAACAAAGAAAAACCAAAATGAAAAAACCATAGGATGGTATTCCATGACATAAAAATAGGACCGGATCGTAAGGAGAAGAATAAAATTTTGAATATTTTCACAAAAATGTTTCACATGAGCTTATTTAGGTGAATAAGCTATAAGCTCAACAAAGCACCCCCTAGTATAATTATCTGAAGGTAACAACCACATAGTCCTTGTAAAATGGAGTTCTCAATTGGCTGACTTGGTCATATGAATAAATTATTTCACTGAACCAACTATAGATAGAGAAATTGAACGTGGTACCATCAGTATTAATGTTGCTAATTATATCACAGAAATGCACCCGTAAGCAGGTAGAATTCTTATTCACAGTGAAACCCCATGTTACATTGCTATAACTTCTATTAAGTTCTTTGGAAGTCTTGGAGACAATATCCGGGGCGGAATAGTTGGTAGCTTCCAGTGGATCGTAGTTGAGCGTATCATTGTAGACCACACTATTTTTAGCAGAAGCAGGGAGAAATAAATAATCATATCATCAGATGTCCAACTTCTCCATCGCATATCATTATACGGTGTGATTGTCGGGCCTCCCACCCACGTTTATCCTATGAATTATATGTAAAGCCTTAGAATCCAAATCTTTATAATTATCAGCACTTCCAGCAGGAGTAACGTGATTTAAATCATCGGAAATGAAGTTTTCAGGGGCAAGAAAAGCTTCTATGACGTTTACAAATGCAAAAGATGATTTTTGAGGAGTGAAGTAGATGGTGAAGTTTCCCACCTCTATGGGAATTGCAAATTCCTTAATCACAGGGGAGTTACTTCTACTGTTCTGGACTCTGAAATTGGACAGCAATGAATACCCAGTGACCCAAACATTAAAGAGGGCATCAGTAAGATTTGTTGTTGGCGTCAAGAAAGGGTAGAAATGAAAGCGTACCACGTAGGTGCCGTTTTCGGTGATTCGGAAGTCATAAGAATATTCATGCCTGAAAATTCTAGTTGTGTGATGGAGAGGAGATATACAGTTTTCTGGGTTGTCATCTTTCACATCATTGCTTGTTCTCACGGAAAAAGAGGAAGAGGTGGAGTTGACATCTCCGACGAAGTTCCGGCGGTCGACCGTGGCGTTAGAGCCTGAACCACAATTGATGAAGTACTTACTTGGAAGAGTGTAGGCTGAATCGAGGATCAAATTAGATGATGAATAGTAGATGAGGAGGAGGAGGAGAATGAAATGAAGGTGTTGGTGGTGTAGCTTCTCCATCGAAACCACTGAGAAATGAGAGAAATTCAGATGCTCACGGCGGGATAACTATGTTATCAACATCTGGTGGATGAAAATTAAGGGAGGGCAATTATGCAGATAAAAATAATTAATAATACGTTAAAAGAAATACTTTTTTTTTAAGTAAGGGTCGAATATCTACTATTCATCTTCGCTGCTTCTTCACCAAAATGAGACCATATATCGATTGAAAATCCACTGCTTTTGGGTCATGAAAACTTTCGAGTATACTTGGATTACTCCAAGATACGAAATATTTTAATTTTCATCATGCAAGCTTCAATATTGCTTCAACAACATGAAGAGAAACAGAAACACTGGTGCTATGTGGCTATATGTAGTACTTCCGATAAAGAAAAAATCTCAGGAATAAGTTACAAACATACATTAATTTTCTATTCTTAAAAATAGATAGTTCAGTTTCTTCAAAAAAAAAAAAAAAAAATTCGTTCAGCTAGTTTTTTAAAAATATTTTTAATTGCAATAGTTTGTTTTTATTTGTTTTCTAAAATTATTTTAAAAATAATCTTTATTAATAGGAAGAATGATTAAGAATAAAATATAATTATAAAATTACTTTAAAATTAACAGAGAAGATTAGTTTAGAATATTTTTAAAATTTTCAGTAGTTTTATTAATTTTCTACAAAGCATTAAAAAACTGTTGAAAAATATTTTTCAAAAATCACTTAAGTGCTTTCCAATAAAAACTAATTCCGGCTCGTATCCTTGGACTGTCTACCTTAACAAAGAACATGTATATAATACACGCACATGGAGGATCATGGTCGAATCCTTGCAACGTGTTAAGTTATTAAATTATATTTATGTAAAACCTCATTCTTTTTTTTCTTAACTTTCTTTTCTTTATTCTTTAGCCATCCGGGGGTGATTTTTGGCTTGAAATCATCTTTCTACACCCCTATTTTTTTGGTTTATATCTTAATAAAGTGGTTTATTCCGAAAAAATTTAGGTATTTTCTTATTTTTTATGTTATTGGCTTCTTATTATGATGTTTAATTTTTGTTATCGGCTTATTATGACACTTTATTTGTATGAGAGATATTCAAATAAGGAAAACGGATTTGATCAATCGAAGATATCAAATTTTGATCGTTAGTACGTTGAAGGATTAGAATCGTAAATATTTTAGTCATTGTATTATTAAATTTATAAGTTTTATACCGATTTATTATACTATTAACTTGAATGTTGTTTTATCATTTATGGATTTTAATAGTTTGTATCTTGAATTTATCGATATATTGTAAGTTTGAATCAATAAAATAATTTTTTTTAAATAGATATTATAATATAATATGCAAAAGTAAAAAAAACATACACACACACAACGAATATTAATATTATTATTATTATTTTGTTAATAATAAAACAAGGCTAAGACCAAGACTATAAACCCAAGTCATCTCAAGATTCTCAATCCTAACGGTTCACACGAAAGCATTCAGATGTTCCGTTTCCACAATATAATTGGTACGTAAACTCACTTTTTCCTTCCTCTTAGTCTTTTGACAAAAGAAAGGGCTAAATTGAGACATTTCGCTCAATATTTTGCACAAAAGAAAAATAATAAATGGGGAAGATAAACGAGTTTGGGTCAAAATGGCCTTTTTATTAAAAAAAATATTGATTTTAGGTCACTTTGAAACTATTGTCCACTATAACCTTTTTCAATTTTTTTAAGTTAAAAACCATAGTTAGAAATTAAGATTTTATTTTAAAACTAAAACTGTAGTTAAAAATCACGGTTTTATTTTTAAACTACAGCCATAGTTTTTAACTAAGGTCTTAAGCCACAATTAAAAATTACAGTTTTATTTTTAAACTAAAGCCTTAATTATAAACTATGACTTTATTTAAACAATGAAACCATATTTTCTAACTATGGTTTTTATATGAAAAAAAAAAAATCTAAACACCTATCCTGAAGGTCATTTTGAATAAAAATTTCATATGTGAATGTTATTTTGAATAAAAATTTCAAAAGTGGTATTAAATAAAATTTTAAAACCTTTTTTTTCTGTATTCGTCATCCATTATGTGAAAGTGGCAGCTTGATATTAATATTGGTAATTGCAGAAATTAGAATTATTTGTAAGTTGCCTTAGCGGCTTAGCCTTATGATCTCCTATTACCAAAAAAAAAAAAAAAAAAGAAGCAATCACACGTTACTTTTCCACAAAAGTAGAACCCCAATGTCACACGTTACTTTTCCACAAAAGTAGAACCCCAATGTTGAGCATAAAACTCACTTTTTCTTTTGCATAAAGAAATGTTAAAGTTGAGAATATCAAATGTTGAGCATAAAACTCACTTTTTCTTTTGCATAAAGAAATGTCAAAGTTGAGAATATCAGTGCTGATTATTTACCATAAAAGAAGAATAATAAATGTGGTAGATAAGAAAACCACTTTTTTTTTCTTTTGAATAAAGAAATCATTACGGCATTACCTGCTCAGTGGCAGTACATTGATCTACATTAGCAACGTGCCTGCTTGATATCATTGCACAAACTTGGGAATGAAAATCCAGAATCCTGCAGGTTCTTCCAATGGAAACTTATTTTAAAGTTAGGAACTGGGTGTTTGATATACCCTAATGAATCACTGAAGCACAAAAGAAAAATGATAGTTCATGAATAGAGAGACCGTTTCATATATGCCACAATAAAGTTCACAGTAGATAGATCATAGAAGAAGCTGAAGAAAGTAAGGACTAAGACCACACAACTAAACCACATACCAATATCACACCAGCTTGCTAATTAAGATAGAGATTATCTGGCACCACTGATCCCCAATTGGGAGAACACTTCACTAGGAGTCGCTTCTGAACCATCATCACCTTCAATGGGGGGCACCTCATCATCTTCCTCGATTACAAGAAAGCTTTGAGAAGGCACGTACGGAACACCAGACATTGGGAAATACTCGAATGAATCATCAGTCATACTGTCTGCATATTCTTCTCTCGGAATTCTTGATTGTTGCAGATCAAGCGCATATTGCAAGTCCCACACCACCTGACGCATTGTAGGCCGATCAGCACCAGACTCCCTCAAACACTTCTCCGCCGTTTCTCCGAACTTCCGCAATGAGTTAGTATTGATTTTGCCCACCAGAAAAGGATCCATGATTTTGTCAAGCTCTCCTTTCTTTTGCCATGAAATCGCCCATTCTGCTAAAGATTCATTTCCTCCCTCGGAACTGAGGTTTTAATGGCCGGCCTAGCGCAGAGAACTTCCAGGAGAACAACCCCAAATGAGTACACATCCGATTTATCTGTCAACTGCATGCATCTGAAATATTCTGGATCAAGGTAACCGAAGCTGCCTTTGACGTCCGTACTGATGTGGGTCTGATCTGCTTCGCCGGATTTCGAAAGTCCGAAATCGGCGACCTTAGCCACATTATCCTCGTCAAGCAGGATATTGGCTGTCTTAACATCACGATGAATGATCTTCGCCCCACGGTGGAGGTAATCAAGACCCATGGCTGAAGAAATGCAAAACTCAAGCCTTTTCTCCCAAGACAGTTCCGATCGGGGAGATGACATGGAATTGTCCTCGTTGGAATCGTATAAGATGTCTTTTAATGTCCCGTTTTCCGCCCAGATTCGCTAAACAGAATCATCTCCGCCTCTCATCGCAATGCAATCAAGAAACAAGGTGGCGGTGGCAATTTGGTCAAGACATGATTTCCGTTTGAAATTCGTAGAAAGCCTGGCTAGCCCTGGTTGACTTCGTTTCACAGCCACTTTCCTCCCGTCCCGGAGAGTTCCTCTGTAAACTTTCCCGAACCCGCCTTCACCAAGAATGAATTTTTTGTCAAAGCCATGAGTTGCACGCCGGATTTCGGAAAAGGGTATTTTCAACCCAAGGTTTAAACTAGAAACATCAGAGGTTTCGGAAATTCTGTCAGTTATCCAGCTGAAGTATCCCCCTCCATACTCTCCACTTTCGTCAGAACTTGATTTCCTGTATTTCAAGAGCACCCCCAGCAGGATAAGGAGACAAGCCAGTACCCCCCCAACAACAGAACCTACTATAACGAATATAAGGTTTTTCTTTGACTTGTTTGGCGCAGTCAATGAATCAGATTCCTTGGTTATGAGCTCCATAATCTCAAGGCCGTTGAGAAAGGCATTCTTGTTTGGTGAGGAAGGGTTAGGGCCAATACTGATATTCATAAGACCGGAATTATCGGAATCAACCACGTAATCCTTGTAAAATGGAGTTGCCAGGCTGCTGGTTTCGTCAAATGAGTAGATCTTTTCACTGAACTGACTATAAATAGCGAAATTGAACACAATACCATCCGGATCTCCAGCTTCGCTAATTATGTCACAGAAATGCCCCCTAACAAAGTAGGTAGAATTCTTATTCACAGTGAAACCCCAGGTTACATTGAAGGAACTTGAAGAGTTGTAATAGGTTTTGTTAAGTTCTTTGGCAGTCTTGTAGACATCATCCGGGGCGGAATAGTTGGTAGCTTTTGATGAATCGTAGCTGAGAGTATCATTGTAGACGACACTGTTTTTGGCGGAAGCAGGGAGAAATAGATAATCATCATCAGGCGTCCAACTTCTCCAGAGTGTATCATTATTTGGTGAGATTGTCTGGCCTCCAACGTTTATCCTATGGATTACATGTAAAGCCTTAGAATCCAATTCTCTATGATCATCAGCACTTCCAGCCGGAGTTATGTCCTTCGGATTATCGAAAATGAACTTTTCAGGGGCAAGAAACGCTTCTATGGCGTTTACAAATGCAAAAGATGAATTTTGAGGAGTGAAGTAGATGGTGAAGTTTCCCACCTCTATGGGAATTGCAAATTCCTTAATCACAGGGGAGTTACTTCTACTATTCTGGACTATGAAATTGGACAGCAATGAATACCCAGTGACCCAAACATTAAAGAGGGCATCAGTAAGATTTTTTGTTTGCGTCAAGAAAGGGTAGAAATGAAAGCGTACCACGTAGGTGCCGTTTTCGGTGATTCGGAAGTCATAAGAAGATTCATTTCTGAAAATTCTAGCTGTCTGGTAGAGAGGAGATGTGCCAGTTTCTGAGTTTCCATCCTTCAAAACATCGCTCGGTCTTACCGAGAAAAAGGATGAGCTGGAGTTGACGTCTCCGATAAAGTTCCGGCGGTCGACTGTGGTGTTAGAGCTTGAACCGCAGTTGATGAAGTACTTACTCGGAAGAGTGTAGCCTGAAGCTAGGAACAGTTGAGATGAGGAGTAGGTGATGAGGAGGAGGAGGAGAGTGAAAAGAAAGTCTTGTTGGTGGAGAGCTTCTCCATAGAGCCATTGAGGAGTCTCAAAGCTGTTCTCAGCAGGAGGAGCAAAGTTTGCTGTAGAACTAGAGAAGAAAGTAAAGGTGAAGGCAATCATGCAGATGAAAATTAATCAAATTATTAAAAACATTAAAGAAAGACTTTTGACTTGGTGTTGAATTTAATGTGTATACATACTTGATTTCATTTGCCAGGGATTTATTTAGGCGTATAGAAAGAATTATCCTTTTGACGCTTTTAGGTATGGTTTCTACTTTATGATAAAACAGTGATAAAGAAGGTGGCCCTTTGAAAAAGTGTGAGCTGGAATATGGAAAAAGAATAAACTAATAATTAGGGGTATTGCGGGAGTTTCAAGTCTGAATATATCCCAGATACTGAATAGGATTTAAATCTTTTTAACTTCAATAGTTCTTTGCAGTATGTGAAGAATCTCAATAACTCTGCTGCTCCTTCACCAAAACAGGGTATAACAAATGCAGTACTCTGTTCCGAATACATTAAAATTACTCCCATATACGAAGCAAATGAGATTGATTATAGAACTTCCATTAGAACGCGAAACAAGCATACCATATATACCTATGTTCATTAAACGTAACACCGATTATCTTTACAGTATACGTTAAAGTTGATCAGGCACTGTTAAGAATTGTAGATAGAACATTCTTCATGACTAGTCTTGTTCTACACATGGCTTCCAGAGGCTCCACCTTGGGCATGGTGAGCCCTTCTCCCTCAGCCATGTCAATTTCCTTATCGTCTACCCTCTTCCAATCGAAACACTGAATCAGTGATCCCAGAGTCAAACCCATCACTCGATTAGCCAGTCCAATCCCAGGGCATGCCCTCCTTCCCACTCCAAAAGGCAGCAGCTTGTATGTGTCGTTTTCCCCTGTTTCGAACCTCTCAGGCTTAAAACTTGTTGGCTCATTCCACAGGTTGGGGTCTCTGTGAAGAGCCCATGCATTAACTAACAACATAGTCCCTTCTGGTACATCAAATCCTCCAATTTCGCAATCTTCGGAAGAAAAATGTGGTACCAGAAGTGGCGTTGATGGAAACAGACGTAGCGATTCAGAAATGATATTTCGAAGGTACTGTAATTTGGGAAGATCGGCCTCCTCAATCAAGCGGTCATGCCCAATGTGAATGTCCAACTCATCTCTCGCCTTCTGAAAAACCTCTGGATGGTTGAGCAGAAGAGACATGGCCCATTCTATTGTCACTGCTGTTGTGTCAGCTCCCCCAACCTGCATTACCTGCAGCAGTTCAACATCGATTAGATCTTTCACCAGCTTGAACCTCTCAAGCAGATGCTACCCATGAGAATCAGGGGCTTAAGAATGTATTGAAATTATAGCAATTATCTACAATTGAGCTGAATCACTCAGTCTATTTCACTATTTGGGGGTTCAACAGGGAAAAAAGGGAGAAATTGAACTAACCACAATAAGCCCCTTCATGATTTCATCAGTGTAATACTCTGGCTCTGATTCTTGCAATGAAAGTAGATGGTCAATAATAGTATATTTATCCTCCAAATCGCTCTTATTTTTCCGACGATGATCAACTAGACCTTGCATGAACGCATCCATCTTTGTTCCAAGCCTCATAGCCCTCTTATTATAGCCCTGATAATCAATCCAATGTAAGATCGGCAAGAAGTCTCCAGGGTTTGATATCCCTGCAAATTCAAGAACCTCTTTGCTGATCTCCCTATACTCCCTCGCCTCCTCCACATCCTCCATGCTTTCACCATAAAACCGCTTCCCCGCCATCATTCTCATCGTCATATTAAGCAGTAGCTCTGAAAACACGGACTTCAACTCCACCTTTGCAAAATCTTCAACCGAATTTCTGGAGAGGTTGAGCAGTAATTTCTTGATTTCATCTCTTCTCATTCCGGAAAACAAGTTGAGGCGATTCGAAGCGAAAATTTCGACGGCGCTAAGGCGGCGGAGGTTGCGCCAGTGGTCACCATAGGGCGCTAGGGATACAACCGTATAGTCATACCCAATGTACTTGCCCATGACAAATTTGGGGCGGTTTGCAAGAACGACGTCGTTCTTGGTGAAGCATTCTTCTACAGCTGACGGCGAGGACACCACAATCACGGCCCTTGATCCAAATCTGAGAGAGATGATGGGACCGTATCGCTCTGAAAGACGATGTAAAGTTCGATGGAGCGGCCCTTTGAGGAGATGAAGATGACCGATAATGGGAAAAGCAGGAGGGCTTGGTGGGAGGTTTGGGCGTCTTCCTCTGTTCCTCTGTAACAAGAATTTGAGAGCAAGCGCGAAGAACAGAAGAGATAAGGTTGAGTATAGCCATCTATCTTCCATGATTTTGATCGGATTGCAACGGGTTTGTTGATCTGTTTATGACCAGAATGCCTTTCTCTTGCTAATTTCAGTACCCTTATTCACCTCACAAACGCAATCCCTCATCTTGCTAATTTAATAGCTTTTTTTTTAAATTGTTTTTTATTGTTCTTTTTTAATTGCAGAAAGGATAGAGAAACGAAGGACTTGAATGCGTGGTGGCTTGGAATTGTTGGAATTTGTCTTCCTTTGTGTGCGTACACGTTTCCTGCGGTGATTTGATTATATAGGTTTTTTTAATTACTCTTTGATTTTAAGTTAGTAAACTGTTCCATCCAACTCCAACCCTACCCTCCTTATATTTTATGTCTGTTTAAAACGGTAAAAATTTTATTACTTGAGTTAAGCACTAATTTAGAAAATCTGAAATTCCATTCATATTTTACTTTATTTTAACAAAAATGCTCTAATAGCTCATGTGGGCATATAAATATAATGCAAATTAAATAGATGTCATAATATTTAAAAAAAAAACAAACATAAAATGTTAGGTTTAAAATTTAGAATTATTTTTAATTTTTTAGCCATATATTTCTTAATTAATTTTAAGTATATTTTTAATTTCATTACTCCATAAATTTTTTAAAAAAAGGATTCTGATTTGGGATATTTGGTTAAAAAACTCGAATAATTTCAAATTTGTAAAATTTTCTATTTTTCTTTGAAAAATAATTCATTTGGACAAAAATGTCCTTTATTATTACATGTATTTATTTAAATCTTTTAAAAGGAATCTGATTATTTTATAAGAAAATAATAAAGGTATTTTTGTCAAAATGAGGTTAAAAATTAATGTACTTTTTAAATTTAGTTTTTAAAAGGTTTTTTAATCAATCCACCCTTCTAATTTCTTAGAATAGTTTTTTAAAATAATTATTAATTATTAAATTTTTATTTTAGAATTTTTTTTTTCATTTCGATTAGAATGAATTTTTATTAGTAAATCTTTTGCTAATTGAAAGTGAACGGGCATGGGGGCTTGGCTTTAGAGCACAAGAGCTACAAGAAGCATAGCATAAGAAACTTGTATTCATGATAAACTTTACTTTTAACATCCAACAGGAATATAGAAGAAGTGCACATACATTTTTTTTTTTTTTTTACAACTTAGAAGTGCACATACTTGTTATATATGACATAGTAATAAAATACATCCTGTATGTCTACTGCAGCTATCCACACAAAACACAAATCTTAATACTAACAAGCAATAGTTATTAAATTAACCACTGTCCCTGCCTCCTAAAGTACTTTCTTAACGACTTCACATGCTCTGCACATGCCTTCAAACGGCTCCATTTTGGGCATGGTTAGTCCTTTTCCTTCCACCATATCTATTTTCTTCTCACTAATCCTCTCCCATTCAAAGCATTGAATCAATAACCCTAAAGTCAAACCAACCACCTTATTGGCCAAGGCAGAGCCAGGACAAGCCCTCCTTCCGATTCCAAACGGTAAGACCTTACTCATTTCCTCTGTTTCTCTACCTACTTCAAACCTCTCCGGCTTGAAGCTGGTGGGATCATCCCACAATTTGGGGTCCCTGTGAAGGGCCCATGAGTTGACCAATAACATTGTGTCTTTAGGTATATAAAATCCTCCCAATTGGGAATTTTCAGATGACATGTGGGGCAGCCAAAGTGGAGCAGGTGGGCAGAGTCTGAAAGTTTCAGAAATTATATTTTGAAGGTAGTGGAGGTTGTGGAGATCAGCTTCTTCTAGCAGCCGTTCTTGTCCAACGCAACTGTCTAGCTCTGCTTTAGCCTTTTTCAGCACTTCCGGGTGGTTGAGCAAAAGGGACATCGCCCATTCCATTGTCACCGCCGCCGTGTCAGTTCCGGCAAAAACCAAGTTCTGCACACCAATTTTTGTTTTTTTTAAGGCTACAATACCTAAAACACAATTATTTTTTTGTGAAATTATACTAAACTATGTATTTTATATTTTTTATGCTTTTTTTTTTTTACAATTATTCTGAAGTCAATGGCAAGAAACACAAGTTTAATAGAGAATTAAATAGAGTAGTGTTTCACTGACCATGGTGATCCCTTTGATGATTTTATCTGTGTAGTATTCTGGCTCCGATTTTTGGAGGGACAGCAAGTGATCGATCATAGTGTTGTTACCCATTAGACCCTTCTTACTGTTGCTTCTATGCTCATCTATCAGACCTTGCAAGATCGCGTCCAACTCTCTGCTGTTCTTGGCCATCTTCTTCTCATACCCTCCATATTCCATCCATCTCAATATAGGCAAAAAGTCTGCTGGATTTGATGCTGCGGCTAATTCAAAACTCTTCCTTATGATCTCCCGGAAGTGCCTTGCCTCCTCGAAATCCACCCCTTCCCCGTAATACCGCTTTCCGGCGACCATCCTCGTTATGATATTAAACGTCAGCTCCGAAAACATGGATTTCAACTCCACCTTTGCAAAATCATCCCTCGAATCCCGGGCCAGTCGGCGGAGTAGAATCTGGATTTCGTCCCTGCGGATTCCGAGAAACATGTTGAGGCGATTGGAGGAAAAGATTTCTAGAGCGCAGAGGCGGCGGAGGTTGCGCCAGTGTTCGCCGTACGGCGATGAAACTATGCTGGTGAAATTGTAGCCCAGGTATTCGCTGACCATTAAGCGGGGGCGGTTCGCGAAGATCACGTCGTTCTTGGTGAGGCATTCTTCGACGGTGGAAGAAGAGGAGATTACGACGACGAATTGGGATCCAAAGCGGAGGGAGAAGATGGGGCCGTAGGTTTCGGAAAGATGGTGTAGAGCTCGATGGAGAGGGCCTTTTAGGAGATGAAGATGGCCCAGAAAAGGAACAGCCGGTGGACTTGGTGGGAGGTTTCCATGGCTTCTTTTGCTTAGAAGGAAGAGCTTGAAGAAAAACAAGAGAAAGACAAAAGAGAGAGACGTGAATATCCAGGTGTTGTCCATGGTTTCGTGGATAAAAAAATCTCAACGAGGGTGGGTGGTAAATATAGAGGGGCCAAGTATAAAAACTGGCTAGGTTCATACCCCAATCTTAAATTATCCGACCATATAAAATTTAGGATGAAATCAAAGACTCATTTCTAATATTATTCTTATTATTAGAGTTCCGGGTTGAGCCCAACCGGTCAACCCATTTTAACTTGATTTTTTAAAAGATTAAGTTATAAAATTAGTTAAATCTATTTTGGCTTATAGCTTATTAGCCCAATTAACTTAAATCATTATTTAATTTTTTCAAGTAATTAACTTAATAATTAAATTTTTTAAGAATTCATCAATAAAATTTAATATATTTGATAGGTTAAATATCTATTTTTGTAGTATAGTAGTTTAGAAAATAATTATCATAATATATGATTAATATATTAAACTTTGTTATGTTAACTATTTTATTTTCAAGTTTTAAATGTATAATTTTAATAACATTTATATGCTAATTTAATATTTAAAAAATCTTGTATGGAAAATTTTAAAATGTATTTGACTTAAATAAATTAGCGTTTTAGTATCCAATATATTTTCATTTATCTCATTAATCTTATTTTAGTATTTACAATTTTATTTTTTATATTTATCCTTTAAATTTTATCCAATCATATATATATATATATTATAAAAGTGAAGTTATAGTAGTTTATAAATTAATTTAAATTTAATAACTAAATTATCAGTATATTATAAATAATTTTATTACTTAATCTAGTGTTAATAGCAAAATATTGTTATTTTAAAAATAATTAACAAAAATTATACACTTATTCATTTCCTAATTAACAAAAATATTCACTTCTACAAATATGATATTTTATTATTATACGATGATGCATCTTTGGAAAAAATATATTTTGAGCGATGCATTTTTGGAAAAAATATATTTTTATTCCAAATATAAATGAAATTTATGTTGTTAACATTCTAAAAATTTAATTAATATCATTCAATCAGCATCACAACGAAGATTAAAGACATATAAGATTTCATATAATACTTTGAAGTTGTTTTTTAGATATCTTATTAAGTTATTACTTTATTGTTTTTGTATTATTTTGGTAGTTAGTTTGGTACTTTGATTATAACAATGCTCTAACATTGTGTATTTATTTAAGTTTGTTTACTATTATTATATTGATTAGACTCAATTATTTTATATATTAATTATTATTAAATATTTATATATTATTTATTTTTTTATTTGAAGAATGATAGAATGCAGCAAAATTAATTTTAATAGATTTTAAGATTTACTAGGTTTAAGCTGCGTTTTACAGTGTAATGGCGTGAGTTGGGTTGAGTAAAAGTATAACTAGTAAATGGGTCAACCCAACCCATTTCGGTCGAAGTATCTTAACAGTGAGAATTTGTCACAGTGCATTCGTATTGAGTAGGCTTCGGCCAAATCGAAATGCAGTTACGAATAAAATGGATTAAAACGGATCCCAATCTAAAAAATGCTAAAATAAATAATTTTTCAAATCCTATCATTCTTAAAATAAAATAAATAATATAATAATAATAATAATAATTAATACATAAAATAATTGAGTCTAAAGACTTTAAACAATATAATAATGTGCAAGCGAGCTTAAATAAATAAATAATGTAAAGACTCTAAATACATTCATTATATCAAGAAGTATAAAAGCAAATAAGCAACTGTTTTTAATAACGTATAGAAAAAACTGAAAATATTAAATGAAATGCCATATCATACAATATCATAGTTTTTATCCAATAATAACATGAAACTTACATTAAAAGATATACAATCTTATGATGTTGGTTGAGTCATCATCATCTATTAATTAAAATTTTAGAATGTTAATAATATAAATTTCGTTTATATTTGGAATAATTTTTTTTTCCAAAAATGCATCTATAATAATGAAATATCATGTATAATTTTTGTTAATTAATTTAAAAATAACACTATTTTGTTATTAACACTAGTTTGAAATACTAAAAATATTAAAATATTACTGCTAATTTAGTATTAAATTAAATTAAATTTATTATAAACTATTACCTTCATTTTTATCCAAAAACATATATAATTAAATAAAATTTAAATGATAAATACAAAAAATTATAAATATTTAAAATAGGATTAATGAGAGAAATAAAAATATATTTAATATTAAAAATATAATTTATTTAATTCAAATGCATTCGTAATTTTTCATACAAGATTTTTGAAATATTAAATTATCATATAAATTATATTAAAAAGTTACATTTAAAAATTGAAAATAAAATAATTAAAAAAACGAAGTGTAATATATTAATCATATATTATAATAATTATAATTATTTTTAAAACCCCTATATAAAAAAGCAAAGATTTAACTCTATGTTAAAAGCCAAAATATATAATTTTATAGATGAATATTTGAAAATCTTATTAAGTTAGTTGCCAAAAAATCATCGAATTTAGTCGATTAAGTAAATCATGAAAAAACCTGAGGCAGGAGGGTCAGATGGGTTGAAATTTCAGGTAATAAAATTTTATTAGAGCTTAAATTTCTGATGGCCGCACAAAAATCGAGTTAAGTGGGTTGGTGTGGCTTCAATACGATATTATCGGAATTTATAATTAAAGCTATTTGAATAAAATAAATCAGTTAATTGACCTATTTTGACCCACTATTCGAATAGGTTGTACCGATCCATTTACAAGCTCTACTTGTTATCATTGTGTGAAATAGATATTAATTAACTTATGTTTTTGTTTTCATTCATGTTATATCATTCGAGTTGGTCAAATATAAAACCTGGCTAGGTACATAGCCCAACCTTAAATTATCCGACCATAAAAATGAGGATGAAATCAAAGGCTCATTTCTGATATTATTCTTATTATATTTATGATGGTGAGACATATATATTGAATAACTTATGTTTTTGTTTTCATTCATGTCGTATCATTGGAGTTGACAAAATTTTATCGTTAGATTTGGTGGTGAATCATATGAAAGTAAATATATATATTAGGAGTAAAAGATATGCATTATCAACCAAAACAGATAAACCAAACATGATATAATGGTGCGTGACAAATTCTTAAATGATTCTTGTCTCATTATCTTATATAAACCAAACACAATTATTTAAAATCAGTCAAATTTTAAAAGCCTATTAGGATGAGAGATTGGGTTTGAAGACTCTTAGGCTTGCCGGTAAACTGAGCTAATTAAGAAACATAAATTTAAATAAATAAGAAAATTACAACAACGAATTTAATATTATAAAATAAGCAACTTTATTTAAGGGTTAACATTCGAGCTAAACTTAACGTATTGTTTTCATTCATGTCGTATCATTCAAGTTGTTCAAAACTTTATCATTTAAATTTGGTGGTGAATCATCATATGAAAGTGAACAAATATATATATAATCTGAATGAGATATTGGGTATGGACACTTTTGGTCTTGCAAGTAATCTCAGTAAATTAAGAAAAATAAAATTTAATTAATAGGGAAGTTACAACCTCTAATTTAATATTATGTTGAAATAAACAATTAGATCTATGGGTTTGTTATGACATGGGGCTCATTTGACTTATGGTATGATATATTTAAGGTATAAATTGATAATATCCAGGGTTATTATAAATACCATTTTATGTAATATTATTTTAGTAATAGTGAAAAAAATTAAATCCCCATTCCCATGATCGCATATTGTCAAATCACATAAAATATGTATTTTTTTTTGTTTTTTTTCTTTCATTCTTATCACCATTATTACATGATCCACAATAGAGTTAATTTTTAAGCTAATCTAATTTAAATTACTTCCCTTTTTAGGTAGTGAATTACAGCTAACGTAACTTCATAGGATTGTTTTTTAAATTTCAATATCAAAAGGACCCAACAAACCACAATAAATTTTTATTATTTTTAAGTGATAATGGAGGGGCCAACATCTATGCCTAGACGGACAGGATAATACAGTACATAATTATCTTATTACATTATTAATACGAATACATGGACTCTTATGCCATCATACTTTATTCCATCCAATATTAATATCTTAGAATTTCAACTTTCAAACAACCATCTTGATGATATCACGAGCTTTGCACATGGCCTCCAATTGAATAGCTTTAGGCATGTTAAGCCCTTGCCCTTCCATCATAACCCCAAAGTCAAACCCAACACCCTATCAGCTAGACCACTCTCAGGACATGCTCTCCTTCCTAGCCCTAATGGTATTAATTTGTAATTATTCTTGTCGCCACCATCAAATCTCTCTGGCTTAAAACTTGTAAGGTCATCCCAAACCTTATGGTCCCTATGAATAGCCCATACGTTGGTCAATAACATTGTGCCTTTTGATATATCAAATCCACCTACTTGGCAATGATTGGATGACATATGAGGTATCAATATGGTTGATGGTGGTGCTATTTCCTGTAAACCGCCTGGAAAGGTCTTGGCTTTCCACTTGATCACGACAGAAATTTTCGTTCTCCCCTTCTTAATCTCCCTCCCTCCCCTCCCCTTTTATATCTACCGGGGGAATGTTATATGGGCAATATTTAAATGAGACATTTAATGACTCTTTTCTCTTATGTTATATATTGGCTATACGTACAATTTTACATCATGGGTGCACTACCATGCGTAGCGTCTTTCTTGTGAAGTGCATTGCAGCATTTTAAATGTTTTTTCTCTCATGCGAAGTGGTTTATCTTGCGTATGTTCGAGCTCGCGCTGGGTTCTTGGGGTTCTGGGAAATTTAAGGTTGTTGTGCCGTACCGCTAAGCCTTGGTTGGATCAGTCGGGTCGTTTGAATGGATCCCTCGACCACGCACACATAGGACAAGTGCCCTATGGTTTACTCCACTCCACTAACCCTCCTAACGCCTTTCCATCCCTTTAGAGTTTGGAAGGGCGGTAAAATCATTTGCTTCATCGCCTTAAGCCCCGATCGTGTTTATTATTGCAATCTGCTGCTCATAGGTGGCAACACCGGATTCACACCTGATTTTGAAGTATGCCACTGCAGCGTGTAGGCTAGAAATTCGATTTAGAAAAAATGCCAATCGTAATTTCGATTACAAAGTTATTAATTTCGGTTAAAAATCCGTAATTTATTCTCTAGATCTCGGATGACGAAACGGATTTCATCGTTGGAATCGTCTCGCGAAATTTAGCTAGCACGTAAAATTTCATCGAATTCCGAGACAGTCGAAGTCGGCACGTTTCGAAGTGTATCGCGGTTGGTCTTGAAGTAAAATGATTCAGTTTACTCACGAAAGTCACATATAATACGTACTCATGTTCCATGAGTGGTATGAGTAGAAAAATGGCGAAAATGGGCCGAGAGGGTGAGATAGGTGATGATATCAGCCTTTGGAGAAAGAAGGGAATTAATTTAATTTAATTGGAGTCGTAATTTAAAGGCAATTTACAGATTGTCTTCTCATAACTAAGAGCAAAGCGTGAAATAGGAGGAAAAAAAAAATGACGGTGAGGCTGCGATTCGTTTTTGATGAAAGTCTTCATTCTGCATCTGAAGCGTCAAACCGTCGGTAGTCTTCGGAATGAAGGATTTATTCCTGCACACAACGGAGGAGAGAGTTTCTGAGTGGACCGCCGGTTGTGAGTTTTTGACAAACTCAGGAGGTAGGGGTTCTCCCTCTTTGGGTTTATTAAGTTTAAGTCTTTACAAATGTTTGGAGTCGAATAAAGCGGGTTGGGTAGTTTGATCGGTCCCAAACCTTGGGACCAAATTGATATAAATTTTTGAAACCTCAAATGTCTGTTAGGTCATTCACGGATTTGTTAGTGATGTATGTTGTGAAATTTGGTTTTAATCATGTATTGATTGGAATAGTAGGAAATGGCCGAAGTAATGGGTTCACTAGGTGAGCGGAGTGATTTCAGCCGATTTTTGGGAATAATGTAGGGGTTTCTTATTCACAGAAGCGATGTTCTGAAATATATTTTGTGAAAATATGTGTTGGTCGAGTGATTTAAATTAAATTGCTCGTGTTTGATCATTATTGAAGTGAGCTAATTTTGATGTATGAAATGAGAATTTACATGACATGATTGTGTGGAATTGATTGTTTGTAAATATATACATGTTTATATATTTACATGTAAGATTAATTTGTGTGGAATTGGCATCATGCATTAATTATCTTGACATTTTAAGATTTATAGGGATTAGTGCGTGAGATGGAGTCACAGGAGAAAACGGTTCGGAGGGTTGTCACAAAATAGTGTCGGTGATCAGGTCAAATATCGATCGTCAGGCAGTGGTGATATTCGTAGGTGATCCACAGGCAAATGTCTCTCCGATCGTCGGACGGCTTGGGTGATGTCTGACGGAGGGTTGTCCACTTGAATCAGCAAAATAATAATTTTCATACGAGGCTTAGACGAGTGTGATGGAAGTGGTGAGGACTTCGGGATCTACGGAGTTAGTGTACAGACGTTAGTGGGATCGTGTGTCACGTTTGCTTGAATGTGTGTTTTCATTGGAACATTGCTGCGCTTAGGTGGTGAGTGGCGGCTTAGGGCGATTCGTCTTAGAGCGTTAGCTCACTGTCGGGGATGTTATTTCTGGTACGGGAGCGTGCGAGGGACTGACTACGTCTAGAGACGGAAGTTAAGAGAAAGCTAGGGTTGTAGAAGCTGATGTATACATGTATTAGAACTTTTTAGTTTAATGTATGTATTGTATAAAAGGTAAGTATATTAACTCTTATATTATTGGTATAGTTGGATCATAGTTGGCATGTATATTGAGTATTGTTCTTGTTTAGTAGGCGGTTTAAATCATAAATTTGTTATATTGGGGCTATTTAGGGCGGGTTTATCCGGGTTAAGTATTTGGGTGAGCTCCGTCCTGAGAGACTGCAGATTTTGTGAAAAATGTCGGGTCTGAGCATTCCACTGTGGCTCCGTAGTTGAGGGTAGTCTCGACGGACCCCGGGTTGGCGCCATGACTTGGTATCGAGCACAGGTATAGGCTACAGGGCTTGAGGTGGGCTTAGGCCATAGTTGGTGAGAGCATTGCCAGGTGTGGTTCGATGTTCGGGGTTTAGATGTAAAGTTACCTAGAAATCACGGGACAAAACTAGGACACTACATGCGTGTGTTGAAGTGTTTTGTGTGATTTGTTGGATTATTGTGTGTATGGTATGCTTACCGTGTTGTGTGATGAGATCGTTTATGTGTGCTTGGTGATTAGCACATGGATGTGTAGAAAATATTTTAGAAAATATTTTGAGTTTTACAGTGTGTAAAACTGGAAAACGAAAATTTAATAAAATAAATTTTTCTAAATTTATTTAGGTTGTTGGATAATGAGAAGAAAATTTTGTTTTCTGATGGTTAAAACTAAAAGAAAATAGAATAAAATAATTTTTATGAATTTATTGATGTGCGATGGAAATGAAAGATATATATATATATATATATATATATATATATATATATATATATATATATATATAAAAATCGAAGAAAAATTTTAATCGAGTGTAAAGCGGAAAAAGAACGAAGAAAATAAAATTATATTATTTGGTATATTGGGAGAAACATAATTTTAAAGGTTTTATATGGGTAAAGCGAAGAAAAATGAAGAAAATAAATTTTTGTAAATTTATTTGAGTGTTAAAGAAAATGAAGAAAAAAAAAACGAAAAAAAATTGGTGCAGAAAATTGAATTGGGCTACTGCCCAGATTATATTGTGAGAAGGGAAAAATTGTATCACAATATAGGTATTGTATTGTATTTGGGAATCTGAAATTTAGAGGAATTTATTTGTATTGTAATACAACGAGTTCGTATTAGAATTTAGGAAGCTTAGGCTGGTAGTTGTATCGCGTCTGACGAAATTAATATCGTGGCTAGGCAAAGGGGCTCTTGGGTGGTCGGCCACAAAATTTATCGTGTGAGAGAGGGGCTGCTAGTAAATTTGGGCGTGAAATTTAGGCGTCACGAGGCCACGGGGAGCCTGTGTGGCGTATGACGACGGGTGCGGCCTTGGGCCGCGCCGCGCGGAGCGGCACGGCTGTGGGCTCGCGAGGGCGACGAGGACGGGCCTTCGGGGCGTATGACCTGGCTGAGGCCAGGCGCAGCGCTGGCGCAGACTTATATAAAGAAATTTGTGCACTCGGTGCACTCACTTTATTTTGGCGAGTTTGACTCGATCTTGTTCTGAGTCGACTTTGAACATTGTTCATGGGCAGGTTCATGAACCTTTATTCATCTAAGAGCCCATTTGAATTTTTTTATTAAATAAAAAAAATAAAAAATAAAAACAAAATAAGACAAAATTTTCGAAAAATAAAATTTTCAAAAATTGAAATTTTCGAAAATAAAATTTTGTTGAAAAAATGTTTTAAATGCATAATTGATTGCCTTGTATTACCTGTAAATCTTGAGAGACCCGATGCATATACATTGATTTATGTGTATGAAGAGTGTCTCGGGCGAGTGTTTATGCCTTGAGATCTTGAATTGAAGTGAACGTGCCATTGAGCGTGATGGCTGGAGCGGGACGAGGGCGTAGGGCGTCCGAAGTCTTCAGTCGAGGCACCATCGGTGTTTGATCGAGCCCCGGGTTTCTGCGGGGTTGTAGGTATTCACAGTGATTCTTTATACGCACGAGTTGGTATAGCGGGTAAACGAGGGGAGGTCTAGTAGCCTCAGGAGGTTTAGGAGCATCATCCTCGGAGCATTCACGGGGGAGACTCAGATGGTGGCGAGATGGTGGTTTATGCGAATCGAGAATGTCTTGGAGGCTAAGGAGATCACCTAGATACCACGGTCCCGGAGTTAAAACTACGCGTTCCAGGCTAGAGCGAGGGGCTCGAGTATGGGTGGAGATGGGGTACAGGACTTCCTAGAGACTTAGAGAGTTATGACATGGGAGCGAGAATTTTTAGGAGTTGTTCATGGGTAAAGTATTACCTCTAGAGGCTGCGAGGCATGAGGCTCGGGGTTCCTGGATTTAAGCGAGGGCGGCGGCTGTGATGAACTACGTGTTTGGGTCGCGGGATTAGCTCGGGTGTTGATGATTACGTGGTACAGACGTAGCCCGAGGTTGGAAGATTTGAGGAATGGCTGAAGTTGTCCATTCGGGCCCGGGATTAGCTGTAGGACTTGCACCACGGGATGGACTCGCGTAGTTGGGATGACCACGACCGTAGAGATAGTTAGACCCAGGGTTGAGGCCTTAGAGGAGCCTTTGTACGTGGGTTCTCCCCTATGGACTAGGGAGAGACTAAGGATGATATGTCGAGGTTGCGAGTTGGAGATCTCGGGGACTCTACTCACAGTGGACCTAAGGATCATGGACATGTCGAGGAGTTCGTGTCATCACAGGGATGGATTGGGTGACGACTACGGGGTCGTTATCGATTGTGAGCGTAGGAGGATTCGCTATCACCTTGGGGCCGGTACTCGTGTGAAAGTATTTGGGGGAATAAGCATGACGTTTTGCCACACAGAGCGATTATGCGAGTCAGTGTCGAGGACCGATTAAGCGGGTTAGGTGAGTGAGCCTTACTAGAGGACGGGGAGGCTAGGACTTCGTCACTGGGAGTAGTGTGCGAGTATGTGGATGTTTTTCGGATAATTTACACAGGCCCCACCTCCGCATCGGGATGTAGACCGGTATTGAGTTACCACAGTACGCCCTTTGCATCTCTATGACTCATAGGATGGCGGTTAAATTACAGGAACTTCGAGTCCGATTCTGAGTACATTGAATGAGGAGTTCGTTAGGCCGAGCACTTCACCATGGGGGCGCTCAGGTTACATTTGCGAAGAAGAAGGGCAAGACCCTTCGGTATTGATTATCGACGAGTTGAACGGGGTTACGATCAAGAATCGGTACCCATTCACAGAGATCAATGATTTGTTGTCAGTTGAGAGGAGCGCGAGAGTCTACTCCAGAGATAGACCTTCTGCTTGGTTACCATCGGTGAGGGTTAGGAATCTGGATATCCACTAAGGCGGCGTTTAGGATGCGTTATGGGCACTTTGAGTTCGGTGATACCCTTCGGAGTGAATCTTTAATGACATTCATGGATCATGTATAGGATATTCCGGCCCTATTTGGAATTCGGTTTGTCGTAGTCTTCGTGGATGACATCTTGATGCTCTGATCCAGTGGGAGCATGAGTATCACTTGAGGATCGTTTCTGAGTTGTTAAGAGGCCTCCGGTGTATGCGAGTTCGGTAAGTGCGAGTTCACGGCTTGCGAGGTGAGATTTTTGGGACACATGGTGTCAGTTCGGGAGTGTCGGTCGACCCGAGAGAAAGGTCGAGGCGTGATGAGTTAGGAGTGGCCGTCTTCGAGATCGTGGTTTCTGGGATTAGGTGGGTATTACGGGAGATTCATTGAGGATTTCTCTAGGATGAGTAGCACCTATGACTAGGTTTGACCGGGAAGGAGGAGTCAGTTTAAGAGTGGGATCAAGTAGTGCTGGGAGGCATTCAGGGAGTTGAAGAGAGACTTGCCGAACCCATCTTGATAGTCCGGACGGGGGGACGGGGGGGTACATAGTGTATTATGATGCCTCGAGGGCTGGATTGGGATGTGTTTTGATCACGGTCAAGGTAGTAGGCATGGTTCGTCGGTTGAGAGATCACGACGGGGAATTACCCCACGACATGGAGTTGGTGGGCAGTGCCGCCTTGAAGATTTAGGCGCCAGCTATGCTCGAATGAGGAGTTCGAGGTGTGCTGGACCGTAAAGTCTGAGTATATTTTCACCTGGCGGACCTGACATGAGGCAACGAATGGATAGAGTTCTTAGAGGATTATGACTTCACTTTGCGTACCATCTGGTAAGGCGAATGTAGTGGCTGATGCACTCGGTCGGAAGTCACGAGGAAGCGTTGTTTAGTATGGCTTCTGCAGGCGACGGATGCTGAGCGTGGGGATGAGTTTGAAATTTATATATTACCATGGCAGACTCGAGTGCCTTGGGAGTTTAGTGCATTGCGAGTCTGCAGTGGCTTGAGTGATTGAGTCAGTGTTGGGGCCAACGCGAGATGGTGTCCATCGGGGGCCAGAAGTCTGATCAGTGTAAGGGTGAAATTTAGGGGTGGGCTGGATTCACGTAGATGGTAGTCTTGATATAGGGGACGGGTAGTGGTTCCCCCCGGGTTGGCCAGATTTGAGAGGGAGATTCTCGGGGTTTCAACGCTCGATTTGCCATGCGTCGGGTGGCACGGTGTACGAGGATCTTCGTCGCCCGATCTGTGGAGTGGGATGAAGAGACACGTAGGGACTGTTCGGCGATGTCTCACGTGTCGGCCAGTTAAGAAATTTGAGCATCGAAGCCCGGTAATTTACTCCGGCCATTGGAGGTGGTGAGTGGAAGTGGGAGCACGTCACGATGGACTTTGCTGACCCGCTTGCCCGCGGACCTTGTGAGAAGCATGGTATGGGTGATAGTGGGCCCAGGCTCACGAAGTCGGCACATTTCTGGCGTCTTGCGGATGACCTTATGTGGGAGAGATACCTGCTTGCAGTTGTATATTCGAATGGTGCGGTACATAGATTACCCGGTATCCATAGTGTCGGATAGGGACCGGGTTTATGGTGCACTTTTGGAAGAGTTTCAATTATGGAGCTACCCAGCGGTGACTATAGTGCGGTTACCCTCGGAACGGATGGTGGGTCGAGAGGACTATACAATTAGAAGACATGCTACGAGCATGCGTCTGAATCATCAGGCGGTGGGAGGAGCATTTGCCCATAGTGGGTCGCTGCCAGCCAGCCGGTTATCGAGGGCGAGTATCTGGTGCTCAGCGCGTATGAGAGGCGACATGTGAGGCCCAGTCTGGGGTCGCCCATTATGTTGGGCGAGTGGGAGAGGCTCATCAGCGGGGTGCGGTTGATTGAGACACCTGGTGAGGCAATCTGACAATCTTCTCACGGCTCAGGCGAAGGCGAGGAAGAGCTATGCGGATGTGCGGCGTCGACCCTTAGAGTTCGAGGTTGGGGATCACGTCTTCTTGAAGGTGATGCACACAAGAGAGTGGTTAGGTTCGCGACGTGGGAAAGTATGCTGGGGTTACCGTTGGACCGCCGGGAATCTTCGAGAGGGTAGGCACCATTGCGTCTGCCGGTTAGCATTCTGTGACATGTCGGGTGTCGCGAGGTGTTTCACGTCTCCATGCTCAGGAAATATACTCGGTCAAGCTCATGTGGTGGATTGGGGACGGTGAGGTTGACGGATGAGACCTTGAGGAGAGGACTAGTGTGCGTGTTGATGGCCGTGATTAGGTTTTGCGGCCTTGAGCCCGAGTGAGGCTAGTGAGGAGTCTTATGGAGCCTTATGGGTGGAGGGTGCACGTGGGAGCGCGAGGGGATACGTTGCGGGCCACTATCCCCTTCTTGTTTAGGGATGAAGGTGCGTAGTTTAGTCGTTTAAGATTTAATGTTGTTTATGCATGGTAGAGTGCCGTTGCATATGCATGTGGTAGATTATAATTGTCTTGAATTTGGACGAAATTCCTTTTAGGAGGAGAATGTAAGATTGAAATTCCAATTTACGAAAAATGGCAAGTAGTAATTCGATTCTGAAGTTATTAATTTCGAGTTAAAAATCAGTAATTTATTCTCTAGATCTGGATGTGAAGCGGATTTCAGTTGGAGATCTCTGTGAAATCTAATAGCACGTAAAATTCGTCGAATTCCAAGACGGTCGAGTCGGCCGTTTTGAGCGTCGAGGTTAGGTCTTGAAATAAAATGATTTTCGTTGCGGCCAGAGAGTCACATAACACGTACTCATGTGCCATAAGTGGTATGAGTAGAAAATGATGAAAATGGACGAGTGAGATAGTAGAGATGTCAAAGCGAGAAGAAAGAGAATTAATTAATTTAATTGATTAAATGGACTAAAGACAAAAAGCTACAGTTGTCTTCTCCACTTAACTAAAACTGAAAGCGTGAAATAGGAGGAAAAAAAAAATGACGGTGAGCGATCACGTTTTAGTGAGAGAGAGTCTTCCTTCTCTCACCCAAAAATACGGAGCGTCAGGCCAGGTCGGCGGGTGTCGGGACGAGAAGGAGAAGCTGGCTGCCTTGAGAGAAGAGGGCTGCGCTTGGACACCGGATTGTGAGTTTTTGACAAACTCAGAGAGAGGTAGGGGTTTCTCCTTACTTGGGTTTATTCCGTTTAATTACTTTACAAATGTTTGGAGTCGAGATATAGGGTCGTTAGAGTAGTTTGATCGAGTCCTAGGCCTTGGGGCCAGAATTGATATAAATTTTGAGAAACACCAGATGTATGCGACCATACGAGTTCACGGGTGACTAGATGGCTATGTTGTGAAATTTGGTTTTAATCAGTATTGATTGGAATGAGGCTAGAAAATGGCGGGAAATGTGGAGTTCGCTAGGTGAGCCCAGGTGATTTGTGATTTTTGGGAATGAAGTAGCGGGGGTTTCACTATTCGAAACAATATGTTCTCAAAATATATATTTTTGTGAAAATGTGTTTGGTCTAGTGGTTTAAATTAAATTTAACAAGTGTTTGATCGTGCTTAGTGAGGCTAATTTTTGATATATGAAATGAGAATTTACATGACATGATTGTGTGAATTGATTGTTTTGTAAACCTGTGCATGTTTATATATTTACATGTGAATTAGGCGTATTAGGTGGGCATGCATTGCATTCCATGTCTGCTTTGGAACACCACTAGGGTATAGGAGTGAGTGCATGAGATGAGTCTAGAGAAAACAGTTCGAAGGGTTGTCTAAAAATATTAATTATCGGAGGGTAGTCCAAATTAAAAAATATCAATCGTCGGAGCGGCTGATTGATATTCATCGGAGGGGTAGTCCACAAGCCGAATAATATATCGATCGTCGGACGGCTTGATTGATATATATACACACATGGAGGGTTGTTCTAAATAAACAAAATAATATTTTTCATATGAGGCTTGGCGAGTGTGATGGGTCGATGAGGACTCGGAGATGCGAGTTGGTCATGTAAGCGTTGGTAGGATCGTGCATTTACAACAGTGTGTGTTTTCATTGGAACATTGCACTACACTTAGGTGGTGAAGTAGCCAGCAGATTCCTGCGAGCATTAGCTCACCTGTCGGGGATATTATTGGTACGGGGAGGGTGCGGGGACGACTGGAGTCCACAGAGACAGAGGATTAGAAGAAGTGGGGTTGTGGCTTTGATGTATACGTGTATTAGGAACTTTTTAAGTTTAATGTATGTATTGTATAAGAGTAAAAACATATTAACTCTTGTAACTATTGGGTATATAGTTGGATTCATGGTTGCATGTATATTGGAGTATTGTTTATGGGCGAGTAGTAGTTTTAAATCATAAAGCGTATATTGGGCTATTTGAGACAGGTTTTATCCAGGTTACGTATTTAGGTAGAGCTCACGTACAAAGGGACTACGCACGTTTTACGTGAAAAATGTCGGTCACCCCGAGCATTCCACAGCTGTCCATGAGTTGTGGTGGTCAGCGGACCCCGATTTGGGCGTCATGACATGTCTAGTCGTCAAATTTTTTCTTAGGATTAGTACCGCAGTCAGTTCTGAATTATATAATCAGCCTTTACCTTGTTGGGGTTCTCTTGCTTTCTTCTTCCTCTACGGTTTGTCTGTTGCTTTTGGCTTCTTCGCTTCCCTTAACCTCTTGCTCTACGACTACAAATTTTCACACCTTGACACCCTTCATTGTAAGTTTAAGAGGAACATATCTTCTTTTCTCTCTTTTTATTTTTTGTAGTCTTTTGTTTTGTTTTTTTTTTTGTTTTTTTTTGTTTTTTTGTTTTTTTACGTCTGGGCCTGATGGGTCTCCTCACTTATCCCCTCAAGCACCGTTCCGATGACGGCACAGAGGAACTCACAGGATGGCCCATGAAAAACATCACACGGGCGATCGTGTATGGGAAGAATCACCACCTTCTTCGCCCCTACTCGGGGAAATGCTCTCACGCGCTAATGCTAGAGATGTTTTCACCTGGCTCAAGCTTGTTGGGGACCCTCGTGTGGATGCCTTTTGGAGGAAGTATTCCTTCCCTCCTCAAGTTCGGTTATCCTTCCCCTCCTTAGGGCCTTAATTCGTGAAAGGGTACGTACCTATACACAAGTTATATGTAAAATGTTTTGAATGTCGCTGCCTCGACGCTATTTTTGGGTAGACTTGTTTTCTCGCCCCTTATTTGCTAGTGTTATAAATACAAGAATGTGATTAAAAACAATATAACAAGTTCAGTATGACATATAGTATGTGCACTTTGGAGTCTAATGGTAAATGAATAGACACATCGATTAGTGCTTGACCTTTATCACATTTGAATGCTTGGCTTGATCTCTGTTTAGTGCTTCGACACTCTGGTAATCTTTTGTAGCGTCTGGCTATTTTCGGTGTCGCGGTGTCATTTCTGATTTGCATAAAACATAAACTTTAAGCTTGTTCATTACGCTATAATGTTAAGCATTTAACTTGTCTTATA
This sequence comes from Tetrastigma voinierianum, assembly GCA_016808115.1. NCBI lineage: Eukaryota > Viridiplantae > Streptophyta > Magnoliopsida > Vitales > Vitaceae > Tetrastigma > Tetrastigma voinierianum. The sequence continues at coordinate 1,075,284 of JAEQBH010001681.1, forward strand.
TTACGCCAGCAGCAGTTACAAAATATATACAAGCTCCATACATGAAAGTGTTCAAAATATATACAAGCTCCATACATATACCTTAGACCAAATGGTCTTCCAGTGGGTACTTAGTGATGTGTTGACTTTGACTGTTGATGCGGATTGTCCTGTCCTGTGGTCTCCTCTTCTATACACCTGCTTGATGAAACACGGGGTGCTAAAGACATAGGCAGTAGAATATCTTCGTGGGCTGACCTAGTGGGATCATCTCACTTTAGACACGTCGTATACTTATGACAAATATAACATTTACATATACTTATCCATTTCTCATATCTATTTTTCATAACATGGTTTATTTCTTATCATATTTCATATACTTTTCGTGTCATCTTACACTTTACTTCTTGTTCTTGTAGCCATAATACTATCATTACATAGCAGTGTTATGCTTTTCATATCATGTCATATATCATAAACATCTCATTTGTGTATAACTGTCATTTGCTTTTTATGTTTCATGGCATAAGAAGCTTTAGAAGTGGATCTGAAGGCGTATATGCAGAAGTCTTATCAGCATGCGAAACGATGATCTCTATATGTATGACTGAGGGACCGCTAATGATCAAACGAGATCTATGTCATCGATGAATGAGACCTCGATATCCTATAAATTATGTTGCAGCAATTGTATCCCTATAGATACATCATCCTATTCGATCCGGCTTCTACCGGTCATAGCAGGCAGTGGTTTATTATATTTTCTTAACAATCTTTCGAATTATTAGAAAAATATATCTCATATACATGAATATCTATTGATATCATGTATATTTATGAGATATTCATTATCAAATAATATCTTATAAACATTTAACTGTACTTTTTCATATAACAAATTATACGTGTATTCTCTTTAACTTTCATATAATAATACATTTATATAACATTTATACGATTTGATTTCCTGCTTAATTGCTGAACAATTGAGGGCAACTCTTGAGTCCATTTTTAGAGCTACAATTTTGACCACAGTAAATGGAATTGTTAGAGAAAGTGATCTTAACTCAATATACCCCTATGTCTTAAGTTTCTTATGGTTCAAAAATCATGTCATTTGGACTTTTAATTTGGGAGATATGGTGTAAACATTCCGAATTGCTCCTAGACAATTTCCAGGAACAGAATATGAAATTGTGTCCTATATTTGAAAATTTTCTAGGAACATTAGAGACATAATTTAACCATACTTTTTTCATGAAATTTGTTCCTCAAGATGTCTAGTGTGTACATAAATTTGAATCATCTTATTTGGATGAGTATAACTCAAGTTATGATTTAAACAACCGGAATTACTCTAGTTTAGGGGACTGTTCTGAGACATATTTCAGGGACAAAATTGTTCTCTTACTTTGATGAATTTTCTGAGTCCAATGGGGTCCAAATTTGAATACACTTATTTTAGGGGTATTTGTTCTCCTATAAGTCTAATTTATCTAGAAATTTGAATGAGTGAAACTCAACTTATGGCCTAAATACCAAAATTGTTCCGAAACCCAAAACTATATCAGAAGTGACCCTAAAATAGAGCCTCACTTTGATGAATTTATGGGTACAATGGGGTCCAAATTTTCATACACTTATTTCAAAAAGATTTGTTTTCCTAGAAGTCTAGTTTACGCATAATTTTGAATCACTCAATTTGGATAAGGGATGACCAAGTTATGGCCAAAATAAAAACATGAGTTAAAAAAAAAAGGACAGTATCTCCCCTAAAACCCGACATTTTCTCTATACAAATTTTTACTTAATTGAAGACCACAACCAAACCAAACAACCATATAACACATTTATAAGTTAGGGTTTTTCCTAAGCTACATATGGACAATGAATTTTGTTGGAAAAATTCCTAACACAAACATGAATTCCATACATATCTATACAAAAATCCATACATTTGCCTTTCCTTCTTCTTCCTTTTCTTCTTCTTTTTCTTCCTTTCTTCCTTTCTTTCTCCTCTCTTCTCTTCTCTTCTTTTCTTTCTCCCTTATCTGATTTGCCCTAACATAAATGTCCTAAAATGAGATATTTTAGACTAAATTAAGGCCATGTTTGGCCTTGTCACTTTTTGACTTTTTGCATTTTGGTTCCTCATTTTCATTCTATTCTTTGTTTAACTTATTCAAATCCTACTTTGGCATATGAACTTATTATTATGACCCTTGGGTCCTGAATTGGTAAATTATTAATTTACCCTTAACTCCTGAATTTATTCCGGGTTTTTGCTTATTTTATTTTTAGCCTTGTTTTATTCCGAAAAAATATACTTTTACTTTTATTATATTCTAAACATATTATAAAACTGTCAAGGTATAATTTAAGGTGTTACAAATGCTACGGCACTCATGCATAATGCTACGACACTTCTGTTACGTGGGTAGACACGTATCTATTTGTGCATCGGCACCTACATTTAATCTTGGTACCTTGAATTTTGTGTGATGTCACTCTCATTCATTATTCTTTGATCATCTGAGACAAATAATACTTATATGTTTGTATTTGAATAAGATGATATATGGAAATAATTATATGAAAGCAAAGTAATCGGTTCGATCTTTAGAGCGTTTCTTAGTTATGTTACGTAGTATATCTCACAGTACCTTATGTTCTGAAATATATGATTATGAACTCCTACGGGAGATGTGAATATTCTGATATATGAATTATGTTATATGTATATTGTAATTGAGGATCACTGCATATGATTATATATGTTATTTGTTTTCCCACTAAAGTATAAGCTTAATAAGAGTGTTTCATCCGTGTAGGTACTGAAGACGTCGTTAGAGACATCTCGCATTCGTCATGGCCAACACAATATTAGGAGTCTTTCTGATGTAGTTCTGTGAATTTGTTTTTGAAATGTAAATGTAAAATTTTATATTAATGGAACTTATGTAAATACAAGTAAATGAGACTTCAATATATATTGATGATGCTTTTTTAAGTGGGCCCGAAATTTGGAGCGCGTGGGGGTGTTGGTGGACCGGGGTTGTTTCTTGGAGCTGGCATGCAGGCTCTTGGATTATACAGGCTGAGTGGGATCGCTGCCTTTGTTGATCTGCGGGCCCCAGATGGAAGTAGCTATCTGCAATGAGAGAGGGAAAAAAATGGGATTCGAGGCGGGGCTTTGCCGGGTGGCAGCTGAATAGGGTGATTCTTCCTTGAGGAGAAGAGAATCTTTAGGAGATTAGTATTGGCATTTGGATAGTATCCTTTCAGTGGGGTATTTTGTATTTATAGTGTATATTCGATTTGGGGAGTAGTAAGGATTCTTTCTAGGTGGATGGGATATTTATTGCCTTTATCGGGATTTTAGAAAGTAATGAAGAATAGTTTGTTAGAAAGGGTATCTACTTCCCTTATTGGTGAGATTTGAATTGGATTTGTGGGATAATATATTTATTGAAATTATCACATTTTCATAATGAGATTTAATTAGAATTTGGATTAGATTCACGGGATAATAGTTATAGGGATTATTCTACTTTCCTTATTGGCGAAATTCAATCGATTTGCGGGATATGGGCTTTCTCGATTGTATCCATGCTTAGGCCTTTGGAAAACAGTGGAATTTGGGCTTCCTTTTGGGGCGTGGCTAGGCCGGGTGTTTATAGGGTCTTCTCTCCTTTGGGCTGATGAGTAGGTGCAACGCGCCTATTTTCAAACCTCGTCGATTGCTGACCCTTGTGCACGGTGTGCGTGGGCAAGGGCTATATCGTTTCTTGTGTCGGGTTTGATTTCCACGTGTCAGCTCGGGGCTGGATTAGTTAGGGCTTTGTTGTCGTCTTATGTCTGGTGATAATGATGACCTTCCCGGTTCTCGCTCATTTCTTAGTAAATATCCTCACGACCATTCGTATTATTGCGTTCCCTTGAACCGATAGCCTAAATTGGCGTCCCGAGTTGAGAAGTCGCTACGTGGCCCAGTCGCTAGGGCCGTGGGCTAGCTTATTATTTGGACGATTCTAAATTTAATATGACTTTTAGGTGAGGTCGTCGGTCTGCAGGATTCTTGATCTCCAAGTAATTTGACTTGTATGGTAAATTGATTCAGCAAGGCTGCGTGACTGCTTTTGGTGAAAGTCGTCCATCTGTTGTTGTTCTCAAATCGGTGAGTTGCTGGGTTGAATTGATTCATAGGGTGCATAGCTGGGTTGAATAGATGAACTCGTCGAGTTATCTGTTGGGCTCGGTGATCGGACTTGCTTTGGTCGGTCGATTTTTGGGCATAGGTGGGTATAGAATGGTAGAGCTCGTCGATGTAAATGGTTAGCGGGGAGCTGCGTCCATGAGCGGGGCTCGTCAGTGAGCGGTTGAGTAGAGCTCGTCCAAGTGGCCCGATGGGAAGAGCTCGTCGAATTAACCGTCGAGTAGAGGCTCGTTAAAATAAGCGATGGGAAGGGCTCGTCATAGTGAACAATTGAGTAGAGCTCGTTCATGAGAATAGGAGCTCGCCCATGTTGAGTGATAGGAAGAGCTCGTATGAATGAATAATTGTGGGGGAGCTCGTCCATGTTGAGTGATAGGAAGAGCTTGTATAAATGAATAATTGAGGAGGAGCTCGTCCATGTTGAGTGATGGAAAGAGCTCGTTAGGATGATTGGTGATTGAGCGAGTGGCGGTGGCAGTGGCGATTGAACCCAATGTGATGGCCGGCGGCGGTGAGCCCAGTGGCGGTGTAGCCCGAGTGGCGATTGTGGTGTGGCGATTGGCCAAGTGGCGATTGGTAGAGTGGCGATGGCCAGGGCGGTGGTAGTGGGCGTTATGGCCAGTGGCGATTGGTCGGGAGCGGTGGCCAGGGCGTTGTGGCCGTGGCGATTGGCGGAGTGGTGTGGCCAGAGTGGCGGAGTGGCCGATTGAGCCCGGTGCGATGTGTGAGAGACCGTTGGCCAGAGTGGCCGGTGGCCAGGAAGTGGTGTTGTAGCGAGTGATGGCCAGGCGCGTGGCAGTGGCGGATTGGCGAGTGGCGTTGTAGCCGGTGGCCGATTGGGCGGGAGTGGCGATTGGCCAGAATGGCGTTGTGGCCAGTGGCGGTGGTGGGTGGCGGTTGAGGCCCAGAAGTGGCGGTGTGGCCGAATGGCGGTGAGGCCCAGTGCGATGTAGTAGAGTGGCGATTGGCCAGGAATGCGTTAGCCAGTGCGATTAAGTAGAGTGCGATGTAGCCGGTGCGAGTGGTAAGTAGCGATTGGTAGAGGAGTGGCGATGTGGCCAGAAGTGGCGATTGGTAGAGTGTGATGGCCAGTGGCGATTGGCGACCCGATGTGGCCCAGAAGTGGCGATTGAGTGGTGTTGTGGCCCAGGGTGGCGGGTTGGTAGGAGTGGCGATTTGGTGAGTGGCGTTTAAGTAGAGTGGCGTGGTAGGGTGGCGATGCGGTAGGGGTGGCGGTGAAGCCGGTGGCGGTGAGGCGGGAGTGCGTTGTAGCGGGAGTGAGCGATTAAGTAGAGTGGGCGATGTGGCCGGTGGATGGCCAGGAGTGGCGTTATGGCCAGAATTGGCGATTGGTAGGAGTGGCCGTTGTGGCCAGTGGCGGAGTTGAGCCGTGTGGTGATTGGTAGGGTGGCGATTGGCCCAGTGGCGGTGAGCCCAGGGTTGCGTGCCTTGGGCGGTTGAGGCGGGTGGCGTTGTAGCCGAGTGGTGGCCCAGAGTGGCGATGTAGCCTGGTGGCGGTTGGGCGAGTGGCGATTGGCGGGGCCGGTGAGTAGAGTGGCGTTGTGGCGGGTGGCGATTGGCGAGTGGCGGTGGCCAGAGTGGCAGTGGCCAGTGGCGTTGGCCGTGGCGATTGAGCTGGAGTGAGCGATGTGGCCCAGGGGCCCGATTGGCGGGTGGCGGTTGGCTGAAATGGCGTTGTGGTCAGAGTGGAGATTGGCGGGTGGCGGTGGAGCTGTGGTGGCGTTGTGGCCCAGGAGTGGCGATTGGCCAGAGTGGCGATGTAGTAGTGGCGGTGGCGGGAGTGGGCGTTGTAGGCTAGAGTGGCGATTAGTAGAGTGGCGTTGTAGCCCGGTGGCGGATTGAGGCCAGAGTGTATGGCTAGAAGTGGCGATTGGCGGGTGTGTGGCGATGTGGCAAGGGCGATTGGCCGAGTGGCGTTAACCCGATGGCGATTGGTAGCTGATGGCGAGGTGTTATGGCAAGTGGCGGTGGGCAGAAATGGCGATTGCCAGAAGTGGCGGTGGCCGTGCGATTAGCCATTAGCGGTGGCCGAGTAGCGATGTAGCGAGGTGATTGGCCGAGATGGCGTTAGCCGAAGTAGCGGTGGCCGTGCGGTGGCGATGGCGATTAGTAAGTGGCGATTAATGATGGCGATGGCCAGGCGATTGGCAGTGGCGTTGTGGCCAGAAGTGCGATTGGCTAGGGGCGATTGGGCGGGGGGCTGGACAGGCCCAGTGGCGGGTTGAGCCAGAGTGGCGGTGTGGCGAGTGGCGGTCGGTAGGAGTGGCGATTGGCGGGTGTGGCCCGATTGGTGGGTGTGGCGGTTGGCCAGGGCGGTGGCGGGAGTGGGTTGTGGCCCAGAAGTGGCGGTGGCCAGAGTGTAGCGTGTAGCCTAGTGGCGATTGAAGCCAGGAGTGGCTGAGTGGCCAGGAGGTGGCGATGTGGGGGCGTGGCCGAGCGGCGTTGTGGCCAGTGGCGGTGGTAGGGGCGGTGGTAGGGCGTTGGCTGGCCAGTGCGGTGGGGCGAGTCGTGATTGTAGTAGAGTGGTGATTGGCCCAGAATTAGCGATGCTGCCGGGCGCGATTGGGGCCCAGGAGGTGGGCGTTATGGCCAGAGTGGCGGGTTGGTGGGGTGGCGATATGGCTGGTGGCGGGTGGGGCGAGTGGCCGATTGGCCCAGAGTGGCGGTGACGGAGGGCGATGTGGCTAGGGCGTTGTAGCGGGTGGCCGATTTGGCCAGGGTGGCGATTGGTAGGAGTGACGATTGGCGGTGGGCGTTGTGGCGGGGTGAGCGGTGGGGCGGCGATGTGAGTGGCGATTGAGGCCTGGTGGCGTTAATATGGCCAGTGGCGATTGGTAGAGTGGAAGGTGGCTGGAGGTGGCGTTTAAAGCCGGTGGAGATTGGTAGTGGCGATGTGGCGGTCAGGCAGTGGGCGTTAGCGAGTGGCGATTGAGCGAAATGGCGATGGCGGTGGCGATTGGTAGTGGCGTGTAGTAAGTGGCGATTGATGATGGCGATTTAAGTGGCGATTGAGGCCCAGGAAGGTGGGCGTTGGCCGGTGGCGGATTGGGCGGGTGTGGCGGTTGGTAGGGTGGTGATTGAGCGGTGGCGATTGGCCAGAAGTGGCGGCCAGGGCGATTGAGCCGAGTGACGTTGTAGTGGTAGCGATTGGCCAGTGGCGATTGGCCAGTGTGGCGAGTGGGCCAGGAGTGAGTGTGCAGTGGCGATGTAGCGAAGCCGGTGAGGGCGAGTGGCGTTATGGCCGTGCGGCTCGCCGGCGGTGGCTGGGGGCGTTGTAGCCGAGTGGCGATTGAGCCGAGTGGCGATTAAGCGAGTGGCGATTGGTGCAGTGGCGGTCAGGCGGGTGAGTGGCCCGAGGGCGGTGGGCCGGTGGCGTTAGCCAGCGAGTGGCGGTGTAGGGCGATGTAGCTGCATTCAGCGGTGTGGGTCGCGGTGGAGCCGAGTGGCTGATATGTAGGGCGATTGAGCCGAGCAGGCGTTATGGCCGGTAGGGTGGCGGGCGATGGCCAGGGGCGTGCCGAGTGGCGATTGGCCGTGGCGTTGTGGCCCGAGTGGCGGGTTGAGCCGGAGTGGCGTGGCCAGGGCGGTGGGCCGAGTGGGCGTGGCCGAGTGGCGGTGTAGGTGGCGGTGTGTGGCGGTGGCGGAGTGTGGCGGCCAGTGGAGTGCGTGGCCAGAGTGGCGATGTAGCGGGCGGTGGGGCGAGTGGCGTTGCGAGTAGCGATTGAGCGAGCGATTGGGTGAGGCGTTGTAGCGGTGGCGATTGAACCGAGTGGCGATTGTAGCCGTGGCGGTCGTACGTGGCGATTGAGCCGTGTGAGGTCGCCGTGTGGCGGTGTAGGGCGATTGGTGGGTGGGCGTTCATGTAAGTGGCGGTGTGCGAGTGGCGATGTAACTAGTGGCGATTGAGCCCGGTGGCCCGATTGAGCCGAGTGGCGGCCTGGTCGAGGCGGTGGGCCGAGCGGCGGTGTGGCCAGTGGCGATTGAGCCGAGGGCGGAGTGGGCCGGGGGCGTTGGCCAGTGGCGGTTGAGCCAGTGGCGGTGTAGCCGGAGTGGTGATTGGCCGAGTGGCGGTGAGGCGAAGAGCGATTAGGCAGTGGCGTTGGCAGTGGGGTGGTGGGGTGGCGATGTAGCTGAGTGGCGGTGTTGAGCCGAGTGGCGGTGGGCGGAGGGCGGTGTGGCCAGGGCGTTATGGCCGAGTGGCGATTGCCGTGGCGGTGGGCCGAGTGGCGGTGGCCCAGTGGCTGGCGGTGGCGATTAGGCCCGGCGGCGATGTAAGTGGCGATTGAGCGGTGGCGTTGTGTGGGGTGGCGATTGAGCCGAGTGGAGATTTGAGCCGAGTGGCGTTTAAGCCGAGTGGCGATTGGCCAGTGGCGATGGCAGAAGGCGATTGGTAAGTGGCGATGTGGCAGTGGCGATTGGTAAAGTGGCGGTGGTAGAGGTAGGCGTTGTAGCGAGGCGATTGAGCGAGTGGCGTTGTAGCCCGGTGGCGATTGTAGGCGATTGAGCCGATGGGCGTTATGTAAGTGGCGATTGGTAAGTGGCGATTGTAGTGTGGCGATTAAGTAAGTGGCGATTGGCCGTGTGGCCCGATGGCCGTGGCGATTGGCCAGGCGATTGAGCGGTGGCGTTATGTAGTGGCGATTGAGCCCAGTGGCGATGCTGGTGGCGGTCGGTAAGTGGCGATTAGTAAGTGGCGATGTAGCGGCGATTGAGCGAGCGGCGTTAGTAATGAGTGGCGATTGGCGGCGGTGGGTAGGGCGTTGTAGTAGAGTGGCGATTGAGCAGTGGCGGTGTGGCCCGGTGGTGATTGGTAGAGTGGCGATTGACGAGGCGGTGAGGCGAAGTGGCGTTGTAGTGGTGGCCGATTGAGGCCAGAGTGGCGATGTAGCCCTGGTGGCGATTGGGCAGTGGCGATTGGGCCGGTGGCGTGGCCCGGAGGCGATGTGGCCGGGGGCGTTGTAGCCAGTGTGGGTTGCCAGTGGCGATTGGGCCCAGTGGCGGTGGCCAGTGGCGTTAGCGAGTGGCGGTCGGCCGGCGGCGATGTAGCGATGGCGGTGGCCAGAGTGGCGTTGCCAGCCAGTGGCGGTGGTAGAAGTGGAATTTGAGCGGGTGGGCGTTTAAGCCGAGTGGCGATTGGGCCGAGTGGCGATGTAGCCGGCGATTGAGCCGAGTGGCGTTGTAGGCGAGTGGCGTTGGAGCGGAGTGGCGATGGCCGTGGCGATTGGCCAGAGTGGCGGTGTAGGAATGGCGTTATGGCCGGTGGTGGGCCGAGTGGCGTTGTAGCCGAGTGGCGATTGAGCCGGGGCGATTGGCGGGTGGGCGTTGTAGCCCGGTGGCGGTGGCCAGTGGCGATTGTGGCCGAGTGGGCGGTTGGCCAGAGTGGCGATTGGGCGGTGGCGATGTGGCCGGGCCGTTAGTAGTGGTTGAGTAGAAGTGGTGTGTAGTAGGGCGGAGTTGAACCGACGGCCGATGTAGCCGGTGGCGTTGCCGAGTGGCGATTAGTAGAGTGGCGATTGGTAGAGTGGCGTTGTAATAAGTGGCGATTGGTAGAGTGGCGATTGGCCAGTGGCGATGTAGCCAGTGGCGATTGCGGTCGCGATTGGCCGAGTGGCGTTGGCCGGCTGGCGATTGGGCGAGTGGGCGTGTAGCGAGGGCGATTGGGCCGGGTGGCGTTAATGGCCAGAGTGGTGGTCGCCAGGGCGATTGGTGGGCGTTGTGGGCGAGTGGCGATTGGTAGAGTGGCGATTGAGACGGTGGCGATGTAAGTAGAGAGGCATTTGAGCCAGTGGTGATTGAGCGGTGGCGTTGTAGTAGAGGGCGATTGGAGTCGACGATGTAGCCAGTGGAGATTGGGCGGTGGCGTTGGCCAGTGGCGATTGGCCAGTGGCGATTGGGCCGAGTGGGCGTTGGCCAGTGGCGATTGGTAGAGTGGCGATTAGTACGGAGGTGGCGATGGCCGAGGGCAGGTGGCCAGTGGCGATTAATTTGAAGTTTGATCGACTCCTCGAGGTAGCGTGAGCACACTTTGGGTAAGGCAGACGTCAAAGTGAACGGTTGGTAGAGCTCGTCCATGTGTATTGATAGGAAGAGCTGCGTGGTCACGAACTTAGGAAGAGCTCGTTATTAGGGTATTGGTGAAGGCTCATCAAATCGTAGTAAGATTTCGCCCATGTTGGTGATGGGAAGAGTTACGTCAATGGAAATAGTAGCGGGGCCGGTCCATGCGAAGGAAGCGGTGAAGGGCTCGTCGGGCTGAGCGGTGGGGAACCGTCCATATCGAGGAAAGAGCTTCGTCAATAGAATTTGTAGGAGGGAGCCCGTCTGTCCGATGTGCAGTGAAGGGCTCGTCAATAGGAGTTGTTTGGAGGAGCTCGTGGGTGGGAGCCATTAGGAAGGGCAAGTCGGAGTGGTATTGCTAAGAGCTCGTCCATGTGTAAATAATAGGGGCTCGTCGAGGGTAGGCGGGTTTGGAAGAGCTCGTCGGGTAAACATTGCAAGAGCTGCCCATGTAAATAATAGGAGCTCGTCCCGGATAAAATTGGGAGGCTCATCCCGGGTAGACTATTGTAGAGGCTCGCCCGTGTAAATAATAGGAGCTCGTGTATAAAGGCTGTTGGGAGGAGCTCGTCGGTGGAAACATTGTAGAGCTCGCCCATGTAAATAATAGGAGCTCGTCGGATGGAGCTAATGGGGAGGAGTACAGTGGGTGAGCTAGTGTAAGGCTAGATCCATGTACATAATGGGAGCTCGTCGGATAGGTGTTGGGAGGGCTCGTCGGAGTGGGCGGCAGGCTGTCCCACGTGTAAATAATAGGAGCTAGATCAAAAAATTAAATTTGTTTGGAGGGACTCGTCGGGTATTTGTTGTAGGCTCGTCCATGTAAATAATGGGAGCTCATCAAGTAGAGAAATTTGTTGGGAAGGAGGCTAGTCGGAGTAAATTTGTTGTAAGAGCTCGTCCGTGTAGATAGGAGCTCGTGAGTAGAGTTGTTGGGAGAAAGCTCGTCGATGTAAATGGTAGGAAGGAGCCGGGTGCGTTTGGAGTCTGATGAAGGGCTTGTCAATGTAAATAGTAGGGGCTCGTCCATGCGAGTTGAGGGCGAGCTACCGTAATATGAATTATGCGATGGAGCCGATGCATGCGGGTGCGTGAAGGGCTCGTCCGCGTGAATAGTAGGGGCTCGTCCGTCGGGTGGAGGAGGGATGGGCCTCGTCAATGTGGTGTACGAAGGAGCCCGTGTTGTGCATGCGGGCGCGACGAGGGGCTAGATCACCGTGAATAGTAAGGGCTCGTCATTACGAGTTGAGGATGAAGGCCTCGTCAATGAGCTATGAGAAGGAGCCGTGCACATGCAGGTGCGACGAGGGCTGGAATCGCGCTATGAATAGTAGGGGCTCGTCCATACGAGGTTGAGGAGGGCGCGTAATCTTCGATTATGAAGGGCCGATGCATGCGGGTGGCGAAGGGCTCGATCCTTGTGTGATAGTAGGGGCTCGTCATTACGAGTTGAGGGCGAGCCTGTCAGCATATCAGATGGTAAGAAGGAGCCCGTGCATGCAGGTGCGGCGAAGGGCTCGTCCTTTGTATGAAATAGTGGGGCTCAGTCATCTGAGTTGAGGGAGGAGCCTTGATATAGATTGTAAGAAGGAGGCCCGATGCATGGGTGGCGAAGAGGCTCGTCAGCATGAATGAAGTAGGGGCTCGTCATTGGAGTTGAGGACGGGCCTCGTGATATAGTGTAGGAAGGAACGTGCATGCGGGTGCGTGAAGGGCTCGTCAGCGTAGTGAAGTAGGGGCTCGTCATTACAGTTGAGGGTGAGCTCGTCAATCTCGATGCAGCTCCGGCATTGCGGCCTTGGTAGGCGTTCCAGGCGAGTGGCGATGTAGCCGGTGGCGTGTAGCCCGGTGGCGATGTGGCCAAGTGCGATGCTTTGGTGAGGTGGCTCTGAGGCGGCGTGGTGCATTGTGGAGTGGGTGAGCTCGTCAAAGTGACGGCGTGGCTCCGGTGGCGTGTGGAGTGGCAATGTGGCACAGGCTGGTCGACTCCCGAGGGGCGTGGCACGTGTGGGTAAGGTGGGCTCGTCAAAGTGGCGGTGTGGCTCGGTGGGCGAGTGGCGATGTGGCGAGTGGTCGACTCCTGGGGCGGCGTGGCACGTGTGGAGTAAGGTGAGCTCGTCAAAGTGAGGGCGTGGCTCGGTGAGGCCCGGTGGCGATGTAACTGGTAGACCGATACTGACGGCGTGGCGTGTGGAGTAGGTGGGCTCGTCAGGTAAAGCAGCGATGGCTCCGGCGGTAGTGGCAGTGTAAGCTGGTGGTCGACTCCCGAGGGCGCGTGGCTGTGTGGGGTAGGTGAGCTCGTCGAGAGTGAGCAAGGCGTGGCTCCGGTATTTGAGGCCCAGAAGTGTGATGTAGCCTAGTTGGTCCTAACTCCACGAGGCGTGGCTGTGTGGAGTGGGTGAGCTCGTCAGTGAGCGGCCGTGGCTCTCCGGGGCGCGGGGCGAGTGGCGATGTGGCCGAGCTGGTCGGCTCCACGAGGGCGGCTGTGTGGAGTGGAGTGGGCTCGTCAAAGTGGCAGTTTGTGGCTCCGGTATTTGAGGCCCAGTGAATGTAACTGGTGATGGAAGCTCCTGAGTGGCTATGTGGAGCTGGTGGCTCGTCGAAGTGAAGCGGTAGCTCGGGCGGCGAGGCCCAGTGGCGATGTGGCTTTGGTGGTCGACTCACGAGGCGTGGCTTTGTGTGTGGAGTGGTGGGCTCAGTCAATTGTTTGGAGGCTGTTTGCATGTAGCCATTCGACCGACTTTTTGGAAGGTCTGGGTCTTTAATACGATTAGCGAGAATTTTGAAGCGTTCTTGTGAATTTCAGTCTTTTGGCAGCCTTCTTATGGGTGGCGAGCTTCATTGATATGGGTTATACTTTGGATATTACGCCTCTTACAGTGCGTGCTTGAAATCTGCTTGCGAGATGAAGCGTCGAGTTGATCGTCTTCGCCGAGGATCCCAGGTCTGGTTCAGTTTTGTTGGACTCCTACATTGTAGGAGTTGTGTTGCCATCGTAGGGGAGGAAGTTGTGACCTTCTGAACTGCGTCGTGTCTCCCATGGGCATTGCATTTGCACAGTAAGTTGTTACAATTCTTGTCGGGCGTCGGTCGGTGAGGCGGAGCGCCTCCACCTCGTTCGTGTTAGCTTGCCTTGTTTCTAATGTGTCGGGTGGTAGGCTGTCTGCGTTGCTTGGTTGGTCCTGCATCCTTGGCGGATTGGCGTTGCTCCTGCTTGTGTTCCTTGATATCGATGTGAGAAATCGAGTTATATTTTCGAAATTGTCGTTCCCACAGCTAGTGTGTTGATGATCTTTTTCAAACTGGGGCCCCATTTGGGTAGCGTGAAGTCGTGGTGGACGGGTTGTTTGCGGTGGCATGCGGGCTCTTGGATTATCTGAAGTGAGAGTGGATCATTTGCTGTTGATCTGCTGAGCCCAGATGGTACTTTCTGCCAAAACCGAGGGAAAAAATGGGGTCGCGGGGGCTGCGGAAGTAGCCACATCTGTCAGTTCTTCCTTGAGAGAAAGAGAATGCTTAGAGAATTAGTATTGGCATTGAATGAGCCTCCTTTCACTTGCATTGGGGTGGCCTTGTATTTATGGTATATTATTCCCGATTTGAGGTAGTAAGGATTCTTTCCCATTGGATGAGATATTTATTGCCTTTATCAAGTTTAGAAAGAGATATTGAAGAATGATTTATTGAGAATTATCCTACTTCCCTTATTAAGAATTGGTCGATTTGCGGGATAATATATTGGTAGAAATTATCATGTTTCCCTTAATAAGTTAATTAAAGATTTAGTTAGATTCACGGGATAATAAGTTATGAAGTTATTCTACTTTCCTTATTAGCGAAATTGATCTGATTTACAAAGGGATATGGGAACTTCTCGATTATCCATAGCGGAAACCTTTGGGTAGAAGTGGTGGAGGCCTTCCTTTTGGGCCCGGCCTTTAAGGCTTGGGTGTTTTATAGGGCCTGTATACTCTGGCTGAAACTAGTGGTAGGTCTGCGCGCCTATTTTTCAAACCTCATCATATATAAAAGACAATTTAAACACCGCTACGATGATAGTTTTATAAGTTTTAAGTTATTATGATATCATGTTTTTAAAATGAGTTTACCAATATCAGAAAATCAATTTAAAAAGTCTTAGTCTTGCGTAGCATCCTCTCTCCTGCCTTAGTTAAAGGGGAGGGGCGTTACAGCTCTAATCACTTCAGCTCGACATATATACGCTTCATTTGAATAATCTTAACCCACTTCAGTTGCCACTTGTAAAAAAAGACGGAAATAAAGGCAAAGGAGGACCCAACAAGAAGAATAAAATAAGGCAATAATAGATAGATGGGGAAGACCGTCATGTGTAGTGGTAATGAAAGGAATTTGGAGTCAAATATATTACTTGGTTGGTTTTTACAAACATGGCATCGATCAAAGAGGGATCTTTTGAAACCACTGTTCCAAATCGTATCTTATTTTTAAATTCATGTACTAACTTAATTTGCAAATGTCGCTTCCATATAATTATAAATTATGATTAATTTCTTAAGATTAACTAAGATATAGTGTCAACTTTTTTGTTTTTCTTTTAAAAAAGCAAAATTTAAAATTAAAATATAAGACCAATGGCTCGTATTGAAGGCAACATGAGAAAATGATCACAACGCATATTTCAGTTCTCAAATGGTCAGTTTCTGGATGATCTCTACAATATAAGACGTAATTATTTGTTTATTTTATTTGTGAGTATTAATGATAGAAAGTGTCATTGAAAATCCGATTTGGAAATCTAACTTGTCATTTGTTTTAGACCTCATTTGATAACATTATCCTCATTGTTTTTTATTAAAATAATAATTTATTTTTGATAGGGTTTAAAAATAGTGTATGGAGCCCACTCTGTAAGCCCGAGGAAGGTAAGCCAATTAAAACACAGAACCGGCAGGCCCAAGCGGGACCAGTTTAATCGCCCGAGGGCGATAGCATGGACAATGCAGAAAGAGCCATGTCACGTAAGTCAAATAATCTCACATTAGGAAGTAGGATATTCAGATAACAGACATCACATAAATCAAACGAATCTCACGAAGATGGATAATTCTCAATAATTGCCTTCCCTCATTTATCCCTTAGTAATCAGATGGCGATAAAAATGGAAAATACCTCATCAAAATGGGAAAGAGAATCCTTACCACCATCCAGTTGGGAGGAAGAAACATATATTACATTTTAGTAAACTTGAGGCCACCCCATCGGGTAGAAAGGTCTGCAGAACATTCACTCTAGCGGTTGATCTTTTCTCTAATAGGAGAAATTGGCACGGCGTAGTGGTGCTGGGCTGAAGCCCTGCGCCAAATCCTCTTTTCTTTCTTGTTTTTCTCTGAGGGTTGGCGGTGCAAGCCGGCTGGATATTTACTTGACAGTTCAGATTCGGCCCAATGAACCCTACTCGCTCCGGCTAGTTACGGTTTGAAAAAAAAGCATCATATCGATTAGCGCCGTCCTGGGAGGCAGCGGTTTCTTTTACAATGGTGATATATGATCAGCCCCGATGGTATCACTTGGAGATATATGACGAGGGTCCACCTTGATCCTTCAGGAATGCAAGACCAGCTGGTGGGTGGATGAGTGAGCATCTTGGAGTGCATTAGAGAGGCATCTTGGGGCCAGCACGGGGACCGGGAGTGAGGCCTTAGTCTGCACGACCAATGCGATACAGAGAGGAGTGGGCGACCTGAGCGGGATCACAGCCTTTAGCAGGATCATGGCAATGACTGAGGTCATAATGCCACCCTCCCAGGAAGGCGAGCCCTGCCATGGCCTCCTTGACGAAGCCAAAAATCCGGTAGGAGCCGGGGCATGGACCACGGCAGCCCAGGAGGAGCGCATGAAACAATTGGGGGACCTCGGAAATGATGGGCCACATCGAAACAAGGGAATGGAGGCAATCAGCTGGGAACATAGATTCAAGGGTATCCAAGATTGACATGAAGGAGAGTTGTCGAGGCCGAGTCTGGGACTCCATGGACACCTGGTGTGTTGGGAATCAGCATTAGGCAGATAGCCCACTTACCAAAACAGAGTTTGAGTAAATTTCGAAAGTTCAGTGATGGAAGAGTCTTTGTCCATCTTGCTTTCATGGAATCAAATGGAGCTACATGGGTATCGGGACCTGTACGGTGTATGAAACCTTACTTCATCTTCAAGGCCGGTTTGGCTTAGTTTGTGAGCTCCACCATCGTCGGTCTCCTCGTTGGAAGGCTCTCCATCGCGTTCATCTCCACTTCATTAAAGGCAGAACATCGAGGCCGAGGTTATCCTTGCTAACCATAAGCGATAGAAACGAGGGAAGAGCACGAGGTCTTATGTTCAGAGGTTCGATGCCGCGTCTTTGATGGTAGATATACTAAACGAGAAGTTCGCTATCACCGCATTCATTTAATAATATGATTAAGTCTGAATCAAAGATTTGATGTTTCACATATCTAAGTCACGACGACGTGATGAGTGCTCGCCAAAGCGGAAAAGTACATAAACGGCGAGGAAGCCACTTATATCGAAGAAAGCTCTTGACTCACAAAGAAAAAGCGGGACGGCGGCTGGGGGCGAAGCCACAGAGGCGGGAAAGCAGGAGAGATCCCGAAGAAGACGAGGGGAGGCGGTCCCCAAAGAGACGCGCGGGCGTTAGAGACCGCTTGGGACCACCTCAGCCCGAGCTACGTCGACGGTATTCACCACCTCAATTTGTTCACCCCACGGCGGCCACGGTATCGCGGGTCTTGCGCGAGAGTACAACGTGCAGGTTTGAGATGGCCCAGCCCGGATGGGGTCGCCTCCTGCAAGAAAGAGATAGCACGAGGTATTGTGAGTTCCATAGGGACCACGAAGACGCAGAAACCATTGTGATTACATACAACTCGGGAAGGAGATAGAATATTTAACTTTCGGCGGCGGGTATCACCACGCGCCGTATCGAAGGTGAGAATCGGGAGTAGCCACCACCACCTCGGACAACGACCGGCCTGGCGGCCCTTAGGAAATTCCGTGATCTGGGAGGATTTGCGGGGTGGGGAATCGACTCTGCTAGAAGAAAGGCTCACTTAGTAATAGATCGGAGAGGAGTAATGGAAGTGCAAGCGGTGTCGAAGCGCCTCATTCGACCTGACCATAACATTCTGGGTTGGACCTGAAGGGATTGACACCTGACGACCCTTTGTGGTGATAAGACGGTTGTAGCTAACTCTAAACGATCACTTGGGTCATATCGACAATGGGAGTTGATCGACATCGGCATCTTCCACGTCGACTTTTGACAAGATGGGCATTGGAAGGAGAAGAGCTGGAACCGGTCGATATACGACTGAGGATTCTCACAGGAAAGTCTGTATGGGTCAATCTCAGGTTAGTGCTCTTTGGAAACCCCTGTGTTTAAGCGACAAGCGGTGAGTGAGTTTCTCATAGTAGATGCCCCATTTGCTTATAACATGTTGTTAAGGCGGACCACTCTCAACGCCATAAGGCCATTCTCGAAACACCACATGATGATCCAGTTCTACCACGGTGGAGTAGGAATGGTTCGAGAGACAGCGGGTGGCCGGGGAGTGCTACTTTCTAGCGTCCACCGCAAATAAAGCGGTGAAACGAAGCGTATACATGGGCCAGGCTCGACTATGAATGACCGGTAGAAATGCAGGCACGAGCCCTCGGAAGAGGCTGGAGCACAATGCGGTTGGATAGTAACCTTGAGCACCTCGCTTACATACGGCTCGAGGCTAGGAAGACTACTCATATCTACTTGTTGCTTCTTGAAACAAAACAAGAAGGATGTCTTTGCGTGGGACGGGAAGACATAGGAGGATTGACCAGCGATAATCACTCACGGACTAAGCGTTGGTGCATCAGCTAAGCCGGTCAAGCAAAAGGAGTTTGTCGGAAAAGACAAAAGCAATAAATGGGGAGGTTGTGAGCCTCGGCGACGTCGGAGAGTGGGTATCTGAATGGTTGGCTGCGTCGTACTCTTGAAAGCGAGCTGACAGGTGCGACCTCTGCATCGACTTCAGCATCAATAGGAGCATGCGAAGATGGTTTCCCTCGGCCACGGGTTGACCTGTGTAGATGCCACGGTTGGCCATGAACTCTCGGTTTCATGGATCTTTCTCCATTTACAATGGATTAGGCATGGATCCAGAAGCGACGAAGACCTTATTCATTGCAGGCCCAGGGACTGTGCTATCAGTAATGCCCTTTGGGCTAAAGAGCGCGAGAGCTACCTACCGAGAGGTTGAGTGAGCAGGGATGTTCGAAGCAAATAAGGCATCCATGGAGGTATATATAGATGACATGTTGGTGAAATCAACCACAGCTGAGCTCCACATAACTCATATGTCCAAAGCATTCCAGATCTTGAGAGAGTACAACATGAAGTTGAATCCAACTAAATGCGCTTTTGGAGTCTTAGTTGGAAAATTCTTAGGTTTTATAGTCAACAATCGAGGAATTGAGGCGAATCCAGATGAGATGAGGCACATGCTCGACATGCCATACCGTCAGGCATAAAGAAGTCAATGTCTACTTTGAATGAGTCGCGTTAAAGCAGGGATTTGTATCCCGAGACGGTGTGTTTTCTTTGAGTTCACAAAGAAAGCTTTTCAATGGGATACACATTGCGAAGCGTTCGCGTACTGAAAACTTATAAGGCTCCCCAGGAGGTTCTGGTGAGCCCCTACGAGAGACTCCTTACTCTGTGCACAGCGGTTTAGTTTTCTCGAGACCAGTGCCGTCCTTGTGGAGACAAAGACCGAGAGTACAACATCTAGTCACACTATTGTGGCTAGGCTGAGAGGAGGCGGGGAGAGGTATCAAAGATGGGAGAAACCCAATCACAGGCGCTAGTAAAGCTGTGCCAGCTCCGCCCTTACTTTGAGCTCCATCTTAGTGAAGTCCAGGCATAATACATGAAGCAAGTGCTACACAAACGGAAGCCTCGAGAAGATTAGTGGAAGTGGCCCTTAGAGTTGAGCGGATTCGATGCTCGGATATAAACCAAAAGCGCAATAAAGGGCGGGTCTTGGCGGATTTTGTCATGGAGTTCACCCAGCCAGGCTTAGGGATGCCGGCGGCCCAGGCCTCCCGTTTGGAAGGTTGTTGACATTGAGGGCCGTTAATGCCAGGCGGTCTGGGGCTGGTGACCTCCCCCGGAGGAATAGATGTCAGTATGCACTGGATTTGGGTTAGGAGCCTTTTCCAACAACGAGGGCCGAGTATGGGCGAGTCATGTTAGTCTGACCTCGCCCATTAAATAGAAGTTGGCCAGGCTTAGAGTGTCTGTGACTCGAGTTGGTAGTAAAGCAAATAGAAGACACCTATGAGGCTGAGTGAAAAATGATCCTATACTGCAAAGGTAAAGGAATTCTTGAGGGGAGTTAGTGCTGGTTAGTAGATTTTCGGACGAGGAGAACTCTGACCCGGTCTTTTAGCAAAGTTTGGCGACAACCTCCCAAGAAGATCTCAACAAATAGACGCCTGTCGAGCACCTTGTAGAGCCCTCTATAGATCTATATGACGAGGAAGTCTCCCCGATCATGTCAGGCATTTGGATGGACCCCATTTAGGGACACTATTTAATATACGGAGCTGCAGAAGCTGACCCGAGAGGCTTCTAAGCTTAGGGCCCGAGGTCGCCCGGTTTATATTCATAAGGGAAGCCTTCTGAGCGAGGTTTTCACACCCGTCATAAGTGCACTGTGGGCGCCCATTAATGTGAGGGAGTTGTGAAGGTGTATGCGGAAATCACATCGGAGCTTGGACGTTGGTGGGAAAGCCTTGGGCATACGAGGATACTACTGGCTGTGCTCGAGCCTTGTGAGACTGGTGAGAAGTGCAAAGTTTACCGGGAGCAGCCAAAATCTCTGCGCCTCCCATCAGATGGGTTGACTTAGGTCATGACTGGCCTTTTTGCGATGGGGACTAGACATATTGGGACCTGCCCGATGAAGAACTTGATGCAAATTCGTTATCATAGCAGTGGATTACTTCACCAAATGGAAGCCAAGCCCTTGGCTACCATCTATGGGAGGCAGGTACCTTGACCGTTTGAGCGCACCATAATATGCGAATTTGGTATCGAGACCTGGTGTCTAATAATGGGAAGAAGCAGTGACAATCTTAAGTTGAAATTTACAGTGCCAAGCTCGGGATCAAGAACTACTACTCGTCCCTAGCTCATCCACAGTCTAATGGACAGGCTGAAGTCACCATCAGAACTCTTAAAGCGGTACTGAAGACCAAATTAGAAGATCTTAAAGGCAAATGGGTAGAATACCTCCTCGAGGTGTTATGGGCATCTGAGATCAACGCAAATCTTGCAACTCGAGGAAACCCCATTAGAAACAAGCTTTTTAGTAGAAATGGTGGCTGATCGAGATCGGATTAAAGTCACGGATTGAATTGGCAGCGGAACATATGATCTCCTCCTAAACACGGACCTCTAGATGAAAGCGTGAGCAGGTCCTAAAGCGTCTGAAGACTGCAAAGGAAGGCGACAGGATACTACGACGGAGTCAAACCTAGGAGTTACAAGCTGGTGACCTAGTCTTAAAAAAGAAGCACGCCTACAAGAAAAAATCGACACATGGAAGCCCAGGGCTGGTTGGGAGGCCCACATATAGTATATCGCGCGTCGTCGGACCGGGTGTCTAAACTCCAGACGGAGAAGAAGGAAAAGTTATATCTCCTCTTGGGCAGAGCACCTTAAGCGTTTTTATCGATAGACCTCGGATTGTGTCGTTAATAAAGTAACACTCCCGGTTTTAAGATACGTATGAGGGTTTGTTGATTGCTTTGTTTATGTCTAAGTAAATCAAAGCGAGGCATCTCGGTAAAGCAGATAATCAACCGGGAGCGTACGAAAGTTACACACATCAGAATACACAAATTCATGCACCAAAAAAGAAAATTTTTTCTTTATTCCAATGAAGGTACAATTGATTACAATCGCGGAGTGTCATCCACCATCTCGAGAAATAAACGAGTGCAAATGGTTCCCTCGAATTAGGAAAAGAGGAGAGAAGAAGAGGAGTGCGAGCGAGAAGGGAAAGGTGAGAAAGGAAGAAACGGAGAGGGGGAAAGATAAAGGAAGAGGCGAGAAAGAGGAAGAGTGAAAAAGAGAAGGAGAAGGAGAAGAAAGAAGAGAAATAGAAAGAAGAGGAGAAAATGGAGAAAGCGGTACTAAAAGTAGATTGCTCTCTCCAGACGCATTCCCTAGCACGAAGTTAGAGAATAACATAACTCCCATAAAGGGGAAACTAGGGAAAAACACAACTCCCATAGGCGAGAGTCCGTAAGACGAGAAAGTGGACGAGAATCCCTAGGCGGACCCACGAGAGAGCTGACCGAGCTAGGCTTCATCATATGCGCGGGTTCCTAGTTGCGCCAAAGGAAGAAGGATCGAAGTATAGACTCCATAGTGATCGCCATTATAAGGAGGCGAAGCACTCGAAAAATCGCACAGTCGTTTCCAATTCTCCATAAACTAGCATTAATGGCCGGCACATCTTTCAAAGTGGAAGTCAAACGGCCGCATAGTAGTGACGAGTCGGCCGTAAAACCTGGTGTTGGTTGAAGAGCTTCATTTGCTTTCGAGATAAGGCCATGCGGCCGTAAAACTTGATTATTTCGGACGAATCAGCCCGCTAGAAGCCCAAAGAGTCTAGCTCGAGGGCTTCGGCCCCCGCTCGAAAGACCATATAGCCATAGAGCGAGATCGGCTCGAGGCGGTTTAGCCGCAGGCCTTAGCGGCAGTCGCGAAGGCTCGGCGCTCGAGAAGGCCATATAGCCGCAGGCGGATCGAGCTGGGCATTTTGGCCCGCGGGCTTGGCTAAGTTTGCGGGGCTTAACGGCTAAGGAAGGCCTCGGCGCCACTGGAGCTGATGGCTTTCGGTTGCAGAGCTCTTATTTCAGGAAGGCCTCAGCTCCAGGGGCCCAATACTTTCAAATTTGAAGAGCTGTTGCCCAATCGGGCTGGTAGCCTAGGAGTCGATTCGAGCTCGGGCAAGTTAGCCAGGCCGACTCGGTTCGCGAGCTTAACAGCTTCGGGAAGGCCTTAGGCGCCTTGAAGCTCGATAAGCTCATTTTGCGCGAGCTTACTTGACTCGGGAAGATATCAACGCCACAGGCTGATGGCTCGGTTGCGAGCTCAACAGCTCAGGGAAGGCCTCGGCGCCCATGGGCGATGGCTCGGTTTTTGGTGAGTTGCTCGGCCCCAAGGCCATGGCCGCGGAAGCCCAGTTCAGCTCGGGAGGAACTGACCCGTGAGCCTCGGCGGCCCGGTTATCTTAGGCTAAGGCCCGTATAGCCCTGAGCTAGTTTAGCTCGGGGAGGATCGGCCCATGGGCCTGACCCGGTTGAAGGCTCGGTTTGCCCGGATAAGGCCATTTGACGGGACCCGGCTCGTCTCGAGGCGGACCCAGCCGCTGGGCTCGGTAGCTCCCGAGTTTCGAAGGGGCTGGCAGCTCGACTAAAGTCCCCAACCCCGGGGCTAGGACCGGTTCGAGGGCGGAGCAACACAAAGGAACGCAATTAGAAATTAAAAGCGATGAGATGAAAATGGATATTCATTAGGAAACGACATTACATATATCAGGTTCAAAGCCAATAAAAAAAAAAAAAACAAAAAAACAAAGCGAAGCCAAATAGAAAGAATTTAGACGTCGAGAAGGAGTAGAAGGCGAAGAAGGGACGGGTCTCAGCAGGTGTTGGCTCCTCCCGGAAACGGTCTACTTGAAAGGATTCTTAGCCTCCTCGTCCACTGGGGATATCAAAGTTAGGTCGAGCGGGTAGAATATTGCGACCATACGGAAAATGAGCCATCCAGCCCATTGGTGCGAGGCCTCATCCTCGAGCCGCTATAGCCGGAGTCCCTTTGAACAACCCCGAGGTTTCTTGCCTCGGGGTCCCTGCGTGTGGCACTCCTCGGTCGGGCGTTCCAATAGAGCTTGTAGTCTCGGGAAAGCAGCGACGGGCTCCATCGTGATCTTTATTCTGTGACTCGTCTCTAGCGACTTATAGCTCTTCCTTAGTTGCCTTGACTCGTGCAGGACGATTGCGGCTCATCCGAGCTACACAGGAAGCTCGGTCCCCGGCCCTCACAACGGATCATCACGAGAGGCCGGCCCGTCCTTGACTTCCCGAAGCTCGACCTCAGCCACCCTTAAGCTATCTCGGGCCTTTTCTTCCCTACCCTCAGCCCGCCCTCGCACCGTCATGGTATGCCTCAGATCGGACTTAAGCTTTATGGCCTCCTCCGTCATATTCTGCACCTGATCTCGCAGCTCAGCTCCCTTGGAAATAAGAGTAGCCACCCTCGCTTTGTAGACTCTGGAGGCTTTGACATGGCCCTCGTTCAGTCTAGCCCTTTTTTCCAAACTCTTCAGATGGGTAGCCACTTGCCGACACCCAACATAAAATCAACACCCAACTCAAGATAAAATCAGACATAGCAAGACACGGGAACTTACAGAGGCGACCCCCTGAAGGGATAGAGCCAAGGTTTCCTCAACCGGCAGGGCACCCGACTTCTTGAGATCAGAATCCCTGAGAATGGATGAAACCGCTCTAGCCGCAAGCTCAGCATTCGAAAGCAAGGAATCCCCATCTCCATCAGCTTCGAAGCACTTCCTCCCCAACTCTTTAGCCCTTGAAGGAGGAAGCAGCACTGTCACGGGGGGACTCAATGCTAGGCCTGACCTCGACGGGGCTCATGAGCCCTTCCAGGGAATCTTTGGCCTTTGCGGCAGAACTAGAACGGAGCTGCGAACTGGGGGCTTTAGGTACCTCGGCAGGAGGCAACGACACTTGCCCTGGCACTCGGGCATGGGTAGAAAGTGATGACGAGGATGTTCCTAACCTCGGGACTATACTGAGCCGGACGACCCTTCTTAAAGTGCAGGTTTTCCATACACTCAGGGACCTCGGGGTTAACATTTCCACCCCAGGAGCAGACTCTCCTTGGTAGGCAGCAGGGAGGCGGAACATGAGAGGAGGAACTTCATAGGAGGGGGGGATGAAGAGCTCAGTGGCGAGGGCGGGTGGACCTGAGACACGAAGATCGGGGAATATTCGGCTGATGTTTCAGGAGTAAGCGCGGAAGACACTTGGCTAGCTTCAGCTTTACGGCCTCATCTTCGGGGCTGAGATCAGGGTGAATACCTGAAAATCGAACATCCAATGAAAAATTAGGGATATCCTATAACTTACGAAAACTAGACCGAACTAAACCAAAGAAAAGCTCACGTAGATTCTCCGGAGTGGTCCAGACAGTCGGGATGCCCGGTGTGTCTTCCTTATCAAGAGGGTCGTACTCCCAACTACGGCCACTAACAAAAATGCTTGCTCTTTCAAAATGCGTAGGAAGATGGGAGATCAGAGATGATTAGAGGCGCTGCCTTAGGCAGGATAAAGAAGCCCTTGGCCGGCTTCCCTTCACTAAGAACGGAGGCTATCTTGGGAACACCCAAGCCATTGTCCCTAAAGAAGACTAACAGCCCAACCAGAATACCCCAAAAATTGGGCAAAAGTTGAGAGGGGCAGACGTTGAAATGTTGCAAGACCCTTTTTATAAAGGGATGTAGAGGGAAACGAAGACCATTATCGAAGGCCACCTTAAAGAAACACACCATCTTGGGCACTTGGACCACATAGGAGGTCAAAATGTCGGGAGACCAGACCTGGACACCAAAAGGGGGCCTATAACGTCTCATGAAAGTTTCCCCATATAAAGGCTCGACTCGGCTAGGTCCCACCGCCAGAGCATTCTGCACGGCTGACTTCAAATATTAGATCCCGCAGGGTGCCAATCTCGTGAGTTCAGCCTTCGCTATCGAGGAGAGGAGAGTTCCCACGACGTCTCAGCAACCCGACCAGACAGTCGGAGGCGCCACTTGCACGCCCAGATTGGATACTATAGAGGAGTGCCTCCCGATGCGCGAGGAAGAGGAGACGTGGACGAGTAGGAATAATTGGTAAGAACAAGACCCTATGATCTAGCCATAGTGCCTCGCTATATCAATCGAAAGACAGAAGGAAGAAGACGGAGTCGGGTTGAACGAAAAGGCTACCTCAAGCAAGATATCACATAACACTAGAAGGAACTCTGCACGGAAGGTTAGAACAAATGTTAAGGAAAAGAAAACCCGAACTCGTAGAAAAACAAAAAGGCTTGAGATCGGGAACCTGAGGGGCGAGCGGTCGGAGGGATGTTTTTAGAAGGCGGAAAGGCGGAAGAGTGGGCGCGAAACCGAAAGTCATCATTATCCACAGGGACATATAGCGGCGGTGAAATACAGCAGGCCGATACACAGGCAAACACGTCGTGCCGCACCCGATTCGAGCTTGATCGACCCTTGCACACGCTAGTGTACCCCGAGAATTTGGGAGACTAGTGATAGGGTTTAAAATAGGCGCCAGGCCCCGCCTCATGGCTTAGGAAAGGTAAGCCTAGTAAAACGCTCGAGCCCTTGGCATCGACCCAAAATGGGAGCCAGTTTGATGGCCCCTAATATCCCGATAGCATGGGCGATCGAAAAGCATATCACCGTAAATCAAGTAAATCTCACGATAAGGAAGTAGGATAATTAAAATGCAAACTATCATATAAATCAAACCCGAATCACCCGATGAGGAAGTAGGACAATTCTCAATATTTGCTCCCTCATTATCCATATTAATCCGATATAGCGATAAAGGCGGAAAATACCCCATCCCGATGGGAAAAGAATCCTTCTGCGTCAAATTGGGAAAAACATATCTTTTATAAATATTAAGTAGCCCCATCGATTGAAGGTATGCGAGCGTTAGTCCTCTGGCGGTTGATATTTTCTCTCAGCGAGGAGGAATTGATTTAGCGTGCCTGGAGGCGATCGCGGGCGAAGCCCCAGCTGATCCTCTTTATTTCTTGTTTTGGAGGGTCCGGCATTCGAACCGGAGTGGACCCGGCCAATGACGATTGAGTTCACGACCCAGCGGTCCTATACGCTCACGTGAGTTAGGTTGAAAAAAGCATCATCAATTTTAAAACATATATGTAAATACCCAAAATAAAAATAATATTTATATATAAAATGAGTTTTTCTTTTTAAAAAGTTTTAATTACAATGTAGTAGTATTGGCCACTGAAACTAGGCTAGTGGCCCATTTCTCTATTTAAAATATTGGACACTCTACCACATAAATTAAGAGTATCCTTGGCCCGGGCTCCTGATATTTACAAATCCTCATATTTTTTACAAATTTACAAAAAAAAGAAAGAAAGAATAATAACGAAGTGTAAATTTACAAATTTAAAATTATTCAAGAAGTTTTAACTAAATATTTACTTTTTATACTTACTCTTAGCCTTGTCTCAAATTGAGATACAAAATGATAAAAGTGAAATATTCTTAAGAATACATAATATTTTTGTAACATGCATGTAAGATAATACAATATATAACCATCTTAATATTATAAAAACACAAATACATGAAATACAAACATTATTCCATCAAACCTTAATATCTTGCAGTTTCAAACAACCAACTTGATGATTTCACGAGCTTTGCATAGCCTCAATGGAGTACGGCCTTAGAGGCATGGTTAAGTAGAATCAACATGCATATCAACTTCTTTTTTCCACGACCTTTTTCCACTCAAAACATTGAATTAATAGCCTAAAGTCAAACCAATCGCTATTGCGGACCAGTCGGGACATACCCTCCTTCCCTATTGAAATGGTAACAATTTGTAGTACTTTTATTCTCTCAAATTGTTAAATATATAGGTTTAAAAACGCTAGGATCATCCCACTGAGAGATCTACGTGTATAGCCCATGCATTAATTAACAACATTGTGCCTTTTGGTATATCAAATCCTTCCACTTGACAATGATCTGATGCTTTATGGGGTACCAAAAGTGGACCTGCTGGGAACAGTCTAAAGGTCTCGGAGATGACATTTTGAAGATACCCTAATTTGGAGAGATCTGATTCTTCCATCAATCGTTCTTGTCCAATGTGAATGTCTATCTCTTTTCTAACCTTGTTTAATGCGTTTGGATGATTTAGTAGAAGAGTCATGGCCCACTCTAATGTTACCGTTGTACTCTCACTTCCACCAAGAATTAAAACCTACATATTATAATTTGTAGAATTTAGAAAAAGTATGTTTCGTAGTGTAATGCGATAATTTTATGTGATTCAACACAATTTTTTTTGAGTTTGAGCAAATTCATGTCAAATTATATAAAGTGTTAATAAATAGGTAGTTTTTAGTCAACATAATATATTTAATAATTATATTGATCAGCCTAGTTACAAATTTAATTATTTAATACATATTTAATTTATTTTAAATAAACACATTAAATAAATCGAAAACATGTTTGATTAGAAATTAATCATATAAACTTATGGAAGATCAAACTCAACCCAATTATTAAATGAAATGACTATGTTATCGAATGGGTTACACAGCACAGTTAGATAGTATTTGATAAATATTTTTTTACACAATTATTGTCATGTGTTAAGTTTAAGAATACCTAGACTTTTAGGTAATATAAACATTACTTATCAACACGAATTACTTGTCATAATGTATAATGTTAACAAATTAAATTGACTGAGTGCATTCCAACCATATCCCAATGATTTAAATCCATATTCATTTTGACATGAAATTAGGCATCTCCAGAAAGTCCGAGACCCATGTTTCTCAATGGATCCAACCCGACCTGTTAGAGATGCATGTTTGAAAAGTCTAAAATGATTAATTTTTATACCCGTCTCTTCTATTTTAACCCCTTTAAAGTTTTCGGAGTTTTTTAATTCTATTTTCAAACAAAAAAATTTCAAAAAATTTGACTAGAAGAAAATTTGTTTTTTTTTAATATGTTTGAGAAAGGGGAGGGGAAAAAGAAATAAAAAAGACAGAACAAAACATATTAAATATTGAGCCACAAGATTTATGACTTACTAGAATAACTCCTTTGATGATTTCATCGGTGTAGTAGTCTGGATCTGACTTTTGCAGAGAAAGCAGATGGTCGATGGTGGTGCTGTTAGTGTTATCCTCTATCTCATTCCTACTGCTACTTCTATGTTCATCAATTAAACATTGAAACATCGCCTCTGTCTGTCTACTGAGCTTCATCAGCTTCTTCTTGTAACCCCCATAATCAATCCATTCCAAAATTGGCAAGTAATCCATCGGGTTTGAAGTCCCACCCAAGTTAAACATCTCGCTTATGATCTCCCGAAAATTCTTCACCTCCTCCATCCCCTCTTCTTCCCCATCGTCGAAGCGCTTTCCCGCGATCATCCTCGTTATATTATTAAACGCCAGCTTCGAGAACATCGATTTCAGCTCTACTTTCGCAAAATTTTCTCGGGAATCCTGAGACAGTCGCTGCAGTAGACGCTTGACTTCGTCGCTCCGGATTCCTAGGAACAAGTTAAGGCGGTTGGAGGAGAGGATTTCGACTGAACAGAGGCGGCGGAGGTTGCGCCAGTCGTCGCCGTACGGTAAGGCGTCAACGGTCGTGTTGTTGTAGCCCACGTACCGACCGATCAAGAAGTGAGGACGGTCGGCGAGGACGACGTCGTTTTTGGTGAAGCATTCTTCGACGGCGGAGGGAGAGGAGATGACGACGGCGGAGCGAGAGCCGAGGCGGAGGGAGAATATGGGGCCATACTTTTCGGAGAGACTGTGGAGAAAACGATGAAAAGGTAATTTCACAAGGTGGAGATGACCTATAACTGGAAGAGGAAAAGGGCCTGGTGGGAGTTTTCCATGGTTTCTTCTTTCAAGCAAGACTGTGAAAGAGAAGATAAGAAAGACAGCAAGAGATGCGTATAGCCACATATCTTCCATGGTTTTGCCCAAGAAAGTGTTTAGGAAGATAAATATTTGATATAGATCTTAACCTCATAGTAATTGATTTACCAAGCAAAATTCTTTAATTCTGAAAGCAATGTTCCTCCAATGAGGTTTTGGTCGCCTTGATGATTGGTAGGCCATGGTAATTTTTAAATGCATTTTCTAATTTTTATGCTGTCATCGCATGCTTAGTGATGGAGGCTTCTACGATCTATTAATTTAAAAAATAAAAAGTTTTCTATTTCATGTGGCTTCACCTCTATGGAAGCTTTTAAAATGATTGGATTTGGGGCCTTGCTTCGATCAATAGTGGAGTGATGTTTGATTTTTTCAGATCTTTGTTAAAAGCAAATTTTATATTTGTTTATTTCTTAATGAAGTTATCTTTCTATATATAGTGTCTTTGAAAAAAAAAAAAAAATTCAAAATTAAAATATATGATCAAATGGCTCATTTTAAAGTTCGAACTTGGCATGAGAAAATGATCAAAATGCATATTTTAGTGCTCAAATGACCGGTTTCAATCAAAACTCTTATATATCAGTGAAAGGGCTAATCGAATCTATATAAAGTCCACACCTGGATGATCTCTCTACAATACAAGACTACAATGTAATTATTTGTTCATTTTATTTGTGAGTATTAATGAAAAAGTGTCATTAAAAGTCCTATTTTGAGATCTAACTTTTCGTTAATTTTGAACTCATTTCAACAACAATATCCTTATTATTTTCTACAAAATAATAAGGCCCTAACTTTTAGAACATATATGTAAATTTTAAAATAATAAAGGATATTTATATCCAAAATGAGGGTTTTCAAGGAAAAAACATGAAAAAGTAGAGATTTATGAATGTATTATTTTGTACATAGTCGTTCCCTCTGAAAGGAGGAAATAGATTTTTTTTTTTTTTTTGAAAACCTATTTTGAAAATGATTTTGGAGTCGCATACTTGTTTATTTTTTATTTTAAGGAAAATAAAATAAAAATAAAACCTTAAATGTATTTCTTAATAGGAAAAACAGTTTATGAAACCAGGAGTCTAAATTTGGGGTCAAGGTGCATATTGGAAGGTATGATGAAAGTGGCTAACACTCTTTAAACTCGCAAAGTGGAATTATACAGCCAATCGAGAGTTAAGACAAATATAATGATTAGTAGATAAGGCAACATTATTGGCTTGGATAGTAAATAAAGAAGCAAAGTCGAGAAGAAGGAATGTACTGAGTATGTCAGAGTGCTATTAGTGAAAACCAAGTTAGATACGATACTTGAGTGTAGAAACATTCATGATTAAATTAGAAAATCGGGTTATAAATCAAGTGTTTAATTATTCATAAATGATACATGAGATGTTGGGCTTCACCAAAACTTATTTATTTATCATACAAAATTAACTCCACAAGACTTCATTATTATTGGAGTTATAGAATTAAGTATATGATCATAGCTTTTAAAAAATCTATTTTGAAAAGAGAATTTTTGAAAATTGAGTTTTGATTTAATAGATAAGGAAAATTGAAATTTTTTTAAGAATTGGGAATTGGGAATTTGAAATTTAGGACTTGAATTTTTTAAACATGAAATTTGGGTTTTGCAAATTAAAATCTAGAAATTTGAATTTTGGAAATTAGGATTTAAAATATTAGAAATTGATAATTTTGAATTTGGAAATTTGAGGGTTTAAATGAATTGAGAATTTTGAATTTGGAAATTTGGGGATTTAAAGGAATTGAGAATTTGTCACTAAAATTTTAAAGAAACTGACTCAAATTCTGAAATTGGGATTTGAATTTTAAAAATTAAGGTTTTGAAGTTTGGAAATTAGGAATTGATAATTTTCAAAGAAAAATGAATTTTTTTTAAAAAAAATAAATTGATAATTTAAAAAAAAAAATTAGGAAAATGGAAATATGAGATTTTGTGAATTTGAAATTCAAAGAATGAAATTTGGGAAGATGAAAGTAAATATAAATTTAAAACTTGTAAAGTAGTTTTTGAATTTGAAAATTTATTTTTAAAGATGTTAAAATTGGTAATAAAAGTAAAAAGATAAGAGTTTATCACAAGTTGGTATATGGTAAAATGGTTAAGGGTCTTACTTACAACATAGAAGTTATTGGTTCAAAATAGGGGTGTAAGCCCAGTAGGAGCCGAGCCGAGCACTGAGCGTTGAGCTGGGCTTGTTTATTTTAAGCGAGCTCAGGCCAGGCAGGCAGGCAGGGCAGGGGCAGGGCACGGTCAAGCTTTTTGGAGGCTCAGGCTTGTTGAGCTCGAGGCTCAAGCCCGGGCCCGAGGCTTATGCGAGCTTTTGATCGAATAATATTTTTGGGTTGACCTTTTTTTTTAACTTACCAAGCATAAAAAAAATTGGAATGATAATCTCAACATTATGTAACCATTAAAATCTGTGGATAAGTGATATAGCAGAAGTGCCATCGCGCGAGGGAAGGAAATGTCTTCTGAAAAAATGGGAGAAAGGAGAGAAGGGGCGGCTATCGGGCTTGAGTTTACTCTACAATGGTTACCAATTTGCGTATTTTTAGGGTCATTAATCTTTAACTTATATATATATATATACGTGACTCTATTAATCTGCTTATTTAAAAGTAAATAATTTAAAAACATATATAATCATAACTGTATTATGTAATTTGACTGAAAATTTATCTATTTATTAAATGGGTGTATAAGTCAACATAAATTTGCATACAACCTTAATTATCTCCGACAGCTTCTTATTTACACAACATATGGCATGGGGAGAGTGGCAGACAACAAAGATGAGATTCCCCCTTCCAACAAAGATGCAATATATTGAAATCCAAGCTCGTGCATGCATCTTAAACCCAGTTAGAATATCTTCAATCACAGAACCGTAAATCCATCCAATATGGTCGTAGACAGAAGCATAAGCACAATTAATTAATTTGAATCTAAAACAATATAATCCAGTTCAGAAAGTTAACAGTAACACAAAAATATGGACGATATATATATATATATTTTAACTGATGGATCATATATATTACAAAGATCAACTAACTAACCTCTTTGCCCCATTCGGTCTTGTCCTCGTATCCACAACTAATAACATGGATTGCCTCTTTCAAGAGGGTTGCAGGATTAGTTGATGGTGGAATGCCACCCTGTTCCATGAAAGTGGCTGCAATAAAAACAGGGGACTGACCAAATCGCTTCTCTAAGCTTTTCTGAGACATAAGAAGCGACTTCTCATCATCAAATCTGGAAAGACAAGAGCATTTGATGATATATTTAAAACTGAAAGAGGTAAATTCCAAATTACTTGAATTTGTAAGATGGAGGACCAAATTGGATAAATTATCAAATAGAGAACCTCAGAATATGGCCTCCCGAAAATAAAATAAAACTGCGAAACCTTAGTCCAAATATAATGATTATGAAATCATCTGAAATAGCATTGGACCCGCTGGTTGAGATTTTCCTCTAGAAAATACTTGATGTGATCTCGGATGGGTTTAACTTCCTCATTCTTTGAACTTTTTGTTGAACAGTCGTAGGAGTTGTACCCTTCACTTCTCAACTTAAGTTCAAAATCATAAATATAGCGGCAATTTTAGAAGGATCTTGAAAATGCAGAAATAATAAGTGTAACCCATCTCCCCCTGTTGGGTAGCCAATACGTTGCAGGGAAGTCAAAATTTATAGTTGAGAGGTCCGAGAGGGTTTTGTTTTCCCCAGAAAATATTGAAAAATCCCAGTATCCACCAAAATGCAAGAAATAGAGAATCCCCATACACAGTTCTGGATCCATTGCTTCATAACCTTGTATTAATCAGTATATAGTCGGAACCT
The DNA here is from genome assembly GCA_016808115.1 of Tetrastigma voinierianum. Classification (NCBI taxonomy): domain Eukaryota; kingdom Viridiplantae; phylum Streptophyta; class Magnoliopsida; order Vitales; family Vitaceae; genus Tetrastigma; species Tetrastigma voinierianum. Next base: position 1,108,296 of record JAEQBH010001681.1, read on the forward strand.
ATGAACCCAAAATAGATGTCAACTGTAATGATTTCATCAGGTCCAAGCATGCACAAAATCTCTTGGAAACCAAGAGATACATGACTGAATAAATTTAGACTATCTTAGAGAATTTGGTTGTTTTGCTGATTAAAAGAAGTTATATCACAAGTAAAACTGTTAACTCAATGAGAACATTTCAGCCATGTAATGATCTGTCTTCAACTCTAACAGTAATGAAATTCCCAGAAAAGAAAAAAATCACAAGTGCCAGGCAAGGATCCCTTTGGACAAGGGGCTATAAAGTACTTAGCAATCTTTTTTAACAGAAGCTCATCTATTTAAAAGACTATGCAATGAGTTGAAATAAAATTGAATGAAACGCTATCAAGCATGCAAACGCTGTCCTCATAAATTAGGTATCATGCCCAAGACATCAATATTTGCATCATGCAGAATACAATTTTATAAAGCTTAAAATAAAGGCCGGCCTCCTGTAAACACGGTTATAGCATAATCAATCTCATTTCCATCTTTAAGATGCTTGTGCACCACCTCTGCCAGATTCCACTCACACTGAACTGGGCATAAACTCAACCTTTAATATAAATAAATATATTACAACCAAATAATTAAAACTGAACTAAGATCAGTCAACAGGCCTTGTAGAGTAAGAAACCCAATCTAGACCCAAAAAAAAAAAAATCTTTACAGCTGAGGAAAAAAAAAAAAAACCTAAAAGTTTTATAACAAAACTAAAAACTAAAGTAATACTCAACTCAAACATATAATAAAAACAGTAATAAAAAATTTTCAAAACCTAAAATGAGGATTACCGTGGAACCAATAAGAGGTGCAAGCAGAGCATTGAATAGCCCATGGACATGGCACGGTCAAAGTTAAGGATCCATGCAGAAATTTCATGTGTTCTTAATAGCACAAGGCAAGACAATGCCAAGTCATGAAAATATTCCATGAGTAATAAGGTCAAACTGTACTTAACACTTAGAGAGTGATAGCATTTACAAACTAAAATATAGTTTTATGGATATGATGCAGAGGTAGACAATGCAGAAATTTATCAGCAGATTTATATCCCCAAGCTTTTGTCAAGATCTGGACCTGAAATTAAGTCAAGACTAAGGTCAATGCAAATAAAATGCTAAACAAAATTAAAGTGAAGACGAAAGGGAATCAAATTTCATAATTTCGAAGTGGTAACTTCAATTTATGATATAACCTGAAAAAATTATACTGAGAAGAGGCCGTTGGGACCATGTGTAATATAAAAATAAATAAATAAATAAAACCATGTCTAAGTTTCATACTCAAAAGGACAAATTAATTTAAAAGAATGACTCCCATTAATACTTCTCTTCTACTTTGTGTTCAAATTTAACACAACTTCTAAATTCGATTATTGACAACCATGTCCATGATATACATATATTATACTTACAACCATAAAAATAAGACAATGAAAACCCTTTTTCCCATGGTAGAAGATATTGTATTAGCATGAAAATCTGTAACTAGGAAAGAAGTAAAATTTCATTGTGTACAAAGGACACAGTAACTTACTTGACCAAGTACAAAACATACAATACTGTTGACATGGAGTCAAGAGCCAAGGAGCTTGGACAATATCACTGGTAATAGAATTTCAATCAAATCTTTCAGAGATATTATTTGGTTTTCCATTTTACTACTTTGTAATCAACTGCAATTATGCTTATAATATTCTTTGCAATAATATTCTTGCCAATAGATTATGCTTACATCTTGTAATCTGTAATCCTTTGCAATAATATTATAGTGTTTGCCTATAATCCTTTACCAAGATATCTTGTCTGGGGAACACTTTCACTACCACTAGATCTACAAAACCTCCTTCCAACATACATAATAAACTTAATTTCGATTCAATGGAAAGTAAATATTAAACCCAAGAATAAAAATTGTCTAAGTCGCCTATATACAAGAAATCAAGAATAATAGGTTTCAAGTCGCCTGACAAAAAGAGCAAAAAACAACTCCGTCTAAGTCGCTTGACAAAAAGAAAGCAAACAACTGCTAAGTCGGGCTGACAAAAAGAAACTGTAAAAACAACCGTTTAGCATCGCTTGACAAAGAAGTAGTTTGTTTCGTAATTCTTCAAGTCATATATCTTTAGTATAACCATCAATAACCTGTAAATTAAATAATAAGCAAAAATAGCTAATACATAAAAAAAAAGTAAACGAATTCATTATGAAAATATTAATATGTAATGAACACTTACACATTGCAAATTTACAACCTAAATTAAGGTCCATCTCTAACCTTCTTGCATAAACCGTCTTCAACCTTTAAATAAAACAAGAAGCAAGATCAAGCTTCATGTAAAAACAAGAAATACTAAACTATATATATAAACATATATTAAAGTCAATAAAAAGTACTTACATTGGATGCCAACTCAACCCCAAAATCCTGTCATAACCAATCTCCCATACAAATCAAAGCTTGGACAGTCTCAGGCTTTAAAGAACTTCGATATTGGTAAGTACTCTCAAACACTAAGGGACGGTCCACAGAAATAGCTAGTAATGGAATGGATAATATGTCTGAGCCATCTTTGATAAGTGTCGAAATTTACTGCAGACTAGCTTTCCCACCAATTCAAAGCATCAAAATCCTCATATTCCACTCATTACAGACCTCGCTCCTTCATCTAAATACATGTCTATCTATCTTGTTCCCGGGGGAATGATATCGAATTAGTTATAACCCACTCATCAAAATCATCTGTCTTTTGTTTTTGCCCAGAGGTTAGAATCATAAGTGGCACGCTCGTACTCTTATTTGTTGGCTATCTACAGGATAGATATTCGCTGTAAAGAAATTAGCAAGGACTCACGAACATCATCTATGTACCTCACGAAAATCATCTATTTGGACCAATTGCTGGAAGAGTGAGAATGAGTTTCATTATCTGGGGATCGAGAGCCTTCAGTGCCCATCTCAGTTACAGTCTCCCAGTATATTCAAACTTTTATTCATCTTACAGTGTACTTCACAAAATCTCTATTATCGATGAACATGTCATTCAACATCTTCATATTTTATATTTGACGAAGAAACAAATTTGAAATGGGATATTTTCGTCTGAGAGAACACATGTGGCATCATTAACCTCAAAATTTAGAAAACCTCATGACCACTTCCAATCTCGTCGGATGGCGACCATTTATAGTTGTAGTCCGCTTTCCTTATCCACAGTGAAAAAATGAAGCTTGTTCTCGAGTGCACACTCTAGCATGGCATATGTTGAGTTCCATAGTGTAGGCATATCAAGAATCAAGCGCAGGTGATAAAGCTTTGTTTTGATATTCATTGAACTTATAAAGTCTTGAAGGAGACAACTAAATGCTAACACTTTCGAATATTCTCAATCACATCTGTACTTCTGTTCAACCCATCTTGGACCATCAAGTTTGGGGAATATGAGCACGGCATCGGACGAGAAATATTTTACCACAAAGTGAAGCTTTTCTTTCGCTTCAAAATTTTCTTTCTCAATACTCTTCTGACTAAATCCATTTGAAGAAGCATTATTGAGTGTAATGGTGTTTTATCTTCAAATTCCCCGATCAATCAAACCTCTGATACTGCTCGGCAATTGCAAACCCCGGTGTGAGGAGGTTCGAGGTTAGCATTCGAGATTCTTTTACGCAGCTTCATTGAATCCGAAGAAATGTCCAGTGAGAGCCTGCTACCCTATGGTGATTTGAAGTCCATGATGAAGAAGGTCGCGCTGATTTTATTAATGCTGCCAATGCCAGCCAAACTCCTTCTCAAGTATATACATCTTCATGCAATCAAGCTTCCAAGTTTGTCTTTTGATTGGCTCATACTTGGGTTAAGACTACCACCACAAAATTTAGTGAAGAACTGGAGTGCTCTACCATCAGAAAAGGATATTCGTGGACAACAAACATCTTTCTAGCCTCTTACATACCTCACCTTTAAGATTTAATATATTTCATCACTATAATCAACATAAATTCATGTTGAGACTATCACTGATGACATTTAAAGGTGTACCAAAGTTTTAGATGCCTTTTAAGATGGTTGTTGCCACCCTTCTTATAGGCAAGATTATGCTTGCGAGTGATTACATCTTTGCCTTCATGTAAGCCTTGTTTGTTATGATTTCAAATTCCTTCAGGCCTTCTCGATCTTTTCTTCCTTCTGTCTTGGCTTCCGTTGCATCTACCCATTTCATCCATTTCGTCATCTTTATCCACATCTTCCATATAAATCACAATATTAGCTTTTGTTAGTCTATTTCAAATAAAAAATAATCTAAACTATTTCAAAAATGCAAAAGAAAAAATTATTGAAATTTACATGGATGCATTTTAATATTATGATGTAGACAAAAGTATGGAGGCCAAAGAAGATAAATCAAAATCTCAACAAAATTTCTTTGGAATTTTTCTTTTTCCAAGGGCAAGTAAACATTATATAAAAATCCTCAATAATCACTAACAAAGAAGATCATGCGATAAAAAAACAAAAATTATGGAAAAGACTCAACGACAAATATATAAAACCCCCATCTTTTATGGAAAACAAACATAGTTAATTTAATGAGAAGAAGAATAGTTATAATAACTATCTAAAGATCATTTTATAAAAATAAAGAAACCAAAATAAAACAAATCATGATGATAAGTTAGAGTATATAGTATAAACTAAAATATGAACATCATTATATGTTGATTTTTTTTTAAAAAATGCAACAAATCTGCCGAGAAAGCGGGTCCTCAAATCATTGTTTTTGTTTTGGAGGGGAAAAATATTTTGATTAATTGATTTATTGAAAATTTCTCCCCACACACTTCAATTAAGCCAGAAATATCCGGCTAGCTTGATGTTAATAAATTAAGTAGTTATAGTTTGTGTGAAGAATGGGTTCATTGAGTTGAACCATTCAGTTAGAGAGTTCACGGTGCTGGTTGAACCATTGGGGCAGGAATTGAGAAAATTCAGATGACATTTCATTCATCTAATCTTGAATCGAATTGAATTGAGTATTATTGGGCATTAATTAATGCGATTAATGAGAGAGAATACCTTGAATGATTGTATTTGTAGAGAGATTCGGCGTAGAAAATGGAGCCGAAAAATCAGTGATGGCGTTCCGTCGCGTAAGGAAAGGTTGAGATGCAGTTGACGTCGCGCCGGGAAGCTAGAATCGATTTAGATTGGATTCGTCGGCTTAGCGTCAGCCGTCGGCGAAGAGTAAAGGGCGGCGGGCGGCGGTCGATCAGTGGCCGTCACGCGGGGAACGATGATAGAGGAAACCGATGATTCAAATCGGTGGCGACTTTGCGGTTGCGGGTTTTCTCTCCATATATTGCGATTACCAAATAGCGTCGTTTTGCACTGATAATTTATTAAAAAAAAAAAAATGCTATGACATCAGTTCCACCACAATAGGCTTTCGTTGGGGCTCGGTTGTTCGGGCTTTCGGGCTCGGCACAAATTAAACAAACGCATTTGTTTCTGATGGCTTATTAAATAAATAGCTGGCGTGAAACGAGCCAAGGCATGAGAATAAATTAATGAGGTTAAAATATCATTGTTATGTTTATAGATCTTATTTTGAGATTATTATTGCCTTATGTGATGTGGCAATGAACCATGTGAGGTGCAGATGATGTAGCTCAATATTTGTATCAGTTGAAATGGTGGGACATTCAGTTAGTCCAGCTGATTTGCATTAATGTGAGTTTTGTCAGATTAGCTTTTGATTGTACTTGTGTAGACTACATTTTTGCTGTATCTGTTCCCTCTTAAGGGGAATCATTTTATCTTTAAATAATTTTTCAGCGGTTTCAATTAATTTTACTATTTTTGTTTTATTTTAAATGGGAAAACAAATAGAAAATATAAATCATGACTCCTATTAAGAAAAGTGATCTGTAGCGCAGAGGTTTTAGGTTAGGAGGTCGGAGTTCTTCTTAGGAAGGTATCGATGGAAGCGTAACATTCCTCTAAGTCTCTAAAGTCAGGTATCTACTAATCAACTTAAGGAAAATATGGTTTTTGACTGATCGATCAATGGATACCAAATACAAATAATAACAATACAATAACACGCCAAACATATATAAATGAATAGACAGATAAATAAATAAATGAATAAGTGAAGTTAGATGAGAAAAATCTGTATTTGGGTGGCATATTTGAAGTGCTATCAATTATGAAACAATGTTAGTGCAACAACAAAATACAAACTATGCACATTCAATTAAAAATTGGTTATAAATCATATGTCAAATTATTTGTTAAAAGAATACATGAGATGTCGGGTCTCACCCAAGCCCATTTATCTTTTACACAAATTAACTCCATAAGATTTCATTTTATAGGAACTATAGAATTAATTAAGTGTTTGAAATTTTTGAAAAACTGATTTAAAATTGAAAATTTGAAAATTAGAAGTATGAAATTGAAGTTGGAAAATTGAGAATTTTGCAATAAGCTTGAAGTTTGAGAATTTTGAATTGAGATATTTGAAATTGGGACTTGAATTTTAGAAATTGATAATTTGAAAATTTGAAATTGGGAATCTGAAAATCTGAAAATTGGGAATCGAGAGACTTGAAAATTTGAAATTAAGGTACTTGAATTTTGAAATTTGGAATTGGTAATCTTGAAATCGGAAACTTGAAACTTTGAAATTGAAAATTGAGGGAATTGAATTTTAAAATTATGACACTTAAAGTTTGAAATTGGAAATTTGTAATTTAAGAATTGGAAACTTGAAAATATTAAATTAGAAAATGAGGGAATTGAATTTTTAAATTAAGAATTTATAAAAAAGATTAAAAATTAAAAAAAAAAAGGAGAGAAATATGGAAATTGGAAATGTTAAAAATTTTGAAATTTGAAATTTGAAATTTGAGTAAGTTAAGGGTGAGAGTTTGATGAGCTAAAAACTTGGTCAGAAGATGTGGTCAAAGGGTTTGATCGAAGGACTTAATGGGTTGGGCCTAAAGAGATGATAAGATTTTTTGACAAAGTCTTAATGGGTTGGTAAAATGGCACAAATAGTGGGCTAGATGGAGTGAACTAGTAGGATGTAGTGCAAGTAAGTGGGTTGGAAAATAATAGATTACAGATTTAAAGTATATTTAGACTAATGGGCTCTTAGTATGTGAACCTAATTTAATGGTAGGCATATTAAGTTAGACTAAATTAATGGGTTTGACCTAATTTGATGGACCTATATTAATGGGTTGGACCTAATTGGATGAGCCTAAATTAATGGGTTAGGCGTAATTTGATGGGCCTATGTTAATTGGTTGAGTCTAATTTGATAGACCTAAATTAATGGATTTGACATAATTTGATGGGCCTAAGTAAGTTGGGCCTAAATAAATGGGTTTGGCTTAATTTGATGAGTTGAGCCTATGGGTTTGGTTTAATGGGTTAGACTATTAGGCCTTAATCTTATTGGGCTTAGGCAAATGAGTTTGGTTTTACAACTAGATAATTACCATACCTTAATCATTGTCTATAATTAAAGTACTATACAAAATCCAAACTAATACAAAACAAGATAAATAACTATAATTCTTGATACAAGATATAAATTAATACAAAACCTTACTTGAACAGTGTGTTATAATGAAAATAAATAAATAAATGATAAACATGAGTAATAATAAATAAATAAAAAAGTTTATGAAATTGGACAGAACAATAAAAAAAATCCATACAAAATTTCTCATCAATAGCAATCTCAACACATCCAACACTTTTCATACCTCGTTCTCAACTTTAGAAATTATGAAAACAAACAGAAGTAGAGAGAAAAAAAATGAAGGAAACTTATTGATATGAGAAAAGCTGAGTTTGGGTTTGTGTTCATTTCCCTATAATCCCTACGAGAAAGTCCCCAATTTCCCCCCCTTTTGCTACCTTCCTTCTCCCTCTTCCCCTATGTGGGATCCTTCCTCATTTTTTCTTCCTCTTTTCCTCTCTTTTCTTTGTTTTTCTTTCTTTCTCTCCTCCTTCTCCTTTTCCGATCTTCCCCTTCTCTGCTCCTTCTCTCTTTTCCCCTTCTACTGGATCTTCCTCCTTTTTCTTCTTCCCTTTCTTTTTTTATCGCTTTTCCTCCCTTTTTTCCCCCCATAAAACCCTAGTCTCCCTCTAAAAAGCCCGTTAAACCATAAAAATATATATTTTTATACTAAAAGCGAAAAAAAAGAAAACCCATTTTGATGGCTGCCAACTCTACAAATATGCTCATTTTTTATAAAGTTCATGAGTGTAATGAACATGAACAATGGTGTGAAACGAATGTGTAAAAAGTGAGTGAAATGAGATAAATGTCGAAAGAAAAAAAGAAAGGCAAAAAGATCTCCAAAAGGAACACTAGTTCCTCAAGCTCAGAAGTAGCTAAAAGGGTTCAAAATAAAAAAATGAAGCTAAAAAACGAAACTAGAGTCATGATAATTGCTGAAACCTCAGAAGATTATACTAAAATAGACATGCAATCAATATATATCCAATCCTTACAGAAATTAAACATAACTTTGCTAGAATGCTCTAACTTGAAATGAATGACTTCAACACAAGAATATATACAAAGAAAACAGGTATCTTTGATGATTCCTATATTAATTCATAGACTTTTTGAAAAGATAACTGACTCAGCAAGTGGAAAGTAAGACAACCAAAAAAGAAGCCATGTGATCAAAGTAGGTAGTGCTGGCAACACTATGAATCTTTATTGCTAGCCTATCTCTAATGAGATGAAATCTAAAGTGCGAATTATGGTGAAACATCAGAATATTTGTTGAAGGAAACACAAAGGTGGCTTTGACGCATTTATTCAAGATGAAAAAGGTAGAGGCGAAGTTTGAACTCCTTTATTTATAGAAGACGAAGTTTGAACGTCTAATATATATGAAGGCAAAGTCTGAATGCTTGATTTACAGAAGACGAAGTCTGAACGTCTGAATTGCGATGCTAGCAAATGTGATGTAGATGAAGTGCAGACATCGATCCATATAGCGTGAGAGCTAGAAGCGATTCGCGGCTCTGAGTTTGACGTTTGAGCGTGGTGTTGCATGATGATCACGAGATGAAGTCTGAACATCGATCCATTCCGAAGCGGTGAACTCTTGATCTATAGAAGACGAAGTTTAAACATCTAAGCTGCAGTGCTAGCAATAATGATGCAGATGAAGTCGGAACATTTGATTCCATATCGAAGCGAAGTCGAAACCACGATATCGAAGGCGAGATGCGGAGGAATATGTCTAAAGCTGGTCTTTAACACGTGTGATGCGAATGAGTCTGAACCTCCGATCTTTCCCTGTGGCCAGTCGACCTTTGTGTGAAAGCGAGTACGACGTCGGAATTGGTGCTAACGATGCATGTGATGTAGATGAAGTCCCGAACATTTTGATCCATATGGCGAAGTGCGAATGCTTGATTTGCAAAAGGCGAGTGAATGTCTCCAAGCGTGATGCTAGCAAAGAGTGATGCGAGATGAAGTCTGGCTTATCGATCCATATGAAGGGGGAGTTTGAATGCACGTCTGTAGAAGATGAAGTGCGAACATTCGAATTACGAGGGGCTAATAAATGTGATGATGCGGATGAGTCTAGGCATTTTAATCCATATGAGACGAGAGTGCGAACAAAGCAATCTGGTAGGCAGCGGGCGAAGTGAGATCTTGATATACGTAAGAAGAGCCTCAAAGGAGAATACGAGCCTAAAATCCAAGGCAAAGGCGAAAGCGAAGTACAGGCTGAAATCTATGAGGGCAAACCGGCCTGGTGTCTTGGAGTCCTCAAACTCCCTAAACAATCTGTTTTTTAAAAAAAATCTCATATGGAATAAGAAAGCATATGTAAGGCCGAATAATATATAAAATGAATCTCACATTTCTAAAGAGTGCGCTATCGTGTAAAGAGGATCACAATTAAATAAGAACCACCAAATGTAGCATAGTGACAAATCATCTCATCATTAAATGGGGATATGCTGATATGGCAAGTGGAACATCACATCAGAGTGGATGTCAGAAACTGTTCAGGAAGATTAATCTGTGGCAATAATTCGAACTAATATCATCAGAAATAGTACGAGCATGTGTATCTATCATGAAGGACCAATAAGAACTCAACGTCCATATCAGATGCTTTCTCTCTCCATCATTTCGAATCCATGCACAGAAAACATACTCTGGGGTGACTGAAAATCTCGAGACACTAAGGAGAAAGGGTCCCAGAACAATGCTAACAATGGATGAAAAAAATAGTACATGAGAAATGTTTGCCAACTCGCATGGCTTAACAAAGATCCACTAAATAAACAATACTAGGGCAAAAATGTCACAATGAAGCTCATCCTCGGCAAAAACCATCTACACATCTCCAAATACCATGTAATTTCAAAAAATAGGGAAATATACTCCGGGATGACATCTACCTAAAATTGTATAATGAGGCTCATCCTCTCGATGAAATTATCTGCGCAAACCAACCACCTCTCGATAATTATGGTGTATGCCCTAGTATGGCATCCAATGGAAACATGATGTAATAAAAGAGAATGTCATAAAAGAACATCACTCTCAGTAGGGCTAGCTGCGCATGGATAACCAAGCCTCTGGGTGATCTGCAGCTAACTGGGGGTGTGCTAGTATGACATCGATAGAAACATGATGAAGTCAATGTGCATAAGCAATGGCTCGTGTTCGATAAAGGCTGCATGGACAAACTTGACCACCTCGATCTGAAGGAATGGGGATATACTGTGGCATCCTAACAAAAACATGAGAATCTAAAAATGTAACAAAGACTCATCCTCTCGATGTACCAGGTAGCTATGCCACTGAGCACTTGATGATCTGGCAAATCAGGATGCATGCCCCGGTGCCGGCATGTATGTAGCTCTATCATGGAGTGTAATGAAACCTGACTTTCATCAGTGTGCATTTGGCATATAGGCGAGGCTTTGATGTGGCCTTGTCATACAAATTCATATGATCCCAGCATATGGGGTGTGCCCCGATATGTGCGTATAATGCTCCATGGTGTAAAATCAGCCCGAAATCTGTCGTCAACAGTAAAGAGAAACCTCGGGTCATCCCAGGCTGCTGACTAGAAATGGATCAACGTTAGTGAGGTATCTCTAGAAAAATCGCTGTGACAGTAATAGGATATCATTCAAGTTTTGGAGTACTTACTAATCAGTAGATGTTGCCTGGCGTCAAATCTCATGAGTCTCAAATAGTCTTACTACACGAGAGGCGTAAATGTAGGCTCGGTGATCTGTTAAAAAGAGTAGAGGAAACTAGGCTTAAATACCCTATGATCTGACCTAGATGTTTCTGTTGTGTAAGATTTCTAAGCTGCATATCAAAGTCTCATGAGCAATAGACATAAGAACTTCTAATGGAAACGCTGATGATAATGATGTGACCACAAAAGTGTGATAGGTAGTGAGATAGGTAGAAGGAGAAGGATGTAGAGTGAAACATCAGATTCAAATCAACCGTATATGAGGGTGGTAAATGTGAAAATGAGAGATGCAGTCAAGTTGAACAACGTGGAAAAAAGATTGATGATGATATGATGCATCTACCCAAATCATTGCATGGGGAAGACATGCCGTCGATAAATGAGAAGATGAATATGACACTTATTCGAATCTTCTAGGAGAGGATTAGTCATCTCACATACCACTAATAAATTCTTAAAGTAAGTACATGATATTGGGATCTCGAGAAGCTCACATACAAACTCCCACAACTAATACATACACTTAAAACAATGATCCTCATAAATCCATATACATACTCAAACATAAGATATTGGGATCTCGGGAAGCTCACATATGAACTCCCATAAGTAGTACATACACTCAAAACAATGATCCTCATAAATCCATATACATACTTAAGGAATACTAATACTGAATACATACACATGCACATTTATTTTATTTTTATTTTTATTTTATTTTATTTTATTTTTTGGCACATAGACTAAACAAAACAAACGAGAAACAAACTGATATGACAATGAAAAATTATCTCTCCAAGCACCAAATACAATAAACAAACTCCTATGAAATGACACAAGCCTCTCAAACTAAAGGTCTCAAAATAAATGTCAATGAAATGAGTGAAGGAATGACATGACAAACCCCTATGCAATAAGATGAATAAATCACCAATCTAAGTGAGAAAGAATGAGATAGAACAAGAAGTCAGATGGAAAGAAAGTGGTGAAAACAAAGAAACTACGAAATGGAACATAAACAATGAAGTGAATGTGGTAAGGTGATGTAAAGAATAAGTTAATGTGTCCATAACTCAGAAGATTCCTAAACTAAGGCATCCGCACACTAGAGGGTACACCCCAAAATATACCCTAGTAGTTTTATAACATGTTTAGGGTATAAAATAAGTTAAAATTGTATTTTTCCAGAATTTATATTACTAAGAATGAAAAATGATAAAAATGGAATTAATACAAGAGTTAAGAGTAAAATAGTAAAATGTCACATTAAGGACTTAAGGGTCATAAGAGAATAAGTTTATTTGCCATTGTAGAATATTTGATAAGTAGAAGTGTAGATGAAAGAGAAAGGAAGGACTTTAATGAAAAAAAATGGAAAACTTAACAAAAATGACAAGCCAAACATGACCTTATGAAAGAATAAGAGATAAAACCAAATTTGGCTTTGTAAAGGAACATTTCTCCTTTAGGTTTGAGAGCTTAGGGTTACGATTGAGAGAAGAAGAGAAGAATTGGTGATTTTGCTCCATGTGATCAAGGATTTTGGTGATCAAGAAGAAGAAGAGAGAAGAAAGATTAATTATGAAAACTAAACCTAAAACCCTTTTTGAAGATGTTTGGGTTTGGGGAAAATCCTAACTTTGCATAATAATGATGGTTGTTGGTCTCAACTCAGTTATATGATTGTTTGAGTTGGTTGTGGTCCTCAATTGAGGAATGTTTGTATAAATAAAATGTTAGGGTTTTAGGGGAGATGCTATCAAATTTTTTTCTAAAACCGTGTTTTTATCATCTTGGTCATCACTCATCGAGTGGAGTGATTCAAATTTCTAAGTAAACTAGACTTCTAGGAGAACAAATATCCTTGAAATAACTGTATTCAAATTTGGACCCCATTGTATCCAGAACTTCGTCTAAAATGAGCTCTATTTGTAGGAAATATTTTGGTATAAAAAGATTGGCGAATCATGAGAATTGTGAAAATTATAAGTGATTTCTATATGAACTATAGTTACATGAGCGAAATAGAGTAATCACCGAGAACTGTGATCCTTACATGTATGATAAAGTAACACTTATAGTATATATGTATAAAGATGCGTCTAAAAGTATCTCAGTGAATACGTATGATTGACATTATCCATGTGTATGAGATCTTCATAAGCTTGAACACGAATAAAATGTAATAAATTGAGTTGTTTGCATATGTCACGAGTAGATGGATAGGTAGGCACTCTTAGGGATTACATGATATAGTTGGCTTGTTTACAGGTCAAGCTAATATTGGATGTATCTTAAATATAAGTGATAGTACCTTTGGGTACACCTCTGATTGTCTCGCATCCGCTTCTTAGAATATGCGGGTAAGACAAGATGAGATAAAATAGTTGAAATAGATTATAAGAACATACTTAACATGAAAACAATGATTGAATTGAAAAATGTGATGGGGATTCTGAGTAATATAAAAAGTACCTGTGTATTATGAAGAATGAATGTGAAAACTCTAATAAATGACATAGTGTACAAGTAGTCGGATATATGAACAACTAATGTGCAAATAGGAATTGTGTTAATTGTATACTGTCATTGAGGACCACTACAAGTAGTCATATATGTTATATGTTTCCTATTAAGCTATAAGCTTAGCACGAGTGTTTCATCTGTGTAGGTATTGAAGAGGACATTCCAGCCATTATGATGACACATGGGAGACGACCACGGCAATAAAGTCAACATCTATAGAATTACATTACCTCTGATTTTGAATATGTACATGTAAAGTTTTTTTTTTCGATAATAGGACTTGTCTATGTATAAGTCAATGGGACTCAGATATTTGTACAGGACATTATGAATACTATCATGGCAATAGTGTTAAAAGTTTTATTTCCTGTATGGATAAGTTTAAATTATATTGAAAATGGGCCCTTAATCGATAACTTCGGAATTAAGAAAGTCCCGATCACGTATTTGCGTTCCCCTCCACTAAGCGGGGTTGGAGCGACATGGTAGTGTGCCTTTTGTTTTCATAGATGTCATTTAGGTTTTTTAGATGCACCCACACATTCATTGCACACTTAGTTTATTTCAGAGTGTTGAGAGAAGTGAGAGCATTTACCATAGGCCGCCCCTTGGGATGTCGAGGAAGTGCATGTGTGGAGTTAGTGACCACCATGCATGGAAGTGCCCCATCTCTTCGGAGATGTGTAGGAGGTTGTGTTCCACTAGAGGGTACGATTGCTCCTGCTAGGGACCCCTTTAAAAGACCCACCCACCCTTTTCTTTTTAGAGCCACCATTTACATTTTAGGTTGGGTATAGATCCTACTGATTAAGGCTCCCAACCTACATGTGGGTGCATTTGTGAGCCTTTAGGGTCGGTTTAATCATGACATGGATCAAGATTTCTCCATTTTGGTTTCCTTTTAAGGGTATACAGAGATTGATCAAAGTTTTGGTTTCAATGGAACAACTTTCTACATAGTGTTGACTTATCTATTTCAATTTCAATTCAACATTCACTTATTGATTATGCTCAACTCGGGTAGTATCTTTGCCAATTCTACTACATTTTCAGGGCTTATTCAATTATACAGTTTGAAACCACCTTCGTGGATTACGGTTCAAGGTAGATGATAGGCGTATTTGTGTTTTGTATTAAGAATATGCAGAAAAATATAAAAAGAGCGCCTATTCTGCGTAAGTATACGCTTGTCAAGTAATAAAGTGTACCTAGGAATGGGATATCTAGATCCGCAGGAAATGGGAGGATGCTATTACCAAAAATTATAATATTCTCTATCCAAACTAACTTAATTGTGATAGTAAAACGAGAATTTAAACTAAACTAATGAAATTTCTAAATCTAACTAATGAACTTCGCAACTAAGGGATTCCAAGATATGATAAATTCCTAGGGTACTTGGTGCAATTGGACAATCCTCTTAGATCTAAGTCAAAATTCTACTATATTGATTCATGAAAATGCTTTCAAAGGCGATTCTTATTTAATTTAATTAGAAGCCTCTCTCGAAGTCGAATAACCTCCCAACTAACACTAGGTATTTTCTTCTCAACTCAACTCTAAGCATTAGAGGTGTTTTAAGATCCAAAAAGTCTCTGCGCCTCTATTCTTGATAATTTTCTACACTGCAGGGCTAATTAGGTTGATTCATCTATGTCTAGTTCTTTGCTCCTTCTCGGATCTTCAGAAGGGCCTCTAAACCTTAATGGAGTGCTAAAAATCCATATATAGTAAACTAGAACCAAGTATGAATCGATAGGAATTGCATTCATAAGAAACAATAGAAACGGAACATTAACAAATAGATATAAAACCCATGTTCAGCCACTACAGTAAAACCCTACATCTACAATTTAAAAATGATAGAGGTTTGATACATTATAAACTTGGATAAACATAAGAAAAAGAGGAAGAAGAAACTATAATGATCAAATGATGGTGAGTCTTGGATTTTCTTCCACAAATCTCATGATCTTCTCCCAAATCTTCAAAAACAGATCCAAACCTCCTCCTTGGTCCCAAAGTGAGGACAAAGTTCCCTTCTCCGAGCCCTAGCCGCCCCCTCTTGTCTCTTTGGGGTTTGAGCTTTAAAACCCTCAATTATGGGCTCAAAATGGGTTGAAAATCGACCCAAAACCAACCTTGAACGTCGTGATGGCGTTTGGCAACGTCGCGACATCGGGATGCTGTGTTTTTGTAGCCCTCTGCAACGTCACGACGTTTCTGTAGCATTCCTGTTTTTGGACCAACTTCGTAAGGCCATAACTTTGTTATCCGAACTTCGATTTGGGTGTTCTTGGTACTGTTGGAAGGCTATTGAAGTGTAGAATATGGATATGGTAAGGAAAAACACTTTATAAATTATTATAAATACTGAATGTACAAAATGCTCCAACTGGTCACTTTTGAGCTCTCTTCTTTTCTCCTTCAACTACCAAAAGTCATAACTTGATCATTTGAAGTCCAAATGGAGTGAATAAAGTATGTTGGAAACCTGAAGTATCCTATCCATCCATATAAATATTAACATGAGTGATATCATCTTGAAGCTGAAAACATCAAATCATAGTAACTGCTGCTGCATGTAGTTTAGTGATTTTTGGGCTTTATCTCTTTGTTTTGCTCCATATTGGCTATGGTTGACCTAATCACAAATTGAACATTTAGAGAATTAGATCACTTATTTATATGATAAAACTACTAAAAATATAAGTAAAACATATAGACAAAATGAGTATAAAGTATACTACTCATCACACCCCCAAACTTAAATCTTTGCTTGCCCCAAGTAAAGGAAACACAAATATAAAACAAAAACACTAAGATAGATATGATTATGAGTATGATGCTAGTACAAGTTAAGAGAAAGCTTGGAAATGTTTTAAGAAAACATGTTAGGGATGCCAAAACATTTATCATCTCTAAAAGACGAGGCATTCAAATGGTATGTTGATCAAGATAAGTTTTGCTTCCAAGCCCTCAATAGATCTTTCCTAAAGGGGCTCAGTGTAAATAATGTTTTAGGTCTCAGTACCAACTAAGGAGTTCCAAAAACTCTTCAACCAAACTCCAACTCACTCTATTTGAAAGAAAAATTAACCAAAACGAGGATAAGAATGCACCTTTTATTCAACAACTAAAACTAAAAAAGTAGGAAATAATACTAAGGAGTTTTAGAAAAGTGTCACGTGTAAGCGGAGTGCATTAGTGACTTTCCCACGGTGAGTTGGGGCAGAAGAATTAGTTCCCTTCGAAATTCACCCAGACACTTGACTAAAAACAAAGCTTACTTGTGGTAAACTCACTTATTTGTTTTTTCCTCTTTTTCTTTTTCTTTCTTTTTCTCGTTTTCTTTTGTTTTTCTTTTTCTTTCTTTTCAGTTAGGGCACAATGGCAATCCTCTTTATTGAGGTGTCCCATCACTATAGAAGTTAAGGTCTCTCAAGATAAGTTCAATTTGAGAAGAAGAGGTTGGAGCAAAAGTATATATAGGAGTATATATAGGGCTATTCAAGCTAAGTCTCCCACAATCAAAAGATACACTCAAGTCCTAAATCAAACAAATGCAAAGGCATCCCAAATTTGACTAAGAAACAATTTAAGCACAAAACCAATGCATTCTTAAAACCATTACTAAGCACCATAACTCATGTGAGACACAAAATAAACAAAAGAAAGAAAAAAAAAACTCATGCAAACGACAACCAAACAACTAAAAGAAAATAACTAAAACAGGTAAGGAGATACAAAAGTTGGATTTTTGAACAAAAAAAAATTTGAATTCTTGAATTCACTCCCCCAAACTTGAATTAAACATTGTCCTCAATGTGAAACAAAAACAAGAATGGATAATGAGTACTCCGCCAGGGGTTAGTGTCATCATAGGAAGTTGCTTGATGAATATGGCTCGCTTTGGAGACAAAGGTGTTAAGAAGGGTTAGACCTTAGTTCCAAATGAAGGGGATGCTTGAATATGGTTTCCTCTTTGGTTCCTTTCAGCCTCTGTGAACTTGAATTTCAACCTACCACACTTTTTGCTTCTAAAACCAGCTTTGAATCTTGAAAACCTAAAATCAAAACTTAAAACAAAAAACACAAGATCAACCAAGAAAATTTGTTCAAAAATGACTTAAACTAACTAAGAAATTGAAAAAAATCACATTATTATTATTATTATTTTTTGAACCGGAACACCCTTCAGTACGCTCCGTTTTGAGTCAACTGGAGCTACACCAACTACGAATATGTTGGCGTCACGGCCTCCTCATTTTCTAAGGCGATAGTTGTTCTCAATTAGCAACTTAAGCACATAATCTTCAAGATCACATTATTATTTTTTTCTATTTTGTTTTCATTTTTCATTACAATAGTTCCTCTCGGTCGTTGTTAGTGAATGTTATATATCCACTAAAAAGTTGGGGTTTTTTTTTTTTTTTCTCATTTTCATCTCATGCATTGGAACCCAAGAGTTATCTCAGAATAGTCTTACAACTTTATAATTTGTCTTTTCATGTGATTAAAAGTTAGCGCCAATCTTCCTTCACAACTAAGGTTTCCAAATTTGTGCATCATTCTCCATTGTTTGAAACACCTCAAGTTCTTCACATTATCCCTTGAGGTGATTTCTTGTTGTAACTGAGTTTTTCTTCTTCTATATTCACCCAGGTAAGGGATGATGAACTCGTATTTTGTGAGGACATTGCCAGCTATATTCTCTTGTTCTTTCATATATTTGCCACTAGTTCTTCTCTCATACTCTCATCCTTCTTTAGGTTGTTCTTTCGAATCCAGGACCAGAGTATAAGAAGTGGCGCTGAGCCATCTCTTCGCTAAGCTGCAGGAGATGGTGCGGTGAATTTGAACATTAGCCCTTGCCCGATTCCATGAATTGAACTTGAGATGTTGCACATTCGACTATGTGAACTTTTGATTATGTGGCCACAGCTCTAACTTTTTCATTCTCTCCAGTGGAGGTTGACTTATCTCATTTGGATTGAGAAACCTAGGCAACCTAACTTGAGAGTGGTCCATTTCAGCCATTGATCTTGAAAATTCAGGTTGTGCCATGGTAGATTTAGCTTGAGCTCTTCTTAATTCATCCATAGCTTCTTCTAGGCTTGATCTTTGGACTTGTATAGATTGAAGAGTGGTATAACTTGTATTCCATGAGGTGTTTGGGTTGTGGCTCCATCCAAAATTATGATTGCTTAAGTATGGGGTACCTCCATATTGAGCATAATCTATTGATGCATATGGTTTCCACACTTGACTTCTCACTTGAGTTGTCACTCTTTTTTTATGCTCATCGGCCAATTTTCGCATTCTTAGTTGTTGCTAAAGGTGAGCTAATGTATTTGTCAACTCGCTGATCGGATCCATTGTGATTTTAACCTAAAAATTTATGCAAAAAGAAAACACAAAGTATCAAAAACTCAAAAACCACAAAAAAAAAAAAAAAATGTTTGAAGTACTAAAGAAGCACTTAGTATTGATATTCACATAAAACACGGAATTTTCCTGACAATGGCCTTAAAAACTTAAATGGCGTATTGACATTAAAGATATGATATAAGAGCATACATTACAATGCTAGTATATCTTTGTCAAGTAATAAAGTGTACCTAAATGCGAATATCGATACGGGGAAAATGGGGTGCTAAGTACCAAAATTATGTGCTATAAATATCAAGGAAATAACAATTGAGTAGTAAACAGAATTTAAGCTAAACTAATGAAATTGCAACTAAAAAAAGGATACCAAGAGATGATAAATTCCTAGGGTACTTGGTTACGGGTGGACAATCCTCTTAGATCTAAGTCAAATTCTACTTATATTGTTTCATAGAAATGCTTTCCAAGGCGACTCTTTGTCTAATTTAATTATAAGCCTCTCTGGGAACCGAATAATCTACCAACTAGCACTAGGTCTTTTAGCTACTCAACTCAACCTAAGCATTAGAATGCTTTAGATCCAAAAGTCTCACCGCCTCCTAATTACTAATAATTTCTACCTTTATCGGGCTAATTAGGTTGATTCATCTATGTCTAGTTCTTCTCCCTTCTCGAATCTTGCAAGAACCACTCACCATATTGAGATTAGCTAGAAATCAATATGTAAATAGAACCAAGTATGAATCAATAGAGGTGCATTCATAAGAAACAATAGAAAACGGAACATTAACAAATAGATATAAAATCCATGTTCAATATACAACCAAAACCCTACATCTACAAATTTAAAGCATGATAGAGGTTTGATACATCATAAACTTAGGATAAAAACATGAAAGAGGAAGAAGAAACTATAATGACCAAAATGAATGACCAAATGATGGTATCCATGGATTTTCTTCCACAAATCTCATGATCTTCTCCCAAATCTTCAAAAACATCTCCAAGCCTCCTCCTTAGTCCCAAAGTGTGGACAAAGTCCCCTTCTTTGAGCCTTAGCCGCCCCCCTCTTGTCTCATTGGGGTTTGAGCTTTAAAACCCAAATCCCAGGCTCAAATGATGAAAATCACCAAAACCAACCTCTCAAAGCTGTATTATTTGGAAATGTCACGCCGTTTGGAAATGGCGGTGATGTGTCGATGCTACGTCAGAAAGCCTTTGCAACGCCGCTGAAGGTCAGGTAAGCTTCGCTAACCAACTTTGTAAGGCCATAACTTTGTCATATGAACTTTGATTTAAGTGTTCTTGATACTGTTGGAAATATCTTGAAGTGTAGAATCTGGATATGGCTAGGAAAAATACTTTAGAAATTATTATAAATACTGAATGTACAAAATGCTCCAACTGGTCACTTTTGATCTCTTTTCTCTTCTTCCTTCAACTACCAAGAGTCATAACTTGATCATTTGAAGTCCAAATGGAGTGAATAAGGTATATTTGGAAAGCCTGAGAAGTATCCTATCTGTCCTTATAAATATTATAGCCATTTGAGATCATCTTATAGCTAAAAACATCAAGTCACAATAGCTGTTGCCGGCATGTGTACTGATCGATTGGGCTTTATCTCTTATTTCTAGATTCCATATTGGCTCATGGTTGACCTAATCACAAATTGAATATTTAGAACATTAGATCACTTATTTATATGATAAACTACTAACAATATAAGTAAAACATATGAATAAAATGATTATAAAGTACTCATCAGTAGACTAGTTCCCACGACAGATCATATTGTTATGGATTCGTAGTTGGTTATAGTTGATCAGTTTGCCTTAACGATTTCCTTGATTCAGTAAGCCATAGCTAAAGTTAGTTGGAGGATAGATGGGTAGAAAGGTCCATGATCGTATTCGTGATGAGACTTAATATGATCTCCCGCGGGCACCCCACCGCCGTCTGGCTGACACCCGGGAGCCATCACCCTTCATAGTTAGATAGCGCTATGCCCACCGCAAGCAGTAGTGCTTATTTTAGCCACTAATGATACACGTGCACGTATGGATAGGTTGGAGCAAATAATTTCGGCGTATATAAGGATCTTGATGGAGTTTCCAATCGGGATGATATCGAAGGGCGTGCACCCTATCTCCCATAAAGATGATTCAAGGATATTGATGTATGATGACCATAATTTGGATGAGAGATACTAGTCTGACTATGATCATAGTATCACTTATGAGAGGGTTTTCCATGCTTATGATGATCCTAAGACAGTCGACCTTAGTACAATGATTGGTCTAGAGGATTGAGTTTTTGTTTAGCATCATCTACATATGAGTGATAGATTGCTTCACTTGCTCAGATTATGCATGGATGTTTTTGCATGATCTTGTGAAGATATGCTAAACCTCTCTTTTATTACTCATCATTTATTGTTGGTGCCACATGCTAGACCATTACCGTGAGCCAATTTGGTTTTAAGAGTTATTAAAGGATAGAGTAGTGACCATAGGGAAGTTCAAACACACCTAGAGGGGACCTTACATTATTATAGAGTTGACATTAGGGAGAGCTATATGGTTGATGGACTTAGATGGGAACCATTCTCAGAGCTAACCAATGTAGATCAACTAAAAAAGTTTGAAACTATGGTTGCAGGATGGGTGACCATCATTTCGGTTAGCCATATCCCGTATCACTTGTTACTCACATTTTTTTACCGTTGCTAGCCCATTGAGCCTCACTCGCATTTTGGCCTATCTTTCTCTTATCACCTTGCTTACCTTTTCATACATGGGATAGGGGCCTTCTGTCATGCCCCAACCCCCGCCTAGGCGGAAGAGGGGGAATGCGGCATAGGACTGAGACTCCTTTACTGATCACTTGAAGTGGTAGATCCCATTCGAAATATAACCGAATGTATCGAATATAAGCAAGCAATCCATGAGGAAATAAAACTTTTAACACTATCGCTAATGGTATTCATATGTCTGTACAAACATCGAGTCCCATTGACGCCATACAGCAGTGCGGCTGGCCACATACGTGTGTCGTGCAGAGTGGGATGTCCTCTTCAGTATCTACATAGATGAAACACCCGTGTTAAGCTTATAGCTTAGTGGGAAATATATAACATATATGACCACTTGTAGTGGTCCTCAATGACAATATACAATTAGCACAATTCTTATTTGCAAATTAGCTATTCATTTATCCGACTACTTGTACACTATATCATTTTTAAGAGCCTTGTTAATGGTTTGGGTGGTGTGAGGCCGTGAGAGGAGCGTTTGGGCAATCCCGAAGAGTGGGACACATCACGAAATTTTGGACTAGTTTTGGCGATCCGCAGATGTCAGTGGACCGGGTGCTTGCGTGTCTTAATTGGTTTTATGAGGCCGTAAATGGCCATGGTTTTCTCAGTTCCTAAGTGGCAGGTGGCAGTGAAGGGCTGCCACGGACAGCCTTTGCTGGGTTGGGACTAGTAAAGAAAAACCGATCCACGGGTTACCAGCGTGTTGGATCGAAAACGTCCATGTGAATTTTCTTGAATCCAATGGCATGAATTGTGTGAAAAATAATATGTTAATGCATGTAATTTAATGTGTTAACATGATGTTGAATTATATAAAATATAATTGTTTGTGAACCATTGGATATTAAATTGTTGATTAGCCCATGTGAACTAATTTTGGTGTTATTGCTAAATAAATAACATGTGGTTAGTATGTGAATTTTGTTAATATATGCATGCTTAGTATATTAACATGGGTTGCATGGAATGTGAATTGAATGTTTGGTGTGACATTACATGTGCACTTAGGTGGGGAGTAACCCATATAGGAAATTATCACTATTGGACATTGCTCACCCATGTGATCCCCCTTTAAGTGAGTGTTGAAAGACGACGCTTAGTAGGCAAGCTTTTGAGAGAAGAAAGGCGATATAGCGGCTTTATTGATTATTTTGTAGACATGTATTAGAACTCTTAAATTTTATCTGTTTTGTATAAAGTGTAATTAACTCTTGAAATTATTGTAATATAGTTGGATACATTTTGTGAGTATGGATGTATGGACCCGATGTGACGTTTTACTCATCATGTGGGTCTCATGATATGAGACACAGTGTCCATGGAGTTGGCGATGATCCATGGGGACACCCGAGGATTTGGGGTGTCATGTAGTCTAAGCGAAATCTTAAGTATACAAAGTTTAATAAAATTGGGGTTGAGGATTCGGAGTGAGACAAGCGGACATGGATCAAATCTTAATAAGCTTGATTTACGCATTATTTTGATTCATAGCTCAACCTCAATTGGAGAAAAGCTGAATTTGTCAAAAGATGCAAAGTAGTAAAATTTAGTTTCTCCCTCAACCATACTTTTCAACGATTAAGGTTCATATTCATTTATGAGACATGATTCTGTCGGTTACTTGTAATATATAACCATTTTCCAGATTTTAAGTATTTTCATTTTAGTAGCACTTTTCGGATCTTAGGACTAAAAAGAATTCTTGCCTCCATAGGCAGGATATTGCAGAAGCACTTCTCAATTGATTGACACATAATACACACTTCGATGTAAATTTCTTCGCGTTGATCTCAATAACACGGGATCATAATTGTTCATCAGAAAGATGAGAAACCTCTAAGTGATTAAACAGATACTTCATTCGACACATCTCGACTTGCTCGTAAGTTGTTTGATCTATCTAAATGTCTTCAAAGTTTCATTGGTTCCATAGTATTAGTCTGCCATTGCCCCTGAGAATTTGCTCTTCCATAGGATTCTCCATCTCTGCGAGTACTGGAGGCCTCATGGAAGTCGAGTGAGATCTGATTCTGCTGCATTGGGTGGTACTATTGAACAGTGAAATTTATAAACAATACCAATAAAATAAATTCAAGAATTCCAATTAAAGCTTTCTTCCTCCTTATGCAGCAAAATGACTATTATCAAAGACCCATTTCTAGTGAGCTCAACTTCTCAAAACTAGTTTACTCATATCAGTGACTAATTGATCAAGAAAATTCAGTGAAATCATAAACAAACTTAAATAAATGAACTTCAAAAACTTTCCAACATATTAATTAAATAATCCAATATGAAAGAATAATTTATAAAAGAAATATAAGCTCATTTGCTTGATCTGATACCGTCGAAAATTAAAAGAAAAACTAACAAAATAAAACTATACTGAGCTAAATCTACTAAAATAAAAAAAATAAAAAAATAAAATTGTACAAGAGTCTTCAACCACCTAGAAATCTTTGAGCCGTCGAAAAACTGCGCACAGTGCCTTAGAAGCGTGTATTTATAGGCTTTTTCGATATTAGACTCGCTTTATTAATTGCTTTGTGGATTCAAAATTTTATTGATGCAATTCAAACATCTGACATAAAAATTTATGTCATTGACATAGCGCTAAGATCATATCATGGAATACAGTCATAGCTTATTCTTTAATGACTTTGCCACGAGCTTTTCTTGAGTTTGTCGCGATAGAATTTGATCTTGTCGTGTGAGGGAATTGGTGTAGTAGTCTTGGTGTGTGCCAGCATAATTACTTTATGTCCGCGACACGAAATGCGTTGCGGCTAGCTTCTTATGTCCTCGGCACGGATCTGTGAGACATACTTTTCCTTGTCGCGACGAACAATTGTTTTTTAGCTTGGCAACTCTATCGCGACAAGATTTCTTTAAAGTCTTTTCTGATTTCATGCGACGAAACTCTTTGATTACATGACAGATATTTTTCTTCTCGAGGTTCTTGTCTTAACTGAGTTGTTGTCGCGACATAGACTATATTTACAACCTGATTGCCTTGGCCATTCTCAAGTCTTCTTCAATTTAAATGAACTACTTTTCTCATCAAGACGGGGAATTTTATCATTCTTAGCTTTTATTGTCATGACTAAGCTTCTTTGTCGCCAGCGCCAGGTTTGCCTTGACTCTTGATTTATCCTTATGAGAATTTATTTGTCTCCATTCTTCTTGTGTTGCTCTTCAAGCTCTTGTCACGATAGGTATTCACCTCCTTCCTGTTTTGTTTGTCGTGACAGAAATAATCTTTGTCACAATAGAGATTGTGTTGCCCTTGGTTGTGAATTTTGACTGTTATGTTACGACATTATTTTATTTGTTGCGACACAATTCTTCCTTGAATTGGCTGATGTTATAACTTTGTATAACTCTCAGCTTCTGTCTTAGTTGACTTGTGTTGCCTTCTTGATATTTTCTATCGCGACATAATTGTATCTTATCATAACAGTTTAATCATTAATCTTCGACTTTTATGTTGACATACAAGCCAGGTGCGTATATTGTAAACTCATTACTTTAAGTGTCATGGCAGTTTAGATTTTGTCGCGACAACTTTCTTCAAAATCTTCTTCAAGTTTGTCGCGACATAAAACTTTACAGTCGCGACTTAGAAAGCTCTTTTCATCCTTGAGTTCTGACTAGTCTTTGCTGCGACATAGATTTGCTGGCTGCGATATAGTTCCTTTGGATTGCTTGAATTTTTTTGTGTTGCAACATTTAAAAATTATGTTGCGACACAAACTGTTGTTTTGTCCTCTTTTTGCTTCTTTCTGCTGGGATTCTCTCATTTTTCAATAATTGCCTACAAAACACAAAGTTGATGGTCTTCCTATTTTTAGCATAAAAATAGATCTTATTTATTCAAAAACATGCGGAAAAATGGATTAAAAATAGATGAGTTTAGACTCATCAATTCCCCCAAACTTAAAGTTTTGTATCACTAACAAGTAAGAAATTTGTTTGTCCTCGAGCAATTCAGCTATTTATTTTTAAGGACATTTTCTGTTTGAGTTGATTGGGCCGGGGAAACATAAGTCGATTATAAATTACTTATAAACATGTTTCCAATCTAGAATCGGGGAAGATTTTCCAATTGGTTCTTGATTTAACTAATAATTCAAAGTGTGCTAACAATTTAATCATTCAATCGACTTTTTGTGTGTCTTTGGTGCCGCTCTCTTCCTTGGCGGATCGATTCTGACTTTTGGGATAACACTCAGTTGTCATTCTCTCTTTCATTCTTTCAGTCTCATATGCTTGTTTGTCATATTAATCTCTACTAATGTAAGCATATTACCACCTTCAGGATCAAATAGGTCTTTCAGGCTTGTAATGTTTGGCTTGGGTAATTGGGTAGATAATGGAACAATTTTAAATAACTACTGATTCTTGACAACTTACACTTTTGCCTTTTGATATATCATTGATTTCTCTTGATTGTGATTTTCTAACCTTCCAAACATGTAATAGTGCATCTCTTTGCTTATTTTTCAGTCTGGTTTCTTTTTTTTCTCTTTTCATTATTCACACCCAGAAGATAACTTTTCCTCATTTTAGAAGCTTTGTCACTTTCATTTCTCATCAAGATTCTTGGAATGGTGCAATGTTGGTCTTTTTAAGCTTTCTACCACCCTTAACGAACTTTGGGTTAGTAACTCCCATACCAGTTGTCATTAGGGTACTAGGTGTTAAACACCCCTAAGAACTTAATTGTTCAAGGGAGGAAGGCTACAAAACCAACTCATTCCTCTTGATGTTTTCTTCTACCACAGTTCTTTGAAAGTATTGCACTGTCTCTTATTATCTATATGCACTTTTCTTTCTCAACCCATTTTCTCCTTTTCTACATCTCCAGATGATATTCCCCCAAACTTGTCTCTTTCTGTCATTGTTGTCTTTTGTCTTGCAATCTGGGCAAATAAGGGTTCTTTTTGTAGGATTAGATGTAAGGAAGGGATTGTGCTTCTCAATTGCTGGTTAATAATGAAATTTGGCTTTTAGGCTCAAATAAGGAACTAGTGTATATGCTTATGCATATCATAAGGGTAGGCTTTGAAATGCTCAAACTTCCAAGGATGGCCTAAATCATTTCTTGTTAGTGGTATTACCTAGGATTTCACCTTAACTAATAATCTAACAAGTTCTAGGAAATTGGAGAGTCTACTGTGATGGATCCCAGAAGATGTTCCTAATCTTGCTTTGTTCTTTCGAGTTCTTGTTGGCCATGTGCAAAGTTATCAGGATTTTATGATCAAACTATTTACATCAAACATAATTATAAGTTTTATCTGTTCCATCAATTTAGTAAAATCTTCCTTAATCTTGAAGTTCAACACATTTATTCATAACCTTACAACTTTATATTTCCATTTATTTCATCCTACCCCAATGCATCCATCGATGGTTTGTTTGGCTTTGAGATTTGTTGTGTTGTTTTAATCAATTCAAGAAGTTCATTTTGATCATGCATTCAGCTTACAACAATCCAACACAACCACAATTTCATCAATTCATTTCAACCAAACATGCTGCAGCAATTAGACAATTTGGTCCAGGTAGGGTTTCTCAATTAATCAACTAAGTAATTATCAATTATAAAACAAAGAAAATTAAGCAAAATAACAGCAAACGATCAAAAACACAAATGAACATAGAATTTTCAAAAAATTCTTTATTTTATTAACTATTTTGATGACTGGACATTGAGTACAAAGAGGATGAGGAGATGAATCAGTAGAGTGAGCTATTTTATTTTTCTATCATGCCTATGGGAAGAGGGTAGGTTATTTGGTTCTAGTTATATCAATTTGCGAGAATGGGAGGGAATTGGGATGGACTGTGGCTATCTTGATTTGCTACCTTCTCCACTTATGTTCAGTACAGACCACTCCATGGTTAGGGCTAGTTGCTTGATCATATCATTTTGTCTCTGCTTCCGATAGAGTGGGGTTCCCTCAGGCTTCGCCTTTAGGCGAGTACATCTTATCGGGTTTTTGTTGATCATGTCTAAACATGTCCGGCCACTTCTCCGTAATTCAAGGGTCCCCTCAATTCTTATCCATTTTTCGATCAAAGCGCGATCTCCTTTTAATGTTCCTTGTCTGAATGCACAAGGCATATCTTGTGCGTGAGTCCTTCTCCATATAGGCCTTCTCTTGCCTTTAGTTCTTCTTGACTTTGTTCCTTTGTTCCCATCTACTTCTCCATTCTTCATCTCTCTTGTTTCTGACCTCTTCTAAGTTCTGGTCCCTTTTCTCAACTCAGCCTTCATATACTCATCTCTGAGTTGCAATTGGAGCTTAAGCTGGTTGTCCCTCTCTTCCATTCCTTGCTTCATGGCATTAAACATTTCAAGGACTGCAGAGTTATTCACTAGAGATTCAGAACCTTCAGCATACTCTTGATGGACTGGTCTCACCTTAGGGGAGAAGGGTAGTACTAAGCTTGCACTTCTCTGCCTTTATGGGAGCTCAGTTATTTCACCTTCAAGATGTAGTTGCTATAATTATGTTGGTTCTTCTTCTTCTCAAACAACTTCCACCTGACTTCCCTTGCCTCTGTTTTTAGGCCCTTTTGTGATTCTAGTAAGTGTCAGGGGAGATGGTTTAGGGCAGTTTTCTTCTTCTTCCCAGTCTCCTTGGACTGCAAAATGCCGGCCTCGATATCGGCCACAGGTGTGGGTTAATCCCATAGCATCCTCTCTTGCCTTAGTAGCTCAATATTAAGTTTTCAATCAACTTGCCCACACTAAATTTGTATCCGTTGAGAATGGCATAAAGCAAAACCGCTTCCTTCTCCCTGATTGTGCATAAATGTTTGGAGGGTAGAATGACTGAACTTAAGAAATAAAACCAAACCTTTGCTTGCTTAGTTAATGCCTCCTTGGCGATGGACTCATGCGGGTTCTTCCTGGTGGCATTCAGCTCCTTACCATTAGTGAGGTCACAATCTTACGGTAGTTAAGCGCTTTAGCAGTCTTTTAAATTTAGATCCATCCTTCCTGTCCTGAAGATTGAATGTTTGATTTATCTACTCTTTCTTGGATACCATCCTCGACATAAAGCGCCTTGTCGTAGTTCCCACCATGTTGCGTAGAACTCTTTAACCATCGAACTCGGGGCTGATTAGTACCCCGAATAGTGTTATTTTGAGCCTTTTATTATAATGCAGGTTTAAACACTTTATTGTACTAATTGACTTCTTCACTCAGGTGTTATTTAGGATGCGGCTTTGCTATTGATCACATTTGTAGCTATTTTAGTAGTTTGTAGGTCAAATGCCTCATTATCTTCAATCGATTCAAACACGATGAACCGAGCTAAATTCAAGATGCATGATCGAACAGGAAATTTGGGTAAATACTAAAGAGAAGGAGAGCTCAGAATTCGCAAAATTTTGCGGGGGTTGCGAAAATTTGCAACACACAAGTGCGAGGTTGAATTCGCAACCTTGCTCACACTTTTCTTGTTGACTGCTTTTTGACCCGCCTTTTTGTGGTTTTATACAAGTTTTCCCTTGATGTAATTTTGGTTCATTTGCACATTTTTGTAATTTCCTTATACTGAGCACCTATATAAGCTCAGTCTCGCTTGTAAATCAATCAACTTTCACTCCATCAATCAATCAATAAAATTTGGCACGAAGCTTCCTCTCCCTCAGCTAGTTTGTGATTTTCTCTCCCTTTCCTTCACTTTCTTGCATTTTCTCTCTAGCCAAACACCCCTTGATGATGACAAATCAAGGGATGCTCAGCTAAAACCCCTCATCCTTGAAGGGAAGGCCTTTGGAGTGTTGGTTTGAAATGTTGCATGTTCTCATGCTTTTCATGTTTGCATTTAAGGGTATTTGTGTTCCTGCTTCTCACCTTAGGTTAAATCTCTTAGGCATGCTCTCCCTAATGTGTATTTGGCAAGCTTTTTGGGTTCAGTGGATGCTTATCACTAGATTCACTGATGCCCAGTTAGTTGTCTCATATTAGTTACTAAAGGGTAGGTTTAGGGGGTGTGTTCTCACCGTTTGGGAGCATTTATGCTCATTAAATGCCATCTTTCAAGTGGAAAACTTTTAGGGTTTAGGCTTTAAAGCTAAATGAAGATCCGGTTCGAAATGACTATATATGTCATGCTCCCCAGCAACGAGGAAAAGACCGAGGACATGTTGGTTAACATAACCCTAAGCCCAATGGCAGAGACTTCAAGGAATTCTCTCTTAACTTTTACTTCAAGTTATTTCAAGTTTCAACCATTATTACATTGTTTTCACAAACCTAAAAGATCAATGAAAACACCATTTTCAATGCCTTTGTAACTCTTATATCTACGAAGAAAACCTATCCTCGTGTTGAGCTAGAGCCACTATCTTTGCGAGTAGCTTTGCTCGTCAGTAGTAAAGATCTTAGGATATAAATTTTGTTGATTAGATACTATGGCTTTAAATGAATCAAATGGCGTGGGATTGGTGCCAAGTGAGAGAGAGAAGGCGTGAACTTGTGATCCACATCTGAAGTATTTGGGTGAAATCTCATTCTTTTTATTTTTACCATTTTTTTCTCCACTTGCGGTTATGTTCTTGAAGAGTTTGAAATTATCTTGTCATTTGTTTTCCCTTATTTTGATTTTATTTAATATTAACCTTTGGTGATATTGTTTTGTTGGTTCAGCATTTGTGTGTTCATAGCAGGTTATGCAGTGGGATAGGAACACTGCAGGTAGATTGGAAAGGCTAAGTGCTCCAGTTGAACAAGGGTGTGAAATCCCGGTTCCACCTGAATGGGATGGAGCCCACACGAAGAGTAGCGAGCGACGGGGTTCTGGGAGTCCAGTACTGGTCGATGAGGATCACATACACCCACCAAGTGTAACACCCCAAATTATACCTTAACAATTTTATAACATGTTTTGGGTATAATAAATGTAAAGGTATATTTATTCGGAATAAAATAAAGATAAAAACAAAAGTAGGAATATGCATAAGTTAAATTAAAAATAATAAAGAAGATTTGAGGCTATTGTAAAAATATTATAAATGGATTTGTAAATATTAGAAAGAGTTGAAGGACCAAAGAGTAATAAAGAAAGATATTATAATGAAATAAGGATGAGGTATTGGAAGAGACAAGTGGCTTAAAGGAAAAGGGAGGAAGTTTACTCCTTTGTTGAAAAGAAATAAAAGGGATAAGACCAAAATAATGTCTCATTTTGGTCTTGGAGAAAAGAAGCAAATACGAGACAAAGAAGAGAGAAGAAAAGAAAGAAGAGAGATTACAGGTATGGAACTACTAAATTTGAATATGGATACATGTCTTGGGTTTTGAAACTCCCGATCATTTCTTGTAAGGATTAAGTTGAGAAGAGCTCCCAAGGATCCCCAGATATGTGTTTTTAGGAAAAGTCTAGTTGGAGTTGAACGAAAATTCCTTATGTTTGATCTGTATGCATTGTATACCTTAGAACAGATTTTAGGTCAGAAATAAGGGAATCTGGAAGTAAGTCCTTCTGATAAATTGTAGCCACATCAATTAACTTGATGATAGGCTCTTGAATTTCTCGATTTGGACCCCTGTAGACCAAGTTATGGTCCTTTTACCGAGGTCAACTCAGCTAAATCTGGCCGGGTCAGTTCTGCCAATTCGGGTCAACAAGCCGGACCTTAGATCGAGTTTTTGGGTCAGAAATAAAGGGAATTTGGAAGTAAGTCCTTCTGGGAAATTGTAGCTACGTCAGTGAAATTGATGTTAGGCTTTTGAATTTCTCAATTCGGACCACTGTAGACCAAGTTATGGTCTTTTTACTCTGAACAGTCAAATGGGTGAAGGGTCAGCCCATAGAGGTCATCAAATAGAGGTCAGCAGACCTCGTCCTGAAGAGCTCAACTCGTCATGTAGAGCTCAACTCGTCGTATGAGGCTCAATTCGTCATTATGAGCTTGGCTGGAGTCCTGGAGCTCAGCTGCGTCTGTAGAAACTGAGCTCGTCGCCCGGTCTGACTCGTCGGTCGGTCAGCTCGTCAAGGCGTTATGACTCCAGCCCCGGAAGGTCATATCTCCTCGTCGAACTCGATTTGGGTGTTCTTGGACTCTATGGAAAGCCCATTGAGTCAGAATCCGTCCATATGCATGAAAGAGAAGATATTAGATGTCAGACCGAGGTGTTAGGTGAGCTGCGTCGCCCCGGTGCAGCTCGTCGGTCCGTCAGCTCGTCAAGGCGATTGCGCACTGACCTCCAACTTGGAAGGTCATATCTCCTTCGTGAACTCCGGTTGGGTGTTCTTGGACTCTCCTGGAAAGCCCATTAGGTCAGAATCCCATCCATATGCCTGAGAAGATATTAGATGTCGGGCGAGGTGTTAGACTGGCTTGTCGCTAGTGCAGCTCGTCGGTACAGGTCGACTCGTCAAGGCCCGATGTGCGCGTACCAAATTCGGAAGGTCATATCCTTCATCCGAACTCGATTTGGGTGTTCTTGGACTCTATGGAGCCATTGAGTCAGAATCCATCCATATATGCCTGAGAAGATATTATATGTCAGACCGAGGTGTTAGACTGAGTTTGTCACTTCAGTGCAGCTCGTCGATCGGTCGACTCGTCAAGGCGTGCGCGCATGACCTCCAGCCCCGGTCATATCTCCTTACGTGCGGGCACTCCGATTCGGGTGTTCTTGGACTCTATGGAAAGCCCATTGAGTCAAGAACCATTCATATGCCTGAGGAGAATATTAGATGCCTGACTGAGATAGATGGGCTCGTCACTTCCGTTGAACTCATTCGATCAGTCGACTCGTCGGTTGCCTACGTATGACCTCCAACTTCGGAAGGTCATAACTTCTTCGTCCGAACTCCGATTCGGGTGTTCTTGGACTCTATGGAAAGCCCCGGTCAAGAATCCATTAATAGACAGCTTGATAATGGGAACTCATATTGGCTAAAAAATATGAAAAACAGTAGGCACTAGTACCATAGTTATTCATTTTATAAACACAATATGAATTCATAAATAGTTCGTAGCTTATACATGGTAAGCATATTTAATTATGCATGTAATGAGATATGAAAATGCAAAGATATGAATAAATGATTGTATATATATATCACATATGATTAGAATGACAATAATTATTCGGGAATATGAGATATATACTGAGCATAAAATACACATTGATTTAATGCATGGGAGCACAGTAGAGGGATAGATGGGTGCGTGGGAAAAATAAGTGACGTACAAGTTCTGATATCGAGGCCGTTTGGGTCGATGACATAGATCCCATTTGGATCACGGTGGCCCCGAAAGGGTCACCACAGCGCCTCCGGGCCCTCATGGAATAGGTCACTGTCTCGTACAGTGATGATACCTTCGGGTATATTATATCACAGCGCCTTCGGGCCCTCATGGACCACTGTTTCGTACAGTGAATATAGCGCCTTCGGGCCCTCATGGACCACTGTTTCATACAGTGAATACAGCGCCTTCGGGCCCTCATGGTTTCCTATATCCACTTCTAAGGTTTATGCAAACATGAAACATAAAAGAAATGACAGGTATATGCAAAGGAAATATAGAGAATATATGAAGAGAATATGAGAAGCATAACACTGCTATGTGATGATAGTATACAGTTACAAGAACAAGAAGTAAAATACAAGATGACATGAAAAGTATATGGATGATGATAAGAAATGGAACTGGTTATGATAAGTATATATATGAGAAATGATAAGAATCTGTAACTGTAATATGTGTTATATGCATTTGTATAGAAGTGTGGTGACCTTAATAGAGGTCATCCATGTGTATTAATTCCCACTAAGCGTAAAGCTTATACGGGGTGTTCAATCGGGTGTAGGTACGAGAAGAGAGGAGACCGGAGGACCGGGCCATCACATCGGCGATCCAAAGGCCACACAACAATAGGTGCCTTGGGAAGACCTTTAGATTACATTTTGTATATAGTTTGTAAACCAATGTAAATATTATAGATATTGAACACTTCCATATATGGGCTTGTATATATTTTTGTAATCATTTCAGGAATATAATACCAAGTTTATTGTTTAACATTATATGAATGAACTAGCTTAAAGTATATCATTGAAAAAAAAAGAAAAAAAAAAGTGACCCTCACTTGACATCCTATGCCGAGTTAGGGCGTCACACCAGAGTCACCCTCATGCATAATACCCCGTGAGGATGTGGCGGTGAGGCATATCTGGTTCCCCTGCTCCAGACTTTTCATGGTATGGAAAATGAAAATCCATACACACACATTCGGGATTTTGAGGAGGTTGCACGACTTTCAAAGAGTGCATTTGATATGGACTTGCTTTCGAGTTGAAAGCCTTCCTTGACCACCAGATGAAGCCAAAATTGGCTTAATTCACTAAGGCCAAGGACCATCGGGAGGCTGGGCGGGAGCTGCGAGCTGAATTTTGAAGAAGTTCTTCAGTGCCCATAAGACAAACAATTTGAAGAGGCAAATCTACACCTTTGCAGCTCATGACAATGAGAAATTTTATCAGTGCTGGGAAAGGTATCTTGAAACCATCAATGCATGCCCACACCATGGCTTCGATACATGGATGTTGGTAAACCATTTTTATGATGGAATGTCCCCTTCCATGAAACAACTCTTAGAAACCATGTATGGAGGGGACTGCCTCAGCAAAAATCCAGATGAAGCCATGGATTTCCTCAACTATGTTGCTGAGACCTCCAAAGCTTGGGATGAACCAAATCCTAGAGAGCGCCAGGACATAGGCCCATTGAGTCCAGCTCATTAGATTTTTAATCCATTTTTAAGGTATGTCTGAGTTAAATGTTGATTTATTTGCAGAAATGTGGATCTTTTCCTCAAATCTCATTTTGCAGGAAAATCTGATAAGCTAAAATTCGAAACTAGAAGAGACCGGCTCCCTGACGAGTTGAAGTCATAATGGCAAAATTGCGACGGGGAAGCTTAGTTGTCGGTCGGTTCCAAGTCAGTTATCACTATTTCATGCTTTAGGAAGAAATAGAAGTCCTAAACAAGTGAAGTCGTGACTTGAAGAAAGAAGTTGAGACAAAGGAAATGTGGTTAGGACTAAAGGAAATATCCAAAAGAAGAAATCCATGTCGCAACACCACTCTGATGTCGCGACACCAACATAATACAACTGAGGTTGCGACATCACTCCGATGTCGTGACGTGGATCCGTCAATAGAGAAGCCCTGAGAGGTCTTCGCAGAAGTAAGGCGTTACAAGCCCAGTTTTAATGAAAGGTTCCGATTGAGGGTCGCAACATCTTTGTTTGAGTGCGTGAAAAGCATGAAAGCGGGAACTAAAGTCTTGACAAAGCGAAGTTGCGATGCATTTAATGATCCTGTTGCAAAAAGTCGACATCACCTTTGGAAATTCGCGACACGGAGAAAAAACTAAGCGAGACGACGAAAGAGGCCGTGACATCACCTTGAGGTCGCGACACGGAACAAAGGTGGGAAAGAGAAAAGCGGTTCACGGCAGGCGGGGTTTGCGACGGAAGAAAAAGAGATGGGCGACAAAGAGGTCACGACATCACCAGGAGGTCGCGACATAACATTGAAACCTGTGAAGGGTGAAGACCACCAATACAACTGCGACCAAGAAATCAAGGTCACAACATGAAGCCATCTTATTAACATAAAGGTGGTCGTAACCTAAAACTGATGTCGCAACTCAGAAGTGGTAAGTCACCGTGAGGTCGCGACATCAACACTGAAGAAACACTGAACAAATGAGGTCACGACTACAAACGATGTCGCGACCATTGATCAAAGTAGTTATA
This sequence comes from Tetrastigma voinierianum, assembly GCA_016808115.1. Lineage (NCBI taxonomy): Eukaryota > Viridiplantae > Streptophyta > Magnoliopsida > Vitales > Vitaceae > Tetrastigma > Tetrastigma voinierianum. The sequence continues at coordinate 1,144,130 of JAEQBH010001681.1, forward strand.
AGAAAACTGGTTGCAGCAGAGATAATGAGGTTGCGACTAATCACAAGAAAGCAAGAGAAATCCATGTCATGACATGTAACTTAGGTCGCGACATAGAGCAGTGTTGGGCCTTTTCTTTGGAAATTCACCTGGAACTTTTTGGGGATTCGGCCCAAATTCTTTTACAGTATAAATAGACAGCATTAGAATAGTAAGTAACCCCAGTCTTCGCTACCGGGAAAGGGAAATGAGAGGAACTCTCGGTCTTATGGATTTAGATTAGATTTTTATTTCTTTTTATTTTAGTTATTTCTTTTAAGTTTGAATCTGTGGTAAATGCGACGAGTAGAGCTGGATTTTATTTATGTTATTTTCTTAGTATTACTACCTAAAAATTTATGGTCTGGAAACAATTTAGATTTGTTTCTTCCAGTTTTATTACCCAATTCTACGGTGGTTATGCGTGATCGATACTCCGTTCAGCAATTACGCAATGCGATGTCGAGTAGCGACTGTTTGGATTTGATTTACATTTAGTTACAGTCTTTCCTACACAAATATGGAGAACTACTTTAGGTTCGGTTTTACTTAATTAGTGTCGTTTTGAATTGATAAGTTCCCAATAGTAGTACGAATGCGGTTGAAGATATCTTGCTCACGATATCAGGATGCCCTTTGAGTGACGACGGAATTCTGAGGAGGCGAGTATTCTTTTCTAGGCATGCTAGACTACCATTGACGAACTGCTGAGCTTTGAGAGTTCATTTTGATAAATCCCCCATTCGCTCATAATTGAAGTTGGAGGGGTGTATTTAACAATATAAATAATCAGAGTTCACCTTAATCTAAAGGCAAGTTCTTAACCCCGTGTTAGCTTAGATCTAATCAAGGGAAAGGGACGAACCCATAGATCTGGAGGTTGAGCCACCAATTAAGTGGTAGAAGCTTTGCGAAAATCTTGAGAAGGAAAAGCAAAAGGTTTGCTGTCAACAGGAAATGGGTGTGAAGTATCGAGAGAGAAAAATACCTAGATCTTGAAAGAGAATTTGGAATACAGGTAGTTGGTTGGATCTTGTCTTCGAGAGAAGCAAGGATATCTAACCAGTGAATATGGAGAAATCCAATTCCAACAATTAGGAAATCTTGGACAAACCAGATCCATACATAGAAACGAGCAATGAACTTTTCGTCTTGGAATTATTTGTTTCATTGTATTTCATTGATAGTTTCGTTTCTCTGGAAGCTGATTCAATCCATCTTTATGATACAATTTATTTTTATTCATTTACTTTTGTTTAGCTTAGTTTGATAATATTCAATAGTATAGGATCTTTAATTTTTTGTTGTCTAGATAAAACTTTCACTGAGTTCTTAGTCGAATAGTATGGAATTTTAGTAGTTAAGGGTAGTTTATCTTTAATTCGTTGCCAATCTTTGTGGGAATGATACCTAGTCTTACATTCAGATTTACTACTTGTATGACCTGTGCACTTACTGATGTCATAAAACTTGACCCTTATTTTTAAATCATGAATATTAAGAAGATTATTTTATCAGCGAGCTTATCAGTAGCATGGATGTAAGAAGTGTAAGGCTCTTGTAACTGAATTGGTGAGGGTCTTTGATGCATATAGAAAAGGCAAAGCGTACGGTGAACAAAAGGGGAGGCATTTATTCACTGTCAGAGGATGGGGAAATGAAAGTCAAGCTATCTTCTTTGACTAGAAGATTGGAAGAGCTAGAAATAACAAATCAGCATGAAGAATTGCATGCGTGCGAAAGCCTTTGTGCCTCTCCAATCCTGTTTTAATTGCCAATCCACTAGTCACCAAGGAGATCCTTTGTTCCAATTGCTCACGGTTGCATACTGCTTGAGGTGTTATGAATCAACAAAATTTATACCCTAAACTATGTCAATCTTGCAGTAGCATAAACTCTCACTATGATATAGTGAGCTCTAGGATCGAACACTGGGATGAGTTTTCATCTTATAAATGATTTGTATAATACTTCAAAATGGTGAGGCTTTTGTTTGGATTTTGGATTTGTAAAAAAACAGTGGTTGATGTGCCATATTAACAAGGAAATTAAATAAAATGTAAAAAGACCTTGAAGTTTGGACCTTGGTTAGGTATGATATGGTTGTAAGGTGTCCTCGAGGTTATTTCTCGCATTAGGAGCAAATGACATAGTCATTTCCAAAACCGGATCTTTGTTTAACTTTAAAGCAACCTTGGCCAACATTCCTCTTTGAACTATGGCATTTACTGAGCATTTAATGTTCCTACAATTGAAATCCAGCATTTAACCTACCCTTGATGGCTCGTAAATGACATCTAATGGATGTCAGTGTATCTACCATTAAGAATACACTGAACCTAAAAGCTTGCCAAGTATTGACCAAGGAAAATACATCAAATAGCATTTAAAACCTAGTTTTGAAAGTTTGGAACATAAATACGCAGTACCTGCGTCTTGAAAAACAGAGGAACACCAGCAACCCACATCGGCCTACCCTACTTGACCCTCCCTCTTTACCCCAGGTTTAGAGGCTTTAGCCAAACATCCTTTGAGTTGTCATCCTCAAAGGGTGTGTTTGGAAGACTAGAAAGTGAGAGAAAGAGGAGAGAGAAGAGAGCAAATGGGGGCCAAGAACAGGGGCCGTAATCGAAAATGCTTTAAATGAAAGTTAGGTTACAAAATGTTCATAAGATGGCTTATATAGCCTTACAAAAAGGTGAAAATACCGATCTAACCTAAATAGTATCATTATAGTGAGGGTAGAGATGGAAAAAACCAAAAACGGGATCGTTGGTACACAAAAAACACGAAGTAGCACATTTCGATATAGGTGGGAATAGCGAAATTTCGCTATGTAGTGAAATTACACTACATAGCGAAAATTTCACTATAATTGCGAAAATTTTGCTATTCTTGCGAAATTTCTTGTCTTCTCCTGCTTGCATCCTGCATAATCCAACTTGTATCCAGCTTGCTTCATCTTCAATTTCTTCATTCCCGGCTTGATGTAATCGAATATAAATCATAGAACTCGGTGTAAATCAACTCAACTTCGATATGCTTAGCTTGATATGGTAGGATAGGTTTATGAAACACAAAACTACCCTGGCTTGACCTGAAATACAATCATTAGTACCAAAGGGACCTACACGTGTCAATTGGCTTAATTAATAAGATTAGTACACAAAAAGCACTAAAAACCTATCTTAAATAGGGCTCAAAATAGCACTTTTTGGGTACTAATCACACCCCCCAATCGACACATTGCTAGTCTCGTAGTAATGCCAGAAATAAATAACAAGCAGAAAAAAAAATGTGTGAGGTCAAAAAGGTTTGTAACTGTAATGCATAGCCTGCGATGAGAATCACGAAAACCTGAACTAATAACCATCTCGAAAGAATGAAAAATATACCGCGTTAACTGACCAACAAGCTCCCTTCTCAAGGCATGAACCAGGCTCTTCTACAAAAAAAACTACGTGCTTGTTTGATCAGGTCTCAATCATAAACTACGAAACTGTACTCTCTCCCCCCCCAACCGAGCTAATACCATAACCTTAAAAGTTAACCTTCCTAAATAGATCAGGACCTGCCCCTTATTACACAATTCTTTTTGCATTGTAGGGTGCAATACTGAGGGTTCGACTTCTCCAAAGTCCGTGTAACGGGGATTAACCGACGACTCCCAACCGTGCTGAAGGTTTAGGCATCGCCATGAGGATCTTTGACCAAACTCTATGTTTCACCTGATTCAACATCTGTCACACCACAACTCGGCAACTCACTATCACCGGCAGCAACAATAAGTCGCATCCCGACGTTTAGGGCAATTTCGCTTTAAAGGTTTTCGCTTATATACCCTACTTACCGTGCTCTGCTTCAAGGCAAAGCAACATGATTCAATTCTTTTCTTTTCTTTTGCTTTTCTTTTCTTATTTGGGAAGACACATCGTCTTCTATGCATGGGTCCATATAATCTATTCAAGGGAGTAAAAACACAAGTTAGGATTTGCAAACGTAGGGTTTGTGATGTTTCTGTACTCTATCATGGAGACCTAACGTGCTCAGTGTGTGGATAGCTAAAGGTGGAAGAGACCGGTTAAATACGACAAGAAGTTGACTAGTCATCCACTTAACTTGGCATAGGACTCTTCTAATGTTGACACCATTAGGAAAGGCTTAAGTTCAACACACTGCAAGGCTAAACATTATGCATATACAAAAGTTAAGTAAATTAATAATAATAAACAAAGATGTGGGTGCAAAAGTAGAAAATGCAAATACTGCTATAAAGCTTTTTATATAACCAAAAGGGCTAGTACAAGCTTATCATAGCTGAACACTATACATAGCTGAACATAATAAACAATTGCCTACTATTGGCTAATACATACATACAAAATGTGTCTTATACAAGAAAAGTAGGCAGCTTGATAAACTAAAACAACAAGTATAAAAAAATAAGATAAATGCCACTTCCGACGCTAACTCTCCCCAACCAAAGTATAACCGTGGTCCGCACAGTAAGGGATAGAAAGCCAGAGAAGGAAGTGACCACATAACCCTGGGTAGGTGTAGATGCCGTGATTCGTTGCTATGCGGCCGCGGAGTTAAGATCCAACGAGGCTATCAATCAAAAAATGTGCCTAACCCGTCATGAGTAGTGGGTCAGATAGGTTCTGGGCTGTAACTCGGGGTGGGAGACCGAGGTGGCCTCAATCAAGAAGTATGGCTCGATTCGCGGAGAGTGACCTCGCCGGCCATTTGTTCTACAATGTCAGGACTATCCAAACAACTAAGAAATCCCTGGAAGTACCAGGGAATTGCTGTGGTGGCTCCTGTGATGTGGAGGATATGCCAACAGCTCGTGGAGGAGTCAGCACTCAGAGGAACCGGGCGCATGAATCGAACTAAGACAGTTACTACCCCTAGCGTGTCCTCGAGTAGTCATCCTCGACCTCCTCTTGCTGATGTAAGAGAAAGGAAAGTGGCATAGACAGGGTTCGCTCTCGGGATAAGATCTGAGGACAACTCAACCGACGCTCTATACGTGGCTCCTTAGGGAACCCCAGATGCTTTAAGACCTGGCATAGCAACCTCGGCATCAACAGGGGAATAGCCTCTGCCTGAGCCAGGTCCTTACGGTGGACCTTCTCCTCGAAGTGTAGCAAAGCGGTCATGACAAGCTCGGGCGAGGCCGAACTGCACCCTGATATCCTGAGATAGAGCCTCGAGAATAACTCCTCTACGCCAGAATAATGCCGCAGTTGGGAACGATTGGACCGGCACGTGTGGTCTCGTGAGAAGCACCGCTGAGGAAGCCGTCAAGAAAAGTACGTGATTCAGTCAGGTATCTCAAGAGAGAGCAAACCATCTCTAGGCGCATGGTCAGAGGCCACTACCGACACTGCGGAGTTTGCCGTAACTACCGGCAGCCTAAAGTGCTCGTGATATCTCCAGCCTCACGTAACCTGTGACGACCATCGAGCACAACCGGATCTCGCATCTCGACCGACACTCCCGGGATGTCATAGTATGATAAAACCTAAGTACCACTTGGGATAGAAAAACTGCCTCGAGACATAAAACGACAAGAATGAGTATCTCTCGACTAACCGCATCAATCTCTCGACCGCGGTCCGTCAACGCCGCAGATGTCGTAGCAGACTCTCTGCGGAAGTCCTCGCACGAAAATCCACGCTCCTCGGCAGATCGCCATGCTAAACATCGGGTCTCCCGATCCTCGAATACGGGATAATCGGTATGGCGAACTTCCGGGCAACCGATGAGGCATGGCTGCTCTGCCTGGGATCAGCTAAGACTCCCTGTGCCGATGTCCCGCTCTCTCGAAGGCTGGACTCGGTGGTCGCTGATGATAGGAAAGGGGGGCGAGGTCCCACCGGGTCCGGCAGGTCAAGCTCGACGGGGCTCTGTAACCCCCGAGCTCTCCGGGAATAGCAAAGAGAGGTCGGACTCGCGATCACGCTACATCAGGAGGTCAACGCAGAGGTGTCTCACATCCTGAGCCGGAGAACATCACGCAGCCCCTGACGTGCCGCCATCTCGGCAGGGGCCTGTCCGAACCCCGGGCCTCAGAACGATGGCCGCGGTGCGAATCCATGGTTGTAGATCAGCCCGACCGATTTCAGGGCGCTGATCACGGCGCCACACACAAGCAAAGTAGTGCTCTACAAGGTGAATGGCGGCGTAGCCGGTCGAGTGAGATAGGAACTCTACAGAGAGGGCTCCAAAAGCCTCAAGACCGCAGCGAAGGTGTAGATGGCTCCGGTGGTGCAGCCGAGGCAGGAGCCGGGCGAGAGGGTCAAAAGGTAAGGTGGAGATGAAATGGGGAGGGGAAGTGCAGAGGGGCTCGGCTAGGGGAGGAGTGATTGAGAATGGAGCGGTGGGTTGCCTTTATAAGTCATCCGCAACTAAAAGACCTTTATAATGAAGAGCCGTTAGGCAAAATTTCGCTATATAGCGAAAATTTCGCCCTACACCAACATATATCTTGCAAAGATAAAAACAAAAATAATATAATTAAATTAAAATAAAATAAAAAAAATATTAAACTGAATATTTAAAAAAAAGGTTTTAATTAAAAACTAAGATAAATAAAAATACTAAAAATGAAATAAACTAAAAATTGACCAAAATAAACTAAAACCAAAATTTTTGAGCTGCAGTTTGGTCTCAGTGGAGACCAAACCAGCTCAGTGGCTGGAATTTCATTCATGGAGGATCAAGGAGGGGAATTTCCTCCTGGTTTGCAATGTTCTGTGCAGCGTAGGGCTTCACTCTCTGCCCATTGACCTTGAATACTCTATTATCCTTCAATGAGCAATCTACCGAGCTATCAGGTATGCTCCGATGAATGATGAATGGTCCAATCCATCTGGATTTAAGTTTGCCCGGAAAAAGGTGGAGTTTAGAGTCATAGAGTAGGACTTGGTCCCCCTTGTTGAAATTCTTGCAAGTTATCATCTGATCATGCCATTTTTTCGATCTTTCCTTTGCAATCTTCGAGTTCAAGTATGCATCATTTCGGAGTACCTCAACTCATCGGTGATCAAGGAATCTGAGCCCTAATCCTACTTAAATCCATGTTCCGCTCTGATTGCCCACCATGCTTTATACTTGATTTTCAATCGGAAAGATGGCATGCCTTGGCCATAGACCAAACGATAAGGGGACATTCCAAGAATCGCTTTGAAAGTCGCTCAGAGGGGCCCATAGTGCGAATCAGCACTAGGACCAATCTTCTGTCAGTTTGCTCACCACCTTCATTAGAATGGTCTTATCTCCTCGTTGGCAAGCTCACTGACCACTTGTTTGAGGATGGTAAGGGGTAGCCAATTTTGTGTTTAACACCATATTTAGCCATGAGGTTTCGAAAGACTTGTTACGTAAGTGTGAACCCTCCATCACTAATAATGGATTTCGTACCCCAAACTCGAAAAGATGTTTACTTTCAAGAATTCGAGCACCACTCGTGGTCATTGGTTTGGCAGGGGATTGCCTCAACTCATTTAGATACATAGTCTACCCCACCAATATGTATGCATGTCCATAAGACGGCAGGAAAGGTCCTGAAGGAAATCGATGCCCAAACATCAAATAGCTCACTACTAAAATCGGGTTTAGGGCACCATATGACGGCAAGACACCAGCCTTGGCATCTATGACATACGCAGATATTTGGTGAGCTTTTAAAAGAGAAGGCCACAAGAGAAAACCGCATCGCGCATCTTCATTGTCGCCTTCCGAAGCAAAGCGATCACCACTGTGCACTCACGGCAAAGGGGTTTAGAATTCCTCGCTGCTCTTCTTCAGCACACACTTTCTAATTATCTGACTACGTGATTTAAACAAGAAGGGTTCTTCCCAATAATAGGAATGGATCTTCGCTAAGAAATACTTCCTATCTTGTTCTTTCCAATCAGCTGGAATTTCTCATGTTGTTAGGAAATTGGCAATGTGAGCATACCAGGGAGCATTTTCCAACTGCATTAGAGATTTTTTCAGGAAATTCATCGTTGATCAGGGGGCTATGAGTGTCGTAGGCTATGGTTAATCTAGAAAGATGGTCTGCCACAACATTCTCTACCCCCTTTTTGTCCTTAATTTGCAAATTAAATTTCAAGGTAGAACTCATCTGATAAGTTCGCCTTTACATTTTGCTTGGTTAGGAGGTATTTCAGTGAATGATCTCGTAAAAAATGACTATATCGATCTAACAAAGATGCTGAGGTTTTGATCTATGGATAGACGATCTAATACTACTTGATGTAAAGGTCTTGTGCTGATTGGTATTTTATCATACAGATTACATAGGTTTTCTTATCTAAGAATCGCCCACAGACACTATGTTCACTTGGTGCAATCATTGTGCCAGATTATTATGTAACACCACACTGGGTATCTGATCTAGGTTTATCATCTTCTCAAGCAATTTATAAAAGGGGCTTAGCAATCTTCAAAAGTCCTGATAAATCTCCCAGAAGCCCGCATGGCCAAGGAATTGCCTAACTGCTTTTACATTTGTTGAGGAAGGCGCTTTGGAAAAAGTTCCACTTTTGCTCGCCAACTTCTATTCCCTTGCTGGGAAATGACATGCCCTAGCACAACTCGTTCACCATGTACGGCAATTCTCCCGCTGTTAAGCACCGTGTTCTTTCAATGCACCTCCGCAGATAGCTTCAAGATTAGCCGACATTCTTCAAAATCACCCCAGATATAAGATGTCATCCATGTATACTTCCATTACGCGCTCCACCATATCGCGTTGAAAAAATACTAAGCACATCTCTGTGGCGTATGTATGCTGCAAAGTACCAAAAGGCATCCTCCTGTAAGCATAAGTTCCAAATGGACAAGTAAAGGTGGTATTTTCTTGATCTTCTGGTGCGATCTCTATCTGAAAGTACCCTGAATACCCATCCAAAAAGAAATAGAATGGGTGCCCAGAAACTCTCTCAAGAAGCTGATCAATGAAGGGCAGTGGGAAGTGATCTTTTCTTGTTACTTCATTGAGCCTCCCAGACCCATGCATACCCTCCAACCAATGGTAAGGCAGTAGACAATTCCGCCTTTTCATTTTTTACAAAGGGGTTTCCACCGACTCTCTTAAGCACCACATGTGGGTTGGACTTACCTAAGTAAGCTAGATATGGGGTAAATGATACCGGCCATAAAGAATCTCAGATTTAATGCGAACCACCTCCTGCATGTGAGGATTCAATCTTCTTTGTGGCTGCCTAACAGCTTTTGACTCTTCTTCTAAATAAATGTGATGGGTGTAGATTGTTGGGCTGATGCCTTTTAAATCGGAAATTTTCCACCCCAAAGCTTGCTTGTTCATCTTGAGAAAGTAAATGTGATTTGCCTTCCCGTGGGAGGGTCAAGTAGTTGACGATATTGCTAACCGGCACCGCTTGTTTTCTTCCAAAATGCATATTTTAATTCCATAGGCGTGGGCCTGGCATCCAACTCGCTGGAGGTTCCTTTTCCTCTTCTCTAGTCAGTAAAGGTAGAATTTCCACCTTTTTTCTCCAGCACCCTCGCACTGTGCTCATGCACGAGGTTCCCGTTGTTTGCCAAGGCACTCGTATAATTCCGGGTTAACACATCTTGCATTTGTCGTCATTAGCCGTTTCTTCAAGAATTGTATCTTATTATGCGTATTCTTCACGTCATCCACCGGGCTGCATATGCTTTACTCAAGTGGAAGATATTGAGTTCCAAGAAGTCATGTTCCCAAAGGTGAGTTGCATAACCCCATTCTCAAAATTGATGATTGTATCGAAGTGGCCAAAAATGGCCTTCCTGTGATGATTGGCACATGATTAGCTCCCTACCGCAACCCGCTCGGGTATCAAGCACTACAATCCACCGGATAGTAGAATTTGTCCAATTAACTGAAACATCCTTAACTCCGTCCCTTTGGCATTAATGGACCTATCGGGTTGTAGACAAGGTGATAGTGGCTGGCTTAAGTTCACCCAAATTTCAAGATGTCGGGTACATGGAAAGGTAGTAGATTTACACTAGCCCCCAAATCTAGCAATGCCTTTCCACACAACCGCGCCTATGTTCACTCTGAGATTGTAGGACACCGGATCTTTATACTTCACAAAGGAGTCTCAAGACTCAATGATGGCACTACTACCGGGTCAAAAAGGCCTTTTGTTCATTCCAGCTTCTTTTCACCGTGCATAGGTCCTTCAAAAACTTTGCATACGTGGGGACTTGCTTGATCATATCGAGAAGAGGGATGTTCACCTTCACCTGCCGAAGTACTTCAAAAATTTCAGTTTGGTTAACTGAATTTTTCCTTTTTCAAGTGCCCCGTGGAAAGAGGGGGTACACTGCGGTTTCACCTCTTCCTCGCTATCGTTGTTCTTCCTAGTGGTTCAACCACTATGGGAGCTTTCTTGTTGGTTCGACCATTGGTCTCAGCTTCTTTACCACTTCTCAACGCCACTATCGCTTGACTTCATCACCCTGCATCGATCACTCGGCAGCTCATCTCATGCATTCCCCTGTGGTTTGCTGTGTTCCTGGGAAGGAATTTCCTTTTCAGATCTCACGTTGGTTAGACAACTGAAATGGAACTTCTGCAAGTCATTACATTTATCGAGATCCTTAACGCATGTCGCCTAATTTCACAGTGAGCTCTAATGTTTCAATTTTCTGATTAGTTTGAACATTCAACACCTTTGTTCCTCCACAAAGGTACCCACTTCCTTGCTTAAATTCACTGCCTCGCTTCAATAGGAGAAGAAGGTGATAGCCGCCGCCGGTGGCCGGCGGAGCTAAATCGCCGGGTCGTGGTTCTGGGAGCATATGCGTGAGGTTTTACTTCATGATAGGTTTGGATGATTCTCTAATTGGGGTTATAGGTGTTGCCATAAGGAGCATTTGTAGGTGGTTTATTTTGACCTACATGGGTATTGTTTCTGCATTAAGTCCCTCATTGAAGTGAATCCACGTGACAAGGCTCCCAGATGGTTACTCGACCGACAATTAAAACAGTTGCATGAGATGCGTGAAATTCATTCACGCTTAGTCATGCCGGTTTCTCATTTCAAGCTCTCCAACCTTCGAGTCAGCGGTCGTATTGCTTTCATCTCGTGTCTTCGGGGTGCATAAATGCCTCCTTCTTTCGTGGGTCGGTTGGCCTCATTCTTTTCCGCCTCGATCTTCGTTCATCCCATGCTTTGGAGGTTTCCCTGGCCACATAGTTCAAAAGTCCATGGCTTCATCCGGTTCTTGCTCGTAAAGTCCTCCACACATGGTTTCCAAGAGCTGCTTCACGGCCTGAGACATACCATCATAAGTGATTCACCAACATCCATGTATCAAACCCACGGTGGACATGCACCGATGGTCTCCATGAATCTCTCCTAACACTAATAAAATTTCTCATTGTCATAGGCCGAGTGCAGATTTGCTCTTTCAAACCGTGGTCTTGGTTGTACCGAAAATTTCTTCAAAATTCACCAAGATTGGCCCACTTCTAATCGTTTCTACTCGAATCGAAACGCCAAATCTTTGGCCTTATCTTTCGCTGTCAAAGGGAATGCTTTCGCCAAGCAGGTCCATGTCGACACACCTTCTTTTAAAAGTTAGCAAACTTCCCTCAACTTCTGGATATGTGTATATGGATTTTCATTCTCCATTCCATGAAAAGGGAAGCGGGCACCAGATAGGTCCTACCGCCACATCATCGATGGTAGCGATGCAAGAAGGTGCACCACTCAGAGGGTGCATGTGGTCTCATTGACTTATATGCGCAGATTCATCGGGGGCTCCTTGGCTCAATTTGTTGTTCGTGCAGGATCCATTTGTTCACTGTACACTGACTTCACAACCTTGTTCAGTTGGTGTACTAACTCTTTGCAATCTACTTGATATACCTCTATCCCAGTGAAGCATAAACACCTGTGACACAAAAAGAGACAAAGCAAAGAGCAACAACTAGGCTTGCCAAAAGGATTAGTGTTAGCTAAAAAATAAAATAAAATGACTGTTATAAAAAAAACTTAAAATTCTAAACAATGAAATTCAAAAGGGTTTAAAAGGTCACCAATACTTGTAATGAGGATTACAAGTACCCATCAACTCATCATATGTAGTTTGGCACCATCCCCGCAACGACGCCTATTTGATTTCCAGATGTACACAGTGTTATGAATCAACAAAATTTATAATTAAATTCATCGACACGCCATAGCATGACCATCAAGTAGATAGTGGCTAGCTCTAGATCGAACATCGATGGGTTTTCAATTTTTACAAATGATTTGTATAATGATTCAAAATGGTGAGGCTTTCGTCGATTTTGATTCAGACAAAATGTAAAGGGTTGTTGTCACTATGTTAACTTAAGGAAATTCGAAATAAAATGTAAAAAGAAGACCTTGAAGTTTCGAGCCACCAGTTAGGTATGATATGGTTGCAAAGGTGTCCTCGGTTATTTCAGATGTGGCAAATGACATATAGTCATTTCCAAAACCGGATCTTTGTTTAACTTTAAAAACCAACCCTTAGTAACATTCCTCTTTGAACTATGGCATTTATTGAGCATTTAATGTTCCTACAGTTGAAATCCAGCATTTAACCTACCCTTGATGGCTCGTAAATGACATCTAATGGATGTCAGTGTATCTACCATTAAGAATACACTGAACCTAAAGCTCACAAGTATCACTCAAGGAAAATACATCAAATAGCATTTAAAACCTTAGTTTTGAAAGTTTGGAACATAAATATTAGCATCTGCCTTGAAAAACGTAGGAACACCCGCGCAACCCACATCAACCTACCTAGCAACCTCATCTCAAGGTTTAGGAGGCTTTAGCCAAACATCCTTGAGTCGCCATCCCCTGCTGCGTGTCTGAAGCCTAGAAAGTGAGAGAAAGAGGAGAGAGAAGAGAGCAAATGGGGCCGAAATTGTGGGCCGAATCTAAAATGCTTTAAATGAAAGTTAGGTTACAAAATGTTCATAAGATGTCTTATATAGCCTTACAAAAAGGTGAAAATATCGATCTAACCTAAATAGTATCATTACAGTGAGGGTAGAGATGGAAAAAACCAAAAACGGGGTCGTTTGTACACAAAAACACGAAGCAACACATTTCGCTATAGGTGGGAATTTCGCTATATAGCGAAATTACACTACATAGCGAAAATTTCGCTATAATTGCAAAAATTTCGCTATTATTGCGAAAATTTCATGATTAGTTGAAATTTCATATAGCTAAATTTCGTTGAGAGTAGTGAAAATTTCGCAATTATTGCGGTACTCATGATGATAGTACTTTCGCTTATTCTAGTTTAAATTTCTTGTCTTCCTCGCTTATCCCGCATAATCCACCGCATCCAATTTTTGTTTCATCTCTTGCTTCATCTTCAATTTCTTCATTCCAGGTTTGATGTAATCGAATATAAATCAAGAGGAACCTGGTGTAACCAGCCTCAACTGATATGCTTAGCTTGGATATGGTAGGATAGGTTTATGAAACCTGGCAAAACTACCACAACAAATTTCAAAATACAATCATTAGTACCTCAAAGGATCTCATTTGTGTCAATTGACTTAATTAATATGATTAGTACACAAAAAGCGCTCAAAACCTATCTTAAATAGGGCTCAAAATAGCACTTTTTGGGTACTAATCACTCCCTCAATTAGGGATTTGATGCAAGAGCAGGAAAACATAGTGGATCAAAGTAGGCACCCAATAAGTGCTCCATATGGGAACACCCACAATCCAAATTGGAGGAACCATCCTAATTTATCATGGAAGCCAAAACCCCAAATTTTATACCCCAATGTGCTCACAAGAGCAACAACCCCACCTCGTCCCCCTCGTAGAGCAAGCCATTGTAAATTTGAGCAAGGTAGTGGGTCACTCCATGGAAGAACAACACGCTGAATCGCTCGGGGACGATTACTGTAAAATCAAAAGCCTGGCGCACTCAACAAAAAATAGATGACCCGTGAAGATTCGGGCCTGTGTTGACTGTACCTAACAACAGATGCACAGTAGGAAAATTTCTCTCAGACACAACCAAACCTCAAGGGATTACATGAAGTGAGCTCCTCCAATGACCCGAATACCAAATTGAATGAGGTCAAGGCATCATCAAGACCGAGGGAGGGCAAAGAGCTACAAAGCCATCACCCAAGGCACAATCTGTGGCAGGGAAGCTGCAGAGACTGACCCAGGGAGGTGTGACTTGTGCACGCTGAAAAGAGGGTTAAATGTCGACAAGAAAGCTTCCCCGACCGAACAAGCTCGCTAGCTAATATCCAATATAAGACCTGAAATATAAAGATCCCGGCTCGTCCACCTCATCTCAATTAATATGTGAGGCATCATGGGCGGAGAAAGCATTGTCGATCTGGGAGCAAGTGTGAATCTCCTCCCCATTCGATGTACAAGCAACTTGGCTCTGGGGGAGCTAAAGCCCACCTCCATCACACTGGCTTCTGTCGATATAGGCTCATCAAAATATCAAGGACAAATGAAGATGTCCCTGGATAGATAAGTGGACAAGTTCACTATCCGTGCTGACTTTACATACTTCGACATAGAACCACAGTTAGCTAGGGCCAATTATGTACCTATCATCTTGGGGAGACCATTCTTGGCCACCTCTAATGCAATTATCAATTGCAGAAATGGTGTCAGGCAACTCACTTTCGGAAACATGACCCTAGAGCTCAACATCTTCCACCTATGTAAAAAGCACATGAAATCAGTGGAAGATGTCCTAGAAGAAGTATCCAGCATTGACACCATCCTGGAGGAACAAGCTGATCAGCAGGGTATGTTGGATATACTAAATGAAGAGTTGACTGAGTGTGCAGAAGAGCAGCAGGAAGTTGACATGAAATCCATGCAGGGACATTGGAGAAGAAGACATGAAATTTTGCCGTTGGAAATCAGTGAGCCCTAAAAAATAGAGCTCAAGCCTCTGCCTGTGGAGCTGAAGTATGCTTATTTAGAAGACCATGAGCAATGTCCAAGGGTTATTTCAGCCTTGCTTAGCACTGCACAGGAGGGTAGCCTGCTGCAAGTCCTCAAACAAAACAAGCAAGCCCTCAGGTGGAAAATTTCCGATTTGAAGGGCATTAGCCTAGCAGTATGCACCCACCACATCTACTTAGAGGAGGAGGCAAAGTCAGTGAGGAAACCACAAAGAAGGCTGAACCCACATATGCAAGAAGTGGTTAGGGCAGAAGTCCTAAAGTTGTTGTAAGCTGGCATCATATACCCTTATATCGACAAGACTCAGGTGAGTCTTAACCCGCAGTAGTACCTAAGAAAATCGTGGCAACCACGGTTCATAATGAAAAAGGAGAGGAGATACCCACTCGCCTTACCACAGGGTGGAGGGTATGCATTGATTATCATAGGCTAAATGAAGTAAAACGGAAAGATCACTTTCCTCTTCCATTCATGGATCAACTACTTGAGAGGATTTCTGGCTACCCCTTTTATTGTTTCCTGGATGGCTATTCAGGATATTTCCAAATTGAGATTGCTGCAGAGGACCAGGAAAAGACAACTTTCACATGCCCATTTGGCACGTATGCATACAGGAGGATGCCCTTTGGCCTTTGTAATGCCCCTGCCACATTTCAACGATGTATGCTCAGCATTTTCTGCGATTTGGTAGAACGCATTATGGAGGTTTACATGGACAATATTACAGTCTATGGATGGAGTTTTGAGGAGTGCCTAATCAACATGGAAACCATCCTGCACAGGTGCATAGAGAAATACCTAGTGCTGAACAGGGAGAAATGCCATTTTATGGTCAGCCAGGGCATTGTATTAGGGCATATCATTTCGGAGAAAGGAATTGAAGTTGATAAAGCAAAAGTTGACTTTGATTTCCAAATCGGCTCAATCTACGAATGTCAAGACTGTGAGGCAATTTTTGGGGCATGTAGGCTTCTACAGGAGGTTCATACAGGACTTCTCAAAAATTGCCAAGCCACTTTATAAGCTTCTAGAAAAAGATGCTAAGTTTGAATGGGATTCAGAATGCCAACAAAGGTTTGAAGAACTCAAGGCTTATTTAACCACTGCACCACAACAGGGCCCCTTAATCGGCAATTTTTCATGTTATAAAGGGCGTGCGACCCTCGCTATCGGCACCCTGACAAAGAGCGTAGAGAAAATCGTATGTGGCTTCATTATGCTAGTAAACACCGAATAAAGCCCGCAGGAATTACACTACCATCGAGAAAGACCACGGCGTGAGGTTTATGGCCTAGACAAGTTTCGTGCTTATTTGATAGGGGCATATATAGTTATCTTCACAGATCATTCAGCTTTGAAATATCTGCTCACTAAGCAAAATGCCAACGCTAGGCTTAGGGATAAGAAGGGGGTAGAAAATGTTGTTGCTGATCACCTCTCCAGACTAACCATAGCACACAACACCCATAACCCCCCAATCTATGACGACCCCAGAGAGCTCCTTACCATCAGGGATGCAAGGCTCCTTGGTTCGCCCATACAAGGCCAACTTTCTTTAGCAACAGGAGTTGCTAACATAATGGAAAGCACAGACAAGAAGTTCTTCCATGCAAAGTCCACTCCTACTATTGGGAGGAACCCTATTTGAATTAAATATCAGGCTTCGATCAACAATCGTAAAGTGTGGGTGCCTAAGGAGAATCAACCAGATATTTCACTGCCGACCGCCATGACGCTGTTCGGTGGAGTGTCATTCGTCTCTAGAAAATAGCAATGAAGGTGCCGGCAGTGTGCTCTATTAGCCATCTTTGTTTAAGGATGCCTATACCATATGCAAACAATGCGACAAATGCTAAAGGTTTGAAAATCTCTGTCACATATGATGCCACTCGACCATTCTCGTTGTCATATTCGACGCTTCGGGGGCATCGGACTTCATGGGACCATTTCCCCACTTCCTTCTCGGATATACTACATCCTCTGGAGTCAACCATGTCAAAGTGGGTGGAAGCAAGCTCAGAGAGCGGCGCACCACAAGACCGTATTGAAATTCCAAGCGAGAACATTTTCCTCGATCAGTTCCCAAAGCCATAATCGTTGATGGAGGTTCACATTTCGTGAACAAACCTTTGAGAATCTCCTATCCAAGTATGGTGTCACACACAAAGTGGCCACCCCTTTATCATCTCTAAACTGCTGGCTAAGTAGCTAGCCAATGTGGAAATTAAGACTATATTGATGAAAGTGGTGAACTCAAATAGGAAAGATCGTCTCTGCTTCTAGATTCCTCAGTAAATGCTGTAACATCATACAAGACCATCCTTGAATGTCCCCCATTGCCTAGCTTTGCAAGGGCATGCCACCTGTCGATGGAAATTGAATATAAGGCGTGGTGGGCAAGAAAAAAATTGAATCTGGACATGGGAAGAGCTGGCCTTAAAAGACTCCTCTATCTCAATGAGTTAGAGGAGCTTAGGAATGACGCCTACTTAAATTCAAAAATTGCAAAGGACAAATTAAAGAAGTGGCATGATCAGCTCATAACCCTGAAGAACTTCAACCGTGAGACCAAGTTCTACTCTCATGACTCCAACCCAATCTTTTTCTCAAGTGTTCAAATCAAGATGGATTTAATCATTCAATGCTCAGTTAGTTATGTTCCAATGGTTCAGTGATATAACAATGATAATGAGTGTTCAAGGTCAATGGATAGAGAGTGAAGTTTCATGTTGTGCAATAGATCGCAAATGTGGAGTGAGATTCTCCTCCTCGGACCCTCCATGAGACCCTCAAAGCGTTGATTTGGGAGGCCTTCACAGTAAGTCTCAAGCCACTAACTTAATTGCTCAGTCTTGTTTCATTGTCAGCTTTGTTATTAATTATTGGCTGTATGGGGTTGGGTGACTTGTTTTTCTTTCATTGGCGCAAATAGCCAGACTGGGCCCACCCTCTAGTTAAAGACTTTAGCCTCTGCTCAGTCGAGGAAGGACAAGCTGAGGATGATTCTTCATCAGCCACCGACTGAGGAGGTACCACTTCCTCCGCTAACTTTCTGACCTACACCCTATTGCAGATGATGACATACTTTGTTGTGGAGTTAGAGGTTGAAGTGATGTTCATATCATTGACATGCTTTTCAGATTCACTGGTCACAAGAAAGCCCATTTTTGTATATTTAGAGGCTTGTGGTTTGCTTCTTTTTGCAAAAAGATGAAAATTTTGTGAAACACACCTTTATATATAATAATAATAATAATAATAATACAACTCTATTTTTCTACACTTTTGCATCTCAATTTTTGCCCCTATATTTTAGTGGTTTTGCCCTTCTTGTAATTTGAAAAGTTGAAGCACTGTATGCTACCATCAATGCTAGAATAGTTCCATGCATGATTGAGTTGTTAGTCAGTTGTAGACCCTGGTAATCAACCCTTGTATTCCATCTTTATCTAGCCACACACACAATGCACATCGGCTGGCCCATAGGGTCGAGAAGTCGTGATACCCTTACTTTTGCAAACCAACTTAGTTTCTCATTGATGCCTTATAATAGGTTGCCAGTTCTCAAGAATGAAGGCTACTGTGGCCTTCAAAGAAAAAGAAAAGACAAGGAAAAATAAAAAGAAAAAGAGAATAGAAAAGCCGCGATGCTTTGCCTTGAAACCCAAGCACGGTCCAAGGGGTCTACGGTGAAAGCCTTTAAAGCCTGGTGCCCTAAACCAACTGGTTGGGAGCCACCGACCTAATGCTCGCTACATGGGTGGATGGGTGGAGTTTAGCTGAGTCAGAGGTGGCCGGATTCTGAAATCATTCAAGCTTCAGAAAACCTGCTGTGAGTTCATGGTCAAAAGACGACTTCAGATGCCCAAACCTTAGTCGTCGAGTCATCTGCGGATCCGCTACACGGACTTTCTGTGAAGTCGGAGTTTTCAAAGATTGCACCTACAATACAATAAAAGTGTGAAATAAGAGTGGAACTTTCGAATTCATTTAGGATGGTCAACAAATTTCCAAGGCATTGCGTGAGTTTGGTCGGGGGTGGAGAGAAGCCACAGCCTTATCAAGGACAACCCATCACCAAAACACTTAGATTTTCGTGGAAGTTCAAAGGATTTCCCTTGGAATGAACATTACCTCGAAACTTTTCCCAGATGGCACTTTATTCTTCCGTCGGTTTTTATGCAATGTCCAAGCCTTTCATACTAAAGGTAAGGCCTCGCTTTGATAAACACTTTTGAAAAGACAATCCCTTTTCAGATACATATAAATTTCGCATGATCTTTCTTTTCTTTTTATCATTGCTAAGGGACTAGCAATGTGTCGGTTGGGGGGAGTTATTAGTACCAAATAGTGCTATTTTGAGCCCTGTATAATTTAGGTTTTAAACACTTTTTGTGTACTAATCGACTTTATTAACTCAATTAATACATTAGGGTCCCGACTTTGCTACTGATCACATTTTGTAGCTATTTTTAGTAGTTTTGTAGGTTAAATGCCTTATTATCTTCAATCCGATTCAAACACGATGAACCCGAGCCGAATTCGAAGATGCATGATCGAACAAGAGGAAATTTAGAGCAAAAATGATGAAGAGAAGGAGAGCTCAGTGGAAATTTTGTAGGGTTGCAAAATTAACCTCGAATTCTCAAGAGTCATAAATTTCAACACCAAGCCCCCTCGCACCTCGGTCATGACCGTGGACCCACTTTTGTGGTTTTATACAAGTTTGCCCTTGATGTAATTTTGGTTCATTTGCACATTTTGTATTTCCTTATACCGAAAGCACCTATATAAGCTCGCCCCTTGCTTGTAACCAACTAACTTTCGCCCATCAATCAATCAATAAAATTTGCAACAGCTTCCCCTCGGCCGGTTTGTGATTTTCTCCCTTTCCTTTCACTTCTTTCTTGCATTTATAGTCTCAGCCGAACACCCCTTGATGATGACAAATCAAGGGATGCTCGGCTAAAACCCCCCATCCTTTGAAGTAGAAGGCCACCAGTGTTGGAGCTTTGAGGTGCCGCATGTTCTCATGCTTTTTATGTTTGCATTTATGGTATTTTGTGTTCCCGCTTCACCTTAGGTTAAATCTCCTTAGGCATGTTTCCTAACGTGTATTTGGCAAGCTTTTGATTCAGCAAGTGGGATGCTTATCACCAGATCCACCGATGCCCGGCTAGTTGTCTCCTAGCTAGTTACCGAAGGGTAGGTTTAGGAGTTGCTCTCATCATTTAGATACTCAGGTTCATTAAATGTCATCTTTCAAGAGGAAAACTTTAGGGTTTAGGCTTAAAGCCAAATGAAGATCCTGGGCTCGGGGGAATGACTATATGTCATGCTCCCCAACGCGAGGAAAAAGACTCGAGGACATGCCTAAGTAACTTATAACCCTAAGCCTAAGTGGCCTCGAGACTTCATGAATTCCTCTCTTAACTTTTTACTGCTATTTCAAGTTTCAACCATTCACCCACACCGGCTTTTCAAACCCTAAAAAGATCTAACGAGAAAACGCCATTTTCACGTGCATCAGAATTCCTTCTCTCACGAAGAAAACCCATCCTCGTGTTCGAATTCTGGGAAATACTATACTGCAGTGAGCTTTGCTACGCCGTTAGTAGGAATCCTAGATATAAATTTTGTTGATTCAACACCACTTGGCTCTAGTCAACGAGCCTTGTGCCTGTAGAAAAGATGCCATCCTTCGTTTCTCTATTAGCTCTTGAGCAGGGAACCATATGTCAAGCCTCTCTCCCCGATGAAATCTTGCACAGAACTTGCCTCTGGCAATATACGCCATGTCGAGACCCATTCACCACCTTTGTTCAACGGCTTCTTTTTCATTTCCTCTTTTCCTCTCCTCGAATCCTTCCAATCGGCCTCGCTCAAGTTCACTGCTACATCAACCCTCTCAACTCGCTTCACCTTAATCGGTCGATTTGTTTAATTTGTCTGATCTTCCAACTTGCATACCCTCTTATGATTTCTGCTTAGGTTTGAACTGTGGTTGTGGCCTGCACATCGTGAGAGATTATCCGAAATCTAGGGTTTCGAACTTAGTAAGAGAATCAATGAGGAGGTTGAAAAGGTTTGATTATGACGAGGTAGATGACTCTTTAATTGCTCACATAAATTTTATTCACGCTTATGACCTTTTTAAATCTATGTCGCACATAGAAAATCAATGTCGCGGCATAAATTTTTTATTTAATTCTTAAATTTAGGCAATTATTTTTTGCAACATAGATAAATCTTATTGCGACATATTTTTTTAAGGTTCACGTTGTTGTTTGTCGTGACATAGAGAAAATATGTCGCAACACATGTCTCTGCCATCCATTTTAGTTACTGACCTTGTCGTGACAAAAGTTGAGCATGTCACTACAATAATCCACTGTCGCTACAAAGTTCAATTATTAGTGTCACGACATAACTTCTTTGTCGCGCATTTAATTCTCGGTTTCGCCTCAAAGTTTTCATACATTTTCATACTTTTAACCATTCAACCAGATCAATCACTAGGTCTGACTCAAATTCTTCCCTTTAGATCATACTTGTGAAAACACATACTAAACATCAAAGAACCTCAATTCAAGTATTGAACAAAATCTCTTTCTAATATCAACATCATTCATCAAAATATCTAACATATATTCAAGCAATTGGTATCAACTCCCCCAAACTTCAGATATGCATTTTCATTAAAAACAAGTTGATGGAATTAGAACTACTCCCCCTTGTAGTTATTCACTGCATAATTCAGTTTGAGATATCCTGCTTTCTAATGACCTCCAATTCCAATTCCTCTTCCTTATTCCTGAAATAAAAGTTCAACAAATTATCAAATTACATAATTACACTTCTAACAATTTAAAACTAAAACATTAAATTTATAAAAAGTAATAATCAATAATCAAACTATCCAAATTAACTCGCTCGTCGCTCCCAAGAAGTTTTCACTTTAATGTCCCTTAGCTAGACATTTGGTCAGGAATTACATTCTTTCGTTATAATTCTTTCCTTTTTTAAAATATGGATCAACTTCATTTATGCTTCCTCTGAGGTAGTGCTTAAGTCTCTAACCATTTACTTTGAATTCATTTCTAGATTCATCTTTTAGGGTCATTGCTCCAAAGGGTGTACTGGTTATAATTATGTAGGGACCACTCCACCTTGATTTCAATTTCCCTGGAAATAGCTTAAGCCTGGAGTTGTATAAGAGAACTTGTTCTCCCGCCACTTTCCCAGGATCTTTGATCATGCCACCTCTTAGCCTTTTTCTTTGTAGATTTTGGCATTGGTTATAAGCTTCCATTTCCTCATCCTTTCGGTTCATTCATTCGAGTAGTCTCCTTTTCCCACAAATTTTGAAAGTCACAATTCATCTTATCGATAGCCCATAGCTTTGTATTCCGGGGCTCTAAAAGGAGATGACAAGGTTTTCAAATACTATTCAGAGTGGAGACATTCCAATGGGAGTTCAAGGGGCTATATAAGCCCAGTGCATCATCTAGCCTTTATAAACCGTATTTCTACTCGTGATTAACTGCTTTCTCCAGCACTTCTTTATCTCTATTTAAAAATTTCATCTTGCTCATTTGATCGAGGGTGATAAGCCAATCCCATCATATGTTTGATATCATATTTCGCTTTCATGAGTTTTGGGAAAAGACTTTATTCAAAAATGGCTTCCTTTCATCATCGGCGTGATAGTTTCGTGCTCCAAATCTACGCCTTAAGAGAT
Organism: Tetrastigma voinierianum; assembly: GCA_016808115.1. NCBI lineage: Eukaryota > Viridiplantae > Streptophyta > Magnoliopsida > Vitales > Vitaceae > Tetrastigma > Tetrastigma voinierianum. The sequence goes on from JAEQBH010001681.1 coordinate 1,166,870, forward strand.
TTCAGAGTAACCCTACCATCGTTATGGCATCATTTTGGGATAAGCTATTAAGCTCCACCTCATTTGATACATAATTCATAGCTAGGAGAATGTATATATCACCAAATGATGGAGGGAAGGATCTCATAAAGTCTATTCCCTAAACTTAAAAAATATGCACCACCAAAATTCTCGCAGTGCAGATCTCATTTCTTTTCCTCGCGATGCCGCTTCATCTTTTCGCTAAGCATCATAATGTTTTACCCATTCAAAAAACAATCCTTTAAATAGAGTAGACTGTCAAGTCCTTTATTGAGAACTTTGGGCTCTCTTGTCTCTCGCAAAGTGTCCCTCCTCCCATATGGTGACATGCATGATATTTCTAAGCATAATACCACCTTTGTTCCGTTTCTAGAACATATCTCCTTAGCGATCATATCTCAGCCTCCTCTTCTATACAGTAGTAGGTCATCCCAGATATAAAATGTGCAATCATTTCTCAATTTTCTTCTCACTGTAGTCGAATCTGTGTGGTGCTCACTCCACAAGCTAAATAATTGACAATATCAAAGATATTAGGAAAGTTTCAACCGATAAATAAAAATAAATGTCATCAAGAAAATTTTTCATGGTTTACTCCTTTTTCTTTCCCAAATATTCATTTCCTAATCTTGAGCATTTATACTATCACATTGTTACTGGTTTATCTTATTCGATTCAAGATCAAATTCCTATAGCAAAGAATACTCCAATTGATTAGTTTTATTCGCCTCCTTCTTCGCCTCTTAGATATTCTAAATACGGCAAAGCATGATCAATGTGTATTTTAACATGGGATCCCAATATATAAGGCCTAAATTTCTCACAAGAAAATACCATTGCTAGCATCTCATTTTCTGTGGTGGAGGAGTTCTCATATGCCTCATTAAAGGTTTTGATGGCATAGTATATGACCTTGAATATCTTTTTCGCCATTCCCAATATTAGCCCTATTTACATAATCACTAGCAATGCCACATAATCTCAAAATCATCTGCTCTAGTCAAAAGTTGGCCATGATGGGAGAAGTCACACATGGATTTAATCTCCCTCAAATGCATATCTATAGCTGATTCATCAAAATCAAATTTTTGCATCTTTTCCAATCAGCTTTTACACAATGGTCCTGAGATTTTGAGAACTCCTTTATGAATCTTCATAAAAACCAAGATGCCTAAGAAAGCTTCTTATCTCCCTTGATAAATGTAGGTGGCTTCGAGAGTTTTATAACAACCTTCAGAATCTACTTCTAATCCAAAGAAGATAAATCTCAGGTCCCAAGACAATACCTTATGTTACCATAAATGGCATTTCTCCCAATTCAAAAGCTAGATTGCCTCGACACCTCAAGATCAAGCTTCTAAATTTTTCTTATAATGATCAAACTCGGATCCATACGAGAGAAGTCATCCATAAAGATCTCCATAGCCTCTTCAAACCAAATTCCAAAACATAGACATCATACATCTTTGAAAGGTGGCAAGGAGCATTACATAGTCTGTGCATCCTCTTCTAAAAGCAAAGGTGCCATAAGGACATGTAAATGTAGTTTTTTTTCGATCCTTCCTGTATTATTTTAATCAAGTTAAACTGCAATATCCATCAAGAAAACAATAATGGGATTGTCTTGCTAATACGTTCAAAGATTCGTCAATGAAAGCAGTGTGAGGATAATGATCCTTTCGTAGTAGTGCTTCTTAGTTTTCTATACCATACACACTCCATCCTCGTCATTTTATAGAATCAATCTTATTCTTCTCATTTCTTATCACAATGAATCCTCCCTTCTTTGGAACTACATGAACTAGGCTCACCCAAGGGCTGTATAAGATTGCATAGATGAAGCCTGCATTTAGCCATTTCAATCCTTATTTTCTTACTATTTCTTTCATCACTGGATTTAGCCTTCTCTGGTGTTCTATAGAGGTTTTAGCATTCTCCTCCAATAGGATCTTGTGCATATAGATTGAAGGACTGATTCCTTTCAGATCTTTTATGGACCAAGCTATTGCTTCTTTATATTTTCTGAGGATCTCTAGCAGTTTGTGTTTTTCAAGTTCAGTCAGTCCAACTGCTATGATGACTGGTTTTCCTTTTTTCTGGGCCAAAAGTATATATTTCAAATGTTCAGTAATTCCTTCACTAAACCTTCAAATCAGGTTTCCTTTCAAAGACCTTTTTTCTTTGTAACTATTGAATTTTTCTGCATTATTTTCTTCAACACTGAGTACTGCCTTGTTCAATTTAACATTAGGGTCAAAAAATTCAATTTCAAGATGCTCAAGATACTGAAAATTCTTCTTAATTTCATTAATTGAATTATGGAAATTACAATCTTTCATCATTTTAGAACAGTTGGGAATTTTCATTTCTACAATCTCACATTCAACATCACTTAGTTTAGGCTGTTTCCAAACTGTGATTGAGATTGAAGTGCACCGCTTCATCTCCAATCTTGAGAGTTAATTCTCCTTTTTTCACATCAATCAAAGCTGCTCATGTTGCTAAGAAAAGTCTTCCTAACAGCAGTGGGACTTGTTTGTCTTTTTTTATGTCAATGACTATAAAGTCCACTGGGAAAATGAATTTTCCCACTTTGATCAACACATCTTCTAAAATGCCCTTAGGATAGGTTAGTGTTATGTCTGCCATTTGCAAGGTCATGGATGTGGGAGTAAGTTCCCCCAAACTTAGTCTTTTTGCTACAAACAAAGGCATCAAGTTGATGTCGGGCTCCGTAATCACATTGCTTTCCCACATTAGCATCCCTAATTCACAGTATAGTAAGTAAAATCGCTTTTAGATCCCGTGATCTTCTTGGTAAAGAATTCTGAATTAATCAGACAAAGAAGTTACCCGCTTCGTGCCTACTATTCCTTCTTCAAGAATTTTCTCTTCGCTCAATATCTCCTTCATAAATTTCAGCATAAAGAGGCATCTGAAAGTAAATTCTTTCGAGAAAGGATGTTGACTTCTACTCCTCTTTAAAACATGCTTTAAGAATCTAGAGAACTCCGCTCTTCAAGCTTTGCCTTCGTAACCTCGAGGGAATGGAACTTAAGGTTCATAAGCCTTAACCCTTCCTTTTCCTTGGATTTTCTTTTCCACATTTTTCTAAATTCGCATCTTGCTGCCTTCTCTTCTCTCTTCTATACTGGCTATGTTGCTTAAAGTGTTCCCAAATGTCCGTATATCGTTTCCCTCGTTGTCTTTCTTTCCTTCTTCTTTCTTCTAATTCCCCGCCACTCTTTAGAGCTACTCCATACAACTCTCTAGATTCTTCCCTTGTGTCACTTGGAAACGAACTTGGACCGATTCGCACAGTTGGGGCAAGCCGCCCCTATCTCGTACCTGCATTTTCAAAGAATCATTGGTGTTGGCCTGAAATACAGTTGTGTTTGCCTGGAATACTACTATCTCAACACACTTTTGTTCATGTATGTTCAACAACCTTTTGTTTTCCCCCATGAACTGCAACATCTAATCTTCAAAAGATTGAGTCCTTTTTTTACCCTGATATTCTCCTTTACCGTTTTATGCCGCCGCCGTCGGCTTGTTAGCTGGAACTCTGACCGGTAGCGCATGATGGTAATTCCCGTCTGTGTCTGAGCCCCACTGTGCTCCCTCCACCATACGAAAAGTTGTCAGTGGTTCTCAAAGGCTGTGTATAGCGCCGCAAGTCAGTTTAGCTAAAGGTAGTTCCTCGTTTACATCACTGAGGCACTGTGGCCTCTCAACCCATGTGGCTCTTCTTCAACCAACTCTCAACACTACTCTCTCATCTCCTTCTTTACCGCTCCAATTTCATTTGTAGCTGTATCTTTTCCTACTCGCTCCCTAGTTTGTTCATAACTACATCTAACTTTGATTCTATGGCTATCATTCTATCTAGTCTAATAAGACCACTTCTCTTAAACAACATGTCCCTAAAGCTTCGGGATGAGCCTCAGAGCTGCACTGGCAAGGCCTCTTAAATCAATCACTTTGCCACTGCAGATTTCTTCTTTAAAAAGTTTCCACAGAGGGATACTTTCAATTATACCCTTGAGTGGCAAAGAATTCATGCATGATAGAATAAGCATATCCATATGGAGGGTCGACTCCATTCTATGGCTGTGACACCTTTCAAGACCCCTTGAATCCTTCCCACACTGCAGACTCTTCCCTCTTCTCCTCGCTCAAGACAATTATTTCCTCCCTTCTCTCTCAGCTAGGAGCTGGGAGGAAAATATGCCTCACATAGGCCTCCCACCAACTCTTCCCAAGTGTTTACCGATCCCCACCTGCAATGAATCAACCATGTCACGCTACACTTCAATGAAAAGTGGGAAGAGACGCAGCTCCTTTGGATTTACTTATGGTCTCACCCCATTTGGGCTTGATCAGGTTACCATCCCTCATGAATCTCCCCATATGCTCATTGGGATCTTCGTGAGGGGTGACTGGGTGGAACTCGTGTCGTCGCACCATAGTAATCAATGCTAACTTCAAATTTTAAAATTATTTTCTTCAATTGCAGTTGTCTTAACAGAGTAATTCTCTCGATAATAGGCCTCCAAAAGTCCTCCATAGTATTAGGCCTCTGATTTCTCTCTACTCCTTCTTCTTCTTCTTCTTCTTCTTCTTTTGGAATAACCTGCAATCTTTCTCTTTGATTTGCCATATTTCTGGATTCTGCACTGGTGATCCTTCTCAGATTCTAGTGAGTACCTCCCACCCTCCTCAGCGTCTGTGAGATGCATTTGTTTATGGTTTTCTATGCATTTAAAATCTTCCTGAAATAGAAACACACTAAGATCAAATGAATTCTATGGGAAATAGTTATCTCCATTAAGCTCATATAAAAATGTTATTAGCTTCTTCAGCTACTGCTATTAAAATTGTTTTTGTGATTTTTAAGAAGTTAATATCAAAAAGAAAAATGTCCAAATTAGTAAATCCCTTTTTGGTTAGAATATTGATCTTTAAATGTCTCATCTGTCATTGATAACGACGCCAAAAACTTGATAGGACCAAATGATATAATATAAGTTGTAAATTGCAGGACACTATTACCAAAAGACTATTACATCTAATCCCCAGCAACAATGCTAAAAACTTAGTTGAGACCATTATTCTATGCGTATGAAAAAGACGAACTGCTCTCTCAGAAGACACTCATTTTAAGATCATTGTGGTCTTAATCTCTCGTGCTTACAGGTCGCATAAAGTAATAAAAGTGGATATTTAAAGTCCAGATATCGTTCTCACAAGGACAAATGATAAATCAAAAGACTAATTACCCCAACTACTCAAGATCTTTACTATTTGAACTCCACAAATATGATGATAAGAGGACTTAAATGTAGTCTTAGACTAAAATCTTAAGTATACAAGAAAAAAGTTTAATAAAATTGGGGCTGAGGATTCATTGAGTGAGACAAAACTAGACATGGATCAAATAATAATAATCAATTTTTGCATCATTTTGATTCATAGCTCAACCATCAATTGGTAAACTGAATTTGTCAAAGATGCAAAGTAGTATAGTTTGGATTTCTCCCTCAAACATACTTTTCACTAGTTAAAGGTTCATATTCATTTCTGAGACATGATTCTAATCAATTACTTGTAATATATAACCCTTTCTAAGATTTTAAGTATTTTTCTTTTTCAATACTTCATACTTTATCTTAGACTAAAAGAATTCTTCGTCTTACATGTGCTATCGTGCAAGCCTTCTCCAATTTGATTGACACCTCATCCTACACTTCTTACGTAAATTTCCATCTCCTTGATTAGATCTTAGCTAACACGGGATTAGAATCAATTCATTAGAAAGAGGAGAGACCTCTGAGTGATTAAACAGATACTTCATTCAACCTATTTCCTAAATCTCTTATAAGTAAGTCAAGATCTATCCGAGTAATCCTTCAAAGTTCATTAGTTCCATAGTATTAGTCTACCATACCCACAAGGAACCACTCTTCACTCAGGATTCCATCTCCCGTGTCACCGATGGCCTCCCTGAAGTCAATGTGGAGCGCACTATTGTACTGAGTGCTATCAGCACTAGCATTGAGAACAAGCAAATCTATAAACCATACCAATCAAATAAATTCAATAATTCACCTAGTTTCTTTTCCTCCCCTATGCAAAGAAATGACTATCATCAAAAGACCTCTTTCTAGGTAAAGCTCAACTTCTCAAAACCTGGCTTGGGCCTGCATTAGTGACTAACCGATACATGGAAATTCACTGAAATCATAAACAAACTGAAATAAATGAACTCTAGAAACTTTTCAGCACCCATTTAAATCAAACAGTTAATGAAAATAATAATTTATAAAGAAATACTAGCTCGAAGCTGCATTTCAGTACAATACCCAATCCCGAAAATTAAAGAAAAGAAAAACTAACAAAATAAAACTATACTGAGCTAAATCTACTAAAAAATAATAAATAAATAAAATTGTACAAGAGTCTTCAACCACCCAGAAATCCTGGAGCAGCCAAAAAACTGGGGCACAATTCTTTAGAAGCGTGTATTTATAGGCTTTCCAATGTTGGGCCTCACTTCATTAATTGGTTTGTGGATTCCTAGAATTCTGACCCAAATTAGTCGATTTGTCGCGACATAACGACATAGCTTTAAGTCCTTGTCGCGGGCCTCTGTTGTAGCTTGTAATCTTCTATCACGACTTTACTTCTGAGCTTTTACTTAAGTTCCGTCGCGACGGAATTTGATACTGTCATGACCGAATTGTGGTGTAGTAGTCTTAATTGTGTCGCAACATGATTACTTTGTGTCACGACACAAAATTTGTTTGTAACCAGCTTCTTATGTCCTCTAACTTCTGGATCCTATCGCGACATAATTTTCCTTATTGCCACAAACAATTGTTTTTCAGCCTGGCAACTCTGTCACGATAGAGTTTTCTCTGTCGCAACAAGATTTCTTTAAGTCTTTAGCAATTTCCTATCGCGACAAGAAACTCTTTGGCTGTGACAGACATTTTCTTCTCAAGTTCTTGTCACTTGCTAAACTGTTTGTCGCAACATAGAATTACATGTTGCGACACAATTGCCTTGGCCATTCTCAAGTCTTCTTTAATTTCTGTCGCGACCTACTTTTCTCTATCGCGATAGAATTTTATCATTTTTTAGCTTTTATTGTCGCGACAGAAAACTTCTTTGTCACAACACAAGTTTTGCCTTCAACTCTTGATTATGTCGCAACAAGAATTTCTTTGTCTCCGTTCTTCTTTTGTTTCTCTTCAGCCTCTTGTCACGATAGGGAATTCACCTCCTTCTTGTTTTGTTTGTCGTGACAGAAATAATCTTTGTCCCGATAGAGATTGTGTTGCCCTTGGTTGTGAATTCTAATTTTTATGTTGCGACATGATTTTATTTGTTGCGACACAGTTCTTCCTTGAGTTGGCTTGATGTTGCAAACTTTGTCGCAACATAAAAACTCTTGTCTTAGCTGACTTGTATTGCCTTCTTGATATTTTCTTTCGCGACAGAATTGTATCTTGTCGAGATAGAGTTCATCCATTAATCTTCAGCTTTTATGTTGCAACATACAAAATAATGTCGCGACAACTTTCTTCAAAATCTTCTTCAAGTTCTGTCGCGACAAAAGACTTTACTATCACGACTTAGAAAGCTCTTTTCAGCCTTGAGTTCTGACTAGTCTTTGTTGCGACATAGATTTTCTGGTTGTGACATAGTTCCTTTGGCCTGCTTGAATTTTTTTGTGTCGTGACATATAAAAATTGTGTCGTGACACAGACTACTGTTTTGCCCTATTTTTAATTTTTTTTCTGCTAGGATTCTCTCATTTTTTAATAATTTTCTACAAAACACAAAGTTGATGAATATTCCATATTTTGGCATAATAATAAATCTTAAACTATTAAAAACATGCCAGAAAAATGGATTAAAAATAGTTGAGTTTTAGACTCATCAAGTATACATGTAAAAAATGAGATAAAATATCAAATAGTGAGACGAAGTCAACTTGCTATGAGAATAGTCAAGCAAAGCAATCAACACATCAAAATAATTAGACTATGCAACAATGATAAGATAATAGGTGTCAATGTGAATAGAATGATCATACCACAAGAAGCGAGTGACATAACAAAATGAGTAAAAGCATCAACCAACAAAGTCAACCAACCAATATTAACGATACAACAATCAAGTATGTGAAAGGTATAATCAGCAAATTAAAACTCTCAATGTGCTATCAATAATCAAGTATACAAAAAACACAAAAAAATAGGTATCTTTCAATCAACTAATCAAAAGCCACATTTTTCCTAATTTGTATTCAAGCTTGATCATCATTGTCCTTAGTGGAGTTGCCATCTTGTGGAGCCCCTCATTTTTGGCTATTATGCATTTTCCACTAAAAATGCGAGACTCGTTTTTATATTTTGAAAAACCATTTTTTTTAAGAACGGTTTGAGTCGATACTTATTTTTTATTTCATTTTTTATTTTAAAGGGGAAAACAAAATAATAAAGAAAAACTCTAAATGTAACTCCTTATAAGAAAAGGCAGGTTTGGGAAAACCGAGTCTAGGTCCGGGGGTCAGGTTACTTATCAGGAAGGTACGATGAAAGCGTAGCACCCCTCTAAGCCCCTAAAGTCGAGTCTCTACTAAGGAAAATATGACTTTTAACTAATCGATCAATGGATACCAAATATAAGTAATAACAATACAATAACACATCAAACATATATAAATGAATAGACATATAAATAAATAAATGAATAAGCGAAGTTAGATAAGAAAAATGTATATCTGGTGGCATACCCGAAGTGCTACAAATTAGGAAACAATGTTAGTGCAATAACAAAATACAAACTATGCACATTCAATTAAAAATTGGTTATAAATCATATGTCAAATTATTTGTTAAAAGGATACATGAGATGTCGGGCCCCACCCAAGCCCATTCATCTTTTACACAAATTAACTCAACAAGTTTTCATTTTATAGGAACTATAGAATTAATCATGTGTTTGAAATTTTTTAAAAACTAATTTAAACTTGAAAATTAGAAGTATGAAATTAAAGTTTGAAAATTAAGAATTTTAAAATGAACTTGAAGTTTGAGAATTTTGAATTGTGATATTGGAAATTGAGACTTGGATTTTAGAAATTGATAATTTGAAAATTTGAAAATTTGAAATTGGGAATCTGAAAATCTGAAATTGGGAATTGAGAGACCTGAAATTTTGAAATTGAGAGACCTGAAATTTTGAAATTAGGGCGCTTGTATTTTGAAATTTTGAATTGGTAATCTTGAAATCGGAAACTTGAAACTTTGAAATTGGAAATTAAGGAACTTAAAATTTGAAATTATGACACTTAGAAGTTTCAAATTGGAAATTTGTAATTTAAGAATTGGAAACTTGAAAATTTGAAATTAGAAAATGAGGGAATTGAATTTTTAAATTAAGAATTTATGAAAAAAAATAAAAGAATGAAAATAAAATTTCAAAAAAAATGAGAAATTTGGAAATTGGAAATGTTAAAAATTTTGAAATTGGAAATTTGAGTAAATTAAAGGTGGAAGTTTGATGAGCTAAAGACTTGGTTAGAGGATGTGGTCAAAGGGCTTGATCGAAGGACCTAAAGGGTTAGGCCTAAAGTGAGATGAAGATAAGGCTTTTGACCAAAGTCCCCAATGGAGCTGGTAAATGACCTAATAAGTTGGGCCTAGGGCTGGAAGCCTGGGACCTTAATGGGGTGACCCAAGTGTTGGTTGGAAAATGATAGATTGGGCCTCAGTATGTTTAACCTAATGGGTTGAGCCTAAGTATGTTAGACCTATTTTAATGGGCTGAGCCCAAGTAAGTTGGGCCTAAATTAATGGGTTAGACCTAATTTGATAAGCCTAAATTAATGGGTTTGGCCTAATTTGATGGGTTTGGTTTAATGGGTTAGACTTTTAGGCTTTGATCTTATTAGGCTTAGGCAAATGGGTTTGGTTTTACAACTAGGTAATTAATCTACCTTAATCATTGTGACTATAATTAAAGTAATATACAAAATCCAAACTAATACAAAACAAGATAAATAACTATCATTCTTGATGCAAGATATAAATTAATAGAAAACCTTACTCGAACAACATGTTATAATGAAAATAAATAAAGAAATGATAAGCATGAGTAATAATAAAAAATAAAAAATAAAAAGTTGCTGAAAACATAACAATAAAAATAAAAAATAAAAAAATCCATACAAAATTTTCTCATTAGTAGTAGTCTCAACACAACCATTATTATCCATACCTCGTTCTCAACTTCAGAAATTATGAAAATAGGCAGAAGTAGTGAAGGAAAAAAAATGAAGGAAACTTACCAATATGAGAAAAGCCGAGTTTGGGTTCATGTTCATTTCCCTATAATCCTTGCGAGAAAGTCCCCCATTTTCTCCCCTTTTGCTACCTCCTTGCACCCTCTTCCCCTTATATCGGATCTTCCTCATTTTTTCTTCCTATTTTTTTTCCTCTTTTCCTCCCTCTCTCTTCCTCTCTTTTCTTTGCTTTTTCTTTCCTTCTCTCCTCCTTCTCCTCTTCCGATCTTCCCCTACTATGCTCCTCCTCCTTCTCCATCTTCCCCTTCTATTGGATCTTCCTCATTTTTCCTCTTCCCCTTCTTTTTTTTTACGGCTTTTCCTCTTTTTTATTTTTTATTTTTTCCCCCCCTAAAACCTTAGTCTCCCTCTAAAAAGACCCTTAAACCCTAAAAAGATTCCTTTATTCTAAAAACAAAAAAAGAAAACCCCTTTTGATGGCTGCCACTTGGCAGCCATCTGGGGGGCCTCTATACCAGCATTATGCAGACCGTGGGCCAAAACAGATCATAATATTAAAAAAATGCTCAAATATATATATTTTTAATTTTATCATTCTTTAAATAAAAAATAAAAAATAATTAATTATAATTGGTGATACACAAATAATAATTAATACATAAAATAATGGAGCTTAGACAATATAATTAATAGAAGACAACAAACCATATAAATAATAAAAGACACCAAATACATTTGTTTTAGAGGAAATGGAGAAGGTAATTATCATTGAATACAGTCACATGGTTGAGACATGTAACAACTTAACACCATTAAATAAGATAATATATTTATATAAAAGAATAAATGTAGAAGAACTAAAGAAATAAGGGAAAACAAGGCTCGATTCCATGATTCCAATTTCCAAGTTACCCACTACCCCCACTAATTGCACCATCAATCAACACAATCAATACCAATCTCATGCCAAACTATTCGGTTCCCTTTTCACAAAAACCTAAGGCCGCGTTTGGTTGTCAAGAAAAAAAATTAACATACTCCCTCAATCGATTTTGGTCTCCTGTGATTGAGTTTGGTCTCCTTCTCCTCCGACGGGAACAATACACCATCAATACCCTGAACTGAAGTACAACCGTTGGTGTAAATATCGGGTAAAGTCAAGAGACGAGGCAAAGGCGATGGGAGAGGTTGCAATGATAGGAGAGGCTACAACGACGGTAATTGAAGGAGATGCAAGGAGGATAGGAGGAATGAGTGTGGGAGAGGCCGCAATGATGGTAGAGGTTGTAGCGACAATTGTCAGAGATGCAAGGATGAAAGAGGAAGAAGCGGTTGTGTCAGATTTGGGATAAGGGTAAGGACCATAAGGTTTAGAAAAAAAATCTCAAAATATGTGTCATTTTTCAAAAAATAATAATAATAACAAAATAAAAATAAAAATGAAAATTTGGGCCAATCGAGTTAGCCCAACCCTAATCCGGATGGGCTGCGATCCAATTCAAGTCGAGCTAATAGGCCTAGGTTTTATTCAGGTAGTTAATTTCATGGGCCAGCTGATTCGTGCCATAGTAGGTGTTCCGAAATCAACAAAATTTATAACCTAAATTCCTTCTCCTGCCGTAGCATAGCTATTGCAGTATAGCGGTTCTAGGGTTGAACTCAGGGATGAGTTTTCTTCATGCGAAGTGAGTCACAGTTGACTGAAAATGGAGTTTCCACTTTTGATTTGGGGTTTCTTGTAAAAACAGTGAGGATGATGGCTTGAAAAACTGTAACTGTAGAGAAATAAAGTGTACAAGAAATCCTTGAAGTTTCGGGCCACTGGGCTTAGGGTTCTAAGGCAATTATAATGTCCTCGGGTCCTTTTCCTCGCGTTGGGGAGGATGACCTATAGTCGTTTCCCGAACCGGATCTATGTTTAGCCATTGATTCGTTCTTATTCAGGTAGGTGTTCGAAATCAACAAAATTTATAACCTAGGATTCCTACTAACGTGACGAGCAAAGCTACCGGCAAAGATAGTGGCTCCAGGGCCGAACACGTGGATGGGTTTTCTTCTCGTCAGAGAGGGGTTATAGTGCATTGAAAATGGTGTTTTCTCCTTGGATTAAAAAGGGTGTATGGAAAATGTTGTGTGTTAATGGTCAGAAACCGAAATAATCAAGTAAAGTTAAAAGAGACATCCTTGAAGTCTCGGGCCGCTAGGTCGAGTACTACAAAGTCTACTGGATAGTAAAATTTGTCTACTTGAATCAGTACATCCTCTATTGTTCTCTCGCATTTCGATCGACCCATCGCAAAGAGAAAGCTAAGGAGGTGCGGGCTTTAGCCCCCGTACTCCGAGTCGCCTGTACATCGATCAGGAGTGAGATTCACACTTGCTCCTGCAGATCCAACAGTGCCTTCTACGCAAAATGCCCCCTATATTGACCGAAATGGCCTGGACAACTCCAGATCTTTGTATTTCACTAGAGTCTTGCATTGATAATGGCAATCGACTCGTTCGGCTAGCGCCTTCTTTATCAATGTTCAACCCTCTTTCATCAAGGCACAAATCCTTTAGAAATTTTGCATATAGGGACTTACTTGATCATGTCAAGTAGTGAATGTTATCTTTTACTTGCCCCAACACTCTCTAAAATTTCCAGCCCGATTAATGACCTTCTTTTAGTTTTTAAAGGATTTGGTAAAAGTGATAGCTTATATTTCTCAACAACCGCATCACCACCTCCCCGGTTCAGACAAACAACTTCCCCGTTCGGGTCTATTGCCTTTGGTGATGGCTTTGTAAGCCTCTTTACCACTCTGTGATGATTTCTGCCTTAACCTCATTCAATTTTGGAATTTGGGCCTACTAGAGGAGCTCTCTTCATGTAACTGGCTGGTTGTTTCAGAGGGAAATTTTCCTTCTCTTGCTCGGGCCGCTGGCTAGTCAACTCCGAGGACCGGTGCGTCGCAGGTCATCTAATCTTTGTTGAAAGTACCTTCCGCCGCTTCGATTTTTATGTGATCCGAGCATTCACCGTCTTCTCGTTTCCAAACGAAGTGACCCACTACCTTGCTCAAATTACAATGGCTTACTCTCTGCTGGTGACGAGCGGGGTTTGTTGGTCTGTGAACCCGTGCTAAGGTCAGTTTTGGCTTCCATGATAAGTTAGGATGGTTCTCCAATCAGGATTGTAGGTATTCTCAAATGGAGCACTCTTATTGGATGTCACTTTGCTCCACTATGTTTGCTTCGCTTTTGCATCACCCTAATCGAGGAGCACTGACAATGATCTTCTCGATGACTAGTTGATCGTAAATTGAAACGTGGGATCCGAGAGGTATAGGTGGTTCACACGCCTGCATTTCATGCCGATTTCACCTCCTAGCTCTTCCAATCTTCTACCAAAGAAGATAGCTTGGAAGCTTCATTTCCATTTCCTCTCGATAGTGAAAAATACTCCCCCTGTTCACCTGGGGCCCAGTGTCCCGTCGGCCCCTGGCTCCTCGGGTTCATCCCAAGCTTTGGAGGTCCCTGTTAACATAGCTGAGGAAACCATGGCTTCAACAGATTTTGCCAAGGAAGTCCCCCTCCACACATGGTCTCTCTAGAGTTGTTTCCATGGAAGGGGACATTCCATCGTGAGAAATGGTTTACTAAAGATCCATGTATCAAAGCCATGATTTGTGGCATGCACCGATGGTCTCCGCATATCTCTCCTGCTCCAAAATCTTTCACCGTCATGAGCGCAAAGGTGTAGGATCTTCCTCTTCAGGTTGCTGGTCTTATGAGCATGTAAGAACTTCCCTTGCACCATGCCTGCACTCGCCTCGATTGTGTAGCTAACTTCACAATCCTTTCCAATCTAAGCACCTAGCCTTTCTTCCAACTGGCCGCAGTTGTTTCGTCCCACGCATAAACCGGCTATGATCACACCACAAGCAAGAAACCAAAAAAAAACTAGACCAACAAAAAGGTTATTGGTTAGCCAAAATCAAAACAATATTAACAGTCTGCACAGGGAAGTCTTCAAACTCCCTGCAGTGAAATCTTCAAATTCCCCTACAGTGAACTGCAAGTGGGGATAAATGAATAAAGTAAAAAAGAAATGAGATAGCACTAAAACTTGTGATGTGAATCACAAGTTCATCGGGCCTTCTTTCACCGGCACCATCCCCAGAACGACGCCTAATTGATCTGCTCTTATTCAGTAGTGTCTGAATCAACAAAATTTATAACCTAGATACCTACTTACCGACGAGCAAAGCTATTGAACTATTAGCTACTCTAGGGTTGAAATATAGGGATGGGTTTTCTGTGAGAGAGGGTTACGTTGCATTGAAAATGGTGTTTTCTCCGGGATTAAAAGGTGTATGGAAAACAAGGTGTGTGAATGGTTGCAAACCAAATAATCGAAGTAAAAAGTTAAAGAGACACATCCTCAAGTCTCGGGCCAATGGGTCTTAGTGTTCTAGGTTAACCAACATGTACTCGGGCCCATCTCGCATTTGGGTATGAGACATAGTCATTTCCCCAACTGGATCTTCATTTAGCTTTAAAACCTAAACCCTTAGTTTTCTTTTCGAAAGATAGCATTTCATTAGCATAAATATCCTTTAGCAATGAAAACACATCTCTAAAAATACTACTCCTACGAGCAATCTAATAGAAGATAAACTAATCGAGCCTGAATCTAAGAAACATCCATCAAACCCAAAAGCTTGCCAAATACACATCAAAGAGAGCATGCTTAAGATATTTTAACCTCAGTGAGAAGCAGGGGCACATATACCCTAAAATACAAATGTAAAGAATATGAGAACATGCAGCTAAGCCCACAAACAACACCCAGTGGCCTTCCCCTTCAAGAATCAAGGGGTATTAGCCAAGCATCCCTTGATTTGTCATCATCAAGGGGTGTTTGGAAACCAAGTAAATGCAAGAAAGTGAAGGGAAAAGAAGAGAAAATCACCAACAGTAGAGGAGGAAGCTTCGTGCTTGACTGATTGATTGAATGACATAAAGTTGATTTTATTACAAGCATGGTTGAGCTTATATAGGCTCAGTAAAGAGGAAATTACAAAATTGTAATAAAGAATCAAAATTACATAAGGGTAAACTTATATAAAACCACCAACAAGTGGATCAAAAAGAAGCCACTGTGTGTAATGTATGATAAAGGTTCGGCAGGTTGCGGAAATTGGCAACCTCGCGAAATTTCGCGTTAGGAGTTGCGAAATTATAACCTCGCGAAATTTCAAGAAAGTCAAAATTCGCAGTCGCGAAAAATTGCAGGCTGGCGATGTTGCCAAATTTTGCAACCCCAAAATTTCTTAATTTGCCCTCATCTTCACATACATACAGATTTGCTCTGAAATTCCTCTGATTTGATCTTGAGTCTTTGAATTCGGCTCAAGTTCAGCGTGTTTGAGTCAAATTGAGGAATTTATGAGGCATTTGACCTGCAAAACTACTAAAATAGCTACAAAATGTGATTAGTAGAAAAACCGGGATCCTAATGTAACAATTGAGTTATTGAAGTCGATTAGTACACAAAAAAGCGCATAAAACCTGTGATAAACAAGGCTCAATATTAATCTATTTAAAATAATCACTCCAAACCGAGATACGTTAACTCCCTTAACAATGATAAAAGGAAGGTAGATCATGCAGATGTTTTTGCCAAAATGTAATCGGGTCTGCTCAAAAGGTATATGCACCATGTCTAACCTTTAGTATGATGGGACTCTGTATAAAAACCAATTGGAAGAACAAATGCCATACAGGAATAAGTTTCAGTGCAGCATCTATTCCAAGGGAATCAGCCTGAATTTCCACCAAACTCTAAGTGTTTTTGGGTGATCAGTTTAAACCAATAAGCCGTGCACCATCCCCCAACTAAACTACTGCCAAAACCTTAGACATGCTGACCAACCTAAATAGATTCAGTTCCACACTTATTTCATACTTCTATTGTTTTGTAGGGTGCAATGCTGAAAACTCGACTTCACCAAAGTCCGTGTAACGGGGATCCACCGATAACTCCCAACCAACTAAGGTTTAGGGCATCAAGTTACAAGGATCTTTCGACCACAAACTCCTCAGGTTTCACTCCGGACTTCGAATGATTTCGAGAATCCAACACCTACAACTCGCTAAACTCCACCCGTCCACCCACGTAGCGAGCACAAATTCGGTGACTCCTAACCAATTAGCTTAGGGCACCATGCTTTAAAGGCTTACGCCATATACTCCTCGGACCGTGCTCGGGTTTCAAGGCAAAGCGCCGCTGCTTTACTTAACTCTTTTTCTTTTTCTTTCTCTTTTTCTTTTGGAGCACACATTGGCCTTCTTTCATAAGGAACTCTAATCTATTAAGAGCCGACAACGAAACTAAGGTTGGTTTTGTAAAGTAAAAGGAGAAAGCAGCTTCTTAACCCATTGAAGAAAACTAATGTGAATTGTGTGTGGCTAGAGACTTGTGGAAGACAGGGGGTAATTAACAGGGTCATCAACTGACCAAAAACTCATCATGCATGGAACCATTCTAGCATTTGGTATTATACAATGCTTCAACTCTTCAACTTACAAGAAAGGCAAAATCACAAATATAGGGTCAAAATGAGATGCAAAAGTAGGAAAATAGATTTGTATTATATATATCAAGGTGAATTTACAAATTTTCGACCTTTTTGGTAAATAAGTAAACAGCAAGCCTCTATATAAACACAAAAAGGGCTTTGCTGGGCATGAAGTACAAGTAAAACCAAAACCAAAAGTATGAACATCACTTCCAACACTAACTATCCCGGCAACGGAACGAGAAAGTTAGTGGAGGAAGTGGTACCTCCTCAATCAGTGGCTGGAGAAGGCTCATCCTCAGCCTGGGCAAGCTGAGGTGTTGTGGGTGAAGTGGCTGATGCTGTTGCAGCTGCCAATACAAAGAAAAACAAGTCACCCAACTGACTACAACTAGTTCATTCACAAAATGGAACCTTAAACAAGACTAAGCAATTAAATTAGTGGCTTCTGAGACACTGTAGGAGCCACTCCTAAATGCATAGCCCGAGGGGCTCAAGGAGGGTCCAGAAGTAGAATTTCCTCCCTATATGCACTCTGTTGCACAACATAGGGCTTCACCCTCTGTCCATTGACCTTGATAACTCTACTATCATTTGGATTGAGTAGGTCTATTGAACCATTGGGGTATGCTTGTTGAACGATGAATGGTCCAATCCATCTTCATTTGAGCTTGCCCGGAAAAAGGTGGAGTTTGGAGTCATAGAGTAGGACTTGGTCCCCCTGATTGAAGTTCTTCCGGATTATGAGCTAATCATGCCACTTCTTCAATTTGTCCTTCGTAATTTTTGAATTGAAGTAGGCGTCATTCCTGAGCTCTTCTAACTCATTGAGATAAAGGAGTCTCTTAAGGTCAGCTCTTCCCATGTCCATATTCAAATTTTTTATTGCCCACCATGCCTTGTATTCAATTTCCACCGGCAGGTGGCAGGCCTTGCCATAAACTAGACGATAGGGGGACATTCCAAGAATGGTCTTGTACGCTGTTCTGTATGCCCACAAGGAATCTAGAAGCTTGAGAGACCAATCCTTCTTGTTTGAATTCACCACTTTCATCAATATAGTATTGATTTCCCTGTTGGCTAGCTCTACTTGGCCATTGGTCTGAGGATGATAAGGGGTGGCCACTTTGTGCTTGACACCATACTTGGATAAGAGATTCTCAAAAGGTTTGTTGCAAAAATGTGAACCTCCATCACTGATTATGGCTTTGGGAACTCCAAATCTGGAGAAAATGTTCTCTTTTAAGAATTTCAATACGGTCTTGTGGTCTGTCAGCTTCTTACACGGCATCAAGGCTTTCCACTCACTTTGACACATAGTCTAATTTTACTCGAGGATGTAAATATACTCCAAGGAAGTGGGAAATGGTCCCATGAAGTCGATGCCCCAAACGTCAAATAACTAAATGACCAGAATAGGATTCAATGGCATCATATGACGGCGAGAGATTTCCCAACCTTTGGCATTTGTCACACCTGCTTGCATGGCATAGGTATCCTAAATAAAGAGGGCTTAATAGAAACCCGTCTCGTTAAAGACCTTCATTGTCAAGTCGAAGCAAATGGCCTCCATGTGCACCGGTCACGGCATATCATATCCTAATTGTCTCTACTTCCTAAGACACACCTCCCGATTATCCGATCAAAGCACAATATTTGAAACAAATAGGCTCCTCCCAATAGTAGGGAATGGATTTTGCATGGAAGAATTTCTTGTCCTGTGTTTTCCATTATGTTGGCAACTCCCCTGTTACTAAATAGTTGGCTATCTCATAACCAGAGCACTGCCCACAGCTGAAGAGATTCCTCCTCGGAATTGGCCAAAGATTGGTAGGTTATGGGTGTTGTGTGCTATGGTTAGTCTGGAGAGGTGATTAGCAACAACATTTTCTACTCCCTTTTTATCCCGAATTTGCAGGTTGAATTCATGTAGTAAGAGGACCCACCTGATAAGCCTAGCCTTAGCATTTTGCTTAGTGAGCAGATATTTCAAAGCTGAATGGTCCGTGAAGATAATTATTTCTGCCCCTAACAAATAAGCACGAAACTTATCCAGTATAAACTATCACTCAAGAATTTTCTCTGGTAGTGCAATTCCTCTGAGCTTAATTCAGTGTTTTACTATCGTAGTAAACCACATACGATTTTCCTTCGGTTTTCATTCAAGGATCGCCTTCCGACAGCGAGGTCACTTGCATCACACATAACCTCGAAAGGTAACTGCCAGTTAGGGGCCCTCATTATTGGTGTAGTGGTTAAATAATTCTTGAGTTCCTCAAACCTTTGTTGACATTCTGAATCCCATTCAAACGTAGAATCTTTTTCAAGAAGCTATGCGGTTTTGGCAATTTTGAGAGAAGTCCTCAGATGAACCTCCTCAGAAACCCGCATGCCCCAAAAAATTGCCTCACGCCTTAACATCTCGAGGGTGGGAGGCAGTTTGGAAATCAAGTCAACTTTTTCTTTATCAACTTCAATCCCTTCCGAAATGATATGCCCCAATACAATGCCTTGGCTGACCATAAAATGGCATTTCTCCCAATTCAACACTAGGTTTTTTTCTATGCACCTCGTGTGATGGTTTCCGTGCTGAATAGGCACTTCAAAATTCTCTCCATAGACTGTGATATCGTCCATGTAAACCTCCATAATACGTTCAACTAAATCGTTGAAAATGCTGAGCATACATTGTTGAAATGTGGCAGGGGCATTACAAAGGCCAAAGGGCATCCTCCTGTATGCATATGTGCCAAATGGACAGGTGAAAGTTGTCTTTTCATAATCCTCTGCAGCGATCTCAATTTGGAAATACCCTGAATAACCGTCCAAGAAACAATAAAAGGGGTAGCCAGAAATCCTCTCAAGCAGTTGATCCATGAATGGAAGAGGAAAGTGATATTTCCGTGTTACTTCATTTAACCTGCAATAATCGATGGAGATACCTCCACTCGTGAAAAGGCGAGTGGGTATCTCCTCTCCTTTTCATTATGCACCGTGGTTATGCCCGATTTCTAGGTACTACCGCTGAATTTCACCCGTGCGTTGTCTCGATATGGGGTATATGATGCCACTTGCAAGAGCTTTAAGACTTCGCTCCTAACCATTCGCATACGGTTCAGCCTTCTTTGTGTTTGCCTCACTGACTTTGCCTCCTTCTCTAAGTAGATGTGGTGGGTGTAGACTGCTGGGCTAATGCCCTTCAAATCGGAAATTCTCTACCCAAGGGCTTTGTTTGCTGAGGACTCATAAGAGGCTATCTTCAAGAAGCATCGAGCAAGGTTGAAATGACCACTGGACATTGTTCATGGTCTTCCAAGTAAGCATACTTTAGTTCCATAGGTAGAGGCTTGAGATCTATTTTATGGGGCTCACTGGTTTCCTCTTCAGTCACCAATGGCAAAATTTCATTTCTTCTTCTCCAATATCCTTGTACCGATTTCATGTCAACTTCCTCCTACTCTTCTGCACACTCAGTCAACTCTTCATCTAGTATATCCTACTGATCAGCTTGTTCCTCCAGGATGGTGTCAATGATACATGCTTCTTCTGAGACATCTTCTCTTTCCTAAGCATGTGCCTTTTACTCCGGGATGAAGATGTCGAGCTTTTAAAGTCATGCTCGAAGGCGAGCCGCATGACACCTGGTCTCATGCAAACTTGATAATCGGTGACAGCCAAGAAGGGTCTTCCCAAGATGATAGGTACATAATTGGCCCCTGTTGCTACTGGTTCTGTGTCGAGTACTACAAAGTCTACTGGATAGTAAAATTTGTCTACTTGAATCAGTACATCCTCCACTGTTCACTTCGGTATTTTGATCAACCTATCAGAAAGAGAAAGTGTGATGGAGGTGGGCTTTAGCTCCCCCAGCCCTAGCTGCCTATACATCGAATAGGGGAGGAGATTCACACTTGTTCGCATCCAAGCAGCGCCTCTACGCGCAAATGCCTCCATATTGACTCGAAATGGCCTGACAACCCGATCTTTGTGACATTTCACTGAGTCTCAGATCGATAAACGGCAATCGACTTGTTCAGTTAGGAAGGCTTTCTTGTCAATGTTCAACCCCTTTTTTACTGTGCACAAATCCTTTAGAAATTTTGCATAAGTAGTGACTTACTTGATCATGTCAAGTAGTGGAATGTTGACCTTTACTTGCCTCAACACTTCTAAAATTTCAGCCTGATTAATGACCTTCTTTTTAGTTTTTAGTGATTGAGGGAAAGGTGGGGATAGCTTATATTTCTCAACAGTCTGCTTGATCACCACCTCCCCTGGTTCAGTATCAACAGCTTCCTGTTCTGGGTCTATTGCCTTTGGTGATGGCTTTGTAAGCTCTTTACCACTCCACAGTGTGATGATTGCCTTGACCTCATTCAATTTGGAATTTGGGTCACTATAGGAGCTCTCTTCATGTAATCCACTGGGGTTTTGTTGTTTTTGAGAGGGAAAATTTCCTTTTTCTGGTTCTCACACATTAGTCAACCCGAGACCGAGTGCCGTGTGTTATTCAATCTTTTGTTGAAAGTACCTTCCAAATATTTCGATTTTCAGGTGGTCTGAAAGCATTCACTGTCTTCTGCTCTTTCAATGAAGTGACCTACTCACCTTGCCTTCAAATTCACAAATGGCTTTGCCTCTCACAGTGACGAGGGTGGGGTTTGTTGCTGCTGTGAACCTGTGGGAGTATAAGTTGGGGGTTTTGGCTTCCATGATAAGTTAGGATGGTTCCTTCAATCAGGATTGTAGGTATTCCCAAATGGAGCACTTATTGGATGCCTACTTTGCTCCACTATGTTTGCTTGCTCTTGCATCAAATCTCTAATTGAGGGAGCAATTGGACAATGATCTTCTTGATGACTAGTGGATAGGCAATTGAAACATGATTGGAGAGGTATAGGTGGTTCAAATATCGTCGTATTTGCGTCGATTTCACAATTCTTAGCTCTTCCAATCTTCTACTAAAGAAGATAGCTTGGCTTTCTATTTCCATTTCCTCTCGATAAAGTGAAAAAATACTCCCTTTTGTTCACCGGGGGCCTATGTCCGTTCGGGGCCTGTCTTATCCCAAGCTTTGGAGGTCTCAAAGAACATAGCTGAGGAAACCATGGCTTCATCAGATTTTACATGAAGTCCTCCACACATGGTTCTAGGAGTTGCTCTTCATGGAAGTGGGACATTCCATCGTAGAAATGGTTTACTGAAGATCCATGTATCAAAGCCATGAAGAGGTAATACGCACCTATGGTCTCCAGATATCTCTCCCAAGATCGGAGAAATCTTTCACTGTCATGAGCTGCAAAGGTGTAGATCTTCCTCTTCAGGTTGTTGGTCTTATGAGCATAGAAGAACTTCCTCAAGAATTACGCCTGCAGCTCAGCCCAGTTCTTGATGGTCCTTGGCCTTAGTGAATTGAGCCAAATTTTGGCTTTATCTTTGAGGGTCAAAGGGAAAGCCTTCAGCTTGAGCAGGTCCATATCAAATGCACCCTCCTTAAAAGTAGTGCAAATGTCCTCGAAATCCCGAATATGCGTGTATGGATTTTCGTTTTCCATACCATGAAAAGTCGGGAGCAGGGGCACCAGATACGGTCTCACTGCCACATCCTCTGTAGGGGTTATAATGCATGAGGGTGCACTCACCCTTGGTGGGTGAATGTGATCCCTCATCGATTTGTATGCATTGGGTTCCCGATGAACACTGATAGGCGTATTTTGTGATGTGTATATAAAATTATGCAGAAAAATATAAAAAGGGTGCCTATTCCGCGCAAGTATACGCTTGTCAAGTAATAAAGTGTACCTAAGTACGGATATCGATCCACAGGGAAAATGGGGATGCTAAGTACAAAAATTATAATACTTCTCTAATATCCAAACTAACAATTATGATAGTAAAACAGAATTTAAACTAAACTAATGAAATTTCTAAATCTAACTAATGAAGTTCGCAACTAAGGGATACCAAGAGATGATAAATTCCTAGGTACTTGGTGCAATCGGACAATCCTCTTAGGATCTAAGTTAAAATTCTCATTCTATTGTTTCATGAAAATGCTTCCATGACTCTTGTCTGCTAATTATAAGCCTCTCGAGGTCAAATAACCTACCAACTAACACTAGGTCTTTTTGCTTCTCAAATTTCAACCCCAAGCATTAGAGATGCTTTAAGATCTAAAGTCTTCCACACGCCTCCTAATTATCGATAATTTCTACATTGTGCTAATTAGGTTGATTCATCTATGTCTAGTTCTTTACTCCCTTCTCAGATCTTGCAAAGAACCACTCACCACATTGAGATTAGCCAGAAATCAATATGTAAATAGAACCAAGTATGAATCAATAGAGGTGCATTCACAAGAAACAATAGAAAACGGAACATTTAACAAATAGGATATAAACTCATGTTCAATACACAACCAAAACCTAGGTCATGAATTTAAAGCATGATAGAGGTTTGATACATCATAAACTAGGATAAAACATGAGAAAAGAGGAAGAAGAAACTATAATAATCAAATGATGGTGAGTCTCGGATTTTCTTCCACAAATCTCATGATCTTCTCCCAAATCTTCAAAAACAGCTCCCAACCTCCTCCTTGGTCCCAAAGTGTGGACAAAGTCCCCTTCTCCGAGCCCTAGCCGCCTCCTCGTCTCTTTCGAGTTTGAGCTTAAAAACCCTCCATTATGGGCTCAAAATGGGCCAAAAATCCACCTACCGACCGAACGTCGCGATCGCTGTTTGGCAACGTCGCTGACGCTGTTTCCTCGCAGTTTCGCCAGCAACGCCGCGACGCTGGGTTCTCACGTCGCGACGCTTGTCGCAGTCCCCTCGCTTTTTCTCCAACTTTAAGGCCATAACGCTGTCACGAACTCCGATTTGGGTGTTCTGGTACCGTTGGAGAGCTCTTGAAGTGTAGAACTATAAATATAAGGATTAATGCAATATGAGCTCATATGATATCTGAAAACTCAAAATACAGTAGCCTCCTGCTGAAGGTGCTGAAATGTTTGCTGATTTTCTTCAAGTTTTGGAACTTGCATAACTTTGTTCGAACTCCACTTTGGTGTTCTTGGTATCCCTAGAAAGCTCTTGAAGTGTAGAATCCATAAATATATGGCTTGGATGCAATAGGAGCTCATATAATGTCTGAAATGTCAGTAATTCAGTAGCCTCTCCTGTTGCTTTTTTGTAGCAGTTTTTCCACCAATTTTGCAATAATTCCACCCAAATGGATGACCTCGATCATGAGTGAACTTTTTAGAGCATTAGGGCACTTATTTAACATAAAACACAAGAAAAACTAACTAAAGCATAGGGATAAAATGAGTATTTAAGATATCAATACACTTAAACTTAAATTGTCATTCTCAAGCAAGAGACCAACTCAAAACAAAAAACAAAATTGAAAATGACATGAACTAAAAAATAATGAGATGAGTATGATAACTTGATTTCAAATGGAAGAATCACTATGAACACAATTTAGCAATATTAGCCTTTTCAACCAAAATTTAAGATCCTTAAACTTTTAAACTTTCTAAGGAACATGGCAAAGCAAAGAATGGTGAATAAAACAAATCAACCCCAATCCAACATTGTGCTCACGAGAAATGTGTGGTGGTAACATGATCTTCCCAGTGTAAGCAGATCTAACTTTTAAACTTAAGCTCAACTCACCTATTTGGAAGAAGCTAACTGAAATGATAAAACGCACTTTTATTCTTGCAAAATACACAAGAGTTTGCAATACCTAAAATGAAGGAGAACTAGTGCGGGAAGTTTTAGCCGAGTGTTCCTGTAGCGGGAATCCATTGGTGACTCCCCGCAGGTTAGTTAAGGGCACCGGGCATTAAATTCCCTTCAAACTTCACCCAGGCTTACTCAACCAAACTCAAAGGCCCTAAGTTGTGGGATGGATCCATCTTTACGTCATGCGGGCGGTGGGAGTCATCGACTCCGACCGGGTTGGCTCGGGCATTAGGCTTTGAAGGCCCCTCGGGCGTGCGGGATTTCAATTGGATGATCGAAACATTCTTATTCACATGCTTATTTTGACTTTTTTTTTTTCTTTTCACTTTTACTATTGTTTTTCATTTTCTCTTTTTAGTTGGGGCTCGTGGCAATCCTCTTTTGATTGGGTGTCCCATCACTTAGGTGGCTAGAATCCCCAAGGGTTAGTTAATTGAGGCAAGGTGGGGACCAAGGTATACAAGGAGACCAAAAGTGTGTGTGTGATAGATTCCTTGAGAAATAGCTTCTTAGCACAATGGAGGTGACTAGCTAAGTCACCCATACCGAGCAAGTATCTGATTCGGATCATTTAAAAACCTAAGGGTCCTATTCCTCTTTACACTTGGCATTTTTGAATAGTTTGTGTTCAAATGACCTTCTACTAACTTGACAAGGCATCAAACTCACTCATATGGAACACAAAATAAATAAAATAAGAATGAAAAACACATGCAACTAACAACGAACAACTAACTAGAAATAACACTAAAGCAGTGGGGAGATTAGTTGGATTTTGGAAATTTTTTTATTTTTTTTCTTAATGGTGAATTCACCCCCAAACTTGAAATGAACATTGTCCTCAATGTGAAACAAAGCAAGAATGGATAATGAGTACTCCCTGAGGTTGATTGGGAGTCTGCGGGAAGTTGCTCAGTGGATATGGCTCGCTTTGGAGCCAAAGAGGTGTTAAGAGGAGTTAGACCTTGGGTCCCGAATGAAGGGGATGCTTGAATGGTTTCCTCTTTGGTTCTTTAAGCGCGAATTATTGAACTTCCAAACTTTCAACTGTTAGCTTCAAACCATATTTGAATCCCAAAACCTGGAAATTAAAAGCTAAAACACAGAAAAATAAAATCAAGAACGAAAATTTATTAAAAAAAAAGACAGCTCAAAACTAACTACGAAATAGAAAAAAGGAAAACATTTTAAGCTTGGGAGTTTTGCCTCCCAGGAGGCTGCTCAGTTTTGAGTCGGCTAGACTCTACCAACTACGGATGGGTTGGTGTTTCTTGCCTCCATCGCTTTTCTAAGAGCGATAGTTGTGCTTTCGATCGGTAACTTGAGCACATAGTCTTCCATGATCTTATTATTTTTGATTTTCTATTTTTAATTTTTGTTTACAATGGTTCCTCTCAATTCATTGTTGAAGTAGATGATGTACTCATCCACCTCGGAATTTGGGATCAGAACTCTTCTCATTTTCAATTCTTCATGCATACTCACCCCGTAAAGTCATCTCTAGGAAAGGTCTGCAACCTCCTCTTTTACCTTTTCATATGATTAGGAGAAGTTGACTCTTTTCCTCCTTTTCCAACTAAGTCTTTTGAAGTTTTACGCATCATCCTCCTCCACTTTTGAGGCTTCTCAAGTTCTTCATTACACTCTTGAAGTGATTTCTTCATTGTAGCTCAGGTTTTCTTCTTACGCTATTCACCCGAGAAGTAGATCAGCGAACTCATGTTGTCCTTCAAGGACTTGTTGTAGCAGTTATCTTGTTCTTTCATATATTTTGCCACTAGTTCTTCTATACTCATACTCTCCTCTTCTTTAGTTTGTTCTTTCTCAAATCCAAGTTGAGCTGTTATAAGAAGTGGCAGCTGGAATATCTCTTTGAGCTACGGAATGGGTGCGGGGCTGAATTTGAACAGTGGCCTTGTCAATTCCATAGATTGAACTTTGAGATGTCACACATTCGACATGAACTCTTTTCATTTCAATTAATGCTGCCTCTAACTTTGTCATTCTCTCTCATGTGGAGGTTGACTTATCTCATTTGGATTAAAAAGCGAGGCAACCCTACTTGAGTAGTCAATTCATCCATTGATCTGAAAATTCGGGTTGTGCCATGGTAAATGCGACTTGAGCTCTTCTTAATTCATCCATAGCTTCTTCTAGGCTTGATCTTTGGACTTGTGGAGATTGAAAAGTGTTATAGCTTGTATTCCATGAGGTGTTTGGGTGGTGGCTCCATCCAAAATTATGATTGCTCAAGTATGGGGTACCTCCATATTGAGCATAATCCATTGATGCATATGGTTGCCACACTTGACTTCGCACTTGAGTTGTCACTCTTCTTTGATGCTCATCAGCCAATTGCCGCATTCTTAGTTGCTGCTCAAGGTCAGCCAATACATTTGTCAACTTGATGATAGGATCCATTGTGATTGAAATCTTTATAAACAAAAAATAAAATTCAAGAAGTAAAGTGGATAAAGGAAAATAACAAAGACTAACTACTATATCAAGTAGGTAAGCTATTTCAAATCAATATTAATAAAAGCACACCGATTCACAAACATGAGCCAAAAACTTGATAGGCGTATTTTGATGTGTATATAAAATTATGCGAAAAATATAAAAGGAGTGCCTATTCAGCCTTAGTATACGCTTATCAGTAATAAAGTGTACCTAAGTGCGGATATCGATCCCACGGGAAAATGGGGATGCTAAGTAAAAAAATTATAATACTTCTCTAATATCGAACTAACAATTATGATAGTAAACGAGAATTTAAACTAAACTAATGAAATTTCTAAATCTAACTAATGAAGTTCGCAACTAAGGGATACGAGAGATGATAAATTCTAGGGTATGAGTGCGAAATCAGGACAATCGTAGATCTAAGTTAAAATTCTATTCTATTGTTTCATGAAAATGCTTTCCAAGGCGACTCTTGTCTAAGTTAATTATAAGCCTCTCTCGAGGTCAAATAACCTACCAACTAACACTAGGTCTTTGTGCTGCCTGACCCCAAGCATTAGAGATGCTTTAAGATCTAAAAATCTGCACGCCTCCTAATTCACAGATAATTTCTACATTGCAGGCTAATTAGGTTGATTCATCTATGTCTAGTTTCTTTACTCCTTCTCGGATCTTGCAAAGAACCACTCACCACATTGAGATTAGCCGAGAAATTAATATGTAAATAGAACCAAGTATGAATCAATAGAGGTGCATTCCACGAGAAACTTGATAAGCGGAACATTTAACAAATGAATGTAAACTCATGTTCGATACACAACCAAAACCACCAGTACATGAATTTAAAGCATGATAGAACACGGTATGTAAACTTAGGATAAAACATGAGAAAGAGGAAGAAGAAACTATAATAATCAAATGATGGTGAGTCTCGGATTTTCTTCCTAAATTTCATGATCTTCTCCCAAATCTTAGCGGCTCCCAACCTCCTCCTTGGTCAGAAGTGTAGACCAGAAGTCCTTTTCGAGCCACTGGCCGCCTCCTCGTCGTCTCTTTCGGGTTTGAGCTTAAAGCCCTCCATTATGAGCTCAAAATGAAATTTAGAAATCGCTGACAGGCCAGAACGTCGCGGCGTCGTTTGTAGCGTCGCGGCGTCGTTTACGCGACTCACGCAGCGTCGCGGCGTTGGTTCTCACGTCGCGACGTTCGACGCAGTCCCCTGTTTTTCTCGACCGTAAGCCCATAACTTTGTCATACAGAACTCCGATTTGGGTGTTCTTGAGTAGTTAGAAAGCTCTTGAAGTGTAGAATCCGCCATATATGGTTTGATGCAATAGGAGCTCATATAATGTCTGAAAATGTCCAAAATTCAATGTGCCCTCTCACATTGCTTTTGTAGCCGGTTTTCCTGATTTTTGCACAATTCCACGAATGGATGACACGATCATAGGAGTGAACTTTTAAGAGCATTAGGGCACTTATTTAACATAAAGCACAAGAAAAACTAACTAAATCATAGGGATAAAATGAATTATTAAAGTCTCATCAAACTGTTAGCTCTGGCGTTCCTGAAATTGGAGTCTCATCGATTGGTGTGTAGGCTAACTTCACAACCCTCTTCAATTGAAGCACCTAAGCCTTTTTCTGATCTTTTTGTAGTGTTTACGTCCCCATGCATAAACTACTATGATCACACCACAAGCAAGAAACCAAAAAAAAAAAAAAAAAAACTAGACCAACAAAAAGGTTATTGGTTAGCCAAAATCAAAACAATATTAACGATGCACTTGCAGGAAGTCTTCAAACTCCCACACACGAGTGAAATCTTCAAATTCCCTACGGTGAGCGCAGAGTGGGGATAAATGAATAAAGTCAAAAAGAAATGAGATAGCACCAAAACTTGTGATGTGAATCACAAGTTCACTGCCTTTCTTTCTCACTGGGGCACCATCCCCGGCAACGGCGCCAATTGATTCGTTCTTATTCAGGTAGATGTTCGGAATCAACAAAATTTATAACCTAGGATTCCTACTGCGAAAGTAGAAAAACTCTTTGCCGATATAGTGGCTCTAGAATTAGAACATAGGGATAGGTTTTCTTCGTGAGAGAGGGGTTACAGTGCATTAAAAATGGTGTTTTCTCCTTGGATTAAAAGGGTGTGTAGGCTTGAGTGTGTGAATCGGTTGCAAGCGAAATGGCGAAGTAAAAGTTAAAGACATCCTTGAAGTCTCGGGCCCCTTTAGACTTCGTGTTCTAGGTTAACTGACATGTATAGAGTGCAGTATCCTCGCATTTGAGACATGACATATAGTCATTTCCCGGGCAGTCTTCATTTAGCTTTAAAACCACAAACCCCATGTAGTTTTCCTTTAAAAGATAGCAATTTCTGTTAGGCATAAATGTCTGCAGCAGGTGAAAACACATCGAAAACACTACCTACGATAACTAATAGAAGAACTGACTAGTGAGCCTCGGTGAATCTAGTGAAAGTATCCCTTTGAACCCCAGGCGCCAAATACACATCAAAGAGAGCATGCTTAAGAGATTTTAACCTCTCGGTGAAGCGGGAGCACAAGCCACCACACAAAAACACAAATGTAAGAATACATAGAACATCTGGTAGCCCAACTTGACACCTAGTAGCTTCCCTTCAAGAATCGGGGTATTAAGCAAACATCCCTTGATTTGTCATCATGAGGTGTTTGGCAACGAAAATGCGAAAGTGAAGGGAGAAAAGAAGAGAAAATCGCAGCTGACAAAGGAGGAGGCTTCGTGTAGTACGATTGATTGAATGACACAAAGTTGATTTGATTACAAGCATGGTTGAGCTTATATAGGCTCGATAAAGGAAATTACAAAAGTGTAATAAGAATGAAAATTACATAAGGGTAAACTTGTATAAAACCACCGACAAGTGGATTAAAAAAAGCGATCAGCAGTGCGGGTATGGCTTGGTGTTCACGGGTTGCGAAAATTGGCAACTGCGAATTTTCGCAACTGCGAAAATTCGCAGTACTAAAATCCTTGGTGAAAATTATGACTGCTAAATTTATAGCGCGGTACTTAGCTCACGGGATTTGCGAGTTTCAGATTTGCAACCCCCGAGAATTTCGACAGTTTGCCCTCGTCTTCAATGGGTCCGCTAAAAATTCCTCTAATTTGATCATGAGTCTTGAATTCGAATTCGGGTTCGGTGTCTTTCGAGTCAGATTGAGGGAATTTATGAGGCATTTGACTGAAAAACTAACAAAATAGGTCTGAAATGTGATTAGTAGCAAAGTCGGGATCGATGTAACAATTGAGTTATTGAAGTCGATTAGTACACAAAAGCGCATAAAACACATGATAAACAAGGCTCGACATTGCTATTTAGGTACTAATCAATATAAAGCCCGAACACAAGTTTTCTCACAGTATCGGCATTTATTAACCATTAATGTTTCGTAGCAGTTAAAACTGGCCCTTGGATCTAACCCGCAGGAGAAAATAAATGGCAACTAAGTTAGCATTAGTGGATCTATGATAAGTATCCATGAGCCCTTAAGCTTGCAATCTTGTACTGAGTGTATCATGAGATTCAAACCTAGCATTGAGATGTAGAAACATAAATGATAATAAATGCATTGAGAGGGGCAGTGCTTTATCTCTGAAACTTCCACTCGGTAGCTCATAACTCAAGGATGAGGGGTTTAGTAACATCCTTGAGTTGTCATCCTCGGGGTGTTTGGTACAGTGGCATACGAAAAGGGGAGAGAAAAATGAGAGAAAATCAGGAAGGTACAGAAGCTTTGCCAATTTGTGATTGATGGATTGATTGATTTCTGAGAAAGCTTGGCCAGAGGCTTATATCTTGCTTTCGAGTCAAGAAGTACAAAAAGTATGAAACAAATGAAATTACATTGAGAGCGATTTTGGTATAAAACCCTGGCAGTCAAAAAGTGGTCAACCACAGTAACGAGGGCGAAATTTGCGAATGCAAGTTGAAAATTAACCTTTGCAAAATCTACCTGTCTCTCTCCTTTTCTGTATTTAGATCCAATTGCCTTCTTATTTGTACATGCAGCTTCGAGTTCGGCTCGGGTTCTTTGTATTTGAATTGACTTGAAGATAATGGTGTAATTGGCTTGAAAAACTACAAAAATATCCACAACATATGATTAGCAGTATAGCTGGGACCTCAGTGTATCAATTGGGTTATTTAAGTTGATTAGTACACAAAAAGTGCTCAAAACCTACAATGAACAGGGCTCAAAACAGCACGGGCATTAATCACTCCCCCCAACCGACACATTGCTAGTCCCTTAGTAATGACAAAAGGAAGGAAGAGCAAGTAGGTTATGCTCATGCAAAAGGAATGGTATTTTCAAAAAGTGTATGGATAAGTAATGCCCTACCCTCAGTGTGAATAATTGAGACCCTGTACAACAACCAGCTTGGGAGAAAAAATGCCATACAGGACCAAGTTTCAGAAGAGTATCTATCTTATGGGAATCAACCTGAAACTTCCACCAAAATCTAAGTGTTTATATGATCAATTTTCAACAATAACTTGCTAAAATGCTCTCCCCCCAACCAAGCTACTGCCAAGTCCTAGCACATTGACCAACCTAAATAAATTTGGTTCCACTCTTTTGTCATATTTCTTTTTGTATTGTAGGATGCAATGCTGAGAAATCGACCTCACCAAAGTTCGGTATGTGAGGGGTCCTTAGATGACTCCCAACCAGCTAAGGCTTAGGGCATTAAGTCTTGAGGATCTATCGACCACCTGCTCCTCCGGTTTCACCCGGACCCAGATGAATTCAAAATTCCCTTTTCACGACTCACTAAATCTTACGTCCACCCGTGTAGCGAGCACTGTCGGTGGCTCCCGACCAACTCAGGCAGGGCACTAGGCTTTAAAGACTTTCGCCGTAAACCCCGCGGACCGTGCTCGGGTTTCAAGGTAAAGCGTCACGACTTTTCTCTTCTATTTTCTTTTTCTTTGTCTTTTTCTTTCAAATGGGTTACGACTTAGCATCCTTCTTTTGCATTAAGTATTGTAGAGTTGCAGGATCAGTGTGAATAATGGATTTTAAGCTAATAATGTAGGGCCTAAATTTGTCACAAGAGAACACATTTGCAAGAATTTATTTTTCCATGGTTGTGTAGTTCTCTTAAGCTTTGTTCAATGTACAACTCGCATAGTAAATAGCCCAAAATATCTTCTCATGATGTTGTCCCAAAACATAACCAATGGCAAAGTAGCTCGCTTTGCACATAATTTCAAACGGAAGACCACAATCCGATGCACTCATGATCGATGCTGAAATGAGTTTCTTCTTGATGTAAAAAAAGGCCTCATGATAGGTTCTTTTCATAGGTGTTTTTATACCACTAATCACCTATCAATCATTTGGAATTATGGTGTTTTTGAGGGCTCTAATGCTTAATGTTATCATTTTATAGCTTTCGGTACATTTTGAAGCAAAGAAAGCATAATGAGGGTCAAAAAGATGAACTTCTGGGTTGTACAATGACCTCCCACGACTTCAATAATGATATAGATGGATTCTAAACCTCTCAATCTTTTCAACAAGTCCAAGATCAACCAATTTGGAGTTTGAGCGAAAAAGATACGACCTTGTGAAGTCAAGGGAGGATTTTCCAAAACACCACATGAAGCACCCCTTACTGTTTGTGCATTTTTAGTATTCAAAATGACCTTCAATGACTTCAACCTTAATATGGATGGATTTCAAATTTTAAAATCTTTCCAACGGTACCAAAAACAATAAATATGGAATCTGGAAGAGAAAGTTATGACCTCAAGAAGTGTGGTTGCAACCATAGAATTTACGGTTGCTACCATAGCATTTCAAAGTTGCGACCTAGGTCGCGACTGCAACATATTTTCCTACAGAACTGTTTTCTTGACTTCTCGGTGAAGTTGCGATCATGGGGCACGTAAGGTCGCGACTGCAAGACGTTTTGGACTACAAAATGTTCCCTTTTTTTGCCCAATTTTCAAGGTGTATTTAAGGGTGTTTTCAAGTCATTTCTAGGGCTCAGTTTTTGTTGGATTTTGATTAGATTTAGGCTAGAGAGGGGCTCTCCCTTGGGGTGGAAACACCCTAGGGTTTGTTCTTCAAGTTTTCTAGGGTTTATTCATGGAAGAAGAAGAAAACATGAGGAAGAAGAAGATGATGAAGGAGAATAAGGGATCTATAATGCCAAATTTGTTTGATCTCTTTCCTTTCTTGTTTATCCTTCTTTTGATGGTTGTATTTCTTCTTCCACTTATGTTTTGGTTAGTTTTCTTAGGGTTTAGATGTAGCCAAAGACATATTTGTATGAATCTCTCCTAATTTCTTTTGATTGATGTTTTATTTCATATTTGTGTTGAGTTTTTCATTTTGATCTTAATGCTTGTGGGTATTTAGCCAATATTTATATGATTTGTGGTTTGATTCAAGATCTAAGAAGTGAGAGTTAAAATTAGACCATGGATGATTTACCATCTAATTATCATGAGATAGAGATATAAATGAGATTAGGTGTGGGATTAGGGTTTCTTGGGTTTAATGCGCTTTTAGAAATTTAGGGTTGAGCATAGATGTAAAATACCTGATCCAAAAGGTAATGTGCGGATGCTCAAGAGAGATTTGCATATATACTAGTGAAATCGTCATCTTCATGATGAAATAAACATTGATTGATTAGGTTAGGAGGTTCATACATAATTGTTTAGGTTAAATCTATGCCCTAAGGCCTTTGAGTCTTATTTGAGTCATTCTTGCATGCCTAGATTAGTGTCTGATTCATGCCCTAGTAGGGTATTAATCAACAAAATTTATAACCTAATACCTCATACTAGTGTAGCATAGCTAATATTGTATAGTGGTTTTCTTTGTGGAAATGACTGAAAATGAGGCTCAAACTGGTGATTTCATTTTGGATATTGGGGTTTATGATAGAAAGAGTGGGGTTTGATGGTTAAAACTGAAAATAAAATAGATTAAAATCTGGAAGGAAGTCCCTTGAAGTATCAGGTCACTAGGCTTATGTTCCTTAGGCAAATGAGGGGGTTTTCAGGTCTTTTCCTCGCATTGGGGAGGATAACATTTAGTTATCTCTCCAACTGCTTCTTCATTTAGCTATAAAATCTTACCCTTAATAAATACCCTCTTGAAAATAACATTCACTTCTCATTAATGGTCTCAGACAGTAGAAACATGTCTCCTTGAATCACCTTCCAATGGCTCATAAATGATAACTAACAAACATCACTGGATCTAGCATTAAGTATCCAATGAGCCTTGAAAGCTTACTAAATATCATTTATGAGCCATTGGAAGGTAAGTCGAAGGGATCGAAACCTAGAGTTGAAGGAAAGAACATCGATGTGATGAATACACACTTTAACATGACCTCCACTTTACTTAAGGTTCCTTTACTTGATCCTTCGCTTCAAGGAGGAGGGTTTTAGCCACTCATCCTCTGAGAAATCATCCTTAGAGGGTATTTGGCTAGTGAGAAAAAGAGAAAGAAAATAAGAGAAATTGAGAGAAAACAGGAGCTTCTTCAATAAGCTTCCCAGAAACAACTTTGATAATGAATAAAAACTGTCTATCCATAAAGTCTTAGGCTATTACATACCACCCAAAATAAATACAATTTAACAAAATTTACAAATCAAACACTATTACATGCTATTACATGGGGAGAAATTGGGAAGAATTAAAAAAGGAGCTCAAAAACTCAAATGTGGCAGGAATTTTAGTAGGGGCTACGATGCGAAAATTTGCAACCCTTGTGAATTTGGCAAGGTTGTTTGCTTCTGCTCTTCTTCTTCTGCTACTGCTCTGAACTGCAACTGTGCTCTTCATGCTTGAGCTGCATCCCTATTTTCAATATATATAGCCTTTGAAAACAACAAAACTTGCCACAAAATTTGATTAGTAACTGGAATGTAACATATCAATTGGGTGATTGAACATTACTACAAAGTGCTCAAAACATAGAGTGTTAAGGGTATGAAACAACACTATTTGGGTAGTAATCAGTGTCTTTTATTTTTTCTACAGATTTTCCACCATCCAAATAGAGCCTAGGCTAGATTAGAGTCAGTACTTAGTAACCCAATTCTGCATGAGAACGATACTCACTTATCATTATATTACTTGAGGAGACGCATGCACTTGTGCACATAGGCATACTATTTTATATACACGCTTGCGCTTTTCAAGTTTTTGGCATCGTTATTGGGGAATTGGTGCTTTTATTAATATCGATTCGAAATAGCTTTACTCCACTTTGGATATAGTTAGTATTGTTTTATTTTCTTTGTCTATTTTACTTTTGAATTTTAATTTTGTTTTATAGGTTTCAATCACAATGGATCCTTCTATGGATTTGACAATTAAATTGTTCCTTCTTACTCAACAACTAAGAATGAGACAAATGACCAATGAGAATCACCAAAGAGAGGGGAGTGAAGTGTGGAACCATCATATGTCTATGGATCATGTTTGGTATGGAGGTACCTGATTAGTTCTCAAAAAGTGCTATTTTGGACCCTGTTTATTACAGGTTTTGAGTACTTTTTATGTCATAATCAGCGTAATTAACCCAATTTACACATTAAGGTCTCTGCTATTCTACTGATCGCATTTTGTGGCAAATTTTGCAGTTTTTGTGAGCTAATTGTGCCAAAATTGTTGAGTCGATCGAAAACCACAGAAGAATTCGAGTCAAACTGCATTCTGGGGTCGAGAGACTAGGAAAGCGGAAAAATACAAAGAAAATGGAAAGTGCATTGGTTCTATGACCATGTTCATCTGCCATGTTCCTTCCTGCTGCCCGTTCTTGCTTTTTGACGCCTCAGATTTTTGTTGCAATTTTTGTTTCTTCCCATTTTATCCTTGTAATAGATTTTGGTTTTGGTTTTTATTGTAACTTCCCTTGCTCTGAGTAGGATATAATCTAAAGTCAAGGTCTGTAACACTCAATCACTTCACGTTGGCAATAGATGGTGGGAGGCAGTTTCGCCGCTGCTTCCTCCTTTCTCCATTTTCTTTCATTTTCTCGCCCTTTCTCGGCTACCAAAAACTCATATGAGGATGACAACTCAGAGGATGCTTGGCTAGACCTCTTTCTCCTTGAATAGGAGGGCTGCTGGCTAGGATTTGAGTAGTGATGATCCTCTGGTAATTTTTTAACGTGAGCATTTGTTGCATTATGTTCCTATTTCTTACTCTAGGTTAGAACTCCTTTGATGTGCCTTCTTTGATCAGTATTTGGCAATCTTTTAGGGTTCAGTGGATGCTTATTGCTAGATCCATTGAGATTCATTAGTTGCTTTCTATTTATCATTGTGAGGAGTGATCGGGAGGCAACGTTTTCCTTTATCACAGGAGCATTAATGTTCAATAAATGCTATTTTTCAAAAGAAAATCACATGGGGTTTAGTTTTTAAAAGCTAAATGAAGATCCGATTCGGGAAATGACTATATGTCATCCTCGACTCGAGGAAAAATGCAGGGACATGTTGGTTGCCTTAAAACACTAAACCAGTGGCTCGACACTTCAAGGGGTTCTATTTTACATTTTTTTTCTTATTTTAGTTTCAGCTTATGAACAACCATCCAACTCCCCTGTTTTTACCAAAAACCTGAAAATCCAAATTTAATTCACCATATTTGGCCTTCACTGTAAATCATGTGTACGAAGAAAACCCATCCTGTGTTGATACGACATTATGTGCATGGCTTTGCTCTGACAGTAGGATTTAGGATATAAATTTTGTTGATTCTCGAACACCTCTCGTAGCCTGAATCAAATATTTCTGGTTATGGGATGGTGCCTAAGTGCATTTGGCGGTATTGGAACACTTGTGATCCTAAATCCGCAATCTTGGTAATTCTTTTATATTTCATTGTCATTTTTTTTTAAGTTTCATGTCAAAAAAAAAAAAAGAAAAGAAAAAGAGAAAAAAAAAAGAGTTCTTGCAGGACTGTTTTTGGGTTGCCTGTTTAGGCTGCGGGGAATCAATTTCATTAGATTAGAAATTCGGAAAGCCCCAGTACTCACTATATTGCATACATGTCGATGAGGGATTCTGAGAAACCTTCCATGGAAAATCGTGACCCTTGAGAGAAATCCAAACCCAAATAGGTCTATGAGGGACTATAGAGACCAATGGATGAGTGCACCTATCTATAGTGTTCCCTCAACTTATGCACCTCCTGCTTCTCCACATTTTACCTCAACTCCTCAACAACCACCAACCTCAAATCCCACGATGAGCAAAAGCCATCACGAATTTGACGAGCTGTGGATTATTTCATGGGGACCGGAGGGCAATGAATGTTAGTGAATCAGGAAGTGAGAAACGGTGGAGAGCTCCTTGAGCAGGTGGATGTGTTCACGTGAAATTGATCGGGGTGACATCTGCGACGAATCCATCTCACATGAGGAGAGAATCACAGAGGAAGAGTCTTGGTTGAAAAATATTGGGTGAGCAGGCTGGCTAGAGGCTCGAGAGGGAGTGAAAGTGGAACCGTTAGAAGCTCTGAGGAGCTGGGATACTTGAGAATCATGTTGTCTATGGGCCGTAGGAGGAGAAGAAGAAATCCTTCCCTTGTTGGCAGGGAGCGTGGAAGGCAGCGAATCCTGCAATTTGCTTTACTTTATTAACTCGGTGCCATACCTTGCCCTTTCCTCGAGCACCTGAGCCAGAGCACCCACCACTTAAGGCCCGACCTTGCATTGCTGCCTTGAAAGCCTCGAGAGTGGTGGCCAGCGGTGGAGCCTCACGCTGCTACATCCAAAGACACAAGCGTTTACTACATTACGTAGCACGATGGTTGGTTCGAGGTCTTTGGTTTGGATTTGGAGCACCCAGAGACCTCGGTAAATCTAAACTCCTGGTCAGTGGCCTTCAAAGGCTTAGGGAGGTGGTTTTGAAGGTACGATCTCCCAGCTTTTTTGATTTTCATATTTTATTTTTATCTTGTTTTATTTTATTTTATTTTTATTTCTTTAATCATTCTTTTGGATTTCTTCTAATTTTTTAGTTAATCTTTGTTTCCAACTTATTTTCAATTTTACGTAATTTTCCTTAACTTTTACGTGTTTATTTTTGCAGTGAATTATCTTAGTAAAATTTTGCAATCTTAATTCATCTTTTGTTTTTTTATGATATATATATATATATATATATATATATATATATATATATATATATATATATATAAAATGAAAAAAATTGCGAATTTTCACAACACTATTGCAACTCTGTTTGTTTGGCTCATACGTTTTCATCAGAATTTCCAGTTTAATTTAATGCAGATTGGAAAGCTTAGAGAATGTAAAATATAAATATATCATAAATAACACTTTTAAAATTATTATGAATGTAATTTTAAAAAATCTCAATTGGTCACTTTCCTACACTTCCTTCTCCTAACTTGTTTTATTTGAAGCTGGCTTAGGAGTGAATAAGGTGTAATTAAGAAAGATTCTGAAGTCTCATATCAAAATGAGCACATATAATCAAGGAGTAGCACTTCCTTATCTAACTTTCAATCAAGACCGGTTCACGGACAATGTGACATTTGGTTGGGGGAAAGATTATGAAGAAAGTAGCAAACTTCTTATATTTTGTATACTATTTGGAGAAATCATTTGTTGTATTGTGGTAACTAGTTTCCTTTTGTGTTTGTTATACTATACAACTTTCTTTTCAAAAAAATTGCACCCATTTTTGTGTTCTCTTAACTTTTGTGGTTTGAAAATTGAAACAACGTAAATTCTAGTGAGTGTTAGATTGGTGCCATGCCTATTTAGTGGATGATGATTGAATTCTTATTTGCTTTACGACCTTTTTCTATTACCTCTGGCTCTTACACACTATTCACACATTAGTTCAGCAATGAGCTGGCTGCACCCATTTATTATAAAACCTACTACTAGTTTCATTGACCATATGGTTAAGGATTTTATGAATGGGCCCAGTATGTCTTCAGCAAGAAAGAAAGAAAAGAGAAAGAAAGAGGAAAAGAACTGAAAAGCATGCCTTTTGCCTTGAAACAGAAACACATTAGGGGTATATAGTAGCCTTTAAAGCCGTGCCCTAATCCAGGCGGTTGGGAGCCAGACAGTGCTCGCTACATGGGTGGATGGGTGGAGTTTAGCGAGGTTGTAGGTGCTGAAAATTCGAAATCATTAAGTCCCGGGGTGAAACTTGAAGAGTTGAAATGGTGAAAGACCCTTATGACTTGATGCCCTAAGCCTTGGTGGTTGCAGGAGTCATCGGTGGATCAGATCCCATTGGGACTTTGGTGGGAATTGTTCCTGACATTGTACCCTACAACAAAAGAGTTGTGGAATAAAATTAGGTCTGATCTATTTAAGTTGGTTAACATCTTTAGGTTGGCGGGTAAGCTAGGTTGGGGGAGAGTGCGAGTTTGGCGGTTTATTGTTGAGAGTGATGGAACCGACCTTGATTTTGGTGGAAGTTTAAGTTGAGTTCACCCAGGAGTAGAGGCTCTTTTGATACTCAATTTTTTGTATGGCATTCATTCCTCTGAATCGTTAGTCGAGTAGGTTTGATGATTCTTACTTAGGGTTAGGCATTACTCATTCCACGGCCTTTTGAAATATATATTTTTGTGAACATAATTTTGATTTACATTTATGCAGCTCTTCGCTCTTTATTTCTTTCATTCATAGGGACTATGATGTGTAGGTAAGTGTGATTAGTGCTCAAAAAGTGATATTTTGGACCCTGTTTATTACAGGTTTTGAGCACTTTTTATAATTTACACATTAAGGTCCCTGCTATTCTACTGATCACATTTTGTGGCAAATTTTAGTTTTGGGGCCTAATGAGTGCCAAAATTGTTGAGTCGATCCCGAAACACGAGAAGAATTGAGTCAAACATTATATGATTAGAAGGAAGAAAGAACCTGAAATACAAAGAAAATGGAAAGTCTGAAATTTAGTTTCTGCATAAGCTGTTCATCCAAGGCGTAACATTCATCTACCACAATTCCTTCACACTGCTGTTCACTTTTTGACCTCGATTTTGTTGAAATTTTTGTTTCTTCCCATTTTATCCTTATGACAACACACTGGTTTGGTTTTGGTTTTTTGTATTCCTTACTCTGGCGATGTATAAGCTGGGTCAGTGCGTGGCTCACTCGATCACTTCCGTTGCGATTGAAGGTGGGAACGGTTCGCCCACAACATCATTTCTCCATTTTCTTTCATTTCCTCTCTGCTGGCTGCAAACACTCCTCTAAGGATGTTTCGAAGGATGTGGCTAGACCTCTTTCTCCTTGAAGGAGTATTTATTAGGATTTGAGGTGTGGCGTCCTCTGTTTTAACGTAGGCATTTATTTTCATTTATGTTCCTATTTCTCCTCTAGGTTAGAACTCCTTTGATGTGACTTCTTTGATCCAGTATTTGGCAATCTTTTAGGAGTTCGGTGGATGCTTGTGCGCTGGTTCTGTGAGATTAATTAGTTGCTTTCTATTTATCTTGTGAGGTAGATCGGGAGACGTTTTCCTTTATGCAGGGCATTAATGTTGATAAATGCTATTTTCAAAAAGGGAAAATCATAGGGTTTAGTTTTAAAGCTAAATGAAGATCCGGTTCGGGGAAATGACTATATGTCATCCTCCCGAGCAGGAAAAATGCAGAGGACATGTGTGATTGCCTTAAAACACTAAACAGAGTGGCTGAAACCTTGAGGAGTTGATACACATTTTTTTTCCTTATTTTAGTTTCAGCCTATGAACAACCATCCAACCACTGTTTTGCAAAAATACGAAAATCAAATTTAATTCACCATTTTTGGCCTTCCTTTATTAAATCATGTGTCTGAAAACCCATCCTGTGTTCAGGAAGCCACAAAGCGGCTATCTTTGCGGTGGCTTTGCCTCACAGTGACGATTGGATCTGTTTGTTGATTTGTTTACCTCTTTGTGCTGCGTATCAGTACCCCATACTTAAAAAATCTTAATATTGGATGGGCCCATCACTCGAGCACATCATGGGAAGAGAGACATGATGCTTCCCATTCTCGAATGCGTCCGAAGATCAGGCAGAAAAGCTATGTAAGCTAAAATGAGGGAGATCTTAAGGCCCGATTTAGCCATGGTCTAGTGAAAGGCTTCAATGGAGGATATGGACTACTCTCAAGTTTGTTTTCCTAGGTTGTATGTTAAAAATGAAATGAATCAACCTCCTCAAAAGTAAATGTCTAACCTAGAGGCAAACATAGATGAACTAAGAAGAGTTCAAGCAGAATTGGCAATATCTCAAGCTCAATTCATGGAGGAGGTGCACATACCTCTATAAGAGGAGTTAAATGTTAAAAATGGAGTGGATGAATTGACGTATGCTACTGTGCATTAAAATTGTAGCCAGATTGGTCAGGCAGGTCAATGAATCGAGCCAGGTTTCGGGGTGCGAAATAATATACTGGGACTCTTTACTTTTTTTTTTTTTTTTTTTAAACTTGTACTTATACCTGTGGTATACAAACAATTTCTATAATAACAAAAATCATTTACATGTAAAGAATTACCAAGTGGTGTCGTCAAAATCTATATACACATATGCTAAGTCCCATTTGTTATACAAATATAATACATGTCTTAATCTGAACATCGAGGAGATCGCGGAGCGGTGTTGGTGAGCACTATCTGAGATGGCGCATCTTTGGCGGTGTGGGGATATCTGTCCTCTTTATCTCCTCTTCGAGTACCTACGGATTGAACACTTTCGTGCTAAACTGCGGCAAGTGGGAACACCATATGACGATAGCAGAATAATATGATAATTGTCACTATGTTTTTACATTACTTTTATCCATATGCATACTCTTGGCTTTGTTATTTATGTGACTTCTAACTCATATCATATTATGCATGTAAGTTTTATCCTTTTGAGATTCCATATCATTTTCACGGTCGTATCACATCATATGTAATACATGTATTTTACAAGTTTCAAGTTCTATCTTCTACATGTATGGCATGGATCACATCTTGAAACAGACTTATAAATGAGTGGCAAATCAAGCAGATTAGTCGCTATCAAATTCATACGAAATTCGAATCAAGCTAATACGATACATATTAGATTCTTATCATTATCATAATTGAAGCCATTAATCAACTCCCTCTACTTAATTACATTTCCATGATCTAGGATGCCATTTAATTCTTTTAGTTATCGTTTTATTTAATTTTCATTTTCAAAAAGTGTAGCGGCAAGATCCTACTCGGCAGATTGGGCGGATCGAGCTAGAGCGGTTTACTCAGGCATTTTCAATCAAAACATTTTGTTTGGTTTATTAAATTTTTATTTCAAAGTGTA
The DNA here is from genome assembly GCA_016808115.1 of Tetrastigma voinierianum. Classification (NCBI taxonomy): domain Eukaryota; kingdom Viridiplantae; phylum Streptophyta; class Magnoliopsida; order Vitales; family Vitaceae; genus Tetrastigma; species Tetrastigma voinierianum. The sequence goes on from JAEQBH010001681.1 coordinate 1,209,358, forward strand.
ATGACGAATCTGAAACTTGGCAGAAAGGCGGATCCGAGCTAGGAGCACAGTTTTGCCACTCAGAAACGTTTTAATTTATCTAATATATAAACATTTGTTTGGTTTGTAAATTTTCATTTTCAAAAGTGTCACGACCAGAATCCCAGGCTCGACCATGAGGCGGATCAGAGCGGGCAGGTTTACTCCGACATTTTCAATTATCTTCTCAAAACATTTTGTTTGGTTTATTCCATTATAGACTTTTTAATTACGCGGAAACACTTCATTCTGGGCAAGCCCACAAACAATTACAATTAACAAAATGCATTTACCAAATAATGCCTTTATATCAACATATACTCGTGTTATTCATTTTCGCATGCTTTCTTTTTAAATCGTTATCATATCGTAACATTTCAGTACATTAATTGATCACGAATTTATTCAACTTATGAGTTAAGCATATGCATAAAATCCATTGCTTCGTCAATGTTAGTTTATTTCACTTTGACTATTCTGATAAATTTCTAACTGATTCCCAGTTTGATGAATCCCGCCCTTATTATCATTGGTAATGTTCTTACATTTAACAATTCGATCTCCCATCATGGCCGGATGTCGTTTGGTGCACCGGACATGTGGTATCACTTTTGGTTTCCCATCGCCGGGACTGTGGTTTGGTGCATCGGAGCCGCGTGGTATGGTGTCGGTCTCCGTCATATGGATATCGTTTGACTGCGTCGAACCGCGATGGTATCAATTAAATGCCATACGTCATCGCGGTACGATTGGTGCATCCGCTGGTGCGGACATTTCTACCGATGTCATACGCTATCGCGGCGGATCGTAGATTGGTACGCATCTGCCAAAATTAGGACATTTGATATTTGGGGACTTAGTGAAGGATACTTAGATTGGTGCATCGTCAGAGGCGGATTAATTCGATATCATTCAATTCACATTTATGGCTGATTCCGTTTATGAATCCGTCTTTATAAATCATTGATTCTCAAATATCACATTTCAGATTCCATATTCCTTCATGATATACATTCAAAGATATACTCCAATCTATGTACTAATTTCATACTCTTTCACATTGCTCATTTCATATACTCATTTGTACTAACAATTCAACATACTGTTTTCATATACTCATTCCACGTACTCATTTCATATATACTGTTCCTTATACTCATTTCATTCTCATTCATGCATGCTCATTCATATACTCATTTTCATATATTCATTCCGTATATTGATTCATATACTCATTCATATACCTCGTTCCATGCTCTATTCATACTCATTCATATACTCATTTATACTCATTCATATTACTCATTTCATATACTCATTCATATATTCATTCCACGTATACTCATTCATGTATATTCATTTCATACATATAATTGCGCTACTCATTCATGTGCTCATTTCATATACTCATTCATATATTCATTCACGTATACTCATTCATGTATACTCATTCATATATTCATTCACGTATACTCATTCATATATTTCCTATCATTTGTTATCATTTTCTGGTTATATGCGATCATAATCATATATAACTTATCCACATTATGTGTTCATGACATATTTCCCTTCATATTCATATTCATGTTTCAGTTCGTTTTCATTTTTCATATCACATTCATGTTTCATGAACATTTATCATATTGCATTTTCTATTTTCTTGTTTCATGCTATTGCACATGGCGCTTCATATACTTGTAAGTATGGTGTCTCATAGTCATGCCTCATTCATGTATTCTTATTCCTCTACGAGTCTACTTTATTTAGAAATTGAAATCATTCCAATCGGATCATCCAAACTAAAGTTATGGCATTTTCATGCCAAACTAGTCGATTTATCGATTACACTAGGAACAGTTTGTATTACTCATTTTCCAGGGTCTTAACTTCATATTTGACACTATCTCTTTGTACTCTTTTAAAGCTAAGGTGCTAAGGGCTCTTCTCCAATTGGAATCTTAAATCGAGACACTGAAACTCAGTTATGTTAAGGCTGGGAGCTACTTTACATGATCAAATTGATGGGGGGTGGCTTGCACATAGCCCCATTTTGAGTGAATTTGTGGGCTACCTAGCATCAGAATTTGACTATTCCTATTTATGGATGTTTGGTTCTCCATGAAGTCTAGTTTAAATTACCAGCCCAATCAACTCAAATCGGATAAGAAATGGCGAGTTATGGGTACAAAATCTAGCGAATTGAAAATAAACGAGCATCACATGTCTTAGGGTACACCCAGCCGACTGTCTGGTATGTTAACTAAAATGACCAGAACCTAGCATGTACTGTTTTTATGTTCAAGGTGTCTTTAGAGTGCCTCCTGCTTTAGAAAAGTATGCCCAGAATGTATGTATTTTGTTCCACTTTTCCTATTTTGCTACCCAATTCAATACTGCTCCAAATACATAAAACCATTTCCTTTATTCAATCTTGTAACCTCAATTATAAACAAATCATCTTTGATGGATATCTATCTTAAAAACCCTTCATGATTTACTCTCAAACTGACTCACAATACCAGGTAATAACCCGCCATAAACCAAACATGATGATTTAGTTAGGGTTTGTTCTAAACCACCAACTCGGTGTCTCAATTAAACCAATGGATAATCCTCAAGGAGTTCCATATTCTTAATACTATTAGGTTTTACCCACCTTACTTTCCATAATTTTTTGAGTTGGGTGAAACCTAGCAAAACCCTAGGTTTGGGCAAGATAATAACTATACAAACCAAAGATCCATACTCAAGTTTAGTAGTTCCATACCAAAAATCTAAAGTTCCATACCTTTGATCTTGCTTGAACTTCTCTTCTCTTCTTCTTCTCTTCCTCTTCCTCTTCTTCTCTCTTTTCCTCTTCTCTTCTCTCCCTCTCTACAGTTCTCTCTCCCAAATTTTGGGACAAATTTGGTCTTAAATCCATGTTTTATTAAGGCCATGTTTGGCCAAGTCATTTTAATTCTTCATTTTGCATCTTAATTTTATTTCTCTTCTTTTCTTATTAAATTCTATTTTGGCATCCCATATTCTCACAATTTCCATAATTGCATATCAACTTATTGATTTATGCCATTTATGTCCTCAAGTGGTAATGACCACTTTACCCTTGTCTTTCCCATTTATGACCACTAGGTCCTCGAGTGGTAAATTACATATTACCATTTTGTTCTGTGACAATTTCCGGTTCTATTTTTATTTTGAAAAATTCATTTAGCTTTGTATACTAAACAAGTCCAAGCTGCTAGATATTTCGAGTGTCTAAAAATAGCTAAGTGTGGGGTTCATTTATCTATAAAATGGCTTCCTCTCTGCCCATAACTTACTCCAGCAAGTTTGAGATACGTCAACATCTACAAGATGAGGAAATGAGTATACAAGAACTAGTGGCCAAACACTTGAATGAAGAGAAGAACATGGCAAAAATGTCATTTGAAGGACAACATGAGAGGTTGCCATCTCTTTTGAGGTGATTAAAGAAGAAGACTTGAACTACAAAGAAGATGTCACCTTAAGAAGTAAGGATGAACTTGAAAAAATCCCAAAAGTGGAGGATGATGCACAAAATTTAAGAGTCTTAATTATAAAGAAAGATGAGTCAATTTCTCCTGAATTATATAAATTTATAACATATGAAGTTTTAAAGACTATTCCGGAGATGGCTCCATGGGGTGAAAAGCATGAAGAGTTAAAAATTGGTAACCCCCATGTCCAAGATGGGAGAGTGCACTATTCGGCTGAACAAGGAAATGGAAGCTACCATTGTGACCCATGAAGAAAAAAATCAAAAAAATAATAAGATCGTGGAAGATTATGTGCCCAAGAAGCTATTGGAGCGCACTTATCGGTTATTCGGAACGGATGGAGGAGGGAATCATCAACTAATCAGTAGTTGGTAGAGTCAAAGTTGGACCCTACAAAAATGGAGCAGCTATTAGGAGGCACCTGAAAGCAAAAATAAGGATTTCTTATCCATTTATTGCTTTATTTTTTTTAGTTTTAGTATGTGTTGCATGTTAATCTTATTTTAAGTGTTTATTTGTTTTTTGTTTTTTGTTTTCCGGGACATTGAATCTGATTTTTATTGAGGGGGACTCATCAAGACCCACCACACCCTAGCCCAATGATCGCACTCAATAAGCTAGGGGAGTCCTCTGTTGTTAACCTACATATCTCATACATTGAGGATAATGCATATTTTAAGTTTCGGGGCATTGGGAGGATTTCCTTTTCCTTTTAAATTTTCTAGCTTCAATTATCCTATTTTTAGTGTTTTCTTTTTGTTGCTTGTGTGTTTTAGTTACTTTTATATGTTTTCAGTTTTTAGGTTAATTTTTTTTTTTCGATTTTAGGTTGTTTTTGTTTTTGGTTGAGCTTGTTTTGGGATTAATTATGATTCCTATAATAAATAATGATTAAACATTATTTCACATGAAAAAAATGAGAGATATTTGAACTTAAAGCATAATGGTTTGACCTTGTAGTTGACTATCTAGCCAAAAGTTCTTAACACTTTGAGCACTAGTCATTTACCCTTCAAAGTCAATTTTGCTTGGTTTAGAGAAGAATTAGATAAATATCATTCTAATTGATCTCTGAAGACTCTAGAACTTGTTCAATTATCGCAGTGAAATCTAGGCAACAGCCAAATTAGGAAAAGATTTGGGCATCAGCGGGCGTTGAGCCTAGCTAACCTTATTATGCATTATTACATGTTACTTTAACATTGGGCCTTAATTTTCCATTTTATGCTTGAAAGCCAAAATTAGCCATTTGAACCTTTGGATATTGAATACCCTTCAGTAAAAACCTATCAGCACTAACATGTGAGTGTCGAAGTGATCTTGTGAACCATGTAGTATAGAATTGGGGTTGGTTGAAGAGGGTGGGCAGTGAATGGAAAGAAAGAAGGGTTGAGGTGAAAAATAAAAATAAAAAAAGAAAGAAAAGAAGAGACTAAAACAAGGTGGAGTTGTTTGATCTTGTAGCCTTCCTACTTTGAGCAAGTAAATTCTTAGGGGTGTTTCACACCTAGTACCCTAAGGTTAGCTAGTCTAGGAGCTACTAACCTAAAGCTCACTACACGGGGTAGGTAGAAAGCTTAAGAAGGTCAAACATTGCACTACTCCATACCTTGGAGGTAGAAGAGAAAGAAATAAAGACTTGGCTTGATGACATGAATGGTTAAAATGGTGAGAGTGTGAATTTGGGGAGAATCTATGGTTAAAGATGAAAAAGAGCTAAGTTTGGGGAAAGCTAAGAAATCGAATCACGAAGAATGTGATATACGAAGGATGGACTTCTATCAGAAGCTAAGATTCTAAATAATGGATGAGCATTTTAGTCAAATTGATGGCTGAGGTACCAATTGTATTGAAGAAGGCTTGCATTTTCCTGTCTATGGGAGCAAGCAATTTCCAGTCCTAAGATATGGATGTGAAGTACCGAGAAGGAAAAACAGTTAGATCTTAAAAGTATCCAAGTCTCTGAGTAAGATTTTAGCATTGACTGAGTTTAGGAATGGTGTCAATTGAAACGTGTAGTGTCGGGGAGGCATTCCAAGGCTACACTACACGCTCTTAGTGATTCTAAAGTTCATGTGCATAAATGTATTTTGCAGGAACTTTGGGGTGATTTATCCTGATTTTAATTTATTTCCCAGTGTTATTTCAGTCCAGTGAACTCTTTAATCAATGTATTTTATAATTTCTTTACTTCTTTCATCCAATTTACTATAGAAGTTAAATCTATTATGGAAAATAGAGGTTTAAATAATGAGGATCTTGAGTAGTAGGGGCAGTTGATCATTAGATTTTCCAAACAATCTCCGTGGGAATGATATCTGGACTTATAATCCATTTTGTTACTTGTATGACCTGTGCACTTGCAGTGATTTAGACTAAAACCAATTTTAATGGAAAATTATTACATACACAGTGGAAAACAACATTTATATACATTGGTTTAACAAGTTTTTGGCGCCATTGCCGAGGACTGAATAGTCTTTGGTAGTAGTGACAGAAATTTGGCGTACACACGCTCATCCTTTTTTGCTCTTAACAAGTTTTTGGCGTCGCTGCTGAGGATTAAAATAAAGTTTAAGGATCAATATTCCAAACAAAAAAAGAATTTCTAGTTTAGACATTTTTCTTTTATATGAATCTTAACAAAAAAAAAGTAGTTTTAATAGTAGTAGCTGATTTAACTACTTATCTTTTTATTGAACTTATCATAATTTATTTCATTTGTCTACTGATCTCACTTGATCGCAGTGTATTAACATTTTAGGTACTTCTTACATGCATAGAAGACTAGAAGTAGAACTGCTGCCATGAGACACTAAATTGGAGAGAACACTAAGAAACCTGAAGAAAGTGAGAATTGCTAAAGTATCATTCATGGCGGAAGCGAGGAGAGACCTGTGAACACTTAGGTTCATGTGTTTGAGACCTCATAGGCAGAGAACTATGGAAGATTTTTGGAGATTGATCATTAGAGATGAGTATTACATTAGTGATGACACAGTAAAGCAAACAACTTTGAATTGAGCTTTGCCTCATCTTATAGTTGTGGCCTTGAGTTCTTAGGCATCCCAGAGACCTAATGAGAACAGTTAAGAATATTAATCTTGAAGTGAGATAGGGTAAATCCTGATGTTATTAAGTTGCAACTGTTTCCCTTCTCCTTAAGGGATGTAGCAACAAGTTGGTTTGAGTCACTGCCCTATGGATCAATAAACAACTGGGAGGAGCTGGTTGAAGCTTATTTGAGTAGATTTTTCTATCTTGCTCTCAATTCAAATAAGAGAGGAGAAATTATTATATTTAAGCAAGGAGAAGATGAGAGTCTCTACAATGCCTGGGAAAGGTACAAGAAGCTATTGAAGAGGTGTCCAATTCATGGCATTGAACAGATCACACAAATGTATATCTTCTACCATGCCATGAATTACTCTTCCAAAGGTATCATTGATTGAGTAGTACTTAAATAGTGCTATTTTGAGCCACCGTATAAATGCGAGGTTTTTAAACACTTTTGTGTACTAATCATTTAATAACTCGATTGATGCAATTGAGATTAAACTTTACTCAAACCAGATCCACATTTTATAATATTTTTTGTGGTTTGGGTCAAATACCTCATATTCTTCAATTAGTTCAAACAGATGGAACCAGACGATTAGAGGAGATATGATCAATTAGAGAAATTTGAACAAATATGAAGAATAGGTGTTTTAATGAGTTGCGATTTTCATAGACTATGAAATTTTATATTTCTTTATCCCTTTCATTTATTATTTTTTAATTATATATGTAGGTTTTATCCAGGTTATACAATGTAATTTGTTTCCATTTATTTTGTGTTCCATATCTTTATCTATAAGCTGAGATCTTGCTATCAAATCATGAGCTTTTTGTATTAATGGTGACAAAACTTGGCGCGGCTTCTCTGTTTGGATGTTGATTTTTCTCTCCACCTCTCTTATTTTTCACATTTCTGTGACCAAAGCATGATGACAAGAAATCAAGGATAACATTAAGCCTATCATGAAGGAAACATAAATTATTAGTTTTGACTCATTTATGTTCTCATACTCTCATGTATATTAAGACATTGTATCTTGCCTATAGATTAAAAATCTCTTAAAGCATGCCTCTAAAGTGTATTGGAAACTTTTGAGTTTGAATGGATCATATACTAATTCTGTGATATGATTGGTTAATCTCTGTGATTCTTGTAGATGTTTTTGATATATTCTCACCATTAAGACATTGTGCCAATCAGATATATCACTGAGAGCTTTTAGGTTGAGTTTTAAGCTAAATGAAGACCCGGTTCGAAATGACTATATGTCATGCTCCTCAACGTGAGAAAAAGATTTGAGGACATGTAGTTAACACCCCAGAACCACAAACCTAGTGGCCTTTAGAGACTTCAGAGGTCTTGGCACATGAGTTATTTCAGTTTTCAGCCATTCACCCACCACTGTTTTCCACAAACCTAAAAGATCCAATGAGAAAACACCATTTCCAATGCCTTTGTAGCTCTTCTCTCACGAAGAAAAGACCATCAGTGTTGACCACAGAGCCATTATCTGCTTGATAAGCTTTGCTCATTATTAGTAGGAATCCTAGGATATAAATTTTGTTGATTCCGAACACCTACTTGCAGCCTCATGATCAAATGGCGATGGGTGTATTAGGGGATGGTGCCTAGTGATTAAGTAAATTTGTGAACTTGTGATTCACATCACAGAAGTGTTAGGTGAATTCTCATTTCTTTTTTTATTTTACCATTTTCCTTGCAGTTCAACTGCGGGGAGTTGAAAATTTCAACTGGGGGTTTGAAAACTTTCACGTGAACTTCTTTTTCCCCTGTATTGATTCTAGCTGATATTAACCTTTTAGGTAGCCTTATTTTTGTTGGTTTCTTGCTTGTTGTGTGTTCATAGAAGCTTATGCGTGGGACGAAACGCTGCCAAACTGATTGGAAAGAGCTAAATTGCTCCGTGAACAAGGGTGTGAAATCGGTTGCACACCAATCAGATGGAGACCCTACATGAAGAGCAGCAGAGCCAACAAGGGGTTCATCGGGAACCCAATGCCTACAGATCAATGAGGAATCCACGTACACCCACGAGGTGAGTGCCCTCGTATTATACCACTGTGAGGAGGAGGTGGTAGTGAGACCTTATACGGTTCCCTGCTCCCTGTACTCTTGGCCTTGAAAGCAGAAATCCATACACACATCCGGGGATTTTGAAAGTTTGCGACTTTTAAGGAGGTGCATTTGATATGGACTTGCTTTCGGTGACCTTCCTTTGACCCTGGGGACAAAGCCAAATTGGCCCAATTCATTAAGACTAAGGACCATCGGGAGGCGGGCGGAGTTGCGACGGAATTTGGAAGAGTGCCAGTGCCCATAAGACAACAATTTGAAGAGAGGAAAGGTTATGCCTTTGCAGGTCGTGGTAAGGAGATTTTATCAGTGTTGGGAAAGATATCTTGAAACTATTAGTGCATGCCCTCACCATGGCTTTGACACATGGATGCTAGTAAACCACTTCTACGATGGAATGTCCCTTTCCATGAAACAACTCTTGGAAACCATGTGTGGAGGGGACTTCCTCAGCAAGAATCCTGATGAAGCTATGGACTTTCTCAACTATGTGGCTGAAACCTCTAAGGGATGAGATGAGCCGAACCTAAGGGAGGTAGAGAGAATGGAGCACACATTAAACCCTAGGAGAGGCATTTATTCACTAACGGAGGACCAGGAACTAAAGGCTAAGTTGTCACGCCTTTGAACATAGGATTGGGAGGCAGGCAGAGAGAAAGCCGGCGGGAAAGGTGCAGGCGTGGCCGAGACATCTATGCTGGCCCGCCATGTTTTGATTGTCAGTCTACGGTCAGTCAGGAGACAGGTCGATTTCTCCTAAGTAAGGGATTTGATGGTTGAAAATGCAAATGTTGTGGGGTAAAATAGATACCAGTGATCTGATATGGCAGCACTGTAATCTGGCTGACCACTGACCTGGCTTGGAAGCCTAAACCTCAGGTATATGTTCCCACTGAGGGCTGCCAATAACAACGATTATAGGTCCTCTCGGCGTGGCGCTGACCTCGTCACACATTGAGCAAATTGTATCATGAATTTAGTGAGAAGTGGTGGGGAATTTTATAGAGGAGCAGAAAACTATCAATGCTCAGATAAACCAAAGAATAGAAAATGTAGAAAGCTCCATGGACAAAAGAATTGATGGGCTCCACAAAAGCCTAAATAAAAAAATTGATACCTTGCATTCATCCATCAATAGCCTGACCAATAAGCAACAGGTGCAGGAGAAAGGTAGATTCCCTTCCCAGACATTGCCCAATCTTAGGGGAGTGCATGAACTAAGCTATGCCAGTGAGCCTGCACCAAAAATGGATGAAGTCCATGCCATTATCACTTTGAGGAGTGGTAAGGAAATTGAAGCTGACCGGTGCCCGAACTGCGGGAAAGACCAGAGAACAAGAGGAAGTGGATCCAGAACACATATTCATTAAAGAGGATTCAATGAAGAAAAGCATGCCTCCTCGAACCTTAAGCAGAGAGCGAAAGGCCTGCGAAGGCATCTTGGAGTCTTTGAGGTAGGTAAGGTGAACATCCCGTTACTTAACATGATCAAACATGTTCAGGCTGTGCTAAATTTCTAAGGCCTGTGCACAATCAAGAAGGGTTGGGCATTAACAGAAGAGCCTTCGACTAAACGTCGGCTCCGTCATCGATGAAATACAGATCCGGGGATCCCCATGCATCTCGGTCGACATTGGAGGGACGCAGTAGGCGAGCAACTGGCAGATGCGGGGGCGGTGTTAACTCGCGCGATACTTTCGATGTCTGGCGATTAGGTTTGGGGGAGCTGAAGTCTACCAATATCACCCTATCCTTAGCAGATCGATCAGTGAAAATACCAAAGGGGATAGTTGAGGATGTCTTAATGAAGGTAGACAAATTCTACTATCCTGTGGATTTCGTGGTTCTTGATATAGAGCCCAGCCAGTAGAGCACTAACGAGTGCCCATCATGCTTAGGAGGCATTTTTGGCCCATCTAATGCCGTAATCAGAAATTTGCGGAATAGGGTGCGTGCGGCTCACCTTGGCAATATGACGTGGAGCTCAGCATTTCACTTGAGCAGCAAAGGATAAGCTGCTTGAGAGGATGAGGAGCAGAAATCATAAGAAGTTTGCCTAAGTGGCACAGGTGTAGGAAAGCACAGTGATCATAAACTGCAGGAAGAATTAACAAAGAACCAGGAAGCAATTAATGAAGGATCAACTGCATCAGTCACCCTTCCTGCATCTGTCATCCTACCAGCACCACTAGAGAGTAGGATGCTTAACACCCCGAGACGAGAAGCTGAGGCTCTTGCGTGAGCCTGCTCTCTGAGCAGGAGGGCTTCTCTCTAGACCCTCGTGAAATCTCTTGGGTGTACAACAGGGAGGAACTAGGAAACCACTCCAAAATTTGATGGGATTTTTGCTTATATAATGTCAAGTTATAAATTAGGATTTTCATTAAATTTCCTTTATTTTTCAAATTTTGTAAATTTCCTCATTTTCAAAACTATCTTCTCGCAATTTTTTTTTTTAGTCTTTGTCTTTGTTGTAGGTGTTCGATCTTTGGGGAAGAGCAAAATTTTGCCTGGGAATTTCCCAGGTTGCGAATTTTCGTAACCTGCGAAATGGTTCCAAGACTGTTCATCGTCACCCTGTTTTTGCCTGCAACTCTCCGTTTCACGCTCCTACAATTAATTTTTATAATCTTTTGAGTCATTTAATTAATGGTCACTAAATGCCATTAATTGTTCAAGTCTCCGCACCTACCCCTCCTCCCCTATATAAACCTTTTTTTTTTCCATCATTTTCCATTTCATATTTCAACCTCTACTGAAACTCCCTTCTCCCTCTCAAATTTGATCTCCTTCAAGCCATTCAATGGCGAAGACTCGAGGAGCTCATTCCTTCCGACCGCGGGTGCACCAGGGTGATGAGCTTAAAAGTCATCTATTTTTAGTCCATTTTTCTGCTTGATTTAAATCTAAAAAAGAATGATTAATATGCAGAAATATGAAGAAACTCACCAATTGTTATTAATTAGGGAATTTATAAAGAAAAGGAGATTATTGTAGTAGAGAGATACGAGAAAGTGGCGGAAATTTGAAATGAGAATATTTGGTTGAATAAAAATGGAAGAATGTTGCGGGTTTGGAGCTCGCACGGGGCTGACCGATGTCGCGACAACATCACGAGGTTGCGATAAGATTAAAAGCTTAGCAGTGGACACTGATGTCGTGACCTGAAGAAGGGAGTTGAGACAAAATAGAACTTGGTCTAGAATAAAAGAAGAAGTAAAATGAAGAAGTTCATGTCGCGACATCATTGCGATGTCGCGACACCAAAAGGAGAAAAATGATGTCGTGATGCCACCATGAGGTCGCGACAAGGGCGACTACAAAACCACGAGAATAGCCTTCTCGAGTAAAAATTCGCAACATAAACTCCAATCGGGCGACCCGAGAAATAATGAAAGCGAACGTGATGTCGCGACACCATTTAGTCGTGACGAAATAAAGCTTAGCGTTAGACATGGAAATTATTGCATTGAATAGAAGTTGCGACGAAAGTTTTCGAGAAGCGGGCGTGGAGTCGTGACGGTCGACAGATAGAGACGTAAACCGCGATTTCGAAGATGTAGCGACATCGATGAGAGTGGTCCTGACATGTGCATGAGTTATTAGGTAGTCGTGACATACGTGCCGAATCATGGTCACGACATCGTTTGCATTGAATAGAGTCGCGGCGTCCTTGGTACATTGCGACATGATGAAAGAAGGTAGCGACATCATTGTTTGTGCGACATGGATCGGGTGTAAAAAATGATGTGACGGATAAAGTTTCTACTAGAATGACGAAGAGGTGAATTGACGTGTGATTGGAAGTTCGACATCGAAGAACGACTCGATAAGCAGAATAGTGAAATTCGCGACTTGAAAGGAGGTTGCGACATCAAGTCGAAGGTCGCGACAAACCGTGGAGTCGCGACATGAGACGAAAACGATGGGCGATTATTTTGAAATCACAGGTGCATGAAGTTAGGGCCCGACTTCCGAATATATAAATATCACGGTGCTATTGAAGCGTATTTGGCGACCGCAAAGCGAAAGATCACAGGTAGCTGGAAACCTTTTGTTATTTTTTATTTTTGTTTAGTTTTAGTTTTGTTTCATTTTGTCGTTGGGCATTAGAGTAGATTTTTATTTTTATTTCTGGATCTGAACGATTAGCTTGTTAAAGCAGAAGCTGAATGCAGAATTCATTTCATTTCAAATTACTATCTGGTTGTTTGAAGTTCAGACAGTGCAGGTCGGACCTCGGTTTCATTTCATTAATCTGATGGATGTATTTTTGATCGGATAACCACTACGGTGTGTAATTGATAATTTAAGAAACCCGACTTCCATTGAAGCGAACTACATTTGTTAAATTTATATTTCTGCGAGAATAAATTAGTGCTATTGAACTTGACTTGAAAAATATATTTTTAAGTTATGAGTTTTTACGCCAATTGATTCCAATATCGGTGTCTTATACGGTACAGCATTGCTTCATACTGCGATTTCGGGAGGCCCTCACAGTGACACGAGAGAAGCGATCACGAGTGATGAGCGATTCTGAGGGTATATTAACTTTAATATTGGAGATCTAATCAGGCTGTGAGTTTATTTAGATAAATCTCGTCTCACTTGAAATCAAGAATAGGTTGAATGAATTATCCAATTAAACAGAGATTTCACCTCGATTCAAGCAGTGATTCTAATCCCAGAGTGTTGGGTGAGATCTAATCGAGAAAGGATGAAATATTCTAATTTAGAGGAGAAACCAGTAAAGAGTAAACCCATGCTATACCCATGTCTTGGGAGCTATGGTTTATAGTCCACGTTCTGGGTATTAAGTATTGAAAAAGAAAAATATCCAGAACAAGGCAACACAGATTAAAAGTAGTTATCTAATTCCCTGTCTTCGAAAGAATCAGGAAAATTAGATGATGGCTTGATGGAGTTTGGAAGTCTATTTGCCTTTTTTTGTATTACTGGGTGATTTAAAATGCGTGGTTCATGAGCTTAGTTATAAAGTACTCTGCGAAATTGATTTTCACAATAGTAATGTATTCAATGTTTCCTTTAAAAGATAAAGGTTCAGACCAGTTATTTTCATTACTATTCTTTAATCTTTATTCTTTTAAATTTTGATTATTGTTATCCATTCACATATCTTGAGCACATATTTTAAGGCTTCGCGATTTCAATTGCCGTTTAGAGTCCAAATAGTGTGAAATTTGATTAGTTAGAGGCGGAGTTGATTGATGAATTCTTGAGATCTGTGGGATCGATATCGGACTTAAATCCATTTTATTACTTGTTTGACTGTGCACTTACTGGCGGGATCTTGGATGAAATCGAGAAAGAAATTTATCTAATCTTAAAACCGATTTTAATATGATACATTACAATATATAAGTTAAGCATTGTGATTAATAAGATCATGTTAATAATAATAATAAATTACCGTATGTCTTTGATCATAACAGTTATGATGGTATAGGGATGAAAGTTGCCGATCGATATTACATGAGTAGAAGAGATACCTTTGACATTTAAAAGAAAAACGAAAATAGTTTTTCAAGCAGTGGTTATTTTTCGCCACTTACCTTTAACAAGCCATATTGAAAATATTTGTTGTCTTGACTAATCCTATTAATGCGAGTATGTTTTGATTCCAGGAAAAACTTTAATGCATAGGAAACAGAACATTGATTTGATTCCGAGATCTTGAATTAGATGGAACACTCGGAAGCTTGAGAAAAGCGAAGAGCGGAAAACTTCGGCTATAGCGGATGAAAGGCAAGACGGTGAAGGACGAAGAGCGGCGGCCGAAGGCCTCGATCAACGATACAATGGAGGACTTTTGGAGCCCTATTATTGGGATGAATACTCTGCTGATCGGGCGGCTTCACCAGTTGATCTGAAATAACTGAAGCTGAAGCGGCGCGATTACAATAGTTCAGCCAACAAATGATTTCACGAAATTCTCATCCACAGAAGACCCGAATGAGCACACAGGAAGGTTTCTCGGGGATGGCAAACCTGATGAAGTTGAATGGGGTGAGACCAGAGGTCATAAAATTGCATTTATTCCCATTTTCTCTAAGAGATACAGCATCCACATGGTATGAATCTCTACCATGTGGTTTTGTTTATACTTGGGAGGAGCTTGTAGAAGCCTACTTGGGTAGATTCTTCCCCCCATCACTCACCTCAGAAAGAAGGAGGGAGATAATTATGTTCCAGCAGGGGGAAGATGAGAGCCTTTATGTATAGAAGATTGAGTTCTTCGAAAAGATGCAGATGCATGGAATAGACTTGGCGAAGACCCGGATGGACATAGTGTATCATGCCTTGAATAATCTAGGGCATTATTGATGCTTCATCTTTGTGGAGCATTCAAACGTGGAGTCTTTGAAGAGCGAAGATCTGATTGAGGACTTGGCGAATGCAATATGAAAGCTCCATCAGAGTTTTCAGTAATTAAGCGGAGGAAGAGGAATTAATGGAGGCGACAGATGACGGCCTGTGGAGGCAAAGTTAGATGTCATCATGTATAGAATGGACAAGCAAGAGGAAGATGCACCTTGCTCATGAAATAGGAGCGGTCGAGAGGAAGTAATAGAGGAAGTGCTGATGTACCTTTGAAGCGTTTATGATCTTTGAGGAGGTTAATTACTTGGGGAGCGAGAAGTTATCATAGGCAAATCCTAACTGCCCGGCCACACTATCATCAGTGCTTGAGGAACCATGAAAATTTTCATATGGTGGAGGGGCCTCCTGAGGCCCCGAGGCATGGACGGAGATCCTCAGCGGGGATATCGGGAACCACGGGGTTCTGCGGCCTTGAGGTGAAAATAGAAGCGAGTACCGGAGTGCGAGGAGGGCTCAAACCCGTTTGAAGATCAAATGCAATTCATGGGAGACGACAAGTGTTAAACCTCCATGAACAAAAGTTTGCGAAGTGGAAGCCTCAGTACCAATTCTCAAATTTTCAGAGAAAACCCACTGTGACTCCCTCAGAACCTGGAGACACAAATAGAAACGTGGCCACTAAACACATAAAACCAGATGAAAGATGCCTTTCCCAGTGACATGAAGAAGAATCCGAAAGACTGCATGGCTGTGCAGCTTAGAAGTGGGAAAGACTTAGAGGAAAAGACAGAAAAAGATGAAAGCAACAAGGGAGAGGAAGGCCCGGGCGTCTTTAAACTACTTGGAAGGAAAGAAAGAAGGCAGTGTCGGGAAAGAAGGAAGCAAGAAGAAAACCCAGGAACAATGCGCATGCGGTCCCATTTCCACGAGTACGAGAAATCAAAGATAGAGCAGTTTGCAAGGTTTTGAAAGCCTTTCAAAAAGCTGGAGATCGATTATGCCTTTCACGAAGTGGTGACTCGGATGCCGCTTTATGCGAAATTTTAGAAGACATACCTGCGAGGAAGATTCTTTGAAGAAGGAATTGTAACTTAATGCAACTGCAGTCTTTGTGATCGAGAACTACGAGAAAAGATGAAGGATCCGGGAGCTTCACCATTCCTGCACCATTGGAGAGTTTGAGTTTGAAAAGCTCTGCGTGACTCAGTGCGATATCAATTTAATGCCACTGATACATTGCGAAGTTAAGTTTGGGGAAGCACTCCCTCTTGTTACCCTCGAATGGCGAGATGGAACCTTGGCAAAACACGGAAGGAATCATAGAGAATGTCTTTGGTAAGGTGGGAAAATTTATTTTCCAGTTGACTTCATCATCTTGGATGGAGGAGAAGATTCTGAGATCCTCCTGCGCTAGGAAGATACATTCGCCTGCAAGCTGGGCGGCTGTCACGATATGCGGGAGATTATACTCTCGAGTTGGAGAAGAGGCGGTGACTTCAATTTAATCATTTGAGGAATTTAGACATAGAAGGGAAGATATCAAGTCGATAGAATGTATATGTCATGACTCTGATTTTTACTATGATTGTAATGTGACACCAATCGATGAAAAGAGATGAATTTCCGAGTATCTTGAAGGTTTTGATTCGAGATTTTCTGCACATCGGTTTACATTCTCTTTGAAAAAGTGATGAGTCTTGAGCAACGGGATGAAAAAGGAGGCAAAAATGAAGAAAATGAATTTCATCGAAACCGGAGTGAAGAAAATTTAGTTTTAAAGGAGTTGAGTCATTTAAAGTATGCTTACCTGGAGAACAAAGTAAACCGGTAATAATTTACGCTAGACTTAGTGATCTTTGAGGAGCAGAGGTTCTTTGGAAATTTTAAGGAATTATAAGGAATCTATGGCTTAGTGCAGTGAAGGAGTTAAAGTATCGATCCATCGATATCGTACCTGAAAATCTTCTTGGAAGAAAATCTGAAAGCTATTTGTTGAACATCGAAGGAAGACTCAATCGATAATGAAAGAAGTAGTAAGGAAGGAGGTGCCAGATGGTTAAATCTTTGTTTTATCTATCTGATTCGGGCAGTCACTTAGGTTATCAGTCCATGTGGTTACAAAGAAGGGTGGATTTAATGTGATCCGCAATGAACGAAATGAATTAATTCCAACAAGAACAGTGACAGGATGGAGAGTATGCATTGATTACAGGAAGCTGAACACAAAAACCAGGAAATATCATTTCCCTTTGCCCTTCATTGATCAGATGTTGGATAGATTAGCAGGACACCCTCATTTTTGTTTCTTGGTGGGTATTCGAGGCTGACAAATTGCAATTGCGACGAGGACGAAAAGACCACATTCATGCCTATGGTACCTTTGCCTTGAAGGATGCCATTTGGGTTGTCTGTCTCTGCTACTCGGCCGTGTATGATGTCGATGTTCTCAGATTTGGTTGAGGAAGTCATGGAAATTTTTATGGATGACTTCACAGTGTATGGAGTCGTTTTGAACAATGTCTGAACAACCTGGAAACAGTACTTCAAAGATCACGAGGACAAATAAATTGCTTAAGTGGGAAAAATGCCATTTCATGGTAACAAAGGTATTGTTATTGGTCATAAGAATTTATACTCTGGTAGAAGTTATTGATCAGGAATTTCCATTATCAAAGCCCTTGCACCTCCCACAGCGAGTAAAGGGATAAGGGTTTCTTGGGGCATCTTTGGTTTTATAGGAGATTCATCAAGACTTCTCAAAATAGCCAGACCCATGGATTGCGGAAGGGACAAGTTTAATTTTGATGATTCTGTGAGGCGCCTTTGAAGAAATCAAGATCAGTTAGTTCGAAGCACCTATGTGCATTTGCACCATAATGGGATCGAGATTCGAAATAATGTGTGATGGCCAGTGATTTCGCAATGGGGGTATTGGGGCAAAGAAAGAGAAAATATTGAGCCATATCTTGTGCGGAGACCTTATGAAACCTGAAAACTATTCCCTGGCCCGAAAAGGTGCCAGCCTTAGTGTTTGTGAAATTCGAACCAGCATTTTAGGGATCTGTATTTATAGTTCACACGGACCATGCGGCCATCGAATATCGATGTCAAAAAGGAAGTAAGCGAGGCGATAGGTGGGTCTTTGCTCTGCGGGTTTGATATGGAAATTAAAGATAAAAGGGATGTGACCGATGTGATGGTGATCCCACTTGTCCCGAGTAGAAAAGGAATGAAGCGAGAAAGGAGGAGCGAGTGAGAGAACTTCCCGGATGAACAATTGTTTTAAGGTGTCATTCCCGACTTCCATGGTATCGATATTGCGAATTACCTAGCTTGTGGAGTAGTTCTCGAGGAGTCGCTGAAACAGAAAGAAAGCTTCGGGGCGGCGGGTACTGCATCTGGGATGACCTTCTTTATTTAAAGAGGTGCTGATGATTATCGAAGATGTGTGCGAGAGAGTGAACGATGTAAAATCTTGGAATGAATGCCATGCATCGCCATATGGGGGCATTTTTAAGGAGAAAAACGACTCACAAGATACTCAAATCTTTGGATTTTATTGGCCTTATCTTGAGAGATTGTCTTTGAATGGGTGAGTGTGTGATAGATGTAAAGATTGGAAATATCGTGGCGGAAGATTATTGCCCCTAAAAGGCATAATGGTGGTCTGAGTACGATGAATGGGGAATAGATTTTATGGGACCATTCCCCTTATATTTCAGGCTTTGTATATCTCAACGTGATGGATTATGTTTCCAAATGGGTGGAAGCGATGTGTCGAGGAATGATGCTTTTGAAGCGATTTGGAACACGAGAACTATCATTAGTGATGGGGAAGTATTTGCAAACAAAATATTTGCAAACTCATGAGGAGTATGGGATCAAGCATATAAGAGTCCTAGCTTATCATCCCCGGACAGTGGATGAAGCGGGAGATTTCCAGCGAGGGTCAAAAGAATCACGGAAAAGGCGCATGAAGTTGGCCGGAAGGATTGGTCTTCAGGCTTGATGATGCACTTTGGGCTTACGGGTGCATTCAAACTCCCGTTGGAATGTCCCATCTGAGAGTTTGTCTTTGGCAAACCATGTCATCTACCTCTTGAAGCTGGAATACAAAGCTATGTAGGCCATCAGAAATTTGAACTTTGATTTTAAAGCTATGAGGAAGAGAAATTTGCTCCATTGAATGAAGCTTGGAAGAAGCGAAATGAATCCTACGACAATCTTCCAGAATATACAAAGGACAAAACAAATAAATGGCATGATCGGAGGATTACGAGAAAGAGTTCAAAGCGAGGAGAACGGTTCTTCTTTAACTCAGTTGAAGTTAGTTCGGGGAAGTTAAAATCGAATGGAGTGGACCGTACAGTAGTGTCAAAGTACTACATTTAGACGAGTAATAGTAAAAGCCCCGGATGGGAAGAATTTAAAGTCGATGGACAAGGCTGAAGCATTATCAAAGCGGGGGAGGAAAGAAAGGAAAATGGGTTGGTTCATTGAGAGAGAAAGAATCAAAATAAGCGAGTCAGCTAAGGACTCCAGCGAAGCGGAGTTGATGGGAGGCAACCCATAGAGATTTTAGTTTCTGATTTTAGACTTTGATTTTTTTTAATTCACATTGATTTTGTTTTCTTCAGTTCTTATAATGATTAGTTAGTACTTGAGAATTTAATTTTTGTTTAATTGAATCCTTTACGGAATGTTGCGAGTGCTTATGCGAGAGAAATACGAGGAAGGAGATGATTCGTGCCACGGTAAGTGGTAAATCAACAAATTTATATACACTAAGTTCCTCTCTGCCGTAGTCAGAAACTCTTTACTTGATATAGTGGTCTAAGGTCGAACACGGGGATGGGTTTTCATCTAAAAATGGTTGCATCGGTGCATGAAGGTAAAACTTTCTATTTGGACTCTTTGGAATTGTGTTTCACTTGATGGGAATGAAGTTGAAAGCGAAAGCTATTAAAGCGAAATTAAAGGTGAAAAGGTAACATGAAGATTTAGGTTACTATCTTGTAGTTAGAACCCAAACAAATTGTCCTGGGTTTTATCCTGCGTTATGACGCACAACATATAGTCCATGAATATATAGGATCTATTTAACTAGCAAACCTCACCCTTGAAACATCTCTATTTGAGTCCAGCAATTAGCATCGATTATGGCCCTTTTAGTTTAAAACCCTAACATTAAATTATCATTTAAAAGGCTCGTAAAGACCATCTAAGAATATGATTCATCTCTCACGAACGCATCTAAAAACATGGAGTATTAGAAATAATAACAGTAAATGTTATTTATACTAATTTGAAGAACCACAACATGTAAATATTATCTCGGCTCGTAAAAACCATCTAAAGAACAACGTCCTAAAAGCATGGAGAGTATTAGCCGTCGATAACATCCCGTGTTATGCAACTAAGTTTTGAGAATATAAGAGCCATAAATACACTACATTAGCTTTAATACAAGAGAAGACATGCATATGCCCGCACGAAGCTAGGCTGTTCCTCTTGGAGAGCAGCGACATCTACAGAGTTTGTCATCCTCGAGAGGTGTGTTTAGCGGTAGAAAGGGAGAGAAAGAAGAAAGAGAAGAGAGAAGAAAGAAATAAAAAGCAAAACCTAAAATAAAAGACTTATTTACAAAATAAAAACTTAAATATTCTCACAGTTGTTCACCAATTGTCCTCCAATTCTTCTCTCTTACAAAACAAGAGGGGCTTATATAGGCCTCCTCAATGTATGAAAATACCAAAAAACCTAAGAAATTGGCTAAGTTATTGGACAATTAAGTAATACACACCAAGTTTAGGCGGTTTAATATTAATTACAAGCATGGCAGAAATCAAATTGTGACTTTAAAGATTTGGCTGCTGACCGATCAGACTGCGAAATGGAAAAATTCGCTAAGGCCGAGATAATTTCGCTGGCTCTTGATTTAAGCTAAGCTAGCGAAAATGTTGTGAAGTAAGCGAAATCGGGTTTTTCGGTAAAAATGGTGCCCTGACGAGTGGAAGTGAATTACGAAATTTGGCATTTTCGCTAAGATTGCGAGGAGATTTTCGCTGGGTTCTTGAATTTGTGATCTAGCGAAAATTTTCGCAAGCAACTAAAACCTCGACTTTGTTGATCCTTCAACACTGTGCCTCGTCTTATTTGCATCACATTTTCTTCATTTTGCCTTGGTTTTCTCATTGATTCTTGGGATTTGATTGATGCGAGACTTGAGTTCAAACTGTGGTCGTCATTTATCTCGACATTGAACTCGAAAGTCTTGTGGCTTCTTAAGCGACGAAAATACTCTCTAAATGGCATAAGTACTACTAAGAAGACTAGAACACTTCAATTAGTATAAATGACACTTAAGTTAATGTACAAAAGCTTTTCAAACCTATCTAATATAAAGTTTGAGATTTGCACTTTTTGGGCATTAATCCACGCCCCCAAACAAACGTTGCTAGTCCTTAGCGTCTGAAATAAAGGAACCATGTGGTGATTTTCAAAAGATTATGATTCAAAAGGTTGATGTACTTATACACAATACTTTAAGCCCAGACATTTGACATCAAAAATTTTAAGCAGGATATGAAAGAACCAAATCCATACGAGGAAACAGTTCTATGTGATGTTGGTTCCATGATTCTCCTTGGATTTCCACCTAAGTCTAATTGGTCTTTTTGGAATCGGTAAGTCGATAAAGTGTAAATTGTTTCCCTCTTGACTAGCAACGACCTTGGCCTTAAGTTTGTTGAGCAGCCTAGATAGGGCTAGTGCACTTTTCTTTCTTTTTCAACTATATTGTAGGATGCAATGTAAATCGACTTCGCAGAGTAGGTGTAGAGGGGTCCGCAGATGACTCCCGATACTTAAAGGTTTAGGGCATCAAGCCAAAAGGATCACGCAGCCACTAACTCTAAAGGCCCGTCCGGACTTGAATGACGAAAATTAAGCACCTGGAGTCATTAGACTTCACCTATCCACCGTATAGCAGACACAAAATCGATGACTCCGGTGATTGAAAAACAGGGCATCGGGTTTGAACTTCGCCATACACCCCTCGGGCCCAGTGCTCGGGTTTCAAAGCAGATTTCTGCGACTTTTGTGCTCTTTTCTTAACTTCTTTTCTTTTCTTTACGCTTTTTCTTTTCTTTTCCTTTTGGAAGACAACATTGGTCATGATGTAGGTATTTCAAGAAACTATCCTAGGTAGTGACATACCTAAGTAAACTGTGAAGTGAAGGAGTAATGGAATTCACCTGACTGTCGAGTAATCTGGGTGGTGTGTGAATTAGCATAAAGGAAAATTTCAAGTTGAGCATCGCTAATTTGTGACTAACCAAAAATTGTCTCAAGCATGGAATTTGTCCTAGCATATAAGTGACAAATAGTGATTCAATTTTCGACATGAAGTAATTGATTGTCGATTGTAGCGATTCAATTGTTGATTGAAAGAAAAACACATTTAAACTGAGTAGGCCTGAAACATGATATGTACAAAAAAGATTTGTATATATATAAAGCCCAGATAGCTTTTGATATAATAAAGTGGCTAATACTTGAATATTAAACCATGAAACTATCCTTTCTTGTAAATTTAATACATAAATCTACTTAACGAAATTAGTAGAGTTGATAAAGGCCCATTAAATATAACAAAATCAAAAAGAAACTGAACCACCTGTTCTTTGTGGTGGTGGTGGTGGTGGTGGTGGGTACAAAACTCTACTGTATTTCTGGCCAGGAACATCGATGAAGAATTTGCATCGGTGGTGGGCTCCTCTCATTGACCGGGAACATGAGGAAGACTGGAATTGGGTGCAATCAAAGGTCGGCATAGAATGGCTAGCTGGGCTGACCTACGATCTACAGGCGGCTGTGTAGGCTGAGTGAGGCGGATGGCATCCATCGCTTTACCCGGTATCTCCCTCGGTGGCATGGATGTACTCCTTGTGAATGATGTGATGAATAAGGAGGAATGCAGGGTATCTGTATATTGTGATGTAGTATGTGGAGGAGATGGAGGTGAGACGATGCGGAATGGAATATACCTGGGGCTGGGGACGGGCATATCATCTGTATGGTGATCCTCAGCCTCGACCCCGGTACCTCCTCCCGGTCACAGTGATCGTATGTGGGATAGGGCGGGCATAGTCGTAACAGTCTCTTGACCTTCTGTGGAAGATCTAGCTCGTCTACAGCTGGGCTCTGCGGGAATCCACGTACGCTCGAGAACCTGCGAGGAGTCTCGGCATCAGTGGTGGGATGCTCATTTCGGTCAGTTCTTTTCGGTGGACCTTCTCCTCGAATCTGAGGAGGCCATCACCCATTTCGAGAGGTGAACGAAATCCGCAGAATCAGGTAAAGTGCCTCGGGATGGCTCCCTCATACGCACATAATGCTGCGGAGGGCCAAGCTGATGCGTAGCAAATGAACGTCATACGGGGCGGGGCGCCTCTGTGGGAATCTTTGGACGGCGGTGATGTCTCGGCCGGTCTCGGACATCTCCACTGCTGAGGCGGTGGGCAAACTCTATAACCCTGCGAATTGATCGCCGATCGATCTTCTTGAAATATCCCGGCTGCTTTGAGTACACGGGCGGTCATATCTTGAAGCTGAATAGTGGACCGTGCAATGCTCCACGGATGTCATAGAGTGGTAAAGCTATAGTACCAGCTCTTGGGTAACCTAAAGCGTCCTTGAGTCATGAAGGGTAGAGTGAATGCTCCTCGATCGATCTCAGACTCAGATATCTGGAGTCGACTCTCGTGCGGAGATGTCGCTAAAATGACTCTGATGAAACTCTGTTGTGGAGTCGCACATTCCCCGGAATGGGGTTCCCTACAAATAGTGGCCTCCTTTGATCCTCGGCGCGGCAATTTGTGGTGATAGGTAGCCTCTGTATTGGAGTAAGCTGGAGATGGTGGGGGCGCAGTGGAAAATGACTTTCGCTGGGCCGATGCGGGCCTGCCGGAAGCCGGGCCCTCCTGCTCTCAGAGTGAGTACGGGCTGATGGGGCGAGTTCATCACAGAGTCACGATAGCGATCTAAATCCTGAGGGCTCTCGGAGGTACCTCACAGGGCCGTTGATGGTACGAGGGGTAGGACTGGTACAGACACTACTCTCGGGCGTCTTTGAATCTCACCCAGAAGTCGAAGGCGGGACCACGTCGAACCATATCGATATCGAAATAAAATACTGAAAGGGCTCGACTCCTTTGTCTCTTCTTTACATTGTCTTGAACGAGCTCTCACGGAGGCTCTTGGAACTACCTGACGGCTCGGCCCGAACCGGGCTCATGGTATGCGTGGAATGGCCACTGAACTAACAACGAGCCGGGAAATGGCCCGGATGCGGCGGGGCGCAGCCGGGGCCCGAGACGAGGGCACAGCAGTAATGGCTCGTGCGGGGCGTGGTAATCGGGCTCGTCTTGTGGCGTGGTGGAGGCTCGGCTGAAGGCTCGGTCGGGGGACCGGTGCGTCGTGGCCAGAGGATGGCTATACTAGAAACTCGGTCGAGCAAAGCACGAGTGTAGAAATTTGTGGCTCAGTCTAGCTAGACACGAACTTGGCGGTGGAGCCAGTAGGTCGCGGCGGGACGGTCGGCGGCCAGTGGTTGGGACTCGGGGCCAGCGGGAGCTCGGGGCATGGGCTGGGAGGGGAGAATGTGAGTGGCATTCTAAAGGCCAACCTCCCGGGTTTATACTATAAGCATCAGCGGCGTAGGGAGGTCTTCACCCTTAGACACACTATTTTTAGCGAATTTAGCTCACACAGTACACCGCACGCAATTAATTTTCGGGATTAAATGAAAATTAATATATTAAAGTAAAAATTAAAATTAAAGTTAGAAGCGAATATATCTAATTAATATAAGATAATATAGAATCTTTTGACTTGCTAAAATGTTTGCTAAATTGAAACATAAAATAACAAAAGTAGTGACTAAAATATAGCAAAATTGTTTCAGGCGCAATTTGGTTTTTGAGCTGCCAAACAGTTCAATTTTAAAATTACTCAAGGAGGTCAGGGGATATCTACCAGCCCACAAGTTGCACAAGGCTAAATTCATGGTTTTGGGTACTTGATTGTTGATGTGGTCATAGCGATGGCTTTGGAATTGATCGATTGGCTTGCGATTGGTGTTGTTGGCGGGCAATTCTTCTTCATCTCCATAGTTGATCACTCCTTGCATTTTCTGAGTATTGTGTTTTCTGCACATTGATCGAATTGAAACAACCTCGAAATTTGATTTTCCAATTTCTAGCAGCTCATGTTGTTGTTCAAATGAAAGATATTCAACTCCATGGTCATATTTTAAAGTTAATTGCATGACTCCGGTAAACGATTTATTTATTACGTCCCAGCGTGGTAGGAAATGGTCTTCTAGATGATTGGTACACATGATTGGTTCATAGTGGTGGTTCGATGTCAGTACCCACAAAATCTTGGGTAGTAGGTGCGTATCTTCACTAAGACATCACCGGCTATCACCGGGTTCTTTGATCTATCGGCCCAGTAAGAGGTGTGATGTTAGTAGGTTTAAGTTCTTTTTAAACCTAAGCGCACCTTATCTTGAATACGGCGTGGGATTCCTGCTTTGGCTCCTAAATGCGAAGGACTTTTCTATGCGATTCCCACGATATTAGTAGGTAGTAGGAGATCGGGATCTTTGCCGCCAGCGGGGGTATTTGCTCAGTTGCAGCCTTGATATGTTAAGGTGGCCCCTTCTTCTCAATGCCTAATCCATGTGATTGTGCAAAAAGATCTTTCGAAAACTTTGCATAGCGAGGAACATTTGTAGAGTCAGTAAGGTATGTTAACCTTCACTTGCCTTAAAACCTCGAGTCTGCTTGTTGAGATGCCTTCTTCTTACCTCTAAGTGCTTGTGGAAATGGGGTGGTATGCGTATTTCATTGAATCCTCCTCTAGGAGAATATGCTCAGGTTGCGATTCTTCTCCCACCCTTTAGGTTCTTGTGAGGTTTTGGCATAGGGTGGTGACTCTTTTCCACTTCTCGGGGTTATTATGGCGCTAACCTCTATCCATTCTGAATTGTTGGATAATCCTACCTCGTAGATTCCTTTAGGATTTAGGCTGATTTGTGATGGAAACCTTCCATTCTCTGACCACTTCAGCAACTTGTTGATCTTGGTGATTGATCTTATGGGTTATCAATTTTAAGTTAAGATTGCTCTCAAGCCCATCTATTCTCTTATTCAATGTACTTTACAGCCATCGTCGCTGTGCAGTTCTTGCGTTAATTCCTTTTGTTCCTCGACAAAGTTGCCCGCGCACACTTTCGAATTGATATGGCTTAACTCTTGGAGAAGAGGATGGTGGTTGTTGTATTGAGAAACCAAGCGAGGTTGCTTTGGGGAGTACATAAACGGGGGTTGGGTCTCCGTAAGATTAGAGGTGATTCACTCGATTGGAATTGTAGGTATTACCATATGGAGCGATGGATTGACCGTAGCTTGTGATATACTACGATGTTTGCACATTACGACGTCAAATCCTTCCTTTGTAGGGGCCATAGGACAGCATTAATTGGGTGTGCGGGGATTGGCGGATGCAAGTTAGGCGTGCGAGATTTTCGATCCTTGCATGCACCTCTTAGATTTGTTTGCCTTCAAGCTCCTCTACCTTCTACGGCTAGGGTTGAAATCCTAGCTCATTCTCCTCTTGGGCAAGTCCATGCATCCACCTTTGGTTGTTTGGTGGTTTCATCCCTTATCGTTTCTCACAGGATTAAGCTCATCCTAACCTTAGAAGTTTTATTACGTAATTCCAAAAATCATGGCTATCAGGATACTTTTGCTTAAAGTCTCCCCCTTTATGGTTTCTAAGAGTTGCCTCATGGCGGGGAGACATACCACATAGAAGTGGTTACTTTAACATCCAATATTGAAACCATGAGTACAATGGACATGCAACGATAGTTTATCATAATCTTACCGACAGTAAAATCTCTCACTTCCCATGTGAATTTGCAAAAAGTGTAGGTTGTCTTTTCAAATTATTGGTCTTGTGAGCGAAGAACTTTTCAAGAATTCGGCTATATTTCGGCCCGATTTCTTATGGTTCTAAGCTCAGTGGTGGAGGCCATATCTTGGCCTTGTCTTAAGAGTCAATGGAAATGCCTTTAGCTTCAGCAAATCCATGTCATCATACCTTCCTTGAAGTGGTCTGAGCCTCCTCAAATCCTTTAATATGGTGTGGTTTTCATTTTCCATCTTGATATATGGGAGTAGAGGAGTACGAATATGGCCTCGTTTGCTACATCTTCGACGGGAGGGATGATCTGAGGATGGGGCACTAACTCTAGGAGGGTGGATGTGATCCCTCATGGTTCTATAGGCATTTAGTTCATGGGGTTCTGATTTGGCTCTGTTGTTCCTCGGGTATGGGATCAATGGTATCGATTAATTACCTTAACTTCAGCTAGTTCGAGTTATTGTACCTATCTTCATTCAATCTACGAAGTGTCTCTATCCTTTATTTGCATACAGTTGTTACACAATTTAGAGACAACAAAGAGCAACAAACAACCTGCAAAAAGATTAAAATTAACTAAAAATAATAAAAAGCCATTGAATGGCGAAGCTAAAAGCAGTGCGATTCTTGCAAAGTAAATAATGCGGTTCACGCAAGCTGAGTTGCAAAAAAGAGATAAGAAGGTTACCTTCACTTGTGATGTGGATCTAAGTACT
Source organism: Tetrastigma voinierianum (assembly GCA_016808115.1). Lineage (NCBI taxonomy): Eukaryota > Viridiplantae > Streptophyta > Magnoliopsida > Vitales > Vitaceae > Tetrastigma > Tetrastigma voinierianum. Next base: position 1,237,110 of record JAEQBH010001681.1, read on the forward strand.
CTTCAACACCATTAGTAGTTTGGCACCATCCGACAAGCATCATTGATTAAGTGCCGCAGTAGGGCGAGCTAAAATCAACAAAATTTATACACCTAAGTTCCTACTGCTAGTAGTCGAAATTTCTGATATAGTGGTCTAGGGTCGAACACGGGGATGGGTTTCGTACAAAATGGTTTGCATCAGTGCATGAAGGTAAGGCTTTCTATTTGGACTCTTTGGAATTGTGTTTCAAAAACAGTGGGAATGAAGTTGAAAACTGAGAAACTGTAAAAACTGAAATTAAAAGGTGAAAAAGGTAACTTTGAAGATTTAGGTTACTATCTTGGCAAGTTAGGGCAAACAAGTGTCCTCGGGTTTTATCCTCGCGTTATGACATACGGCTTATATAGTCCATGGCACCATGGATCTCTCTTTAACAAGCAAGCCTCACCCGTGAAACATCTCCTGTTGAGTGAACGGGTAGCATGCGATTATGGCCCCTTTTAGTTTAAAACCACAACATTAAATTATCATTTTAAAAGGCTCGTAAGACCATCTAAGAACAAGGTCATCTCTCACCAGAAACCTTTGCATCTAAAAAGCATGGAAGTATTGGCAAAAATAATATGATAAATGTTATTTAACCACTAATTTGAAGAACCACACAACATGTAAATATTATCTCAGGCTACGTAAAACCATCTAAAGAACAAGTCCTAAAGCATGGAAGTATTGGCCAATCGATAACATCCGTATTATGCAACTAAGTTTTGAGAATAAGAGCCATAAATACACTACCGTAGCTTTCCGCTGAAGGGCAACATGCATATGCCCTTGCAGCTAGCTTCCTTCCTCTTCAAGAAAGGAAACCGCCAAGCATCTCTTGAGTTGTCATCCTCAAAGTGTGTTGAGCCAGAAAGGGAGAGAAAGAAGAAAGAAAGAGAAGAGAGAAAAAATAGCCAAACCCTAAAATAAAGACTTTATTTACAAAATAAAAACTTAAAATATCTTCTCTGATTGTTTCACTTAATTGTCCTCCAATTCTTCTCTCTTACAAAACAAGAGGGGCTTATATAGGCCTCCTCAAGGTATGAAAATGCAAAAAAAAACCTAAGAAATTAACATACAAGTTATTGGACAATTCGTAATACACCAAGTTTGGAGGCGGGTTTTGGCATTAATTACAAAGCATGGCTGAGGCATCAAATTTATTTAGACTGAGAATTTCGCTAACTAGTGAAATCACGAACCTGTGAGAATGGAAAGAATTCGCTAAGGCCGGATAATTTAGCTAGCTAAGCGAAATTTCATTAACTCAATGAAATGTTGTGGTAGCGAAATCGGGTTTCGCTAAAAATGGGTGCCTAGCGAGTGAAGTGGTCTAGCGAATTGGCATTTCGTAAGATTGCGAAATTTTCGCTAAGGTTCATGAATTTTCGCAATCTAGCGAAAATTTTAAGCAAGCAACGAAAATTCGACTTTGTTGATCCTTCTTGCAATTGCCTCTGATATTAATTGCATCACATTTTCTTCATTTGCTTGGTTTTCTCATTGATTCTTGGGATTTGATTGATGGATGAGACGTTCAAACTTCATGGTCGTCATTTTATCGACATTGAACTCAAAGTCGCATGAAGCACCAAGCGGCGAAAATACTCTCTTAAATGGCATAAGTACTAAGAAGACTAGAACACTTCAATTGGTATAAATGACATGATTAATGTACAAAAAGCACTCAAAAACCTATCTAATATAGGGGTTCAAATTGCACTTGCAGGCGTGTCGAAGAAGAACTGACTCGGGGCGTCTCCGGCCTTGCGAGAAAACGCTGACGAGGAAAAGAGTACTTTTCTCCTAAAATTACGTGAAAATTGAATAGAATACATTTTTGAATTGTGAGTGGGAATGATTAAATTGATCTTAGAGTGTGTAATTAATAAAAGTGAGGAAGATGTTCGATCATTAAAATTAGGGCAGAGGTACGAGATTAGGTCGCGACCCGAAGTTGAATTCGCTGACGAGTTGAAGATGCTGACTTAGTTAGCGAAGGAGACGAGGGACGGAGTCCGCGACCAAAAGTTATGTGTGACATCGGCCCGAGGTTGCGACATAAGTGAAGATGACATAACTTCTGGTCGCGAACAAAACCATTCCTTAAAGAGTGGTGAAGGTCGCGACAATTCAATTATTTCATCAAATACACGATGTATGACTTCGATAACTTGTCCCCACAGTTTACTTATGTCGACAACCAATGAAATGTCGTGACATAAAGGTTTACTTGATTTGAAGCGACTTTTAATTGCCCAAATTTAATGAGTGCTGATTGAAGCGAAATTGAAGTCGCGACAAGAGCAAATAAATGAAGCAATAAAGAGCCCACAATAATAATTGAATTGCAAATGTTGAGAACTTCCCTCCACTCTCATCTTTTCCCTTAAAGCAAATACAACCTTCCGGTTTTGTATATTCTACGGTTCCTACTGCTCACCTGAAGCCTGGCTTAGGAACTCTTTCCCCAAAACCTTAGGTTCTCTAATACTTCAGAACCTTCAACCCTCGTCGAACTTACGAGTGAAATCATGGAGGAGTATGCCAGGCTGAAGGAAGTTCATACGGAACTGAAAGGAGGAAACAATTTGTCGGAACAACGAGGAAGTTCATAGTGACAGCAGCGGAGGAGAAAGGGAAAGGAAAGCGACAAGAAGAGAGGAAGGCGAGTTCGTCTCGGATGAAACTTTCTCGGAGTCGGAAAAGCACTATCTTTGGAAGGATTTGTAGAAGAAAGGAGGTTTCAACCAACTCATCTCACCGTTCGAGGAATTGATGAAACAACGAGGGTGGGGAGAGTGCAAACATCAAAGTGCAGTTTATCACGTAGGTCGTCAGAAATTTTACTCCAATGGTTGGGAGGAAGAGAGGTGGTTATGTGCGGAGTCTGGGTGCCTTATGTAGCAAAGACTATTAACGGATGTATGGGATGGAAGGGCTGAGAAAAATGGATCAAAATTCGAAGCGTGGCTTGACCTAGCACGAAGAGTGGCTGAAGAAAATTGACAGGTAAAGGGCGAGTGGAAGAAAGGAAAGGAGAAGCAAGACCAGTGGGAAGTTTGTGGAGGAAGCCCAGAAAGGTGTGGTTTTATTTCTTATCCTCCATTGCGGTCCCTACGAAGCATGTTTGCCTGATAGAACAGAGGCAATTCTTCTCTATGCCATGCGAAGGGATACAAGATTGATCTTTGGGACCAGGTTATTGAAAATTCTATAATGAGGTATCATGATGGTAATAACGAGTTGATCCCTCGTCAATAACCATCACAAGGTTATGTATTGAAATTTGGTGTGAGGAACATGGGAAAGAAGAAGAATGCCACACAAATGTCACCCTGCGGCGGGAATGGCCGGTCGAATCAAAGAAAAGGGGTCATGGTAGAGAAAGCAGTTCAGGGATGAAGATGAAAAATGCAACACGGGAAGAAGACACCTGTGATGGAGTCGGAAAATAAAAGCACATCAAGAGAATACTTATGTTCCCGGAGGGTAGAGAACAAGAAGATAGAAGCCCAATAGATTTCTCGACCCCACTGGCCAGCTCTCCCCCGATAAAGGGCAGTGGTTCCCGGAGGGCACGGAAAGCTCGGAGGAGCCCGAGAGATAACTCGATAATGGAAATGCCGGTTGATTCGAGGCATGGAAGAAGAAGAAATGGAACCTCAGCAAAAGTTCAGAGAAAGGGATTTATGAAAAAGAATTGAAGAGAATGGATCAAAATTGGGAAGAAAGAGATGAACATAAGAAGAAATACATGAAAATGAGATGAAAATAAAGAGATCAACAATGGGAAGAAGTGATAGAGCGAAGAAGGAGCTTGAGATGAAAAGATCCACAGGAGGCGACAAGAGAGAAATTTAAAAGGAAATGGAAGAAAGAAGATCAAGATCTTTTGAAGAAGTTAAGCTAAGCCATGAATCATTCTATAACAATAAGTATGGTTGCGATTCGACTCCTCAAACTCATAAAACGAGGATCTGGTCGAAGCGAGACTAAGGAGACGTCTCAGGATTCAAGTTCCTATATAAGTCAGCGCTCAGGGCTTTGAGAGAAAATAGAAGAAAGAGATAAAGAATTTGGAGGACAATGAAAATACGGAGAAAATGCAGGTAGAAAATTTGGACTTAATTAACGTAATCTCTCGATTTTTTTAGAAGTCATGTGGCGAGATGGGGAGGGAGCAATGAACACATTGGGGACAAGACAAGATGACACGAGCAGAAAGTTGAACTCACCAATGAGTTAGTCCTTGAAGAGATCGGATGGAGAGAGTATCAAGAAGAAGAGGAGAGATGGAAATGGGGGTCACTGAAATTCTCTCCAAATTTGGCTACTTTGGATCTGGACCCCCCCAACATCTTTGATGCTCCCTCCAAAAAGAAAAAATAAACCTTACCATTGACTGATCTCTCTTTTCCTCTCTCCCCTAATGTTGTTCTCAACACTTGAAATTTGATCATCAATCAAATAAAAAAAATAAAAAATTTTAAAAATGAATTGTTTGTTATTGATGGTAGTTATATTGTGTGTTGATTTTTGCTTGCATTATTGGGAAAATAATAGTAGAATCTAGTTCAAGAAGGAAAGTTGCTGATATATCATAATCTGAACTAGTTGAGTAATTAGATTAGAAGGGCTGAAACACAAATAAAGGCGGAATAAGGGACCCCGATGACATGCAATTTAATTGAAGCACAAATTACGAAATTAATTTGAATTTGGCACAATGAGTCGGAGATAAGGATAGTTCTCTGATTGAAGGAACAAAACATGTTTTGAGTTTGTGGTATGAGCAGTGAGTCAAGGAACACATTGGATATAACATCATTTAAATCCTCATCAAGCGATGAGTTAAGAACATCCTCGAGTTAGTGCAGTTAATTAACCCAAGTGCAGGAATTTGTTAGATTATTGATCGGCGAAATCACAGGTGATACAACTAACGAAATGATACGGGCCATCCTTGGAAAGTTTGAGCCATTCTAACCATCCTAACATATGCTAATGCATATACCTTACTTCAGAGAATTGAGCTAAAACAAGCCTTATTTTCAAAATAAGCCAATGAAACTGACTCATCTAAAGAATCAATCCTCAGGTAAAGAACTGTGATTACCCGAGAATTCAAGGAGGAAAATAAAGTTTTGGGAGTATATATTTTGAGGAACTCCAAGGAGAAAATACGAAAAGGGAATGAAGAGAAAAGTCTGACGAAAGGCAGGAATAGGTTTGTCTTGTGGCTGACTCTCTTGAACAATTAAATTCTTAGGGTGTTTAAGCACCTAGTACCTAATGCCATACGGTATCAGGACGCTACTAACCCAAAAGTTCGCTAAGAGTGTTAGAAGCCTAAAGGGCAAAACATTGCACTATTCTGAATGGTAGAGAAGAAAGAAAATTCCCAAGTTTGAGATTCTGAATGAGAAATGGGAGCATACGGTTTGAATAAGAGAAGAAAATCAAAGGTGGTATCGAACATGAAGTTCGGGAGTTTATTAAAGAATTTGTTGGGGAGAGAGAAAAAGGAGGCGTTATGTGAGTAAAAAGGAAAAAGAGTATTGGTAATCTTAGCAAAATATCCATCCATCTACCCATTACCCCAGGCCTAACATTACAAGCCCAAAGACCTTTGATTGATCTTGAAGGTTGGAATTACCTACATTAGTGGAGATCGATAGGAACAACAAGCATATGGAATTTCGAAAATCGGAAAAGACCAAGCATGAACATCCTCTAAGGGGTTAATTGACTCACACTAAAGAATGAAAGAAAACCAACACATTTCGGTAAAGGATCAATTAACTATACTGTTTGTAAAACAATTTCAACAATTTGGTTTTGTATGCTAGATAGAGTAAAAACTAACCTTGATATGGACTTGTAGCTAAATACACAAAAAAGAATGCAATTTCTAGTTTTTCAATTAAATTGGCTGCTATTGCAAAACAGAACAGAAAAATGTCCTTTTTGTTTGAGGACAAACAAATCTTTCTTTTCTTTGCTTGAGGAATGAAATAGAAACTTGAGTTTAAGGGGAGTTTGATGAGCTTAAAGTCATATTTTAGTCATTTTACGCTTGATTTTAATCTAAAAAAGAATGATTAATATGCAGAAATATGAAGAAACTCACCAATTTGTTATTCAGCAGGGAATTTATAAGAAAGGAGATTATTGCAGTAGAGAGATGCAGAAAGTGGCAGAGCTGAAATGAGAATGACTGGTTGAATAAAAATGGAAGAATGTTGCAGTTTGGAGCTCGCACAAGGACGACATGATGTCGCGACAACATCACGAGGTCGCGACAAGATTAAAAGCTTAGCAGTGGACACTGATGTCGTGACCTGAAGAAGGGAGTTGAGACAAAAATAGGATACAGTGCAGAATAAGAAGAAAAAATGAAGAAGTTCATGCCATTTGACATCATTGCGATGTCGCGACACCAAAGAAGAAAAATGATGTTGTGATGCCACCATGAATTCGCGACGAGGGGCGCTACAAAACCCGCGAGCGGCCTTCGAGTAAAGTCGCCATGACTCGAATCAGGCGACCCGAGAAATAATGAAGCCGGACATGATGTGTGACACACCATTTAGTCAGTGACGAAATAAAACTTAAGCATTAGGCATGGAAATTAGTGCATTGAATGAAGTTGCGACAAAGATTTTGAAAGAGGCGGGTATGGAGTCGCGACGGTCGAGCGGATAGAGACATCGAACAGCTTGACTCGGAAGATGTGCAACATCGTCGATGGTCATGAAATCAAGCGCCAAGTTATTGATGAGTACGTGACATCGTCGCCGAAGAATCATGGTAGCTACATCCAGCCGGTACGTCAGCGACATCATTTACGCATTGAATGGGGTCGCGACGTCCTTATTTGTCGCGTTGCGTAATGAGGAAAGAGGTAAGCGACATCGGCCAATTTGTCGCGACATCAGATCCAAGGGGTGTTAAAGGCAAGTCGCGACCAGATAAAAGTTTCTACTAGAGACAAGAAGAAAGGTGAAGTCGCGATGTATGATTGAAGTTGTGACATGAGCGACCGATAGCGAGCAGTGAAGTCGCTGGCGTGAAGAGAGGTTCGCGACATAAAAATTCGAGTCGCGACGAACAAATGGAGTCAGCGGCATGAACAAACAATGGGCGATTATTTGAAATCCACAAGGTGCATCAGTTAGGGCCCGACTTCCGACCTATAAATACGCAAGCTAGCACTAAAGCGGCGCTCGACGACATAGAGCGAAGATGCAGGTGACCTTAGGCTCATTTTTGTTATTTTTTTCTTTTTTTGTTTTAGTTTAGTTTTGTTTCATTTGTCGTTGGGCATTAGAATAGATTTTATTTTAATTTTGGATCACGAGCGATTAGCTTGTTAAAGCGGTGAATCACAGAATTCATTTCATTTAAATTACTATCTGGTTGTTTGAGTTGATGATTAAGATTCGGACCTCACGGTTCATTAATCTGAGTGGATGTATTTTTTTATCGGATAACCCGATGCACGGTGTGTAATTGGTAATTTAGAAACCCGAGAAACTCCATTGAGCAAACTCTGTTAGAATTTATCTTTCTGAGAATAAATTCGGGTGCTATTGAACTTTAGCAAGAAAATATGTTTTCACAGTTATAGGTTTTATGGTGATTCCAATATCAATGTCTTATACCAGTTTGTAGCATTGCTTCATACTACGATTTCGGGAGGCCCTGCAGGTGACCACGGGAGAAGGCAATCTGAGAGTGATAAAGACAATTCTCAAGGGTATATTAACCTAATATTGGAGATCTAATGAGCTTTGCGAGTTTATTTCGATAAATCCTTGTCTCACTTGAAATCAAGAATGAGTTGAATGAATTATCCAATTAAATAAGCAGAGATTTCACCTCAATTCGAATAGTGATTCTAATCCCGTGTTAGCTGAGATCTAATCAAGGAAAGGATGAAGTATTCTAATTTGGGGAGGAGAAACCGAGTAAAGTAAACCGTACTATACCCATGTCTTGGGAGGCTATGGTTTTATAGTCACGTTTTGGGTATTAAGTATTGAAAAAGAAAAATATCCAAACAAAGACAGCCACCAGTTAAAAGTAGTTATCTAATTCCACGTCTTGAAAGAATGTGGGGAAAGGTAAGGGTGGGTGGGTGGATGATGGCTTGATGGAGTTTGGAGAGATCTAGTTGCACTACCATATTCCACTAGGCGATTTAAAATATGTGGTTCATGGAAGCAAAGTTATAAAAGTACTCTACTTGAGAAATTGATTTTTCACAATAGTAGTGTATTCAATGTTTCCTTTAAAAGATAAAGGTTCAGACCAGTTATTTTCATTACTATTCTTTATTCTTGATTCTTTTAAATTTCAGGTTATTTGTTATCCATTCACATATCTTAGACTTGTATATTTTAAGGCTTCTAAGCTGATTTCAATTGCCGTTTTAGAGTCCAAATAGTGTGAAAATTTGATTAGTCGGGGTAGTTGATTGATATTCTTGAGATCTACACAATGGGATCGATATACGGACTCGTCATTTTATTACTTGTTCGACTGTGCACTTACGGGGATCTTGGATGAAATCAGAGAATTTATCTAATCTTAAGGAAACCTATTTTAATGAGTATAATTGCAAAGAAATATAACTAACAAGTTTCATGGCATTATTGCTGGGGATTGGACAATAGTCCTTGGGTAATAGTGTCATAAATTTGTATATATATCTTTAGTCCGCTCTTACCAGGGTCCCATTCCTTGAGCACCTCCACTCTAGGCGCGTCGTGGCAGGCCTAGCTCCTAGCGTCGCGCCTCATGTGGGTGCATCCGCTAGCCTTGGCGCCTCCACTGCTGCTTGCCCCTTGTGCCGACCAGGCTGGCACTGCGCCGCCCGGCTGCGTGCCTCCCACGCCCAGGCCCTGCGCCACGGGGCTGCCTTGCTAGCGATCTTTGGGGGCTCCTCCTCTGTGGCCCCTACTTAGGTGATGCCATACCCGGGTTGGCCTACTCAGCTTGCTATCGCGTCGAGCCGGCCAGGCCCACATAAGGGCCCGGACAGGCCGGGTCATCCACTTCGAGGACCTCGGGCGCCACCCTCCTGCATGTATTAGGGCATTTGCTGGGACCCCGGACTTATCCCTTGATGGTCCAAAGCTCATTAGATTACAATCCATTTTTGAACATGAATGATGGTGATTTGTATGCGAGAAATGTGGATATTTTACTCAAATTTAATTTTCGAGAAAATCGTATAAAATTAAAATCTCGTAGCTCAGAAGAGAAACGACTACGAGCAAAATGAGTCACTGGCCCGAAAGTGGAATGTGACGGGAAGCTTAGTTTTCAGTCATTTCAAGTCACGACATCACAATCAATTTTGGGGAAAGAAATAGAAAGTGTAATATAGCCAGTCGTGACTTGAAGATTGAGGTTGCGACCAGAATGACAGGCAACAAATGAAAGAGGTTGCGACAAAGGAAGTGTGGTCGAGGCTAAAGGAAATATTCAAAAGAAGAATCTTCATGTCGCGACACCACTCACGATGTAAGTGACGCCTATTAATATGGCGAGGTTGCGACGTCGGTCGATGTCAGCGGCGTGGATCCATCGATGAAACCACAAGGAGTCTTTGCAAAATGCGTGAAGTTGCAACTAGTTTTTAAATGAAGGCTCCATTTGAGGTCGCGACATACAGTTGAGGTCGCGACATAAGAGCACGAGGAATTGGGGTCTCAACGGAAGAATGATTGCAACCAAATTAGAAGGAAGAGCAAGGGAGGTTACAGCTTTGAGAAGCCAAGCGAAGTCACTTGCCAAGAGCGAAGTTGCAACCATCTATTAATCAAGGACCCAACGATGTGCGACCACTCATTTAGGTCGACGCGAAGAAGTTAGGCGAGGGGAAAGAAATCAAGGTCATAACTACTGCCGAGCAAAGTAACACAAGATTGCGACATAAACTTGGAAATTTTTGACCTGGAATAGAGGTTGGAAATGAGAGTGGATTGCAACAAAGAACTGGGAGTTGCGACAGAAGAAAAGAATGGAGCCTTATGAGGTGTGACTTATCACCTTGAGGTCGTGACATAAAGTTGAAACACAATGAAGCGAAGACCTCGACACAATCGCGACCGGGGAAAGAAGTCTGCAACAGAGTCATCCACAAACAAAAAGGTGGTATAACCTAAAGTGGGAATTACCGCCCTCGAAGCCGAGGAGAAGAGAAGAAACCCAGTGATATCGCACGTCATGAAATTGTAATTGCAACATCAATTCTAGAGGAGAGCTCTTGAGCAAATAAGGTTGCGACCCTGAAAGCGATGTCACGACCATTGATCGAGCATGCTCTGAGGAATCGGTTTGCAACGGGGAAGCAACAAGGTCGCTGGCTGAGCTAGACAAACAAGGGAAATTCATGTGCGACATCGACTTAAGGTTACGACGAGAACGGTGAAGCGGGCTTTCTTTTGGGAATTCCACGGAGTTTTTGGGGATTCGGCCCGATTCCTTTTGTGATTATAAATAGGCAGTGTTAGAATAGTAAAAGTAACCCAAGTCTTGGCTAAGAGAGAAAAAGGGGAAAGGAAAGGAACTTCGATCTATAGTTTAAAGTGAATTTTATTTCTTTCTTTATTTAGTTTATTTCTTTTATGGATTTTAATTTGTGGTAATGCGAGAGATGAGTAGAGGCGAGATTTTATTTACATTATTTTCTTAAAATTCTTTTTATGAATTGCAAATCTAGACAAATTTCTGAAATTCATTTCTTCTCGGTTTATTGCAATTCGGTGGTTATGCGTGATCGGTGCTCCATTTCTTAATTCGCAATGCGTGTCGGACCTTGACTACTGCTGGATTTGATTTACACATTTAGATTCCTGATCTTTCACACATATATGGGCTTAAATTTGGGTTCGGTTTTACTTATTTGGTGTCGTTTTTGAATTGATAAGTGTTAAGACCAAAAGACATATACAAATTTATGACACTATTACCAAAGGACTATTGTCTAATCCCCGGCAACGGCGCCATAAAACTTGTTAAATTTCTATTATATAAACGTATCTTCTCTTCTGTTATGTGTTTTCGATATTCAGCTCACATATCTTGATATATTCTCTCCTAGTGTAAATCATTTTTTTATTTTGGTTTGGCCTAATATCTATGAGTGCAGTCGACAAGTAATAAAATGGATATAAGTCCAGATATCGATCCACGAGAGATCTCAAGGAATTCTAAATCAACTACCCGACTACTCAAGCTCCATACTATTTGGACTATAACATGACATTGTGATCCAAACTTAAGAAGGCATAAAATATCTAGTATTAGGAAAAGAATGAAACAATCAAATAAATATTTGGAATCTAAGAATAAAGAATAATGAATAGTCAAGAAAATAAATGGAGGCGAGATAATGATCTTAGATGACACATGAATCCAGCTATTATGAAGTATCAATTCCTGTAGTTAACACTGATAAAATTGCTTGTGTATTTCAAGTTTTAAAAATCTGTCCAAAGGCGTTTAGCGATCTGGTGGATCCTCCGCCTCCACGATTCATGATCTAATTTTCTGAGTTAACTTTCGAAGACGGGAATTAGATGACTACTAATAGGGATTTCCTTAATACGAATTATTTTATTTTGCAATACTTCATACCCATTTTATGGGTATCAAACCTTAGCTCCAGTTATCGGTCAAGCAAGGATATACAACTTCTGATTTATACTTCTCTAAATTAGAATAGATCACCCTCTCCTTGATTAGATCTCATTATGCAGGATTGGCTTCACTATTCGAATTGAGGTGAACTCTTTGCTTGTTTAAATTGATAATTCATTCAACTCGTTTTTGATTTCAAGTGAGAAGATGATTTATCTAAGTAAACTTACAAAGCTCATTAGATCTCTAATAACAGGCTAATATACCTTCAAGGAAATGTTCATAACTCTCAGGAATGTCTTCTCTGTGTCACTGACAGGCCGAAAACGCGGTGTGTATAATGAATGCCTATGTGCGCAAGTGCACGCGTAGCCCCAAGTAATATAGTGTACTTAATGTACGGATATCGATCCACAGGGAAAGGTAAATTGGCTTCTGAAGGTTGCTTTTGAACTGATATACGAATAAATGATTCTAGAGTAAAATTTAAGTAAGGAAACTGACCTCATTTATTGATTCTAGTGAATTAATGGTGTTGGCGCCCTAAGGTTAAATCTTCCCCTATCACGTTCAATGGATTACTTTCTAAAGGTCTTGTTATTGATATATTTGTAATATGTGATAGGCGAGTGATCTTGCCTCACGAGACTATCCTCTCTCGAGAGTATATCAGCACTATCTGTGGATGAATCAGTATATCTCTATCTCGACTCGGTATTCCGAAATGCTTAAATGTTCTAACCTCAAAATTGCCACCTTCGGGTTGGAATATCTCTATTATGCAGAAGACCGGCTAAAAAATTTTACTCTACCGAGATCCACAGATACACCATCTCACGAGATCTCGGATCTCGGTGCGATTATGCTAACATTGGCTGAGCATTAACATATAATTGAAATGCGGTAAAGAGTAGATTTGACAAATTAATAACAATTGGAATAACATGAAAGGTCAGAACTTTAATCCATTGTACATGACGAGGTTTGATGTAACCCTAGAAGAGATCTAGAACATAATGGAAGAAAGATGGCTTGTTTAATAAAGAAAACATTGTTCTAAATCGAGAAAATATCAGAAAAATGAAAAGCGTTACAATCAGGGAACTTCCTCGAAATTGAAGTGTCACTCTGCTCTCGAAACATAATGTGCGCCGTTAAATGCGCCTCGATCCCTCAATTCACGAGGCCCTAATTTGCTTTTAATGATGAGGCGAGATCTCAGTGACGTCGCGGCGTGGGGGCGTCGCGACGTGGAAGACGTCGGCGTGGCGGTGCTTCGTAGCCTTGTTCCCATTTGCTCCAAAATGCGCTTCCCGTTGCTGCTCTTTTTCACTGATATCTGCATTCACGAAGACATCAACTCAGTATTCTAGTCACAAAATTATGAAATGCTCTAAAATAAACGGAAAATGGGCGATACTTGAGCATAATATGAAGGTGTTTTAGGCACTCATCACACCCCAAACTTAGTTTCTTGCTTGTCCTCAAGCAGAAGCCAGGCTCTAGGCAGGACACACACACTATATAATGCCTCTAACACGAGACGAGTGATGCCTGTGCTGAAAAATAGGGGATCAATTTGGTGACTCACATACCTTGTTTTGCTCAATGTTCATTGAAGAAATACAGATATTTGACTTCGGTAAATTCGATTGAGATAGGTGGCCGACTAGTGCATCAAATCCCATATGGTGTTGATAGCCTTTCCCAAAATCCCTATGTACTTATAATGAGTGACCTCCAGTATATGCTTAGGTTCAGATACCCCCAAACTTAAGCTCAGCACTTTTATTAGAGCTAACTAGGAGGGGATAGGAGCAGCACCCATTTATTCATGTTCTCATACTTAGGAATTTCCTGCGTATCACAAAACACAATGGAAGAGAGACCCTAGTGCCGAGAGTTTTAGTCGAGGTGTTCCACTGTAGCGGGGATCCATTGGTGACTCTCCCCACCCGAGTTGGTTAAGGGCACAGGCGTTGATTCCATGAGCTTCACCCCAGAACACTCAGCCAAGCTCCAGGCCCTGGGTTGCGTGGATGAAGTCCATCTTACGTGTGTAGTGGGCGGTGAAGTCGATGACTCGGCGGTTGGCTCGGGGCATTGAAGCACTGATAGGCCTCGAGGCGTGCGGGATTCGATTGGATGATCAGCTTATTCTATGCATATACCTATTTTTGTCCTATTTCTTTTTCTTTTTCATTTTTTAATTGTTTTTGTATTTTCTCTTTTTGGTTGGGGCTCGATGGCAATCCTCTTTTGATTAGGTGTCCCATCACTCAAATAGTCGAATCTCCCTAGGTTGATCGAACTTTAGTAGTTGGTTCGGCACCTATGCATGCTACGAAGTCCTTTAGTGTGTGAGTGTGATAGGGTTTTTTGAGAAGCTTGGGTTTCTTGACTGCCGGGATTGGTTACTAGCCTTTTCAACTATTCAATCTAATTCAGGAGCATCAAGCAAATGTATGCAATTGAACAAGTTTATAGTGAACTCGATCAAAATTGATCCTCAATTTTCAACATGGCACACATGTATGCAATTACTCATGCGAGAATATCACAAACTCAATCAAACAACTAACATATGACTCATAAACATGAAGAATGCGTGTAAAATAAGCTGAAAACAAAACACACTAATATCACGAACACACTAAAATACTACACACTACTAAAGCAAAACCGCGATAAACGAAACCTGTGATCACCAAATCCCTCCCCCCCGAACAAAATATCAAGTGTCCCAGGTAAGATAAAACATAAGGGTAGGAACTCCCTTGAATATCAACTACTTGATTGGAGGGAGGTGGTGGATGATGGTGATAAACGGAAAATTTGGCTAATTTGGGCTGCATAGGCTATATTTCTTCCTTTGTGGGAATGATGGCGATTAGCGAGTATCCTCATCGCCGACGCAGCGAGCGCCTCCGCATCTGAGTGCGAGGGACTCAGGTGCTCAGGTCTCATCCCGAATGCGTCAGCGCTCGGTGAGGGAGAGCAGGGTCCTCAATATGCGGGAAGGATTTGGGGGAACGGCGCTGGGGCTGGCGGGGTGGTGGTGGAGGTGGTGGAGACGAGGGTGGTGGTGGAGGGGGTGGGTGGGACCCGGGAGGCGCCCGATGTCCTCTAGGTGTGTCACCGGGAATCAGCGAGCAGAATGTCGGAAGCGTCTCGTCCCGAGGGCTCGTGACCCCGTGTGGCCCCTCGGGTTTGCGGGACACAGGTGTGCCAGCAGCCCGATATTGCCTTGATCGGATGAAGCCCGGGCCTCATTGTCGTCGAGAACGAAACTGTTTACCTGAGCCAAATATCGGAAAATGGTGCCCCGAGGTTCATCTTCGCATCCGGTTATGGAGGGATGGCATCCTCGATAACTACTGACATCGAATGGGATATCCTGGATGATGGCGAAGTTGAGCAAGGAACGCTGGGCTGTCACCTCACACACATTCGTCGTCGGGATAAGACGCGAAGTGATGAAATGATGCAGACAGCAGGAATGTAGGCGATGCTTGGCCTTGAAGGTGGCCGCATATGGCTCGCCTTCATTGATCCTCCACTCACACCGGCCTTTGAGGTGTCTGGCGGATGACCTCATGGTAGTCGGGGATGCTCGCGGAATTTGATCAGTCCGTTAGGACATGCTCTAGGCCATAGAGTATTGATCGACTGAGGCCAGGAAGTCGACCCAGGTACACCTCGCACCACGACCTTTTTGAGGACATGGGGCCGAGGTTGGCGTCAGTCTGGAACTCGGCTCATTGCGGCTGGACGGGGTTGGCATAAGGCCACATGCCTTCGGTGTCTTTCTAAAGAAATCATCGGGTGATGAAACCCTTTTCTCCTTAATGAAGGATCGGTTTTTGCAAATTGTGCTAAGCCGTCAGCGATGCTCAGTTTATAAAGCGTGAGGCATGAGCAGCGGGGTCGGGTCCTCGATGGTAGGCTAAGCAGCGGCTTGACTTGCCTCTTGCCGGACATACTAGCCTAGACAAAAAAAAAAAAATCAAACACTAATGTGCACCTGAAAATCAGCAAATAACTACACAAGGACTCCATGAGAGCCTAAATGGGACTCAGAGATCCTAAAGGAACCTAGCTGACCCAAAATGAGGGCCTACAATACCTCTAGACCAAACGAAAGCAACAAAGAAACCCTAGACTACTGTACCCAAGCTAGAATCGGGCACACAGTGGTGGGAATGCCACTATGACCCAAAACTGGCCAAAGAGGGTGACTTACAGTGGTCGGCGAGCAGTGGAGGGTCTCCGACCGGTGGGATGGGAGCTCAGGCGGTCAGATGGCGAGATGCGGGGAGCTAGGGTTGATGGAGTGGTGAAGAGCGAAATGAACTATTCTTGGGCTAAAGCGGGGTGCGTCGCGGCGTCGCGGGGGTTCCGCGTCGCTGACGTGGCGGGGACATGACCGTGGCGTCGCGGCGTGGCGGGTAAATGACGAATGGCGTCGCGGCCCGTGAGATTCCGTCGTGGCGTGACTTCAAAATGGCGTCGCGGCGTGAGAATTCCGCGTCGCGACGTGTGGCTTAAAATGGCGTCGCGGCGGTGAAATCCGCGTCGCGGCGTGACGGAGGCTTGAAAAATAGCCGTCAGCGGCGGTAGAGAATTCCGCGTCGCGGCGTGTGAGGAGAGATGAAATTTTGGCGTCGCGACGTGGGATCTTAGCGTCGCGGCGTGACGGAGAGTGGCACCGTGAAATTTTGAACTACACTACTCGGTACTTTTTCGAGAACTCTCACGTGTAAACCGATTCGGGCATTGAACCGCATTTATGGAGCCTGCACCAGCAGATCCTGCTGATCAAACAACCAGCGAAGCAAGCGATCATGAACACAGCTAGAAACCAAAAATTGCTGAAAATAACCAATAGAGACTTGAAACTACAAAATATAGGAACACTTGGGTTTGCCTCCCGAAGCGTATGTTTGCAATGTCGTTAGCTCGGCGATACGAATCTGATGTGATCGAGAACTCAAACTCTTGTGATCGTTGACTATAACCTATGCAATTTGTGTGAAGGAATGACTTGTCTGCGAGGCTTCGCGCCTCCATAGTGGCTTCAGCGTTGGGTGCAGCGTGAATGTGCCTTTCTGGGATCTTGAAACACGCTACCATTGTAAAATACCTTTGTTACGTAGAAAGGTGGGACGTGAGACTTGATTTCCGGGAAAAAGCTTTGGTCGGGGTGAATAGAAGGACTTGTTGTCCGTGATAGATTCTTTTACGGTGATGTGCTTGTCGTGCGGGCCTTGGTCTTCTCCTTATAAATCTGACGTTCTCATATGCTTAAGTTTACGAACTCATCAGCTCGGCTGAGTTGGAGTAGTCGTTTCACCAGCCAAATCGCATCCATGTTTGGTTGTCGAGTAGCCCGATAGGCTCGTGCTCGATTCTCTTCAGGTGGCACGCTTTACCATAAACAAGTCTGAACGGGACATACCTAAAGGAGTTTTAAATGCGGTGCGGTATGCCCCGGACGCATCGTATCTTTTAGACCAATCCTTCTTGGAGTTGTTATTTTGTCTTCTCGAGGATGTACTTGATTTCTCGGTTGGATACCTCACGCGCCCGTTTGATTGTGGGTGGTATGCAAGAGATGTACGATGACATTACCCCATACTTTTGCAAAACCTTGTCTATTACCTTATTGCAGAAATGCGTACCATTATCTGTGATTAAAGCTCGAGGAGTTCAAGCATTGAGAATATATTCTTTGTATGAAATTGAGCTACAATCTTGGCATCATTGGTTCGATGTTGGAATCGCTTCCTACCCACTTTGAGACCTGTAGTCTACAACCCGACAAGATGTATAAATTGTTGTATGATGCGAAATGGTCCCATGAAATCGATCCCCATAAGTCGAACAACTCTACCTCGAGAATGGGGATCGTGGGTGGCTCGTCCTTTCTGAGATGTTCCCGTTCGTTGACATTGTCTAGAAGTGGAAGCAGATTGATGAGCATCTTTAAATAGGAAGGCCTGATAAAAACCCGATTGTAGAACCTTGGGCTGTGTTCTCAGCCGCAAAGTGTCCACCGCACGATGGGAGTGTGACAATGGTTGAGAATCACGAGCATTTCATATTGAACACATCTCATATCACTGATCGGCCTGGTGCACAGCAAGAGGTGGCTCTTCCCAATAGTAGTGCTTAAAGGTGTGCGAAAAACCTTTTCTTCTTCGATGGATTAAATTCGGGGAATCCTTTGGCCACAAATAGTTCACACTGTCACTGACGGAACTTCCCTCTTGTCAGTAATAGCGAAGTTTCTCGTCACGGAAATTAAGATCATTCCATAGGAACATCATCTACGGCCCCTTCTAGTCGCGAAGGTGGTACGCCACTAAATTCCGGTGCCTTTCTTGTCCTTGATCGTGAATTCTTGCAACGAAGGACCCTGAATCAATGCGGGTTTGCATCTTTCTTGGTCGTAAATACTTAATGGCTAGAATGATCGGTCATGCACCATGACTTTGTTGCCAATCAAATATGGCACGAATTTGTAAAGCAAAGACAATGGCCAATAGTTCTTTCTCAGAGTAGTGGCATAATTCAGTTGGCGTCATTCAAAGTGCGCTTGCTTAGTAAATCACGAAAGATTTTCTCTCGGCTGCACTTTTTAGTCTGCCCCAATCGCGCCATTAAACACGCTCGCACATCGACAAAATGGAAAGAATTGTCTGGGCTCTGACAATGGGTGAGATCAACTTATCCTTCAATACAGTAAAAGCATGTAAGCATTGGGAGTCAAATTCGAATGGGATCCCCTGGACTAACAAATTAGACAATGGTTTACGCAATCTGTGAAATCATGTGATAAGCAGCCTATAAAATCGGCATGGCCCCTAGAAAACTTCGGATCCACTGTGAAGAAGGTGGAGGTAACCTCAATTGCTTCAATCTTGGCCTATCTACTCTATCCCTCTTCTTTGAGATCCAGGTGTCCAAGGACAATACCCTCTTATTACCATGAAATGGCACTTTTCGATTGGAGTATAAATTGGTCTCTTCACATCTTGCTGAAATCTGACTCTCAAATTTGCTAGACAATTGTCAAATGAATTTCCCATTACGAAATTGTCCATGAAGATTTGTCGTCTTCTCCATGTCGGAGAATATGGCCATCATGCATCGAAAGGTGCAGGTGCATTGCACAGTCCGAAGGAGCTTAAATAGAGATGCGAATGTACCATGGGACAAGTGAATGTTGTCATACTCACAATCTTTAGGAGCTATAGCAGATTTGATTATATGGAGTATCCGTCACAAAGCGATAGTATTCATAACCGACTAATCGATCGGCATCTACGATCTGAAGCACGGCAAAGGAAAATGATCTTTCAGGTAGCCTTGTTCGACTAGATAATCGATACAAATTCTCACGCCATTAACTGTTCTAGACGCGATAAGATGTTGTTTTCGGTCGATAGCGGTTGTTTCTCACTAGCGGCACTACGGCCAGTGATCCATGCCTTGTCGAAATGGGGTAAATCACCCGAGTGTCTAGCCATTTAAAACCTCTTTCAGGACTACTTCGCCGTTGTCGGGTTTAACACCATTCTTGCTTCCCACTTTGAAGGTTTATGGCCATCTTACAGTAAATACGATGCATGCACATAGAAGGGCGAATCCGGCTTAGATCGACTAGAGACCATCAGTGCATGTTTGTGATCTCGAAGGACCCTCAAATAACTTCTCTCTCTTCCCTCTGAGTGCGATGAGAATCTTTATGAGATAATCACAGGTATATAGATTACACCCCCAGGTATGCATACTTCAAATAGTAGGTAGAGGTTTTTGTTCCATCTTGGGTGGTTGCTCCGATCGATGGGGCCAGGCGTTTAACTATACGCCAGTTCCGAGTATTTTTCGTCTATTGTGCTCAGAAAGAGTCCATCCATTTAACATATTCTTACGCCTCGTCACTCGGGTTCCTCGGATTCATTCTGCTAGGCTGGTCTCCCGAAGGGTCGATTAAGACCCGATTTGGGTACAGACATAGCCTCTCTTATGTCGGCCGTGAAGCCAGTATCAACTTTTCTGTTGGGTGTCTCCTTGCCTCGAAGACATTGAATTTTCTTCTTCTTGTACTCTTAGTTTGAGTTCGCCCCTACGCATCAATCATTACCGCAGGTTGCTAGAAAAGGTCTTCCCAAAAATAATCGGGTATTTCTTTATCTTCCTCCATGTGCAAAACTATGAAATCTGTTTGGAAAGATAAACTTGTCGACCTTTATAAGACATCTTCTATTTATCCTCTGGATGCTTCAAAAGAGATCGTATGCAAGGCTGAGCGTGGGCTTGTAGTCGGACGAGCTTCTCTAATCGAGCGCTTAAAGATGGATAAGGGCATAAGATTATCTGGCACCAATCTGGCATCTGCAGAAAATAACACATTTCGATTGTCGCGTGGGATAGTGGCTACTGGATCTTTGAGCTCTGTGGTAAGCTTCCTCGGGATGGCCTTTGCATTCCTTAGTTAATTTCACGAGTCTCGAAGTGCGCTTTGTCTTCTCTTACGAGACAAAATGTCTTTTCATAGACTTTACATCTTGGGCGGGCATTTGCTCTGGGCGTCGATGAATGGAATGTTTATGTCTGACTTTTTGAAAACATCCGTGGGCCGTGGTGCCCTCCGAGTTTATGTTTCTTGAGGCGTTGTGGGTAAGGGACCGGTATCTTTGGCCCTTGCTTCGCGCTAAGTCTCTGTGATTGTTTCTCCTACGTAATTTGTTCTTTGGCGCATCATCTTCCCGGATTACGTTTGGGTGATCTCCTCGATCTCTAGCATTCTCACGATTAGGGGTTGCACTTGTGATTCCGATTCTCAGCTATCGGCATGACGCTGCTTTTGCGTGCTCATTCCCATCTCTTCTTGGGTTTACTTTTGAATTGCTCGGGGCAGGTTGCTACGTAAGTAAGCTTGCCATTTGGCCCATTGTGCCTCGAACTCCTTAGGTATGTAAGTTGTTCCGCGTATTGTTGCTTGCTTTCGCGCATGTTAAGCCTTAGTCTCATTCATAAGCGAATGCGAAGTTAACACTGTCTTCAGAGCTTGCTCTAAATCCGACTTCTTTTCGGGGGTGGTTCGTGGCTCGGTTTGATGGAATATTGTTACGGTTATTCGCCCATCCGTACCGCGATTGTTTTTGATTGATAGTTACGATTGTTCGCCACCCTTGTCCACGGTGCGATTACATTGTTGTTACCCCCGTACGGTCCTTCTTCTTTGTGATTGATTCACGATTAAACCTCGTCACGTCTTGGGCTTGCTCCAGCATGGGTTTCTGTGCGACATTCTACCTTTACTATGCTGCTCGTCCTCCCGCGGAGTCACCGCAGCTCGAAGTGCGGGTGGTACATGCCAGCATGTGCTGTTCACTCTTTCATTTGTTTGTTTAGTCGGTGAGCCACATGATTTACAGTTGTTGAGGACTTCATTGTCAGGCGCACCAGCGTGTTTGCGGTGTAGCCTTCTCTCTAGGCCATTTGATTAGTGTTGGTTGCGGCATCTTCCCGATATCTCATACGCGATGTGGTTTCTTCATGATGATCCTCCAGTGAGGCATCTATCCGTTGTTGAGTTGTATTTCTCGGACCTGACATAGAAGGTGTGGACTTGCATCCATCTACGGTTAGTCGGTGATGGACCTTCCTCCCGATAATTCATGGAACTGTCCCATGCCTGCATAGGTTCTCCCCCTCTAGTTGATAAGCGTGATCTCTTTGAGTTGTGCAATCTTTGAGAGTGGAAAGACATTCAAACTTTTGTACCAGCTCGTTCCATGTAGTAATGAGTGCAAATTTGGTGGCCCAGTTGTGATGCTTGGCCTCTATCCACAGTGAAATTAGGAATAACGCCCAGTAATCTTAGGGCTTCTTCGATAACTCAGGGATTGTACTTGATGGTATCGAGCCGGGAAGTTAGTCAGTCCCTGTTCAGTTCTCGTAGGGTAGTCCGTGGAACAATATGTTACAGTATCTATCTTTGGTGAGCTGGTCGAAATTGTTTGCTTGAATCGGTGGCCGTGCGATCGTTGTGCGAGACAAGCGGTGAAGTAAAACAAACTCATCCCAATAGCATGTAAGGATGAAATACGGTTGTATAAATGGCACAGGCGGCAGTTCTATTCTGCTCCTACGTGATTCCCGGTTGTTTGGCGCGAAAATCTTGATGCCGGTGTTTTCCATGGCTATTGAAGTTTCCTAATCACGATTCTGTTCTCTGTTCGGCGCAATGCAATGCGAAGTCTTTCGGGCTGAGGATCTGCACAAGTGTTGATTAATTCGATTTTTAAATCGCGTGTACTCACTTTGAAACACCTACTGCGAGTAACACACGAACTAAAACCAAATTACCGACACTTGTAAAAATAGCAAAGCGAAAAAATTCGAATACTATCTATGTGCTCACTTCTACATATCAATTTCAAAACCTTTCCCGACAGCAGCGCCACAAAACTTGCGGTAGAAACGGTGTGTATAATGAATGCCTATGTGCGCAGTGCAGCAGCCCAATAAGCATATAGTGTACTTAATGTACGGATGTCGATCCATAGGGAAGGTAAAATTGGCTACGAGTTACCTTTTTAGACAATATCTGAATAATTGATTCTAAATTGCAGGGCAATTAAGGAAACTGGCCTTTAAGCTATTGATTCTAGTGAATTAATGGTGTTGGCACCTAGGAGTTAAATCTCTCCCCCTATCACGTTCAATGGATTACTTTTCTAAAAAGATACTTTGTTATTGATATATTTGTAATATGTCAATGGCGAGGTGATCTTGCCTACGAGATATCCTCTCTCGAGGTATATCAGCCTATCTAAATGAATAGAATCGAGTATATCTCTATCTCGACTACAATTAACGATGCTTAAATGTTAACTCGAATGCCACGCCGGGTTCGAATATCTCTCAATGTAAGATCGGCTAAAGGCTACTCTACCCAGATCCCTGAATACCCTCATCTCTCGAGATCGGATCTCTAGTGCGATTACATGCTAACATTAGTGAAACATTAACATATAAATTGAAATCTGCAGGTATAGAGTAGATTTGACAAATTAATAACAATTGAATAACATGAAAGATCGAGCTTTTAATCCATTGTACATGACAGGGTTTGATGTAACCCAAGAAAGAGATCTAGAACATAATGGAAGAAAAGATGAAACTGTTTAATAAAGAAAACATTGTTCTAAAATCTGAAAATATACGAAAAAATGAAAAGCGTTACAATCCCGGGCACTTCCTCGAAGTCAGTGTCACTCTGCTCTCGAAACATGTGCCTTCGTTCGTACGCCTCCCGATCCCCTCAATTCTGAGCCCTAATTTGCTTTTAATGATGAGGCGGGGATCTCATTTGTCGTGGCGTGGGGGCGTCGCGGCGATGGGGCCGGCTCCTTGACGTGGCGGTACTTCATCGCCTTGTTCCCATTTGCTCCAAATGCGCTTCGGAATTCTTTGCTCTTCACTTTCCTGCCACTAGTATCTGCGTTCACCGAAGTATCAACTCAGGTATTCTGATCAAAAAATTATAAAAATACTCTAAAATAAACAGGAAAATGGACGACTGACGCGAGCATAATATGAGTGTTTTAGGCACTCATCAGTCACTCAGAGGACCTCCTTGAAATCAGAGCAATGAAACAAATCTTAAATCGGGTATAAAGCGTGTCGGATCAAAACAGTAAACCCATTACAGTAATTGCATAAAGCCCAGCGATTTCACAAGGCCATTGGAAACAACTTCACGAGGAAAGATAAATCGGTATAACATTCACTTAATGGAAGAATTTGGGTTTCTCAATTCTTTTGAATTACACCTTCTGACATTCCTCGATCATGGAACTTCTTAATTAAATTTGGAAAATTCGAATTCGAAATTTGTTTGAACTTAAAACATTCGGGTAGTAATTTGAAAGAATGGGTGCATTAGAAACACGCTCAAAGCGATAACATCGAGATCCGAGAAAAATAAAACAAAAATAAAGAAAGATTAGAAAATATTAATCTATATACTTGTGAAATAGAAAAAGAAAATAAAAGAAAAGAAAAATAAAATAAAATAAAATAAAATGAAGCCTTCGGCTACCAGATTCTTCGTTCTGCTTCACCTCATGCCTCCAACCTGCCTTTCTTCTTAAGGTATTTGCTTATTTATAGGGTTTCTCGGTTAGGCCTAATTCGATACATTCTTTTGTGGATTTCGAGTGGGTGACGTATTCTTGTCCGGTCGGCCTTAAATCCCTTTAATCGACATTAGTTAGTTTAGCACTTGTTCTGGCGTTTATCAATAAGTCATGACATTCCTTTGTTTTCCTGAAGGCATCTTATTGACATCAATCCTCTTGTCAGCAGACATCAACTTAGAATCTTTGCGGCTTTGAAGCCCGATGGTTCTGATGTCGCGACATCAATCTCTTATCGTGACATCAACTCATGGAACTGCAACTTTGAACTGGTGTCTTCTTATGTCGCGACATCAATCCTTTGTCGCGACATCACTTTATGCTTATCACGAGGTTTATTTGACCGTTCACGATGTAGCGACATCGATCTCTTATCGTGACATCGGCTCATATCGCCCGTCACTGACTGATCGTTCGATGCCGGCGACATGTCAATCTCTTGTATTGACATCAGCTCATGTCTTTGCGGCTTTCAAGCGTGGTTTATGGCGTCGCGACATGATCTCTTGTCGTGACATCATTTCGTATCTTGCAACTTTGAAGCGTGGTTTTACGACGTCAGCGACATCGATCTGCGCCGTGACATCGGCTCATGTCTTTGCAGCTTTCAAGCGATGGTTTTATGGCGTCGCGACATGTCGATCTCTTGTCGCGACATCGACTTAAAGGAGCGCAACCTTCAGCGAGCACGTCTTATGTCTTTGGAAGCTTAATGGTTGCTTTGGTGTCGCGACATCGGAGTGTCGCGACATCGGCTAAGTCACAACGGTTTCATCTTATTAAACACATCATAGCTTCAAAGCGCTTCTCTTGGCCCGCGACCTCCATCCCTTGTCGCGACATCAACCTTAAGTCACAGTTAATCCTGTTGCCGAACTTGTGATCCATCGGCTGCATCAATTTCCTTTGTTTTCGATGTGCGACTGCATGCGGGTATGCAACCTCAAAGCTGCAAACATTAGTTAACCAATTTGCTTTCATTTACGCTTTGCCATTTTCTGCATTTTACTCCACCAATTCTTTGCGTTTTTATCTTTGCTTTTTCTTACTTTCTTTCACACTCCTGCTAATATGAGTGGTGAGTTTCTTCCATATTTATGCATATTAATTATTCATTTTGACGAAAATCAAACGAGAAAAATGGATCAAAAATAGATGACTTTTAAGAAACTCAATGACTCCCCAAACTTAAAGTTTTGCTTGTCCTCGAGCAAAGGAAAGAAAAGAATTGTTTGTCCTCTAGCAAAAAAATGACATTTTTACGTCAGTTTTGCATTAGCGATCCATTTAGATTGAAATACGAGAATGCATTACTTTAATACACATCGGCACAGTCCAGGTTCAAGGTTTGTTTTAATCTTTATAGTATCTGAAACTAAAGTTGAAATTGTTCTGAGCAACATAATCATTAGATCTGTTGAATAATAAATTATTTTCCTTTCTCTCATCTTCATAATGAGTCACTTCACTCCTAAAGTCCCTTCACAGTTTTGATTGTTTCCATATTTTCCAAATTTCATGGGTTTGTTGTTCATATTGATCTCCACTAATGCTTAGGTAATTGCGGCCTTGAATCAAAGCGGGTCTTTTGGGCTTATATTAAAGCTTAGGGTAATAGGTAGGATGGAAGGAATTTTTAGGTTAAGATTACCACAGACCTTTCTCTCCTCTCTTTACTCACGCCACTTTCTTTCTTGTAGTTTCTTTAATAAACTCCCTAAACTTCATGTTTGGGACATCTCTTTGATTGCTTCAATTGATTGTATGCTATTTCTCACTTGCCAATTCAAGCTGGGGAAATTTCCTTTGTTTGTCACCATTCAGAGATAGTGCAATGTTTTACCTTTTAGGCTTTCTAACACTCTTAGCGAACTTTGGGTTAGTAGCTCCCATACCAGATGGCATTAGGGTACTAGGTGTTGAAACACCCCTAAGAACTTAATTGTTGAGAGTTAGGCCCTGAATGGCTTATCCTATAAGCTTTCTTTTCCTGTATTGCATTTTCTGCTCTTTGCCTTTTTCTCTTCATTCCCTTTTTTTCTATATTTTTCTCCTTGAGTTCTCGAAAACATATACTCCCCAAACTTCATTTCTTTCTTCCTCCTTGAATTCTGGGTGATATGGGTTCTTTCTTGAAGGATTGATTTTTTAGGATGGGTTGGGGTTTCCATTGGCTTATTTTTGAAAAATAGGCTTGTTTGGCTCAATTTATGGAACTAAGGTATATGCATCAGCATATGAATAGGGATGGCTGGAATGGCTCAAACTATCAAGAATAGCTGCATCATCTCTTGTCATTTTATCTCTAAGTTTCGCCTCTCGTCGATAATCTAACGAGTGCAGAATTTGGATTGAATGATTGTGACTAACCATAAGGATTTCCTTGACTCATTTTGTTGATGAGTAGTTAAATTAATTGATATTCAACGGGTTCATGACTTCTTGTTCGTACCACAAACTCAAAATATGTTTTGTTCGCTTCCTATTGTATTACCTTCCTCTAATACGGACTTATTAAATTAGACTTAAGTCCTTTTGCACTTTGTGTTTCAATTAAAAATTGTATTCATTTGGCCCTTGATACGCATTTTGTATGCATTTTATTATTCTAATCTACTTTGCTTCGTCGATTCAGCTTATTACATCTCGTGATTTTATTCTTGAACTAATTCTACTTTTATTTTCCCGACTATACGATCATAAAGCAACACAAAATTCAACAAACCCAGTAACCTGACAATTCAATTCAAATTTATCATTTTATTTAAGTTCAATTTGCAAATGTTGGATACCACAGTATGGGCTTTGGAGAATAAGGAAGGTCAGCTTGGGAAGAAGTCTATCTCTTTCTTTTGGAAGAGGCAGCAAAGATATTAGGGGGATCCAGGTCTAGGGTATTCAAATGAGCTGGGAATGGAGGGAATTTCATTTCTTCTTTCCTTCTCTTCTTAGTTTCCTTCTCAACTTGATCTTCAATGAAGATCTCATTGGAGAGATCAACCTTCTTGTTTAGCTCATCTTGTCTCTTTGGCCATTAATTGTGTTTTCCATTTCAGTCATTATTTCCAAAATTTGGAAAAGATTGTTGTTAATCAAATCCAAATTTTCTAGCCATTCTCTCTACGTAGGATTCGAGCATCCTTTTTGCTTCTTGTCTCACATCATCCGACATTCTCTCGAAATCTTTTTGTGAGACTTGTATAAAAATTTGAATCCTTTATTTGTTCTCACGATTTGGCTTCTGATACACCTGTATTTTCTTCATGATGGTTAGGAGGTGAGAATCGCGCTCAATGATTGTTATAAGATTCATGACTCAACGAGTTTTACGTAGAAGATCGCGATCTCTTTCCTTCATTTCTTTCTTAAAGTCACTCTCTTTCTTTGTGAAGAACCTCTTTCATCACATTCTTCTCTTCTTTTCGATTCTTCCCATTCTTTGATCTCTTCTTTTTAGCTCTTTTTCATAAACTCCTTCCACACAATTCTTGTTGCACATTCCTCTTTTTCCCTTTCTTCCATCTTCTTACGTATGGCAGTGAGGGCTGCATTATTGCATTGTTCTCTTGTGCTCCCCTTGAGCTTTCTCCACATTCTACGAATGTTACATTTTTCATAGGGGAGAACTAGCTAAGGGGATGGAGAAATCTAAGGGGCTTCTTTCACCCTGCCTTTCATTGTCTGCAAATGTGAAAGTATTATTTTCAGGAGGAATTTCTGGGTTCTCTTCTTCTTGGCCAGCAACTCCCAAAGTCTCCTCTTCTTGTCTTGCAGCTGGAGCTTCTTCTCTTGTTTCAATCAACACCCCCTTTTTCTTTTGGTTTCTGGGTCCCTTGCTCACTCCTGTCAGTAGGAGTGGTGATGTCATAGGGACTTCTTCTTCTTCTTCCCAGACTCCCTTCACCCCGGCCTTTAAACATAAAACAGTTATTGTTGTTGGGTGAGGATCAGCCCTCTCTTATTTCCTTCATGGTACCTGCATTTATAGAGATTACCCCGATTACTATTCACATTGAGCTGCCCACTTGAATAGCATACAACATAATTGCTTCACGCTCTCCTTTGTACACACATGCTTGGTTGGGACGAACGGACGAAATAGAACCATGCCTTAGCCTCCACCGGTAAGGCTTCCACGTTCGGGGTTTGGTCCTCCTTCCCGCATCCCAGTTGTGCTTTTAAGTCGGTAGGCTTTTGCTAATTTTCTTAAAATTTGGGTTTTTTCCAAGAGCTTTTGAACTTGGACCCATTACTTGTGCCACTGCCGTTCCATGAAGCCGTTATTGGCTCCATATGAGTACCCACTCCTCGACGAACACAGTGTTGTCTTTCACACTACCCGATTTGAATAAAATTCTTTCACCTTTGTTGTGTAGCGACTTTTGATGTCTTGACTTCCCAACCTCTTTGTTCAATCATCTCCTTGAAGGGTAATGGGATTCCTGAATCTTCTTTACGTCTGAACCCCTTGTTGGCATAGTGCTTCTTCTAGTTGAATAAGCTTCCTCGACACAAAATCTTCCACTTAACTTCTTCTCACTTTTCCTTTCTCTTATCGTTCTTTCTTGAAGCTGGCGGTGCTTAAAATTATACGTGGGCATCTCTTCCGCCGGTTCTTCTGTCGATTTCTTCTTGGTTGCACATATTCCTTCATGATCTCTTCCGAGGTTAGGTGCGAGGTTTGAGGTTTGACCATTTGAAGCGGAAGGAAAGTTTTTTGAAGATTTTGAGGCTAGAGTTTTCGGGAATTTAGAATCGGAAGGAAGGGAGGATGAATGGTTTTAAAAGTGGAGCGGGAGTGGGAAGAAGTTCTCCAACAGTTGCAATTCAATCAAGTTTTTGTGGGCTAATTATTATTTCATTAAATTTGCTTATCGCGACATCCATTCCACCTCACTTTTATTTAGGAACATTAATTTTAGGGCATTTAAGAGGGTGAGTAGCTGTCACAGGACCCGTTTTATGTGGTGACATACTAAGTTTGTCGCGACATAACTAGGTTTTTTTTTTAGATATTGTGTTGTCCCATGTCGTGACTTTTCATTTTCAAGTTTTGTTTACGTCGCGACTATGCCCTTAGTTTAATGATCTCCAAAAAACTTAGATTCCTTTAGTAATCTACCTCCTTTAGACATTTATTCGGGCATTTCCAAAGCGGAAATTCAACAAGATATTCACTCACATTTCCGCAGGTTTGGTTTAGGGAGAAAGTTACCCCTATTTGTTCATGTCGTGACATTTACGCAAGTTCTTTGGAGGTATCTGGAGTTGCTTTCTCTCTTGTCTTTCGGCCTTGTGGAGCATCTTGCATGATTCAAGAAAATTTAATTAAACTACAATTAACTTCTCGAAATTAAGTATCTTTACAGCCAATCAAAGCAAATTACTTGCAAAAAAAATTCAAAATCTAAGACGAAACTAAATTTTCTATGGAGTTGCCTCGTATTTGCTCGATTTTGAGTGCCAATTTGGACTTCTTTGTTTTGGTTCTTCTTCTTTCTAGATAACTTTCTTGGAGCTCTTCCATTCCTTCCTCCTGCTTAGATAGTGCTTGATCTTTGTCCATTGACTTTGAATTCTTCTCCCGATGTCAGTCCTTAATGTCACTTTGCTCAATGTATTGCTTGACACCACTTGTGTATGGCCATCCATTTGGATTTCAACTTTCACGAAACAATTTCGGTCCCCGAATTAAGCGATGGGAGCACATTTCACACTGCTCGAACTCTTTCCTTAGGATCCTTTGATCATGCCATTTCTTTTATCTTATCCTTGTAGATTTTAGCATTATCATAGAGCTTCATTTCACCGATTCTTCCAGGTTCGGCCGAGTTGGAAGCGATCTCTCTTCCCTTGCAGTTTAAAATCGAGTTCGACTTCTTGATGGCCCCACATTTCCTTGTATTCGAATTCCCGAGGTAGATGACATGATTTGCCAACATGATGCAGTATGGGGCGTTCGATGGGAGTTTTGTGTCACGATCCTGTAAGCCCGAGAAGTGCATCATCGAGTTTGGAAGACCAATCCTTCTGCTTGAGCTCACAGTCTTTTCAAGTATTCTTTTAATCTCCACCATTTGGAAATTTCTGCTTGTCCATTGATGCAGGGATGATAAGCTAGACTCATTACGTGTGATCCCATACTGCTCATGAGTTTGCAAATATTTTGTTTGCAAATGCTCCCCATCATAATGATAGTTAAGGTGTTCAATCTGCTCAAGAAATATTTTTGCAAGAAGCTCTGGCCCCAATATTATCATTCCTTGAATGAGCCACTACTTCTACCCATTCGGAAACATAATCATTTGCTAGCGGTATGTAGAAGTTCCCCGAATGATGGTGGGAATGGTCCCATAAAATCTATTCCCCATGCATCAAAGATTTGCACTACCATTATACCTCTCGGGGGCATTTCATTTTACAGCTGTATTATTTCCAATCTTTTGGCATCTATCACACAATTTGCTTAGCTCAGACTACGATCTACGAAGATAGTGGGCCAATAAAATCCAGTTGGAGTATCTTATGAAATTTGTTCTTTCTCTGAAAATGCCCCCCCGTATGGTGATGCATAGCATTCATTGAATTTTGCCTTGTTCATTTTAAAGCACACATCTTCTTATTATCATGTCGACACCTCTTTTAAATAATAGTGGATCATCCCAGAATATAATACCTGCTGTCGGTTCCCGAGTTTCCTCTTACATTGGTAGCTGAATTACGAAGAACTACTCCTGAAGCTAAATAGTTCACAATATCGACATACCATGGAGTTGGAAGGAAACTTTAAGCAGGTTAACTTTCATCTGCAGGAAGTTCTCTGTTAATATTACTTTTCTCTTCTTGTGATTAGCTCTACTCTTGACAAGTGATCGACTATCACATTGTCACACCTTTATCCTTGATCTCAAGTCAAACTCTTACTTGATACTTGGCACCACCTTATCAATCTCGGCTTAGCTTCGCTTCTTTGACGTAATTGCTTGATTGTTGCGTGATCAGTATGAATAATAACATGGGATCCTGAAATACTGTGCAGATTTTCCGCGAAGCAAATACGTTGGCTATCCTTTACAATTGTTGAGTAATTTTCTTGTGCTTCATTGAAGGTTCTACTAGCATAGTATATGGTCTTGAATATTTTCTCCTTTCTTTGCCCTAGGACAACTCCCATTGCAAAATCACTAGCATCACACATTATTTCAAATCCCTGATCCCATTATAGTGCGGCCATTATAGGTGCTTGAACCAATTTGATCTTGATTTCTTCAAAAGCGACCTTGCGAAGTCATCAAAATTAAACCTTGTATCCTTCTCGATGTCATAGTGGTCGGCTATTTTTGAAGTCTTTGATGGATCTCATGTAAATCCCGATCTTACGAGAAGCTTCTTACTCCTTTTCTTTGTGGTAGAGTGGTGCGAGAGTTTTGATAATGGATACCTTGGATTGGTCTACTTCAGTCGATGCTTGAAATTTTATGCCCAAGAACACACCTTCTGCTACTCATAAAATGACATTTTCCCCAATTCAAGGCTAGCTATTTGTCTGAATCTTGGAAGGAATCGCTTCCGTGTTCTTCAAACACCGATCAAACCGGATCCATACACAAGAAGTCATCCATAAAAATTTCCATAACCTTCAACAAAGTATGAGAACAACACATCATACACTCGAATGTAGCAGAGTATTACATGCCCCCAAATGGCATCCTTCAAGGCAAAGGTACCATAGTGGGCATGTGAACGTGGTCTTCGTCCTCGTGCACAAAGAATCTGATCAGAACAATACCCATCCAAGAAACAAAAATGAGGGTGTCCTCGCTTAATTTGTCCAACATCCGATCAATGAAGGGGCAAGGGAAATGATCTTTTCTCGTGGCCGTGGTTCAAATTCTTCCGTAATCAATGAATCTCTCCATCCCGTCACTATTCTTGTCGAATCAATTCATTTTTCTCATCATGATCACAAGAAACCCACCCTCTTGGAACCACATGGATGGGCTCACCATAAATTCATTCAATGAGATAAAACCAAAGATTCAAGAATTCGAGTACCTCCTTCCCGACTACTCTCTTCATCACCGGATCTTACTCGATGTTCTATGCATGGCTTTGAATTTTCTTCTAGCAGAATTTTCAGGTATGCAAATTGACGGACTGATACCTTTAACTCTTCAATCAATTCAAGCTATAGACTCTTTATGCTTCTCTTAAGATTTTCAAGACCTTTTGTTCCTCAAGATCACCGAAGCTCCAGCGTAGATAATCACTGGTTTTCTCGTGGTTCTATGCATACTTCAATAATTTGGCAACTCTTTCAACACTAAATTTCCTCTTCACCCGGTTTCGATGAATTTCCCTTTTCATATTTTCCCTTTGTCATTTCGCTTTGCTTCTGTGCTCAAACACATTTCTATAGAATGGAAAAAACTATCAGATACAATCGTAGAGTAGTCATCTTCAATATACTGAATTTATCTCTTTTCATTGATAAAATT
This sequence comes from Tetrastigma voinierianum, assembly GCA_016808115.1. Lineage (NCBI taxonomy): Eukaryota > Viridiplantae > Streptophyta > Magnoliopsida > Vitales > Vitaceae > Tetrastigma > Tetrastigma voinierianum. The sequence continues at coordinate 1,269,505 of JAEQBH010001681.1, forward strand.
TCCTTGGCATTACAATCATTGTGAACATCGTGGTCAGAGGTATAGACACATCACTGCAACTACATTGCAATTTTCCTCGTCTATGTCTACATCTCAGATGCTTTTGATCAAGCCAAGGCAATGTAAATTTTCCTCTCCAACCCTCAAGGTGAGAACCCTGCGATGTCGATTAGTGGCAACTCCAAGAGCTGGGGAATGGTCTCCCCAATAAAGGTGGGTACTTGCGGAATCTTCTCTTCCATGTCCGTAACGATGAAGTCTACCGGAAAACAAATTTCCAAAAAGTGACCAAAGACATCTTCCATGACTCTCTCAGGTTTTACCATCGACCGTCTCGCCATTCAAGAGTAACAAGGTGGGAATAACCTCCCAAACTTAACTGGCAACAAAGAGACATCAAGTTTCTATACTAGCCCTCGAGTCACGTAGAGCTTCCTAGAATTCAACTCTCCAATGGTCGCCAAGGAATTGTAAAACCCTGATCCTTCATCTTTTCCTAATTTTTCTTTATCACAAAGATCGCAAGTAAATTGAGATCTACAAATTTTCCTTTCTATGATTCTTCTTTCGTCACACGCATTTCTTCAGAATTTTCAGATGAGTGGCATCTCGAGTCACCACTTCTATAAAAAAACACTCCTGAGTTTCAAAAGGTTTTCAAAACCTCGCGAAATCGCTTCCTCTATCTTTGATTTCCTCGCAATTCTGTGGAAATGGACCGCAGGCCCAGAGCCTGATATCCCTTCTCATTCACTCCTTCTTCTTTTTCCAAAGGCTTCCCTTTCTCGGGCTTTCTTCTTCTTGTCACATTTTTCTTTCATCTTTCTAACTCCTTCCTAATTCCTAAGCCGTACAAATTAGCATTGATTCTTCTTTATGTCACTGGGAAGGCATCTTCTCCGGGCTTTGCAATAGCCAACCGCTCTACTGCGGTTCCGTGTTCTTCTGGATGCATCAGTGGTGTTCAAAATTCAGAATTGGGTAGCGCTTGCCTTAATTTCAGAAACTTTGTTCATGGAGGTTCAATGCCTTCTTATTATCCCCACGAACTCGCAAAGATCTGCTTCAAAAGATCAGCCTCCTCCGACCCGATATCTACTTTATGTGTTCATTTCACGGGCTACCGGAACTCGTGGCCGCTGGAGCAACCCCGCGAGGGTTCTCAGCCCATGCCGAGGGCCTCAGGAAGCCCCTCCACCATATGAGAAATTCTCATGGTTCCTCAAAGGCCGGGTGATACAGTCAGTAAGTTAGTATCATTTGAAATGGTAGTTTCTTCGGCTTCACCCGCATACTTAACCTCTTCAAAGATCATAGAATCACTCTTCGCCAGCCTCAAAGACTTCCTTCAATAATCCCCTTCAACTCGCTTCTATCTCATGGGCGCGGTGTGTCTTCCTTTCGCTTGTCCATCCTGCATAATGGCATCCAACTCGCCTCCATGGCTGCCATCTCGCCAGCCCATGATCCTCTTCCTCGTCGTTCCTCTTTAAAACTCAAGGAGTTTTCATATTGCATTTAGCCAGGTCTTCAATCAGCTCTCTTGCCTCTTCAGCACTTTTTCGCTTGAATGCTCCACAACATGAAGCATCAATGATCCCCTTTGATATATCATTCAAGGCATGATATACAATGTCCATCTGAGTCTTCAGATCTATCCCATGCATTGGACATCTTCTCAACAACCGTTTGAATCTTTCCCAAGCTACATACAGGCTTTCATCTTCCCCGCTTAAACACAATGATTTCCTCCTCTCTCTAGCGTGAGGGTCGGGGAAAGAATCTACCTGGCAGTCTCTACTAACTCCTCCCAAGTGTCAAATGCAATCCATATGGTAAAGATTCATACCATGTAGTCGATTCTGTAGAATGGGAATAGATGCGCTTTGATTCCTGGTCTCACCCCATTCAACTTTCACCGGTGATTAGCCATCCCGAGAAATCTCCCAAAGTCGCCTGGTCCTCGTGACGACTGGCAAACCGATGTCACTGACCATCAGAATTACCGGTTTAAGTTCAAAATTATTTGCATCACTGTACCGGGTCGCCTCGACGCAAAGTACTCATCTCCTCAATAATAGCCCCAGTCCCCTCCATATAGCATCGTTGATCGGAGGCCTCTCTAAATTCTTCTCTATGTACTCATTCCGATCCCGTCTTTCATCCGCCATGGTCAGTTTTCATTTTCTTTATCTTTCTCAAGCTTCGAAAGTGTTCTCTGAATTTGTGGTCTCGCCGGAATCATATCGTTGTTCTGCTTCCTATGCATTAAAGTTTTTTGTCCCTCAAATCAAAACACACTTACATTAATAGGATTAGTCCAATAAATAAATATTTTCAATATATTATTAATGGTTAGTATAAAAATAAACACGCTTGAAAAGCTATTTCGTTCTTTTTCTTTAAAATGTCCAAATTAGCATTTCCTTCTTTTCGTCTGGATATTGATTTACTAAATTCTGACACAAGAATCCGCGCCATAAAACATGTTAAGACCAAAGACATATACAAATCATGACACTATTACCAAAGGACTATTGTCTAATCCTAATAAATCCGCGCCCATAAAACTTGTTAAATTTCTATTATATAAACCAAAAATCTCCTACAAATCATTTTATTTTGGTTTCGCCTAATATCTCCATGGGTTTACTGTGTCGACAAGTAATAAACGGATATAAGTCCAGATATCGATCCCACAGAGATCTCAAGAATTCTAAATCAACTACCCTGACTACTCAAGCTCCATACTATTTGGACTATAACATGACATTGTGATCCACTAAGAAGCCAGAAATATACAAGCATAGGAAAAGAATGAACAATCAAATAAACTCGGAATCTAAAGAATAAAGAATAATTAATAAGGGAATAGAAAAATGAAACTCGAATAGTGATTCCTTAGAGGACACATCAAGATCATCGCTTATTCGCGTAAGTATCACCCCGTAGTTAACACCGATAAAATTGGTTGTATTTCAAGTTTTAAAACTGGCCCAAGGCGCGAATACGGCATACCTGATCTCCACACCTTACGCTCATGACGGCCTTCCGATTTTTTCAAGTCGTGGAATTAGATGACTACTTTAATGTGGATTTCCTTAACTGGGCATTTTCTTTTCGCAATACTTCATACCCATTTCATGGATCGGTAAACCTTTAGCTCCTAAGTTATCGATCAAGGCGATATACAACTTCCTCAGGATTCTTCCTTTCTAAATTAGAATAGATCACCCTCTCCTTTGATTGGGGATCTCGCCTAACACCTGATCGCTTCACTATTCGAATTGAGGTGAACTTCGCTTGTTTAAATTGATAATTCATTCAACCTGCTCGATTTCAAGTGAGAAGAGGATTTATCTAAGAACTTATTAAAGCTCATTAGATCTCTAATAATAAACAAAGTTAATATACTTCAAGGAAATGTTCATAACTCTCGTGAATGTCTTCCGTGTCACCTGCAGGACCTCCTTTGAAATCGTGAGCAATGAAACAAATCTTAAATCGCATAAGAAACTCGGATATTCGTATCAAAAACATTAAACCCATAACTGTAAGTAAATTCATAAATCGACTCTTACAAGTCATTGAAACAACTACAGAGTGATAAATTACCATAACATTCACTTAATGGAAGCCGGTTTCACCATCGAATTACACACCACAAGATTCCTCCGATCATAGGAACAATCGCAAACAAACCGGAAAGTCGATTCCAAAATTTGTTCGAACTTCCAACATTCCGTGTAGAATTTGAAAGAATGGAATTCTCGCATCTCGCCTTCGCTCAAAAAACGACAACATCCGCATCCGTAAAATAAAAACAAAATAAAAGAAGATGAAAATAATCTAATCTATAAACGGCTCGAAATAGAAAAAGAAAAATAGTTAAAAGAAAAATAAATAAAATGAGTTTCTACTACCCAGATTCTCGCTCACACCTCATGCCTCCGCCCCGCCTTCTTCCGGGTGCTTCTATTTATGTGGTTTCACATTCCTAATTCCAATGCATTCCTTTGTATTTCGCTGACCGCCCTACGCATCGCTCGTGTCGCGACCAAACCTCGTCGACATTAGTTGGGTCAGCACTCAAGGCAGCATTTATCAATAAGTCATGACATTCCTTTGTTTTCCTGAAGGCATCTTATGTCGCGACATCAACTTAAGTCTTTACAACTTTGAACTGATGGTTCCTGATGTCGCGACATCAATCTCTTGTCACAACATCAACTTAAGGAACTGCAACCTCTCAACCGAAAGTACATCTTGGCGTCTCCGAGGCTTCAACTCCGCTGTTTTCGTGTCGCGACACGCTTTGTCGCGACATCAACTTAAGGCACAATAGTTTCATCTTTTCAAACCTGTCAGAGGTTCGAGGCGCTTCATCGCGAATTTCCATCCTCGTCGGCATCAACCTTAAGTCTCTAGCTAATCCTCGACCGCCGAACTTAGGATCCCCGTCACACCGCATCAAATTTCCTTCAATTTTTCTCGATAAATGCTGACTGCATAATCGGATCAGGTAACCCCAAAACTAACATTAGTTAACCACCGCTTTCATTTCGCTCTCATTTTCTCGTGATTTTTACCTACCAATTGTCGATTGCATCGCTTTTTTCTTCTTTCTTTCATACACTCCCGCTAATAACAAATTGGTGAGTTTCTTCATATTTCTCGTGATATTAATTATTCCTTCGTGATTAAAATCAAAACAAAACGGATCAAAAATGGGATGACTTTTAAGCTCATCAATAAGCTCCCAATAGTAGTTCCGAATACCCGCCGAGGAATGCATTCGGGCCTCGATTTCCAGGATGCCCTCTCAAGGCGTGGACACGTAGACTGAGATTCCCGAGCCGAGAAAATTCTTTTCCGGGTATGCCTGACTACCATTGATGAACCTCGAAATTGAGTTCATTTTGATAAATCCCCCATTCGCTTCATAATTGAAGTCGAGGGGAGTATTTAATATAAATAATTGTGAGAGTTCACCTTAATCAGAGGCAAGTTCCTAACCCTGCAGGCGAGATCTAATCAAGGGAAAGGATGAACCCATAGATCCTGGAGGTGTCGAGCCATCAATTAAGTGGTAGAAACTTTGCGAAAATCCTGAGAAGGAAATGCAAAAGGTCTGTTGTCAACAAGAAATGGGTGTGAAGTATTGAGAAAGAAAAATACCCAGATCTTGCAATAGGATTGGGAATACAAGTAGCTGGTTTGATCTTGTCTTCAAGAGAAGCAAGGGTATCCCAACCAAGGAATATGGAGAAATCCAATTCCAACATTTAGAAATTCGACAAAACTAGATCCATGCACACACAATGTGAAAGCAATGTACCTTAGCGTCGAATTAATCGCTTCATTATATTTCATCGATAGTTTTCGTTTCTCACAGAAATCGATTCACCCAAGATTTTAGTTACGATTTGTTTTTATTCATTTATTCGTTTTTATTTTAGTTCAATAAGAGTCAATAGTCTAGATCTTTTTATTTTTATAGATATAACCTTCATTGTGAGTTTTGAGTCCAAATAGTATAGAATTTTAATAGTTTCGTAGTTGGATTCTAATTCGCACTAAGCACCTCTCAAATGATACCTAGACTTACATTCATATTTTACTACTTGTATGACTCCACTTGCAAAGTAGTTTCCGTAGACTAAACCCTATTTTTAAATCATGAACCTTCAAAAAATATTTTTATTAAGTAAATTTATCCAAAGTGACATGGATGCAAGAGAGAAATGTAAGGCTCTTAAGCAACTATGTGGAATTTGAGGGGGTTTTTAAATTATATAGAAAAGTGCAAACAAGCTTTATGGCGCCACATGGATTGAAAGAATTAAATATTTCACATTCTAACAAAAAGGGAAATGCTAATTTGGACATTTTATAAAAGAAAAGAAAAAAGAGTTTTTCAAGCAAGTAAGTACATCAACCACTGATCTTTAACAAGTTTATATTGAAAAAGATTTTGTTTAGTTTAACTAATCATTTAATCTAAGTGTGTTTTGATTTCAGGATATCCTTAATGCATAGAAAGTCAGATTCTCGAATTGCTTCAGCCAGACACCGAATTGGAAAGAACACTGCTTAAGAAAGACTAAAAGAGTAAAACCAGCCATATGTATGAGAGTGATTCAAAATAATAATAGGCTATAGAACTCAACAAAATTTATATCCTAGTGTCCCACTACCAGAATGTAGGCTACTACAAGATAGCCAAGTTTCAGGGCCGAACACTTAGGATGGGTTTTCGGTGAAATGAGAAGTGTAGCTGAGTTGAAATGGTATTTCTTGATTTTCGGGTTTTAACCAAAACATATTTGATGGTTGTAAATCGTATAAGAAATGAAGGAAAATTTAGAAAAGAAGACCTTGAAGGTCTGGTCATCGATTGTTCAAGTGTATCATGCCTATGTTTCTGGGCCGGGGATGAAGACTCAGAATGTTTCCCAAACCTGACCTTGATTTGGCACTAAACCTAAACCATAAATTACTCCTCATGAGATAGGCGGCATTCGCGGGAGCATTCAAGTCCCTAACAAATAAGGTATACGGCCCCAAAGAGACAACCTACTACAACCAATAGGAGACAACTAAGTGGATGACAATAGATCTAAGATTAAGCATCCATCAGAACTACAAAGCTTACAAATACACGGCGAGGCCGATCTAGGAGTCAAACTAGGCGAGATACAGGAGCTTAAATGCTCATAAATGCAAGCAGATAAATGAGAGTACAGGAAAACTTACCTCAAAACCTCCATCGCTGACCCTCCTCTTCATGAGTGGGCGAGCTAAGCATCCCTCGAGTTGTCATCCCCAAAGCGTGGCTCGCACTTAAAATGAGAAAGAGATAGAGAAGAGAGCAAAATAAACCTAAATGAAGCCGTGGAGAAACTCTTGCATAAATGGAAAGTTAGGGGTTATAAAGCTGAGGCGATATAGCCAATCCCAAGGTGTGAAATGACAAAAATACCTAAAATATGAAATTACATTAGGGACAAAATGGTACTTTAATCAAAACGTGTCGCTTGGAATAAAAAAATATCAAAAACACAGTAGCAACCATTTCGCTATGCAGAAATTCATAGCTTAAATTTCACTATGCTATTAAATTACTTAACAAACAGGTGTTTCATGATAATAACCAAAAATTTTGTTATGAATGTTAATTTGCAGTTTAGCTGTACTCTATTATAATAAGCACAAACTTCTGCAGATTAACGCTATGATCATAATTTCAAGATCCCCAAATGAATTTCCACAATCATCAGTACCTGTTTCCTTACTGCTTTTCCACGTGATCTACCTTTCATCAACTCCACTTACGGTTTCATTTCGTTGATGAAATCACCGGCAAATCCTCGCATTCCGCACTAACTCGATATTATCAATGAGGCATGCAAACCCGCAAATTACCAAAACAAACTCGAAATGGAATTAAAGTGGTACTAAAGGACTCCATATGTCAAATCGCTCAATTCATATGATTAAAAGCAAAGCACCTCAAAACCCACCATCAGGATTCAAATAGCACTTTGGGCACTCCAATCACACCCCCCAACCAAGACGTTGTTGGTCCCTTAAAGAATGCTAAAACAATAAGGGTATGATGTCGTGGCTTTTTACAAAAAGTGTATATGGTTCAAAAAGTATACCTGATAGGCTTTACCTTTAAATGAACAATTTACACCTCGTAATCGAAACCGACATGAAAGAACAAACCATATAAGAACTAGCTTTAAGGCAACGACGGCCCAGCCAAGTCGTCCTCAATCCCACCAAAAATCTAATTGTTCCTAAGGTAACCGGGCTGGTTAATAAATCAGTAACGCCATTCTCCCCCAACCTAGCTACTGCCATGGCCTTAAACTATTGACCAACCTAAATAGGACTAGCTACACTCTTATTTGATTACATTGTAGGGTGCAATGCTAAAAACTCGACTTCACCAAAGTCCGTAATCTGGTCCACCGATGACTCCCCGCGAACCGGATCGAGTATGCGGCGGTGTATAACACAATTACCAAAAGATTATTATCTATCCACTGCAGAACTACGCTACATAAAACTTGTCGACCGGACTATTTGATGTACACCAAATTTTATGACGTTATCACCTAAGGACTATTATTATCTAATCCCCAGAAATAAAACCATTAAATTCCTGAGTGTGAGTTTCTTTTAAGTATCACTCTGATTTAAAAGATATTTTTGTAAGAGTAAACCATTTCGTGTGGTTTTGATCCAAAGATAATCGCAAGTGCACAGTGTCGACAAGTAATAAAATGGATTTAAGTCCAAAGATCGATCCCATTGTGGATCTCAAGAATTTTTCAATCGACTGCACCCTCAACTACTTAAGCTCCATTACTATTTGACGATAATTAATGACACGAGATTTGCTTTGAAAGTCAAACGAATGATGTAAAGAAAAATGAATAAACAATAAATGAATTGTATCATTGAAATATCAAAATAACAAATTTAGATTTAAACAGCTATCTCCCAAGAACCATTAACAATCGTCTAATGTGTGGAAGAATCAATTCACGTCCCAGATCAAAGATTCCTTGGTTTTCTCGAACTACGCATCTTAAAACTAGTCCGGTTGATTAATATAGCGTGACTGATCTCTCCAAAACCATACGCTCATCATCATCTCACTTAACTCCAAGCTTTCTCGTGGAACACGTAGGGTGAAATAAATCAGATTTTTAAAAACTAGTAGCCTTGTTCCCGTATTTCTTTTTTCTTCTAATACCATACCCAATAACATGGACTCCATGCATCTAAGCTCCTTCAATTTAGTCATTGCTGAGGTTGCACTGAGATCGGTTCCCTATCCTCAAAATTAGAATGATTATTCTTTTCCTTGATCGATCCTTAACATCGGATCGAATTCACTTATTCGACCGGTGTGAATCAGATACTTAAATTTATAACTCACTCAACTCATTTCCTGCCATGCAGAAGAGGGATGTATTGATTTACTTATACGTAGCGCTTTAGATCAGCACCGTGTTCAAAATACCTTCCCGAAATTGTTTCTACTCCTCAGAATGCCTCTTTGTGTCACCCGTAGGGCCTCCTCGGAAATCGTGAAATAAAACAACCGTTAGTACAAGAGACTGGAAATTGATCAATTCCAAGAACACGCGAAACCGAAGAAGTCGATTTAACATCCTGAAGTTCAAATTTTGGCTGCGAATGAAATACCGCAGAAAGATTATCGACAATAACGCCAATTCAATGGATGTTGGTTTCTAAATTACCGATTATACCATACAATGGAATCTACGATCAAGAAAACCATCGTAAATCTTGAAACCCGGGTGTTCGAAATCCTAAAATTTAGTCCTGGAATTCAAACAAACTGTGACAAGAATTTTAAGAGATAAACATCTCATTCACCAATCCCCATGTATAACATTCAACCAAATTAGAACCCAAATATTACACAATTAATCTAAAATAAAAATGGAAAACGAAAAATAAAAGAAAAGAAAAGAAAAGAAAAAGAAAATGAAAAATACAAAGGAGCCTTTAGCAAACCCGTATCTCTTCGGGGTCGCCAAGAGTCGCTTCACAAAGCAACGGTATTTATAGGGGTTCTAAAGTCGCCCCACTTTGATGCACCCTATCAGGATTTCGTTAATCGCCCGCGCATCGCCGTGTCGCGACCAAATCCCTTGTCGCTGGCATCGCTGAGAATCGCATCTTTCAATCGGGCCGTCCCTCGATGTCGCTAAGTCGGGCCCTCCGTCGCTACATCACTATGGCTCCACGTGTTTCAATCAGCAGTCTCTCGATGTCGCACATCGATCCTCGCCACATCACCATGTCTTTATAGCTTTAACCTGAGAGCCTTCGATGTCATACATCATCTCTCGTCACATGATCAATCTCTTTAGTCTCCTGGAGGTTTAATCGGTGTTCCCGATGTCGACCTCAATCCCTTGTCAGACAAAGAAACTAATGTTTTAAGCTTTCCATCGATGGGAGTTCCTGATGTCGCGACATCAATCTCTTATCGCGACATCAACTTTAGAACCGTGAATCGAACTCCAGAGGTTTTTCTTATGTCGCTAATATCGATCTCTTTGTCGCGACACGCCTAAGTCTCGCAAATTTCAACTTATGAGTTTCCTCGGCGTCGCCACATCAACCCTCGTCATGCATCATCACTTTATGGAAATCGCGTTTTCAATCGCAGCAAGTCTCATGTCGCCGGCTCTCGATTCTTTGTCGCGGCATCGATATGGCCTTGCGCCTTAAACTGGTTGAAGCCAGGCGCGCCGCGACGTTTCGCCCCTCTCGTCGCGACTACAAACCTTAAATCACATCAGTTTCATCTTTCAAACCTTCATAGCTGGCCAAGGTGCTTCTCACACGACCTCCATCCCTTGTCGCGACATCGATCTTCGTCGCGACATCACGATGTTGTCGCGACATCATTTCTTAAGTCTCTAGTTAGTCCTCATCTGCCTAATTTGTGATCCCTGTCGCGACCTGCATCAAATTTCCTTCAATTTTTCTGATGTCACGACCTTCTCTCTTGAGCCCGATCTTGTTCCGCAGACTTCTTTTCTTCTCATGACGCCGATGTCGCGATCAACGCTTTAATTCAGTTGATAATGGATCGTTATCCGCATGTCGGCCATCATGTCTTCTTCTTCATCAATTTCTGGTTGCTTGACTTTGAGTTTCTTTAACGCTCAGCCTGCCTTGTCTTCAATTAAGCTTCGTTTCCGACTGGAGTTTCGCTGCTGCAACCTGGATATGCATTTTGATTGTTGTAAAGACTTCACGACATCAGCTTCTTTCATTCTTGTGCTGCTTTTCCTGCTGCAACTTGCTTCAGCCAATTATGTCATTAACGCTCATCCACCTTCTGCTTCCTTTTCTGCAAAAATTTTCTTTCACCCCCGTCATTTACCAGCTTGTTGGTTATTCCATAATTCTGCACATAACCTAATTTTGTTTAAATAAAATAGATCGAAAAATGGACTAAAAATAGATGACTTTAAGCTCACGTTCCCAAATCACCATAGGTTTCAGGGTATCAGTCAAAAAAGGATCACTCGACCGCTTAAACTCTTTCGTGCTTCACCTCGACTTCGAATGACTTCGAATTAAGCACCTACAACACTCTAAACTCTACTCCATCCACCACAAGTAGAATAACACTAAGTCGATGACTCCAACCAATTAAGGCTTAAGGTATCGCTTCAAGGCTTTCGCCTATATACCCCCTGACCGTGTTCCTGCTTCAAGGCAAAGCGTCACGACTTTTATTTTTCTTTTTCTTCTTTTCTTTTGTTTTGTTTTCGAGACTACATCGGCCTTCATACATGGGTAACACAAACTCCTATTATGGGTCGCCAATGTATCTAAGGCCGGTTTCCCCTAGTGTGAAAAGAGGTAAATAGCTTCTCAACTCTATTGGTACAAATCCGTGCGCAAAGTGTGTGAATTAAGCAAAGCGGGGGAATGTCCAAGGTTGAATATACTGGAACTTCAATTGACCAAAAACTAAATCATGCATGGAGTTGTTCTATCATTAAGGTAACACACAGGGCTTCAATTTTTCAACTAAAGACAAGAGTAGAAACACAAAAATGGAGACACAAAAATCAATTTAAAAATTAAAGAAAAACGAATTTGGGCACTGCAAGACTTGTATCACCAGTAAAACCAAATTCCAAAAATATGAAAATTACCTCTAACTGACCGGCATGGGAATGAAAAAAGCTGTGAGGATGGAACGGTACCTCCTCAAACATGGTACAGGAGAAGGGTCACCCCTGGAAGGGTCTAATAGAAGATGAAACGAATCTTGCTTGAACCAGTGGAGGGAATGGCATGGGTCGTGGACAGTGCACTCAAGACTTGTGATCGCAATGCGTAGGAGGAAAATGAGATTCTCCCCGTGACCGCAACTCCCGCAACATTTCAAAAACCAAAAATTGTACAAGATGCTTGTAAATGCGAAAATATTTGAAAAGGAAATAGGTAAAAGTAGTGGCACCACTAAAAGCCCAATTTAAGACTTAAAATAATATAAAGTAAAAATTTCAACAAAAATTTGGAGTGGTCTCCCAAAGTTCCCGCAGAACCACTCCCAGCCAGTAGCCATTGATCTCACGAGGGTCCAGGAGGAGTAGCTCCTCCACGCATGCAAAGGGTGTGTGCCGTAAGTGCCTTCAGCGCTCACCCTCCATTGTTTCGGGGCAACTGGTCTCTCGTGGCAATGGGTCGATCAAGGTGAGGGATGGTGGATTCTTCGCTTAATCGGGCGGCATTGTTTCATAAATTCTTCCCGCCGCTTGTTGCGATTTCATGCCTTCCTACCCCAGCCACTCCGTGCAACCTCACTCATTTGCTCCCTCATCCCCACCAAACGAGCCACTGTTGCTCAAGTGGAAAATGTTGAGTCTGTCATGTTGCCAAATGTGAGTCGTGATGACCCCATTCCCAAGAATTGATAATGGCATTTGATGGGCCAAAACGGCCTTCTAATATAATGGGCACTTGATTATGCCCCCCGCCACGGTTCCTTGCGGTCGTGAGAACCACGAATCCACCCGATAAGCAGTAATCCTTATCTACTTCTACCAACACATCCTCCACTATCCCTGGTATTTTCACCGAACGACACATGATAGGGTGATGTTAATTGTTTCACTTTCCTCCCAAACCTAGCTGCCTATACACTGAGTATGGCAGTAGGTTGACAATGGCACCCAAGTCTAACAATGCTTTGTCAATGCGTAGTTCCTCCAATGTTAATCGAGATAGCCGGGTCCCCTTGATCCTCAGATTTCACCATTGTCTTGCATCGATGATGGAGCTAACTTTTCAGTTAAGAATGCCTTTTTGTCACGCCCGTACCCCTTTGGATCGCATGCAGATCTTTCAAAACTTTGCATAGCGTGACTTGTTTGATGATGTCCAAAAGGCATGCCGACCTTCACCCCGCCCAGTGACTCCCCTGTGGATGCCCCGCCTCATCGGATGCCTTCTTCGCTTCTTAGTGCTTGGGGAAATGGAGGTGGCATGCAAGGCTTCATCGAGTCCTCCCCTTCAAGAAACAGGTTCTCGTCTAATTCTTCCCCTTTTCTCTCGGTTTCCTCAATGTGCTTTGGGCAATGGGCCATCAACCTCTTTTCCACTTTTAAGGTAATGACAACTTTTACTTCATCCATTTCTTTTTTGGGAGGTCTGACCCGGAATAACTCCTGCCTCATGGACTCCCTCGATTTGCAGCGGCTAAGAAGGGAACCTCCCCGCCTCTTGTCGCTGATTTGCCATTCTTGTTATGTGGATGCCCGCAAGTCAGTCAATTCTTCTGCTAAGGTTACTTTCCGTACCCCATCTATTCTCTTTGCTCAAGGAGCTTTCTACATTTTCACTTTTTTGCTCGTAACTACATTGATGCATTTTTGCTCATCCACAAAATTTCCTGCAACACCTTGCTCGATTCAAAATGCGGCTTCGCTTCAATAGGAGAGGGGAAAGGGTGCTTGGCCGATGTCATGGAAGTGGTGGTAGAATGTCGGGCCGGGCTGCCCCGGGGTACATATACAGAGGTCGAGAGGTTTCAGAAAGGTTATGGTGACTCCGGGCCAGCTGTAAGTGTTGCCATATGGAGCATTTTATTTATTTAATTTGTTTCGCTCCACCACATTTGCATCCTAGAATGGGGCTGGCTGATGGTTCCCTCCCGGGTGGCCTCGGCAATGGGCGCTGAAATGCTTTTGGACCCGTGCATGGCTCTTCGCCACTGCCGCGACCTCATGGACCCTCTTTTCTCACCCTCCAATCTTCTAGCCAAGGTAGATATCTAGCTACCTCCATATCTCGTGAGAGGGCATACACGCCTCCTTTGGTTCACTGCGGTTTGAATCGTCGCTTCTTGGTTTGGCCTATCCTGTACTCTTGGGAGGTCTCTTTGGGATCATTATTAATCAGGAAGTCCTATTTGGCTCATCGGATTTTTACTCAAGAAATATCCTCCACACATAGTTTCCAATAATTGCTCACGGAAGGGGACATTCCATCATAAAATGGTTCACCAACATCCATGTATCAAAACCCATGGTGTGGCATGCACTCGATAGTCTCCATAAATCTCTCCCAACACTAGTAGAACCTCTCACCATCGCCGCAATGTGTAAATTTGTTTCTAAGTTGTTTTGGTTCAGGAGCACTCGAAGAATTTTTTAGAAATTTCGCCCGCAGCTCTCCCCTAATTCCTTATGGTTCTCGGGCCTTAATGATTTAGCCAAATTTTTGCCTTGTTCTTTAGGTCATGAAAGGCTTTCTTCAACTTGAGGAGCTCCATGTCCACGCAGACTCCTTTGAAAGTGGTGCATACTTCCTCAACCCCTTACGTGACCAGAAGGATTTTCATTCTCCGTGCCATGGAATGTCGGGAGTGAGACACTAAGTAAGGCTTCACCGCCACCTCCTCGTTAGGGGCTTCACACAGCGAGAGGTGCACTCACCTCGGGTGGGTGCATGATCCTCTCATGACTGGGTATGTGCATCGGGCTCCCTAGGCACTCGCTGGTTTTGTCGTTTCCTCTCATGAGGATCCATTTTGAGCAAATCGTGATCAATTAAGCCCTGTTCTCGTGCAAAGAAGCCACCCTCTCAAGCCTGCCTCAAGTAGTGTTCCTATCCCATCGTATAAACTGGCTTCCCGTACACTTACAATCAACAGGAAAATGTACCTAAAAACAGTAATCTAACAAAAGGGTTAAGGTTAGCTAAAATTAAAGCAAGGAAAACTAAATGTACCGGAAAATTTAAATCCCCCCCGGGAGGAACCGCAAGGGAAAAAAATGATAAAATCAAAAAGGGAATGAGATTTACCAAAACTTGTGATATGAATCACAAGTTCAACAAACTTTCTTATCTCACTCAAGGCACCATCCCCAAAGAACGGCGCCTATTTGATTCGCAGGCCACGTTAAGGCTATAAGAATCAACAAAAATTTATATCCTAAACTCCATCGGCGTAGCGAAAGCAACGCAGATAGCTGTCTAGGGAAGCCGAACACGGATGGGTTTTCGTGAAATGAGAAGTGCAAGCTTGAGTTGAAATGGTATTTCGGATTTTGGGTTTTGTTCAAAAACAAGGTTGGATGTATTGTAAACTCCGCATATAAATTAAAGGAAAATTTAGAAAGAAGACTCAAGTCTCGGGGTCACCGGATCGAGTTTTAAGGTGTATTCATGTCTCTACTATGTTTCCTTTGCGTCAGATAAAGACCCGTAGTCGCTTTCCCAAACCTGACCTTGATTTAGAACTAAAACCTAAACCTTAAATTACTCCCTCATGAGATATGGCATCTCGCTGACACCAAGTCCCCAACAAAGCAGTATGTATCTCAAAGAGACAACCTGTTTTAATAACTAATAGGAGACAACTAAGTGGATGATAGTGGATCTAAGATTAAGCATCCACTGTAACCACAAAGCTTGCCAAATACACATTGGCGAGGCTGGATCTAGGAGGTTTCAACCTAGGGTGAGATGCAGGGAGCTTAAATGCTCATAAATGCAGTGTGATAAATGAGAGGGCAGGAAAACTTACCTCAAAACCTCCACCAGTGACCCTCCTCTTCAAGGAAAGGGGGCTTAGCCAAGCATCCCTTGAGTTGTTGATGAGTGCAAAACTCATCTATGTTTTGAGTTCATTTCACATGCTATTTTGTGCAATTTATATCCATATTCATGTAAAACTCATAAAATTTCCTCTAAACTTGGTTTTGTAGGATTATTGATGAAAAGCAAGTGATTTGGCAAGAAATGAGCAATATATTTTCAAAAGAAGAGTCAACAAAGAGTCTCATAGCGCACCACTGGAAAGATGAATTTTTTATGTACCATCTGGAACATCAAATGGTTTAAATTCCCTCATGGCTGCATTCTACATTCAAAGAGATTTCCAACGAGTACTCACACGCCAACCGAAGTTAAACAAAGAAGTTATGGCCCGACAGTTAGGAGAAGAAAAACCAAATTTGTCATTCAGAGAACGATGTCGCGACCAGATTCGATGTCGACTGGGAATTGATGTCACGACCGATTTGATGTCGCGACCAGAGCCTGATGTCACAATTCAGAATTGATGTCGCAACCAGATTTGATCTCGCCACTGCACTGATGTCGCGACTACGGATGTCGCGGCCTCGTGTCGCGAATTTAAACGCCTGTAGAAATCCCAAAAGGCCTAAAATTGATATTTTGACCTAATTTCAAGCCCATTTCACCCTGTGACCATATATATACTCGTTTTTAGGTAAAGAGGCAAGCTATGAACATTGGAGAACCTCTCTCATGGGCTTCTCTCTAACGCCATTTTTCCGCTTTTCTACGTATTTTGATTCTTTTAGACTCCGAGAGTAATTTTAGCAGATTTATTTCTAATAAGAGATTTTTGCCGTAATAGATCTGCATTTCACTAAGGTTCGTATTATTAAAGATTGAAGCTAAAAATCTGAGATTTTCTCTCTCATGGCTTTCCTCAACCCCATTTTCTTAGTTTTTGTCATTTTTTATTTTTAATAGATCTAGAGTAGTTTTAGAGCAGATTTTATTTTTATTGAAGAGATTTCTGTGTCGCACTATATATTCAATTTATTTACTGTCGAGGCGAAGATTTAAGCTCAAATATGGGTTTTTTCTTTCTTGATTTCTTTCTTCATTTTCTTACTTTTTGTTCGACATTAGTGATGATTGGAACTGAAGAATGGAACATTAAACACCCTTTAGTGGTTGGGGTTTAATTGTTGAACATTCGCATTTTCAGTTTTTCAATTATTTTGTGGGTTTGAATATCGAATTTATATAATTGGTACTGCCTATATAATGAATTGCTCTAATATTAGTAGCTTATACCCAAAAGAGTTGTATCTTGCTCAAGCTCTGTGAGGCCCTCCGAGTGACACAGACGGGAGATCTTGGCAGCAAAGAGCCAGAATCTCAGTATGTTAGACTAATATCTTGGAACTAATGAACTCGAAAATTACTTCGATAAATCACTAATTTACTCATGGTGTGAGGATTAATTAGATGATGTATCAATTTATTGACGAGGTTTCCTAACTGGTTAAAAAGGATCTTTGATCCTGTTAGCAAAGATCAATCAAGGAGATATAAATTTTTATTAGATTCAAGGACTAGATCAATTACATTGGAGAAGGTCAGATTTTCCCGTCTATGGGGGAAAGAATTCTTCAGTCCTAAGAAATGGTTGTGAAGTATTGAAAAGAAAACAATCAAATTTTAAACAGTGCCAATTTACAAGTAAATTTATTTAAATTCACTGTCCCGAAAGGAATATGGTGTGTTAGATAGCTTAAATGTATGGTGTATGGAGAAATCCAAGCTATACTACATTGCTCGACAATCACTATCTAACCTACAATGTTGCACTTTCAAAGGAAATGTAATCTGTTTTATAAATAATTATCTCTATCCCTAGTGACTCTCTTCATACCTTTTAGAATTAAGTAGTTGTTTATTCAGATTTTAGATTAGTTTAAATCATTTTTTGTTTCAATTAAATTGATTTATTCGACATCCTACTGGGTCAGCCTAAATAGTGAAGAGCTCTGTAATCAAGTGATCAAATTCCACCAGAGAGAACTCCTAATCCTCGTGGGCATACGACATCCCACTCCTGTGAGTCCACTTTATTACCAGATGACCCGTGCACTACCAAAGCTGGCCGAGTGTTGGTAATACTCTTTTCGCTGAAAGCACACTTACTTTTGTTTCAAATCGCTTGAGTATTTATCAGCCCACTCCTCAATTATATTTTCACATATACATCAAATTGGTCCTTAACAAATACATCCTCAAGGGGTGTATTTGGGTACCGAGAAATCGAAAGAGGATGCAGGCGAGAGCAAAATAAAACCTAAAATGAAAAGATGCGGGAAACTTGCATAAATGGAAAGTTAGGGTTACAAAGTTGTAGGGGAGCTTATATAGCCAATCCCAAGGTGTGAAATGACAAAAATGCCTAAAATATGAAATTACAATAGGGACAAAATGGTAATTAATCAAAACTATTTGTTGGGAATCAAAAATATCAAAACATAGGGCAGCCTATTTATGCAGAAATTTCAAGATAGCTAAAATTTCGCTAAGCTAGCGAAAATTCAAGAGATAAGCTATTAAAATTTCAAGAGATACGAAAATAAAAATTTCACATAGTCCACTTTCACTAAAGTTAAATAAATTTCACAATTAGCCAAAATTTCCAGATATAAAATTGGGCTAGGATTGCTTAGTTCGCCATGACGCTAAATTTGTCCCAAATGGGCTTCCGCAATGCATAGCGAAATTTGGTTTTCTCCCCGTTTGTTTGTTTTGCCACTGCATCAACCTTTCATCAACTCCACTTCACATTTCTTCATTTTTGGTTGATGAAATCACTGTAAATCCTCAACATTCCGCACCAACTTGATATCAAACTTGAAATTATTGGCTGAGGCATGCAAAAATCTGCAAAATTACCAAAAACAAACTCGAAATGGATTAGTGGTACTAAGTGACCTGCACATGTCAATTGGCTCAACTACAGATTACAGAAAGCACTCAAAACCTATTCGAATGATTCAAAATAGCACTGGGCACTAATGTAGAGACATGACCGCACAGAGAAATTCAGAGGATGCTGAGCCTCTGTATGGCCTCCACATCGAAGTACAATGGAGGATTTCTAGAGGCCTCATTATTCAGAAGAATACTCGCAATCGACAAACTTTACTGGATGCAAATAATCAAACTAAAGCTAACTGATAACAATGGCGCAAAGGAAGACGCTTCACCGGTCACCTCACCAAGACCCAAACAAGGCCCGGGTAGATTTCTCAGATGTCAAATACAAGAAGCCAAATGGTGTGAGGCCAAGAGGTGATAGTGCTGCATCTCTTCCCATTTTCTTTAAGAGATATACAACACATTTATGAATCATTACCATACGGTCTGCATTGATATACGCTCGGGAAGAGCTACAGAAGCATACTAAGAGGTTCACGTTTCCCATCTCTCACCTCAGAGAGAAGAAGAGATAATAGTGTTCTAACAAGGGGAAGATGAGAGCCTATATATAGCTTGGGAGAGATTCAAGAGGTTTCTGAAGAGGTGCCCTATGCATGGAATTGATTTAAAAACCCGTGATGGATATAGTGTATCAAGCTGCCTTAAATGATACATCTAAAGGCATTATCGATGCTTTATGCCGTGGAGCATCTAAAAGAAAAAGTGTCAAGAGGCTAGGATCTTAGAAGACTATTAAATGCAATATGAAAGCTCCATCCGAGTTTTCAAGGGTAATACTACAGAGGGAAAGGGTCATGGAGTCGAGTAAATGACAGCCACTGAGGCAAAGTTAGATGCTAACATACTGTGATGGATAAACAGAAAGAAATGCACACCGCCTATGAAATAGGAGCAGTGGGAAAGATAACAGATGAGAAGAAGGCCGGGCACTACCGTAAGAAGATTCTTATGGTGACGAGGAGTGTTACGTGAACAACCAAGAAATTACCATTTCAGCCAAACTCTAACCTCGCCCACACACATACCAAAGATCGAGGAATCATGAATTTCATACTATGGAGGGGCATATAAGGCCCAAGGAATGGACAGACCATCAGGATATCAAGAATACCGTTCCGTAAAGAAGAAAGATCAAGGTGAAGGCAAAATGAATATCGTGGTCAAAGGAGACCCAACCATTCAACAAATGTTACAAATCACTGGGATAAATGAAGAGGCTTATACACTTCCATGAATAGAAAACTGTCTCGACTGAAGCTTTCTAAGCATGACACTAAGTATTTCAAGAATACAAGTGCCTCATTGGAAAAACTCGAGACACAAGTAGGCGCCGCCCCGAATATGCCAAATCGCAGCAAGCGGGTACATTCCTGTGACACCCGTGAATCCAAAAGATCGCATGGCAATTCGCCAAGAAGTGGGAAAGAAGTGAGCAACAATGTAAGGAAAGAAAGGAGGAAGAGGATCGAGGCGTAACAAGAAGAGACCGAAAGAAAGAGAGAAGAGCACATGTGACCGAAGGTTCAAGGAAGTAATGAGCAGAACATAAAGAAGAGTACCAAATTATACACCTACAAAGGCCATTTCCACACAGTTTCGTGGCTGTAAAGGAAGAGTAATTTTCTAGATTCTCGACATTTTCAAGAAAATAGAAATCAATATCCTATTTGCAAGAGGTAATCAACCAAAATGCCTATTTATGCAAAATTTTGAAATAGATACCTGAGCAAGAAAAAGGAAGATAGTCGAGGGAGTGGAATAGTGAATTTGACTGCTACCGCAGCGCTTTATCCAAAGAAAAGCTCCTTAAAGAAAATGAAGGATCTCGTGCAGCCACCATTCCCCGCTTCCATGTGTGGAAATATGAATTCAAGAAGTCTTTATGTGATTCTGGTGCTAGTATAAATTTGATGCCTCTATCAGTTGTGCAAAGACTTAGTTTGGAGGAACTTACCCCAATAGCAATTACATTGCAAATGGCTAACAGATCAATGGCATAACCAAAAGGTATTCTCAAGACGTACTCACAAGGTCGCGGAAATTCATCTTCCCAGCTGGATTTTGCTATCATGAAGATGGAGTGAAGATACCCAAGTTCCTTGTTTCTAGGAAGACCTTCTTAGCAACTCGGAGTCGCTTTGATAGATGCGTAGCGTGAACCTCGGCACTCAAGGCGGGAATGAAGCAAAGGCACTCGTAATCTTAATAGAGTTTAAACATCCCTATGTAGATGCAGAAGTTGTGCTGGTCAGAAGTCGCCAGTCTCCTCGTTAAATTGAATTTAATCAGAGCCCTTCAACATTCTATCAATGAAATTGAGATGAGCCAAAGATTCGAGAGTCTTGATTGTGAACATCGCCTTAAAATTCCGTTTAACAAAGAAACAAATTTCCCGAGCATAAATGGAAAACAAATTAAGATGAAGTATGCAAATGTAATAGAAAACTCATGAGCAAAAAAAAAAAAAAAAAGAAACCAAGTGCAAAAGGGTTAACATTGAAAGAATTGCCTGGCCATTTGAAATATGGAGTTCTTAGAACTAAGAAAAGAGAAAAACTACCATCATATCATCCGCATTAACTCGTCGAAGAACAGGTTGGCCGGAAATTTGAGAAAATACTAGAAGGTTATCGCACACCGAGATCTCAAGGGTATCACCCTCCCATTCC
Source organism: Tetrastigma voinierianum (assembly GCA_016808115.1). Lineage (NCBI taxonomy): Eukaryota > Viridiplantae > Streptophyta > Magnoliopsida > Vitales > Vitaceae > Tetrastigma > Tetrastigma voinierianum. Next base: position 1,290,765 of record JAEQBH010001681.1, read on the forward strand.
GCGATGCACAAATCTTGCCGGGAATGATAATGCAAAACTTCTATCGAGGCATCAAAGGAAATAAATCAGTGACGAAAGAAGTTGTTAGAAAAGAAGTTCAAATGGTTAAATGCGTGTTTTATATATGCAGATCGATAGTTCTCAAGTAGCCTAGTGCATAGTTCTCAAGAAAGTGTGGATTCACCGTGATCATAAATGAAAAGAATGAACTTACACCTTTACAAGAACCGTGACATGATGGAGGGTGTGTATTGACTACTTAAAATCAATACCTACAAGAAAGGATCATTTTCCCGCTTTCATTCTGATCGACAAATGGATGTATCAAGCGTGACACCCTCACTTTGCTTTTCTCGATGGATACTGATATAACCAAATTTCCACGCACTTCAGGGATCAAGAGAAAACCACTTTTACATGCCCATTTGGTACTTTCGCTTAGAGAATGCCATTCCGTTTCTCGTAATGCTCCTGTACCTTCCAAAGATGCCCGATGTCTATATTTTCCGACGAAGGTAAGAAGCGCGGAGATCTTCATGGATGATTTTACAAAGAAGATGATCTTTGGGCTTTGAATAAGGCTCGCATAACTCGGGGACAAGATCAAAGGTGCAAGGATAAGAATCTAGCCTTAATCGGGAAAATGTCATTTTATGGTTAAGGTATGGTCTGTTTCTGGGCAGCCAATTTCGCAATGGTTGGGAGGTGTACTGCCAAAGTTTCAATTATAAGAAATTTAATGCCACCCACTACAAATTAAGGGAATTAGAAGTTTCTTAGGACATAGCCGGATTTTACAGAAGATTTATCAGATTTCTCAAAATTGCTAGACCACTATGCGTATCAGATGAAAGATACTAAGTTCTATTTTAATGAATCATGCCACTTCTTTTCAAGAAATCAAATCCAGACTAATAAGCCCCATCATGGAAAAACCAAATCGAACAGAATTTGAAATCATGTGTGATACCGCTTGATTTTGCACAGAGTCAGATTGGGACAAAAAGCCGAAAGTATTCAAGGTCATATACTGGTGCCAAAGAAACTCTTTAACGAAGCTTAGGAAAATTACCTACTAATGGTGCGAGATGTCATGAGAAGATCGATGCAGCAAATTTAGCGCCATACATTCGTCCCATGTTATACACACTGATCATGCAAAGAATTAAGTATCTAATGGCAAAGAAAGAAGCAAAGCTAAGACTGAAATCAGTGGGTATTGTTATTGCAGTGAATTGATTTAGAAATAAAAGATTAAGAGTTGCCAGACAATGTGGATAGCTGATCACTTGTCAAGAGTGGAGAAACCAGCTGAACAAGAAGAAGAAAGAGAAATAGCAGAAAATTTTCCAGATGAGCAAATATTCCAAATTACTCCAAAACACCTCGTATGTCACAGAACTTTAGCTTATGGAATTATGCCACTGCATCCGCCTACCAAAGAGAGAAAAGCCAAGGATCGACAAACAGATACTACATCCGATGACCCACATCGTTTAGTGAGTGAGCTGATCTGATTATAAGGAGATGTGTACCAGAAGGTGATCAAAGCAAGATTTTACAAGAATGTCATGCATCACCATATGAAGGACATTTTGCATGAGATAAAATAGCCCACAAAATTCTCCAGTCAGGATTTTACTGGCCTACTATTTTTCAGGACTGTTTTGAATAGGTGAAGTTATGTGATCAATGCCAAAGAATGGGAAATATCAAAGAAAAGGCATGAAATGCCCCGCAAGGTATCCCGGTGGTGCAAATTGTTCGATGTACGGGAATGGATTTTGGCGGGCCTTTCCAGCTTCATTTGGAAAATATATACATACCCTAGCTATGGATTATGTATCAAAAGGGTTGAGAGTGCACTTGTCCCAAGAATGATGCTAATACAACAGGGATTTTTACAAAGAAATATTCTCAGCAGATTTGGGACACCTAGAACTATAATCGCGATGGAGGAAGCCACTGGTAAATAAAGTGTTTGACAAACTCATGGGCCGATATGGTATCAAACACATTATGAGCTCGGGCGACACCCTGAACAAAACATGTTTATTTCCAACAAAGGGAGATAAAGAAAATTTTTGAAAGACCTGTGAAGTTCAGAAGATATCGGGTCTTCGCTTGATGATGCACTCTGGGCATACAGGGCTGCTTTTAAAACTCCCATTGGAATGTCACCATACAGGCTTGTCTTTGGAAAACCATGTCACCTACCTCTTAAGATAGAATATAAAGCTATGTGGGCCATCAAGAAGCAAAATTTTGATTTCAAGGCTGCTAAAGAAGAGAGACTACTCCAGCTAAATTAATTGGAAGAGTTAAGGAATGAATCCTATGATAGTGCCAAAATCTACAAAGATAAAACAAAAAAAATGGCATGATCAACTAATTTTGAGGATGGAATTCAAGGCAGGAGATCAGGTCCTGTTATTCAACTCCAGACTAAGACTAAGCTTCAGAGTTTAAACTAAAATGGAGCGGGACTATATACAAGAGAGTATCAAGCACACAATTTGTGACACTTAGAACCAAGAATCAGCGAGGAATTCAAAGTTAATGGTCGTAGACAAAGCACTACCTTGGTAGAAAGAAATTGGAAGAACGACTCTTAGTTCCTCGAATGAGAAAATTTAAAGAAATGGTACTATGGCAAGAAAGAAGTCCACTAAAGATTAAAAATCGAGCAACTTGCGGGAAGGCAATCCACATCGCTTTTAAGCTCGGTTATATTTTTATGCTTAAATTTCTAATAGCTTGTGTAATTTGATTCATTATCGATTGAAGAGTAGGTAAATATTTTTTTTTTAGTTTTCAGACAATGAAAATTCAGAAAAAGTGGGGAGCATTCCATAATCAAGTTTCTAACTGCATCAGAGACAAAAAAAAAAGGGGGGCAGTATACTCTTCTTGGTTTTATTTAAATTTTGTCTCTGATATGGCATGATTGAAAGTTTGAGGGAATTTTACTTTGTTTTGGTGCTTAAATTTTGAATATGATGCATAGTGGATGATTTTGTTGAATATTTGCATGACGTAAGATGAATAGTTGTGGTTCTCATTTTGATTGGATTTGAATAAATTGAAATAGTTGTGAATTTAATTGTTGAGGGAGACCTAAAAATTTTTTGGTCGCAACATTAATCCAAAGGTTGCAACCAAGAATGCTGGATGTGGAGACAATAAAATAGAAAATAAAGTCAAAACAGTGAAACTAAGGTCACGAATGAAATAAAGAAAGGAAAGAAAATAGTAAGTCGTGACATCAAATCCCATGTCGTGACCACATTTTAGGTCGCAAATAAAAACTGGCTATGTACTGTAATAGTCCAAACTCAATAAAAGTAGGTTTTTAAAACCTTTAATTTTGGGTATTCCAACATTAAAAATAGGATTCCTTGAAAATAAAATCATCAATTAAAAGGATTAAAATTTTGATGACGTGAAATAAATTGAGCCAAAAGTCCACTCCAATTTCAAAGCTGGCCTGGGGCCTTCATCTAACCTCTTCCAAACAAGATCATCCATTCGTAACCTCCGAAATAAATTGTTATTAATGCAAAACAGAAACCAATGTCTTGATTAAACGAATTGGTTTAGTCGCTCGCCAAAGGGAATAAATTCAGAGAATCTCTAACAACCCAAGAAAACGATCAAAATTCCCCACCAAATTCCCAAAACCTCGCTGAAATAGCAGTTACATAACCGAAACTTCATTTAATTCATTCATCATAAATCTAAAGAAAGAATAAAGAACCTGGTAGTTCCCAAGAGTAGCGAAATCACTATAAAAGGATGGGAAAACAAAGGAAGAATAAACAACGAGAATGAAGAGAAAGGAGAATGAGAGAAAAAGAAGAAGGCAAGGTCGCAAACATTGGGAAGCTTATGGAATGAATGGAGTCGGAAAACAAACCAAATCCATTCATTATTCCATAAAACGTTGTGTAATCAAGAGAGTGGTTGATGGGAAGGGAATTAGAATAGTAAGCTAATGAACCCATCATCCAGATAAGCTCCAAAGAAAAAGGAAGGAAGGGCGCCAATTTGTTGAACAACCTTGTTAACAGCCGAATCCTTCCGGAGCAAGTTCAAGGTCTGGAGAACCAAATAAAGTGAAGCTATAACCTTCAGAGGGAAGATATGGGGTTTTAGATCAAGAAATAGAGAGTTTTTCTCTAGTTTAGTTATAGGTCTTGGCCTTGTAAAGAAATCGCATTGTACAATATCAAAATGTTTTGATATTTTAATTAAAATTCTTTGATGATTTACAAATTACTTGTTTTAACATGACTTTGAGGAATTTTTCTGGTTTCATATTTACTTTTTCATTTAGAAAATAAAGACAATGCCTTAGTCTAAGATCAATGAACAATTTCTTCTTTCCAAAGAACAAAATGCAAGAAAAATAAGGGATAAATTAGTAAACCTGAAATTGTGGAGTCGTACTCCATGTTTAAATCATTTAGATCGCAAAAATCGTTTATTATTGCTGATGGAACAAAGTACTTGGTTATATCAATGTGCTGACAGTGAGTAAGTACAAGTCTTAAAAATAATATCAACAACAAAACTTCAAGGGAAACTTTGAGAGGAATTAGGAACATATTCTGGGAAATTCAGGATTGAGAGTCCATAGTCCTAGAACTTGTTAGATTATTAATTGAGGAAAAATCTTAGGTAAAAACAGCCAACAAGAAGTGATAGAGGCCATCCTTGGTAGTTTGAGCTTTTCCAAGCCTACCCTCAATATATGCTAAAGCATATCCTCTAGTTCCTTGATTTGTTATTTCTTCAATAAACAAAGAATCGGAAAACCTAAATTCCTTCCTAATAATCCTCGTAGCAAAGAGCCACTATCCGCCCAATACGTAAAAGTTCATCAGAAAGGAAGAAACAAGCTTAGGGGAAAAATACTTCCAAATGTTACGAGGTGCAGTGGAAGAAGTGAAAGAAGCGTAAATTAATGAAAAATGGAATGCTTTTGTCTGCCGCCCATTTCCTCGAACAATTGTTAAGCTCGTCAGTGTTTTAACACCTAGTGTCCAATAACCAACCGGTATAGAGTTTTAGCCAAAGTTCTCTAAAGAGTGATAAAGCCTAAGAAGACAAAACATTGCACTATTCCCAACCTTAGAAAAAACAAAAGCAAAAGAGTTCCAGAACAAGGGAACTGCCCTAATAAAGGCATGTATGGAAATTAAAATCTATAAAAGAATTCAAAAAGATGAATCAAGCCAAGATCGAGGAGAATCAACAAATACAAAGAAGCAACAGGTGAAAGCTGAAGGCAAATGGGGCACAAAGAAAAGGTGGAAACGGTGATTTGCAACTTAAATTTTCCCATTATCTACCCAATTACCTAAGCCTAACATTACAAGCCTGAAAGACCTGATTGATCTTGAAGGTTGAATTTACCTACATTAGTGGAGATCAATATGAAAAACAAGCCTATGGGACTTTGAACAAATGTACCAAGGAAAATCCTGTAAGATTAACTAAATTCAACTTGAAAGATGAAAAGGATTGGAAGACCCACACAATGGTCACAATCAAGACTTGTTGAATAAACTATTTAAATATATTATTTCATCAAGAAATTAGTGATATAGAATGCATCATTTTTATTCAATCGAAACCTGAAATTTAAAATGATAGTCGGCATTCTTATTTCAAGTTAGGAAGGTGGAACGAGAAATATCAGGTATGAATCGAAAATTTCCTTAAAAATTTTAAGCTTATTTGTTTCTGAGGACAAACGATTTCTTTCTTTTTCTTTGCTCAGGACAAGTGCACTTCTTAAGTTTATGTAACTGGATGAGTCCAAAACCTACAGATTTTTTAAATCCATTTTCCCAACATATTACAAGATGCTAAATGTTGACTCAGGATGCGTAAATGTGGATATTTTACTCAAATTTAATTTTATAGGAAAATACAGTATAAGCTAAAATCTCAGCAAAAACCAGAAGAAACCAGCTCACAAGTAAAACAAAGCTCGTGAATCAAAATTCGAAGCTCGACAAAGCTAGTTTGGGGTCATTTCCTTAAGTCATCACCAAAATCAATTTTGGGGAAGAAATAGAAAACTCGTAGCAAGCTTAAGTCGCGGACTTGAAGATTAAGGTTATGACCGAATGACCAAGGCAACAAATGAAAGAGGTTAAGTATTAAAGGTGCGTGGTCAAAGCTCTAAAGGAAATTATTCCAAAGAAGAATCTTCGCGTCACGACACCACTTCATGTCGCGACGCCAATTGAATAATCGAGGTCGCGACGTCACCTCACGTCACTACGGATTCGTCAATGAAACCACAAGAGAGGTTCTTGCCAAGCAAATGAAGTTGCAAACTAGTTTTTGCACCAGAAAGTGGTCTATTTTAGCTATTCAATATATGTTTATGTCTCACAAAGATAAGAACGCAGAACTGGGTCTCAACAGAAGATTGAAGTTGCAAACTAAATTAAGAGACAAAGAAGAACAAAAGTGAGGTCTCAACCTCGAAGTTGAACCTAAGTCTCGCTAATAAACTGAAGCAAACCATCGCCAATCAAGGACCAAAACGATGTCGCGACCACCATTGTAGCGAATTTAAAAAGCAGCCGGGTAGAAGTGAAATCAAGGTCGCAACTACTTTTTTTGCGCCACCACAAGCGATCGAACAAGATAACATGGTCGCTGAAGATAAACTTGAAGTCACCACCCAATGTAGGTTGAAAGCGAGGAATTCAAGGTAAACAAAGAACCGAGGTTGCGACCAAAGAAAGAAAATGGCAGAAAAGAGGCCAACATCACCTCGAGGTTCGCACATAAAATTGAAAACCCGTGAAGGCAAGACCTCCAACACAATCGCCACTCAGAAAAGAATGTCACAACATGAAGTAATTCCACTGTAAACAGAATGGTATTTAACCCTTAAAATGAGGTCACACTGGCGCAAAAAGAGAAATAATGATGTCGCCAAGACTAAACCGTAGTTGCAACATCAATTCTAGAGAAACACTAAGAAAATGCTGGCCGCGAATTATTAAACGTATGCGTCATAATTACGATCCAAGCATGTCGCAAGGGAATTGCCATGCAAATCAAGAAACAAGGTCGCGACTGAACTGGAGCAAACAAGGGAAATTCATGTCGTGAAATCAACTTATAATGTCGATAGAGAACGCGGAGTCGGGCTTTCTTTGGGAATTCCACTTGAGTTGGGATTCAACAATTCCTTTTGACAGTATAAATAGAAAATGTTAGAATAGTAAAGTAGCTTCCGTCTTCGCTACCTAGTAAAAGGGGAAAGGAGAGGAACTCAGTGTATAGTTTAGAGTAGATTTTTATTTCTTTCCTTTATTTTAGTTTATTTCTTTTTTGGATTTGAATCTGTGAACTGTGTAGAGACGAGTAGAGTTGAGATTTTATTTATGTTATTTTTCTTAGAATTACTGCCTGAAAATTTATGAAATCTAGACAAATTTCTGGAATTCATTGTGGGCCATTGTACTACAAGTGGTCAGAGTGTGACTATGTCTACTTCCTTAATTCGCAATGCGCACTGAGCTGCAGCCTCCGTCGATTTGATTTACATTTAGTTGGCCAGCCTTTCCCAACAAATATGGAGAACTAATTTGGGTTCGGTTTACTTATTTGGTGTCATTTTTGAATTGGATAAGTTCCCACAGTAGTGCACCGAATACCCGCTTGAGGGAATGTATCTGCTCTGATTTTCGTGGACGCCTCCTCGCGTGGGACACGTAGACCCGAGATTCCCCGAAATGAAAATTCTTTTCTAGGTATGCTCGACTACCATTGATGAACCGTCGAGCTCGAGTTCACTCTGATAAACCCCCATCTCGGCTCTCATAATTGAAGTTGGAGGGGAGTATTTAACAATATAAATAATCAGAGAGTTCACCTTAATCTAGAGGTAAGTTCCTAACCCCGTGTTAGTTGAGATCTATCAAGGGAAAAGGACGAACCCATAGATCTGGAGGTTGAGTCATCAATTAAGTGGTAGAAACTTTGCGAAAATCCTGAGAAGGAAATGCAAAAGGTCTACTGTCAACAAGAAATGGGTGTGAAGTATTGAGAAAGAAAAATACCCAGATCTTGCAAGAGGATTGGGAATACAAGTACCGGGGTTTTATCTTCGTTCGAGAGAAGCAAGGGTATCCAACCCAAGTGAATATGGAGAAACTAATTCCAACATTTAGGAAATTTTGGACAAACCGCATCCATACACGTAACGTAGCAATGTACCTTAGTGTCGGAAATTGGATCAAGCTTCATTGTATTTCATCGATAGTTTTGCTTTCTCACAGAAACCGATTCAAATTCAGTGATATTTTAGTTACGATTTGTTTTTATTCATTTATTTTGTTTTTATTTTAGTACAATAGTAGTCAATAGTCTAGGATCTTTATTTTTCTAGATATAACCTTCATTGTGAGTTTTGAGTCCAAATAGCATAGAATTTTAATAGTTAGGGTAGTTGATCTTTAATTCGCACTACCCTCATAAAATGATACCCGGACTTCTACATTCAGATTTACTACTTGTATGACCTCACTTGCAAGTCAGAGACTAAACCCTGCTTTAAATCAAGGAACCTTCTCTGAAAGAAATATTTTATTAAGTAAATTTATCCAAAGTGACATGGATGCAAGAGAAATGTAAGACTCTTACAACTATGTGAATTTGAGGGGTTTTTAGTCTATATAGAAAAAGGCAAACACCCCTGCCTCCATTATCAGGCGGCCTTACTTCCCTTGCAAACCCATCCCGAGGAATGTTGACTATAGAGGGAGAGATTTCCACAGGGAGGTTTACTTACGATCTTCCCATTTTTTCTGCTTCTGTCGAGGACCCTGAGCTCCTGGGACCACGCTCCTCAGGCAGATACCATCTTGGAAATGCTCATTTACTAATCGCTGGCCGATACTATTATCCTCGAGTAGTCATCGAGTTTTATCATACGATGACATCTAGGCGAGAGGCCAACCCGACGGCTCTGCATTTTTCCATCGATGGCAGGCCAGGGATACTTCAGGCCTCCGACATCACAGCTGCTCTCCATCTGCCAATGGTCCTCTCCAACGCAGCCGACTATAGACAATAACCCCATCCCTCGACCAAGGAGATGGTTCGGCTTCTCTCCATGGACGCTACTGGTGGGACTATATTATTCCAAGCAAGATCTCCGCACAGACAAGCTTTGATAGACCACATATTGAGGTCTAATATGTTTCTACTCCAGCATATCGTTTAGAGGAGAGGAGCTATTTTGGAAATTTTATATCGCATTTCAGAGGGCTTTTGGTTCAGCCCGGTAGAGCTGATTATGATGTCCTTATTTCACTTCGAGGATAGGGTCCATCGCCGAAGTTTGCCCCACGCTGAGTCTATGCCTCTCCTATTTCCACGACTCTTATGTTAGGTGCTAGAGCACATCGGGTTCCTAGCCGAGCATCGATTGGAGCGTCATCACGGCTGTGAGGCCACCCTTACCGCCGATCTATGGCTGCTAGGCCTGCGGCCTTTAATCTTCCCCTCCAGATCGGGACGAGACTAGTCGGTCAGCCGATAGTCCACAAGGGGGACCCGGTCCCCTATAGCCGAAAGACACCGAGGGAGCCTCCGCTCCAACTTTATCGCACGCTTCCTCCACCAGTCCCTTAGCTTCACCGACCACGCCTCCAAGTGGACACAACTCTAAGCACTCAGTTCGATGCACCTACCCTCCGCAGCCCGGCCCCCATGCCCACTACTCCTGGGCCGTGTATCGGGGCCGAGCACCCCGCGACCGACTCCGCCGCCAGCACATTACCCCTCTCTAAAGGTGGACTTCCTGACTATCATGGAGGCGGTCCGCACATTCTCCGCCACCGGCAGCCTTCATTTACTTCCCAAAGCCAATACTTCAGAGAGGATGACTCGCAGACCGAGTCGCCAGTGAGAAACGTAATCAAAGGCTGTCCTCATGCAGCTCCAGAGCCACTTGGGCCTCCTCCCTGCTGTCTCACTGCCCCCAAGCCAGCCTCAACTATCCCCTCCTGCCAGATCGCTCCTCCACCATCCCTCACGCATCCCTCGGATGTGTCGCGCCAGCGCTGCATCGCCACTCTCACCAACAACACCTTAGCTCTCTCCGCACTACACATTCTTCCAGCCACCGACAGGAGGTACTTCACTCTCCAATTAACTTTCTCGTTCCGTCACGGGAGTTAGTGTCGGAAGTGATGTCATACTTGACTCTTAGTTTCGCTTGTACCACATGCCCAGCAAAGCCCATTTTTGTATATTTAGAGGCTTGTTGTTTACTTCTTTTTGAAAAAGTTGAGAATTTTGTAAATACACCATGATATATATATAACAAAAATCTATTTCTCTACACTTTTGCATCTCATTTTGCCCCTATATTTTTGTGGTTCTGCCTTTCCTGTAAATTGAAAAGTTGAAGCACTGTATGCTTCCATCAATGCTAGACTAGTTCCATGCTTGATTGAGTTGTTGGTCAGTTAAAGATCCTGGTAATCAACCCTTGTCTTCCACCATTATCTAGCCACACACACATTGCACATCGGGAAGGTTTATAGTCGAAGCCGCATACTCCCCCTTTACTTTTTGCAAACCGACCTTAGCTTCGTGACGCCCCCATAATAGGCTGGGAGTTCTAAGAAAGAAGGCCAAAGTGTCTTCCAAAAAGAAAAAGAAAAGACAAAGAAAAAGAAAAAGAAAAGAGAATAGAAAAGCCACGACACTTTGCCTTGAAACCCGAGCACGGTCCGAGGGGTATATGGCGAAAGCCTTTAAAGCCTGGTGCCCTAAGCCAACTGGTTGGGAGCCATCGACTTAGTGTTCGCTACATGGGTGGATAGGTGGAGTTGTGGCGCCTGTAGGTGCTGGAGTCTCGACCATTCAAGTCCTGGTGAAACCCGAAGAATTACTGGTCGAAAGACTCTTATGACTGGGTGCCCTAAGCCTTAATTGCTGGGGAGTCATCGGTAGATCCTCGTTACATGGACTTTGTGAGGCGATTCTCGCATTGCACCCCTAAACACAAAAAAAGAAGGTGGAATAAGAGTATCCCGTTTCTATTTGGGCCTGCTAGCGTGCTAGGTCAGGCAATAGCCCGGGTTGGGGGAGGCGCTTTGCGCTTATTGTTGAGAATTGGATCAAACAAACACTTAGATTTTTTGTTGGAGTTTCTGGTTGATCCACCAAGATGGGAGAGTTCTTTGATACCACTCGTATGGCATTCATTCCTCTCGAGACGCTTATCGCAAGGGTTTCAAAGTGATTCTCATCGAGGGTTAGCATTACTCATTCACAAACCATTTTGAAAATATAATAATTTTTGCAAACACAGTTATCGTTTTGTATGCTCTCTTTCTTTTCTTTCTTTCACGTTAAGGGACTAATAGCAATGTGTAGGTCAGTGATTAAGTGCCCAAAAGTGCTATTAACCCTAATATTATAGGTTTTGAGTGCTTTTGTGTACTAATCATTCTACTAACCCGATTTGAAAACATTAAGGTCCCTACTATTCTACCGACATTTTTGTGGCTAATTTTGTAGTTTTGCAAGCTATTTATGCCTAAATTGTCAGCCGATTCAAGCACGAAGAATTCAGTCAAACTCAAGACGCAGATCGTATCCCTGTAAGGAAAGAAGAGAAAAAAGTGAAGAAAAATGGAGCACTACGAAATTGCATCCTACTGACACTGTTCATGCCTCTAGCTCTGTTCACCACTTTTGCTACTGTTCCTTCCTGCTGCCCGTTTTTTCTTTTTGTCTCTTTTGTTTTTTTTCCTTTTTTGCCCCCATTGTAATAGGTTTTGCAATGTTATATTTGTAATTTTGTAAAGGGGCTTTGACTACAAAATCCCCATGACTGCACACTCGTTAGGACATTATGAATTAATAAAAATTGACGGGGAGAAGCCGCCTCCTCACTCTTCTCACTTTCTCCCTTTCTCTCATTTTCCTTCCTTCTTGGTTTCAAACACCTCCAAGGATGCATGCCACCCTGGAGGATGAGCAACTAAAACCCTTCCTCCTTTGGAAGTGGGAAGTCGGCCGGCAGCAGATCTTAATGCTACCGAGGGTTTCATGTTTCTCACACAGGCGTAATCGGCGCTTGTGTTTTGAACTCTAGGGTTTAAATCCCCTAGATTCACCTCGAATGACCTGTATTTGCAATATTTAGGTTCGTGGATGCCATTGCTTATATCCACTCAAGATTAATTAGTTACCCTATTAATGTAAGGTATCGTGGAGAATCGTTTTTCACTGTCGGAGACCACTGATGCTCAGTGAGTACCATTTTTCAAAGGATAATTATTAAGGGTTATGTTTTATAGCTAAATGAAGATTTGGTTCGGGAGATGACTATAGGTAATCCTCCCCAACGCGAGGAAAGGACCCTGGAAACCCTCATTGCCCTAGGAATCCAACCCTAGTGACCTAACACTTTAAGGGGTTCTATTTTGCATTTTTTCCTTATTTTATTATCAGCCTGCAACCATCCAACTCCCCTATTTTTAGCAAACCTTAAAATCCAAATTGAAATTCACCATTTTTTAATCACTACAAATCATTTGTACGAAGAAAACCCATCCCCGTTTCACCTCAGAGCCACTATATCAGTAGTTTTCTAATGGTCAAGATAGAGGAATTTAGGTTTATAACATTGTTGATTCCTAACAACCTACTTGGCCCAAACGAATCATTGATGCAACCTGGCCAGGCGATTCAAGAGGAAGAGGTGTCAAGAAAGCCAATCGCCTTTAAAGAAGATTTGCGGTGCAAATATGAGCTCCATCCGAAACTGTGGAGCAACAATAGAATGATGAGGTGGTGTTATTGAGTTGAACAAGATGTCAGCAATTGAAGCAAAGCTGGATGCACTAATGAGTAAGATAAGTCATAATGAAAGAAGAATTTATTAAGCACATGAAGTGGGAATTGTGGAAGGAGGTGAGCAGAAGTGCATAGCTGATGAGGGACTTGTTCATGAGGGTCCCTATCAAGTGGAGGAAGCTCAGTTTTTCAATGGAAATAGGAGTTACAACTTTAAGCCTAACACCAACCTACTAACCCACTACACACCAGCATTGAGAAACCATGAGAACTCATATGGAAGTGGAGTGCAGTAGGGTCAAAGACCAGTGCAGAATTTCCAGCAGCAATATGCTCCACATGGTTTCTAAGGACAGCAACAACAAGGCATCCAAAGAGTTGAAAACCAAGGCCAAAGGAGGTCCTAGTCTTTTGAGGATTAGATGTTGAGCTTCATGGGTGAGAACAAAAGACTATTGAAGGTTACGGTTTAAGTTTGTCGAGCTAGCAAAGATTCTGTGCAAAACGTAACTATGTTTCGTGCCAACACTAATGCATTCAGCAACTGAGACCCTAGGTACAATTGGATTAGAATTTGTAGAATCAATCTAGGGATTCATTCCCTAGTGACACCAAGAAGAATCCCAAAGATTGTACGAAAATTACTCTTAGGAGTGGTAGATAATTGGAGAACAGAGAAGAAGAAGCTGACTGAGAACCAAGAGAAAGCAGAAACTGGTTGAGACAGCAAACTGAATAGTTCAGATATAACAGTTGAAAATGAGAAATCAGAAGTGTAAAAATAGCAGCAAACTAGGGAGGGAAAATTGAAAAAGAAAGAGGAAGGAAGAGCCTACCATCCTACTATTCCATTCCCTCAAAGAATGCAGAAGTCTAAGATGGATGAGCAGTTTAGTAAATTCTTTATTTGTTCAAGAAAATAGAAGTCGACATTTTTTTTCCTGAGGCATTGGCTCAAATACCTCATTATGCCAAGTTCATGAAGGACATCTTGAGCAAGAAGAGGAAGCTTGATGAAGAATGAGTGGTGAGCCTATCAGCCACTTACAGTGCAGTAATCCAGAAGAATTTTCCATTGAAGATGCAGGATCCAAGCATCTTCACCATTCCCTCCACCATAGATGACTATGAATTGGGGAAAGCATTGTGTGATTCCGGAGCAAGCATCAACTTTATGCCATTATATGTAATAAAGAGACTCATTTTGGGGAAGCTTACTCCTACAACCATGACTCTACAGATGGCACATAGAACTATGGCTCAACCAAAGGGAATCCTTGAAGATAGCTTATCAAGGTGGGAAAATTTATTTTCCCTGTCGACTTTGTTGTGATCAACATTAAAGAAGATAAACAAGTCCCATTGCTGTTAGGTAGACCTTTGCTAGTCATTGGAGCAGCCTTGATTGATGCCAAGAAAGGAGAGCTCACTCTCAGGGTGGGAAATGAAAAAGTACACTTCAATTTTAATCAGTGCTTGAAACAACCTTATTTTGATAATGGTGAATGTAAGAGCGTAGGACAAGTAGTTCCCATCAATTCTGAACTGAAATATGATTATAAGATTTAGAGTTCAATGAATGAGAATGAGATGAATTTCCAGTATATTGAGGATCTTGAAGTTGAACTTCTCTGAATTCTAGTTTTGAATTAAAAGAAACAATACTCGATCTAAAATAAAACAATATAGAAAAGCCAAACAATAGTGAAGAGAAGGGATAAGAAGTAGAAAAAAGTTTTGAAGGAATTACCCAAACATCTTAAATATGGTTTCTTAGGAGCTGAAAGAGCACAACCTGTAATTATAGCTGCTAACTTGGCAATAGAGAAAGAGCATAAACTAATTAAAATTCTCAGAAAGTATAAAGAAGTCATTGCCTATTCAGTGGAAGATTTGAAAGGAATTAGTCCTTCTATATGCATGCATAAAATCCTCCTTGAGGAAAGTGCAAAAACGTCAATAGAACATCAGAGAAGACAAAATGCATTTATGAAAGAAGTTGTCAGAAAAGAAGTACTAAAATGGTTGAATGTATGGTTCATTTATGCAATCTCAGACAGCTCTTGGGAGAGCCAGTTCATATTAGTTCCCAAGAGGGTGGATTCCATGATCATTAGAAATTCTAGAAGATAAATTGGTTAACAAGAACTGTAACAGAATTGAGGGTCTGCATAGATTACAGAAAATTAAATACTTCCACTAGAAAGGATAATTATCCTTTGCCTTTTATTGATCAAATGTTGGACAGGTTGGCAGGATACCCTTATTTCTGTTTTCTTAATGGATATTTTGGTTATAATCAGATTTCCATAACACATGAGGATTAAGAAAAGACTATCTTTACTTGTCCTTATGGAACCTTTTCTTTTATAAGGCTGCCATTTGGACTATGTAATGCTCCTGCCACCTTGAAGGTGTATGATGTCTATTTTCTCAGATTTGGTGGAGGAGGCTATGGAAATCTTCATGGATGACTTCTCAGTTTATGGATCCAGTTTTGAGAATTGCCTAAAAAATTTGGAAACTATACTTCAGAGGTGCCAAGACAAGAATTTAGCTCTTAATTGGGAAAAATGTCATTTCATGGTAACATAAGGTATTGTATTGGGCGTAAAAATTTATGTTGTGTTTAGAAGTTGATCGAAGCAAAGGTTTATGATAGAAACCTAATGCCACCTACTACGGTCGAGAGTTGGATGTTTTTGGGACGTATTGGATTTTCGAAGATTTTACAAAAAGACTTCTCAAAAATTTCAAAACCATTATGCAGACTACTGGAAAAGGATGCGAAATTTGAATTTGATGATTCCTACAGGTCTGCATTTGAAGAAATAAAATCCAGATTGGTAATAGCTCCCATCATGGCATTACCAGGCTAGAATAAAAAATTTGAAATCATGTGCAATGTCAATGACTATGCAATGGGAGCAGTGTTGGCACAAAGAACCGAGAAAATTTTCAAAGCAATATACTATGTCATCAAAACCTTTAATGAAGCACAAGAGAATTACTCAACTATAGAAAAGGAGATGTTAACAATGGTGTTTGCTTGTGAAAAGTCCAGGCCATACATATGATGAGTCCTAAACTCATCAATTTTTTGTCCATTTTTCTCATAAGTTTATGATTCATTTTAATGAAGAATTATGGAATAATCACCAACTTTGTGTTTTGCAAGTTTTGAATGTACACAAAACAAATCCAATAAGAAAAGCAGAAAAATATTGGCTAAGGCAGAAATGTCGCGACATAATCTCATAATGTCGCAATAGAAGTTCAAGGCAACCAGTAGGGCAGTGTCACAACAATGCAATGATATGTCGCAACAAAGACAAAGCTTAGCCCAAGTTGGAAGTTTAAAGATTGTCGCGACATTTCACAACTTTGTTACGACATAATATAAGAAAGATTGACTGAGAAATGTTGGAACAAAGAAATGAATATTGCAACATAATGAAAATCAAAATGGGGAACTCACGTAGCGATATTGGATTTTTATTGTGAGTGATATGAAATTCTGAAAATTTTTGGGGTATGTCGTGACATAAAAAGCATTGTTGTGACAAGAATGGAAGATAGAAGGCAAGTAGAATGTCAAGACATTCATTTGCTCTGTTGCGACAAAGATTAAGGCAAATGTCAATAAATTTTTGTCAAGACATCCATACCTATGTCACAACATGAAGAATTGAAGAGGGAAGAAAGAATGTCGCTGTCACGCCCGGAGGCGCGAGAGACTGGACTAGGACTCTTTACCTGTTTTTTTTTTTTTTTCAGAGCTAAACTTGTACTTGTGGGTATACAAACAATTTCTGTAATAAAAAAAAATCATTTACATATACAAAAGAACTACCACTAGAGTGGTGTCCATCAAAATCTATACACATATACTGAGTCCCATTTACATACTAAATTGTACTTTTGCATTTACAAATCGATCTGAGAACACATGTAGTGAACCCACACTAGTGTGTTGGCGCGATGAGGAAGTTTGCGGACGTCTTCTCTGTACCTACGGTTGACCCGATGCTAGCTTTCGCTTTGTGGAAACATATGACTTATACCCAAGAAACACATACTATTACTCATTCATAGGGAACATATATTATTAATATATATGCGATATATATGTAAAATTTTCATCAGAAATTTAACTGACAGCATATACACATATTCGTACTTATAGAGAACGTATACTTGTTCAAATCTCCCAAATGACATATATATCGGACTTATAATTATTTAGATCTCCCAAAAGACATCTAATTAAACTTCTGTCAGACTAATACTTATCCAGATCTATCGTAGGAATGCGGGCTTAGACCTTTCTTGGGAGTACCGTCTGCGTGCTACAAAAACTTATCTTTGGTGCCGCGTGTCTTATAATTTTTACTGGAATATCGATCTTACAGACTTATACTTGTATTATTAGGCTTATTCTTGTAACAGATCTTATACTTGTATTCTGACATATACTTGTCTTATGGATCTTATACTTGTGTTCTGAACCTTCTTGTATTTTGAATTTTATACTTGTATTACGGAACATATACTTGTCTTACGGATCTTATACTGGTGTTACAGAGCTTATTCTTGTATTTTGGATCTTATACTTGTATTACAGAGCATATACTTGTCTTACGGAACTTATACTTGTATTACAGAGCATATACTTGTCTTACGGATCTTATACTTAGGTTACAGAGCTTATTCTTGTATTTCGGATCTTATACTTGTATTACAGAACTTATTCGGACTTATTCTTATGCGAAGGTACCAGTAGGTACTATAAGTCGGAACATATCAAAATTATATCAAATACATACAAGGTCAGATCAGACTTATGCAGATATGGACATTAGTCGTAATAGATCGGTCATCAAATACATATACCGATTCATCTGATTCGAAGACATATCGAAACAAATAGATTTATAAGTTTATATCGCTAATCATATTTAGACTTATACATATTCATATCAAGGTAATGGTCGTCTCCTTTTTTTACATGTTTCATGACTTAGTTCTGATCCGGGCGTGGTACGAGGGTGCGATGCTGGTCTGAAGTATGCTAAACATCACGGGTCTTATTAATATTACTTTTTATATACATGTTATGATCGTTTACCTAGGCTTGACCATGAATGAGATGGACCACGATTACACGAGAACGAAGGTATGGTGCGATCTTGAGCGGATGCGTGTGCACTTGGCGGCGTAACAAAGTGTCGTAGCGGCTAGCGGGGAGTCTTAGGAAACCTTTGATCGAACATGCTGCCCATGTAACGCAAAGTGTCGTAGCGCTAGCGGGAGTGCGAAGAACCGGTGGGAACATGCCTGCCCACGTATGAGTGTCGTAGCCTTTAGCGGGGATCTTTAAAAGCAAATAGAGCGTGTGCGCCGCGTAGCGAAGTGTCGTAACCCAACTAGCGAGATCTTGGCTTGATCATATATGTCTTGTCATTGATATCCGGTCTTAGAGCGATCCTGCAATTATCACGTGTTCTCTGAGATTATCATTTTATTATTTTCTTCTATATTCCTCTACATATCAAATCTACGTATATTTCTATTTCTTGGTCATATCTATCTCTTTTCTTATCACGTATTCCAATTGACTTTAACCACGTGATTAGTACACTTGGTACAACAATTCAATTTTCAGACAAGATTTGGCCATCAAATGCCATTAAATAGCATATGGTTAGATTCTAGACTCAATGAGTTTTCCATAGAGTCTAAGAACACCCAAAACGGAGTCCTAACGAAGGAGTTATACAAATTGCAAGTCATGAAGAAATCATAAACTTGCAGTACTTGCAGCAGTAGCAGTAGCCACTGGTTTTTGTCATTGTTGGACTTGTTATAAGCTCAATATTGTATCAAGCTATATATGGATGGATTCTAGACTCAAAGGGCATTTCATAGAGTCCAAGAACACCCAAAACGGAGTTCGGACAACGAAGTTATGGCCGTCCGAAGTTTGATGCTTGAAAGTGTGCAGGGGCTACGCAATTGCGTGGAAACCCACTCAATTACATACCTAAGGGCTGAAAATTTGAGGCAAGCCACGCAATAGCGTGGCTTCCATGCACCGATGTGCCAAAGAGCTCCTTGGCAGCTCCAGTACACGCCAATTTTTGACCCGAAACCATCCCGGAACAGCCTTTGTCCACCGGTCACATTATCCTCACAATTGAGGCAACAAAACATTCCACGAACATGGCACGAACATGCAGGCTCCTGGCATAAAAACCATCCTACAATCAATACCAAAATCATACTAATTATATACTTTCCATACATGTAACTATTTTCCTATCATTTGTGTATTTCTAACATTTGTTGTCTAATCGTATACTTCCTAATTTCATATATTTCTATTATATATTCATTTCATATATTCCCATATTCATATTATTCGTCTACTCATATCATATTATTTAGTCATATATATTCTTATTCTTTATCTAATTTATATCCTTGTCTGATTCGGGGCTAGCAGCTAGTCACAAAGTTCAAATATTAGTCAAATTTACAGGATTAAATCACACGGCTTTATTCTTTGCCCCAAAAACAACCTATGCCATTACATGACTTTTTATTCAGTGAGAAAATTCATACCTCGTAAGGTTTGACGAAACTCCAAGATTTTAGTACTTACAGCGTGGCTTAGATGCGTGAATCAACTTGTCTCTTGGTCAAACCAATTCTAACCCGTCGGAATGCGTAGATCGAAAATCTGGCTTAGGATTTTCGAACTTCTTGCTTGAATTCTCGGCGAAATCCATGTTTTTGTACTGCGCATGCCGCCGTCGAGTGATAGATGAGCTTTCGTTCTTGCGACCAATTAAATGAGATCAAAACTGTATGTCGAGAGAGAAGTGAGCAAAGAAAAATAAAATAACATTTTCTCTCTCTCAAACCTTTGAAATCTGCTCCTCTATCCTTATATATATATATATATATATATATATAAGCAAATTAAGAGCCCACATATCCCATATCGATCTCGATCCGTTTCAACCTCGAGCGATTGATTTGACGGTTGAGTTTCAATAATCTTAAATGGACATTCTTTAAATATTGTCAAATTTTGATATTTTTCTAAAAATCCCGTTTTTGGGTTCACCCGGCCTTGGGTGCCTGAAATTCGTGAGATTCTAACATCTCGGAATACGGCGAAATTCGCCAGATAGAAGCTGGGACCCAGCGAGGCAGCGATTCCTAGCGGTGATATTCGTTTCGTCATCAGAGATCTGAAATTTTCAAATTTTCATGACAAAATTACGGTTTTGCCATTTTCATTAAAATGTCATTTTTAATTGAATACAATTTTAACATTTTATACCACTAAACATGTTATAAAAGCGTGCCAGTGAATTTTGAAGTGTTACGAGTCGCGACCTGAAACAAAACTATGTCACGATAGAAAATGGAAGATTAAAGAGACAAGTCAAGTTAAGTTGGTCATGAAAAAGGTTTTGATGTTGTGACAAAGATTTCAGAGAAAAACAAGTTCAAGGCATGATATAAGTCATGACATTTCTAATCTATGTCGCGACATAAAGTTCAGAGAGTATTATTGCAAGGCAAGAAAGCTAGGTCGTGACAATCACAACATACAGTTGAGATGGAACTCTGTCGCGGCATAGAAATTTATTGTCGCGACAAAGGTTGAGAAGAACTAAAGGAAGAATTTCATGACATAGAAATTTATTTTCGTAACATAATGAAGAACTACAGGAAAAAAACCTTTGTCGCGACCAAGGTTTTTATGTCACGACATACCATTCAAGTGTTAACACCGCAAGGCATGAATGAAATGTCGCGACAGAAGACACTTATGTCGCGATAAGTACAAGACGAACTTAGCTGAGCTCTATCGTGACATTTTCAAAATATGTTGCGACATAATTCAGGAAAAAGGCATAGAACAATATCGCGACATAACACTGCGAGCCACAACAAAGCTATAGGACAAATATAACTATAATGTCACGAAAATTTTTTTCTATGTCGCGACAAAGTCATCAACTGGGCTAGTTTTGGGAATCCACAACTTTAGCCTCGAAATTTGGCCCATCACTAAAATCTATAAATAGAAGCACATAGGGCATTATGCGCAGCTTCCGCCGAACCTGGAACATCTGGGTAGATGGAGTCTCCTTTGTATATTATTATTATTATTTTATATATATATTTAGTTTCAGCTTAACTTTTTAGTTAGTTTTTCTTGGATTTGAGTAGTGATCTAGGTGAAGTTTGGTATGTTCGATATAAGGTAGTTTTCATTGCTATACAGTTTCAATGAATTTGAAAATTTTATAGAGTTCATTTATTTTAGTTTGCTTTCAATTTCAGTGAATTTTCCTGATTAGTTAGTCATTGTTATTTGTAATCTAGTTTTGAAAGACTGAGCTCCCTCTAGGAATGGACTGGTGTTAGTTATCTGCACAACATAAAAAATTGTCATAGTTAGAAATCTTGAATTTATTTAATTGGTGTTGTTTTTGAAATTAACTATTCTTAATATTAGTAGCTTGTACCCAGAAAAGGGTTGTACCTTGCTTTGATTTCAAAGAGGCCCTCTAAGTGACACAGAGATGGAGATTCCTGAGAATATAGAGTAGTTAATTGGGGGTATGTTAGACTAATATTATGGAACTAATGAACTCTGAAAGATTACTTTGATAGATCACTAATTTACTCATGGTGTGAGGATTAGTTGGATGATGTATCAGTTTAATTGATTAGAGGTTTCTTCTCTGTCTGATGGAATGATCTTGATCCCGTGTTAGAATAGATCTAATTAAGGAGATACTAATTAGATTGGAAAAGGCTTGCATTGCCTTGTCTATAGGGGCAAGAAATCTTCAGTATTAGGAATAGGGTTTGAAGTACTAGAAGGGCAAAATACCCAGTTCTTAGAAAGATGATTATATCTTACAAGTAACTGATTAGACCCATGTGTCTGGAAGGAATATGGTTCTCTAATTAGTGAATTGTATAGCGTATGGAGGAATCCAAACTATACTACCTTACATCTTTGAAAAGTTCAGATTTCAAACTAATGGTTGAATTATGTTATAAAATGATACAAAAATTGATAATTATACATTGATCTATTTCCCAATGTTAACTTTACTCAATGAACTCTCTAATCCAATTCATTTTGATTTTTTTTTGTTTTGTTATAGTTATAGAATTTTAATTAGTCATTCTTTCTTTAGTTTAAACAAATCAATTTTGTACTTTTGAGTTCAAATAGTAAGAATCTTGAGTAGTTGGGGTAATTGATCTTTAGATTTCTCAACAATCCTCATGGGAACGATACTTAGACTTATTTTTAATCCACTTTATTACTTGTATGACCTGTGCAATTGTAGAAAATTTCATTTAGACTAAAAACTGCAAAATTTTATATAGAGAAAAGATTTATACATTGAAAAGAATAGTGACAATAGTATTTTGGATTATATAGAAAAAGGTTATAAATCAACAAGTTTGTGGCACTTTGCTGGGGACTTTAGTCAGTCTTTGGTAGTTGTGTCAGAGATGGTTTCAACCTGTCAATGTCAAGATCAAGTTTTTAGCACTGTTGTCAGGGATTGAAAGAAGAATTTAAATATCAATATTCCAACCAAAGAGAGAATTTCTAATTTGGACATTTTTCTCTGTTTTATCAAAATTTCAAAAAATTTACAAAAATAGTTTTAACTATAGTAGCTAATTAAGCTACTGAAGTTTTTTTGTGAGCTCATAGTGATATAGCTATTTTCCACTGATTTCATTTTATCTTAGTGTGTTTCCATTTCAGTAAAAGATCTTACATGCATAGAAAACCAGAAGCAAAATTGCTACCTTTGGATACATAATTGGAGAAGATAGTGAGAAATCTAAAGAAAGTTCGAAGTGCTAAGTCAGCAGTTATGGCAGAGTAGAGAGAGATATAACAAAACACTCAGGAAAAAGCAACAACAGAGAGGCCTCAAAGGCAAGGGACTGTGGAGGATTTTTGGAGGCCAACCATTAGAGATGAATACTCTACTATGAGACAACCTGCTATAGAGGCCGACAATTTTGAGTTAAAGCTAGCTTTGATCACAATGGTGCATTAGCATCAATATACTAGCCATCCTAATGAAGACCCTAATGAGCATATGGGAAGATTGCACGAGGATGGCAAATCTGATGAAAGTGAGATAGGGTGGGGAAACTTGAGGTGGAGTCGGTACATAACTCCTTTTTTTTTGTGAGAGATGTGGCAGCCGCCCAGTTTACAGATCAGCGCTTGTATGGATAAGTGAACAATTGGGAAGATTTGGTAGAGGCTTACATGAGCAGATTCTTCCTTCCTGCCCTCACTTCAGAAAGGAGAGGGGAATTCATAGTGTTTAAAAAATGAGAGGATGAAAGTCTCTATAATGCATGGGAGAGATATAAGAGATTGCTGGAAAGATGCCCAATGCATGGAATAGATTTGACCACCCAGATGGACATCTTTTACCACTCTATGAACTACACCTCCAAAGGAATAATTGATGTAGCCTACTGTGGAGCATTCAATAGGAAGAGTGTTGAAGAGACAAGATAGTTGATTAAAGATCTAGCAAAATGCAACTACATAGCTCCATATGAGACTTTAGGGAGCGGCATCAGAATGAAAGGAAGTGGGGTGATAGAGTTGGAATGGGATGGTATCATGAAACTGAACTTGATGCATTGATGAGCAGAAATTTGGGAAACTAAGATGAAAAGAATGAAGACCGGCACATGAAGTAGGAATAGTGGAAGGAAATGAGCAGAAGAGTAGTGCTGATGAGGGACTAGCCCATGAGGGTCCCTATCAAGTTGAGGAGGCTCAGTTTCTCAATGGAAATAGAAGCTATAACCTTAAGCCAAACCTTAACCTACCAACCCATTTACACCTGACACTTACAAGGGGCAGTAGGAATTTCTCATATGGAGGTGGAGCACATCAAAGAATCCGGGACAATCTGGAAATTTGGTTTCTTGATGTACTCCATGGGTTCCAAGGACAACAACAACAACAAGGGAGTCAGAGAGCAGAAAATCAAGGATAAAGGAGATCTCAATCCTTTGAAGATCAAATGTTGACATTCATGGGTGAGAATAAGAGGCTGTTGAATATTCATGAGTAGAAATTTGCTAAGCTAGCATCATTTTAGGCAAACACAAATGTGTTTCGGTCGGCAGTAATGCCTCTCTGAATCTAGAGAGACCTGAAGTAGAGGCCGAGATGGTCTAGCAATGCGAAGCTTAGATCAAGGATGTAACACTTGAGAATTTGTATGAGTGCAAGTTAGGAAAGAATAATAATGACGAGAATTTTTTTATAGGCATCGTTATGAAAATAATAATGGTAATTCGATTAGTAATTAATTAATTACCTTAATGAAAAAGCGTCGTAAAGAAAATAATAATAGTAATTGAATGGTAATTAATTAATTACCTTAATGAAAAGAGAGCGTTATGAAAATAATGGTAATTCAATTAGTAATTAATTAATTAATTTAATGAAAGAGAGTATGAGTAATTTCCCAATAGATACCACAGTATAAATTGGAATAAGAGAAGAAATCTTTTGTTCTTCTTTGAGTTTCTCTACGGCTGGTAGAATTCCAGAGGACGTACGACTTTCGGATATAGGGTTTGAAGAACAAATTTCTCTAGGAGAAATATTTCATTGAGGGGAGCAGGACTAAGCATTTGTAGTCTGTGAGTGGTTTATATGTTTTAAATGCTTTGGGGTATCATCGTTGATTTTCTTATATATATATATATATATATATATATATATATATATATATATATATATATATATATATATATATATCATTTGATCGAATGGTTGGTAATACAGTATCGTTGGAAAGGTACATGTGAGTAAGGAAAACGATTATATATTATTTCCACGGCCATGATGTCGAGATTACCCGAAGGTTTATTAGTTGCCACGTGATGGTCGGGTTTGAAAGGTTTTATTAGGTGCCACGTGATGGTCGGGGTTTGCAGAAGGTTTGTGGTGCCACGTGATGGTCAGGTTTAACGAAGGTTTATTAGTTCTTGCGGTGTCGTGGTCGGGTTTACCCTACGTTTATGATGGGTATATGATGCGGTACATTGTTGGTTTTTACGATTAAGGTATAACCATTTCAATATTTATAGTTATGGTACTTTCATGATTATTTTACGACACTTATTGACTATACATACTTTATGCTCAATTTTTAGGTTGTGAACAATTCAGGCTATAATTTTCTTAAAAATCATGACGGTTAAATTTTTGAGCATGAATTTCATATTGTTGGACTTGGGTAAAGTTGGGTTTTGTGAAATGATTTAAAACGGGGAACCTTGTAAAAGAGTGGAAGTGAGGTCTTGAGAGAAGAAATGTTCGAAAATAAAAACATTATTTTCCTTATAATTATGCCACTCACTAAGATTTATTATCATTTGTTTGAAATAATATGTTCCTAAGTCCGGGGCGGAGTTCTTAGAGACTACCTCGCGGCTCTACGCATAAATTCTTCTGCGGCAGTGCAATATTCTATCTTATCTATCCGTCTTTATTTTATTGGACTTACTTATTTTTCATTTGTACCCCCAAGTTATGACACTCTTAGAATGCTCACGATCTTAGTATTGAACTGTGAGTCTTTATTATGTGTGTTTGTGGTTATGACCTCTGATGAATGGAGTCGGTTGTGGTTTAATTTGTTATGGATCTTTCTATATATTTGAAATTATTATAGTAATGCATGTGTTTACTTTCTTTGCCAGGTGGGGTTCCATTGGATATTCCACCCAGGATTGTACAATGGGACTTCGCTGCAAGCGGGGCTCATCAAGGGAATCCTGGGAGGGTATCGGGTCAGTCCTGTCGACATTATCGAGCTCTAGGTTTCTAAATTCCTTGGGGTTGTACATTGCTGTGCAACCCATCCAGTGTTTTGTATACCTTCCTAACCTTATCCTTGAAATTGATTTTGTTTCATTTATTCTTGGAAATAGTTTTTCTCGAAATAGTTCTTGTAGATGTGGTGGATAAGGTTCTACGACATGTTGTCAAGTTGTTAAAAGTCCTATGGAGCAATCATAGTATCCGAGAGACCACTTGGGAGTCAAGTTTAGAGGACTAAACTTTTATAAAGGAGGGGAGAATGTAACACCCAAGAATTTGTATAGGTCTAAGTTAGGAAAGAATAATAATGACAGGAATTTTTATAGGCATACGTTATGAAAATAATAATGGTAATTCAAATAGTAATTAATTAATTACCTTAATGAAAAGACGTTATGAAAATAATAATGGTAATTCAAATAGTAATTAATTAATTACCTTAATGAAAAGACGTTAGGAAAATAATAATGGTAATTCAATTAGTAATTAATTAATTAATTTAATGAAAGAGGGGTAACAAGGTAATTTCTCTAATAGATACCCTAGTATAAATTGGAATAAGAGAAGGAAATCCTTTTTGTTCTTCTTTGAGTTTCTCTCTGGCTGGTAGAATTCCAGAGGACGTATGGCTTTCGGATCTAGGGTTTGAAGAACAAATTTCTCTAGGAGAAATATTTCATTGAGGGGAGCAGGACTGAGCATCTGTAGTCTGTGAGTGGTTTATATGTTTTAAATGCTTTGAGGTATTATTATGATATATAATTATCATTGATTTTCTTATATATATATATCATTTGATCGAATGGTTGGTAATACAGTATCGTTGGAAAGGTACATGTGAGTAAGGAAACGATTATATATTATTTCCGCAGTAGTGATGTCGGGATGCAGAAGAAGGTTTATTAAGTTGCGTGATGGTCGGGTTTACCCGAGTTTATTAGTTGCCACGTGATGGTGGTTTACCGAGTTTATTAATTTACAGCGTGATGGTCGGGTTTACCGAAGGTTTTATTAGTTGCCACGTGATGGTCGGGTTTAATAGAAAGGTTTATTGGTTGCCGATTAATCGTGAATTAGGGTTTACTGACGGTTTATGATGGGTATATGGTACGGTACATTGTTGGTTTCTGATTAAGGTATAACCATTTTTATGCTCAATTTTTAGGTTGTGAACAATTCAGGCTATAATTTTCTTAAAAATCATGACGGTTAAATTTTTGAGCATGAATTTCATATTGTTGGACTTGGGAAAAGTTGGGTTTTGTAAAATGATTTAAAATGGGGAACCTTGTAAAAGAGTGGACGTGAGGTCTTGAGAGAAGAAATGTTCGAAAATAAAAACATTATTTTGCTTATAATTATGCCACTCACTGAGATTTATTATCTCACGTTTTATTGTTTTAAATATGTTCCCTAGGTCCAGGCAGTTCGTAGAGACCTACCTCGCGCCAGCTTCTGCATCATTCTTTCTGCGACAGCTGCAATATTCTATCTTATCTATCCGTCTTTATTTTATTGGACTTACTTATTTTTCATTTGTACCCCTAAATTCGCAAACACTCTTAGAATGCTCTGATCTTAGTATTGAACTCATGTGAGTCTTTATTATGTGTGTTTGTGGTTGCATTCTCTGATAGATAGGTCGGTTATTGGTTGTTGTTGTGGATCTTTACATATATTTGAGGTATTATAGTAGTAATATGTTTACTTTCTTTGTTAGTTGGGGTTCCATTGGATATTCCTAAAGGTTATGCAGTGGGACTTCACTAGCGGGACTCATCCCAGGAAATCCACGGGAGGGTGTCACGGGGTCAAGATCTGTCAAAGGATGCCTTCCCAAGTGATACAAAGAAGAATCCTAAGGATTGTATGGTGGTGACTCTAAGGAGTGGTAGAGAGTTGGAAAGTAGAAAAGATCATGAGAAGAAAAAGGTTGAAAAAGGTCGAAAAAGAAGAGAAAGAAGAAACTGGAAAAGAGACCAAGTTGAGAAGTTCAGAATTGGCTGAAGAGACTGAGAAAGAAGAGGTACAGAATGAGCAGCAGGTAGAGAAAGGAAACTGAAAAAGAAAGAGGAAATGCAAGCCTACATGCCTATTGTTCCATTCCCTTAGAGGCTTCAGAAAGAAAAAATGGAGGAACAATTCTCTAGATTCTTGGATATGTTCAAGAAGATAGAGATTAATTACCTTTTGATGAGGCATTAGCTCAAATGCCTAACTATGCTAAGTTTCTGAAGGACATTATGAGTAAGAAGAGGAGAATTGCTGAAGGAGTGGTGAGTTGGACAGTCACATACAGTGTAGTAATCCAGAGGAGCTTACCAGTGAAGATGTAGGATCCTGGAAGCTTCACCATTCCCTACACCATTGGGAATTTTGAATTTAAAAAGGCTTTATGTCACTGAGGAGCAAGCATAAACTTAATGCCACTCTCCGGTGTGAGACTCAGTTTGGGGAGCCTCCCTGGTATGACTTTACAGGTGATGGGGCAGACAATGGCACTTGACTAGGAAGTCCTTGAAGTTGTAATCATCAAGGTGAGAAATTTTATTTTCCTTGTGGACTTTATAGTTATGGATATGGAGGAAGATACACAAGTTCTACTGCTGCTAGGAAGACCTTTCTTGGCCATTGGGGTTGCCTTGATAGATGTTAAGAAAGGAAAACTCACCCTTAGGGTGGGAGATGAAGCAGTACACTTCAACCTGAACAAAAGCCTGAAACAGTCTGAATGTGAAATTACAGATTGTAAGATTGTAGAAACAATAGTTCCCATTAGTCCTGAACTGATTTTTGGTTGTAATTTTCAGAATTCAATCAATGAAAATGAGATGAATTTCCAGTATCTTGAGGATTTTGATTGTGAATTTCTGACTTCCAGTTTTGATTTAAAGGAAGCTTGATGCAAAAGTTTGAATAGGAAACGATCTGAAAAAATCGAAGTAATGAAGAAGAGCCAAAGAAATAAGAATAAGTTCAAAAGGGTTAACCTTGAAGGAATTACCCAAACACTTGAAGTATGTTTTCTTAGGACTAGAAAAAGCAAAACCTGTGATTAAATTAGCTGCATTGACTGACCTTGGAGAACAGAAACTGTTGTAGATTATCAGAAAATACAAGGAAGCAATTGCTTGGTCAGTAGAAGATTTGAAAAGAATCAGTCCTTCTATTTACATGCATAAAATCCTCTTGGAGGAAAATGAAAAGACCTCCATTGAACATCAAAGAAGACTAAATCTAGTAATGAAAGAAGTTGTTAGAAAAGAAGTATTGAAATGGCTAAATGTAGGCTTTATATATGTAATCTCAGACAGCCTTGGGTGAGCCCAGTTCATGTGGTTCCCAAGAAGGGTGGATTCACTATAATCATAAATGAGAAGAATGGATTGATTCTTATAAGAATTGTGACAAGATGAAGGGTGTGCATTGACTAAAGAAAATTGAATACTACAACCAGAAAGGATCATTATCCTTTACCCTTTATTGATCAAATGCTGGACAGGTTAGCAGGACACCCTTATTTCTGTTTTCTTGATGGATATTCTAAATATAACCAGATTGCCATAGCCCCTGAGGACCAAGATAAGACTACATTTACATGTCCTTATGGCACCTTTGCTTTTAGAAGGATGCCAATTGGATTATATAATGCTCTTGCCACCTTTTAAAGGTGTATGATGTCTATGTTCTCTGATTGGTGGAAGAGGCTATGGAAATCTTCATGGATGACTTCTTAGTATATGGATTCAATTTTGAGAAATGCTTAGAAAATTTGGAAACACTACTTCAGAGGTGCTAAGACAAGAATTTAGCTTTGAATTGGGAAAAATGTCATTTCATGGTAATAAAGGGTTGTAAGCACCTTCTTGATCCGACAATTAATTGGGTCAAACCGGATCGGAGGCGCTAGCCGAATTCATTACTCAGAAACATACATATTTCATTTGATGTTTTTGAAGCCTTGCAAAATTGAAAGCAATTCTAAAATCGTTGGTAGGCCCATACAATTTACAATCAACCAAAATATATTTACAATGAAGGCATTCCATGCCCATTCAAAAAAATATACAAAATCTTTTCAAAGTTTAACTCTTTAGATCACAAAACATCAATTGTTCAAAAATAGGATGGATGCATATGACAGAGTATATACTTTTACTTCACAACTTTATTAATGACTCTGTGCTCCTTGATCTTGGGTCCCAACGTTAATCACTCGATACCTGCGCATTGGTAAAAACAATACGCTAAGCATTTTCATGCTTAGTGGTTTTATGGAAATTCTCTCTTCATTTCATTTTAAATCGAAACATGCAAAATTTATAAAACAATGCTTTTGTACAATTGTCAATGACCAATGTAATACAATACATATATATATATATATATATATTTATATTTCAATAAATTAATTACAATTCATTGGTCATCTCAAGCTATGCATTTTCATATGCACTAAATCATTCAAATCACAAATCGTGCACTTTTCAATCTCATTATCAATTTGCATTTTAGCCTTTATCAAATTTAACCTATGATTTTGGTGCACATGATAACGACGACTAAGACGGCCCCTACTGGTCGCAGCTCAGATCTATATATATATACCTGATTATATACACTACCGATACTGTCTCGTCACATGACAGATGCCACAATACGCTGTTCGACTCTTATTGGTATACCAATTCTTATCCTTAATCCTGAATTTCTTGCACAGTTTTCAACATCTCCCAGCACATGGGCATTCAAATCATGTTTAGGAAAATACAAAGATAGTATGTATTTTTATACAAACAAATCATTTCAATACTTATGCAATTTTCATGTCATTCATTTCACAATCAATCAATTTCTCAAATTTCTTAATTTAAATCAACTTGCAATTCAATTCCCAATTTATTTGCATCAAATCAATTTAAAACAATTCAAACATTTTGGAGATAGAGATTCGAATAATGAGAGAAAGGTGTAGAACAAACAAAAAAGCTTTGCACTTTTTTTCTAATCCTCAGAATCTCGATCTCAGTTCGGGTTTTCCTCCTCGTCAACCCCTATTCCAATACAATTAAAGAACAATATTATTCATGAGTGCTAGTGATTTTGGTTAGAGTTGATTTTCGGAGCTTAATATCGTATTCTTAATCTCATTAGCAAATAAGGGCAAAATACAAGCCCGGTATGGTTGTTAGTTTCCCAAACTTTAATCCATCACATATCCAAAATACTAAAAAATTTTCCCCTGCCTTATAATCCTTTTCCAACAGTACTCTTGATCAACTAAACCATCCCCAAAGGAATATTAAGACAAAAACCTCAAACAGCCACTAACACCACATGCAAGGACCATTATTTTCCAGTTTTGTACTCTCTTAACTTTATTACCCAAACATTATTCAAACGGTCTTCAAAAATTATGAAACTCTCCAGTTTAGTCCTTTATATATCCAATGAAATCTATGAAAATTTCCAATTTAAAATTCCTTCTCTACAGCCCTCAACCAGATAACACAAACAGGGCATAACATGCTGTTTTTTTTTTTTCAGACAACAGTACCTTTAAAACGTGTCACCAAAACCAATCATAATGTTGTCCAAAATTAACTTCAAACATTGATTTGATTATATTAGACCAAGTCCTAACCAACCCCCAAGCAGCCAAAATCAGATTATAAACCAATTAGTGCAATTTTTAACTTTAACATCTAGACTACTCTAATTTGCAAAACAGAATCTGCACATAGCTCCACTCCCTTTGATGTGATTGGCACTTTTTTAGGGTTACAAATTGCATAAACTTCCTTCAAGTAAATTATTACCCTGGAATTATAGTTTACCCATAATTTTGAATCACTGAAATTGGATGATTGAAACTCATTTTATGGCCAAAAAACTGACAACTACTCCTGTGTGGGCATACTTGTGAGCTACAAAATTCTAAACTCATTTAAGCTCATTTTTTGAGCCTAGTGCTGCAATTGGCTCCTATTACCTTCTATATTTGTATACACATTCCCTGTGTTCTCAATTGGAATCACTTCATTTGGTTGATTATAACTTAATCTATAGCCAAACAATACAGTGGGTTTTGATAAATTTCTTCTCTGAAAGCATTCATTTGAAAACTAAACATTCTCACAAATACCCTCCAACCAATCCAAACCAATACCAAAACCCATTTACATCCAATAAAAACACCTTTATCCACATTTGGGTTTTCCAACCTAAACACAAGAGAAAAGGGTTAGGGTTTAGTTTCTACCTTTGAATCTCTTGATTTCAACACCAAGCCTCCTTCTTTCTTTCTTGATCACTTGAAACTATAAATGGGAAGATCTCCCACCAAACCTTGGTCTTCTCTCAACCCTAGCTCTCTTTTCTCTCCCTTTGCTCTCCAAGAACGAAAAATGCACAAATGTGTCATTCTATACTTTCACATTTGGTCTTAATCTCATTTAATGTGTTAAGGCCTTGTTTAAGCCTCATTCTTTGGCTTTCAAAATAAGACCCATTTATCATTTTTTGACATTTAAGTCTTCTATTTCACTTCATTTAACTCACATTAGCATTTAAGCTTATTCTATTTTTGGCCCTTAAGTCCTCATTTTACAAATTCAAAATTTTCCCTTTACACTTGGGTAAATTCCAGGTTGTATATATTTTTTTCATTCTTAGGATTTAAATTCCAAAAAATTTCCATTTAATTTATTTTATACCCCAAACACATAATAATAAAAAATATATATCATAAAAATACTAGGGTATTTTTAGGGCATTACAAGGGTATTGTCTTGGGGCATAAGATTTCTGCAGCTGGGTTAGAAGTAGACCAAGCAGGGAAGGTTTCGCTATAAAACTTTCGCACCTGCAAATGTGCTTAAAGGGATAAGAAGTTTCTTAGGACATGCTAGATTTAAGGTGAGATTTATAAGTAAGTGATTCAAAATTCTAGACCATTATGCAGATTGTTAGAAAATTATGCAAATTTTGATTTTGATGAATCATGCAAATCTGCATTTGAAGAAATTAAGTCCAAATTGGTTACAACTTCCATCATGGCAACACCTGACTAGAACAAAGAGTCTGAAATCATGTGTGATTCCAATGACTATGCAATGGGAGCACTATTGGGACAAAGAACTAAAAAGATATTCAAGGCCATATACTATGCCAACAAAACCTTCAATAAGGCACAAGAGAACTACTGTACCATAGAAAAAAAGATGCTGGCAATGGTGTTTGCTTGTGAAAAATTCAAGCCTTACATTTTGGGGTCCCATGTTATCATACACACTGATCATGCTGTAATTAAATATTTGATGGCAAAGAAAGATGTCAAACCAAGACTGGTCAGATGGGTATTTGTTAAGACCACCTTCAAATTATATCTAGCAAATTTATGACATTGCCACCAGAGGACTATGATTTACCATAGTCCCCAGCAATGACGCCAAAAACTTGTTAATGAGATCCAGATTAAATCTTCATATAAACATATATATATATATATATATATATATATATATATATATATATACAAGTAATCAGCACTGCCACCAAAGAACTATGATTTAGTCCCCAACAATTGAACTAAAAACTTGTTGAGGTCAAAGTATAACAAATTTATGACACTGCTACCAAAGACTAACTACAGTCCCCGACAACGGCACCAATAACTTGTTAATCAAAATTTCAATACGACTACCAAGGAATTATTATCTAATCCCCGACAACGGTGCCAAAAACTTGATTATGACCGAAACCCTCTGATTCTTGATAAAAATATATGTTTAACCCTTTTATTGAATGGGTTCATGTTAAAAATTAATTTTGGTTTAATTTACTGCAAGTGCACAGGTCATACAAGTAATAAAAGTGGATTTTAAGTCCAGATATCATTCCCACGAGGATTGATTGTAAATGTAAAGATTAATTATTCCATCTACTCAAGATCCTTACTATTTGAACTCCAATGTTAAAAATGATTTGTTTACAACTAATGAAAAGTAATATCAAAAAAACTTTCATAGTATACATAAAGAATTTAACAAAAGTGGACTTTAGAGTTCACTGAGTGGAGACAACACTTGGAAATAGACCAATTTACAATTGTCATGTTCATTCATAGCTAAGCCATTAGTTAGAAAGTTGACTTTGCCAAAGATGCAATGTAGTATAGTTTGGATTTCTCCATCAACCATACATTTCACTAATTAGAGGGTCATGTTCCTTTCGCACATGGGACCCACCAGTACTTGTAAAATATAATCCTCTTTCTAAGATCTGGATATTTTTCCTTTTCAGTACTTCACACCTAAATCTTAGGACTGAAGAATTCTTACCCCCATAGACAAGATACTGCAAGCCCTCTCCAATTTAACTAGCATCTCATCCTATGAATCTAATGGGCCTCTCATCTCCTTCATCAGATCTCTAGCGTAACACGGATCAGCACCTTTCATCTGTGAAGAGGAGAAACCCTGAGTTACAGTCCAAATCATGTTCATCAAAGATCCTCACAATTCAAGGAGTAAGTTAGTGATCTATCAAAGTAATCTTTAAGAGTTCATTATTTCCATAGTATTAGTCTACCACACTGATTAGTGCCCAAAAAGTGCTATTTTGAACCCTATTTATTATAGGTTTTGAGTGCTTTTTGTGTACTAATCATGCTAATTAACCCGACGGTACATTAAGGTCCCTACTATTTTAACAGATTATGGGCAATTTTGCGCTTTTATAGCTAATTATGCCTTCGAAATTGTTGAGTCGATCCAAGCACCTAAGAATTCAAGTCAAACTCTACCATTGTAAATCAAAGATCGAAGGAAAGAAGAGCAAATGTGAAGCAGTACCAATCCCAGGAGCGTTTTCGCTTATTAAATCCACTGTGGCATCCCCGCGAGCACTGCTCCTCCCATTGACATTTTTCCCCCGCTTTTCACGCCTTTTGCTACAACTTTTGGTTTTTTTTCCATTTTACCCCTGTAATAACCTTCCGATTTTGGTTTTTTGTAACTTCCTTACATCGAGTATCTATATAAGTCCCGCTTATAAACTAAATCAGACTTGAATTTCTGATATAGTGTTGGGAGGCGCTTTCCAGCTCTTCCTTTCTTCCCCTTTTCTTTCCTTTCTTTCCATTTCGATCACAAACACTCCTCCGAGGATGACAACTCAGAGATGTTCTACACTTCTCCTCCTCAAGAGAGACCGTCATATTAGGTGTGGAGGTAACTCACTGCCTCGTTTTAATGCACGATGCAGTGGTTGTTTGTGTTCTGCTTTCGAGAAGTTAAAATCTCTTAAGCATGCTCTCTTTAATGTGTATTCGCAAGTTTTTTAGTTCAATGGGCTACTTTCACTAGATCCATCAGGCTCGTGCGATTTGTTCTCCCCATAGTTATCGGGAGAGGGCTTTCCTTCTTCCTTAATAACAGAGATGTGTTTTCATTTGTTAGACATTTATGCCCATTTAAATGTTATGTTTCAAAAGGGAAAATCATAGTAGTTTAGTTTTTAAAGCTAAAAATGAAGATCCTGCCTGGGAAATGACTATATGTCATCCCTCCCCAACTCGAGGAAAAAATAACGGGGACATATTACCTTAAACCCTGGGAACCAAAGGGCCTAACACTTCAAGGGGTTCTATTTACAGCTTTTTTCTTGTTTTCGCTTCAATCGTTGAACACCCAAAACCCCCTGCTTAACAGACTAAGCCTTAAAATCCAAATCAATTCACCATTTTTCGCCTTCACCGTAGTGTCATTTGTACGAAGAAACCCATCCCCGTGTTCGACCCTAGATTCACTATATCGTTAGAATGACTACCAAGCAAAGTAGGAGGAATTTAGGAATATACTCTTGTTGATTCCGCTTCACCCTACTCGGTGGTTACCTAATCAAAATGGCGCCGTTGTCGGATGGTGCCTAAGTGCGACGATGACTTGTTGAACACTTGTGATCCTTCATCACAAGTTCGTGAATTTTTCCTTTTATCAAGCTTCACCGTCAATTTTTTTTAGTTCATTCTTACTATATAAAAAAAAAAAAAAAAAGTTTCATAGATCAAGTTTTGATCGCCTCGTCTCGTCGCAGAATCCATTTCGTGGATAAAAATTCTAAGGCAAGGGGGCCTGTGTTCAGGGGAAAATCGACCGAGAGAAAATGGAACCCCCCACATGAAGAGCAATACAAATACGAGAGCAACTCTAGGAATCTAGGGAATATATGACAATGAGGACTACGAGGGAACAGCACATAGCGGTCGCGACAACTTTGTAGAAATCCAACCCATATAGGTCTATGAGAATAGAGACCAATGGATGAGTGCTTTGTCTATAATGTTCCTGACTATACCTCCTGGCTACCTCCACATTTTACCTCGGCTTCAATGGCAACAGCCGCCACCTTATCCCTTGTTGAGCAAACATCAATTTGAGCAAACAAGTGGACAATTTCATAGAGGAGCAAAGGGTAGTGGCTATCCGGGCGATCAAGAAGCGAGATGAGTTGAGAGCTCCTTAAACAAGGAATTGGATGGGTTCCAAAGTGAGTGTCAAAAGTGGACATCTGCGAGGAATCCATCTCAAAGCTCACCAATAAGCTTGTTCATCAAGAGGAAGATAATCCAAAGGAAGTGTGCCTGAGTGACACCAAGGTGAAGGCATTATCTCTGGCGATACAAGAAGGCACAGTAAAAAGTGCAGATCCTCGGACATTGGTGTTGTTGTCTTGCATGGGAGAAGGATGCAATCCGCATTTGTTGACGAGGAAGCGGTGGGAAGAACACAAAGAGAACAATTTTATACCACTCTGATTCGGTCACCTCTTTGCACCGCGCGATCCAACCCGAAACACCTACGCCAATGCCCGGGCCATCTATATTACTTGCGATATTATATATTGCCTGTGAAAAATCGAAACTGCGACACGCTCCCGAAAGGTAAGTCCCGACCCATCAGCGCATGTCATGCGGGAACTGAAGCTAGTGGCCATTGCTCAGTTTTGCCACTACATCGAAAGAAAATGGCGGTACGCTCACATCGTAGCGGTGGATGATTGGTGCGGTTCGGTTGAACATCAGAACCGACATTTCTAAACCACCCCTGCCCTTTTTGGTTTAATTTTCTTGCTTTGTTTATTTTATTGTATTTTATTTTGATTTAGTTAATTTTTCTTCTTAGGTTTTATCTAATTTTTAGTTAATTTATGTTTTTAAGTGCTTTTACTCTTTTTACCAATTTTCATAATTTTCTTGCACTAATTTTGCGGTTTTGTGCAAATTTTGAAGGTTGGATTGAAAATGAGCAGCGACGACGGGGATTTTTCGCAATTATGGCGAAATTTTCGCAATTCTGAAATCACGAAAATTTATTTATAGATGAAATTTTAGCTAGGCTAGCGAAATTTCTCTGGCAAGCGGTACTGTTAGGCAATGAAATAAAAATTCAGCTAGGAACCGGTGCCTGCGAAATTTGCGCTATGTAGTCTGCAGGTGTCTTCCACTACAAAACCAACGATTACGATAATTCCAATTTGTTTTTATTTTATTTTATTTTACTTTATTTTATATTTTATTAAAAAAAAAAGGTTTGTTTTTCTTTATATATTATTTTTATTTCTGTAAAAAAAAAAGTAATAAATATTTTTAATTTTTTTTTTATTTTTTTATTTTTTTATTATATATTAAAAAAAATTTTTGAAAAAAAAAAAAAATCGTTTTTAATATATATAAAAAATTTGAAAAAAAATAATAATAATAATAATGTTTTTATTTTATTTTTATTATTTTATTTTTATTTTAATTATTAATTATTTTGAATTTTCAAAAAAAAAAAAATATTTCACTATTGGGCCATAAGCGAAATTTACTTAAACAGCGAAATGCGTAATTTTTCGCTAGCTAAGCGAGGCTATTAGGCTTGTAGTGTGGATTAGCGAAAATTGCCGCTATACTTCTGATTTGACACTTGATTTTGTTTATTTCATGCTTTTGTCCAGGCTCCGTTTTAGGCGTTCTTGAGTGCTAGTGGAAAGCTTAGAGTGTGAATCCAAATATGACCCGGAAAAGAACATTTTTGAAATTTTTATGAATGTGTAATTTTCAAAATCTCCAGATGATCACTTTCCTCTCTTTTCTTTCTCTGGCTTGTTTGTTTAGTGATGAATTGAATAAAGGTGTCGATGGAAGCTTGCGAAGTCTCTATCCGGCAATGATCACATCTTATCAAGGAGGTAACACTTCCTTCTCAAATTTTCCAATCAGAGCCCCATTTCGGACATCGAGATGTTTGGGTTGAGGGGGGTGACAAGCGAAGGAAGTGGGCTTTTGTATTTGTGCTTTTATCTTATTTTTGAAAGCCACATTTGTGATGTTTAGTGGCTTCTTTGGGTCCGGCTTTCTATAAAGCTATTATACCATCGACTTTCTTTTCAAAAATTGGACCCATTTTCCTTAAAATTTTTATTGTGTTTTGCCTGGAGTTCATAGTTTGAAAAATTGAAAATTTGTCTATTCTATTGATGTTAGATTGGTTCCATGCTTGGTTGAGTGAATGATTAGTTGAATTCTTATTGATTTCGAGCATTTTTCTTCCACCACCCAGCTAACGACACGCGAGCACATTAGGTTTCGAATGATGGTGAAAAAGCTGCATAACCTCCTTTTTACTTTTTGCATAACCTACCCTAGTTTCATTGACATTTAATGGGTTAGGTTTACGTGGAAAAGGAAAAAAAGAAAAGAAAAAAAAGAAAGAAAAAAAGAAAAAAGAAAAAGAAAAGAATAAAAATTGCAATGCTTTGCCTTGAAACCGAAACACGGTCCGAGGGGTATATGTGAAAGCCTTTAAAGCCGTGCCACTAAACCTTCAGCGGTTGAAGTCAGGCTTAGTCCTTCATGGGTGGATGGTGGAGTTTAGCAAGTTGTAGGTGCTGAGTCTTAAAATCATTTTGAAGTCAGGGGTGAAACACGAAGGTGTGGTTGAAAGATCCTTATGACTTGGTGCCCTAAACCTTAATTGGTTGGGAGTCATCGGTAGATCCTCGTTACATGGACTTTGGTGAAGTCGATTCCTCAGCATTACTTTTCTAGCGCCAAAGAATTATTAGATAAGAGATTGGGTCTGATCTATTTAGGTTGGTTAGCATGCTAGATCGTGGTTGTAGCTAGGTTGGGAGAGTGCGGTTTGACGGTTTATTGTTGCGGGGCTAATCAAATAAACACTTAGATTTTTGGTGGAAGTTTACGGTTGAGTCATCGAGAAGATACTTTTTGACACTCAATTTTTGTATGGCATTTATTCTCTCATGATAGTTGTGGACACGGCTTTGATGATTTTTCATAGGGTTAGGCATTACTCATTCACAACCTTTTGAAATATAATTTTTGTGAACATTATTTTGTGTAGTTATGCTCTTTCTTTCTTTCTTTCTTTCATTGCTAAGGGACTAGCAATGTAGGTGGGGAGTGTGATTAGTGCCCCAAAGTGCTATTTTGAACCCTATTTATTATAGGTTTTGAGTGCTTTTTGTGTACTAATCATGCTAATTAACCCAATTTGCACATTAAGGTCCCTACTATTTTAATGATCGCATTTTGTGGCAAATTTTGCAGTTTTTGCGAGCTAATTATGCCGAAATTGTTGAGTCGATCCAAGCACGAAGAATTCAAGTCAAACTCACCATTGCAAATCAAAGATCGAGAGGAAGGAAGAAGAAAATGTGAAAAGAAAATTGGACCACAAGAGTGCTTTGCCACGACCGCTGTGCATCTGCGAACCTTGTTCCCCTCTATTTTGATTTTTTCCCTGCTTTTTCACGCCGAGTTTTTGCTACAACTTTTGGTTTTTCCATTTTACCCTATAATAACCTTAGATTTGGTTTTTTTGTAACTTCCCTTACCTTTGGCATCTATATGAGTCTTGGTTTGTACAAATCAGCGGACTTGAATTTCGGATATATAGTAGCGGGAGCGGTTCCCAGCGGCTTCCTTTTCCCTTTCCTTTTCTTTTCCATTTTCGGGCCGAAGCACTCCATACGAGGATGACAACTCGAGAGGATGTTCGTGAACCTCTTCCTCCTTGAAGAGGGCCGGTTTGCATTTAGCTAGGGTGTGGAGGTAACTCACGGTTCCCACTGTTTTTCGCCTTACGCGTGTTATGGTTGTTTGTGTTTTACGCTTCTCACTTAGGTTAAAATATCTTAAGCCGCGCTCTCTTTAATGTGTATTTGGCAGAAGCTTTTTGGGTTGATGGATACTTTCACTAGATCCGTTGAAGCTCGGTCTAGTTAATCTCCTGCTAGTTATCGTGGAGTAGGGTTTTAGAGATGTGTTTTCATTATTTAGGGACATTTATGCCCATTTAAATGCTATGTTTCAAAGGGAAAATCATAGGGTTTAGTTTTTAAAAGCTAAATGAAGATCGGGTTCGGAAATGACTATATGTTATCCTCCGACTCGAGAAAAAATACCGGGGACATGTGGTTACCTTAAAACCCTAAACCAGTGGCCTAACACTTCAAGGGGTTCTATTTCTGTTTTTTCTTGTTTTCGTTTCAATCAGTGAACACCCAAAACCCCCCTGTTTTTACCAAGCCTTAAAAATCCAAATTGAATTCACCATTTTTGGCCTTCACTGTAAGTCATTTGTACGAAGAAAACCAATCCTTGTGTTCGACCCTAGACCACTATCTCTTTGCGAGTAGCTTGACTACGGTAGGAGGAGGCAAGATATAAATTTTGTTGATTCCGCTCACCTTACTGTGGCACGAATCACACACACCCTTAGGATTCTCCATCTCTGTGTCACATAAAGGGCCTCTTGATATTAGAGCAAGATACAGTCCTTTGTTTTTGGGTACACAGTACTAGTACTCAAAACAGTTAAGTTCAAGAACAATACCAATAAAATAAATTCAAGATTTCTAACTATGGCGTTCTTCCAATTTGTGCAGAAAAATAACAATCACCATCGACCCATTCCCAAAGGAAGCTCAATCTTCCAAAACTAGTTCACTCATGTCAGTGACTAACTGATTAGGAAAAATCACTGAAACTGCGAACAAACTGAAATAAACGAACTCCAAAAATTTTCCAAACTCCATTTATATCATAACAGTAATGAGAAGAAAATTTTACAATAAAATTCAACTCAAAGC
Organism: Tetrastigma voinierianum; assembly: GCA_016808115.1. Classification (NCBI taxonomy): domain Eukaryota; kingdom Viridiplantae; phylum Streptophyta; class Magnoliopsida; order Vitales; family Vitaceae; genus Tetrastigma; species Tetrastigma voinierianum. The sequence goes on from JAEQBH010001681.1 coordinate 1,331,707, forward strand.
TACACATCATTCACTACTCAACTCCAGAAAAGTAAAAGGAAAACTACTAAAAACTACGCCAAAACAAAATCTACTAAAAAGGAAATAAAAGAAAAATAATATACAAAAGAGTCTCCAGCTACCCAGAAGTTCTTGGTTTTGTGGAAGCTACGCACAATGCCCTAGATGCGTCTATTTATAGAGTTTCCAATGATGGGCCGCACTTCAAGGCTGCTTTTGTGGATCCCAAAAAAATCTGGCCCAATTGGTTGCTTTGTCACTGCATAGAAAATTATGTCGCGATAAAGTTTTCATCTTTGTACCCTAGATTCTTTCGTGGCCTGTAGTTTCTATCGCGATAGGTTTTCTGTACTTCTCCTTGGATTCTATCACGACAGACTTTGATAATGTCGCGACATAGTTGTGATGAGGCTGCCTTTTTCTTATCGCGACATAAAACTTTGTTGCAAATAGCTTGTCATACTTTGCTACTCCTGAAAACCGTCGCAGCATAAATTTCTTTGTCGCGATAAACATTTTGACCTTCAGCTCTTCCACTTTGTCGCGACATACTTTATGTGGTTCTTCTCCAACTTTGTCGCGACAGAATTTCTTCTCTGATCTTTGTTGTTGGCTGAACTGTTTGTTGTTGGCTGAACTGTTTGTTGCAACATAGAAATCTTTGTTGTGACAAACTTGTCTTGGCTTGTCTCAATTCTCTCATTTTCTATCGCGACATAATGTTCCTTCGTCCTGACATAAAAAATCTTGTCACGACAAAGATTTGCTTTCAATTCTTCATTATGTCGCAACATAATTCTTCTTTGTTGCAACATTCTTCTTGTATTGCTTTTTAACTTTTGTCGTGACAAAGATTTATTTGTTGTGATAGAGTTCACCTCAACCTCATGTTGTGTTTTTCACGACATAAAACTTCTTTGTTGTGACAAAATCTCATTGCCTCTCATTGTGAACTCTGAGTTTTGTGTCGCAATAGAGTTCATTTTCTATCTTCATTCTTCTATGTTGCAATAGAGAAAGGAATGTTGCGATAGAGCAAGGAATGTCACGATAGAGTAAAGAGTGTCGCGACAGTCTTCTTCACTAACTTCTTCAACAGTGTCGCAACATAAAATCCCTTTGTCACGACAAAGTTTTGTTTCTTCATTGAGTCCAGCCTGATCTTTGTTGTGACATAAAGCTGCATTGTTGTGACCTAACTTCTGCTAGATCCCTGGAGATTCTGTCTCGACATTCTGAACTATGTCGCGACATAAGTTTCTGCCTTGGCCATTTTTTCTTCTTTTCCTACTAGAATTATCTCTCACTTTAATTAAAACCTGTAAAACACAAAGTTGGTGAATATTCCATAATTCAACATTAAAATGAATCATAAATTGCTAAAAATATCCTAGAAAAATGGATTAAAAATAGATGAGTTTAGGACTCATCAAATTCCCCTAAACTTAAGGTGTTGCTTGTCCCCAAGCAAAGAAAAGAAAATTGTGTTTTTCCTTAAACAATTTAGCTTTTATTTTTAAGGACATTTTTCTGTTGAATCCATAATTGTGCAGTGAACATAAGTCGGTTGTAAAATTATTTCTAAACATGTTTCCAATCTAGAATTAGGAAGAATTTCAATTAAGTTTTCTAAACAGCCAAATAATTCATATAGTGTAAACAATTCAATTATTGAACCCTGATTTGTGAGTGTGTGATGGTCTTCTCTTTTCTTCCTTAGCAGATTAGTTAATCTTTTGGGATAATTCTCAGTTAGCATACTTCTCCTTCATTCTTTAAGTCCCATATGCTTCTTTGTCATATTAATATCCACTAATGTAAGCATATCATCACCTTCAGGACCAAATAGGTTTTTTAGGGTTATACTGTGTGGCTTAGGTAATTGGGTAGATAATTGGACAATTTAGGCTCAATTTTACCCAAACTTCACTGACAACTTAACACACTTTCCTTCATTGTGCATCCTTGAGTTTTCCATTGATATCAAGTTTCTAACCTCCCCATCTGATTTGGTGCATCTTTCTGCACACTCTCCATTGTGGTATTTTTCTTTTCATTGACCACACTCAGACTATAACTTATTTTCCTTATCTTACAAGCTTTTTCACTTTTCATCATTTATCAAGGTTTATGGAATGGTGCAATGTTTTTCCTTTTTAAGCTTTCTACCACCCTTAACGAACTTTGGGTTAGTAACTCCCATACCAGTTGGCATTAGGGTATTAGGTGTTGAACACCCTTAAGAACTTAATTGATCAAGGAAGGAAGGCTATAAGACCAAACTCATTCCACCTTGATATTTTTATTTTCACAGCTTCTTTTCTTCATTCTTTTCATCTCTCCTCATCTTAATATATTTTTCTTTTCTCAACCCTTCTCATCATTCTTCATAATTTGAAATAATATTCACTCAAACTTGTCATCTTCTATCATTGATGTATTAGTAATGTAATATGGGCAAATAAGGGTTCTTTGTTGTAGGATTATGTTTAAGGAAGGATATGGGCTTTCATTTGCTGGATAATGATGAGATTGGCTATTAGCTCAAACAAGGAACTAAGGTGTATGCTTTGAAAGGCTTAAACTTCCAAGAATGGCCTATATCATTTCCTATTAGTGGTATTGCCTAGGATTTCGCCTTGACTAATAATCTAACAAGTTCTAGGACATTGGAGAGATTATTGTGATGGATCCCAAAAGATGTCCCTAACCTTTGCACAATTTGTTTTAGAGATACTTTTGACCATGTACAGTGTTTATCGGGATTTATAATAACCAAACTGTTTACAAAACTAGAATTATAGGTCTTAATTGCTCCATCAATTAGTTGCAATCTTCATTATTCTTGAAGTTCAACACATTTATTAATATTCTTACAACTTTCCTTTTTTAGTTCATCTCATCCTACCCTAATGCACCTATCAATTTCTTGTTTGGTTCGTATTGATGACTGAACTGTATTTCATCAAATAGACCAAAATCTTGTTTAGGTGAAAAGATATCAAGAAATTTTTATTGCCAACAAGAACTAACAAAAGTCCCCGGAAATGACACTAAAAATTTGTTGAGACTAAATCATATCTAACAATTTGTAACACTGCCACCAAAGACTATTATATAGTCCCCGACAACGACGCCAAAAACTTATTGAAACCTTTTCATATCTAACAATTTGTGATACTACCACCAAAAACTATTATCTAGTCCTCGACAACGACGCCAAAAACTTGTTGAAAGACCAAATGATGTATATATGAGAATATGGCCAAGGGGATAAGTATGGTAAATTGACTTGAAACAAAAGTCAGTGTACTAAAAAAAACTGAAATGAAAAATATTACCAACACTCAACCCCTTTCCGCAAGTGCACGGGTCATACAAGTAATAAAAGTGGATTTTAAGTCCATATATCGTTCCCACAAGGATTGATGATAAATCAAAAGATTAACTACCCCAACTACTTAAAATCCTTACTATCTGAACACCAATGTGAAAAATGATGAGTTAAAACTAAAGTGAAGTAACAATAAAAGAATTCTAATAGTATAGATAAAGAATTTAATAAAAATGGACTTGGGAGTTCACTAAGTGAGAAAACACTAGGAAAAAGACCAATGAGTAATTGTCAATTTCTGTATCATTCTGATTCATAGCTGAGCCATTAGTTGGAAAGCTGAATTTGTCAAAGATGCACTATAGTATAGTTTGGATTTCTCCCTAAACCATACATTTCACTAATTAGAGATTCATGTTCCTTTTGAACTCATGGGTCTGGTCAGTTACTTTTAAGATATAATATTCTTTCTAAGATCTGAGTATTTTTCCTTTTCAGTACTTCACACCCAAATCTTAGGATTGAAGAATTCTTGCCCCCATAGACAGAATATTGCAAGCCTTCTCCAATTGAACTAGAACCTCATCCTACAATGCAGATGAAATTCTTCATTTCCTTTATTAGATCTATGCTAACACGAGATCAGAATCCTTTCATCAGAAAGAGGAGAAACCTTTGAGTGATTAAACTGATACTTTATCCAACTATCCACACACAATGAGTAAGTCAGTGATCTATTTGATAAATCCTTCAGAGTCCATTAGTTCCAAAGTATTAGTCTACCATACCCCTGGCGCCGTACCCTCAGATTCTCCATCTCTATGTCAGAGAGCCTCATGCTCGAGCAAGATCTGATCCCTTGTTTTTGGGTACCCACGGTACTAGTAATTAGAATAGTTAAGTTCAAGAATGCTTCTGTCCAGATAAATTCAAAGGGATTTTTAGCGTGGAGTTCTTCCAATTTGTCCAGAGAATTAACAATCACCATCGACCCATTCCCAGAGGGAGCTTAATCTTTCAAAACTGGTTCACTCATATCAGTGACTAACTGATCAGGAAAATTCATTGAAAGTGTAAACGAACTGAAATAAATGAACTCTAGAAATTTTCCAACATCCATTTGAATAAGAATAGTAATGAGAGAGAAAATTTTATAATAAATTCCAGCTCGAAGCGGCACATCAGTTCATTACTCAATTCCAGAAAATAAAAAGAAAACTAACTAAAAACTACGCTAAAAAAAACTACTAAAAAGGAAATAAAAGAAAAACAATATACAAAAGAGTCTCCAGCTACCCAGAAGTTCCAGGTTTCATGGAAGCTCTGCACAATGCCCTAGATGTGTCTATTTATAAACATTCCAATACCGGGCCGCACTTCAAAAATGCTTTGTGGATCCCCAAATATTCTGGCCCAAATTGGTCGCTCTGTCATGACATAGAAAATTATGTCGCGACAAAGTTTTAGTCTTTGTCGTTCAGCTTCTGTTGTAGCCTGCAGTTTCTGTCGCAACAGGTTTTTTGAGTAACATTGACAATGTCACAACATAGTTTTGTTGCAGTAGTCTTATTCTTATCGCGATAGGAGTGTCTTGTGTAATGCCCTAAAAATACTCTAGATTTTTTATAATAATTTTTATTATATATTTCGGGTATGAATTGAGCCAAACTTAGGTTCTTTCAGGAAAACTGAAGAAGTGTGAAATGTAAAATGAATATATGAGCATATGATTAAATGTTATATGCTATAATGAGAAATTGATTGAACCCGGAAATAAACATAAGTGTAAAAAAGGTAAAGCTAGAAATTTGTGAAACAAAGGACCTAAAGGTCTTAAGTTATAAAGAATAAATGTATAAGTGTGATTAATGAGAGTTGTAGTGAAAGTAGAGGAAGTATATGGGATATTAAGCATTTTGGAAGAAATTTAGGTCAAAAGAATGCATTTTTGTGGCCAAACAAGGCCTTATGAATGAGTGATTTAAGACCACACTGGGTCTAAGAATGCACACTTGTGCAAAAACATGTGGGAGAGTTTGAGAGAGGAAAAGCTAGGGTTTTGTGTGTGAAGATTAAGATATTGGTGTGGGGTTTCCTCTTTGGTGCAAGATCTTGCCAGGAGGAAGGAAGAAGAAAGCTAAGGCTTCAAGTGCAAAGGAATTAAAGGTAAGAACCAAACCCTAGAAAGTTGTATTTGATGTTTGGGTTAGAAAAAACCTAATCCATCCATAGTTTTTTCTCATGGTTGGTTTAGGATGATATTAAGATGTTATTAGGAGTGATTCCCATGTTTTGTTTTGAGTTTTTGAGGATTTTTAGAGAAAAATAGAAAAAGTGAAAGAGAGAAAATTTGGGCAAACCGCGGGCTCTGCCACGGCGTAGGAACCGCCTTATGGCTGGCCCTCGCCGCGACGTGGGATGCCCTCAACTATGACGAGAATTTGGGGTGCCAAAATGGCACCCACTCCCGGAAGCTTCTGACATAATGTAGATATTGTTCATGAGCAAATTTCGGTTCACATTACGAAAGTCGTATTTGTACAGAATGGTTCAGGACCCTAATTAATGATTAATGAGGGTTCAAATAAGGATAAAAAAAAATGAAAAACGTATTGTACCTCACCGCTGAGGCGAAGCGAATGGGTAGACTTAGTGTCTTAACCCAAAACCGTTAACGAAGATTAATCATCATTCACTAAAATTTTATAATAATTGTTTATCAGCTAAGTGTGGCATAATTGTTATTGACTAGGGACGGGTGAGGATCACCTAGCCTAGGACCGAGATCGAATCAGAGGAAATGAGAACCTTAACGGTTTTGATTGCTAACCCTCTATCCTTATTCAAGTGTTTTGGTAGTATACCAAATAAATCTGAAATGATTATATGGAATGAGTATATCTTTGAAATGATATTACAAAAGTGCATATGGATTTGAAAATGTGATATTTGAAATGTCTGACAATTAATTGCATGGGAGTGATTAATTTAGTTGCAAATGAATTGGTCAAGTCTTGACATTTTGAATTGAATCGATATACCAAATGACTAACATGGTGGGATTCACCAACAGAATCCATCATGAAGGCCGACCGAGTGTCGATGTCACATGGCGGGATGTCGGCATCCGTCTAATGGCGTATGGCATTGAAATATCCCACTTGGCGGGATGCACCAATCGACATCCGTCTTGATGGCATATGACATTTATAAGTGACCACATGGTGGGGTGCACCAATTAGCATCCATCATAATGGGAGACCGAAATTGTTAAATGTGTATGCACATTACCGAATGATAAAAAAAGACAGGATTCACCAAACAAAATATGTCATGAATGTGCATTGTATAGACAAAGTGAAATAACAAACGTGATGAGTGTAAATGAGATTTGTAAACTAAATACATCCTTGGGAGTATATGTTTGAATCTCATGATTGAGTTAAATAGGTGAAAGCATGTGAAAATGCATAATTTGATATGATCAATGATTTGTAAAGTGAAAGCATGTGAAAATGAATAAGCATGAGTATAGTTTGACATAAAAGGCATGGTTTTATGATAAATGCATGTCATGTTAAATTGAAAATTGGAATATAACTGTATAGAACCAATAAGCATGAAAATGCTTTGCTTGTAGTACTTATCTATGCTCAGGTTAAGAGTAAATAGGAAAGAAGGCAAGATCAAGAAGCGCAGAGTCATAGAGAAAGTTGCGGCGTATACCGCCATATGCATATCATTTCTTTTGAACATGTGATATTTTACGAACAAAAGAGTTAAACTCTGAACCATTGTTTTGAATATCATTTTGTAAAGGCATGATACGCCATTTTGTAACGAATTGTATAAGAGTAAATGTTTATGGGCCTACCATTTGAAAATGTTTTTATGTAATTGAAAACCCTAAAGAGAAAAGACAATAATAAAATATTTTGATAAGATAAATGAAAATGGTCGGAGTAAACCGAGCTCCGGTTCGGATCCTCCATTTGGATCGGGCCGGGGATTCGGGCCCCGACACTTTTACAAAAAAAAAAAAAAAACAAATGATGAATAAACAAAAAGAATTAAACAAGCATCCCAGATCAAATTTGGATTCGCCAATCGGGTTGGACTGGAAAGGGGTGTTACACTTAAGTTGTATCAGAGCCTAGGTTTAGTCATTTCTAGAAAAAGGCCCTAAAGGATTTTGAAAAAGGATGTTAAAAATGGTATTTGACATACATTGCATTTTCTTAAAAAGGAAGACATGACTCTGACGCAGATCTTGCTGGTCTTAATAGGATAAGCATGGATAGTTCAAGTACTCATAAGGTCGAAGGTGACCAGGAAAATCGTCCTGATAGTCCTGCTAATGTGGTAGGTGGACAAGCATCTCATGCTCCACCAGTAAATGAACCGGAACAAGTGGCAGGAGGTACTATGGGTTCCTCCAATAGTTAGCTCAAGATTTGCAAAGAGCTGGGCAACCAGCTGCAATTGCTATGCAGCGATCAGCCATTGAGAGAATGGCAAGGTACCAACTGATAGACTTTCTTATAAAGAAAGAAGATGAGCCTTCAATGGTAGAGAATTGGCTCGAGAGAACCGAGCAAATGCTTGTGATAATGCATTGCACATCGGAAGAGAAGTTGGAATGTGCGACCTCACTACAATAGGATGAGGCTTATTAGTGGTGGGATTCCATGACTAGGACCACACCACCAGAGAGAGTTACATGGAGGTTGTTCTTGGATGAGTTCAAGAAGCATTATGTGGGTCGCATCTATTTAAACAATATTCGACTATAGTTTCATAATCTGAAACAAAGGCAATTAAGTGTAACCGAATATCTAAGAGAATTCACACGGTTCAGCAAGTATGCTCCTGAGATGTTAGTAACCGAAGACGAGAAGTATAAATGCTATAAGTTTGAAGATAGCTAATATTATGGCCATGTCACGGGTTTGCCATGAAGATTTCTCAAACTCGTGACATGTGCTCTAAATGTGGAATGAGTAAAGAAAGGAAAATGAAAAAGATAGAAGAGAGGGAAAAAAAAATCCAGATCAATTCGAGTGCTTATCGGTAGAGTAAAGGGTTCGGGGGAACCCACGGGGTTCCGGTCATTTACAACTCAAGCCATCGGTAGAGAGACTATTCTACCAGCGTCGTCAGTTGTAAATGCACAAGGAGGTGCTTCTAGAGGACAAGATGTTCCATGTTGTTCTCAATGTGGGAGAAGACACAAGGGAGAGTGTTGGAGATTGATAGGTGCTTGCTTGGGTTGTGGATCCATGGAGCATAGGATACAAAATTGTATAAGGGCATGTCCCTTCACAGCACCCCAGATAAGGGGCAACGATTTATCATTATGACGGCAGTTTTGCATCACGAGTGTTAAGGCAAGGGACCACGAGACTTTGGAAGTAAGCGAATGGCCATGCTCCGGCTAGAGCATATGCGGTGAAAGCGAGTAGAATCTTGGCACGGATGTGATAGTCGGTAATTTTACTATCTTTGATACTATTATGCATGCATTGATAGATCTAGGATCAACTCATTCGTACATATGTACTAACATACCCAGCTTGGGTAATTTACCGAGGAGTGAAACCAAGTATGACATCTTGGTGACGAACCCGCTCGAACATAGTGTTATTGTAAATAAAGTATATAGAGATTGTCTTATCAAAATAAGAGAATATGAATTTATGGGAGACTTGATAGAGTTATCCTTTAGAGAATTTGATGTGATATTGGGGATGGACTGGTTATCCCGTCACCAAGCGATAGTCGGTGTATAATAGTGGCCTTCGAGCACCGGTAGAAGATGGAAGTAACTTTCATCGTGAGAGGTGGAAACCACCCTCTCTAATGTGATATCACGCAGCCCTTTGCTAGAACAATAGTGCGGAAAGGATGTGAAGCCTATTGGGCTTATGTGATTGAAATGGAAAAGGCAACGCCTAGTGTATCTGATATCCCTACCGTTAGTGACTTTTCGAACGTGTTTTCAGAAGAGTGGCCAGGATTGCCTCCATAGAGGGAGATTGAGTTTGCTATCGACATTGTACCAGGTGCCACACTAGCATCCATTACACCGTACCAAATGGCTCCAATGGAGCTAAAGGAATTGAAATTGCAGTTGCAAGAACTGTTAGAAAAGGGATTTATTCATCCGAGTGTATCACCATGGGGAGCTCCTGTGCTTTTTGTTAAGAAGAAAGATGGTGCACTTCGACTATGTATTGATTATAGACAACTGAACAAGTTGACAGGAAAGAATAATTATTAGTTACCCAGGATTGATGATTTGTTCGACCAACTGAAAGGTGCAAGTATCTTTTCGAAGATAGATTTGTAATCTGGGTATCATCAGTTGAGAATTAAAGATGTGGATGTGCATAAAACGACGTTTAGAATGTGATATGGACATTAATAGTTCCTTATAATGCCGTTTGGTTTGAAAAATGCTCCAATGGATTTCATGGACCTAATAAATCGTATTTTTCGACCGCATGTGGATCAGTTTGTTGTAGTGTTCATAGACGACATTCTTGTGTATTCAAAAGATCTGGAAAATAACGACACACACCTTCGAGTAGTGTTAGAGACTTTGAGAAAAAAATCAGTTGTATGCAAAACTGAGCAAATGTGAGTTTTGGTTGAATGAAGTGTCCTTTTTTGGCAACATTGTATTGGAAGAAGGAATCTGAGTGGATCCAAATAAAATAGAAGTGGTTCTTGATTGGAAACCACTGTGAAATTTCACCGAAGTACATAGTTTCCTAGGATTAACAAGTTACTACAAAAGATTTGTTAAGGGGTTTTCAATGATTGCAGCCCCGGTGACGAGATTACTCCAAAAAAATGTAAAGTATGAATGGAGTGAAAAATGTCAAAGAAGTTTTGAAAAGTTGAAAGCATTCTTAATCGAGGCTCCAGTTCTTACTCAGCCGACCTACGGTAAAGAATATGTGATCTTTGGCACTGCGTCACTTAATGGACTTGGATGTGTCCTAATGCAAGAGGGTAAAGTGGTAGCTTATGCTTCAAGACAGTTGAAGGCGCATGATAAGAACTACCCTACGCATGATTTCGAATTAGCCACAATTTTATTTGCACTGAAATTTTGGAGACATTATTTGTATGGAGAAAAGTGTCTTGAGGATTTGCCCTCACATCGAGAGCTTAACTTGAGACAACGTAGATGGATAGAGTTGATAAAAGACTATGATTGCGTGATTTACTGTCATGCGGGAAAGGTCAAATGGCCGACGCTTTGAGTAGGAAGATAGTACAAATGCTACAAGCGTTAGATGCTCATTTTTCAGTGTCAGATGATGGTATAATAATGGCAGAATTGATTGCGAGACCGAATATGTTAAACCGAGTGCTATAGGCACAAAAGAATGAAGAGAAAGTTTCTGCCATAGTGAAACAAATTGGAGATGGTAAAGAAGCATAGGTTGGGGTAAAGGAAGATGGATCCTTGTATTATAAGGATAGGGTTAGTGTACCCAATGATTGTGACTTAAAGAAAGCCCTTCTGGAAGATATGCTAAGGAGTTGTGTGATCGACTATGAGGGTAGTCGGGATCGACACATTCCTTTAGTTGAATTTGTGTACAACAACAATTTACAATCAAGTATTGGAATGGCGCCTTATGAGGCATTATATGGAAGAAAATGTAGAACAATGTTGTATTGGACGGAATTGAGCGAAAAGAAAGTGATTGGCCCCGACTTGATACAAGAGACTAAAGAAAAAGCGAAAATGATTAGAGAGAGATTGAAAGTGGCCACCGATAGACAGAAATCATATGCCAATATGAAAAGAAAAGATATTCGATATGAGATCGAAGAAAAAGTGTTTTTGAAAGTATTGCCTTGGAAGAAGGTGATGAGATTCGAGAAAAAGGGCAAGTTAAGCCCTAGATTGATTGGTCCATATGAAGTAATTGAAAAAGTGGATCTAGAAGCATAACGTTTAGCCTTACCTACGGACTTGGAAAAAATCCATAATGTTTTCCATGTCTCGATGTTAAGGAGGTACTTATCAGACCCATCGCATGTAGTCTCTTCAGAGACAATTGAGCTTAGAGTGGATTTGACATATGAAGAAGATTAAGTAAAGATCTTGACTCGAGAAGTGAAAGAATTGCGGAACAAGAAGATTCCGTTAGTCAAAGTGTTGTGGAGAAACCACAAGACCGAAGAAGCCACTTGGGAAAGTGAAGAAACAATGTGGCAGCAGTATCCGCAATTGTTTAACTAAGGTGAATTTCGAGGACGAAATTTTCTTAAGTGGGAGAGAGTTGTAAGGCCCCAAAAATACCCTATAATTTTTATAATAATTTGTATTATATACTCCGGGTATGAATTGAGCCAAACTTGGGTTCTTTCTGGAAAACTGAAGAAGTGTGAAATGTAAAATGAATATGCAAGCATATGATTAAATGTTATATGCCATAATGAGAAATTGATTGAACTCGAAAATAAAACTAAGCGTTAAAAGGTTAAAGCTGGAAATTTGTGAAAAAGAGGACCTAAAGGTCATAAGTTATAAAAAATGAATGTCTAAGTGTGATTAATGAGAGTTGTAGTGAAAATAAAGGAAGGATATGGGCTATAAAGCATTTTTGGCAGAAATTTAAGTCAAAAGACTGCATTTTTGTAACGAAACAAGGCCTTATGATGAATGAGTGATTTAAGACCACACTTGGTCTAACAATGCACACTTGTGCAAAAACGTGTGGGAGAGTTTGAGAGAGGAAAAAATAAAGTTTTGTGTGTGAAGAACAAGAGATTGGTGTAGGGCTTTCTCTTTGGTGCAAGATCTTGCAAGGAGGAAGGAAGAAGAAAGCTAAGGCTTGAAGTGCAAAGGAATTAAAGGTAAGAACCAAACCCTAGAAAGTTTCATTTGATGTTTGGGTTAGAAAAACCCTAATTCATCCATGGGTTTTACTCATGGTTGGTTTAGGATGATATTAAGATGTTATTGGGAGTGATTCTCATGTTTTGTTTTGAGTTTTAGATGATTTTTGGAGAAAAATCGCAGAAGAGCAAGAGAGAAAATCTGGGCAAACACGAGCTCCTACGTCGCAGCGTAGGGAACCCACGCCACGGTGTAGCCCTACGCCGCAACATGGGATGCCCTCGCCGCAGTGAGGCTGGGGTGCCAAAATGGCACCCCTTGGGTACTCCAAGCTACGCTGCAGCGTAGACACTGTTCATTAAGAGCAAATTTCAGATTTTTATTCCGAAAGTCTCTTATTCATACACCAATAGTTTAAGTACCTTAATTAATTATTAATAAGGGTTCAAATAAGGATAAAACAAAATGAAAAACGTACTGTACCTCACCGCTGAGGCGAAGCGAATGGATAGACTTAGTGTCTTAACCCAAAACCGTTCACGAAGATTAATCATCATTCACTAAAATTATATAATGATTGTTTATCCACTAAGAGTGGCATAATTGTTATTGACTAGGGACGGGTGAGGATCACCTAACCTAGGACCGAAATCGAAGGGAAGGAAATGAGAGTCGATAGCTTTGGTTTGTTCACTAACCCTCTATCCTTATTTCAAGTGTTCTGGTAGTATACTAAATAAATCTGAAATGATTATATGGAATGAGTATATCTTTGAAATGATATTACGAAAGTGCATGTGGATTTGAAAATGTGATATTTGAAATGTCTGACAATTAATTGCATGTAGGAATTAATTGAGTTGAAAGCAATTAATTCGATTCTTGACATGCCCAGATTGAATCGATATCTTAGAGCATGACTAATATGGCGGGATTCACCAAATGAATCTGTCATGAAGGCAACCCGAAATTGTCCAATGTCCCACTTGGCAGGATGAACAAATCGGCATCTGTCTTGATGGTGTATGGCATTGAAGAAATGTCCCACTTTGCGAGATGCACTAATCAGCATCCGTCTTGATGGCGTATGACATTTATAAGTGACCACATGGTGGGGTGCACCAATCAGCATCCATCATGATGGGAGACCGAAATTGTTAAATGTGTAAGCACATTACCGAATGATAAAAAAGAACGAGATTCACCAAACGGACTCCGTCATTAATGTGAATTGTATAGACAAAGTTAAATAACAAATGCGATGACTGTAAATGGGATTTGTAAACTAAATACATCCTTGTGAGTATATGTTTCAATCTCATGATTTGAGTTAAGTAAATTGAAAGCATTTGAAAATGCATAATTTGATATGATCAATGATTTGTAAAGTGAAAGCATGTGAAAATGAATAAGCATGGAGTATATTTTGACATGAAAGGCATGGTTTTATGATAAATGCATGTCATGTTAAATTGAAAACTGGAATAGAACTATATAGAACCACTAAGCATGAAAATGCTTAGCGTGTATTTTTTATCCATGCGCAGGTTTTGAGTAAATAGTAAAGAAGGCAAAATCAAGAAGTGAAGAGTTATAGAGAAAGTTGTGGCGTATACCGCCATATGCATATCATTTCTTTTGAACATGTGATATTTTGCAAACAAAATAGTTAAACTCGGAACCATTGTTTTGTATATCATTTTGTAAAGGCATGATATGCCATTTTCTAATGAATTGTATAAGAGTAAATGTTTATGGGCCTATCATTTGAAAATGCTTTTGCGTAATTGAAAACCCTAAAGTGAAAAGACAATAATAAAATGTTTTGATAAGATAAATGAAAACGGTCAAAGTAAATCGGGCTCTGGTTTGGATCTGCCCTTCGGGTCGGGTCGGGTCGGGGATTCGGGTCGCAACACTTTTAAAAAAAAAAAAAAAAAAAAAAACAAACAAACAAACAAATGAAAAATAAACAAAAAGAATCAAACGAGCATCCCGAATCCGGTTCGGATTCACCAGTCGGGTCGGACTGGAAAGGAGTGTTACATCTTGTGTCGCGACATAAAATTTGTTGCACCCAACTTTTCATATTTTTCCGCTTTTGAAAAATGTCATGACATATATTTCTTTGTCGTGACAAACATTTTTACCTTCATCTTTTCAACTTTGTCGTGACAGAGTTTTCTATGTCGCGACATTCTTTCTATGGTTACTCAACAACTTTATCGCGACAGGATTTCTTCTCTGATCCTTGTCACTGGCTGAACTGTTTGTTACGACATAGAAATATTTGTTGCAACAAACTTGTCCTAGAATGTCTCTATTCTCTTTCATTTTATGTCGTGATAGAATTCTATTACTCTACATCTTTTATTATCGCGATAGAAAACTTCTTTGTCGTGACAGAGAATCTTCCTTCAGTTCTTCATTATGTCGCTGTTCACCTCTTTCAGTGATGGAGATGATGGATCAAAACACCTATACAAATTTGTGACGTTATCACCAAAGGACTATTATTTAATCCCCAGCAATAATGCCATGAAACTTGTTTGTTGTGTTTCTTATCTATTATACTGATTAAAAGCGGTTTTCTTAAGAGTAAATCATTTTCTTTCTGGTTTTGATCTAGGATGTTGTTACCCAGAGTGTCACGAACGTCCCGAGCAATTAGTAAATTAGATTTAAGTCCAGATATTGATCCCACGGAGATCTCGAATTCTCAATCAATTACCACGACTACTCAAACTCTACTATTTGGACTACGATGGCAATTTGGAATCAGCTTGCAAACGCAAATGTAAAAAGCCTAAGATATGTGAATTAATAACAAAATGAATTAAAACTAAAAATTTAAAAATAACAAATTCAGACTGAACAGTCATCTTTTAAAGGGGGCATTGAAAATACTGCTATTGTGAACATCAATTCCTGTAGATTGCACTGAAACTTTGCTTCATGAACCACATATTTAAAACCTATCTAAGGAATATGATAGTGCAGTTGGATCTCTCCATACGCCACTGTTTATCATCTAATCTTCCCTATTTCTTTCAAAGACAGAAGATTAGATAGCCCCATACTAATCACAGGTTGCCTTGTTAAGGTATTTTCTTTTCAATACTTAATACGAACATGGTGTAAACCTTAGCTCCTAATACATAGATAAAACTAACATGGGTTTACACTTTCTGGTTTTTCTCTTACTTCCCAATTAGAGCAGTTCATCCCTTTCCTTGATTCAGATCCTTGCTAACACGGGATTGAATGTCTTTACTGCTCAATCGAGGTGAACTCAGCTTGTTTAAATGGATAGCTGTCCAACTCATTCTCAATTTTTAAGTGAGAAGAGGGGATTTATCGATTTAAATTAGAGCTCATTAGATCACCATTATCAGATTCGCATACCTTTAAATTGTTCATCACTGTGGATTGCCTTCTCCGTGTCACTCGTGAGGGCCTCCCGAAATCGAAAGAATGAGACAATCCTATTATGGGTATAAGACGCTTACATTGGGATCAGTTACAGAATACTCAAAACCAACAAGTAGATTTACAAACTAATAGTTCAATAACTTCTGATAAATTTATGCAGGAAAGATAATTTCTCTCGACAATGTAGTCTATTCAATGGAAGTCGGGTTTCTAAATCAATGGATTACACCCTACAATGGCTTGCTGATCAAGAAAACCACTGTAAATCGGAAACTGGAAATCATAATTCCAAAATTTGTCTGGAATTCAGACAATTCAGGCAGTAATTTGAAAGAAATAGAATTTTTCATTCAGCTTCTACTTTAACAGCTAACGTCCAGATCCAAATTTGAACGAAAATAGCAAACTAATCTAAAATAAAAACAAAACAAAGAAAAGAAAATTAAAATACAAGAGCCTTCAGCTACCTAGATCTCTTTGAGTCGGGCCGAGACGCTTCCTTCGCAGCGCAAATTACGTATTTATAGGTTCACGCTGGGGCCATAACTTCGGCGCACCTCTGTGGATTTCAAATTAATCGCCCATTTGGCGTTGTTAATGTCGCGACCGATTCTTTGTCGCTAATTTCAGTTGTCTCAGCCACGCCGCAGAAGCTTTTTATTCGTCGCGACTTCGCTTTTAGCATCTTCGATCCACGCCGCAACCGCTAAATGATGTCGCAACCTTCTTTCCTTGTAATCGATTTCCTCGCGACCGCTTAAATGATGTCTGACCTTAATTTCGTAACCGATGTCGACCTTAATTCCTTGCAACCGATGTCGCGACTCTTAATTCTCAGAACTCCATGTCGCTACCACCGAATGACGCCGCGACCTTAGTTCTGTACCGATGTCGCGACCACCGAATGACGCCGCGACCTTAACTCCTTTGATCCGGCGTCGCGACCGCTAAATGACGCCGCCACCTTAATCCCTTGGATCCGGATGTCGCTGTAATTCGCTGAAAATGATGTCGACCTTAATTCAGAACCGGATGTCGCAAATCCACCGAATGACGCCGCGAATCTTAGTTCTTTGAACCGATGTCACGACCATCGGTCGACGCCGCGACATCTTCTAATTTGCGTCATGTCGCGACTCCTCTTCTAGATGTCGCGACTCTATGTTCGCCTCTTGAAAATCTTATGTCGCGACTTCCTATCTCTGTCACGACCTCCATGTCTATCGCCAATTCCTTCAATTCGCCATGACTTCGAAATTATGTTGCGACATCATATCTTGTTCTTCATTAATTTACAGTTGCCTGACTTGGAGTTTCTGTTACGACCTTCTCGTTCGCCTTCGCCTGTTCTTATGTCACGATCGGGTTTGTGGTTGGCGACTGATGTGATTCTTCATCACCGCCGCCGCTAATAACAGTCCTTCTTCCTCGTGCACTTCTCCTCGTTGCAACATCATTCACCCGGGCCTTGTTATTCCCGCCGCCTAGCCGTGACTCATCGCAATATCCCGTTCTTGAATTCCCTGTCAGACAGCGCTTGGTGAGTTATTCAACATTTCGCACATAAATCAATCTTTTTAGATGTAAATCAACTTAAAATGGATCGAAAATGGATGACTTTACTCATCAAACTCCCCAAACTTAAATTTTTTGCTTGTCCCCAAGGAAAGAAAAGAAAGATTTGCTCGGTCTCTCAAACAAAAGGACATTTTTCTATATTGTTTGCGCTTGCAACCAATTTAATCAAAGACTATAATTGCATTCTTTTCTCAGATATCTAAATTTTTCAAGTCCGTATGAAGGTTAGTCACTACTCAATCCGTGTACAAAACTAAATTGTTGAATTTGCTTTATAAATGCGATAGTTAGCTGATCCCGCTGAAAAGTAGGCTGGTCTTCTTCCTCTTTCTGCTGAGTCAAATAACCTCCGAGGTCCTTCGCGCTGATCCTTTCAAGATTTTCAAATTCCATGCTTGTTGCTCATATTGATCTCCACTAATGTAGGTAATTCCAACCTTCAAGATCAATCAGGCTCCAGTTTGTAACGTCGTGCTTCAATATGCGTAGGATGGATGGAACTTTTCTTTTAGGTTAAGATTACCGTAATCTTTCTCCTTGTTTACTTAATCAAGGCCCTCTTTTCCTTTGCAACTTCTTTAATTGACTCCCCCAAACTTCATCCTCAGTATCTTCTTGATTTCTTCTGCTTAAAATTGTTCGCTCCCATTTCTCATTTGTACTTCTCAATCGTTGGAACTTTTCTCGCCTACCCTTCAGAATAAGGTGAATAGCTCCGTCTTTTGTGCTTTCTAACACCTTAGCTTAACTTTGGGTTAGTAGCTCCCATACCAGTTGGCATTAGGGTACTAGGTGTTGAAACACCCCTAAGAACTTAATTGTTCAAGAGAGTTAGGCCACAAGACAAAACTTCTTCCTTTAAGCTTTCTTTTCTGTTGTATCCTCCTGCTTTAGATCTTTCTTTCTTCACCCTTTTCTGTATTTCTCCTTTAGTTCTCCAAAAATATACTCCCCCAAACTTTATCTCTTCCTCCTTCTTTGAATTCTTGGATAATCGATGTTCTTTTATCGGAGGATTAATTATCTAGGATGGCTTGGGATTTTAATGGCTTGTTTTGAAGATAAGGATTGTTTCGCTCAAATTCAGAACTAGTATTCATGCAGAAGCATATAAATAAGGGTGGCTAGAATGGCTCAAGTTACCAAGGATGGCCTACATCATTCGTTAGTTGTATCACCTAGGATTTCGCCATCAATCTAACAAGTTCTAGAATTTATTTGATTAATCGTGACTAACCCTAAGGATGTCCTTGACTCACTCTTGATGAGGAGTTACATGATCTAAGGTTCACTGTGTTCTCGCTTACCGTTTATACTAAACTCAAAATATATTTTGCTCCTTCAATTGTATAACTTTCCTTTATCTTTGGACTCATCGCCAAATTCAAGTCAATTATGCAATTTGTGTTTCAATTCAATTATATTCATTCGCCTTATTATAAATTATTCGCGGTTTCAAATTATCTTATAATCAAACTACTTCAACAAGCTCAGATTAGGATATGTCAGCATTTTCATTCCTGAGCTAAATCCTACTGTTATTCTTCTAACAATTAAAGCAAAAAGTAACAACACAATCTAAATTCAAACAACATCAAACAAATTTTCTTATTTTATTCATAAGATTGTGCAAAAGGAGAATAAGAGCCAGCTGGAGAAGAGATGGATAAATCAATGGGAAGATTTATTTTTTTCTTTTTGGGGGAGGAGCAAAGATGTTGGGAGGATCCAGATCAAGGGTAGCCAAATTAGGGTTGAATTTGGGAAACTTCTTGTCACTCTCCCTCTCTATCTGTTCTTCAAGAATCAATTCGTTGGTGAGATCAACCTTTTTGTTAAGATCATCTTGTCTTTTCCCCAACGTGTTCATCGTGTTCTCCATTTCAGTCATGACTTCTAAAAATTTGAAAAGATTATTGCTACCCAAATCCAAATTTTCGCCACTCTTACTGGCAAGGCATCTTTGTCATCAAGCTCTTATCTCTTTCCTTCATCCTCTTCTCTCAAGTCCTTTAACACGATACAGGTAGGAATTTGAATCCCTTGATCTCGCCTCCTAGTTTTGGCTTCCCGATGAGTCCTTTCCTTTATGAGTGCTAGAGTCAGAATTCAACATCACTCATTGTTGTAAAATGACTCATGGCTCAGCTTCAACTTCTTCAGTAGATCGTGATCTCTTTCCTCCAATCCTTCTTGAATTTTTTCTCTTGATGCTCAAGGATCTCCTTCATCTGCTCTTCCCTTCTGTTCATTTCTTCCTCCCATTGCTGATCTCTTCTTTTCAATTCTAATTCATACACTTCCTCTCTGAATTTTTGTTGGATGTTCCATTCCCTTTCTCTTTCTTCCATTCCTCTTCTCGAATGGAACCGAGCATCTCCATTATCCGGGACATTCCCCGTGTCCCTGTGAGCTTTCACCAGTTCCTAAAATCTCTATTCCCCGACAAAGGGGAGAGCCGGCCGCTGGGCTGAGAAATTTATAGGGCTTCTCTATCATCTTGTTCTCTATCCTCTGCAACATAGCGTGTTCCCTTCTGGATGTAAGCTGATCTTCTTCTTCTTATCTTCAACCTAAGGGTGTCCTCTTTCTCGTTTCGTATTCTCATTTTCTTTCTCAATCAGTTTCTATTGAGAACCCCCTTTTCTTTGGACATTCCTAGGCCCTTGCTTACTCCCGTCAGGGTTAGTGGTGAAACCTTGGGGCACTTCTTCTTCTTCCCAAGTTCCCTTCACACCAGCCCTCATACATAGCCTTCGGGATAGTCACGCGAGGATCAAACCCCTTTTATTCCTTCACGGCATCTCATTACTGAAGTTTTCAATGACTCAAGCCCAAAGATTAAGCTTGTACCCTTCAAAGATGGTATGATAGAGAATGATTGCTTTTGTTCCCGCACTGCAAGTGCATGCTTGGCCTGAACTACATAAACGCAGGCCGTAGAAATAAACCATACATTTACTCTTCACAAATCTCCTATGTTTATATTTTTTACTCTCCCTTTCCCGAATTCCCATTTCACTTTTACTGGCTCAGTCAACTTTCTTGTAATCTTCTCACGGTTAGGGTTGTTCAATATCTTCTTGTATTTGGATCCATGCTTCCCGCCCCTCCATTCGTGACATTTCATTGATGGCTTCCATTCCATACTGCGCCCAAACTCCTCCGACATAAACAGAGTTATCCTTTCTCCTACCAGTCGAGTAGAATTCTCGAACTACTGCTGCGTATCCCGAATTTTGATGCTTGCAGAAGTTTCAACCTCTTTGTTCTATTAGTTCCTTGAAAGGGGATATGGGCTTGCCGAAACCTCTTCTCCGACAAACCCCTTACCAAAGATAGTACTTCTTCCATATGGAGAAAGCTTCTTCCGAGATATGAATTGCTCTTCCTCTCCTTCGCTGCTTGTCTCTTTCCCTTTTCTCCGTTGTTTGAAACTGGTTGAACTTTCCGGGTTGTTCCGACGGCAAGTTCCTCCCGCTGGTTCCCCACTCTAACTCTCCTTCTAGCTGAGTATATTCTTCCATGATCTCGCCGCATTTGGGACGAGGGTCACAGGTTCTCGCCATCTGAGAACTCCAGACGGTTTTTAGGCAGAATTAATCTAGGGTTTACAAGAATTAAAAACAGAGAGAAATGGCGATGAAGAGTTGTATTTTCAAGGAAGGAGATGGTGGTGGAAGGAGTTTCAACAATTGCAATTCAATCATTATTAGGACTCTTTTATTACTTCATTTATTCAGGTTGTCGCGACTTCAATTTCAAGCCGCAATTATGTGCTGTCATTAAATTTAGGGAAAATTTAAAAGTTGCCCAGCTGGCACACTTTTCTCTTATGTCGCGACTAAATGTTGTTTGTCGCGACATAAGTAAGTTTGTGGGGGGACAATTTATCATCAGGTTGTGACATCTAGATTTTCTACCCCCTTTTGGTCAACAAGTAATTTCATAACAACATAGCTGAAGCTGTCGCGACTCAATTTCTCTCGTCATGGAGGCACTTTTGGTCGCGACCCTCAATTTCTGTCGCAACATAACTTTTGGTCGCGACCTGTGCCCTTGTTCTTCCTTTAGTACTTACTAAGCTATGACGACTCTCGTCGACATGTAACTGTCGCACTTAGTCCTGCACTTCTGCCCTAAATTTGATGATCGTACAAATTTTCACTCCTTATTAATTTGCACATTCTAAGATCCATTAAATCATTCCCACACAAGAATTCAAACATGTATTATATTCAATTTTCATGCACTTATGTAGGGAGAAGAGTACTCCCTTTTCATGTCGCTTCTTTCCCGTGAAATGCCGGAGCCGTCCCTGAGCTCAGGTTCTTCTCACCAGCCATTCGATTCTTCATCTAAGATACTCAGAACATTTCCAAAAAAGGATTTAATTGATCAAATACTAACCTAGCACCTCAACTAATCATGACTAGAACTAAAAAAATTTCAAAGCTTGAGTAATTAAAAAAATTCAAAGTCTATATAAAGAAGCAAAATCTATATGGGTCAGCTCCCACAGCCGCCTCGTTTTGAGTCCTTAGCCGACTAGTCGTTTTTAAGCATTCTCTCTCAATTCACCAAATTCGGAGTTCTTTCTTTTTCTTTCTCCCCGAGATAGTGTTTCAGCCACCATTAACCTTGAATTCCTTCCCCTGCACCAGCTCGAGTGTTACTCGCTCCAAAGGTAGTACTGACAATCATCGCAGATGCATGGTCCACTCCATTTTGATTTCAACTTCCCGAAATAATCTTAACTGAGTTAAATAGCGTAACTTGTCCCCGCTTCGAATCCTTCCTGTAATCCTTTGATCATGCCATTCTTTGTCTTGTCCTTGTATATTCTAGCATTATCACAGTTTCGCTTTCGCCTCTAGTTCATTCAATTTGAGCAATCTCTTCCTTTGCAATTTTGAAATCGAAGTTCAGCTTTTTGATGGCCCACATGGCTTTGTATTCCAGTTCAAGATGGAGGTGACATGGTTTTCCAAAGACCACTCAGAGTAGGACATCCCAATGGGGAGTTTTGAATGCCGGGTCCTCGTAGTCCCAAAGTGCATCATCAAGCCTGAAGACCAATCTTTCCCCGCTTGAACTTCTACGCCTTTTCTAGGATCCTTTAATCCTCTATTGAAATTTCTCGCTTGTCCATTAGTCCAAGTGATAGTTAGGCTCATTATATACTGATCCCATACCGTCATGAGCTCGGGCAAATATTTTGTTCAGAAGTGGCTTCCCTCACGATGATAGTCCCGGTGTTCAATATGCTCAAAATGTTATTTTGCAAGAAACTCACAATTGTGTTAGCGTCATTCCTTGGACAAGCTATTGCTTCCACCCATTTGGAACATAATCCACTGCTAGCAGTATATACAAGTTTCCAAATGATGGTGAGAGGGGTCCCATAAAATCTATCCCCCATACATAAAAAATTTGCACTACCAATATGCCTCGTAGGGGCATTTCATTTCTGCTGCTGATATTTCCAATCTTTTTGGCATCTATCACACTTGACCTGATTCAAGACAAGCCCTCGAAGATAGTGGGCCACAAATCCCGATTGAGTATCTTCAGAGCTGTTCTTTCTCCGGAAAATGGGTCCCCACATGGTGATGTACGGCATTCATTCACAATCTTGTATTGTTCACTCTCTCTCGGCACACATCTTCTTATAATCATGTCAGCACCTCTTTAAATAGCAATGGGTCATCCAGATGTAATTCGCTTGGTCGGGCCCCGAGCTTTCTTTTCTCAGAAGCTGAATTCAGAATTACTCCACAAGCCAAGTAATTCACAATATCAGCATACTAATGGAGTCGGGTATGACAATTGGAAACAATTTGCTCCTCCTCTTCCTCGCTTTGTTTCTTTCTACTCGACAAGTGATCGATTTCATCACATTGTCACAACCCTTCTTATCTTTAATTACCGATCAAACTCTTGTAGTAACAAACAATCACCTTATCAGTCTTGGCTTCATCTTTTCGACATCGTATACTTTGATGCCGCATGGTCAAGCAGGAATGATAATACGGGATCCCAAAATGTATGGCTTCACTTTCAAAAGCAAAAACTATGGCTAGCATCTCCTTTTCAGTAGTTGAATAGTTTTCTTGAGCTTCATTGAAGGTTCTACTAGCATAGTATATGGCTCTGAATATCTTTTCTTTTCTTTGCCCCAATATAGCTCCCATTGTGAAATCACTGGCATCACACATTATTTCGAATCCCTGATCCCATTCTGGTGCAGCCATGATCGGTGCTTGAACTAATCTGATCTTGATTTCTTCAAAGGCTGCCTTGAATGAGTCATCAAAACTAAACTTTGTGTCTTTCTCCAGTAATCTGCATAATGGTCTGGCTATTTTTGAGAAGTCTTTGATGAATCTCCTATAGAATCCAGCATGCCCCAAGAAACTCCTTATCCCTTTTACTGTTGTGGGTGGTGCAAGAGTCTTGATAATCAAACCTTGATCGTCCAATTTCTAGTCTCCGTAGCATAAATTTTATGACCAAGAACAATATCCTTCTCGTTACTATGAAATGGCACTTTTCCCGCTTTAAGGCTAGTCGCTTGTCCTTGCATCTTGAAGCACTCAAGCTTTCAAGTTGTTTAGACAATGCTCAAAATCCGATCCATATACTGTGAAGTCATCCATAAAAATCTCCATGACCTCCTCAACCAAATCTGAGAACATGGACATCATACACCTCTTAAAAGTAGCAGGGGCATTGCACAACCC
This sequence comes from Tetrastigma voinierianum, assembly GCA_016808115.1. Taxonomy (NCBI): domain Eukaryota; kingdom Viridiplantae; phylum Streptophyta; class Magnoliopsida; order Vitales; family Vitaceae; genus Tetrastigma; species Tetrastigma voinierianum. The sequence continues at coordinate 1,355,657 of JAEQBH010001681.1, forward strand.
AAATGGCATCCTTCTGAAAGCAAAGGTGCCATAAGGGCATGTGAATGCTCTTCTCGTCCTCAGCAATAGCAATCTGATTATAGCCGACTACTCCATCCAGAAACAAAAATGAGGGTGTCTCAACCTTCGGCCCAACATTTGATCAATGAAAGGCAATGGGAAATGATCTTTCCGGTCATTGTTCACTCCTAAGAATCGATACATTCTCCATCCCTGTCACCGCTCTTGTTGGAATTAACTAATCTTTTTCATTTCGATTACAAGAACCCACCTTCTTGGGAACCACATGGACTGGCTAACCTAAGGACTGGTCCGAGATTGCATATATAAACCAAGATTCAACCATTTGAGCACTTCCTTCGACTACTTCTTTCACGATCGGGTTCGCCTTCTTTCATGTTCAACATGGTTTTGCATTTTGATTAGTGCCCAAAAGTGCTATTTTGAACCCCTTATTTATTTTGAGTGCTTTTTGTATACTAATTATCTAATTAACCCGGGCTCACATTAAAGTCCCTACTATTCTACTCGACGCATTTGTGGCAAATTTTGGCAGCTTTTGCGAAGACCATGCCAACATTGTTGAGCTTCCGATCCAAACATGAAGAATTCGAGTCAAACTCAACACCATAGATCGAGACCAAGAGGAAAGAAAGAGAAGAAAAGGAAAATGTTAAGTCGCAAGATGGGATGTAGGGAACATCGTCAATGGAACAAGAATGATCCAAGCAGAGAGCACAAGGTATTTTCTCATGAGTGGCATAGCGAAATTCTCGCAACTTAGCTAGCCTTTTCGCTATGCAAAATTTTCGCTAAGCTAGCGAAATTTCGCTAGCTAGCGAAAATTACTGTTCCTAGCGAAATTTTCCATTTTCGCTATCTCTTGTGATTTTTGCTAGCTGATTCGTGCCACAAGAAAGTGCAGCTAAAAAACAACAAAATTTATATACCTGTTCCTACCGCTGTAGCTGTCACTGCAGTGATAGTGGTCTAGGTCGAACACGGATGGGTTTTCATCCTAAAAATGGTTTGCACGTTGCATGAAGGTAAGGCTTTTATTTGAACTCTTTTTGATTTGTGTTTCAAAAACAAAGGAATGGTTTGAAACTCCAGAATTGTAAAACCGGGAAGCTAAAGGTGAGAAAGTTAACTTTGAAGATTTAGTCACTAACTTGTTAAGTTAGGCAAACAAGTGTCCTGTTTATCCGCGTTATGACATGCAACCTATAGTCCATGGCATAACCTATCATGTTTAACTAGCAAACCTCACCCTTGAAATCAACTCCTATTCGAGTCAACACAAGCAATAGCGATCTACGGCCCTTTGATCGCTTGGAAACCCTAGCATTTAAATATCATTTCGTAGGCCTCGTAAAGACCATCTAAAGAACCACAAAGGCATCTAGCATTAAGTATGCACTAAATCCTAAATCATGGAGAGTATTGGCCAAATTAATAACATTCAATGCTATTCAACCCTAATTTGAGAAGATGGGGGTCATAAACACAGTACCTATGGCTTTTAATACAAGAGGACAACCTGCATATGCCCCACCACCAAGCTAGCTTCCTTCCTCTTCAAAGAAAGGAGGCTTAGCCAAGCATCCTTGAGTCATTATCCCTAAGAGGGTGTCTGCGCCAAGAAAGTAAGAGAAAGAGGAGAGAGAAGGGAGAAAAGCAAAACCTAATTAGAAATACGAGACTTTATTTACAAAAATGAAAACTTACAAATTCTTCTCTCATTCCAATTGTTCTCCCCCAAAATTCTCTCTATTTATTACAAAAAAGAGAGGGGTTTATATAGGCCACCTCAATACATGAAAATACCAAAAACCTCCCAACTCGCTGCTAAAGGACAAGAGAGTAATACACCAAGCCTGAGTCTGCTAGCATTAAATACAAAAACATGATCGGTAGCAGTGCATTTCGCTAGGCTGAAGAATTTCGCTAGGTGAATGAATCACAAGGCCCAGCGAAATGGGAAATTTCGCTATGCCGTGTACTGCTACTAGCTAAATTTCCTCGCTTAGCTTAGCGAAATGTTCGCGGAGTAGCTTAAAATAGGAATTTTCGCTAAGAACAGCTGCCTAGCTTAAACTGGTAGTGATCTAGCTTAAATTTGAGATTTCATGTTGCGAAATTGCTTAAGGTTGCGAAATTTTCGTAATCCTAGCGAAAAATTTTCGCAATTTAGCGAAAATTCCCGCTTGTTGATCTTCACCTCGTCTTCTACGCATCCAATTTTCTTCACTTGCCTTGGTTTTCTCTATTGATTCGGGCTGGTTGATGACAACATTGAATCAATCTTTCATGATTCATCATTTGACTAAATTGAACTCCAAGAGGCGTAAACACTGTGAAACAACCAAAAATACTCTAAATGGCATAAGTGGTACTAAGAAGACTAACACTTCAATCAGTATTAATGACATGATTAGTGCACAAAAAGTTACTCAAAACCTATCTAATATAGGGTCTAAAATTTCACTTTTGGGCACTCAACAATTCCCCCAACCGAAACGTTGCTGGGGTCCCTTAGCAATGCAAACAAAAAGGAGATGCATGTAGTGATTTGCAAAAAAGTTTATGATTCAAAAAGGTATATGCACATATAAACATTGCTTTAAACCGAAAAATTGACATCACACCAGAAACTGGCAGTGAAAGAACTAAATCCATACAAGCAACAATTCTAGGTCAATCTTGGGTTCCATGATTCTCAACTCTGAATTTCCACCTAAGTCTAATGGTTCTTTATATAACCAAGATTACCAATAAATTGCAAATTTGTCTCTCCCCAACCTAGCACTGACATGGCCTTAAGTCGTTGAACAACCCAGGATAAGGATAATACGCACTTCTTTCTTATTCAACTATCAGGGAAGCAATGCTTAAAATTCGACTTCACCAAAGTCCGTGTAATCTGGGTCCACCGATGACTCCCAACCAATTAAGGTTTAGGCATCAAGCCAAAGGACACTCACACAAACTCTACAGCTTCACTCCGATCTCGCATGATTTCGAAAAATCAAGCACCCAAGGCAAATCGCTAGACTCTACCTATCCACCCATGTAACAAACACTAAATCGATGACTCCCAACCAATTAAGGTTTAGGCACGTTTCAAAGGTTACTATACACCCTGACCGTGCTCGTTTCAAGGCAAAACTTCACGACTTTATTTTTCTTTTTCTTTCTTTTTCTTTTCTGCTTTTCTGCTTTTTCTTGGAAGACAAAATCGGGTCTTCAAGTATGGGTAACACAAACCTATCCTAGGTTGCCAACATGCTTAAGGCCTATTATGCAGTTTAAAGGAAGCTTAACAAATTCTACACCCTATTGAAATAACTGGATTGCAAAGCAGGTGAATTAGCATAAGGGAGAAATTTCAAGTTGAGCATGCTAGAACTGTAAGTGACCAAAAATTGTTTCAAGCATGGAATTTGTTCTAACATAGAGGTGACAAACAGTGCTTCAATTTCCCAACATAAAGCAATTCAATTGGTCTAATCAGAAAGCACCAATTGTTCAATTGAAAAGAAAACATTTACACATGGTAAAGGCAACAAACATGATATGTACAAAAAAGTCGTATATATATAAACTCGAATAGCTTTGATATAGCCAAAGTGGTTAATACATGAATATCAAGTTAAACATACAAAAGTATCACCGCCTACTACGGCTAATACATAAATATCCTAATCAAGACTGCAGGCGCCTGATAAAGTCATAACTATACAAAAATCATAAAGAGACTCAACCACCACCGCTATGGTGGTGGTGGTGGTAGGCCCGTAGGTCGGGCCAGCCGCCAGAATGTAACATCAAAGCAGCCGGGCGTCGGGGCGTGGTCCTTCTCCTCGATCGTGAATACGAGGAAGACCTGCGGGTCATGCACTGTCACATGGAATGGCACTGGCCAACTCGATCCCGGGTCGTCAGCGTGAGTCGCTAGTGAGCAGATAGCATCCATCACACCGCTATCTCTCTCGAAATGATACGATCACAGACCGCGAATCTACTGGTAGCCGAATAGGGCACAGAGTATCACCGTACCCGCCGATGTAGTCCGGTGGAGGAGGGGATGGGTGTGACATCTGTGGAACCTGACTCCGCTGTATCTCGGGCTCAAAGGGGCAGGTATATCATCCGTATGGCGGTCCTGGCCTCGACCCAGACTCCCGTCCTGCGGTCGTGGCGGAAAGATACGGCATAGTCATCACCCGCTCCACGACATGACCAGGGCATCGTCCTCACTCCCAATCCCGGGTTCCTCCGGAATCCCATATGCTTGAGAACATGGCGAGGAGTTCCCTGCGATAAGTAGTGGATGCTCTCCGCTCGTGCTGTGTCCTTCCGATGGACCTTCTCTCGAACTCGCAATGAGGCCATCACTCAAATTTCGAGGGGCTGGAACCAAAATCTCCCCGAGATCCGCAAAGCGCCCTCCAGATGAGCCTCCCTCTCGCATTACAATGCTGCGCAGGGAATAAGCTCACGAACAGGTGGTCTATCGCCAGCATTCGAGGCGAGGCGCCGCCTCCTCAGAAATACTGACCAGCAAAGGTGTCTCGGCTGCTCGAATCCATCTCCCTGCAGGTGGGTGGGCCCAATCTCCGTAATCCCAAGACACGGCCGTATACGCAGGCCAAGAGTCGCTGAAATATCGCCGCTTCCGAGTACTCCACTACGATCGCCGATATCAACCGCTCGCGACTCACCCGATCCTCGAGATGTCATGGACTGATAGAACTGCAATACCACTCTGGGGTAGTAATGCTGTCTCGGAGTCATGAAGGGCAATAGTGAATACTCCTCGATCAACCTCATGGACTCCCTAGCATTCCAGATCACCACGAGGGACGTCGTAGTACGACCCCGATGGAACGGTGTCCGCGATGGAGCCGCACATCTCCGGGAACGGGTTCCCATGAACAACGGCCCAATCCTCGAGGCAGCACACTGGTGACAGAAGTCGGCTCCAAGCAGCCAGATGTGATCGTGACTGGCCGCGGTCGAGAGAATGATGACTCGCTCGGGCCCGATGTGCGGCCCGCTTGAGGGCCCGCCTCCGAACTCCTCTCGAGGTACCGGTGATGGCTGACGGTCCCATCCGTTCGAGGCTGGCCGAATCCCCCAGGCTCGCCAGTACTCGGCCACGGACCGGTGGTGATTGGTACCGAGTCGACCGCCGGGGCCTCTCCTGGTGTATCGAATCTCACCGCGGGGTCGATGATGATTCCACCCCAGTAATGAGCCATACCGATATGTAACTAAAATACCTAAGGGCTCGACCACCGAAATGCAGTCGATACACCAGAACTAAACCGAGGGGCTCTCCGGAAGCTAACAACCACTAAAATAGCAAACGAACCAGGCTCATCGGCACAATAAATTCCATTCAAATAACCAAATAAGGCTCGAGCAATGATCAAATGTCGGGTGGGGGCACCAAAAGTCGAACCAGCCGCACGGCAAGGATGGCTCGTAAGCAATGAACTGACAGGCCTGTGGCGTCACTGCAGGAGGCTCACTAAAGGCTCGGCCGTGCGCAAGACCGGGGCGGCTCGCATAGCGCACACCTGGCAACAAGGAACCACTCTGGGCGCTAAGGCCGGGGGGTGCAGCGCAATGAGGCTCCTGCCGACCGCCCGACAGACCGCGGGCCTTGATCACGGCGGCAAAGAATGCTGAGACTCGTGGAACGGCGGTGCGTAGGTCAGAGCTTCAGTGGTCACTGGAGGGGGAAGAATGTGAAGTGACAATTGGGCCAACCTCCCGTATATGACTAAAACGAGCAGCCGAAAAGTCTTCCCTCTTCATTTCGCTATTTTTAGCGAATTGGGCTCTACAGGCCTTCCTGCAATCCAAAAAAGAAAAAAATTTACATTAAATATTACTACTATAAAAATTATTGTTATAAAATTTACTATATGAACTATAAATAAAATTTAACACACAATACTATATCGTATAAACAGACATTGACTATTAAAAACTACTAAATTAAAAAATTTTCTAAAATAATTGAAATTAACTAAAATTTACTAGTTTAAGACAAAAAGTAAAAATTGTGAATTGCAATTCGGTTTATGAAAACACCGAATCAGTTCAATATCTCAACATTACTCAAGGTGGGTCAAGGAGAATGATCTCAACCCCTCGCAGCCGTCTGGCCGACTTCCATAAGTGTCAGCCAATGTTGATCTGCTCCTCACTGATGGCTTTTGAATTGAGCAATTGGCTTGCAATTGGTGTTGATGGCAAGACCAATATCTCCTCATCTCCATGGCTTATTACTCCTTGCATTTCCTGTACACTGTGTTTTCCTGCACACTGATCAATTGAAACAACTTCATCAGAAATTTGATTTTCAGTTTCTAACAAATTTTGCTTGTTGTTCAAATGGAAGATGTTCAACTCCAAAGTCATGTTACCAAAGGTAAGCTGCATGACTCCATTCCGGCAATTTATTATTGCATTGGCTGTGGCCAGAAATGGTCTTCCTAAGATGATTGGTACATGATCGTTCATTTGCAATCGTTCATTGGTTACACAACAAAATCTACTGGTAGTAGAATTTGGTCTATTTTCACTAAGACAATTCCTTCACCTTAACTCCCTTAGGATTTTCACCGATCCATCTACCAATGATAGTGTGATGTTGGTAGGTTTAAGTTCACCTAAACCTAGATGCTTGTATACTGAATACGGCATTAGGTTAACACTGGCTCCTAAATCAAGCAATGACTTATCTATGCAATTCCCACCAATATTGACTGAAATTGTGGGAGATCCTGGATCCTTGTATTTGACAGGTATTTGCTTGATTACAGGCAACTGACTTGTTCAAGGGGGAATGCTTTCTTCTCAATGCCTAATCCTTCCTCTTGATCAGGCAAAGATCTTTCAAAATTTTGCATAAGCAGCACTTGTTTGATTATGTCCAAAAGAGGTATGTTAACCTTCACTTGCCTTAAGACCTCTTAAAATGCCCGCTTGTTGAGATGCCTTCTTCTTACTCTAAGTGTCAGGGAAATGGAGGTGGTATGCGGTATTTCATCAATCTTCCTTGGGGAGAATATACTGCATCGCAATTCTTCTCCTTTGCATGGATTTTTCACCAGTTTTGGCATAGGCCGATCAACCTCTTTTCCACTTCTCGTAATTATAGCCTTAACCTCATCCATTCCTCGAATTGTCGATGACCCTACTCATGAATTCCCTTGTAGATTGAAGCGTTGAGAGGGAAACTCTTTCTTGTACCTCTAGCAACTTGTTGATCTTGGTGATTGAATACTGTAGGTTGTCAATTTTCTGGTTGAGATTGCTCTCAAGCCCATCTATTCTTATTCAAAGGTAATTTACAAAGATAAACTTTTCTTGCGCTACAGACATTAATTCCTTTTGTTCCTCAACAAAGTTGCCCACCACCTTACTCAAATTCAATATTGCTTCTGTTCTAATCGAGAAGAGGATGATGGTTATAGATCATGGAGGGGGAACCAAACTGAGGTTTGCACCAAGTACAAGGTTGGGTCTCCATGAGAGGTTAGGGTGATTCCTCCAATTGGAATTGTAAGTATTACCATATGGAGCATTGGATTGTTGTGGCTTGTATTGTCCTACAGTGTTTGCACATTCTGACATCAAATCCTTCACCTGCAGAGGCCATAGGACATGATTCTACCAAGTACTGTGATTGGAAATTGGTGCAAGTGGATCGGACTGCATGTGATTTTCGCCACTACATGCACCTCTGAGCCGGCTTGCTTTCAAGCTCCTCCACTTCCTTGCTAGGCTGGAAATCCAGCTTCCCATCTCTATTTTTCCGCAAAGGCATACATCCCACCCCCTTGTGTTAATTGGTGGTCTCATCCTATCCATTTCTCTAGGTTAGGCTCATCCCAACCCTTAGAAGCCAGCCATGTAATTTAAAAAAATCCATGGCTTCATCAAGATGCTTTCTTGTGAGCCCCCTACGTTATAGTTTCAAAAGTTGCCCGCTATGTGAGACATACCACCATAGAAGTGGTTCACCAACATCCATGTATCAAACTCCATGATGTGGGATTGTGCACTCGATGGTTTCCATAAATCTTTTCCCCAACACCGTAAAATCTCACCATCCTCGAGCCGCAAAGGTATAAATTTGTCTTTTCAAATTATTGGTCTTATGAGCACTGAAGAACTTCTTCAGGAATTCTTCCTGCAGCTCAGCCCAATTTCTAATGGTTCTAGGCCTCAATGAGTTGAGCCATATCTTGGCCTTGTCCTTTAGAGTCAATGGAAATGCTTTTAGCTTCAGATCCATGTCTCATCATACCTTCCTCAAGGTAGTGCAAACCTCCTCAAAATCCTCCTTAATATGAGTGTGTATGGATTTTCATTTTCCATACCATGATATGTGGGGAGTAGAGGGTACAAATATGGCCTCACTGCCACATCTTTAGCAGGAGGAATGATACAGATGGGGCAATTAACTCTAGAGGGTGATGTGATCCTCACGGTTCTATTGCATTCGATTCACGGGGTTCCTGGTTGACTCATGTTCGTATGGATCCATGGTATCGCTTGGCACACTTAACTTCACTAGCTTCAGTCAAGTTGTGTACTTATCCTATGCAATTCCATTCGATGTCTCTATCCCACTGCCGCATAAATCTGCTACAAAATTTAGAGACAACAAAGAAAGAATCATGAGCTTGCAAAAAGATTAAAAATTAACTAACAAAAAAATAAAAAATGATCGAATGAAAAACTAAACAAAGGCAAGCACGTCAAGGCCGAAACTCCGGCGCCTCGCAACCGGAAGGTAAAAAGAGGGTGTTACCTTCACTGCGGATGTGGATCACAAGTACACCTTTATCTCATTTATTAGTAGTTTGCAGACCATCCTCGCAACGGCGCATTTGGTTCGCCACAAAGAGTCAGCCAAAATCAACAAAATTTATATACCTGTTCTCCTATTGCCGTAGTCAAGCTACCGCAGTGATAAAGGGTCTGTATTAACACGATGGGTTTTCATCCTAAAAATGGTTTGCATCAGTGCATGTAGTTGCAAGGCTATTTGAACTTTGGATTTGTGTTTCAAAACAAGTGGGAATGGTTTGAACCCGAGAATATAAAACCAAAGTTAAAGGTGAGAACGTTAACTTGAAGATTTAAACACAACTTGTTGTTGGGCAAAACAAGTGTCCTCGGGTTTTATCCTCGCGTTATGACAAGCAACCTATAGTCCCTGGCATAACTGGATCTATGTTTAACTAGCAAACCTCACCCTTGAAATCAACTCCTATTTGAGTCAACACAAGTAACATGCATCTATGGCCCTTTACTGCTTGAACCCAGCATTTAAATATCATTTCGTAGGCTCAGAAAGACCACATTCAAAGAACCACAAAGGCATCTAGCATTAAGTATGCACTGCATCCCAAAGCATGGAGAGTATTGGCCAACAATAACACGCTATTCAACCCTAATTTGAGAAGATGGGGGTCATAAACACGCATCTATGGCTTTTAATACAAGAGACAACTCGCATATGCCCCACCACCTCAAGCTTGTATTCTCCTTCCTCTTCAAAGAAAGCGAGGCTTAGCTTTCAAGCATCTCAGTTGTCATCCTCAAGAGGGGTGTTTGGCAGCCAAGAAAGTAAGAGAAGAGGAGAGAGAAGGGAGAAAAGTAAACCTAATTAAAATACGACTTTGTTTACAAAAATGAAAACTTACAAATTCTTTCTCTCCTTCCAATCGTTTCCCCCAAAATTCCCTTTCTATATCTATTACAAAAAGAGAGGGTTTATATAGCCACCAATACATGAAAATACCAAAAACCTCCCAACTTGGCTTAAGAAGGACAAGAGAGTAATACACCAAGTTTGAGCCTGCTAGCATTAAATACAAAAACACGATCGAGGTACAGCATTTCCGCTGTGGGTCAAGAATCTCCTCGCTTAGGTAGCGAAATCACAAGGCCCAGCTTAATGGGAAATTTCACATGCCGTGCACTTCATTAGTTAGAAGCAAATTTCATAATGTTAAATTCTTCGTGAGAGCAAAACAGGTGGAATTTTGCTAAGAACAAAGGCTCAGCTTAAATCAGATCTAGCGAAATCCTGAGATTTCGAAGTATGCCATGTAAATTTTCGCCAAGGTCATAAATTTTCAGAATTTGAGTTAAAATTTCACTCCCAAATAAAATTCCCGCTTGAGTTATTCACCTGCCTTTCTATCGTATCCAATTTTCTTCACTTTGCCTTGGTTTTCTATTGATTCTCGGGTCAAGCCGATGATCAACATTTGAATCAATCTTCATGATTCATCATTTGACTCGAAATTGAACTCCAAGAGTGCGCAAACACCTGCAAAACAACCAAAAATACCCTCTAAATGGCATAAGTGGTACTAAGAAGACTTGAACACTTCAATTGGCATTAATGACATGATTAGTGCACAAAAAGCACTCAAAACCTATCTAATATGTGGTTCAAAATTTCACTGGGGCACTAATCACCAGCATAATTACCATTCATTCTTAATAATCTCTTATTTAGGCATTTTGGCTTCACACACACAGGTTGGCTATATAAGCTCCTCACAACTTTGTAACCCTAACTTAATCTTCAAGACACGCGCAGCTTTGTTCCGCTTTTCTCTTCTCTCCTCTTTCTCCTATTTTTCTGCCATTGAAACACTCCTCTCGAGGATGACAACCTCGTAGGGATGTTTGCCAGAATTCTTCCTCCTTGGAATATGGTGGTCACCGGGTGGAGGCTCGAGGTAAGGCTCATGCCCTCTCATTTATCACACTGCATTTATGAGCATTTAAGCCTCGCATCTCACTCTAGGTTGAACCTCCTAGATCCAAACAGCTAATGTGTATTGGGCAAGCTTTGTGGTTACACTGGATGCTTAATCTTAGATCCACTGTCATCCACTTAGTTGTCTCTTATTAGTTGCCGTAGGTTGCCTTTTTGAGGCCATATACACACTGTTAGGGACTTTAATGCTCACTGAATGACATATCTCATGAGGGAACTGTCCTCATGTTTTTCACGCAAGCATTTATTCCTTTTTACTGTTTATGTATCTCATTTTTTTAGGTTTGAATCACTGTGATGTACCCTGAGTGGCCGGTATTTGGCAAGCTTTCAAGGTTCAGTGGATGCTTACTATTAGATCCACTGATGCCCATTAGTTGTCATTTATGAGCTCCTCGTGTGTTAGATCCAAAGGAGGGTTTTAACTGTTTTGAAACATTAAGGGGTAATAAATGCTATACATTAGAAGAAATAATTTTAAGGTTTAGGGCTTTAATGCCAATAGAAGAGCCGTTCGAAATGACTATATGTCATCCTCCCAACGCGAGGAAAAAGACTCGGGAGGATATGTTGAATGCCTTCGAACCCTAAACCAATGGCCCGAGACTTCAAGGGGTTCTATTTTACTTTTTATTTTATTCTTTCTTTCCGCTTGCAAACCACACCCTCGTTTTTATCACCACCTTAAAATCCAAACAAAATTCACCATTTTCGACTTCACTCAAATCGGGCCAGACGAAGAAAACCCATCCTCGTGGTTCGACCCTTCAAACCACTATATCGCAAGAAATGACCACGACAAAGTAGAGGAATATAGGATACAAATTTTGTTGATTCCTGATCACCCTATCGTGGGTACTTTAATCAATTTTCCTCCAAAGAATATTTGCATGCATATCGACGGATCGATACTCCTTTAATTCATCTACGGACCAAGCAATCGACTCGATAATTCTTCAAAATTTTCGCCAGCCTTCGTTTCAACATCACCGAGTCTAGCAGAGATAATCACCGGCTTACTTTTGGTAGCCCAAGTAAGACATACTTAGATGATTTGACAAACTCTTTAAAACTAACCCTTCTCGTGGTCTCGATGAAATTCGCTCTCTTCATTTTTATCCCCATCAATAATGTCGCTTTGTCAAGACTCAACACTTTTCTGCAGAGTGCAAAAACTATCAGGCGGAAAATCGTAATTAACACCTTCAAGATACCGAAATTCATCTCATTTACTGATAGAAGTCAGCATTACAATCATAATAACAATCGAAGGTCGAGATAGACATCATCTACTAACTTGTAATCTTCCTATCTCGTGTCTAAATTCTTCAAACTTTTATAGACAGTCGCTTGCTTCTTCCTCCAACCCTAAGAGTGAGAACTCCTTCGATATCTATTATGTTACCCAAAGCATTAGAAATGGCCTTCCTAGCAGCAAAGAGGGATCTGTGAATCTTCTTCAATGTCCAGATGATAAAGTCGACAGTAGGGTTTTCCCATGATTAAGGCCCGTGCAATTTCAACCCTATTCAGATAGGCTCGGGGTGCCTCACAAGACTAATCACATCAATTAAGCCAATTGATGTGTGCAGTCCATTTAGTTCCACTAATATCAGCCGAGCTTGTTTTTGGTTATTTTGCAGGGTTTTGAGTACCTCGGTCATTTAGTTCAAGTCTGACGTAAAGATATGTACCGAATGCCGAGGAATCATGGTATTTTTAGCCATCAAAAATATCAAAATTCAGTGTGGAATTGAAGGCAAACTGATGAAGAAGAAGTGCAAAGAGGATGCAGCCGTGATGCAAGAGGCCGGATCGGCGCGTGAGTTTTCGCATGGTCGCGAAAAATTTCGCTTTAGGATTGTGAAAATTTAATCATACGGTACCTTCGTATCCTAGCTTGGGGCTCTGGGGAAATTTCCGCTAGGCTAGCGAAATTTCGCAGCCTTACGAAAATCACCGTGCCTAGCTTAGCTCAACCACCTCGCTATCTCACATAATTCGCTAGCTCAATAAATTCTCTCAGCCAGCGAAATTCACCAAGGATAGCTAAATTTCACTCTCGCGAAATTTCTCTAGGCTAGCGAAATTTCGCTAGGCTAGCGAAATTTTCGCTATGCTAGCGAAATTGTCCTCCATAGCGAAAATGGCTGCCCTGTGATTTTTGTGTAATTAATGCCAAACGACTGCGTTTTGGTGTATTACCACCTTGTCCCTTTTGTAAGCCAATATTTTAGGCTTTCTTGTATTTTCACACTTTGAGTGGACTATATAAACCCCCATCATTTTGTAACCTGTTAATTTTTACAGTTAGTTTTTCATTTTATAAAAATTCCCGCAGTTTTCATTTCTTAGTGGTTTCATTTTGCCTCTTCTCTCCTCTCTTTCTTTCATTTTCTAGCTGCCAAACACCCCTTGAGGATGACAACTCAAGGATGCTGGCTGCTTCCTCATAGCCTTGAAGAGGAAGGTTACTAGCTTGGTTTTGCGGCTCTTATGTGTTCCTCATGTTTCTCAATGCCACAGTGATGTATTTATGGTCCCAACTTTCTAATCTAGAGCTTAATGCCATTTAATGTCATTGCTTCGTCAATACTTACATAAAGTAGTGGTACAAAGGTATACTCTATTGTTAGATGCACTCGATATTCTTTATTGGTCCTTACGAGCCACCGAAATGAGGTCGAGTGCTGCAGGGGCTTCTAAACCGGCGGGACTGTGGAATGCATATTACCCGTGGTTACCTCAAACAGAGTGGTTCTAGGTTAGGTTTCTTATAGTTAAACAAAGATCCTGGTTGCTTTTAACTATGGGTCATTTGCCCTAATGCGAGGATATAACCCGAGGACACTTGTTAGCCCCATGTTATCAAGCTAGTGACCTAAACCTTCAAGGTTACCATTTCACACTTAACTTTGGCCACATAGCTTAGTCAAGAATCAAACAACTCCCACCGCTTTAAAACAACCACAATCCAAACAAAAGCCTCACCATTTTCCAACACCGATGCAACACCGATGCCTCTAGGACCGCTTATATCAGCAAAGAGCTTGGACTACTAGCAAAGAGGAGGAACTTAGAATATAAATTTTGTTGATCTCAAGATCACCTCTACCGTGGCACGAGAATCAAATGGCGCTGCTATCGATGGTGCCAAACTACTTTATGATGAGGTCGGGGCGGTACTTGTAATCCTCATTACAAGTGTGTGACCTTTTAGACCCTTTAATTCTCAGTTGTCAGAATCGTTAAAAGCCACTACTTTGCAGCCATCGGTGACTGCTTTGTTTTTATTTATACGCTTTTTGTTTCTAACTAACACCACCATCGGGCAAGTTTGCTTTTGTTCTTTGTTGTGTCTAATTTTGTGTAACAGGTGTTTATGCAAAGATCGGGATGTAGGGATATCGTGTGATCGCAAAGAGTGAGTGCACCAATTGAACAAGGGTGTGGAAATCAAGCAGCACGCAGTGATCAAAATGGATCCTCATTGAGGAACAAAGAAAAGTCAACAAACACCTCCCATGAATCAAATGTAAATTAGGCGTATCAATGAGGGATCATATACTACCCTCCTAGAGTTAGTGCCCTTCCCGCATCATACCTCCCGTCGAAGACGTGGGCAATGAGACCTTATTCGTGCCCCTACTCCCCACATTTCATCAGATGGAAAATGAAAATCCATACACTCATATAAGGATTTTGAGGAAGTTTGCACAACCTTTAAGGAAGGTATGATAGACATGGATTTGCTGCTTAAAGGCATTTCCATCGACCCTCAAGGATGCTAAGCCAAGATTTGGCTCAACTCAATCGAGGTCATAAACGATTAGAAATCGGGCCGATCTTCAAGCCGAATTTTTGAAGAAATTCTTTCAAAGGCCACAAAGACCAACGCTTTAAAAGAGGCGTATCTACACTTACCTCTACTATGACAATGAGAAATTCTACCAATGCTGGGAGAGATTCATGGATACCATTAGTGCTTGTCCACATCATGGGTTCGATACCTAGATGTTAGTGAATCATTTCTATAATGGTATGTCCCCTACCATGAAGCAATTGCTAGAAACCATGTGTGGAGGTGATTTTCTGAGCAAAACCCCGGATTAGGCCATGATTTCTTGAGTTACGTGGCTGAAACCTAAGGGTTGGGATGAGCCAAACCCTGAGAGAAAGTGAATGAGCCAAACCCCAGAGAGGTGGAGAAAATGAGGCCCCTCAAAGACACCAAAGGAGTAGGGATTTTACAAATGTCGCAGGACATGGAACAGCAAAAATCTCAACCCTAGCTAGGAAGTGGGAGGAGTTAGAAGCAAGAGGGGTTCACGAGCGCACGCAGCTGGATCAGCAATCCCCGACAAGCCAATCCATGCACCAATTTCCAATCCACTGCCCACCCAGAAGAACAGTATCCTATGGCCCCCTTCAAATAAGGATTTGATGTCGTAATACGCAAATGTCGTGTAGTCAAAACAAGCCACTACAACCCACGCCCCATATGGTAATACCTACAATTCCAATTGAGGAATCACCCAACTCCATCCCCGAACCTAATCCCGCCTATGCTCTGCAGTGCCAAACCACGCTGTTCATTCAACAACCACAAACACCATCATCCACTTCTCCGCTTGAACAAGCGATACTAAATTCCTGAGCAGCGGTGGGCAACTTGTGGAAGAACAAAAAGGGATCAATGCACACTGGCACAAAGGGATTGATAATAGGAGAGCACACCGAACAAGGAGGAATAGATGGGCTTGAGAGCAATCTTAATCAAAATAGACAACTTCGCAAGATTCAATCACAAAGATCAACAATATTCGAGGTATTGTGATATATGGGGTTGTTCCCTTCCCCAAACACTCCGCCAAATCCGAAAGAGTGCATGAGATAAAGTTCATCCAGCACCAGGACTACTTGGCGCCACATTATAATCACCTCGAGGAGTGGAAAAGAAAGGATCACCCAATGCCCAAGCCGCCGAGGAAACCAAAAAAGGAGAAGAATCGGGAGCTTAACAAATTTTCCCGAATGAGGACTCACGAAGCACCGCATGCCACCCCATTTCCCCAGCACTAAGAAGCAAGAAAGATCCCAAACAGTGTGCATCCTGAAGTCCTAAAGTAGGTGAAGGTGAACATACCCTTGACATCATCAAACAAGTCCCCCCGCTCTATGCAAAGCCAAGGATCTTTGTACAATCAAAAGGATCGGCACGAGAAGAAAGCCTCCTAACTCGGAAAGCAAGCTAAGGCTATAATCCAAAGCAAGACCTCACAACATAAGGATCCGTGATCTCCCATACTACCAATATCGCGGGACTAGCATAGACAAAGCACCGCTAGATTTAGAGCCGCAAACCTACTTCCATACCCGCAGAAGTGCTGTGCTAGGTTTAGGAGAGCTTTAAACCTACCAACATCACTCTATCATCGTCGATCGATCTGCAAAGATTCCTAAGGGAATACTTGAGGATGTCTTCAGGAAGGTAAACAAATTCTACTATCCAAAGATTTTGTAGTGCTCACATCGGAAGCCAATTGCAATGGACCCAATCATGTGCCAATTATTCCGGAAGACCATTTCGCCACTTCCAACGCATCATCAATTGTCTGAATCGGGTCATGCAACTTACATTTGGCAACATGACATCGAGCGAACATATTTCACTTCGAACAAGCACAAGCCGGGTGGGAAATCAAAATCAAGTGACCGATGAAGTCCGTTAAGTCGGGCGTAATGCGTAGTTTCACGTCCAGAATTGCAGAAATAGCCAACCAAGGTGAAGAAGCGTGTTCGGTATCGCCATCGCGAATCACCGAGGGCAATTGCTCGCCCGTAATCAACTCTGGGAAGAAAATCAACCACGCGGGAAATCAAACATCAAGGTCGTCACAAACCATCGCAGGGTTGGAGGAGATCCTCCTCCTCGAATTCTCCATGAGTAATCTCATGGGATATCATTGATTTCCAGTTCTCTAAAAACCAAATCGCAGCTCAATACTTTTGTTTTTATTTTAATTTGGTCAATTTCCTTTAATTTTTGCTATTTTTAGTAAGTTTCCCCTCGATTTAGTAACTTTCCTCTTAAGCAATTTTGTAATTATTTTATTCTCTCTTTATTAAATTTTTAGATATATTTTAATATGATAATTTTTATTTTAAATATTATTATTAATATTTTAATGTTGAAAATTTGAATTGCAGGTGAAGCAGGTTTTGGCTCAATTTCGCTATAATAGCGAAATGGTGACTCTTCGGCTACCTACAGACTTTATTACCAAGGCCGGTGAGGGCTTTTCAAACACTGATCTCTTCCCCTCCTCCCCAGCCGAGCCCCTCGTCTCCCGAGCAGCCGAGCCCGGTTTGGCCTGGGGGACCGCCTAGCCACCGAGCCACCGCCCGGCCTCGGGGAGCCGTTAGCCGCGGCTCGGAAGGCCACGCACCTTTCACCCGCGCCGCACACGCCTGCTCTCACAAGGCCTCCACCGGGACTCGCATGGGCCCCGAGCCCTAGCTCTGCCAAACCACCGAGCCACCGGCCGCGCCCCCAGCAAGGCCCCAGCCACCACCGGCCGCCTCCCGTAGGCGCCACCAGCCATCACCGCGCCCGAAAGACCGACCGCCGCCGCCGCCATGGAGTCAGCTCTTGCAACACGCATAGCCGAACCCCGTCCCCTCGCCTCGCAAGCCCCGGTTCGCCTCAGGTCCAGGTTCCCATTGCAAAGCGCCTCATTCATCGCCAGCCAGCCTTCTGGCTCAGCTTGTTTGCCCTAGTCCCACTTCGTCACCCGAGCCCCGCCGCGCTGTCCCTCCTCCTACTACGCCATGGTTCACACCCGAGGTGTCCCGCCCCAGCCCTCGCCTCGATTCAAGACTCGAGAGGGAGGAGCAGCCCAGCTCCACCCCGCACCCGAGCCAGCCCCCGAGGTAGTCCTTTCGAGGTGGGCCCCGAGGAAGCATCGTGGATTCAGAGATACCGCACACCTGATGGGACCCCGAGCCCTTCGGCTAGTGCCACGCAGGAGATCCAGAGGGCCCGCCTCCAAGCGGCCCAGACCAGATCGGGGAGTCCCTCATCCTCTGTGCCACACCGCCACCTTAATGCCAAGAAATGAGGCGATCTCATCGCCCCGCTTATCGTCGCCTCGAGGATCAGGAGGCCCTTATTCGTCGGGCATCCTATCCCGGGGAATGTCGGCCTACACGCGAGGGATTTTCACGGGGAGTCAGACATGACGCCCTGGCACGATACAACACCCAGATTCAGTGGATTCTATGATACTGATCGAAGATTATCTCGTCACGCCATTTACGACGCCCGGGACATTCCGATTAATTCCCTAGCTGGTTCTGCATAGCTCTACGATTCTATGACTCCCTGGGAGCGCCCGAGTCCACTGGATCCGACCAAGATCATGATCGTCCGATTCTCGTGAGCGCATGATATCTACGATTGGGCCAAGCAGACGCTGCAAGCCAATTCCTCGAGGTTATCTGATCGGGCCCCACCACACATAAGGAGATGGTCCGCAGTCTTGCTCGAGACACTACAGCAGGACCTGTACTATTCCGGAGGCAGCTCCCGCCTCAGATTCTTCTTGTTGATCATCTGCTCAAGACTAGCCTCTTCCCACTTCAAAGACTACATTCAAATGCAGGAAGCCATTCCCGAGGCTCAGACGGATCTCGAGGGATTCTGCCCGTCCTCCGAGTCAGCGACACTCGCTACATTTTGAAGACAAGGTCCACTGGAAGGGCCCGCTCGAGCAGAGTCTACCTTTATTGATGTCGAGACCGCCGAGCCAGTCCCGAGCACTCGGGCTTCAGAGGAGCCCCTGACGAGAGTGAGGATCAAATGCCCTCGGTGTCCCGGTCTACTGAGCGAGCCATGGTGATGCCTATTTCTTTCTCCTCCAACAGGCCGGACCAGGAGGAGGCACCTGACACCGAGGCGAGGACTCCTGCACGTGCCGATCATGCCCTCGAGGCCGAGATGGAGAGGAGTCCAGCCTCCGATATATCTCCTCCATCTCCTCCTCCTCGGCTTCAGCCATGCCCCCGCCGACACTCCCAGCCCCATCATATACAAAGACAACACTCCTCCGGATACGCTCATGTCGTAAGCACTTCAAGGAGCTTGTGTGTCATGATGCCGTATGTTCATTGGTCGCTACTCCAAGCAACACAAAGACTGTGTAGGTCAAGCCTGAGCCGAGGCCAATTTCAGTCACTCCACACTCCATGCTCCACAGATCATGAGTCACCCCGGGTCTCCCACACGATCCTCGCCCAGAGAGAGATGAAATGTTTCCACAAACACAGCCAGCCCTCCTTAGACATGTCACAAAGAACAAAGAAGATCTACGTGATCCACCACACCAACACGAGATCAGGTGGTCACACTCCTCAAGCTTCTAAACTCTTCCCACCCTCATGATATGTCTACATTTCGACGAGGAAAGTTAGAGTTAGAGTGTTTTCTTTTATGTTTTTGCATAGCTTTCAGCATTATCAATCAATACTAATTCTTAAGGTGAAATCATGTATTACTATAGTAGGCGTGATACTTTTGTATGTTTAGCTTGAGATTCATGTATTAAATCCATTTCTGCTATATTAAAAAAAAAAAAAAAGCTTTACGCGTTGTTATGTACGCTTTATTACACTCGCATATCAATTTTGCCTCCACCGTGTATCCATTCTTTGTTTTCAATCGACAATTAATCTGCTTCAATTGAACAATTGAATTGCTTTTAATCGAACAATTGAATTGCCTTTATTCGAGAATTGAAACCATGTTGTTACCTAATGTTAGAACAATTCCACGCATGATTTAGTTTTTAAATAATCGAGATGTCGGGCGTATTTCAACTCTCAACATTCCCCCTTGAGCTAATTCACACACTGCACACCAGATTGTACCATTAGGCTGTGAAATTATATACCTCTTTTCGCCTTGCAAAGCCGGCCTTAGATCTGTTGATAACTTATAATAGGTTTGTGTTACCCATATTCGAAGACCAATGTAGTCTTCCAAAAAGGAAAAGAAAAAGCAAAAAGAAAAAGAAAAGAAGAAAAAGAAAAATAAAAGTCGTGGACGCTACTTGAAGTCCGAACACGTCCGTGGGGGTATATGGCGAAGCCTTTAAAGCCCGATGCCCTAAACCTTAATTGCCGAGTCATCGACTTCCTAGTGTTCGCTACACGGGTGAACGGGTAGGTTTAGCGTGTTGTAGGTGCTTCACCTCGGGTCATTCTGAGTCCCGGGGTGAAGCCTGCAGAGCTTGTGGTCAAGTGATCCTTTTGGCTTGATGCCCTAAACCTTAATTGGTTGGGAGTCACGGTGGACTTCTCATACACGACTTCTGGAAGTTCCAGTTTTAAGCATTGCACCCTACAATGAAGTCAACAGTTGTTAAGAGGAAGCTCCTATCTAGGTTGTTCAACAGCTTAAGGCCATGCCAATAGCTAGGTTGGGGGGAGGGAATAATTTTGCAATTTATTGGCTCGACCAATATATTGGGAACCATTAGACTTCTCGTGGAAATTCGTGTTGAGAACCATGGACCCGATGTCGACCTAAGACTCGACTATATGGTTTGTTCTCTCGTGCTCGCTGAACAGTATCAATTATTCATTTTAACCAAGTATTGCTAATATGTACATACACTTTTGAACCGTATATACTTTTGCAAATCACAAAGATGCATGTCCCGATTATTTTAGCATTGCTAAGGACTAGCAACGTGTCGGTTGGGTGTGATTAGTGCCCAAAAAGTGCAATTTCAACCTATTCAGGATAGGTTTTGGGTGCTACAAGACTAATCATATCAATTAAGCCAATTGATGTGTGCAGTCCACGGGCCTCACCAATATCAAGCTTCGAGCTTGTTTTTGGTTATTTTGCAGAAAGCTTTGAGCAATTTCTGGCCATTTAGTTCAAGTCTGATGTAAAGATATGTAATTTAATGCCGAGGAATCATGGTATTTTTAGCTATCAAAAAATATCAAAATCAAGGTGGAATTGAAGGCAACCGATGAAGAAGAAGTGCAAAGAGGATGCAGCGCTGGGATGCAAGAGGTCGGATCGTGAGGGCGTGAATTTCGCCATGGCTGCGTAAAATTTCACTAGGACGCGTAAAATTTCGCAATCATAAATAAAATGTCGCAACTTAGCTAAATTGGAAATTTCATAGCTGTCAAATTTCTCATACCTAGCTAAAATCACCGTGCCTAGCTTAAAATTAACCAATTTCGCTTATCCACATAATTTTAGCAATTTCAGTTTAAATTTCGCGCTACCCAGCTTAAATTATCATGATAGCGAAATTTCTCAATTCGCTATCTCTCGTAGAATTTCACTAAAGAATAAATTTCGCTGCTAAATAAATTGTCCTCCATAGCGAAAATGCCACCCCGATTTTTGTGTAATTAATGCCAAACGATCGCTTTTGGTGTATTACCACTCGCCTTTGTAAGCCAATTCTTGAAGCTTTTGTATTTTCACACTCGTGGACTATATAAACCCCTATATCATTTTGTAACCCTAAGCATTTTTGCAAATAAGCCATTTTATAAAATTCCCATAGCCTTCATTTTTTAGTAAGGTTTCATTTGCCTCTTCTCTCTCCTCTTTCTTTCATTTTCTAGGCCGCAAACACCCTCGAGGATGACAACTCAAGCATGCTCAAGGTTTCATACTTTGAAGAGAAGGTTAGCTTACTTGTCATGTGTGTTCTCATGTTTTGAATTCTACATGTGATGTATTTATGGTCCCCAACTTTCATCTAGAGTTTAATGCCATTTAATGTCATTGCTTTGGTCAATACTGGGCATATGTAGTGTGGTACAAGAGCACTACTACACACCCTGTCTTAATGTGTCCTACAGAAACACTGAAGAGGTTGAGTGCTGTGTTTTAAATCAAGGACCGGGAATGCATATTACCCGTGGTTTGACCAAATAGGAGTGGTTCTAGGTTAGGTTTTATAGTTAAACAAAGATCCGATTTTGGCTGGATTATAGGTCATTTGGGTCTCTAATGCGAGTATAACCCGAGACACTTGTTAGCCCCATGTTACTGCCAGTGACCTAAACCTTCAAGGTTACCATTTCACACTTAACTTTAAGCCATTACAGTTAGTCAATAACCAAACAACTCCCACTGTTTTGAAACAAATCCACAAATCCAAACAAAAGCCTCATCATTTTCCAACACCGACAAGAATCATTCATAGATGAAAACTCATCCCTGTCGAATTCCTAGACCGCTATATCATAAAGAATGACTACTATAGTAGGAGGAACTTAGGAATATAAATTTTGTTGATTCCTCATCACCCTACCGTGGCACGAATCACCCCACCTTAACAAGCACATCTTCAATGACTCCTTCGTGCTCGCTAATTGCTCCTCAATCCGTCATTCGAGAGTAACAAGAATGGTTAAGCTCCCTAAACTTAATTTCTCGTTAAATGCATAATGGCATTATGTTTATATCAGCACCGAGTCACAAAGAGCCTTTTGAATTTCAAATCCTCCAATGCAAGGAACTCAGAAACTTCCCTGTCTTTCATCTTCGGTAAATTCTTCTTATCACCAGATCGCAAGCGGCAAACTGATTCACTACTCCTTCCTCTCAGAACCTTCTTCGCTTCAAAATATCCTTCAGGAACTTGGCGTAAAGTGGCATTTGAGTTACCACTTCTGTTAATGGCATGCTTATCTCCAACTTTTGGAAAGTTTTCAAAAACCTTGCGAATTTCCTCTATCTCACTTTTTGCGCCTCTCAAGGAAATGGACTACAAGCAGAGTTCTCAGCTTTCTTCTCGCTTTCTTTCTTCTCTGTCGCCTCCTTCTTCCTTTCTTCTCCGTTGACTCAAGATTTTCCAAATTTCCTTCTCCCTTGTTGCCTTCATCTTCTCCCCGACTTTCCTTCTCTAATTCTTTCCCACTTCCCGAAATGCACCGCCACGCAGCTTTCGGATTTTTCAGGTCACTGAAAACATCTTAATTTGATTCAGGTCAGGCCGCTGTCTTATTTGTGTCTCCGTGTTCTTGAGAGAGCATTGGTGGTCGCCTCTAAAAAATTTGAGAATTGGTATTTAAAGCCTAATTTGCGAACTTTTGTTCATGGAAGTTCAATGTTTTCTATTTTCCATGAATCATAAAAGATCCGGTCTTCAAAGGCCTGAGCCTTTTTGACCCCGATATTCATTTCGCCCTCTCCCGTTGTCGCCGAACCTGGTGGAGCATACCCCGTCAAAATTTTGCCCATGTTCCGGACGTGTTATGCTCCTCCACCATAAGAGAAATTCTCATGGTTCCTTAATGCCGGTATAAATGGGTCATGTGTCATAGCTTGAAATGATATGCCTTCGCTCGTTCAAATAGTTAGCCTCCTCCACCGCATAGGAAACCTTCAATGAGCCCTCAATATTACTCTTCCTTCTTTCCATTGCCCTATCTCATTTTGGTGAGCGTATTTCTTTTTATCCAACCGATGCATCACGCATCCAAACGCCTCCATGGCGTACATCTTGTTCAAATAATCATTCTATTTCTTTAGCTTTGCTGCCGTTTTCCGAGGATTCGTATGAGGTCTCATGTTGCACCTAGCAAAATCCTCGATCAGCTATCTTGCTTCTTCTGCTCTTCTTCTTCTGAATGCTCCGACGCCACAAGCGGCATCTATTATACCTTTTGAGGTATAATTTACGATGGTAAAGACGCCCATTTCAGGTCTTCGTGTCTATCCCGTACGGGACATCTCTTCAATAAAATTCTGTATATTCTCACAAGCGTTGTATAGACTCTCATCTTCCTTGTTTGAAAGTAGTAATTTCCCTCTCGCTCAAAAGTGAGGCATGGAGGAAAGAATCGCCAAGTAAGCTTCCATCGCCTCTTCCCATGTATTAACAGATCCAGATGGTAGTGAGTCAAACCATGATGCGCTATATTCTTAAGAGAATGGAAACAATCGGCAGCCTTAATAATCACTCGGCCCACACCATTCAATTTTACTGTATCGCCATTCTCGTAAACCATCCTAAGTGTTCGGCTGATCTTCCTCAGGTGACCTCGTGGAATCGGGTTTTGCCGGAATCCATGGTGATCGTGGCCGGCTTGAGCTCAAAATCGCTAGCATCTATCGCCGCTATTCATCACGAGCATTCATCTCGATAACCGGTCTCCGTAAGTCCCCATGTTGTCTCGCTTCGAGGTACTTCGCTACGACTCGGTCACCGCCTCGCAATCTTTCGTCTCGCCATCTCATTTATTTCGCACTCTTAACCTAACCTTTCTTAGTCCTCTATGTTCTTCGATCTTAGTGTCTAGTGAGCAATAATTCAAATTTCCCGCTTTTGCGGCATGAATTAACTCCCGTAATTATAATATACCGAGATCAAATGGAGTCATGATACCAAAATCAGATTTAACATGAAAAGCTCTACAAAATTTCGCAAAGAAATTTTGCTAAAACTACCGTTGTTGAATCATGGGAGCTTCAGATATTTTCTATTTTCTTTTTATAAATTATGTCCAAATTAGTATTTCGCTTTTTGGTCTGAATATTGATTCACCAAATTCTTCCGATCCCCGGCAACGGCGCCAAAAACTTGTTCACCTCTTTCAGTGATGGAGATGATGGATCAAAACACCTATACAAATTTGTGACGTTATCACCAAAGGACTATTATCTAATCCCCAGCAATAATGCCATGAAACTTGTCATTGTGTTTTTATCTATTATAATCGGGACAAAGCGCTTTAAGAGTAAATCATTTTCTTTCTGGTTTTGATCCAGTAGATGCTGCAAGTGTACAGGTCGAACAAGTAGTAAATTGTATCTTAAGTCCAGACACGATCCCACAGAGATCCAAGAATTCTCAATCAATCACCCCGACTACTCAAACTCTATACTATTCGACTCAATAGGCAATTGGAAACACTTGCAAACCTTGAAATGTAAAAAGCCTAAGATATGTGAATTAATAAATAAAAATGAATTAAACTAAAATTTAAAATAACAAATTCAGATCGAATGGGCCTATCTTTAAAAGCGGCATTGAAAATACCGCTACTCACAAACATCAAATTTAAATTGTAATCAAACTTTGCTTCATGAACCATATTTAACACTGGGGTCTAAGGAATATGATAGTGCAATTGGATCTCTCCATACGCCACTATTCATCATCTAATCTTCCTTGTTTCTTTCGAAGACAGAGGATTAGATAATTACTTTTAATTGGCCAGCTGCTCGGTATTTTTTTCAATACTTAATACCTTAACATGACTATAAACCTTAGCTCCTAATACATAGTCATAGCATGGGTTTACACTTTACTGGTTTCTCTTCCTCCAAATTGGAACAGTTCATCCTTTCCTTGGATTAGATCCCCATAACACCTGGATCGAACGTACTGCTCGACCGAGGGTGGAACTCTCCGCTCGCTTAAATTGATAAGTCATTCAACCTATTCTTGATTTCAAGTGAAACGAGGATTTACCTACTTCAAATTCACGCAGCCTATTAGATCACCATTATCGATTCCAGATACCTTTCGTAAATTGTTCATCACTTCCGGATTTGCCTTCTCTCGTGGTCACCCGAGGCCTCCGAAAAATCAGATCAATGAGACAATCCTATTACGGGTATAAGAGCAAGACGTCACTCGGATCAGCCATGTATCACCCAAACCAAAGCAAGTAGATTTACAAACCGATAGTTCAATTAATCGTGATAAATTTATGTAGGAAAGATAATTTCGACAACGTGTAGTTCATTCACTTGGAAGCCGGGTTTCTAAATCACCTGGATTACACCTCTACAACGGTTCACGATCAAGAAAAACCACCAACCTGAAACGAAATCCGATCAAAATTTGTCCTGAATTCGCACAACTTCAGCAAAGAATTAAAAAGTTAAATGTAATTTTTCATTCAACTTCTACTTTAACACTAACGCCCGTGATCCAAATTTTAAATCCAAAAGAACAAACTAATTCAAATAAAACAAAACAAAGAAAAGAAAATTAAAATACAAAGCAGCCTTCGCCTACCTAGATCTCTTTTCGAGCCGCCGAGAACCGCTTTCCTTCGCAGAGCGTACCGCTGTATTTATAGCCTTAAAGTCGGGCCCTAACTCTTCGGCGTGCACCTCCTCGTGCGGATTTCGGGATTAATCGCCCATTGGTTAGTTAATGTCGCACTTCGATTCTTTGTCGTGACCTCGCTGTTCCTGGCCACGCCGCATAAGCTTTTATTCGTCGCGACTTGCCTTTAGCATCTCTTGGATCTGATGTCGCGACCGCTAAATGATGTCGCAACCTTCTTCTTGTAATCGAGCGTCGCGATCGCCAAATGATGTCGCGAATTTTAATTCCTTTGTAAATCGATGTCGCTACCAATAATGACGTCACACCCAGTTCAGAACTCCGATGTCGCCACCAATCGAATGACGAGCGACCTTAACTCGATCCGGCGTCGCACCGCTTAAATGACGCCGCGACCTTTTAACTTCCTTTGATCCGATGTCGCCACCACCAAATGATGTCGCACCTTTAATTCCTGCAACCGTATGTCGCAACCGCTGAACGACGTCACCTTAGGTCTTTTGAAATCGATGTCGCGACTAATCGAATCGACGCCGCGACATCTTCAATTCGCATGTTGATGTCGCGAATTCCTCTTCTAGATGTCGGACCTTTATGTTCGGGCCTTCAAAAATCTTATGTCGCGACTTCATTCTGTCATGACCTCCATGTTCATCGCTTCTACTTCTTCAATCATTAATGACTAAATTGTGTTAAGCACATCATATCTGCTCTTCATTAATTTATATGGTCATCGACTCGAGTTTCGCTGCGACTCCTGCTCTCTCGCTCTTCACCGGGCCTCTTTATGTCGCGACCGGAGTTTTCAGGGTCGCGACCTGATGTGATTCTTTCATCACCTGCCAAGGTGTCGCCATACCGTGTCCTTTCTTCCTCGTGCACTTCTCCCCGTTGCAACATCATCTCTACCGTGTTATTCCCGCTCACCATTTTCCGGGCCTCTTTACTGTGAATATCCTCTTTCTCTTGAATTTCCGCCGCAGCAGCTTGGTGAGTTATTCAACATTTCGCACATAAATAAGTCTTTTAGAGCAGAAATCAATCGTAAAATGGACCGAAATGGATGACTTTTAAGCTCATCGGCCATGAACCCAAAAATTTCGCTGTAACATTCCTCTTAATCTCTCTTCAATCCTTACGCGATAGATATTTTTTTGTCGCAATAGAGTTCACTTTAACCTCATGTTTTATTTATCTGCACGTAAATTCGTTCTGAACAAAGTCTCATGGGCACTTTACTGTGAACTCGAATGCAGCCATGCGATAGAGCTCTCTTTGTCACGACATGCAAATCCTTCCTTGAGTCGGTCCCATGTCAAAACTTTTACGTAACATAAAAACTCTCATTTAACTTACTGTATAAGTAACTTAAGTATTTTCTCTCAGTATTGACTAAAGTTGTCTTTTGTCTAGATGTAAAGTTTGTCCGTTTATCTTCATTCTTTATGTTAAAGTACAGAGTAAGGATTGTCGTTACAAAGTTCCATTGCCATTTTCCCCGATCACTGCCTGGAGCAGAATTTTGTTTGTCCTCAAACAATTTAGCTGTTTTAAGGACATTTTTGTCAATCCACTCCATATGGCAAAAACATTAAGCGTAGCACTCTTTTCGTCCCACCGATCGCTGTCCGAACCTGATCCAAGATGCTCTGATACCATTTTGGTTGTAAAGACTTCTTTTCTTCGTCCCAACTCATCATGTCCAAACTGCATCCTGGATGCTTCGATACCAATAAATGTAACACCCTGCTTTTTTAAAAGTGTCAAGCCACCCTAATCCTTGACCGACCCGAATAGGCGATCCGAACCGGAGCCCAGTTTGATCTCTGTAATTACTTTCTATTTATCTTATTAAAATGATTTTATTGATATCATTTCATTTTAGAGTCACCCACAAGAAGCATTTCATTTACTAACAGCAATGTCCCTTTTTAAATATTGTGGAAATGGTTGGAAACAATAGGCCCATAAACATTTACATTTATACAAACACATTTACATTAAAGGCGTTCTATGCCCCTTCAAAAAGGAGTACAAAATAATGTTTCTGAGTTTAACTCGTTTGTTCACAAAATGTCTCATGTTAAAAAGAATGGTATGCATATGATGGAGTATGATACACTCCTTATACGCCGTGAATCTTTCTATGACTCCCACGCTCTATTCTGGCCTTCTTCCTATTCACCGGGAGCACTGCATAGGAATTACACGCCAAGCATTTTCATGCTTAGGTAGTTCTTATACTCGTTTACCTCTCAAATCTAATTTAATATAAGACATGTTTTTATATTAAACCATACTTTTTACTTCATTCATGATAAATGTAAAACAATACTCATGCTAATTCTATTTCTTCAAGATACTATCAATTACTAGCTCTCATTGATCACTAGTAAATATGCCTTTCATGTGCAACAAATCATTCAACATTCAATCTATAGATTCAAACATACACTCTTAAAGATGTGTTTAGTTTACAAATTCCATTTTTGTTTCACTTGTCAAAGTTTGCCATATCACTTTGACTATACCATTTACATTCATGACGGATTCAGCTTGGTGAATCCCGTCCTTGTTGTCATTCGGTGATGTGATTACACACTTAACAATTTCGATTCACCATCATGACGGATGCCGATTGGTGCATCCCACCAAGTGGTCATTTAAAAATGCCATACACCATCATAACGGATGTCGATTTGTGCATCCTGCCATGTGGGACATTTAACAATGCCATACACCATCATGACGGATGTCGATTGGTGCATCCCGCCATGTTAGTCGTTCGGTATACCGATTCAAATCAAGATGTCAAGAATTGACCAATTTGTTTATAATTCAATTAATTACTCACATGCAATTAATTGTCAACATTTCAAATATCACATTTTCAAATCCATATGCACTTTCAGATACATTTAAGTATATATGCATATTCCATACAATCATTTCATATTTATTTGATAAACTACCAAAACACTTGCTGTAAGGATAGAGGTTCAGTGAACAAACCAAATTATCGATCCCTTGTCTCTTTCGATACCAGTCCTAGGTTAGGTTGTCGTCTTCACCCGTAGCTAGTCAAATAAAAATTCTCCACTCTTAGTGGTTAAACAATTAATCATGCTAAACGAATATCATCGAGGCGGAAAAGTACGATATGTTTTCTCTCTTGTATACTCTTATATGAACCCCCATTAAACCTTTATTAGGGTCCTTAAACAATCGATGTACGAATACGAGACTTAATAAAGGCAAGGTACAAAACAAAAGGTTGTTGAGTTCGATACCGGCATCACTTTGATCTGCGACTTACCAGTCCTTTATCGGGTGAATGGCACTCTACTCACTTTGACGCAGAGATCGGTACCACTCTTGCTCTGTCCAATGGGTATCGGTACCCACTTTTGTTACTAGTACCAATGTGTTGGTCTGCCTATAAATGGTAGATTTTGCCATTTCTCACCCACAAAAACTTAACTTCATTCAAACTCGTGTATCTCATAATCCACCATGAAATCCTACCAAAACCACTCCAATAATGGGTTAGAATCAATAAAAACCTCATTTTCCCAAGTTAGGGATTTTCCCCAAAATCAATATCACAAAAAGATGAAGTTAGGGTTTGTGTTCATACCTCAAATCACTCGAACTCTTTCGTCGCAGCTTCCTTCTCTTCCACCCTGATCACTGAACGTATGTAGGAAGATCTCCCATAAAAACCCTCTTTGGTCTCTCAAACCTAGCCTCTCTCTTACTCACTCTCCTCTTAAATACGTTTTGCCCAAATGCACAATGTGCCTCTAAGACCACATTCTTATTTCATTTTAAGTGTAAGGCCATGCTCGACTTACACACAAATCTATCTCTCATTTTTCTCCTTTAGTCTTCATTTCACTTTCATTTATATCATTTAATCTACTTTAGCATTTAAGCTTATCCGTCTTCACCCTCCTAGGTCCTCATTTTACTAATTCTTAAATTTGCCCTTTTTACACTTGGGTTTATTTTCGGGTTCAATCAATTTCTCATTTTAGCATATAACATTTAATCATATGCTCACATATTCATTTTACATTTCACAATTTATCAGTTTTCCCGAAAAAACCCAAGTTTTGCTCAATTCATACTCAGAATATATAATAAAATTATTAAAAATTCTAGGGTATTTTTGAGGCGTTACAATAAGTCAGATGTAAAATTATTTATAAACATGTTTCTATTCTAGAATCAGAAAGATTTTCAATTGAGTTAACTAAACAAACTAATAATTCATATAGTGTAAACAATTCAATCATTCAACCCTGATTTGTGAGTGTGTGATGGTCTTCTCTTTCTCTCTCAAGTGTGACACTAGTCTTTTGGGATACTCGCTAGCACATTTCTTCTTCATTCTTAAAGTCCCATATGCTTGTTTGTCATATTAATCTCCACTAATGTAATCATATCACCACCTTCAGAATCAAATATGTCTTTTAGGCTTGTAATATGTGGCTTGGCCTATTGGGTAGATAATTTGACAATTTAGGCACAAAATTTTCCCAGACATCACTGATAACTTAACACACTTGCCTTCATTATGCATCCTTGATTTCTTATGATATCATGTTTCTAACCTTCCCATCAGGTTTGTGCATCTTTCTACATATTCTCCATTATGGTATTTTTTCTCTTTTCATTTACCACACGCAGACTATAACTTCTTTTCCTTATATTAGAAGCTTTTTCACTTTTCATCTATTATCAAGGTTTCTCGGTCTATAGTGTGCAATGTTATTCCTTTTAAGCTTTCTACCACTCCCAACTAACTCTTGTGTCAAGAACTCCCATACTATTTGGCATTAACACCCCTAAGAACTTAAGGGAGGAAGGCTACAAGACAAAACTCATTTCTCCTTGATGTTTTTCTTTTCATAGTTTTTTTTTTTTAAATTCTCTTTGTATCTTCTCATCTCAATGAATTTTTCTTTCTCAATCCTTTTTATCCTTCTCCATAACTTTAAATAATATTCCCCTAAACTTGTCCTCCTTTCTCATTTATGTTTGTGTCATGTAATCTGGCCAAATAAGAGTTCTTTAATGTAGGATCATGTTTAAGGAAGGATTTAGGCTTTTCATTTGTTGGTTAATGATAAGATTGGATATTGGCTCAAATAAGGAACTAATGTGTATGCTTGTGCATATCATAAGGGTAGGCTTTGAAAGACTCAAACTTCCAAGGATGGCCTATATCATTTCCTGTTAGTGGTATTACTTAGGATTTCGCGTTGACTAATAATGCTAACAAGTTCTACGACATTGGAGAGATTACTGTGATGGATCCCATAAAATGTCCCTAATCTTGGCACAAGTTGTTTCAGAGTTACTTTTGACCATGTGCAAAGGTTATTAGGATTTTTATGACCCAACTATTTACAAAAGAAGAATTATAGGTCTTATTTGTTCCATCAATTTCTTGCAATCTTCCTTATTCTTGAAGTTCAACACATTTATTAATATTCTTTCAACTTTTATTTTTCAATTTTTCTCATCCAACCCCAAATGCATCTATTAAATTGTTTGTTTGGTTTATGGACATTTTGTTGTGTTGTTTGACAAATTAGAATGTTCATTTAGATCTACCATTCAGTTTAGAGAAATTCAACACAATCACAATTTCATGCCTTCATCATTTCAATTGAACCAAACAAGTCATAGTCATTCAACAATTAAATCAAGGTAAACTGGTTTCTCCATTATTCAACAAAACCATTCACTGAAAGTCATCAAATTTCAATTATTTAAAGTAAAAGAAAGAAAATACAAATAAGACACACAAGAAATGCAAAATGAGAGTGAACACCAATTTCTGCAAAGGGAATTTTTTATTAAAATTTTCTAGTATGAGATATTAGGTACAAGAGGGGAGGGCGTGGGCCGCAACAGATTTAACTATTTTCTTCTTCTTTCATGCCTATGGAGGAATGCGTGATTCACCGTTCAACCATGTAAACTGGGGCCAAGTAAGGTGAGAACTCAGGAATATAGACTTATGGCTATTTGGATCTACTGCCTTCTTCACTTCTATTGAGTACAGACCACTCCATGCATAGGGCCATTTGCTTGATAATATCATTTTGTCTCCGCTCAATAGAGTTCAGGGTTTCCTTAAACTCGCCCTAAGCAAAGTACATTTTTAATAGGTTGTTGTTGATCATATCTAAGCTTTCATTCCAACACTTTTCCCTATAGTTTAGGGTTCCCTCCATTTCCTTGTCCCTTTTCTCTATCAGAAGTCTTATTTCTTTTTTATATTCCTTGTACAAATACCCAAAAGCATCTACTTTCTATAGCAAGTTCTTCTCCATGGAATCTTCCCTTTCCTTCATAATTTTTATTAGCTCACTATCCCTCCTGAGCTGATCTGAGATGAAGGCATCTTCTCTAGGCTTAAGTTCTTCACTCCATTCTCTTTCTCTTATTTCCCATATGCTCTTCCACTCTTCATCTCTTTGCTTTAGGACTTTTCTAGATTATGCTCCTTTCTTCTGAGCTATGCATCCATATATTGATCTCTTAGTTAGAGTTGGATCTGCAACTATTTATCCTTCTCTTCAGTTTCTTTTCTTATTGTTTTCAGCATCTCTATTAATTAAGTATTGTTATGTTGATGCTTTGAACTTCCAGCTTCCTCCTAATGGGCTTGTCTCATATCTGGGGAGAGGGTCAAAACTGGGCTTACACTTCTCTGCCTATGTTCTTGGTCTGGAGCTTCACTATCAGGCTGTATTTTATTTATTTCAATGTTCTCTTCCTCCTCCCTTGCAACTTCTACCTCTCTTTCCCTACCTTTGTTCTTAGGCCCCTTCATGATTCCTGTCAGTGTCAAGGGTGAGGTCCTAGAATAGTTTTCTTCTTCCTCCCAGTCTCCTTGTACACCACCCAAGATATAGAGCCTAGTGATTAGTGTTAGGTATGGAATCAATCCCTTATAGCCTCCTCTGTAATAACTCATAATTTAGTTTCTTATAAATTTTCCCACACTGAACCTGTAGCCCTTTAGGATGGCATACAACAACACTACTTCCTTCTCCCTGATTGTACACACGTGCTTAGAAGGTAAAATGACTGAACAAAGGAAATAAAACCACACCTTTGCTGGTTCAATCATTGTTCCTTTGGTGATGGACTCGTGTGGATTTTTTCTTGTGGCATTCCACTTCCCCTTGCCATAAGTCAGCAAGTCTACAATCTTCTGGAAGTCAGGTTCATTCACTAGTTTCTTGAACTTCGACCCATTCTTCCTCTCATGAAGATTGTAAGTTTGGTTTATCTGCTCTCTGCCAAAGGATATCTATTTCCCTCTAACGTACACTGCCTTATCCTTCATTCCCACCATATTAGCATAGAACTCCTTCACCACATCTACGAACCCAAGAGTCTTGTTCTTGTAGAAAAGATGCCATCCTTTATTCTCAACGATTTCTTAGAAGGGAGAAATCCACTTGCTAAAGCTTCTCTCTCTAATGAAGTCTCTATGCTACAATTTATCCTTCAAGGCGATATAAGCCAGCTCAAAAATCCAGTCGTTTGCTTTTTCTCCACTGCTATATGCTCTCGCTTCTTCATCTCCTTTCTTCCCCTTTCTAGTTTCTTTATCTGTTGTTCCACCTCTGCCCTAGATTCAACTCTTTCTCCTTCCTACCCTGTTTTTGCCTGATTCATTTGGATTGCTTCTTCCTCCTATTCAGCATATAATTTTGTTTAGGTTTGCAACCAGGTTCGTCGGCTTAGACATTGCGAGAGGAAGCTTTTTGGTATCTAGGATTTCAAAAGAGAGTGAGAGAGATTTGGTGAGGAAGACTAAGTAGGTTGAAGGTTATGAGGTAGATGACCTTTCAGTTTTCAAAAATTTTCTATTTATAGGCCAAAGGTTTGTTGTGCTTTCATTAATTGTCACGACAAAAATTGACCTAGTGTTTGTTCCCTTTTTAATACTATGTCGCGACATGGAGAAATAATGTCGTGACATAATTTTGCAATTACTTGTCAGTTAGGGCAATCGTTTGTTGTGACAAAGCATGAATTTTCGTGACATAAATTTATGATGTTCCAATTGATTTATTTTTTATTTTTATTTTTTGTCATGACATAGAGAAATCATGTTGCTACATATTTTTTTTATGTTCGTTTATACTTCTATCGCAACAAAAAGGAATTATGTCACGACAGAGTTTTTCTTTTAAAATCAAAGGTTAGAACCAACCTTGTCGTGACCGAAAGAAAGTATGTCACAACAAACTTTCCTACGACTAAGATGAGGTTTGATTCAGTCCTTGTCACGACATAAAGAAACAATGTTGCGACCTAGTTTGGCAATAATGTCATGAAAGAGAGAGAGCATGTCGCAACATGGAACTAAAATTTTCCCATAATTGCATAATTCCCAATTTTCAATCAAGCCATATTTAATGCAAGGTGTATTCACTCATACTAATCAGAACATACTTGTGAGAACTCATCTAATCATAAAAGAACCTCAATCCAAGTATGAACTATCATATTTCATTTCTTCACTCAATACACTTCAACAAGATGATATTCAAACTATTCAAATAATGAGAACAAACAAATCTACTATTCATTTTTTACTTTAAATAAAATTACATTCCCTCAAACTTCAACTATGCATTATCATTAAAGACAAAGTAAGGGAAATGGAATTACTCCCCCTTGTATCAATTTTCTGCATATTTCAGTTTGAGAAAGTGTGCTTCCTAATAACATCCATCTCTAATATAAATTCGTTGTCCTAAAAAATAAACAAAATTATAAAATAAAATCTCTAACAAAATTAAAACTAAAACTTCAAACACACAAAAGTTAATACAATTAATCTAACTGTCAAAATTAAAATTTTGCTTAGGTTGCCTCCCAAGAAGATTCTCAGTTTAATGTCTTTAGCCAGACATTTTCTGTAGAATGTCTTTATTTCAACAAAATTCTATTCCTTCTTCAAAATCTGGAATCCACCCATTTAAGTTCCTCACTCTCTCGTCACTCTTTAGAGTTATATAGCCTATTCAATCCTTCCGATTCTTCCTCAGGTCACTCGAACATAATCCTTGGATTGATTCCCGCATGGCTAGCCAGCCGCCCACCCGAAGCCCCCAAATTTTTCAAAGAGGCGCCCGGTATTGGCCCCGAAATGTAGTCGTGTTTGCTTGGAATGTTGCTAGCTCAGCAAAATTATGTTCATGTATGTTTAACAGCCTCTTATTTTCCCCCATAAAGGAGAGCATCTAATCATCAAAGGAATTAGATCTCCTCTGCCTCTGATTTTCTGCTTTCTATCTTGCTTGCTGTTGTTGTTGTTGTTGGAACCTAAAGGGAGCATGATATTGCTGCAAATTCTATCCAAAGTCTGACCTTGTTTGCGGCTCCTCCCCTCCTGTGAAGATGAGAAATTCCTCATGGTTCCGAGTGTCAGTGTGTATAGAGCGTGGCAAGTCGAGGTTCGCTTTAAAAAGTGTAGCCCCACTTGTCATCGAGGTATCGTGGCCCTCCTCCACTCCTGGGTAGGATCCTCATGGTTTGGTCCCTCTTTAGCACTATTTCTTTTCTCTCCTTTATCTATTGTCCCTACTTCAAGTTCTGTGTGCATTCTTCTTTCATTGTTTCCCATTTTGTTCATTAATACATCCAACTTTGCTTCTATGGCAGTCATCCGATTACGCTCGATTACACCACTCCTCTTCAGTCTGTTGCTGCTCCTTGAAGCTTCAGATGGAGCCTTGTAGTTGTATTTGGAAATGTCTTCAATCAGCTGCCTTGCCTCCTCTGCACTTCTTCTTTTGAAAGCCCCACAACAGGATACATCAATTATACCTTTTGAGGCATAATTCATGGAATGGTAGAAAATGTCCATTTGAGTGGTCAGATCTATCCCATGCATAGGGCATCTTTTTAGTAGTCTCTTGTATCTCTCCCATGCATTATAGAGACTTTCATTCTCCCCCTGCTTAAAGACTATATTCTCTCATCTTATTTCAGAAGTCAATGTTGGAGGGAAGAATCTGCTCATATATGCTTCCACTAACTCTTCCCAATTTGTCACTGATCCAACAGGCAGTGACTCAAACCAAGTTGCTGCCACATCTCTTAGTGAAAAGGGGAAGAGATGTAACCTGATCACTTATAGTCTCACCCCATTCAGCTTTACTGTGTTAGCCATTCTCATAAATCTTCCCATGTGTTCATTGGGGTCTTCACTGGGCTGCCCTGTAAACTGATGTTGTTGTACCATTGTGATTAGAGCTGGCTTGAGTTCAAAATTATTAGCTTCTATGGTAGGCTGTCTCACTACAGAATACTCTTCTTGAATAATAGGCCTCCAAAAGTCCTCCATCGTCATCTGCCTTTATGGTCTATCTAGTTCTGCTTCTTCTAGAATAGGTTGTAATCTTTATTGTTGATTTGCCATACTTATAGATTCAGCACTTGTAACTCTCCTTAGATTCCTCAGTGTTTTCTCAATTTTTGTATCCAAAGGCAGCAGGTCTGATTCGTGTCCCAATTGGGGTATTAATCAACAAAATTTATAACCTAATACCTCATACTAGCATAGCATAGCTTCTATAGCATAGTGGTTCTAGGTGATTAATGCCCAAAAAGTGCAATTTTGAACCCTATATTAGATAGGTTTTGAGTGCTTTTTGTACATTAATCATGTCATTTATACCAATTGAAGTGTTCTAGTCTTCTTAGTAGTACTTATGCCATTTAGAGAGTATTTCTTGGTTGTTTTATGTGCTTTAAGTGCACTTTTGGAGTTCAATGTCGAGATAAATTACCTAATCATGAAGTTTGAACTCAAGTCTCAGCCATCAATCAGCCCAAGAATCAATGAAAACCAAGGCAAAATGAAGAAAATGTGGATGCATTAAGACAAAGAGGCATTCGTTAAGGATCAACAAAGCCGAATTTTTCGTTGCTTGCTAAAGTTCTCACTCAGGATCGCGAAAATTTCGCAACCTTAGCGAAAATTTCGCAACCTTAGCCGAACACCAAATTTCGCTGTACCCATCCCACTCGCTAGGCAAGACTGCTCCTTACGTAAAAATCCGATTCGCTATTTCACAAGAATTCGCTTAGTTTAGCTAAATTTCGCTAGCTACAATTTTCCATCCTTAGCTTAATATGTTTTCTGCTAGATTCGTTGATTTCTCTAGTTAGCGAAATTCCTCACTTCCTAGTAAAATTGATGCCTCGCCATGCTTTGTAATTAATGCCAAACCGCCTCCAAACTTGGTGTATTACTTAATTGTCCAATAACTTAGCCAATTTCTTAGGTTTTTTGGTATTTTCATACCTTGAGGAGGCCTATATAAGCCCCTCTTGTTTTGTAAGAAAGGAGAACAATTGGTGAACAATTTGGGAGAAGATATTTTTGTAAGTTTTTATTTTTGTAAATAAAGTCTTTTATTTTAAGTTTTGCTTTTATTTCTTTTCTCTCTTCTCTCTCTTCTTTCTCTCCTTTCTGGCCGCAAACACACCTCTCGAGGATGACAACTCAAGAGATGTCGCAAGCCTCTTCTTTGGAAGAAGTAAGGTGCTAGTCAGTGGTGGGGCATACATGTTGTCCTCTTGTATTAAAAGTTACTGGGTAGTGTATTTATGGCTTTATTCTCAAAACTTAGTTGCATAACATGGGATGTTATTGATTTTGCATTAATACTCTCTTATGCTTTAGGACTGTTGTTTTTTAGATGCTCTTTTACGAGCCTCGAGATAATATTTACATGTTAGAGTTCTTTCAATTAAAGGTTAAATAACATTTATTATTTTTACACATCCATGTGCTTTAGGATGCATGCTCGGTGAGAGATGCACCAGCTGTTTTTAGATGGTCTTTACGAGCCTTGAAATGATAATTTAATGTTAGGTTTTAAACTGCAAGGGGCCATAACTGCATGCTACCTGCTTTGGACTCAAATAGAGATGTTTCATGGGTGAGGTTTGCTAGTTAAACATCCTACTATGCCATGGACATAGGTTGCATGTCATAACGCGAGGATAAAACCCGAGGACACTTGTTTGCCCTAACTTCGCCAAGATAGTAACCTAAATCTTCAAAGTTACCTTTCACCTTTTACTTCGCTACAGCTTTCTCGCTCAACCCCATTCCCACCGTTTTGGAAACACAATTCCAAAGAGTCTAAATAGAAAGCCTTACTGCATGCACTGATGCAAAACCATTTAGATGAAAACCCATCCCCGGTTCGACTTAGACCACTATACTGCGTAGCTTGACTACTACAAAGTATAGTGAGGGAACTTTCAGGGGTGTATATAAATTTTGTTGATTTTAGTCACCATCGTATACTCAAATCAAAATGGCCGTCGGACGGTGCCAAACTACCAATGGTAAGTTAGTGAGTACTGATCCACATCATATGAAGGTAACTTTCTTATCTCTTTTGCAATCTCATTGCGTGAATCGCGCTTGCTTCACTTTGCAAAGAATCGCGACCGCTTTCGCCAGCTTTTCATTCAGCCATTGATATTTTTAGTTAATCTTAATTTTAGGTTGTTTGTTGCTCTTTGTCATTTCTTTTAATTGTAACAACTGTATGCAACAAAGGATGTAGACACTTCAGTAGATTTGAATAGGATAGGTACACAATCCTGAACCAAAATTAGTGAAGAAAATTAATCGATACCATGGATCCCACACCAGAACAACAGAGTCAACCAGAACCCCCCATGAATCCAAATGCCTATAGGAACCATGAGGGATCACATCCACCCTCCTAGAGTTAGTGCCCCATCTCAGACATCCCTCCTCAATAAGATGTAGCGCGTTGAGGCTATATTCGCACTTACTCCCTCTACATACTCATGGTATGGAAAATGAAAATCCATACACTCATATTAGGGATTTTGAGGAGGTTTTCACTACCTTCAAGGAAGGTATAATGGACATGGATTTGCCGAAGCTAAAGGCATTTCCATTGACTCTAAAGGACAAGGCCAAGATATGGCTCAACTCATCGGAGGCCTTGTGAACCATAAGAAATTAATGAGCTTGTGCCAAATTCTTGAAAAAGTTCTTCGCTCACAAGACCAATAATCAGCAAGACAAATCTACACTTTTAAGTGTACCATGATGGTGTGAGAGATTTTACCAGTTATTGGGAAAGATTTATGGAAACCATCACAGTCCACACCACGGCTCGACATCATGGATGTCAGAACCACTCTCTATGGTGGTATGTCTCCCCGCTTACGAGGCAACTCTAGAAACCATGTGTGGGGAGACTTTTAAGCAAAACATCCTGATGAAGCCATGATTTCTAATTACGGGTCAAAACTTCTAAGGTTGATGAGCTTTTAACCTCAGAGAAACGGATAGATGAAACCACTACCAACCAAAGGGGTGGGATGTATGCACCTCGAAGACAGAAATGAGAGCTAGGATTTCAAACTCTAGCTAGGAAGGTAGAGGAGCTTACAAACAACTCCAAGAGGTGCACATGCAAGGACTGAAAATCCCGCACGCCTAATCCTGCACTAATTTCCAATCCCCGCACACTCCAACAACATCAAAGGTCCTATGGCCCCCGCAGTTGAAGGATTTGATGTCGAATGTGCAAACACCGTAGGACAATACAAGCTAATAAATAATCCAATGCTCCATATGGTAATACCTACAATTCCAATTGGAGGAATCACCCTAATTCTCGTATGGAGACCCAAACCCTGCTTATGTAATACTCCCGTGTGCCAAACCTCGCTTGTTTCACAATACAACAACCACCATCCTCTTCTCCAAGAAAGCCATATTGAATTTGGAGTATATGGTGGCAACTTTGTTGAGGAACAAAAAGGAATTAATGCAAAGAATCGGCACAAAGGATTGATATCAGAGAAAGTACACCGACAAGAGAATAGACGGTTTGAGAGCAATCTCAAACTTAAAATTGATAACCTACGTGATTCAATCACCAAGATCAACAAGTTGCTAAGTACAAGAGAATGGAAGGTTTCCACTGCTAAACAGCTCCAACCTAGAGGAATTCATGAGGTAGGATTATCCAACAATTCAGAATGGATGAGGTTAAGGCCATAATAACTCCGAGAAGTGGAAAAGAGGTTGATCGCCCTATGCCAAAACCTCACAAGAACCTAGGCAGGAGAAGAATTGCAACCCGAGCATATTCTCCTAGGAGGAGGATTCAATGAAATACCGCATACCACCTCCATTTCCACAAGTACTTAGAGGAAAGAAGAAGTAACTCAACAAGGTGTATTTTGAGGTTTTAAGGCAAGTGTAGTCTGGGTTAACATACTATCGGATCCCACCAACAAGTCCTCGCTTATGCAAAGTTTTTGAAAGATCTTTGCACAATCAAGAAGGGATTAGGCATTGAGAAGAAAGCATTTCACCGAACATGTCGGCTGCCATAATTCAAAGCAAATTCCTCACAAATACAAAGATCTCCGGATCTCCCACACCTCACCAATATTGGTGGGAATGTATAGAAAAGTCCTTGCTTGATTTAGGAGCCAGAACCACGTGATTCGCATAGCAAGCGCTAGGTCTAGTGAACTTAAACCTACCAATATCACACTCATCGCCGATAGATCCGCAAAATCCCTAAGGATAGTTGAGGATGTCTTAGTGAAGATAGTACAAATCTACTACCCAGCAGATTTTGTGGTGCTTGACACTGAACCAATTGCTAGTGAACCCAATCATGTACAATCTCATTTGGTAAGCACTATTTCTCAAGCACGCTAATGCAATAATAATTGGTTTTAATGGAGTCATGCACTAACTTTGTAACATGACCATGGAGTTGGAATATCTTCATTTGAACAACAAACATGAGTTGCCAGAAATTGAAAATCAAATTTCGACGAGGTTGTTTCAATTGATCGCAGCAGAAAACACAATACTAGAAATGCAAGGAGCACTAAACCATGAGGGACAGTAGTTGAATTGGTCTTGCCATCAACACCCACCGCAAACCAATTGCTCAATCTGGGCGCCGCCACCGAGGAGCAGCTTCAACACCGGGTCACCCAACACACGGAATTAGCTCAACCGCAGGGTCGGCGAGATTATCCTCCTCACCTCGAGTAATTTTGGTAAATTGAACTGGTTTGGTGTTCTCAAAAACCAAAGTGCAGTTCAACAATTTTTGTTTTTTTTTTATTTTAGTCAATTTCCATTTTTAGCTATTTTTAGTATGTTTCTTAATTTAGCAGCTTTCCATTTTTAGCAAGTTGGTAAGTATTTTATATTATCTTATACAAGTCAATTAGATATATTCTATTTCCTAACTTTAATTTTAATTTTTACTTTTAGTAATATATTAATTTTCATTTTAATCCTAAAATTTGAATTAAGTGTGTGGTGTACTGGTGTGAGCTAAATTCGCTAAAATAGCAAAATTGCAGGAAGCACTTTCCACTGCACAAGTTTATATAAACAGGGGAGGGGTTGGTTTAGAATGCCACTTCACATTCCTCTCCCCTCCTGCCTGTGCCTCAGCTCCCGCGAAGCCCCGAGTCCTGCTCCCGCTGTCGCGACCGTCCCGCCGCGACCCCGGCCCGAGCTCCACTCGTCTCGAGTCTCGTGTCTCCGGCCAGATTAAGCCACCAGCCCCTACACCCCGCACCTCGCCGACCGGGAAGCTTCTAGTAGCCATCCTGGGCCACGCATGCACCGCCCGACCGAGCCTTCTGAGCCTCCACCCACGCACGAGCCCGATTGTCTCACCGCCCTGTACTCGAGCCATTATCACGCGCCCTGTTCAGTCCTGTCGTGCCCCGCCCTGAAGATCCAATCATTTCCGAGCCTTGTTTGGTTAGTTCGTGGCCATTCCAAATGGCGCCAAGAGCCTCGGTTCGGGGCCTTGCTTGCTTCAGGTGGTTCGCAGCCTTGTGAGAGCTCGCTCAAGACTACAAGGCAAGAAGGAGATTTTCGCTTAGTCGAGCCCTTCCGAGATTTTATTTCGATATCGATATGGTTCAGATCAAGGGTCCCGCCTTCGACTCCTGGGTGAGATTCAAGAAGCCCGAGATGGGCCCTCTGGGGCCAGTCCCAGCCTCCCGTACTATCACCGTCCCGCAGGCGCCTCCGAGGAGCCCCTGTGTGGATTTGTGAAGTTATCGACTTGGACACCTGCCCCATCGCCCGTGAATTCACCTGAGGAGAGTTAGATGGCCCCAGCCTCCAAGCCGGGCCAAGACATTGGGCCTGTGCGAGTCATTTTTCCACTGTGCCCCACCATCTCCGCCATCTAAATTACGCAGGCGACTTCATCACCACACCGTCACAACACAGGATCAGAGGCCAATTATTTGTAGGAACCCCATTCGGAATGTGCGACTCACGCCACAGAGAGTTTCACTGTGAGTCATCGACATCTTCTCGTGACGGCTTGACCCCGCATATCTGGGAGTCTTTGAGATTGATCGAGAGACTACCCTACCCTTCATGACCCGCGACGCTTTAGCCACCCAAGAGTGGTACGGCAATTTTTACCACTCTATGACATCCAGTGGGAGACGACGGTCCACTAGGAGATCTCGGGGCCTCAAGATAGATGACCGCCCGGTAAGAGACTCAGCCCGCCGATATTTCGCCACAAAGATCGGGATCAGGTATACCGCCGCACAATCTGTGAGGGTTATGTGAGCTTGGGCCCACCCGCCTCACAGGGAGATGGTCCGAGACCGCCGCAGACATCACCGCCGGTCCAAGATTCTACAAAGAGGCAAAATTTCTTCCGCCGTATAGTCATTGACGACTACCTGCTACTGCATCAAGCCAGCTCTCCAAAGATATGCGCAGGAGGAGACATCCCTGAGGCACTTTTACCTGTGATCTCGGGATTTTGGTTCAGCCCATCCGAGCAGTGATGGCCTTTGCATTTCGAGTATAAGGTCCATCGAAAAGAACCGACCGAGCGAGCATCCCACCACCGACGAGACCTCCTCGCTTATGTTCTCGAGCATATGGGATTCCCAGAGGAGCCCAGGCTAGAGATGAGCTAGATGCCTTCATGTAGTGTCAGAGATTCAAGTTATGACTATGCC
The DNA here is from genome assembly GCA_016808115.1 of Tetrastigma voinierianum. Lineage (NCBI taxonomy): Eukaryota > Viridiplantae > Streptophyta > Magnoliopsida > Vitales > Vitaceae > Tetrastigma > Tetrastigma voinierianum. Next base: position 1,398,695 of record JAEQBH010001681.1, read on the forward strand.
CGTCTCATTCCACATACGACCACAGGACCAGGAGAAGGTACCGGGTCAGGAGGCTGAGGACTACCATACAGATGATATGCCTGTCCCTGAGCCCGAGGTATAGAGGACTCCCATTCTAGATCGTTCACCTCCATCTCCTCCACATACTACATCAGCAGCTGCAGCAGATACTCCAGGGCCTTCCTATTCAGCACATCATTCACCGGAGTACATCCATGCTAGCTCGAGAGAGATACCAAGTGCGATGGATGCCATCCGCTCACTCAGCCTACAATGTAGTCGTCAGGATCGCAGGCTGGCTCCGCAGCACTCTATGCCGACTGCATTATGACCCACCCGGGTCTTCCCTTATGTTCCCGGTCGGGCCGAGAGGAGCCCACCACCGATGCACCATCGATGTTCCGTCGCACCGCAAGAATTCAAAGTTCACCACCACCACCACCACAGCTAGAATGTAAGTGGTTAGTTTCTTTTTGATTTTGTTTATTTACCACTTATCAATCGCCTACTAATTTCATGATTTATGTATTAGCCATAATAGGCAAGTGATAGTTTCAGGTTTAGTTTATTCAAGTATTAGCCACTTTGGCTATATCAAAGCTATTCAAGATATATACGTACTTTTACATATCATGCTTTGTGCTTTGCCATGTAAATGTTTTCTTTTCACTGAACAATTGAATTGCTACAAATTGAACAATTGAATTGCTTCAAATCGATTACAATTGAATTGCTATAAGTCGATGATTGAATCATCATGTTTTCACTCTATGCTAGAACAAATTCCATGCTTGAATTAAATTTTGGTCACTACACCAAAGATGCTCAACTTGGAAATTTTCCCTTTTATGCTAATTCACACACTCGCACTCCGGGACATTTCCCGATAGACAGAATTTGGTATACCTCCTTTCACTGCAAAAAGCTTCTACTTAGGTATGTTGGCTACCTAGATAGCACTATTATCACATCCGAAGACCAATGTTGTCTTCCAAAAGGAAAGAAAAGAAAAGCAGAAAGAAAGAAAAGAAAAAGATGAAAGAAAATTTCTTCAGGTCAGAATGCTTTGAACCCGAAAGACCTGCTCGAGGGGTGTATGATAGTTTTGAAACCCGATGCCCTAAGCCTTAATCAGTCGGAGTCATCGCATTTTGTGTTCATATACGGGTGGATAGTGAAGTTTAATGACTTGTGGGTGCTTAATTTTCAAGTCATTCAAGTCCGGGATTTAAGCTCTTTAGAGTTAGTGGTCAAGGATCTTGGCTCGATGCCCTAAACCTTTAGTGGTTTGAGTCATCTGCGGACCCTCGCTATCTTTGACTTTGGTGAAGTCGATTTTAAGCATTGCATCCTACAATATAGTCAGCAGCATGCGTAACTAGCCCTATCTAGGTTGTTCAACAAACTTAAGGCCATATCACATATTGTGAGGGAACAAATTTACACTTATTGACTTAAACTGATTCCAAAAAGACCAATTAGACTTAGGTGGGAAATCCAAGTTGAGAAATCATGGAACCAACATTGACATAGAATTGTTCCTCGTATTTGATTCGCTCTTTCATATCCTGCTTTAAAATTTTGATGTCAAATGTCTCGCTTAAAGTATTGTGTGTATAAGCATCAACCTTTTGAATCATAAATCTTTTTGAAAATCACCACATGCATCTCCTTTATTTTGCATTGCTAAGGGACTAGCAACGCTTTGGTTGGGGGTGATTACGCTCAAAAGTGCAATTTCAACCCTATATTAGATAGAAGTTTCGAGTGTTTGTACATTAATCATGTCATTTATACCAATTGAAGTGTTCTAGTCTTCTTAGTAGTACTTATGCCATTTAGAGAGTATTTTTGGCTGTTTTGCAGGCTTTTGCGCACTTTTGGAGTTCAATGTCGAGATAAATGACGAATCATGAAGTTTGAACTCAAGTCTCAGCCATCACTCAGCCCAAGAATCAATGAGAAAACCAAGGCAAAATGAAGAAAATGTGATGCGCTTGAAGACGTGAGGCATTGCAAAGGAAGGATCAACAAAGTTGAATTTTCGCTGCTTCATAAAAATTTTCACTAGGATTGCGAAAATTCGCAACCTTAGCGAAAATTTCGCAACCTTAGCTGGTAAAAACACCAAATTCGCTAGACCCATCCCACTCTGTAAGAATCGCCTCAGCCGAAAATCTGATTTCGCTACCACAAGAATTCTCGCTTAGCTTAGCTAAATTCTCGCTAGCCAGCTTAAATTTCCATCCTTGCGCGAAATTTCATGTTTTCGCTAGACCTGTTGATTTCGCTAGTTAGCGAAATTCTCACTCTAGCTTAAAATTGATGCCTCGCCATGCTTTGTAATTAATGCCAAACCGCTCCAAACTTGGTATTACTTTAATTGTCCAATAACTTAGCCAATTTCTAGGTTTTTGCAGGTTTTCTCATACCTGAGGAGGCCTATGTTCCTCTTGTTCTTTGTAAGAAAGGAGAACACCAGAACAATTTGGGAGAAGATATTTTCAGAAGTTTTTATTTTCAGAATAAAGTCTTTTATTTTAAGTTTTGTTTTTATTTCTTTTTCTCTCTTCTCTCTTTCTTTCTTCCCCTTTCGGCTGCCAAACATACCTCTTGAGGATGACAACAAGAGACGCTTATTAAGCCTCCTCTTTCTTTGAAGAGGAAGGAAGCTAGCTTCGCTATGTATGATATACATGTCAGCCCTCTTTGTATTAAAAGCTACGGGTAGTGTATTTCATGGCTCTTATTCTCAAACTTAGTTGCATAACATGGATGTTATTGATTTGGCCAATACTTCCATGCTTTAGGACTGTTGTTTTAGATGGTTTTTACGAGCCTGAGATAATATTTACATGTTAGTGGTTCTTTTCAATTGGGTTAAATAACATTTATCAAGTTATTATTTTGGCCAATACTCTATGCTTTAGGATGCAAGGTTTCGGGTGAGATGCACTCGTTGTTCTTTAGATGGTCTTTACTTAGCCTTTGAAATGATAATTTAATGTTAGGTTTTAAACTGTACAGGTCATAACTCCGCATGCTAATTGCTTTGACTCAAATAGAGATGTTTCATGGGTGAGGTTTGCTAGTTAATGATAGATCCCATATGCCATGGACTATAGGTTGCATGTCATAACGCGAGGATAAAAAACCTTGAGGACACTTTGTTTGCCCTAATCTCTGCCAAGATACAGAATCCTAAATCTTCAGTTACCTTTTTCACCTTTTAATTTCCTTAGCTTACGCCGCTTTCAACTCATCTCACCGCTTTTGAAACACAATTCCAAAGAGAGTCCAACAGAACGCCTTACCTTCATGCACTGATGCAAACCATTTTTAGGATGAAAACTCATCCCCGTGTTCGACCTAGATTCACTATATCAGTAGCTTGACTACGGCAGTAGTAGGAACTTAGGTGTATATAAATTTTGTTGATTTTAGCTCAGCCTACTGTGGCACGAATCACTAGGGTCGTCCACAGATATGGGTTTTCTTCGTGGAAATAACTTACAGTGAGGCTTATACTGGTGATTTATCTTTGGATATTGGGGTTGTGATAAAAAAGGTTCATGGAAAGAAGTCCCTTGAAGTATTGGGTCACTAGGCTTAGGTTCCTAAGGCAAATGAGGGGTTTTCCAAGTCTTTTCCTCGTATTAGGGAGGATAATATATAGTTATCTCTTGAATCGGTTCTTCATTTAGCTATAAAAATTGACACTCAATAAACATCCTCTTGAAAATAGCATTCACTCCTCATTAATGGTCTCGGACAGTGAAAACATGTCTCGTGACTCACCTTCCAATGGTTCATAAGTGGTAACAAACAAACATTACTGGATCTAGCATTAAGTATCCAATGAACCCTGAAAGCTTACCAAATATTAACCATTCAAGGTGACTCGAAGGGATAAAAAACAAGAGTTAAAGGAAAGGACATTAATGACAGTGAATACCAACGTGAAAAACATGGAAACCCTTGGTTTACCTTAGGATCCTTTGCCCAGTGGCCTTCTACTTCAAGGAGGGAAGAGTTTTAGCCACTCATCCTTTGAGAAATCATCTTTAGAGGGTGTTTGGCCAATGAGAAAGAGAGAAAGAAAATGAGAGAAAAATGAAAGAAAAACGGGAGTTTCTCGAATAAGCTTCCCCTAAAACTTTAATAATCAAAAACTTGTCTACAAAGTCTTATTTTAGGATATTGTATACCACCACAATCAATACAAATTACCAAAATAAAAAAAAAATAAACACTATTACATGGGGAGAAATTGGGAAGAAATCAAAAGGAAATCAAAGAGTCAAATGTGGCAGACAATTTCGTAACCTTTGCGAAAACTTTGCAAGGTTGCTAAAATTTTGCAACCCTTGCGAATTTTTGCAAGGCTGCTATTGCATCTTTCTTATGGTTCTTCTTTTGCCTTCTTCTACTCTGAAGTTATGAATTGCTATTGATTTCTTCATGCTTAAGCTAAATCCCTATCTTCAAGATGTATAGCCTTTGAAAACAACAAAACTTGCCACAAAATTTGATTCATAGCCTTGTTAGGTCCTTAACATGCCAACTAGGTTAATTAGGCTGATTACTACACAAAAAGTGCTTAAAACATGGAGTGTTAAGGGTATGAATTAACACTTTTTGGGTAGTAATCACTCCCCCCAACCGACACATTGCTAGTCCTTTAGCAATGAAGGAAGAATAAAGCAATCAAAAGCAAGATGAACTATACATATATATGTGTGTTATATATATATATATATATATATATATCCACAAAAAAAAAAATTGGTCTTCCAAAGGTAAGAGGTGATAAAACCAAACCTGAACAAAAGTCAAAATCCCGTCAATACCATCTCGTGAGGAGTATGTGCTTATACGACCAAGTATCAAAAGAATTTCAACTCCTGCAGGACCAACCTCGAAACCTTCCACAAAACTCCAGTGTTGACCCTGATTAGTTTTCAAAAGTATGTTGCCAAACCTGCCCTCCCCTCCGCCCCCCACCCCCCTCCCCTCATCCTAGATCTTTTCTACACCTAGTAGCTAACCAACCTCAATAGATCAGGAGCCTCATTTATTTCACAACTTTTTTTTGTAGGGGTGTAATGCTATGGCATCGACCACAATTGTCTATGCAACAGGTCCACTCTGATGACTCCTAAAAATCAAGGTTTAGGTACCAGTTGTAAGGATCTTCAACCACTAACTTTTCCGGGGATTTCACCGGATTTTTAATAAGTTCGAAACTCCGAAGACCTAAAAATTGCTAAACTCCACCTTATTCACCCATGTAAATGCTAACAAGTCGATGACTCCCAACCAGTTGGCTTAGGGAACTGGGCTTTAAAGACTTTTGCCATATACCCCTCGGACTATGCTTGGGTTTCAAGGTAAGTGTCACAAATTTCTTTTTCTTTTTTTTTTTCTTTTTTCTTTTTTTTTTTTTTTTGAGACTCATTGGTCTTTTTAGGGAACCCAACATATTATAGGTGGTCAAAAGTACTAGACCAAATTTTTGCAAGGCTTAGGAGGCAAAGTAGTTTTTCAGCCTATAGATGAAAACTAATGTGCATAGTGTGTGGTTAGTTCAAAGTGGAAGAAGTAAGGTTGAAGACAAGTGGAGTTTCAACGATTCATAAACTTTTATAAGCATAACACCACTTTAAATCAAGAGTATTAAGACAAGGTTTCAATTTCTCCCATTGCCAGTTGAGAATTATAAAACAATTTCTAAGAAATCCGATGGAAAAATAAGAACTGAGAGACTAAAAACATTTTGATAAACTAAAAACATAAAATAAAGACATGTACTAGAAACTAAAAAAAACATGTACTATACTTGTTCAAAAAACTATGTGCTCATTCAACTACACAAAATAGAACCGGCTCAAAATGATAAAGCACTTCCTTCTTTAACTCTTCCCCCAACCAAATGGTGCATTGTCCTCAATTTGGCTCAGGAGGGAAACTTAAAGGAGGAAGTGATACCTCCACAGGTAGGTGCAGGGGGTGGAACCTCATCCTCATCCTGTGATGGTGTAGGAACTGAAGGATGATCAGCTAGTAGAGCAGCTGAAACTGCTGGTGGGACTGCTACTGGAGTTGGGTTTGGTGAAGCTGATGATGGTGCTGCTGCTAGAGGTGGGTTTGGTGAAACTGCTAGTGGTGGTGCTGTTGGAGGAGTAAGCGGAATAGGTGGGAAGCCTAGGTGTTCCTGAATCTGAGCAAGGATGGCTTCAGTACAAGTCATCCAATAGCCATGATACCGTGATGTGCTATTGCGTGATTGTGTAAAAGATATGCACAAGAAATGGTTCGCCTAACCGCACAAGTGCAATGCTCGTCAGCAATATAGTACTCAAGGTACGGATATCAATCCATAGGGAAAACCGTAATCGTGGGAGGCTAAGTACCAAAATTATAATACCTCTTTAATATTCAAACTAGCAACTGTGATGGCTAAGTAAAAGTGAAACCAAATTAAATTACTACTAATGTAACTGTGCGCTTAAAACGTAAAGATGACCAAATGGGTACAAAAGGTTAGGGTGTTGGTGTTTTTGGACAATCCTACTATGTAATACTGAGGTTCCATTCCATTATCTAATATACGTGTTCTCTAAGGCGACTTTTATCTAATGTAATTAAAGTCTTTCTCAAGGGCATTTAACCTCCTTTTATCACTAGGTTTCTTGCTCCTTGGCTCAACCCCAAGCATTAAAGGTTCATGAAAATCAAAGAACTCCTAAGCCTCCTAATTATTGATAATCCTATATTACCAAGTTTATTAGGTTAACTCACCTATGTCTGATTCTTCATTAACTTTTCAGATCTTACAAAGAACCACTAACATATTAAGATTGATAAGAAATTAATATGTTGATTTTAACCAAGCATGAGTTAATGGTAAAACAAATATATAAAAGATAATGGAATTATGAAAAGTCAACACTTAAACATAGTATTCATGTCCAATTCACTACCAACACCCTAAACCGTGAATTTAGAACATAATGATAATCTGCTCCTTTACAAATGAAAATTAAGACTTGAGAATGATAATAGATAAAACTTCAATGATCGAGGGAATGATGATCTCCCAAATTCTTCAAGTCTCTCTCGCTAAAAAAAGCCTTCAAGTCTTCTTTCCTCTTATCCAAAACCGAGCTCCTCAAATGCTAGCACAATCAATGTTTTTCTACCCCAAAAATGGAATCTTCGCTTCCTTTTATATCTTTTGCCCGAGATAAGGTTTGTCAAGCTTCCCCGACAATGGCACCAACAACTTGATAGGCGATTGTGTGATTGTGTTTTTAAGATATGCAATAAGAATGCAATTTCAACCAGGCAAGTGTACGCCACTGTTGTTCAGCTGGTACTCAAGGTATGGGATACTTCCATCCACAGGAAAACCTTAATCGTGGGAGGCTATACCAAAATTATAATACCTCTTTAATATTCAAACTAGCAACTGATGGTTATGAAAGTGAAACCAAATTAAATTACTACTTAATGTATCAGTGCCAAAAGTAAAGACGCATCAAATGGGTGCAAAGGTTAGGTGTTGGTGTCATGGACAATCCTACTATGTACTCGAGGTTCCATTCCATTATCTAATATACGTGTTCTCCAAGGCGACTCTTATCTAATGTAGCAACTTTCGAAGGTCATTTAACCTCCCTTTATCACTAGGTTTCTTGCTCCTCTTGGCTCAACCCCAAGCATTAAAGGTGCATGAGGTCCAGCACTCCCAAGCCTCCCTAATTATTGATAATCCTATATTACCAAGTTTATTAGGTTAACTCACCTATGTCTAATTCTTCATTCACTTTTCAGATCTTACAAAGAACCACTCACATATTAAGATTGATAAGAAATTAATTTGTTGATTTTAACCAAGCATGAGTTAATGGTAAAACAAATATATAAAAGTTAATGGAATTATGAAAAGTTAACACTTAAACATGGTATTCATGTCCAATTCACTACCAACACCCTAAACAACGAATTTAGAACATAATGATAATATGCTGCATTACAAATGAAAATTAAGACTTGATAATGAGAATAGAGAAAACTTCAATGATCGAGGGAATGATGATCTCCCAAATTCTTCAAGTCTCTCTCACTAAAAAAAAGCCTTCAAGTCTTCTTTCCTCTTATCCAAAATCGAGCTCCTCAAACACTAGCATAGTCAATGTTTTTTGACCCAAAAAAATGGAATCTCCGCTTCCTTTTATAGCTTCTACCCTAGATAAGGTTTATCAAGCTTCCCCGCGACATCGCGACGTTTAGCTGTTTTCTACACCATTCTTCTCCAAGACTCCTACAAGGCGTCATTTCTAGCACTTTTCCTACAAAACCCAATACAAACTAAATATTAGAAAAGTAGTAAAAATGAAGTCATATATATATGAAACCAATCCAAATCTCACTAAATCTCGGGTTTGCAATGAGTGTTTTTGGGCACTCATCAATGGGCAGCAGCAAAGGTCTGTGATGTAGCAATGAAATTCTGAACAGTGGCCATAATCACTAGGAAGTGCTATGTAGAAATGTGGACAAACTCCGCAAGTGGTGCAGATGTACTGGGGACGGTGGGGCGGGGAGGAGCTTGAGAGAGTGATGGGGCTGAGTCTTGATGATGTCATGGGGAGGGATCTTCTTGGCGGACCTCCATGTGGGAACTTCACTTGCTAATCTTCAGCAACAGGAAGGCAGGAAGAGGAGGATTATACGGCCATATTTGCCGCTTCTGGGCGTGAAGGTGGCCTCGCAAACACAACGGTGCTCGTGATGCGACTCAACGGGAAAGCCTAGGTGCCCTAAAAAATAGGAGAGTAGCCACGAGAATAAAAGTGGAATGGCCTCGTGTAACACCCCAAACATTTTTTTAAATGATTTTTTTTCATGGAATTTAATTTTTAGGTGTTTTAAGGTCCATCATGAATTAATAATAATTTTTAGGAATTATTTCTCAATTAAATGGAATTTTAGGAAAATATACCCGATGAGTCAAATTACGACGGAGTTGATAGAAATAGAATTTTTAAAAAATACCCAATGAATGAAATAAGTGAGAATTTTATGAAGAAAATTAAAAAAGTCCATATATATATTTATAAAAATAAAAATAATGAAATTAAATTAATTAAAAAAACAAAAAAATACGTGAACAGTGGCTGGTAGGGGAAAAAGTCAACAGATTTTGTTGACCAAGGGCCAAAGAGACATTTTTAATAATTCCCAGGGCCTCAAAAAAATTCAAGAAAAACCGCAGGGACTTAAGTGAAATATTGAATTAATTTTTAAAAATATTAGGTCTTAGAAAATCGAGCATAAAACAAAAGAAAAAAAATTGAAGAACCCTAGGTTCTCATTTGTGTGAAGCTGGCAGGGAAGGAAGAAAAATTTGTTGCAGCCAATTCCGCTGAATCAACCTGTATGATTTTATGGTGGGGAGACTTCTGAAGGTATATTAAAGCGCCATGGTTTTAATTTTGGTTTTGCATGGTCTGTATTGGAGAAGGGGCTGAATTGATAAATGGTTGTTGTTTGGATGGTCAATTAGGGCTGTTTTGGAATGAATTAATTGTTCTAATGTGTATGCTAGGTTGCAATTGAATTTTTGAATCTATAGAATGTGACCTAAGAGGTATGAATTAGGTCTGGTGTTTAAAATTTGGGAAAATATATTCAGAATGAATTGAGGTGGTAATTAGTGGAATTAAGGGTTGAATCGATTGAATGTGAATTTCTGTTTGAAGGTCGACTTAGACAGAATCATAGGAGGACCTAATGGACGAATTTTAGGGCCAATTTGACATCATTGGAAAGATATGGATGTTAGTGAAAATTTTCCACTGGTTTCAGGTCTTTTCAACGTCGGTAGAGAAAGATATAGGCAAAATACTAACTGATGCACAATCTGCCAAAAAAAAACGAGTTTAGTGATTAAACATTAGATATAAGAAATTAGTTGTGAAATTGAATATTAAAATTATAATTTTGGGTATTTAGATGTTAAGGCAGAATGTTGAAGGTAAAGGAAGTAAAGGGGGATTTAAAAAAATTATTTAAAGCTCTCAGTTAGTGATTAAATAGAGCGGAATTAAGCGGCCTAATTGAGTAGTGGATAATAAGGTATGGCTCGTTATGATTTGGCGTTATCTTTATATTTCTTTTCTTGCATGAATATTGGTATAACAAATGAAGTTAAGGAAGGCTCACACGTTCAGGGTGAATAGCCTAGCGAGCTGGACTAATAGAAGATGATGAAATTTATATCATCGTGCTTGCACAACCGAAATGTATAGCGGTGTTTTCATTGTTTGACTTATTCGTATTAATTGACTATGATTAAGACCCTTATTCTTGAGCATTCATTGAATTAAATTTGTCCATATGCCACAAGTCACGTGTCGATGAATATTCATATTTGGGCACGGTCGACTAACTCTTGTGTATTTGGTGTTATCATTGCATCTTTGATGCGGTCGACTATGACATGTCGTTAATGTCGTGATGGTATATATCTGAAAGCCTAAGCGATGGGAGGTCATCAGGCTATGTGCCATGGTACCTCTGGTGCGGGCAAAGCCGATTGCCTTCCTAGAAGGTGGTAAAACTCTGGGCATAGAACCCGGCCGTTCTACGGATCTTTGGTTGGAATATGCAGTTCCGGTATAAAGGTAAAAAGGAATGTCACGGATTCACGAATAGTGGCTTATATTTACGTGTTTCAAACCTCTAAATCTCATTTTGATATTATTGTTCATATTGCCGCTATTTGTTGCATAACCTATGTACGGTGATTGATTGATTGAGCATAACCATCGCCAGCTGAGCCGGCCTTGGTACCTAGCCTCCCACAAGTATGAGTGATATATTTTACTCACGAGTTTATCTCACCCCGTTGATTTCCTCCTTTGCGGGGTAGACGGAGAAAGGGAGAATCCGGGCACATTTCCTTGACCCTTGGATTCTTTGAAACATGTAATGGATTATTATTTTGTTTATTTGGTGAATGAGAGTCTAAGTTTCGAGAAGGCTCCATGAGTGAATTAACTTGGTTATTAAGGTTAATTATTTGAGATTCATCGATAAATTTTGAATAGTTGAGTTGGATAAATTTTGCTTTTGATGAAACCTTATTGATATTTTGAGAGACCGTTGAAGTCGTTTTGTTAGTGGATGACCACGGAGGTCTATTTGTTATGTTATTTGAGATAATATCATGATATGAGATTTTGAGTTAGGTATTAGTAGATTTTAGATTGATATTACGAGATAGCAGGGTTGTCATTAGTTATAGAAGCGAATAGGTCTTGCCGGGTACCGGTAGAAATTATGGGACTTTGGCTTGCTACGGGTTTTGGTGGCCTTAAGCCTACCCATTCCCTAGCGCCAGTCACAGCCTATAAAAGTGGGATGTGACACCTCGACCCTACTAAGATTCTTTCTATGGACCTTCTCCTCGATGCGGAACAAAGATGACATGATTAGATCCCTGGGAGCCCGAGCCGAAGCCCTCAGGGATGCGGAATAAAGCCTCGGGGATGGAACTGGGGTTAGAGGCAGCGCACATGGTCCATGAAGAGCATTCTCAAAAGAAGCTACCTCTGGTAAAGTATAGGACTAGTGGATGTGTTTCGGGAGAGAACCTGGACCATCTCTCGTGGTGAAGGGTGGGCCACTACCTAAAATCTATTGAATTGGCAAGGGTCACTGGAAGTTGAAACGCGACGGCTATATCGGCTGCTCTCAATACGCCCTACCGGCCATTGATGGTGAAATGAAGAGTAGTAGGGTGGCGCTCACCTCGGGATGTCATGGTTTGATAAAAATCTACCACTACTCTTGTGTAGAAGAATCTACGCAGAGTCATATACAGCTCGAGAGATTAGTGATGACTGAGCCCCATTGAATCCTGGAGCTCCAACTGATTGGAAAAGGCCTGGATGTCATAGAAGTTCTCATCATGGAACTCTCTGTTGCTACAATCAATGTTCCATACTATTGGGGCATAGGGGAATAGTTGCCTCTTGATGGTGGAGCTAGGAGACTCTGTCTCGAGAATGGAAGAGGTTGTGCCTAGAGGAGAGGAAGACTATTGAGGCACATGAGGCCTGGTTTGTGAACATTCACGGGCGGAGGTCACGGCTGCTTAGATTGAGGCTGTTGCAGTTGTTTGTGGGTGGGAGGTCTTGGCATGGGTCTAGCCACGGTCGTGTGCCAGGCCTTTGTGGGAGATGGTGGGGTAACAAATGGGGCAGGAACAGCAAGGTCGACAGGGTCGGCACACTTGGCAAGGGCTGGCTGTAGCGGGTTGGTTTGGGGAGGGAAAGAGGGTCGTCGATGGGGTTGAGAGGAAGATCTGTGCCCTCCTCTCGGGTTTTGGACATGGCCGAGCTTGGGTGGGGGGGGGGCGGTGTTACGAGGAGAGATGAGGAGAGAGAGAGAGAGTGTATCTGCAAAGAGAAGGTGGGTGGTGGTCTTTTTATGGAGACGGGATGCCGACGAGTGCAGGAGGTGGAGGATAAAAAACAGGAGCAAATTCGTAGGTCTTGGAAACAGAAGGATGGAATGCCAAAGACGGAATTAGCTTAAAGGTTGGCATAAGTTCGCAGGTCCTTGGAAATAGGGTTGCGAAATTTCTCAACCCTTGCGAAACTAGAGAAAGGTTGTGAAAATGTGAAGACATGGAGGGTTGAGAAATTTTTGCAAACCTTGCGAAAATGTTGGAGTTTGTGCAAATTGATGTTTCTGAGTGGTTTTGATCAGCACATCTTCCCCTGCTTCAAAAATACAACAATTTCCTACCAAAAAAAATGAACACAAAAATTCCAAATAAAAAAAAAAAGAAGAGGAAATAGGACCTAAAATTAAGATCAAATTAAGAGAGAGAAAATTTAAGGAAAGAAAAAAAAATGAATAATGTAAAATAATATGAAAATACAGCAAAAAGAAGATGGACTATGCAATCTTAGGGGGGACTGAGTCCAGCCAACCTAGTTTTTCAAGTATTTTGAGTTCAGGAGAATTGAGCTCCTCTTGTCTGGTTAAGGAATTTGCATAAGGCTTGAGGCGATGGCCATTCACTTTGAAAGTTTGGCTCTCATTTGAATTGAGGAGTTCCACTGCTCCATTGGGATATAGTTGATGAATGGTGAAAGGACTAATCCATCTCGACTTGAGTTTCCTTGGAAAGATATGAAACTTGGAATCATAGAGCAGGACTTTATCTCATTTTTTGAAGTTTTTTCGAGCCACCATTTGATCATGCCATTTCTTAGATCTCTCCTTGGAAATCTTGGAGTTCAAGTAAGCATCATTCCTTAGTTCCTCTAACTCATTGAGGTCAAGAAACCTCTCTAGACCGGCTCTTTCCAAATCCATGTTAAGCTTTTTAGTTGCCCAGCATGACTTGTATTCAATTTCCACAGGGAGGTGGCATGCTTTTCCATAGACTAGCTGATATGGGGACATCCCAAGAATGGTCTTGAACGTTGTTCTATATGCCCATGGTCTTAATCTCCCTGTTAGCTAGCTCAACTTGTCCACTGGTCTACGGATGGTAAGGAGTGGCCACTTTGTGTTTCACCCCATATTTGGCTAGAAGGGTTTCGAAGGGTTGTTGCAATGGAATTTACCTTTATCCGCGATTATAACTGGTGCTCAAATCTGGAGAAGACATTCTCCTTTAAAAATTTAAGCACCACCCTGCGATCATTTGTTTTACAAGGAATTGCCTCAACCCACTTTGACACATAATCAACCCCCACCAAAATCTACGAATAACCGTAAGACGTAGGGAATGGCCCCATGAAGTTAATGCCCCAAGCATCGAATAGGTCTACTACCAAAATTGGGTTCAAGGGCATTATATTACAGCGAGTAAGCTTCCCAAGTCTTTGGCATCGATCGCAAGTTCGGCACATAGCATGAGCATCTTTGATGAGAGGTGGCTAGTAGAAACCGGATTGCAGGACCTTCATAGTTGTCTTTTATGAAGCAAAACGACTTCCACAGACAATTTCATGGCAGTGGTTGAGAATCCCCTGTTGTTCTTCTTCCGGAACACACCTTCTAATGATTTAGTGAAGCACGATATTTGAGCAAAATGGTTCCTCCTAATAGCAAATGAATTTGGCGAAGATACGCACCTTTTCCTATGCTTTCTATTCAGTTGGGACCTCCCCTGTTGCAAAATAATTAGCAATATGAGCATACCATGGGGCATTCTTTACAAGCAGCAGAGACTCCTCAGGAAATTAATCATTGTCTGGGAGGGTTTGACATGGAGTCTGAGCTATGGTGGAGTCGGAATAGGTGAATCGCCACTACATTCTCCACCCCTTTATTGTCTTTGATTTGGAGATAAAATTCCTGGAGCAAGAGAACCCACTTGATAGGTCTTGCCTTAGCATATTGTTTAGTTAATAGGTACTTCAAAGCAGAGTATTTTGTAAAAATATGAACGACCCCACCAAGTATGCTCTGAATTTGTCTAAGGCATAGACTACTGCTAGAAGTTCCTTTTATGTGGTTGTGTAATTGCTCTGTGCTTTATTTAGAGTCTTTCTCACATAATAAACCACGTTGGGCTTTCCATCTTCTCTCATAGAGCTTCCCAATGGAAAAATCGCCATCACATCACCTCGAAGGGTAGTTTATGATTAGATTGTTCTCACTATAAACACGATAGTTAGGTGTAATTTGAGCTCTTTGAAGCTCTTTTGGCACCTTTCATCCCAAAAAAAAAATTGGTATCCTTCACCAAAAGCTCACATAGGGGTTTTTCCCTTTTTGAATTTTTTTTTAATAAAACTCTTGTAGAAACCTGCATGGACAAGGAATTTCCTCACTTCCTTGACATTTGTGGGAGATGGTAGCTTAGAAATAAGCTCAACCTCAATGCTCTTGTTGGAGATGACATGTCCAAGGACAATTCCTTGATTTACCATAAAATGTCACTTCTCCCAATTAAGCACCAAGTTTTTCTCAATGCATCTGTTTATAACAGCCTCAAGGTTGGCCAGGCACTCCTCAAAAGTACCTCATATATGGTGATGTCATCCATGTACACTTCCATAATGCGTTCCACCATATCACTAAAAATACTGAGCATACACCTTTGGAATGTGGCAGGTGCATTGTAGAGGCCAAAAGGCATTCTCTTGTAGGCATAAGTTCCAAAGGGGCAAGTGAAGGTGGTCTTCTTCTGGTCCTAACATAGCGATTTCTATTTGAAAATATTTGGAATAGCCATCTAAAAAACAATAAAATGGGTGCCCATAAACTCTCTCTAGAAGTTTATCAATGAAGGGAAAAGGAAAATGATCCTTCCTTGTCACTGCATTTAGCCTCCTATAGTCTATACATACCCTCCAACCCGTGGTAAGGCGTGTAGGAAAATATTCTCCCTTCTCGTTTTTCCTGATTATCACCCAGAGCTTTTGGGCTGGCTTGCAGGTAGGACTCACCTAGGAATGTCTGAAATGGGGTAGATAATGTCGACCTCGCATTTAGAACCGGTATGCATTACACCTCTTGCATGTGATTCAATCATCTCTTGTGGTTGTCGCCTTGGTTTGGCTTCCTCCTCACATTAAATAATGATGAGTGCAAACGAGAAAGCCTAATTCGCACCGTCGAAGATTTTCCATCCAATGGCTTGTTTACACTTCCTGAGGATTCCAAGTAAATTGGCTTCCTATGAGGCATTTAAAGATGAAGAAATAACCATAAGGCATTGGTCGCCCTCCTCCAAGTATGGATATTTCAATTATCTGGGGAGGGGTTTGAGATCAAACTTTAGGGGCTCTTCCTTTTCCTTGTCTTTCTCAGTCAATAAAGGGAGAATTTCTTCCTTCTTTTTCCAAGGACAAAAAGCAGCACATAAATATTAGGGTTCATCCAATTTTTTAGGAAGCTCTGCCAATTCCTCTATCAGTTATGCCTGTAGCTACAGCTGCTCACATTGTTACTCCACAATGGTGTCAATTAAACACACCTCTTTTGGACCTTTTTCCCCTGGGTGAATACGCTTTTTGCTTATATGAAATATGTTGAGTTCCAGTGTCATATTGCTAAAAGTAAGCTGCATAACCCCATTCCGACAGTTAATGATTGCATTTGAGGTAGCCAAGAATGGCCTCCCAAGTATGATGGGCACATAATTGGCTCCCATAGCTACTAGCTCAATATTGAGAACAACAAAGTCCACTTGCTAGTAGAATTTGTCCACCTACACCAAAACATCTTCAACAGTGCCCTTGGGAATTTTTACTAACCTGTCTGCTAAAGACAAGGTGATGGTGGTGGGTTTCAATTCTCTAGCCCATTGCTATAATTGGTAGGGTAACAAGTTGACACTGACTCCTAAATCTAGTAATGCCTTCTCCACACAAGTTCCTCCAATGTTCACTGAAATGGTGGGACACCTTAGGTCTTTGTACTTTACTAGGGTCTTGCACTGGATGATGGCACTTACTTGTTCTGTCAAGAAAGCCTTTTTGTTTACATTCAACCTCTCTTTATAGTGCACAAATATTTTAAAAACTTGGCATAGGTTGGAACTTACTTAATCATGTCTAAAATGGGAATGTTGACTTTCACCTGCCTTAGCACTTCAAAAATCTCAATTGGGTTGTTCACGCCCTTTTTTCCTCTAAGTGCTTGAGGAAATGGTGGAGGCATGTTCTTCTTTATCATATCTTCTTTCATCACTATCCTTTACGAATCCTCATCTTGCCCTTCTTTAGCATCATCAAGTGGTTTAGGCATTGGTTGCTCAACTTTTTTACCACTTCTCAAGGTGATAACTGCTTTTACTTCATCCATTTTAGGAGCAGTTTTACTCGAGTTAGCTATTTCATGAACTCCCCTGGGGTTTTGCTAAGTTTGTGAGGGGAACTTCCCTTTTTCTTGCACTTGATGTTGATTTGTGAGCCTAGAGATGGAATAATGCAAGTTGTCAATTTTCTAGGCAATTTCATTCTAGAACCCATCTATTCTCTTATTCACAATACTTTCCACCGTGTCAATCCTCTTATTTAACTGCATATTCATTGCTTTCTGCTTTTCCACAAATTTACCTACCACTTTGCTCAAGTTTAGAATGGCTTGCTCAACTAGAGAAGTTGATTGTGGTTGTGATTGCTGAGAAATTAAAGCATACTGTGGTGGAGCAAGGGGTTCATATTGTTGAGGTTTTGGCTTCCAGGAGAGATTTGGGTGATTTCTCCAACTAGGGTTGTAAGTGTTGCCATATGGTGCATTAGTTGATGGCTTGAATTGACCAACAACATTTTCTTGCTCCACAAACATCTCCCTCATTGCTGGAATAGTTGGTCATTGTTCTCTCAGATGCTCAGTGGACTGATAAATAAAACATGGCTTATTTGGCACAGGAATCTTAGTCACTGCCTGCACCTTATGTTGTTTTCTCATTTCCAATTCTTCCTACCTTCTAGCTAAGGTAGAAACTTTGGCTTTTATGTCCATGTCCTCCGCAAGAGAGTACATGCCACCCCTTGTAATAGGTTGAGGTCTCATTCTTTCCATCTCCCTTAGGTTGAACAATCTGACCTTTTGATGCTTCCTTCCATAACTCAGGAAATCCGAAAGCTTCCTCTGGATTTTTGCTCAAGAAGTCTCCTCCACACATAGTCTCTAGCTGTTGCTTCATGGCAGGAGAAATTCCATCACAAAAATAGCTGACCAACAGCCATGTGTCAAACCCATGGTGAGGATAAGCGTTGAGCGCTTCCATATATCTCTCACAGCATGCATAGAATTTTTCATTTTCATTGGTTGAGAAAGTGGAAATCTGCCTCTTCAAGCTGTCTGTTTTGTGAGTGGAGAAGAATTTCTTCAAAAATTAAGCTTACATCTTAGCCCAGTTTCGAATGCTCCTTGGTGTCAAGGAGTTAAGCCAAAATTTTGCTTTATCCTTTAATGTGAAAGGAAAAAGCTTAAGCCTCATGAAATCCACATTGGCAGTCTCTTCCTTGAAGGTGTTGCAGACCTCTTCAAACTCCCTTATGTGCAAATAAGGGTTCTCACTCTCCATGCCATGAAATTGGGAAGGGTGGCGCAGTAGGCACAATAACCATTTGCTCGGTTGGAGCACTATGCATGGTGCGCTCATCGAGGAGGTGTATGTGGTCCCTCATGGATCTACATGCATTAGGATTCCTTTCCACTCCCTGTTGTATCTGTTGTACTTCAGGTGTAGGTTCCTTTGGGTTTAAATTCAGGCTCATTTCAGAATCTGATTCCTGTGGAATACTAACTTTGACTAATCTGCCTTCCGAATTCCTAAACCACTAGAACATAAACTCCTACATGAAAAACAGGACAACACCAAAAAGAAACAAAAACAATTCTACCTAAAACGGATTAATGTTAGATAAACAGTGAAATGAAATTAAGTAACCTAACAGTAAATTGCTATAAAGAAATTCACCAGAGCTTGTGATGAGGATCACAGTGTTCAACACATGTCATTTGCACTAAGGCACCATCCTCAACAAGGAAGCCATTTGATTCGTGTCCCAGTTGGGGTATTAATCATCAAATTTTATAACCTAATACCTCATACTAGCATAGCATAGCTATTATAGCATAGTAGTTCTAGGATCGTCCACAAAGATGGGTTTTCTTTGTGGAAATGACTTACTGTGAGGCTTATACTAGTGATTTCTCTTTGGATATTGGGGTTGTGATAAAAAAAAAAGGTTGGTTTTAATGGTTAAAACTACAAATAAAATAGATTAAAATATGGAAAGAAGTCCCTTGAAGTATTGGGTCACTAGGCTTAGGTTCCTTGGGCAAATGAGGGGTTTTTCGGGTCTTTTCCTCTCATTGGGGAGGATAACATATAGTTCTCTCCCGAATTGGTTCTTCATTTAGCTATAAAAATTGACCCTCAATAAACATCTTCTTGAAAATAGCATTCACTCCTCATTAATGGTCTCAGACAGTGAAAACATGTCTCCTTGACTCACCTTCCAATGGTTCATAAGTGGTAACTAACAAACATTACTGGATCTAGCGTTAAGTATTCAATGAACCCTGAAAGCTTACCAAATATTAACCATTCAAGGTGACTCGAAGGGATCAAAACCTAGACTTAAAGGAAAGAACATTAATGACATTGAATACCTGCATGAAAAACATGGAAAACCTTAGTTTTCCTTAGGATCCTTTGCCTAATGGCCTTCTACTTCAAGGAGGGAAGAGTTTTAGCCACTCATCCTTTGAGAAATCATCTTCAGAGGGTGTTTGGCCAGTGAGAAAGAGAGAAAGGAAATGAGATAAAAATTAAAGAAAAACGGGAGCTTCTTGAATAAGCTTCCCCCAAAACTTTACTAATAAAAAACTTGTCTACAAAGTCTTATTTTGGGATTTTGTATACCACCACAATCAATACAAATTACCAAAATATACAAAATAAACACTATTACATAGGGAGAAATTGTATGAAATCAAAAGGAAATCAAAAGGTGAAATGTGGCAGACAATTTTGCAACCCTCGCTAAAATTTCGCTAGGTTGCGAAAATTTAGGCAAAAATTTTGCAACCCTTGCGAATTTTGGCAAGGTTGCTACTGCATCTTTCTTCTGGTTCTATTTTTTCCTTCTTCTACTCTGCAGCTTTTAATTGCTACTAATTTCTTCATTCTTGAGCTGAATCCCTATCTTCAAGATGTATAGCCTTTGAAAACAACAAAACTTGCCACAAAATTTGCTTAATAACCTTGCTAGGTCCTTAACAAGCCAACTGGGTTAATTAGGCTGATTACTACAAAAAAAAGTGCTGAAAACCTGGAGTGTTAAGGGTATGAAATAGCACAATCAAGGTTTGCTTCTGGTTTTTTATGCATTTAAAATCTCTGAAATAGAAACACACTGAGATCAAATTAAATTTGTGGGAAATAGTTGTAACCATTTTAGCTCATAGAAGATTTCCAATAGCTTTATCAGCTACTACTATTAAAACTTTTTTTTTAATTTCTATTTTTAAGAATTTATGATAAAATTAAGAAAAATATCCAAATTAGTAATTCCCTCTTTGGTTAGAATACTGATCATTCCATTTATCAATCTATCCTCGTCAACGCCGCCAAAAACTTGTTGATGATTTAATTGTATTTCATCATATAGACCAAAAGCTTGATTAGGCCAAAAGATATCAAGAAATTTGTACTGCTACCAAGAACTAACTAAAGTCCCAAGCAATGTATGGCTTTTATTGAGACAAATCATATCTAACAAATTTGTGATATACTAAATTGTATCTAGTCCTCGAAAACTGCGCAAAAAACTTGTTGAGACCTTTTCATATTTAACAATTTGTGACACTGCCACCAAAGACTATTATCTAGTCCTGGACAACGGTGCAAAAAACTTGTTGAAAGACCAAATGATGTATATATGAGAATATGGCCAAGGGGATAAGTATGGTAAATTGACTTGAAAGCGAAGTCGGTGCAACAAAAAAACTAAAATGAAAATATTACCAACACTCACCCCTTTAGCAGAATTACATGGGTCATCTGAGTAATAAAGTGGATTTTAAGTCCAGATATTGTTCCTACGAGGATTGATGATAAATCAAAAGACTAACTACCCCAACTACTTAAGATCCTTACTGTTTGAACTTCAATGTGAAAAATGATTAGTTAAAACTAAAGTAAAGTAATAATAAAATAATTATAATAGTATAGATAAAGAATTTAATAAAAATGGACTTGAGAGTTCACTTGGTGAAAAACTCTTCAGGAAAAGACCAATGAGTAATTGTCAATTTCGTCATTACGATTCTAGGCAGGCCATTAGATGGAAAGCTGAATTTGTCAAAGATGCACTTTATTATGGTTTGGATTTCTCCCTCAACCATACATTTCACTAATTAGATATTCATTTTCCTTTCGAACTCATGGGTCTAATAAGCTACTACTAAGATATAATCCTCTTTTTAAGATCTGGGTATTTTTCCTTTTTAGTACTTCACACCAAATCTTAGGACTGAAGAGTTCTTACCCCCATATACAGGATATTGCAAGCCTTATCCAATTGAACTAGAACTTCATCCTACAATGCTGATGAAATTCTCCATTTCCTTAATTAGATCTATGCTAACACGGGATCAAAATCATTTCATCAGAAAGAGGAGAATTTTCTAAGTGATTAAACTAATGCTTTATCGAACTATCCTCACACTATGAGTAAGTTAGTGATCTATCTGAGTAATCCTTAAGAGTCCATTAGTTCCAAAGTATTAGTCTACCATACCCATAAAGAACTGCTCCGTACCCTCAGGATTCTCCATCTTTGTGTCATGTAGAGGGCCTCTTGGAAATCAGAGCAAGATACAATCCCTTGTTTTTGGGTACACAGTTGATTCGTGCCATGGTAGGGTGAGCGGAATCAATAAAATTGTTTCTATGTTCTCTGCTGCTTAGTAGTCAAACTCTGCGGCACGGTCTAGGAGTCGAACACGGGGATGGGTTTTCATCCTATGAATGACTCGCATCAGTGTTGAAAATGGTGAGGCTTTTAGTTTGGATTTTTGGAATTTTGTTTTTAAAACAGTGGGAGTTGTTTGGTTACTGAATAACTGTAATAACTGAAAATGAAGTGTGAAATGGTAACTTTGAAGGTTTAGGTTACTAGCTTGATAACATGGGGCAACCAAGAGTCCTCGGGTTATATCCTCGCATTATGGCAAGCAACCTATGGTCAAGCCTTAACTGGATCTTTGTTTAACTATAAGGCCTAACCCTAAAAACCACTCCTATTTGAGTCAGCTTAGGCAACATGCATCCATAGCCCCTTTCAGTTTAAAACCTTTTCGACCTCATTTCGGTGAAGCCGTAAGGAATATGCATCTAAAGAATAACAGTGCATCTAACAATAAGTATGCCTCATACCTAAACTTATAGTAAGTATTGGCCAAAGTAATGACATTAAATGATATTCAACCCTAGTTTTGGAAGATGGAGCCCTCATCTGATACACAGCATTTAAAACATGAGGACAACTTCTGTGCCATAAAGAACCAAGCTAGCAACCCTCATCTTCAATTTATAAGGCTTAGCCAAGCATCTCTTGAGTTGTCATCCTCAAGAGGGTGTTTGTAGCCTAGAAAATGAAAGAAAGAGGAGAGAAGAGAGAAAAGCAAACCACAAGCGAGCTTTGGGAGATATTTACATAAAATGAAAAGTTGCCCAGATTTCTTTGGAGTTCTGAAATGATGGGGGCTTATATAGGCCATGATATTGATGAAACTACAAGAAAACCTAAAATATTGGCTAATATAAGGGACAGAGTAATACCACGGGGGTGGATTTGGCATTAATTACCTACAAAATTAGAATGAGGAATTTCGCTGTGCGGGAAAATTTCGCTAGGTAGCGAAAATTTAAGCTAACTTTGCTTAATTACCTGAACTCTTGAAAATGAGAATTTTAAGCTATACCTGATAATTTAGCTAGCTAAGCCAGTGGCTAAGCTAAGCGAAAAAATTTGAGAGATAGGAATGAAGAATTTAAGCTAGGCACGGTGATTTAATATATAAATTTCGCTAACTAGAGAATTTCTCAATTTGTTGGGATTGCGAGGAAATTTCGCTATGTGCAGTGCAATCCCAACAAAATTTTCGCAATCATGCGAAATTTCCTGGAATTCTTTGTTCTTCCTTTAACTTTGCATCTGCACCCCTCTTTGCATCCCTCCATCTTCACTTTGCCTTCATTTCATCTTTTTGAATTTTGATATGTTGATGGTGGAAATAGTTTTCCAATCTTCATGGTTCACCACGTCTACGATATCAAGTGGAAACTTTAATGAATGAGGTACTAAAAACCTGCAAAATAACCACAAATAACATAAATGGCATAAGTGATGCTAAGTAGACTGAACACCTCAGTGGCTGATGATGCGATTAGTGCGCAAAAAGCACTCAAAACCTATCTCGAATAGGGCTCAAAATAGCACTTTTTGGGCACTAATCAACAGTACTAGTACTTGGAACAGTTAAGTTCAAGAATAATACCTATCAAATAAATTCAAGGTTTCTAACTATGACGTTCTTCTAATTTGTTCAGAGAAATAACAATCTTATCGACCCATTCCAGAGAAGCTTAATCTTCAAAAAGCGGTTCACCCATATGGGTGACTAATGATCGGGAAAATTCACTGAAGTTGTAAACGAACTGAAATAAATGAACTCTAGAAATTTTCAACATCCATTTTAAATCATATGATAATGTGAGAGAAAATTTTCTGATAATTTCGTTCTGAAGGCGGCATAGTTCATTACTCAACTCTAGAAAATAAAAAGAAAACTAACTAAAAACTACGCTAAAACAAAATCTACTAAAAAGGAAATAAAACAAAATTAATATACAAAAGAGTCTCCAACTACCTAGAAGTTCTTGGCTTCGCGGAAGCTCCGCACAATGCCCTAGATGTGTCTATTTATAGACTTTCCAATACTGGGCCGCACTTCAAAACTTCTTTGTGGATCCCAATTATTAAAGCCCAAATTGGTCGCTACGTCGCGAGCACTTAGAAAATTATGTGACGAGTTTTTATCTTTATCTTCGGCTTACGTAGTCGTAGCTTGTAGTTTAATAGCAATAGGTTTTCTAAGCTTTTTCTTGGATTATGTCGCTACAGACTTTGACAATGTCGTGACATAGTTTTGCTGCATTAGTCTTGTTCTTTTCACGACAAGAGTGTCTTGTGTCATGACATAATATTTGTTTTACCCAACTTTTCATATTTTTCCGTTTTTGAAAAATGTCGCGACATAGATTTCTTTGTCACGATAAACATTTTTACCTTCATATTTTTAACTTTGTCACGACGAATTTTTCTATGTCACGACATTCTTTCTGTGGTTACTCAACAACTTTGTCGCGACAGGATTTCTTCTCTTATCCTTATCGCTACCTTGCGACATATAAATCTTTGTCGTGAAAAACTTGTCTTGCCATATCTCTGTTCTCTTTCATTTTCTGTCGAGACATGGTTTTCTTTTGTCGCAACAGAATTCTATTACTCTACAGCTTTTATTGTTGTGATAGAAAACTTCTTTATCGCGATATAGATTTCTTTGTCGCGATAGAGTTCACTTCAACCTCATGTTCTATTTGTCATGATAGAAAAATATTTGTCACGACAAATCCTTGTTGCCCTTTATTGTGAACTCTGAATGTTATGTTGCAACAGAGTTTTCTTTGTCGCGATAGAAATCCTTCCTTAAGCTGGTCCCATGCTAAAAACTTTGTCACAACATAAAAACACTTGTTGCAATTTACTTATGTTATAACCTTGACATTTTCTATCGCGACAGAGTTTGTCTGCTATCTTCATTCTTTTATGTTGCGATAGAGTAAGGATTGTCATGACAAAGTTCCATTGCCATTTTGCCTTGATCAATGTACGACAGAGTTAAGAGCAACAGTCTTCTTCACACACTTCTTCAGCAGTGTCGCAGTGTCGCGACATAAAAATTCTTTGTCGCGACATAGTTCTCTTTTGTCTCGAGTTCAGCCTGGACTTTGTTGCGACATAAAGCTATTGGTTGTGACATGGCTTTGCTGGTTCCCTTGAGATTCTGTTGCAATAGACTTTATCTATGCCACGATAAAGATTTCTGCCTTGTCCATTTTTTTTCTTCTTTTCCTATTGGCATTATCTCTTTTGATTACAAACACCGCGAAACCTGAAGTGGTGAATATTCCATAATTCGGCATTAAGAAGTAATATCTTCCCTTCAAAAATATACTAGAAAAATGGATTAAAAATAGATGAGTTTAGAACTCATCAGTTCCTGGTTTTATTGATGTGCCATTTAACAAGTTAAAAAAAATAAATTATTTAAATCAACCATTCAATTTCATAGAAATTTAACAAATCCACAATTCAATTCCATTATCTATTCAATTCCAACAAACAAGTCACAACCATTAAACAATTCAATCCAGGTAAACTGGTTTCCTATTATTCAGCAAAGCTATTCAGCAAAAGTCATCAAATTCTACTTATTCAAAATCAAGGAAAGACAAAATATAAAATAACAACACACGAAATGCAAAAAGAGAGTGGACCCAAGATTTGTGAAGGATTTTCTTTTTATTTGATTTTTCAAGAATAAGGATATTGTTACAGAGAAGGAAGAGGGAAGAAATAGTAGGGCCAGTTATTTCCTTCTCCTATCATGCCTATGAGAGTGGGGCAGATTAACTGGTTCAAACTTGCAACTGGCTAAAGAGGGAGTGAACTCAAGGATCTGGACATGTGGCTGCTTGGACCTGCTTCCTTCTTCGTTTCTATTTAATGCAAACCACTCCATAGAAAGTGCCATCTATTTAATCAGATCATTTTGTCTCTACCCAATAGAGTTCAGGGCTCCCTCAAACTCACCTTGGGCAAAATACATCTTGATCAGATTGTTGTTGACCTTGTCTAAACTTTATGTCTAGCACTTTTCCCTATAATTTAGGGTGGCTTCTAATTCTCTGTCCCTTTGTTCAATCAGGAGCTTTTCTCCTTTTGATGCTCTTTATACAGACAGTCGAAGGCATTTGCCTTCTACAACATATTTCGCTCCATGGCATCCTCTTTCTTCTTCATAATTTTCAACATCTCATTGTCCCTCCGCAGCTGATCTAATAGGAAGGCATCTTCTCTGGCTCTGAGCTATTCACTCAGTTCTCTTTGTTTGGTTTCCCATCCGCTCTTCCACTCTTTATCTCTCTGCTTAAGTGCCTCCTCTATATTCTGATCCCTTCTTCTCAATTTTGCATCCATATATTCATCTCGTAATTGAAGTTGGATTTGCATCTGTTTATC
The DNA here is from genome assembly GCA_016808115.1 of Tetrastigma voinierianum. Classification (NCBI taxonomy): domain Eukaryota; kingdom Viridiplantae; phylum Streptophyta; class Magnoliopsida; order Vitales; family Vitaceae; genus Tetrastigma; species Tetrastigma voinierianum. The sequence goes on from JAEQBH010001681.1 coordinate 1,424,566, forward strand.
CCTTTCTTGCATCTCCTGCCTCATGACTTTCAGTATGTCCATCAATTCAGTGTTGTTATCTTGATGCTTTGAGATTCCAGTTTGCTCCTAGTGGACTTGTCTCACCTTAGGGGAGAGTGTTAGAATGGGGCTCAAATCTTCTTGCCTCTATTTCTGCTCTAGAATAGCATTATCAATCTGTATTTGATTGACTTCTCCATTCTCTTCTTCCTCTCTTGCATTTTCTGCTTCTCTTTCTTTGGCTCTGTTCTTGGGCCCCTTGATTATGCCAGTCAGTTTCAGGGGTGAGGTCTTGGGGCAGGTTTCTTCTTCCTCCCAATCACCTTCTACACCTCATAGGATGCAAAGCTAGTGATTAATGCAAGGTGAGGCACTAGTCCTCTATAGCCTCCTCTGTAGTAACTCAAGATTGAGTTCTCTATAATCTTTCCCACACTGAACTTGTAGCCTTTCAAAATGGCATACAAGAGTACAACCGCCTTCTTTGACCGTGTTCAAATGTTTAGAAGGGAGAATTACTAAACAAATGAAATAAAACCACACCTTTGCTTCTTCAGTTAAAGTACCTCTTACAATGGACTCGTGTGGATTTTTCCTTGTGGCATTCCACTTCCCTTTGCCATCAGTCACTAGATCAAGGACCTTTTGGAGGTTTGGTTCTTTCACTAATTTCTTGAATTTCGAACCATTCTTCCTTTCATTCAAATTGTAGGTTTGGTCAATCTGCTCCTAGCTGAATGAAATCCATGTGCTCTTGACATAGACTGTATTGTCCTTCATTCCGACCATGTTGGCATAAAATTCTTTCACAACATCCACAAATCCTGGAGCCTTGTGCTCACGGAACAGATGTCATCCTCTCTTCTCAATGGATTCTTTGAAGGGCGTAATCAATTTGTTAAAGCCTTTTTCGCCTATGAAGTCCCTATGCTGTAGCTTATCACTCCAAGTGATATACGCAAGCTCTAAAACCTAATCGCTTGCTTTCTCTTCTGTTCGCTCAGCACCAGCTTCTTTAGCTCCTTTTTTTCGCTTTCTAGTTTCTTCTACTAGTTGCTCACTCTCTGCTCTTGCTTTAGCTCTTTCTCCCCCCTACAAAGCTCTAAACTGAGTTTCTTGAATTGATTCTTTCTCGCCCTCTACGTACTCTTCCATGATTTCATTCAGGTTTGGAATAAGGTTTGACTACTCAAACATGGTGAGAGAAAGGCTTTTGGAATCTAGGTTTTTCGAAGGCAATGAGGAAGATTTGGTGAGGAAAATTGAGTAGGTTGAAGGTTTATGAGGCAAATGGCCTTTCATTTTTCAAAATTTTCTATTTATAGCCAAAAGTCTTGTTATGCCTTCATTAATTGTCGGGACAAAAATTGACCTAGGGTTTGTTCCCTTTCTAATACTATGTCGCGACATAGAGAAATAAGGTTGCGATAGAGTTTTTGCAATCAATTGAAAGCTAGGTCAGTCCTATGTATTGACAAAGTAAGAAATGTCGGGACAGAAAAATATGATGCTCCAATGGATATATGTCACTACATAGAGAAGTAATGTCGCGACATATTTTTTGGTGTTCAAGTGTACTTATGTCACAAAAAAAAATATATGAATAATGTCATGACAAAGTCTTCTTTGCAATATCAAAGGTTAGAACCAACCTTGTCGCGAGAAAGAAAAATTATGTAGTGACAAAATTTATGTGTCTTCCATAATAAAAAATCCACTCTTTGTCGCGACAAAGGGAACCAATGTTGCAATAGAGTCTGAAGAGTGTTGCGACAAAAGATTCTCTGTTGCGACAATTTTATGGCATTCCTCAAAATTTGCACAATTAACATATTTTCAACCAATCAACACACATGACATTATGCAATATATTCTTCCCACTCAATTCATACTTGTGAAAACATCTAACATGAAAATGACCTCGATTAGTATGAGCAAACAAATCTCATTCTTCACTCAATATAATTAAACCTGGTTATCATCAATGGATCCAAGGAATGAGCACAACAAAGCTGTTTAAATTTTTCTACTATAAAAAAAATTCACATTCCCCCAAACTTCAACTATGCATTATCATTAGAGAACAAGTTAGGGGAAAAGAAGAACTCCCCCTTGTAGCACTTTCTTCTGAAAAGGGCAGGAATTGTTACAAATATTTCATCTCTAGTACATCTTCATTGTCCTGAAAAATTAACAAAATCATAAAATAAAATTTCAAACAACATTAAAACTAAAATTCAAACACAAAAAAAAAAAAAAAATTTAAAAACAAGAACAAACTAAATGTGAAAAGTAATTTTTTTGCTTGGGTTGCCTCTCAAGAAGCTGCTCAGTTTAATGTCTTTAGCTAGACATTTGCTACAAAATGTCTTCATTTCAAAAGATTCTCTTCTCTCTTCAAAATCTGGAACTAATCTTCATTCCTGTTTCCTCCAAGATAATGCTTCAGTCTCTGACCATTCACTTTAAACTCACTTCCAGAATCAGTTTTTAGTGTCAATGCTCCAAAGGGTGTGCTTGCCACTACTATGTAAGGACCACTCATCTTGACTTCAGTTTTCCTGGAAACAGCTTGAGTCTAGAATTGTATAAGAGGACTTGTTCTCCTGCTTCGAATTCCCTCCTTAGAATCTTGTGATCATGCCACTTCTTTGTCTTATCTTTGTAGATTTTGGCATTGTCATAAGCTTCATTCCTCAACTCTTCTAGTTCATTCTTTTGAGTAATCTCTTTTTTTTAGCAGATTGAAAGTCAAATTTTAGCTTCTTGATGGCCCACATAGCTTTGTATTCCAATTCTAAAGGGAGATGACAAGGTTTTCCAAATACAATTCTGTATGGGGACATTCCAATAGGAGTTTTGTAAGCGAGTTCTATAAGCTTGTGATGCATCATCAAGCTTTAAAGGCAAATCTTTTGCACATGTGCTTGTTTTCTCATAATTTCCTTCTTCGTCTCTCCTTGTTGAAATCTACGTTTTGCCATTATGCGGGGTGATAAGCCAATCCCATTACATGTTTGATTCCATATTTGCTCATGAGTTTTGCAAAAACTTTGTTCGCAAAATGGATTCCCTCATCACTAATGATTGTTCTGAGTGCTCCAAATCTACTCTAAATATTTCTTTGTATAAACCCAACCACTATGTTGGTATCATTTATGGGACAAGTTATTGCTTCAACCCATTTGGGCACATAATCCACAGTTAGGAGAATGTAAAGATTTCCAAATGAGGTTGGAAAAGGTCCCATGAAGTCTATCCCCCATACATAAAAAATCTGCACCACCAGGATTCCTTGCAGGGGCATCTCATTCTTCTGCTTATGTTGCCCATTCTCTGACAATTATCATAATGTTTTACCCATTCAAAATAGTCTTTGAATAGAGTAGGTTAATAAAAACCTGATTGGAGAATTTTATAGGTTGTTTTGTCACCTACAAAGTGTCCTCCATATTGTGATACATGACATTCATCAATAATTCCACCTTGTTATGTTTTTAGCACACATCTCCTTATAATCATATCTGCACCTCTTCTTAAAAGTAGTGGGTCATCCTAAATATAAAACATGCTATAAGTTCTCAATTTTCTTTTATGTTGGTAGTTGAACTCAGGTGGCACAATTCCACAAGCTAAGTAATTCACAATATCAGCATACCAGAGTACTTGGGCTAATAACAAAAACAACCGCTCATCAGGAAAAATTTCTGCTATTTCAATTTCCCTTTATACTTTAGCAGTCCTTTCCAATCTAAACAAGTGATCAACTATCACGTTGTCACTACCCTTCTTGTCTTTAATCTCCATATCAAACTCTTGCAGTAGTAATACCCATCTGATCAGTCTTGGTTTGGCATCCTTCTTTGCCATTAGATATTTAATAGCAGCATGATCAGTGTGTATGATAACATGGGACCCCAATATGTAAGGCTTGGATTTTTCATAAGCACACACCATTTCCAGCACCTTCTTTTCTATGGTAGAGTAGTTCTCTTGTGCCTCATTGAAGGTTTTGTTGGCATAGTATATGGTCCTAAATATCTTTTCAGTTCTTTGTCCCAATACAGCTCCCATTGCATAATCATTTAGGTATCACCATGATGGGAGCTGTCCTTGGCTCTAATTTAATTTCATGAGTGCATATCTTGCATGATTCATCAAAAAATCCAAATTTTGCATCTTTTTCTTGATGCACGTATGATCTGGAGATTTTTGAGAAGTCCCTTATGAATCTTCTATAAAAGGCAACATGTAATAAGGAAACTTCTTATCCCCTTTACTGTTATAGGTGGCAAGAGATTTTTTATGATAGCAACTTTTTCTTGGTCAACTTGTAAGCACCCCTTTCCAGCCTGACCCAATTGGTGGATCCGAACCGAGTTAGGGTTGCTAGCCGAGTTCATTTACCAAAACATATACAAAAACAAAATAACCATTTAGTAGACATTCCATTCGTACCAAAACGCTTTCAAATATGGGAGCGATTTCAATTCGGTAGGCGCATAAACATTTACATTTAACAAAATACATTTACAATGAAGGCATTCCATGCCCATTCAAAATAATATACAAAATCGTTTCAGAGTTTAACTCTTTTGATCACAAAACATCAATTGTTAAAAAGTAGGATGGATGCATATGACGGAGTATATACTTTTACTCCGCAGCTTTCTTGATGACTCTATGCTCCTCGATCTTGTCCTTCATTCCTGTTCACTCGGTACCTGCACATGGATAAAAACTATGCGCTAAGCATTTTCATGCTTAGTGGTTCTATACGATTATCTCTTTATTCCAGTTTAAATAAAATCAAGCAATTTCATGAGACAATGCTTTCGTACTTTCTTAAATGACCAATGCAGTACAATACATACATAAAGATATATTTCCATTTAATCAATTACAATTCATTAGTCATCTAAAACTATGCATTTTCATGTGCAACAAATCATTCAGATCATAAATCATGCACTTTTTCATTCTTATTATCATTTTGCATCTTAGCCGCATCAATTTAACTTTATGATTTTTTGGTGCACAAGATAACGAATCGCCTTTTGATCCAGCTAAGTATGAGCGGTATGTGTGTGTGTGTGTATATATATATATATATATATATATATATATATATATATATATATATATATATATATATATATATATATATATATATACTCTCTATATATAATATGTACTCAATTGGTGCATTGACATTGTCACATTGGGGCTCACGGATCAGTATAACACAATAGCACGTTTGTTCGACTCTTATTGGTATACCAATTTATCCTTAACTTGAATTTAACAATTAACATTCTATTAAGGGCATTCAAATCATTTTTAGGAAAATACAGTATAGTATACCAATACTCATGCAATTTTCATGTCATTTATTTCGCAATCAATCAATTTCTCAAATTTCTTAACTTAAATCAACTTGCAATTCATTTCACAATTTATTTTCATCAAATCAATTTAAAACAATTCAACATGCAATTCAAACATTTTGGAGATAGAGGTTCGAAATAATGAGAGAAAGGTGTAGAACAAACCCAAAAAGCTTTGCACTTTGATTCCAATCCTCGGAATCTCGGTCTCAGTTCAAGCTTTCCTCCTCGTCAGCCCCTATTCCAATACAATTAGAAAAACAATATTATTCGTGCGTACTAGTGATATTGGTTAGGGTTGATTTTCGGAGCTTAATATCGTATTCTTAATCTCATTAGCAAATAAGGGCAAGATACAAGCCTAGTATGGTTGTTAATTTCCCAACTTTAATCCATCACATAACCAAAATACTAAAATTTGGCCCTGCCTTTTAATCATTTTCAAACAGTACTCTTGATCAATTAAACCATCCTCAAAAGAAGATTAAGTAAAACCTGAAATGAACCTGTAACACCACATGCGAGGACCGTTATTTTCCAGTTTTATACTCTCTGGAATTTATTACCCAAAAATTAATCAAACGGTATTCAAAAATTATGAAACTCTCCAATTTAGTCCTTTATATATCCAATGACATCTATGAAAATTTTCAATTTAAAATTCCTTCTCTAAAGCCCTCAATTACATAACACAAACAGGGAAAAACATGTTTTTTTTTTTCAGATGGCAGTACCTTTAAAACGTCTCACCAAAACCAATCCTAATGTTGTCCAAAATTAACTTCAAAAATTGATTTGATTAGATTAGACCAGGTCTACAACCAACCTAAGCTTGCCAAAATCATGCCATAAACCAATTGGTCCAGTTTTTAACTTTAACATCCTAAAAGCCTAACCTGTCCCCATTGACAGCTTGTAACAAAACACTTTCTAAAATCAAATAAATTTTCAAATAAATTTTTCCAATAGAAAAGTTAATATTTCCAAGACCATATATGCCTTACCAAGACTTTTAATCATCCCAACAATCTATTTTCATAAATTCCAAAACACACTTAGCCAAAACAGTCGAACTCAAGAAGTTCACGGCATTTTAATGTCAAATTGGTTAACTCACTGGATCACCTACTGTTATTCTCAATTTCTGTGGTCTTAACTCCATAAATAGGTAATGGTTCCTTCAACGCATTTGAAGATATGGTTCTAAGGTTTCTTCTCCAATTTGGATCAACAAAACTCAAGTTATTGCATTTTGCATCCAAACTACTCTAATTTGCAAAGCAGAATCAGATTGTTCTCACACATAGCTCCACTTTGACAGATTTATGGGCACTTTAGGGTAACAATTTGCATAACATTTCTTCAGGTAAATTATTCTCCTAGAAGTATATTTTACCCAAAATTTTGAATCACTCAATTTGGATAAGTGAAACTCAAATTATGGCCAACACACCATAACAACACCCAAAACAGAGCATACCTATGAGCTACCCTAACTCACCTTTAAGCCCATATTCAGAAGCCTTAGAGCTACAATTTGCTCTTGGTCTCTTCTATACACTTATAGACCTATCTCTTATGGTTCTTTACCAATTGGAATCACTTCATTTGGATCATTATAACTTAACCTATAGCCAAAACAAGAACAGGGGTTTTGATAAAATTTTGACAGTATTTCCTTTGAAAACCAAACTTTTCTCTTTTTACAACCATTCCTCAACCCATCCAAAACAATACCAACCAACAATACTCTTAAAACTCAACCCAACTTTGTACAAACTCATTTATAGCAAACAAAACTCTTTTTATCTACATTTGAGGTTTCCCCAACTCGAAACACAAATAAAGGGTTTTAGGGTTTTTAATCTTACCTCGAATCTCCTTCAAACTTCAATACCAAAGGTTCCCTCCTTGTTTTTATCACTAGCCTTTGATTTTCATGGGCAATTCACCAAATCTCCCATTCAAAACTCTAGCTCTCTCCCTTTCTCAAAAACTAAAAATGCCTTAATAGAGAGGAATGTCTCTCAAAGGCCCAATATGATCTTTATGTCTCTATTCACCAGGCCATGTTTGGCTTTCACTAAATCCCATTTTCTCAATTTTTTTCATTTTAACACTTCATTTCACTTTCATTTTGTTTTATTTCATTTCATTCACACCTTTGCACCCCATACTCATTTGGGATATCAGGTCCCATTTATTTTATTTTACCAAATTTAATTGGTTTCTATAAAAAATTTCCAGGTTGCGCATATCTTTCATTCGAGCATTTAAATTCGAAAAAATTTTCATTTAATTTATTTATACCCTAAAGCATATAAAAAAATACTAGGGTATTTTGAGGGCGTTACTGACTTCTAACCTAGGGGCGAAATTTTGTACTTGAAGACAATACTATATATTTACCATCAGAAATGACATTTTCCTATTGACTAAATTCTTATCTTGACACCTCTGAAATACTTGTTTCTAAAATTTCAGGCTTTTTTGTACACATAGGGCTGAAGCAGGCGGGTAAAATGACAACGAATTATAGAAATTAGACCGACTCGATTTTACCTTAACGAGTGGGCTGAAGCGATCGATCGACTCATCGAATTGTAGCTCTAATCAATATATATATATATATATATATATATATACTTTCTCTCTGATAAATTACATTGAATGTTAAGACGTCTACATATAGTTTAATAGCACACAAGTGACACTGAATGTTAGGGATATTCCCACATTTAGCCCAAAAAAATATATCCTGAAATACAAAATTTTGAGAAATACTTCTAAATCTAGTGTATTTTTTATCAAGTGGAAAGTATCTCTTGATGAGACACTTTCTAAAATTTTGAAAACATTAAAATTTATTTGAAAGTGTTTTTTTCTTAATTTTAAAATAAAAAATACTTTCTAAAGAATTACAGAGTATGAATTTAAATTGAAATTGTCTTTTTAAGAGACAAATTCCTTAATTTTGAAAATTTTGAATTTTGTAGTGTCTTTTGAATAAGATACTTTACTTTTTGAATCTTCATCTTACATGGAAAGCCTACGTGGAGAAAAGTACAATAAAGTTGGTATTATTTTTCAAACCATGTTTTTCTTAGATTTATTTTGAATTTTTATATTATATTTCTCAAAATACCCTGAATGTTAAGATGGCTACACACAGTTTAATAGCACACATGATGAATATTGAATATCCATTTAGTCGATATTTCCATAAATTAGAGCAATTAAATATTAATAATGGTTAATTCTCTTAATTACAAAATAATATTCATTTTTGTAATGTTTATTTTGATGATTTTTTTTTACTTATTTCCTTTCCTTAATTCCCAATGCATTCTTGTATAAACTTTTGAAAATAATAATAACAATAATAACAATAATAATAATAATAATAATAATAATAATAATACAAAAGTTGCTAAACTATCAAATTCTTAGGTGACGTTTATTTTTTGACTTTTTGTTAAAAGTCAACTAACTTTTAGCATTTAGGTTTGTTTTTTTAATTTTTTGATGACTTATTACTGAAATTTTGAAGCTTTTTGTTTAATAGAAAAAGCCAAAATATTTAGCCTTTTGGTTTTTCTTAATTTTTTTTAATGTTTTTGTATTAAGAAAAATCTAAAGATTGAAATATAAATTTTATGATCTAATTGAAACTCTCATGATCCCTTTCATGATAATTAAATAAAATCATATGTATTTTTAATTTTGGATTTAAAAATTGATTGTTTCAAATTTTAGATAAAAATAAAAATTATTGATTTTTTTTTTATAGAAAAACAAACAACTAAATAATTATTCTTATTTAGCACTATTCGGAACAAAAGTTTTATTCAGCATTAAGTAAAAAAAAAACAAATTTCATCTTACAATCATACCATTAGCTAGGTTAAATGTGACGCCCCAATCCCGGGGTGTCTCGTTGACCATGATGACCGACCAAAATACATATACAAATTTATGACACTATTACCAAAGGACTATTGTCTAATCCCCGGCAACGAAACCATAAAACTTGTTGACTGGACTAAAACATGTTTGCACATTTATGCATTAGTTATGCATGCAAGATTATAACGTTATCACTGAAGGACTACTATCTAATCCCCAGCAAAATCGCCATAAAACTTGATGACCGACCAAAATACATATACAAATTTATGACACTATTACCAAAGGACTATTAACTAATCCCGAGCTGACGGTGCCATCAACATTAACATCATACCTATCATAACCAAAAATCTCTCTTAGAGTAGAACAATTTAATTTTATTGGTTTGGTGAGAAGTACGCAGAATTGCCGCGAATTAAACAAGTAATAAAATGGACTTAAGTCCAGATATCGATCACAGAGATCTCAAATTTTTATCAATACCACGACTACTGAAATTAATACTATTTGGACCATAAATTGATACGGGTTTCCATGAAAATTTGAAATCAACTTAGTTCAAAGAAATGAACATTCAAATAGACTGAAATAAAACAAATGAAGGAAAATAAATTCCTACAAAAGAAATGAATCTTTGAGCAGTTATCGCGGGGAGAAGACACATTAAGAGAAGCAGGTCATAGTAGAGCGATCAGTTCACGCGTAGTTCATCTTGAATTAATTTCTTGATTATCTCAAGTGTCAAAATGCGTCGAGCATTTAGTGCAATTTGGATCTCTCACTCCACATTTGGTTATCTCTTCTTCTGATTCTCTGGTGACGGGGAACGAGATAACTACTTTATGAGAACTCTTAAAGTGGGTGTTTTTCTTTTGCAATACTTCGCATACCCATTTTATGAATTTTATCCACCCATAGCTCCCAAGTTATTGGTCAAGCAGGATATACAACTTCAAATTACTCTTCCTCAATTAAAATAGATCAACCTTTCCTTGATTAGATCTCGACTAATAACACGGGATTAGTATAGCTATCAATTGGTGGAAATCTACCCTTGTTTAAATAGATAGAGTCGTTCAACTCGTTCTTGACTTCAAGTGAGAGGATTTATCTAAAGTGACTCACAAACTCAAAGGATCCTAATAGCGAGGTTAGTATACCTTCAAAAAAATGTACATTACTCCCGGGGATTGTCTTCCACTGTGTGTCACTCAAGGACCTCCTTGAGAAATCAGTATGACAGCGATTCTTAAGCGGATATAGTAAGGCGATGTTCAGATCAAAATCAATAACTCTCCGTCTGGAAGTAGAATTAGTAGCAAGGAAATGAACAGATCTTTACCAATTACTACAAGGAAAAATCAGATCATTTCTACAACGTTTACTAAATGGAAGAATGGGTTCCACAATTCACCGAATCACCACGAGTCTTTTGATCAAAAGAATAAGCTGGTCAGGCCGAAATAATCGAATCGAGAATTTATGCGAACGATGCATTTGAGTAGTATTACGAAAAGTGAATTACGTATTCAGCTTCAGCAAAGCGATAACATTCGAGATCAAAAAATAATAAAAGCGAAAAAAACTGACGAACATACGCCACAAATAAAGAAAAGAAAAGAAAAAAAAAAGAAAAGAAAAGAAAAATAGAAGTGAAGCCTAGGCTACCCAGATCTCTCTTTTGATGCGCCTCCGACTTGCTTTACTTTTCTGGGTAGCTACGTATTTATAGGGTTTTCCAGTTAGGCCCTAATCCCAATATAACCTGCTATGGATTTCAGAGTAGCCATGCCAGTTACTGCTCGATTCGTCTCCGGTTCTCTTGTCGCGACATGATCTCATGTAGCGACATTGACTAAGTTACGCATCCTATGAGCTTGGTCGTTCATGTTGTCACGACGCAAGTATTGTATTTCGCGAGGTTTAGTTGATCGCGATGTCGGCGACATCATGGCCTTGTCGCGACATCCATTCTAGTCGCTGGTCTTAATGGTTGATTTCACGATGTCGCGACGCATGAGGGATGTTATCGCGACATGGGCTGAGTCTCCTGCACCCTTCCAGACATTGGCGATGTCGGCGACCTCGAGTTTTTCTTGTCGCGACATCGCCAATAATCTTGTTTGTGACGGGTGTCCCACGTGGCGGGCATTAACCCTATCGTTTGAAGCCGCCGGTTGATCTCTTCTTGATGTCACGACGGCTAAGTCTCTGCTGTAACCTTGTTGATTGTTCTTGGTGTGCGACATCGGAGTCTTCTTGTTCGCGACATGACCTTATCTTCTTTATGGGATTTGCAATGGTTGTTCATGTTCGCGGCTTATGTTTATCAGCGACATCACTCTTTTAATTTACGCTCCTTCTTGTTTGCATAGGCGTGTTCCTGTCACGACACATCAAATTCTGCTAATCTTCACGATGTCGCGACTTCGGCCCGGGCGTGCCGGACCAGCTGCATCAATGGCTTCGACCCGATTGCTTTCATTTTACGCTTTCTGCCGTTCGGCGCATTTTTATCCGCTTATTGCATTTTCCTCGCTTTTTCTTCTTTCTTGCTTCCTTCTGCTAACAAATTGGTGAGTTTCTTTATAATTCGTATATTAATTATTCAATTTTAGCGAAAATCCAACGAGAAAAATGGACTGGCTAGAGATGACTTTTAAGCTCATCAAACTCCCCAAACTTAAAAATTTTAGCGTCCTCGAGCAAAGAAAATTTGTTTGCCTCAAACAAAAGGACATTACCGATTGGATTCTGCGGTGGCAATCAATTTAATTGAAAAAAGCAAAGGTATGCATAATTTTTACGCCATATCTAACTTCAAATCAGTTGAGTTAGTTTCTACTTTTTCATAGTATACAAAAACTAGCGGTAGAGTATTTTACAAACAACATAATCATTAGATCTGTTAGACCAATAGATTATTTTCCTTTCTCATTTTCATCTTGAGTCCATTAACTCCCCTAAAGTCCTTCAAGTTTTGATTGTTTCCATGTTCCAAATTCATAAGTTTGTTTTTCATATTGATCTCCACTAATGTGAGTGGTTCATTGTAAGATAAATTAGGTATTTTAGGCTTATATTGTTGAAGCAGGTAATGGGTAGGATGGAAGGAATTTTTAGGTTAAGATTACCACGACCCTTTTCTCTCTTCTTACGCCCTTTCTTTCTTATAGTTTCTCTAATAAACTCCCTAAGCTTCATGTTTGGGACATGTCTTTGATCTCTTCGATTCGGAAGCGTATGCCCTATTTTCACTTGTAATTTCAGCGGGGAATTTTTTCCTTTGTTTGTCCTCACATTTAAGGATAGTGCAATGTTTTAACTTTTAGGCTTTCTAACACTCTTAGCGAACTTTGGTTGTGGCTCCCACATACCAGATGGCGTGGGTACTAGGTGTTGAAACACCCACAAGAACTTAATTGTTGAGAGAGTTGAGCCTGAAGATAAAACTTATCCTATAAAGCGTTCTTTTCTATTGCATTTTACTGCTCTTTGTCTTTTTCTTTCATTCCCTTTTTGGAGTTCTCGAAAATATATACTCCCCCAAACTTCATTTCTTACTTCCTCCTTGGATTCCTGGGTAATCATAGGTTCTTTACTGGAGGATTGATTTCTTAGAATGGGTTGGGGTTTCCATTGGTTATTTTTGAAAAAAAATAAGCTTGTTGGTTCAATTTCTGGAACTAAGGTATATGCATCAGCATATAAGTGGGGATGGTTAGAATGGCTCAAACTGTCCAAGAATGGCCTGCATCATCTCTTGTTAGCTGTATCACCTAGGATTTACGCCTCGACGATAATCTAACAAATTCTAAATTTGGTTTGAACGATTGTGACTAACCATAGCAAGAGGGAGTACCTTGACTCATTTTTGTTAATGAGTATTTAAGTAGTGGTATTCAACAGGTTCTTTGATCCTGTTCGCCTACAAACTCAAAAATTTTGTTTTGTTCCATGACATATTACCTTCCTCAATTCTGGACTTATCAGTTAGATATAAGTAATTTTTGCACTTTGTGTTTCAATCAAACTGTATTTATTTGGCCTTTATTCTACATTTTAGCTCATTCCTAATCTAACTGCTTCATTCAATTCAGTTCATTACATCACAGCAGTTTTTATTCTGGAACTAATTTCTACTTTAATGTCCTAATCATGCATCTTCCCGTGACCATGATATTGAAGACAACAAATTCAAAATATACGCACCTGACAATTCAATTCAAGTTTCTCATTTATTTCTGATTCAATTGCAGCGAGTTTAGAACTGTTGTAGAAATGAGTGATTGAAACTTGAATGAATGGAGTCTATTTTTTCTTTTACGTTTGCGGTATAGATGTACGGGGATCCGAATTGAGGAGTGTCAATTGTGGGAGTGCAGATGCAGAATCTTACTTCTATTCTCCTCTGTCCCTTGGCTTTCTCTTTGTCGGTCTGCTTTTCCTGTGCCAATTCAATTGAGAGATCCACCTTTTTGTTCAGTTCATCCTGTCTCATTCAGTGTGTTCGTGTTTCTCCATTTACGTCGTACCTCGAAAATTTTGTGAGGTTATTTGTTGATCAAGTCCGGATTCTCTAACCATCTTCCTCCCGAATGCATACGTTTCATCAACACCTTGTCTCTCCTTCCATCTTTGTCTCAAAATCTTTCTGGGGACATGTAAAATTAAATCCATTGATGTTCTCTTTGTATGCCGCTCTTCTGTTCCATCCCTTTCCTTCAATTATTCCCAGTTAGCCATCTGTGCTCAGTGTTGTGATGCCTCGAGACTGCTTCTTTAACAGATCTTTATCCCTTGTTTCCATTTCCTTTCTGAAGTTTTCTCCTTGCTGCTGGAGTACCTCCTTCATCTGTTCTTCCTTCCTTTTCAGCTTTGCTTCCCGTTCCTGTTCCCTTTTTTTGCAGCTTCAAACTTTTCTTCTCTTCTCTGTAGTTCTTCTTTTCCCATTCTTGATCTCTTTTTAGTTCTTTTTTCATGAACTTCCTCCCTGAACTCTTGTTCTGACCTCCCTCCTTTTCCTTGCCTCCATCTTGTTTTGCATGGAAAGCATTTCATGATTGCTCCCAGTTCTCTTGTATTCCCACTAGAACTTTCTCCCTTTTCTTTGAATGTTCTACCCTTGCATGGGAGGAGAACAGCTAAAGGGAAAGAAATCTACTGAGCTTCTTTCATCCTGCTGAGGTATCTGCAAATGGGAAATTATTAACATCGGAGGGCCGTGTTCACTTCTTTGCTTTCTTTGCGGTTAGAACTTCTTCTCCTGTTTTAATCAGTACCCCCTTTTTCTTCTAGTTTCTTGGTCCTTTACTCACTCCTATCAATAAGAGTGGTGATGTCAGCGGAACTTCTTCTTCTGCTTCCCAATCCCCTCTCCTCCGACCTTGAACAAAGGTGGCATTCTTGGGTGAAGGGATCCACTCCTCTTGTTTCCTTCATGGTACCTCATTATCGAATTTTCTATTGTGTCCTATATTGATCTTATATCCCTTGAATAGCGTATAGCATGACCGCCTCCTGTTCCCTCACTGTGCTCAAGAATTAATAAGTTTGGAACCAAAAACGGAGAGAGCTAAAAATAGAACCATACCTTAGCCTCCTCGGTGAGCTTCCCTGTTTGGGGTTTTTGGTCCTCCTTTCTCCGCCTCGGTACGAGCCTTCGGTCGGTGGGTTTCTCGCAATCTTCTTCGTCTGGGTTTTCTAGGAGCTTTTGAATTTTGACCATGCTTGTGTCCTGTCATTTCATAAACTTGGTTAATGGCGGCCACTCCGTATGGGCGCCACAACTCCCCTCGGCGGTATCTGGTATTGTCCTTTCTCCTACCAGATTGAGTAGAACTCACCTCTCTTTGCATACCTGCTCTTTGATGTCTTGTGAGAGGGTTCCCAACCTCTTTTCTTTATCATTTCCTTGAAAGGGCGATAGGGTTTTGAATCGTCTTTACGATCTGAGCCTTTCCGGCGTAGTGTTTCCTCCCGAGTTTAGGTAGGCTTCCTCGACACAAAATCTTGATGTTCTCTTACGCTATTTTTTCTTGCCCTTTTTAGTGCTTTCCTCAGGAACTGTTGGTCCCTCTGATGCTTCAGCAGGTGTTCTTTCATTCTATTCTTTCTGTCGATTCTCTTCTTCTGATTGCACGTTTTCCTCCATGAATTCCTCTTGGTTAGGGTTGAGGTTTGATGGTTCAGCCATTTGAGAAGAAGGAAAGTTTCTGAAGATTTTGGGACCTAGGGTTTTCAGGGGTTTAAAATCAGAGGAGGAATAGGATTACGGAATGGAGAGTGGAAGTTGGGGGGAAAAAGTACTCCCGACCGTTGCGGATTCAATGAAGTTTATGACTCTAATGATTATTTCATTTATTTCCCGCATGTCGACTTTAATGCCATAAAACAAAGATGTTGTCATTAGGGCAAACCTTAAAAATTTCGACTGGCAACATTTCCTAATTTGTGTGACATCAGAAGTTAATTATCGCGACCTTCTCTTTAACTGTTGGAATGAAGCCGTCCCGTGGTTGTGAAAGCATATATGTTCTCATGTTATGAGTGTCGCGACAACTTCTTTCCAAAGGTTCTCTTAATCGCGACTTCGGCCTTTAAAGCTTCGATGTTCATAGAATGTTTAATTCCTTAGCTACTCGCTCTTCAACATCAAATGAATCAATTTCACCTGATGATTCATACGTGTATAAATTACTCTGAGAATTTATGTAGGGAGAAAAAAATTGCTTCCCTTTTTTTCTGTATTTACTCCATGAGTTGTTTAAGTTATCCAGCAATTGCTCTTCCCTCCTTCCTTGCATTTTTTGCTCACGCAGCTTTGTCTTGTAAGTGATTACATCAAACTAAAACAAAGGTCTGTATTAATTGCTAATAAATCGAGCAATTCTAACTAAAAATTCCTTATAGAAAATTAGAAATTCATATTTCCCTATGGGTTGCCTCCCCAATCAGTACTCGATTTGAGTCCTTAGGTTGGACTTGTTGTTGTGTTCCTTCTTCTTTAGAGATCTATTTGAGAAGCTCTTTCATTCCTTCCTCTCTTGCTTAAATAGTGCTTAAGTCTTTGTCCATTTACTCGAATTCTTCTCCAGTATCCTTGCTTAATGTCCAACACTCCAAATGTATTGTAGCCTGCGTAATGCAGTCCACCCCATTTTGGATTTAAGCTTCCACAGGCTAACCGGTCTAAGGTCGCGTGAACTTTTTCCACTGGGCTCAGCTTCATAGGATCCTTTGATCATGCCATTTCTTTGTCTTATCGCGTAGATGGTAGCATTATCATAGGCTTCATTTCTCAGTTCTTCCAATTCAGACAGTTGTAGCAATCTCTCTTCCTTTGCAGTTTTGAAATCGAAGTTCAACTTCTTGATGGCCCACATTGCCTTGTATTCTAATTCCAGAGGTAGGTGACATGGTTTTCCGAATACAATTCTGTATGGGGACATTCAATAGAGAGTTTGTATCTGATCCACAATAAGCCCACGTGCATCATCAAGTTGAAGACCAATCCTTCTTTGTTTGGACTATTTTTTTCAAGTATTCTTTAATCTCATTTGAAATTTCTGCTTGTCCATTGGTGGGGATGATACGCTAGACTCATTACATGTTTGATCATACGCTCATGAGTTTTGCAAATATCTTGTTCTGAAATGGCTTCCATCAGCGATGATAGTCCTGGGTGTTCCCAAATGCTCAAAATATTCTTTTGCAAGAAGCTCATAAAGCGTATTAGCATCATTTCTAGAACAAGCCACTTTGCCTCACCATTTGGAAAGCGTAATCAACTGCTAGCGATTATGTACGAATTCTGATGATGGTAGGAATGGTCCCATAAAATCCATCCCCATACATCAAATAATTACCACCATAATATTTCTTAGGGGGCATTTCATTCTGCTAGCGATATTTCCAATCTTCGGCATCGTCACATAACTTGACCCATTAGTACAATCTCTGAGTGTGGGCCAATAAATCCAGATTTAGTATTTTGTAATTGTTCTTTCTCCTGAAAATTACCCCCATGGGTGTGCATGGCATTCATCCAAAATTTTCCTTGTTCATTTAAACGCATTTTCTTATTATCATATCGACACCCTCTTTTAAATAATAGTGGGTCATCCCAAATATACTACTGTCAGTTCTGAGTTTCCTCTTCTGTTGGGAAGTGAATTCCGAAAGAACTACTCCACAAGCTAAATAGTTCACAATGTCGGCATACCATGAAGTTGTGAGGAAGCCTTAAGCAACGATTGCTCATGCGGAAATTCTGCGGTAATATTACCTTCTCCTCCTCTTGATTGCTTCTTTCTACTCTTGACAAGTGATCATTATCACATTGTCATCCTTTATCCTTGATTTCAATCAAGCTCCTGCAGCAATGACACCACCCACCTTATCAATCTTGGCTTAAGCTTCCTTTTTTGACATCAAGTATTTGATTCTTTGCATGATCGATGTGAATCACCATGGGATCTAAAATGTATTGCCTAAATTTTTCACAAGCAAATACTATAGCTAGCATCTCCTTTTCAGTTGTTGAGTAGTTCTCTTGTGCTTCATTGAAGGTTTACTAGCATAGTATATGGCCTTGAATATTCTTTCTTTTCTTTGCCCAAACCTGACTCATGGCAAATCACTAGCATCACACATTATTTCAAATCCACGATCCCATTCGTTCAATTGCAACCATTATAGGTGCTTGTACCCGATCTGATTTTGATTTCTTCAAAAGCATCTTTGCAGGAGTTATCAAAATTGAACCTCGTATCTTTCGATGTCTGCATGTGATGCATTTATTTTGAAAAGTCTTTGATGAATCTCCTGTAAAATCCAGCATGCCCTAAGACTTCTTACTCCCTTTTCTTGGCAGTAGGTTGTGCAAGAGTTTTGATAATGGATTACCTTAGTTGGTCTACTTCTAATCCCGTGGCGAAATTTTATGCCCGAGAACAATACCTTTAAATCCTTAGTAAATGGCATTTCCCGATTCAATATTATTTGTTTGTCTTGGCATCTTTGAAATCTTGTTCGGATTGTTTAACATTGATTAAAAAGTTGAATCCATACGGTAAAGTCATCCATGAAAATTTACCATTACTTCTTCAACCAAATCTGAGAATATAGACATCATACACCTGCGGAATGTGGTGGAACATTACATAGCCTAAATGGCATCATACGAAGGTAAAGGTACCAAAGGGCATGTGAATGTGGTCTTCTCTTGATCCTCGGTGCAATTCTCGATCTGATTGTATCACGAGTACCCATCAGAAAACAAAAATTGAGGGTGTCACGCTAACACATCCAGCGTCTGATTAATGAAAAGCGTGAGGGGAAATGATATTTTAAGTTCTTGCATTGACTTCCCACGTAATCAATACATACCCTCCATCCTGTCCCACTTTATTCTTGTTGGAATCAATTCATTTTACTCGTGCGGATCACAGTAAATCCACCTAACTGGAACCACATGGACTGGACTTACCAGGGACTATCTGAATTGCATAGATGAAACCGGCATTTAGCGATTTGAGTACCTGTGACTACTTCCTTCATTACGGGATTCAGTCTCCTTTGATGTTCTACAGTTGGCTTTGAAGTTTCTTCCAGCAGAATTTTGTGCATGCAAATAAATGGACTGATACCCTTCAATTCTTCAATGGACCAAGCTATAGACTCTTTATGTTTCTTGAAAGTCTGCGATAATTGCGTTGCTCCCTCATCACACTAAGTCGAGATAATCAGTTTCTCTAGGGGTGGTTCTAAGTAAACATACTTCAAATGACAGCCGGTTCTTTCAACACAAGCCCTTCTTCAGCTGGTTTCTTGTTGAGTTTCCTCACCTGTTACTTCCCTCTTGTTCTTCTCTTCTTTGCGTCATGCTCATTACAGTTTCTATAGAATGAAAACCGTTGTATGAATAATCAGAGTAATCATCTTCGATATACTGGAAATTCATCTCTTTTTCATTGATAAAAATTTGATCATTACAATCATTTTGAACATCAGGGTTGAGGTTATAGACTGCATCACTTCATTGGAAATTTTCTCTGTCTATGTCTATGTGCAGCCATGCCACGGATCAAGTTGTGACTTCTTCTCGACCCTCAGTGAACTCACTTTTGCATGATCGAGGCGGCTCCAGTAGCTAAGAATGGTTTCCCAATGAAAGGGTACTTGTGGAGGAATCTTCCTCCATGTCTGAAATGGTGAAATCCCTTTGAAAAACAAATTTCCAACGGTGATAACACATCTTCCAAGACTCCTTCGGTTTACCATCGATCATGCGCACGTTTGAAGGTAATGGTGGTAGGAAGTAAACCCCAAGCTTAATTGTTTGGCAACGAAGGGCATCGAGTTGACTGGCTCTGAGTCCTGAGGGGGCTTTACGGATTTCAACTCAGCCTTCTATTATGCAAGAGGGTGTAAAACTCCTGGATCCTTAAGTCTTTACAGCGATTCTCTTTCATCAAGGCCTTTGCCAATGCCGATGTGACCATAACTCGCAGTCTTTCTCTTGCTCGAGAATGTCTTTAAGGAATTTTGCGTGAGGTGGCATCAGTCACTACTTGATAAGAGCATCTTTGATCTCCCCAGCTTAGAAGTTTTCTAAAACAGCAGAATTGCTCTTCTATTTTGATTTACGCGATCGGCGTAAGGAAAACCTTTAGCAGTGCAGAAACCTTAGATGTCCTTGGGTCCACTCTTTCCTTCTTTTTCTCCGATTCTTCTTCCTTTTGTTTGTCTTTCCTGCGTTCTTGTCATTTTCTTTCATCATCTCTAACTCCTTCCTCCTCATTGCACTGACCATGCGGTCTTTGGGATTTTTCTTGGTATTAAACTTGGGAAGGCATCTTTCTTCTGACTCTCTCGAGTTAGGTAGAGTACCTCTTGTGTCTCAGTTTTTTGGGATTTGCATTGGTAGTGTTACGGAAAACTTGAAAATTGTGCAGTTATACAGTCTGCGAACTTACAATTATGGAGGTTCAACAATTTCTTATCCCCATGACTGACATACGTTCTTGAATGGGGCCCTCCTCGACCTTGATATTCAGTTCTGTGTTGTTTTACCTTCTTTATTTCTTCTTTGGGATCTTGGTTGCTGTTGATAACCTTGTGGGGGTTACGTGCTTGCCTTGGGCCAGCAGCGCCCTCCACCATATGAGAGGATTCTCATGGTTTCCTCGATCCGGATGATAATGTGTTGGTAAGGTTGGTAGTGGGTTTGAAGTAGTGGTTTCTTGGCTCACCCAGTAACCTCTCTCAGGCATATAAAGTGTTCATCTGCTGCTCTCTCAGCACTTCCCTTCAATAATTCTCTTTCAACTGCTCCTATCTACATGGTGTATGTCTTCTTTTCTAGCGTCCATTCGATGCATAATGGCGTGACTTGGCCTCGTGCATCGTCTTGCTCGGATTCAGAATCCCACCCTCTTATTGTTTCCTCTTGAAAACTAGGAAGAGTTTTCATATTGCATTGGCGAGTCCTTGATCGGATCCTGCCTCCATATCTCTCGACCTTTTCACGTTTGGGTGCCTCAGCGGCATGGGAAGCATCGTGATTCCTTTTGATATATCATTTAAGGCGCTGATATCTGATATCCATTGAGTCTTAGTCTATCGGCCATTGGGCGTCTTGTGACAGCAGATCTTTCGACCGCGTGAGAAACATCTTCTCACTGTTGAGATCACTATGATCTCTCTCCTTCTCTCGGAGGTGAGTGATGGTGGAAAGAATCTACATAAGTAAGCCTCCCTGCGGCTATCATTTGTCAGACCCGTATAGGTAGGAACTGTTACCATGTAGGCTAGCATCCACTTAGAGAGAGTGGGCGATCAGGTTGTGATACAGTCTAACCGACACCAACTTTCTTTGTATTAGTATCTGAAAATCTTCCCGGATGCTCGTTTGGGTCCCTCGGTGGGATGGCCGAGTGGCGTCTTCTTGAACCATTGTGATTAGTGGCGAAGCGGTTCAAATTATTGGCCTCATTGCGGGTTGTCGATCATGAGTATTCATCTGATAATTGGTCTCGAAGTCTTCCATTGTCTGATTGGAGTTCTTAATTGCTTCTCTGATCTGTTAATTCGTCTTTCATACGCCATGGTGGAGTTTACGCCTTCTTTATCTTCCTCGAGCTTGAAGTGTTTTCTCTGATGCAGTATCTCTTTGGAATCGGATCAGGTATTCTGTTTCCTATGCATTAAATTTTTTGTTCTGGCGAAAACATGCTAACGATAACGGGATTAGTAAAATTCGACAAATATTTTCAATTTGGTTTGTTGAGTCGATGGCTGAGTCACTTGCTTAAGCCTTCTTTGTTCTTTCTTTTAAAAATAATCCAAATTGATATTTCCTTCTTTCATCGAATGATTACTAAATCCAGCCGATCCGACAACGGCGCCATAAAACTTGATGTAGGCCAAAATACATATACAAATTTATGACATATTACCAAAAGGACTATTGTCTAATCCTGACCAAAGGCTTGTAAAACTTGTTGGTAGGACGAAAACATGTTTGCACATTTATCATTAGTTATGCATGCGGGTGTTATCTTGGACTACTATACATGCGACAAAATCGCCTTAAAACTTGTTGGCTGAAGCCAAAATACATATACAAATTTATGACACTATGCAAAAGGACTATTAACTAATCGAACCTTGATGCCATCGACTTATTAACATCATACTATATAACTTAAAAATCTCTTAGAGTAGAACAATTTAATTTATTGGTTTTGGTGATACACACAAGTGCACGAGTCGATAGTAATAAAATGGACTTAAGTCAGATCTCCCTGATCCCACGAGATCTCAGGAATTTTTCATCAACTACGACTACTCGAAATTAATACTATTTGGACTATAATTGATGCGGTTTCCGACATGAAAATTTGAAGTATGGATTCAAAGAAGAACATTCAAATAGAAATAAAACAAATGAAATAAATTCCCTCTGAAATGAATGCGAACGGTTATCATAGGAAGATTACATTAAAGAGCTTGATCATAGTGAGCGATCGATTCACGTAGTTCATCTTGAATTAATTTCTTGATTATCACCGAGTTTCAAATATGAGGCATTTGTAGTGCGGTTTGGATCTCTCCACGCTCCATTTTCGGTTATCTCTTAACTGCGATTCTCTCGAATTCACAGGGGCGAGATAACTACTTTGCAAAGAACTTCCTTAAGGTAGTTATTTTCTTTCTTGATACTTAGTACCCGTTTATGGAGTTTGTACACCTTAACTTCCAAGTTGGTAATTGACAAGGATATCTGACTTCAATTACTCTTCCTCGAAATTAAAATAGATCAACCTTTGTGATTGAATCCGATAACACGGGATTGGCCTCGCTATCAAGATTGAGGTGAAATCTACCTTGTTTTAAATAGATAAGTCGTTGACTTCGTTCTTGACTTCAAGTGAGAAGATGATTTATCTAAGTGAACTCACAAAGCTCAAGGATCCTAATAGCGAGGTTAGTATACCTTCAAAGAAATGTACGCATTACTCCGGGATTGTCTTCCCGTAATGTATCGAGGACCTCCTTGAAATCAATTAACGCGCAATTCTTAACGGGTATAGTAAGCGATATTGAATCAAAAAATCAATAAACTCATATCTGAAGTAAATTCGTGGCAAAAATGAACAAGATCTTTGCAAATTACCTCTGAGGAAAATCAATTCGACTACAACGTTCCTCAAATAGGCTGGGTTCCTCAATTCTTGAATCACACGGCGCATCCTTACGATCAAAGAATAAGCGCAATTCGGCCCGAAATAATCAGATCGGAAATTTATCGAACTTCGATGCATTGGGTAGTAATTTCAGAAAAGAAATTGAATTACATTATTGACCCGACCATGATAACATTCAGATCCAAAAAATAATAAAGCGAAAAAAACTGGAAGCCGAGCATACGCTCCCAAATAAAGAAAGAAAAGAAAAAAAGAAAAGAAAGAAAAATGAAGTGGCTTTGGAAACTCTGCATATATCTCTCTTTGATGCGCCTCGCTTTGCACCCAAGGTAGTAGCAATATTTATAGGGTTTTCAGTTGGGCCTAATCCCGATATAACTTCTTTGTAGATTTGGAGTAGCCGAGGCCCGAGAGATTGCACTTCTGGTTGCGCCTCCAGTTCTCTTTGTCGCGACATGTCGATCATGTCGCGACATTGACTAAAGTTAACATCCTATGGCGGCCGTTCATGTTGTCACGACACGAAGCTATGCTTTGCGGAGTTCGATTGATCGTTGGCGATGTCGGCGACATCATGAGCGCCTTGGCGACAACCATTCTAGTCGCTGGAGTCTTCAATGGTTGTTCACGATGTCAGCGACATCGAGGATGTTGCTCGCTGACATGGGCTCAAGTCTCACGCACCTTCACGGATTTGTCGCCCGATGTCGCGACCTCCAGTTTTCTGTCGCGACATCACTTAATGATCTTGTTTCCTTGAGCGGGTGTCTACGTCGCCGCCATTCTCATAGTTTGAAGCCTTAGGTTGATCTCTTTGCTTGATGTCGAGACTTGACATTAAGTCTCTGCACAGCCAACGACGAGTTGTTCTTGGTGTCGCGACATCAGTCTTCTTGTCGCGACATGACCTTATGTTCTTTATGGAGTTCGCGATGGTTGTTGATGATGTCGCGACTTAATAGTTTACGTGGCGACATCCTCTTATTTACGCCATTCTTGGTACGCCTAGGCTGTGTTCCTGTCGCGACACGCATCGAAATTCTCTTCAATCTTCACGATGTCGCGACTTTGGCGGGTGCGAGACCCTTGTGCATGATGACTGGCCAGTTGCTTTCATTTACCTTTCTACCATTCATTGCATTTTTATCCATATTTACGTTTTTCTCTTGCTTTTTCTTCTTTCTTGCTTCCTTCACCTTCTAATGACAAATTGGTGAGTTTCTTCATAATTCTGTATTATTATTAAATTTGCTTGAAATTCAGCGGAAAAATGGACTAAAAGAGATGACTTTAACTCATCGGACCACGTCCAATCTACTTGGAATATACGTCTCATATCATGAGACATGTACATGATAAAAGGGTCGCGGGCTGAAGTACATCGATATTCATAAAAATACATCAACCATATAACAATAGTTCAAGAGTTATTACATTAGTCTTAATAAACATATCAAAATTTAAAGTTTTAATACACTTGTTATCTGAAAATGAATACCAAAGTCACAGATTTGGCTTTCTTAAGCATGACCTCACAGTGGCGCAGCCCTCCGCCTTACCTCCTTGTATCGACAAGGTGGCTGATGCCAGTAGTGATAATTTCCTACATGGGTTACTCCGCCTAAGTGCACATGTCATAGCGAACAATCACACTTTCAGCGAATACATGTTCCTGCCAAGATATGCATGCCCGATCCATGTCTGAGTCTCGGCTCCCTTGCACATCTTTAAGCCAATATGCAAGCAAAAATACACTTTTCAAAACAAAAACTTTTTGTTCTTGAAAACATCATACCGAGTTTCGGTAAATATATTGGACTACCCTCAGAAATGAATTCTTTGGATAATTTTTTAGAAACGAGTCATTGAGTCAGCCTCAAGATGAAATTTGTTGGACCCGCGTCAGAAAGCATTCTTGGAAAATCTTCATGAAATTCCTTTCTACTTAGTTTTTCGTTTTCTTTCCAATTTTAACCATGTCATGCACTCACCTACCATCTAAGATTGCCGGTGCATATGGAATGCATTATAATGCCATTTCCAAAATATTCACTAATATATTTACATGTATATTAACAAAATTTAATTCACATTATTCACATTTATTCTAATTCACAATAATAACATCAAAATTAGCTCATACGGCTAATTATAACTTAAACAATTCATTTTGAATCACCCGACAACACAAAAATCACACAACATATCATGTGAACAATGAAACCCTCGGGTCGACACTGTTCACAGCCACACAAGTATGGATTTTCTTCACTCGGTTCAAAGATTTTGAGACCGAAAACACGGCCATCCAGGCCTCTACAAATCCCCATCCATAAAATGGCTCTTAGCTAAAGAATAAACCAAGTAGGAAAAGATCCCCACTATTGGAGTTATTGAACTCACAAATCGGGGACCACGTGTAGCCTCAGCTACAGATAATAACTTTGCTTCTTGTCTACGATGTTGATAAACTAATTTCTCCCAACAAGTAAAGGGAGTGATGATTCCAAATATCACACAAATTTTATAACGTTATTACCAAGGATTATTATCTAACCCCAAAGAATAATGCCATGAAACTTGTTTGTTATATTTCTTGCAATTATAATCGATGAAAAGCGCTCCTAAGAGTAGCTGAATTTCTTTCTGGTTTTGATCCATGATTCTGCAAGTGTACATGTCGAACAAGTAATAAAGTGGATTTAAGTCCGTATATCGATCCCACGTAGATCTCAAGAATTCGAATCAACTAATTCTGAATACTCAAGCTTCCATACTATTCGAACTTATGATAGGCAATTGATAAATTCCTATGCAACCTTTAAAATAATAAAAGAATAAAGATATTTAAACTAAGAACAAAATGAAATAATGCTTAAACTAAAATAAAAAAAAAGAAATAGACTGGTCAGTTAGCTTTTAAAGGGATGCATTGAAAATACAATTTATTAGAAACATCAATTCCGCGCACATAACTCGTAACTTTGCTTCCATGAACCTCGTATTTTATAACTGGCCCAAGGAAGATGGTAATGCCATGTGGATTTCTCCTTAACGAGACACATTTCATCATCTAATCTTCCTTTTTCTTTCAAGATAAGGATTTAGATAACTACTTTAATCTATCTCCTGATTCTGCATTTTTCTTTCAATACTTCATACCCATAACATGGACTGTAAACCTTAGCTCTAAGACATAGGCTAAGCAATGGGCTTGCAAATTATAATGGGTTTCTCATATCCCCAAAATTGGAACAATTTCATTTTCCTTGATTAGATCCTGCTAACACGAGATTGAACTTACTGCTCGAATCGAGGAGAACTCTCTGCTCATTTTAACTGATAAGTCATTCAACTCATTCTCTGCTTCATGAAAAGAGGTTTATCGATTAAAAATTCATTATGAGTCATTTAGATCCTCTAATATTAGTTCGCATACCCTTGACAAATCATTCAAGACTGGAATGCCTTCAGAAGTCACTCGAGGGCCCCGAAATCGTAGCATGAAACAATCCCATTATGTGCATGGGGATAATTGATATTTGATCGATACACAAAATAAACAAACCAAAGAAGTATATTCAAGATCAAGTTCAAGTAGACTTTTATAAATTTCTAAGAGATAAATTTAGCAATAGAAAATTCAATTAAGTCACTTTAAACATTTAATTGATAATTTCAACGGTAGCTCCCTAACCAAATAACCATCAGAATCAAATCGAAGTTCAATTCCAAAATTTGCTCGACTTCAAACGAACCAGGCAAGTAATTTGAAGAAAATATCATTTTGTATCTACCTCTTCAATCTCAATAATCAACACTGATCCGTAAATTCAAAATGCACAACACCTACTCTAATCTAATCTAAAATAACAAAGAAAAAAGAAAAGCAAAATTTAAAATTAAATACACGAGCCTTCGCTACCTGCACTTTCAGTTTCGCTGGCGAGCCGCTTCTCAGTAGTAGCCGCAGATGATAGTATTTTCCAGAAGTTAAATTCTAACTTCATGCACCTATTTGTGGATTTCAAAATAACTAGCTCCATTTGTTTGTTCATGTCGCGATCCATTTGTGTGTCAGCAATTTGACTTCATGTCGCGACCTCTTTCACGCCACTTCACTGCTCGCTTATGATTCGCTTTTTTGATGTCGCGACTTCAAATCATGCGCTACTTCACCTTTCCGCATTGTGATCTCTTTGAGGTCGGGACTTCAATCATATCACGCGATTTCAATGTTATGCTTATGAGCTCTTCCGATGTCGCTGAAGCTTTTATTCGTCGCGGATCATTTTCGTGATCTCCGATTTGATGTCGCGGATAAATAAATGATCTACCCATTCTTTATAAATGATGTTGCGATCACTAAAGGACGCGAATTCTCTTCCTTGTAATCCATCACTGAGCTAACCGATGTCGCGCGACTATACATTTCGCAACCGATGTCGCAATTACACCGGCTGACGCCGCGACATCTTCCGATTCGGGCGGTTGGCTCTATTCAGCCGAACTGGCTTTACCATAATACCTTGGTACCGATGTCGCGACCATCAAGGACGCCGCGACATCTTCTGATTCAGTTATTGATGCTCTATCTCTGTTCTAACCGCTTGACTATGTTCCGGCCTTCTTGAAAATCTTGCCAGAACTTCTATTCAAAGTGTCACAACCTCACGTTCATCGCTAGTTTCCTTCAATTTCCGCTGCTACTTTAAGTGGTGTCGCGACATCATGTCTCGCTTTCATTAATTTGGTCGTCGATTTGAGTTTCGCTTACCTTGGCGTTATTTCATTACCGCAAGGTCCCGACATCGGGTCCTTTCTTTCAAAATTAGTCATGATTTTTACTTGAGAAGGCCGCTTCGCGGACTTTGAAGATGCTCTGTCGCGACCTCATGGTGGTATTACTTATTATCATTTATCTCCTTTGGTGTCGCGACATCGCAACATGTTAAGACATGAACTCTTCATTTGACTCCGCTTCTTTTAATCTCGACTAAGTCATTTTTTGTCTCAACTTCCTTCTTCAGTCACGACTCGACTGCTCACCTTCATTTCTCTTTCAAAGCCAAATTTGTTGATGTCGTGACTTGGAATTGCTGGAAACTGCACTTCCTGTCGCGACTTAAATTCCAGTTTTGGCTTCAATTCTACTGCAAGCTGATTTCTTATGATTTTTGCTTCAATTTGATTTTCTCTCACAGATTTTCGCAAATTGAATTTGAGTCAATTATCAGCTTTCAGATAATTCATCATTATTCTCATTATAAATTGGGGAAAATGGATTGCACCCAATGAGTTTTTAATTCATCAAATTCCCCCCTAAAATCTTAAAATTTTGCTTCGTCTTAAGCAAAGAAAATAAAGAATTGTTTGCCTCAAACAAATAAGCTTAGAAAATTTTTTAAGGACATTTTTCCTTATCTTATTCCATGCCTTTTCTCATTCCACTTTCTTCGATCTGGAATTAAGAGATATCTATTATTTCAAATTTCACAGCTCTCATGCAAGAACAAGGTATAGTGTACTTCTATTACAGAAATTTTTGATAAACTAATGTATTTAAAACAAATATTTAACAAGTCTTGTCTGTGTGTGTGCAAAAAGCCACGAATCTTTTTCATCTTCATGTTGAATTAAGCACTTTCTCCGGGGAGTTTTCTAGACTGCTTATCAAAGTTCCATATGCTTTGTTTTTCATATTGATCTCCACTAATGTAGGTAATTCAACCTTCAAAATCAATGAGCCTCTTCGTGCTTGTAATGTCATTTAGGTAATTGGGCAGATAATGGAAAATTTTAGCTGTAAATTACCCAGCCTCCATCTTATCTCTACATTGTTGCTCCAACTTTCTCCTTTTCACTTTTGTTCTTCCCCGATTCTCCTCAATCTTAGCCCATTCCTTTTGAATTCTTTTATGGAATCTCAACTTCCATATGTACTTGATTCAGCAGATTCCTTTTGTTCTTTAACTCCTTGCCTTTATTTCTAAGATTTGGATAGTGCAATGTTTTGTCTTCTTAGGCTTTCTATTACTAGAGAACTTTGGCTAGCAACTCCCATACTAATATATTAGGATGCTAGGTGTGTTAAAACACCTCACGAGCTTAATTTTCTTAAGGAAATAGCCACAAGACAAAACTTATTCCCATTTCACTAGTCATTCTTTACTTCTTCAACCCTTCTTGTCAAAATTTGAGAATATTATCTACCCAAACTTGTTTCTTCCCTTTATACTTTAAAACTTCAAATCTAGAAACTGATAATTTGGGTCTTTAATGCGGTGGTTTATTGCAAGGGAGTGGGAATTTGAGTTTTCAATTGTTGTTTATTGAAGAAATAAGGCTTATTTGCTCAAATCGTAATCCAAAGAATATGCTTAAGCATATTTTTAGGTAGGCTTAAAAGGCTCAAGCCGCTAAGGATGGCCTCTATCATTATTGCTGTTTTCACCTAGAATTTCGCCCAATCAATAATCAAATGTCCTTCAGGATCGTGGACTCTAAATCCGACTCCCAAGATGTTCCTAATTTCGCCAAAAGCTCTCATAAGTTTTGTTGACCGATGTAGCTATTTCTTCAAGACTTGTACTTATTCACCGTCTACTACATTATTTTTAACCAAGTATTTTGTTCCATCAAGAATAACCAAATTTCCAATTTTTGCAACTAAATCAATCTAAATAGAACAAGAAATACTCCTAATTCCAGCTTATTCATGCCCCGATTTTGCAATTATTTTGTGTTCAAGTTTATCTCCTAGTCAAATCCATTTCAACTAGTTCAAGCAAGCAATAAAATAACAATAAAATCTAATCGCAAGGCAAACATTTCTTTTTCACAAATTTTCTTGTTTTTATTCATGATGTGATGCACAACTTGAGAAACAACAACTGTGAAAGAGGGAAAGAAGGATAACTAATGGAAGGGGTCTATTTTTCTTTTTGGTATCGCAAAAATGTTGGGAGGATCCAGATCAAGAGTAGCCAAACTAGGAGAGAGTTTGGGGAATTTCATTTCCATTCTCTTATTCTTCTTATCACTCTCCCTTTCTATATGTTCTTCAAGGATCAATTCATTTGTGAGATCAACCTTCTTGTTCATATCATCTTGCCTCATGCCCAATAGGTTCACAAAGGCTCCATTTCGCCATGACTTCTAAAAATTTGGAAAGATTATTGTTGATCAAATCCTAAATTTTCAAGCTCGACTTTTCTTCTGAAGGCATTCTGTCATCAAGCTTCGATCTCTTTCCTTCATCCTTTCGAAATCCTTGAACGCTATTATGTGTATAGGAACTTGAACTTTGATCTGCTCCTTAGTCTTGGCTCGACCTAATCCTCTCTTCTCTTATGAGTTTTAGGAGTTGAGAATCAACATCATACTGATTGTCAGAGAATGATTCATGGCTTAAATTTTTTAACTTCTTCAAGATCTTGACTTCTTTCCTCCATTTCCTTCTTAAATTTTTCCCTCTTGTTCCAAGATCTTCTTTATCTCAAGCCTTTTCCCTTCATTCTTCTTCCCATTATTGGGATCTCTTCTTTCATCTCAAAATTCATGTACTTTTCTCTGCCTACTCCCCTCTTCCCACTTCGATCCTCCCATTCTTTTCATAAACCTTCTCTAAATTTCTACTGGAGGTTCCATTGAACTTCCCTTTCTTCCACTTTCTTGAATGGAATCAGCATTTCCATTATTCATTTATTCTCCTTGGCTCCCTAGAGCTTTCACCTGTGTTCTCTAAATCAATGCTTTTATAGGGAGAGCCTGCCAGCTGGGTCAGAAATCTATCGGGCTTCATCTTCTTGTTCTCATCCTCCGAGATAAAGTATTCCCTCTTCGATGTGCTTCTAGATTTTCTTCTTCTTGATCTACCGCAATTACAAAGTTCTTCCCTGGATTGCATTTCATTTTCATCCTCTTTGAATCAAGTTTTTACTATGACCCTTTTATTTTGATTCTTCGCCCTTGCTTACTCCTGCTGTGGTGAGCGGTGAAACCTTGGGGCACTCTTCTTCTTCTTCCTAAGTTCCTCTACACCAAATTTTAATACAGCCTCATGATGGTTGCCGGGTGAGGATCAAACTCCCTTATTACTCCTTCATGGTACCCTCATTATAGAATTTACACAACTGCTCTGAAGATCATCTCTCTGCATCCCTTCAACATAATGATAGAGAAGGATTGCTTGTTCTTCTTACTCTGTGCAAACATGCTTGGTAGGGGACCATCAGAGCTAAGAAGTAGAACCACACTTTGCCTCTTCCTCACAAATCTCCCCGTCGTGGTCTTTGCTCTCCTTTTCCTTTCTTCCACCGCCTTTACCGCTTGTCACTTTTTCGCCATCTTCTACGCTAGAGTTGTTCATCAAACTTTTGAATTTGATCCATCTTTCCGCCTTCCATTCCATTTTTACATTTCATTAATAGTCTTCGTCCATAAACTCCAAACTCCTCCCACTATGTAAACAGTGCCTTCTTTCTTCCAAACCAAATGGAGTAAAATTTCGAACGCATCACGTATATCCAGACTTGATGTTTCAGTGCACTCCTCCCCAACCTCTTGCTCTATTAATTTTGGAAAGGAGAGATATTGGCCAGCCTCTCTCCTACAAACCCCTTTCCAAAGATATGCTTTTCAGATCGAGAAAAGTTTCCTTTGAGACGAACTCGTCTTCCTTTACTTCGTAATTTTCTTTCCTTTTCCTTCCGTCAACTGGTTATCTCTCGGTTAGTTCTCATGGTCTGGCTCTCTGTGCTCCAAATGAACTCCCTTCTGGCCCGGTATACCCTCCAGATTTCGCCTGATTTGGGATGAGGCTTGAAGGTCTCGACCATTAGAGAAATCCAGTGTTTAGAAGAAGTCTTGACTTAGGGTTTGTAAGAATCGAGAACCGTAGAATATGCGAAGCACGAAAGTCGATTTTCTTCAAGGAAGGAGATGGTAGTGGAGGAGCTTCTCAGCTAAAATCTGAATTACATAGGGCCTTGATTACTTCATTTATTTGTGTTTGTCACGACTTTAATTTCAGGCTGCATTCAGGTGGTCGCACTAAATTTGTGCAAATAAAACCGCCAAATGGGCATATTTTCTCTTATGTCGCGACCTATTGTTCAGTCGCGACATGGCAACCATGGAGGACAAGTTATCATTAGCCGCGACATCGTGCATTTTATGACATATTGGTTGTCACACCTCACGCTGTTCCTTTTGTTGAAATCTGTTCTCGCCGCTGAATTAAATGTCTCTGTCGCGACCACTCTCGTCTTCGACATAAAATCGGGTCACGACCGTGCCCTTGTTCTTCCTTTTTCGTAGATCACAAGTTTGGCACTCTCTAACTTCTCACACGACATCAATCTCCTGGGTCGCCACTTTAGTCTCGCACTTTGCCCTAAATTTGATGAGATCATGCAATTTTTCACTCCTTATTAATTTTGCACATTCTTAGCAGACGACTTGATCATTCCCAATACGTAATTCAAAATGTATTCTATTCAATTTCAATATAATCTATGTGTGGAGAAAAGTACCCTTTTCGAGCTGCTCTGGTCCTAGAAGGCTGAGTAACTCCCGAGTTTGTTCTTCACTGAGCCGATTTGATCTTCATCTCATTATTGTAACAATCTGCAAAAGATTAAACAATCATACTAACCTAGCAATTTTTAACAAAACCAAAGATCAGAACAAAAAAATTCAAAACGCGTAATAATAGAAAAATCTCAAGTCTATATAAAGAAACTAAAAAAATCTATATGGGTTGCCTCACATGAGTCGTCCGCTTTGAGTCCTTAAATGGACTAGTCAAGCTAAGCTTATCTTCCTCAATTCACCCAAATGTGTCTTCCTTTTTCTTCTCCCCCCCGCCGAGATAGTGTTTCGCCTGCCCATTAACTTGAATCCTTCAAAGATCACCCCGAGTGTTATTACCGCCTAAAGATATACTTGACACCACCGTATATGTCCACCCATTTTGATTTCAGCCTTCCGAAATAACAGACCCGAGTTAAATGGAAGAAGACCCCGATCCCCCGCCTAACTCTTTCCTTGTAACTCGACAAGCATTTCTTTGTCTTATCCTTGTATATTCTAGCATTGTCACAGTCAGATCTCGCTCTTCCAGCTCATTCAATTGGAGAAGTCTCTCTTCCTTTGCAATTTTGAAACTTAAGTTCAAATTGCTTAATGCCCAGCTATGTTTAGGGTCTCCGCACAAGCAGGAGGTGAGATGGCTCTTCAAAGACAAGTCTCGTATGGGGACATTCTAATTGGAGTTTTATAAGCAATCCTGTATGCCCATAATGCATCATCAAGCTTCAAAGACCAATCCTCCGCTATAATCGCGCCTTTCCAAAATTTTCTTTATTTCTCGCTGGAAATTTCGCCAAACATTCCATTTGTTCGAGGATGATAAGCCAAGCCATAATGGGTGTTCGATACCATATCTAATTATGAGTTTGTCAAACACCTTATTTGCAAAATGGCTCTCCATCACTAATTATAGTTCTGGGTGTTTCAAATCTGCTAAGAATATTTATTTGTAAAACTCCACATAACTGATATATCATTCTAGAATAAGTTTGTTAAAGTTTACCCATTTTGATACATAATCCACTAGAGTATGTATTTATTTCCAAATGAAACTGAAAAGGTCCTATAAAATCCTACATTCCCAATACATTCAAACAATTGCACCACTAGATACCTTAGTGTGGGCATTCCTATGCTTTTATCGATATTTCCCATTCTTGGCATTGATTATACTTAATCCTTACCATCCAAAACAAATTTTAAAATCAGAGAGGGCTGCAAGAAAAACTCGACCGGGAGAATTTTGTCGGGTCAGTTTCTATCTCCCGCAAAGTGTTCTTCATAAGGTGATAACACATTCCTGTAAAATCTTGTTTCGCTCACTTCGGTACACATCTCCCATAATCGATCGCCTCCTTTTAAACAAATATGGATCATCCTGCATGTAGTACCGTCGCCCTTAACTTTTTCTCCGTCTTAACACTCCGCAGGCAATTCCAATAAGCTAAGAAATTCACAATATCAAGATACCAGTATAGATTGAGATGTTTTAAAATGAATCATTCATCTGGAAATTTTCTCGTTATTTCTTCCCTTTCTTGTACAGCGGTTCTCTATTTTGATACAATATCACTATCACATTTTTCACCACCGCCTTCGTTTTACTTTTAAATCAAATTCTACAACAATATAATACTCCACTTTATCAATCTTGCTTTGCTTTCCTTCTTGCCATTAAATATTTAATTGTTTGCATGACTGTGTATAACAACATGGGACCCCAAAATATATAATGAATTTTTCACATGCAAATACTTATTGTCAAGAGATCTCCTTTCAAAAGAGTAGAGTAATTTTCAGGCTTCATTAAAGGTTTCATGGCATGACGGCCTCAACACTTTTTTCATCTTTTCTCATGTCCCAATACAAATTCTATTGCAAAATCAATGCATCACACATGATCTCAAATTCTCTGTTCCAATCTGGTTTTGCCATGATGGGAGCTTCCACTAGTCTTGATTTGATTTCTTCAAATGCTTTCAGGATTCATCAAAATAAAACTTACTATCTTTCTCCAGCAATATGCATAGTGGTCTAGCAATTTTTGAGAAATCTCTGATAAATCTTCTATAAAATCCAGCATGTCCTAAGAAACTTCTGATTCCCTTTACTGTAGTGGGTGGCATTAGGTCTTTGAGAATGAAACCCTTTGTTTGGTCTACTTCAAGCTCGCGTAAACCATGTGTCCCAAGATTAATCCTTCATACTACAAAATGGCATTTTTCCCAATTCAGAGCTAGATTTTTGTCTTGCACTTTAAAGGCTGTCCCCAAAGTTATGCAGGCACTGTTTAAAACTGGATCCATACACTGTGAAATCATCCATGAAGATCTCCATAACTTCTTCCGCTGATCGTAAAATATAGACATCATGCATCTGAAGGTACTGTGAGCATTACTACACTCCAAATGGAACTCCTTCTGAAAAGGCAAAAGTACCAAATGGGCAAGTAAAAGGTTTTCCTCGATCTTCAGTGCAATAGCTATTTGAAGGAGATCGGAGTATCCATCAAGAAAACAAAACGAGGGTGTCCCGCCAACCTATCCAGCATTTGATCGATGAAAGGTGGGGAAAATTATCCTTCTCGCTGCGATTCAATTTTCTTCAGAGTCGACATGAAACTCATCCCATTACAGCAGCTTGTAGAATAAGTTCATTCTTTCATTTCTCGACATAATGAATCCAATCTTCTTAAACTACATGTGACTGGACTTACCCAAGAACTCGTCCGATATGTTATGGTATGAAAACTTGGCATTTGAACCAGTTTCTATAACTTTATTTTCTTCGGTTTAACTCTCTTTTCATTGACTGGTTCACAAACTTCCTTGGATGCTCTAATGATAAGTTTTGCATTATCTTCCAAAGAATATTTTGTGCATACAAATGTAGGGACTGATAATTCTTCAGATCTTCTTAATCACCACAATACTTTGCATTTCAAACATTAGTAACTTATGTTTTTCATTTTCACTAATGCAAACTTGATATGATAATCGGTTTTTTTTCTTTTCTCGCTCTAAAACTCATATTTCAAATGACTGCAACCTCCCTTCAATGGGTTAACCCTTCGTGATCATTTCTCAAATACAGTTTATTTGTCTAGTTGCTCTCACTTCATCTCTAATTTGCTTTTCATTTTATACTTTGAGACTGTTTTCTTAATATTAAATCAGCTCAAGGTAACTTCACAATCAAAGCTCAAGGTAATCAAAATTCATCTCACCACGATAGGAATTGAATTTCATAATCGCATTCATCGCATCATTGAGAAGGCTATTGTTTACATGCAACCTGCCTTCCTTACATTGTAGATGTTCCTGCACTCTATTAATATTAAAATGCACCGCCATTCCCAACTCGAGTATCACCACCTTCAGACACAATCATGCGCCCCTGCTAAGAAAGGTCTTCTCCCTGTTAACGTGAGGAACTTGAGGATCTTCTCCTCCACCGCATGATAACAAAATCTACTGGAAAATGAATTCTCCTCAACCCTCTGATCGAGCAAGGACCTCCAGAATGCCTTCGTCGCTATCGATCTATCACCCATCTAATGTAATCGTTGTCAGTTAGTTCCCCCAAACTAAAGTTCTCATAACTCATAGGAGGGCATCAAATTCGATACTTGCTCCAAGAGTCACATAAAGCTTTCTTTGAACTCACATTTCCCTATAGAACAGGAATATGAAACTCACAGTGGTTCATCTTGGCCGAGTCAAGGTTTGATAATGGCACCGCATGAAGCAACTTAAGTTAACTATTCCCTCCTCACCATCTTTCTTTCACTTCAAAGACCTTCAAATAAATTTTGCATAAAGAGTATTTGACTTGATCACTCTGCAAACAGATATTTATTTCATTTTTCTAAAAGATCCAAGAATTTAGAAAACTGTTTTTCGACTCAAGTCTCTATGTGAATGGCACCGCAGAGCATAGCGTTCTGTAATTCTCTTTCTCTGGGTCTTTCTTTCTTTCATCCGTTCAATCTGTATCGTTTCTTCTCTTCTTCTTTCACTCTCTTTCTCCGCCCCGCCCTTCTTTCTATCCTGTCTTCCGCCTGTCGTCTCAAACTCTTCCCACTTCTCAATTGAATTGCCATTACTTTAAATTCTTCGGGGTGTCACTAGGAATGTCTCTGTCTGATTTGCACATATTCAAGGCCACTGTTCCATTTGTGTTCCTAGATTCTTCGCTATTAATTAGCATTCTTTTCCAAACATTCGGGTATCGACTTGAAAGCTCTGTGTCGTATATGGTTAGTTTTGTTCATGAACTGTAATAAATTCTCGTTATCCCATGAACTGCGCAGATTTCTATTCTCAAATGGTTGCCTTCTCTGACCCCGGTATTCATTTCTCAGTTCCTCATCTCCTTGCTCTCATTGCTGGAAACCTTGTAAGGCCGAGATCCTTGTCAGGATGTCGCCCCCGCCTCAGCTATAATGCCCCTTCCCACCATATGAGAAATTCTCATGGTTCCTCAAATACTGATCAGAGTGTAAGGGCAGGTTAGGATTTGCTTGAAAATGATAACTTCTTTGCTCTTGCTCACGTATTTCTAAATTTCCTCAAGATTTATATAAGAATCTTTCTTCCGTTGGCACATCACATTCTTCTCATCAATTCTTTTCTACCGTTCCTATTTCATGAGGAGGTAAAACATCTTCCTCTTGTCATTCATCCTATGCATTATAGCATCCTAACTTTACTCTCCATGGTCACATCTTGCCTTTACTCTATGACCCTTTCCTCTGCTAATACCTCTTGAAAAACTCGATGGAGCTTTTCATATTGCATTTTTCCTGTGTCCTTTCATCGATATCTTGCCTCTTCAACACTTTTTCGCTTGAATGCCCACAAAGATGAAGATCATTAATACCCTTGATGTATCATTTAGAGTGTGATACACCATATCCATCCTGGTCTTCAAGTCTATTCCATGCATTGGGCACCTCTTCAAGAATCTTTTGAATCTTTTCCTAAGCAAATACATGTGCCTCATCCTTCCTCTTGTTGAAATACAATTATCTCTTCTTCGTCTTGGCGAGAGACGGGGAAAGAATCTCCCAAGTAAGCTTCTACCAACTCTTCCAGGCACCACCAAATCAATATGGTAATGATTCACACACCGGCCACATGTCTCTCAGCAAATGGGAAGAGATGGTCTTATCACTTCTGTCCACTAATCACCCACTTCACTGGACAAATATCCCAGAAATCCTCCCAAAAACATCTGGGTCTTCACGGACACCCATAATTGATGTCATCTAACCACAATTAAAGTCATTTAGGCCCAAAATTGTCATCATCCACCGAACAGTCTCATCATAACGATTCTTCCTTAATAATAGGGCCCACAAACTCCACAACGAACAAGGCCTTCCGCTGCTCGCCTGCCTCTGTTTGGTTCGCGCATCTTTCCACGTTAGTCTTTCGTTTCGGTTTTTTCTTTGGAATCATGGATCATTTCTATGCATTAAGGTTTCTGAAATAAAAGCATACTCATATTAATAGGATTAGTCAAACTAACAAATATTTCAACATGACATTAAAATTAGTGACTAATGTAGTCACTCCCCTTGAAAAAGCTATTTTGTTCTTTTCTTAAAAATGTCAAATTAGTATTTCCTTCTTTAGTCAGAATATTGATCCATTAGATTCCTTTTGATCCCGGCATGTGACAAAAACTTGTTGACAATCTAATTCTCCCACTATGTAAGTGTGAGTGATGGATACAAACATCAACACAAATTTATAACGTTATTACGAGTTATTATCTAATCGGCAATAATGCCATGAAACTTGTTTGTTATATTTCTTTGCAATTATCTTTTGATTAAAGCGGTTTCCTTAAGAGTAGCTGAATTTCTTTGGTTTTGATCCGTGATTACGCAGAAGTGTGCAGGTCGACAGTAATAAAGTGGATTTAAGTCGGTCTCGATCCCACAGAGATCTGAAAATTAAGATCAACTACCCGACTACTCCAAGGCGCATACTATTTGAACTATGATAGGCAATTGATAAATTCCTATGCAACCTTTAAAATAATAAAGAATAAAGATATTTAAACTAAGAACAAAAATGAAATAATGCTTAAGCTAAAATAAAAAAATTAAAGAAATGGCTGGTCGATTAACTTTTAAGGATGCATTGAAAATACGGCTATTGTGAAACATGTCGATTCTGTGACAGCTCTTGTAACTTTTAGCCGTGAACCTCGGTTATAGTGGTCCGAGGAGATGATAATGCCATGTGGATTTCTCATAACAGCACATTCATCTTCAATCTTCCTGTTTCTTTTGAAAGTGAGGATTAGATAACTACTTTTAATACGAATATATATGCAGGTATTTTTTCTTTTTCAATACTTCATACCCATAACATGGGTACATCAAACCTTAGCTCTAGACATAGGCTGCATGGGTTTACATATCTTTGATTTCTCATCCTCAAAATTGGAACAGTTCATTCTTTCCTTGATTAGATACTTGCTAACGGGATTGAACTTCTTGTGAATCAGGCGAACTGCTCATTTTAATTGATAAGTCATTCAACTCATTCGGTTTCCAAGTGAGAAGAGATTTATCGATTAAAATTCACGAACTAGATGAATCCCGATATTGGGATTACCGCATACCCTTGAAATCATTCAATACTCACCGGGAATGCCTTATTCTACATTGTCCTCGGAGGCCCACGGAAATCGAGCATGAAACAATCCCATTGCAATTGTAGGACAATGATATTTGGTCCGAGATACAAAATAAACAAAACCCGTGGCAGTTAGTGAAGTTCATTAGACTGCGATAAATTTATGCGGGAAGATAAATTCTAACAACAGTAAATTCAATTTGGGTTTCTAAATTACTTAATTACACTAACGGTAGCTCCACTGATCAAAACAACTCTTGTAAATCCAGGCTTGGAAGTTCGAATTCCAAAATTTGTTTGGACTTAGAAACAAACCCGAGCGATAATTTGAAGAAAATATCATTACGCATTAAACCTTCCAACAACTAACATCCCGAGGATCTGAAATTCAAATGCAATAACGAAATACTCTAATCTGATACAAAATAACGGCAAACAGAAAAGCGAGAAAGAATTAAAATACGAGCCTTGACTGCGGACTTCTCTTTACGAGCCATGAGAGGCGCACCTTGATAAGCGGTGGCGTATTTATAGGGTTTGGAAGTTGAGCCCTAGCGATGCCTGTTGTGGATTTCAAAATATTTGGCCCATTTGTTTGTTCATCGAGCTCCATTTTGTGTGTCGCGACCTTGACGATGTCGTGACCTCTCTTTCCGTCGCGACTTTGCTTTGATACAACTTATGATGCGCGTTTTGATGTCGCGACTTCAATGCGCCGTGCGACTTCACCTTTGCGTGTGATCTCTTTTGAGTCGCGACTTTAATCATCTGTCGAGACTTCAATGTTATTAACCTGAGCTCTTGATGTCGCGGAAGCTTTTTATTTGAGTCGTGACTTGTCTTGACATCTACGGGATTTGATGTGGCGGCTAATCGATATCACGACCTCCATTCTTCTGATTGATGTCGCGACTCTTTTGAAATGCGTCGAACCTCCGCCATGGCGATGCTTCGCGACCCTTGCGCGATATCGCGGTATATCGCCTGCGGTGATACCGACCGCGGGGCGTCGCGACATCTTCTGATTCAGTGTTGGATGTCTCTATCTGTTCTAACTGTCGAGACCTCTATGTTCAGTCTCTTTGAAAATCTTTTGTGGCAACTTCTATTCGATTATCTGACCTCCGCGCCATCTCTTTATTAAGCCTTCAGTGCAGCCAGCGACCTCGAAGTAGTGTCGGCAGCGACATCATGTCTGCTTCTTTATTTAATTCTTGGTGCGTGATTTGGAGTTTAATTTTGACCTTAGGCGTTATTCTTCATTACTTGTCAAGGTCAGGCATCAGAATCCCCTTTGCTGAAATTAGTTGCGACTTAACTTTACTTGAGAAGGCTGTTCTTGTGGCTTTGAAGACGGCTCCTTCATGTAGTATCGCGTTGGTATTACGACATCATTTATCTCCTTTTGGTGTCGCGACATCATGATGATGTCGCGACATGAACTTCTTCATATTTGCTTAACGAATCTCGACCAAGTCATTTTTGTCTCAGCTTCATTCTTGAGGTCACGACTTAGCTTATTTCACTCTTGGTTTCTTCTTAGCCAAATTTGTTGATGTCGTGACTTGGAATTCTTTGGCTTGCACTTCCTATCGCGACTTAAATTCGATTTGGCTTCCAGTGCTTTGCATGCGATTTAGCATGATTTTTGCTTCAATTTGATTTTACTAACATGTTTTTCGCGCAAATTGGAATTTTAGTCAATTATCGATTTGCCCGGACAATTCATCATTATTCTCATTATAAATTCAGAAAAATGGATTAAAAATATAATGAGTTTTTGGACTCATCAGTCGAGCACCGACGGTCCGAATGCCGGGAAATCTAGAGAGAAGTCACTCTTTCTCTCTCTAAAAACTGGATCTCCCACTCGCTGCACGTTTTTGCCCCTTTGGAGAAGATGAAGACTACTTCATTTTGTCTTATTCATTTAAACTTTTCAGATTTTCCATCCTTGTCCCTTCATTTTGATTTTCTGACACATGGTTTAACCTAAGCCATTCATCTCCATCATCTCACTAATCATGAAACATGTGTCACATGGGTACATGTATTAGGTGACTTTAATAATCGCATGTCCTCTGAGCAGTTTCATTTTAGGCACCGATGCCTCGAAAAAGCGTGAAATTCGACTATCACCGGGTGGATGAAATTGACGTGGTAGCTAAGATTTCGCGAAGCCGATTCCAACGGTGAAGTCCGTTTAAGTCAGGAGATGCAGAATTTTTATTTTGACAAATTACCATTTACCCTTTTGAGAAAATTTGAATTTTCTCGGGTTTATTCTCCTCCTTAAAGAATTAGTCCGAGAGTGCATGCAATCTCATGACTCAATGCATATGCAATGTTCACTATACCGTAAGTATAAACTAATCATTTAAGTATTAAGCGACTAAACCCGTACCTTCATCCCTAAACAAGAAGAAGGGATAGGTGGCGCATCGTGTCCTCGCACTCCCCACGTTGACTCCTCCGCCCGCGGTGCTTCCATAGCACCCTCGCCCAGCCTCACGGTCTTGTGTCGCAAAACCTGATCCCAGGCTATTCATAATGCACCAGCGATCTACTCCTCGGGTTGTCAGGTGTCAACCTCAATCTCTCCCCCGATCCACTACATGAGCTAGATCGGGTGTACCTCCGGGAGCATGGACGTGAAATACCTCGTGGATGCGACATCTTTGTAGATAAAGCCAGCCGATGCGCTACAATGCCTGCCCTCTCGAGTATCTCGAAGGGTCCGATAAACCTCGCGATGGCCCACTCGCTTGCCAGACGACCCTCCTCTCTTAGGCATCCTTGTGAAGGCGTGATCTCGACCTCAGGCTCTAGGGTCGACGTCGTACATCAGCATAGCTCTTAGGCTGCGAGTCGTGAGAAGGCTATGTGTCGAGCTGCCTTCTGGTGCCTCTAATTAGATCAAGACCAGTGATGGAGCTCTCTCCCACCTCGGTCCAACATATCGGTGATCTGCATGGCCTTCCATACAATGCCTCATATGGCGCCATCTGTATACTCGCCTGATAATTGTTGTTGTAGGCGAATTCTATTAAGGGCAAGTGCTCTTCCCATCTACCCTTATGATCCAAGACGCATGCTTTCATCATTTTCCTCGATGCAGATAGTCATCTCTGTGACCATTTTATTACGTAGGTGGAAAATTTATTGCTCATGGTCGGTAGTGTACTTATAGCCTTTTGGAAACTCTTCGAAAGTCTTGGCAATAAACCTCGAGTCTCTATCCCGGAACACTATGGATACCGGTACTCCATGCGGACTACCTCTCGAATATAAAGCGTGAATCTCTCAAATGTGAATATCATCCCACACGGCTAGAAAAATGTGCTGACTTCATGGCGGAGTCCACTATCACCCATACCGCATCATGTCCTTGCCTTGTCAGTGGCAGAGTAGATTACAATCAGCATCGTGACATGCTCCACTTTTTTCGACCACCTCCAATGGTGAAGTAGTCCTCTTACGGCCCACGGTCTTTCAGCAACAACCCTCTTGTTACGTGAGACATCGTCAAACAAAGTCCACTCTGGCGATACCGTCTCGCTCCGGTAGTCGCTAGCCCAGCGAAGATCCTAGTAAATCTTCGGTACTGCTGGATGCTACGGCAAATCGAAGGCGGTGAAACTCCTTGAGAATCTCCTCTCCGTCGGTTGGTGGGAACCACTGCCGTCTCTATCACGAAGACTCCGTCTGCGTGGGCCGGTGCAATGGTAAATCGCGTAATAAGCGCCAGCAGGTCCACGATGGACACTATCTCCGCGTCCTGCCACAAGGACTCAATCACTCTGCTCAATAGAGATGGTGTAGCCACCAAACTCCCCAACGTACCCTAAGCCTGTTCGCTGTATTGTAACCCAAACTGTCCCATAGTCTTAAGCATCTGCCATTCCTTGGAAGCTATACTAACCAATGCTCCTCGTGACTTCCGACTGAGTGCATCAACCACCACATTTGCCTTACCAGGGTGGTAATGCAAAGCGAAGTCATAGTCCTCTAGGAACTTTGTCCATTTGCGTTGCCTCATATTTGAGGTTGCATTTGCGTGAAAATGCCCGGACTTTGTGAGTGCAGTACACTTTCAGGTGTTCGCCATATAAATAGAGGCTCGAATCTTCAAGGCGAAGACTACGTACGCCAACTCCATTAATAGTGTGTGAGATGTTCATATATGATTCTTCGTGCGGGAACTATAAGCTACTACCCTCCTTGACTGCATCAAAACACATCCTAGTCCGGCCCTCGAGGTATCACAATACACTGTGTACCCCTGTCCCTTGTCCGGGATTATCAAGATAGGAGCTGAGGTAAGCCTCTTCTTCAAGTTCTGGAATGCCTTCTCGCATTGGTCATCCCAATCAAACTTGACCTCCTCCCGGGTCAAGCTCATCATAGGTGCCGCTAATCGGGAAAAATCCTCGATGAATCTCCTGTAGTACCCAGCCAATCCTAAGAAACCGCGTATCTCGAAGACTAATTTCGGCCTCTCCCAACTCATCACGACCTTAACCTTCTCTAGGTCCACTAACACGCCTGATGCTGACACTACGTGTTACAAAAATCTCACCTCAGTAAGCTAAAACTCGCACTTACTGAACTTGGCGTATAGTTGATGATCAGCCAAGCGCAAGTAATCTCGTGAAATACTCATGCTCGCGCTCGGTAAGGAGTAGATGAAATGTCATCCCGAGGAGCCCACTACAAGCGATCTAGATAGGGTTGGAATACCTATGCATGAGGTCATGAATCTTTACTAGAGCATTACGTTAATCCAAAGACATCCTTTGTAAACTCAAAAGTGCCCATAGCATCTGAGCATTGTCTTAGGGATATCTGTCTCCCTAACCCTCAGCTGATGGTAACCAGTGCAAAGGTCTATCTTGGAATAGACTCGTGCTCCTCTCAGCTAGTCAAACAAGTCATCAATCCTCGACAGCAGTACCGATTCTTGGCCCGCTAACCTGTTCAAGCCCCCTTTGTAATCAATGCCTGATCGAATGGTCTTGTCCTTCTTCTTATGAAACAATTTGGAAGGCGCCAGCGGGTGAAGTACTCGATGCAATGAACCTCTTGTCTAGTAGCTCTTGTAGTTGGACTCTGAGTTCTTGCAACTCAACTGGTGCCATTCTATGCGGAGTCATAGAGATGGGCGAAGTACCAGGGTGTAACTCGATACCGAAGTCCACAACCCTCTGCGGAGGCAATCCAGGTAGTTCATCCGGAAAAACATCCTCATACTCGTAGACTACTCGAGGTAGATTTAAGTTCGGTCTCACCTCATCCTCTAGGGTAAGGCTTGCTAGCCAACCCGCTAACTGTCCCTGACACCTGGACTCGTACACAGTCTGGGGTAAAATATCCTGCTTGTCCCCTTAAAATACAACATGAGTATCGTCTTAAGTGTAGGCGGTA
Organism: Tetrastigma voinierianum; assembly: GCA_016808115.1. NCBI lineage: Eukaryota > Viridiplantae > Streptophyta > Magnoliopsida > Vitales > Vitaceae > Tetrastigma > Tetrastigma voinierianum. The sequence goes on from JAEQBH010001681.1 coordinate 1,469,245, forward strand.
ACCCTCCTCCGCTCACAATCAATAATGACTCTGTAGTGTCGTGATCCATCCCGAAGCATGACGTCGAACTGCAGCATGTCCATGAACCTCAAGTCCTTGTGAGCGGAGATCATGGATCTCTAACTTCCTTAACCTCGACATATCATCCCTATCCTCGCCTAATCCCTAGGGGGATAACTCATACAAGGGCTCCTCAAGGCTCGACCTCTAAGCCCTGACTCTATCCTGGTGATGCGTGATGAATGAATGTGACCTTTGAATCAAATAGCCTCTTGCCCATAGGCAGAGATGTAAAAAGCTATACCTTGTGACTAGCTAATCTGCTAGCTCAGCCGGTGGTGTGACGGCGTAGACATGCCCCCGAACCGGCGTCCTTGCACCGTGGGCCTCGATCCTCTTGCCTCGGCCGTAGTCGGCCTCTCTGGCCTGCAGTGGCAGGGAGGTGCCCGTGCGGCTCCACAGGCCCTGATCTTGGCTCCTGCGGCTTTGTCTTGGGTGTGGAGGAATAAACTATATCCTCTCTTGTCCAGTGACTGGGCTGTGTTGTCCGGCTCCCCCAGGATCCTATGTTGGGGCGATCCTCCTCATATGTTTAATTTCTTGTGATGGTAGCACACCATACCCGGCATTTGACACGTGCGATACGTCAGGATGGCCGTGGCCTAGAACCCCGCGTGAACGCTAGAAGCCTTCTGCTTCTTTCTGAACTAGAAGAAGACTGACTCTCTTCCTCTTGCTACTAACACCGCATCAGGAGTGCTCAGAGTATCCTCAGATCTCTCTTTTATGGTCGGGCGGAGTCCCGACCTAGAGTCCATGTCTTGTAGGCAGAGTCCTACAATCCTGCCCCAAATGGACAACTTCAGCCCACTCTCGAATCTCGACCTTGGCCATGTCGTGTGGCCCGTAGTCCTCAATAGAAATGGGCTAGCTCAATGAACCTAGCCACGTACTCAATACGGTCCTTAGTCCCTGTTTATTCACAGGAACTCTGAGCCTTCACATGACAATGTCAGGAAAATACTTACCCATGAAAGATCATGGAACTCACCTTAAGTCATTGCCTCCTAGATCTCTAGAGGTCTTTGCTGGTTCCACCACACTTTGGGCCACCGACCTCTAGCTAGAATGCGGCTAGTACAGATCTGGTCATATCGAGGTAATCTCCGTAGCCTCAATATCTTCTCCACCTGACATAAACCAATGGTCTGCCACCATCGGATCTCCTCCTCCTGTGAACGTAGGAGGTTAATGGGACCTGAATCTCTGGAGGTGACTCAGACCTCCACGTCGACTACTTTCGAGGTAGCGGCTGCAGTCGGCCTCAGCGAGCTGTGAGTGATCACAGTGGTGCTTGGCCCCAGTACCTCTGAAGCGACCCTACGTCCTCTCCCTCGACTAGTCATCTACAAATGTCAAATGGAAAGTTAAGTTTTAATGCAGTATCTCTAAGGTGTAAACACAACATCGAGACACTATTAACATACTAAAAATATTTCATACACAATGTCCAGGCATTCATAGGTAATGCAAGACAATAAGTTCATATATTAAATCATATTCCACTACAAGAAATTATCGGATCAGCTACGGAAATTAGCTAGGGAAATAATCCTAGTAATTTACGAGAATAGAATGGAATAGCAAGAGATTTTATTCTGGAATTAATGACAATTTTGCGACGGATTTGTGACGGATTAGAGATGAAAATTTGCGACGGACAAAAGTCCCTAGCTTATATTGTCGTTGATTTTGGCGCAAATCATATTCCACTACAAGAAATTATCGGATCAGCTACGGAAATTAGCTAGGGAAATAATCCCTAGCTAATTTGCGAGGAATTAGAAATGGAATAGCAAGAGATTTTTTATTCTGGAATTAATGACAATTTTGCGACGGATTTGTGACGGATTAGAGATGAAAATTTGCGACGGACAAAAGTTCCTAGCTTATATTGTCGTTGATTTTGGCTCAAAGATTGGCGGAAAATTTAGCAACAACTTTAGAGACGGATTTTCCCTAGCTAATTAGCTAGAAGAATCAAATCGTGGATTAAATCATAATCTGAAAATATTTTTACAATTTTATATGTATAGTAGGGTTTTCCCTAACTAAAATAGCTAGGAAAAAATGCATTAAGCTAATATTGCCCAGCAAATTGTTGTTTACTTAAAATGTATGCATTTAGTTAGGGATAGCGTCCGTCATTAAGTCTATATCGAAATATTTTTTTGTTTTGATTTATGTATTTAGCTAGGGATTAGTCGCTAGCTAAAATAGCTAAGCGAAATCGTAAGCTATTGGTGCCTTAAATTGTTATTTTCACAAAATATGCATTTAGATAGGAATTTTCCTAGCTATTTAGCTAGGGATTGTTTCCGATGGATTAAGTCTTCTGATATTCTGTTATATATTTAATGGACAGTCTAAATAATATGGATAAATAATCATGTGGTGTATAAATTATCTATTATATATATTATAGTTCTAATTCATTAATAAGATATATAATCAGCAAATTAAGATCTATACAGATATTTTACTGTTTATGTATATGTTCTTAGGTTAGTCTATTAAAATAAATAGAAAAATCAATCAATATTAATGTAACCTCAAGTATTATTTTCAAAATATATATATTTGGGTTTCCTATATTGCCAGTTATTTTTCGTCGTTAAGTCTATACCGAATTATTTTTTGTTTTGTTTTATATATTTGGCTAGGGATTGGTCCTAGTAAAATATGAAAGGGACAATCAGTCGCTAATCTTAAATTGCTTTTTTAAGTGCATGCATTTAGCTAGGGATTTTTCCCTAGCTATTTAGCTAGTGATTATGTCCGTCGTTAAGTCTATACCGAATTATTTTGTTTTGTTTTATATTTAGCTTATTAGATATTATCCTCCAGCTAAAATAGTTGTGACCAACTATGATTATTTATGCCCAATTGTATGCATTTCTAGCTATGGATTTTCCCTAGCTATTTAGCTGGGGATGTTGTCCGGCTGCTAAGTCTATAGCTAATAATTTTTTGTTTTGTTTTTATATATTTAGCTAGGATTGATCCCTAGCTAAAATAGCTAGGGAAAAATATCTTCGCTACCGGTGCCCTTAAATTTGTATTTCACAAACGTATGCATTTAGCTAGTGGATTTGTCTATAGCTAAATAGCTAGATTTAACTGGCCGCTATTCTTACCCTCAAAATTCTTCTCATTTAGGAAATTATGTATTTAGCTAGGGATGTCCCTAGCTATTTAGCTAGGGATACGTCCCTAGCTATTTAGATAGGGATACTTCCGTCGTTAAGGCTTTTCCGAAATACTTATGTTTTACTCTTTGTATTTAGCTAGAGATTTTTCCCTAGCTAAATAGCTAGGGAATAATCCGTCACTATAATTTACTCTCAAATTATTTTTTTTCATATTTACTGATTTAGCAAGGGATGGTATCCGTCGTTAAGTATGCCTGAAATTTTATTTTTTTTGGCTCTATATGTCTAGCAAGGGATTTATCCCTAGCAATTTAGCTAGGGATTGTGTCTGTCGTTAGGTTCTTAAAAAGAAACGACATCGTTTCCTTCTCTATTATACTTAAAAAGCTTATAGTTAATCTTCTCTTCTCTCACCCTGTCTCACCAAAAACAAAGAAACCATTCCCTTCTCTCACCCGTCTCCTCTCGACGCAATTAGTTTGTCTCTCTCACCGTTCGCCTCTCTTTTACTCGCTTTTTCAATTACTCGCACATCAGATATATCTTTTTGATAAATTGAACTGATTCTAATCTTTTTTTTATGAACAATAATAATGAAATTTATTTTGATAAACTATATTTAATTCACTAATTAATCAATACCAAAGAGTAAAAATTAATTTCGTGAAAGAGTGCAAAAATTATTTTATTAGAATATTGATTTTATTTATATCTAACTAGCAAAAATTTAATAAATTTTTGGGTATAATTTATATGTTTAAAAAATTATTTCATTAAACTACTATAAAATATTAATTCAATGTTGTAAGACCCGAGAAAATTCCAATTTTCTGAAAAAGGGCAAAATCGTAATTTTGTTAAAAATCCGAAATTTTTCTAGATCTCGGATGAAAAATGGATACACTGTGCTGGAATTGCCTTGCCAGTAAATCTAGCTTACCACGTCGACTTTCACACCCGGTGATACTGTAATTTACACATTTTTCGAGACATTGAGTATCGGGTGTCATAAAATGATAAGTAATGCGAAGCAAAGACCATAACACGTACTCGCGATACACGTCAGTATTATATAGAGGGATGGAAACGAACGGCCGATTGAGCCATGCTACAAAATCAAGGAAGAAGGACGCCATCTGGGAATTAAACGGAAGTTTAATGAGGAAAAGACAAAACTGAATAGTGTTGTCTTCCATTTTGAATAGCAAAAAGCAAGTGTGTTTACCGGACATGTGAAGTGAGTGAGGTGCAGAAATTTAGGTTTTTGAATCCTGCAGAGAGAGCGCAACTTCTCTCTAGGATTCCTGACGATCGGACCGTATTTCTTCGCTAAGAAGCAGCGGTTCCCACGCAATGAGGGCTTTGAGCGGGTATCGGTTTCGGGAAAGCTGAATAAAACTCCCGTGGAGGTAGGGGTTTTATCCCCATTTGTTTTACTGCTTAAGCAGCCATAATTATCAGCTTATTGCGCCGAACGCCATTTGATCTGGCCTTAAACTCGAACGAAGCCGTTGGAATTCTCGAGCCGCTTTCGACGCGTCACCGTTGGACGGCTAGTATTGCGGATTTATGCAATAAATTGTGTTTGATGGTAAGAGGTCGGAAATGGCTATTATGGAATTCGGTTTCAAAGTGGAACCGATAAGAGAGGGGTCGCCTATGGACAAAACCCCATTGTTCTCGTTGGGACTGCAAAAACGCCCTGGCCATGTGTAACACCCCGAAATATACCGTAGCGCTTATTGTTTAGGGTTTAATACAAAATTAAATATAAATATTTGGGAACAAAACGGTGAAACCCGGAATTTGTACAGGATAAAACAAGGGTACATATGTAATTTGCCAAAAAGAGGCACATAAGTAATAAGATAAGAAGGCTATGGGTTAAAATAAAAATATGCCTAACTTGCTTTGCAAAAAGAGAAGAACTTAAGGACTAAAGTGAAATAAATGAAAACTTAACCCAAAAAAAAATGGGTTTTTGGGAGCCAAACATGGCCTAAGAAGAGATATTTGATTTAGTGACCAAATTTCTTGGTCTCATTTTGGAAAAAGAAAACCGTGGAGAAGAAGGTAAGAAGAAGTGTTAAGAAGAAGCCAAGCTTGGGTGTATGGAATCTAACATTTAGTATGGATCTTTTGATTTTGTATGGAAATTATGAATTTTTGTATGAGATTATGTGTATTTGGACCATGGTATGTCTATGGTTTTCAAACCTAGGGTCAGGATTTCATCCCAACCATAGATTTCTTGAAAGTACGGAGCGAGAAACCCTAAATGGTACAAGAAAAATACGGAATCCCTCCTCAGGGTCGACTCATGGTTTAATTCGCAAGTAATGAGCTCAAGTTAGAATAAACCCCAACTAGTCCTTGTGTTTGGTTTGTGCATGGGTTATGACCCATAATAGAGTTGTTTTGGGAGTAATTCATGAAAGGTTTTTGAAGTAAGATAAGTATTTGAAAGATGAATTGAGTAGAATAGAGGTTACAAGATGGATATAGAGTGGTTTTGATGTGTATATTGATTATTGAGTTGGTTTGGGTAGAAAAGTATGGAAAATGGGAGAAAAACCACCATTTCTGAGCATTTTCAAGGTGGTACCCTGTACTAAATGTAGTGGTACCCTGCATCTGCAAGTGTTCTCAATATTTTGTTTTGGACCAGCTTTAGTTTTTTGGCCATAACTTGGTAATTTCTTATCCGAATTGAATGATTCAAGTGGCTGGTTAAACTAGACTTCAAGGAGAACAAAACACCCGGAATAGGTACCTTCAAATTCTGACTCTATTTGGCCCATAAATTCACTCAAAGTGGGGCTATGTTCAAGCTAATTTATGGTTCTGTTTTGAACATAGAGGAGTCCCGGTTGTTTAGGACATATCTTGAGTTTCGGTGCTCTGATTTAGGTGATTCTAGTTGGAGAAGAACTCTTAGCACCTTAACTTCAAATGAGTACAAAGACCCAGTGTCAAATATGGAGTTAAGACCCCTGAAAATGGGTATTTTCAAACTATTCCTAGTGTAAAATGGGCAAAATGACTAGTTTGGCATGAAAATGCCATAACTTGAGTTTCGATGATTCAATTGGAATGATTCCAATTTCTAAGTAAAGTAGATTCATAGAGGAACAAGAATACATGATTGATGTGTGAATACATAAGTTTCATACTATACAAGTATATGAAATGTCATATGCAACATGCATGAAACGGGAAAAATATAAGAAATGCAATATGTATAGATGTGTTCATGAAACATGAATATGGTAGAAATATAGGAATTAGTATGGAACTAAGTAAGGAACTTGTTTTGATTAGTATAGAATTTGTCTAGACTACAATGGATTAAGAATACATGTAGGAAACTGATCCCCAAACCCGTATTACGAAATTGGGTTAGAAGAACCTCATTTATTATAATGAATGTTTGTTAGTTTTATGTTAAATTTGTTGTGTTTCTGGGCTTGCTGATTGGATTGTGCTCCCCAATTGAGGAATATTTGTATTAAGGAAATACTGGGTTTAGGAGATGTTATCCAAATTTCTAAAACCCATGTTTTTGTTTCACTATAACTTGGTCATCACTCATCCGAATTTAGTGATTCAAATTTCTGGGTAAACTAGACTCATAGGAGAACATATCTCCTTGAAATAGATATATCCAAATTCCAAACCCTTTAGGCTCAAAAATTAATCCAAAGTGGAGTAGCACGCATGGTGTGCAGCAGCCCGGGTGGCACTGTTCCTTCGAGCAGATTTTCTGGTTGTGTCCTCCAACTTCGGACGGCCATAACTTCTTCGTCCAAAGTCCGTTTTGGGTGTTCTTGGACTCTATGGAAAGCCCTTTGAGTCTAGCATCCACCCATATATAGTTTAATGCAACTTGAACTCAGATTTGGGTGTTCTTTGAGTCTAGAACCGTACAAACCTGAGAGGAACCCGAAACTTTGTGGCGAGCGGTGGACTCGCTGTTTCAACTTCTGATTTCAAATTCTGAATCCAAATACATAAACTTTCCAAAACCATTTCAAATTTTTAAAAAATATATAGATTATTTTTTCCATTTTCAAAATATATCAATTCAAATATAAGTGGCCCTTGAATCTCACGCCCTTCATACCATTCGGCCTAAGGAAATGCTCTTACCAACCCATTAGTCTAATCTACTCGGATCAAACATGAACCATGCAAAGTACGGACAAATATAATAGTTTTATCCTAAAATAATATATTTAAAAAATACTAATATAATACGTTTTTAAAAATAATATTCAAATTAGTGTATCACAATCACAATTTTAGTTAATGATTATAGTTTTAAATTTTTTAGGTTAAATCACTTATTACAATTTTAAATTTTATTTAAGTTAAACTACTAAACTAATAGTCTTGCTTTCTAAGCTTAATTTAGTACTTGTACAAATAAGCTGTGAAAAACCAAAGGTTGCATTGGTTTGTTTTTGTTGAATCACACATATTCAAAGCAATAATTCCACTCCCCTATTAGGATCGAATTAAATGTAATTGTCCCGTTCAAGATTATTGCCTCTGTGGATTATAAATGATTTACACCTTTCATCTTTTTGTTATAAATTATTTACAAAAACTATAAAAATAGCAAATTGTCTGCTGCCTGTAATGAAAAATTGGTATTATCGAAATATATTTTAAAATTATATTTGAATAAATTTAACCCTCCATCAAGTTTTTATCATTTTTCCATAAAAATAAAATTTTCTTTTAAAAGATAGTCCAAGGTTGGAGTTTCACACGGACCAAATTGGGGAAAAATGGAATACTATTATCTAATTCAGAGTGAATTGATATAAAAAAAAAAAAAGAAAAAAAAAACGAAAAATGTTAGATTCTTTGAGATTTTTAAATCAAATATTTCAGTTTTCTATTATGTATTAGGCTCCTCATATGGGCTAACAAACAGTCTAACCCGATAAAGGGCATGGTAAGTACTTAAGTATATTTTCCTCTAAACATGATATAGACACACTCAGTAGTTTCATTTGCTCAGCTTCTCAAAGCCTCCCTAAAACCCTAGCTCCCGCTCTCTAATGAGGCGCTTCGATGCATTCTGGTACTATCTATCCAAATTTGAGCACTTCATCTATCTCATTTGATTAATCTCAGCCTTTTACGCTTCTTTGTTTCGAATCTATTTCTCTGTTATTTCGATGAAAGATTCTGATTTGATCACTGTGATTATTGAATATTTGCTTCTTCTTTTTTTCTTTTTTCTTTTTTTTTTTTTACCTCCGTTTGGTTCTCGGGAGAACGAGGGAAAGGGGCGGGAAGGGCTATTTTTCTTGAGCATTACCCTCGTTTGTTTCTTATATAAATCTATGTTTTATGATCAGATCAAGCTTCTGATATTAAATGTCTCCATATATTTTTTTTTCACTCTTGTAGTTATCGATGCTACTGTCGTAATATATTTATGATTTAGTATGTTGCTCTCAAATGGTTGATTTATGTAGTAGATGGTAGAAGTGTTGGAATAGGTCATTACCGCATGCTAATAGTTTTGTAGATGTTTCCGAGTTATAGGAGGAAATTTACTTTGAATCAGGATCTTTGTTCATGAAGAGATTTGTTTTCAGTTGAGAAAACTAATTCTTCTTCACTGCTTAGTGTTTCATGAATGCGGGATAGTCGGGATAATTGATTTAGCGTACTTGTTTAACTATTCAAGTTTCCATTTTATCATTTGTGATCGATTTACAAAATGGTCACTAAAGATGATAGACTCAAGTTGTTGTCAGTGTGTATTTGTGGTTTTATTATGTATGTAATTGATGTTCTGAAGCGTTGGTTATTGGGAAAATGAATAGTGTTTGCTTGGCAACTTACAGTTGCAATCAACTAGGTGATGAAGTTGGCTTAATAAATCGTGGATTTGGATATTTCTAGGAGATGAGGTTTAGCATATAACGGGCTAGTATGAGAGTGGCACTTATAGCTAGGTGGCCCAAAAGAATTGTGATAAGCGATGCTAACAACTGGTTCTTTTCTTTACCAAAGATTGGTAAACTAATTAGAAGGTTTGAATCCTGGTCTATGTGTTTCCTGCCCCTTTCCTTCTTAGCAACGGAAAATTAAACTAGCCATACATATTTTGGTTTATTGAGCAACTAGAATCTGAGAGTGCTAATCTCTTTTCCAGATATGGGTTCATGTCTTTCTGATTTCTTTTTTCTTTTTTTGTGTTCCAATCTGTTTAATTCTCCTTTTCTTATTTATTGTTATATGAGATTTCATGTCAAACCATATATAGGGTTAAATTTTGGTGTTCTTTCACTTGGTTCTTGTGTTCTCCTAATTTTTGCCTTTTTGTGTGGCTTGGATTGGTGCACTGGAAGAGACATGCTCCCTTCATCTAGCAATAGCATGATATTTTTTCACCTTTAGGTTTTCTTTTTATCGATTTCATATTTTCCATTAATTCTAGTTTTAGCACTATAATGGTTTAGAACTCAAACTACACCTAGTCCATTTAAACCTTAAACTTTATATATAATGGACGAGTAACCAAAATTATTCCTTTTTCAATTTGCTAATTAAAGCTATGTTTCTTCATGCAGATTTTGCAAACGCATTGCCTAGATATTCACAATATTTTATCCTCTCGTATATTCATATGTAAGTCATTTTTAATTAATAGTAATATTTGAAGTCATTAGGCTGTTTCATTCAGTATTATTCAAACCGAGTAAGGTATAAAGGGTAAATAAATTCGGGTCCCACGGCAAACTCAAAATGGCCCTAGAACATAGCCTGTATGTATTTAATTGTGTATTTTCAATCAAAATTAGGACTTGAACATCTGAATCGTAGCTTCATTCCTTAAACAGTCCACCAGGTTAATTGAAAAATTATGCCTAATTATTAGTAAGTTAAGCAACAAGAAATCAAATATCCAAGCAGTAGTTAACAATAATATATCAAGTAATAGCAAAACAACTTACAAATGATTTTTTCTTAAGTAATATATCTACCAAGTATTGCAGCCATGACACATTTGTTTTAGGGCAATTGTAGAACATGAAAATTAAATTATGTGCAAAAATATTAGTCTTAGATAGTTAAATCCTAGTTAATGTTATATACAAAAATAACATGTCTTAGGATAGTTAATGCCTGAAAATCAAATTACCTCTTGGATATCTATACAAAAATGTTATATGCAAATTCTTCAATACAAGTCAATACAAAGCATAGAAATGTGCCTCGGAATGATGATGGTTCCGCGCCGGTAGAAGAGGAATCGAGGATGTTTATCTATCTCTCAAGCACCTTAAGAGCATTTAGAAGAGCAAAGAAAAGATGTATGACATATGAAGAGTACAAAGCAGCTCGGAGCTACGTTTTACTTAATTGTGAGGAGGTTGCACCATATATTGAGTATGTATACCCAAAATGGTTGCAGGTATAATCATAGGATCATTTTGTCTTGAATAAGAATAATTAAAAACCGATATCCATTGTTGTCCCTCTGTTTATATTTGTGTAGTGTTTATGTTGAGCAGTTAAAACATAGGCACCAAACTAGTCTCTACCCATGAGGTCGATTCTATCCTAGAAACTGAATTTGTGAATTGGTTCAAGAACTATGTGAGAATTATTAAGCCTTAATGTTTTGAATAATTTGATTTATTAGTATCTTACATTTTTTAACATCATTTGTCAATATACGCAATGCATAAATGATCATTCAAATGGAGATTCCAAATACATTCATACATAATCTAAGTAGTGGGTCGCTAGATATGTGGATTACCTATCCCGTATTTGTCAATGGATATAAATTTCTACACAATAGTATTCTAAAGCAACTATGAACAGTGGAGTATGCATTAAAGGCTCAAATTATAGTGCAGATGAGAGTGATCATTATGGTCAACTATTAGAAGTTGTTGAGTTGGAGTATCCTGGACTCGAAAATAATAGGATTGTATTATTCAAATGTGAGTGGTTTGATCCTACACGAAATGTGGGTACAAATATTCATTCGGATTATAAGCTAGTGGAGCAACCATAAATGCAGATTTAATCGGTATGAGCCATTTATAATGGCAGTTCAAGCCACTCAAGTATATTATTGTACATATACGAAGCTTATCTTCAAAGAGCAGAGTTATTCTGTGGCCATTTGGTAAAATCAAAGCTCGACAAATATTGAAGTACCAATATCTTCAACAAAAGTAGTGAAAACTTAGCTATTGCAACGTATATTTCAAGAAGATGACATAAACATACAGCCAGGTGTAGATGAAGATCCGTAAACCTTATGTGACTTAAATGCAGGCCTATAGAAATTGAAGATGATCATGTTCAATCAAGATGAGTTGGAACTCCACGAATCGATGAAATGTCTAAGATCCATTAGAGGACGATGGTGATACCGATAACAAACTTTTATAATTGTATTAGAATATTATAGTTTCAAAGACTTTCTATATTTTGTTGCAATCCATTGGTGTGTGTGTTATTCTAATATGCATGGTTGCTCATCATACAATATCAATTTATGTTTTCATTATATCTCTATTATATGTTCTATGTATTTACTTAGGTACAAGATGACGATAAAGGACGGGCGTGGCGGAGGCGAGGACAAGATGGTGGACGTGGACGCGGACATGGACGAGATTCATCTAGTGTTTTACGTCATGCTGTGGGCCAATCGCATCATCTCCTACCCACCCTATCCAGACATCACCATCACCATCACCATCACCATCATTGACACCTGCACCATTACCTTTATCAGATATAAGGCCACCACCCATTGTCCCTCCTCCACACTTCTGATCCATCACCATCATCTAATTCACATTCTACATCATCGATGTTGTTCCCCTTTTACAACACCATCGATACACCATCATTTTTTGTTGGTTCTCCTACAGCAAGCATAAGTTAGTAATAGAGATTGTGGATGGGAGGTATATATACGCATATTACTTTAATAAAAAAATAGATGTCCCCTTAGTGGTTTTGTTTATATATAGTTATGAATTGCTTGTTTTCTATGTTGTATGTTTATTTTTACAGTTTCTTTCCATCTCACAAGTGTTCGGCTATTATTACAAAATCTTTCAAGAAAAAGGTTGATTCCAAATCATTCTCGTGGAAGAAAGTTTCTAAATCGACTAAAAAGACTTACTTTGACGACTTTTAGGTATAAACAAAGAAACAAAAGCATTGCAAATTAATTATCTAATTTGTTCAACTATTAAGTTGGTTACTATTCAAGCATAAAAGTAAGATGTCCTTGTTATTAATACACTTTTTTTTTTGTGTTTTTTTATATATTAATCGTTGTTCATGGCCCACGATTTAAAGGACGTATAAAGTCATTGTGGGAGAGCAAAGTCGGGTAAACTGCATCAGACTTTGTCCACAAATCACATCAGCAGATAAGCCCGATTTTTATACCCTTGAGGATGAGTGGTTGCAGTGGCTTCACTAATCGGGAGGAGCCGAAGTGAAGAAAATCAGAGATAGCCAAGAAGAATCGACGGATTAAAGTAGTCGACCAGTACTGTGTATGTCTCGCCTCACACAGAGGGTCAAAGCTCACTACATGCTCGAGATTTGCAACATTTTTAACTTTAAACATTTAAATATTTAGCGCTTAGCCTAATAGTCCAAAAAAATTCAAACCTTGCATGGTTTTACAATTTTGGCAAATTTTCTTCCTTTGTCATTTTTTTAAATATGACTTAAAATTTTAGATAACACATTTTTATTAGTTATTAAGCCTGCAAATTTTAAATAATGTATTCCTCTACTTGTAACATATGTTATTTCAATCTTAATAAATTCATACTTTAGGTTAGAGAATTGGCCCAGATCCACTTTTATGAGATCTTCAAGAAGATGCATGTGAAGAAAGCAGATGGCGCTTATGACAACAAGTCTCGATGATTGCCGTATGTATTCCTTATATTAATAAACTATTTCGACTACTACAAAAGAAATGTCAAAGTTAAGTGTGGTGCTTTAAAATACTAGAATATTTAATTTATTTATATCTAGCACTGTAATTTATTTTCTATTTATCAGACCCTCGTGGAGGAATCGTAGGACACCGCTTCTCACTTAGTCAGGGTTCTATGATCTTCAATCAATTAACTATGATCCTATATACTGGAGACCATAGTGAGGTCGAAGAAGCAATGAGCGCACGACACGGCCCTCAAGGGGAGTGGCTTTTGTTCTAGCAAATGTGTTTCTATTTCCTCTATCACAGCGAAGGATGAGGCGGTCGAGCAGCAAGTAATGGAAACAAATGAACGTATTGCAGTTATGGAGACGTAAATGAAACAATAAAGGATCATAGACATTCTTTGAAGGATGAAATGCAACAAATGAAAGAAGTGAATAATGAGATGAAAGAAATGAAGAATGCAATGCAACAGCAGATGACCAATATGCAGTCACAAGCATGCCTGATGCGATGCATGGGACACCGTAGTTCCGCATAGACACCCACCACTAACAATTTCTACCACGTATCCACCAGCCTAATGATGAGGATGACGATTTAGGCTTAGATGATTAGACCTATGTTATTATTTTTATTTTTCTATTGGACACTATTGTATCAGATTTACCGCATCGCTAATTTATGGTTAATTAAAAAAATTCATGCTTAGTATATGTTTTTATTCATTACACATTATAAAAATTTAAAAGTATGTATTCTAATTTAAAAAAATAAAATAAAATAGTGAAAATAGTTATGGAATGAGTCCTGCTATTGTTGTAAAGTTGTTTTCTGTTAATAGTATGACGAAATTGTCCCTAGCTAATTTAGCTAGGGACAATTTCGTCACTACTTTCATTCAATTGTAAGAAAATAACTACAACAATAGTTAGGGATCATTCCATAGCTAGGGACAATTCCGTAGCTATTTTTAAAATTGTCAGAGGAGGATGAGGTTGTCCCTAGCTGTCTAGCTAGGACAATTCGTAGCCTATTTCTTTAAAATTCGACAATAGTGATCTAAATTGTCCTTATTATTTAGTTAGGGACAAATCCCAGAAATATTTCTTCAAAATTTGACAAGAATATGATCTAAATTGTCCCTAGCTAAATTAGCGGTTGGGTGTGGACACCCCGTAGCTATTTCTTCCAAATTGGACAAGAATATGACGAATTGTTCCCTAGCTACTTAGCCAGGGACAATTTCGTAGTTATTTTCTTCAAATTGATAAGAATAGTGATCATCCCTAGCTAAATTAGTTGGGACAATTCCGTAACTATTTCTTTAAAATTAGACAAGTATAGTGACGAATTGTCCTTAGCTAAATTAGCTAGGACAATTCTATGAATTATTTCTTAAAATTAGATTAAAATAAGGATTTGACTTTCCCCTAGCTAATTTAGTTAGGTCATTTTTCTGGGTCGCTATTCAAATTAAAAATATTAATTGGTCCCTAATTACGACTCAAAATTATGTTTAAAATATATAATTAGTTGTGAATTTTTATTGCTAAAAATAAATTTAGGGAAAAAAATTTTCGCACTTTGGGACAAGCACTTTAGCTAGATTGTTTCACGAACCGCCGCTATTCTATTTTAGCGACGGAATTTCTTCAAATAGTTAGGGAAATTTCCCTAGCTATTTGGCTTTTTTTTTTGTAGTGTTCAACAATATTTTTTTTTCATTTTATTTTATAAAATTTTATTTTATTTTATTTTTGAAATCCTCGTTAATAGTGCTCATGAACAGTGTTAATGAACAGTGTCCCCAAATAAGTTGGGTGTACAATGCGCACACCCTGACCTAGCCTGTGTGCATACTGTGAGCGCATCGCGCTTCAGTCGAGCATCGCCGCTGCTGGGCCAATGCGTGTCGCGGCCATGCCCTCTTCGTGTCGCGCTACGCGACGCTGGCGCCGGGCGAAAGCCGTGTCACAAAGACTGGCCTCGTAATGCAGCTCAAGGCGGCACGCAGAATCGTGTCGCGATACACCTTACCGCGCGCCGCGCGCGCCGTGTTAGGTGCCGCGCTTCATATCGCGCCTGTATCGCTACCCATACCAGCGACACAAAGGCCGCCTCAGCCACGAGACATATACAATTTTTTGTATCACGACTCACCGTTAGGCCATAACGCCGCATACCAAGGCCAAGCAGTCGACCGCTTCGCGGGCCCATGTTGGTCGTGTCGCGAAGCCGCGTCGCGTGGCCTCCCGGTCGTGTCGTACACCGCTACATGCCTCATTGCTTTCTCAGGTCATGATACAATCCACCTCTGATCCTCGACGAAGGATGAATGGGCAAGAGCTCACACCCAAATGCCCCATCTTTTTTTTTTTTTTAACTCATCATTTTTTTCCTTTTGTTCCAAATGCATTATAAGATCATTGGCCTATATAGAGCAGATATATATATATATATATATAAAAGTATCAATAAAAACAATAAATGTTGAGAGAAATGTTTTTCCAGGTTTACACAGTGAAACATATAATGAATAAAATAATTAACAATCTGATTTATTCTACTCATCTTGATATATAACATTCTCAACACATTTAGTTTAGCTATTTAATTTCTGATCATCATGTCCATACTCTCAGCAATTAATAATAACCTGAAAATCAATATATTTTTTTCCGGCGCGCTGTTTACCCAAGTCACTACACTGTTCAACATACAACAATCAATACCAAAGATACATGTTCATTATCTGTACGCACAAATTATTCATGATTCAATCCAAGTCCTCATCAAGTCCACAGGGCATCTATGCCCAGCTTCCATATCGTCTGACGCCTCAATCTCGGTGTCTCATGACCACCCGTCAACCTGTGGAATATCTGTGTCTCATTTCATGAGACATGTACTTGAGCAAAAATCAATACTCATAAAAATACACTAATTATATAATAATAGTTCAAGTTATTACATTATCTGAACCAAACATATAATTAAAAATTGCAAAAGTTTCTACACATACATAATAAAGTGACAATAATTCTCAAAGTCATGTAATCAGATTTCTCTAAAACAAAAAGCCTCTAGTGAGTACGCCTCCCGTACACTCCCTCAGACTAAATAAATGATCCTCGACAAAGAGGAGCAATGCTCCTGGGTAGTGATAATTTCCCATACAAGCATTTCACCTGGGTCAATGATGTTATGAAAAACAACTCACACTCAAGCAAATACATGATCTAGTACTTGGAATGTCTACATGCCCAATCTCATGTTCCCGAGTCCTCACCAACTCTCTCACACACATGCTTAAGCCAATATGCTAGCAAAAATACACTTCCTTTCAAAAAACAAAAGCTTTTTGTTCTCGAAACATCATACCAGTTTCAGAAATATGTCGGACTACCTCCAGGCGCACTATCGACAGTAATTTCTTTTTCCGAACAATATTGTCCGTCTAGATGAAATGTCGACCACTGCCAGTACTGAAAATCTTCCTTGAAATTTTCATTTTCACAAACTGCCATTTCTTTCAATTTCTTTCATGTCATGCACTCACACCTACCATCTAGTGCCTCCTATATGGAATGGCAAGCCATTTCAAAATATTCTAATGCTTAATATATTTTACATGTATATATTAACAAAATTTTAATCACATAATTCACATTATTCAATTCACAACACAACATCAAAATTAGTCAAGAAGGGTTAATTATAACTGCCAATTCATTATTTGAATCACCCGACAACACAAAAATCAATATGGTCACATCATGTGAACAAAGGAACCTCGGTCGGCACACCACGCCACACAAGCAAGGATATTCTTCACTGCTCAAAGACTCCAGATAAACACGCCATCCAGGCCTCTACAAATTCTATCCAAATGGCTCTACCAAAAGAATAAACCACAAGTAGGAAAGATCCACTCTCTTAGATATTGTTGAACTCCACAAAATCGGTGCCCACGTGTAGCCCTTATCACAGAGAAATGAACTCAGCTTTCGTTCTCGTCAGAACCTAATGTCTCAAATCCGGAATCCCAGAGAGAAGTCACTATTTCTCTCTCTAAAAACTGGATCTCCCACTCACCTCACGTTTTTGCCCCTTTGGAGAAGATGAAGACTATTTCTTTTGTCTTATTCACTTAACTTTCAAAATTTCCATAATCTTTTGTTCCGATAATTCTTGATTTTTGACACATGGCTTAATCTGAAACATTCATCTCCATCTGACCCTCTACTAATCATGCGAAGACATGCTCACACAAAGATATGTGGTGAAAAGTCATTTTTTTCATGATTATATGTACTTCTGATATCGCTTACTTATTCATTCTACTAATTTTGACAAGCTCTAAAAAAAAACGTGAAATTTCAATCGTTTAATTTGACGAAATTCGACGTGGTAGCTAGATTTCATGAGACGATTCCAAATCTGCAGTCCATTTCACTATCCGAGATCTAAAAAATTTCAGATTTTGACTGAATAACCATTTTACTCCTTTAAGAAAATTTGAATTTTCCTGGTTTTACATTAAAATAGAGTTAATTGCATTATATATATATGAGGATAGAGAGAGTAGATAGAGTATATATATATATATATATATATATATATATATATATATATATATATATATATATAATCATTACTACAAACTCATTGTACTTATTTTAACTTATCTTATCAATGGATATATCTGAAGCCTTAACCACATTTCTCACTATTTTCTCTTTCAAGCCATTCTCCGTTAGACAAGAGCTGTGACTTTTTGGCCATTCTTGGCTCTAAATCACCCCTTCCATCATTTCTTCCACAGATCTAGGTTTTCTTTTCCTATAAAGTAGTTTATTCTATACCGATATTAGGTCTGTCTTTTTTTTTTTTCTTTTTTTTTTTCATGTTTTTGTCGTTGACCTATTGTGACGTGTTTTATTGCCAATTTGTTACGGTAAGTAGTTGTATTATCAATCTGGCTGGACTTTCTTCGTGGCCATGCTGGTCAACCAAATAGAAAAATTTAATCCAACAAAGTCACCATATCAAATCATGTTCATCAGTATGCTGCAAAAAAAAAAAAAAAACCTATCAATGAATAAGTTGATTTATATTTTATTTCCTTTTTTTAGAAAATCAAACACATTAAAAAAAATTATTTTTCTTAATATTTATTTTTCTTTCAATAGCTCTTTCTATGAACCAAAACACAACCTAAGACTATTTTTATTTTCTTTAATTTTTTTTTCTTTCCTATAATCTTAGAAAAATTCTAGATACATTTGTAGCCAGTTTGAATCTTTATTATTTTTCCTTTATCAACTGGTTAGTTCCTATGTCTGCCACATTGATATAATTAATTTACAACCAATTCATATAACAAAATAAAATTCATGAGTTTTAATTAATCCAAAAAATAATAACATTGTGATTTGCAAACTTCCCCTCTAAGTGGAGTTGCAAAACTTGGGAGGGATTCAACTCTAATGAACTCTAAACTATGCCTAGTACAGAAATAAGGGTACTTGACAGTCCTCTCAAAGACAAGGATTCAAGAGAAATTGATTGTTGGATGTAGTAAGTATAGAAAAGAAAATGTGGCAAAACCACAATGCTTCGATTTGATTAATTTCCCGCACCAGCAGCCACTGAAGAAGTCTCAAAAATTCTTGCAAGCCATCAAAATTTGTCATGGCTCAATTACTATGTTAACGGGGAATTAGGATGGGCTAGTTTAATCTGTTCTTCTATTTGTTAGAGTTTGATGATTTGAATTCTGTTCGACTTAACTTGCTGAAAAATTTCTTCTAGCAATATCATCGATTTTTGTAGGGATTTTAGTAAATGGATTGAGATGATAGGCTTGATTTTGTGGCTCATTATATCTTATCAGGAGTATGGGTCTACAGGTATCTTGTTGTTTATTTTAGGTTTTTTCTTTAACAATGTAGAGTACATAGGAGTAACTTGTAGCTGATATAGCCTAATAGGTGTTGAGTTTGGCCTTTAGAATTCAACTTCACATGCGCATAGTTCCTGATTTAGTGCCTTATGGAAGCAGCATTTTTTTTTTTTTAAAAAGAAATTTCATTGATTCAAAATAGTAATACATTACATCTGAACACATAAACCAAAGTGTAAAAAACATTAGATGATGACACAACATCCAAGTTAATAGGAAGAATAAACGGTTAAAGGCCTACACAATTGGTAATCTTAAGATGCCTAGAATACCTAAGATTCCAGATTGAAGCATACTGATGAATACAAATTTGATATAACTTCTCTATCTGATCAAAACAACGTTACTGTTTGAATTGCCCACATGAAAACATACAAACAAATCAATCGTTGTACGATGACACTATCACAACCAAAGGAAAATCGAAAGAAAACTCGGATCGGGTGGAAAAAACTAATTTATTGAGAGAAAGCCCAAATTTGAGTGATAAGACCAAAATATGTGATCACCCAAATTTTCAACACAGCAAATAAAGACTATTCAGTCCCCGGCAATGGCACCAAAAACTTGATAAGACCAAAATATGTGATCACCTAAATTTTCAACACAGCTACCAAAGACTATTTAGTCCCTGACACCTAAATTTTCAACACAACTACCAAAGACTATTCAATCCCCAGCAACGGTGCCAAAAACTTGATAAGACCAAAATATGTGATCAAATATGATTAGTATGTGTGTGCCAAATTTCTATCACTGTTACTAAGGACTAAATTCAATCCTCAGCAATAATGCCAAAAACTTGTTGACACCAAATATGATGTAAAACTTTGTTTTCTGCTGTGCATATGATATTATGTAATTAAAACTAGTTTTGGTTTAAATCACTGCAAGTGCATAGGTCATACAAGTAATAAAGTGGATTATAAGTCCAAATATCATTCCCATAGGGATTGATGAGAAAAATCTAAAGATTAACTACTTCTAAAACTCGACAAAATCACTATTTGAACTACTATTTTCCATGATTTATAGAATAGCTAACAAATCTACAACGAAAATGCTTTTTACAAAGTTTTCTTTAATTAAGGTAAAAATCTAAACAAGAAGAATCAGAGATTTCATTGAGTTGAAATAACACTGGGAATAAAATTAGTGTTAAGATTTGTGGTTTGCAGCAGGTTCAAGATCAAGTACTGTGAATAAAATGAATCCTGAATTTGTCTAAGAGCAGGGTAGTATAGCCTTGGAATACCACCTGACACTATACATTTCACTATTTAAAACATCATATTCCTAAACTAGGTCAATGGGTCTGAATAGCTATTTTTTAGGATTCAAATCCTCTTTAAGATTTGGTTGTTTTTCCTAAACCATTACGTCACAGTTATCTCTTAGGACTGAAGACTACTTGCCCCCATAAACAGTGTAACACAAGCCTTCTCCAATACAATCGGTACCTCAATTTGCAATTCATTAGATTCCTCTCTCTCCTTTATTAGAATTAGTGCTAACACGGGATCAAGATTATTCTACAAAATTGAGATAAAACCTCTAAGGATTAAACTAATAAATCAAAAAATGTCCTTGTTCATCGGGCACTTCTACTGTCACCCATAAGGGAACTATGAAGTCGGAGGTTAGAACTTTACCTATGATTCACTAGAGTGACACTCAGAGTTCATTAGGTCAAGGATATCAGTGCAATTTACCCCCAAGTCACTACTCCTTGCTCTCAGGTAGTCCATCTCTGTGTCACTCAAAGGGATCCTGGAAATCAGAGCACGAATACAACTCTTTTTGGGTACAAAACACTAATATTTAGAGCAACTCATTACAAGAGCAATACCAATTAAATCAATCCAATTTTCATACCCCAAAAACATCATTTAATACTACAAATAATCATTAAAAAAACAATTCTTCCATAGAGGGAACTCAACCTTCCATTACTGAATCACGAAAGAAAATGACTAGTTGATCAAACAAATTCATTGAAATTGTAATCACATTGAACAAACTGGATTTTTATGACTAATTTGCAGACACATTGATCAAATAAATTGTAATCACTTGACCCAGTGAGTGTGCGTTAGTCTTCCATTTATGACTAATTTGCAGATTAGGTATTCTTATGAAACTTGATGTACAAAATGGTAGTCTCTTTAGAGTGACTTAGGTCCTATAGGCTTGTTGGTCATATCATTCTCCACTAATGTAGGCATAAAAAAACCCTTAGGATCAAATAGGTCTTTTAGGCTTGTAATGTATGGCTAGGATACTTGGGTAGATAATTAGACATTTAAGGTTTAAGTTGAACCAAACTACACATACTTGCTCAACATTCTGCCTTCTACTACTCATCCTTTCTTTTCTATCATAACTTTTTCAAAAGTCCACCCAAATTTGTTTTGGTGCATCTTTTACATGTTTTCCACTGTGGCTTTGCATTTCTCCACTTTTTGTTTAATTAAGCTTTTCTAGTTCAGAAGTTTTTTCCTGTTATTTTTTGTCAAAGTTAGGAATGGTGCAATGTTTTGCCTTTTTAAGCTTTCTACCACCCCTTACCAAGCTTTGGGTCAGTAACTCCCACACTAGTTGGCATTAGGGATCTAGGTGTAAAACACCCCTAAGGACTTAGTTGCTCAAGGGAGGAAGGCTTCAAGGTAAAACTCACTCCTCCTTGAACTGTATTTTTCAACTTCTTAGTTTGTTGTTGTTCACCTCTTTTTGTACATCTTTTCTCAGTTGCTTTTCCTTCCAAATCCTTAATTCTCATCCTTCTTCACATTTCAAAATTTTACTCCCCCAAACTTGTCATCTTGATCACTTTTTCTACACTTATCTTGCAGTTTGGGCAAACTAAGGGTTTTTTACTAAAGGATAAAAATTTAAAGAAAGGTTAAGACTTTTCTATGTAGCATTGATGATGAAATTGGCATTATGAACAAATAATGTACTAAGGTATATGCATAGAAGCATATCATAGGGTAAGCTATGAAAGGCTCAAACTGTCAAAGAATGGCCTAAATCATTTCCTGCTGGTTGTGATGCCTAGGATTTCACCTTGAATAATAATACAACAAGTTCTAGGACCTTTTGAAACTAAACTTATGATGAATCCAATAAGGTGTTCCTAACCTAAGCAAAATTAATTTTCAAGGTACTTATGACCAATGTGCCAGTTTTCAGTCATTATCTGAATTATACTGTTCAATCAAACTAGAATTATCAGCTTGATATTCATTGACATCAATTTCAGTCTTTTAGAACCTAAAATATCAGCCTACTTGTCATTGACATCACAACTTTCAATTTTTATTCCACTTACTTTGCCCAATTTCATTTACATATTTATTGATATGGTTCAAAAACAATTACTGTGCTCTTATACAATTCATCAATTCATTTTACTTTAGCAATTCAATTCATTTTATCAACAATAATGGCACAAGCAACTCAACATATTTTTCCAATTCAACCAAACAAGCAATTATAGCTTTCATTATTCAGAATTAAAAAAATTCATCAAAATTTAGGAACGTTGAAGCTGCTATGCAAAAAAAAATAAATAACTCCCCAAAACTTAACATATGCATTATCCTTAAATAACAAGTTAGGGAATTAAACTCCCTTGTGTGGTCAATTCTGCTCATTGAGTTTGGGTTGAAGTGCTTCCAATTGAATTTCATACATATTTGCAGCTTCATTGTCCTGAAATCAAGCAAAAACTTAACAAACATAAGTTTCAAATAATCTAAAACAAAAACAATCAATCAACTAAACTATTTAAAACACACTATATTAAAGAAATTAAGCTATCAAATAAATAAAAAAATTGAAAATTGCTTGTGTTGCCTCCCAAGTAGTTGCTCCATTTTTATGTCTTTAGCTAGACATTGCTGCATTACGCTCTCTTTTCAACAATTATTTCATTCTCTTCTTATCTGGGATTGTTTTCCATTCATAATTCCTCCAAGGTAACATTTCAGCCTCTGACCATTCACTTTAAATTCATTCCTTGAATTTGTTCTTAGTGTCACTGCCCCGAAAGGTGTCACTATAGTCACTATGTAAGGACTACTCCATCTTGACTTATGTTTTCCTAGGAAAAGTCTGAAGCTTGAATTGTATAGTAAGACTAGCTCTCCTACTTTGAATTATCTTCTCATAATTCTTTGATCATGCCATTTCTTGGTCTTGTCTTTGTAGATACTAGCGTTGTAATAAGCTTCATTTCTCAGCTCTTCCAGTTCATTCATCTAAAGTAGTTCGTTTTCCTTAGTAGCAAGGAAATCACAGTACAACTTCTTAATTGCCCACATAGCTCTATATTCAAGCTCAAGAGGGAGATGACAAGGTTTTCCAAATACAATCCTGTATGGGAACATTCTAATCGGAGACTTATAAGCAATCCTATTAGCCTAGAGTGCATCATTTAACTTTATTGACCAATCTCTCCTGCTTGTGTTTACTGTCTTCTCCAGTACATTCTTTATCCCCCTATTAGATAATTATGCTTGCCCATTTAATTGAGGGTGATAAGTCAATCTCATAACATGTTTGACTCCATATATGCTCAAGAGTTTTACAAACAATTTGTTTGCAAAATGGCTTCCCTCATCACTAATGATTGTCCTTGGGGCTCCATATCAACTTAAGATGTTTCTTTGAATAAATCCCACAACTGTGTTGGCATCATTTCTAGGACAAGCTATGGCTTCCACCCATTTGGATACATAATCCACAGCAAGGAGAATGTATAGATTCCTAAATGAGGGTGGGAAAGGTCCCACGAAGTCTATCCCTCATACATAAAAAATCTACGCCACTAGGATTTCTTGTAGAGGCAATTCATTTCTTATATTTATGTTGTCCATTCTCTGGCATCTGTCACAATGCTTCACCAATTCATAATAGTTTCTAAATAGAGTTAGCCAATAAAAAACTGGCTAGAGAATTTTCTAGGTTGTTTTATCCCTTGCAAAGTGTCCTCCATATGGTGATGTATGACATTTATCCAAAATTTCACCTTCTTTTGCTTCCGGTACACATCTTGTGATGATTTAATCTGCTCCTTTTCTAAATAGCAGTGGGTCATCCCATATGTAAAATCTAGCATAAATCCTAAATTTTATTTTCTACGGGTAACTGAATTATGGTGGCATAATTCCACAAGCTAAATAGTTCACAATGTCAGCATACCATGGTAATTAACCGATAATTTAAACTCATCGTGGAAATTTTTTCTATTTCGCTTTCATTCAATAAACTTTTCTAATCTGGACGTTTATCATCATTTCACACACTCACTACCCTTTTTCTTTGATCTCCAAGTCAAATTCAGAGCAATGGCACCCATCCGATCGCCTTGGCTTCAGACTTTCTACCAGCGAGATGTTGATTGCTACATGATTAGTATGTATGATGACATGGGATCCTAGTATGTATGGCCTGAGTTTTTAGACGCCCCCCACCCCTGGGTTCACTAACTACCCGTGAACCCATGAAGATAGTGATGCCGTCATCTAACGCCACTCATGAAAATCGTGCAGTCTCCTGGTACGGAGCTCTACCAAATACAACACCTGCATAGAACTGCCTAACATAAGTAATAATGACCATAGGTCTCATATACAACTATAATTAGTAAAATGACCACTTGGGCCCCTGCATTATATCACTCACAACATTATATCCTGCAGCCTATTCATTATAATCTATCACATGAGAACGCTACTGGGTCACAACCACTCATAAACATCCCAACTATATACTATAGCATAAGAGCATGATCTACTTCTATACAAACAAGATATATTAAAATGAAAATATTCTAATATATAAAACCATCAAAGCCATGATTCGCTTCTAAACGGCCTCTATGATGAATCGCCTCCCTCGCATCGCCTCACTGTAAAATAGTATCCTTTTGGTTGTTACAGAATAATGCTTGGGGTAAAGGTAATCACCTGGGTGGGCTGCTACTTCACGGCGCATACGCACGCCCAAACACATTCAAGCAAATGGCCGATCCGGCCAGAGCGTCTAACTAATTTATTCTATACCCAGTCCATCGACTCTCACACTCGCCGCGTTTCCTTTATGAGAATTATGTTTATTTGTGGACAACTCCGAGGGAGACATCAGGCCTACACACGATGATACTTTTGCTTGACGCTTCTCCGATATATTCATTATTTTTTGTCACAGGTCCTCCAATCATTCTCTCTCAAAGAATTACCTCTTCAAAACTTCACTATTATCATTCCTTAGAAAAGCCCCAAAGGCATGTGAAATGCATGATGCCAATTTCCATTTCAATTCTATAACACACGTAAATATATAATCATGTATATATTCTACATAATTTAAATTACAATCATGTTATACTTCAATATTTCATACTCCAAACAGTTTCACTGGCTATCGATCAAACACGAGCAATCTAACTTGAATCACTAACCAACATATTATTTCACAAAATGATTTGTGAATACTATTTCAATAGAAAAACCCTCTGCCACTATTCCTTTTTATGAATTCCACTTAACAAGTGTAAGCCCACTGGGAACCCGGTTTCAAGCCGGTTATTTCTCCGGCCTGATAAAACTAACTCATACTTATGGTATAGTGATACCAATTAACTACCCAACAGCCTATGATACAGCTACTTGACACTAAATTTGGGTTCCATAATTAAACACTGGGTCCCATACTAGATCGATCAAACGGCCCTCACGGCTCATTAAACTCAAACATTAACAGTACTTAAATAAAGAATAAAACCCAAGTAGGAGAAATCCCACTTCCTCTATTTGTCAAACCTCAAATCCCGGGTGTCCACACGCAGGTCTCTCCTTAGAGCAGTTTTCTCCTTCTTGTTCATCGAACCGCTTACTTCCAACATCTCCTGACATCTGATATGGTGACATCTTCACCAAAACCCACCATTTTGGCCAACGGGTTCTTTCACGCTGGGTCTGAGCACTAGAGAAGATGCCAACCATCTATTTTGCTTTTTCTAACTTAAAACAATCTCCATTAATAACACTATGTGTCCTTCTTTCCTTAGTTTTGATTCAAGACTTTCGCCGCCCATTTTCATATTTTTCACTCATGCCACTATGGTACATGAGTTACCCGTTATATGTGACTTTCATAGCATCAAAATCGCTTTGCACAGACCCAACCGTGATACCAAACGCGCTAACTCCGACCGTCTCGAATTCACTTAAATTTTATGTGCTAGATAGTTTCTCGCGAGACGATTCCAACGATGAACCGCTTCACTATCTCGAGATCTTGTAGAATAAATGATTTTAATCAAATTACAATTTTTAAACGTAATACGATTTTTAGAATGGAATTTTCATTCTAATTTCTTCATAGTAAGCAAACCATTGCCATCATTTCTATTTATCTTAGTAGTTCCTCTCAGTAATGATTAAGTCCGTCGCCATAGTATTATGACCAAAGATTTCTATTCTTCATTAAGAACTGTCCCATTCTGAGTTGAATCCACTGCACTCATATCTCTGTAACTTGCTTCAAGATGGTTTTCCAGAGTTAGATCTCTGATCAACCCACTTTACTTTCAAATGCACATTTTGCCACTTTTCACTAAATTCAATTTTTTCCTTTCCAAGCAGTCTCCGCACATGGCCTCATATTTTGAAATTACAAATCCAAAGATGTCCCAAAACTATCCTTGACAATAGTCAGTTTTAACACAGAAACCTTGCTCAACCTGTCCACAGAATAAATTCTAATAATCTATATAATACCTTCCCACCACCATAAATGACATTTTCCTAGGTCAGAAGCAAGTTTTGCCTTGAAATTTAGAAGAGATAGGTTTTCAAATTTTCTTTTGTAAGAATTCTCAAAATTGGATCGCATAAACCTGAGAAGTCCATGAAGATTTTTTCATGGTCTCCAATCAATATGCTAGAGAAAATGGACATCATACACCTGGAAGTGTGTGAGCATTACACAAATCTTAAATAGTATCCTTCCGTGTGCCAGTGTCCCATATGACATGTAAAGGAAGTCTCCTAGTCCTCAAGTGGCTCATTGCAATTTTATTTGATGGATCTCCAGGAATTATTCATCAAGAAACATAAATGAGGGTCTTCCAACTCTGTCACAACACTTGAGTCATAAAAAAGGCAAGGATAGATCCTTGGTGGTGCGAATTTGTTCAATTTTATGTAATCAATGCATACCTCCATCCCGTCACGCTTTACAATTGAGTTCATCTCATCATTTCTAATGACTGTGAATCACCATTCTTAGAACCACATGAACTGGTCACATTAAGGGTTGTAAGAGATTGCATAAATTAACTTATGATTTATTTATTTGTTACTTTTTTAACAACTCTTCATAACAAAGATTCTGTTTCCTCTCTAATGTCTAATTATGCTTTTATTTCTTCACTAGAGGATTCTGATATGTATCTCAAATTGATGGATCTTATCTTTAAGTCTTCCACCGACTGTGCTATGGCTTGAAGTTTTTGGAGAATTTCAAATCAGTTTCATTTTATCTTCTATCATTGGCATATAATTTGATTTGTAGGTTTTGATCTAGCCAAAAAGGCATATTTATGGTAATGTGTAATTTCTTCAGAATTAACTCCTATAACTTTTTTTTTTTACCCATATACCTTCTTCATTGTCGTTGATCTTCTGCATTGCTCCTATCTGCATTCATCGCTTCTTTAATTTGACCTTGTATCAGATGTTCAATACTCACATCCTTAATATATAAATTCACTCATACTTTTTATTCATGGAATCTGATTCTGTTGAGTTCAACAATCAGTTCAAATTCAGATGGAATTGATGATTTTTCTAAATGATTTTCTCCCATATTTAGCGCCACTATCAAAGCTGCTTCTGGTTCCTGGCTAAGGTGAAGGGGGACTTTCTTCATTTCCCACCCCGAGAGTGAGCATCCCTTTCTCCTCAGTTAATAATCATATTCCAGGTGAAATGGCTCGCTCAATGTTGGGACTTATTTATCTCTCTTCAATGTTCCATTACAACAAGTCCACCAGGCAAACAAACTTTCCCCACCTCGATCCAAGATATTCCGGTAGATTCCTTCATTGGTTTGTTAGACTGCCTACCATTTAGAGTTTATTGTCAGAGGACAACTCCCCAAATTCAGTCTTTTCACCACGCATAATAAAGATGATTGATGCTGCAATTGGTAATCATATAAAGCTTTACCAACATGGCTTCCTGAGAGCGTGGAATGGGAAGCTTCCTTGGATTCTGCATTTAGTGTTGTTTTAGATTGTCAGACCTAATTTGCTGCTAAGCATTTACCTATCATTATCCAACTTCATTTTCGCGAGGATGTCCTTGTGATTCTAGAGAACAGGTATCAATAACAGCTCTCAACAAAATGAATGTTGATCTTTAATTTCTTGAACATGTTAAAGAATTTATCTAATTGATCATCCAATTTTGACTTCTATAGTCTCTGAGGGAATGGAATAGGAAGTTTATAGGCTCTCACTTCCTCCTTCCTTTTCAGTTCTCCCTCTTCGCCTTGTCGCTTCATCGCACTTATTGATTTCTTTCTGTATATGTTAATCTTGGGCTCTGATTAGCTTGTTTTTCTTCTTCCAGCTTTTTGTTTGCCTTCTCCTCAATCAACCATTTAATCTTTCTTTTCAGTTTCTTGCACTCCTAAGTGTTATAAAATTACATAGTCCCAATTCATCTCGTACTATAGGAAATTGCTTTTTAGATTTATCTATAGTTGGGCTAATGCTCCTACTCTGAGTTTCAGTTATTCTTCTAAAGAGGTATTTGTGTTGGTCTAGAACAAAGGGTATTTTGCCTAAAAGAGAATTTCAACAAATTCTTGTTCATGGATGTTCAAAGTTCCTTCTGTTTCATTATACCTTAACATTTGTTCTTCAAAATCTATGTCCTCTTTTTAACTAACACTACCCTGAACTTTTGGTGGACATTTTTCGTCATTGTATGTATATAAATTCTTGGCATAAATAACTAATTATGATAGGATTGCAGTATTATAGGTTTTTTAATTAAACCCAAAGCATTTAAACCCACAAGGAAATTTTGTTTAAATGTGACTAAGTACCATACAGAATTATCATCAAGCGATGTGAATGATTGGGATGATGATTAACTATGACTTAAACTAAATTAAACTAACCTAAATCTTTGAAATCAGCAAATAATTGAAATGAATTGGAAGAAAACTTTAACAATTAATGCAAAGGTCGGTTGTCTCCATTGGTTGGCTTATAACTCAATCCATAAATCTTGATTAAAATTAATATATCCTCGCTGCCAACCAAAGGAGTCCCAAGGTTTCACACCCTTTGCGTCTCCCCATTTTCTACACTTATTCCTATTCTCCTTTCGGGGTCCCCATCCGATAATGGATATCAGTTCTGGTGTTGTAATTAATCCTCAGAAATTTATTAGTCCCATTTGTCCTTGTAGAATGTCCTAGGTTATACCTTGATCGATTTTTGTCGTATCTTCTACTACCTTCAGTATGGCAGATTGAATGATGGTCCATCTAATAAATCCACTTAATACTTAAGACTAGAGGTTTAGATATCTTCTATTAATTAAATTGATTTTAGTAATTATGTGAAAAAGTAAAGGTGAACAATTTTTAAGGGATGTTTCAGTTATCACTGGAACTCTTAAGTTTAGGTTTTAATCACCTCTATCATACAACATTTTCGATAAAAACCCGAGTGGTGCAATCGTAAGGAACCACATACATTCAACCCAACAATAAATAAGTGATTCACAAAATTATACAATAAAGACCAAGCCTACCACCAATTTTAACAACCAGGCCCTATGAGAAATTAGCCACTCATGGTAGCCTGAAACCTTACAGTCATCATATTTGCAATCACAAAATAATTGAAAGATTAAGATTAAGAGTAGAGTTAAGGAATACAAAAAAAAAAAAAAAATTGATATGAATCTCATCCAAAACTTTGCTCTACTGCTACAAGGTATCCCCTAGTAGCTGGATCTTCCAATACAACTCCAAAAATGAGCCCAAAATCAAGGCAAAAAAACTAAAACCCAGAAAACTAAGCTCAGAGAGAAAAACCCAGCTGGAAGTGTCTCCTTTACTTCCTCGAGCCCTTCTCGCGAGGTAAAAATAAGTATAGATACATGCCCTTCAATAGGGCTACTGATTAGCGCAAATAATATCTGTTCTAGCCTCGATGTTCTTCTACTAGGGGAAACTGAGTCACTTGTGTAAAGACACGGTCTTCTTCTCCTTCGATATTAAAAAGTCCCTCTTTTCCTCAAAGGGAAGGAAAGCTTCTCTATGTGAACCCCTTCACCCCAGTGCGAGGTTTAGCTTGCCTAGGAGAACCCGGTAGATAGCTCCTAGGAGTTTGGGGCGAGACACTGTTCGCTTAGGCGGCGCTTTTTCGCTAGCAACCTCTTCGCTAAGCGAAGATTAGCCTTCTGATTCAAGCAATCTATCATGTACAACGAACAAAATTTATAACCTAATACTCATACTGAAGCAGTAAAATACTTATGGTGGTGAGGTTCTAGACTGTCCATGATGGTTTTCTCTTCAAGTGAAATGGTCGACAATAAAGCTTATACTAGTGATTTACTTCTTGGATATTTGGTCAGATAAAAAGAGATTTAGTGATTAAACCAAAACAAAAAAGTACCAAAACAGAAACAAATCTCGGGAGTGTCAGTCACTAGGTTTTTAGGTTCCTAGGCAAAGGAGGGGTTTCAGTCTTCTTTCCTTGCATTAGACTTTGATGAAATTATTATTAAAGTATTTCAATCGGCGTTCTGTTTAGTTATATTAACTGACTAAATAAATATCCTGAGAAATGGTATTTGTTTCCACACAGTCTTTATGAATATCTTTTATTAATCTCATTTAATTAGTTCCAAAAATGATAATGATCATATCAATGGATCTACAAAGAGTATCTGAAGAGCTCCCAGAACTTCTGCGCCTTCAAATACCAACCATTCAAGGTGAATCGGCTGGATTGAACCTAGGCTCATGAAATGTAAAAACATCACTTGAATCGCCTAATAATCGCAGATGATAACTAAATCTAATGTCACAGAGTCAGCAATGTTAATCCAATAAACCCAAAAAGCCTATCAAATACCTAGATCATTCAAGGTAGACCCAAGGATTAAAAACCTACATCAGTGACCATTAATGCAGGAAAATACCTTGTTAAGCAACATGGAAACCCCACCTTTCTATAGGAGAAAGTGGGAAAACACAAAATCAAAAGCTGTAAAATTTGTAGACATTTTCAGGGGTTGCAAATTGTGAACCAGTAAGTTGTCGCCTTTCTGTTCATTTATTCTTTGAGCCAAACCTCCGAATTATTATTGATTTCTTTATGCTTGAGTTGAACTCTATCCCAAGAAGTCCCAAAACAACTAAACTTGCCACAGTAACTCTGATTGAAGTGGTATTCTTAGTCTTGGGACTACGCTAATTAGCTGACTGCCACCTCTGCCATACAAAGTGCTCTAAAAACGACAGGAGCTGTTAGGGCCATGATTTAAAAACACTGACTTTTCTTTCTGTAGTTATCACCCCCAACCAACACATTATGCAGTCCACAGTAATGGTATTAAAGAATGAAATAATCTAAAGCATGATGGTCTATATATCCACAAAACAAAAAATTAAAAGTATGAGGATAAACCCAACTCAACAAGAGTCATCAAAACTCCGCCCAATGACTATTCTAAGAGGAGCATGTGCTATGCAAATTCAAGTATCAAAATATCACTTTAGAGAACTAACTCCAAAACCACAAAACCTAGGTGTAACTTTATTTTGCCTTCAAAATAGCTCTCCAAACTATTCTCCTCTTCCCACTCCAACTCTTTCACACCCAAAGTGCCAACCACAACTTCAATAGGCCAGAGCCCCATTTATTTCACAATTTTATTATAGGTGAAACGTTGAGGGTATCACCACTGTCCATGTAACGGAGTCCATCATGACCCAACTAACTAGTTGCTTCAGAAATTGTCAGCAAGTGACCTTCAAACTTAACAACTCTCTCGTATTTCACCTTTACTTTTAATAAGTTGATAATTCAGACTTAGAATTGATAGACTCCACTTATTCACCCATGGGACTAGCAACAAAGCTCTATGACTTAAACTAATTATTTAGTAATGTGCTTTTAAAGATCTTTCGCTACATACCCTCGGACCATGTCAGTTTCACATATGTGTCAAATTTCTTGCTTTGTTTGTTTTTTAGACATTGGTCTTTTCTTTTTTGAGACTCATTGGTCTTTTAGGATCCCACTTATTAAAGGTGGCTTCAAAAGTACTAGGCATTTTTAGTAAGTGTTCGTGAGGCAAGAGATAGTTTTTCAGCTATAATTGAAAACTAATGTGCACAAAGGTGTATTAGATCAAAGTCGAAGAAGCAAGGTTGAAGACAAGATAGAAGCTTCTAACACTCTAATAACTTTTATAGCATAAAACAACTTAAAATCAAGAGTATTGAATCACGCTTTAATTTCTCCCATTACAAAAAGCTGAGAATTACAAAACAAATTAGAAACTACAAACATGTATCAAACTATTCAAAACTATTCAACTAAAAGAAATTTGCTAAATGAAAATGGGTCAAGTAATTCTCCTTCCCAACCTGCCACCCCCTAACAAAATCTTTACATTGTCCTAATGTAACAGGTGAACGGAAATTTAAGGGAGGAAGTGATACCTCCTTGGTGAAATGTAGTTGGTGTTGGAGAGGAGGATCCACATGAAACAGGAAACAAAAGAGATGAAATTGTTGCATTACAAAAATATGTATTCGACACTATTTAAAACTATAAAGATAAACTAATCACAGTTCATAAAATACCCAAATCTGAACAACACAAAATATGACTCTATGCAAGGCATGGAAAATAAAGGATAAAAATAGAATATCAAGATTATAGAGGAGTAGCCTCAAGATAGTAGTAGTTAAAGGCATTGTATTTGAAGCAAATGGCTACACATGTATATATGCATAGGATACCCCTTAGCCTTCCAAATAGATCTTATTCATCTGATTTAGGCCTAAATGATCAAGTATGACTCTGTAGTCAATAAGAGAAGAGAGGTTAGTGCGACTGGGGCTAGATTTGAAAATTAATATTTATCTAAGTTCTAAAGGTTCTTTATGAACAGGGATTCAGTAGAACTCTAAGCTTTCCAACGAAGACCAAGATCACCCAAAACTGAGTCTTGAGGAAAAGCAGGCCAAAAACTGGGGTATCGCAAAATTTATAGGCCAAAAATTCTCAAGAAGGGTTGAGAAATTTACAGAGCAAAAATGCTTTTCTGTATTTTACCCGTAGAGCATCCCACTCCAAAATGCACCACTTCCTACAAAAATGAAAACAAAGCTCTAGGAATCAAATGAATCGAATCAAACCAAGACAAAACAAATTTAAAAGGAAAAAATAAAGAATAACAAAGGATATGACTTGTAGCTTCTTAGAAAGACTAGTTCATCCAACCCAATCTTGTCTTCCACTTACTCGTTAGTCTTCGTGGTGTTCCATTGTGTTCAAATTGCTTATTTAAGATTTGATTCTGAAGTTAATTTAATAATTGGTCAGACTCAAATCCATTGAACATATAATCCTGTTGAAACACAAGACAAAACACAAAAAAATAGAAACAATTCTACAAAAAAGGGTTAAGGTTAGTTCAAGAAATTTAAAAAAGAAGATATTAAGCAAAACTAAGTAAAATTGCAAACAAATGATGAGAAATCACTACCAGGATGAGGATCACAAGTATCCACAAAGATATTAACACTAAGGCACTATCCTCTATCAACTTAATTACTGGGTTCATGACCCAAAGGTAGGTATTAATCAACAAAATTTATAAACCTCTGATACTTATACTTGTAGCATAGCATTGCTACCATGCATGCTGGGTCGAACGTCCATAGAGATGCGGTTTTCAGGAAATGACTGACAACAAGCTTTATAATCAGATTTCATTTTGGATATTGAGTTGTGATAAAAGAGTATTTAGATTGTAAAACCTGTATAAAAACTAATAAATGTGAAAACAAATCCTCATAAAGATCAAGTCACTAGTTTCATGGTTCCTAGGCAAATGAGGGTTTTCAAAATTTTCTCGCATCGCATAAATTATGTTATCTCTAATCAGTTCTCGTTTAGCTATAATAATCGAATTCTAAATAAATATCCTTGAGAAATGGTATTTATTTCATTAATGGTCTCAATGCTGAAGAATATCTTCTGACTCACCTCTCCAATAGTCCATAAAATGATAACCTGAAGAACATCTAGGATCATAAATGATAATCAAGAATACTGATCTAGCACAGCATCCACTGTCCCTCCTATTTCTACCATATACCAATTATTCATGTGAATCATGATCTGAACCAGGCTCAGCTGAAATAAAACACCGAATATCAATAACTATGAGATGACAACTGTCATAACGTTAATGGATCTAGCAACAAAAACAAATTAATGAACCCTGTAAAAGTTTATCAATACTTGATCATTCAAGGTAACCCGGCGATTAAACCAACATTTAAAGAGACTATTGATTGTTTCCAAAAAGGGTTATTTGAACCCAGCTTTCAGCCATAAATGGAAAGTGCTTTTGGTGTACCAACTCCATTCAACAATCCTAATTACACGTTAAGGTCCTTATACTTCCTGATCACTTTCAGGGCTATTTTTGTAGTTTTAGCAGCTCTTGATACCATTTTTGTCGAATCGATCTCTAGCATAAAGACTGGGTTAATCTCCTTCAAACTAAATGAACTGGGGCAGTGTTTAGCGCGAAAGAACTAGCAAGTAAAAGTTTCATGTAGAGTTTAAGGTAGAAGGTCTGGCGAAGATATAGTACTGACATTGTGCTAAATTTCAGACATGCTTGAAATTTCGCACCGTAGAATTTTCGCAGATGGGGCATGAATTTACAAGACTTAGAATTTTCGCGCATGCAAAATTTTCTGCCATACAAATTCCTTCCGCTTTCCTCATTTTCACCCAAAGAATTCGCTTTGTTTATTTTTTCTTTTTCCCGATGTAACATCGTTAACATGGGTATTTGTTTTTACCATTGCAAGGATATAACTATTTAAAGTGATCGTTAACTGATCTATCATTGATAGAAGAAATACTGGTGCTTTGTTTTTATTCCGATGTCTCTCTTTTCTCACTTTCAGGGACCCACAACACTTTCGTAGAGTGACAACTCAAGGAATGCTTTTAATAAAATCTCCTCTCATCCCGAATAAAGATATGACTAATTAGTTGTGGATGCAGGGTACACGCAAAGTTCTCCTGTTTTGAATAAATATTTATTATTATCTTATGTTCCTCGCTTTTAGAACTTTGAGGGTTTAAAAGTTTCCATACATCTCAGTCAATTATTCGGCAACTTTAGATTCAATGGATGCTACTATTAGATCACTCGTATTAATTCATTAGCTGTAGAGGTAACAGCCTCCGTAGGTGGTCATGTTGATTCTAACTTGCTGGAATATAAATGTTTAGTAAATTCTTTCATCAAAAGGAAAGGTAATAAGGGTTGTTTTTAGTATGAATGAAGATCCGTTCGGGAAATGACTATATGTAATCATCCTAACGCCGAGGAAATGAACCCGAGGACCTCTGGTGATGAATTTCTTTCAAATCTGTTTCAGTAACCCAAGACCTCAAGGAGTTCTTTTCATAGTTTACTCCATTTTACTACACATTGCTTCAACTGACACCATCATCCTCACACTTTACAAAACCCCAACTAAAGTGAGATTCACCATTTCAAGCCTGGAGAACCTGGTTTATGGGTAATTTTGGTTGGAAAAACCCATCCTCGAGTCCGACCTTATCACTATAACATGGTGAGCTATGCAACTACAAGAGGAATGTGTGTTATAAAATTTTTTATCTCCAAACACCTACTGTGGTATGAATTAAATGGCGTTATTGTTTCGATGGTGCCTTAGTGCAAGTGAGAGCTGTGAATTGTAAGATCCTCATTGGCAAGCGTCAGAACTATTCGTATTATTATAACAAGCCCCAAATTCAAATCCACTATCAAGTTGTTTTTTTTATTATTCATAGTTCCATTTGAGTTTTAATGGGCACAAATGCTAACTCAAAGAATATCTGAAAGGCCTGTGTTTTTGTTCCTTGCTTTGTTTTGTCTTATAGTGTATATAAATTAATCAGATAGAGACAATAGGCAGGTTACAGCATGGCCTGTGCGCCCTACTAGGAAGAAGGGTCAGCTTTGAGCCTGGACAAATGGGAAACCGAATAGAACTCTACCAGGAACAACAACAAAGCCAACAAGGGATTCAAAGGAATCCCATTGCATACAGATCAATGACGGACCACATAACACCCACTCATGGTAGTGCACCTCCCGCATTATACCCCGCTTGAAGCAGGCTTTTGGTGGTGGAGGCTTATCCCATTGCCCTGCTCCCAACATTTTTGAATGAGAATGAAATCCATGCCAATCTGCAAAGAACCGAGAGTTTGAGGGTTTGTACAACATTCGGCGAGTGGCCTATATGGATTTGCTCAAACCAAGGCATTCCTTTGAATACAGCTTATCGCGCCAAGATTTGCTCAACCACTCAGTTTAGAACCATGAGAAATTGGGAACCCTGTTGAATTGAAGAAGTTCTTCAGCACAATAATAAGACTAACAACTTAAAGAGGTAAATCTATAATTTTGCAAATTATGACAATGAGGAGGTTCTAGAATACGTTAGGAGAGGTATCTAAAGACCATTATGCACGCCCACACCACGGTTTGATACTGATGTTACTAATCATTTATGATGGAATGTTCTTCCATGAATAGCTGTTAAACATGTGGAGGAGACTTCCTGAATAAAAATTCAGATGAAGCCATGGATTTCCTCAATTATGTAGCTGAGACCTCCAAAGCATGGGATGAACCAAACCCGAGGGAAGCTGAGAAAATGAGGCCTGCAACCCATCAAAAGAGAGGTATTTATTTACTTCTCCCACTCATATGGAGATGAGCGTGCTGTCCAATGCTTGACTCAACGATTGGAAGAGCTTGAAATGAGAACGTTGATGAGTTCAAAAAAATAGCTAAACACTATGCCCCTCCGTACTCTATTTAACTCCGCTTCAATCCACTAGTCATCAAGTGAGTATTTGTTCATCACTTCGGTATGTGGATTTTACGATTTGACATGAGTACAGGCCAAAATAAACCATCAACAAAATTCATGGTAACACCTATAACCTAACCGGAGAACTATCCTAACCTTCCTGAAGTTTAGTCCTCAATTATGTTCTGCGTTTCACCGTATAAAGAGCAAAGATATTGGTTCCACCTCTCAGTAAAGAAAGAATCTAATCATCATCCTCGTGAACAAGCCACTGGCGAACTTAAGCAAAGTAGTGGGTAATTTTATGGAGGAACGTATATGAATGCTCAAGTTAATCATAAATTGACGATGGAATGCACACCAAGTCAAAAAGATAGATAACCTATGGGCCTGAGATCTCCTAAAAATACGACAACCTCGCAAAAGAGATTCACTTCAAAGTTAACAAACCAACAGAAAAGTTAGAAAAAGGGAAATTCTTCCAGACACAAATTTCAATCCAAGGAATGAATGAGTTGAGCTTTCTAGTGACCCAAAACCCCAAAATTGGATGAAGTAAAGTAAGGGTCACTTGAGGAGTGGTGAGTAGTCAAACCATCCACCCCAAACCAGTTGAAGACCAAAGAGCAGTTGAACCTGAACTAGAGGCATGAGTGCTGAAAAGGGACATGAATGAATGTATACACTTCCTTTCTCACGCTACACTGAGAAACAAGAAAAGGCCACTAACTCCACGTAAAATATTAAGGCCGAAAATAAGTGAAGGTCAACATCCCTTTGCTTGACATGATAAAGCAAGTCCCCACTTATGCTAAATTTTTAAAGGACCTATGCACAGTGAAGAGAGGTTAAAATGTCAATAAGAAGGCCTTCTTAATTAAGCAAGTCAGTGCCATCATTGAGTGCAAGACCCCGGTAAAGTACAAAGATCTGGGGTGTCCTACCATCTCGGTTAATATCGGAGGCACTTGTGTAGAAAAAGCACTACTAGACTTGGGAGCTACAGAACCCACGCCATTCCATGCACAAGGTACCAAGCTCGTGAGAACTTAAGCCCACTTCATCACATTGTCTTCTGTCATAGGTCTATTGAAATACTAAAGGACTATTGAGGACTGATTATTATGGACAATTACTATCTAGTGGATTTGTCAGACAGACATAGACGCTGCGCAAATAAACTATGCAAATCTAATTATATTAGGGAAGCGCTATTCTAGTTATCAAATGCCATTATAAATCGCCGAAACGGGTTAGTAACTCACCTGTGGTATATGACTGAACTCAATATCTTCCACTTGAGTAAAAAGCATATTCAACCAATGGAGGATGACTGTGAAGAAGTTTGCATAATAGATACAATTCTTGAAGAACAAACTAATGAACAGCAAGTGCAAGACGTGCTAACCCAAGAGTCAGTTCGAGCTCTCAGAGCAACAAGACCCCTAATGCATGAGTTTTGGCGCGGTGCTGAGAAAGGTGGAAATTTACCTTTATTGACTGGAGAAGAAGAAAAGGAATCTCAACAACCGACCAAGCTCGTCAAAGGAATTTATGTAATGATGGGATTTTTAAGAGGCACTGGCGGCGGTCCGCCAGAATGATTTATCACCATCGAACACGACAGAAGACACCACGCACCTCTCAAGAGGAACAAGTAAGCTTTGGGTGAAATTACCTAAAAGCAAATAAATTTCAACAATCCGCACCTGTCACATTTATTTAGAAGAAGAGTCAAAAGTCATACAAAAATTGATGAGTTTAAAATATCTATTTTCAGTCCATTTCTGATTTATTTTATTCTAAAAAGGCTGATTTATGCGTGAATATGAATACCACCAACCATCAGGTGTTAGAATTCAAAAGAAAGCGTAAATCAGAGTAAAAGGAGCAAATAACGTGCCTGAGCAATACTGATAATCAGTCAAGGAACACAGCGAGGAGAGTGTAAGGATTAGTTGATTTGATGTCGAAGCCTTTTACAGTACCGAAATACATATTAAGGTTGTAACTACAGTTCAGCCACAAATGAAGCATAATTGAAGATTAAAACGAATGGGCGTGAAAGAAATCCCAAAGTCATAATCAGAATTGAGAAGAAGAAGATGATGCAAATGCATATCAACATCATTCAAGCGCCGCATATCAATTTGTAAGGAATTAAGGTCGCGAAGATCTAATTTGAGCCGCGAGACGCTTAGAATTAAAAGTATATCGCGATAGTGACTGTTGCTGGAGACACCATGGCAAAAAGGAAGTCGC
The DNA here is from genome assembly GCA_016808115.1 of Tetrastigma voinierianum. NCBI lineage: Eukaryota > Viridiplantae > Streptophyta > Magnoliopsida > Vitales > Vitaceae > Tetrastigma > Tetrastigma voinierianum. The sequence goes on from JAEQBH010001681.1 coordinate 1,508,846, forward strand.
GACATCATGTTTTCACGTCGCAAATACCCGCCGCCGCATATCAATTGTAAAGACTTGAGGTCACTACATCACAAATAGTCGCGCATAACAAGCAAGTGGGTCGTAGGTCGGCTATCATAAAGAGGTCACGGCATCCGCCGCAGCACCGCAAGGTCGCCGGCCAAATATCAGCTTACGGTTATCGAAATACAAGAGGTAAGGTCGCTGACGCCGCAAGGTCGGCTATCAGTTCCAAAGAAAGAGGTCGCGACAAGATCAAGCTGTCGCGACATCGCCTACTGAAAGACACAACACTAATCAAAGCAAGGCTTCGATAAAGACTGAGACAACAGAGGTCGCGTATAAAGAATTGATATCATGACACTGGTAACCAAATCGCCAGCTAACTCAAGTCCAAAAAGAGGTGCACGAAATTAGCCCAAATCTCAGAAACCCTATAAATATGCAGTCGCTTATCAAGGAACGTAGTTTTATGACTTAAAGAGAGATCTGGCGCTGGGCACTTTATTTTACTTTCTTTGTTTATTTTAGATTAGTTCGTATTTTTGTTTTAAATTTTGGATCTGAACGTTAGTTGTTAAAGCGAAGAATGCATTTATTTCTTCAAATTATCAGTTCGTTGTTTGAATTCAGACAAATTTTGATTTCTTCGAACACTAGCTCTAATTACAGTTGGTTTCTTTGATCAAAGAAGCCAATGTATGGTGTAATCATGGTTTAGAAACTCAGCTTCCACTGAAATGATTTTATTGTTTAAATATCTTTCCTCAGATAATTTTATTCATCGATGAACTTCGTTTGTAAATCTACTTATTTGTTTTGTTTATTTTGTGGAATTGATCCCACACGTTGTCACAATGATAAACGTGATTTGCCTCAAGCTCTGATTTGTGGAGGCCTTCGAGTGACATAGGGAAGGCATTCCTCGAGAGTGATGAGCAATTCGTGACCCGCATGCTTAACTCATATTGGGTGATTTAATGCTCAGATTAAACTCCGATAAATCTTTTTCACTTGAGACAAGAATGAGTTGAACATTTGATTGACTTAAATTACGCAGAGAGTTCACTTCAATTCCTCTAATGGCGGAATCTAACTCGTGTTAGTAAGATCTTAATCAAGGAAAGAATGAGTTGTTCTTAATTTTTGAGGAAGAGAGTTCAAAGATAGTGTGTAATCGCAAATAGACTACAATTTAGAGCCCAAGCCATAAATCAAAGGCGGCAAGGAAGCATTGAAAAGAAAATACCCAGAGGTGCCAAAGGCAGCCCAGACAGCTGCAGTTAACCACTGTTTTCAAAAGAACAGCCATGTTTTCAGATGATGAACAAGGGAGTGTGGAGAGATTCAGCCACACTTTCATAATTCTTGACTAGTTTTAAATCAGGGTTCATGAAGAAAATTTACAAAGGTAATATGAAGGAATTTGATGTTTCAATAGCTTTATTTTCAGTATGTTCTTTGGTGATAACTTGTAATGACTCTCAAATATACCCTAGTGCTGGACTTATTTAGGTATATTAAAACTAAATAGGAAATTTCGAAATAAACAAGAGGACCAAATTACGGTCGTGTTTTGTTGTGGCAACTATATGTAATTTACCACTTGAGGATAAGGAGAGGCATAAATCAAGATTATATGTATCATGGGATTTTAGAAAAGATGTGAGGGGCAAATTAGAATATGTCATAAGCGGCTTGGTAAAAACAAAAAGAAGCTCCAAGGACCTAAAATGCAATTATGAAAACTTAAAGAAAATGGATTTTACTTGCCAAACATGGCCTTTAGCAAACATGGATTTATATACCAGTCTCTCAGTTTTGGAGAGACCAAACCATGTATATAGAGAGAGTGAGAAAGATATAAGGTATGGGCGAGAAGAAGAGAAGCATGAGAAGAATATGAGAAGCTAAGATCAAGCAAAAAGGCATGAAACTAAACTTGATATGAATCTAGTAAGGGATCATATGGATTTTGTATGGTTAATGACTCTGTCTTCTCAAATTGAGCTTTGAGAATTGACTTCAACCTTGGATTTCATGAAGGGCTGGTAAAACCTCATGTATAGAATGATAAATTACAGAATCCTCTTTGTGTTGATTCAAAAGGTTAATGAGAGTTATGAAAGTGAATGAATAAACCTGCAACTAATCATGTTTGCTTTTGTGTATGGGCTATAACCTATATTAAAAAAGACTCCTTGGACAGAATTTAGTATAATCTTAATAAAAGATATGTAAATTGGAGAGATGAATTGAATATAAAGATTTCAAAGGGGGTGAATTTGAAATGGTTTTGAGGTGTATGTTGAAGTATTAGGTTGAATTGGGTATCAAACATATGGAAAAGGGGAGAAAAATACATTCTGGGCATTTTCTCCGTCATGTGTACGGTATTACTTGAATGTACTGTACACCTTTCCAGAATTGAATGTGTACTGTACATGTTAGGGTACTGCACACCTCGGCTCAAGCCTCCCACCAACACATTTTCTATTTTGGGCCATAACTTGCTCATTTTTGTCCGTTGAGCGATTCATGGCTAATTAAAATAGACTTCATGAGAATCAAACATAAGAACATACGCCGTCAAATTCCCATCTTATACCTAAAATTCACTTCGGGTGGAAGCATGTGCAAGCCAAAATTCTGAGCCATGATTATATGAATCAAGTGTTTTAGACGCAATCGAGCGCCTACTCAATTTGGGTGATTTAGCTGGAATACCAGGAACCTTAAATTAATCTTTAGGCTTTAAATGAGTACAAAGACCTAGTCAAAAAATGAAGTATACAACGGAACAATGAGTAATATAAACTGTTCCTTAAATACTCAGAATTGACTGTTGATTAATACACCCTTATTTGATGATCCAACTGGAATAATTCCAATTTTCTAAGTAAAATAGATTCATTAGGACAAGAATATGTGAATAAGCATATAAATGAGCACATTAATGAAGCATGTGAATGAGTATTATGAATGAGCATACACATGAATGAGATAATGAATGAATACTTGAATGAGATGAGTGAATGAGTATACATGAATAAAGCTCACGTGAATGAGATGGTGAATGAGTATACAGAATGAGTATACTGGAATGAATTTCATGCAGAATGAGTATTTATGAAATGAGCATAGTAATAGTTAGAGCATGCCGTGAATGGAATACATGAATGAGATATGAATGAGTATATGTTTAATGAGTATATGAAATGAATATGAATAAGCATATGAAATGAGCACATGAATGAGGTATGTGAATGAATATAAGAACGATGGCAAGTGAAAATTGAAAATGGAATGAGTTACAGAAATACAGAGGATTGCACTTTGAAAAGATAATACTAAAAATGATTGTAATTAAATGTGATATTTAAAACCAATGAAGGTAGAATTATAATAAGGACGGACATCAAACGAAATCATAAATGGAATACAAAAGTGAATATGGAATGAAATGAGTTATTGGAAAACCGAATGATTATGAATGATGATAAAGACGATTCATTAAACGGAACTACGGCAAATGAATTAATCGATATATCAATGAACCGCCCGACGGATGTACAAAACGCATCCGCCGGCAGAAGGCACCCCAAATTTTCCACGTCCCATTTGGCGGATGTAATCAATTCGTATCCTACACATGGTGAAGGCGGCATTAAAGAAATGTTCCACTTGCCGATACCGCAACGCATCCGCTTCGATGGCGATGGCATTTGACCTGATATCACGTAAGCGATGCACCAAACGGCATCCGCGACGGGAGAAACGTAATAAGCGATATCATTGGCCGGATGTACCAAACGAGATCATTATGATGGGAGTACTAAATAAGTGATAATAATGCGGTCGGGATGCACCAAACAAAGATCCGCCGCGACAGGGGAGAAAATCAATAAATGATACCACGCGGTTGGATGTATACCAAAACGCACCGCTGGGCGAGGGAACCGGTCATGATACCAATGGTCGATGTACCAAACTAGCATCCGCCATGATGGAGATAGAATCGCGAATGTATAAGCACACATCGTCGGCGGCTGCGTGAGATTCCATCAAACGGAATCCGCCGCGTAAAATTGTGAATCAACAGTCAAGGTGAAAGAAAGAAATACTGACGAAAGTGTAATGGGATTATAAGAATATGTTAAATCTCATGAATCTGATCAGAATGAATTGCCGTACTTGAGAATGCGACATGGACAAAGGTAAAATGACGGTATACGAAAGCAATGTTAAATGAATAGCATCAAAGATATGTGATAGTTGCATTATTTGAAAATGCATGTTATTATGCGTGAATGCGGGTCTTTGAATTTAAATGGTCATGGATCGTTCAAAATAGTGCGCCGCGACTAGGGTTCGTATGAATAATATAAATAATACAGCCGGCGAATGAAAATGTCGGAGTAAACCGTTCAAATGGATCCGCCAACCGGGGCCAATGGTGATTTCAACGCGACACTTTGAAAATAAAATTTAATACATCTAATATAAACAAGCGCTTTGATTGAACGTTTGAGTGGTAAACCGCTTCAGCTGATTCGCTAACGGGTCAAGTAGTGATTCGGGTCATACACTTTTGAAAATTTGTAATTTAATAAAAACAAAAACCAAGGATTTGAATTCGATCTCGCATCATGAAATGCAAATTTTCTTAGCGAGCGATTAATGGCTTCGACCGATAATGATGCCAAGAGTCTAATATATCGGGTATTAGTTTGATTTAATTTTATAGAATTGTGAATATGACTTGATTCAATGAAATACATATACATTTATAAAGCATTTTTGAATATGATTTATCGACATAAGATGAGAGATATGAGTTACAACCTGTAGTAAAGATGTCAGGAAGTAATATGAACAAGATAATGATAAGAAATCAAAAGAATAAAATCTACATGTATAATATGAGATATTAGAAATAGCATAAGAATAGGTTTATGAGATGTGAATATAAAGTAAACAAAGAGAGTGACCGACGATTTTGTTAATAACAGCATTGGTTTATATGTTCTCACTAAGAAGCTTTAGGCACTGGTGGTCTGAATCCAGAGAAACAAGAGGAGATAAAGACCTACGTGACATTCCACACCAAATGCGCCCAGCCATCCTGGGAGATAGGTGCTCACATGCACTCAAGTTTCAACTTCTGATAACAGACATGATATGCAAGTGCAGGCAATTGTATAAGTACTGGGACTTAGAATATGTAGAGATTTAATGGATACACTTGTAGAAGTCTCCTTGCATATGAATGACTTTGTTATTATTAAAATTATTTATACCCACGTATGTTGCTTCGAAAAAAATTGCTCTAAAAAAAAAAGAGTCCCAAGTAAGATATATTTCTAATCCCGAACCACTCTAGATTCATTAATCGGTCGGACCGAATCAAGGACATAACTTCAATCTGGGAATTTTTATTTTGGTTATTTCATATTCATCTATTTGTTATTATCTAATTTTTGGGCTTATTATTTTGGCTTAAAGGATTCAAATTGTTCATCATAGTCCAAATAGTATAGAGCTTGAGTAGTTAGGTGTTGATTGAAAATTCTTGAGATCTCTGTGGACCGATATCCTATCGTGCCACACTTCGCTTCATTTGTTCTAATCTGCAATTATGAATCTGTGGACCAAACCGTGTAAATTTCATCCAGCCTTATGAAACCATTTTTAATCAGCATAATTAAAAGAAATATAACTAATTAAGTTTTTTACGCCATACTGATTATACAATAGTCCTTTGTAATAGTGTCATACCTAGATATGAAATGCTTCGGTCCATCAACAAAGTTTGGCTACCGTTGTCGGGATTATATGATTAAATATTCGTAATAGTGTCATAAATTCCATACATGTTCTCATTCATTCAACGTTAAACACGTTGGGATCAAAGAATTTAGTAGATCATTCGCATCGAAAGAACAAAGCATGACTTGATACATTAGTGAACAAAATAGTTTTTCAAGCAAAGGTTATTTTTAGCCATCAACCAATCCAAACAGCTGGAAAAAATTTGTCGGCTTGACTCAACTTTATTAATGTGGAGCATGTTTTTATTTCAGGGAACTTTAATGGTTAGAAAGAATGACCGATCCATTCCTGTTCGACATCGAATTAGAGAGAACTCGTGCTTGAGAAAAACGGTGCAGAAAACTCATCGGCGGCAGATGAAGGTATGACTAAATCGGCGACGAATAATACAACCAGTGAAGGTTTCTCGCAATCACTGATACAATGGGAGGGATTTTTGAGACCTAGTTATTCGTGATGAATACTTACTAATCGAGTAGCTTTTCGTTGATGCAATAACTTTGTTCCGGTTGATCGATGATAAATGGTTCGTTATAACAATAAGTATCATCCACGTTAAGACCCAAACAGCACCCGGGAAGGTCTTCTAGATGGCAAACACAAGAAGTTGAACTGGTAGACCTAAGTCATAAATTGCATTTATTCCCATTTTCTCTAAGAGAGAAGAACACATGGTAAGGAATCTTTACTATATGGTTCTATGATACTTGGTATTTCAGAAGCTCATTTATAGATTCTTCCCCCATCACTCATCTTAGAGAGAGAAGAGATGATAATTGTTCCAGCAGTAAAGATGAGAGCCTTGGTGTAGTACAGGAGAGATTCAAAGGCTGTTGAAAAGACGCGCCCAAACAGAATAATCTAAAGACACGATGGGACATAGTGTATCATGCTCCTGAATGGTACATCTAAGGGCATTACGATGCCTTCACAAGCCAGGAGCATTCAAACCCAAGAGTGCAAGAGGTAAGAGGATCTGATTGAGACTGCGAATGCAATGCGAAAGCCTCCACAGTTTTTAAGAGTGAATGGTGCAGGAAGAGAGTCATGGAGCGAGTAAGATGATGCCTATGGAGGGGCATGCCATCGCATGTAATGGACAAGAGAGAAGATGCACACGTCATGAAATAGAGCAATAAAGTGAACCCATTCGAGAGGGAAGGCGCTATGTACGATCAAGAATCATGAGGATGCCGAGAGGTTAAGTACTGGGTTTCGCTAAGCCATAACTTCAAACCAAATCCACCCACGCACTATCATCCAAAGACCGAGAAATCGTGATACTTTTTCATAGTGGTGGAGGGGCCTTCACAAGGCCCAAGGTATGATGAATCTCACTGTGGATATCAGCAACCACTGTTCCCGCAGCAAAGAGCAAGGATGCAGGTACAGAATCCAGGCACTGCACGAGGAGGCTCAACCATCTAAGATAGCCAGTCGCACCTTACGTAGATGCCAACAAGAAGTCGTTAGTAAACCTCCGCGAAGAAAAGTTTGGTAAGAATTGAAGCCTGAATATCAACATCTTCAAATGCTGTAGATTTACTAATGCTCTCCTCATGAACTTGAGACAAATGAATCATTCAAAACCTAGAAACCAGAAAGATGCCTTCCTAGTGATTACCTAAGAAGAATCCTAAAGACCGTGATGGTCAGTAACCTTGGTTGAAAACTCGGGAGGAAAAGATAAAGATGAGTTAACAGGAGATGGAAGGCCCGCATAATGCTGAAACACCGGAGAAGGAAAGAAAGAAGGAACAAATTGCCAGGAGAAGTAGTGAATTAAGAAGAAAACTCAGAATAATTGTCATTGCTCCATTTCAACAGGCCGAGAAATTAAAGATAGAGGAACACAGGTGATTTTTGAAACCTTCGTCGGAGACGCATGCCTTCACATATGGCTTAATCTTTGATGCCACTCAAGTGCAAAAATTTGGAAAAACATTGCATCTATAAAAAGAGGAAGATTGTCAAGAAGGAATCAGAACTTGATTGCAATTTGCGTACTGATCAAGAGACTTCTTACTGTGAAAAGATGGCGATCCAGAGCTCACCATTCCTCGCAAACTACTGGAGAGTTTGAGTTTAGAAAGCCTTCGTGACTCGTGCCAAAATTGAACACGCCCATTTCACTGCCAAGAAGTTAAGTTCGGGGAGATTACTTACTCATCATATTCTCCAATTGCGATAGAACCCTGCAAACCTGAAGGAATCATAGAAGATGTGCTGGTGTTGTGGGAAATTTATTTTCAGCTTGACTCATCATACTGATATGGAAGAAGATTCACAGTCCTCTCGTCATTGGAAGGCTATCTTTTGCAATCGAGCATTTAATCGATATGCGTATACTCTCACTTTAGTTGGAGAGAGGTACTGACTTCACCTCAATTCCAGAATTTTGAGGAATTTAGACATGAAAGGGAAGATATCGTCAATAAGACAGTAAGGTGCTTAAATTAACTCTGATTTTTACTATGATTGTACTCCCAAACTTTCTGAAATCAACAAGAAGATGAATTAGCATTCGGAAGGTTTTGATTCGCATTTTTGCACATCAGTTTACATTCTGGCTGAAAAGTGATGAGTCTGAACAAATGAGCTTAAAGGACAAAATGAAGTTAAAAAGGAATTTCATCAAGAAACCAAAGAAGAAGGGCTAGTTTTAAAGGAGCTGCCAAGTCATTTTTAAAGTATGTTACTGAGTCATGAAAGAGTAAACCAAAGAATACCTCATAGACTTAGTGATGCCGGAGGAATGAGGTTGTTGGAAATTTTAAGGAATCATAAGGAGTCTATACTTTAGTCTATTGAAGAGCAAAGGTATCTGCCCATCAATATGCATACACAAAATATCACGGGAAGAAATGCAAAGCCAACCGCCGAACACGCGATAATCGAATCCAAAGAATGAAAGAAGCAGTCAGAAGGAGGTGTTTCAAATGATAAATGGTCGGTTTGATTCATGCGTAATTTCAAGATAGCCCATAGCTCACCATGTGGTTCCAAAGAAGGGTGATTGAATGTGATCCGCAATGGTAAGAAATGAATTACCTAACAAGAACAAAGGATGGTGACGGAGAGTATAATGATTACAAGAAGCCGGACACAAGAACTCAGAAAGATCATTTCCACTCTTCACATTGACTCGATGTTGATGTATTTAGGCAAGATAATTTATTTATTTCTTGATGGGTATTTTGTGCCACAACCAGATTGTAAATTGCACCCGAGGACCAAGAAAGACCAGACATTCACATGCCCCTATGGTACCTTGCCTTCTAAGGATGCCATGGCTGTGTAATGTTCTCAAGCATTTTCCACGCCGATGATGTCGGGAGGATTCATTTGTGTTGAGAAGTCATGGAAATTTTTATGGATGTAATTTCACAAAGGTGGCTTTGGGTTCCAGGGCTTTGAACAATGTCCAACAACCTTGAATGCGACTTCAAAGATGCAAGGACAAACAAATAGCACTAATTGGAAAAATGTCACGGCATGGTAATACAGATTGTTCTGACAAAATTTCTCGCTTGTATTAGAAGGACCAATCCAAAATTTTATCAAACCCTTGCACCTCCACAACAAGAAGGGATAAGGAGTTTTTGGCATGCTGGATTTTATAGGAGATTCAACAAAGACTTCAAAGATAGCCGCACCAATATGCGCATTACCTATACACACAAAGCTTCACCTTTAATGATTCATGCGTCGCTTTAATAGAAATCAAGATCGATGGTTCAAGCACCCATCATGGTCAGCACTGCATCGGACTGTGGGATCTCAAAATAACGTGTGACGCTGATTTCAGAATGGGGTTGTATTTGGGCAAAGAAAAGAGAAAATATTCAGAGCCATATACTATGCTGAAGGGTAAGTTTCAATCAAGCACAAGAAAAACTATTCCAACTGAAAAGGAGAGGTAAGCCATGAAGCTGCCAGTGAGAAATTCAGGCCATACATTTGGATCCCAATGTTATAGTCTCATAGACTATGCAACCATCAAATATCTGATGTCAAAAAGGAAGTTAAGCCAAGACTGATATAGTGGAAGGAAAGCACTGGGTAAGAGTTTGATCCGATTAAAGATAAGGTGGACACTGTGATAACTGATCACTAGCCCGCAGTAGAAAGGAATGAAATTGTAAGCGAGGAGGCAGGCTCACGCAGAACTTCCCGATGAACAACTCATAAGGTGTCATTCAACTCATGGTATGCCGGGAGCACAGAATACCCGGTCAGGAGCAGTTCCTCATGAATTGGCCACTAATGTAAAGAAAGTCAGATTCCACAATGTACTACATCCGATGACCCATCGCTATTTAAAAGAGGTGAGGAGCATGGATTATCAAGATGTACGCTGTAGAGTGAACAAATGTAAAATCTTTGAATGAATGCCATGCATCACCATATGTGGCATTTTCTGAGAAAGAACACTTTTCAAAAGATACTCCACTTGATTTATCGTCACTATCTTCTCGTGAGAGATTTCAGCCGAATGGGTCAAATCAGGTAGGATAGATGCCAAAAGATTGGAAATATCAGTGCTATAATGAAACAGTCCCTGGGTGCAGAGAATGGTGGGAAAATTTTTGATGTAGCTGGGAATAGATTTATGGGACTATTCCACCATCATTCGGGAAACACATACCGCCGGCGTTGGATTATGTTTCCAACAGGTAGCTGGGTTTGTCCAAGGAATGATACTAATACAAGCCAGAGTTTCTACAAAAGAATATTTGAGCAGACGAACACCGAAACACCTTAACTATTATTAGTGATGGGGGAGCTATTTCAGAAACAAAATATTTGCAAACTCATGTTGGTGTATGGGATCACATATATGAGTCTAGCTTATCATCCCTGCACTCAATGGACAGGCATTTCAAATGGGTGGAGATTAAAAGAACTCGAAAAGACCGTGGTTCAAGCAGAAGGATTGGTCTTCCAAACTTGATGATGCACTCACTTACAGGATCGCATTCAAAACTCCCACTGAATGTCCCCATACAGAGTTGTCTTTGGCAAACCATGTCATCTACCTCTAGAACTAGAATACAAAGCTATGTGGGCCATCAAGAAGCTGAACTTTGATTTTAAAACTGCAAAGGAAGAGAGATTGCTCCAACTGAATGAACTGGAAGAACTGAGAAATGAAGCCTACGACAATGCTAGAATATACAAGGACAAAACAAAGAAATGGCATGATCAGAGGATTCTGAGAAAAGAGTTCGTGAGCAAGAGAATGTGTGTTTTGCTTTTTAACCCAGATTGAAGTTATTTCCAGTGGAAGTTAAAATCCAAATGAGGGACTATTGCTGCATTAGTGTCAAGCACTACATTTGGAACAGTAACATTAAAGACTGATGTCAAAGAATTTAAAGTCACGGACAAAGACTGTAAGCATTATCAAAGCAGGAGGAAAGAAAGGAAGAGTCTAGCCTGGTTCATTAAGAGAGAGAGAGGAACAACAAGTTCAGCTTAAGGACTCAAAAATCAAGCACTGGACAGGAGTAACCCATAGAGATTTCGCTTCGATTTTAGACTTTGATTTTTTTAGAATTCACCTTGGATTTTGTTTTCTTTAGTTCTTATAATGATTAGTTAGTACTTGAGAAGTAATTTTTGTTTAATTAAATCCTTTATAGAAATTTTGCGTATGCTTATGGCAAAAAATGGCTTCGGCAAGAAGGAACAAACTCCAGTACAACTCCAGCAATTCACAGGAAGGAACGACTTGAAAAAGGGGAGTGTGTTCCTCCCTACATAAATTCTGTTAAAATTTAATAGAATACATGTTTGAATTGTTGTATGCGAATGATTTAATTGAATGCTGAGAATTTGCGAATTGATAAATAGTGAAAAGCTGTCTGTTCATTAAATTTGAGGCAATTTCAGACTAGGTCGCGACAAAACTTATGTCACTAGTTAAACCGAAGCTCCGCACAGAAGCCGATGTTGTGACTACCAAGCATTCAGAGGAAGAGCAGACGAGGTCACACCAAAAGGTATGTCGCGACAGAAATAGAGGTCGCGACAGAACATTTGGGTCGCGACAAGAGCAAGTCCTTCAAAAGAGTGGTGAGGTCGCGACAACTTAATAATGTCATGAGATGCCTGATGTCGCAGCTTCAGGATGACTTGTCCTCCCACAGATAATTCATGTCACGACAAACAATAATATGTCGTGACATCAAAGAAAAGTTTGCTACCAAGTAACTTTTAATTCCTCGCCCTAAATTTAATGACACAAAATTTATTCAACCTTTCTCCGCTTTTGGTAACATTTATTCAAATCGGGAATTAGATAGTAATTAATGCAAATGTAATTCAATTTATCAATGAACCGATTGGTTTATAATGGTCACTGAGGAGAATAATCGTAGGAGATTTAGGAAAATCTTCTTCAATATTCCCTACTTCATTCTAAAAAATTTCCTATCTAAACATCAAGAGAGCAAGAATTCGAGGAGTCTCATTTAATACATATATTGAAAACTTAAAAAGAAGAATAAATAACCTTGTTCTTCCAGAGAAGTTAAAATCACTATAAAAGGACGGGAAGATAAGGGAAGAATAAACAAAGAAAATGAGGAAGATGGAGAAAAAGAGAAAAGAAGAGCTTCAAGGTTATGAACACGAGTTTATGGAATGAACGGAGTCGGAAAACAAACCTATTCATTCCTTATTCCAAAACGATGTGTAACAAGAGAGTGGTCAGACTGGGAAAGGAATTGGAAGAAGGGCTAATTAGAACCCATCAACCGTAGAAGCTCCAAAGAGTAAGGGAGAGAAGGCTCCAATTTGTTGAACGAATTCGTTAACCGCCGAATCACTCATGGAGGAGCTCTGTCCGGTGAGCCAAATTTTTGAAGCAGAGCCGCAACTAAAGAAGAGAGTAGGAATTTAGATCAAGAAATAAAGGTTTTTCGAACTTAGTTACAATTTTATTTGTAAGAAAAGGCGTATTGTACAATATCGAAATAATTTGATCTTTGAATAAAATTATGTTGGATCGACAAATCGGGCTGCTCATTAGATCCGACCGGGCGCTTCGTGGTTATTCTATTTTCCGTTTAGGAATTAAATAAATAACTCGTTTCTTTCTCAAAGAATGTAATTTTGCAATGATCAAGGCATGAATAAAGAAACTAGAATTTGGAGTATTTACTGATCCGTTTAAATTCGCTTAGTCATAAGAATTGAAAATTAGTTCTTGGCCGAGAACAAAAATACTTGGTTAAAATAATGTAAGTAAACAAAGGAATAAGTACGAGTCTTCAAGAAACATTGGTCAACAAAACTTATGAAACTTTTGACTGTGAATTAGGAATATCTTCTGGGAATTGGGATTTGCAGTTCACAAATTTAGAACTTGTTTGATTATCGATTGAGGCGGTCCTAGGTGGAAACAACCAGGAAATTATAGAGGCCATCCTTGGCATGAGCCTTTTTCAGCCCACCCTCAAAATATGCTTCAGCATATTCTTTAGTTCCTTATTTGAGCTAAATAAGCCTTATTTCTTCAATAAGCAGCAATTGAAAACTGAGATTCCCTTCTATGCAATAAACCTGCAGTAAAGAACCCAAATTATCCAGTTTCTAGTGTCTCGGTAAATTTAAGATAAAGAAAGAAACAAGTTTGGGGAGTTCCCCAAATTTTGATAAAAGGGACTAATAGTAAAAGGCAAGGCTAGTGAAATAAGGAATACTTTGTCTTATGTAGCTCATTTCCCTTGAACAATTAAGCTTGTAGGGGTGTTTTAACACCTAGCACCCTAATGCCAACTGGTATGGGAGTTGCTAGCCCAAAGTTCTCTAAGAGTAATAGAAAGCCTAAGAAGACAAAACATTGCACTATTCCAAATCTCTTAAAAAAAGCAAAAGAGCCGGGCACAAAAGAATCGCTGAAATAGCACATGGCTAAGTAGAAATTCCATAAAAAGACTTCAAAAAGAAGAATCAGCCTAAGATTAAGGAGAATCAGAAAGGAACAAAGAAGAAAAAGGAATAAAGTTGGAGGAATCAATGTAGAGACAAGATAGAAACTGGGTAATTTACAACCTAAATTCTTCATTTATCTACCCAATTACTTAAGCCCAACATTACAAGCTTGAAAGACTTATATTGATTCGAAAGTTGAATTTACCTACATTAGCGGAGATCAATAAGAAAAACAAGCATATGGGACTTTGATAAATACTAAGAAAAACTCCCAGAAGATTTACTAAATTCAACATGAAGTTGCAAAGGATTGAAGACCCAGACACACACATACGTAACAAGACTCCAGCAATAAACTGCTTAAATACATTAGTTTATCAAGAAATTTTCAGAATAGAAGTATACTATGCTCATTCTTTGCATAAACTAAATTTGAAATAATAGTGATATCTCTAATTCCCAAACGTAAGAGCGGAATGAGAAAGGCCGCAAAACAAACAGAAAATGTCCTTTTGTTTGAGGACAAACAAATCTTTTCTTGGCTGAGGACAAGTAAAATTTTATGCTCAGGAGTTGACGAGCTTAAAAGTCATCTATTTTCACCCATTTTTCTCGATTTATTTTATTCAAAAATTGTCGATTTATGTGCGTGGAATATGGAATATTTTTTACCAACCGTCGTAAGTGCCAGGAATTCATAAAAGAAAGCGTAATCATAAGAAAAGGAGCATCGTGGCCGAGCAATACCGATGTAACTGGTCAAGGAAATTACAGCAGGAGAGGCGCAAAGGATTAAAGGATTTGATGTCGTGAAGCCTTTACATCAATCGAAATACATATTAAGGTTGCAACTACAAAGCTCCAGTCGCAAATGAATCATAATTGAAGACAAAACGAGCTGGGCGTGAAAGAAACTCAAAGTCAAGCAACCAGGAATTGATGAAGAAGAAGACATGCAATACATCAACATCAATCGAAGGGCCATGACATCACTCTTGCAAGGAAAATCCAAGGTCGCGATATCATCGCCTAAAGAGAGGGCACGCGATATCATTCAAATGGTCGCTGAAGCATAAGTTGCACTGAAAGAAGGTCGCTACAAGATCAGTTATCGCGATATCAACTACATAAAGGAAGTCGCGATATCACCGGGCCAGTTGGGCGCATAACAGCTTGTAAGAAAAAGGTCGCGACAACACCTGGTTGTCGCGACATCAATTGCAAAGATTTGAGGTCGCGACATCATTAAACAATCGCGACAACAGAAGCAAGGAACAGAGGTCGCGACATCATAAAGAGGTCGCGACATCCGCTGCAAAGACCAGAAGGTCGCGACAACATTGAGCTGTCGCGACATCAAATACAAAGAGGTAAGGTCGCGACATCAGTAAGCTGTCGCGACATCAGTTCCACTAAAGACATGTCGCGACCAAACAAAGGCTTCTACGACAAAGACTGAGACAACAGAGGTCGCGATAAAGAATTGATGTCGCGACATCAACAACCAACTGGGCCAGTTAACTGAAGTCCAAAAAGAGGTGCATCGAAATTAGGGCCCAACTTCAGAACCCTATAAATATGTAGCTGCTACTGAAGGAACGCAGCTCTTGGCGACTTGAAAGAGAGATCTGGGTTGCTGAAGGCTCCTGTATTTTAATTTTCTTTTCTTTCTTTGTTTTTATTTTAGATTAGTTCGTATTTTTGTTTTAAATTTGGATCTGAACGTTAGCTGTTAAAGTTTTAGCTGAATGCATATTTATATTTCTTCAAATTACTGTTTGGTTATTTGAATTCCAGACAAATTTTGGATTTCGAACTACTAGTTTCCTAATTACAGTGGTTTCTTGATCAGCAAGCCAATGTATGGTGTAATCAGTGGTTTAGAAACCCAGCTTCCATTGAAATGACGCTATCGTCAGAAATTATCTTTCCTGCATAATTTTATTCATCGATGCTGAACTTTAGTTTGTAAATCTACTTGCTGGTTTGTTTATTTTGTGGAATTGATCCCAATATGAGTGTCGCCTACCCATAAACGGATTGTCTCAAGCCTCGATTTCCAGGAGGCCCCTCCCGAGTGACACGTGGAAGGCATTCCCGAGAGTGATGAGCAATTTGTGGACTCCGTATATGAACCCCGCTTATTGGTGATTTAATGTGTTTCTATGTGATTAAATCTGATAAAACTCTTCACTCTGGAGACAAGAATGAGCTGGAACGATTTATCAATTTAAACATGCAGAGTTCGCCTCAATTCGAATGGTGAAGTTAATCCCGTGTTAGTAGGGATCTAATCGCTAAAAGAATGAGCTCTTCAATTCCTTGAGGAAGAGAAACCAGCATAGTGTAAATCATGCAATGACTATAATTTAGAGCCGAAGCTTACAAAATAGGCTAGGTACTTAAGTATTGAAAAGAAAATACCCAGAACAAGGCACCCGTGATTAAAGGTAGTTATCTAACCCACTGCCTTCGAAGAAACAATCATGCTAGATGGATGAATGCTGGAGTGTGGAGAGATCCGTAAATTACACTTTCATACTCTTGACTAGTTTTAAATCTGCGGGTTCATGAAGTAAAATTTAGAGTAACTGAAGGAATTGATGTTTCACAATAGCTTTATTTTTCGCATGCCCTCAGATAATCGTTTCACCCTAAATTTGTTATTTTATTATTTCAAGATTCAATTCACGTACATCTAATTTTAGTTTTCATTATTTTAAGGCTTTCAAAGCTTATTCAAATTGTCTATCATAGTCCAAAATAGTATTAGTTTGAGTAGTCAGGTAGTTGATCGAAAATTCCCGATATCTCTCGTGGATCGACATCCGACTAAAACTAATTTTATTACTTGTTCCGACCAGGCACTTGTAGTAACCCATGGACCAAAACAAGGAAGAAATTTATCCAGTCTTAAGGAAACCATTTTTAATCAGTATAATTGCAAAGAAATATAACGAACAAGTTTTTGGCGCCGGTTGCCGGGGATTATACAATAGTCCTTTGGTAATAGTGTCATAAATTTGCATATGTTCTTTGGTCCATCAACAAGTTTTTGGCGCCGTTGCCGGGGATTATACAATAGTCCTTTGGTAACAGTGTCATAAATTTGCATATGTTCTTTGGTCCCTCAACAACAGCCACAGAGGAGATCGAATCCCCATGCGTGATGTAGTTCGCATCAAGTCCCGGTCGCCGCAAGCTCAGACATTTACCCCATATCCGATAGCATTCTGGGTGAGCTCCAACCAAGCTGTGCCTAAGAAATCGTGGGTAACCACAAGGCAATGCAAAATGAGAGGAAATGCCCACTCAGCCTTACTACAAGCCGAGGGTATGTATCGACTATAAAGATCGAATCGTAGGTGACAAGAAAAGATCACTTCACCTTCATGTATCGCCTATTGGAAAGAATTTCAGGTCACCCCTTCATCGCTCGGATGGTTATTCGGCTACTTCCCGTGATTGAAATTGATGCGTATGATCGTGACAAGACAACCTTCACCGCCTTCGCACATATGCTCATAGAGAATGCCCATCTACCGTGGCTCCCCGCCACGTTCCAAATGATGTATGCTAAGCATTTTCAGTGATTTGGTAGAACACATTATGGAAGTTTACATGGATGATATCACGGTCTATGGGGAAAGCTTTAACGAATGCCTCATCCATTTGGAAACTGTCCTGAATAGATGTATTGAGAAGAACCTAGTGCTGAACTGGGAAAAGTGACATTTCATGGTGAACCAAGGAATAGTGTTGAGACATGTCATTTCTGAGAAGGGAATTGAAGTGGACAGGGCAAAAGTTGAACTGATCTCTAAATTTCCCTCTCCCACCAATGTGAAGACAATGAGGCAGTTCTTGGGGCATGCAGGCTTCTACAGGAGGTTCATACAGGACTTCTCAAAAATTTCCAAGCCACTTTATAAGCTCTTAGAAAAAAATGCCAAGTTTGAGTGGAATGTCGAATGCCAACAAAGGTTTGAAAAGCTCAAGGCTTACTTGACCACTGCACCAATAGTGAGGGCCCCTAACAGGCAGTTGCCTTTCAAGGTTATGTGTGATGCAAGTGACCTCGCTGTCGGAGCAGTTCTCAGACAAAGAGCAGAGGGCAAACCGTATGTGGTTTACTATGCGATAAAAACATTGAATGAAGCTCAGAGGAATTACACTACCATTGAGAAAGAGTTACCGTAGTGGCTCCATGCCCGATAAGTTCGTGCTTATTTGATTGGTCGATATAGTTATCTTCACGTGATCATTGCTTCTTAAAGTATCTCGCTCACTAAGAAACGGCAAGGCTAGCTTATTAGATAGGGTCCAAGTATTAGCTGTGAGTTCAACTCAGAATTGATAAAAGGGTGTGGAAAATGTTGTCGCCGATCACATTCCGTATTCAACCATAGCACACAACACCCACACAACCCTCCAATCTATGATGAATCTCAGAGGAGCCCTACTCACAGGATGCTCCTCGGGTTTGCCCACATTGCTAACTTCTTGGTAACAGGGGAGTTGCCAACATAATGGAAAGCACAGGACAAGAAGTTCTTCCATGCAAAAATCCACTCCTACTATTGGGAAGAACCTTACTTGTACAAATATCATATATCAAATCATCGTAAAATAAAATTAAGGTGAATAAAGAGGGCTACTTCAACCACCGCCATGACAAAGGTTTGGCTGGGCCATTTTTTGCTCCTTAAACTGCCAAGAAGGTGCTACAAGATGGATTTTATTGGACTTCTTTGTTTAAGATGCCTATACCATGCAAACAATGCGACAAATGCCAAAGGTTGGGAAAATCTCGTCATTACATGTTGCCGAACCCTATTCTAGTTGTCGAAGTTATTCGACGTCGGGGGCATCGAATTCTCATGGACCATTCCCTCATTCATTTGGATATGTTTACATCTTGGTGGGAGTTGAGTACGTGTCAAAATGGGTGGAAGCAGTGCCTTGTAGGGCAGCAGACCACAAAGTAGTGTTGAAATTCTTAAAGGAAAACATTTTTTCCAGATTTAGGATCCTATAATCATTGATGGAGGTTCACATTTCTGCAACAAACCTTTTGAGAATCTCTTATCCAAGTATGGTGTTAAGCACAAAGTGGCCACCCCTTATCATCCCAAGACCAGTGGCCAAGTGGAGCTAACCAACAGGGAAATCAAAACCATACTGATGAAAGTGGTGAACTCAACAGAAGGATCGGGTCTCTCAAGCTCCTGTGATTCCTTGTGGGCATACAGAAAGGCATACAAGACCATCCTTGGGATGTCCCCCTATCGCCTAGTCTATGGCAAGGCATGCCACCTACCTATGGAAATTGAATATAAGGCTTGGTGGGCAATACAAAATTTGAACCTGGATATGGGAAGAGCTGGCCTTAAAAGACTCCTTGATATCAATGAGTTAGAAGAGTCGAGAACGACGCCTACTAACTCGAAAATCGCGAAGGACAAATTAAAGAAGTGGCATGGATCAACCCATAGCCCGTAAGAACTTTAATCGTGTGGGCATCTCAAGTCCTACTTTCATTTACTCCAAACTCCACCTTTTTTCGAGCAAGCTCAAATCAAGATGGATTGGACCATTCACCATCCATCATGCATATTCCAATGGCTCACTGGACCTGCTAAACACAAAGGATAATAGAGTGTTCAAGGTCAATGGGCAAAGAGTGAAGCCCTATGCTGCCCAACACACTACAGACAAGGAGGAGATTCTCCGAATCTCTCCTTGAACTTCATCGCTATTGGCTGGCTTGTCTCCACAGAGACCAAGCCGCCACCCAAAAATTTTTTTTAATTTTATTTTTATTTCTTTAAGATAAATTTTCTTTGTGTATTTTTAGCTTAGTTTTAAATTTTAAATTTTGTTCTTTTAGCTAATTTCCTACCTTGTTTATCCCTAAGGTGTGAGTTTCTGATTCTCAAAGGGTACATATAGAGGGTATAATGCAGAGAGGGGAGCCTCGGTCAAGGCGAAATACAGTCGCCCCGCACGAAATCTCCCGTACAAGGCCGAAATTCGCACCTCGCGCTGAAAGTCCCCCCGCACGTAAATTTTTTCCCGTGCGAAATCTCTTCATTTTCCCGCGAACCAAGCCCATTCATCCTCTTCTTTAAATAACCCCCCACCCTTCTCATTTTTTCGTCACCTTCTCATCAGAATGCCTAGCCACGCACTGGGCCGCCTCCTTCCCCGCCTACCGCTCCCGTGAACCCATGGTTCACACTAGGGGTGGCCTTCGATTTCGACCCAAGGTGCGGCAATCTACCACTGCTGCTGTCGGCGCCCTACCTCCAGCCACCGCCACTGCCGATACCACTACCACTGCCGCCGTTTGCCCCCACCAGCCCACCGCCGATGCCGCTATCGCACGATGCCACTACCGCTGCCAGCTTGAGCCTCACCCTTGCCGCCGCTGCCACGGGCCGGTGCTCGGGAAGCCGATCCTCTCGCCCCACAGTACAATACGAGGGGACCTGCCTCCCTCTCCTATGCACCCGGCCTTCCCGAAGGGGTCGCTCAAACGAGCCAGACATCCGCCTGTGGGAGCCCTCCCGGCCTCTCGGGGTCCGAGCCCCAAATGGGCCACCACCTCTTTCGGGCCGTGAGGCAGCCTCTCCCCAGTTATCTCCTGCCTTGAGGATCCGAAGGCCAATATTCCACTACGATCCGATTCCCGGGAATTCAGATTGTCGGGCCAAGGAGATTCATTCAGAATTCTACTATGATCTCCTGGCATTGGCTGCTAACCCAGAACTCAAAGACTCTATGCGGCTAGTTCACTGGTACTCCTTGGAGCCGTTTACTACCCCGAGGCAGTATTTTTACCCTCGGGTGATCATCGAATTTTATCACACCATGACATCTAAGGGAGCGCCAACCCTAATAAACGATTCACTCAAAAGATTACGCTGTTCTGTGGATTCTCGGGAGAGCCACTAACATAGCCGCTACTTTGATTTGATCGCGGTTCTCACTAATTCTCGCTAGACATGCATGCGGGCCACATCCCTCACCTCGGGAGATGGTTTGATTGCAGTCTCGGGACATGTCAGCCGGGTCTATCCTATTCAGGCGACAACTTCCCCAAAGCATGCTCCTCATTGATCATATTTTGCGGTGTAACCTGTTCCCGCTTCAGCACCATGTCCAGAGGAGAGGAGCCATTCTCGAGGCTCTATACCGGGTTTCTGAGGGATTTTGGTTTAGCCCTGCGGAGCTGATCATGACTTCCTTGTTCCATTTCGAGGACAAGGTCCATCGCAGGCTCAGAACGAAATAGTCCATCTCTCTACTTTTCCGTAATTCTATGCCGAAGTCCTTAAGCATATCGGGTTCGCCGGAGCCACGATCAAGCCGAATGTGACAGATGTTGTCATGACTCGATCGAAAGACTGAGTGTGTACCTCGCTATTTTCATCTTCTGGCCCCGATGTTGCTCGAGGACAACGGTAGCCGAGGACCTTTACCCAGACGAGCGCCATCCCAGCTCGTGCACCGGGGGTTCTAGTTCCGCATTCACCTCCGGTTCCGGCATCGACAGCCCCTGCCCTACGTATCCTACTTCATCTCGAGCTCCAGTCACGCCACCTCCAAAGGCTACATCTCCGCCGACTTAGCCGGGTTCATCCCCATCGCACCGCAAAGATATCCCCATATCACCTCGACTTTCTAGCCATCATGCGGATGTGTCCGCACATTTTCACCACTTCGCCCATTCAGAGTCGCCTCAAGCATCCTTAGCTGAGCAGATGGCATGCACTGAGACCGCTCTCGCCTAGACCAACACTTTGCTCCAACAGAATCAGGCCATTCTTCTTCAGATTCAGGGTCACCTGGGCTTACCGCCGATCCCAACCTCGGTTCATGCGCAGACCACCACTCCGAGACCTTCGGTAGAGTTGACATTTCCCACTCCAACAAAGATCCCTGGGACTTACTACTGCGATCGTCGCTGTAGCATCTTAGCCTCCAAATTGCAGCTGCTGTCCCTCACCCGGCCTGGGATGGAGATGCACCCACCACGCCTACACCTCGAGGAGGTTACACTTCCTTCTCTAACTTTCCAATCCACTCCCATTAAGGACAATGTGATTTTTGGTTGAGGGTAGAGTTAGCAAAGGAAGTGATATTTATATTACTTGTATTGTCCTTTAATCTATTTTGCAAAAGTGTTAGTAAGCAAGAGTTAAATGGTTGTTTTAATAAGCTATTATAAGCTGGGCTTGTTGAAAAATATAGTCACTTTTGTTTTATAATGTTTACTATACAAACATCATTTACGCTTTATACCGACTAACCTTGCGCTTGAAGTATTTAAGCCGTCTCAATCTCTATTGTTGTTGGGATTGGTTCCATGCCTAATTAAGCTGGATGATTAGTTGAATTCTGTGTCGCTTAACCTTTTCTCCTTCCAACTCTAGCTAACCACACACCGATACACATTCGTTCCAATGATAGGTCAAAAACTCAAGCAAGAACCTCCTTAACTTTGCAAAACCTATCCTAGTTTCATTGATCAAGGACAGTTAAGGACCTCATGAAAGAAGGTCACAGGTCTTCAAAAGAAAAAGAAAAGAAAAAGAAAAACAATAGCAACGCTTTGCCTTGAAACCCGAGCACGGTCCAAGGGGTTTATGGCGAAAGCCTTTAAAGCCTGGTGCCCTAAGCCAACTGGTTGGGAGCCACCGACTTAGTGTTCGCTACACGGGTGGATGGGTGGAGTTTAGCAAGTTGTAGGTGCTGGAGTCTCAAACCCATTCGGAGTCCGGGGTAAAACCTTAAGAGTTTGTGGTCGAAAGATCCTCATGGCTTGGTGCCCTAAACCTTAACTGGTTGGGAGTCATCGGCGAATCCCCGTTACAAGGACTTTGGTGAAGTCGATTCCTCGGGTATCAGACCCTACAACACAAAAGAATCAGGAATAAGAGGTGGGTCCCGATCGCCAGTCAGGTCACGAAGCTAGGTCAGGGCGTGAGCTGGCTGGGGAGAGTGCATTTTGGTAGTTTATTATTGAAAGCTAATCCAACGAACACTTAGATTTTGGTGGAAGTTCCAGGTTGATGCATCATGGAGGAAACTCTTTGGATATTCAATTCTGTATGGCACTCTTTATCTCGAGATAGTTTTTCGAATTTCAAGTTTCATGATTCTCTACTGCGAAGTTACGCTTAATTGCTTTCACCTTTTGAACTACTATATTCTTGTTATTTGCTCGTTATTCTTCTGCATTGCTATGGGACTAGCAATGTCTGCTAGTGTGATTAGTGCCCAAAAGTGCTATTAACCCTAGTTATTATAGGTTTTGAGTGCTTTTTGTGTACTAATCATTCAAATTAACCCAATTGGCACGTTAAGGTCCCTTTTATACTTCTGATCGCCTTTTGTGGCTATTTTTGTAGTTTTAGCAGGCTCTTGATACCATTTTTTTGTCGAATCGGTCCTAGCATAAAGGATTCGGGTTAATCTCCTTCAAATCCAAAAGAATCCAAAGGTAGAAAAGTCATGCGCAAAGAATCCAAAGGTGTAAAAGCTTATGTGGTTTGAAGTGTGTATGTCCGAAGTGCAAGAAGCAAGAAGATTTTCAAGACGTACAAATTTCGTACATGCGTGAAATTTCGCGCACTGTAGGAATTTTCGTGCATGCGCGAAATTTCGCACACTATAGGAATTTTCGAGCATGCGAGAAATTTTTCTGCTGCGTGAAATTCTCTGCTTCCTATTTTCAAATTCCGTAACGACTGGCTTTGCTTATTTTTCTTTTGCCCTTGATGTAACACCTAACATGGTATTTGGTTTTTCACTTCATTGCAAGGCTATATATAGCCATTTTGTACACTGTTAACCTAACTTACCATTGGATAGAAGAAAACACGGGTGCTCTGTTTTTATTCTCCGATGTCTCTCTCTCTTTTTCTCTCATTTTCTCTCACTTTCTCGGCAACCAAACACTCCCTTGAGAGTGACAACTCAAGGAATGTTACAAACCCCATCCTTGAAGAGGAGGCGCCAGTTAGGGATGTGAGGTATACGTAGGTTCTCCCTGTTTTTAATGCAAGCATTTATTGTCATTCATGTTCCTGTCTTTTAACTTTAGGTTTAAAAGCCCTTAGATACATTCTCATAGGCCAATACTTGGCAATCTTTTAGGATTCAACGGATGCTTACCATTAGATCACTGACATCCATTAGTTGTGATGTACGAGCCTCTGTAGGGTGGGTCAAGGTGTTGGATTCTCACTTAAGGAACATAAATGTTTAGTAAATGCTTTCTTTCAAAAGGAAAATGTACTGAGGGTTAGTTTTTAAAGTTAATTGAAGATCCAGTTCGGGAAATGACTATATATCATCATCCCCAACGCGAGAAAATGAACCCGAGGACCTCTGTATACCCCTTTCAACCCAGCCTAGTAACCCAAGACTTCAAGGAGTTCTTTTTCATAGCTTACTCCATTTTGCTTCACACGTTTTCACACCGCACACCATCAACCTCACACTTTTTACAAAACCCCTTAATCCAAAGTGAGATTCACCATTTTTGAAGCTCATAAATCATTTTGTACTAAGAAAACCCATCCCTGAGTTCGACCTTAGAGCCACTATACCGCAGTAGATATGCTACGATAGTAGGAGGAATTTAGGTTATAAATTTTATTGATTCCAAACACCTACTGTGGCACGAATCAACCATTAATGGTGGAAAATACCTCAGTTAAA
Source organism: Tetrastigma voinierianum (assembly GCA_016808115.1). NCBI lineage: Eukaryota > Viridiplantae > Streptophyta > Magnoliopsida > Vitales > Vitaceae > Tetrastigma > Tetrastigma voinierianum. The sequence goes on from JAEQBH010001681.1 coordinate 1,533,350, forward strand.
ACATGGAAAACCCCCACCTTCTCATCCAGAACCGTCACCTAGTTTTTACCCAAGTACAAGGGTTTAGCCGCCTCCTCTTCGTGAGGTTGCTCGCTAGCAAGAAAGGGAAGAGAGAAAACGAGAGAAAAACGGAAGCTTCTATTGTAAGCTTTACTAAGTATAGAACCGACCGTCTACAAAGTCTTGTTGGGGGTGTTTCATACCACCTAAACCCGTTACAAATTACCAAAAGATACAAATAAAACACTATTACATAGGGAGAAAGTGGGAAAAACACAAAAATCAAAAAGCCAAAATTTGCAAACATTTTCGTAGGGGTTGCGAAAATTTTGCAACCCTTACGAAATTATCAAGGTTGCTGCTGCCTCTTTCTTTTGGTTCTGCTTTAGCCCTATTCTTCTCTGAAGCTCTGAATTGCTTCTGATTTCTTCATGCTTGAGCTGAATCCCTATTCTCAAGATATAAAGTCCCAAAAAACAACCAAAGTTGCCACAAAATTTGATTGGTAGCATTGCTAGGTCCTTAACAAGCCAACTGGGTTAATTAGGCCAATTACTACACAAAAAGTGCTCAAAACATATTGTTAAATGTATAAAACAACACTTTTTGGGTAGTAATCACCTTCGCCTAGGCAAACTCAAGATTTCTTTTACCCTTTCAGCTTTGGTTCTGCCTTCTTGTCTTTCAGCTCCTCCTTTGCTTGATTTTGATTCATTATCTGCAAAACATTGCAGACTGAGGGATTAGTGTAATATTGATGAACAGGAAGTTAATCTAGAATTTGAGTTATATAAATGCATAAAAGACACACTCAAAATGCAAGTATAATTCACACCGAACAACACCCTTAAACTTAACATTTTTCTTGTCCTCATGCAAAAACAAAGACATAATTTCCCAACTTATTAAAAATAACACATGAGTCCATCGAGATATAATCCTTGCAATGTTTTGCATCAGGAATTATGCATTCTAACATATGAATAATGTTTCGAGATAGTGTTCTTTAAAACTAATAAGCTAACCACAAGTTGAACGCACCTAGATCAAGGTTCTATTCTGAGTATGTGTAGTCTCACCCTCATTACTCTAAGTGTAGTTTAGATTAAAACAGGAAAATGCATGCAGTAAAAGATCTCTCACTCTCAAGGATTCTCCATGAATGTCAAGTGACTAAGACTTTATAGGCTTGATTGGCATACCATTCTCCACTAATGTAGGTATTACACACTATTGGGATAATTAGGTATTTTCAAGCTTGTAGTGTGTGGCAAGGGTGAGGGGGTAGTTAAGTAAGTCATTTAGGTTCGGCTTTTACCCAAAACAATCAAACACCCTCAAGCTTGTAGTGTTGTGCTTCATCCTCTAAAATTGCATTGTGTCTCAAATTTGAGTAATTCAAACTTAACCCAATTAGCATTATTGTGCTTTTTGTGATACTTCACCCCCAAACTTTGTTGTTTCTATCTCTCTTCAAAAATCACCAAGAATTTCAGCTTTTTCTTAACATCAAAGTGGGAGCAGTGAAATATTCAATCCTTTTAAGCTTTCTACCTACCCCGTGTAACAAATTTTAGGTCAATAACTCCTAGACCAGTTGGTCTTGGGGTATTAGGTGTTAAGACACCACTACTATTTTAGTCGACAGGCGCCCAAAAAGTGCTATTTTGAACCCTATTTTAATAGGTTTCAGCGCTTTTTAAAATTAATTGTTATAATTAACCCAATTCTGACATGTTCGGGTCCCTATTGCACTTCTGATTGCATTCCGAGGTTGTTTTATAGCTTTAGAGGAAATCAGCCAAATTATCGTGTCAATCCAATCATAACCAAAGCTCCAAGCCGATTTCCATCAATTTCATATGGTTTTCTATCAATTTCAGCAAGCCGAATGAAGAATATCAAAGCTAGAAGAAATGAAATAGTGCATTGGGAATAGTAGCCACAGGAAGCAATGGAACAGTAGCAGGAACAGTGCCAAAATTCGCTATGCCTGAATTTTTCGCTATGATAGCGAATTTTTCGCTATGGTAGCGAATTTTCGCTATCATAGCGAAATTTCGCTATGATAATAAATTTTTCGTTTTTGTTTCGTGGATCCAAATGACCTCGCTTTTGGTTTTTCTTCATTTCTACCCTCACTGTAATTATTCTAGTTTGGTTATTTTGGTATTTCACATGTTTGTAAGGCTATATAAGCCATTGTAAAACACTGTTGACCTAAGTATTTTATTTTGGAAGGAAATATACGGGCCCTTGTTTTTGGCCCTCATTTTCTCTCTTCTCTCTCCTCTTTCTCTCATTTTCTTGGTTGCCAAACACTCTCCAAGGATGACAACTTGGAGGATGAGCGGCTAAACCCTTCCTCCCTGAAGTAGAAGGTCGGCCGGGTAGATCTCAAGGCTACCGGTGGTTCCCCTCGTTTTTCACGCAAAGAAGATTTTGACATTTTGGTTCCTAAATTTTCAACTCTAGGTTTAAAGCTGATGTACTCTTTCTGGGCCAATACTCGCAAGCTTTTAGGTTCAAAGGTATTCTAGCTTTAGATACACTGATATCCATTAGTTGCCTTTGCGAGCCAGTTTGAGGTAGGTTAAGGGCTATATTTTCACCAGAAGTGCATCCTCTTTATCAATACTTGGTAATCTTTGGGATTCATGGATGCTTATTTTGCATCCATCGAGACTATTGTCATTTTACAAATCATTGTAGGATGAGTCAAGATAGATTTTCACCAAGGAACTAAATGTAATAAATGCTTTCTATCAAAAGGAAAATTATTAGTATTTAGTTTTTAAAGCTAAATGAAGATCCGATTCGAGATGACTATATGTCATCCTCCTAACACGGTGAAATGAACCCGGGACCTCATTTGCCTAGACCTAAACCGTGAGCGCTCAATGCTTCAAGGAATTCTTTTCTTATTTTTCTTCATGTATTTTCAGCTTGCAAACCACCAACCCCCTGCTTTTATCACCACCTTAAAATCCAAATCAAATTCACCATTTTCGACTTCCCACTAAATCATTTGTACGAAGAAAACCTATCCTCGTGTTCACCCTAGATCGCTATAATCGTTAAAGAGCTTGACCACGGCAAAGAGGGAGGAAAATTAGGATATAAATTTAGTTTCAATTAAAAAAAAAAAAAAAAGAATTGTTGCAAGATTGTTTTCAGGTCATTTTCACGTCTGGTTTTGTCAGCAGAATCCATGTTCCAGCCGGGCTTGAACTAGAATCAAATGGAACACCTAAGGGAGAGCAAGATAGTGAGTACCTCGTGGGAGAGAAACCCTAGAGGGTTTACATGTCCATGAGGGACTATAGAAACCAATGGATGAGTTCACCATATGGTAGTAAGCATAAACTACAGCTCAGGGAATCACACCAATTCCTCATGGGAACCAAGACCTCCACAATATGCTCCTCCTGAACCTCCATTTTATGCTTCAACTTCCTCGCCACCCTCACTACCACAGCTAATCCCTCTCCATTTGAACAAGCCATTTTGGACCTTACCCTGATAGTGTGGATGACTTTTGTGGCAGAATAAGGGAGATTAATGCCCATTCGAATAAGAGAATTGTCAACAGAAGACAATTTGAACAAGAAATTAGATGGGCTGAAAATGATTAGCATAAATGGGACAACCTGCAAGATTCCATTGAAGACCTAATCGATCAGCAACAATGTCCACCAGAGGAAGAGTGCCAAAGTGACACCATGGCAGAGGAGCAATGTCAACAACAGCCACACCAGGGGCTTATAGAGGATTTTATTGAATTGTCTGAAGGATTGTCTGAATCCTCAGATATGTGTGATGTTGTTTTTCCAAGGGAGAACCAAGAAGAATTCCTTCCCTTTATAACTGAGGAGGGTAGTGGAAAAGAAATAGTGGAAGAGCCCCAAGAGCTTGTTTTGAAACCATTTCCCACAAAATTGAACCCCACCGGGCCACCGCCTGGCCACCAGAAAGCCCACCGGCGCAAATTTCCACCGACAAATCTATATCCTGCCCTCACCTGCATCACAATCCCAACCCAAAACCCCTGAAGCACCCAACACAAGGGCCACCCCAGCACTGCCTATTCTACAAAACTTTAGGAAGTTAGTGGCCACTGTACAAAATTTTGCCACTACATCAAAAACTTTGGCAGTTGCCTACATTGCATGGCACAACTAAGAGCAAAATGGTTTCTGATTGGGAGCACCAACCTCTATTTAAGCTCCTCTACTTTTTTTGTTTTAATTTTTCCCCTGCTTTATTTATTTTATCGTATTTTATTTAGATTTCTATAATTTTTTCTTTTAGATTTTCACTAATTTTTAAGTTAATCTTTGTTCTAAAGATGTTTTTCACTTTTCTCGTAATTTTTCTTAATTTTTCTTTGTGTTAATTTTTGCAAATTTTTGAGTGAAATTGAGCATAATGAAAATCAACAAATTGTGATAGAAGTACGCAATTTCGTTATGGCATAGCTAAATTTTTGCATGATAGAGAAATTTTCTATGCATACGAAAATTTCGCAAATATAAGAAAAGAATTTTCGCTATCATAAATAAATTTCATACAGAAATAAAACTGCACTGGCCCCAAATTAAAAGACAAAATAGTGAACAAGTAAGGTAAGTAAAAACAACGCTTTTATTGTTATTATTATTAATTATTTTATTTTTTGAAAAGAAAATTTTCAAAAAAAAAAACCTTTATTATTATTATTATATTAATTATTTAATTTTAAAAAATTATCTCAAAAAAAAAATTTCTAAAAACAATATTATTTTTTTATTTTTATTTTTATTATTTTATTATTATTAATAATAAATATTATTTTTATTTTTATTGATTGTTTTATTTTATTTTATTTTTCAAATAAAAAAATTGCTATTACACATACTGAAAATTTTGCAAACATCATGAATTTTTCACATGACAGATTTTGCTATCATACTAGTGGCCTCCCTATGATAACGAAATTTTCAAGCACGCCCCACTGTTACTCTTCTCTCCGATTTTCGCTTCGCTTATAACTTTTTCATCCGAACTCCGTTTTTAGGCGTTTTGGTACCATCGAAAGCTTGCAGAGTGTGGAATTCAAATATGGCCAGAAAGAACACTTTGAAATTATTATGAATGGTGTAATTTCAAAAGTCTAACCGGTCACTTTTTTTTTTTTCTCTCTTTTCTTTCTCCTAACTTGTTCATTTGAAGCCCAAACGGAGTGAATAAGGTGTCGATGGAAAGCTTGCAAAGTATCCTATCCAACAGCACTCATGATACATCAAGGAGGTAACACTTCTCCCTAAATTTCCAATCCAGTTCTATTTCTCGATTAATCGATGTCTGGGTCGGGGATACTGAGGAAGTGGCTTATGTATTTATGTTTTTGTTACTATTTTGAGTAAGCCCATTTTGTGTTGTTCAGTGGCTTGTTGGGTTCCCTTTCTATAAAACTGTTATACTATACAACTTACTTTTTCAAAATTTTGACCCATTTTGCAACCAAAATTTTTGTGTGTTTTGCCTAGCTCATAGTTTGAAAAATTGAAACTTTGTCCAATTCTATTGATGTTAGATTGGTTCCATGCCTAGTCAAGTGGATGATCAGTTGAACTCTTGTTGCTCGGACTTTTCATCCACCTTTAGCTAACACACACGCTGCACATCAAAGTTTCTTCACACTTGAAAAACTCCGCTCAAATTTCCTAAGCCTCAATAACTCTACCCTAGTTCGTTGGACCACCTTTAATAGGTTATGACCCCATGAATAGAAGGCTAATGTGTCTTCCAAAATAAAAGAAAAGAAAAATAAAAGAAAAGAAAATAAAGAAGAAAATTGCAACGCTTTGCCTTGAAACCCGAGTGCACATTCGGAGTATATGGCGAAGCCTTAAACCCCTGGGTGGCTCTAAACCTTCACTTGTCAGAGTCGACTTAGTGTTCGCTACACCCGTGGATGGGTAGAGTTTAGTGTTGTAGAAAGTGGAGTCTCAAATCATTCAAGTCCTGGGTGAAACCCAAGAGTTTGCTGTCAAAGCATCCCGCGAGTCGGGTGCCCTAAGCCTTAATCGTCGGGTCACCCGGCATCCCTCAAGCATGGACTTTGGTGAGGTCGACTCTCAACATTTCACCCACAACACAAAAGAATTGTGGAATAAGAGGTGGGTCCCGATCCATTTAGGTCAAGTTAGCATGCTAGGTTGTGGTAGTATTGTGGGTCGGGGGAGAGTTGCGCGATAATATTGTTGAAAGCCGATCAAACAAACACTTAGATTTCTTTGCAGTTTCTGGTTGATTCACCAAGAAGGAGGCTCTTTTAATACTCAATTTTGTATAGTCATTCATTCTCTCATGATAATTATTGGACAAGGCTGTGATGATTTTTACTTAGGGTTAGGCATTACTCATTCACAACCTTTTTGAAATACCATTTTTTTGAACGTTATTTTGTTATAGTTTTATATGTTTTTTATTATTTTCTTCTTGCATTGCTAAGGGACTACCAATGTGTAGGTTGGGGGGTGTGATTAGTGCCCAAAAAGTGTTATTTTGAACCCTATTCTTAATAGGTTTTGAGCGCTTTTTGTGTACTAATTGTTATAATTAACCCAATTGACATGTTCGGGTCCCTATTGCACTTCTGATTGCATTCCGAGGCTGTTTTTATAGTTTTTGCAGGAATTGGAAGCCAAATTATCATGTCAATCCAATCATAACCAAAGTCGGGTTGATTTCCATCAATTTCATATGGTTTTCTATAAATTTCAGCAAGCCAGGAATGAAGAATATCAAAGCTAGAAGAAATGAAATAGTGCAATGGGAATAAGAGTTTCCGTGAAGCAATGGGAATTAGTAATAGTGCCAAAATTCGCTTATGCCTTAATTTTCGCTATGATAAATAAATTCACTCATGCATAGTGAAATCTTTATTTTTGTTTCGTGATCCAAACACCTGCTTTTTGGTTTTTCTCATTTCTACCCTCACCTAATTATTCTAGTTTGGTTATTTTGGTATTTCACATGTTTGTAACGCTTATATAAGCCATTGTAAAACACTCGTTGACCTAGGTTTTTATTTTGAAGGAAATATACTGCCCTTGTTTTGCCCTCATTTTCTTCTCTCTCCTCTTTCTCTCATTTTCTTGTTGCCAAACACCCTCCAAGGATGAAAACTTGGAGGATGAGAGGCTAAAACCTTCCTCCTTGAAGTGTATGGGTCATTCGTGGGTGATTCGAAGGCCGCGGTGGTTCCCCCGTTTTTCACGCAGCAGTTTCATAGATTTTGGTTCCTAAATTTTCAACCTGTGTTTAAAGCTTTTGATGTACTTTCTTAGCCAATACTTGAAAGCTTTAGGATTCAAAGTAGTATTCTTAGCTTTAGATACACCTGATATCCATTAGTTGTTTCAGTGGTTATATTTTCACCGTAAGTGCATCCTCTCATCAATACTTGGTAATCTTTTAGGGTTCAGTGGATGCTTATTTTTAGATCCATTGAGATTCATTAGTTTCCCTTTACAAATCATTGTAGGATGAGTCAAGATAGATTTTCACTGAAGGAACCAAATGCTAAATAAATGCTTTCTATGAAAAGGTAAATTATTAGGGTTTAGTTTTTAAAGCTAAATGAAGATCCGATTCGGGAGATGACTATATGGCATCCTCCCCAATACGAGGAAATGAACCCGGGGACCTCTCATTTGCATTAGACCTAAACCAAGAGTCCAATGCTTCAAGGAATTCTTTTTCTTATTTTTCTTCATTTATTTTCACTTAAACCACCAACCCCTGTTTTTATCACCATCTTAAAATCCAAATCAAATTCACCATTTTTGACTTTACTTAAATCATTTGTACGAAGAAAACCCATCCATGTGTTCGACCCTAGACCGCTATACTGCAGTAGCTTGACTACGGCAGTAGGAGGAAAATTAGGATATAAATTTTGTTGATTCCGGATCACCCTACTGTGGCACGAATCCAGTAGCCCAATGCTTCAAAGAATTCTTTTTCTTATTTTTCTTCATTTTATTTTTAGCTTGCAAACCACCAACCCCTGTTTTTATCACCACCTTAAAATCCAAATCAAATTCACCATTTTTGACTTCACTTAAATCATTTGTACGAAGAAAACCCATCCTTGTGTTCGACCCTAGACCGCTATACCACAAAGAGTTTGACTACTCAGCAGCAGAGGAAAATTAGGATATAAATTTTGTTGTTTCCGGATCACCCTACTGTGGCACGAATTAGTAGCTCAAGGTAAGAAGGACACGAGGTAAAACTTGCCCCTCCTTGAGTTCTTTTCTTCTTTTCACTTTTTCTAACAATTTTTCTTTTCTTGCTATTTTCAAACACCCCTTTCTTGACATTTTGCGCTGATCAACCTCTCTTCATTCATAGTTCCCACCAAACTACATGTCTTCCTCCTAATTTGTACTTTATAAGCGACATGTTAAGGGTAAATGGGTTCTTGACTGAAGGATAAAATAAAAAAAATAAAAAAGATAAGGGTGTTCATTCTTGGTTTTCAAGATAGAACATGGCTATTATGGCTCAAATAGGGTGACTATGGATTATGCATAACCGGGTAGGATAAAAAGGCTCAATCAATTCCAAGGATGGCCGATATCATTTCCCAAAAAATGTGATACCTAGGATTTCACCTGAAATGGTAATTAAACAAGTTCTAAAGTCTCATGAGATTTAAACATTACGATTTCCTAATTTTTCTCTAAACCAAGCATGATTGGTAAACAAGGGTACAAGAGAATTGTGCTTAGTTTTGTGCAAACCTATAGCTAAGTGTACAACTGTATGGTCAACCAATTCAGTCTTTAGATTAACAATCTCTCAACAATCTCTTACATTATTCAAATGTCAAGAAGAAGAACAATTATTTATCATCATAGGCATGTAGGCTATCTCACAGCAGACCCATAAAAACATAACGAAATTGCACTGTGGCCTTTAGAATGAATCACTAACTAGACAGCATTAGAGCTCAGCAAAATTATTTGTAGTATTGAACAAATAATATTCAATAGAAATAATACCAATCATGAATCAAACCAATCCCCTAATGCAATTAAGAAACTAACTAACAAGCACACAAAAACAATATAAAAACTACTTAAGCATTCAAAATAACTAAAAACTAAATAAAGCAAAGATAATCCAAAAATCAAAATCAAAATATCCAAAAAAGGAAAAACATCCAAAACATGAAATAGTAAAAGTGTTTCAAGTGCACCCGAATGCACTAATAAAGTGTAATACGGGGAAAACGCCCTCAAACTTGAAATAAGCACTATCCTCAGTGCAAAATAATGCCAATATGTGAAAAGAGACTCCCCTCATAAAGCAAGCTAATCATTGTTAGAAAAATGGTCATCTGAGGGGGTCGTCGGTAGTGTTGGAGGCCACGCCGAAAGCTGGAATGGTGGTCCAAGTTGTGGCGGTGTATGTAACGCCCCAAAAATACCCTAGAATTTTTATAATAATTTTATTATATATTCCGGGTATGAATTAAGCCAAACTTGGGTTTTTCTAGGAAAACTGATAAATTGTTAAATAGTGAAATGTGAAATGAATAAGTGAGCATATGATTAAATATTATATGCTAAAATGAGAAATAGATTGAACCTGAAAATAAACCCAAGTGAAAAGGGCAAAATTGGAAATTTGTGAAAAAGGGGACCTAAAGGTCATAAGTTATAAAGAATAAATGTCTAAGTGTGATTAATGAGAGTTGTAGTGCAAATAGAGGAAGTATATGTGCTATAAAGTAAATAGAGGCAACTTAATTCCAAAAATGGATTTAATGAACAAGTAAAACATGGCCTTAGGCTGAAAACATGACTTAAGGCATTTTTGGTCTTAGAATGACCATTGTGCAAAACCGTATTTGAGAAGAGAGTGAGAGGAGAAGCTAGGGTTTTGGGAAGAAGTGAGATTTGGTGCAAAATCCTTCCATGTTTGTGCAAGACCTTGTGCTAAGGAAGGCGAAAAAGGCTAAGGCTTCCATGCTAGAGATTTGAGGTAAAAACCAAATCTAGAGCCTCTTTAAATAATGTTCGGTTAGAAAAACCCCTAATCCATCCAATGGGGTTTTGCTCATGGTGGGTTTAGGATGACATTAGAATGCCTTGAGAGGATTTCTCGTAGTTTCATTTGATTTGGAGATTCGGAGAAAAAATCGCAAAAAAAGGGAAACAAAAAATATAGAAAACGGAGGCCTTACGCCGCAACAGTAGGGAACCCACACCGTGGTGTATACCTACGCTTAAAGATGTGGGTGCCCTCGCCACGTTGAGGCTGGGTGCCAAATGCACCGAGTACACCAGTTATGCCACAAATGGCAGCTACGCCGTGGTGTAGCTACTATTCACACAGGAACAAATTTCGAATTTTTTTATTCCGAAAGTCTAGTATTCGTACACCAATAGTTTAAGGACCCTAATAAATAATTAATGGGGTTTCAAATAAGGATAAACCTAAATGAAAAACGTATTGTACCTCGCCTAGGGACTTAGTGTCTTAACCTAAAACCGTTAACGAAGATAAATTTGTCATTCACTAAAAATGTTTAATAATTGTTTATCCACTAAGAGTGGCGTAATTGTTATTGACTAGGGACGGGTGAGGATCACCTAACCTAGGACCAAGATCGAAGGGAATGAAATGATAGCCTACAGCTTTGGTTTGTTCACTGACCCTCTATCCTTATTTCAAGTGTTTTGGTAGTATACCAAATAAATCTGTAATGACTATATGGAATGAGTATATCTTTGAAATGATACACGAAGTGCATATGGATTTGAAATGGAGATTGAAATGTTTGAAAATTAATGCTGGAGTACTAATTGAGTTGCAAACGAATTGGTCAATTCTTGACATCTTGAATTGAATCGATATACCGAACGACCAACATGGCGGGATTCACCAACTGAATATGTCATGAAGGCAACCCGAAATTGTCCAATATCCCACTTGACGGGATGCACCAATCGACATCCTTCATGATGGTGTATGGCATTGAAGAAATGCTCTCGTGGATGCACCAATCGACATCCCGACTTGATTTGCAAAAAAAGATGGCGGCATTTATAAGTGACCACAGGCACCACCTACATCCATCATGATAGAGACCGAATTGCAAATGTAAACACATTACTGAATGATAAAAAGGATGGGATTCACCAAACATAATCCGTCATGCATGTGAATTGTATAAACAAAGTGAGATAACAAACTTTCATCAATGAAAATGAGATTTGTAAACTAAATAAATCTTTGAGAGTATATGTTTGAATCTCATGATTTGAGTTAAATGATTTGTTGCATGTGATAATGCATAATTTGATATGATCAATGATTTATAAAGAGAAAGCAAGTGAAAATGAATAAGCATGAGTATTGTTTGATATAAAAGGCATGGTTTTCTGATAAATGCATGTCGTGTTAAACTCCGCCATATGCATATCCTTTCTTTTTAACATGTGATATTTTGCGAACAAAAGAGTTAAACTCTGAACCATTATTTTCTATATCATTTTGTAAAGGCATGATACGCCATTTTGTAAACGAATTGTATAAGAGTAAATGTTTATGGGCCTACCATTTGAAAATGCTTCCGCGTAATTGAAAAACTCTAAAAGGAAATGACATAAATAAAATGTTTTGATAAGATAAATGAAAATGGTCGGAGTAAACCGGGCTTCGGCTCGGATCCGCCATTCAGGTCGAGTCGGGGATTCGGGTGGCGACATTTTTGAAAAATAAAATTTAATAAAAAGGTATATAAAAAGAATTAAACGAGCATCTCGGAACCGGTTCGGATCCGTCATTTGGGTTGGACCGGAAAGGGGTGCTACAGTGTAGCTGATAATGATGCTACTATGTGGTAGAACTGCATCATGTTGACCATATATGTTGTGTTGCGCTCCATGTGGTCAATTTGCATCTACTGCCTACGTGCCTGCTTATCCTGGGGAGCTAGAGCCTAGAGAATAAGCTTTGGAGCGCATTTGGAAGATCGACCTCGAGATCCTCGTCCTTAGAATCCTTCTTACTTTACTGCTCTATTGCAACGTCTTCTTTGTCCTCGTCCTCTAGATTATCCGGTGCTCCATCTTTTGCTTTGGGAAGTGATAATGGGAGTTTATGATGGGATTTCTCCTCTGACTCGAGCATCAGCACTTTAGCAACTCGGCACAGTGGGGTGATGAGAGAGGGGTGGGTCAAGGCTCCAGTACATCGCCCTTAGGTGGATTCAATAATCCCCCTCTCTATGACATGCTGAATAACAAATTTGATGCCTTAGATGATTGCATAAAGCAAGATCGTCTTATCCTTGGTAATTGTGGTCAAACGAAGACTAGGTTTGAGTTTGGCACATATAAAGTTATACCAGACCTTCAGTATAGTTGTGAGGTCTTTCATCTAAAATGTCGTCACCTGTGATATAGATGGATGGTGCTTCCACAATCCCCGTCCCCTGGTGAGGGATCTCATGACCTACTGATAATTTGTCGTATGAAATAGAGCCATGTAGGCTTCGTTGTTGTCATTTACAAGATTATAAAGCTGGTTTATTGATGTCGCATTGAAATCAACCCATTTGCCCCGAACATATATTGTGGATCCAACCCGACACCTCAATTTGAAGTGGAACTCAGAACCACTGGCTATCCCCGGTGGATGTCAGACAATCTGCCCACCTATTTTTCCCCGAATGCAGTCAAGCATTCAGTTCTAAGCCCCGCCAGAACAAAGGTCCCAAGTAGAGCGAATTGTAGAGAAGGCTCTTTGTATTCGATTGACCGCTTTTTTTACATAGATAAAAAAACAACTGATTCTTAGCACTGCCACCAAAGATTATTCAATCCCCAGCAGTTTTGCCAAAAACTTGTTGAGACTTGATATATAAAATCTATTTTCTACTATGTAAGTAACAATTTTCAATTAAAATGAGTTTTGGTCTAAATCACTACAAGTGCACAAGTCATACAAGTAATACAGTGAATTTTTAAGTCCATATATCATTCCCATGAGGTTTGATTTTGAACATTTAAAGATTAAGTATTCTCACTACTCAATATCATCACTATTTGAACCTCTAATTTTCTGTAGATGATTATTTTCTAAAAATATAGAGAAATTCTAAAAATACATGAATAAGAGAGTTTACTGGACAGAAATAACACTAGGAATGAAATCAGTGTTATGACCATCACTTTGCAAGTTTGCAAATAAAATATAAAGCATGGGACATGAACATTGGAATTGTCCAAGAGCAATGTAGTGTAGCATTGTGATTTCTCCTCGCACCACACATTTCACTCTCCAACTTACCACATTTCTATCTCTAGTTAGTGTGAAGGGACCTAACCCGGATTTCCTCTTCCTAACCCGAGGGACCCTCACAATACTCCTATGAATTCGAGAAAACATTTCTTTTAAACCCTTTTTAAAAGTGAATTCGTGGAGCGAATCCATTTATACAATTACGCTTTCCATTAAAACCTTATTAAACATGGTGGGAGATTTTTTTTTCTTTTCCTTTAAATAGTAAACCCTTTTTATACAATTAAACATTTTCAAAAATCTAAGGTAGTTTCTATTTTGACATCTCCCAATTTACAACACATGTAATAAAACATTTTATACTACCAAAAATATTCATTTACTCCACATCCAACTACGGGACATCAAATCAAAATTTAAAATCTTTTTCTAAACACCATGGAAATATAAACAATATTTTAAAACATATCTACATTACAAAATAAAGGTGCACACGTAGTTATTTAAAACTAGGTCTATACATTTTCAAAAAGTAGTCATCGCGTGAGGCGGAGGTGTCACTGGGCCGGAGGATGCTTAAACTGCTCTTCAATCGTTGCCCCAAAAAACATTTTATAAAACAATTGGAAAGAAGGGTGACCTAAATGAGCTCAGTGAGAGTACAGTTCATAGGAAAATAATGTTTCCAGATATAATTCAAATACAATGTGTAAAACAACTGTATAACGTCTCATTTCAATAAACATTTACTTTACTTTCTTTTCCATATAGTTCAAATACAATGTGTAAAACAATTGTATAAACATATCATTTCAATAAACATTTACTTTACTTTCTTTTCCATATAGTTCAAATACAATGTGTAAAACAATTGTATAAACATATCATTTAAATAACATTTACTTTACTTTCTTTTTCTTTTTGAATCCGTCATATCCAATGGAACCCGCCTATTGTTAACCACCGTTGGCCCATGAAAGAACCTACGAGGAAACAGTCTTACGATCACCGATGACCCAAAAAGGAACCTCTGATAAATCGTGCCTTTCTTTTAAATACCATTACACTACGGAATAAATCACATTATATGTTGGTAACCTTTTTGTACTTTTCATGTGTATGGCAATATGCATCACTCTTCCCTTCCCTCTATAAAAAAAATCCTATCCCTTTCCCATATACCATGCACACGTAAAGCACTTTAGTCGACTTTCCTTTAAATTTGATCTTTGTAACATAGGGTAACCATGGATTCAATCATAAACATTTTCATATAAACATGTACATATAGAATATACATTCATAAAAATTTCATTTCATATGGAAACCATAAATCATGTTTTATAAAACTATGGAAACCATAATCTTTCATATTTTCTCAACATAATTTAAAGTCCAGAAAACCACATTTCTTTCTTTCTTTTTTTAATTTGAACATTTATAACATAGATATGAAAACATATACATTGGTAAACATTAATATATATATATTTTCATAAACATTTACATTTTCCCCCACTTTAGTTATTTAAGTCCTTTTTCCTCCTTTAAAAACTTTCCACCTCCACCCTTGTCCTTAATCACTTTCCTCCTACAAGTCACATTATCCATAAAATCCATTAACATCCATACCTTAATCATGTTCAATCAAACCATTAACTATAATATACTTTCAAGAAACCCTTAAGCATTTAATCACTTCCAATTGATTAAAATCAATCGAACTCAACCTCTTTTTTTTTTTCATGCTTTTCTTAGGCTAACACATAAATTACTACCCAATGCAATAGCCCACAACATGCTATGAAATGGTCATGTCAAAACCCGGCTATCCACGTCGACATAGCCAAGCAACCTGCACATTTGGTGCATAACATAAATTTTCAGCCATGTTCTGATCATCCACTGTTCTTTATAGGTACATGGCTGGAATCTTGACTTAATGGGCTTTCCATAGAGTCAAAAACACCCAAAACGGAGTTTGGACAAAGAAGTTATGGGCGTCAGAAGTTGGAGGCCAATAATAAGAAAAATGACCTTTGTGTCCCACCCGAGAATTAGTGTGCTAGTGCACTTTGATTGATTTTTTGAGTTCCAAGGTGTAGGAATTTGGATATACCTATTTCACGGAGATATGTTCTCCTATCGCCTACTTTAGACCCAAATATTTTTAAATCAATTAATTCAAATGAGTGATGGTCGTTATGCAAAAACTGCCATGGGGTCGAAAGAAAAACGGAACAATACTCCTTGAACACACACATTCTGTGACGTAAATAAATTAACCCGAGTAGGAGAAAAACCCTACCTCAATTAGCGTGATTTCTTAGGACACCGCCTTTTCTCAGTTTCCGAAAAAAACTTGAACCTTAGGCTTTGGCAAAATCTTGTGATTCCGAGAATTTCTAATGCTGTATTTCCCATCCCATGTGAGCAACTTTAACCCGACTGGCCGAAGCTTCGACCGATGAAAACCCTGCGGAATGAAAGCAGAAGCTTACTTCCTCTATTCTCTCTTCACGCCACTCTCAATTCTGCCTCTCTTCATTTTTCTTTTTTTTTTTTTACTTTTCCTTTTATTTTCACTTTTCCTTTTCTTTTTCCTTTTTCCTTTTTCTTTTTGTTTTATCTCTTTCCACTCCTCCAACGAATTGGTCTTCCAAGACTAAAAATGGTTTTGATTTAAGCAAGTGAGAGGAAACTTCCTCTCACTTTCCAATATTCTTTTATTTTATTTTATTTTTCTAAGATATTTTGGCAAAATATCTTCATCTTACTCTTATCCTCTATCTCTTTCCACTTTCCATGTGTCTTCCTCATACGGAGCCATGTATAGCCACATAGTCACTGGAAGAAAAAGGGCACTCAACTGACTCAAAAACTGAACTCCCACTCCCAAATTCAATCACCCATCAGGTGGCCAGACTTCACATGTTCAATGGTGAATTTGCTGGTCATCCAAGATCTAGAAAAATTATAGATTTTTTCCAATGACAAATTACCGTTTTGCCATTTTCTAGAAAAATTACATTTTTCCAAGGTTTTACATTCTCACCCCTTAAAATAATTTCCTTTTAATCTGTTTTAGTTCCTTTAGCCTCAATACATTATTTTGAACATTTTCGATTCTTCAGGGCTCATTTTTCAAAAATTACTATTTATTTGACCGTTCCCAGTCAAATACCTATTAACCGAAAACAAAATTTACTATTCATGGAAACATTAAATTCAGGGTCTTACAAAGTGGGTCTAAAAAGCTACTTTTAGGACTTGATTCTCTTTAAAATCTGACTATTTTTCCTTCTCAGTACTTCACAACCATATCTTAGGACTTGAATTTGCTTGCCCCCATAGACAGGGTAATGCAAGCCCTCTCCAAATTAATTGGTACCTCAACCATCAATTAGACAAGAATTCCCTTTCCCCTTGATTAGAATCTTAGCTAACACATGATTTAAATTATTTTCCGACCGAGGTGAAACCTCCGCACTAAACTCAGACAAGAAAGGACCATATTCCTCGTGAACACACTCATTGTCGCCCAAGAACCTTGAAGTCAGAGGTTAGAACTTCACCAGTGATATACCATAGTGATCCAAAGAGTGCATTAGTTCAAATAATATCAGTGTAATTTACCCTCCAAGTGACTGCTCTTTGCTCTCAGGTAGTCCATCTCTGTGTCACTCAAACGAATTCTTGAAAATAAGAGCACTAATACAAATCTTTCTAGGTACCAAACACTGATATTCAGAGCATTTCAATGTATGAGTAATACAAGTTAAATCACTCCAGTTTTCATACCCAAAACAACTTATTTTTCTCAGAAGGAGCTTAACCTTTCAAACCTGGATCAGAAATTACAATGACTAGTTGATAAAACAAAATCATTGAAATTGTAATCAAAACTGAAAAAAAAAATGAATTCTAGAAAAATTCCCCGATTCCATTGAAGTTCAGACATAAATCGAAGCTTGATTTACACTCATCCAGCTCGGAATACCAGTTCAGATCACTACTCTAATCTAAAATAAGAAAACTAAATCCAAAAACAAAACTAAAATGTAAAGAAAATATAAAGAAAATTGTATACAATTAGACTTCGGTTCTTCCAAAAAACACAAAAAACTTAATGAAAAGCGACTAGAAGCTATGCACTACTCCCCAAGAGTTTCTATGTATAGGCTCAAGTCTTGGGCCCTAAAAACGAGGAGACAATTACGATGTTCGAAAAGCTGAAGAAAAATCTTACCCTAGTATTGATGTCATGGCGATGTTGCGACATCATCGCGACATCAAAACTGCTATGTCGTGGGTTAACTCTAGTGTTGCGACATTGGCTCTTTGTGACTGAATTTTGATATCGTGCTGATGTTGCGACATTGCATCTACAGTTTTGATCATTTCACTTGATGCCGCGACATTGCTAACCTGATGTCGCGACATAGGTCCGTTAAGTTTCACCTTGACTGCTTTGATCTGATGTCGTGACATTTCATCTTCCTTTCTGAGCATTTTAGTTTATGTCGAGACATTGGAACTGTGATTTTGCAACATTAAATACTTCATGTTCTATGTCCCTCTATCAATGTCATGGCTAGTGTGGCGACATTGCTGTGGTGATGTTGCGACATTGAGTTGGTCTCACCACCTTGACTGCTTTGATATGATGTTGTGACATAACTGATCCGATGTCATGACATTGCAACTTTAGTTCTCGAGTGTTCAAGCTTTGGCTGATGTCGTTGCCAATGTCGTGGAAATGTTGTGACATTGGTAATTCCTACTCTTCCTACTTCAGCTAATGTCATGGCAATGTCGCAATGATGTCATGGCATTTAAGATGCAGTATTGCATATCAAATCTGATGTCGTGACATTGCATTTGTAGTTCTGATTGTTTCAACTGATGTTGCGACATTGGGTTGATGTCGCAACATTGGAATAATTCTCTGTTTTGATGTCGTGACATTGAATTTGAGTTCTATAGTCCTGAGTGATGTTGCAGCCTTTGTCATGGCAATGTCGCGACATTAGAGTAACTGCATGACACTCTCCATACAATATCGCGATATTATTCTTCTAGTGTTGCGACATTTCTGCCTTTGCTTCCTTTTTTTTTTGTTTTTACTGCTTTTCTACTTCTTTTTCTTCAAATTTTTGGCAAACATAAATCTAGGTGAAAATTCCATAATTTAACATTAAACAAGACTTTTAAGCTTGAAATATACTTGAAAAATGGACTTAAAAATAGATGATTTTTAGACTCATCAAACTCCCCCAAACTTAAAGTTTTGTTTGTCTTCAAGCAAAGAAAAGACTATTTCTTTGTCCTCAAACAATAAAAATAGATTTTTAAGGACATTTTTTCAATTAAATCATCTTTTTGGGCAACTCATCAATTTGGCCTCAAGAGGTATTTCAATGTGACATCAATTTAATTGATTTACTTAATCCTAAATACATAGCGCTCTGGACTCGTGATTGTGTGTTGGTCTTCCTTTATGACTAATTTTGTAGATTAGGTAGCCTTTAAGGAGAATCACTATCCGTAATGGTATTCTTTCGCAGTACTCTCAGTCTAATAAGCTTCTGAGTCTACTAAGGCTATTCTCCACTAATATAGGCATAACACAACCCTTAGAATCAAATAGGACTTTTGAGTTTGTAATGTATGGCTAGGGTATTTGGGTAGATGATTGGACATTTAAGGCTTAAGTTTACCCAGACTGTATATATTTTCTCAACATTTTGCCTTCACTACTCATCCTATTTTTATGCTAAAATAGCATTTAAAACACCACCAAACTTGATCTGGTGCATTTTTCTGCATTTTCTTCTCTATTGCTTTTTCTTTTCCAATGCTATTTTCAATTCTGCTCCAAAAGCTCTTTTCTTTTTCCTATTTATTTAAGGTTTCTGGCATGGTGCAATGTTTTGCCTCCTTAAACTTTCTACCACCCTTAGTAACTCCCATAGCAGTTGGCATTAGGGTATTAGGTGTAGAACACCCCTAAGAACTTAATGGCTCCAGGGAGGAAGGCTACAAGGCAAAACACGTTCCCTATTTAAACTATCATTCTTTTTTCAGCTTCTCAAATTTTTGTTGTGCACCTCCTTTAGTACAACTTTTCTCAATTGTTTTCCTTTCACATCCTTAATTCTCCTTCATTTCAATTCAAATTTGTACTCACCCAAACTTATCCTCTTGATCCTTTTTGTTGCAATGATCTGCAGTTTTGGGTAAATTTAGAGTTCTTTACTATAAGGTAAGACTTAAGGAAGGTTTAAGGCTCTTCTTTGTGGCTTTGATGGTAAAAATGGCATTTAGGCTCAATAAGTGTACTAAAGTCTATGTTTAATAGCATGTCAAATGGTTGGCTTTTGAAAGGCCCAAACTGTCCAAAGATGGCCTAAATCACTTTCTGTTGGTTGTAATGCCTAGGATTTTTCCTTCAATAATAATGCATCAAGTTTTAGGACCTTTTGAGATTTACTGATAGCAAGTCCAATAAAGTGTTCCTAACCCAAACACAATCAGTTTTCAAGGTACTTGTGACCAATTTGTTAGTTTGAATTGTACTGTTCAATCATACTAGAATTAGTAGCCTTATTAACCTTGTTCTCAATTTCATTTTTTTCATAATCTAAAATTTTAGCTTATCTATCCTTGACATCACAACTTAAAACCCCGTTTCAATTATTTAGCCTATTTGCATTTCAAAGTTTGGCCTTGTTATCTTTTCATCTCAATAGTTATGCATTCAGTGCAGCTAAAATCTTAATTATTCTTAAATCACAAACTTTATATTTATTTTAGACCTTATATATGTAAAATTAAAGGAAAATGAGAAGAATAAGAAAATTTGCACACAAAATTTAGAAACTGCTTTTTATTCACAGAGAACATAATTACAATGATTGGATTCTAAAATAGAGAAAGAAAGATAAAGAGAGAAATAGAGAGAGATAGAGCTCAATTCTTCTTTCTTTGGGATTTTGAGGGCTTGAGATTCACTGGTTCAAATTTATAGTTGGATTGAGAAGGAGTGAATTCAGGGATTGAGGATTTTGGTTTACTAGTTGAACTAATTTCTCCCTTGTTGAAGAGAGATACCACTTCAGGTTAGAAGATGTCGCTTCGATTAGCTCATCATGCCTCTTCCCAATAGAATTTAGAGATCCTTCAAATTCACCCTGGGCTTGATACATCTTTATCATGTTTTGGTTCACCAAGTCAATTCTCTCTGTCCATAGTTTCTCCCTATAGTTCAAGGTGGACTCTAGTTCTTCATCCCTCTTCTAGATGGTAGCTTTGATTTCCTTATAGTGTTCTTTATATTGGTACCCAAAGGCTTCTGCCTTATGCAGCAAATTTTGTTCCATCTCTTTTTCCCTTATCTCCATAAGCTTGATCAGCTCTTGATCTCTCTTTAGCTAATCAGTTACAATAGCCCTTTCCCTCTCTCTTAGCTCTGCCCTTAGTGCTCTATCACTCTATGCTAACTCTTCTTTCCATTCCTCATCTCTTTATTGGAGGAGTGCTGCTAGGTTCTCTTCTCTTCTTTTGTTTTTTGCACAATGATTTTTGTCTCTCCACCTCAGATTTTCCCTGAGCTACTCATCCCTTATTCTCATTTATTTTCTCATCTCCTTCATCAAAACTAGCAGTTCAAAACTACGTCTCTTTCGCTTCAAATTTCCGCAATTGCTTAGTTCCGACAGTGGAGCTGTCTCTTCTACGCTGTGGGGAAGAGCACCGGGCTTGCTCGTAATCTCAAAACCCCATTTTTCCAATTTCAAATTCTTCCTCAGCCTCTACTATAGGGACTGTTCCCCTAGGCTGTTCCTCTATTATTCTTATTTTTCTAATTCTCTACCTCTTTCACCCCCTCGAGCTTCTGAGGACTCCAAAGGAGAGGAGAGGAGAGGCTTTCGGGCTCTTCTCTTCATTTTCTGCCACTTTTATTCTCCTTTGATACACAAGAGGGTGATTAAGGTGGGGAGGGGGATGTTGCCTGAGAAATTGTTCTCAGCATAGTCCAAAATGGACTCTTTGATCATTCTCCCCACATCAAGTTCAAAGCCTTTTACCAGCGCATGCAATAGTAATGCGCGTTCCTGTCTCACAATTGAGACATGCTTCGAAGGCTTGAACACTGAATTTATAAGGTAGAATCATACCTGGTTAGTTTCAATAAGATCCCCCATCGATGTAGGCATTGCGGATGGTCTTAGTCCTTTTTCGCTGCCCCAAACCATTCATGAGTTCTCAGGAAATCTCTTCGAAGCTTTAGCTCTTTTGAAGCTGCTCATACTCTGCACATTCTCCCACTTGTCTGAACCCCAAGCTTTAGGAGATGGTCCTTTCCCCAAAATGGATCCATCTCCCCCTGACATAGCACTCCAAGTCTCTCCTCTCGCCCAAGTTGGTGTAAAACTCCTTGACTCCATGTGTTGGCTCAATGTCTCTCAACTCTTCTTTCCACTTCCTCCTTGAATGGAGAGATGAGCTGTTTGAAGCCTCTCTCTTCCACTTACCCCTTCTTGGCGAGATGCTTCTTGTGTGACGGCCCACGCCACCATACTTGACCTAACTCAGAGGCCGAACCCGGACCCGGGGACACAGTCCTCACTCTTCTTTTTCTTTTTTCGAATCATTTCAAATAATCCAAATACAATTACTTTTCTAAACACATTTCAAATACTTCAATGGTATTGAGGATATCAAGTGGTTACTTACTTAATATATAAAGGGGGCCTAATGGCTTGACTAGTTATAAACTCGCCTGTGATATGGAATTTCATGCCCATTTGGTCCATTTACCACCTTTATACAATATGACATTATTAATCGTTTTCAATATCCAAATATTTACAAAACATAATCAAAGTTCAATTTTCATAATAATGTTTGTACAAAATGAGTCGAATAATTTCATGTATGCATGTGACAGAGCTTTAGTTATCCTCCGTGTGACTTTGACGATGACTCACCACTGCCCACGTCAGCACTGCTCACTTGCACTGCTGATGATAAAAGCAATGCGCTAAGCATTTTCATGCTTAGTGGTTTTATATGTTACTCTCTTCCATTTCAGTTTAAGTCAAATCATGCAATTTTTCTAAACCATGCTTTTGAATCTTTTTGAATGATCAATGCAAATGCAATACATATATTCATTTCATATACATTCATTTATCATTCCAAATATGCATTTTCATATGCAGTAAATCATTCAAAACACAAATAATGCATTGCACAAATATTCTTGTCATTTTTCCCTTAAACGAATTTAACCTATGATTTTGAAGCACGGGATAATGGAATCACCGACACGGTCCAGCTGGGCTGCAAGCCGGTATAAAAAACATTTTGTTTTATAACACAGTACAGTCCCGTTGGGCTGCTAACTGGTTATTAAAAATCAATTTGTGAACACTAACAATATTGTCCCGCTTGGCTACGGATTGAAGTGACACATCATTACATTCGATCGCAATACTACTAATTTGACCCTTATTGATATATCAATCTATCCTCAACTTGAATTTAACGGTTAACATTCTATTAAGGGCATCCAAATTATTCATAGCAAAATACAGTATAGTATATACATTTATACAAACAATTCATTTTTAATACTCATACCATTTTTCATATGCAAATCATTTCACAATCAATTACCTCAAATCAATTAAAACAAACCAATATGCTTTTTCTTATAAATCATTTTAGCAATTCAAATCATGTTGTAATCATTCAAAAACTTTGGAATTATAGAGAGAAAAGTGGTGAACAAACCAAAAAGCTTGTTGTACTTTGATTCCAATCCTCGGAATCTTGATCAATTCAGCCTTTCCTCCTCATTAGCCCCTCTTTGATTCCATACAATCTTTCTTTCTTTTTCACTAATTCCTCTTCCTTAGAAAATCCGTGACATTTATTTTAGGCATTGTTATGCCTCATTTTTAATCCTATATGTGGGTTATGGGATGCTCACACGGTTCACTTACACTTAGGGGGATTAGGGAAAAGAAAGACTCAACTTAAATATCAACACAACCAAGCAATTAGTACATTTGGCACTACAATCAAATTTTTAGCAAATATTTGAGAACCAATTTCCATTCAATAGCATATGGTTAGATTCTAGACTCAAATATCTTTTCGTAGAGTTCAAGAACGCACGAATCGGAGTTCGAACGAAAACGTTATGGCCTATTGAAGTTTGGTATCAAATTCGGAAGCAGAGCTCTACGAAATTTCGCAAGCCCTGCGAAATTTTTTTTTCGTAAGGGTTGCGAAAATTTCATGCATTCTCTGTTTTCATTTTCTTTTCCTCTTTTTCAGGTTTAATTCACTTGAAAACAGTTACCAAACACTCAAATCAGTTCGTTTGAGGTTCAAAACAAAAAATATAAACAAATTTCATCTCAACATTTCAAGTTTGACAAATCAAACACAAAACTAAATTAAGAAGAGTCATAGGGAGAACAAACTAGAAAATCAGTCGGGCATTCTAGGGTTTCTAGTTAGGGTTGATTTCTACCCCAATACACTAGCCTTTCATGATTGTTTGGTTACATACCTTACAAGAAAGAGCGAAAACTGGTTTTCTTCTTAACCCTAGATCTGACTCCCACCACGGTCGATCTTTGTGGTTTCAAACGGCGAGATCAATCTAGGGTTTAGACTGGAGACAAAACGGCTTGAAGAATGAGGGAAATTCAAGTGATTTTCGGTTTCTGAAAGTGGAAGGTGTGATCGATGAGAGTTTGAGAGGGAGAGAGAGAGATTTGTGATTGAGAGAGATGAACATATTGAGAGAATGAGGGAATGAGAGAAATGTCTCTCAAAGACCAATATTTGGTCTTTTAATCAAAGTCCTTCATTAAGCCTTGTTTGGCTATTGATGAGTAAAAAACTCATTCATTTTTAATCCATTTTTCTGATCTGTTTTTCAATATAATTACTTGTTTTTATTCAGAAATATGGAAACTTTACCAAATTTATATTTTGCAGACTCTTACAGAAGAAATGGCAATTCCAACAAGTATACATAAGCCATATCTGGTCAAGTAGCTGGGTCGCAATAGACTCTTGAGGTCGCGACAAGTAATTCTATAATACGGCAGTTTTGAAGTCACGACAGAGAACTCAGGTCGCGACCAGAAGCTATAGTAAAAATGAGACAAAGGTACATTTACTATGAAAATTTATTTGAGACCAGTGAGAGGAGCTTCAAGGGAAAATCATGTCACGACACCGTTTTGAGGTCGCGACACAGAAAGAAGACATTGTTTGTCACAACAGATAATTGATGTCGCAACTAGGAAGGAAGCTGGCGAGATGGACTTGCAGGTCTCTACCCAGAGAAGTGGTGTTAAGACAAAATGTAAATTGAGGACCTGTCCAGTCGCGACCCGAGAATTTCATGTCGCGACATAAAAATGGTGAATAGTTAAAACATGCTGCGACTCGGTTGAATTGCCTGAAGCAAAGGTGATAGAACCAACCGACCGATTCACGACATACTTTGATCGTGACCATAAAGAAGGCGAGTGAGAAAGAAAGCGTATGACTAAGAAATGAGGTTGCGACAGGATGGGAATAAGTAATGTCGTGGTATGGCACTAAGATCGCGACGCCAGATTTCAATAGGAAGAAGCGATTGGAGTGTGACTAATTCCCATATCTGTTGAATGTGGAAGCAGGAATGAACAATTTAAAATTAAGCAACATTAAAAGGGGAGCTGTGACCAAGAATTAGTGGCTGACAACAGAAATGGTGTCGCGACATGCTTTTGAGGTCGTGACACGGATCTGATCAAGCAAGGCGGCCGAGGTTGCGACATGATTGAGGTCACGAGGCGGAATTTATTAAAGAGGCGAAAAAAATTTATAGCAACAAAGGTCGACGCAAGCGCGACAAAAATGATGTCGCGACATGGGGAGTGGGATTGCGACATATATTTCAACAAAGGGAAGAACAGTCAGGTCGCGACATGAAATTATGGTCGCGACATCAACTACTAGAAACAAGAGAAAGCTGTTGCAACCAGAGTCATCACTGCTGAAACTAACATGGTCACGACGCAACAATCTAGGTCGTGACTGCAAATTGATGATTTTCAGGAAAATTACTAAGTAAATGAAAACAACTTGAATTTCTAAGTTATGACACACATGAATGGACAAAAGAGTCAATGATGTCACGACAAAGAATTCATGTCACGACCACTAATCAAAGCAACTCCCAAAATCCAGTCGCAACAAGCTTTTGAGGTTGCGACCTAAAACAAGGAGTTGGGCCATTTATTTTAAGGAAAATCCATCTGAAGCCTTGGAATCAGGCCTAATTTCAATAAGTTATAAATAGGCTTATGCGTAAAAAATGAAACGACTTAGTTTTACGGGAAACCCATTGTCTGGGAGGAATGAGAAGACTCCTTTGTATGTTTTAGAATATATTTTTTTTTCTTTTCTTTTCTTTTTTTTGTTCCTAGATCTGAACCAACGATCTGTTAGAATGTTGAAGCTGGAATTAATGTTTCAATTTCTTCACAATTTACTGCCTGAGTTTAATGAAATCTAGACAATTTCTGGAATTCGTTTCTTCTCAATCTATTGCAAGCTACGTGGGTGTAAATTGATCAGCTCAGATTTAATACATTGTAATGTAGTTTTTGAGAAGCGCAACTTCCACTAGTTTGAATTTAATGTTAGTTACAGTCTTTTGTGCATAAATTAGAAGGAAGTACCTGGAATTGGGGGATTAATTTGAATGATGTGTTCTTAATTTGATTATTCCCAATAGTAGTACCGAATACCATCTCAAGGATTGTTTCCTGCTCTGATTTCCAGGAAGCCCTCTGAGTGACAAAGAGATGGAGATTCCTGAGAGCTTGGAACATTTAACTTGTGGGTATGTTAGACTATCATTGAAGAACTAAGGATCTCTGAGAGTTTATTTCGATAAATTTTCATTTCACTCATAGTTGAAGTTGAAGGGAATTATTTATCAATTTAAATCATTAGAGATTTCACCTTAATCTGATGGAAAGATCTTTATCCTGTGTTAGCTGAGATCTAATCAAGGAAAAGGAAAAATATATCAGATTTAAAGGAGGAGTCATTGATTCGTGCCATAGTAGGGTGATCCGAAATCAACAAAATTTATATCTTAAATCCTACTACCATAGCAAAGCTACTGCAGTATAGTGGCTCTAGGGTTGAACACATGGATGGGTTTTCTTCGTACAAATGATTTACAGTGAAGGATAAAATGGTGAATTCAATTTGGATTTTGGGATTTTGTAAAAACAGGGGGTGTAATGGTTGGCAAACTGAAATTTAAATAAAATAAAATGTAAAAGAAGTCTCCTTGAAGTGTCAGGCTACTGGATTTGGGTTCTAAAGTTCACTGAGGGGTTCTCGGGTCCATTTCCTCGCGTTAGGGAGGATGACCTATAGTCATTTCCCAAACCGGATCTTCATTAGCTTTAAAAACTAAACCTTATGATTTTCCTTTTGAAACGGCTTATTTATTGAGCATTAATGCTCGGACGAGTGAAAATGTGCCTCCTGATCTACCTCACGGTGTGAATAGAAAGCGCTAATGAATCTCAGTGGATCAGCAATGGCATCCTTGAACCACAAGATTTCCAAATACTGATCAATGAAGGCACATCAACGGAGTTATAACCTAGAGTGAGAAATAGGAACATAAATGCCAATAAAAACTTCTTGTTAAAAGCAGAAGAACCGCAGTTACCTTGATCCTACACAGCGGCCTTCTGCTTCGAGGAGGAAGGGGTTTTAGCCGCTCATCCTCCGAGTTGTCATCCTTGAAGGGTGTTTGGCTGCCTAGAAAGTGCCAAGAAAATGAGAGAAAATGGAGCAGCAGAGAAAAAAGCGGGGGAACTGAAAGCTTCTCCTTAAAAATTTATCGTCGAAGTGATTGATTTCATTACAGGGGTTGACTGAGGCTTATATACGCTAAGAGCCAAGGGAAATTACTAAAGAAACCAAAACCAAAAGCTATTACAAGCACAAATTTGGAAGAAACAAAAAATTATAATAAAAACATTAAAGGGTCAAAAAGCAGGTGAACAGTGGCTGCAGGATGAACAGTGGCTGGTTGGAGGCATGAATAGTGCTCACAAGAACCAAATTTCATAGGTTCCATTTTCTCTGTATTTTCTGATCTTCTTTCCTTCTGGTCTCTGATCTGCAATGCTGAGTTTGACTCGAATTCTTCGTGCTTGGATCGACTCAACAATTTCGGCATAAATAGCTTGCAGAAACTACAAAATTAGTTATAAAATGCGATCAGTAGAATAGTAGAGACCTAAATGTGCAAATTGGGTTAATCACACTGATTAGTACACAAAAAGTGCTCAAAACCTGAAATAAACAGGGTTCAAAATAGCACTTTTTGAGCACTATCGCTTGTTTCTACACATTGCTAGTCCCTTAGCAATGAAAGAAAGAAAGAAAGAAAGTGCATACAAAATGATAACAAAATGATGTTCACAAAAATTATTATATTTCAAAAAGGTTGTGAATGAGTAATGCCTAACCCTCGATGAGAATCACTAAAACCCTTGTGATAAATCTCGAGAGAGATGAATGTCATCTGAGTGAGTATCAAAGAGCCTCCTTCTTAGTGAATCAGCAGGAGACTTCCACGAAACCTAAGTGTTTGTTTGATGCGGTTCTCAACAATAGGCGCCGAGCGCACCTCCCCCAACCAAGCTACTGCCTACACTTAGGACACTAACTGACCTAAATAGATTAGGACCCACTCTTATTCCACAACTCTTTTTTTGTGTTGTAGGGGTGCAATGCTGAGGAATCGGCCTCACCAAAGTCAATGTAGCAGGATCACTGGCGACTCCCAACCAATTAAAGGCTTAGAGCACCAAGTCACTTAAGGATCTTTAGGCCACTAACACTTAGGTTTCACCCCGGACTCCGAATGATTTCAAAACTTCAGCACCTACAACTTGCTAAACTCCACCTATCCACCCATGTAGCGAGCACTAAGTCGGTGGCTCCCAACCAGTTGGCTTAGGGATCCAGGCTTTAAAGGCTCTCGCCATATACCCCTCGGACCTTGCTCAGGTTTCAAGGCAAAGTGTTGCAAATTTTCTGCTTTTTCTTTTTCTTTTCTTTTTCTTTTCTTTTGGAAGACACATTGGCCTTCTATTCATGGGGGTCCTTAACCTATTACAAGTGGTCAACGAAACTAGGGTAGGTTTTACAATGTTTAGGAGGTAGGCAATTTTTCAGCCTATTGTTGAAAATTGATGTGCACTGTGTGTGGTTAGCTAAAGGTGGAAGAAAAAGGTCAATAGCAGCAAGGATTCAACTAACCATCCACTCAACTAGGCATGGCATCAATCTAACATCAACAGGATTAGACAAAGTTTCAATTTTCCAACTTGCAGGTTAGGCAAAACCACAAAAAAAAAAAAAAGGTGCAATTTGAATTGAAAAAGTAAGTTGTATAGTATAACAACTTCACAAAAAGGAAAATCAGCAAGACATTGAACATCTGAAATGAAGCACTCAAAATAGTAATACAAAGCATAAATAAATGCCTTCCTTATTAACTCCCCTGACCAAAATGTCACATTGTATCAAAGTAATGGGGCTGATTAGAAAGTTAAGAGAAGGAGTACTACCTCCCCTTGATGAAATACTTTCGTTTTGGATAGGAGACTTCGAAAGCTTTCCTCCAACACCTTATTCACTCCGTTTGGGCTTCAAATAAACAAGTTAGGAGAAGAAAAGAGAGGAAAAAAATGACCAGTTGGAGCATTTTAAAAATTACACATTCCTAATAATTTCAAAAGTGTTCGTTATAGCTATATTTGGATTCTACACTCTCTAATCTTTCTAACGGTACCAAAAATTCCTAAAACGAAGTTCGGATGAAAAAGTTATGATCAAAACAAAATTGGTTGCGAAACTGGAGGGAGGTTGCGAAAATTCACAACATGCGAAAATTCGCAACCTATGGTTGCGAAATTTCGCACTGTGAAATTTTTTTTAATAATAATAAATAAATAAACAATTTTTTTTTATATAATTTTTGTGTGAGAGACAATTTTTTTTTTATTTTTTTTAATATATATATATATATATATATATATATATATATATATATATATATATATATATATATATATATATATATATATATATATATATATATATATATATATATATATCACAAAAAGGACAAAATAGTGCACAGTACAAACTTGAGCTCCTCTCTGTACAGAGCTACAAGGCGGTTGTGAATTTTCGCAACCATTGCGAAAAATTAAGGTTTGCGAAATTTCGCAACCTACGAAATTTCACGAGTTACGAAATTTATAAGCAGTCAACTACTATTGAAATTGCATGTACATTTCTGCTCCAAAAATTAAGCAAAACTGCGAAAATGAACCTGAAAAATTTAAAAATGCGAGGAAAAATGAAAATTAATCTAAAAACAAGATTAACTAAAAAATAGAAAATCTAGAGGCATAAATTAAAGAAATCAAATAAATAAAATAAAATAAGAAAATGAAAACTAAAAGTGGAATTTGTGCCATCCCCAGGCAATTCCTCGAGCCTTTGTGAGGGTGTGGAGCTGTTGGAAGCACGAGAAATGTTGACGGGAGTCAATTGATCCATGTATCACGAACCGGCCCCCGAGACAAGCATTGCCATGTAGTATGGCTTGACACCAATGTCTTTGATGTAGTGGCAAAAGTTTGAACAATGGCCACTAGCTTCTTGAGGTTTTGCAGGGCAGGCAGTGTAAATGGTGTGGCCTTTCCAGTGGGTGCTTCAGGGGTTGGTTGTGCTGCGAGGCGGGATGCTGGCAGGTTTGGAGTCGGGAGAGGGTGGGGTGTAAATTACTCTTGGTGTTCTTCCACTTTGCTCCCTCTCCTTTGTCTTCCTTACTCGACAAGGGAGGTTTCTTTGTTCTCCCATGGATAGCAGCCACAGTTATATGAGGATTCGGATAACCTAACATTGACAACGCACCTCCCATCCACCGTGGTGTCACTCGAGCACTCTCCATGCAGGATTTTCTCCCTCTTGATGAGCATGTTCTTGTTGACAAGCTTTGAAATTGAACAACGCAAGTTGTCAAATTCCCGATCCAATTTCACTTTGCAGTTATCGAGTTTATGATCCATTTCACTTTGAAGCCCATCTAATTTTTGGTTCAGGGAGGTCACCACAGTATGAATTCTTTGACATAATTGGGCATTGAATTTCTACTGCTCTTCCACAAAGTTACCCACTAGCTTAGTAAGTTCCATAATGGCTTGATCCATTGGAGGGGTTGACTGTGAATGTGGAGGAGGTGCATACTGTGGAGGTCTTGGTTCCCATGAGGAATTTGTGTGGTTCCCCCAACTAGGGTTGAAAGCATTTCCATATGGTGCATTTGTTGGAGGCACCATGTAGGAGGGTGCACATGGAGGATTTCTATAGTCCCTCATGGACCTATTTGGGTTTGGATTTCTCTCCACGGGTTGCCGATTCTGCCATGGAAGGTTTCTGTAATCCCTCATTGACATGTATGCCCTAGGATTTCTCTCCACTGAATACTCACTGTATTGCTCCTCATGTGGGGGTTCCATTTGATCACAATTCAGACCACTGGAACATGAAATCCTGCAGTAGAGATAAGACAACCCAAGACAACATAGAAAACAGTCCTATAGCAACTCTTTTTTTTTTTTTTAGTGAAATGAAACAAAAAAAAAACTGGCAGTAAAATATAAAAGAGATTCACCAGTACTTGTGATGAGGATCACAAGTGTTCCACAGCTCATCAAATGCACTTAGGCACCATCCTCGGCAACGACACCATTTGATTCGTGCCACGATAGGGTGATCCAAAATCAACAAAATTTATATCCTAAATCCTACTATCGTAGCAAAGCTACTACAGTATAGTGGCTCTAAGGTCGAACACAGGGATGTGTTTTCTTCATACAAATGATTTACAGTGAAGGCCAAAATGGTGAATTCAATTTGGATTTTAGGATTTAGTAAAAAACAGGGGGTTGATTAGTGCCCAAAAAGTGCTATTTTGAACCCTATTTAAGATTGGTTCTAAGTACTTTTTGTATACTAATCATATTAGTTAAGCCGATTGACACGTGTATGTCCCTTTGGTACCAATGATTGTATTTCGAGGCTGTTGTGGTAGTTTTTGCAGGTTTCATAAACCTATTCTACCATATCAAGCTAAGCATATCGAAGTTGAGCTGATTTACACCGAGTTCGTATGTTTTATCTTCGATTGCATCAAGCCAGGAATGAAGAAATGCAAGCAGGAACAAGCAGGATGCAAGCTGGAGCATACAGGGGAAATTTCGCTAGAATAACGAAATTTTCGCTATGTATTGCAATTTTGCTACATAGCGAATTTTCGCTATGCTAGCGAATTTTCGCTACATAGCGAAAATTTCACCTGTAGCGAAACCATCTGCTCCCTATTTTTGTGTACAAACGACCCCGTTTTGG
Source organism: Tetrastigma voinierianum (assembly GCA_016808115.1). NCBI lineage: Eukaryota > Viridiplantae > Streptophyta > Magnoliopsida > Vitales > Vitaceae > Tetrastigma > Tetrastigma voinierianum. Next base: position 1,565,201 of record JAEQBH010001681.1, read on the forward strand.
TTAATTTCAATTCTACCCTCACTGTAATTATACTATTTAGGTTATATTGGTATTTTCACCTGGTTGTAAGGTTATATAAGCCATTTTGTGAACATTTTGTAACCTAACTTTTCGATAAGGCATTTCATTCTGCAGCCTGTTTCGACCCTCATTGCTCCTCTTCTCTCTCCTCTTTCTCTCACTTTCTAGGCAACCAAACACACCCTTTGAGGATGACAACTCAAAGGATGTTTGGCTAAAGCCTCTAAACCTTGAAGAGGAGGGTTGCTAGGTAGGTTGATAAGGTTTACAAGTGCTCCTTTGTTTTTCACGAAGCAGGTACTGGGTATTTATCTTTCAAACTTTCAAATCTAGGTTTAAAAGCTATTTGGTGTACCTTCTTTGAAATTCAATGCCCGACCAAGCTTTTAGGATTCGGTGTATTCTTGTGGCCAGATACAACGACATCCATTAGTTGTCATTTACGAGGACATCAAGAATTGGGTAAATGCTAGATTTTAACTTAGAGGGAACATTAAATGCTCGATAAATGCTATATTTTAGAGGAATGGTACTAAGAAGAGGGTTGAGTTTAAAGTTAAACAAAGATACGGTTTTGGAAATGACTATGGAATTAAATCTTCCCTGTCTTGAGTAAAACCGAGGACACCTTTGCAACTTTATCATGCAAGCAGGGAGCCCCAACTGAGACTTCTTTACATTTTATTTGAATTACCTTCGGTTAGCATAGTGACAACAACCCACTTTGTTTTTGTACAAATCAAGAATCAAACAAAGCCTCACCATTTTTGACTCATAAAAAAATCATTTGTAGAAATGGCCCATCCCGGTGTTAGATCCCCAAGTGCTATCTTTGCGAGTAGTTATCTTGTAAGCGTAGGAGTGTTTGGGTAAACAGAATTTTGTTGATCAGGGCCTATTCAGGCACAAATAAAATGGCGTCGTTGCCGGGGATGGTGCCTTACTACAGATGATGAGTTGATGAGTACTTGTAATCCTCATTACAAGTATTGGTGACCTTTTAAACCTTTTTGAATTCCATTGTTTAGAATTTTAAGTTTTTATTTCTTAGCAGTCACTGCTAGGCTGTTTTTTTTTATGAACAACAGTCATTTTATTTCTTAGCTAACACTGATCTTTTTGCCAAGCCGATTTTTTGTTATTTGCTTTGTCTCTTTTTAGTGTCACGGGTGTTTATGCATCAACTGGGATAGAGGTATAACGGTAGATTGCAAAGAGTTAGTACACGATTGAGACAAGGTTGTGAAGTCGGTGTACCTGATGAGCGAATGGATCCCTCTACGAAGAACATCAAAGTCGGCAAGGTGCTCGGTGAATCCTACGACATACGGTCAGGAGGGACCACATACACCCTCCCAGGGTAGTGCACCTTCACCATCATACCACCTACGATGATGTAGTGGTGAATTTGTTGATGCCCTGCTTCCCACTTTTCATGGAATGGAGAATGAAATCCATAGACGCATATCGAGGGGAGTTAGAAGTATGCACAACTTTTAAAGAAAGGTGTATCTGACATGGACTTGCTTAAAGTGAACATTTCCATTGACACTAAAAAACGAGACGAGATTTGACTCCAGTGCGAGCGAGAACAATTAGAAATGGCGGAGTCTTTAAGGCAATTTTGAAGAAATTTTTCAGTACAACCAAGACCAACGGTTTGAAGAGGCAAATCTACACTTACTTGGCCTGTGATAATGAGAAGTTTTATCAGTGTTAGGAGAGGTTCATGGAGACCATCAGTGCATGTCCACACATGGATGCTTGTTAATCACTTTACATGGTATGTCTCCAGCCATGAAGCAGCTACTGGAAACCATGTGTGGAGGGGACTTTCTGAGTAAGAACCCAGATGAAGCCATGGACTTTTTGAACTATGTGGCGAAACCTTGAGGCATGGGACGAACCCGAATCAAAGAGGCTGAAAAAATAGAGGCCTTGACCACGGAGGCATTTATGCACTTTCCGAAGACACGGAGATGAAAGCAAAACTGACCACTTTGACCTGAAGGTTGGATGCTTGTGAATCACTTCTATGATGGTATGTCTCCAGCCATGAAGCAGCTACTGGAAACCATGTGTGGAGGGGACTTTCTGTGTAAGAACCCAGATGAAGCCATGGACTTTTTGAACTATGTGGCCGAAACCTCTAAGGCATGGGACGAACCGAATCCAAGAGAGGTTGAAAAAATGAGCCCTTCAACCTACCAAAGGGGAGGCATTTATGCACTTTCCAAAGACACGGAGATGAAAGCAAAATTGACCACTTTGACCCGAAGGTTGGAGGAGCTTGAAATAAGAAACTACACCATAGGTTCGATACATGGATGCTTGTGAATAACTTCTATGATGGTATGTCTCCAGCCATGAAGCAGCTACTGGAAACCATGTGTGGAGGGGACTTTCTGAGTAAGAACCCGAGGATGAAGCCATATGGACTTTTGAACTATGTGGCGAAACCTCCAAGGCATGGGACGAAGCCCAAGATCAAGAAATTTGAAAAATAGGGCTATGACCCTGAGAGGCATTTATGCACTTCACGAAGACACGGAGATGAAAGAAAAGCGGCCACTTTGACGAAGGTTGGAGGAGCTTGAAATAAGAAACGGCATGAAGTGCAAGCGATGATTGAATTGCACGCATCTCACGGCTGTTTAATTGTCAGTCAAGTAGCCATCTTGGGGAGCATTGTCCAATGGTTCCTTCAGTGAGGGATTTGATGCAGGAGCATGCTCCGTATGGCAACACCTATAACCCCAATTGGAGGAATCATCCGAACCTATCATGGAAGCCAAAACCCCCTGCATATGCTCCCCAAGGAGCACAACAACAGTTTAGCTCCACCTCAGCACAGCAGCAACAACCTCCACCTTCTTCTCCTGTTGAGCAAGCAATTCTAAGCAAGGTAGTAGGTACCTTTGTGGAGGAACAAAATGTGTTGAATGTTCAAACTAATCAGAAAATTGAGACAGTAGAGAGCTCACTCAACAAGAAAATAGACCAGTATGCATTCTGAGATCTCCAACAAATATGACAACTTGCAAAGTTCCATTTCTAGGTTGTCTAACCAGCAGCAGGGTCCTGAAAAATGGAAATTCCCTTCCCAGACATAGCAAAACCTGAGGGGAATGCATGAGATAGGCTCCTCCAGTGATCCCAATGCAAGAATAGATGAAGTCAAAGCAGTAGTGACGTTGAGAAGTGGTATAGAAGTGAGACCAGTAGTCCCAAACCCAGCCGAGAAAGCTCCCACAATGGTTGAACCACTAGAGGAAGAAAAACCAGCAGAGGAAGAGGTGAAACACAATGTACCCCCTCCTTTCCCACAGGCACTTTGAAAAAGGAAAAATTCAATTAACCATACTGAAATTTTAGAAGTACTACGGTAAGTGAAGGTTAACATCCCTCTTCTCGATATGATCAAGCAAGTCCTACGTGTCTGAAAGTTTTTAAAGGGACCTAGCACACGGTAAAAAGAGGCTTTAATGTGAATAGAAAGGCCTTTTGGTGAAGCGTGAGTGTCATCATTGAGTCGCAGACTCGGTGATATAAAGATCAGGGTGTCCTCTGATCTCAGTTAACATAGGCACTTATGTGGAAGGCATTGCTAGATTTGGGGGGCAAGTGTTAATCTCTTTTCCATGTAAAAAGTAGCTTGAAATTTCAGGTGAACTTAAGCTGACCACTATCACTTTGTCTCTGATGATAGGTCCATCAAAATACCCAAAGGAGACGTTGAGGATGTTTGATTCGGGTGGACAAATTATACTATCTAGTGGATTTTGTAGTGCTTGATATATCAGCTATTTGGTTAAATTAGGGACTAACCATGCATAATCATCTGGGGCCATTTGCCTTCTGATGTGATCATTAATTGTCGGAATGGGGTGATCACGGCTAACCTTTGGAAATATGACCTTATGGCTCGATATCTTCCACATCGAGCCAACACATGCACAATGGGAGGGATAGGTGAGAGTTTGTCAGATAGAGGCCATCCTTGAAGTGAAAATGAGTTGCATGTGGAAGATGTATTAACTAGGGAGTTGGTTGGGCGTAATGAAGACCCGACGGGAGCTTGAGAGAAAGTGAGCCTCTTTGCATGGGCGATGGAGAAAGAAGATTGAAGTGTTACCTACACTTCTACTGGGGTGAGTGCCGGGGTCCTCAAACCAGGGTTGGAGTCTTAGCCCCTACCTATTGAATTGAAATATGCATTTTTGAGAGGAAAAATGCATTGTCCAGTTGTGATTTCTTCATTATTAAGCAATCCACATGAGGTCAGTTTTCTTTAAATCCTCCACAGGAACAAGAAAGCAATCAGATGGAAGATTTCCGATGTGAAAGGAATCAGCCCGAACGTATGCACCCATCATATTTATTTAGAAGAGGAATCGAAAGCGGTTCGACAGCCACAGAGGAGACTAAATTCGCATATGCAAGAGGTGGAATGAGTGGAAGTGTTGAAATTGCTACAAGTCGACATCATATACCTATGTCAGGTAAGCTCTTGGGTAGAGTCGACTATAAGTAGTACCAATCGGGGGTTACTATGGTGCTGTCGGAAAGGGAAAGGAAATGCCCACTCGACTTACTACAGGATGGAGGGTATTCACATAGACTATAGAAATTTGAATGAGGTGGCACAGAAGGATCACTTTCCATAACTGTGGACGGCTCACAGAGAGAGTATCAGTCATCCACTTCTCTTGCTTTTAGATGCGTTATTAGGCTATTTCAGTCCCGAGATCGGCTGAGATGATGAGGACAAGACCACTTTCACTTGTCCTTTTTGGTACATACTTCTTTATAGGAGGATGCCCTTTGGTGTACGATGCCAAAGACCACTTTTCATTAACTATGCTCATTTTTTTTAGTGATATGGTGGAGCGTATTATGGAGGTTTACATGGATGACATAATAGTTTACGGGGAAAGCTTCGATGAATGCCTCGTCCGTTTGGAAACTATCCTCCACAGATCATCGAAAGAACTAATCTTAAAGCGGGAAAAGGCCATTTTATGGTAAATCGAGGGCATTGTGTTGGGCATCATTACGAGAGGGAATTGAAATTTGGATAAGGCCCAGTGATCTCGAGAAATTTCCATCTCCTACTAATGTGAAGACAATGTTCTTGGGACATACGAGGCTTCTATCTATGGGTTCATCAAGAGACTTCTACGAAAATTGCTAAGCCCCATTTCTGATCCTTGAAAAAATGTGAAGTTTGAATGGGATGCAGAATGCCAAGTGAAGTTCGAGGAGCTTAAGGCATATTTGACTACAACACCCATTGTGAGAGCCTAGTGGCACGCATTTGAGGTAATGTCTACGTGCTAGCTGAGCCTTCTTTGTCGGATCGGTTCTTGAGCCCAGAGTAGAAGAGGCCCAGAGTATGTGGTGTATTATGCAAGAAAAACGTTAAATGAAGCTCAGAGAAACTACACTACTACAGAGAAAGAATTGCTAGCGATGGTCTATGCTTTAGATAAGTTCCGATCTTATTTGATTGGGTCAGATATTGTAATCTTCACGGTCATTCGGCATTGAAATATCTACTCACAAAAGCGAGAATTCAATTTCGGCTTATCGGATGGGTTCTTGATTAGTGCAAGAAGTCTATTTTGACCCCTATTCAAGATAGGTTTTAGTGCTTTTTGCGCACTAATCATATGAATTAAGCCAATTGTCATGTGCATGTCCACTTAGTTCTTCGATTTGTTTCGAGATTGTTTTGGATAATAGTTTTGCGGGTCTTGAGAACTTGGTCGGCAAACGGCTTCTTATTGGTCTTTGAATCAGAATCCTCGGTAATTTCACCAAGCTGAGGCGATGAAATGGCAAGATGGGTTGAAGAATTGAAGGAAAAGTGATGAATAAAAAGTGCAGGAAGTGATGCATTAGCAAGCAGAGCAATCCAGGGATTTTCGCTATGATTGCGAAAATTTATTAGGATTACGAAAATTTGTAATCATAGGGTACCAGCTAATTTGCGAAATTTCGCTAGCTAGCAAAAATTACTGTTCCTAGAGAAAATTCTCATTTTCTCTATCTCTATAGAATTTCGCTAGGCTAGCGAAATTTCGCTAGCATAGTGAAATTTTAAGCTATACTATAGCGAAATTTCTGTACATAAACGAAAATGGTATACAATGTTTTTTGATGTTTTTGATTCAAACGACCACGTTTTGATTAATTACCATTTTATCCCTATTGTAATCTCATATTTTAGGCATTTTTGTCATTTCACACATTTGGGTTGGCTATATAAGCCACCTTATAACTTTGTAACCCTAACTTTTCATTGACTGAAAATCCACGCAGCTTTTCATTTTAAGGTACAGTTTTCTCTCTCTCTTCTTTCTCTCATTTTCTTGGCTTCCAAACACCCCCTTTGAGGATGACAACTCAAAGGATGTTTAGCTAAGCCCCCTTTCCTGGAAGAGGAAGGTCACTGGTGGAGGTTTGGAGGTAAGTTTTCATGCCCTCTCATTTATCACACTGCATTTATGAGATTTTAAGCTCCCTGCATCTCACCCTAGGTTGAAACCTTCTAGATCCAGCCTCGCTTGATGTGTGTTGGCAAGCTTAGTGGATTACAGTGGATGTAATCTTAGATCCCACTTTGTCATCATAGTTGTCTCATATTAGTTCTTGAAGTAGGTTGCCTTTGAGACCATATGCACCTTGTTAGGGACTTGAATGCTCCTTTGAATGCCATACCTCATGAAATTAATTTTAGGGTTTAGGTTTTGAGTGCGAATCAGGTCGGGTTTGAAATGACTATATGTCATTATCCTGTGAGAAATAAACTAGGGGCATGAATACATGAAATCCAATCCAGTGACGAAACATCAAAGGAGTCTTCTTTTCTAAATTTTCCTTTAATTTATATGCAGTTTACAACCCATCGACCACTTGTTTTTGAACAAAACCAAAATCGAGAAATACCATTTTCAACTCAACTGCACTTCTCATTTCACGAAGAAAACCCATCCCCGTGTTCGACCCTAGACCACTATACTGCAGTAGCTTGACTACAGCAGTAGGAGGAACATAGGATACAAATTTTGTTGATTCCGGATCACCCTACTGTGACACGAATCAGTTCTATTGCTACAAGAGTTCAAAATCCAGATTAGAGATAAGAAGGGTGTGGAGAACGTTGTTGTCGATCATCTCTCCAGATTAACCATAACACACAATACCCACAACCCTCCCATATTTGATGAATTTCCTGAGGAATCTCTGCGCGTGGAGTATAACACCATGGTATGCTCACATTCTATTTTGTAACGAGGAGAGTTACCGGTGGAGTGGACAGCAGGACAAGAGTTCTTCCATGCAGGGTTCATTCGTACTATTGGAGGAAGTAGTATTTATTCAAGTATTATCTTGATAAGATAATAAGGAAATGTGTGCTAGAAAGAAGAACATGAAAATTCTCGGCCATTTGCCATGAAAGTGCATGTGGAGGCGTTTAAACTGAAAACAACCATGAAAGTGCTGCATTCGGGCTTTTATTGGCCATCATTGTTTAAGAATGCCTACACCATGTGCAAGCAGTGTGATAAGTGCCAAAGACTTGGAAAGATTTCCCGTCGTCACATGATGCCCTTGAACCCCATTTTAGTAGTTGAATTGTTTGATGCTGGGCGTCGACTTCATGGGACCATTTCCTACTTCCTTAGGCTATGCTTATATCCTTGTGGGGGTGGACTCGTGTCGAGTGGTCGAAGCTCTGATACCATGCGGGCGGTGACCACAAAGCGTGCTTAAATTCTGAAGAAGAACATTTTCTACAGATTCGGGGTTCAAGCAATTACTCGGTGATGGAGGTTCTCACTTTTGTAACAAACCCTTTGAGAACCTCTTATCCAAACTATGGTGTTAAGCACAGAGGTATCACCAGAGTATCATCCCCACTCCAGGCTAGTGGTCAAGTGGAGCTCGCCAATAGAGAAATAAAGACCATCCTGATGAAAGTTGTTAATTCTAGCAGGAAGGACTGGTCTTTGAAGCTTCAAGACTCATTGTGGGCATACAGAACAGCATACAAGACCATCCTCGGAATGTCCCCGTATCGCTTAGTTTATGGAAAGGCTTGCCATTTACCAGTAGAAATTGTATACAAGGCGTGGTGGGCAATACGAAATTTGAATATGGATATGAACCAAGGCGCTTTAAAGAATGCTTGAGATTGGCTTGAGTTAGAAGAGGCGAGAAGCAGCCTTTACTTGATTCCATAATTGCAAAGGATAGGCGGAAAAGTGGCATGATCAGCTCATGTAACTTACAGGAAAACTTTCAATCGAGAGGGATTAAGTCCTCACTGTATGATTCAAGCTCCATATATTTAGAACCTTCAATCGCGATGGACGGGCCCATTTATCATCCACCAAGCATATTTGAATGGTTCGGTTGACCTTCTCAACCCGAAAGATAATAAAATATTCAAGGTTAATAGGCAATGAGTCAAGCCCTATGTTGTTCGCCATTCTCTGAGGAAAGGAGGAGATTTCATATGATCCTCCGTAGTGACATTCAGGCGAGTTGGTTTGGTCTCCACTGAGACCAAGCTGCAACTCAAAGTTTGTTTTGTTTTTGTTCAATTTTTAATTTATTTTATTTTAGTATTTTTATTTTATCTTAGTTGTTAATTAAAATCCTCTTTAATATATTTAGCCTAATGTTTTTTTTATTTTATTATTATTTATTTATTATTTATGTTATTTTTGTTTTTATTTTGCAGGACAAATACTGGTGTAGGGCATAAATTTCGCTACAATAGCGAAATTTGTACTCACAACTCGGCTACCAAGGGGTCCTTTCGGTACACTTAAGCTGCACCCTTCATATTAGAGATAAGAAGAAGGGTGTGGAGAGCGAACGTTGTTACCGATCATCTCTCCATATTAACCATAGCACCTGATACCCACAGCCCTCCCGTATTTGATGAATTTCTGAGGAATCTCTGCGCGGTGAGTATAGCACCATGGTATGCTCACATTGCCAATTACGTTAACGGGGAGAGTTACGGTGGAGTGGAACTGACATAGGACAAGAGGTTTCTACCATGCGAGGGTTCATTGTACTATTGGGAGGAGTAGTATTTGTTAGTATTGTCTTCGATAAGATAATAAGGAAAAGTGTGCCAGAAGAAGAACATGAAGGGATTCTCAACCATTGCCATGATAGTGCGTGTGGAGGGCATTTCGCTTCACAGAAAACAGCCATGAAAGTGCTGCATTCGGGCTTTTATTGGCCATCATTGTTTAAGAATGCCTACCGTATCTGGCCGGTGTGATAAGTGCAGACTTGGAAGATTCCGGAGTACGTCACATGATGCCCTTGAACCCCATTTTAGTAGTTGAATTGTTTGATGTATGGGGCATCGACTTCATGGGACCATTTCCTACTTCCTTCGGCTATGCTTAAATCCTTGTGGGGGTGGACTACGTGTCCAAGTGGGTCGAAGCAATGCCATGCGGAACTGGTGACCTGACGATTATAAATTCGAAGGAGAACATTTCTCTGGGTCGGGGTTCCCAAGCGCAATTATCAATGATGGAGGTTCTCACTTTGCTGCAACAAACCCTTTTGAGAACCTCTTATCAAATGTGGTGTTAAGCCGCAATTTAGCCACTACGTATCATCCTCAAACCAGTGGTCAAGTGGAGCTCGCCAATAGAGAAATAAAGACCATCTGATGAAAGTTGTTAATTCTAGCGGGAAAAATTTGGTCTTTGAAGCAGACTCATTGTGGGCATACATAGCGACGCCACAAGACCATCCTCGAAATGTCCTTGTATGTCGCTTTAGTTTATGGCAAGGCTTGCCATTTACCCGATAGAAATTGTATACCACAAGGTGTAATTAGGCAATCTGAAAATTTGAATATGGATATGAATGGTGCTGAAAGAATGCTTGAGATTGAGTTAGAAAAGTGAGAAAGCGCGCTACTTGATTCAAAGTGCAAAGGATAGGCGGAAGAAGTGGCATGATCAGCTCATAACGGAAAACTTTCAATAAAGGGATCAGTCCTCTGTATGATTCCCGAGCTCCATCTATTTCTCCGGGCAAGCTCAAATCGCGTGGACGGGCCCATTTGTCATCCACCAAGCATATTTGAATGGTTCGGTTGACCTTCTCAACCCGAAAGATAATAAAATATTCAAGGTTAATAGGTAGTAGGTGAAGCCCTATGTTAGCCATTACTGCGAGAAGGAGGAGATTCCCTCCTTGATCCTCATGGCGACATTAGAGCCCTTTGAGGTTGGTTTGGTCTCCATTGAGACGAACTATAGTTCAAAAGTTTGTTTTTGTTTTTTGGTCAATTTTAATTTATTTTATTTTAGTATTTTATTTTATCTTGGTTGTTAATTAAAATCCTCTTTAATATATTTAGCCTAATGTTTTTTTTATTTTATTATTATTTATTTATTATTTATGTTACTTTTGTTTTTATTTTGCGGAATGAATCTTGGTGCGGGCGTAAATTTTGCTCTGATAAGCGAAATTTCGCCCCTACGGCTCTTCAGCTACCAAGGGGTCCTTTCAGCTGCCTAACTACACCATTAATCACACCTTTCAAACCTTCCCTAGCCACGCCCCACACTTCTCCCCTCTGCTTGACCTCCCCATTCGGCTCTCACTAACTGTGTAGCCTTGAAATCGTCCCTAAGCGCACTAGCCGCTCTATCCCTTTGTATGACTGCACGTCCTGCTTGCGCCTAAGCCTCCAACTATGGTTTACACTCGCGGAGGACATCGATTCAGGCCCGAGGTCAGACCCGGTACCCGCGGCGGAGATGGCGCGGGCACTTCGAGTTATCGCGGGCTGCTCTCAGGCTAAGTAGTCTTAGGGGCTCACCTTGCCACACACTACATATGATGTAGAGTCCATGCTCTGCTAATATTCCAGAGGAGTCTCAGGGTGCTGAGCCCCCATCCAGAAAATACCACACCCAAGTGGGACCCCCTCTTCTGTGCATCCCGGCCACCACGGAGGGCCAGCCCAGCCTCGGCGGGCCGGACATCTGGCGGGTGCCGCATTCTGAGCTCGAGGCCTTTTCGGCCTCAGTGCTCGAGGATCACGCGAGTCATCGCCTCGGTTATCCCTGCCCGAGGATTAGGGCGTCCACTGTTAGCTTGACCGTACGGGGCGTGGTGTCGTGCGAGGACTTTCACGGAGAGTCCCTCTTATGATATACCGGCATTGGCCGGCGGACCTACGAGTTCGGAGATTCGATGCAGTTGGTCGGTATTCAACTGTATCGTTTATGACTCAGGGGCGGTTTTTACATCCCTAGGTGGTTCTTGAATTTTTATCATGCATGACATCCGGGAGTGTCCGTCGGATCTCGGCCCGAGTTCGGTATAGATGGTCGATCTGGGGTATCTGAGCCCGGATATCACCCAGATGCTTTAGGCACGCGATAGTTTTGGCTAACTCGACGGATTATCGGCAGTGGCCTCAACCATCACCTAGAGAGATGGTTCGCTCTCTCTCTCTCGATACAGCAGCCGGATCTATCCTTTTTCGGAGGCAACTTCCTCCGCAGATGCTCCTCATAGACCACGATACTTGATCGATATGTTCCGCTTAGTGTTGCAGCGTAGAGGAGCTATTCTAGAGGCTCTGTATCGGATATTTGAGGGGTTATGGTTCAATCCGGCAGAGCTTGTTATGACCGCCTTTCTTCACTTCGAAGAGAAGGTCCATCGCAGAGCTTTCGGCTGCAGCGGCTATTCCCGCTGTTGATGCCGAGTTGTTATGCCACGTCTAGAGCATCTCGGGTTCCCGGAGGAACCACGTATTGAGCATCGGCAGAGTTGTCCTCAGATTGTATCCCTTGAGCGGACCTCTGCTCCCATGCCCACTCTTTTCTTTTACACCCGGCCCGGGGAGGAGGTCGTGGATGATTATGCGCGGAGGACACATGGGGGTGTGACTGTCTCAGTGCAGTTCCAGCCCCTCGATTCGCCTCCTGCGCCCGGAAACTCCCTCTTGAGATTGGGGCGGAGTCCTCCCACGTCAAGCTAGCCATCAGGGCACATCCACTGTCATACAGGGATTTGTGTTTGATATGGATGCCATCAGCGCATGTGCTACCACTTCACCATCTTTAGCGGCTTCTCGAACGGCGATGGCCCAGACGGATGGCGAGTGAGGTCCTCGAGAATCGGGATATTCTTCTGAATCTGAGCCACCTTAGTGCCACCGATTCTTGCCATGAGCCTACTCTGACCCACTACTCATGAGCAATCCGATGTATCAACTTCAGTAGCCTCTTTGGATGTGCTCGCGGCCGCCGCAATAGCTTCTGATCCACCAGCTTATACACCACCAACATAGTGAGGTGGTCGCACTTCCTTCTCTAGCTTTCTGATCCCTACCCAGTGAGGACACAGTGATACTTTGGTTGGGGGGGAGAGTTAGCGTTGGAAGTGGCATTTTTAGCACTTATGTTTTGTTTTGTTTATACTTATGTTGTTTTAGTTTTATCAACTGCCTACTAGCCTTTTTGGGACTATTTGTTTGTATGTATTAGCCAATAGTAGGCAGTGGTTTATTTTGTTTAGCTTTGTATAGTGTTCAGCTATTATAAGCTTATACTAGCCTTTTTTATTATATTGAAAACTTTATAGCAGTATTTGCATTTTCTATTTTTTCACCCACATTTTTTTTATATATATTATTTTAATTAACTTTTGTAAATGCATAAAGTCTAGCCTTGCAATGTGTTGAACTTAAGCCTTTCCTAATGGTGTCGACGTTAGAAGGGTCCTATGTCGAGTTGAGTGGATGACTAGTCAACTTCTTGTTGTATTTAACTTTATGCTCTTCCACCTTTAGCTAACCACACAGGAAACACAGGTCTCGTGATAGGCTAAGAAACAGCACAAAACCCCCTCTTAAGATGCAAACCCTTACCTAGTGTCGTTTACTTCCTTGAATAGATTGTGGACCCCCATGCATAGAAGGCCAATGTGTCTTCCAAAATAAAAGAAGAGAAAAAGAAAAAGTGAAAAGAAAAGAAAAGAATAGAATCGAGATTGGTTGTAGAGGCAGAGGCACGGTCAGGGGTATATGGTAGAGCCTTTAAGAAGCCGGTGCCTTAAACCTTCAGCGGTTGGGAGGCGCGGAAGCAGTGTTGCTACGGGTGGAGTGGGTGGAATTTGGCGGTTGTAGGTGCTGGGCTGAAGTCATTCGAGTCCTGGGGTGAGCCACCTTAGAGTTTGTGGTCGAAAAATCCTCATGACTTGATGCCTAAACCCAGCCCGATGGTTGGGAGTCATCGAGTTAATCCGTTACACGGACTTTGGTGAAGTCGAACCCTCAGCATTGCACCTTACAACGCAAAAAGAATTGTGTAATAAGGGGAAGGTCCTGATCTATTTAGGTTGGTTAACATACAAGGTTATGGCATTAGCTCGGTTGAGGGGGAGAGCGTACAGTTTCGTAGTTTATGATTGAGACCTGATTAAACAAACCCGTAGCTTTTTGTAGAAGAGACTGGTTCATGCCTCGAGGAGGGAGCTTGTTGATTAGTGCTTAAAAAGTGCTCTTTTGAGGCCTATTCATGTCGTGGGTTTAGGCCTTTTTAGGTGCTAATCTCGTTCCAAATAACCAGCGGCATATTGATGTCCCTGTTATTGTTACTAACAGCATTTTGTAGGTGTTTTGGTAGTTTTGCAGGCCAAACACTTCTCCATCTTTGGACCGGACTGAGGACAGAGTTGAACATGATGAATCCAAGCCGAGTTCAAAGCCATATGCCAAGTTCGTATGAATTCTCGGTGATTGCATCTAGCCGAGTTGAAGAAATGTCAAGTGGAACTGAAGAAATGGAAATTTGAACTAGATGGGGCAAATGCGAGTGCATGATTTCGCTATGGCATGAAAATTTTGCAGAATTCTTAATTTCGCAACCATAGAGAAAATTGCCAATCCTACTTGAAGAAACCCATTATCTGCAGGTTTTAAACTATCATAGCGAAAATTACTGTGCATAGCGAAAATTTGAATTTTCGCTATGCCTCAGATTTTCGCTATGATAGCGAAATTTCGCTATGATAGCGAAATTCACTATGCATAGCGAAATTGGTTGCCCTCTCATTTTGATCCAAACGACCCCGTTTTGTATAATTCCCATTTTGTCCTCAATGTAATCTTATTATATTGTTTATTTTGGTATTTCACACATTTTGTAAGGCTATATAAGCCTCTGCATCGTATCAAATCAGGGGGCTCAATCAATCTTTCGATTACGATGTTTTGCTTTCAGTTCTCAGCTTCTCTTCTTCTCTCTTCATTTTCTTTCATTTTTCTCGCTTAGCTAAACATACCTTGGTGATGACAAACCAAGGTATGCTTGGCTAAAGCCCCCTTTCCTTGAAGAGGAGGGTCACTGGTGGAGGTTTGGAGGTAAGTTTTCATGCCCTCTCATTTATCACACTGCATTTATGAGCATTTAAGCTCCGCATCTCTACAGGTTCAAACCTCCTAGATCCGGCCTGCTTGATGTGTATTTGCTTAAGCTTTGTGGTTATAATTGGTTTGCCCAATCTTAGATCACTTGTCATCCCATAGTTGTCTCCTATTAGTTAAAGTAGGTTGCCTCTTTGAGGCCCATTATACTGCTTGTTAGGGACTTGAATGCTCCTTCGAATGCCATATCTCATGAGGGAGTAATTTAGGGTTTAGGTTTTGGTAAATCAAGGTCGGTTTGAGGAAATGACTATAGGTCATTATCCTCAATAGAGGAAACAAACCAGAGGCATGAATACACCTTAAAGTGATCAATGACCCGAGACTTCAAAGGAGTCTTCTTTTCCTATTTCCCTTTAATTTATATGCGGTTTACAACCATCATTATTTTGAGCAGAAACCCAAAATCCAAAAAGAAAATGCATTTTCAACTCTCAAGCGCACTTCTCATTTCACGAAGAAAACTCATCCGTGTTCGACCACACAGACGTATCTTTGCGGTAGCTTGACTACGGCGGTAGGAGAGCTTAGGATACAAATTTTGTTGATTCGGGATCACCTAACTTTGTGGCATGAATCAAATGGCGTCGTTCTTAGGGGGATGGTGCCCTAGTGAGATAAGAATTTGTTGAACTTAATGGTCATATCACAGAAGTTTTGGTAAATCTCATTCCTTTTGATTTTATCATTTTCCCACTTGCGGAGTTCCTTTGTAGGGGATTTAAATTTTTCAGTACATTCGAGTTTTCCTTGCTTTAATTTTAGCTAACTTTAACCCTTTTGTTAGTTTTGTTTTGGTTGTTTTCACGATTGTAGGGGTGTGCGGGAGGCGGTTTATGCGGAGTGGGATAGGAACCTCTGGTGGCAGGGAGGGGGTGATTCTTTGCACGAACGGCCTTGAAGTGATCCTCGCGGTGCTCGAATGGATCCTCCACGGGAGGAGCAGCCAAAGCCGACGGGTGCTGGGGGCCCGATGCATGCTCCCGATCCATGAGGGATCACATACACCACCCGGGGTGAGTGAACCCTCATGCATAGTCCCTGGCGAGGGGAGGTGGCGGTGAAGCCTTACTTGGTGCCTCTGCTCCTGACATTCCATGGCATAGAGAATGAAAACCCTTACAATCACGTAAGGGAGTTTGAGGAAGTATGCACCACTTTCAAGAAGGTCACGGTGGACATGGAGCTCCTCAAGTTGAAGCCTTTCCCTTGACCTTAAAGGACAAAGGAAAAATTTGGCTAAATGCATTAAGGCGAGAACCTATCTAAGGATTACAGGGAGAGATGCGGCGAGGCGAAATTTCTTAAAAAATCTTCGAGTGCTCACAAGACAAACAACTTGAAGGAAAATTTTTACATTTGCAGCTCATGATGGTGAGAGGTTCTGATCTTTGGGGAAGATTTATGGGACTATCGATTATGCCCACACCATGGGTTTGATACATGGATCTTTGGTGAACCATTTTTATGATGGAATGTCCCCTTCCATGAAACAATTGTGGAAACTATGTGTGGAGGAGATTTTTGAGTAAAAATCTGATGAGGCAATGGACTTCACAGTTATGGCAAGAGACCTCCAAGGGTACAGGATAGGCAAACCAAGAGACGAGGCGATTCAAATACAGTGAACCAAGAGGAGGCATATGCCCTCTCAGAAGATATGGAGCTGAAAGCTAAGGTATCTACCTTGGCTAGAAGGTGGAGGAATTAGAAAGAAAAAGGGTCCAGAGGTGCGGCGGTGGCGAAAGCACACGGGTCAAAAGCGTTTCAGCGCCAGGTCACGACCACCCGGAGAACATGTCCAAACCCCCCCGTTACGAGGATGCAAATGTGGTGGACGAAACAAGCCCATGAACAAATGCTCGTATGGCGACACTTACAACTGACCGGTGGAGTCACCCCAACCATTCTGGAAACCTCGACCTCTTGTATATTCCCCGGGGCACGGCCGGGTCTACCACCACTTCTGGCATCGACCAGCACCCACCCTCCTCTGTTGAGCAAGCCATTTTGAATCGCGAGAGACGAGGTGGTGGGAAATTTTGTGAAGGAGCAAAGGCATCAATGCTCAGTTGAACAAAAAAATTGTAAGAAAATGTAGAAAGCTCATGAACAAGAGAATAGATGGGAGTGGAAAGTAACCTTAGCAGAAGAATTGACAACTGCGGGCATCCGCAAGAATGGCGAATCAACGTGAGCGGGGAGGTTCCCTTCGTACTTCGAATCCAAGGGGAGTCCGTGAACTGAGCTATTTCAATGAACCTCCCAAAATGGATGAAGTCAAAGCTGTCATTACCTTAAGAAGTGGAAAAGAGGTTGATCAGCTAATGCCCAAGCATGTTGAGGAAACCAGAAAAGGGGAAGAATTGGAGCCAGAACACATTTTCTTGAAGGAGGACTCAATGAAGCACTGCATGCCACCTCCATTTCCCAAACGAGAAAGCGAAGAAGGCATCCCGACGAGGCGAGGCATTCTGAGTCCTACAAGGCAGGTGAAGGTCAACATACCCCTTTTGGACATCATCAAACAAGTCCATGCCTATGCAAAGTTTTGAAAGATCTCTATAGGATCAAAAAGGGGTTGGGCATTGACAAAAAGGCATTCTTAACTGAACAAGTTGGCTGTCATCGATGCAAGACAATGGTGAAATCTGAGGATCAAGGGGACCACAACTATCTCGGTTAACGTGGAGGAACTTGCGTGACAAAGCACCTTGTTAGACTTGGGTGCAGTGTCAACCCTCTTTGCCATACTGGTGTATGGCGGCTAGGTTGGGAGAAGTGAAACCGACCCTGACATCACCCACATCCTTGGCCGATCGTTCAGTGAAAATACCAAAGGGATAGTGGAGGATGTGGTAAAAATGAATAAGTTCTACACTATCCGGTGGATTTGTGGTTCGATGACAGGTGGCGGGGGCCTTAATCAAGTGCCCATTATAATGGGAACGCCATTACGGCCACATCGAATGCCATTATCCATTAGGAATGGGGTCATGCAGCTCACATTTGGCAACATGACACTGGAGCTCAACATTTTCCACTTGAGCAACAAGCAAAAACCAGCTGAGGATGAGGGGAGCAAATCTGATGAAGTTTGCACAGGTGGCAGCTGCGAATTTGAAGGCATGATGCTAACAAGCGGCGGGAAGAATTGATGGAGGAAACGATAGAGCGGTTAATGAAGAATCCACCATTCTTCACGCAGCAGTGGCCCTTCCTGACCGAGACCCGGATTGCACAAAACAAAGGGCGAGCATGAAGGCACCTGCTTGAACACCTGCTGCATGCGTGGAGGAGCTTCTCCTCCTGGACCTCCCTTGAGATCCAATGGCTACACAACTGGGAGTGGTTCTATTTGGAACACGGAGACCGCTCAAATTTTTGTTTTAATTTTACTTTATATTATTTTAAGTCTTAATTTGGGTTTTTAGTGGTGCGACTACTTTTACCTATTTTCTTTTCAAATATTTTCGCATTTACAAGCTTATCTTATCACAATTTTTGGTTTTGAAATGTTGCAGGAGTTGCAGTGCAGGGGAGAATCTCATTTTCCTCCTGCATTCTGGAGTCTGATCTCTTATTCAACCATGCCATTCCCTCCACAGTTCAGATTCGTTTCATCTTCTATTGGAGGTACCACACAGTTTCTTTTTGAAAAAGCTGATAATTTTGTGAAATATACTGACATAGAAATATACCATGTAGCTACATTTTTCTGCACTTTTGTAACCATTGTTGCCCCCATATTTTTGTGGTTTTGTCTCTTCCAAAAGTTGAAAAATTGGAGCATTGCATGTTATCGTGTTTTGTTAGCCTAGTTCCATACTTATCTAATTGTCGGTGATTGAAATTACAGTCTTTGCCCTTTCTCTTTCAGAGCTAGCCACACACAATGCACATCGAGTTTTTTCATTAATAGGCTAAGAGTTTGCTTGACCCCACTTACACTTAGCAAAACTAGCCTTAGTTTAGGTGACCACCTATAATAGGTTGCGGTTCCCCATAAAAGAAGACCAATATGTCTCAAAAGAAAAAGAAAAAGAAAAAGAAAAAGGAAAAGAAAAAGAAAAGAGTTTGTTAAATCTGCAACGCTCGGCCCTGAAACCCGAGCACGGTCTGAGGGGTATATGGAGAAAGCCTTTAAAGCCTGGTACCCTGAACCAACTGGTCGGGAGCCACCGATTTAGTGCTCGCTACATGGGTGGATGGGTGGAGTTTAGCGAGTTGTGCAGGTCTTTGGAAATTCAAAATCATTGGTCGGGAATTGAAGCTGTAGAGTTTATGGTCGGAAGATCCTTTTGGCTTGATGCCCTAAACCTTAGTTGGTTGGGAGTCATCGGTGGATCCTTGTTATATGGACTTTGGTGAGGTTGATTTCTCAGCATTGCATCCTACATTACTTTCGAAAAGGTATGAAATAAGAGTGGAATCGATTCTATTTTGGTTGGTCACCCTTCTAAGGCATTAAGCGTGCCATTTGGGTTGGGGGGGAGTATAGCGGCTAGTTAGTTTTATTGATGCAAGCGAAGTCCACATACACTTGCTTTTCGGTGGAAGCTTCAGGTTGATTCCCTTGGGGTGAACACTGCCCCAGCAATTGATCTGTATGGCATGTAGTCTCTCAGCGATTTTTAATACGGGGCTCCAACCTTTGACACTGAAGCTAGAGCATTACCTACTTTGCAGCTTTTTGTTCATACATACTTTTTGCACACATCTGCATGTTCTCCCTTTTTCTTGGTTGTGTGTTTTCATTTACAAGGGGTAGTAATATAGTGGATTAAGAGTGTGATTAGTGCTTAAAGTGCTCTTTGAGGCCTATTCATCGTAGGTTTTAGGCACTTTTAGGTACTAATCATTCAAATAACAAATGGCATAATGATGTCCCTATTGTGTTCTAGTGTTTGGTGTTTTGGTAGTTTGCAGGCGAGACACTTCTCCGTCTTGGATCGGATGGGGCCAGGAGTTGAACCACGCGATGGTCGAAGCCAAGTTCAAAGCCATATGCTAAGTTCGTATGATTGGTTGCATCGGCGGAGTTGAAGAAATGTCAAGTGGGCCCGAAGAAATGGAGGTGAACTTGATGGGGCAATGCGAGAGTCTTGAGATTTTCTCTATGGCATAGCGAAAGTTACGCAATCCCTTTCTGAGAATTTAAGCTATGCCTGATTTTTAAGCTATGATAGAAAATTCGGTTATCATAGCGAAAATTACGTGCATAAGCGAAAATTTGAATTTTAAGCTATGCCTCAGTTTGTTATGTGTGAAATTCACTATCACATTAAGCGAGGTGGTTGCCCTCTCATTTTGATCCAAACGACCCCGTTTTGTATAATTCCCATTTTGTCCTCAATGTAATCTTATTATATTGGTTATTTTGGTATTTCACACATTTTGTAAGGCTATATAAGCCTCACGCATGCACCATTATCAAATCGGGGGCTCGATCAATCTTTGATTCTGATGTTTTTGCTTTTCCGGTTCTCCGTTTCTCTTAACTTCTCTCTTCATTTTCTTTCATTTTCGGCAACCCAGACATACCTTGGTGATGACGCAAGCATGCCGCGCTCACCTTCCTTGAATTCACCGTAGAATTTAAGTAAATTTACCCCTCTTCCCTCTACACATTGTATAACCTTCCTCCCACCTCTTCATTACTCTCATCACCTATATGTACCATTCTCATTCATCTCCTAGCCAGGTGCTGTAGGAATTTACCTCTTTAGCCATACTACCCAGCCCAGAACTTGGATACTCCCTTTGAATGCCATATCTCATGAGGAGTAATTTAGGGTTTAGGTTTAGTGCCAAATCAAGGTCAGGTTTGGGGAAGTGACTATGGAAGTCATTATGCCTTGAGAAACAAGCAGGGGCATGAATACACCTTAAAAATCCAATCCGATGACCAGACTTCAAGGTCTTCTTTTCCTAAATTTCCCTTTAATTTATATGCGGTTACAACCATCCGACCGTATTTTGAACAAAACCCAAATCGAAGAAATACCATTTTCAACTCAACTGCACTTCTCATTTCACGAAGAAAACTCATCCCCGTGTTCGACCCTAGACCGCTATACCGCAGTAGCTTGACTACGGCAGTAGGAGGAACTTAGGATACAAATTTTGTTGATTCTGAATCACCCTACTGTGGCATGAATCACTTGTTGGTTAGTTAACGCTGTATAGTTTTCATTCTTTTGAGATGGTTTTTAGTTTAGGTTTTCGTGATTCTCATCGCAGGATATGCATTACTTGTATAAACCTTTTTGACCTCCCATGTTTTTGTTCTCTATTTGTTGATTATTTCTAGCATTGCTGCGGAATTTAGCAATGCCGGTTGGGGGTGTGATTCTTGCCAAAGTCTTTATTTTGAACCCTATTTAAGATTGGTTCTAAGTACTTTTTGTGTACTAATCATATTAGTTAAGCCGATTGACACGTGTAGGTCCTTTTGGTACTAATGATTGTATTTCGAGGCTGTTGTGGTAGTTTTTTCAGGTTTCATAAACCTATTCTACCATATCAAACTAAGCATATCGAAGTGAGCTGATTTACACCGAGTTCGTATGTTTTATCTTCGATTGCATCAAGCTAGGAATGAAGAAATGCAAGCAGGAACAAGCAGGATGCAAGCTGGAGCAAGTAGAAGCATACAGGGGAAATTTCACTAAAATAGCGAAATTTTCGCAATAATAGCGAAATTTCGATAGAATAGCGAAATTTTCGCTATGTATTGCAATTTCGTTACATAGCGAATTTTTGCTATGCTGTGAATTTCGCTACGTAATTAAGAAAATTTCACTAATATGAAACCATACGCTCTTGTTTTTGTGTACAAATGACCTCGTTTGGTTAATTCATTGGAGTTGGATTTGAGTATTTTCACTGGTTGTAAGAACAGTATAAGCCATTTTGTGAACATTTTGTAACCTAACTTTCATTAAAGGCATTTCCATTATGGGCCCCTATTTTCGGCCCTCATTTGCTCTCTTCTCTCTCCTCTTTCTCTCACTTTCTAGGCAACCAAACACACCCTTTGAGGATGACAACTCAAAGGATGTTTGGCTAAAGCCTCTAAACCTTGAAGAGGAGGGTTACTAGGTAGGTTGATAAGGTTTACAGGTGCTCCTCTGTTTTTCACGAAGCAGGTACTGGGTATTTATGTTTCAAACTTTCAAAGCTAGGTTTAAAAGCTATTTGGTGTACCTTCTTTGGTCAATACTTGGCAAGCTTTAGGATTCGGTGTACTTAATGTTATAGATACACGACATCCATTAGTTGTCATTAGAGTATCAGAGAGTGGTTAAATGATAGATTTTAACTTAGGAACATTAAATGCTCGATAAATGCTATGTTTCAAAGAAGGAATGATACAGGGTTGGTTTTAAAGTTAAACAGTCGGATTTGGAAATGACTATAGGTCATCTTCCATAATGCGAGTAAAGCAGAGGACACCTTTGCAACATCATACCCAGACTAGTGGCCCAAAACTTCAAGGACTTCTTTTACATTTTATTTGAATTACCGGTTAGCATAGTGGCAACCCACTTTGTTTTGTACAAATCCAAAATCCAAACAAAAGCCTCACCATTTTGACTCATAAAAAAAATCATTTGTAAGATGAAAACCCATCCCAGTGTTCGATTCTAGAGCCGCTATACTGCAGTAGTTATGCTACGGCAGTAGGAGTAGTTTAGGTATAAATTTTGTTGATCTGAAACCCTATTGCGGCACGAATCAAGGGTGTAATGGTTGGCAAACTAAAATTTAAATAAAATAAAGAAGTCTCCTTAAGTGTCGGGCTCTTTAGTTTGGGTTCTAAGTTCAACGAGGGTTCTCGGGTCCATTTCCTCGTTGGGAGGATGACTATAGTCATTTCCGAGCGGATCTTCATTTAACTTTAAAAACTAAACCCATGATTTTCCCTTTTTGGCTTGGCATTGTGAGGCATTAATGCTCTCGGGCGATTAACGTGCCTCCACGATCTACCTCGGTGACAAATGAAAGCAACTAATGAATCTCAGGTGGATCAGCAATAGCATCCTTTGAACCTAAAATTGCCAAATGCGTCGATGAAGGCACATCAGTTCTAACCTAGAGTGAGAAATAGGAACATAAATGTCAATAAAAACTTGTGTTAAAAACAGAGAACCAACAGTTACCTTCAGATCCTGCACCCAGCAACCTTTTGCTTCAAGGAGGAAGGGGTTTTAGCCGCTCATCCTCCGAGTTGTCATCCTCGGAGGGTGTTTTGAAAGTGCGAAAATGAAGGAAAAGGGACGGCGAGAGAAAGCGGGGAGGTGAAGCTACCCAAATTTATTGTCGAAGTGATTGATTTCATTACAGGGGTTGACTGAGGCTTATATACGCTCAGAGCCATGGGAAATTACAAAAGAAACCAAAACCAAAAGATATTACAAGGACAAATTTGGAAGAAACAAAAAATTGTAACAAAAACATTAAAGAGTCAAAAAGCAGGTGAACAATGGATGGATGGAGGCATGAACAATGCTCGCAAGAACAAAATTTTGCAGGTTCCATTTTCTCTGTATTTTCACGCTCTTCTTTCATACAGTCTCACGATGCAATCTTGAGTTTGACTTGAATTCTTAGTGCTTGGATCGACTCGACAATTTCGGCATAAATAGCTTGCAGCTACAAAATTAGCCATAAATGCGGTGAGTGGGAATAGTAGGGACCTTAATGTACAGAAGTGGGTTAATCACAGTTAGTACCTGAGATGCTCAAGCACAGAAATAAATAGGGCTCAAAATAGCACTTTTTGAGCACTAATCAGTCATCAATCAATTTGTAGAGGTTTTGAACTTACCTAGACTTAGGGTGCAAGAAATCTACAGTCTTAAGAAATGGGTATGAAGTATTGAAAAAGAAAACTACCTAGATCTTATAAAGAATTATTAGAATACAAGTACCTGATTAGATCCATGTCTTCGAAAGAAGTAAGGACCTCTAATTGGTGAATTAAGGGAGAAATCCAAACTGCATTATCAGGTATCTTTGACAAATCTAGATCCAAATTCAGGATAGAGTCTTAATAGGATACAATGCAGAAATTGATTGTTTCACAGTATCTCCTTGTTAGTGTTCATTTTGAAGAGCGGTTAATCAGTTTATTTTAGTTTACATATTTATTTGTTTATTTTTTAATTTCCTTGCCTTAGATGCATTCTTTAGAATGATTATCCTTAATTCTAGTGATATTTGTGTCATGGAGGTCCATATAGTATGGATCTTGAGTAATTAGGGTAATTAATTTTAAATAATTCTTGTCAATCTCTATGGGAATGATATCTGGACTTACATCCATTTTTTACTACTTGTATGACCTGTGCACTTGCAGTGTCATAGACTAAACCCATTATTAATTCTAGAACATAAAATCAATTTTATTCAATTTCATATAACTCTATTCAACTTTTACATAGTTGCAGGAAAATTGTAAGGCTCCTGTATAGGTGTTAAATTGAGTGGTTTGGTCTATATTTTCACAGACAATCAAGTTTTATGGCGCCGTTATCGGGGATTGAAAGGATTTGAATAATCAATATTATGACAAAAAAGAGAAATGCTAATTTGGACATTTTTCTTTATTTTATAAAAGAAATTCACAAAAACAATTTTAACAGTAGTGGCTGTATGAGCTACTGATCTTTTAGAAAGCTTAAAGGATATATGATTTTTAATACCACTGTTTCCAATTGATCTCAATATGTTTACATTTCAGGAAGCTATTTCATGCCACGGGAAATAGAATCAGATTTTTGTTTCTGTGAATCTTGATTGGAGAGGAACAACCGGAGCTTAAGGAAAGTAAGGAGAGCAAAAAAAACAACCATGGTAGATGAAAGAATTGATCAAATAGTTGAACAAGAAACAGCAACAGAAAGGCCTCTAATGTAAGATACAATGGAGAATTTATGGAGGCTGTCATCAGCGAATGCTCGAGTGGTCGGATAACTTGCTAGAGGCTAACAACTGGCTGAAACCGGCCTTGATCGCCCCATGGTTTAGCGAGAATCGGTTCTTGGCCCATCCCCTTTGAAGATCCTAATGAGCACCTTGGTAGATTCCTTAGGATGGCAAATACAGTTAAGCTGAACGGTGTGAGACCAGAGGTGATAAAGCTACGCCTCTTCCCCTTTTCCTTAAGAGATATTGCAACCACATATATGAATCATTATCATATGGCTCAGTTGATACATGGGAAGAAGCTGGTGGAAGCATACCTAGGCAGTTTTCCGCCATCCTCACATGCGAAAGAAGAAGGAAATCCTTAGTGTTCCATGAGAGGATGAAAGCTTGTATCTTGCGGGAAAGGTACAAAGGCGTGAAGAGATGTCTATCTGAGAGCATAGATGCGAAGACTCAAAATGGATGTTATACACCACTCTCTAAATGATACTTAAGGGTGTATCATAGTGCTTCTTCTTTGTGGGGCATTCAAGAGGAAGTGTAGGAGGAAAGGGATTTTGATAGCGGACCGAGCGAATGCAACATGAAAGCTCCTATGATCTTTGGAGAAATAACAACAAGAGAGTGGGGTCATTGAGCTAAATAAGATACAGTGCCATGGAAGCAAAACTTGATGCTATAATGCATAGGATGGATAAACGGGAGAAAGACTACACTGCGCATGAGAGTGGGCAATGGAAGAGATGGGATAAGAAGAAGTGCTGAGAGACCAACTGATGAATATCCCTATCAAGTTGAGGAGGCCAAGTATATGAATGAACAAAGAAGCTATCACTTCAAGCCTAATCCCAACTTGCCTACACATTATAATCCAGCACTAAGGAACCATGAGAACTTCTCATATGGTTGAGGAGCATCACAGAGCCCAAGACATGGGCAGAATCTCTAGCAAGGGTATCAACTACCAAGGTTCTAGCAACAACAATAGAAGGGAGAAAATAGAAATGAATATCAAGGTCAGAAGAGGACCCAACCCTTTGAGGAGAAGATGTTGCAGTTTATAGGGGAAAACAAAAGGCTGCTAAACCTCCATGAATAGAAACTTGCAGAGTTGGAAGCTTTAAATCCAACACTCAGATTTTTCAGACAAACACAAGTGCTTCACTAAAGAATTTGGGGCTGGGTTGGGCGGGTTGGCTTTGACCTTGCGAGAAGAGACTAAGAATGCTTTCCACTAGTGACACGAAAAAT
Source organism: Tetrastigma voinierianum (assembly GCA_016808115.1). Taxonomy (NCBI): domain Eukaryota; kingdom Viridiplantae; phylum Streptophyta; class Magnoliopsida; order Vitales; family Vitaceae; genus Tetrastigma; species Tetrastigma voinierianum. The sequence goes on from JAEQBH010001681.1 coordinate 1,590,903, forward strand.
CAAAATGCATGGAAGTTCGGCTAAGAAATTAGCGGTGAGTGAGGGAGCGAGTGGAAAAGAAAGAAAAGATTGACCAAAAAGAAGAGAAGGAAATTGGAAGAGAGGACAGAAGGAGCAATTCAGAGCAGACTGCAGAGACTAAGAAACAAGTGCAAACTGAACAGCCTGGAGTAACTTGTAAGCAAAAACATAAGGAGAAGATTTAATCTTACACATCTGCAGTTCCATTCCCACAAAGACTTCAAAAGGCGAAGAGGGAGGAACAATTTTCTAAATTCTTGGAAATATTCAAGAAGATAGAAATTAATATCCCCTTTGCAGAGACAATCACTCAAATGCTAAATTATGCCAAATTTCTTAAAGATATATTAAGGCAAGAAGATTAGGTAGGAAGGAATAGTAAGTTTAAGCGCAACTTACGGTCTGCATTTATTCAAAAGAGTCTACCGGCCAGATGAAGGACTGAGCGGCTTTACCATTCCTTGTTCCATTAGGAAATGAATTCAAAGGAAGCCTTATGTGACTCAAGATACCCGGCATCGACTTGATGCCCTTATCGGTGGTCTGAGGCTAAGTTTGGGAACATCGACAAATGATCACCTTTGTAGATGGGCGATAGGTCCATGGCACAACGGAAGGTCCTCGGTGTGTTGGTTAAGATGGGGAAATTTATCTTCCCTGTGGATTTTGTTGTTATAAAGATGGAGGAGGATACCTAAGTTCCACTGTTGTTAGGAAGACCTTTCCTAGCAATTGTTGTTGCCTTGATCGATGTACAAAAGGGTGAGCAGACACTGAGAGTGGGAGATGAATCAGTACAATTTAACCTCAACAAAAGCTTGACACAACCTGATGTAGATGCAGAAAATTATATGGCTATAGATAGCATTATCCATTCAGTTTTGAACTGGACTCTTATTGTAATCTCCAGCATTCTATCAATGAAAATGAGATGAATTTCCAGTATCTTAAGAGTGTTGATTATGAATTATTGCATTCAGTTAAAACGAAGCTTGATGCAGGTTTGATTGAAAAAGTCTGAAAATTCATGCGTGGTGAAAAGCAAGCGAGCAAAAATAGTCACGGAAGGTTTAATATTGAAAGAATTGCCTAGTCATTTGAAATATGATTTCTCATAACCAAAAGGGGCAAAGGCAGTAATTTTATCAGCTACACTGAATAAAAATGAAGAACAATAGCTGCTAAGAATTCTCAAGAAATATAAGAAAGCAATTGCTTGGTCAATTAAAGACCTTAAGAATTATCGATCCTTGTTGCATGCACAAATCACATTTGAATGATGATGCAAAAACATCAATTGAACATTAAAGGAGGCTAAACCCTGTGATGAAAGATGTTGTAAGAAAGGAAGTACTGAAATGGCTAAATGCAGGATTTATTTATGCAATATCAAACAACCCTTGGGTGAGCCCAGTTCATGTGGTCCCCAAGAAGGGTGGATTCACTGTGATCAGAAATGAAAGGAATGAACTAATTCCTACAAGAACTGTGACAGGATGGAGGGTGTGTATAGATTACAGAAAATTGAATACTGCAACCAGGAAAGATCATTTTCCCTTGCCTTTCATTGATTAAATGTTGGACAGATTAGCAGGACATCTTTATTTTTGTTTTCTTGGTGGATATTCTGGATATAACCAAATTGCTATTGCACCTGAGGACCAGGAGAAAACTACTTTCACATGCCCTTATGGTACTTTTTCTTTTAGAAGAATGCCATTTGGGTTATCTGATGATCACTACATTCAAGATGCATGATGTACATGTTCTCGAGATTTGGCGGAGTTTGGAGATATTCATGGATGACTTCACAGTTTATGGATCCATTTTAAACATTGCCTGCAAAATTTGGGGACCGTACTTCACAGGTGTTAGGACAAAAACTTAGCTTTGAATTGGGAAAAATGTCATTTTATGGTAATAGAAGGCATTGTCCTTGGGCATAGAATTTATGTAGCAAATTTGGTAATTGAAACAAAGGTTTCCATTATCTGAGGACTCTTCTTGCCTACAACGATCCCGAGGGAATAGAAGAAGTTTCTTGGGACATGCTAGTTTTTATAGAAGATTTATCAGAGACTTCTCCAAAATTGCAAGACCATCTGATCACTTATCAAGAATTGAAAAGACTAATGTGAAGGACGAGGGAACAAAATTAGCAGAAAATTTTCCAGATGAACAGTTATTCCAGTTGTCATTCCAATCACCCTGGTATGATGACATTGTAAATTTTCTAGCTTGTGGAGTTATGCCACCATAATTCAGTTACCAGCATAGAAAAGTTGAGAATGCGACGAGTTTATATGGGATGGCCTTTGTTGAGTAGGAAATTTGTAATATGATAATCAAGAAGTGTGTGCTAGAAAGTGAACAAGGAAAAATTTTACATGGGTGTCATGCATCACCATAAGGAGGACATTTTGTAGGAGACAAAACAGCCCACAAAATTCTCCAAGCAGGATTTTATTGGCCCATCATTTTCAAGGATTGTTTTGAATGGGTTAAACTTTGTGATCAATGCCAGAGAATGGGTAACATTAGCGAGATGAAATGCCGCGCAAGGTATCTTGAGTGGTGCGGTTATTTGATGTGGGAATAGATTTTATAGAGCCTTTTCCATCCTCATTTGGGAATATATACATGCTCCTAGATGTGGATTATGTGTCCCGAATGGTGGAAGCGATGGCTTGTCCATGAATGATGCTACGGTTATTGGATTCTTACAGGAATATTTGACGATTTGGAGCACCGAGAACTATATTAGTGATGGGTAAGCACTTGTAAGCAGGTGTTTAGGAAACTCATGGCTTGAGATATGGGAATCAAACATATAATGAGTTTGGCTTACCATCCTCGAACAAATGGGCAAGAGTGAGATTTCCAATAGGAGATAAAGAAAGTGCAGAAAGGCTTGTAAGTTCAGTGGAAGAGATAGATCTCTAAAAAACGATAATGCATTATGGGCATACAGAACAACATATAAGACTCCCATTGGAATGTCCCCATATAGAATTATCTTTGGTAAACCTTGTCACCTCCCTCTTGAATTGGAATACAAGGCTATGTGGGCCATCATGAAACTAAATTTTGAATTCAAAGCGGCTAAAGAGAAAAGGCTACTCCAACTTAATGAATTGGAAGAGTTAAGGAATGAAGCCTATGATAATGCCAGAATTTAGAAAGACAAGACAAAGAAATTGCATGATCAAAGGATTTTGAGGAGAGAATTTAAGGCAGGAGATCAGTCACATTGACTCAATGAAGCTTTTTCTAAGCAAGCTGAAATCAAAATGGAGTGGCCCTTATACAGTTGTGGCAAGTACAACCTTTGGGGCAGTGACATTGAAAACCAATAATGGGGAAGAGTTTAAAGTGAATGAGGTCGATTGAAGTAGTATCTTGGAAAGAAATATGATTGATACCTAGTCTAGTGAAGGAAAAGAAGGCTGAAACAAGAACTTCACTTGCTTGCGAGTCTAGCTAAGGACTCAAGCGAAGCGGGACTTTGTGGGAGCTGACCCATACAACAATTTCTTTCTATGTTTTATTAGTCAATTTATGTTTTTAAAAGTTTCAGTTTTCTAGTTAGGCTTGTGTTTATTGTTAAATGTTATTTATGTTGTTCTACTGCTTTGTGCTTACAGGTTAGTAAGGGCATGAACAAAGATGGAGTCTGTATTTATAGGCGCCAATATGCACACAAGACCATAAAGGGAAGTAATCAACTCTCTGATACATGTTATTTTTTTTTAGAGAATGCATGATTGAAGTTTGGGGTAATTGGAATTTTTAATTCATTGTTGAATCTGATGCTTCATGAGTTGATTTGTTGCATATTTGAATGATGAAGGTTGATTGTTTTTGTTTGAATTGGGTTTATTGATTTAGTCTTGTATGAATTTGAGGCCCATTCACAGAGACTAAAGTACTCTAGGTCGCGACATGTGCGAAGTGACCTAGTTACAATTGAACATTAGAATAGGAAATTTCAAGTCGCAACATAAGTCTTGTGTTCGAACAAGCTTGAGAGTCATAACATTAGCTGCTGAGTCACAACATCATGTTGCCATCTGAATGAGTGGTTAGAGACATGATGTCGCGGCCCAGAGTATTAAAATTAATTCCTATAATGATGGCAAAAGAAAAGATGGTCGCAACTTCAATTTATTAATTAGGGACTACATTCTAGTCACGACAAACCTAAATAGGTCGAGACGGGGTATCTGTCTGATAAATTGAGGTTTTAAACATTATAGCAGGGCGTGCGACATTAAATGAGCGGTTGTTGGGATTTTGTGTTGTAACCTATAAGTTAAAGTCGCGACTCTCATTAAATTAATGATAACATTGAGCTGATAAACAAGCCCGAACATCAATCTCTTCCCCAAGAAAACTTCCATTCGGTCGTCTTGCGATCGATCTCTTTTCCCAAAATGCACATTCGGGATCTTAACGGAATAATTAATGAATCATGAATGAGACCTTGTCATGGGGGTGAGGTAGCAGAGGCAGTCACGAGATCTTGAACTAAAGCCCGGCCGTGATAAGGCAGCGAGGAAGAAGAGTAGAAAAAAGACAGAAAATAGTGAGGAGCACTAAGGAAGAAGAAACAGAGAGCAACAAAGACTTTGTCTCTTTAGAAGCTAAAGATTTATGGAATAGGCTCTTGGTGTGAGGGCTTCGTCGACGAAAGGGGTTTAAGGCGGATTTCCCCTTTTTGAGATAATAACAAAGAAGTTGGGGTTCTTGCTGAGTGCTGGTTTCTCTACTCTGCTAAGGAATTCTATCTGTGGGCTATGGTGGGATGAGAGAAGACTCCCCGATCTACGTGCGAAGTGCAGGTACCTTTTTGGGCCTGAAAAGAATCAATGAAATGTTCAAACTAAAGGAACTCAAGCACGGTTCTAAATTCAAGAAATTGGTAGAAAACCTTGATCATGAGAAGGTGGAGCCTCTAGCTTGTTGGTACTTAGTGGGGCTTGCGAGGAAGAACCCCCCTTGCGGCTATCTGAGGATCCCTCGTGAGAAGCTAAGATGCAGTTACCTTCTTTATCCCTCGAGTAATCATCTGACTAAACATCTTTGCTCATTGAGAGAATAAGAGCCCAATCATTTATATGCCTTTTGAAGGGTATAAAATGAATGTTGGAAAATTGAGGAGTCTATTAGAGAGAATTTCCTTGTGATAAAGAGGACTAATCCCTACTTGACAACAATCGACCAAACTATCTCATCATGTTTGGGGTGAGGATCATGGGAAAACATGCCCCCAGAGGCTCGACACACAAGTGTAACAAAAGGCTAGAATAAAAACGAGGAATTGTGGAGCCAGAGCGAGCACGGGGAGAGAATGATGCGAGGGCTGGGCGTGAGCAGTTCCTCCGATTAGAAGAGAGATGCCTTTCGGGATGAAACCTGCCATTCGGGACTCGAATTGAGAGGAAAGTTTCCACTGACAGTAGGAGGCTCTAGAGGATGTAGGGAACATTGAAATCATGAGATGCTGAGATCAATCAAGAAAGATATGGAAGAAAAGGAGCATAAATGGGAAAAGCATCAACAAATCAGAGATAAGTTCCTAGAAGCTAAATTCAGAAGGAAGGAACATTTATGAGAGCAGAATCTAAGATAAAAAGAAGAAGAATGGAAAGAAGAAATGAAAAAGAGGGAGAAGGAGTTAGGAAAAAGAGTGAAATCCAGTGTGGAAGCCTTTAATAACAACCAGTTTAGAAGAGATGAAGAAGTGCTTACCATTCTGAGAAAAAGAGAAGCTAAGATGGAGGGTAACCTGTTAAAGAAGATTGAAGCCTTCAAATACATGTATAAGGATCAATTCAAGGAGTTTGGGAGGTTGATGAAGGAGAGAGATAGGGAGCTAGAATATAATGATGTATACAGAAGAAAAATCTGCCACGAAAGTTTAGACTTGATAAATAATAATTTGTCAAACTTGTTGAGCCTTATTTCTGAGCTTGAAAGCGCAATCAACAATGTTGGCAAGAGGCAAGACCAACTGATTACTCATATGAAGATCATTGATGACATAGCTAGTAAACAGAAGGAAGTGCCCCCTGGAAAAAAATGCATGACATCCAAATCCCTAAATTTCCTCCTTGTCTAGCTAGTTTTGACCTAGACCCTCCAAACATCATACCCTCTAAGTCTTACAAAAGAAGAAAATGAATTGAACGACCTCGCTTCCCTTTCTCCTCTTCCATTGTATTCTGCCTCCATCATTAATAAAAATTCAGCATGATTCATTTACTACTTGAATTTGTTCTTCTTATATGGGATAAATTGGGTTTGTTGCTCTCAGTAAAGCCTTGATAGAAAATTTTTGTGGGTGAAATTTGTTTTGATTGAAATCTAATTACCCCGAATAGGTGAATTGTTCTTTGGATACATTGCATTGATGGAGAAAAAGTAGGTTGTTGTCATTATCTGTTTGTACGAAAAAGAAATGATCTATGGTCAAGATCTTCATTGTAAATGGCACAATCACCACTAATTAGGTCGGGGCATCTTGTGAGAATAATAAGAGCAGACATGGCCCCGAAATAGAAGCTACGAGTTTGAGTTTGAATCGGAGTTGAAATTGTAGATTGGGAATGGGTATAAAGTGAAAGAAACAGTAAGGTGGTTGAATTGATGTGTATAAGCAGTTTGAGAGTCGATACAGTTTTGGAAAAACAATACGCATAGTTGAAATTCATATGAGGTGAAAAGATTAGGGACATAACTCTATGATGATTCACAATCAAGTGAGTCCACAGAAGACTTGTTAATTATGGTCAAATGAAATCCTGAAGTAAAAACAACTAACGAGAAATGATAGAGGTCATTTTTGGAAGTTTGAACCTTCTCCTACCTCATTATATGCGAGCATGTACACTCTAGTTCCTTTGTAAAATGACTAATTTCTTCAAATAAACGGCAATTAGAAACTGGAATCCCCGTGATCTATGCTTGAAAAGAACCACATTGATTTTGGGCAAAGTTTAAGGTGCAAAATGGGATAGGATTGGGGGAATATACTTTATTTGGATTTCAAAGGAAGGTGAGAGAAAACAAATTTATGTTTTGTCTTGTGGCCTATCTCTCTTGAACAATTAAGTTCGTAGGGGTGTTTTAACATCGTTACATAATACCCATTGTACAGAGTTGCTAACCCAAGTTCTCTAAGAGTGATAGAAAGACTAAGAAGATAAATGTTGATTATTCTATCTGTGGAAAAAGAAACAAAAAGAGTTCAGTAAAGGAACTCAACTGATAAATTTAAGATTACAACCAAAGAAGCCACCATATTCAAGAGAATGTACAAAAGCTAAGTTTGGGGGAGTTTTGAAGCTTATTATGGAAAAAAAATATATGGAATCTAGGTAATTTGAAGCCTAAATTTTCCAATTATCTACCCAATTACCCAAGCCTGACATTACAAGCCCTAAAGACCTCTTTGATTTTGAAGGTTGAATTTACCTACATTAGTGGAGATCAATATGAAAAACAAGCCTATGGGATTTTTGACTAATGTTTAAGAATCTAGAATTAATTAATTCAACAAGAAGATGAAGGAAGAAGACTACACACTCCTGAAATAAGATCTGTGAACTGTTATATGCGAATTCATCGAGGTTGATAGAGGTTGAACCATTCCTTTTTCTTATTTGGAAACTAAAGTTTGAATTAATACTACAACTTTCTTATTTCAAGTCAAATGGTGGAATCAGAAAAGATTGAAGTATGGAACAAAAAAATGTCCTTAAAAATAAGGTTAAATTGTTTGAGGACAAACAACTCTTCTTTAGCGAGGATAGAAAATTTTGTTTTAAGTTTGAAATTTGATGGTGAAAACTCATTCATTTTTAATCCATTTTTCTGATATGTATTTCAATATAATTTCTTGTTTTTATTCAGAAATATAGAAATTTTACCAAATTTATATTTTGTAGACTTTTATAGAAGAAATGGCAATTCAATAATGAAGTATATAGAAATATATACGGTCAAGTAGGCGGGTCGCGCGGACTCTTGAGGTATGACAGTAATTGATAATACAAGCTGTTTCAGTCTGACGGAGAAATCAGTCACGACCAAAAGTGATAGTAAAGCTTAGGAATAAAGGCTGATGCGATGAGAGAAAATTCTTGGGGCAAGACAAAAGGAGCTTCAAGGGAAGATCTTGTCATGACATCGTTTTGAGGTCGCGACATAATCAAGTGGAAGGTGCGATCGGTGAGAAGTTTGAAGATTGTGCTCGGGGCTGAATGAACAAATTAGAGAATGAGGAATGAGAGAAATGTCTCTTAAGAGCAATATTTGGTCTTTTAATCAAAAGTCCTTTACTAAGCCTTGTTTGGCTACATTCCCATTTTTTCTCACATTTTTTCTCACTTTAAAGCTTCATTTCAATTTCATTTCCACTTCATTTCATTTCATTTATACTTTGGCACTAACATTACTCATTTATGACTATTAGGTTCTTATTTGACATGTTTACCAAATTTATTTAGCTCTTATAAAATTTTTGGGTTTTATTTTTATCAATTTTCTTTTTTACCCATTTAAACTCCGAAAAAAAATAATTTAATTTATTTTACACCCTGATCATGTTATAAAACTATTAGGGTATTTTCAAGGCGTTACAGCTAGGCTGCAAGCTGGTATAAAAAACATTTTGTTTTATAACATAGTACGGTCTCGTTAGGCTGCTAACTAGTTATTAAAAATCAATTTGTGAACACTGCCAATAATATCCCGTTGGGCTACGGATTGGAGTGACACATCATTATGTTGTTTGGTACACTAATTTGTGCATTGGTATACCAATCATCCTCAACTCGAATTTAACGATTAAAATTATATTAAGGGCGTTCAAATCATTCATAGTAAAATACAATATAGTGTGTACATTTATGCAAACAATTCATTTTCAATACTCATGCAATTTTTCATATTCAAATCATTTCACAATCAATATGCTTTTTCTTATAAATCATTTCAGCAATTCAAATCATTTTGTAATCATTCAAACACTTTGGAATAAAAAAGAGAGAGAAGTGGAGAGCAAACCAAAAATCTTGTTGCACTTTGATTCCAATCCTTGGAATCTCGATCAATTTAGGATTTCCTCCTCGTTAGCCCCTATTCCAATACAATTAACAATCATATTATTACTCAGGTATTCTTGGAGTTCTATTTAGGTTTACTTTCTACCCAACTCCCCTTTTCCATACATTCTTTATTTCTTTTTCCCTAATTCCTCCTCCTTAGAAAATCCTTCACATTTATTTTAGGAATTTTTATGCCTCATTTTTAATCCTATTTGTGGGCTATGGGATGCCCACATAGTTCTGCAGCAAGGGCATAGGAAAAGAAAGGCTAAACTAAACATCCAACACAACCAAGCAATTGTACACTAGGTGCTTTCTGATAAGGTACAGCAAATATTTGAGAACCAATAGCCATTCAATGGCATATGATTAGATTATAGACTCAAAGAGCTTTTTGTAGAGTCTAAGAACGCATGAATCAGAGTTCGAACAAAAAAGTTATGGCCGATTGAAGTTTGGTATCAAATTTGGAAGTAGAGCTCTACGAAATTTCGTAAGAGGCTGTGAAAAATTTTTTTCGCAACCCCTGCTAAAATTTTCGTAGGTTTGTGAAAATTTCTTGCATTCTCTGTTTTCGTTTTATTTTCCTTTTTTTAATGTTTAATCCACTTCATAATAGTTACCAAACACTCAAATCAGTACGTTTGAGGTTCAAAACAAAAAAACATATAAACATATTTCATCTCAACATTTCAGTTTTGACAAATCAAACACAAAATGGAACTAAGAAGAAATGTAGGTAGAACAAACGAGAAAATCAGTCGGCCATTCTAGGGTTTCCAGTTAGGGTTGATTTATACCCCAATACACTAGCTTTTCCATAAATCTAGGCTAGATTTACACTTACCTTACAAGAAGAAGAGAAAACCCTAGTTTTCTTCTTGACCTAGCCACAACTCCTCACCACTGATCGTCCTTCGATTTCTCAATTGTAGCTAGATTAGTCTAAGGTTTAGACTAGAGACAAAACAGCTTGAAGAATGAGGGAAACTAAGTGATTTTCGGTTTCTCAAAGTGGAAGGTGCGATCGGTGAGAGTTTGAGAGGGAGAGATTTGTGCTTTATAGAGAGAAGAATAGATTGAGAGAATGAGGGAATGAGAGAAATGTCTCTCAAAGAACAATATTTGGTCTTTTAATCAAAGTCCTTCACTAAGCCTTGTTTGGCTATACCCTAATTCCCATTTTTCTCATTTTTCTCACTTTAAATCTTCATTTCAACTTCATTTCATTTCATTTATACTTTAGCATTTACATTACTCATTTATGACCCTTAGATCCTCATTCGACATTTTTATCAAATTTATTTGGCTCCAATAAAATTTTTGGGTTTTTTTTTATCATTTTTTGCTTTTAGCCATTTAAACTCAAGAAAAAAAATAATTTAATTTATTTTACACCATGAACATGTTATAAAAGTGTTAGGGTACTTTCAGGGCCTTACATTTTGAAAGCCTTTTCTCCCTTGTTGGAGTAGAAGGCCCTGGCCTCTCCTTCTTCCACCACAACCTCTATTTCTTCGGGGAACTACACTAAAGCAGTTTCTCGCTTCACTACCCTCTCTCATAACTTCTTCTACCACGTTTCTATCACTTCGTCGAGTTGTAGAGTTAGGGTTTTAACATTGGTTTTGAGGAGGTTGGAGAAGCTAGGGTTAGAAAGCTTGAGAGATTAGATTTGAATTTGAAAATCTCCACGAAGTGTATCCTTATATAGGTAGGCTACCCTAACTGTGATACCGTGACATTGGAGTTGTGTTCTAAGTGACTCAATGAAATGTCGCGACATTGACTTGATGTCGAGATATTGGAGATTTAATGTCGCGACACTGCCTTAATGTCGCGACATCAAGTTTTGATGTCGCGACATTGCCAGAATGTTAATCTTGATGTCTGATGAGTGCCTAAAACACTCATAGTATACTCGTGTCCGCTTTATGTTTTTAGTTGATTTTACATTTAAATAAGCATATTATAGCCAGATGCGGAGTTTCGGATTTTGTGGTGCGGAGTCGGGATAGTGGTTTTTAGATTGATTTGGAGTAAACATAAGAAGCAAAATATGTGCGGTACCATGATGTCTAGCGTCCTGACGTCGCCAAAGTCGCGAATGCTTTGGTCACGAGGAAGGAAAGTTAACAAAGTGACCCAGCGTCGCGACGTGCGGCGTGCCGGCGTCACAATACTCAGCGATGTTGCAGCGTCGCGTCTACGGTACGCACGGGCATCATTAACAAGGAGGCTAATTTTGGAATCAGCGAGAAGAGCGTATGGGCGAAAGAGACGGAAAACAGCGACTGGTAAACGGACCATTAGGAGAAGACACTTCCTTTTGTATTTTTCTCTTTTCTAATAAACTACGGATGATTGTTGGATTGATGATGTTTATATCCAGTTCTAGTATGTTCTAGATTTCTATCTAGGGTTTTGTTGAACCCTGTCACAATTGCATGGATTAAGATTTTGATTTTATATTATTCAGTTATTTATGACTTGTTAGTATCTGCTCTATATATGTTATTTATATACATGTGATGTCTAGCCAACATTGGCATGATTTTGCTAGGTATCCGAGATCGAGAGATGAGGACGCCCAGGGATCCTGAATCGGAAAGAACTTTACACCGTTTACAAAGAAAACAAAGAGAAGCACAACACAGAAATCTAGTGATCATGCAGGACATTGTAGAGCAAGATCATGGCAACGAAGAAAGCAGTATGAAAAGTGCATGTAGGAATAATGGAAAGAATCAGGCGCCCATACCATTTATATAGCCTGATGATCCATTCATGTTAATAGAAGAATTTGCCCTACCACCCACAATTGTTCAGACGGCTATCCGAAGACCACCTATTCAGACAAACAACTTCGAGCTGAAGTCAGTGACCTTACAGATGCTTCAGAACATCCTGTTCCACGAATTGCCAATTGAGAATCCGAATATGCACTTGACCAACTTCATCAAAGTATGTGACACGATCAAGTATAATGGGAGTAGCGAAGAGGCACTCGAGTACAGAGATTGTTCCACGCTCACTGGGTGATAAATGAAGCACTAGTTAACAAAGTCAACCGCTGGATTCTATTACTTCATGGAACGACACTGAAAGATCCGCGAGGAAGTTTAAACAAAGTTCTTCCCACCTGAAAAAAATTGCACAATTGGTGCAAGAAATCAATACTTTTGGACAACTAGAGGGAGAAACGGCGAAGCATGGGTTGAACTGCAGCTGTTGAGGAAGTGCCCACACCATAGGCTGACCAGGATGGATGCAAGTCCATACTTTCTATAATGGTGAATGGCACGAGCGCAGTGGTTTATGCCTCGGCGGGAGGTGCGTTAATGAAGAAGACCACGGACAACATAGTAAATCTAAAGAGAATGCTACTAACGCAATCGGTGGCCTAGAGATAAGATTACACCCGATGAGTAGAGTGGTGAGTACAGGACTAGCAGAGTTCTCGGCAATCGTGGCTCATATGCTGTTTTTTTACTCAGCGACTTACTAGGCGGCAAGATGCGCAAATGCCATCGGACTTAGCCCATAGAATTATGTGAATTATGTGGAGGTCAACACAGCGATCTGAAATGTTAGTTGGGACAACAAATAGTGAAACGCTGCTGGAATGCGTGTATGAGGTTTAGCTTGAGAATCGATCCACAATAGCAGGGTTAGTATGGGAGCAACAACTATCAGAACCATAATCAAGGCCAAGGGTGGCGTAACAATCAGAATAATTATAGCAGTCAGGGTAATGGATGGAGGAGCAATCAGAACAACATGCCACCACCGAGTGAGGCGAACCTCTCCCAGAAAAGGTTGACATAACAAGCCTTGCATAAATGCTTACCTCTCATCGCGCACATGAATGGAGACGAGAAAATATGCGAGAACCAAGCCACGATTGAACAATTAGCGGCAGTTAGAAACTTAGAATTACGAATGGGCTAAATGGCCAATCTGTTGACGGAAAGGCAACATGGTTCTCGTAGAGCAATTGAGCAAACCCGAGAGGAGAAGGAAAATGCGCAAGGCTATCGCTCCCAAGAATTAGGAGAGTTGAAGGAAATCAAGTTTACAACCCGACGGTAAGAAGGCGGAAATTAAAGAGCAAGATTAGGTCATCCCAAAAGACCAGATGCAAGGGGAGTAGCCACAGAGATACGAATGATCAATGATAATAGTAAGGAAAGAGAGCCCAGGAAACCGGTGACGAGAATAGATAGGAGCACGCCATACCAATTCCGTATCCTTAGTGGTTGAAGAAGGGTAAGTTAGAGAAGCAGTTCGCAAAGTTTCTTGATATCTTCAAGAAACTACATATTAATATACCCTTTATGGAGGCACTGGAGAACATGTCAAGTTACGTGAAATTCATGAAACAGATCTTGGCAAGTAAGAAGAAGTTGGAGAATGCAGGACCATCACCTTGGCGAGAATGAAGTGCCATCCTGTAAAAGAAGCTTCTCCCAAAACTTCAAGATCCGGGTAGCTTTGCTATACCATTCTTTATAAGGAACTGGGTATCGGGAAAAGCCTTGTGTGGCTTAGGAGCAAGCATCAACTTGATGCGCTCTGCGTGTTCAAAGTAAGTTTGGGAGACAAAATCGACGAATCGATTTATAGCCGTGGATTGAGTCTGACATCCTCAGGTATAATTGAAAATGTCACAGTAAAAGTGGGTAAATTCGTCCTTCCGACGGACTTAGTCATTACGGACATGGAGAATGACTCAGTCCCATCATGCTTGCGTGGCAGGCCCTTCTAGCGCGCAAATCAATGTGCAAGAAGGGGAGTTTAAATTGAGAGTCCAAGGATACGAGATCACTTTCCATGTATTCCAGCCCATGAAGCATCCAGATGATGATCCAAATGAAGATATCTTGGAACTTCGCTACACAGAGATCTTGGAAGGTGACATGAAAAACTTCCGGGATAAGCCTATTGTCGCACGTAAAGACCGAGTGGCCGGCGGCATGGAAGGAAAAATATTTCACCCACCTTGAGCAGTGTTTGTGAGCACTATAGGGAGATGCGTCAACATTCCCAGTTTCTTCTAAAAATTGAACATTGAGATGCAGAGCGGTCGAGCTAACGACATTAAACAAAGAGCTACTTAGGAGGTAACCCAAGCTTTTCATGAAATCTTTCTCTCCATAGTTTAAATTTTACTGTTTATTTTTAATTTGGTTTAGTTTTATGTCTCCTTCTGTAATCGGGATTTTTCTTGTGGTTGTCTGTCTTTAGGACCCGAGAGAGCCTTGGAAGCGAAGATATGGCTCACGGAAGATCATTTCGGACGTGCACACAGGTCAGATTTCATTCAGGGGTTTTTTCTCAACACTTAGAAATATTTTGAAAAAATATTCATTTGTTCTTCTTTGTCATGTCGCGACGTTGGTTCACAACGTCGCGATGTTGGCCGTATCCATAATTCATCATGTCTCTGCCACGTCGCGACGTTGGATTTTCAAGTCGCAACGTCAATTTGGACCCCCTTTGCCACGTCATGACGTTAGATTTCCACGTCATGACATCAATTTGGACCCCCTTTGTAATGTCGCGATGTTGGATTTCCACGTCGCGAAGTCAGTTTGGACCCCCTCTGCCACGTCGCAACGTTGGATTTATTGTCTCTCTATCATGTCGCGACGTGGTCTCAATGTCGCGACGTTGCCCTGGTTTATGAACACCACTGTTCCATCTTCTTCCCCGCAGAAACCCTCCATTTGAGCCTCCCTCCTGTCCACCTCTCGCGCACCCCTCTTCCATTGTCGCAACCTGCGCTCGGCACCTCCCCCATCCCTGAGCCCATCATTAAGACCTCCGTCTCCCATTGCCCTTCCTGGTTTGGTGCCTTACTCCCGCCGGTGTAGGTTCCGTCCATTGGCGCCAATCTGTATTGTGTTGTGGGTCTTGTTAAGGTTAGGTAGGTTCTTGATTAGTCCCCAAAAAGTGCTATTTTGAGCCCTATTTTAGATAGGTTTTGAGTGCTTTTTGTGCACTAATCATGTCAATAATGCCAATTGAAGTGTTCAGGTCTTCTTAAAATCACTTATGTCGTTTAGAGGGTATTTTTGGTTGTTTTGCAGGTTTTTGCATATTTTGAGAGTTCAATATCGAGATATGTGCTGAACCATGAAGATCGAACCCATTTATCACCTTCAAACATCTCAAAATCTTTGAATAAGGAATGAAGGCAAAGTGGAGAAGAAATGATGCAAGAGGAGATGCAAGCAGCAAAGCAGTTGAAGAATATGCAAACCTGTGAATTTCGCTAAGATTGCCAGGGCCTCACCGATTTTGGCAAATTTCAGAATCATAGCGAAAATTCGCGAATCCTAGCGAAATTGGAGAAATTCTCGCTTAGGCTTCAATTCGCTATTCACCGTGCCTAGCAAAATTATACATTTTCGCTTATCTCTGTACCCCCGCTTAACTAGCTTAAATTTCGCTTAGCTAAATAAATCACAAGGTCTAGCGAAATTTTCTAATTGGCTATCTCGTACTCAAGTTACCTAAATGTAATTTTCGCTACCTAGCGAAATTGTATTTCCTAGTAAATTTCCGCCTTGTCATCCTTTGTAATTAATGCAAACCGAATTCTACTTTGCGTATTACTTCAATTGTCCCTTATATTAGCCAAAATGTTAGCTTCTTTGTATTTTCACACACTCAAGGTCTATATAGCTTCCAAATCAGAACTCCTAGGAGAGAAAAACTCGGGGGAGACACCTTTTGGCAATAATTTCATTTTATGTAAACATCTTCGCAGCCTTTAGTTAGGGTTTGGTTCTCTCTCTTCTTCTTTCCTTTTTTCTAGGCTACTCAAACAACCCTCTTCTGAGGATGACAACTCGCAGATGCCATGTTCCTTTTCAAGAGAAGGTAGCTAGCTTGGTCAGGCGCTTGCAAGTTGTCTCATGTGTTAAATGCCACAGTAATCGGTGATGTATGGCTCCCATCTTCTCAAACTAGGGTTGAATATCATTTAATGTTATTACTTTGGCCAATACTTACTGCTTCGTCCTTATTCGTATGCCGAATTCTATTCCCAAGCGTAGGAATTACAGTTGTCTAGCATTGTAATACTGTGGGAATCCACAGTCATCTCCACAGGGAGGGTCTAATTTTATCACCAACAGGAGCTACCTTCAATAAGGGTGTGATTTGCAAGAGAATTGTAAGGTTGTGTCAAGTTGGATCGAATGGTTGATCGGGTTTGAATGTTTTAAAATAGAAAGACAATTGTCGGGATTTCCTTAGGTTCCATTCACTCGATCATGTAAGTCCCACTCTTATTTTATAAACTCATCTAGAACCATTGATAAACGGTTCTGATGGAGGATTTATCTTTAAATGCTCTTGAAAAATAAAAGATGATCGAGTAATACTAAACACTTGTTTCACTAATACGAACCCTTAGCTTGCATTCATGATCAAGCACACAACGTGTACCGAGGATATCTCAACACGTTGTCAAGAATATGTCCAACTAAGGATTTATAACCTTCCTCGTACGCGATTAATATTACACAATCCATCAAGATCAAAAGAGGAATCGAGGACTATACTCTTAATCGTGTGAGTTTCCGTGGATTCCTGCCAGCAGGGCTTAGAACCCATAAAACTTATAAGAACAATTATAATTAAAGAGCGATTAATCATAAAAACAAGACTTTGGAAATCGAATTCACTTATAAACTGAGGCGATGAATAAGAGATATTAGGTTTTAAAGCAAGATAAGTATTTATGCTGAAAGATTACAAACGCTTGAATCTAAAACTTCCAATAGAAAAGAAATCTTAAATCTGGATCTACAAGTTCCCACTCAAAAATGGAGAGAAAACTCTTCTCCTTTCAAAACCTAAACCCTAGAAGTCAAAAAGCTGCTTATTACTTGTGTCCTCTTGCTTTTATATCCCCCTTCAATGTGATTTCCCATTTGGTTCACTGACAAGAGTACCACAGACGATCGAGTTCCCTGACAAATCCCGCACTCCATGCATTGTACTCAGAGTTTAAGTTGTACCGGTACAATTTCACCACTGTTGGTTTTCAAGCAAGTTGTACCGGTACAAGTTTAAGTTGTACCGGTACAATATGTCCACTGCCACTTTTCCAGCAAGTTGTACCGGTACAATATGTCCACTGGTGCTTTGCTTACTGAGTTCCCGAGACTTCACAATTGTTCACCCACATCCATAGTGCTTCATATTGCTTCCCGACATACATCCTGTGCACTACGCTTTAAAACCCGAAAGACTCCGCACAAGTCTAAAAAATACGTAAGAAATTAGAAGTACCTATTCTATACTCAAATGGGTAAATCGTGACTTGGGACAGGCCTGCCAATTCTACCGTAATTATAACTCAAATGTGTATTCATCACACCCCCAACTTGCATCTTGCTAGTCCCTAGCAAGATTTAGATCGGAACTACCCACTAGGTATGAATCTCAACAAGGCGCTCGGTATAGTCAAGCTTTGCAAGAATCTCAAAATAGCAATTATGGAGTAAAATATTGCACCCACTTTAGTATGCACCAGCATGACTCATTTAAACCAACCACATTCTTACACAATGAACATCATAACAGGCTGACACAGAATTGGTTATTCAAATAAGGATTATAGACTTTAAGACATGTAAGATAGTCATGCAAGCAATGAACTCGTAGTGAGGATCGGCGTAAGGTAAGCAATCATATAACATAGAACACGTGAACCACTGCATACGTCATGAACAAAGAAACATAAGTAGAATCAAAGAGGTCTTAAAGTTTGTAAATCGGGCTAAACAAAGAAAAAGGTAAAGATCAAAACGTGGTGTTGGCATAACATGACTAAGGTCTACTACCCGACGCTAACACCACCCCAGTCTAGCCTAACACCACTATGCGCGTCGCCCTCATCCTCTCACGTAAGAGAATGCTGGCCCGTCCACACAAGCCATCTAATTCTTCAGAATCTCCCTCTAACTCTAGAGAAGTAGCATCCGCCATCGCCGGCCTCCCTCGAAAATGTGGCTCTCTGCTCGAAAGACGCCGATCCGTGATGCTCGCTTCCGAGAATGCACTCAATCCACCCCTTGATCCGCCGCCTCCATCCTCTTCAAAGGCGAAGCGTGCTCGACGGTGTCAGCCGGGATGAAGTGGTCCCGGAGTGAGGCATCACACCGAGGGCCGAGGGCTGAGGTCTAGGATGCCGCTTGCTCTTGGATCCAATGATTCAGATCTCGCTCCCGCCCTAGGTAACAACACCCCTCCGCCCTTTAACTGTTCCCCTCATCCCCGCCTCTTCCACAATACTAGTCACAAGTGACGGGAATGGAATATCAGGTTGCTCGCGAATACAAAAGAAATCCCTCTATTGCGCACCATATGACTAATGCATAGTCAATCGCCTTTCCTACCATAACTCGTACAAAACTCGAACTGCTCTTGGTCGGGACTTTTCATTACCCTTATGCTCAATCCTATCAGGAACGATCTGCTCATCGTATGCATTCTGGCTCGAGTTTCCAGAACTAATTCTTTCACAACCACCTATAAGCAATGTATGGTGCACATACCGTTGAACAACCCGGGCACGGCCGCACAGCCCCGAGTGGATATGGTCGGTCCGCTGCCGTGGCGAATATAGTGTAAGGTACGTGGGCATCGAGTCGAGTGACAAGAAGCCGCTTCCCATCACCGTTTCCACGTGTCAACCCGCCGATTTTCCTTCGTTGCGTAGAACTCCCCGAATCCATCAAGGTAAGTGCATCCGCTGAGTCAGCTGGGTACAGCATATTCTCGTTCTCGATAATTCCCGACGGGATGAGAATATAAGAACGCTTTCCAAATTAACACCTCTCGCAGCGGGAAACCCTATTTCCATTGAGCGGTCCATTTTTTCGTGTTTCCCTCGCACTCCTCGGCAAAACATAGCCTCTATTTCTTCATCACTCGCGATAATTCCTCACTTTCCGGGCAGATGCACCGCTTTCTCGCCCTTTTAACCTACTAGAGGCATCGCCCGCTTATCATTGCTCCATATATAGGAACTAGATGCCTTCCCTCCCAAGATTCTAGAACGTGCCATGGAAATGGCAATGATAGCAATAACTACCATACGGGCCCGTTCAAAAATAAATCATCATCATATCCCAAAACTCGCTCGAACAGCACTGGCCGGCCCCGTGCACACGATAACAAATTTCCGCCTATATCGGGACAAGATACACTCCCAACCAACAATCACGAATAATATCAACCAAATCCAACCATAGATCCACGTGTAGCCGAGAGAAGATCAACAATGCTAGGTAGAGTCAGGCTTACGACTAACACCGATCAGCAGATAAACTAATCCGAACTAGATACCTAAACTCCCGCGCAGCAACCGATTCGGGAATGCTTGTGAGAGGAAGCAAACGGCTAGGGCTCTTCTTGTGGGATGGCAAAAAGCATATGGAATATGAAGAGGCGCCAAAATTTCGGTTTAAAAGCCTTTTCTCGCCTACTGCCGACCATGGTACCGGGTACGTTTGTTGTACGGCACAACTTCACACGTTTGTTTTTTTTAGAAGTTGTACCGGTACATGTTTAACTTGTACCGGTACAATTGTTCCCAAACTGATTTTTTTTCTTTTCTCTTCTTTTTTTTTTTTTTTTATTTTCGACTGGGAGCAGTAGTGTTAATGTATCATTTGGCATTTCAATGACCTTTCATCCCGAAGCTCACGCATGTCCCTTTTTCTCTTGTTCGTATTCCATAACCGGGATCAGATTCATGGACCTGGTCACTGGAATTTTTTATTTATTTTTTTTTTTTGAGGTACCCGCAATCTTCCATAGGGTTTACGGCTATTCCACTGATTAGAACATCAATGACAGTAATCTTAGCTTAAATAGTGGATGGATAATATAACCCAGAAGAGAAATAATAGGCTCAATTATTTCGGCAGATCACAGATCTGGCGACATGAATAATATATCATAGAATTGATATCAAATGGAAGTATACAGCACGACGAGAAATTTTGACCATGAACTGCGGGTTCAGGCGAAATAAAGAAGGTAGGTAGAATGCAAGGGGGAACAATCCACAGAAGAACACAAGGCTTGTTGTGTGTGCTTGTTAAGATGTACATGCAATAAGATGATGTGAGCGATGAGATCGCTAGTATGTACAAGGTGTAAAACATAATACTCAAAAGAAGCAAATTTTGAAAAATTCGACGATCGATCATATAACGAAGGCCAGCTATGCTCAACTAAAGCAGGTACACCTACCCCCTACAAATGTAAACAAGCATTGTCCCCAATGCGCTGAACTAAGGGAACCCCCACAACAGGATTGGAGGAATCACATAAATAAGAGCCCCATGATTTTTATTTTCGATGTTATTGAAAAGCAAATGAAATAAAGCAAATGAAGTAAAAACAATAAAAATAGAAAACAAGAACAAAAATAAAAGCAAAACTATTTACAACAAATTGAGAATGAGGTTACTTGGAAGGAGAGTTTTGGTAGAGCGGGTCTACCAAGTCCACAGTATGCTCATGAGGAGAGAAATGTTCAAGGAACGGTTTGAGGCGCTGGCCATTCACCTTGAAGGAGTGTCCATTGTCCGGATTTTCAATCTTCACGACTCCGTATGGGTAAACCACCTTAACGATGAATGGGCCAGTCCAACGAGAGCGGAGCTTTCCAGGAAATAGATGTAAACCCGGGAAATTGCATGTTAAGACTTCTCTCGATTGGGTTCGAAAGTTTTCCTGGCAATAGATTTGTCATGGAATAACTTGAGCCGCTCCTTGTAAATTCTGGAGCTTTCATACGATTCCCTCCGCAGTTCCTCAAGTTCATTTAGCTGCAATAAACGCTGCTTACCTACTTGAGTTAGATCAGAATTAAAAATTCGAATAGCCTAAAGAAGTCTCTAAGTTCCATTCTACCTGACAAATGGCAAGCCTTCCATAAACTAGCCTATAGGGAGACATACCAAGAACGCTTAAAGGCGTGACGTAGGCCCAAAGAGCATCGTAAGACGGAGGACCAATCTTACATTCGGCAACCGCTATTCCAAAATATGTTTTATCTCCTTTATTAGCTAGCTCAAATTTCGACCATCGTCTACGGGCGGTAAGTCGCCGATACTTTAAGCGGGTGACTCCATATTTTTTTAACGTGATTTTCAAAAGATCGACAGAAAAGTGGAGTCCACCACTAATGATTGCACGAGGAGTTCCAAAACGAGAAAAAATATGTTCCTTTATAAATTTCAAAACAACCTTGTGGTCATTGGTTCTTGTTGGAATTGCCTCAACCCACATAGACACGTAATCAACAGATAATAAAATGTAGAGATAACCACAATAAGGGGGAAAAGGCCCCATGAAGTCTATACCCCAACAGTCAAAAATTTCAATAATTAGAATTGGGGTAAGAGGCATCATGTTTCGTTTTGTGACCCCTCCTAGTTGTTGGCACCGAGTACAAGTTTTGCAAAAATCAAAGCAATCTTTAAATAAGGTGGGCCAGTAAAACCTAGCCAGAAATCTTGTCCCGCTGGCTGGCAGAAATGTCTCCACAGTTTCGCAGTGGCAAAAAGTTAAAATCCTAATCTGTTCATCATTAGGCACACATCTTCTCATTATTTGATCTGGACAATATTTAAATAGATAAGGATCATCAAAATAGTATTTCTTAATATCTCGCTAAAAATTTTTCTTTGGTTTAGCCCATCGAGCCGAATCAGCTACTAGGTAATTCACAATGTCAAAGATACCACTCGCACGAACAAGAGCAAAGAGTTGCTCATCCGAAAACTATCACCTACGGGTATGCCATGAGAGTCGAATCGAACTAATCGAGATAAATGGTCAGCGACCACGTTCTCAACCCCCTTTTTATCTTTAATGGTCAAATTGAATTCTTGACATAGTAAAATCCACCTAGTTAACTGGGGTTTTGTGTCCTGTTTAGAGAGCAAGTACTTCAAAGCTGCATGATCTGTAAAGATGGTTACAGGGGAGCCAACAATATATGATCTAAATTTTTCTAAAGTAAAGACAACAGCTAGAAACTCCTTTTCTGTGGTTGTGTAGTTGGCCTGTGCAGAGTCTAGTGTCTTACTGGCATAGTAAATGACAAAAGCCTTTCTGTCTTCCCTCTGTCCTAACACATCCCCTATGGCATAATCACTAGCATCGCACATGATCTCAAATGGGAGGTCCCACTCAGAGATCGCATGATTACGGTGTGACACTAGCATAAGCCTTTGAGCTTAGTAAAGCAGTGTCACAAGCTTTGTGACTCATGTGAAAGGGACATCTTTAGCAAGCAAAAAGTACATAAGGGTCTGCCATAGCACTAAAATCTTTTATAAACCTTTCTATAAAAACCAAAGATGGCCCAAGAATGACCTTATGTCTCTAACACACTTAGAGTAGGAGGTTGGAAATCTCAGTTCAACTTGGCCTTATCAACTTCGATTCCATCTTGACCACAATGTGGCCTAAGACAATTCCTTTGTGTTACCATGAAAATGACATTTTCCCACTCTAACACAAGGTTTTTTCTCTTGACACCTCTCCAAAACTTTACGTAAGTTCTAAAATGTACTCAACTAGTCACTAAAAAACTGAAATCATCCATGAAGATTTCCAATATGATTTCTATCATGTCACTGAAGATTCCCATCATGCATCGTTGGAAAGTTCCGAAAGTGCATTGCATAGTCCAAAGGGCATTTCCTAAAGGCTATACTAAAAGGGCAAGTGAACGAGTTTTTCGATCTTCCAAAGCTATCTCAATTTGATTGTACCCTGAGTACCCATCAAGAAAACAATAAAATTCATGCCCTGCAACTCTCTCTAGCATTTGATCAACAAATGGAAGAGGAAAATGGTCTTTCCTGGTACCCGCATTAAGCTTCCTATAATCTATGCACACCCTCCATCCTGAAGTGACACGAGTGGGAATGAGCTCATTATTTTCATTGGTAACTACCGTGACTCCCGACTCTAGGAACTACCGTGTCGACTAACCCACTTACTATCTCGCAATAGGTAAAATAACCCCTACATCCAAGAGTTTAAAACTTCCTTCTTCACCACTTCTTTCATTATCGGGTTCAATCGCCTCGTGGTCACGCTTAAGAAGGTTTAACATCCTCTTCTAAGTGAATTCTATGTGTGCAGATCAAGGGACTAATTCCCTTAATATTTGCAATTGTCCAGCCTAAAGTAGTCCTGCGGGTTTTCAATATTTCCAAAAGTTGAGTTTCTTCAGTAAAGTCTAAGGATGAAGATATGATTACTGGAAAAGTGTCCTCCTCCCCTAAGAATGCATATATTCGAGATGTGTCAGAAGGTTTTAGTTCGCTTAGGTGGCCTCTCCTCAAGGCAATGTCTTATCCTCATTTGGTGGTAAAGGTTCAAATTTAGGTGTCCACCCATTAACTTCCAATACATCTTTATGCTCGATTAAAGAGCGTAGAAACTTCCTCGACTCCAAAGGTGGCTACTTCCTTCCAACTCGGCCGACCTCAAACATGACTTAAGAGGATCATCATGTGGTGACATTATCCAGTATTTTTGTACCACGAATCAACCATGTTAAATTTCACAAATATCTTCTTCATCTCCCCATTCCTTTAATAACATTGAAATATTCGGGGATAATACCATGTTACTAAACGATAGTGTCATTAGGCCTCCCTACAATGTATATTAGCATTAGCGCTGTCAAGAATGGTCGCACTGGCAATTACTGGGAACCGAAGTTCCTTTGATTCGCGACAGTTGAGTGTCAAGCACAACAAAATCCACAGGGAAGTAAAATTTGTCCACTTGTACCAAAACATCCTTCACTATTCCCCTAGGAATTTTTACACTACGGTCTGCTAGTTGTAGGGTGATATTGGTTGGCTCTAATTCTCCTAACCCTAGGTCCACGTATACTGAATAAGGCAACAAATTAACACTCGCCCCTAAGTCCACTAAAGCATGCCCCAACTTTGAATTTCCTACTACTATGAACAAGTATAGGACTTCCGGGTCTTTATATTTTGGAGGCAAAGAACCTGAATTAGGGAAGTAGATTGTTCAGTCATGAATGCCTCCTTGTTGACACCTACTTCCGTTTACTATGCATAAATCCTTTTAAATTTGGGATAAGATGGAATTTGCTTAATGGCATCCAACAAGGAAATGTCTTGGCCACCTCGCTTGAACAACTCATAAATTCTCAAGATGGTTATTCACTTTCTTTGCGCTCTTAGCCTATGAGGGTAATGGGCTGGAGGGATATGGGTAGACTTGTCGCCCTTGGTTGATCATCAATATCATTCGCTCTCGTGACATGAGATTCGGTCTCACAACTCATCCTCTCTAAACAATTCACTGGGAGACTCTTGGAGTTGGTTCCTTAGGTTGAATGGTTTTACAACTACCTTTCCACTTCGGAGAGCAGCGACACTTTACAAAGCAGTTCAAAGGTACTCCTCAATTGGTCCTCAACTTCCTACACTATTTCGCTCTTTGGCGATTTTGAATGGGCCGAGATGGAAGTTTCCTTTTCTTTGCTGAAGGCTACTCGGTATGGATGAGGTTAACTTATATTCGAGATCTCACATCATTCGTGAGCAGCCTCTCGAGTTCCGTGTTTGCGGATTGCTGGGTTTGTACGAATCAACTATATCTTCCGCACTCTTACGGGGGTTGATATGGTCAGGCGATGGAGTCCTTTGACTCGATGGTCGAAACTCCTTGATTAGGGTTCACAGGGAACCCTTGAGGGCCTTGGTTCTGAAATGGTGGAATGGGATTTGTAAAGCCATGGTTTTGGTAATGAGGACCTTGGTTGTTCGGTTATTCGGGCCCTCCTTCATTTCTCCAACTAAAATTGGGGTGCTTACCCCATCCAGATTATATGTTTCGTATCATGGAGAATTATATTTCTTTGGTAATTGAGGGCATTATTCGCTCTATTTGAATTGCACCTTTTACTTGAGGAAGGTTTCAATACTTGATGATTGAGTGCGTAGGATCATCGCAGATATAATGTACGGCTCCTCCACTCGGGTCCAAGGTCGTGAGGGTATTTGAGGTACGCTAGTTACCTCATGCACCTTTTCATCTCTATGTATTTCCAGCTTCCTTGTTAAATTAGCAATTTTTGCTTGCAAATCATCATTTTCTCTTATGATGGATTCTCGCTCACGATGTGCTATGCACTTAGCAATGTCTATGGAGGTGTTAGTCTCCCAAGTTCGAAAGATTCTCGCTTATAGTGTCAAAAGAGTTGGATTGCTTCCTAGTACCTTTTCATAGAACTCGCCGCATTGGCCATCATCCGATGTACTGCTTATTATTCGTGGATAATCCTGACGAAAGTATGCATATTTGTCCTACATCCAATCCATGGTGAGGGATAGCATGGAGGAGATCCTTATATCTTCCCATACCACAGCAAACGATTCACTAGGCTTTTTTAAAAGTTCGACCATTTCGCATGAGAGCATTAGGTATCGTGCAAAGGAAAATTTGTTGAGGAACTCATTTCAGATATTTTCCCAAGGAAGATCGAATTAGGGTGCCAAGGAATGAAACCAAATTTTAGCTTTCTCCTTAAGGCAAAAAGGGAATAAAACTTAAATGATTATGTGGAGGGGTGAGCTAAAAGAGGAAAGAAATGCACCGCAAAACATCTTCAAAATCTCTCATGAATGAATAAGGGCTCTCGTGACTAACCCTTGATATACGTGTAAGAGACGGATCATTTCCGACTTCATTAGAAATTTAGTGGCCTCTTCGGTGTTATCTAACGCAAGAATTGGTCAGAAATCTTCGAGGTTGTAGGATTTCTCTCTATGGGTTCTTCCACATTGTAAAAGGAGCAGTGGAGACCTCTATATTGATTTTGTTGAAGTTAATATCTCTCCTACTAATGGTATACCGGGAGTAGCTTCTACTCCGTGTTGTGGAGGTTCATCGAGTCCGTGGGTTAACAGATCCTTGAGTATGTCTAAATAGAGGTTGATTACCAGCAGGATCCATTTGAGGTATAATGTTATCTTGAGACAATTGACCTATTATGATTTCCTTAGAATTTCCAGGAGGCACTATTCTTACTAGACGGCGCTGCTCGTTGCGAGCCCAAACTGACATGCACTACACTCTCTCCGTCCAAGAAATACCCACTTAGATTTCTCACTAAAAACAAAACAAAATAAAAAGAAAAATGGAGAACGCATCGATTTGGTGCAATGCACTGTAAATTACCTCTAGCCTTCGTATCAACTTGATTAGTCGCCACCTCCCTAAGAATCCAAGGCCAAAAATGCTTCGCCCTTATTCGTATGCCGAATTCTATTCCTGCCGTAGGGAATTACGCTTGTCTAGTATTGTAATACTAAGTGGGAATCCACGTGTCAATTCCAATGTGGAGTGGTCTAATTTCCACTAATAGAGCTATTCAATAAGGGTGTGATTTAAAAGAGAATTGTAAGGTTGTGTTATTGACCAATGGTTGATTGGTTTGAATGTTTTGTGTATCAGACAATTGTCGGGATTTTTGTGTGGTTCCATTCACTCGATCATGTAAGTCCCACTCTATTTTATAAATTCATCTAGGAACCATTGATAAACGGTCTTTGATGGAGGATTTATCTTTAAATGCTCTTTAAAAATAAAGATGATCGAAAGTAATAAACACTTGTTCTCACTAATACGAACCCTTAGCTTGCATTCATGATCAAGCACAACGTGTACCGAGGATATCTCGTTAACACGTTGTCAAGAATATGCCCAACTAAGGATTTACAACTCTTCTGCACAAGTGATTAAAGACTTCTCTAAAATTGCTAGGCCATTATGCAGATTGCTGGAAAAAGATGGCAAGTTTAAGTTTGATGAGTCCTGCCAGAGATCTTTTGAAGAGATCATATAAAAATTAGTTGAAGCCCCCATCATGGCAAAACCAGACTAGGACAAGGAGTTAGAAATCATGTGAGATGTCAGTGACTATGCAATGGGAGCTGTACTAGGACAAAGAACTGACAATATGTTTAAGGTCATATATTATGCTAGCAAAACCTTTAATGAAGCTCAAGAGAATTACTCAACTACTAAAATGAGATGTCACTATAGTATTTGCATGTGAAAAATTTAGGCCACATATTGGGATCCCATGTCATTATCCACACCGATCATGCCAGAATTAGCATCCGATGGCAAAGAAAGAAGCAGCTAAGACCGATCGTGTGGGTATTGTTATTATAGGAATTTGATCCGAGATCAAAGACAAGAAAGGCTGTGGATGAATGTGATAGCTGATCACTGTCAAGAGTTAAAAAGCCCAATTATAAAGAGTAAGAAAAAGAACAGTGCATTTTCCGTATGAGCAGCTTATTTCCAATTGTCACCTAATCACCTTAGTTTGTCGATATTGTGAACTTTTTTAGTACGTAAGGATTAAGGCCTAAAAAATGCTATTTGAACCCTATTTATTATAGGTTTTGAGTTCTTTTTGTGTACTAATCATTCTAATTAACCCAATTGACATGTTCGGGTCCCTATTGTACTACTGATCATATTTTGTGGCTAATTTTGTAGTTTTTGCGAGCTAATCATGCCAAAATTGTTGAGTCGATCCAAGCATGAAAAATTCGAGTTGAACTCATCGTTACATATCATATCCTAGAAGGAAAGAAAAGCAAAAAGTGAAGAATAATGGACCACTGCAGGAATGCTTTTCCTGCGAGCACTGTTCATGCCTCTAGCGCACTGTTCATCCTGCAGCCATGTTCTCCTGCATTTCACGCTTTTGTTGTTTTTGTTGCAATTTTTTGTTTCTTCCCATTTTGTCCTTGTAATAGCTTTTAGTTTTAGTTTTTCTTATGTAATTTCTTTGCCTGGCATATATGTTTCCCGCTTGTACAAACGATCAATCACTTCACTTCGGCAATACAGAGGGGCCAGCCTGGCCGCTCCTTTCTCCCATTTTCTTTCATTTTTCCTTTTCGGTTGCCAAACACTCCTCCGAGGATGATAACTCGTAGGATGGTTGGGCACCTCTCTCCTTGAAGAAGAGGGCCACTGGCAACGGTTTTAAGGTAAACTTTTGGTTCCCCCGCTTTTCACGCAATGTGTTTTGACATTTTGACCCTCAAATTTGCAATTCTAGGTTTAAAACTTTTGATGTACTTTCTTTTCACATATTGGCAAGCTTTTTAGGGTTCAAGCATTCGTAGCTTTAGATATAATTTATATCCATTAGTTGCTATTTACAAGCCACTGGAGTGTAGGTTTAAGGGGTTATATTTTCACCTAGAGATGCATCTCTCATCGATCAATACTTGGTAATCTTTAGGTTCAAGTGGATGCTTATTATTAGATCCACCGAGATTCATTAGTCGCTCTTTACGAATCATTGCAGATGGGTTAAGGTAATATATTTCGATCGTAGGAACTATAAATGCTTTCTATCAAAAGGAAAATTATTAGGTTTAGTTTTTTAAAGTTAAATGAAGATCCCGCTTCGGAATTATCTGAGAGGTCATCCCTCCCCAACGCAGGAAGAAGACCCTAATATATTATTGCCTTAAAACCCTAAACCAAAGGGTCTCGACACTTTTTCAAGGGACTGTATTTACATTTTTTTTCTTATTTTAGCTCTGTGCCTATGAACAACTAATACCCTCCGTTTTTACAAAAACCTTAAAATCCAAATTGCACCACCATTTTTGAATCATCAGAAATCATTTGTATAAAGAAAACCCATCCCCGTGTTCGACTCCTTTAGTTATTATCATGAAGAGCTTTGCATACGGCAAGAGGAGCTTAGGATATACCTTGTTGATTCCGCATACCTACTGTGGCATGAATAAAAATGGCGTCGTTGCCGGGGATGGTGCCTAAGTGCATTTGACGAGCCATGGAACACTTGTGATCCTCATCACAAGTATTGGTGAATTTCTTTTATATTATGTCAGTTTTTTTTTTTTAAATTTCATTTCAATGTAAAAAAAAAAAAGTTACTACAAGATCAAGTTGGGTCAGCTCGCACGCAGTATCCATTTTCGGATCAAAAATCAAGGCAAGGCTCAAGATGTGTTATGTGGGAAAATTGACTGTGATCAAATGGAACACCTAGAGGGAGAAACAATGGTTACTAATACACTATGGAGAGAAACCCTAGAGCATACATGTCAATGAGAGACTATAGAAACCTTCCATGACAGCAACCTGTGGAGAGAAATCCAAACCCATATAGGTCTATGAGGGACTATAGAGCACAATGATGAGGCACCCTCCTATAGTGTTACCCCAACTTATGACCTCCTCAAGCCCATATTACGCCCCACTTCTCGCCAGAAGAGTAGAACCACCAACCTCATCCTGCTGAACGCTTCATCCCGACCTGAAAGCAAATTAAGGGATAACTTCATAGAGGAACAGAGGGAAGGATGTCCGCACTCAATAAGGAAATGACACTGTGGAGAACTCTCGATAAAATTAGACGGGAAGCCGCAGCCGGAATCGGATTACAATTTGACAACCCGCAGAAGGATCACTTCAAAGCTTGCCCAAAGAAAAATGTTCATCAAGCAGGAAGAATTCGTGCCGGAGGCCCGAGTGACACCACGCGGATGAGCAAAGGTTCACAAAGAAATTACAAGAAGGCTTAGTAGAAAATTTTGAATCTATCGTGCCGCACACCGCCATGGAGAAGAAGGAAGCAATCCCCCAAGGTCGATCGGTGGGGCTATACAGCAAATGCACACCCCACCCATTCTAACTCACTCCACATATCGCCCACACCCGCAAAGACAATCCACACCCAAAACACCTACCAGCGCCACCCTCATCCGCATCGCTCGCCATGCAAAACTTCAAGAAATTAGTGGCCACTGCATATACTTTGCTACCAAGCATAAAAACAATGGCAATCAAGCCACATCGTATGGCACAGTTGATGGTTTTCGTGTTGTCTGGATTGGGAGCACCAACCTTAGCATATCCACAAGTCTAGCCTAACAATTCCTCCAAAGGCCTAAAAATTAGTTTGGGGGAGCAATACTTCCCACTTTTTGTTTTGATTTTAGTTGTTTTATCTTATTTTATTTTATTTTATTTTGATTTAGTTAATTTTTCTTTTAGATTTTCTAATTTTAGTTAATCTTTGTTTTTAGCTAATTTTCAATTTTATGCAAGTTTTCTTAATTTTTATGTGTTTATTTTGCATGTCCGTAGGTTTCTGTAGTACTCAAGAATCTTGCGACCACAGTATCTAAATTTCAATCAAGGAATTTTGCAAAGCCATAAATTCAAGAACCTATGAAAAATTGCCAAAGTTGCGAAAATTCAACCTCGCATAAAGCTTAGAGAGTGTAGAATCCAAATATAAATGTAAAGAACACTTTTGGAAATTATTATGAAGGTGTAATTTTCAAAATGCTCCAATTGGTCACTTTTCCTCTCTTTCTTCTCCTAACTTGTTTATTTGAAGCCCAAACGGAGTGAATAAGGTGTCGATGGAAAGCTTGTGAAGTCTCCTATCCAAAAACGAGCACATCTCATCAAGGAGGTAGCACTTCCTTCTTTAACTTTCCAATCCGAGCTCCATTGCGAAAAGTGAGACATTTGGTTGGGGGGAGAGTTAGCGAAGGAAGTGGCTTTTACATTTACGTTTTTGTTTTTATTTTGCTGCTTCCATTTTTTGATGTTCAAATGGGCTTGCCGGGTTGTCCTTGTGAAGCCGTTATACTATTAGTAACTTACTTTTTAAAAAATTGGACCCATTTTGGACCTAAATGTTTTTTATTGTGTGTTTTGCGTAGCTTACAGTTTGAAAAGTTGAAACTTTGTCTAATTCTGTCTTTGTTAGATTGGTCCCATGCCTAGTTGAGTGAATGATTAGCTAATTCCTTGTTGTATTTTAACCTTTTCTTCGCCTTAGCTAACCACACACCGAGCACATTAGGTTTCAATGATAGGCTGAAAACTGTGCAACCTTCTTTGCCTTGCAATAACCTACCCTAGTTTCGTTGACCACCTTTAATAGGTTAAGGACCCCCATGAATAGAAGGCCAATGTATCTTCTAAAAGAAAAGAAAAAGAAAAAAAAAAGAAAAAAAAGAAAAATTGCAACGCTTTGCCTTGAAACCCGAGCACAATCCGAGGGGTATATGGTAAAGCCTTGGGAAAGCCCTAAGTGTCTCTAAGCCAACTACTGGGGAGCCACCGAATTTAGTGCTCGCTTATACGTGATGGTGGAGTTTAGCAAGTTGTAGGTGCTGAGTCTCAAATCATTCGAGTCCGATGAAAAACCTAAAGAGTTCGTGGTCGAAAGATCCTTAAGTGACTTGGTGCCCTGGGTTTCACTGGTTGGGAGTCATCTATTGATCCCCATTGCTAATGGACTTTGGTGAAGTCGATTCCAAAGATTAATCCTACAACACAAAAAGAATCAGGTCAAGAGGTGGGTCCGATCTATTCGGGGTTGGTTGAAGATGCTAGGTTGTGTCAATAGCTTGGTTGGAGGCTAAGCGCCATTGTTGAGGACTGGACAACAAAACACTTAGATTTCCGTGGAAGTTCCGTCGAAATATCGTAGCGAAGCTCTTTCGATAATTTACTATATGGCATTCATTCTTCGAGGTAGTTATTGTGCTAAGTTTCGTAATTTTCATTGAGGGTTAGCACATTACTTTCACAACCTTTTGAATTGCAACCTTGTAACATAATTCCTTTGTTATAGTTTCATATGTTTTTTTATTTTTTTTATTTTCTTCTTACATTTCCTTGGCGCGACTAGCAATGTGTTATATGGGGTGTGATTAGTACCTAAAAGTGCTTATTTTTGAACCCTATTTACGCAGGTTTTGAGTGCTTTTTGTGTGTACTAATCATTCTAATAATTGCCCAATTGACATGTTCTGGTCCCTATTGTACTCATCGATCATATTTTGTGGCTAATTTTAGTTTTTGCGAGCTAATCATGCCAAAATTGTCAGTCGATCCAAGCATGAAGAATTCGAAAGGAACTCATCAAGCATATCATATCCCAGAAGGAAAGAAAAGCAAAAAGTGAAGGAATATTTGACCACTGGGTAGAATGCTTTTCCGCGAAAGCACTC
This sequence comes from Tetrastigma voinierianum, assembly GCA_016808115.1. NCBI lineage: Eukaryota > Viridiplantae > Streptophyta > Magnoliopsida > Vitales > Vitaceae > Tetrastigma > Tetrastigma voinierianum. The sequence continues at coordinate 1,623,169 of JAEQBH010001681.1, forward strand.
ATGCCTCCAAATGACTGCTCATCTCAGTACTGCTCTCCCGCATTTCACGCTTTGTTGTTTTGTCGCAATTTCTTGTTTTCCATTTTGTCCTTGTAATAGCTTTTAGTTTCAGTTTTTTTTTGTAATTTCCCTTGGCTCTGATCATATATAAGCCTCAGTCTGTACAAAACGATCAATCACTTCACTTCGGCAATACAGAGAGGGGGCGGCAGTTTCCCCGCTGCTTCCTTTTCTCCCATTTTCTTTCATTTTCTTTCCCCTTTCTCGGCTGCCAAACACTCCTCTGAGGATGACAACTCAGAGGATGGTTGGCTAGACCTCTTCCTCCTTGAAGAAGAGGGCTACTGGGCAATGGTTTTAAGGTAAACTTTTGGTTCCCCTGTTTTTCACGCAGCAGGTTTTGACATTTTGGTTCCCAAATTTGCAACTCTAGGTTTAAAACTTTTTGATGTACTTTCTTTGGCCAATACTTGGCAAGCTTAGGTTCGTTGCATTTCTTAACTTTAGATATTAATCGACATATCCATTAGTTGCTATTTACGAGCCAATTCGGAGGTAGGTTATGTTATATTTCACCGTAGATGACCCCTACTGATTAATACTTGGTAATCTTTAGGGTCTCATGGATGCTTATTTAGATCCATCGAGATTCATTAGTCAGCCTTTACGAATCATTGTGATGGGTCAAGGTGATAGATTTTCACAGGGAACCATAAATTCTACAAATGCTTTCTATCAAAAGGAAAATTATTAGGGCTTAGTTTTGAAGTTAAATGAAGACCCGGTTCGAATCGACTATAGGCTATCCTCCTAACGCGAGGAAAAGACCCAGACATGTTGGTTGCCTTAAAACCCTAAACCAAAGGGTTCGACACTTCAAGGGGTTCTATTTACATTTTTTTCTTATTTTAGTTTCACTATGAACAACCTAATACCCTCGTTTACAAAACCTTAAAATCCAAATTGAAATTCACCATTTTTAATCACGCAAATCATTTGTACAAAGAAAACCCATCCTCGTGAGCTCCACCTCAGCCGCTATATCGCAGATCTTCATACGACAAGAGGGAGCTTTAGGATATAAATTGTTGGATTCCAAAAGATACCCATCAAGGGTACTAATCAAGCACTGTAGAACTCAGCTACAAATAGAGAAAAAAACTAAGGACTGATAGAAGATTTTACATCTAGGATGACCCACTATTGTTTAAAACAGGAGGTGTGTACCAGAGAGTGAACAAGGCAAGATCTTACACGAATGTCATGCATCACCATATGGAGGACACTTTGCAGGAGACAAAACAACCCACAAAATTCTCCAAGCAGGTTTTTATTGGCCTACTATTTTTAAGGATTATTTTGAATGGATGAAATTTTGTGATCAATGCCAAAGAATGAGAAATGTTAGTAAAAGGCATGAAATGCCCCTACAAGGTATCCTGGTTGTGCATCTATTTGATGTTTGGGGAATAGACTTTATGGGTCCCTTTCCACCTTTAGTTGGAAATTTATACATACTCCTAGCTGTGGATTATGTATCCAAATGGGTTGAGGCAGCAGCTTGTTCCAAAAATGATGCTAATACAGTCGTGGGGTTTGTACAAAAGAACATTTTGAGCAGATTTGGGATGCCCAGAACTATTATCAGTGATGGAGGAAGCCACTTTGCAAATAAGGTGTTTGATAGACTCATGAGCAAATATGGAATCAAACACACATGAAATTTAGCTTATCATCCCCAAACAAATGTGTGTTTGATTTCTACTGTGAGATAAAGAAAATTTAGAAAAACTGTAAAGCTTCAAAAAGAGAAGAGATTGGTCTTTGAAACTGATGATGCATCAGGCATATCAGATCGCTATAAAACTCCTATCGAATGTCCCCATACAGATTTGTCTATGTAAACCTTTGCTACCTTCCTCAGAATTGAATATGTGCCATGTGGGCTATCAAGAAGCTTTAGAATTCCTGGATCAAGGTCGTTAGAGAAGAAAGGCTACCCATTTAAATGAATCAAGACTTGAGATCGAAGCCATGATAATGCGCAAAATTTACAAAGATAAAACAAAGAAATGGCATGATCATAGGATTTGGCGAGAGTTTAAAGGTGAGATCAAGTCTTGTTATTCAACCTGTGACCGAAACTCTTTCCGTGGAAGTCGAAATCAAAAATGGAGGGACCATATATAGTAGTATCAAATACAACCTTTTGGAGTAGGACACCGAGAACCAAAGAATGGAGAGGAATCTGGGGTCGATGGTTAGAGATTGAAGCACTACTCTTGGAGAAATTCAGATAAATAAATGATTCTTAGTTTTGAGGAGAAAATTTGAGGAAACAAGGATTTAATAGTAGCAAGTCTGTTTAAGGACTCAAAATCGAGTGAAATTTTCAGGGGAGGCAACCCACATTACAGTTTGTTTTAAGTTTTGAGTCTTGTGTTAGAAAGTTTTGATTTTTTTTAGTAAACTTGGTGTGAGTTTATTATTACTGCTTTAATGTATGTATGTTTTTTGTAGGACAATAAAAGTGTATACAAGGAGGAATCTCTACATCCAAATTTCCAATCTACACATGAGACAAAAAGAGGGCAGTATACTCTTCTTTGATTAATGCTAATTGTTTTAGATAAAGCATGATTGAATTTTGGGGGAAATTTTAATTTCTGATTTAAATTTAAATATGTTGCATTATAGAGTTGATTTGGTAAATGTCTGAATGCTGAGGGTGAATTGTACTTGTTTTGATTGGATTTATTGAATTGAAAATTGTTTGAAATGAAATTGGAATTAGATTCGTAAAATTTCTGTGTCGCAACATCAACTCCTTCGTTGAGACCACATCTCAAAGTCGCAAATAAAGCTTCGAAAGTAGTCACACTGAAATGGCTAACCCCCCATGAATTTAAGTCTTAACTTTTCAAATAGGGCGAAGACAAGATGAGGGGAGTTAATGAAACGCATTAGTGTGGTGACTCAAAATTTAATGTTGCAACTTTCTATTCAACAATCATAACCTCGAGCCCATCAAAACAAGTGTGAAGCCAAAAAGCCATTTCATATATAAAAAAAAAAACTTCAATTCATCTTCACTTCTTTCCAACTCTTCTACTTCTACTTCTACTTCCTAATTCTTTGAAATCTCCAAACCCTAAGCCCAGAGTGCGAACAGGCTACCCTCCGAAATCTTCATTCATGGATGCAAATCAAGAAGGCACTGGATCTTAACCCGAATGAACGAGATTATGCGTGAGTATGTCCAGGGGGAGGAAGAGGTTCATTTGGAACCTCAAGATGAGAAAATAACCAATGTCGAACCAGAAACTCAATCAGAAGAGGAAGAGCAAGTTGTAGAAGAGGGAGCTACCAAGAGAAAAAGAAATGCAGAGCAGGAGAAGGAAGGAGAAAAGGAGGAAGAATAAGATTTCGTCTTGCGTAAGTCAAGTTTGTGGATCGTGCAAGCAATGAAAAGGCCTTTATAGGAGAAAGGGGTGTTTAGAAACCAATTTCCCGCTTAAGTGCACTAATGTAGAAGAGAGGATGGGAGTTCTTCTCAGGAGCATAAAGCACCAGCACAGCTGGGCAAGAGAATCTCTACGCCAATATGAGATGAAGGATGATGATAAAGTTTTTGTGAGAGGGTTCTGGGTATCATTCGGGCACAAAAGGATCAACGAGATCTTCAAGTTGAAGGACCTAAAGCATGGGTCCAAATTCAAAAAAATGGTCGACAACCCAAACTACGATAAAATCCTGAACCTATTGACTGCTGGGCAAGGAAAATGGGAAGCGACAAAGAAAAACCCACACTATGCCATCAACAAATGGGTCCTCACAAGCAAGCCAAGGTATGGTTTTACTCATCCGCCGCACATCATCCCAACAAAACATCTATCTTCGCAAGGGATCATGAGGCTATGATTCCCGTATGCCCCGGTTAAAAGGTTATAAGATGAATGCTGGGCCTAATTGAAGGCTCAATCGTGAGGATACCACCTAAGCAATAAGAGATCGATCCTCACCCAGCCCACCATCACTGCACTATGTATCATGGCAGGGTGAAAGGAGTCAGAGGAAGATGAGCAATGTCCTCTTGTTTCACTCTCTATCTACAGGAGTTATCGAGGCCCAAGGAAACAAAAAAGCAAAAAGTGGTTGGTAGAGGTAGAAGGTAGACTTCAACAGGAGCATGAAGCAAGAGAAATGGGAAGCAATTCCAAGACATTCCTCCAAATAAAGAGCAGAGGAGATACCATCCTAATGATCCCACTGAAATCACTCCTATCCGCAGCAAGGTAAAGCTCAAGAAGGAATGAAGTGAGTGCAGAGATAAGTGAAATGCTCAAATCCATGAAGAAAGACATGGAAGAGAGGGAGCAAAAATGGGAAAAATGGCAGCAAATTAGGGAGGAATTCCAAGAAGCTGAATTTAGAAGGAAGGAATAGATGTGGGAACAAAATGTGAAGCAAAGAGAGAAAGAATGGAAGGAAGAATTAAAAAGAAGAGAAGAAAAAGTAAATGAGAAAATGAAGGCAAGTTTGGAAGCCTTTTATAATAACCAATTCAAAAGAGATGCAGAACTGCTTACCATATTAAGAAAGAGAGAAGCAGAGATGGAAGGGAATATGTTGAAGAAAATAGAGGCCTTCAAATATCTGTACAAAGAGCAGTTCAAAGAGTTTGGGAGGTTGATGAAGGAGAGAGATAAACAGCTTGAAGACAATGATGCCTACAAAAAGAAGAAGATCCGGCCTCGGAGCTTAGACTCGATCAACCGTAACTTGTCAAAATCCACTGGAGTGTATCACAGACTGAAAAGACGCGACCGTGGGGTTAAAACAAGACACTCTAATAACTGTAGTAGAATTGACAAGCGATATATATTTAACAGGAAGGGACATACCCCCTACTGAGGAGAAAAAAAGATCAGAGATGACCTTCCCAAAATTTGATCCTAGTCTGGTCAACCTTGATGTAGATCCTCCAAACGTCATACCTCCCAAGGCCTATAAAAGAAGAAAATAAGCAGTCTCTTGTAATCTACTTAATTGTCATCTTACCTTAACATTAATAAATACTCTTTTGATTCATTGAAAGTGTTTTATGTGTTGCATGAATGATAGTAGTTAACTGCTGATAATTGATTTTTCTGTTTTGAATAATGTTGTAGTGTGAATATTGTTGTTAAATGAATTGTTGATTGGGACCCGGCTGTGGAATGTTTTGATTCAAGGAATCGAAGAAGTGAATTGTGTTATGTGTGTCATTCATTATTTGTCTACAAGAAATGATCTATATTTTCGAGCTTTCTTTGTACAATGACACAATTACCACTGATAAGATCTAGAAAAACACTGTAAAAGAAAGGTTAGAGCAGGAACTATGGAACCTGAATAAGAGGTTGCGGTTTTAGTTTGAACCAGGTTTAAATTGCAGAATCAGGAAAAATATACGATTGAAAGAACAAATAAAATGATTGAATTTTGAGTGTGAACAACTAAGTCCACACAAATCTTGAAAAAAATATGCACAAGGTCTGGAAAACACTTAATACTTTAAGAGGGATTAGGGACATCTTCTGGAATAATCCAAATTCTAAAGCATATGGTCCTAGAACTTGTTAGATTATGGTCGAGGTGAAATCCTGTGCGTAAACAACTAACAAGAAATGATAGAGGTCATCCTAGAAGTTTGAACCCTTTCAAGCCTACCATTATTATATTATGCAAAAGCATACACTCTAGTTCTATGATTGAGCCTAAAGCCCACTTCCTTCAACAAAGAATCAAGACCCGACTCCTCTTAAAATTAATATCACGTAAAGAACCCAAAATTACCCGCCAAAAAAAGGAAGGTTTACTATGCAGAAAGGAACAAGTTTGGGGAAAATTTTTGCATTATAAGGATGAAAGTGAGGAAAATAAATTGGAAGCAAATATAAATAAAGGAAAAGAAATTGAAAAGGGAAGGTTTGGCCAGGGCCTATCTCTCTTGAACAATTGTCTATAGGGGTGTTTCAACACCTAATACCCTAATGTCAACTGGTATGGGAGTTGCTAACCCAAAGTTCTCTAAGAGTGATAGAAAGCCTAATAAGACAAAACATTGCACTATTCCAATTCTTTAAATTGAGTTCCAGTAAAAAGAAACTGAGCTGATAAGTTGAAGGTGGGAGGGTTTACAAGAAGAAGAAAGAAAAGGATGAAAGATGAAAGCAATTATACAAAAAGAAAAAGAATGGAATCTGGGTAATTTGCATCCTAAAATTTTCCATTTATCTACCCAATTACCCAAGCCTAACATTACAAGCCCGAAAGACCTTTTTGATCTTGAAGGAAGACCTACACACACTCACAGAACAAGATTTATTTTGACTGGTCTGTTTACATGAAAATTTCATCAGCTTATTTGTGATGAAGGTTGCAAACATTTCCTTTTTCTCAATTGATGACTGAATTTTAGATAATACTGCAACCTTCTTGTTCAAGTCAAATGGTAAAATAAGAAAGACTGTGGTTTAAATCAGAAAAATGTCCTTAAAAATAAAGCTCAATTTGTTTGAGGACAAACAATTATTCTTTTCTTTGCTTGAGGACAAAACTTTAAGTTTGGGGGAATTTGATGGAGTAAAAACTCATTGATTTTAATCCATTTTTCTAGTATGAATGTCATTTTCAATAAAAAGCAGTAAAATATGGATATTTTACTCAAATATAATTTTGCAGAGAATTATAGCAGAATCAAAATCCCCAGCAAGAACCAGAAGAAACTGGCCTAATAGCATAATTGAAGTCGTAACTAAGAAGTGAAGTCGCAACAAGGATTTCTTCAGTCCAGTTAAGACCAGGTCACAACGCTACCAAGACTAGTCTTGAGAGAAAAATAGAAGGCTGCATCAAGCCAAGTTGCGATAGGAACGTGAGGTTGCAACCAGAAATACTAAGTCACCCAGAAATAGACATATTGAGACCAAGGAAGAGTTGCTAAAACAGAAAGAATATTCAAGGAAGAACTGAGGTCGCGACACCATTCTAAGGTCGTGACGCCGAATGAAGACAATGAAGGTCGCAACATAAATTTGAGGTCGCGACGTTGATCGATTGATGAAGCCATAGATGAGGTCTCTACAGGAAAATTGAAGTCGCAACTAGTTCTTAATTGAAACACTCAACTCGAAGTCGTGACGTTCTTTTGAGGTCTCGACATGAAACAAAGACAAGGGATCTCTACATGGAGGATTTTCAGGTTGCGACTAATCATTCAGGTCGCAACTACAATTAAGCAATTAAGACAAAAACCTACCAGAAAAAAAAAGCAACCATAAGGTCACGACACCATTTTGTGGTCGCAACTTGAAATAGAGACTGGAGAAAGGAAATGGCTAAACAAAAAGAATTAGGGGCTATGTATAAGAAGGAAGGCAAGGAGTATCACCGAGGTCGCGACCCAAGCCTACCGCGACTAAAAATTCGGTATAGATGAAGATAGAAGGTTGCCATAGAGATAATCGGTGTCGCGACTAAGCACATGTAACTGAGACAAGGACAAAGGGTCGGCAAGGTAACAAAGAGGTCGCGACTTGTTTTTGAGGTCGCGACCAGAAAAGCGGTGATAAGAGAAATTACTTAGTCGCGAACTCTCGTTATCGACGTCAAGATAAGCAATACGTATGAGGACGTAAGCTCAAACAAAGGTCGGGCTTAAAAAGAAGTCAGTGACTGAACCAAGACATGGCCACGATATGTGGTCGCAACCCAGCCAGAGGTCGCGACGCAGCGCAAGAAGAAAAAGAGCCATAAGCCGCGACCCATTTTGAGGTCGCGACCACTAATCATGGCAGTTGCAAGGAATCTAGTCACAATTGAAGATGTCAAGTCGCAACTAACAAGTACAAATGAAAGAATTCAGGTCGCGACTCCATTTTTAGGTCGTGACTTGAAAACAGTAAACTGGGCCTTCCTTTTAGGAAATCCACCTAGAGCTTGGAATCAAGCCCAATTTAGGACAATTATAAATAGCCCTATTAAGTTTTAGTAAAGTAGCTCCCGTTTTCAATACCTAGAATAGGGAAGAGGAGAAGGACTCACTGTATATTTTTAGAATAGATTTTTTTTTATTTTCTTTTCTTTAATTTTCTTTTTCTGGATCTGAACCAGTTATCTGTGTAGAAACGATGAGGCTAGATTTAATTTATGATTTTCTCTCACCATTACTGCTTGAAATTAATGGAGTCTGGACAAATTTCTGGAATTGCTCATTTCAGCCACATAATTACAATGGGTGTACTTGATCAATGATCCATTGTCGATTGTAATGCAGTATTGAGAACGCAATTTCACTAGATAGGATTTACCGTTAGTTACAGTCTTTATGCATCATTTAGAGAGAAATACTTGGATTGGAATTTATTTTATTGATGTTGTTATTGAATCGACCAGTTCCCAATAGTAGCACATTATACCATTTCAAGAATTGTTTCCTGCTCTAATTTCCAAGGGGCCCTCTGCGTGACACAGAAATGAAGATTCCTGAGAGTTGGGAACATTCCACTTGTGGGTATGATAGACTACCATTGACGAATTACTAAGCTCTGAAAGTTCACCTCGATAAATTTCCTTTCACCATAATTGATGTTGGAGGGGAACATTTATCAATGTAAAATAATCAAATACTTCACCTTAACTGAAGTTCCAACCTAGTGTTAGTGTAAATCTAATCAAGGGAAATGAAGAACCATTAGATTTAAAGGATGAGTCATCAATCGAGTTAGTTTTTCGGCCATTCTCGCAAAGGGAAGCAAGAAACTGCTAGCCTCAAGAGAAATGGGTGGAAGTGGCTGAGAAAGAAAAATACCCAGATCTTGCAAGAAGGTCAAAAATACAAGTAGCTGGTTAGATCCTTGTCTTTGAGAAATCCAATTGCATATTAAGGCATCTTGGACAAATCCACATCCAACAATGCATTGTGGCACATACACGCATGAATTGGTCGCTTCACAGCACCTTGATAGTGTTCGCTTTTTCATGGAAAACCGATTCAAATTCAAAGATTTGCTCTTATTTCATTTTATTTTATTTTTGTGTGATTATTTGTACATTTAAATTCCTTTTATATCTTATGTATCGTCTGGAACTATTATTCTAGATTAAACCATCATTCAATTGAAGTTCAAAAGTGTGGACTCCTAAGTAGTTGGGGTAGTTGATTAAAAATTCTTATCAATCTCTCGTGGAATGATATCCGACTTACATCCATTTTACTACTTGTATGATCCGCACTCACAGCTAGTCCTGTGATTAAAACCATTTTCAAATGAAGCAATATAAAGTAATTTTATCAGTTATATCCAATGGATTCCAAGTAGACAAAGATGCAAGAGAATTGTAAGGCTCTTGTAACTAAGTTAATTTGAAGGCTTTAGCCATAAGCACTGCGGTACAAACACATACGTATGATGGACGTGTCCCATAACTTAGGGGCCCCTAGGTTTAGCTGAAAGTGTTCTGGGTGAAGTTCAGGAACTGGAAATGCCCTGCCCCTAACCAACTCCGGTGGGAGTCACCAACGGTCCCCCCCACTACAGGACACTCCAACATTAACTTATGGGAACTCGGTTCTTCTTCATGGCAGGCAGGATGAGTCAGATAAAAGTGGGTGCCTCATCCTTCGTAGTTAGATTCTTTCAAATAGGTGAGTTGGATTCAAGTTTGGGGGTGCCGGAACCGAGTTATATGCTAAAGACCACATATCACTTGCACATAGGCTTTTTGGGAAAGGCTATTGAAAACCTAGGAGGTTGAGTCACTTGTCAACTGAACCGTGTTCAATCAATTTCTTTGTTGTCAACCCTATGGATCCTATGAAATTTGAATAAAAGGCAAGATTTATATCGCCAATTTTGATCCTTCTTCTTCTAGCAAAGATAGGCATCAAGCAATCATGGCATCGAAGTTTAGTATGTCGTGGTATCAGGTGTCGTGTTTAGAGTTTATTAAGCCAAAGGACAAGCAAGAAGCTAAGTTTGGGCATGAGCCTAAACACTATAATATACCCGTCCGCTTTATGTTTTAGTTGATTTTACATTTAAATAAGCACATTATAAACAAGATCCGATTTCATGAGTTTGTGAATTGCAAGCTGATCAGGGTTTTGGGCGATTGGAGCTAAACATAAGAAGCAAGAATACTGGCTTCCACGTCACGACGTCACAATGTCGCGACGTCGCAACGTCGCGACGCCTGGTCAACAAAGGAAAGTCAACAAAGTGACCCAACGTCGCGACGTCACCACGATTTCTACACCAGCATCATTAAAAGCAAGGGGAGACCTAATTTTGAGATCATCGAAGAACGTGATCGACGAAAGGACTTAAAATAGAGCAAAGAGGACTCAGATTATTGTAGAAGATACTTTTGTATTTTTCTCTTTTTTGATAAACTACGGATGATTGTTGGACTGATGATGTTTATATCCAGTTCCAGTATGTTCTAGATTTCTATATAGGGTTTTATTGAACCCTGTCACGATTGCATGGATTAATATTTTGATTTTATTTTATTCAGTTATTTATGACTTGTTAGTATTTGCTCTATATCTGTGATTTATATACATGTGATGTTTTGCCAACATTGACATGATTTTGCTGGGTATCCGAGATCAAGAGATGAGGACGCCCAGGGATCCAAATAGAGCGACTCTGGCCAAATCTGCAACAGAGATATCTCATTCCTGGGTGGCGATTAAGGTTAGAACATTTTAAGCTTCTTTCTATATCAGTCAGGGTAGAGATACACTTAACCCTGCTAGCGAGATAGCGGATACACCTCGAGAGGGGTATCTGGCACGACACCCGCCATCAATAAGTCAGGAATGTGATCGACAGTAATTTCTCTAGAAGTAATCCATCAAAGTAAGGTGGAGACAGAGCTCTAGTCTCCACAACACAGTGATTTACTAAGATAATTTAGTTTAGTTTAATCTCACACCTTAGTTAACTAGTCATTCAAAGTTCAAGTCCAGATAATATTCAAAGGCTAATTTCAGGACTCAGCACACTTCTCCCCGTGGATCGATATCCGTACTTAGGTACACTATATTACTTGAGGAGACGCATGCACTTGTGCACATAGACGTACACATTTTACACATCACGCTTTCGGCCTATCAATGTCGCTCTTTATAATTGTGATGTCGCAACATTATCATGTCGATGTCGCAACATTAGGGAAATTTTTGAAACTGGTGTCGTGACATTGTTGTCGATGTTGCGACATTTAAAAGGAGTTTTCTTCTTTCAATATTTTTTTACTTGTTTGCTCTATTTTATTTTTGCAATTTCAGTTACTGCTTGTGAATATAGGTGTATCAATATTGAGGAATCTCAATTCAAGCACGAACAGTAACACTCATATTTTCAATTCAGTCAACTCAACATATATTCATTGTATTGCAGAGATTATCACACAATTATGCAACAAATGAATAATGAAGCTACTATGTAATTTCAAACTCAAATAAATTACACTCAAACCAGTATATGCATCGCTTTTCAAAGAATATAATGGAAGTAGACTCCTCAGCTCAACTCTGCATAACTCAATTTGGTTGGAAATGCTTCAAAAATGACTTTCAAATCTCCTGGCAGCTTCATCATCCTGAAATTTAACAAAATGATGATCACATATGTTATTAATAACCGACAAAACTATCAAGGCGGATAAACTATTCAAAAGACACTTAATTAAACAAAATCAATAATCAAAAGTAAAATCAAGAGTTTCTCGTCACCCAAGTAGTCGCCATTTTATGTCTTTAGCTAGACTTTGCCGCAATGTTTTCTCTTTTCAAAGAATTCTTGCATCTTTCAAATTTGGGACGGTTTCTATTTGATCCTCCCTCCGAGATACCTTAGCTCACTCACTCTTTAAACTCATCCTAATTGGCTCTCAATACCCGTGCGGGTAACTGCAACTACTATGTATGGACCACTCCACCTTGATTTGAGTTTTCCAAGAAAGAGTTTTAGCCTAGAATTTTACAGTAGGACTAGCTCTCCTACTTTGAACTGTTTCCTCAGAATCTTCTGACAATGCCACTTTTATTCTTATCTTTGTAGATACTGGCATTATCATAAGCTTCATTTCTCAGCTCTTCTAGTTCATTCAATTGAAGTAGTCTCTTCTCTCTTAGCAAATTGAAATCACAAATTTCGCTTTATTGCCCACATAGCTTTATATTCAAGCTCAAGAGGGAGATGACAAGGTTTTCCAAATACTAACCTATATGGGGACATTTGTTGACCAATTTTTAGACACAACTACCAAAGACTAACTAAAGTCCCCAGTAACGGTGCCGAAAATTTGTTGACTAATTTTCCGACATGGCTACCAAAGACTAAACTACGTCCCCAGAAACAGCGCTAAAAACTTGTTGACCAATTTTCCGACACGGCCACCAAAGACTAAACTTTGTACCCGTCAACGATGCCAAAAACATGTAAAGACCAAATGATGTATATATGAAAATATGGCAAAGGAAGTGAATGTAGTAAAAACTAAAAAAAACTTATTTTAAAAAGTAAGTGTACTCAAAAACCGAATGAAAAGTATTACCAACACTCATCCCATTTTCTCAAGTGCACGAGTCATACAAGTAATAAAGTGGACTGTAGGAGTCTGGATATTGTACCCATAAGGATTGGAGTTTCTCTGTAATTGGAATTTGAGCACCTCGGTTACAAGGGCTCTTCACTATTTTGGCGACCAAATAGGATGTGGAATAAAATCAATTTAACTTAACTAAAAACTAATTTAAAACTAATCCTAAAATTTACCAAACAAACAACTACTTAAGTCTAAAATGTATGAAAAGAGGCACTAAGGATGGTGATAATCATTTAACAATCAATTTACATTTCCTTCAAAGCGTAACATTTGTGAATTGAATGCTGGATTTGTCAAAGAGCAATGTAGTATAGCTTTGATTCCTCCACACACTATACATTTCACTAATTAGAAAATCACGTTCCTTCCAGATACATGGTCTAATAAGTTACTTGTAGGATATAATCATCTTTCTAAGAACTGGGTATTTTTCCTTTTCAGTACATCACAACCTTTTCTTAGGACTGAAGACTACTTGCCCCTAAAGACAGGATAATGCAAGCCTTATCCAATGTAATTGGTATCTTACCTATTAAATCTAATAAATTTCTCTCTCTCCTTGATTAGATCTATGCTAACACAGGATCAAGGTCATTCTATCAAATTAAGGTGAGACCTCTAAACATTAAACTGATACATCATCTAATTAATCCTCACACCATGAGTAAATTAATGATCTATCAAAGTAATCTTTCAGAGTTTTGTAGTTCCATAATATTAGTCTAACATAGCCTCAAGTAAATGCTCTTTACTCTCAGGAATCTTCATCTTTGTGTCACTCGGAGAGCCTCCTGGAAATCAGAGCAAAGATACAACTATTTTATGGGTATAAGCTACTAATATTCCGAACAACTAATAATATGAATAGTACCAATTATATAAATTCAATTTTGAAACCCACAAAATAACTAAGAATCTGCAAATCTGAATGTTCAACAATTAATCCCCACCCCTATAAGGTGTTTAATGTTCTATTATTGGATTCCAATCAAACAAGTAAGAAAATAAAGAAATAAATCAAGAGACAAGGAGTGAGAAAAAAATCCAGATTTTAGTTTCAATCTTTGTCTGAATAGTAATGAAATCTGAATCTCTGATGTATGCTTCGTTCTTATTCGTATGCTGAATTCTATTCTCAAGCGTAGGAATTAAGGTCGTCTAGCATTGTAGTACTATGGGAGTCCATAGGTCATCTCCACAGGGAGTGGTTTGAATCGTTGATCCGTAGGAGCTATTCTCCAAAAGGTGTGTAATTGAAAAGGAATTTATGGGGTTGTGGTTGGTTGATTTAAGGATTGATTAAATTGACTATTTTAGAATAGAAAGATGATTGCTGGGATTCTTAGGTTTCCACTCACTAATGATCACGTACTTCCCACCTCTTAATTTTACAAATTTCATCTAGAGCCATTGATAAATGGTCTTTGATGGAAGATTTGTCTTTAAATGCTCTTGTATCGAAGAATGATCTAAGATGATAAACACTTGTCTCCTACCAATTCACGCTTTAGCTTACTCAGATTCACAACGTGTACCGAGGATCTCTCGTTCACACGTTGTCAAGAAGATTCCCAACTAAGGCTTTTACAAAGTTTTCTACAAGTGAAAAACATCACACAATCCATTGAAGTATAAAAGAGGAATTGAGGGAATATACTTTGATCAGGGTGAGTTTCTACCAGAAACCTCAAAGATAGAAGTTTAGAACACCATGGAAATTATAAGGAAATCATAATTGAAGAGAATTATTCATAAAAGAACGTTGAGAAAATCAAAATTCAATTGTAAAACCTAGGAATGAAAAATATAAAATACCGAGAATGAAACCAGATGTAAGGTTCCATCACCGAAAGATTACATGTGCTTTTAAATAAAAAAATCTCCGCAGAAATAAAGCTCCCAACCCTAATCTATAAAACTTCACCTCCCACTATGAAGAAGAACTCTTCCTCTATGTAAACCTAAACCTAGGAATCAAAAGCTGCCTTCTCCTTGTATCCTATGGCTTTTTATACCCCTTTTCATTGTGATCCCGCACGATAGTTGGAATGACTGAAAGCATGCCTTGCTCAGATCGACTCCCGCTCACTCGCAGCTTTCACACAGTACTGGTACAAAGTTAGTGGTACCGGTACAGGTTGCTCTCTGCCACTTTTCTGCATAGGTGTACCGGTACATGTTGCTCTATGCCACTTTTCTGCATAGGTGTACCCGTACATGTTGAAGGTGTACCGGTACATGTTGGCCACTGGTTCTTTTCCAGCATTGTTGCACTTCCCGAAACTTCACCAATCAGTTGCCATCATCCTCAATGATCCATATTTTCTTTCCGGACATAAATCCTTGTACAATTATGCATTAGACCTGAATAACCTGTACAAGTCCAGAAACACGAAAGTAATTAAAAGTACCTATTCTCATGCAAAATGTGAGCAAAGTGTGACTTGAAGGTGCTAAGTTCTGCTATAATTATTGCTCAATTGTGTATTCAACACACCCCCTAACCTGCATCTTGCTAGTCCCTAGCAAGATTTAGACATGAGATACCTACTGGTTATGAATTCCAACAAGTGCGCTAGGTACAGTTAAGCGTTGCAAGTTTCTCAAAAGGGCAAATATTAAACATAATACTTCAACCTGACATAGTATGCACCCATGTGACTCAATTAAAACTAAAACCACAGCCTCAACCAATGAACATAACAACAAGCTAACACAAAATCAGTTATTCAAATAAAGGACCATGGAATTGAGAACAGAAAAGCTGTCGGCAAGCATTAAAATGAAATGAACTATATTATAGAGGCACAGTTTAACATAACCATGCAACTACTATGCATAAAAGTCCAGAGAAACAACTAAACACAACTAGAATCAAAAAGGTCTTTAGGGTTTGTAATGACCATAGGCTACACAAATAGGGTAAAATGAACAAAATAGGTGTTGGCATAACATGGCTGAGGTCTCTACCCAATTACCAACACCACCCTAATCTAGCCTACTATGCTACTACATGATGTCCTCCTCATCGTCTGTTGACGAAAACGTATCCTCATCGACGTAGTCATCCAGCTCCTTTGAATCTCCCTCCAAGTCAGGACGAGGGGCATCTACTGAAAGTGTGCCTCCCCAGAAATATGATTCTCGAAAACCGAGAGCCCGTGGGTCTAGCTTTCGTTTTTGTTTCCCAAATGCATTTGAAATCCACTCCCTTAATTCGACGCTCCCATTCTCTTTAATGACGTGTCTACAAAAGTGTGTGCCGGTAGACGAAGAGGCTCCGGAATCACCACCGAGGGATGAAGGTCAGTCCTCAGAAATGCGTTTCGCCTCGCCTCCGTTTGGTTTAATTTGGCCCCTGTGTTAGGGAAGAACCCTTTCTCCTTAGCCACTCCCTCATCCCCGCGGCTTCCACAAGGCTCGTCACAAGCAATGGGAATGGAATATGTCTACTTTCATGCGAGGACCGTATATCCTCATCACGCACCATATGACCAAAGTATAGCCGATAAGCCCCGTCATCACCTCATATAAAATCGTTTCTTCTCTCATTGATATTTTCTGCCCTTTGGTCCGACTCTATCCTCGAATAATCTTATTCATCAATGTACCTGGCTTAAGCTTCCCGCATAAATTCTTTACGCACAAAACCACTGCGTCACAGGACGATGCACATAGCCTCGAATAAATGGGCGAAAACAAGGATACCCTATGGGTAAGGTCGATCCGACGCTACAGTGGCTAACATATTGTAAGGAAAGAGCTATCACATCAGTGACTTTATCCGCTTCCCATCACAAAGGTTTCTAATAAGGTCCCCAACCCGTTGATTTTCAAATTCGTGTAAACTCCGAACTGTGGTAGGTAGATACCCTTGAACGTCAAGACACACAAATCAAGTAAATTGCCTCAACACCCCTAATAGGATGGGAGTACGTAAATGTTTCCAATCTCACACCTCCGCAATGAAACTCGCTCGCACCGACCGGGCCTATTTCTCCTATGAATCAAACCCGGCTAACATGGCTCTATCCATCATCATCACTGATACTTCCTCACTTAAGATGAATCTATTTGCTTTCCTTTCCTTTCTTATTGGTCAGGAGGTGTCGGATTTTCTTCTTCACGTACTCGTCACACCAGCTTTCATTTTCTAGTATTTCCTGATATTGCCATAGATATGGCAAGAATAGCAATGATGGCCCACACATATAGAACAATGTCCCAGAAACCTTTCTCCAGCAGTACCGGGCTGGCCCCGTGCAGATCAGATAAAAATTTCCTCCCCATAACATCAGTCGAAACCCCAAACCACCAAGCAAAGAAAACCACCAACCAAAACCAACCAAGCAAATCCATGTATAATAATGAATATCACAAAAACGCTCTCAAGGAATTGCAGGAGGCTTACCACGTCTGTACGATGAGTGCAGAAGAATCCGGGCCTGAGCGATGGAAACTCTGGCAGGAGCAGGCAAACTTGGGGTTGCTTGTGTGAGAGGGTAAAAAGGGCTAGGGTTTTGTCTTGTAGAGGGTGGATGAGGTTGTGAATGCCAAAAGGTGCAAAAAAAATGGGGTTAAAAACCCTTTTTGCTCCAAATCGCCATATGTACCTGAGACAAAGTAGCGGTGTACCCTAAGACATGTCGGGCCTCTCGCCCCTTTTTTTATAACTCCGCATCGGCACAGTTAGGACCACTCTGCACACCTATTCCAAGTTGGCTTTTTTTTCTTTTTATTTTTTCTTTTTTACATATATATATATATATATATATATATATATATATATATATATATATATATATATATATATATATATTTAAGTTTGCAAAATTCAACCCAGAGTACGATGTAAAATTCTTATCCTTGTCGACTCGCTCTTCATCCTAAGGCCCATTACATGCTCATCTCTCCTTCGCTCATATTCGCCTAAACCGACCAGTTCACTGAGTCGATCACCGTATTTCTCTGACACTTTCAATCTTTCCATGGGGCCCATCAGATTTAGTGATCGTGGTTCCTAGGGTTCAAACCAACTTGGCAACTTAATACCAAAATAGGTGCAAAGGTATATATAACGATTCCACAAAGTGTAACACAGAAATGATGGCCTCTAATCATTTTCCAATTATGCAAGATGTTCCTCAAAGACTATGATGCATGTAGTTAACATGACATGCCAAATTAATGCATAGATGGGAGTACAAGTAGGCAAGACAAGAGTATGAACAGTAGGTCCGTGGTTTGTGTAAGGAATTAGAGCAGAATGCAAGGGGATAAAGTCCAAAATATGAATATAAAGATTTTTGTGCATGCTTGTTAAAGTGTACATGCATTGAGATGATGTGGAGTGTGTATGAAATCATGTGGGCTATATACATTGGCAGTCAAGTATTATACCTAAAAGAGCCACACTGGTGTGAATTTAGGCCATACACGAACCTCAGAATAAGCATAGTTAGGTTCAACCAGTGTATGCCTACCCCCACAACTGAAACAAGCATTGCCCTCAATGCATAGAAACCAAGGGAACCCCCACAACAGAATGGGAGGTAACATAGAGACCAGGGCCTCTTTTGTTATTTAGTCATTTAGTTTTTTCTATTTTTTATTTTTTTTTTATTTTTTAAAAACAAATGAAATAGAGAAAGCATAAATAAAAGGCAAGAAAGAAAATAAAACAAAATAAAAACTATATACAACAAGGTGAGAACGAATTTACTCTGAAGGAGTATCCTGGTAGAGCGGATCTACCAAGTCCTCACTATTCTCTTGAAGATCGAAATGCTCGAGGAATGGCTCAGCGCTGACCACGACTTTAAAAGACTTTCCAAGATCCGGATTTTCACCTACTATTCAGATGGATAAACTACCTTAACAATGAACGGGCCAATCCAACGAGAGCGGAGCTTTCCTGGGAATATGTGCAACCGGGAGCTATACAGCAGTACCTTTTGGTTTGGTTCGAACGTTTTCCGAGCAATAGTCTTGTCATGGAACAACTTGAGCCGCTCTTTGTAAATCCGAGAGCTTTCATACGACTCTCGCCGCAATTCATCAAGCTCATTTAGCTGCAACAAGCGCTGCTTACCTGCTTGAGTTAAATCAGAATTAAAAGTTCTAATAGCCCAATAAGCCCGGTGTTCCATTTCGACTGGCAGATGACAAGCCTTTCCATAAACAAGCCTATAGGGAGACATACCAAGAATAGTTTTAAAAGCGGTACGGTAGGCCCAAAGAGCATCAGTAAGTCGAAGTGACCAATCTTTGCGATTTGGGGCAACCGTTTTTTCCAAAATGTGTTTGATCTCCCTATTAGCTAACTCAATTTGGATCATTGTCCGTGGGCGGTATGCCGCTGAAACTTTATGGGTGACTCCATATTTTTTCAACATGTTTTCAAAAGATCGATTACAAAAATGGAGTCCACCATCACTAATAATTGCACGAGGTATTCCAAAACGAGAAAAAATATGTTCTTTTATAAATTTCAAAACAATCTTGTGGTCATTAGTTCTCGTCCGAATAGCCTCAACCCACTTAGACACATAATCACCAGATATCGTAATGTAAAGATACTCTAATAAGAAGGGGAAAAGGCCCTTAAGGAAGTCTATACCCCAACAAATAAAAATTTCAATAATTAGAACTGCAAGAGGTAAGTATCATGTTCCTTTGTGATTCCGCCTAATTGTCACCGAGCACAAGTTTTGGTGAATTCAAAACAATCTTTTAAACAATGTGGGCCAATAAAAACAAGCTTGCAAATTTTATATCGTTTTCTTATGAGAAATGCCCTCCACAAGCTTCGGAATGGCAAAAGGTAAGGATCCTGATCTGCTCATCATTGGGCACACATCTTCTCATTAATTGGTCTGGACAATATTTAAACAAATATGGATTATCAAAGTAATATTTCTTGGTGTTCGCCAAAAATTTCTTTTTCTATTGAGAAGTCCATTGGGGTGGAATTTGACCAGTTACTAGGTAATTTACGATGCTCCAAGGCATTCATGGGCAAATGAACAAGAGAAAGTCGCCATCGTGAAAACTGCGCCTATGGGTATGCCATGAGAATTGGGTTCTTGAACTAAGCGAGATAAATGGTCAAGCACGCTACATTCTCGAATTTCTTTTTTTGTCTTTGGCCAGTCGCTTGAACTCGCACAAGAGATCCACCTAGTCAACCGAGGCTTGGTATCCTGCTTAGAGAGCAGGTACTTCAGCGCTGCGTGATCTGTAAAAATGGTTACGGGAGACCCTACAATGTATGACTTGAACTTTTCTAAAGCAAAGACAACGGCTAAAAACTCTTTTTCAGTGGTTATGTAATTTGCTTGAGCGGAATCTAGAGTTTTGCTGGCATAGTAGATCACAAAGGCCTTTTTATCTTCCCTTCATTCAAACAAAAATTTCCTATAGCATAATCACTAGCGCCACATAATCTCAAATGGAAGGTTCCACTAGGAGACCGCATAGGGAGGCTTACACTAACATAGTTTTGAGTTTAGTAGCGCACTTCACAAGCCTGTGACCATGTGAAAGGGACATCTTTGGCAAGCAAAGTACATAAGGGACGAGTTATAACACTAAAATCTTTTATGAATCTCCTATAGAATCCAGCATGTCCCAAGAATGACCTTATGTCTCTAACACTCTTGTGGAGAAAATCTGATATCACCGACTTTGGCCTTATCAAATCCCCAATTCCATTTTGATACTATATGGCCTAAGACAATCCCTTGTGTCACCAAAGAAATGACACTTTTCCCAATTTAACACAAAGTTTCTTCTCTGACATCTCTCCAAAACCCACGAAATTCCTCCAAACAAATTTCGTATGAGTCACCAAAAACTGAGAAATCATCCATGAAAATTTCCAAAATGATTTCTATCATGTCACTCAAAATTCCCATCATGCACCGTTGGAAGGTTCCGGGTGCATTGCATAATCCAAAGGGCATTTTCCTAAAGGCAAAAGTACCAAAAGGACAGTGAATGTAGTTTCGATCTTCCAAAGTTATCTCACTTGATTGCACTGCATTTCTACCCATCGAAAACAATAAAAATCCATGCCCTCGCAACTCTCTCTAACATTTGATCAACAAACGGGAGAGGAAAGTGGTCTTCTTTCCTAGTACCAAGTAGCTTCTTTCTATAATCTATGCACACCCTCCAACCTAAGTGACATGAATAGAATTAGCTCATTATTTTCTGTATTTCCAAGGAATATGTTGATCGAAATTTCTTAGAACTACTCAGGTTGGCTAACCCACTTGTTGTCCGTAATAGGTAAATAACACCTACATTCAAGAGTTTTAAGACTTCCTTCTTTACTACTTCTCTGCCTTTATTATTGGCCTAGTCGGCCTCGTGGCTGCCTATAGAGGTTTTAAAACATCTCTTCAAGTGACCATGTGTGCAGATCAAAGAACCACCCTTAATATCCGTAATCATTCATCTTAGAAAATGTGTTTCTTCAATATCCAAATAGATTTTCTTGATTCATTTCTATGAGGAAGATATGATTACCGGAAAAGTTTTCCGGGCCTCTAAGTAGCGCATATTTGAGGTGTTATGGTAAGGGTTTCAACTCAAGCCAGGGTGGCCTTTCTTCGTATGCGTCGCTTGTCCTCAATCGCGGTAATGGTTCAAATTTAGGCGCCCACCCATCTACTTCCGCACTTCATTGTGTTCAATTATAGAGTGTAGGAACTCCGATCTAATGGCAATTTCTCTTCATCCCAACTGGCTTGTTTCAAGCCATTTTTTAGACATAAGAGGGTCACTGGCTAGATGGTATTTTGTCCATACTTCACACCACAATCAACCATGTCGACTTCACACATCTTTCTTCATCCCCCATTCCCTTGATAACATTAAAGATATTCAGATTAACAAATATGTTACCAAATGATAAAACACAGTACTCCTACAAAGCACATTTACCATGCAAACAAACAACAACTATTCAAGATCAACTAATTCCTGTTCACCATGGTGCTGAGTGTCACACAACAAAATCCACTAGGAAGCAGGAACTTGTCCACTTGTACTAATACACCTTCATCATTCCTAGAATTTTTACACCACGATCGCCCAATCGGGAGGGTGATATCGTCAGTTCTAATTCCCTCCTAACCTAGGTCCACATATACCCCAGTAAGGCAACAATTAACACTTGCCCCTAAACTAATTAGAGCATGTCCTAACTTGAATTGCCTACTACCATAGAAATAGTGAGCTTCCCCGGATCTTTGCATTTTGGGGCAAAGGTTTCGAATCGTTGAGGTAGATTGCCAGTCATGAATGCCTGCTGGGACACCTAGTTTCCTTTTACCGTGCACAAACCCTTTAGAAACTAGTAGCATATGATCACTCTCTCTAACACCCAGGTAAGGGGATGTTCAATTTTACTTGCTTGAACAACTCATAGATCTCAGAATGGTTGTTCACTTTCCTTGGGACTCTTAACCTATAAGGGTATGGAGCTGGAGGGATATGGGCAGGATTGTCTTGCTCTGGCTCACCCTCAATAACATTTGTCCTGTGTGGACAATGAGGTCGGTCTCGAGACCCCATCATCTCCACCGGTTCACTTTGAGACTTTGGATTGGTTCCTTGGGTTTGAATGGTTTTGTCGACACCTTACCATCAAGAGGTATTAGCCTTGCAATGTTCAAAAGTACCCGTTTGACTTGAAACTCCAACACTATTTTAACCTCAGGGTTTCTGATGGGTTGAGATGGGAGTTTCCCTTTTTCTTGTTGAAAATTACCCATATAAGAGGTTAGCTTAGTTATTTAGGATCTCACATCATTCAGGGCAGTTCGAAATTATGTGTTTGTGGATTGTTGGGTCTATACGAAATGTGTTACTATATCCTCCAAACTTTCTATGGAGGCTTATATACGTGGGTTTGATTCCTTGATTCGATTGCATGAAAACCTTTGATTAGTGGTTCATGTGAAATCCTTGGGACCTTTGATCAAAATGGAAGAACCGAATTTGGAAAACCTTGGTTGTTTGGCAGGTTATAGCCTCCTCATTTCTCCAACTAAAATTAGGGTGCTTACCCCATCCTAGATTATATGTTTTTAATACGGAGAATTTGAGGCCTTTGGTAGTTAAGGGCATTTGTTTCGCTTCTATTTGAATTGCTCCTAACTTGAGGCTCAGCGCTAGTAGCTGAGTGTGTAGGGTCATCGTATATTATGCATGGCTCCTCCACTGGGTCCAATAGGTACCGAGGGTACTGAGGCACACTAGTTACGCTGCTCACCTTTTCATCTCTATATTCCAACTTCTTGTTAAATTGGCGATTTTTGCTTGCAATTCATCATTTCTTTAAGTGATGGATTCCTCCCCGTAGATATACTATGCACTTTAGCGTTGTTCACTGCTGTTAGTCTCCCATGTTCGAGCATTTTCTTCATGGTGTCAAAGATGGAATTGCTCCGCTGCACTTTTCATAAAATTCTCCAAGACACATCATTTGGATGTATTGTTTATTATTCATGATAACCCTTGATGAAAATAAGTACAAATCGTCCAACATCCAAACCATGATGAGGGAGCAGTATGTGGAGGATCCTTGTATCTTTCCCATATCAAGGCAAAAGGTTCAATTCCATTTAAAAATTCGAATTACTCGTGATGAGAGTAATGGTACGTGCGGGAGGGAAGAATTTGTTAAGGAATTCATTATACACGTCTTCCCATGTAAAGATTGAGTTGGGTGCAAGTGAATGAAACTCAATTCTGGGCTTTCCTTTGAGATGTAAGGAAATGGAAACCAAACAGATTATGTGGAGAGGTGAGCCAATAGAGAGAAATGCACTGCAAACATCCTCAAAGTCTCTCATGAATGAGTAAGGGTTCTCAGATTCGACCTCGTGATATACAGGTAAAAGACGGATCATTTCCGACTTCATGAGGAATTGATTAGCCTCTTCGTGCAGCGAATACGAGTTTGTCAGTGGTTCATTGAGGTTGCAAGATCTCTCGGAGAGTTCTTTCCACATTAGGTAAGGGGGCAGGGGGACCCCTATATTGATTTCGCTGAAAGTTAACATTTCCCCCTCCTATTACTGGTGCTACTTGAAGTGTAACACCATCTCCATGTTATGGAGATTCATGGAATCCTTGTGGGCTAATAGGAATCCCTTGATCATGTTCATTAAACAGAGGTTGTTGATTCCTAGGATGGTCCATTTGAGGTGTAGAGTTATCTTGAAACAATTAACTTATTATGGACTCTTCGGAATTTCTAGGAGGTGCAATTCTTACAAGTCGGCGTTGCTCGTTGCGAGCCCAAACCGACATGCACTAAACCTACTCCTTCCAAGAAAACACCAACCTAGATTTCTCACAAAAACAAATTAAAAAGAAAAGTAGAGAATGTACTGGATTTGCAATGCAGTTGCAAATTACCTCTAGCTCTTTCGCATCAACCGGATTGATCACCACTCCCTAAGAACGACGCCAAAAATGCTTCGCTCTTATTCAGATGAATTATATTCCCAAGCGAGGGAATTCAAGGTCGCCTTAGCATCAAGAAGATCATGAGTCCATAGGTCATCTCCACAGAGAGTGGTCTGAATCGTTGATCCGTAGGAGCTATTCTCCAAAATGTGTGATTGAAAAGGAATTTATGGGGTTGTGGTTGGTTGATTTAAGGATTGATTAAATTGACTATTTTAGAATAGAAAGATGATTGCTGGGATTCTTAGGTTTCCACTCACTAATGATCACGTACTTCCCACCTCTTAATTTTACAGTCTCATCTAGGAGTCATTGATAAATGGTCTTTGATGGAAGATTTGTCTTTAAATGCTCTTTTAGAATGAAGAATGATCGGAAGATGATAAACACTTGTTCCCAATTAATTCAGACGCTTAGCTTGCATTTGTATTCAAGCACAATGTGTACCGAGGATCTCTCGTTCACACGTTGTCAAGAAGATGCCCAACTAAGGTTTTTACAAAGTTTTCTACAAGTGAATAACATCACACAATCCATTGAAGTATAAAAGAGGAATTGAGGGAATATACTTTGATCAGGGTGAGTTTCTACCGTAGAACCCCAGCATAGAAGTTTAGAACCCCATGGAAATTATAAGGGAAATCATAATTGAAGAGAATTTATTCATAAAAAGAACGTTGAGAAAATCAGAATTCAATTGCAAAACCTAGGAATGAAAAATATAAAATACCGAGAATGGAAACGAGATGTATGTTCCTATCAGCATTACATGCTTGAATAAAAAATCTCCAGAGATATAAAGTCTTCAACCCTAATCTATAAAACTTCACCTCCCACTATGGAGAAGAACTCTTCCATAATGTAAACCTAAACCTAGGAATCAAAAGCTGCCTTCTCCTTGTATCCTATGGCTTTTTGCACCCCTTTTCATTGTGATCCCGCATTAATAGTTGAATTACGAGCATGCCCTTGCATTAGGATCGAATTCCTGCTTAATTCCCGCAGTTTTCACACAGGTGTACTGGTATAGGTTACTCTCCTCGCTCACTTTTCAGACAGTACCCGATACACAAGGTGTGTACCGGGTACATGTTACCTCTCGCCACTTTTTCGAGATGTACCCGTACATGTTGAAGGTGTACCGGTACATGTTGGCCACTGGTGCTTTTCTCGCATTGTTGCACTTCCCGAAACTTCACCAATCGGTTGCCATCATCCTCAATGAGGTCCATTTGCTTTCTCGATTACAAACTCGTGACAATTCATGCATTAGGACTAATAACCCGTATGTCCGTAAAACACGAAAGCAATTAAAAGTACCTATTCTCATGCAAAATGTGAGCAAAGTGTGACTTGAAGGTGCTAAGTTCTGCTGTAATTATTGTTCAATTGTGTATTCAACAATGTACAACACTGAAATCTCTTCAATACAAATAAAAATCTAGTCTAAAACTACTCTAAGATCTACTAAAAATCAAAATCTACAACAAAACTAAAAAAAATGGGCAATTTAGAGAGAGAAATCCCATGAGAGGTGTTCTCCCACCTCCCCGTTGCCCTAAAAACCTAAAAAACGAGTATTTATAGTCCTAAGGTGAAATGGGCTGAAAAACAGTCCAAAATATCAATTTTTTTGGGCTTTTTTGGTTTTTCCAACGTCAATGTCGCAACATAAAGAAAATTTTGTTGTGACCGAAAATTTCTATTATGACAAAGAAAAAATTTGTTGTGATAGAAAAACTCAGTTGCGACGGAAAGATTCTGTTGCAACAAAGAAATCTTTGTTGTGACAAAGAAAAACTTTGTTGCGACAGAAAAATTATGTTACAACAGAAAAATTCTATTGCGACAAAGAAAATTTTTGTTGCGACAAATAAAATCTTTGTTACGACAGAAAAATTCTGTTGCATCAAAGAAATCTTTATTGCGACAAAGAAATTCTGTTGCAACAAAGAAATCTTTGTTGCGAAAAAAAAAATATTTGTTGCAACAGAAAATCTTTGTTGATTTTTTTGTTGCAACATAAAAATCTTTGTTGCAACAAAGTTTGTCTTGGGCTTTATCGCGACATAATAAACTTTGTCGCTACAAAGTTTCCGGCTTTGTTGCCAGCTTTATTGTGACATAATCTAGAATTGTCTTGACATAGCTTTTGCTCAGCTGCCTGTTTTTCTTCTTCAACTTGTTGGGACCATAACTTCTTCATTTTAACTCAGAATTGGGCATGTGAGTTGTTTTTGGAAAGCTCTTTGAATGAAGAATGCAACCATGAGTGGATTTGAGCCATTAGATGCTTCAGACGATACAGAAAAATTAATTTTCCCATTGACACGCTGTGAGACATTCAGTTAACTCTCTTTTTGGAACTATGTTGCATATTTTCTTGCTAAATAACTTGCTTTCCATCAAAAATATTGAAAAACCAAGTTTAGAGGAAATGTTATGAGTTTTACATGAATATGGATAAAAAATACTCAAAATAGCATTTGAAATGAACTCAAAACATAGATGAGTTTTATACGCATCAACATTCCAATAAGAGATTTAGAAGTAGTCCTATAAGCCCACAATGCATCATCTAGCTTGACTGACCATTCTTTCCTGCTGGTGCTTACTATATTTTCCAATATGTTATTTATCTACCTATTGGATATTTCTACTTGTCCATTTGATTGAGGGTGATAAGCCAATCTTATAACATGTCTTGTTACATATCTGATCATGAGTTTTGCAAACAACTTGTTTGCAAATTGGCTTCCCTCATCACTAATGCTTGTCCTTAGGGCTCCAAATATGCTCAAGATATGTCTTTGAATAAACCCCACAACTGTGTTGAGAATGTAATGATTTCCAAATGAGGGTGGGAAAGGTCCCATAAAATCCATCATCCATACATAAAAAATTTGCACCACCAGGATCCCTTGCAGAGACATTTCATTCCTTCTGTCTCCTGCAAAGTGCCCTACATATGGTGATGCATGACACTTATCAATAATTTCACCTTGCTCATCTTCTAGGACACATCTTATGATGATCTGATTTGCCCCTCTTCTAAACAATAGTGGGTTATCCCATATGTATACTTTGGTATAAGTTCTTAGCTTTCTTTTATGCTGGTAGCTGAAATCTGGTGGCATTATCCCATAAGCTAAGTAATTAACAATATCAGCATGCCAGGGTAATTGGACTGACACTTGAAAAAGCTGCTCATCAGGGAAATTTTCTTCAATTTATGTCACTCTTTCCTCTATAATAAGCTATTCTAATCTTGACAAGTGATCAACTATCACATTGTCACTCCTCTTATTATCCTTGATTTCTAAATCAAATTCTTGCAACAGTAATACCTACCTGATCAGCCTTAGTTTAGCATCTTTCTTTGCCATTAGATACTTAATTGATGCATGATTAGTGTGTATGATGACATGGGACCCCAATATATATGGTCTAAAATTTTCACAAGCAAACACCATTGCTAGGATCTCCTTTCTCAGAGTTGGGAGTAGTTCTTATGCCTCATTGAAATGCTTTTAAGGGCATAGTATATTACTCTGAAAATTTTCTCTGTTCTTTGTCTCAAAATTGCTCCCATTGCATAGTCACTGGCATCACACATGATTTCAAACTATTTGTTCCAGTATGGTGTTGCCATAATGGGAGCTATAACCAACCTGGATTTTATCTCTTTAAACGTAGATAAGTAAGAGTCATCAAATTCAAACTTGGCATCCTTCTCAAGCAGTCTGCATAATGGTTTGGAAATTTTTGAGAAATCTTCTGTGAAATCCAGCATATCCCAAAAAACTTCTAAACCCCTTGACTATATTAGGTGGAATCAGAGTTTCAATCATAGAAACCTTACCTTGGTCAACCTGTAGCCTAGCTGCAAAAATTTTATGACCCAAGACAAATCCTTCTGTCACCATGAAATGACATTCTTCCCAATTCAAAGCTAAATTATTGTCTTGGCACTTTTGAAGTACAATCTCTAAATTTTTCAGGTAATGCTCAAAATTGGATCCATATACTGAGAAGTCATCCATAAAAATTTCTATAGCCTAGTCCACCAAATCTGAGAACATGGACATCATACACCTTTGGAAGGTGGTAGGAGCATTACATAATCCAAATGACATCCTTATAAAAGCAAAGGTGCCATAAGGACATGTAAAAGTAGTCTTCTCCTGGTCCTCAGGGGCAATGGCAATTTGATTATAACCAGAATATCCATAAAAAAAAAAAAAAAAAAACAGAAGTAAGGGTGTGTAGCCAACCTGTCCAGCATTTGATCAATAAAGGGTAGAAGATAGTGATCATTTTTGGCTGCTATGTTCAATTTTCTGTAATCAATGCACACCCTCCATCCTTGTAACGCCCCAAAAATACCCTAGAATTTTTATAATAATTTTATTATATATTCCGGGTATGAATTGAGCCAAACTTGGGGTTTTTTCGGGAAAACTGATAAATTGTGAAATGTGAAATGAATATGTGAGCATATGATTAAATATTATATGCTAAAATGAGATATTGATTGAACCAAGAAGTAAACCTAAGTGAAAAATGGAAAATTTGGAAATTTCTAAAATGAGGACCTAAGGGTCAAATGATAAACTTAAATGCTAATGTGAAATAAATGATAAGTGAATGTGCAAATAGGGAGACTAATAAGCTTTAAGTGAGAAAAAAATGGAGAATGGGATTTAATGAGGAAGCCAAACATGGCCTTATAATGAATAAGTGATATTAGACCACGTTTGGTCTTAGAATGCTCATTTGAGCAAAAACGGTTTTAAAAGAAAGTGTGGGAGAAAAGCTAGGGTTTTGCAAGAAGAAGTGATTTTGGCAGGAGATCATCCCCATTTCTAGTTTCCAAGTGATCAAGGAGGAAGAAGGGAGCTAGGGGAAAGGGTTCCAAAAGATTCAAGGTATGAACCTAAACCCTAGAAAGTTGCATTTGATGTTTGGGTTAGTAAAACCCTAATCCATCCATGGGTTTTGCTCATGGTTGGTTTAGGATGATATTAGCCCGTTATTTGTTTTGGGATTTTGAGGATTTTTGGAGAAAAATCGCCAAAGAGCAAAACTGGAAATCTGGGTATATCGGGCTCCTACGCCGCAATGTAGGGAACCCACGCCATGGCATAGACCTACACTAAGGCGTGGGATGCCTCGCCTTAGCAAGGCTGAGGTGCAAAAATGGCACCCCTCAGGTACGCCACGACATAGCTACTATTCATAGAGGGCAAAATTTTTGGTTTTGTTCCGAAAGTCTAGTTTTTATACACTGATAGTATAGGAACCCTAATAAATGACTAATGGGGTTCAAATAAGAATGAAACTAAATGAAAAACGTACAGTACCTCGTCGTCGAGGCGAAGTCGCTTCACCTCGGCGAGTTCGTCTTTGGGCAGACTTAGTGTCTTAACCCAAAACATTTAACGAAGATAAATTTGTCATTCACTAAAAATGTATAATAATTGTTTATCCACTAAGAGTGGCGTAATTGTTATTAACTAGGGACAAGTGAGGATTACCTAACCTAGGACCGAGATCGAAGGGAAGGAAACGAGAGCCGACAGCTTCGGTTTGTTCACTGACCTTATATCCATATTTCAAGTGTTTTGATAGTATACCAAAGAAATTTGAAATGATTATATGGAATGAGTATACCTTTGAAATGATATTACGAAAGTGCATAAGGATTTGAAAATGTGATATTTGAAATGTAGGACAATTAATTACATGTGAGTGATTAATTAAGTTGCAAACAAATTGGTCAATTCTTGACATCTTGAATTGAATCGATATACCGAACGACCAACATGGCGAGATGCACCAATTGGCATCCGTCATGATGGTGTATGACATTGTTAAATGTCCCCACTCGCGTGATGCACCACCGACATCCATGATGGCGCATGGCATTTTTAAATGACCACATGGTGGGGTGCACCAATTGGCATCCATCATGATGGGAGACTGAAATTGTTAAATGTGTAAGCACATTACCGAATGACAAAAAGGACGGGATTCACCAAATGGAATCCGTCATGAATGTGAATTGTATAGACAAAGTGAAATAACAAACTTTGATGAGTGAAAATGAGATTTGTAAAATAAATACGTCCTTAAGAGTATATGTTTGAATTAAATGATTTGTTGCATGTAAAAATGCATATTTTGATATGATCAATGATTTGTAAAGTGAAAGCATGTGAAAATGAATAAGCATGAGTATAGTTTGATATATAAAAGACATGGTTTTATGATAAATGCATGTCATGTTAAATTGAAAATTGGAAAAGAACTGTATAAAACCACTAAGCATGAAAATTCTTAGTGTGTTGTTTTTATCTATGCACAGGTTTCGAGTAAACAGGAAAGAAGGCAAGATCAAGAAGCACAGAGTCATAGAGAAAGTTGCGGTTTATAAGTATATACCCCGTCATATGCATATCATTTCTTTTTGAACGTGTGACATTTTGTGAACAAAAGGGTTAAAATCTAAACTATTGTTTTGTATATCATTTTATAAAGGCATGATATGCCATTTTGTAAATGAATTGTATAAGAGTAAATGTTTATGGGCCTACCATTTGAAAATGTTTTAGTTTAATTGAAAACCCTAAAACGAAATGACATAAATAAAATGTTTTGATAAGATAAATGAAAACAACCCGAGTAAACCGGGCTTCGGTTTGGATCCGCCCTTCGAGTAAGGCCGGGGATTCGGGTCACGACACTTTTACAAAAAAAAAACAAAAAACAAAAAATAAACAAATGAAAAATAAACAAAAAGAATTAAACGAGCATCCCGGAATCGGTTCGGATCCACCAATCGGGTTGGACAGAAAAGGGGTGCTACAATCCTGTCATAGTTCTTGTTGGAATCAATTCATTTTTCTCATTTCTGATGACTGTGAATCCACCATTTCTGTGAACCACATGAATTGGGCTCACCCAAGGGTTGTTTGATATTGCATATATAAATCCTGCATTCAGCCATTTCAATACCACTTTTTTTGAAAACTTCTTTCTTCATTGGGTTCAGTCTTCTTTGATGTTCAATTGATGTTTTTGCATTCTCCTCTAAGAGGATTTTATGCATGCAAATTGAAGGCTTGATTCCTTCCAAGTCCTCTACTGACCAAGTGATGAGTCCTAAACTCATATATTTTTAGTCCATTTTTCTGGCATATTTATGAAAGTTTATGACTCATTTTAATGCTGAATTATGAAATATTCACCAACTTTTATGTTCAAGGTGTTTTGAATGCAAAAGAAGCTAAATCCAGTTGAAGAAAAGAAAAGCAAAATTACATAAGTGTAAATGTTACAACATAATTTCATAATGTCGCGACATAATTTCAAGGTAACCAATGGAGCTATGTCACAATAAGAAATGATATGTCGCAACAAAGAAGAAGATGGACTCAAGATTATAAGTGAAGATTGTCACAACAATTCACAACTTTGTTGCGACGTAAAATTTGAAGAACTGAATGATAAATGTTACGATAAAGAAGTGAATGTTGTGACATAGTGGGAATCAGAAAACAGAACTTTGTCGCAACATTTTACAATTATGTCACGACATAGAGAGCTGAAGAAGGAAGAAAGTCTATAAAAAACAAAACAATGTCATGACAGAGAATGGAAGAGCAATGAGAAAATTCAAGATAAGTTGGTCGCGACATAGATTTTAATTGCAACAAACAGTTCAACTAGAGACAAAGATCAAGGAATGAAATATGTCACGACATTTTCAAAGTTTGTCGCGACATAAAGTTTAGATTCAGCAGTGCAAGACAACAAGACTATTTTGCAACATAGAAGTTTTATGTCATGACAACAACAACATGAAAATGTGAGGAACTTTGTTGCGACAAAAGAAAATATTGTTGCAACAAAGATTGAGAATAAACAAAGAAAGAATGTCGGAATACAGTAATTTATGTCGCAACAAAGATGAAGAACTGAAGAGTGAGAAGCTTTGTCGCAACAAAGAAATTTTATGTCGCGACATTTTCAAGAGAAACAAAGAATGAAACATTGTTGCAAAAACTTTTTTATGTCACGACAATTACAAGACAACTTTAGCCGAACTCTGTCCGCGACATTTCAAAGTATGTAGCGACATAATTCAAGAAGAAGGCACAAAACTATGTCAAACAAAAAACTGTAAGCTATGACAAAAGCTGGAGAACAAAGTGTTAGGGATAGTGCCCTGTAAAGCATGAATTTATATTTATGTTTTATGAAATTTGTCACAACCCACTTTTATAGGTCAGGATCGCATTAGGAATGGTAGGCTTAAGGCCACCAAAACCCGTGAGCAAGCCTAAGTCCCATAATTTCTACCGGCACTCAAGAAGACCTATCTGCTTTATAACTAATGACAAACTCAAGTATCTCGCAATATCAATCGAAAATCTACTAATAATTAACTCAAAATCATCATGATATTTTCTCAAATAACATAACAAATAGACCTCCGTGGTCACCCTAATAACAAAAACGACTCTCAACAGCTCTATCAAAATATCACGCGCTTCATCAAAAGCAAAATTTATCCAACTCAACTATTCAAAATTTATCGACGAACTAAATAATTAACCTAATAACCAAGTTAATTCACCATGGAGCCTTCCGGAAACTTAGACTCTCATTCACCAAATAAACAAAATAATAATCCATTACATGTTTCGAACTTTATCTGATATGGTTCGATCTATGATGAGTCGAACAAATCTTCCAATATCCTTCTAGGGATATGCATTACAGATCACGCGTTTCTATTGAATAATTCACCGAAAGCCGTTGAGAAACACCATATGAGTTGTACGTGAGCCGTCCTAGTTTGTCTTTTCTTAAGATTTAGGGATGTGAAGGTTATGTAAAGTGTCAGGCTTCTGATAAGCTAGCATCCAAATCTAATAAGTGCTTATTTGTGGAGTATCCAAAGGAAACAAAAGGGTACTACTTTTAAATCCCATCTGAGAACAAACTGTTTGTTGCTCGTAATGGAGTCTTTTTGGAAAAAGAGTTCATTTCCAAAAGAGTCAGTGTTAGTAAGACATCTCTTGAAGAAGTTCAAGAATCACAAGTTGCCACCGAGCCTTCCATGGAAATTCTACAAGACTCACAACCAGTTGTTGAGTAGACATCTTCTACACAAGGGCCACAAAGGTCCAGTAGGATTCATCATGAGCCCAAGAGATATGGATTTCTCATAACTGACGACAAAAACATAGAGCTTGGTGGGATCGCGATGAGCCTACGCCCTATCATGAGCAATGATGAGCCCGTGACTCAAAATGGCTTCAAGCCATGAAGTCTCGAGATGCAATCAATGTACGAGCAACTGTGTTTGGAATTTGCTGATCCACCTAAGGGTGCTAAGGTCATTATTGTAAACTGCCCATAAGTTCAAACATGATATGACCTTCAAGTCTCGACTTGTTGCAAAGGTTTCAAACAAACTCATGGTATTGACTATGATGAGACCTTTCATCCGTCATTATGCTTAAGTCTATTAGGATTCTTCTTGCTATCACTGCGTACTATGATTATGAGATTTGGCAAATCGATGTCAAACAGCGTTTCTTAATGGAAACTTACTCGAGGATGTGTACACGATATAACCTAAGGGTTTTGTTGATCCTAAGTATCCTAATAGGGTGTGTAAGCTTCAAAGATCCATTTATGGATTAAAGTGAAGCTTCACGGTCGAATCTTCGCTTTGAGGCTATTAAAGAGTTTAGTCTTATGAAAAATGAAGATGAGCCTTATTATACAAGAAGGTTAGCCTGAGTGCAATTGTCTTCTTAGTGTTGTATACGGACGACATCTTACTCATTGGAAATGACATCCCTACCTTGCAGAGTGTCAAGTCTTGGTTGGGGAAATGTTTTTCAATGAAAGACTTAGGCGAAGCCGCCTACATCCTATGCATAAAGATTTATAGAGATAGATCTCAACGATTACTCGGCCTAAGTCAAAGTGAGTACATAAACAAAGTGCTAAAGAGGTTTAGCATGCAAGATTCTAAGAGAGGTTTCTTGCCAATGTCTCATGGCATTAAGCTCAGTAAGTCTCAAGGTCCAACCACAAAGGACGAGAGAGAGCGCATGGATAAAATCCCATATGCTTTGCTATTGTCTTATCATGTATGCTATGCTTTGCACTCGAATTTATTGTTCCTATGCCTTAAGCATGACAAGTAGATTTCAGTCAGATCCAGGTGAATGTCACATGATAGCAGTCAAGAATATCCTTAAGTACTTGAGAAGAACCAAGGATTATTTTTTGATCTATGGTGGACAAGAAGGTGAGCTAGTTATAAGTGGTTATACCGATGCTGGTTTTCAGTCTGACTTAGATGACTTTAGATCGCAATCTGGTTTTGTGTTTTTTTTGAATGGAGGTGTTGTGAGCTGGAGAAGTTCCAAGCAAGACACCATGGTCATCTCTACTACGTAGACCTAGTACATAGCCGCCCCGATGAAGCTAAGGAGGCAGCTGATCAAAATTTCTTTTTGGGGACCGTGTCGTCTTAGCATTACAAACCCAATGGATGTCTATTGTGACAATAATGGGGCTATTGCTCAAGCCAAGGAGCCCAGATCACATTAGCGATCCAAACACATACTTAGGCGTTTCCACCTCATTCGTGAGATCATTGAGAGAGAAGATGTTAAGATATGTGGTATTCATATTGATGACAATGTTGATGATCCTTTGACTAAACCTCTTCCATAGTCAAAGCATGATAGTCATACTAGATCGATAGGCATTCGATTTATGCCTGTTTGGGCTTAAGGCAAGTGGGAGATTGTTAGTGATATGTTCTAGCCCAGTGGCATATACATTGTCATTATATGTTTATATACATGAGGAATTTATCATTTTATCTTGTTATTTAAATTGTGGTTTAACTTGATAAAATCATATCCTTGAATAGTTGGCTCGCTTATGTCTCATCATATGTGACTTGATAGTAAAACCTTAAGGCATAAGAACACTATTCTAAATAGTCCATAGTGGATCATTATTATGGGAATAATAATGAAGTAAGACTATTATATTTTATGAGAAAATACCACGCTTGCTAGTCACAACATAAGATGTTACTTCCTGTAATTACAAATACATGTTAAGTTCATGTTATTGGACTGACCTGCTATGAGAAATGCTACATGGATTATGTCATCGCACTCATTGCAGTGGTATTTCGAGTCCTTCGACCTAAATTCACCATGGATTCACATGAGGAACTCGTGGTTCAACGTAGCTCAATGACGCTTTTACCAGGATGGTAATACGTGCTATGGTCATACATGCAAGAAATCATGTGGGAGGAATGTGAGTGATAGTAAAGGAA
Organism: Tetrastigma voinierianum; assembly: GCA_016808115.1. Classification (NCBI taxonomy): domain Eukaryota; kingdom Viridiplantae; phylum Streptophyta; class Magnoliopsida; order Vitales; family Vitaceae; genus Tetrastigma; species Tetrastigma voinierianum. Next base: position 1,658,702 of record JAEQBH010001681.1, read on the forward strand.
TTTTTCCTAATTTTAATTGAGTGAGATGTCTATCGCCTCTCGATAAGTGAGACCGAGAAATGCATGGTCGCAAGGTTCGAATGAGACTGATAGGAGTTGTCAATATCATTTGTTTAGTCAGTCTACTTGAGAATCAAGAAACGATTAAGTTGTATAAAGATGACTTCATCCATGCTTTGTGCTTAATCGAGACATCGTGTGACAAGGACTAATATCATACTATGGTAAGGTTTTTTCGAAATAATGGTTTACTTTGATTTGGGTAGTTATAATGTCTTGCTAGAGACCAATTATAAATTGTGGGCTTAGAATATGATTTGGGCCCGCTGCCAACATTGAGTGAACCTATAAGGTCACACATAAGAATGAGATATAATGGGATGTTAGAAAGGCTCTCTTTTTAGCCCATGATTAAGCCCAAGCCCATTATTAGTTAATGGAATTTGGTTTAAATTTGTTTTAATAAAAGGGTTTGGGAGGCTTGATATAAATATGGGGTTTATCATCTAAAAGGGTGTGGTTTTTTTGAAGTGGGCATTTTTGAGAAAGAATTCTTTTTAGATTTTTGGAAGACACTAAGGTGTCTTTGGTTTTATGGGACAAAGACCTATCATAAAGTGCTAGCACATCCATCCCATCCATTAGTCGTTCGTGTTGATACCTTTAGAGAGCGTTTACACACTACATCGTCTTGGCTCGTTGTTGTTGGATTGTTTCCAGATGGAGTTCTGTTTGTGTTTCAGCGTGTGTGTGATCTAGCAAATTTGCACTAGTCGAAAAGGATTCGGTCTACAAGAGGTAAGATATGGATTTCCTTGATTCATTGTTTAGTTTCATCATACCGCTTTAGATCCCTATGCGCTCACGTTAATTTTTTTTATTTCCGCCGCGTTCTTCTTATCACGATTCCAACACTAGCCATCAAGTGGATGCTTTTACACTCCAAGAAACCAAATTAGGGCTAAAATAAACACAGTAGCTTGAAGTGGACCGTCTATCATCTGGACAACCAACCTAGTTAGCATCAGAGTAAGCTTGTAACATGAGGGAAGATGATTTGGTTAGATGAAGACCATGGGTAGGAGTGGATCGAAGGTAATCGTAGAACTGGCTTAACCAGGTTCAAATGAACGCTAGGCAATGTAAAAAACTGACACCTCATACGCAAATTGAATGTTAGGCCAGATGAGATAGATGTATTGTAGACCAACTGTCTGACGATATTCAAAGGGGTCGATAAGGGGTGTGCCATGATTTTTAGAGAGGGGTAAGGTGGGGGTGTGGGGGTATGAATTGGTTTAGAATTATTAAGGTGTGTGCGAAGAAGAAGGTCACGAGTGTATTTAGTTTGTGTTAAAAGGAGGTCGATGGAGATTGCTTGAGCTTCAATACCAAAAAAGTAATGGAGACTGCCAAGGTCTTTTATTGTGAAGGTAGTGTCAAGCTCATGAATTATTATTTGGATATGTTGTTGTGAAGAACCTGTTCCTAAGATGTCGTCTACATAGACTAGGATGAAAGTGGTGTGGGATTGAGTGATGGAGAAAAATAAGGAGTTAGATTTGCAAGAGTTGAAGCCAAGATCAGATAAGTTCTTACTCAAGTGATGAAACCATGCTCAAGGAGCCTGTTTGAGACTATAAAGGGCTTTGTTGAGACAATAGACATAAGTGGGGTAGCAAGGATCAATAAAACCAAGAGGCTAACTCATGTACATAGGTTCTTGAAGATTCCCATGTAAGAAGGCACTATTAACATCAAGTTGACGAATTTCCCTGTTTTGAGGAAGAGAAATGGTGAGAATGACACGAAAAGTGATAGACTTAAAATTGACTAAAGGTATTAGAGTAGTCGAGACCAGGTGTTTGGTGATAGCCTTTGGCCACATGGCAAGATTTGTAACGCTAAATTGTGCCAAAGTGATGCTTAGTGCGAAAGGCCTATTTACAACCAGCGAGGTTGTCATTGAAAGGTAGGGGAACTAGGATCCAAGTTTGGTTGTGATAGAGCGCTCAGAGCTCATCATGCAGAGCTTGGCGCCAATGAGGGTGTTTGTTTTCCTAGGTGAAAGATGTGGGATCAAGGTCATGTGTAGATCTAGTAGTAGTGGTGTAGGTGATGTGATCTAGAAAGCAAGGTTGTCTTGTGTGATCACGAGTGTGTGTGACCATAGGATGTGTGGGTTGATGGGGAGGAGATGGAGAGGGGTTTGGTAAGTGTGGAGGTTTAGGTGTCAAGAAAGGTGAGTTTAAGGGTGACAGAGGTATTTATTGGACTGGAGGAAAAGCGGTAGAGGGAGAAAATGGTAAAGATAAGGTATGAGGTGTTGATGGTTTAGAAGATGAAGGTTTAGAGTTTGTGGTGAAGGGGAAAACATGTTCAAGAAAGTGGTATCCTTTGTAGGAGGGCATGTAGCCAAGAAAAACACAAGGTCGGGATTTAGGTGTGAGTTTGTCATGTCGAATGTCACCTAGATAAGGAAAACATTGACACCCAAAAACACGAAGGTGATTAAGTGAAGGTGGTTTAGCAAAGAGTTTTTCATGAGGGGAGTTATTTTTCTAAGTGGGTGAGGGAAGTAGATTTATCAAATAGGAGGTGATGCGAAAAGCATCAAACCAAAAAATTTTAGGGAGGTGGTCATGGATTAGAAGTGTAAGGTCAATCTCAGTATGTGTCTTATTTTTCGTTTAGAAAGTCCATTCTGTTGAGGAGTATAAGGGCATGATATTCTATAGGAGATGCCATGTGTTTGAATAAATAGGGCAAAAGGACCTTTGGTGAGTTCATAAGCTCCATCACATTGAAAACTTTTTATTGTAGTAGAGAAAAGGTTTTCAACAACTTTGAAGTTTTTGAATTCATCAAGTTCTTGGGCTTTGTGAGATAAAGGAAAGATCCAAGTATAGCAACTGAAATCATCCACAAATATTATAAAGCAACGAAAACCATCAAAAGAAAGAGCTGGTGAGAGACCCCAAATATCGCAATGTATTATTTCAAAGGGTGACAAAGACTCATGTAATGAACTAGAGAAGGGAAGACAACAACTTTTCCCTTGTAAACATGAATGACAATTATTTTCTTTTATTGACCCAAAGATCCTAGACATAGTCTAATCACAGGGATGGCCTACAGGTTGATGCCAAAGATAAGAAGACATTGGACGGGTAGCAAAAACAAGATGATTCTTGAAATGGGCAGGAATCTGCATCAGGGAGAGATTATTGAGGATGGGTCCTTTGAGAAGCAGTGTCTTGGTGATAAAGTCCTTCATAACATAACCAAACAAATTAAATTCAATAAGACACATATTATCTTTAACAAATTTATTTGAGGGACAATTAAGATGTCATTTAGGTATAGAGGGTGAGTGGGATTAAAAAAATTTAGTCTACCAGTGTGAGAAACAGGTAGGTTGCTACCATTACCGGCAACCACTTGAGAGGACCCTTGGTATGATTGAACAGATTCCACAATGCTTAGATCCGATGTCATGTGAGAGATGGTCCCAGCGTCAAGAAGCCATTCAAAGACATCACTTGAGGTGGTTTGGGCATAATGTGGTGATGGTTGGAGATTTAGAGCATAAAAGGTCGTGTTCAAGGACTGCATTTGGTTGTTTTTGGAATTTGCATAACGAAAACGACAAACTATAGCACTGTGACCTTACTTTTTGAAAATATGGCATTTTGAAGGAGGGCAATTGTAATTTCCGTGAATGTTTTGTAGGTGAGGTGGGCTTAGGCTGGTGATCTTATTTTGAGAGAAGGATTGAGTTTGCAGGTTAAAATTATTTTGAGCTTGAGCTTGTGGTGTTAGACTAGGTTGAGATAAGTGGGTCGGGTTGGACCCTAAAATTCCCAAATTATTTTAGGAATTAGGCTTTACTCTATTGAACTGATTATTCAATGTTCTACCTCTTCTTTATGTGCCACTCCCTCGTCCTCCAATTGCTACAGTAAATGCCGCATCAACAATGGCAGTGTGATACATCGCTAGGCGTTGCTCATGAAGCAACAATCGTGCTCGAAGTTCTGTGAATGTGATTGGCGGCTTCATTGACTCAATATTCATCACAAAGTTTTCATAATCAAATTGAAGACCATTGAGGGCAAAAAACACCAAATCTTCATCAAACACTATGTCTCCAATTGCGCCGAGAGAATCAAATATGTCTAATAGAGATGACAAGTGATCATCTGCATTAGTACCTCATTTCTTGGATGTGTTGAGTTGTCGACAAAGAATAGATCTCCTTGACATTGTTTTCTGCACATAATGATTTTCTAAGGTTGTCCACAGTTGTCTGGAAGTGATGCAATTTTTTGCTATCTGGGCAGTAGATGGAGAAAGGGTGGAATTTAGGCAACATAGAACAAATTGATCAATTTGTTCCCATTTTTTCTTGTCTTCAACATGTTTCTCTGGGTTTTGGTCAGTGGCTTCTGGTTTTGTAACTGACCCATCAACATAGCCTACGAGATCACAGGATTTCAAAATGATCTCAAACTGTCTTTTCCAGATAAGATAATTTGAGTCATCTAGTGAGGAAATTGGTGAGGTTTTGTACTGGGATGTTGATTGTTGCCATGTTTGATTGTATTTTCTGTAAAGGCAAAGGGTGGTGGTGAAGGGAGGAAGGTTACTATAAGGAGCAAAAGGTGAAGAAAAATAGGTTTTTGGATCAAAACTGGAGCTCTGATACCATGAACTGAAACAAGAGAAGCTGCAGAGAGGGTAATTCCATTGAAGTGCTTTGTATTGACTTGTGTTTTGTACATTTGTTGTGTGGTGATTTATAGCATACAATGTGAGCTGTACAAGGGAAGACAATAATCAAAGAATAATATCAAATATTTTACAGCATTATCTTAGGCTGTGGTGAGGGGAGATATTATCAAAATTGGAGGAAGATATTCTCATAATATTTGAAAATATTTTGTGTTATCACTTAGTGGTATAAGATTTTATTGATTAAGGGTGAGGGTTTGAATACAATAGATTACAAGTGTGAATTTTTTTTTTCAAAAAAATATAGGGGCATATGTCCCTATGCTAAGGCTAAGTTCGTCACTGTAATTAAGTAGCAGTTTTTCTAATACAGAAGGGAATGGCATTTAAGAACAATTTTATTTCTTTTAATACATGCAGTATAAAAAACATCTCCCAAAGATGAAGATAGATGAAGCACTTCGACTTATGGTCAGAAGTTGACAGCTGTGACATTAGAGGTTCACTGAAAGGGCGGTGCAAGAAAGATAAATTTAATTATTAATTAATATCTTTTGCCAAAGATACTAATTAATAAAAACAAAATAAAATATTATAAAAATGATCTAGGAACGTGCCATGTCTTATTCTGTCTAGGGCGCATAATACTTTAATGGATCACCAGCTAAACTAGCACTCCCTTTTATGCTACCAAACAACAGAACTAAATAGTTAATACATAGACCATGATGTTTCCCATTTACTCTAGCCCATACCTCCTTCTCATCCCCGCAACAAAGTCGTGGACTTTCTGTGGGTCTAAAAGAGAAGATGACACGCTCTCCCTTTCCATGCACCTCTTGGTCCAAGCTATCAATTTGGGGCACTCTGCCTCTATGCTGAAGTTTCCAAAGCTCTCATATAGTCATATGCATAAAACCGGAAGAGAAGGCCACTAAAGACACATCCACAAACCCAAAATTTTCGCCACCAAAGAAGGGCTTATCTCCGAGCTCTCTTTCCAAGAGCTTAAGGTCCTGTTTAGTTCACGAAAATTTTCAACCCTATCCAAAATTCAGAATATGAAAATTTTCAATGATACCACTTTTGGCCATTTTTAAAATACGTTTCGACTTTGAATTTGATTGAAAATAAAGAATAAGAAAACTGCTTTTGTAAACCATTTTCTTGAAAATGAAGTTATAAAATATTGAAAATAAAATCCCTTGTTTTCGGGATGACTCGAAAAACAAGGAAAACAACAAATACGCTTCTCGATTCATATATAAAATGTTGAAAATAGTGAATTCATTTTCTTGTTTTCAAATTTTGTTTTTGTCTAATTCGTTAACTAAACACGCTTTCCTCGTTCGAAAGCCAATGTGGTAAAATGCAAAATTTTCTACCTACTAAATGCGCCTAAGAAATTTCTAGGAATTCCTGCGTGTATCCTCGCTTCTTCCTTTGGTTAAGGCTATCTTCTTCCAGATCGTAGAGCTGTGAAACGTAGGGATCTGCGGTTAAAATCTGTTGTGATTCGCGCACCAAACAGTGATTAAATCACATTAAGTAAATGCACATAAATTTATTTGGTTGGACAATGTGTCTAGATCCGTAAACAGTGACTGAAATTTCACTATATCCAAATAGGTTTATATATGAAGGTATTTATAATAATCTTAAATACGAAAAAATAACAAAAAGTGTGGGCAACCCAACACCCTCAACTTATTATTTCATCTCCAACAAAAAAAGATAAGCTTAAAAGGCAAATGCCGTAGCGGAGTCGATGGGGGACTTCGCGCCCTTGCTCCACTCTTGCATTTGTCCATTTTCTTAGTACATATGATTTCCTCAAGTATAGTCACATACTACAACAAAATCTTGTATACTACTAGGAGCTAGCAAAACAAAGGGTGGAAGAAAATTATCAGAATCAGAGAGCATTAATGTATCATTAGCTGAAAAAAAATGTTTCCCTCAATTTGGATCCCTAGATAATTAGAAGAAAGAGATCAATGAAAACGATTAAATAAACTGCAGGATCACCCAAAAAAAAGGAAAAACGTTTAATCCACCTCCTTCTTCTTTTCCCCCATGAATCATTAGCTGAAAAAAAATGTTTCCCTCAATTTGGATCCTTAGATAATTAGAAGAAAGAGATCAATGAAAACGATTAAATAAACTGCAGGATCACCCAAAAAAAAGGAAAAAGGTTTAATCCACCTCCTTCCTCTTTTCCCCCTTGAATCAATGGAAAAGAATGATTTAAATCAATAGCAGAAACGTACCTTCTTGTTCCATGTAGTCCGCCCAGAACTCCGGCCTGAGCTCTCTCGTATGGGTCAGCAGGCAATAGTGGATTTATCCTTCCAAACCTCATCGATGTACTGGAACTATTATCGTAGACTCACACAAATGGGCTTTCCATTGTGGATCAGAACTGGGATTTTCTTATGAACTAGGTTCATTTCAAGAAGCAGAGGGCTCTTGTTCCACAAATCCTGCTCTCTATATTCATACTTAAGCCCCTTCTCTGCAAGTGCAACTCTGACCCTCATACCAAATATACTAGGCAAGAAATCCAACAAGATAATCTCATCCGCCATTTCTCGACAAGATTCAAACTCAACTATTCGATGAAGAACACAAGGGGAATTGCTGAATACTTATAGCAAATTATAGGACTGCCGACGCTTCTAGCAGCTGGCGATTTTGTAAGTGCGTATCGCTTACGTCAAATTTTATTCCCTTTTTATTACTATATTCTTATTGCTCTATATTTATCAGTTAAGTAATTTTGAAATACATTATAATCACGTGATATAAATTAATATTATTTGTACAAAAAATAATTTATTTTAGATACATCCCTTTTTAGTATTATATTCTTATTGCTAGTTAAGTAAGTTTGAAATACATGCCCATGCCTAACTCTAAGTATTAGAGTTTTTATCCTTTAGGTCCCATATTCGAGTCTTATTGAAGATAGTTTACTATCTTGAAACTTAATTATATTAAAAATAATTATTTTAAAATACATTTTGTACCATGTTGATTTAAATTCTCATTATTATTGGCATAAAATAATTTTTTTTGGATACATTATTTTCAAAAAAGAAATTAAATTTCTTGAATTTAAATATCAGAAATTTCCTCGAATTTTCGATTTACTAGATCAGAAAGGTGTCAACGTACTCAAAATGTACTGCATAACACACAAGAGAGAGTGGTGATGAGGTACCACAATTCTCCGATTCCAAAGTTAGATTTTGAAATCTAGAGAAAGAACTTAATTCGTATTTTTCAGTCAAGAGTCTCTTAACCTTCTACAGTGTTGCCCCCTCTTCTCTTATGGAGGAGGGCCGTTGTCCACTATACATGGGAACTAGGCGACTTCCTTCCAAAACGGAAAGGGAAGGTGGCGCTTTATTCGCTTGTTATGACATGTTCTTCCCTTTATATAGTCAAACCGCCCTTATCTTCTGCGTTTGACTGCCATCGGAAAGGATACGTGTGTGACTCATGGGTGGTTATTTGTTTAAGCTAAGAGAGGTTAGCCGACTGCCTCCTTAAAGATGGTAGCCGGCCATGAAAGATTGCACCCAAGCATCATACCTCCCACCCAGCTAAGGAAGTATGTTTGGGCCAGGAGATTGTGTAGCACCCCGATTGGTGGGTCCGAACCGGATCCGGGATGCTCTGATACCACATTAAGTGTAGCGACCCCTGAGCCCGGTCCGACCTAGTTGGCGGATCAGAATCGAAACCCCAGGAACGCTTGATTAATTCTTTTTATTTACCTTTTTATTTAAATTTTCTTTTTCAAAAATGTCCGACCCGAATCCCCGACTCGACCCGAATGATGGATCCGAACCGGAGCCCAGTTTACTCCGACGTTTTCCCTTATCTCATCAAAACATTTATTTATGTCATAAGCATTTTCATTCTCAAATTTTTGCGGAAGCGGTTTCAATTTAGGGCAAACCCATAAACATTTACAAATTCAATAGACCCATAACATTTAACAAAATACAATTACAATGAAGGCGTTCCAAGCCTTATCAAAATAATTTACAAAATAGATGTTCAGAGTTCAAAATGTTTTTACAAAATATCAATGTTCAAAACAATGGAGTGAATGCATATGTCGGAGCATACTCAGCAATTCTTTCTTTATGACTCTGAGCTCCTCGACCTTGGGTCCACTTTCAATCACTATCAATCACTCGGTACCTACGCATTGATAAAAACAATACGCTAAGCATTTTCATGCTTAGTGGTTCTATACAATTCCATTCTTCTGTTTCAGTTTAAGTCAAAGCATGAAATTTTGCTAAACAAAACTAAATTCGATGATCACGTCAATGCAATACATATACTTATTTCATATACAATCATATACGGTTCATTGATCATACCAAATATACACTTTCATATGTTATAATTCATTTATAACCAATTCATGCATTTCACAATGCTCTTTTCAATTCAATTGCAATCATGCTTTTCAATACAAATATGTCAACAATTCAATATCAATTCAGTTCTACCCTTAATGAATTTAATATATGTTTTTGGTATTCAGGATATCGGAATCACTAGCACAGTCCCGTTGGGCTGCAGGTCGGTATAAAAACATTTATAACATAGTACGGTCCCGCTGGGCTGCTGACTGGTTATTAAAAATCAGTTCATGAACACTACGGATACTGTCTCGCTGGGCTATGGATCGGAGTGACACATCAATACATTTGTTCGCAAAGACGCTTAATTTGACCTCTATTGGTATAGAATTAATCTATCCTACGTGAATTAAATGGTTAACATTCTATTAAGGGCGTTTAAATCCTTTATATCAAAATACGGTATAATATGTACATTTGTATAAACAGTTCATTTTCAATAATCATGCAATTTTCATATGCAAACATTTCACAATCATTTGCCTCAAATCAATTAAATCTAATCAATATGCTTTTCTTATGCATTTAGAAAAAACATTTTCAAATATTGAAACAAGAATAGGAGAAGATAGAACAAACCAATCTATCTCTTTCTTTTTGCCTTGTCGTCAATCTCAGTCCTAGGTTAGGTGATCCACACAAGTCCCTAGCAAATCACACACATAACATTTTAGTGAACTAGCACTAATCACACTTAACGTTTTTCACTTAGTTTCATTTTTATTTAAACCCCCATTAATCATTTATTAGGGTCCTCAAACTATCGGTACAAATATGAGGCTTTCGAAAACAAAATAAAAATTTTGGCCCATGTGAACAGTGCCTTCGCCGTGGCGAAGCGCTTCGCTGCGACGTAGCAAGGCTCTACCGTAGCGAAGCCGAGGGAAGGTCTTTTTGTCCTTTCAACCTCACCGTGACAAGGCAGCCTTCGCTGCGGCGAAGGCCTGATTTTACCCAGTTTCCCATTTTGCTCCTTTTTGTGATTTTTTCCAAAAATCACTCAAAAACTCAAACTAAAATATGGGAATCACTCCCAAACACATTCTAAAGCCATCCTAAACCAACCATGAGCAAAACCCATGGATGGATTTAGGGTTTTTCTAACCCAAACATCAAATACAAATTTCTAGGGCTTAGTTACATACTTCAAATCACTTTGCACTTGAAGCCCTAGCTTTTTCTTCTTACTTCTTGCAAGATCTTAAGCAAAAAGGGAAGAATCACACCAATCTTTTGATCTTCACACACAAACCTCATTTTCCTCTCCTCACTAAAACGCTGCATAATGGCCATTCTAAGACCAATATGGTCTAATACTTTTTATCCACTATAAGGCCATGTTTGGCACTTCAACAAATCCATTTCTCATTTTTGTCATTTTTCTCACTTATTGGTTTTCATTCCACTTTCATTTATCAGTTATTTCACATTAGCATTTAAGTTATCATTTAACCCTTAGGTCCTCATTTTGCCAAATTCCAAATTGCCATTTTTCACTTGGGTTTATTTCCGAGTTCAATCAATTTCTCATTTTAGCATATAATATTTAATCATATGCTCACATTTTCATTTCACTTTTCACTATTTAACAATTTATCAGTTTTCCCAGAAAAAACCCAAATTTGACTCAATTTATACCCGGAATATATAATAAAAATTATTATAAAAATTCTAGGGTATTTTTGGGGCGCAACTCTCTTACTTAAGAAAATTTCTCATTCCTAAATTTAATTTTATTCAAACAATTATGGATACTCACTATCACATCGCTTCTCACTTTCACAAGTAACTCCTGGCCTTGCCTGCTTTATCAACAACATCATCTTCTCTCTTTAGCTAGCGGAATCTTCTTGTTCCGCAATTCTTTCACTTCCCGAGCCAAGATCTCTATTGGCTCTTCTTCATATGTCAAATCTGGTCTAAGCTCAATTATCTCCGAAGAGACTACGTGCGATGGGTCCGATCGGTACCTCCTCAACATCGAAACATGGAAAACATTATGGATCTTTTCCAATTCCGGAGGTAATGTTAAACGGTATGCCACACCCACTTTTTCAATCACCTCATATAGGCCAATAAATCTAGGGCTCAACTTGCCCTTTTTCCCAAATCTCATCACCTTCTTCTAAGGCGATACTTTCAAAAACACTTTCTCACCGATCTCATATTAAATATCTTTTCTTTTCATGTCAGCATATGATTTTTGTCTATCAGTGGCCACTTTCAATATTTCTCTAATCATTTTCACTTTTTCTTCGCCTCTGTATCAAGTCACACCACTTTTCACTCCAAATCCGTCCAACACAATGGTGTTCAACATTTTCTTCCATATAATGCCTCGTAAGGCGCCATTCCAATACTTGATTGGAAATTGTTGTTGTACACAAATTCAACTAAAGGAATGTGTTGATCCCAACTACCCTCGTAGTCGATCACACAACTCCTCAACATATGTTCCAGAATTTTGATCACTATCTTTGATTGTCCATCCGTCTGCGGGTGGAAAGCGGTATTGAAATTCAATCGAGTGCCCAAGGCCTCTTGCAATTTTTCCTAAAATCTCGAAGTAAACCTTGGATCTTGGTCTGAAATAATAGATACAGAATTTACGTAACCTAACTATTTCCTTTGATATACGCCTGCTAGCGATCGCTTAATAGCCTGGCTTCACCGGTGGAAGTGAGCCGACTTTGGTCAATCGCTCTACTACGACCCAAACTAAGTCATAAAGCTCTCCCCGTCAATGGTAACCCAACCACAAAATCCATGTAATTTGGTCCCATTTCCACTCGCATTCTGATAAAGGCATAATCCTGGCGAACTTGATGTCACTTTTACTCTTGACACACCAAACACTTGGTTACAAACTCTGATACATCTCTTTTCATTCCGAACCACCAGAATGACATTTTTAAATCTTGATACATCTTTGTGCTACTAGGATGGATAGCAAAAGATACATTATGTGCCTCATCAAGTATGGCTTTCCTCAAATCATTGTCATCAGGTACACAAACCCGATCCTTTTAATACAAAGTTCCATCTTCCTTTACCTCAAACTCGGTTTCTTTACCATCTCCAATTTGTTTCACTATGGCAAAAATTTTCTCATCTCTCTTTTGTGCTTCTAGCACTCGGTTCAACATATTCGGTCTCGCTATCAATTTTTCCACTACGGTACCATCGTCTGTCAACGACAAATGAGCATTCAACGCTCTAAGTGTTTGCATTGACTTTCTACTCAAAGGGTCAGCCACTACATTAGCCTTTCCTGAGTGATAATCAATCACGCAGTCGTAATCTTTTATCAATTCCATCCATCTCCGTTGTCTCAAGTTAAGCTCTTGTTGTGAGGGAAAATACTTAAGACTCTTATGATCAGTGTAGATCAAACATTTTTCTCCATACAAATAATGTCTCCAAATCTTTAGCGCAAATATAATTGCGGCTAATTCCAAATCATGCGTGGGGTAGTTCTTTTCATGTGGCTTCAACTGTCTTGAAGCATAGGCTACCACTTTACCCTCTTGCATTAGGACACATCCAAGTCTATTTAGTGACGCATCACTAAAGATCACATATCCTTTACCACAGGTCAGTTGAGTAAGAACCGGTGTCTCGGTCAAGAACGCTTTCAACTTATCAAAACTTATTTGACATTTTTCACTCCATTCATACTTTACATTTTTCTAGAGCAATCTCACATCTAGGGCCAGCTTCAGAAAACCCTTAACGAATCTTCTATAGTAACCTACCAGTCCTAGGAAACTACGCCCTTCTATTACATTTCTTGGTGGTTTCCATTCAACAACCACTTCTATTTTCTTTGGATCCACTCGTATTCCTTCTTTCGATACAATGTGCCCAAGAAAGGACACTTCATTCAACCAAAATTCACACTTGCTCAGCTTTGCATATAACCTTTCTTTTCTCAAAGTTTCTAACACTACCTGAAGGTGTGTGTCATGATCTTCTCGATCCTTTGAATACACAAGCATGTCGTCTATGAACACTACGACAAACTAATCCACATACAGTAGGAAAACACGATTCATTAAGTCCATGAAAGCCGCTGGAGCATTTGTCAAACCAAACGGTATTATAAGGAACTCATAATGTCCATATCGCATTCTAAACGCCGTCTTATGCACATCCACATCTTTAATTCTTAACTGATGATACCCAGATCGCAAATCTATCTTCAAAAAGATACTTGCACCTTTCAATTGGTTGAACAAATCATCAATCCTGGGTAACAGATACTTATTCTTTATTGTCAACTTGTTCAGTTGTCTATAATCAATACATAGCCGAAGTGTACCATCTTTCTTTCTTAACAGCATGGAGTCTCTATGGTGATACACTTGGTCGAATAAACCCTTTTTCTAGCAATTCCTGCAATTGCAATTTCAATTCCTTTAGCTCTACCGGAGCCATTCGATACGGTGTAATGGATGCCAATGTGGCACCTGGTACTACGTTGATATCAAACTCGATCTCCTTCTGTGGAGGCAATCATGACAACTCTTCCGGAAACACGTCTGAAAAGTCACTAACGGTAGGGATATTTGATACACTAGGCCTTGCCTTTACCGTATCAATCACATAAGCCAAGTAGGCTTCACATCCTTTCCACCACACCATTGTTTTAGCAGTGGTTACGGATATCACATTAGAGAGGTGGTTTGACCTCTCGCCAATGAAAGTTACTTCATCCTCATTCGGTGTTCTTAAGGTCACTATTTTCATTCTATAATCCACCATCACTTGGTGTCAGGACAACCAATCCATCCCCAAAATCACATCAAACTCCTTAAAGGATAATTCGATCAAATCCCTAGGAAACTCATACTCTCGTATTCGGATGGGGCAATCTCTATACACTCTATTCACAATAACACTATGCCCGAGCAGGTTCGTCACCAAGATATCATACTCGGTTTCACTCCTTGGTAATTTTCCCAAACTAGGTATGTCAGTACAAATATATGAATGGGCTGATCCCGAATCTATCAATGCATGTACAATAGTATCAAAGATTTGGAAATTACCGACTATCACATCTGGAGCATCGGTATCTTCCACTGCCTTCATTGCATATGCTCTAACTGGAGCATGTGCATCCTGTCTACCCATAGTCTGTGTCCTTTGCCTCGGAACACTTGGCGATGCAACACTCTTGCTGCCTTTTTGTGCCACTGAAGTTATACCCCCAATCTGGGGGGTGCTGTAAATGAACGAGCTCTAGAACAATCTCTCGCTCTATGCTCTTAGGATCCACAAATCAAACAAGCACCTGTAACTCTCCAACATTCTCCTTTATGATTTTTCCCACAGTAGGAGCAATAAGGAGCAGTCTGTCCTCTAGAAGCACCTCCTGGTGCACTCGCAACTGATGGTGCCGATAGAGTAGTACTCCTACAGGTAGCCTGAGCTGATCCCTGAGCTATAGGCTGAATGGAACCTTGAGGTCCTCTAAATTTCTTCCTTTGCTATTGTTGCAAACTGGACTGACTGGGATTTTTCTTTCCCTGTCTTTTATCTTTTCTCTCTTTTTCCTCTTTCTTTACTCTTTCCACATTCAATGCACATGTCACAATTTTAGAGAAATCTTCATGAAAAAATCTTGTGACATGGGCTCGAATATGGTCGTTAAGGCCATCTTCAAACCTACGACACTTTTCTTCCTCACTCACTAGTATCTCGGGAGCATACTTTCTCAACCGTGTGAACTCTCTCTGTTTTCAGTCACACTCATCTGTCTTTGCTTCAGATTATGAAACTCCCGTCTCATGTTGCTCAGATAAATGCGACTCACATAGTGCTTCTTGAACTCATCCAAGAAGAACTCCCACGTAACTCACTTTGGTGGTGTAGTCCTGGTCACGGAAACCCACCACTGATAAGCCTCATCCTGTAGTAGTGAGGTCACACACTCTAACTTCTCTTCTGTTGTGCAATGAATTTGCACAAGCATTTGCTCAGTTCTCTTGAGCCAATTTTCTGTCATAGAAGGCTCATCCTCTTTCTTTCCAAGAAAGTCTATCAGTCGGTACCTTGCTATTCTCTCAATGGCTGATCCTTGCAAAGCAATTACAGCTGGTTGCCCGGCTCTTTTCAAAGCCTGAGCTAACTGATGGAGGATACCCATAGTACCTCCTGTCACTTGTTCTGGTTCATTTACTAGTGGAGCATGAGATGCTTGTCCACCTACCACACTAGCAGGACTATCAGGACGATTTCCCTGGTCACCTTCGACCCTATGGGTACCTGAACCATCCATGCCTACCTATTAAGACCAGCAAGATCCGCATCAGAGTCATGTCATCCTTTATATGCAAATGCAATGTATGTCAAACACTATTTTCAAAATCCTTTTTGCAAAATCGTTTAGGGCCTTTTTCTAGAAACTCCAAAACCTAGGCTCTGATACCACTTTAAGTGTATCACCCCTTTTTCGATCAGACCTGATTGGTGGGTCTGAACCGGATCCGGGATGCTCTGATACCACTTTAAGTGAAGTGACCCCTGAGCCCGGTCCAACCCAGTTGGCTGATCCGAACCGAAACCCCGGGGATGATCGATTAATTCTTTTTATTTAAATTTTCTTTTTCAAAAATGTCGCGACCCGAATCCCCGGCTAGACCAGAATGACGAATCCAAACTGGAGCCTGGTTTACTCCAACGTTTTCCCTTATCCCATAAAAACATTTATTTATGTCATAAGCATTTTCATTCTCAAATCTTTGCGGAAGAGGTTTCAATTTAGGGGAAACCCATAAACATTTACAAATTCAATAGGCCCATAACATTTAACAAAATACAATTACAATGAAGGTGTTCCAAGCCTTATCAAAATGATTTACAAAATAGATGTTCAGAGTTCAAATTGTTTTTACAAAATATCAATGTTCAAAATAATGGAGTGAATGCATATGTCGGAGCATACTCCGCAATTCTTTCTTTATGACTCTAAGCTCCTCAACCTTGGGTCAGCTTTCAATCACTATCAATCACTCGGTACCTGCGCATTGATAAAATCAATACTCAAAGCATTTTCATGCTTAATGGTTCTATAAAATTCCATTCTTCTGTTTCAGTTTAAGTCAAAGAATGAAATTTTGCTAAACACAATTTTCAAATCTTTTTAGATGATCAATGTCAATGCAATACATATACTTATTTCATATACAATCATATACAATTCATTGATCATCCCAAATATACACTTTCATATGTTATAATTAATTTATAACCAATTCATGCATTTCACAATGCTCTTTTCAATTCAATTGCAATCATGCTTTTCAATACAAATATGTCAACAACTCAATATCAATTCAGTTCTGCCCTTAACGAATTTAACCTATGTTTTCAATATTCAGGATATCGGAATCACCAACACAGTCTCACTGGGCTGCAGGCCGGTATAAAAACATTTTATAACATAGTACGGTCCTATTGGGCTGCTGACTGGTTATTAAAAATAAGTTCGTGATTACTACCGATATTGTCCTGCTAAGCTACGGATCGGAGTGACACATCAATACATTTGTTCGTAATACTGCTAATTTGACCCCTATTGGTATACCAATCTATCCTTAATGCGAATTAAACGGTTAACATTCTATTAAGGCCAATTCTGCAAACTTTTGTTCATGGAAGTTTAACAGCTTTCTATTTTCCCCTATGAATCAAGTAAAGATCCGGTCTTCGTGTCCGAGCCCTTGACCCCGATATTCATTTCGCCCCTCTCCTCGTTGTCATTGAAACCTTGTGAGCATACCCCTGCTGAAAATTTTGCCCATGTCTTGGGACGTGTTGTGCTCCTCCACTATAAGAGAAATTCTCGCGGTTCCTTAATGTCGGGTATAATCGGTCAAGGTGTTGGGGTTAGGCTTGAAATGATATGCCTGCGGCTCGTTAAAATAGTTACTCCTCCACTGCATAGGAACCCTCTTCGCGCCTCAAGATTATTTACTCTTTCCTTCTTTCAGACCGTCCTATCTCATTTTCTCGCAGTGCATTCTTCATCCAACCGATGCATCAATGCATCCAAATTACTCCATGGCACATCTTGTTCAGCTCAATCATTCCATTTCTTTACCGCTATGCCTCCCGAGATCTCGAAGGAGATCTCATGTTGCACTTAGCAAGATCCTCAATCAAACCGCCTTACTCTCTTCGCTTCTTCTTCCGAATGCTCCGCCACAAGTCGCATCTACTATACCTTGAGGTATAACTACGGAGTGGTAGAAGATGTCCATTTGTGTCTTCGTGTCTATCCCGTGCATGGACATCTCTTCAGCCTCTCTTGTATCTCTCCTCCCAAGCAAAGGTAATGCATTTCATCTTCTCCTTATTTGAAAGTAGTACTTCCTCTTCGCTCGTAAGTGAGGGATGGAGGAAAGAATTGCCGTAAGCTTCCACGCCTCTTCTCACAGGCTACTGCATCCATATGGTAGTGAGTCAAACCATGATGCAGCTACATTTCAAGAGAATGAAACAATCGCAGCCTTAATAAATTTAGTCTCACACCATTAAATTTAATCGTATTGGCCATTCTCGTAAACTGCCCCAAGTGTTCGTTGGGACCTTTGAGGGGTGACTCGTGAATTGGCTCTGCTGGAACCATGTGATCAGGCTGGCTTGAGCTCAAAATTGTTAGCATTACTCGCCGGTCATTCCTGTTCAGAGTATTCATCTGATAATCGGTTCCGTAAGTCCTCCATGTCTCGCTCGAGGTACTTCGTCGCGACTCTTGGTTGACTGCCCCTGTCAATCTTTCTTCTACCATCTCTGCTATTTCTGCACTCTTAACCTTTCTTAGTCCTCTGCTGTCTTTCGATTCTGATCTAGTGGTAACAATCTCAGCTTCCTACTCAAGTGTGCTGAAATTAACTCCCGAAATTATAATATACCGAGATCAAATATCGATACCAAAAATTGTATTTAACATGAAAAAACTCTTCAAAAATTTAGCTTGCTAAACTATCAGCCATGAATCATATTTTTGCAAAATTTTCTATTTTCTTTATAAATTATGTCCAAACTAAGATTTCGCTTGGTCTAAATATTGATTCACACCAAATTCTTTCGATCCCCGTGCGGCGCCAAAAACTTGAACTGCCTCTTTGTTGATGGACGAAATACCTATCTGAGTTATGGCGTTGTGCAGGGACTGTTATCTAATCCCGACAATAATACCATGAAACTTGTTTGTTGTGTTTCTTATCTATTGTACTGATTAAAAATTGTTTTCTTAAGGTAAATCATTTTCTTTATGGTTTGATCCGAGGATCTTTTGCCAAGTGTACAGGTGAACAAGTAGTAAATTGGATTTAAGTCAGATCTCCAGTCCTGAGATCTGAAAATTCTCAATCAACTACGTTCTTGAACTTTATACTATTTGGACTTTGATAGAGCGGTGGAAATATTCTTAGCAAACCTTAAAATAATAAAAACTAAGAAAAGTGAAAAAATGATTAAATAGAAAATCTAAATAACAAATTCGATTTGAGCAGTTATCTTTTAAAGGGAATTGAAAATACTGCTATTGTGAAACATCAATTCCTGCAGACTACTCTGTAACTTTTCTTCATGAACCACATATTTAAAACCTGTCCAAGGAATATGATAGTGCAGTTGGATCTCTCTATACGCCATTGTTCATCATCTAATCTTCCCTGTTTCTTTCGAAGACAGAGGATTAGATAACCGCATAATCTAGGTTGTGTCTTGTTACAGGTATTTTCTTTTTAATACTTCATACCACCCGAACATGGGTTGTAAACCTTAGCTCTAAGACATAAATTATAGCATGGGTTTACACTTTATTAGTTTCTCTTCCTCCAAATTGGAGCAGTTCATCCTTTCTTGATTAGATCACATGCTAACCTGCGGGTTGGCGTAATGTTAGTCCCGAGGTGAACTCTGCAGCATTTAAATGGATAAAGTCGTTGACTCATTCGATTTCAAGTGAGAAGATGATTTATCGATTTAAATTCCACAAGCTCATTCGTCCTGTTATCGGATTCGCGTGCCTTTCGAAATTGTTCATCACTCTGGGGATTGCCTTCTGTGTCACTCGAGGGGCCTCTGGAAATCAGTGCAATGGGAACTGATCCTATTATGGGTATAAGAGCGCTTACATTGGGATCAATTGTAGAATGCCGAGCCGGTAGTAGATTTACAAGGCGATAGTTGATAGCTTACGATAAATTTATGCGGGAAAAGATAATTTCGATACTTGAGTCTATTCAATGGAAGAGCTGGGTTTCTAAATCACTAGATTACACCTAGAATGAAACTGTGATCAAGAAAACCACTTGCAAATGGAAGCGGAAATCCAATTCAAAATTTGTATGCAGGTCGAGACAATCGACAGTAATTGAAAGAATTAAGTGCGCATTCATACACTAACTGGCTAACATCGAGATCGAATTTGAGCGAACCAGCAAACTAATCTAAAATAAAAACAAAACAAAGAAAGAAAATTAAAATACAAGAGGCAGCCGGCTACCGAGATCTCTTTTTGAAATTTGTCATTTTGCTCCTTCATTAGCGGCTGCGTATTTATAAGTTACGAGTTGGGCCTGCAACCCGATGCACCTGTGGATTTGAGATTAATGGCGTTTAGTTTGTTAATGTCGCGACCTCGATTCTTTATCGCGACCTCAGTTGTCTCAGCTACGTCGCAGAAGCTTTTATTTGGTCGCGACTTGCCTTTGCTTATCCATGGATCGATGTCGCGACGGTAAATGATCATCGCGACCTTAATATCCTTAGTCGATGTCGCGGCCGTGAAATGATGTAGCGACGCTGCTCCTTGGATCGATGTACGCCCATTGCTAAATGATGCCGCCTTCATTCCTTGCAAGCGATCGCAGCGACCCAGCTGAATGGCGTGGCGACCTTAGTTCTTCTGGCGATGTAGCGACCGCGAATGGCGTCGTGACTATACCGGTCGATGTTGATATGACCTCTTCTAGATAGCCGCGACCTCTATATTCAGTCTCTTGAAGATCTTATGTCATGACTTCTGGCCGATTATCCCACACGACCTCGATGTCACACTACTTTCGGCCTTAAATTACATAAGCAGCCTCGAAATTGTGTTGCGACATCATATCTTGTTCTTCATTAATTTATGATTTACGGCAGGTTTACATTGCGACACCTTTCGTTACGTAACTATTGCTCTTATCTCTTGTGGCCGGAGTTTTGTAGTTTTCACGACTTTGATGCTGATTCTTAAATCAGCTATGGCGTCATTCTGCTTGGTCGCTTTCTTCCTCGTGCATTTCTCCTGTTGCAACATCATTCAGCCAGTTGTGTCATTCCTGCTCAGCCAGTTTCTGCTCCTTTTACTGCAATATCCTCTTTCTCTTGAATTTCCTGCTGCATAGAAGTTTGGTGAGTTATTCAACATTTCTGAACATAAATCAGTCTTTTTTAGATAGAAATCAATCAGAAAAATGGACTGAAAATGGATGACTTTTAAGCTCATCAAACTCCCCGAACTTAAATTTGCTTGTCTGGCTTGACGAAAAGAAAAATTTGTTGTCTCAAACGAAAAGGACATTTTCTATATTGTTTTTGCGATTTACAGCAATTTAATTGAAAGACTAGAATTGCATTCTTTTTCTGTATATCAGCTTGATCCGGATGAAGATTAGTCTACTCGATCTGATGTACAAAAGTAAATTGTTGAATTTGTTTTATAAGCGGTATAATCCGATTGATCCTGTGAAAAGTAGGTTGGTCTTCTCCTCTTTGTTAGTGAGTCAGTTCAACCCTCACGAGGTCCTTCATAGTTTTAATCCTTTCCAAGATTTTTCAAATTCCATATTGATGAGCTTAAAGTCATCTATTTTCGATCCATTTTAAATTAATTTTTATATTAAAAAGTGATTTATATGCGGGAATCACGGAATAAACTTCACGGAATTTAAATGCGGTAGAAATCCCAGAAGCGAAGTGCGGTAAAAAGGAGCGAGGAATGTAGCGGAATGGTGATATAATGGGATGAAGTAGGTGGCGTGAAACGGCATAAAGTGAAAGGACTAGATAATCGCGAAGCTCGGCCAGCCCGATAATCATTCGGGTTACATCGGTGAAACTCGATGCAAATGAAGCGAGTGAAAACAAAGTAATTTGGGAGTAAAAGAAACTCAAAGTTAAACAGCCGGGGTGGAAGAAGAGAAGACCTGATATCGCGACATGGATGAAATGCGACATGACAACGCATCGAGCGGTGCGACACCGGTTTACAAAGGAGAAAGTTATCCGGCGACAACGATTCCATAGAAAGATGGGGTGCTAATGACACACGGTTGTCGCGACATCAGTCTGAACTTGAGGTGCGACAACGTAGAGGTTATCGCAGCAACGAATATCTTGGCGAATGGAAATTGGCGGCTTGACACCCGGTACATCGCGACATCGTTATCTGGAGACCGGAAGATCGCGGCGTCGATGGTATCGTGGCGTGAGTTTGATGAGGAAGAATTAAGCGTGAATTAATTTGTCGCGACACCATTCACTTAAGGCATTATCGCGACCACATAGAGGCTCTGCGCGACAGGCTGCGGCAGAGCGGTCGCGGCGAGGCTCGATCATCGCGGCGATATCGACTCTATTGGGCGATTAACTTCAGGTCGAAAGAAATGCATCAAATTAAAGACCCGACTTGAGAACCACTATAAATCACGAAGAAATTTGCTAAAGCGCGGCTCTTGGCGACTTGAAGAAAGAGTCTGGGTTCTTTGAAGGCTCTGTATTTATTTTTCTTTATTTTCCTTCGTTTTTCTTTCCGTTTTATTTTTTAGATTAGATTGGGTTGTATTTCATTCTCATTTGGATTCGAGCGTTAGGTATGAGATTTATCGAATCACGATTTATATTTCTTCAAATTAGCATCACGGTTGTTTGAATTCAGACCAAAATTTTGGATTCAATTACCGATTTCAGATTCTGATGGTTTTCTTGATCGTGACCAATGTATGGTATAATCAGTGATTTAGAAGCCCGACTTCCATTGAATTGACATTATTATGCGATTATCTTTCTGCGATATTTTATTCAGTATGGTGAACTTGGATATTAAATCGACTTATTTGGTTTTGCTTGTTTCTTGGAATTGATCCAGCGTCGATCCTCCACGTACCCATGCGAGATTATTCCATTTCGATTTCGGGAGGCCCTACGGTGACACGGCATTCTTGAGGAAGTGAGGAACAATTTCGGGAAGGTATTTGAACGTGTGTTGATGTGTGCTCTGTATACTTAAATTAATACATCCTCTTCTCATATGGCAAGAATGAGTTGAGTGAGTTATTAATTTAAGTATCGGAGAGTTCTGGTCGAATAGTGAATTCGATCCGGAGTGTTAGTAAGGGGATCTAATCGAGGAAGAGTAAAATTGTTCTAATTTGAGGATGAGGAACCGGTATAGTCTGAGCCAGCACGTGACATATTTAAGGAGCTGAGGTTTTGCAGTCCATGTTGTGGGTATGAGTATTGAGAAGAAAAATACCCCGAAAACCAGGCTACTAGATTTAAAAGTAGTCATCTCACCGGCTGTGTTGAGAGAAAGCGGTTAAAGGTAGGATGATTAACAATGGTTTTGGAGAGATCAGTCCACCTTATCTTATTCCGCTTGGAATTTAGTTTTAAAAATCGTAGTTGACAAAGTTACGATCTGAAATTGTAGGAATTGATTCTTCACAATAGGCGATTATTGATGTTTTCTTGAGAGATAGCCCATTCGATCTAAATTTGCTATTTAATATTTGATATTCAATTCATTGTTATTCATTCATTTTCTTTACATTATTATCTTGGGCTTTCAAGCGAAATCGATATAGTATTATCGTCCAAATAGTATGGGCTTAAGTAATTGGGGTAGTTGATTGAAAAAATTCTTGAGATCTACGTAGGATCGATATATAGGACTTAAATCAATTCTTTACTTATTCGATCTGTGCACTTGCGATATCTTTGGATCAAAACCACAAGGAAAATGGTTTTACTCTTTATGAAATATCTTTCATCGACACTATAGCTAAAGAGCCCACACACTTTCGAAGGTTTAATGGTTTTATTCTTGAGGACTAGATAATAATCATTTGGTAATAAGTCATAAATTTGAATAGGTGTTTTGATCGTAACAATTCATGAGTAGTCAAACAAGTTTTATAGGCGCGATTTTATAGGGATTAGATAGTCCTTAGGTGATAACGTCAGAAATTTGTATACATCATATGATCCAGATAACACATATGCTTGTTGTTCATATTGATCTCCACTAATGTAGGTAATTCCAACCTTGAGAATCGATCAGTCTTTCGAGCTTGTAATGTCGAGCTTAGATTAAGTGATCTGCAGGATGGATGGAACTTTTTAGGTTAGGATTGCCCGGACTCTTTCTCCTTTTACTTAGCAAGTACTTACTTCTTTTCCTTGACTTCTTTAATTGATTTGAAACTTCATCCTTGGGGTATCTTCTTGATTTCTTACATTTAAAATTGTTTGTTCCCAATACTCATTTGTACTTCTCACTGTTGGAACTTTTTCCTGATCACCCTTCGGGAATAGTCTGATATTACATATTTTAGGCTTTAACACTCTTCATGAAACTGGGTTAATGGCTCCCATACCAGTTGGCATTAGGGTACTAGGTGTTGAAACACCCCTAAGAACTTAATTGTTCAAGAGAGTTAGGCTACAAGACAAAACTTCTTTCTTTAAGCTTTCTTTTCTATTGTATCCTCCTGCTTTAGATCTTTCTCTCTTCACCCTTTTTTGTATTTCTCCTTTAGTTCTCAAAAAAAAAAAAAAAAACTCTCCCAAACTTTATCTCTTCCTCCTTCTTTGAGTTATTGGATAATCTTTGGTTCTTTACTGGAGGATTAATTATCTAGGATGGCTTGGGATTTCCAATGGCTTGTTTTGAATATAAAGTTATTTGGCTCAAATTCGAGAACTAGGGTGTATGAAACACTATAAATAAGGGTGGCTAGAATGGCTCAATGCTAAGGATGTCTCGCATCATTTCTTGTTAGTTGTATCACCGAGTTTAAGCCTTGATCGATAATCTAACAAGTTCAGAGTCCCGGTTTGATCATTGTGACTAACCACAAGGATAGCCCTTGACTCACTTCAATTGATGAGGAGTTACATGATTTAAGGTTCACGGAGTTCCTCGACTTACTTGTTTTATACTCTGAGCTTCGAATATATTTGCTCCTTCAATTATGTATTTCAGCACATCTTGGACTCATCGGCTAAATTCAAGTCAATTGTACGATTTGTGTTTCCAATTCAATTGTATGTCATTCGCCCTTATTTTGCAATTATTTGTTTTGACCTATCTTCTAATCAGGCTTCACTTGACTAAGCTCGGATTATGATATGTCATTTTCATTCCACAGGCTAAATCCCTCTTGTTATTCTTCTAACAATTACGTAGTAACAACACAATCTAACCAAATGACATCAAACAAATTTTCTTATTTTATTCATGAGATTGTGCAAAAGTTGAGAATAACAGGCTGGAAGTGAGGAAGAGATGGATAAATCAATGGGAAGATCTATTTTTTTCTTTTTGAGGGAGGAGCAAAGATGTTAGGAGGATCCGAATCCAAGGGTAGCGAATTAGGAAGAATTTGGGAAACTTCATTTGATTCTCTTAACCTTGCTTGTCATTCTCCTCTCTGTCACGTGCTTGAGATCAGTCGTTAGTGAGATCAACCTTTTTTATTCGAGATCATCTTGTCTTTTTTCCACTAATGTGTTCATCGTATTTCTCCATTTTGATCATGACTTCTAAAAATTTGGAAAGATTATTGTTGATCAAATCAAAATTTCTTGGACATATACGAAACATACTATGCATCAAGTTCTTGATCTCTTTCCTTAAATCCCTCTTCTCGAAGTCCTTGAACATTGACATGTAGAAATTTGAAGTCCTTGATGCGCTCCTTAGTTTGAAGCTACGATCGTCCTTTTCTTTATGATTGTTAGGAGTTAAGAATCACGATCATACTGATTGTTGTAAAATGACACATGGCTCAGTTGCAACTTCTACAGTAGATCGTGGTCTCTTTCCTCCATTTCCTTCTTGAATTTTTCCTCTTGATGCTCGGGATCTCATTCATCTGCTCTTCACATTTTGTTCGTTTCTTCTTCCATTCTTTGATCCTCTTCTTCTCATTTCGCTTCATATACTTCTTCTCTAAATTTTATTTGGAGAGGCTCGTTCCTTTCCCTTTCTTCCATTCTCTTACAGATGGGTAGGCATCTCCGTGCTAATTTGATTATTCCCCTGAGCTCCCCACTAGAGCTTTCTGAGTTCTCTGAAATCTCATTCTGATAGGGAGGCGCGATGGGGTTGAAATTTATAGGGCTTATCATCTTATTCTCATCCTCTGCAAACATCACAGTGTCCATACAGGATGTATACAGATCTTAACTTCTTCTTTATCTGCAACGAAAAGGGTGTCTCTTTGTATCTTGCATTCTCATTTTCTTACTCTTGAATCGCTTCTATTATAATACTGATTAATGCCCGAAAGTGCAATTTTGAACCACATATTAGATAGGTTTTGAGTGCTTTACGCATTAATCATGTCATTATACGATTAGGTGTTCAGAGTCTTCTTAGTAACACTTATGCCATTTAGAGTATTTTTGGATTTATTTTGCGAGGTGTTTGAGCACTTTAGAAATTCAATATAAAGGGATGTATGATGAATCATGAAGTTTGAACTCAAGTGTCGATATCATTATTGAGAATCGATGGCGAAGAGAGGCAAAGTGAAGAAAATTGATGCGGTAGAAGGCAGGGAGGCAAATCGATGAAAATCGACAAACCCGACAATTTTAAGCTAAGCTGCGAAAAATTTATTGAGATACGAGAATTTCGCGAGTTTAGCGAAAATTTGTATTGTGAAATTAATCAGATACCATTTAGACACCGGGTTTAAGCTGAAACTAGCTGTTCCTAGCGAAATTTCATGATTTCGCTACTCACGAAAATTTCGCTAAGCTAGCGAAATTTCCTATTTTCGCTATGCCTTGTGATTTCGCTACCTAGCGAAATTCTTCACTCCTAGCGAAATTCACTGCCTCGTCATGTTTTTGTATTTAATGCTAATCGACTCCAAATTTGGTGTATTACTCTCTTGTCCTTTAATAGCCAAATTTGCCAGGCTTTTAGTATTTTCATGTATTGAGGTGGCCTATATAAACCCCTCTCTTTTTGTAATATATAGAATTTTTGGGGAAGCAACAATTTGGGAGAGAGAAGAATTTGTAAGTTTTCATTTTTGTAAATAAAGTCTCGTATTTTATTTAGGGTTTTATTTTCCTCTCTTCTCTCTCCTCTTTCCCTTGCTTTCTTAGGTACGCGAACTACCCCTCTTGAGGATGACTTCCGAGATGCTTGGCTAAACCCTCTTTCTTTGAAGAGGAAGAAGCTAGCTTGGTTGTAAGAACTGTGCATGGCAATCTATCTTGTCTTTAGTCTGCGATCTTCATATTTATCAGATCTATCATCTTCTCAGTTGGATTGAATGTTTTGAATATTATTGTTTGGCCAGATATCTCCAGGCAACAAGGATCTGGGTGCCCTTATTTATTCCCAGGCCCATATGATTGTCGAACTGTTATTTGCGACCTCACAAATAAATATTTGTATTAGTTTCAAGCCGAAAAGACCATTAATTATCTTCACCCTATGTTGACTCAAATAGAGTTAATTGCTGGGGGCTGGTGCTGGTCAACCATGAATCAAGATTATGCCCGGGGCCCATAGGTTGCTTGTCATAGCGAGGATAAAACCCAGGGACACTTGTTTGCCACTAATTTACAGTTAGTGACCTAAATCCCAAGTCATTTTTTCATACTTCACTTTAGTTTTTACAATTTCGATTTTCAACCTACTTCCTTGTTTTGAAGCTAATCGAAAGTCGAATAGAAAGCCTTACGCCTTTGTGTATGCAGAATATTCCTGGATGAAAGCCATCTTACAGTGGTGATACAGATACTATCTGTTAAAGCTGACTGAAGCGTTGATGACTCAAATTATATATCGTTACCAGTGATTCAGCTAAATCATGTGCAATCCGACTATTCTTTTGAGTTCTGGCCTTCAGCCACTCTGATGTGTCATTATTGAGTTTTATTTGCTCCGACATTAACACATGAAGCAGTAGTAGGTGCTTCTTGGCTTCGTCATGGACAGTGTGGTGAACCATATTAAGACAGAAGTAAAATATTCCTTTGCCTCTTAAGCCGAATACCTGTTTTCTTTAGTCTTTGCTCCTTCCTTGACCCGTTTCACTTTGCGAGTCGTCGACTTTCTTGCAATCTTCTCCACGGTTAGGGTTGTCTACTATCTTCTTGTATTTGGATCCATGTACGCCTTTCCATTTTCATTTCATTGATGGTTTTACGCTCCATCTGACACCCAGGCACCTCGACATAAGCGAGTTATCTTTTCTCCCCACCGGGTTGGAGTAGAATTCTTGAACTACTGCTGCGTATCCGGACTTTTGATGCTTGCAGAAGTTTCCCAACCTCTTTGTTGATTCATGAAAGGGGAGATGAGTGTCTTTGAAGCCTCTTTCTCCAGGCAAACCCCTTGCAGACCTTAGTATATACGACGGAGAAAACTACAACCACGTCTGAATTTGTCTTCCTCTCGCTTCTTATTTGTATGCTTTTTCCCCTTTTCTCTGTTGCTTAGGCTTGGTTGAACTTACGGTTATTCAGACGACGGGTTCTCCTTGTTAGTTTCACTGGCAAGACTTTATCGGTGATATACTCTTCCTTGATTTCGCTCGAATTTGGGATGAGGGTTGAAGGTTCGACCATTTAAAAATTGAATGATTTTAGGAAGAATTTTGGATCTAGGGTTTGCGAATTGAAAAAAAGCAGAGTAGGCGAAGATGAAGAGTTGTATTTGCTTGAAGGGAGATGGTGGTGGAGGGAGTTTCTCGACAATTGCAATTCAATCATTATTATTGAATCTTTACTTCATTTATTTAAACATCGCGACTTAAATTCAGTATGATTGTGTCTTTGTCATTAAATTTAGGAAAATTCAAAGTTGCCAGTGTACACTTTTCTCTTATGTCGCGACTTAATGTTGTTTGTCGCGGCATAATTAAGACTAATGGGGGGACAATTTATCATCGAGGTTAGACATCTGGCATTTTACCCCCTTTTGGTGACAAAGTAATTTCATGACGCCAGATTGAGTTATCGCGAC
Organism: Tetrastigma voinierianum; assembly: GCA_016808115.1. Lineage (NCBI taxonomy): Eukaryota > Viridiplantae > Streptophyta > Magnoliopsida > Vitales > Vitaceae > Tetrastigma > Tetrastigma voinierianum. Next base: position 1,687,157 of record JAEQBH010001681.1, read on the forward strand.
CTCAATTTAAATCAGCGACATAACTTTTGAGTCGCGACACATGCCCTTGTTCTTCCTTCAGTACTTACTAAGTGCGACCTCGATTCTGCCAGCGCGACATAAAATCTAGTCCTTGACCTTTTGCACTTGTCCTAAATTTGATGATGAACTGGCTTTTCCTCCTTATTAATTTTCACATTCTTAGCATCCGTTAAATCATTCCCACCGCAGCAATTGAACATGTATTCTATTCAATTTCCACGGGGTATATCTTAGGGGAGAAAGTACTCCCTTTTTAGTCGCTTTTCCTTTGAAGTCTTGGAGCGAATCTGAGTTGTTCTTTCTCCCTGAGCCATTCGAGTGCACGTGGCCTCTTGTAACAATTTCAAAAAGAGTTAAATTGATCAAATACTAACCTAGAAATTCCTAACAAATCTTGACTAGAACTAAAAAATTCAAAAGTAATTAAAAAAAAAAATTCAAAGTCTATATAAAAGAAGCAAAAATCTATATAGGTTGCCTCCCATGAGTACACTCTGTTTGAGTCCTTAGGTGGACTAAATTTGTTTTAAGCATTCTCTCTCTCGATTCACCGGTAGGTTCTTCGCCTTCTTTTACCCTCTTGAGATAGTGCTTAGTCTTTGACCATTAACCTTGAATTCTTCCCGGCATCGAGTCGAGAATCACTTTGCTCCCAGGTAGTACTTGACACCTTGTATATAGTCGGCTCCATTTTGATTTATTCCTGAAAATAATCTTAATGCGGAGTTAAATAGCGAACTTGATCCTGCTCTGAACTCTTTCCTCGAGAATCCTTTGATCATGTAAATTTCTTTGTCTTGTCCTTGTATATTCGGCATTATCATGAAACCCCGTTTCTCGGTTCCTCTAGTTCATTCAATTGGAGCAATCTCTCTTCCTTTCTGTGATTTTGAAATCAGTTGACTTCTTGATGGCCCGCATAGCATTGTATTCCGGTTCGAGAGGAGGTGACATAGTTTTGAGGCCTCTGTATGAGGACATTCGATCGGAGTTTTGAATGAAGTCTGTAAGCCCCGAAGTGCATCATCGAGTTTGGAAGACCCGATCTTTCTGCTTGAGACTTGGTCTTTTCCGGGATCCTTTTAATCTCACATTGGAAATTTACCTTGTCAATTAGTCACAGGGTGATACGCTAGGCTCATTATATATTTGATCCATACTGCTCATGAGCTTTGCAAATATTTTGTTGCAAAGTGGCTGATCCGCGATGATAGTCACAGGTGTTAGAATCTGCTCAAAATGTTCATTTGCCGAGAAACTCACTCTTTGTGTTAGCGTCATTCCTTAGATGACTATTACTTCCATGCCTTGGACACATAATCCTTGCCCGGCGGTATGTATAAGCGTTTCGAATGATGGTGAAGGGTCCCGTAAAATCTATCCCCATTACATAAAAATTTGCACCTGATATGCCTCGTAAGGCATTTTCGTACTACCCTTTCTTGATATTTCCAATCTTTTGGCATCTATCACATAATTTGACCCATTCGACCGCGATCTCGAAGATAGTAGGCGATAAAATCGATTAGATATCTTATAGTAAATTTGTTCTTTCTCGGAAAAATGTCCCATATGGTGATGCATGGCATTCATTCACAATCTTGCATTGTTCACTCTCTGGCACACATCTTCTTATAATCATGTCAGCACCTCTTTTAAATAGCAGTGGGTCATCCTAGATGTAGTACCTGTTGTCGGTCCTGAACTTTCTTTTCTGTTGGTAGCTGAATTACGGAGGAATTACTCCACAAGCCAAGTAATTCACGATATCGACATACCGTAGAGTTGAATAGCCAATTGAAACGATTTAGCTCATGCAGGAAGTTCTCTGTTAGTCACGCACTCCACTCCTCTTGCTTTGTTTCTTTCTCTGGACAAGTGATCATACATCACATTGTCACAGCCCTTCTTATCTTTAATTACCGGATCAAACTCTTGTAGTATGACACCCACCTTATCAGTCTTGGTTTTGACTTCCTTTTCGACATCAGATATTTGATTCTTTGCATAGTCGGTGTGAATGATAATATGGATCCCAAAATGTATGGCCTGAATTTCTCACAAGCAAAAACTATGGCTAGCATCTCCTTTTCAGTAGTTGAATAGTTTTCTTGGGCTTCATTGAAGGTTCTGCTAGCATAGTATATGGCTTTGAATATCTTTTCTTTTCTTTGCCCCAATCTGACTCCGTTAAATCGGCATCACATTATTTCGATCTGATCCCCGATGCAGTGCGGCCGTGATCGGTGCTTGAACTAATATGATCTTGAGATTTCTTAAAGCGCCTTAGTCATCGAAACTAAACTTTGTGTCTCGGTAATATGCATAATGGTAAAGGTATTTTGAGAAGTCTTTGATGAATCTCCTATAGAATCGGCATGCCCCGAGAAACTCCTTATCCCTTTTCTTGTTGTGGGTGGTGCGAGTCTTGATAATCGAAACCTTTGATTAGTCCTTCTAGTCAAATGTAATTTTATGACCAGAACAATACCTTCTATTACCATGAAATGGCACTTTTCCCGATTTAAGGCTAATTTGTTGTCCTTGCATCTTTGGAAATAACTGTTTCGGGTTGTTTTTAGGCGATGATCAAGCTGGATCCATATCTTTAATGAGTCATCCGTAAAAATCTCCATGACCTCCTCGACCAAATGCGAGAACATAGACATCATACACCTGCAAAAGTAGCGGGGAGCATTTGCCTGACCCAAAATGGCATCATACGAGGCAAAGGTGCCATAGAGGGCATGTGAATGGTTTTCTTACGGTCTCGGGTGCAATGGCAATCCCGGTTATGGCGGAGTATCCGTCCCAGGAAGCAAAATGAGGTGTCTGTGGCACAATCGACATCGATCAATGAAGAGACGCGGAAATGATCCTTCTGGTTGTTGTGTTCGACCGTGTCGATACATACTCTCCGTCCACATCACCAGTTCTTATTAGAATTAACTCATTTTCATTTACGATCACGGTGAACCACCTTTCTTGGGAACATGGAGTACAGGCTAACCCGAGGGGTATGCAGTGCATATATAAAATCGGCATTCAACCATTTGAGCACTTCCTTTCGACGCTACTTCTTTCGGGTAGGTTGGAGTCTTCTTTGATGTTCAACGGATGCTTTGCATTTCCTCCAGCGATGTTGTACATATAATGTAGGCCAATACTAATTCCTCCCATGGACAGTGATAGACTCACAATAATTCTTGAAATTTTGTGACTTTTGTGCTTGGCGTCAGCGAGTCTAGCAGAGATAATCACTGGCTTACTCTTTGGTAGCTCTAAGTAAGCATACTTCAGATGACTTGGCAATTCTTTTAAAACTAACCCATACCCTTGCTTGGTCTCTTGATAGAACCATATCTTCATTTTATCTCCATTATGTGATGTTTTGTTTAAGACTCGATACCTTTTCGGTAGAGTCTGGCGATGTGTAGGAAAATCGGAATTAACACCTTGAGAATGCGAGAAATTCATCATTTTCATTGATAGGAAGTTGAGCATTACAATCATAATAACAATCGAGTTGTTGAGATAGACGCATCATCTACTAACTTGTAATCTTCCCTGTCTCATGTGCAAATTCTTGAACTTTGGAATGATTGAAGTGTTGCTTCTTCTCCGACCACGAGAGTAGGGAACTCCTTTCTGCATGTCTATTACAATCGATTGCTGAAATGGCCTTCCTAGCAGCGAGGAGGGACTTGTGAGATCTTCTTGATGTCGGGATGATAAAGTCGACGGGAAAAACAAATTTCCCCACCTTAACAACCGTCTTCAATGACTCGCCCGGGTTTCGCCATTGTTATCGCCTGTTTGAAGATGCTTGATGGTAGAGATAAAGCTCCCCCCCGAGCTTAATTTCTTTGCAACGGATAATGGCAGGGGGGGGGCGAGGGAGAGGTAATTTTATGCGGCACCCAGTCACGAGACCTTTTGTTTCAAATCCTCGATGGTGCAAGAAATTGTGAAACTTCCTAGGTCTTAAGTCTTCTACAGTAAATTCTTCTTTATCTTTACTGCCAGTGTGATCCAATTCTTTACTCCTTCCTCACCCATAAATCTTCTCTTCTTGCTTTCAAATTTCCTTGGGGAATTTGGCATATAGTGGCATTTGAGTTACCACTTACGTGAATGGCATGCTTATCTCGACTTGGGAAAGTTTTCAAAAACTGCGAGAGCGCTCCTCTATCCTTGACTTTGCGGTCTGAGGTGGAGCTGCGGTGTGGGGATTGCAGCGTCTTTGCTTCCTTCTTTCCCCGGCGACTCAGCGGCCTCTAAACTTCCCTTCTCCTTGTACCTTCATCTTTCTAAACTTTTCCTTCTCTAGTGCACCACTTGAGTACCTGCACTTAATCTGATCTTACTGAATTCTTTGTGTCCTTAGGAAAAGCATCTTTAATTTGATTAACGGGGTGGAATATTTGCCTGTTGTGTCTCAGGTTCTTGAGACCTAGGCATTGGTGGTTGTCTGGAAGGATTTGAGGAGATCGGTTTTTGGAAGCCGATTACAGAGCTTGTTCATGGAGTTGATGGGTGCTGAAACCTCATATTATGCTCGCGTCGGTCTTCATTTACATTTATTCATAGTAATTTCATAGTTTTTGTGGCGAGGAGCTCTGATTTGGTGTCTTGTTTGATTCTGAGGGTACAATCGAACAAAGAAGCGGCTCTTAGAAGCATTTTTAAGCAATGAGACGAAAACAGCTGGCATCACGTCATAACGTCCCCACGTCGCGACGCGTCTAGGCTATCATGGCAATCTCAGCGTCGCAGCGTCGCTTATGAGATACGCCTCATCATTAAAAGCAAAATAGAACTCTCGTCGAGAGAGCGGGAGCGTCTGAACGAGAGCCGCAGGTCAGGCTTGAGTGGCCACGAGACGAGAAATACAGAGATTTAGCCCCGCCTTTCATTATTTAGATATTTTCGGATAGGAGAATGATATTTTTCCACTCTTAAACATTTTCTTCTTTTCATTCTAAGCGTGTTCTGGATCTGTTTTACAGGGTTATATTGAACCTTGTCATATGTTCATGGATTAAGTTTGAGCTTTATATTATTCAGTTATTTCTCAATATGTTGTAACTATTCTATGCCTATGATTTGTCGTATGTTGATGTCGCTGACATTGGCATAATTACATGGAATCGAGATTCGAGAGATGGTATTCGGGGATACGATAAAGTAGGCTTGATTGATTCGGTAAATAGAGATATTAGAACTGAAGGTGGCAATTGGGGTTAGGACATTAATGCATTTCAGAGTCGGGATAGAGATATACCTGGAATTCTATTCGCGAGATAGGCGGATATACCTGAGGGAGAGGGATACCTTGTAGAAAAGATCAACCTCGCCGTTATGACGTATTGTAAATATATTGAATAAAAATATTTTAGAAGATTAATCCATTGAGCGTGAGGGGAGATATAATACTAGGCTTAGAAACCAATACTTTAATTGAATCGATAGTTTAGGTAATCTTTACATATTTGAATTCCCTCCACAGAGTCATCTTTCGGATATTATCTAAAAAGCAAAACCTTTGTAGTCGATAAACTGTCCACGTGGATCGATATACGTACCCGCAGTACACTATACTACTTGGGGCGACTCGTGCACTTCGCATATAGAGTATATTTTATGCAGCGTTTCGCTGTCGAGTTTTTGGCCAGATTCTTGCAGTGATGTGAGTTTTAGATTGATATAGAGAATTAAGCAAATAGATATTACTCTGAAATTTTCTTTACTTTTGTTTATTTTTACAAGTGCTGGTAATTTGGTCTTGTTGGTTCATGTGTTATTGCAGTGTAGGTTTCAGTGAGTACATGCGACATCGAGATCAAAATAACCAACACCTATTTGATCAGACCGGAGAAAGACACGCACCCAGTTAACGCAGAAACCAGAGGGCGAGCAGTTAGAAATCGGTAGTCATGGAAAACAACGAAGGAACAAAATCTTGGCATTGAGCGGTGAACCCGCGGAGAAGCCAAAATAAAATCACAGAAAAATCGCCTGCGACCATTTATACGACCGGATGATCCTTTCATGTTATTAGAGCCCGAGTTAAGTGTTACCGCATTTGTTGTTCGAGGCAATGTCAGGCGACCATAGATTCAAGCGAGCAATTTCGAGTGAAGTGATCCGCAGTCTGAATGCTTGAACATCTTGTTCCGTAGGTACCGTGAGAACACGAACATGCATTTGACTAACTTCGCCAAGTTCGCGATACTATCAAAGTATAGCAGATTCTTTGAAGCTCTAAGATTCTGTTGATTGTTTCCCACTTTCACTTGGAGATAGAGCCAAACACTGGCTAACCAGTCAACCACCAGATTCCATTACTACATGGAGCGATTTGAGTGAAAAAATTTCGACCAAGTTAACTGCAAATCGAAAATTGCACAAGTGGTCACGAGAAATCATCGTTTAGACTGACTTGAAGGGAGAACACGGCGGAGGCACTTCTGGGACAGTTCACGAGTGTGTGGAAGTGCCCACTGCCGGCCGACCCGGATGGATCTGAGTCACACCTTCTATAATGAATTACGAAATGCAACTGAGCGATGATTTATGCTTCAAATTTGGAGGAGCAACGATGAAACCCTGAGCGAGCTTATGAAATCTTAGAAGTGTAAACTAACACTAATCGAGTGGCACAGAGAGGCTACACCGGTAAACACGGTGGGTAGCACGAGATAATGAGTCCTCAACAATGTCCCGGTAGATCATGTACGGTGACTAAGCGATTAAATAGGCAATGAGGCCATGAAGCGTGATCAGTAACGATGGGAGTTATGTGGTCTAGGTGGACCCACCGCAATGATCACGGAATGTCGGTCGAAACCTACAGTGGAAGCGAAGCCGATGCGTGTCGAGGTTTAATCGGAATCAATCTGACAAGGACCATATGGGAAAGCGAGTTATCGAGTCGAGAATCGAGAGCCCGGGGGTAGGCGTAATAGTCGAGCGAGAATAGTCGAGGTGATCGAGGATATGGGTGGCGGGGTCAAGTAGGAGCGATACGGTTATCGAGCCAGAGACTGAACCACCCTACGAGGAAAAGTTGAATTTAGAACAAGCTCTTGCACGGATGTTAACTTCCCATTCTGCTTTCATGGAATGGAGCTAAAGCGAGCATGCGTGAAACAGCCGGGTTAAGCGATCGGCGGCCGCGGTTGAGAAGTTTGGAAGCCGCAAAATGGAGCGAATGGCAAACTTCTTGGCGGAAAGGCAAGCGAGGTCTTGAGCAATTGATAAACCGAAGAGATGGGAATGAGCGTATTAAAGCGTCATCTTTGAGAGTGGGAGAAAGAATTGGAATCCGCAGTTCGCGACCCGGTCGTCGAGTGATTAGAAGTGAGAAAGATCGTGTGGAAGCGAAAAAGATGATCACGAGACAAAGAACATTGAAAGCAGTCGCCAGAGACCTCTGTGGAAGCAAAGGCGACTATCTGCGGTTCCTTACCCACGCCGTCTCGAAGCATAAAGCTGGATAAGCAATTCCACGAAATTCATGGATGTGTTCAGCGCATATCGATATCGTTTGCGATGCCACAGAGCGGATGCCCGATTATATAAATTATAGAAAGACATCTTATCCTTAAGAGGCGATTAGTGATTGAAGCAGTGAACAGCGAAATGCGATGCCATCCTTGAGGAGAAATTTGCCCACGAAGCAAGAGACCCGAGCTGATTTCACTATCCCTTACCTGATGGAAATGCTATTTTGAGAGAGCAGCATGTGTGATTTGAAGTACTGACATTAATCTTATGCCCTTATCCATTTCCAAGCGTTTGGGATTAGGAGAAGCGCGGGCTACGATCACTCTTTAGCTTGCGAGACGGATCTTCTAAACATCGTGAGGGATAATAGAAGATGTGTCTTAGTAAAGTCAAACAAGTTTATCTTTCAGCCCGAATTTCATTGTTTTAGACATGGAGGAAGATAAAATAAAATTAATCTTGGAAGACCTTTTCTTGGCGCGGGGAAATGATTGATGTATGAGGCGAGGCGAAAGTAAAAAGTACAAGAAGAGGAGTAAAGTTCAATGTGTTTGAAGCCCAGTGAGACACCCGTGAAAGTGATACTTCTTCATGGCCAAAATGGTTGAGGTATGGTATCTGCTTGAGTGGTCTCATGATCCTTTGGAGACTAGCTGAGTGGAATGAGTGCGAGAGCACGAGGGCGAAGGCGGAAGAATATGTCAAATGGATGGACTCTTTCGGACCGCGATAGACGGAAATACTTGAATCTGCGGGTGGGGAAGGGTTATGTGGTCCCATGGAGTTGAGCAACCACGAGATGGAACCAAAAACCTACACTAGCCATTTGAAGTATGCATACCTTAGGGTAGAATCTACCTTTACGCGCGATCATTTCGGAATCTTTGTTGTCTTCAGAGGAAGAGAAGTTATTGAGGGTCCTCAGGATCATGAGCATGCGCTCGGATGAATTATACAGCTGATCTCGGAGGATTAGTCATACCGTGTGCATGCATCGTATTTTACTAGAAGAGGGACGTAGACCTTCGGTGGAGCGCGAAGGTTAAATCCAGGCATGATGAAGGAGTGCGTCGTAAGAAGAGTGCTAAAATGGCTGAACAGCTGGGGTGATTTATCCCATTTCGAGACGGTGCATGGAGTAAGCCCGGTTCGAATTAGTGCGAAGAAGGGAGGAACAGTATCATCGGGGCCCGAAAGCAAGCGTCTTCTTGCCATCATGACAGATTCTAAGATTAGGAGGATTTGTATTGATTATCCGGTGAGCGAGGCCACTTTCGAAAAGATCACTTTCCTTTAAGTTTTTAGATCGGATCTTTCGATCGACTAGCGGAGTTATGAATATTATTGCTTTTAGATGGATATCCGATTCCTGACCAAATTGCCATAGCTCACGAAGATCGGAGGAAGACAACATTCACTTGCCCTTATGGTACATTCGCATTCAGGTGGATGCCCTTTGGGCTGTGCAATGCCTGGAGTACTTTAGCGATGTATGATGGCCATGTTCTCAGGCATGGTGGAAAAGACAATTTAAAAATCGCTACGCGGGCGATTTCTACCGATATTAGGAAATTCATTTGATAAGCGTTTAGAACTTGAGAGAGTATACGGCGAATGTGAAGAGACCCGACTTAGTACTCGATTGGGAAAGTGCCATTTCATGAGTACGAGAAGTGTGTCCTTGGACATCGGATCTCGGCAAGAGGATGAGGTAGATTGGGGCGGGTGAGCTTGATCGAGTTACCTCCACTATCGTCGCGATAAAAGGGATTCGAAGTTTTCCTGTATATTTGGATTACATAGGCGGTTAAGTGATTTTCCTGATTTCAAAGCCTGCATCTAACCTACTGATCGAGGATCCCATTTGAGATTTGATTCATAATGTTTGCATGCATTCTCGGTGTTGAGACAAGTTGGTTTCATCTCTGTTGTTGTGGCACGGATTGGTCTTTTCAGATTTGAACTTCGTATGACGCCGGCGACGGCGATTCTGAAGCGAGGAAAATCTTTCGGGTAATCTATTATGCTATGATAGAACCTTGAATGATGCTCGGTAGATTATGCCACTACGAGGAGAAAAATTTGTGTGTGTGTTTGCTTTTGACAAGTTCGGGCCATATTTGATTAGCGAAGCAATTAGTAGTGCACAGCTGATCATTCTGCCATTAAATTGCTTGATGACCAAGAAAGATCTGAAAACCAGGTGGTCGGTGGGTCCTCTTATTTGCAAAATTCGTGTGGAAATTAAAAACGAAGGCAACGCCCGAGAACCTAGTAGCGAGACCATCTTTCCCGCGGCTGGAAGGCGGAAGTGATGTCCCCATTGAATGGCAATTTCGAGCGAGAAACTCCACAAATTGTGAGAAAGAGGCGTTCCATGGTTCGCGGTTATGTGGTGTTGGCGCTAAAATGGTCCCTCCGAATTTAGCTATCGGCGAAAAGAGGTTTTGCACGCCTTAAACACTGCTTATTGGGAGGAGCGATTCTTCTGATTTTTCTTCTTATTTGTTCGGAGTCATAAGGAGATGTGTGCTAGAAGATGAAATCTGAGCATTCTAAACCATTGTCACACTCCTCTGGTGTGGTGGACACTGGTGGCGAAGAGCAATGGTAGTGCTTGTCCCAGTTTTCTTGCCTTCCTTGTTTAAAGATGCTCATCGGTCGTTTCACTTGTGACAAATGTCTGACGAATGGGAACATCTACAGAAAGAACCGAGCCACCCATCGTCCATTTTGGAGGTAGAATTGTTTGATTTATGGGGATAGATTTCGTAGGACCATTTCTTGCATCATCGACAACGCATCTTGTTAGCGGTAGACTATACAAAGTGGGTAGAAGCGATTCCTACACGCACCAATGATGCGGTTGTGGCTCGATTCTGTTATGATGATATATTCTCACGTTTGGAACTCCTCGAGCCTTGATCACGGATAATGGTACCCATTCTGCAATAAGGTAATTGATAAAGTTTTGCAAAAATTGTAAGTGCGTCATATTACATCACTTGCATACCACCTGATCAACGAATGGCAGAGAGTATCAAATATTCGAGAAATCAAATACATTCGAGGAAGACGATTAACGAATCCAGGGAAAGTTAGTACAAAAAGATGGGCGATGCGCCACGGGCATAAATCTGACGTACAAAACTCCTTTGGGTATGTCAGATTCGAATCGTTTGTAGTAAAGCGTGTCATCTTCGGTGGAATTGGAGCATTGGGCTATTGGGCCACTTTCGGCGATTAAACATGGATAGTACATTGGTAGCGGCTTGGCTGCTCCAAACTTCGATTGAAGCTGGATGAATTGACAAGTATGAAAGCGCCCAGCATTTATAAGGAAAGACTAAAAACTGTACAGCAGACACATCACGAAAGGAGTTCGCATTGGACAACAAGTTCTTCTATTCAATTCCCGCTAAGCTTTTTCGGGAAGTGGAAGTCTCGATGGTCGGGCCTTTCCGCGATAACGAGTCTTTTCACACGGTGGGGCGGAAGTTACCACGTCTGAGAAAGGCGCATTTCTGATCGTAAGTACGCGATTGAAGCCGTATTATGGGCGAGTTTCTACGAACAAGAAAATCATTTTCCTTTGGCGACATGAAGACAGAGATGTCGTAGCGATCATAGGAGTTCGGGTTCCAGGAGCACATTTAGAAACTTCGAGTGCGTCGAGGCTAGCGACATTAAACATAGCGCTTCTTGGGAGAGTGACCCGAGTGTTTCTTAAACTTTTCTTTTTCTTAGTTCCGATTTCTATTGTTTATTTTCAGCAATATAGGGTTTTCTAGAGCTTTCCCATGTCTACATGTTCCTCTTCATTTTGTTTTAATTTGAACATGGTCTGACTAGTGGAAAGATTTGTTCAAGAGGTGTATTACAAGTCCATAAAGTCACAGTATAGTGGAGAGGTTTCTTGATCAGAGATCATCCGTATTGCCCAAATTTATCCTTTGATTCATAGATCCTGCATCGCGTCGCGGCGTGGCGTGGGTTTCTCACGTCGCGGCGTGAATTGTATCATCTGCGTCGCGTCGCGGCGTGGGATTTCAACGTCATAGCGTCGTTTTTCTATGCTCTGCGTCGTCGCGGCGTGGGATTCCCAGCGTCGTGACGTCAGCCCCACATGTCTGCGTCGCGTCGCGGCGTGGGATTCCCGGCGTCGCGTGGATTAAATCGCTCTGTCGCGTCGCGGCGTTGCCTCAAGCGTCGCCGGCGATAGCAAGTGGCAGCTCTGTCGCGTCGCCGCGTGACGCCGCGTATCGCTGGCGTCGCCTGATTTAAGGCGAGAATTGTTCATTTTTGGCCACTTCCGTTCTTGCGCCTCTCGGCCAAGCCTTTAGCGCCTCGTCGCATCAGTGACATACCATGCGGACTCCTTTTCGCCACAGTGGAGACCTCCGCGCTCAGACCCACTGGTGTACACTCTTGGGTCACCCTCTTCGGTGGGTTTTGGGTCATGGTGGCATTTCCTGCTTGTGTGCTCGACTCTGGCAGGTGCGGTGGTCACATCAGTTCCTTTGTCATAGAGGTCTTGTAGGTACTCATTTCGGGTCAACTAGGTTACCTTAGGGTCTCTGAGTCCCATTTAGGGTGTTTGAGCCATTAGGAAATTAGTTAGTTTCGATTTCTTGTAGTGACCACTAGGTGTTTGTGTTTTTGTCTGGGTCGGTGAAATCTTATCACCCGCGTAAATTACGAACCGCGACTAATGTCGGCAAGGCGGTGCACGCAGTCGGCCAGCGAGGACAGAGCTCCGGCTCGCGATATCCACGCGGTTATGAATTAGTCTGTGATCGGTTGCATCATTTGCAAGCCAGATCGCCGTGAGAAGGGGTTTCACCACCTGGAGTGACTTCTTGCGCGAGACAAGCTGGCGATTTGGGATGGCGTGCCTTGTGCGACCACTATCATCGGCCGGCCGATGGGTGTGGTCGCGCGAGTTCATGATCCGCCTCCCATGTTTTGAAAGTCGAGTGCGGGCGTATTGGTCGAGCTTGATCTTGGTCGATCAATGGGTGTGATGCAGAGCATGTCCCTTGGGCCGGATTCGATCGGCTCGTGAGCTTCTGACTACCCACAGGGGATTATCGGCGTATTGACCAATGGTTGGGGTGAGTGGAAAATCGATGAGTGCGGGACGTGCGGTGATTTGAGGCTGAGCATTTTGGCGCTTCATTCCAGTGCGGCACCGCTATCGCGTCGGCGTCTCATTCAGACGGCGAGCGTGTGAGTATTTGCCCGGCTGAGCCGTGCTTCGGCATGCCCATGCTACGGTTATGCCACATGTGTTGGGCGGGTTATCGAGGATGCCATCCTCCATGCGTAGGGATGCGAAGATGAACTGCAGGACACCCACCTTCTACGATCTTTGGCTTGTACGCAAACAAAGCGGGGTATACTGGGCGATAGCGTGCCAGCTTCACCCGATGAAGCCATATCTGCCAGCGGAACTGCACAGTGTCCGCCCGACTTTGAGAGACCTCGATTGGTCGCGAGCCCTGGGCGAGGGCGAGCTTTATGAAGTATCGGGCTCGTTTTGGATCCCTGGGCGATCCCCCGAGAGACGATGGCGGTCCTCGTCCGACCACCTCCACCGCACGGCGGCTCCACGGTAGCGGCTCCTCCGATCCTTACGAGACCTTGAGGACCGGTGCTCGCGCTCCTTTGTAGCTTTTGGCGATGTCACGGGGATGAGACCCGGGAAGCTGCCGCGTCCTCGTCACACGGGACATGGGAGGCCCTCGATGCGGATATGCGTCACGGTCGCGGCCAAACCAGGCCACCATTTTTGCGGCGGCCAGTCCTTGCGAGGCCGGATCGCCCGACTCCTTGCCTTTCGCCGACCTCATACGCGCCTGATGATCGCGGGAGTCCTTTCACCTCTACTATTTATTTCTTGCGTGAGGACAGGTACATTTTATTTAGGGAGAGTGTGGTGATCGTCATTTTATTTTATTTATTCCTGTTTTGTTTTTTAGTGTTTTTATAGTGCTTTTGTTTTTATAGTGCTTTTATTTTGTTCGGCATAATTTGTGTTTCTATTTAGTTCATGTTTAGTCGACTATCACAGGTCATGTAGTTCGTTTGCGTTGTGTTAGGTCGATCTTGTATGTAATAATTGCGTGTTTGTATTGCCATGTTAAAAATTGAGGATCACTTTTGAATTACGAGATTCACGATTAACATGAATGTTCAAATGCATACAATGTTTTGATGCTTTCGATAATTAAGGTTGAATAGATGGAAGGGTTAGTGAACCAATCCACAGTGATCAAGACACAGTTCTCAAGAACCCTATCACTCATCTTTCTAATGACCTTCGGGCATACGCAAACGGCAAGGACCAACCCTTTGTAGTTCGTAACAGCCGGGAACTCATTAATTTAAGTGATGGGACACTTGATAAAGAGGATTGTAGCCAGGCCCCAGCAAAGGAAAATACAAAAACAATAGAAAAAGTGAAAAAGAAAAGACAAATGGCAAAATAGGTATCTGTAAGAATAAAGCGAGATCATCAATCGAATCCGAGATGTACGGTCTGAAGGGGGCTGTCGAAGCCTAATGCCACTGACGGTAGTAGGGAGTCATTGACTTCAACGCCAGCTACGTAGGACGAAAGATGGATCATTCCATGACTGGGGCCCTCGAGTTTGGTTGAGTGTTCGGGGTGAAGTTTGAAGGGAATTTAATGCCTGGTGCCCTTAACCAGGCGGGGTGGGGAGTCACCCGATGGATCCAGCTACGGGAACACTCGGCTAAAACTATTGGCGTAGGTTTCTTACATTTATTTTAGGTACGTAGGAAGTTTCTAGGTATTTGAGTCGTGAATAAATTGGGTGCGTTCCTATCCTTTTCTAGTTAGCTTCTTCCCAGAATGGGGTGAGTTGAGCTTAAGTTTGAAGTGTCGGAACCTAGACATATCTTGGAGGTCATTCATTATAAGCACATAGGGGCTTTGGGAAGGCTATTGAGTACCATGGGATTTGATGCACTAGTCAGCACCTACTATTTCAGCGGGTTTTCAGAAAGTCGAACCTTGTATGCATCCTGTGAACTCGGCCAAGCAGGCGGTGAGGTCGAGTCCACGATTGATCCTCTGCACCCCGGCATGTGCAGCACAGGTCTTAATGTTAGTTGTTAGTAGTCGGATGTATGCAGTGCAGAGTTCATTCTTGTAGGGAATGACGAGAAACTAAGTTTAAGGGTGTGATGGAGTGCCCCAGAAACACTTTCGTATTATACTCGCGTCGGTCTTTCATTTTTACATTTATTCTACTAAGTAATTTCAAAGTTTTTTGTGGCCGGGCTCGGTTGTGGTGTCTTGTTTTAGTTCTGGTCTGATTAGACAAGAAGCGACTCTTGGAAGCATTTTTTGGAGCAATGGGGACGAGGCGAGAAATTGGCTGTCGCGTCGCCAGCGTCCCCACGTCTCGACGTCCCAGCGTGCTGACGTCTCAGCGTCGCGGCGTCTCAGCGTCAGCGACGTGCTCGTCGCGGCGTCTCGCGGCTCAGCGATGTTGCTACGTGGCGGCGTCATCACGAATCTGCCCTCGTCATTAAAGCAAAATAGGGCTCAAATCGGGGAAGCGGGAAGGCGTGCGAACGAGGCACGAATTCGGGCGGGAGTAATACGGACTTGAGAAGTACACGGGATTTGAAGTTTGCCTTTCATTGTTTGGATATTTTTCGGATAGGAGAATGATGTTTTTACTACTAAACATTTGCTTCATTCATGATGTTCTAGATCTCTATTTCTAGGGTTATATTGAACCTTGTCATATGTTCATGGATTAAAGTTTGAAACTTTATATTATTGATTATTTCTCGATATGTTGTAACTATTCTATGCACATGATTTAATCGTATGTTGATGTCACGTAACATTGGCACTATTCTGCTTCAGAGATCAGATTAGAGATGAGGTATTCGAGGGATCTGGGTAGAGTAGACTTAGGTTGATTTGGTAAATGAGATATTGAACTGAAGGTGTGATTGGGGTTAGGACATTAATGTGCATTCGAATCTTAGTCGGGATAGAGAATGTACGGGTCTAATACTTGAGATGGCGGATATACCTCGAGAGAGGGATGCCTTGTAGAAAGATCACCTAAGCGTTGACATATTGTAAAATATCTTGAGATAACATATTTGAAGATTAATCCGTTGAGCGTGACGGGGGAGATATAACCACTGAAGCTTGAAACGATACTTTAATTGAATCAATAGTTTAGGTAATCTTTACATATTTGATTCCCTCCTAGAGTCATCTTTCGGATATTATCTAAGCGAACCTTTGTGAGTGATACACGTCCTGTGAATCGATATACGTACCACGGGTATCACTTATCACTACTTGGGGCGACGCGTGCACTTCTTGGCGTATAGGCGTATATTTTATACACCGCGTTTTCACTTTGTCGAGAAGTTTAACTGACTTTCTATTTTCCCCCCAGGCTATGACATGGTCTTCAAAGGTCTGAGCCACTTGCACATTGATAATTCTCATTCTGCCCTCTCACCATTCTTCTTCGGAACCTTGGTGGAGCATACCCCTGTGAAAATTGCCCATGTCTTGGGACGTGTTGTGCTCCTCCACCATAGAAATTCTCATGGTTCCTTAATCTTTGGGAGTATAATGGGTTCAGCCGAGGTTGGGTTAGGCTTGAGAAATGATATGCTCAATGCTCGTTCGAATGGTTAGCCTCTCTCTTACATAGGAACCCTCTTCAACGCGCCCCTCAACATTATTTACTCTTCCTTCTCTTTCCACTGCTCCTATCTCATTTGCAGAGTGCATTCTTTTATCCAACCGATGCATCAATGCATCCAGCTTGGCCTCCATGGCAGACATCTTGTTCAACTCAATCATTCCATTTCCTTTAGCTCGGCTGCTGCTCCCTGAGGATTCAGAAGGAGATCTCATGTTGCACTTAGCAAGATCCTCGTCAATTTATCTTGCCTTACCATCTTCTTCTTACAGATGCTCATACAGAGCATCTACTATACCTTTTGGTATAATTCATGGGTGTAGAAGATGTCCATTTTGTGTCTTCGGTCACATCCGTGCGTGGGACATCTCTTGGCAGCCGACCCTCTTAGTAATCTACTCGAGGCGGTGTACAGGACTCTCATCTTCCATAGCCCAGAAGACTCTCATCTTCCCCTTGTTTGAAAGTAGTAATTTCCATCTTGGTTCGAGAGTGAGGGATGGAGAAAAAAATCACTCAGTAAACTGTGACTCTTCCATGTAACAGATCCATAGATGAGGTCAAACCATAACAGCTATATCTCTTAAGGAGAATGGAAACAACTACAACAATAACTTGGGTCTCACACCATTCCAATTTAATTGTATTGGCCATTCGAAGCTAGTCCCAGGTGTTCGTTGGGATCTTACAGAGGTGACACATGAATTGGTTACGGTGAACCATGGTGATCGGGGAGCTAACCCAGGCTCAAAATTGTGTGCCCCACATCTATCGGCTGTTGTCTCCTTTGCTAAATTTTCATCTTGGATCGCGGGTCTCTAGAGAGTCCTCCATATCAATACGGCTATTGAGGTATACGCTCTCGAATGTGGTTGTGCCTGTCAATCTTTCGTCTGCCATCTCTGCTATTTCTGCACTCTTAACCTTTCTTAGTCCTCTAAGTGTTCTTTCGATCTCAGTGTCTAGTGGTAACAATTCAGCTCCCTGCTTCTTGTGCATGAACTAACTCCTGAAGTATAATATCTTTGAGATCAAATGGAGTCGGTGATACCAAAATTGTATTTAACATGAAAAGCTCTTCAAAGATTTGATTAGCGCTGAAACTCTGTCGTTGGATATATTTTGCAGCTTTCTATTTTCTTTTTTATAAATTATGTCCAAACTAGTATTTAGCTTTTTAGTGCAGATATTGATTCACAAATTCTTGATCCGACAACGGCGTAAACTTGTTCACCTCTTTGTTGATGGACCAAATACTATAATTTTGCATGGCGTTGTGTGGTTCTATCATCTAATCCCAGCAATAATACCATGAAACTTGTTTGTTGTGTTCTTTATCTGTTATGCTGATTAAAGCATTTTGCCAAGAATTAAATCATTTTCTTTATGGTTTGATCGGGATCTTTTGCACTTAAGTGTACAGGTCGAACAAGTAGTAAATTGGATTTAAGTCGGATATCGATCCTGAAGTCTTAGAATTCTCCAATCAACTACCTGACTACTTGAACTTTATACTATTTGGACTTTGATGGCGATTGAAATATTCTTATGAAACCTTAAAATAATAAAAACTAAGAAAAGTGAAAAAAAATGAATTAAAAATGAAAATCTAAAATATAAATTGGTAGACAGGTTATCTTTTAAAGGGAGAAGTGAAAATACTACTATTGTGAAACATCAATTCCTGCAGACTACTCTGTAACTTTTCTTCATGAACCACATATTTAAAACCTGTCCAAGGAATATGATAGTGCGGGTTGGATCTCTACGCGCATCGCCCTTTGTTCATCATCTAATCTTCCACATTTCTTCCGAGCCTTGAGGATTAGATGTACTTTTAATACGGGTTGCCTTGTTACGAATTATTTTTCTTTTCAATGCCATTACCTGACCAGCGAGCGTAAACCTTGGCTCTAAGACATAGGTGTAGCATGGGTTTACACTTTCTGGTTTCTCTTCACTAAATTGGAGCAGTTGTCATCCTTTCCTTGATTAGATCCTTGCTAACACGGGTTAGACGTGCACTGCCCAAATTCAGTGTGAACTCTACCTTGTTTTCCGTGGATTAGTGAGTTCGACTCATTCTGATTTCAAGTGAGAAGATGATTTATGATTTAAATTCCTGAGCTCATTAGATCGCATTATGATTCGCATGCCTTTCGAGAAATTGTTCATCACTCTCGAGATTGCCTTCTGTGTCCTTTCGAGAGGGCCTCTACGGAAATCAAGCGATAGAGCGATACCTTGTAATTATAAGAGGCGCTTACATTGGGATCGATTACGAGAATACTCAAACCCGGCTAGTGAGATTTACAAGCGATAGTTCAATAACCGATAAATTTACGCATGATGAATGGTACCGACAGCAGAGTCTATTCAATGGAAGTGGGTTCGATCTTCAATAGATTACACTTTCTTTACTGTTGATAAACTTCTTGTGAGAAAGCCCTTTGTAAATCGGGCGGAAATCAAATTCAAAATTAGATCTGCATTGAATAGGTGATGGGCGATATTGGGGAAAATTTCGAATACGCATTCGACTACTGCGCTATAATGCGTCGGATCCAAATTTGACGGAAATAACAAACTAATATAAAATAAAAAACAAAACAAGAAAAGAAAGTTAAAATCACAGAGCCTTGACTACCGGATCTCTTTTTTGAGCCGCAGAGCTACTTCCTTCATTAGCATTTTGCATATTTATGGGGTTACGAGTTGGGTTTCTTGATACCTCACTTGTGGATTTGGTCGCGGCCCATTTGGTTGGCCCCAGTGAAAACGGCGCGCGACCGCAATTCTTTGTCGTGACCTCGATTATCTCGGCCTCGTCGCGAGCTTTGTTTGCGTGACTTGCCTTCGCATCGCGGATCGATGTCGCGGCGTAAATGATGTCACAACCTTCTTTCCTTGGATGATGTAGCGTACGCTTCGTAGTGGCGACCTTCACATTTCGCTGCAAGCGATGTCGCGATGCCCGAATAGCGTGTGATAGCAGTTTTTTAGCGGATGTAGCGACCGAATAGCGTACGCCCTCTTCGATTGGTGTTGATGCCGGCGACCTCTTCTAGATGTCGCGCGACCTCTGTGTCGGTCTCTTGAAAATCCTGTCGCGACTTGTGTTGAGCGTTATTGACCTCAATGTCTGTTGCTTTCGACATTTCAGTGCATGGCGACCTCGAAATTGTGTTCTGACATCATATCTTGTTCTTCATTAATTTATAGTTTGCGACTTTGAGACTGAAGCATTTGCGTTTTGCTCGTTCTGCCTTGATCGCCTTATGTCTGGCCCGGGTTTTGTGGCGTTGTTTGATGATTTCTTCATCTTGTCAGCGTGTCTGACATGTCCTTCTTCCTCATGCATTTCTCTATTGCAACATCATTTATTGATCGTGTCATTCCTACTCTGACCCGATTTTGCTCTTTTCTTGCAATATCACTTTCTCTTGAATTTCCTCTTTGCCATATGATTGAAGAATTATTCAACATTCTGTGACATAAATCAGTCTTTTTTAGATAGAAATCAATCAGAAAAATGGACTGAAAATGGATGACTTTTAAGCTCATCAAAATCCTTTATATCAAAATACAGTACAATATGTACATTTGTATAAATTGTTCATTTTCAATAATCATGCAATTTTCATATGCAAATATTTCACTATCATTTTCCTCAAATCGATTAAAGCAAATCAATATGTTTTTCTTATTCATTTAGAACAAACATTTTCAAATATTGAAACAAGAATAGGAGAAGATAGAACAAACCAATCTATCTCTTTTTTTTTTTTTTTTTTTTTATGCATATCGATCAATCTCAATCCTAGGTTGCATGGGTGATCTTACCGGTCCTTAGCAAATCACACATCATTTTGGTGAACTAGCACTAATCACATAACGGATATCGTGAGAGGAATCGAAGCTTGCCAGAAGCGGCAAAGGTATGGTCGTTTTCATAGTTTCGACTTTTCTTTGAGCCCATTAATCATTTATTAAGGTCCCCAAACTATCGATTGCTTGCGAATCTACGAGACTTTTGAAAAAAATAAAAATTTGTCCGATGTGAGCGGTGCTTTCGCGCTTGGCGTAAATGATGCGATCTATCGAAGGCAAGGGGTCTTTTGGCCTTCCGGCCTCGCGTGGCCCGATTTTACCTAGTTTCCCATTTTGCTCCTTTTTGCGATTTTCTCTAAAAATCACTCCAAGAAAACTCAAACCAAAATTATGAATCACTCCCGAACATTCTAAAGTCATGTTGACAACCTTAAGCAAAACCCATTAGGATGGATTTAGGGTTTTTCTTGAGTATCAAATACAAATTTCTAGGGCTTAGTTACATACCTCAAATCATTTTGCACTTGAAGCCCTAGCTTCTTTCTTCTTCCTTCTTGCAAGATCTTGAGAAAAAAGGGAAGAATCACACCAATCTTTTGATCTTCACACACAAAACCCTAGCTTTTCCTCTCACTCACTCTCAAAACGTTTTTGGCACAATGGCCATTCTAAGACCAATATGGTCTAATACCACTTATCCACTATAAGGCCATGTTTGGCACTTCAATAAATCCATTTCTCATTTTTGGCATTTTTCTCACTTATTGGTTTTCATTCCACTTTCATTTATCATTTATTTCACATTAGCATTTAAGTTATCATTTTGACCTTTAGGTCCTCCATTTTTCAAATTCAAATTGCCATTTTCATTTGGGTTTATTCTAAGACAAATAAATTCTCATTTGCTATATAATATTTAATCATATACTCACATTTTTCCTTCACTTTTCCTTTATTTAACAATTTATCAGTTTTCCCAAAAAATCCCAAGTTTGGCTCAATTTATACCCGTAATATATAATAAAAATTATTATAAAAATTATAGTGTATTTTTTGGGTGTTACAGATTGGGCCTCTATAGGTTTTGGGTTTTGGGCTGTGGTGTGGGCCATTGACTGTGGGATGGGAGTCACAGCCTATTGGCTAGAGGATCGGGCGAGCCCATGGTGTAATACCCCCTTTTCCGTGGGGAGATCGTTCTTCCCCGGTCAAGAAAAGAGAATACCTGGGACATGTTCGATGTGGGGATTGGCGGGAAAATAAAATATTTGAGACTTGCTTGATGTGGGGATTGGTGAAGCGTTAATGCAGGGGTGTTTCGATGTGCACATTACCAGGGAATTTGCTAGTTTTTTAATGTCACATTTGGTGCAGTTGTTTGGGGATTCCTTCGAGGCTAGAGATCTCTATAAAAGGTTTGCAAGAGGGGGAATTCTTTTGTGCCAATGGTTATTACCTTGGTTTTCTGTTGTGGTGTTTGGTGAGGTGTTACTTTTAAAATTCGTTTTGTAGTTACTTTGCATGGGCGAGTGAATAGGGTTAATCAAGGTTTCCAAGCATGGAAGCGCATGGTTTGAGTAAACAGTCGGAAATGATGGGAGGGATATTTAGGAGTTACGTGCTGAGCGCTTTGTGGTGCGTGGCTTCCCGAATGGAATCCTTTGCAACTAAGAACACCCCCTCCTAAATCAACAGGGTTTTTTATGTTCCTTTCCACCTTTTGAATCAATAGGGGATCTTTGTGTTCCTTGCCACCTTCCTTTCTCCTTTTTTTTTTTTTTTATGGCCTCTGGATTTGTTTCGGATAATATGATCACTTTTGTGTAAATGTTGTTATATAGCTATGAACGCCTTTTGGTGTAATCAATGAATTTACATTTTCTGAGATTTCCTGTGTTCCGACACTCAGTGTTCTCATGCTTCGCAATTCCTGGCTAAGGATAAGAACTTTTGGTATTAGATATGCTGCGAAACGGAACGGTCTAGAAGTGACATGGTTGGCCATTCTTCGAAATGGACTAGTCTAGAATATGGTTAGTTTGACACAAAGGCCCAAGAGCATGGCTTATGTTTGTTCACTGTGCCCTAATAGTTGAAGCGTCGCCAGGATTCAAATTGGTCGTGGTGGGGATGAGTCATCAGTGCACTAAATGTGGCAACAAGATCTAGATGCTTAATATACAGGGAGCCATCATTTGATTTCACCCCTTATCGTACTTTTTTCTTTTAAGTTATTTTGTTAGATATTGTCTGTGGATACTCTGGTGCGACACTGCGTGCTTTCATGAACCGTTCTTCCAGGTGCTTGTGATGGTTTCGTTTTGCAGGGAAACATTGTTTCTCCCCTAGGTCTATTGATTTTTTAATTTTCAGAGTCGGGATAGCGTAAGGGGGGTCATTCTTAGAGCTTATTAGGACTGGACGACTCCTGCCTAGGCATAGTGGGTTTGAAAATGGTTTTGCCTTTTACCAGTGTGGTATCATGTGGCCGGGCCAGTTGCACTTCCACGTTTTTGTGCGCGTGAGATGGCGAGAGGGTCAAGAAGAGACTTAGGCTAGCGGAAGTAAGGGTCGTAGAGAGGGCCTGCGTGAGTAAAATCATTGATTTTTAATCCATTTTTACTTATTAGTGTTACAATGTAATTACTTATTTTATGCAGAAATATGGAATTTTTGCAAATTTATATTTTGCATATTTATATAGAAGAAGCTCTGATTCTAGAAAAAATCTAGAAAATGGGATCCAATGGCCAAAAGCAACTAGGTTTCTGTTTCATATAGCTGAGAGTCGTGACAGGAATTCATTAGTTCGGCGGAGTTTTAAGTCACGAGGCGAGTGATAATGTTGCGACAATTACATGGAACAAGGCTTTAAGTGTGTCACAACATCCTTGTGATCAGTCGCGAGATAGAAAAATTTAAGACTACATAAAACGGCGTCGTGTGAGGGTAAGATTAGCGACATCAAAAGAAGATAACTACGAGGTGCAACAAATGGTGAGGTAGCAATGAGAAATGGATGTTTGGACCGGTGGCAAAGTCTCTGTCGAGAAAGAATTGATGTTGCGGCAAAATATAAACTAAAGGCACCGATCAAGGTGTGACATGGAGTTTCGTATGTCGCAACATCAAATAAGGCAGATAGTTCCAAACATGTTGTGACTAAGTTTTGAGCAAGCTGACAAGAGCAGGAGTAAGAAGGAGGCCACCACTCCGTGCGACCTTCACACTTTCTAAGTCGTGACCAGAAAAGGAAGCTGAATTGAATAGAAACTGTCGTGACTAAAAAATGAGGTTGCGACAAGATTGTAAGAAAGAATGGTCATGACATGCTTTTGAGGTTGCGACAGGAATTGCAGTAAGAAAAGAAACGAACTTGTGGCGACCTAATTTCCATGTCGCAACAAGAAAATAAACATATCATCACTTAGAGTCGCAACATACATGAGGACAGAAAACAAGATATGATGTCGCAACATGAAAGGGAGGTTGTGACCAAGGATCAAATTGGTTTACAACGAAGCTTGATTGTCGCGACATGAAAAAGTTTACCCTTGACCACGAAATTCGGTAAAAGGAAAGGCGGTCGAGTCCACGACATGAAATTGTGAATTACGCGACATAAACACTTGGAGACCAGAAAAAGTTGTCGCGACAGGATCAAGATTGGCTTAGCAAGCGGTGTTAGAGCAAAGAAACTTTAATCGTAACACATGACCGACAAGGGCGAAAGCTGAGTCCTGAAAATGAAATTGTGGTCGCGACACAACTACCTAGAAACAAGAAAATGTGGTCACAACAAAAGTCATCACTACTGGCAACTAAACGTCGTCATGACGAAGCAATTCCAGTCGCAACTGCAACATGATGATTCTCAGGAAACATGATAAGTAAAAGCATACAACAAGATTTCTAAGTCTCTACAACCAACTAAAGAAAACTACAAAGAGCAATGTCGTGACAAAGGACATTAGGTCGCGACTAAATATTACAAAAACAAGGTAAAAGAATGTTTCTACAAGCTTCTAGAGGACACGATAGACTCAACAAGTCGCGACATGCTTCTGAGGTCACGACCTGAACAACAAGTTGGGCCATTAAGTTTAGGGAAATCCACCTGGAGCCTTGGAATCAGCCCAATTGCAGGAAATGTATAAATAGGCGTTTTAGTGTCAGTAAGAGGGGGCTCTTCCGGAACCCAGATTTTAGGGGATTGAAGAAGACTCAATTGTATAATTTTAGAGTAGATTTTTCTTTTCTTAACTTTTCTTTTCTACATCTGAACCAGTAACCTATTCAGAATGTTGAAGCTGGATTTAATTTTTCACTTTTTTCTCTAATTACTGCCTAAAATTAATGGAATCCAGACCAATTCTGGAATTTGTTTCTTTTCAAATTAATTGCAACTACTACTGGTGTATTTGATCAAATTGTCATTGTGATGCAGTTTTGATGAATAACTTCATAACTTGGAATTGTGGATTGGATTACGAGTCTTTTACGCACATATCTTGAGAAAGTACACGAGATTAGAGTTTATTTGATTGATGTTGTGCTTAAATTGATTGTTCTCAATAGTAGTATCGAGTATCCTATCAAGGACTATTCTATGCTCTGATTTCCAGGAGGCCCTCTGAGTGACATAGAGATGGAGACTCCTGAGAGCTTTGAACCTTCAATTTGTGGGTATGCTAGACTATCATTGAAGAACTACTAAGCTCTGAGAGTTCACTTAGATAAATTTCCATTTCACTCACAGTTGAAGTTGGAAGGGGACCTAATAAATTTAAATCATCAGAGATTTCACCTTAATATGATGGAAAGATCTTGATCCTGTTTTAGCTTATATCTAATCAGGGAAAGAGAAAAATCCATCAGATCTAAAGGATGAGTCATCAACCATTTTGTAGAGGTTTTGCAATGACCCAGACTTGGGATGCAAGAAATCCGTAGTCTTAAGAAATGGGTATGAAGTATTGAAAAAAGAAAAATACCCAAATCTTATAAAGAGTGTTCTAAATACAAGTAACTAATTAGATCCATGTCTTTGAGAGAAGCAGGGACCTCTGATTAGTGAAATGTGGAGAAATCCAAGCTGCATTATTAGGCATCTTTGACAAATCCAGATCCAAAAATCAGGATTGAGAGAATCAATAGATTATAATGCAGAAATTGACTGTTCCACAGCAGTTTCATCTCAGTGTCCATTTCTAGTAGAGAACTGATTCAGTCCAGTTTATTTTGTTTGTTTTAATTCAAATATGCTTTTAATTAGATAAATATAATATAAGTATTATCTTATCTTTAATTCTAGTTTTCAAACATTTACAAGGAGGTGCAAATAGTGTGGATCTTGAGTAGTTAGGGTAGTTGATTTTAAAATTCTTGTCAATCTATGAGGGAATGATATCTGGACTTACATCCAAATTTTTACTACTTGTATGACCTGTGCACTTGCAGTGTTTTAGACTAAACCATTTTATAATTTCAAGAACATAAAACCACTTTATACTTTTAAATCAATTAGCTCAAATTTTGGTCCACTATAGGGGAACTGGAAGACTTCATTAGAGGCATTAAAATTGAGTGGTTTAGTCTATACATAAACAGACAAACAAGTTTTATGAAACGACTGTTCTTAGGGGATTGAAAGAATTTGAATAAATCAATATTCGAGCAAAGAGATAAATGGACATTTTCTTTATTTTATAAAAGAAATTCACAAAAGCAGGTTTTGTGACGTGGGCTGCATAAACTCTGCGATCTTTTAGAACTCCAAGGATATATGATTTTTGATACCACTGTTTCCAATTGATCTCAATATGTTTCCATTTCAGGAAGTTATTTCATGCACAGGAAGCTAGAATCAGATATGTTTCCCTTAGATACTAAATTGGAAAGAACATTGAGGAACTTAAGGAAGGTCAGAAGTGCAGAAACAACAATTATGGCAGAAGAAAGGTGGTCAGACGATTGACAGGCTCTGTGGTAGAAAGGCCTCCTATGCAAGATAAAATGGAAGACTTCTAGAGACCAATTATCCAAGAAGAATATTCAGCAGTTCTTAGACAACCTCTTTATGGTATAATAATTTTGAAATTTGAAACCGGCAACGATCCTTGTTTGCCTTTTTCTATATAGACTAAACCCTCAGAGTAACATGGATTACAAGGCCTTACCTTCTCTTGCATCCATGTCATTTTGGATAAGTTTGCTTGATAAAATAATTTTCTCTTAATGTTCATGATTTAAAGATAAATTCGAGTCTATGATACTTTGCAAGTGCACGAGGTCCTCTAGTAGTAAAAATACGAGATGTACGTCCGGAATTTATCATTCCACGGAGATTGAGTAGCAGATTAAGATCAGCTACCCCAACTACTAAAATTCCATACTATTTTGGACTAAGAACTCATAGTGAAAGTTTTATCTAAACAACAAAATTAAAATCCTATGCTATTGAATATTTATTGACCAGCTAAAAACAAAAATAAATGAATAAAAATAAATTGTATCTATAAGAATGGATTGAATCAGCTTCCTATGAGAAATGAAAACTATCAGTGAAATACAATGAAACAGTCAATTCCAGCACCTAAGTACATTGCTCTGTTTTATATATGGATCTGATTTTTGTCCAAGATTTCCTAATTTTTGGAATTGGATTTCTCCATATTCACCGGTTAGATATCCTTGCTTCTCGAGCGAATCCAAACCCTGACTACGTATTCAAATTCTCTTGCAAGATGCGGGTATTTTTCTCTCTATTACTTCATACCCATTTCCTGTTGATAGCAGACCTTTTGTTTTCCTTCTCGGGATTTTCGCAAAAGCCTACCACTTAATCGGTGGCTCTGACCTCGGATCATGGGTTCGTCCCTTTCCCTTGATTAGATCTAAGCTAACACGGGGTTAGGAACTTACCTTTAGATTAAGGTGAACTCTCTGATTATTTATATTGTTAAATACACCCCTCCAACTTCAATTATGAGCGAATGGGGGATTTATCAAAATGAACTCTCAGAGCTCAGTAGTTCATCAATGGTAGTCGAACATACCCAGAAAAGAATGCTCTCAGCTCTCAGGAATCTCCGTCTCTGTGTCACGCAAAGGGCATCCCTGAATGTGGTAAGATAAATTCCCTCTCTTGGTATTAGGTACTACTATTGGGAACTTTAATTCACAAAAGCGACACCAAATAAGTAAATTGAGCCAATTAGTTTTCCATATTTGTGCGAGAAAAATTTGTAACTAAATGTAAATCCAATCCGGCGAGGCTGGCAGCTCGGTCTGCATTACGAATTAAGAAATGGAGCACCGATCACGGCTAACCCTTGTGTGCAATAAAATGGAAAATGAATTCGAGAAATTTGTCTAGATTTCATAAATTTTCGAGACGTGTACTAAGAAAATAACGAAGAAAGAAAATCCGGCTCTACTCGTCTGCACGAGTTCATGAGATTCAAATCCAGAGAAAGAAATAAACTAAAAATAAAGAAGAGAAATAAAAATCTACTCCTAAACATACCTTGAGTTCCTCTCCTTTCCCCTTTTCTGGGTAGTGAAGACAGAAGCTACTTTACTATTCTCAAACTATTTATTTATACTGTCAAAATAAATTGGGCCGAATCGCCAAAAAGCTCCAGGTGGATTTCCCAAAGAAAAAGCATAGCTCACTGTCCTATGTCGCGACCTCAAGTTGATGTCACGACATAGATTTCTCTTTATTGCTCGTGATCAGTCGTGACCTCTTTTGTTTCTGTTGCAACCAGTTTTCTTGCAACTGCTTTGATCAATGGTCGCGACATCATTTATAGTCGCGACCTTCTTTGCTCAGTGTTTCTCTAGTGTTGATGTCGCGACCTCAGTTTCATGTTGCGACATTGTTGTCTTTCTCTTCTTCCGGCCGAGGTTGTGACCGGCCGGTTTAGGTTCACGACCACCTTTCTGTTGGTATGATGATTTCATGTTGTGACTTTGATTTCATGGTTGCGATTGTATTGGTGGTCTTCTTGCCTTCATAGGTTTGATTTTAGATTCGCGCGACCTCTCATAGTGATGTCGCGACCTCTTTTGCTATTCATTTCTTTTCTTACAGTGCGGCATCCTCGGAACTTGTTGCAGCAAATTTCCTCCTTCCACCTTTATTCTGGGTCGCGACTTGAGGAGTGTAGTGACCTCATGTTGCTCTTTTTCTGATTGCATGTAGTCCCAATTGCTCAAAAGTAGTTGTGACCTTGATTTCTTATGCTCATCTCTTCTTCACGTCGCGACCTAAACGAGTGGTCGCGACATCGTTTCTGATCCTTGATTTGTAAATGGTCGCAACTCCAGTTCTTGCCAGTTGTAGGAGCTTCGGTTTGGCTTCGAGGATTCACGACCTCATTTCCCAACCTATTTTTGGTTGTAACTTAAATCTTCCGTTTTATCATGTCGCGACATTAGGGTGGTGTCGCGAGCATGAAATGGAGCCTTTCGATACTAAGAATTGGTTGAACATTGTTCTCTTGCAAAGACCTCTCTTGTGGCTTCATAGACGAATCCTTGTCGCGACCTCGGAGTGATGTCGCGACCTCAGTTGTATTCAGTTGGTGTCGCGACATCAGAGTGATGTCGCGACATGGATTTCTTCTTTTGGATATTGCCTTTAGTCCCGACCACATTTCTTTTGCCTTCTTTCTTCAATGTGACACCGCCTTTTAGGACTTCCATTTCTTCCTCAAAGTTGAATTTGGTGATGTCGTGACTTGGACTGACTGACAACTAAGCTTCCCGTCGAGACCACGATTTTTAGTTGCGACTTCAATTCTGCTTGTAAGCTGGTTTGTCGATTTTCTTTGAGATTTTAGCTTTTCTTTAATATTTTCTACTTGCAAATGAAATTTGAGTAAAATATCCACATTTCTGCAAACAAATCAACATTTATCTCGTAATATACTCAGAAAAATGGATTAAAAATCTAATGAGTTTTTAGACTCATCAATCACCATGGTCCATTAGAATCAATTTACAGGCCACCCTATTGAAGATCCTAATGAGCACATGGGTAGATTCCTTAGGATGGCCAACACAGTTAAATTACCAGAGGTGATCAAACTACATCTCTTTCCCTTTTCCTTAAGAGATATTGTAGCCACATGGTATGAATCATTACCATATGGCTCAGTTAATACATGGGAAGAGTTAGTGGAGGCTTACCTAGGCAGATTTTTTCCCCCATCACTTACAATAGAAAGAAGAAGGGAGATCATTGTGTTCAAATAAGGGGAGGATGAAAGCTTATATACTGCCTGGGAAAGGTACAAAAGGTTGTTGAAGAGGGGGCCAATAGACCTAAAGACCCAAATGGATTATCTACCATTCCCTGAATGATACCTCTAAGGGTATCATAGATGCGACATATTTATTGGGGCATTTAAGAGGAAAGTGCGGAGGAAACAAGCGGGCGATAAAAGGGCGGCCAAAAGCAACATGAAAGCTCCATCCAGAATCTTCAAGAGACAGCGGAATAAAGGGAGTGGAGTCATTAAGCTCAGTAAAATGGCTGTATGGAGAAGCAAACTTCGCAATAATGCACAAGTTGGGAATCGAGAAAAGAATGCACTATGTCATGAAATTGGAGCAATGGGAAGAGATGGAATCGGAAAGTCTTGAGGGACCAATTGATGAGGATCCACATCAAGTTGAGAGCGATTATTTGAATGAGCAGAGAAGCTACCATTTCAAGCCTAACCGACTTGCACACTACACACCGACGGAGCCATGAGAACTTCTCATATGGTGGAGGAGCATCCACGGGGCCCAAGATAGGGGCAAGGTTTTGTTAGGATATAATCCACCAAGGTTCAATGACGATACTTGTGACAAGGAGAAGCGAAGTAGATATCGAGGTTCTTAGAGGGCTTAGTCCTTTAAGGAGCAAATGATGCAGTTCATGGGGGACAATAAAAAGCTGTTAAACCTCCATGAACAAAAATTTGTTGAGTTGGACAGTTTTAAATCCAACACACAAATTTTTCAAGCAAATACTAATGCTTCACTCAAGAACTTGGAAACACAAGTTGGGCGACCTCGACCTTGCGAAGCAAAAACTAAGGATGCTTTCCCTAGTGACACCTTGAAGAATCAAAATTTGTATGGCGGTCAGGCGAGAGTAGCAGGGGTGAGCAACAACAAAGTAGAAAAGATAGAAAAGATTGAGCAAGAAGAAAAGGAAGAAACTAGAAGAAAGAATAGAAAGAGCAGTTTAGAGTTGACTATAGAAACTGAGAATAAAGAGTGAAATGGTACTTTTGGTTTTTAAGCTTTTGCAGGACAGCAAGGGTATAAGCAAAAATGGAGTCTGAACTTACTGCTTACAGAATGCACACAAGGGAAAAAGGGGAAGTATTATGCTCTCTGATTAATATTTATTTTAGAGAATACATGATTGAAGTTTGGGGGAATTTGATTTTCAATTCAATATGGAATCTTATGCTATGATGAGTTGCTTTGTTGAACATTTGAATGATGAACTGTCTTGTTTGAATTGGGTTTCTTGAATGTTATTCATGTTTTTATAAGTGTGCCTGGAGTGAATTGAGTCAATCAAAGGAGACTAGAAGTTGTAGGAAAATAGGAATAAAACATGGTTTATAGAGACTTGGAGATTTTCTAGGTCACGACAGACTTTGGAGGTCGCGACAAGCTTCTGAACTGCTAACATACAAACTAAGAAAATTTCATGTCGCAATACAAGCCTTATAGTCAAGAACAAACTAAGGTCGTGACATTTATTTTTGGGTTGCAACAGCAGGTGTGAATATGAATAAGTGATGTAAGACACGATGTCGCGATAGTAGAAATTAGGTCGCGACCAGGAATAACTGAAGAAAGAGAAAGGCATGTCGTGACATCAAATTTATTGTCAAGACCATATTTCTAGCCACGATAGACCTAAGTAGGTTGCAACCAGAATTGTCTAAATCCCAATGAATTTAAGTTTTAACCTTCTGATTTAGGCGTCGCAACTTTAAATGGGACATTTATTGTTAGCAATTAGTGTTGTGACCTATGCATTAATGTCGCGACATTCCATAAGACAATAATAACATTGAGCCCATTATTCATAAAGGCTGAAAATGAATAGCCAATTTTGTTCCAAAAACTTTAATCCAGTTGCATCCTCACCTAACCTTCCATCTCTTTCTATCGTCGAATACCAAAACTCTAGATCCAGTTTCCTAAAAAGCTCAACTCCAAATTCTCACTCATGGCAGAAAACCAGAGCCCTGTTTTGAATCTTAATGAGATGATCAATGAGATAATGAATGAATGCATTCATGGGGAGGAAGAGGTTCACTTGGAACCTCAAACTGAGACAGTTGCAAATGCAAAACCAGAAGACCAACCTAATGTAGAAGAACCAGCTGAGGAAGAAAGAGTAGTAAAAAGATAGAGAACAGTGAGGCATGTAGAAGAAATAGAAACAGAGGGCGACAAAGATTTTATCTCTAAGGTGGCTCAAGCTTTATGAAACAAGCAGATGGCTGACAAGGGCTTAGTCGGCGAAAGGGGGTTGAGGAAAATGATTTCCCCTTTTGCAGAAATAATAGAAAGGAAAGGCTAGGACTTCTTTTGCACACATAAGGTGCCTGGGTTCTTTGCCCTGGCAAGGGAGTTCTATGCAAATATGGTAGGGATGAGGGAGGACTCAGTATACGTTCGAGGAGTATAGGTTAACTTCGGACATAAGAGAATTAACAAAGTCCTTCAACTCAAGGAACGTAAGCATGGGTGGAAATTTAAGAAGTTGGTTGAAAACCTAGATCATGGGAAAATTATAGACCTGCTAACTAATGGACAGGGGAAGTGGGAAGCAACAAAGAAGAACCCCCACCATGCTATCAACAGAGGATCCCTCACCGAAGAAGCAAAGGTCTTGTTCTACTTCATAGCCTCAGTCGTACTTCCAACTAAGCATCTTTGCTCATTCAAAGAACAAGAGGCCATAATTTTATATGCTCTTTTGAAGGGCTATAAAATGAACGTGGGAAGTTTGATTGAAGGCTCTATTAAAGGGTACCACCTAAGCAACAAGAGAGGGCTCATTCCTCACCCAGCAACCATTACCAAATTGTGCATCCTTGTTGGAGTGCAGGGATCATGGGAGGAAGAAGAAACATGCCCAAAGGTATCTCATCTAACCTTGATCGGTGTAACAAAAGGGCCAAGGAACAAGAAGCAAAAAATAATTATAGAGGTAGAAACAGACCCTCTAGAAGAGAATGATAATAGGGAGATTGAAAATTTCCTAGAAAGGGCCTCTCCAGCAGAAGAAGAGGAATTGCAGTTCAAAATGAGCCCATTTAGCCATTTAGGCCTTGAATTAAGAGAGAATTTTACTGAGCCAGCCGAGAGCTCTAGAAGGAATGCAGGGAAGGATGAGATTTTAGAAATGTTAATAGCAATGAAGAAAGAGATGAAGGAAAGGGAAGATACATGGGAAAAACATCAGCAAATCAAAGAAGAGTTCTTAGAAGCTGAATTCAGGAGAAAAGAACAATTATTGGAGCAAACTCTGAGACTGAGAGAAGAAGAAATGAAAGAAGAGATGAAAAAGAGGGAGGAAGAATTTGGAGAAAAGATGAAGGCCATTTTGGAAGCCTTCTACGACAATCAGTCCAGAAGACATGAAGAAGTGCTCACCATTTTGAGAAAAAGAGAAGCTGAAATAGAGAGTAATATGCTGAAAAAGATAGAAGCCTTCAAATACCTTTATAAAGAGCAATTCAAGGATTTTGGTAGGCTGATGAAGGAAAGAAATAGAGAATTGGAGGACAATGATGTGCATAGGGGGAAAATCTGGCATGAGAGCTTGGATTTGATCAACACTAATTTGTCAAACATGTTGGGTTGTATTTCGGAATTAGAAAGCACAGTTAATAACGTAGGTCAGAATCAAGATCGTTTGATC
Organism: Tetrastigma voinierianum; assembly: GCA_016808115.1. Lineage (NCBI taxonomy): Eukaryota > Viridiplantae > Streptophyta > Magnoliopsida > Vitales > Vitaceae > Tetrastigma > Tetrastigma voinierianum. Next base: position 1,720,184 of record JAEQBH010001681.1, read on the forward strand.
ACTCTGGTGGAGTACACAAATGACATATGCACCACTGCAAGGGAAGAACCCACACCCTCTACGAAGGGCGAGACATGACCTTTTCAAAAATTTCTCCTTGTTTGGCAAGCTTTGAATTAGAGCCTCCCAACATCATACCTTCTAAATCTTATAAGAGAAGGAAGTGAAAGGCACAAATCTCACTTTATGCACCCATTGTACTCCTTCATCATCCCATTAATATAAGCTCGCTTAAAGTTAATTTAGAAAGTGTCCTTGTGATTTGTTCTTCTAAATTGATGAAGTGGTTTGTGCTTTCAATAATATTGCAATCATAACATATATATTGTTGAATTGCTTAATTGGGACCTGGTTGTTGAATAAGTTTGAGAAAATGTGAATTGTTTGGGTAGATTGATCTGAGTTAGTGAATTAGGTTGCTTATGCTATGCTTAGTGTGTCTGAAAGGAATGGTTATTGTATTCAAGCTTTTATTGGTAAAATGGCATAACAAACATTGATTAAATCCAAACAATACTGTGCTAAAAATGAGAGTAGGCTTCATTGAATTGAAGTAAGAAGTTGCAGTTTTAGTTTAAATCAAGTTAAAATTACAGAATTAGGAAAAGGTAAACAATTGAAAAAAAAAAAAAACAGATGAAACTTTTGAATCTGTGTGTAAATAATTGAGTCAATATAAATCCTGGAAAAATATCACACATGGTCTAGTAAGTCCTTAACAAATTGAAAAAGATTAGGGACATCTTTTGGGGTGATTCACGGTCGAGTCTGAGTTAGAACTTGTTAGATTATTGGTCGAGTGAAATCCTAGGCCTTAAAAACAAGCCCGACAAAGAGGATAGAGGCCCTCTTTGGAAGTTTGAACCTTTTTCTAGCCTACCCTCATTATATGTAGATGCATACACACTAGTTCCAAGCTTTGAGCCAATTATGTCTAACTTCTTCAAATAACAACAATTAGAAACCTAAAATCCCTCCTTAAAACTAATCATGCAGCAAAGAACCCCAAAATTACCCAGTTTTCAGAACAATAATTGTAATATGTAGAAGGGAACAAGTTTGGGGGAATATATATTTCTTTTGGAAAGCAAGGAAGGATGAGGAAAAATCAATTGAAAGATTAGAGAGGGAGAAAAAGAAGTCAATCAAAAGGGAATAAGTTTTGTCTTGTGGCCTATGTCTCTTGAACAATTAAGTTCGTAGGGATGTTTCAACACCTAGTACCCTAATGCCAACTGGTATGGGAGTTTCTAACCCAAAGTTCTCTAAGAGGGATAGAAAGCCTAAAAGAACAAAACATTGCACTATTCCTAAAACTTTGACAAGAAAAGAAGAACAAAAAGAATGCCATAAAAGGAAACTGGGCTGATAAATATGAAGGTGGAAATCAAAGAGGCCACAAGATTCAAGATGATGCATAAAAGCCAAGTCTGGGGGAGTTATTAAAGTTCACATTAGTAAGAAAGAAAGGGATGAAAGAGGAAAGCTATTAAGCATAAGTGAATAGTGGAATCTGGGTAATTTGCAACCTAAATTTTCCAGTCGTCTACCTAATTACCCAAGCCTAACATTACAATCCAAAAAGACCTCATTGATCTTGAAGGTTAAATTTGCTTACATTAGTGGAAATCAATATGAAAAACAAGCCTATTGGACTTAGACTAATTCTTCACAAAGAATCCAAGAAGATTAACTAATCTATGAGGAGAAAGGAAAGAGAAGACCAGCACACACAAAAAGCAAGATTGATTGGCGTGTTGTTTTACATTATAGGATTCATCAGTTTATTTGTGATAGGGTTGAAACCATTCCTTTTTCTTAGTTGAAAACTGAAGTTTGAAATAATACTGCAACCTACTTATTTCAAGTCAATTGGTGGAATAAAAAAAGATTGTAGTTAGAACAGAAAAATATCCTTAAAAATAAAGTTCAATTGTTTGAGGACAAAAAAAATCTTTCTTTTCTTTGCTTAGAGACAAGCAAAATTTTAAGTTTGGGGGAATTTGATAAGTCAAAAACTCATTGATTTTTAATCCATTTTTCTGATTAGTGTTACAATGTAATTACTTATTTTTTATCTGGAAATATAGAATTTTACGAATTTATATTTGCGATTTATATAGAAGAAGCTACAATTCCAGAAAAAAATCCATAAATAAATGAGATCAATGGCCAAGCAGCTAGGTCGTGACATACAATTGATTAGTTCAACAGTTTTTAAGTCACGAGGCACGGTGATAATGTTGCGACGATTACGTAAGACCAAAGAGACTTTAAATTGTGTGTCATGACATCCTTGTGATCAGTCGCGAGATAGAAAAATTTAAGACTGCACAAACGACGTCGCGATAGAGAATCGAGGTCGCGACACCAAAAGAAGACAACTCAGGTCGCAACAAATAATTGAGGTCGCGACAAGGAATGGATGGTTGGACCAGCTAACAAGGTCTCTAATCAGAAAAATTGATGTTAAGGCAAAATATAAGTTTGAAGGCACCAGTCAAGGTCGTGACATGGATTTCATGTCGCGACATCAAAATAAGCTGAACAGTTTAAACATGCTGTGACTAAGTTTTAAGCAACTTCGACAAGAACAAGATAAGAAGGGCCACCACTCAGTCGCGACACGCTTTCTAGGTCGCAACAAGAAAAGGAAGTTGAATTGAATAGAAACTATTGTGACTCAAACATGAGGTTGCGACAAGATTGTAAGAAAGAATGGTCGCGACATGTTTTTAAGGTTGCGACAGGAATTGAAGTAAGAAAAGAAACGAACTTGTGGCGACCTAATTTCCATGTCGCGACAAGAAAATAAACAGATCAGCAATTGGAGTCGCAACTTGCATAAGGACAGAAAACAAGAGATGATGTCGCAACATGAAAGGGAGGTTGTGACCAAGGATCAAATTGGTTTACAACAGAAACAGTGTCGCGACATGAAAAGTTGTTCGCGACAGGTGCGATAAAAAGGAAGACGGCCGGTCGCGACATGAAATTGTGGTTCTTGACGTAAGCGCTGAGACCATAAAAAGTTGTGCAGCGACGGATCGAGGTGGCTAGCAGCGAAGCGGTGTTGTAATAGAAAAACTTTGTCGAGACATAATTCGGCAAAGGAAGAAAAGCGGTCATGACATGAGGTAGTAGTGCAATGAGACCAATTGATGTATATGAAAATATGACGAGGTGAATGTAGTAAATACTCAAGCGATTTGAAACAAAAGTAAGTGTACTTTCAAAAAACTAAAATGAAAAGTATTTACCAGCTTTCAGCCCCTTTAAGCAGAGTGCAGATATCACAAGTAATAAAGTGGACTCTACAGAATGCGGATGCTCGTACCCACGAGGATTGGAGGTTCTCTCTAGTGGAATTTGATCACCCCAGATTACAAGGGCATATTTATTTAGGCGATCAAATAGGATGTGTAATAAAATCAATTTAATTGAAAAAAAAAACTTATTTAAAACTAATCCTAAAAATCTACCAAATAAACAACTACTTAATTCTAAAATGTATGAAGGAGTCACTAGGGATGGGGATAATTATTCACAAAACAGTTTGCATTTCCTTGAAAGCGCAAAAATTGTAAGTTGAATGCTAGATTTGTCCAAGAGCAATGTAGTATAGCTTGAATTTCTCCTGACACTGAAAATTTCACTATTTAACACACCATATTCCTTTTTAGGACAAATGGGTCTAAATAGCTACTTGTAAAACCCGACTCTCTTTAAGATTTGATTGTTTTTCTTTTCGATACTTCTGACCATTTCTTAGGACTGAAGAATTCTTGCCCCCATAAATAGGAAAATGCAAGTCTTCTCTAATGTAATTGGTATCTCGTCCTTTAAATCTAATGAAATTTTCTATCTCCTTGATTAGATCTTTGCTAACACAGGATCAAGATCCTTTCATCAGACTAAGGAGAAACCTCAGATTAACTAAATTGATACATCATCTAATTAATCCTCACACCATGAGTAAATTAGTGATCTATCAAAGTAATTTTTCGAGTTCATTGGATTTCGAAGATATTAGTCTAACATACCCTAAGTTACCGCTCTCTTTACTCTCGGGAATCTCCATCTTTGTGTCACTCAGAGGACCTCCTAGAAATCGGAGGCAAAGATCACAGGCTCTTTTGCGGGTATAAGCTTAGCTAATATTCGAGCAGGTTCATTATATGAGATAATTGTCACGCCCACCCAAGCCCACCACAGGGGCATGAGCGTCAATTCACACCATCAACGGCTTGAAGGTTTGAAGTGTGAGCAACACTAACCTTCCTTGGAGGCTGGATTTTGTCAATTACCAACACATGTTCAAAGTAAATGCGCAACTTTCTAAATTCATAAATTCTCCCGAATTCAAAATTTCATGCGACAAAGTACTTCTAAATATCAAATCTCATATGCATGTCATATAAAGCTATTCGAGAATATAACAATATTTGGGATCTCTCAAATCCAACTTTGTACTAATATAAAAGCGGAAATGTTATCATCCAGTGACTTTCCTCGATTACCTTTCAAAACCCGACATTTCACATAAACATGAACTTATTAGTTGACATTATCCAACATAAAGTTCTAATCAAATTCTAATGATGATGAATCCCCAACCTATATATACAAGTGGAAACTAAAAGTACCTGAAAATATGTCGAATGGGAGTGAGCTTAAAGCTTCAAATAAAATACTATCTTGCCAAGACGAAAATTCCAATTTTACGAGAAAAATATGAAATAGATCATTTCGGTAAAAATCGAAATTTTCTAGATCTCGGATGATGATAAGTTTCATCGTTTAAGGATGCAGTCTCATGAAATCTAGCTATCACGTCGAATTTCGTCGAATTCCGAGACAATCGAAATTTCACATTTTTCGAGGCATCAAGTGTCGTAAAACGGCTTGTGAAATATATGTGATGTGAAAAAAGTCACCTACTACATGTACCCATGTGACACATGTTGCATGATTAGATAAAGGATGGAGATTAATGGCTTAAATTAAGCCAAGTGTCAAAAATCAAGATGAGGGGACACAAGAGGAATTATTAGAAATTTTAAATGAATAAAGACAAAATATGAGGAATAGTTTTCTTCTCCAAATTGGAGACAAAATCGTGCAGTAGCTTGAGTTCCAGGTTTTAGAGAGAGAAGGAGCTCCTTCTCTCTAGATTTTTAGCCGTTCGGACCGTCGGTTCTCAACGGAGCAAGAAGCAAAGTCGATATGCGCGGCGAGGGCTAAGCGTGGACACCGATTTGGTGGAGTTCCTACAACTCCAAGAGGTAGGGATCTTTTCCTACTTGTATTATTTTTTGGCTAAGAGCCATGTAAATGGTTAGGGATGTTCTAAGGCTTGGATTAGCCGTGTTTTCGATCTCAAAACATTTGAACTGAGTGGAGAAAATCCCAATTGTTGTGGCCATGAACAGTGCTAACCGAGGGTTTCACTGTTCACATGAATAGTGACATAATTTTTGGTGTGGATTTTTATGATGTCGAGTGATTCAAAATGAATTACTTGTGTTTGTTAATTAGCCCATGTGAGCGAATTTTGATGTTATTGATTGTGAATTTGCATAACATGATTTATGTGGATTAATTATGTTGAGTATATACATGTTTATATATTAGCATGAGTTTGTTGGGATTGGCGTCGTACATTACATATGCCTTTGGGGCGCTAGAATGATAATGGGAGTGAGTCTGCGTGACATGAAATTGAAAGAAAAACGAAAATGTTTGTGAAAGGAATATCAAGGAAGACTTTCCGAAGAATTGCCTTGGAGAGTCATCCAACAGATCATTTCGCATGAGGACCATGACTGTTTTTTAGCGTTATCCAGCAATTCGCCTCGGAAGGTAGTCCAATATTTTACCAAAACTCGATAGCAAGTTTTTGAGAACAAAAAGCTTTTGTTTTGAAAATTGGATATTTTACTTGCATTCGGCTTAGGCATATGTGAGGGAGTCGGTGAGAACTTAGGACATGGGATTGGTCCTGTAGACATTCGAGTATGTTCATGTAATTGCTTGGATGTGATTGTTTTCCATGACATGTGCACTTAGGTGGGGAGTAACCCATGTAGAAAATTATCACCACTGGGCTTTACTCACCCTGTCGAGAGATCACTATTTCAGGTATAGGAAGCAATCGAGAAGGCGGCACTCACTAGAGGTCGCGTGTTAGAATAAAGCCGACTTGTGGCTTTGATATTGTTGTATAACATGTATTAGAATTGTACATTTTAATATATGTTACATTAAGAGTAATTTATTAACTCTTGAACTATTGTATATAGTTGATGCATTTTGTGAGTATTGATGCAGGGGACCAAGTGGCCATTATTTCACTCATGTAGACCCTGCGTGGTCATTATAAATTGTTGGGACAGGTTTTATACCTTGGGTAGAGCTCCTCGTACAAAGGAGACTCTGCCCGATTTTCATGAGTGGTGTCGGGTTACCTGACATCCATGAATATTCTGCGGGTTGACGGGTTGTCAACGGACCCCCGGTTTTGGGGCGTCACAAATACATTTTCATGGATCAAAAAGTTTTCGATCATATAACTAATAGGAGATGTTTTTCATCAAACTTTAGATTCAAAAATAAGTTGGAACATTAACAAAATTTACTTCCAAACATTCTCACATCCATTTCAAATCTGTTTCATATCAAATGTGATCCAAACAATTTCATATCAAATTTTGATTCCAACACTTTCATATCAAGTCAAAAATCAAATACATTTGAAATATATTTTTCTCTGGTCATCAAATATCAAATGGTGCCCAGGCATGTAGGACTTTCAAATGGGTGGCTAGCAGCAAATTGTTTCTTTTAAGGTGGGACTGGAACCAAACACTATTAGTACTAGTAACCTCTAACCCGAAAAAAACCCCTAAATTTGAGGTTCAAATCAATTACATTCACTACTAAGGAATGTAAAGGTCAACTATTATTCAGTTGACAAGGACCGAATAGTGTCAACTATTATTCTCGATGTGAGGGCGAACTAACCAAAGTCAAATATTTCATTCAAAAGTTGAATTACAAAACATCATATTTCCACGTTTTCTTTTCGTAAAAAAAACAAATCTCAAAAGATACAATCATACAAAACTACTTTTTTGATCCATGGATAATCAAATAAATAAAAAAAGTAAACTTTTCATAAGCAATTATATATAATTCGATTAAAACAGGTACATTTTCATCCTCAAATGAAGTAAGCAAACAATTTTCTTTTTAAAGATCTTCATTAATATCCCTTACCTCCAGGTTGTACTCAAAAAAGCTTTGAAAGAGCTAATCAGAAAATTTCTCAATGAAATATTTCTCCTAAAATAATAAGGAAAAACTATCATCATTACTTATTTATTCTTAAAACTTTCCCTAATTTGATATTCTTAACAATGATATTATTTTTAATTTTTTTAATCCATATAATAATAAAAGTTAATGAGTTTCTAAATATTTTTATAAAATTTGTGATTTATAAAGTTTGCTCTATCAACATGATTTTTTATTTTACCTCCAAACATATTGATAAGCTGTTCAGTAAATAACTAGTTGAATTAGGTAGTTTTACAAATTTTATAAAGCTCATATTCCTTTTTGATCTTATTTTAATAATTTAGTTATTTTATTGTATAAGCAATCCGAACTAAATCTTTTCTTTAGAAAGAAATAATATTAATAATATTTTACAAATTATATTATTACACAATACTCATCTAGCCTTTTTACCTAACAATTATCATACTTAATGACAAGTATTATTAACGAATCTTATTTCCTATAATTGCTAAATAATTATTCTAATCATATTCCTTATAAATTCTCAATCCTTAATAAAATATTTACTTGCCATAATACATATATCTTTAAATACTTATCAAATACATATATTTATACAAAATTCAACCTTTTCAAATTTATCTTATTTGTTTATTATTATTTTCTTTCAAATATTATCCTTAAATACTTTTTCATTCTCATACTCAAAGTAATTCCAATATGACACCACCAATAATCATTTTATTTTATTTTTAAAGAACGAAAGTGTAATCTAAATCTGACATCTTCAGGGTTGATCTAAATTGAAAGAAAATTAAATGATCTAAACTGAAAGAAAATTAAAGAATCTACCTCAAATAAATCTAGAAAAATAAAATAAGGAAGATCTTACCTAGAGAAATTTGTTCTTCAAACTTTAGATCCGAAAGCCGTACGTCCTCTGGAATTCTACCAGCCAAAAAGAAATTCAAAGATGAATAGAAAGAATTTTCTTTTCTTATTCCAATTTATACCTAGGGTACTATTAGGAAAATCACCTTTTTACCCATCTCCCATTAAATTAATTAATCAATTAGCTAATTGAATTATCATTATTATTTTCCTAACTTATAACTATAGAAATTCCTGTCATTATTATTTTCCCTAATTTATACCTATACAAATTCTTGTCATTATTATTTTCCCTAACTTATACCTATACAAATTCCTGGGTGTTACAATAATACCAATTATATAAATTTAGTTTTCAAACCCACAAAATAATTGAAAAAGCGCAATCACAAGATCTTTCGACAATTAATCCCACCTCTAGAGAAGTGTTTAATGTTCCATTCTTTGAGATTCCAATAATCATCAATAAACAAAAAGTAAGTAAATGAAGAAAGAAATCAAGAGACAGTGAGAGAAAAAATCCATATTTTATTCAATCTTGTCTAGATGATCTAATTTATTATATACGACACCAAAATCTCTTCAATAGAAATAAAAATCTGTTCTAAAACTACTCTAAGATCTATTAAAAATAAAAATCTATAGCAAAAACTAAGAAAATGGGCAATTTAGAGAGAAAAAACCCATGAGAGAGAAAAAAATCTAGATTTTAGCTTCAATCTTTGTTTGAATATTAGTGAAATCTGAATCTCTATTATACATCACCGAAATCTCTTCAATACAAAGAAAATCTACTAAAAATTATACAAGATCTGAAAAATCAAAATGCGTAGAAAAACTGAAAATGAATGGAGTTTAGAGAGAGAAGCCCATGAGAGGTTCTCAATCTTCCATGCGCCCTCTTTTACCTAAAAGCGAGTATATATATGGTCTTAGGGTGAAATGGGCTTGAAAATGAGCCCCCGCAATATCAATTTTCGGCCCTTTTAGTTTTCTCGGCGTTTTTGGTGTGACACGATTTCTTGAGTGGTGACAGTTTTTGAGTCGCGCGACCGAGTTTCTTGGTCGCAATGGCTGCTTGGTGACGGTTTACGGACATCAACTTGTTTTTCTTCTCTAGCGTGAGACCACTGCTTCTTCGTTTTAACTCGGATTTGGGCGTGTGAGTACTCGTTGGAAATCTATTTGAATGTAGAATGCAACCATGAGAAAATTTGAACCATTTGATATTCCAGATGGTACAGAAAAATTTATCTTCCCAGTGGCGCGCTTTGAGACTCCCGATTGACTTTTCTTTTGGAAATATGTTGCTCATTTCTTGCCAAATCACTTGTTTTTCATCAATAATCCTACAAAACCAAGTTTAGAGGAAATTTTATGAGTTTTACATGAATATGGATATAAAATGCGCAAAATAGCATATGAAATGAACTCAAAACATAGATGAGTTTTGCACCCATCAAACATCCCCAAACTTGAAGTTTTGCTTGTCCTCAAGCAAAGAAAAGAAAGAAGTTGCTTGTCCCCAAGCAATGGAAGAAAGTTCATTTCACCATTTTATTTAACTTAAAGCGAGTAATCAAGCTTTCCAAGGGGTATGTGATATGTGTCTCAAGAATTACCTTTGTAAGGAGTATAGGGAATATGATCAAGATAATTTATTCATTTTAATAGTGAATTAATCTCATAATAGACAAATTTAGATCATGGTTCTCAATAGTGTGTGTGTGTGGTCTTCCCCTATCCAAACAATTGCAAGCTAGATGAGTTTATGAGAATTGAGATCATCGTTGATCTCCTAGAGATAAAATTTATTTAGGCTCTATGGGCTTGTTGTTCTTATCACTCTCCACTAATGTAGGCACACACAACTCTCAAGATCAAGTAGGTCTTTATAAACACATGTGTAGGCTTGGGTAAGGGGGTAGTTGGAGGGAAGTAGTCATTTAAATTTAAAACTTACCCAAACATACATATTTTTCTACATTAACAGCTCCTACTCCATCCTGATTCTTACTATTAGCCTAGTGACACTCTCAAGCACCCCAAAATCTGTTTAGGTGCATCCTTCCATACTCCTCATATCACCTTTCTGCACAAATTCTCCATTCTTTCAACAAACACCAAGAAGCCTTTTTCTTCAAGACAAGGTTATGAGAGTGGTGCAATGTCATAACCCCCTTAAGCTTTCTACCAACCCTTAGTGAGCTTTAAATCAATAGCTCCTAGACCAATTGGCCTTAGGGTACCAGGTGTTGAGACACCCCTTAGGATTTACTTACTCTAGGGAAGGAAGGCTACGAGGCTAGACTCACTCCTCCTTGACTTTTTATTGTATTTTTGCTTATTTTACACTTGATATTTTTCTGTTTTTATTTTTATTTTTCTTCTTCCTTTTTATCAATCTCTTTTAATTTTCAACTTAACTCATTTCAACCAATTTGGACTTATTTTTCCTATGGAAAAATAACTCCCCCAAACTTGCTCCTCACCACATTTCTCAATTATGTTCAAATCCTCATGTTATGGGTGAGTTTGGTTCTTTACTAAGGGATAGTGATGTATAGGAAGGTTATTGGCTTCAAACTTGGTTTTTATAAACAAAATTTTGGCTCTTTAAGGCTCAACATCTTGGTACTAGAGGAATATGCATATGCATATTAATAGGGTTAGCAGAAGGCACAGTCTTTCCCGAGGATGGCTATATCATTTCTCGATTGTTGTGTTGCCTAGGATTTCGCGGCGATAATAAGAACAAGTTCTGAACCTATGGAGATCAAAATTAGATGGATTCTCATAAACCTTCTCTATTGACAAAAACTGCTTTTCAGGGTACTTAGTGACCACGTGCATGGATTTTGAGAAACCGATGACTAAATAGCCTATTAAAGAAGTACTCATTAAGCATTAGAATCTATTATCTCTAATATTGTCCATATCCCAAAGGGTTCATTTATGGTCCTTATTGACATCACAACTCAAGCAAAACTCAATTCTTTCGATAAACTCCTAACTAAATATATATATATATATATATATATATATATATATATATATATATATATATATATATATATATATATATGCAAACTAAGATGTAAGTTGGGAAGCATCAAACAAAGTCATTATCCATAAAAGCACCAGAAAATTTCATCCTCAAAGTTGTCATGTGCAACATGTGGGGTGTAACATGATAAACTAACCAAAAATAAACACCCCCAAACTTTGAGATGAACATTGCCTTAAATGTCTAGCAATCAGCAAAGGGAAGCAATAAAGTAAAAAGGTAATAAGAGTTGGAAAAGTAGACTCCCCTTTGTAGTCTTGTACATTGAATAGGAACCTTGAGGGTTTTCAGACATTGACATTTGGTGTACTACCCCTTGATACACTCTTTTGCTTCTTTGGAGCCATGAAAGTGGCTTTGACATTTTCTCAAACACTTGGTGTGCACCAACTTCCTTCACACGAAATGAGTGAGTTTTGATTCTTCAAACCTCCTTCAATAAACCAAATCACTCCACAATCAACAATGATCCACAAAGAACCCAAAAACAAACAACCAAGCACAAAAATTTTCTTCCATTTTAGCTCCTCTTTGATGCTTGGAATGATGGATGGAAAATTGGGGTTCAACAAAGGTAAGTTTGTGGGTTTGTGATGGGTTTTGAAGCTAGGAGATGATGGAGATGGATAGGGGAGGGATGTGATTTAGGATTTGAGTGGATGGGAGATGAATTTGAAAGTGGTTATAAGTTGCAAAGGTTGGAGGGAAAGAATATGGCAGGATAGAGTGTAAAGTTGGAAGAAGAAAAATGGGTTTTAAAGAGTTTAAGAGCCTCTGGTTTCGTGACTATGGTGCTAGTCACGTTAGCAATTTTGCTCAGCACCCTTGTTCTTCCTCCAACTTGTTATACTCATATCTCCTTCATTTTAGCTCGAAATTGGATGTGTAAGGACTTGTTGGAAAGCTCTTTCAATGTAGAATGTGCTCATGGGCTGAGGTGAACCATTTGGAGCCTCAATCAATACAGAAAAATCAGAATGTTCAATGCTTTCCAGTGTGATGATTTCTTGACTCCTTAGGTTCTCCTTACTTTATCTCTTGCCCATATCACTTGTTATCCTTCATAAGTCCTTCATGCTTATATATTCTCTCAAAATTCCTCAAATAGCAACCCTTAATGCTTTCATTCATGCTTAAACTCATCTCTTGTCTTCAATTCTCCTCAAGCATGATCATGAACCTTCCAACTTTATATTTCAGTTCAATTTGGTTCATTTCATCTCAAAAACCTCAAATTTGCTCAAAATATCAACTCCATCATTTTCACACTTCAAGCACTATAAGTACATCATCCACTTTCTAACTCCTTGCCTTCGCTCTTGCAAACTAGTCATGACAACATGTTGAGCTTGAAACCTACTTTATTAAACCTTTAATAAATAAAGAAAACATTCTTTGGAATTTTCATCATATGATAAAAGCATAAACAAATAAAGTAACTAAAAAAAATAGAAAAGAAAGAGAATGGATAGAATCCTTATTACTTAGCAGGTTGCCTCCCGAGAAGGCGCTCGTTTTAGAGTCCAACTATAGACTCATTAGGAAAGGGACTTCAGTGCTTCCATTTGCCAATCATCCATCTTAGACAACGCTGTTTTCATAACCATTCCTGATCCAAGGATGATTTCTTCTAGATTTTGAAGAGGAAAAACTCCAGCATCCCACTTCTAATTCATGGCTGGTGGTTCAGCCATAATTTCTTCAAAAAGCATGATCCCTGCATGTGATGTGATGTAAACACATTTATGCTATGGGACTGCTTCAAACACGTGCCCTTGATTAAGCAAGCTGCTGCACTCTCTCGCAAATGGCTCTTCTTGTTCACAAAGGTAATGGTCGGGTGAAGATTGAACTTGCTTTCCTCACCCACAAGGTGAGCTCCCTTGTTGATATCAATCCATGCTTCGGGCTTCGAGAAAAAAGTGGTCTTCTCGGGTATACGAGAATTTTTGTATCCCTTCAATGCCCCAAGTCACAAATCCATGGGGAAGGTAAATTGTGTCAATCTTCAATTAAAATGTTTTCAATAGCCATTACTTGACTTACTTCTTCAAATTTCAGTTTATCCAATAATGACTCTTCACCATCTAAGTTGTTTAGGAGTGCCTTGTTCTCAATTTCTAGCTCATTTTCACCTTCTTCCACAGATTTTGTGATAGGAAATTTATGCACATTATTCAAAGGGGCTTCTATGCATTCAATGGGATTTTTTGAAGTATTACTAGGAGAGGTCCTAGAAAATTGATCCTTGAATGCTTGGACTAAGTGTGCAATTTGAGCTCTATTTGCTTTTTCTTAATATAGCACCGTTGTCACTCTGGAAGGTATCTAAATCGAATTTATGCTCATGAAGACTACTCATCTTCGTTTCATCCATGTCGGTAAAATTCTACCCTTAGCCGAAACAACTCTTCTTCTTTTTGAAATGCTGCTGAACTCCTTGATAAGGCAATACTCCTTTGTTCCATGAATGAGTCATTCTCAATTCTTTGATTAAAATGATGAATAAGGGAAGTCATTGCTTATATGGAGTGAAACGATTTTCACTTGAATATTCCTCCATGAGTACCTAGAACTAAGAAGAAAAACAAAAGAAAATAAAGTACAAAAATACTAATAGTAAAAAATAAAAATAAAAATAACCTAATAAACAACTCACAAGAAAAAATAAAAATAAAAATTGTCTAAATTAGCAAATCACCTGTTCTTCAAAATGTCAACTTCCAATGAGAGAAAGTGAACTGCGCCAATCCCTGGCAACGACGCCAAAAACTTGTAAAGACCAATTGATGTATATGAAAATATGGTCAAATGAGTGAATGTGGTAAATACTCAAAAATTGATTTGAAACAAAAGTAAGTGTACTCAAAAACTGAAATGAAAAGTATTACCAACACTCAACCCCTTTCCACAAGTGCACGGGTCATACAAGTAATAAAGTGGACTCTAGGAGTCCGAATATCGTACCCGCGAGGATTGGAGGTTTACTCTAATTGGAATTTGATCACCCCGATTATAAGGGCTCTTCGCATTGCGCCGATCAACAAAGATGTGGAATAAAATCAATTTAATTGAAAAAACTGATTTAAACTAATCCTAAAAAATCTACCAAATAAACAACTACTTAATTCTAAAATGTATGAAGAGAGTCACTAGGATGGGGATAATTATTCACAAAACAAAGCCAGATTTCCTTGAAAGCAACAATTGTAAGTTGAATGCTTGATTTGTCCAAGAGTTAATGTAGTATAGCTTCGGATTTCTCCTACTATCTATAAATTTCACTTTCTAACACACCATATCTTGTGACAAATCGGGTCTCAAATAGCTACTTGTAAACCTGACTCTTTTAAGATTTGATTGTTTTTCTTTTCAATACTTCACAATCATTTAGGACTCGAAGAATTCTCGCCTCATGCATGTGAAAACGCAAGCCTTCTCCAATGGAATCGTATCTCGTCCTTCAAATCTAATAAATTTATATCTTTCGATTAGATCTATGCTAACACGAGATCAAGATCCTTTCATTAGACTAGAGAAACCTGACAACTAAATTGATACATCATCTAATTAATTCACACCACGAAAATAAAGGATCTATCAAAGTAATTTTTCGTAGTTCATTGGGCCTAAGATATTAGTCTAACATACCCCTAAGTTACCGCTCTTTACTCTCAAGAATCTTCATCTCTGTGTCACTCAGAGGGCCTCCTAGAAATCAAAGCAAAGATATAGCTCCTTTTAGGTATGTTTACCACTATTCTGAATTAGGTCATTATATGAATAATACCACTATATAAATTCAGCCAAACCTACAAAATAACCGAAAACTGCAAACCGAATGTTCAACACATCCCCACCCTGTAGGATGTTTAATGTTCCATTACTGGATTCCAATCATCATCAATCAAACAAAAAGTAAGTAAATGAAGAAAGAAATCAAGAGACAAGGAGTGAAAGAAAAACTGCATTCTAGCTTCAATCCTTAAGTCCGAATAAAAGAATGAAATCTGAATCTCTCGCAGACAACACCGAAATATCTTCTAATAGAAATAAAAACTGCTCTAAAAACTACTCTAAGATCTATTAAAAATAAAAATATGCAGCAAAAACTAAGAAAATGGGCAGTTTAGAGAGAGAAAACCCATGAGAGAGAAAAAATCCAGATTTAAGGTTCAATCTTTATCTGAACATTAGTGAAATCTGAATCTTTGTTATACAGCACCGAAATCTCTTCAATACAAAGAAAATTTGCTAAAATAATTACTCTAAGATCTACAAAAAAATCAAAATCTGTAGAAATTTTGGAAAAATGGGCAATTTAAAGAGAGAAACCCCATGAGATAGGTTCTTCAATCTTCCCGCCACCCTCTTTACCTAAAAAACGAGTATATATATGGTCTTAGGGTGAAATGGGCCTGAAAATAGGACAAAATATCAATTTTTCACTCTTTAGTTTTCTCTAGTTTTTTGGTCGCATGTTTTGGTCGTGACATAGTTTTTGTCGCCACCGTTTCCCGGTCGACAACTTGCTTGGTCGCCGGCGCCTCGACGAAGAACTTGCTTTTCTCCAACTGGTCGGGCCTTCGGCAAATTCTTCTGCTTTAACTCGGATTCGCGTGAGTACTCGTCGAGTTCTTGAATTAGAATCAATCATGAGGGATTTTGAAACCATTTGATGTTCCAGATGGTACAGAAAAAATTATCTTTCCCAAAGGCCGTTAGACTCCTTGACTCTTCTGAAATATATTGCTCTACTTCTGCCAAATCACTTGTTTTTCATCAATAATCCTATAAAACCAAGTTTAGAGAAAATTTTATGAGTTTTACATGAATATGGATATAAAATGTGCAAAATAGCATGTGAAATGAACTCAAAACATAGATGAGTTTTGCACTCATCATGTTATCGATACAACTACCTGGAAATAAGAAAATGTGGTCGCAACAAAAGTCATCACTACTGGAAACTAAACGTGGTCACGACGAAGAAATTCCAGTCGCGACTACAACATGATGATTCTCAGGAAACATGATAAGTAAAAGCAGACAACAATATTTCCAAGTTGCGACAACCAACTGAAGAAAACTGCAAAGAGCAATGTCGTGACAGAGGACATCAGGTAGCGACTAAATATTACAAAAACAAGGCAAAAGAATGTTGCGATAAGCTTCCAGAGGACACGACATAACCAACAAGTCGCAACATGCTTCGGAGGTCACGAATTGAACAGCAAATTAGGCCATTAAATTTGGGGAAATCCACCTGGAGCCTTGGAATCAGGCCCAATTGCAGGAAATGTATAACAAAGTATTTTAGCTGCCAAAGAAGAGGGGGCCCTTCCTAACCCGCATTTTGGTGATTGAAGAAGACTCAATTGTATAATTTTAGAGTAGATTTTTGTTTTCTTTTGTTTTCTTAACTTTTCTTTTCTGGATCTGAACCAGTAACCTGTTCAGAATATTGAAGCTGAATTTAATTTTTCACTTTCTTCTCCAATTACTGCCTGAAATTAATGGAATCCACTACCTCGAATTCGCTTCTTTTCAGACACCGCGAACTACTATCAGCATTTGATCAATGCTCCATTGTCGTTGTGATGCAATTTTGATGAGCACAGCTTCCACTATGATGCAGGAGCATCTATAAACGCACCAAACATTGGGAATTCAGCCCTAATTATTGAAGAATTTGATTGGGGAGGTCAAGATGCATTGAATACATGGAAACTCCGACCTCATTCGGGCCTTGAAGGCAAAAAACGTGGTTAGCTCCTGGACAAACCCCCGATGTGGAGCGCCATATTTATTTTAGAAAGTTTGCTTTTATTTATTTTAGAAAGTTTGCTTTATTTATTTTAGAAAGTTTGTTTATTTATTTTAGAAGATTTGCTTTATTTATTTTAGAAAGTTTTTTAGGAGTTGCTTTTTGTAATTTAGAAAGTTTCTTTTCCTAGTTAAAGGTATGCTTTTTTGTAATTTAGAAAGTTTTTTTCCTAGTTAAAGTGAAGTTGCTTTTTTGATTTAGGAAAGTAAGGCCATATATACCCCTCTAATGTAGTCTTTGAAAATCAGTTTAAGCTAATAATATTTTCAGATTTCTTTGCAGTTCTCTTGTTCTCTTATCTCTCGTGGATTCCTCGGGGACGAAGTTCGGCTTCTCATACCCGTGGATTCCGTGGCGAAATCTTTTGTCGCTTTATCAATCAACCCGTCCATAGTTGATCGTGGCGCCCACTCCATCATCTATCTTGTGTGGATCGTTTCATTAAACCGTAAGTAACCACTCTTGTGCAAACTCTACTTTCCACTCATCTCATCTTTTCTAAACTTTCCATAACCATATTTTTCAACTCAACCCAAAACTTTCAAATCTTGTTCCATACTACCAAAACCTTCCTAAAATACCCATTTCTTATATACCATAAATTCACCTTTCTTAACTTAGAAAATCTCCAAAATTCGCCCATAACCTATTTCGCTCCAAGAAAACTACCCCAAACCCATATTTTGGATCTACCTAAACTTTCCGGATCATCCATCACGGTCCCAACCTCACATCAAAGTGGTATCGAGCTCATGATTGATGGTCGATCATAAACTAAAGGGTGCTTGATGCTAGTGACAAGATCTCTAGATACGGTTTGAGTCGTCATCACAAGGAGGAAAAAATATGATTTTATGAAGAGCTTTTGCAGCCTAGTTAACTCAAGGTTTCTTTGTGGCACAAGAAAGCTAAAGGTATGTATGTACGAGACTATGATTATCAGCGGGAGGTACATCATACTACTGTAATGAAGATTACTATAAGAGGCATGGTAACTATGATGAAGGCTTTAGATTCAATCCAAAATTTAACATTCCAGAATTCGGCGGAAGCTGATGGATCCTCATGAATTGGATCGCTTAATATGGTGAGCATGTCTTCAGCATTATGATTCCAACGTGAAAAAGTGAAGTTGGTGGCTAAAGATGCAAGAATGCTTCTATTCGTGGAAAACATGAAGAGACAACGGAAAGAGATGGTAAAAAGAAGATTCAAACTGGGGAAAGACAAGAAGAACTAAAAAGGAAGTACTTTCCTTTAACTACCGCCAAGACATCTACTCAAAATTCGTAACTTTAAGCAACTAGATTTGAGTGTGGGAGGTATTCGCTAAGTTTGTAAACTTGATTATCAAAGGAGACTTGCAAGAGGTCGAGGAATATGCATAGCCCACCACTACATTGTCGGTTCAGATCCGTATCATGAGTTATTTTTGCAACCATATAATAGCCTTCAAGATGTGATGAAACTTGCTTTCAAGGTCAGGAGAAAAAGTATGGAAACTCTACTACAACTAAGAGTGTGGCTAATGAAGGGTTTGTTGAGGGTTCTAATTCTTGGAATCCTAGTGGTACGAAAACTACCCCCACTCAAGTAAAGAGTGAAGCACAACAAGAATTGGCTTCTAAGTCAAAGACGTGTTTTAAGTGCCAAGGGTTGAGGCATATTGATTCTGAATGTCCTAACCAAAAAGCGATTGCCTTAATTGAGGAAGATGAAGCCAAGGAAGAAGATGTTGAACAAGTGATCGAATCTAACCATGTCCAAGAAGACGATGAGAACAAATCACACTCGCTAAAAATATGTTGGATGTCAAGAAGCAATGAATCTAACCATATCCAAGAAGATGAGGAGAAGAGTTCACTACCGGCCAAATTTTTGATTTAGAAATCAAAGATGTTTCGTATGCGACAACTTTGGTTGTTGAAGAAGCCAAAAGTGAAAAGGAATTCTCATCAGAAGCAAAATCGATTATGTAATTTGTCGATGTAATGCCCGAAGAAATACCACACGGCCTACCTACGAGGGTATTCAACATCAATGCACTTTCATACCAGTTTGGTTTTTCCTAATAAGCTAAATTTCTATGAAGAGCCCTAAGGAGCATGAAGAGTTTAAAACACAAGGATAATTTTCGACACAAAGGGCTTCTGTTTCCAAGAGAGTGAACTTCCTATGTGGTTCCTACTATGTCGTGCATGAAAAAGATGGATCTTTGAGTATAAAACATCACAAGCTTTCAACAACATTTCGATTCATGAGGAAGAAAGATTCAACAAAGGACAAAGAGTGGAACAATATGAAAGACAAGCATATGAAGGTTATCAACGGCCGGTATTCGATCCAGGAGGACGGATTCAAGCATAATATGATAAAAGAGAGGTGTTCCAAGTCGGCTCAAGAATATGGTTCTTCCAAGATTATTAAGAAGATCATAAAGAATGCTTACAAGGTTAAATTTCCGATGATCGCAATATCTTGCCTACATTCAAGGTTAAGGATTCGAGGCCTTATCACTGAAGACTCGAGACAAGCCCTTCCCAACCATAGGGCTCGATGTAGGAGCATCTATATAAACGCATTCAAACATTGGGAATTCAGCCCCACTATTGAAAATTTGATCGGAGGTCAAGATGCATTGAATACATGTGAAAACTCCTTGACCTCATTTCGCCTCGATAAAAACGGTTAGCCCGGGACAAACCCCGATGTGGAGCCGCCATATTTATTTTAGAAAGTTTCGCTTTATTTATTTTAGAAAAGTTTCGCTTTTATTTATTTTAGAAAGTTTGCTTTATTTATTTTAGGAAGATTTTATTTTTATTTATTTTAGAAAGTTTTTCAGAGTTGCTTTTGTAATTTAGAAAGTTTCTTTTCCTAGTTAAAGTAGAAGTTGTTTTTTTGTAATTTAGAAAGTTTCTTTTCCTAGTTAAAGTAGAAGTTGCTTTTTTGATTTAGAAAGCATGGGCCATATATACCCCTAATGTAGTCTTTGAAAATCATTTTGCTTAATAATATTTTTCGTATTTCTCTCAAGAGTTCTTTGCTCTCTTATCTCGTGGATTCCTTGGGGACGAGTTCGTGGCTTCATACCCGTGGATTCCTGTGGCGTAAGTTCATTCGCTTTATCAATCAACTCCGCTCCATAGTTGATTTGTGGCGCCTTCACTCCATCATCTATTCAGGTGGATCGTTTACTAAACCGGTAAGTAACCACTCTGTGCAAACTCTACTTTCCATCACCATCTCATCTTTCTAAACTTTCCATAACCATATTTTCAACCTCAACCCAAAACTTTCCAAATCTGCTCCATACTACCAAACCTTCCTAAAATTCCATTTCTTATATACCATAAATTCACCTTTCTTAACTTAGAAAATCTCCAAAATTCGTCCATAACCTATTTTCGGGCTCAAGAAACTACCCCAAACCCATATTTCGACTTACCTAAACTTCTCTCGATCATCCATCACTGGGCCCTCCCAACTCTCAGATCACACTAACTTGGAATCGTCATAGTTACGCCTTTTCTCGTGACATACTGTAGAGAATACCCGAGATCGGGGGATTTATTTGATCGATGTCGGTGCTTAAATTGATCGCTCTCACAGGTATCGAGCATCCTATCAAGGACCTGCTCCATGCTCGATTTCCGTGAGGCCCTCCGAGCTTCACGTAGACGGAGACTCCCGAGAGGCTCGGAACCTTCAATTTGTGGGTACGCTGCACTATCATCAAGAACCATCGAGCTCGAGTTCACTTAGATAAATTTCCATTTCACTCACTGATGAAGTTGAAAGGGATTATTTATCAATTTAAATCATCAAAGATTTCACCTTAATCTGATGGAAAGATCTTGATCCTGTGTTAGTTGAGATCTAATCAGGGAAAGAGAAAAATCCATCAGATCTAAAGGATGAGTCATCAACCATTTTGTAGAGGTTTTTCAATGACCCAAACTTGGGATGCAAGAAACTGCGCCTTAAGAAATGGGTATGAAGTATTGAAAAGAAAAATACCCGCATCTTATAAAGAGTGTTCGAACACAAGTAACTAACAGATCCATATCTTCGAGAAGCAGAGACCTCTGATTAGTGAAATGTGGAGAAATCCAAGCTGCATTATTAGGCATCTTTGACATATCTAGATCTAAAATCAGGATTGAGAAAATCAATAGATTATAGTGCAGAAATTGACTGTTCCATATCAGTTTCATCTCAGTGTCCATTTCTAGCAGAGAACTGATTCAGTCCAGTTTATTTTGTTTGTTTTAATTCAAATTTTCTTTTAATTAGATAAATATAATATAAGTATTATCTTATCTTTAATTCTAGTTTTCAAACATTTACAAGGAGGTGCAAATAGTGTGGATCTTGAGTAGTTAGGATAGTTGATTTTAAAATTCTTATCAATTTATGAGGGAATGGTATCTAGACTTACATCCAATTTTTTACTACTTGTATGACCTATGCACTTGCAATGTCTTTTAAACCACTTTCTACTTTTAAATCAATTAGCTCCAATTTTGGTCCACTATAAGGGAACTGGAAGACTTCATTAGAGGCATTAAAATTTAGTGGTTTAGTCTATACATAAACAGACAAACACCTACCCAAGGGACGCCTTCTACAAGAAGTATCTTCTCCTCCTTATCTATGGAGGAGTTGAGGGCCTACTGTGAAATTCCCGATGGCATTGACGTCATGCTAATGGATGGCCTGGCTCAAAACACTATAGGCAGAGAGGATAACGTGGTATTTTTCACCTGAAAGCAATTGGCGGCCGGGCTTCGATTCCCCGTGTCGTCTCTAGTAAAGCAATTCTTACACTTTACCAGAGTGCCACTAGCCCTTGTTCACCCAAATGTCATCCGACCCGACCGATGCCGAGTAATCGAACCTTCTTTACCAAATTCATCTTCTGCAGTTAATGGTTTATACCTCAGGGGTGGCATGCAAGGTGGTCTGGATGTCTATGGCTCCCGCCTGCAGCCCCCGTTTGCAATTGCTACAGATTCCCATTTGTCAAGAGTGAGGCAGTGGTGATCCCGGGTCGTGGACCTGGATGAGATCCGTTCCCCGACCTTCCGCTTCGATGTGTTAACCATAAGATGTCTTTTCCAAGTGTAAAGTAATGTGGCCTCGCCCTCGCCGGCGTATGGGCTGCATACGTCTATTCATGTATAAGGGTTTCATTATTATGGGTTATTTGTGCGCGAAAAGTCGGGGCGCAATATGGCACAATGGAACGTGGCTAACGGCAAAATCCGTAGGTCGTTGTAGATTTCCGAAAGCGTGAGCAGACGCGAAGTCCTTCTAATCGTGAAGAATTTGCATGATTTAAGTTGCCACCAGTCTTCTTACAACGTCCCAATCATCCCACGTCCTCTACCCTTAGAGATTGTGGAAGGTGAGTACTTTGTAGTTGCGGACCTTCTGAGCTTAATTTTGAATGGTTCTTCCCCAGCCAAGGAGGCAGAGAGCGAGGCGGCGGGTCGGGAATTGGTGATCAGCACTCAACCCGCACAACCTTCCTCTACTAGCGAGGATTCCCGACCTCGCTCTCGCCGCCTAGGCAGTTGGAAGCGGAGCTGGCCGCTTGAGCGGCCCTCCTGCAAGAAAGGACTTCGTCGCCTCCCCAAGCATCGAAGAAAAGAAGGAGTCGATTTAGTGCTGGTCAAGGGGGTGGAGGACTTCATTCCATGGCCTCTAGTATCACGTCGCTCCCCGGATAGGGAAGAGGAAGAAGAGGAAGAGAACGATATGTTCGGCTTAGTTCACAATTTTGTCGCCGTGGTTTTAAGAGTAGATGCTAGCCTCGGCAAGCGTACCTGATGCCGACTCCGAAGTGATCGGGAGGATTGGGCCAACCTTTCTCGGACAGCCCTGAGGTGTAGGCCATTATCATCTCGGGTTCTCCTGAGATGGGTTTGAACAACAGTCAGGTCTGGGAAATGTTACCTTCTGGAAGTCCAGAGAGGCAACTCCGGTTCCTACCGCCCTCCATGTGGTCCATCCTCCCGAGCTAGCCACTGGTCAGTTAGATAGGGCCAAGTACACTCGAACCTGCCAAGAAGCCTTCTTCCGATCGTATGTCAGGACCAGATTCTCCACGCTACCGACTCCCCTATGGAGGAGGTAACAGCTCCCTACTTAGTGGTGCTCAGAGATTGCCGACGGCGGAGGCCCTTTAATCTGGGGAGAATTCTTCTACCGACCATTTGCATGATCTTATACCCGACGTATAAGCCGGTGGATGCCTCAGAATCGCTCGGTTTGGGGGGCAAGGAGAAGAGTATAATATCTTGGTCCCTGTTGGTATTATTAAAGAAGATCTTTAGCAAATGATCGAGGATGGAATGCAGGTTCGCAATCGTAATTTTTCTTCAATCGATTTAGATCGTAAGCTGAGGCTGCCATTATTCTGTGATATTTCTTAATTGCTATATCATTAATATGTTTCTTCGGCCAAGCGATTGCCGCTTATCCGGAACACGGCCTTCGAAGACCGAATTCCTGGACCGACGAGGGAAGACGAGATTACGCCACGCCCCAATCGGCGTTTTTTGATAAAAAGACCCTGAGTGCTTCCCTAATGGAGGCAAAGTCAAAATCAAGGAAGTTGGAGTTGGAAGCTAGAGAAGCTATTAAGAGGGCAACTCGTGCTGAGGCGGAAAGAGATGTCGCTCATCATGAAGTGGCGATGGCCCAACTGGAGATCGATGCGGCGGGAAGTGCCCAAGCACAGATGGAATCTGAGCTAGCCTAGGTCCAACATGCCCTAGCTTCTTTAGAAGACGCCTAGCGGAAGGTGGAGTCTGAGTTAGACGTGGCTCAGCAGGCTTTGGCTGCCTCTGGAGAGGCTTGTCGAACGACGGAGAGGAAGTCAGCCGCCTGACAGATGAGCAAGTTTCCTTGCTTGTAGAGCTTGGGGCTACCAAAGATGAGTTGTCTGCTTTCCGCGTAGAGGTCGCTAAAGAGAAGAAGGCCTTGGAGGTGGAATATGATGCTGGCTTTGAAGTCATCTTCACTACTTGACATACCAAGTGTAACTTTGCTCTCACAATATTTGTGGAAGTAAGCTCTGAAGATTCCAAACGGACAGCTCTGAGTACATCGTAGCCATTAACTCCAAAGTTTTTGTTAACCTCGACGCTCGTTGTCGTCCCCGGGCCGGGTCATTGCCGCCTCCAAAGGCGGGTATTAGCGAAGGGGTTGAGCACTCCTCAACCGCCGGGGCTAAAGTAGGTGATAACCTTGATTTTCGTCCAGGGTAGTCAAGGAGAGGGAGGATCCCGGTGCATGCGGCGAGAGTTAGCTAAGATTCAGGGTTTCTTTCTTTTTTCTCGCTCCAAATTTTTGGCTTCTTTACCCCTATTTTGTATCCCAACATTTTTATATAGTGTAACTGGCTTCTTAACAAATGTTGCGATTTTGCTGAACTCCCTTTTGAACCGAGTAGTTTACTTTTGTTTAGCCGGATGGCGCTGATGCGTAATGAGTAGGGTGTAGTCCAGGTTTGAGCAATTTCTCCCTGGCACATCCGCTTCCTTCCGTGCCTTGCAACGTACCATCCGGGCATCAAATAAATTGGTCCTAGTAGGGCATCTATCTTGCTCGGACATTAATCTGAGCCAGATGGGCATCAACTATGTTGAACTAGATAGAGTAATAGTGCCATTCAGATTTTATTTTGGCTAGCTGGGCATTACCTATGTCAATGTATAGCAATGCAACGATCCGAACTTTATTCTACCTAAATGGCATTAGCTATGTCAGCCTGGATAAGGCACAATAAGCTTATCCGATCTTATTCGGGCGCCTAGGGCATTACTACGCCGGGGTCGGATAGTGGCAATAGCGCCCATCTCTGGACTTTATTCTACAATAGCATTAGCCATGCTAGGCCGATAGGCACAACGCTACTCTGACTTGTTAGATTTCGAGATGAAGATACAAATAGAAATAAATCATCTTTTATTGATAAGACTTTGAGGTGCATAACATTCCACATTCGGGTACAAAAATTCCATCTACCATCTTAAGCTTATGCTATGATCCGGGATGGCCAACTCGCGTGCTGCCATATAAGGTCCTTTCCAGTTAGCCTAAAACTTTCCCGCCACTGGATCGCCGTATTGCCAAGACTTTCCTAAGACCGTGTTTCGGCCGAATACTCCGGGTTTTATGCCCTTGGCTGTGATAGATTTGGCCATAGCGCGGTGTGGATGCTATCCGTATCTACCATTGCCGCATGCTTCATTCATCGTGTCTAATTTTTGACAAGTAACTCTATATTCAACATTTTGGGCATATCCATCCGGAGCGTAGGCATACTGATTTCCGTAAGGATTATAGCTTATATCCCATAGGTAAGTGCGAAGGAAGATATACCAGTTGGTCTGCCGACAGTCGTTCTGTAAGCCCAAAGGACCCCGGGAAGTTTGTCCACCCATTTGCCTTTAGCTGCGTCTAATCGTTTCTTTAAGGCCGTCAACAAGGTTTTATTAGAAGCCTGCCTGCTTTCATGATACTGGGGTGGAGTAAGTCTTGGTATTTTCTACCATCGATAGAAAAGTTTCTCAGACTCGCCTATCAAATTGGGGCCCATTGTCTAATATGATTGTCCAGGGAATACCTAACCGACAAACGATATTTTTCCAAATGAACTTAGTGACTTCTTTATCTTTTATCATACAAAGCCTGCATTTCATCCATTTGTTGAAGTAAGCAAGGGCTACTAGTAATAACTTTTTTCTCAGCTGGTGATGTGGCCTTTACTATGTCAATTCCCTATCAGGCAAAAGCGGTCATGGGCCTGAGATGTATATTAGGTCTCGAAATGATCGATCTTAAGACTCCGAGCCTCAAGTGTTGACAAAGATCACATTTTAAGTACGCACTCCGCGGCAAACTTCATGGTCGGGCCACACACACTTATGTGGGCCCCAAAGCAGAATTCGCCATCGATGATTGCCACATATCCCTTCTCGTAATTCGCTAACACATATCGAATTTATTCGCAGTTAAACACTTTAGATACGATCCGTTCAGGGATTGTTTGAATAGTTGCTCGTCGATTAAGGAAAATCTAGCAGATTGAACTTGGACCTTGCGAGCCTCGGCCCCCTAGGTCTAAGGTCGATGTACCGTGTTATGTGGGGTTCATCCAGAAGCGGAGGTTTCGCCCCACCGCTTACTAGAATGCTGGCTATCGGCGGAACTGACCGGTAATATATGTGCAAAAAATATTACTTCGGCGAGGTAGATATGCGCTATTAAACGACTCGCGCCCGGCTTTTCATTGTAGTCCTCGGGGAACATGTCTGCTTCCATGTTGAAAAACCAAATGCCATCAAGAATCCGTGAGTCACATACTTTGCCATTCGGGATCCCTAGATCTCATATTCTATGTTTACTCCCGTCTAATTAATTAACCGGAATCACTCCGAATTATAAGTCATCACCATAATGCAAATTCAAGGGATCCAATACCGTACCTAAGATGGCTTTATTCGATTCATCATGAGCGCAAAGCCTAACTAGATAGCCGATCTGTCCCCCGACAAGGCCCAAAGTGCTATTCGATCCCGTGATCTAGATTTTGAGTGCTTTTTTGCGCACTAATCATATCAATTAAGCCAATTGATGTGTGTAAACCATCTAGTCTCACCTAATTTATCGAAGCCTGTTTTGGGTAATTTTTAATAAGCCACAAGGCCTCACCCAATTGGGCTGGATTCATGTCAAGACATGTGCTCGACGCCGAGGATTCACAATGTTTTCAACCAGAAATGTGAAGTGGATGTGAAGAAAGTAGGATGCAGTAGCAAAAGCCGAAGCAGGAGAAATCCCAGGATTTTCGCTATGATTGCGAAATTTCAGAATCATACCGAATTTTCAAGTAATCCTAAATAAATTGATAGAATTTTCGCATACGAAATCCCCGCGCTTAGTTAGCGAAATCTCATCGCGCCTGTTTTAAATTCTTTCCAAAGACTTATTCCTACACCATAGGCTAGCGAATTGACCGGTTGATAGCGAAATTTCTCATTTCGCTATCTCTGCAGGGATCATAGCTAGCGAAATTCCTCACAGTTAGCTTAAATTTTCGCTATGCTAGCGAAATCCCCCGCATAGCGAAATTCCTCGCCCCTGTGTTTTTGGAATTCTTGATGCCAAACGACCACGTTTGATGATATTACCACCTACCTTATTTAAGCCAATATTTTAGGCATTTTTGTATTTTCACACTTTGGGCCGATCTATATAAACCCCCACATCTTTGTAACCCTAAGCAACTTTTCATTTTATAAAGTTTTTCCCGCAGCTTTTCATTTTAGGGTTACTTTGCTCTCTTCTCTCTCCTCTTTCTTTCATTTTCTCGACTGCTAAACACTCCCTTTGAGGATGACAACTCAAGGGATGCTCGCTGCTCTCCCATGTACCCCTAGCAAGCACGAGGGTCGCTAGCTAGGTTTCGGGGCCGCACAAAGTTGTCCTCATGCTTTGGAATGTTACAGTATCGTATATTTATGGTTCCCAACTTTCCAATCTAGGTTTAATGCCATTTAATGTCATTCCTTCGGGTCAATACTTGTTATAGCTTAGTGGTTCAAAGGCATACTTAATGGTGTATGCACCGATATCCTTAGATGGCCTTTTAATGAGCCACCGAAATGAGGTCGAGTGCTAGGATTTTAAACTGAATGGGACTTTGAATGCATAATATCAGGTTGACTCAAATAAATATGGTCTCTAAAGTTAGTTTTATAGCTAAACAAAGGTCCCGCTTTTGGCTAATTATATGTCACTTTCGGCTATAATGCGAGGAAATAACCCGAGGATGTTCTCAATAGCCCCATGTTATCAAGCTAGTGACCTAAGCCTTCAAGGTTACCATTTTACACTTCACTTTAAGCCATTACAGCTTAGTCAAAGGGAACGTAAACAATCCCTAATCGCTTTTTTGACCAAATCCAGAAATCCAAACAAAAAGCCTCACCATTTTCCAACACTGATGAAAATCATTCGTGGGATGAAGACCCATCCCTGTTCGACCCTAGACCGCTATGCTGGGCAAAGTAGCTTGACACTGGCAGCAGGAGGAACTAAGGCAGCAAATTATTGCTTGATTCTGACTCACCCTACCGCGGGCACCCGATCAAAATGGCGCCGCTGTCGGGATGGTGCCAAACTACGATGATGTGTCGATGCGTACTTGTAATCCACATTACAAGTATCGCGACCTTCGCTTTTAATTTAGTGCCAGAACCGCAAGTTTTCATCACTGGCAAATAATGACCGCTAGCTTCTGCGCCAGTTTTGCTTTAACTACCGACTTCTTTGGCAAGCTTAGAAGTTCTTGGTTATGTTTCATTTTGTTTAATGTGTGTTTACGCAAAGATTTGGACAGGGACATCGTAGATCGCAAAGAGTGAGTGCACCAACTGAACAAGGTCAGAAATCGCAGCACAAGTGACCAAATGGATCCACTACCCGAGAACAGGCAAAGTCAACAAACGCCCCTCCCATGAATCAAATCCAAGATACAGACGATGAGGGAACACATACACTTCCTGTAGTTGCCCTCCCGCATCATACCTCCGCGAGGATGAGCGCTGAGACCCTACCCAAGGCCCTCGCCCCAGCAGCTTCATGGTATGGGAAAATGAAAATCCATATTCACACATACGAGATTTTGAGGAGGTATGTACATTTTTAAGGAGGGTATAATCGATACGGATTTGCTCAAGCCGGAAGCATTCCTCGGGACACTCCGAAAGAGGCACCAAAATATGGCTCAATTCATCGAGGCCAAGAACGACAGAAATCGGGCTGATCTTCAAGCTGAATTTTTGAAGAAATTCTTCAGTGCAACCAAGACCAACAAATTTGAAGAGGCAGATCTACACCCTACCTCCCACTTCATGACAACGAAATTCTACCAATGCTAGAGATCTCATGGATACCATCGCGTTTCCTCATTCAATATCATGGTTTCGACACCGGATGTTAGTGAATCATTTCTATAATGGTATGTCCCCGCCATGAAACACCATAGAAACCATGTGGAGTGATTTTAAGTAAAAATCCAAATGAAGCAGGGATTTCAGGTTATGTGGTCAAGCTTTCAAGGGATGGGATGAGCCAAACCCGAGAGAGGTGGAGAAAATGAGGCCCCTCAAAGACACCAAAGGGGGAGGAATTTTTACACTTTCGTGAGGACATGGAATTGAAAGCAAAATCTCAACTCCTGGGCCGAAGCCAAGTGGAGGAGCTAGAAGGCAAACGACCGATGAGTGCGGTGTGCAAAGGATCGAACCTTTGCCAGCCAATCCATGCACCAATTTCCAATCCACTGCCCACCTAGAAGAACATCATCCAACTGCCCCATCAGTGAAGGATTTGATGTCAGAATATGCAAATGCTGTAGGTCAATACAAGCCACAACCCAATGCCCCATATGGTAATACCTACAATTCCAACTTGGTTAATCAATTCCAACCTCCCGGAAACCTAATCCCCCGCCTATGTAATCCCCGTGCCAAACAACAGCTTTGTTCCTCATCTCAACTACACAAACACATCATCCTCTTCATTCGCTGAATAAGCTATACCGACTCGAAAGCAAGGTGGTAGGCAATTTTGTGGAAGAACAAAAAGCGGATCAATGCAATAATCGGGCACAAAGGATTAACACTGTAGAAAGTACACTGAACAAAAGAATAGATGGGCTTTAGAGCAATCTTAATCAAAAAATAGACAACCTACAGTATTCAATCACAAAGATCAACAATTTGCTGGAGGTACAGGAGAGAGGAAGGTTCCCTTCCCAAACATTGCCAAATCCAAAAGGAGTCCATGAGGTAGGTTCATCCAGCAATTCAGGAATGGATGAGGAAAAGGCTATAATCACTCTGAGGAGTGGAAGAGAAATAGAGCAACCAGTGCCTTTGACTTCTGAGGAAACATGCAAGGAACAGGAAGTTGAGCCTGAGAGAGTAATCATCAGTGAGGACTCAATGAAGCACTGCATGCCACCTCCATTTCCCCAAGCACTAAGAAGCAAGAAGAAGGCATCCCAGTAGGCAGGCATCCTAGAAGTCCTACAAGGTGTGAAGATCAACATACCCTTGACATCATGTCCCCCGCTTCTATGCAAAGTTTTTTGAAAGATCTGTATAAATCAAAAAGGGTCAAGTATCAGGAAAAGGTATTTCCGAGCAAGTCGGCCATAATCCAAAGCAAGAACCCAAATAAATACAAGGGATCCGTGGATCCCCCACAATTTCAACTAACATTAAGGGACTCAGATAGACAAAGCACCGGCTAGATTTAGGAGCTGCAAACCTACCGCCATACGCCGGCGGGCAGCGCATCTGGAGAGCTAAACCTACTAACATCACTCTACTGGTCGATCGACGGAAGATTCCTAAGGAATAGTCGAGGATGTAAGCAGAAGCGAGACAAATTCTACTACCCAATAGACTTTGTAGTGCTTGATACCGAGCCAATAGCAAATGGACCCAATCATGTGCCAATTATCCTGGGAAGACCATTTTTGGCCACTGCCAATGCAATTATCAATTGCTGAAATGGAGTCATGTAGCTTACATTTGGCAACATGACATCGAGCCGAATATTTTCACTGAAAGCAACAAGCATAAGTCGTGGAAATGAAAATCAAGTGATCGATGAAGCCTGCTCGCTGATCGTAATGCAAGAAGCCAAATGTCCATGAATTGCAAGAAATAGCTAACCAAGGTGAAGCAGGTGTTTGGGAGTTGCCATCGGTCGTCACTGCAGAACAATTGCTCAGCCCAAAATCAACCAGTGAGAAGAAAATCGACAAAGAGGAATCAAGCAGTAATGCAGTAGTACAGACCACTGCAGGGGTTAAGGAGCCCCTCCTCCTTGACCCCCCATGATTGAAGCTGGTAAAATTGAGCTGGTTTGGTGTCAAATGAAGCCAAATTGCAGCTCAAGTTTTTGCTTTTTGTTAAAGTTGTTGAATTTTAATATTAACTATTTTTAGCAACTTTCCCTTTTAAGTAATTTTTATCTTAATTTTATTTAATTTTTAATTTTTAGATATATTTCAAAAATAATAATTTTTATTTTTATTTTTATTTTTTTTATTATTTATTATTATTTACTACGTGAATGCTTCAAACGAAAAATTAATTTTGCAGCTAAGAGCGTATTGATGATAATGAAATGCCCACAGTTTGCTCTGGGCCTAAAGAGCCTTATGTAAAGGGAGGAAGGGGGACTTAACCATTTCATTACTCCCCAGCCCACCTGAGCCCCCTGGCCGGCGCCTAGCCACTTGAGCCACCGCCACCCGCCGTGCCCCGCCTTCCCCCGCTGCCACACGCAACCGGAAATTCCGGCCCGCACCACACAAGACCCCCGGCCGGACCGGGCCAAGCTTCTCGCCTCGCCGCCGCCCCCCCCGTGGCGCGCCCCCCGGTCCCTACCGCCTCGTAGCCGCGCCCCCATTGCCGTGCAATGCCCCACCAAGCTTAAATTTCGCCACGCGCGAGCCCCAGGCCACGTACCAAGGCCGCCCACTCTGGGCAGTCGGGATTGGGCACAACCGTGCCTGGTCCCGGTCCCCGTCGGGCCTGAGCCCCCGGTTCAGCGGGCATCCGGGAGGCCCCATTGTCGCCGAGCCCCGCGCACACCGCCCCGCCCCTCGCTCCGCGGTCCTTAACTATAGTTATGGTTCAGATCAGCGGGTCCCGCCTTAGGGCCCCGAAATGCTCCGAAGACTCCAGAGCAGAGGAGCAGCTCCGCCTAACCGTAGCCCCGAGCCGCCCCGAGGAGCCTCGCTGGTTCAGGAGGTATCGCATCCGACTGGGACCCCGGCCCCTTCCTGCCCCAGACGATCCAGGAGGGCCTCGGCCTCCAAGCGGCCCCACTTCAGGACCTGGGAGTCATCGCATCCAGCCTCACCACATGGGGCCCTTGCCAAGAGCCGCAGAGGCGAGCTCATCACCCCATCTTTCGCCTACTTCAAGGATCAGACGACCTCTTTTTTATGGTGGACCCTGATTCGGAACGCCTGCCCACGCCGTAGATTTCCATGGAGAGTCAGACATAACGCGCCTGGGCCGACCACGACCCCTAGCTCGTGACCCATGAGACCGACACGCATTACTCATTGTCATCGTGACATGACACCGAAGCGCCTCTACTATCCTGTAGGTGGTGCTTCAGCTTCACCACTCTATGACTTCCCGGCGGGTCGCCGAGTCCTACCGGAGCCCGATTTACTATCGATGATCGCCTTCAGAGTAATTCAGCAAATGGACATATCACCATTTTAGGCTCGCTTACTCAGAGCGTGCCAATTCCTCGGGAGGTTATCAGACTGGTTCCCACGACACATAGCAGATGGTCCGTGATTCGCCCAGGTGGACACTACAACACAGACTGTGACTCTTCCAGAGGCGCCCGCCTCGATGTTTCATTGATCAATCAGTCTCTGACAGCTCTTCCCACTCACAAAGACTATCGTCCAACGTGAGGGGGAGCCATCCTCGAGGCTCCTCGTGACGGATCTCGTAGGGATCTCCCGGGTTCGCTCCTCCGAGCCAGCGATGACCTCCCGCTACATTTTGAAGGATAAGGTCCACCCAAAGGGCCTCGGCTCGAAGCTGAGAGTATACCTGGCTGGATGTCGCACTCATCGAGCCAGTCCCTGAGCACTCGGGCTTTCCAGAGGAGCCTCGCATCGAGAGGAGGACCGTATGCCCCCAGTCCCGGGTCTACTGAGAGCCATGGTGATGCCGATTCTTTCTCCTCCAGCCAGCCAGGACCGCATGAGGTACCCAGGGGATGAGGAGGCAGAGGATTCCTGTAGGAGAGATGGTCCCGTCCGTAGGTAGAGATGGAGCAGGAGCCCAAAGGCCGATTTATCTCCTCCATCTCCCCTCCTTCACATCCATCACCATAGCCCCGCCGACACCCCCCACCTCCCCATCATATACAAATGGCAAAGATTCTCCGCTAACGCTCATGTCGGGCTCGAGGAGCTCGCAACCGCTATGGATGCTGTCTCGCCTGCTATTACCACATGTGCATCGATGGACTGTGATCGACGCCGAAATGAGACCACTTTTAGAGCATCACATACCATGCTCCTGCAAATCATGAGTCACTTTGCCTCCCAGATGTTCCCGCTTCATCGAGACGAGCCTGATAAAGAAATGCAGCAGCTCTTCCTGTGACATGTCGCCACAAAGCAGCCAGTGAGCTTCGCATCCACCTCACCACCGGCGAGTGAGGTGGTCACACTTCTATCTCTACACTTTCCTACTCCCTATGACATGTCTATACTCGGGCCGAGGAAAAGTTAGAGTTCTGAGTGTCTTCTATTATGTTTTTGCATACTTAGCGATCAACTCCGCCACACATTTTGTAGAGGATTCATGTATTAGCCAATAGTGTGCAAGATATTTTTGTTATGTTTAGCTATTTTAAGCTCAGATAGCCATTTTGGTTATATCAAAAGCTTTGATAAAGATTATTTACAGCTTAATATACTTTTGCAAAGTACTTTTTGTCTCTCACTGGGTATATCTACTCATTTATAATTTAACAATTGGAATCAGCTCTTTAGTTGGAGAATTGAAACCTCGTATGTTACCTTAATGATAGGACAGCTCCCTCCATGATGATTTAGTTTTTTGTCAATTTGAAATTTCAAGCCAACTTGAACATTCCCCCTTTAGCTAATTCACACACCGCACACCGATCGTACCATTAGGGCCGTGAAATTATATACTCCTTTCTCTCACTTTGCAAAGCCGGCCTTAGATCTGTTGATAACCCATAATAGGTTTGTGCTACCCATCTATGAAGACCAATGTTGTTTTCCAATAAGGAAAAGAAAAAGCAAAACGAAAAAGAAAAGAAGAAAAAGAAAAATAAAAGCCGCGATGTTACTTGAAACCCTAAACACGGTCCGAGAGGGGTATGATAAAGCCTTTAAATCTCCGATGCCCTAAACCTTGATCGTCAAGTCATCGACTTAGTGTTCGTTGTACCAGATGTAGAGTTTAACGTGTTGTAGGTGCTTAATTCTCAAGTCATTCCTGAGTCCGGTGAAGCCCCAAGAGCTCAGGGTCAAGCGATCCTTTCGGCCACGCCTCCTAACCGCAATTACTGGGAGTCATCTGCGGACCTCACATACCTGACTTTGTGAAGTCAAGTTTTTAGCATTGCAACTACATAGCAATCAAGGAAGAAATAAGAGTGTAGCTAGTCCTCAGTTTAGGTTAGTCAAGAGTTTTACTACGGCAAGAGCCAGTCGGGGGGGAAGGAATAGCTTTGCATTTTATCAGCCTGCCGGTTACCTTAGGAACAATTAGATTTTGGTGGAAATTCAGTTGGCTTCCTCGGGAACCGACAAGTTGTCCTAAAACTGTTTATATGGTTTTGCTCTTTCATGCCTGGCTATCAGGTGTAAAAAATGATCTATGCTAAAGGTAAAGCTTAATCCGCATATACACTTTTTTCACCCAAATATACTTGTAAAAGCACAACATGCATCCCATTTTTGTTTAGCATTGCCAAGGGGCTAGCAACGTGTTTGCTTGGCGTGATTAGTGCCCAAAAGTGCTATTTTGATCCCTATTCAAGATAGGTTTTGAATGCTTTTTGCGCACTAATCATATCAATTAAGCCAATTGATGTGTGCAGGTCCACTTAGTCTCACTAATTCTATTTCGAGTTTGTTTTGGGTAATTTCACAGGTTTTTGCGTGCCTCACCCAATTAGTTCTGATTTTTGATGTCAAGATATGTGCCGACGTCGAGGATTCACAATGTTTTCAACCAGAATGCGAAGTGGATGTGAAGAAAGCAGAGGCGCAGCAAAAGCCGAAGGTGAGAAATCCCAGATTTTTCTCGCTTATGATTGCTAAATTTCATTGAATTGGCGGTACTCATAATCATAGCGAAAAATTCTCGCAATCCTAGCTTAAATTGAGAATTTTCACAGTTAGCTTGGGGCCTTCGCTACCTAGCTAAATTTATCGCGGCTCAGCTTAAATTTTCCGGGCCGCTTATCTCACAAAATTTTCTCTTGTATTAGCGAATTCTATTAGCTAGCTTAAATTCAATTATTGATAGCTTGGGGTTCTTCATTTCGCTTATTCAGAGAATTCTCACAGTTGTTAAATTCCTCGCTGGTTAGCGAAATTTTTCGCTATGTTAGCGAAATCCCCCGCATAATAAATTCTCCCCTATGTTTTTGAATTTTGATGCCAAACCACCACTTTGACATATTACCACCTTGTCCCTTATGTAAGCCAATATTTTAGGCATTTTTGTATTTTCACACTTTGGGTTGGACTATATAAACCCCCACATCTTTGTAACCCTAAGAAACTTTTCATTTTATAAAGTTTTTCCCGCAGCTTTTCATTTTAGGTTACTTCGTTTCTCCTCTTTCTTTCATTTTCTCGGCTGCCAAACACTCCCCTTGAGGATGACAACTCAAGGGATGCTTGGCTAAGCCTCATAGCCTTGAAGAGGAGGGTTGCTAGCTAGGTTTTGGGGCTGCTACAGGTTGTCCTCATGCTTTGAATGTTACAGGTACTGCATTTATGGTTCCCAACTTTCCAATCTAGGGTTTAATGCCATTTAATGTCATTCCTTTGGTCAATACTTGCCATAAGTTTTTAGGGTTCAAAGCAGATACTTAATGGTAGATGACCGATATTCTTTAGATGGCCTTTACGAGCCAACAAACGAGGTCGAAGGCTGTGGATTTTAAACCTAGAACGACCTTTGAATGCATAATACTTTGTGTCGACTAAATAGGAGTGGTCTTAGGTTAGGGTTTTATAGCTAAACAAAGGTCCGGTTTTGGCACTATATGTCACTTGCCATAATGCGAGGAAATAACCCGAGGACACTTCAATAGCCCCATGTTATCAAGCTAGTGACCCAAGCCTTCAAGGTTACCATTTTACACTTCACTTTAAGCCATTACAGTTAGTCAGTGAACAAACAATCCCCACTGTTTTTAACCAAATCCAGAAATCCAAACAAAAAGCCTCACCATTTTCCAACACTGATGCAAATCATTCGTGGGATGAAGACTCATCCCCGTGTTCGACCCTAGACCGCTATGTCATAGTAGTCAATTACCGGCAAAGAGGAGGAACTAAGGATACAAATATTTTTGATTCCAAATCACCCTACCGTGGCACAAATCAGTCCCCACCCGAGGACTTTAGTCGTAGGCCAATGTCGGCCCCGAGATGCCCCGTCTACATTGAGAATCCACCAATTTGAATTAGCAGGGCTTGTTTTAGGCTGGGAGATTTCTGCTAGGAAGTCGGCTAGGACCTGCCCCTTCTTATCTAACCTTGGCTTATATGAGATACCGTATTCGCTTAGTTCGATTGCCCACTGGGTCATTCTCCTGGATAAGTCAGACTTGTGCATAGTGCTTCGAAGAGGAAGGTTGGTTAGTACCTGGCAGGTGTGTCAGCATAGCGTGAAGCTTCTCGGCCGCCATCTCTGAGAGCAAAGTGACCTCGTCTCAAGGTGGTCAGACTGTTTATGCAGCCAGATAAGGATTTGCTGACGAAGAACACTAGTCTCTAGCTTCTATCCTCACAATCTTTGAACAGGACGACACTTACTGCAACATCTGAAACTGCTAAATATATGAAGAGTGTCTTGCCGGCTTCGGGCTAGCGAGTACTAAGGGTTCCTCCAAATAGTGCTTTATTGCTACCAAGGCCTGATCACACTCTTCATTCCATCAACACCTCTCGAGGTGGCGAAGAATGGCTCGAGGCGGCTCTGAATTGTGAGAAATGAACCGCCTCTAGGGCGAAGCAACCGACCGGGCCGATGTTGTACCCTTTCGAACTAGAGCTGGTGAGTCTTACGATGGCCTTAACTGCATGCCAGGTTTGCTTTATCCCTCTTGAGGTTACCATGAAGCCTAAAAACCAAGCCTGCACCGACCAAGGCACACTTTAAGGTCGAAGCCATGTCGATGCCTCAGGAGATCGAAAGCTACTTACAGGTGCGTAGTGTGGTCCTGGCATTCTTTTGACTTTACTAGCATATCGTCAATATACACCTCCATGGTTTTACCCAGCAACGGTCTAAACATCTTTGTTACCAATCTCTGATAAGTCGCCCCAGCATTCTTTAACCCAAAAAACATTACATTATAACAAAAGAGTCTGTGTAGGGTAATAAAGGTTGTCTTCTCCGGGTCGTGCAAGTACATGGGAATCTAATGGTAACCTAGGAATTTGAAGGCATACCACGCCCGGGATGATTTGGCCGACAACTGGGTCTATACAGGTAACTGAAGTCGTTTGGTGGCAAAGGCCGCTGAGATCGGTATAATCTACCATACCCTCCACTTACCACCTTTCTTTGGCACCACCACTACATTAGCTAGCCATTCCGGGTATTTGACTTCCCTGATGAACTCCTCGTTGGCCCAAAAGGTAATCTACTCACTTGAATAATTTGACATGATTCGTGGAAACGCCAGATTTTGGTCTGATCGGGTCTCGCAGACGGGATGACATTTAGCTTATAAGAAGCATGTGTGGGGCCAATGTCGGTCATGTCCGAGTGGGTCCAGGAGAATATGTCAATGTTATCAAGCAAAACCTGCCGCAATTGTTCTCTTTCCTCTACGGATGTGAGGGAGCTGACATAAGTGTGCTTATCCGACCCGCCCAGGAGTATTAGTTGCAAGGGATCCATAGCTAATTGTTCCCTATCTTCCTTTCCTACCTGAGCAGCAAACTATGATTTCTATTCTAGGGATTGTGATTCTAAGTACGATTGTTGGAGCTTTCGCCTTCTCGCGCTCCTTCAGATCGGTCAGCTTGATAGTATCGGGCGAAGCCAATAACTAGTCAAAGCCAGAGGTCAATATGTCCCAGATCGGGTCAAGTAACCGATCGCTTCGATGTAGGCCGAGGGCATTGCTTTCATAGAGTGCAGCCAGGCCCCGACCAATGATAGCATTGTATGGCCCCAAGTCTTCGACCATTGAGAATACAACTTATCAGTAATCGACCTCGCTTTGACAAAAGGGAGAGCACATCACCCACAAGCAATGTAGTTTCCATTAAATCCGAAAAATTTCGCTGCCTGAAATGAGCGACAAGCATCACTATGTCACCGGCGCTGGAAGGTGCAACAAGTCAGCCGCGCTACCAGGGTCAACGAGCACTCTGTGTACATCAAATTGTTAATGCATAAAGTAAGGACAAGTACATTGTAGCGTAAAGATAAGCCCGACGTTAACGGGAGGAAAGGATCTGTGGCCACTGTCCGGTCAGACAAGTTGGCCGTTATCCGGGGCACCGGACAGACGCCCCAAAATATACCCTAGTAGTTTTCTTTAATAGCGTTTAGGTGTCGGTAAGTATAATTTTAAATGTTTCGTGAGTTAAATGCGAAACATGGAAACGAGACCCGGAATTTACAAGATTTAAGGACAATTGTACTGGTCCAAAAGGCTTAAATGTCATAATTTGAAAAGATTCATGGACCAAAATACAATTTTGAGAACTTGGAATACGATAGTCAAACATGGAGGGACCTTTTTGAAAATAAAGAAAATTAACCCAAAAAATGGATGAAGAGTATCAACATATATTATAACTATACTTGTATCATTTATCCAATAAAGTAACAACCAAAGAATAAATAGGTAGGTAAGAATATGAGAGGAGGAGAGAATCAGCAATGTTTTATAGGGTATAATCATTTAATGAATATGGACTTTAATGTAAGATATAGAAGAAGAAGAAGAAGAGTAGGTGGTAATAGTAAAAATAGTAAAGGCTCTTTAGATGTATTAATAGCTTATTCCAAACTAGGGTTTTGATAGAATTGTATCCCAACCTTAGATTTCAAATTAAGGCTGGTAAAACCCACAAAGAACAAGATAAGTATGGAATCCCCTTCGAGGTCGGGATTCATGGTTAAATGACAAGTAATTGAGTTAGGGTTTAGAATAAACCCTAACAAATTCTTGGGTTTGATTTGTGTATGGGTTGAGACCCATATTAGAGTTGTCTTGGAAGATTTTGAAGAAACATATGTATTGAAAGATGATTATAAGGTTCTAAAACCAATTCTAAGACAGAATTTGAGTGGTTTTTGAGTGGTTTGAAGCAGAGTTGATCGGGTATCAAAATATGGAAATACGGGTGAAAAACACACATTCTAGGCAATTTTCAAGTGACATGTACCGGTACACTCGAACCCGTACCAGAGCCACCCCCTGGGTTCTGGTCATTTCAGTTAATGTGTACCGGCACACGTTAGACTCAGACTTACACCCCGAAGGCTCGGTTTTCCACTCCCCCGACCAGGTTTCGTATTTTGACCATAAATTGCTCATTTATTATCCAATTTGAGTGATTCAAGTGGCCAATTAAAATATACTTCAAGGAGAATCAAACATAAATAAATAGGCATCGTCAAATTCTGACTCTAAGTGGCCCAAAAATTCACTCAAAGTGGGGCCATATGCAAGCCAATCCCTGCATCCGTTAACACAGAGTGGGTCCGAGTTGTTTCTGGACGTATCTTGAGTTCCAGATTCGACCGGGTGATTCCAGTTGGAATAGAACCCTTATAACCTAGATTTAAAGGAGTACAAAGATCCAGTGTCAAATATCGAGACAAGGCACTGGAAAACAAATATTTCAAACTGTTCCAAGAAAACTCCAAACCGACTGGGCTGGGCATGAAAATGCCATAACTTGAGTTTGGATGATCCGATTGGAATGATTTCAATTTCTACGTTAAATAGATTCATAGAGGGACTATAATACATGAATGATGTGTGAATGCATAGGCATTATACTGTACAAGTATATGAAATGTCATATGTAATAGTAACATGAAAAATATAGGAAATGCAAAGTGCTTAGCTGTGTTCATGAAACATAAATATGATATGGGATATGAAAACGAACTGAAACGTGACCATGAACATGAAATATAATATGTCATGAACACACAATGAAGCTAAGAATGTCCCTATTATAAGATAGTAAGTTACTGAACTCATATAATTGTAAAACCACTAAGACCGCTTATTAAATGACACAAAGACTTTGTCCCGATGCAGCATTTGCAGACTTCGACAAGGCTCCAAAGACTCGACACTTCTATTCTCGACATACGGCACTCCCGTCCCGATTAGTGCTAGACAGCGCACTTCGTCCCGTTGCGCTACTAAGACTTCCGTCTCCGATTAGTGCCACAACACTTTCTGCATCGTATAGTATCTTCGTACTTATCAGGTCAGGTCCTACTCACTCAGACACGGGTCTATAGGAAGCAAACGTACCTATAGTGATAAGACTCCGAATAAAGAATAAGAGTAAAGATCTGAATGTACCTCTGTATAAGTTCTATAGTACCTACGAGCACTCAGATCCTAATAAGTCTCCGTAGCATCTACGGCATTCCCGCTGGGCCTCTCGATTTAGTTCCTCAGAGTACCTACTCTGCACTCTGCCAGATCCGAATAAGTTCTCGCCTCCGATTAAGTCCCGTCTCCGAATAAGTTCTTTAGTACCTACGCGTATCTCCCGTATCCGAATAAGTTC
Source organism: Tetrastigma voinierianum (assembly GCA_016808115.1). Classification (NCBI taxonomy): domain Eukaryota; kingdom Viridiplantae; phylum Streptophyta; class Magnoliopsida; order Vitales; family Vitaceae; genus Tetrastigma; species Tetrastigma voinierianum. The sequence continues at coordinate 1,760,903 of JAEQBH010001681.1, forward strand.
TGCCTCCTCGATTGTCCTGTCTCCTCGAATAAGTTCCAGTGCACCTACGAAAGTACCCCGCATCCGAATAAGTTCCGTAGTATCTACTTCGGTACTATGTCTCGATTTTGTTCAGAAAATTCCATAAAGTACTCGTATTTGAATAAGTTCCGCCTCCGATTGTCCTATCTCCGTCAAGACTCGTATCCGATTAAGCTCAGAAGACCTACGTACCGATTTCATCAAGTTCTCAAAGTACCTAGGGGTACCCTATCCGATTAAACTCGTAGTACCTACGGTACTCCCGTACCAGTAAAATAAGTATAAGTTCTGTAACTCCTACGGGAGTCCCGAATGAACATAAGTCTGTGATAAGTATAAGTCCTGAATGAGAATAAGCTCTGTAACTCCTACGGGAGTCCCGAATGAACATAAGCCTATTATAAGTATAAGTCCTGTATAAAAACCAACTCTGTAACTCCTACGAGAGTCCCGAATGAACATACGTCTGCTATAAGTATAATTTTTGCATAAGAAGAAACTCCGTGAATCCTACTGAGATTCGAATACAAGTCCAAGAGTACCTACGTACCCCGTATCCGTAAACAAGTATAAGTCCGCAGTACCCTATGGTACTCTCAGATCCGTAAAATAAAGATAAGTTCCGTAGCACCACACGTACTCCTCGTAATCTGCAGAAAATAAGCATATGTATCCGTTATGATCCGCACTGCCATGTGTGGACTAATATCCATACCTGATATGTAACTGCATACGTCTGATCTGACCCTGTATGTGATAGGATTATGATTAGTTCTGACTTATTGTACCTACGCCTGCACCTTCGGCATAAGGATAAGATCCGTAAGATAAGTATATACCCAGAAGACCACAGGTCTGTAAGACAAGTATAAGTTTTGTAATACATATATGAGATCTGAAATACATGTATAAGTTCTGTAATACACGTATAAGATCCGAAATACAAGTATGTGCTTCGGAATACCAGTATAAGTTCCGTAAGACCAGTATAAGTTCCGTAATATACATGTAAGATCCAAATACATGTATAAGTTCCGTAATACAAGTATAAGTTCCGTGAAGACTGTGATATACTTCTTCGAGAGAACAAGTATAAGATACAAAGTACCAATATAAGTTTTGGTAGTACTTACGTACTTCCATATATGATAAGTTCCGCAATACCGCATATCGCTTCTTGCATCACTTCGTAGTACCCACTGCATTTTATACTGTAATGTCTGCAAGATCCGGGCGACAAGAATAAGATCCGACTTACAAGAATAAGTTCTCGGTGAATACAAGTATAAGTTCCATAAGACCAGGATTTACTTCGTAGAACAAGTATAAGATACTTGGCACCAAGATAAGTTTTGTAGTACTTACTGTGTACTTCCGTATATGTGTTCCAAGTAATACCGCATATCGCTCCATAATATCTCCTCAAACTCCTACTCTGAGATCTGAGATAGATATAAGTACCAAGACGTGCATAAGTACCTCAGAGGCTATTAAGTTCTCAGAATTCTACTGAGACTAAACAAGTATAAGCGTGAGATAAGTATAAGTACATGTATAAGTTCGCGATCAGATGAGAGATCTGAACAAGCTTAAGTTGTTACATGAACAATTATGTATGTAAATATGTGATATGAATTCCTGAAGATTCTGATACCTGTTACTGTTATCTGTTAATTGTGTTTCTGTATAAGATATGTTTCCCACTAAGCGTAAAGCTTAGCACGGGTTTTTAATCCGTGTAGGTAATGTGAGAAGACGCCAAGAACATCCCGCATACAACCGGGCCAACACACTTGTAAGGGTTCACTACATGTAGGTTCCAGGTTTCATTTGTAATCGTAAAGGACAAGCTTTTGTATTTTTAAATGGGACTCCAAATGGGGCGTAGATTTTTAAGGACACCAATTCCTAAGTGGTAGTTCTTCGTTATTATATGAGATTTTGATTCTGGCGGAGGCGGGCCATACCCACAGTACCGCCCGGTTTTAAAAAAAATCAGGTAAAGAGTCCCAAGATGGTCCGGCACCCTAACTTGGTTCTGATCCGCCAATCGGCCTGACCGAACTGGTGTGACACCGGGATGTTGTTCACCCGGCTCGAATACAAATTTTTCCTCGACGATTGGATCGACACTGGCCGCCGATCGGGCCTCCTAATATGTAACATGGTGGGCTTCGCTCTGACAGAGCTCGAATCCGCCACTATTCTTTCAAATTATCTATAAGTAACTTCTATCGGACAAGGTTAATCCCGGATATATCCTATGAGGTGACCATCTCGGATTAGTTTTTCCACTAGGAACTTTAGAGTCCGACATCTATTAGTTTTATGCCTATGGTCCCTATGGTAATCGTACCTCAGAGATCGATCGCGTTGCTCGGGATCTGACCGAATTAGTGGAGGCCAAAAACAAAGCCTGCAGATTTCGGGATAAGGGAGGAGTCCGCTAGATGTTCAAATGGGTAGCTTTCGGGAGGTTCCTCTTCCTTCTCGATTGCCCCTGGAGCGCTTCCCGTCCTTAGTTTGTTCCCTTTGTCGACCGCCTCTTCTGGCCTGGGCTGACGCTCGGGGCGAGCAATCATCACTGTCTGGGAAGTTGCCCGAATATTATCTTCCAACGTAGAGTACCCCATTGCTTCATACAATTCTTCCATCATAGAGGCGTCCAAAGTGGATAGCGACTAGAAGAAAGGGGTAGTTGGTCCAAAGCTTCTTCGAAAGTTCTGAAGGACTGCGTCCATGCTATAAGTGTCGATTTGTTGGACAGCCTGTCTGAATCTCGTGGTGAAGTCCCGGATATACTCATCCTCCCGCTTAAGGATGGCTCACATAGAATGAGCCGATGTTTCCCTTTCGCCTGACCGAAGTATCGGGAAACTAAGGCAGCCCACAACTTGGTCGAATGAGTTTATGAATCCTCCTGAGTTGGCGAACTGCACCAGAGCTGGCCCGGAGGCCGGGCTTGAATACGCTACCGAAGACGCATCATTCCCCCCGCTAAGAATCATCGCTTAGCCAAGTGCACTGCGTGGTCACACGGTCGAGGAACCATCATACATGGCGAACGGTGGTATGGAAAAGCCATGGAGTGGCTCATAACTCATGATATGCTGCCCTAATGGGGATGACAGCATATCCTGAGGTCCCCGAACAAAGGTAGGTATGGGCATAAACGGGACGGGTTCTGTTTCAAAGGTCGGATACCCGAACAGAAGTGGTGGTGTCGCGCCTCCGAGCCATGCGGGTGTGTTTTTAGGGGCGCGTTCCATCTGCCACCTTTCTCTACTGAATTCTCTCCACACCCGACGAGGCATGCCGCTAATCGTGACGGCAGAACATCGCAGGCCTCTTTCGACTCGCTCCACAGATTCTGGGGTGGAGGATCCGGCTGGAGCTGAAGATAACTCACATCCGCTCTGGCCATCGCTCTCTCCGACCGATAAAGTTCCTCGCTTTATTTTGTTTCACTGCGGTGTCACCCTCGTACATTTTCACCCCGGGTTTCACCCCTCTAGGAAAGTCCATAAAGCATTGCTTTTCCCGCCGGCATGGCCGAGACGGGCTCGCAGCTCGCCATCCGTCTCGCATGTTCCCTCCCGGCTTCATCCAGACATCCTGGGCCACAAGGAACCGGGACTGAGAGGGACTGATTCGCTAGGTTGTTGGTCATGATGACAGAGTCCGACAGTCCGGTGGGTTGATCGAGAACTACCAAAGCTTCAGGGGATAGGCGATCACTTGAAAGCGGATGCAACCAAGCCCTAGTGAATCGCCAATGAGCTGCATGGTCGCTCCTACGTGACGGCAAAGCACCAGGCCTAATTTTCTGGTCAATTGATCGTGAGGGCAGCAACATCAACGTACCAACATGTACTTGCAGAACACATAAGAGAGCGGCGATGGTGCGCCCGCTTTCCTCCGGGCTGCCAAAGTCAAACTGCAGAGAAATTATCCGTATTTTTCGCCAAAAGTCTCTACCTTCTATTTCAAAGGCCTCTTCTATATGAAGGAGGGTCAGCTGGGTCCGCTTTACATGGGAAGTAGGCGACTCCCTTCCAAAACGGAAGGGGAAGGTGGCGATTTGTTCGCGTGTTATGACATGTTATTCCCTTTATATAGTCAAATAACCCTTATCTTCTGCATTTGACCGTCATTAGAAAGGTTACGTGTGTGACTCATGGGTGGTTATTTGTTTAAGCTAAGAGAAGTCACCGGTCGCCTCCTAAAGATGGTACTCTAGTCAGAAAGATTGCACCCAGCATCATATCTCTGTCGCTAAGGAAGTCTTTAGGCCTCTGGCATCACCAGAGTTTCGCTTTGGGCTTGTAGACCGGGACTCTGACTAATGGACCTATGGATGAAGTCCAGCCGTTATCGGAGAATCTGGGCCATAACCCATGATACCCACAAATATTAATAAATGATTAGAAGTTTATTTATTTATTTTTTTGGAACTATAAATGATTAGAAGTTTTTTTTTTTTTTTTTTGATGGAACTATAAACGATTGGAAGTTAAAATAACATTTTGTTGTTTAAGTAAACTTTATTTATTAAAATCCACGTCATTGCTTGGATCATTCCAAGAATCAAAGTCAATGCTGTCGGCTAGTTAAGGAAAAGGTGCTGATACACTTTAAGGCTGCTCAAGCTATCGCCTGTGGCATTTTTTGAAACTTACTTTTAAAAATATTAAATAGCTTCTTTCCTTTTCTCTCATTTTTATTTTTATTTTTATTTTTTCTCATGCTCCTTGTGATCCTGTGTTCTTAATTAAAAATTTTCTGAATCTCATATGCTTAAAATGACCACTTTCTCTCTCATCTTTAGTTTTTATTCTCTAATATTTATTTTTTATTTTCTCTCTCATCCTTTCTTCACTCCATGGAATCGCCTCCTCTTTGATTCTCTCCTCTTCCTTTTTAGCATTTTTTTAAATGATTAATTTTGAAAATAAAATATTTAATTATGTTTTTTAATGTAAAATAAAAAAAGAATTTATTGAATTAAAGTAAAAAAAAATTAACTTAATTTTTAACACCACTTTATTAAAAATTTTAATACCACTTTATTTTTTCATAGAAATGAGAATAATTTTATTGATTCAAACTAATAATATATTATATAAAAACATATAATCAAATTTATTAAAAACTCTAGAGGATGACGTAAATGAATTGGCTTAATAATTCTATAATGACTATAATATATATTACTTAAGTTTTGCATCATATTGATAACTATGATTTGATTTGATGTTATTTTGTTGTTTGAATCATTTACACACAAAAAAGCGTTGCAACAAGACAATGAAAACTAAATCGTCATATTAAAAGCAGATACAAATACTTTGCTTGTATCAGATCACACGACAAAAATACTTTAAGATCTTGACAAAAACATGAAAAAATAAATTTTAAAAAAAGAGGAAGAAAAATGGTAGAAAGAGATGTAAAGTGATGATTTCAGGCCCAAAATGGTACAAAAATCATAAAAAGCACTCTTAAGAAAAGGGGCTAAAAAGAACAAGATAAGAAAGGGAAGGTAGAATTATACTCTATATATTTTTAATACCACTTTGTAAAAAAAATTTAATATCTCCTTTTGTTTTTATTTAAAAGGAAAACAAAATAAGAAAAGAAAATCATAAATATGACTCTTTATGAAAAAAAATGTAAGGAAAAAGCAGAGTCTATGTTAGGGGTTAGGTTATTTATAAGAAATATCTGTTATGATTAGACACTCCTCAGCCTAAAGTTGAGGTTTCTACTAAATGACTAGAAATACGACTTTTAAGACAATAGATCTAATGATTTTAATAACAGAAACAATAACAGCTACAACAATACCATATACATATAAATGAATAGACAGATAAATAAATAAATAAATAAATAAGCAAAGTAGGATGAAAAAAATGTGTACTCCAGACCAGTGATCCATTTATCAATTAGGAAATAATAACCAATTGTAATAATAAAAAAACAAAATATTCACAATTAATTACTAAAACATTATTTCTTAGATTAGAGAGGTCAGTGTTAATTCAAAAATACATGGAATGTTGTTTTAACAAATGCCCATTTATCTTACACAAGATCCAATCCACAATATTCCATTATTTGGAATTATAAGAATTAATAAGTGTTCTTTTTGGAAATTTATGAAGAATTAAGGTTGAGAAGGGATATTTGGGGAGGAAAAATAAATTTTATTACAGAAATTTTTTGAAAAACTAGGTTTTACTTTGAAAATCTTGATTATTTTTAATAAAAATACAGGCTAAGAAAATGAACCTTGACCGGGAAACTTTGAGAGGATAATTTTAGGATCTTGGGGCGCTGTTTGGAGAAAGATTGAGAAGATCACTTTGAATAATAAAATTAAAGAGCAATTTTGAGTTTTTATAGTCTCTAAAAAAAAAAAGTGCTTTGAGGATTAGAAAACAAAAAAGATGGGGATTTCATGCTATAATTATTATATTTTTGCAGCACTTATAAGTAAAGGAAATGATGGATTGGACTTAGACTTTTTATCAGCTTAGAAAGTTGGTTTTAATCTATAAAACTGAGAAAAGAAGAAAAGGAAAAAATGATTTAAAATAAATTTAGTTGAATTGAAGAGATTCAATAGATAGCTGCAAACTCAAAATTAAATCTATCCCATAGTAAATTATTAAAATTAATTGATCCTTTGTAACTTCAAAGGTTGAAGCTCTTAGGGTGAGATTTTCTTTTTCTTTTTTTTGAAATAAACCTAAAGTAGGGACCTTAATGCAAAGAAAAAGAAATTACAGATTAAGGAAGTGGCAGATTTTCTAAAGGGTCAACAATACGACTATTGAGAACCGATAACCGGAGAAATTTTGATTGATGTGGGGATTCGCGGGGACTAATGGGATTGTTGGACCGGGTTGGGTGGCCCATGTCAATTTGGACTCAGCCGACCCGCCTCCCCAAGGAAGTTGAGTGGTTATTCTTGAATGGCCATCTCAACTACTCATCTCTGTTCACTTCACACATGGAAGATGGATGAAGGAATCAACGTTTTTTTGCGGAAGCAGAAAAGATCAGAAATTTTTTTTGAGAGAAAAGAAAAGAGGTGTTCAGGACTGTGGGAAGAAATTCCGGTTCAATGGTGTTAAGATACATTGAAGCAGTGAGCCATACATGTGCCGATTATGTCAGAATTTTTCACGTCTGAGTCAGAACATGGTGAGTGTTATGAATCTTTTATAATCAGCAATGAGCCATCAGGAGCACTTCGCGTATGTTTTTCCGTGTTTGACGATATTTCATGGGTAAGCGCAAGCGGGGCGCTAATGTAGATAGCGAGAGGCGGTCTCCGCATTTGAAATATATCCCTCAGCGAGGGTTTGCTCTGACAATGACAGCGTTTTAGCCAAACTTTTGAATTCAGTTCTCCATGCGATTTCTGCCGAGAGCCCTCTCTGGCACCGGATCCGTTTATGACGTCATGTGACTCTTCTCTCTGAAACACCCTGGTTGGCCTCCCACCGATCGGTACCGCCGGGTCAGATGAGGCTTCACTACTAAGCGATCTCTTGGCGGGAAGAATGAGATGGATCAAGCAAACTTTTAAAACCACCGCAAACCAAAAGACTAAAGATACCGATGATCAAAACAATGATATCACGGTTTTGGCTCATGTTGAAACGATACGATCGTCAATATGGAAAGAATACAATCCCGAATCGTCAGTTTGAAAGATTGAGGCATTCATAATTTAACTCCGCAGGGATGAGCGAAGGCAACAATTACGAGCTGCAATGAGATTACTAAAAGCTAAGGAATGCAAGAATAAAAACATATGGAAGAAATGGGTCAGTAGAACTAATCGATGCAGGATTTGAAGTTTGATCTCATGAAAACCGAAAATCCATTCAGGAAATAAATGGATTATCAAAGATGAAAAGGGTGGATGATTCACGAAAGATATAAAGGCTCATTTGGTAACAAAAAGATCCACTATATGGTCTCAAGCAAGCATCTAGAAACAATGGAGCATCAGTTTCATCAAAGGAAGTTGGCTTTTTGCGATGATGGAAAGAAGACCATTAGATAATATTTAAGCGTTCATTGATGTTTTGCTGGTAGCCACAATCCTTATGTCTGATGACATTTAATATTTAGAAGCAAAGAGATGATTGACACTACTAAAGTAGGTTATGTAAACTTTAGAAATAGAAGACCTTGAGTGAAGCCAGCTACGATGCTTGGTGTGAGAAGATCATAAGAGATCGGCGTCACACTAGGACATCTCAAAGACATCAGATGTTAGGCGCTATCACATGCAAGAGATAGCAAGCCCGATGGACCCATTGAAAAGTTTGAGCCCTAAGAATCTGTGATATCAATCCCTGGGACTCAGAAGAGAAAGAGAAAATGTCGAGGCCCTTATCTTCAATCTTATGGTAGTACGATGTATCAAATCAAATGTGGCGTCCGAAACATATATCATTACATCTTGTTGGTTTGATTAATCGTTCAATCAAACCCTGGTCAAAAGCATTGGATGGCAGTCAAGAGGATTTTCGATATCCCGAAAGAACTTCAGACTATCTTTGTGTTATCAAAGGGAAGAAGGATTTGCATGTTTGATTAAGACCTCACGATGCTAGATTGGGGAGGTAAATCTTGATGTTCAAATATGAAGCTTAGGATATGCTTTCTTGCTAAATGATAGCGTTTTCACTATGGAGTATAAAGAAGCAATCACCGTATGCGCCACAGCTCACTATGGAGAGAGTGAATCATTAACATTAAAAAACAACTCAAGATGTAGTTTGGATTAAGGAGGAACTCTGCAGCATTTAAAGATATCAATCGACGTTAAAGGCGGTGATAAATTTTTGTATTCTTGCTGCATTGGTGTTGCCAAGGATCAAGGATCCTAAATATCATGGAAAACCAAACATATCAAGAAAAGATCACTATATGAGATTACCATCGACAAGGACGTGGGTCCTAAAATACATTTCTACAAACAATATGGGCGGTCGACCACTCACCAAGCCAATAGCTGGGGGATGTATTCATTAGACATGTTAAATCCATGGGCTTATGCATCGTAAATCGCGATTAGATGCTTACGCTTATTGAATAATTTAACCTGCTTTTGCATATTATTCAACTGCTTATTTTATGGTGATACCGTAAGAGTAGAGTTGTACACCACAAAAGTATGTCGATAGACTAAGATTGGTTCACTCACACGAGCAATCGCCTCTAGCGCTTGTAAGGTGAGTAGAGATGAGACTATTTGAATTATAGCGCTCGATTAGCGACTTGAGCGCAGTGGGAGCGAATTTAATTCAAAGACATAAATTTGAAGTCGCCTTGGTTAGAACCAAGATGAGGTTCTTAAATAGAAGAACCGACATGAATGTATCCCCACCATTCATGTGTCTATATGATAAAAGCCGAGTGTGAAATTAGTCATCTAAAGACTATTAAAGGAGAGGATGAGAATTTCCGTGCTCGCGCCCGTGATTTGGGTGACAAGGCTAAGACTCAGAGGAAATTACCTCTAACGAGGAGAGCAATGACATACATTCTTTATCTTAGGATAAGAAAAAGAATAGCTCTGCCATAGCATGCATTTCATACTGCATGTGCTAGTCGACCTATAAGGAAGTCGAAGAATGGATCCCTGCTTCTTCACTGTGTGAGTCCTTAAGAGATCTTGATATAAATCTCAACACTTCATCTTGCAACTTTTGACTATCATGGATGTGATGTATTAATGTTTGCTACCTTAAGGGTGTATCCTATGGTCATGGAATGATTCGACATAAAGGTGCATTCCTAGGAAAGCGAGTTAATTCAGATCTAATTGATATAAGGGCGAAAGAAATAACATTTTTTGGTTTTACACTTTTTGCTTGTATTCACCGGCCGGAATCAACTCACTCGAAGGAGTTTGATATGATTTAGAATACTTGTTATCGTTGTGATGAATTGAGTATAGAATTCTCGAGATTTAGTACAAATACCTAATTATGTGTAATTCAAGATGTTTGGGGTATATAAGTACACTTTCGGGATTAATTATATTTTGAGGTTGATGTCTCCAATATGGTTCTGTATGGGGTTTCTATATTGAGCTCCCATCATCGGTGTAGCTGTAGTCGTACACCCTTTCACTCAGATGAATGATTTCTAGTAAAAGTATAAAATTCTATCACATTGATTGATATGAGTCCACCCACATGGGCGAAAGGGAGATGCTGACTCGGGCTTGGTCGCTATGGGCTGGACTCAACCCACCCCATATATTTATGGAGGCACTTGAGACAATCAAGTTTAACCGTCATGTACATTAAACGTACATGAGAGAGATGGACATGAAGGAATCCAACATATGTTTTTTTGCATAAAACAAAAGATCGTAATTTTTTTTTTTTTGCAATGTAAAAGAAAAAAGTTCGGATCGTGAAGAAATTCCAGTTCTAGTAATTGGAATAACACATTGAAGCATTGAAGACATACATCGATTATGTCAAATTTTTTCGTACCGATCAGGAACAACGAGTAAGTGTTCTTGATCTTTTAGAATCAACATAAATAAATGAGGGTTATTAGAACATAGAAATTTGAATGGTGCTATATGAGGGTTATTTAAACATGGAAATTTGAAAATATAATATTAAGGGATGGGAGTAGAATGTATTAATTGGTGCGGTGTGAAATTTGGTGTCAATGAGAGAAAGTGAATGGGGTAGAGAAAAAATGATGAATGCCCTTAATAGAATGTTATCCATCATATTCAAGTTAATGATAGATTAGTATACCAATAAGGGTCAAACTAGCAGTACTATGAACGAACGTGTGAACGAACGTAATGTAGTGTCACTCCGATCCGTAGCCTAGCGAGACAGTATCGGTAGTGTTCACAAAATGATTTTTGATAACTAGTCACACTCTAGCTGACCGTATCTGTTATAACACCTTTATACCGCCCGCAGCCACTGGGATCGCTGATTCTCGCTTATCCTACGAACCGAAAAACATTACAAATTGCGAAGGGCAAAATGATAAGAATATTTGTAAAATGCATGATTTGAGCTTTGAATGAGTTATTACATATGAAAGTGCAAATTTGGAATGATCAATGAATTTTAAATGAATGTATATGAAATGAATATATATATATATATATATATATATATATATATATATATATATATATATATATATATATATATATATATATATGTATTGTATTGCATTGATCATTCAATAAGGTTCAAAAGCATTGCTTTAGAAAAGTCGCATGATTTGTGTTAAAATAAAATGAAGAGATAACTGTGTAGAACCACTAAGCATGAAAATGCTTAGCGCGTTGTTTTTTATCATTGCGTAGGTACCGAGTGAATAGGTTCAAAAGCAAACTCCGTGCAAGCGCAAAGTCATCGCCAAAAGCCGCACGGAGTAAAAGTAAAGCTCCGACCATGTATACATGAAACCCCATGATAGCTTTTTGATACTTTTTGTATTAAAACTATGTTGTGAAAATTGAACTTTGATAAATGTTTAAAACGGCTTATAATGCCGTAATGTATAAAGGTGGGAAATGGAGCAAATGGGCATATAATGTCATATTGAATGAAAATGTGTATTGAGAACAAAATGATGGGCCCCCTTTAAGTGAACGTGATATATACGTATACATTTTCAAAAGGATAATTATCCTTTACAAATGAGTATTTGAAATATGTTTTATTAAGAAAATGAATTGTATTTGGATTCATAAAAGAGAGGACCACATCCCGGATCCGGTTCGTACTCCGGGTCGTACAAGGGCGCGAGCCCCTCACAATGTGTAGCTAAGAATGTCTAGAATCTGTCCATGTAAGTCTTGAAGACATAGGCCCTATTTCAGCAAAGAAATTGTGTTGTTTTGTTTCCGAACTTGCTTCGATTACACCCTGATCTTCGGTCACTAAATTATAAGGGGTGACATGCATAAAATTGGGCAAATTGACGATTCTAGGAAGTTAAATAAAGGATCCATATATGTATAAAAGATATATGTTATTAATTACTACATAGAACGTATGTGAAATGAACATTTCCGTATGTATGAGGAAAATATAGTCATAAGAATTAACTAAAAGTATAACATGAATGTTATTAAGACCAGTATAAAATGCTTTGAAACACATATAATTGTATGCCTACTTAAGACCGGATAGTGAATAAATAGGGACCAGTGCTATTCAGCACTTCTGTTCTGTGCTAATCAACACGTCTGTTTCATGCTATTTAGCACGTATGTTCAATGCTATTCAACACTCTTGTTTTGTTGGTGCCATTAAGTGGACTCTATTTATGGCCACTTCTTGTTCTGTACTATATTGTACTTACGGGTGCCTATTATACTGTGTCCTTGTTATTCATTTTTACTGGTTTATGCAAGCAAACATTTATATGAAATGTATCAGAATAATGAACAATATGAACACAAAAGTAATTAGCTCGGATGCTAAGGCATACCTCTATTCTGTATTGTAGTGTACCTACGAGTATCTTATGTTATGAAATTTCTATTATGTACTCCTACGGGAGAGATGAATACTATGATATGTGAAATATTTATATATGCATGTATACTGTAATGGAGGGTCACTATAAGTGGTCATATATGTTATTATGTTTTCCCGCTAAGCTAAAAGCTTAACACTGGTGTTTCATCTGTGTAGGTTCTGAAGAGGTCGCCAAGGACATCCCACACTCGTCAAGGCCAACACAACATTAGGAGTCTTCCTTAAGTAGGTCCTTGATTTTTTTTTTTTTTTTTTTTTTTTTGTAATAGAAATGCAAATGTAATATTTTGTTATAGCGAAACTTGTATGAATACAAGTAGTTAGAAACTCAAGCATATATGAACAAGACATTTTAAGCACCAATATAGTGGTAGTTTTACAAGGTTATAATTCGTAGTTAAGAATTTTCATAATTCTGGCTTTTTGAAACAAGTTTATATCACTTATGAATCTATGCTTGAAATGGTCTCAAATAATGCCAGAAAACCAATTAATAGGTCTTAGCTTTGTGTCGCGTCCCCTAGCCTACCGCAGTCAGGGGAAGGGGCGCTACATATTCAGTGTTGGTTACTATGATTTTAATTGTTGGTTAGTTCTATTCGGTTAGCATGCCTTGATGCATGGTCCTGTGTGGCAGCCTTGAGGTTAGATTTGCACTTTCACTACGTGATCGATAAGCATACTCTAGAGTATTGTTGATTTTGGACACGTCATCTTTCAGTTTAGTCACTATTGCATAGCATACCCTACCACTGATGTTGTCAAATCATTTGTAGGCTTCATTGCCATCACATTAAGTTATTGACCTTTTTTATTTGCATATTAGGGCGTAACCTATCTACATTGCTTTATGCTTTTCCTTTTTCTTTGGAGTTTAAAGTTTCATTTTACCCTTTTTTTTTAGGCCTTGAGCCTTGTCGAGCACTAAGCTCTTAGCCCTGAGCTGTTTTCTTTCCTTTTCGAGATTGGAGCTCACTTTCTAGGTTTTTTATTTTTTTATTTTTTTATGTTTTTAGGCCTTGAGCCTTGTCTAGCCCTAAACTGCTTTCTTTCATTTTTGAGCTCGGAGCTCTCTTTCTTGTTTTTTTTTTCCCTTTTTTTAGGCCTTAAGCCTTGTCAAGCCATGAGTTGCTTTCTTCCCTTTGTCATCTACTTGTTTTGTATTGGCATAGACAACACCCACACGATCATTCACGTTCTTTCATTTTGTCTTTGAGCATAGACGACACCTATAGGTTCTGTCATGTCTCTTGTTTTGTTTTGACGTAGACGACACCTACACGATCTATCGTGTTCTTTCGTTTTTTTTCCATCATAGACAAAACCTATACGATCCGTCATGTCTCTTGTTATGTTCTTGGCGTAAACGACATCCATATGATCCGTTGCGTTCTTATGTTTTGTCTTCTAACATAGACAGCACCTATATGATCCGTTGATGAATGATCTCCAGCATATAACTTGGTTCTGGTACCCCCAAACTTGAATTCGACTTGCCTACTACGGAAGGATAAGAACGCACCCTTTTTATTCATACTAACCTACCTACTCATGAAATAAGCACTAGTGCCCGTAAGTTTTAGTTGAGTGTTCTTATAATGGGGATTCGTTTGTGACTCCCTACCAGTTGGTTAAGGGCACCAGGCATTCAGTTCCTCTTGAACTTCACAAAGGCTTGTTTTTTTTTAATTCTTTCAATGTCGCGACGTTAAGCTGCTCTTTGGCTTTGAATTTTGTTGACCAAACGTTGCGACGTTGCAATGTTGCAATGTCGCGACATTGGTGTTGGGTCTTCACTTCTTCTTCTTCACATCTCCTCAAAGCTTTTGAAAACCACCATATTCACCTGTAATGCACAAAAGACCCAAAAATCATATATAGGGCAATAATGCACTCAATAATATATAAAATAGAACTAAAACGAAGTAAAGACGCGGGTATGTCATGAGTGTTTTGGACACTCATCACACCCCCAAACTTAGCTTCTTGCTTGTCCCCAAGCAAGAAACATACTCTAAACCAGACACACAAGAAAATAACATACTAAAACTCAATGACACGAGTGTGATGCACATGTTGCCAAAAGGAAGGATCAAAATGAATTGAACTCATAAATCTTGCCTTTTGTCTCTAAATCCAGAGGATCCTTAAAACGTCAAAATGTTGAGTTGCTCTTTAGCTTTGACTTTTGTTGACCAAACGTCGTGACATTGCAACATTGCGACGTTGCGACGTCGCGACGTTGGCAAGTCGCAACATTGGTGTTGGGTCTTCACTTCTTCTTCTTCACATCTCTACAAAGCTTCTGAAAACCACCATATTCACCTGTAATGCACAAAAAACCCAAAAATCATATATAAGGCATGCAATAATGCACTTATTAATATATAACATAGAACTAAAACGAAGTAAAGACGCGGGTATGTCATGAGTGTTTTGGACACTCATCATTAGTCATGTCTCTTGTTTTGTTTTAGTGTAGACGACACCCATACAATCCATCTTGTTCTTTTGTTATTTTTTTCCAGCATAGACGACACCTATATTATTCATCATCTCTCTTGTTTTATTTTGTTGTAGATGGCACCTATACGATTAGTCGTGTTCTTTCATTTTGTCTTCGAGCATAGATGACACCTAAAGCACCCCTTTCCGGCCAACCTGATTGGTGAGTCTGAACCGGATCCGGGATGCTCTGATACCACTATATCACTTTATCAAAATCATTTATCAAAAACACGCGTAAGCATTACATTTCAGTTGGAAAATCTTTGTGAAAACGATTTCAATTTAGGGCAAGCCCATAAACATTTACAAATTCAATGCAATTCCTTTACAAAATATGCCTTTAACCAAAAATGGCATTTTATGCGTTTTACAACATAATATCCAAAATCATATTCAAATATAGGTACAAAAATAATTTCGGAGTTAAACTCATTTTGTTTACAAAACAATGTCATGCTAAAAAATGGTGAGGTTGCATGTGACGGAGCATACTCAGTGAACTTTCTGAATGACTCTGAGCTCCTCGACCTTAGGTCCGCTTTCAATCACTGTCTATCACTCGGTACCTGTGCATTGATTAAAACAATACGCTAAACATTTTCATGCTTAGTGGTTCTATACAATTCCATTCTTCTGTTTTAGTTTAAGTCAAATCATGCAATTTTACTAAACAAAACTTTCAAATCTTTTTGGATGATCAATGTTGATACAATACATATACTTATTTCATATACAATCATTTATAGTTCATTGATCATTCCAAATATACACTTTCATATGCAATAAATCATTTATAACCAAATCAAGCATTTCACAATGCTCTTTTTCATTTCAAATTGCAATCATGCTTTTAAATTCCAATATGTCAACAATCTCAAAATCAATTCAGTTCTGTCCTTAACAAATTTAACCTATGTTTTTTGTATACAGGATATCGGAATCACCGACACGGTCCCTCTAAGCTGCAGGCCAATATAAAAACATTTGTTTTATAACACGAAAAAAAACAGTTCGATCTTGCTGGGCTACTGACTGGTTATTAAAAATCAATTCGTGAACACTACCGATACTATCCCTCTAGGCTACTGATCGGACTGACGCATCAATACGTTTGTTCGCAGTACTTCTAATTTGACCCTTATAAGTATACCAATCTATCCTTAATGCAAAATAAACAGTTAACATTCTATTAAGGGCGTTCAAATTCTTTATAGAAAAATACAGTACAATATGTACATTTGTATAAACGGTTCATTTTCAATACTCATGCAATTTTCATATGCAATAATTTCACAATCAATTGCCTCAAATCAATTAAAACAAATCAATATGCTTTTCTTATACATTTAGAACAAACATTTCAAATCTTGAAACGAGAATAGGAGAAGATAGAACAAACCACCTATCTCTTCACAGCGCCTTCAATCTCGGTCCTAGGTTAGGTGATCCTCATCGGCCCCTAGCAAATCACACATCACATTTAGTAAACTAGCACTACTCACACTTAACTTCGCTTCACCTCGACGGCGAGGTACGATACGTTTTTCATTTAGTTTTATCCTTATTTGAACCCCCATTAATCATTTATTAGGGTCCTTAAACTATCAATGTACGAATACGAGGTGTTCAGAAACAAAAATCCAAAAATTTGCTCGTTGTGAATAGTAGCTACGCCTCGGCGTACCCGAGGGGTGCCATTTTGGTACCTCGGCCTTGCCGCGGCAAGGGTGTCCCATGCCTTGGCATAGGTCTATGTTGCAGCGTGGGTTCCCTACGCTGTGGCGTAAGAGCCCGAAAATGCTAGATTTTCTAGTTTTCCTCTTTTTGCGATTTTTCTCCAAAAAATTCTCAAATCCCAAAACAAATCATGGGAATCACTCCCAATAACATCTTAATATCATCCTAAACCAACCATGAGCAAAACCCATGGATGGATTAGGGTTTTTCTAACCCAAACATCGAATACATCTTTCTAAGGTTCAGTTCTTACCTTTAATCCCTTTGAATCTTCTTCACCCAAGATGCGTAATCACTTAGAAGCAAGAAATGGGAAGAAATTACACCAACAATCTTGATCTTCTGACCTTGCCCTAGCTTTTCTCCTCTCCCTCTCTTTCAAAAACTTTTTTGCTCAAAAATGCACAGATGTGCTCTTCTAAGATCACATTTGGTCTTATTTCTCATTTTAAGTGTAAGGCCATGTTTGGCTTACACACTAATTCAATTTCTCATTTTTCTCCTTTTTGGTCTTCATTTTACTTTCATTATCATTTAATTCACTTTAGCATCTAGCTTATTCTCTATTCTTGACCCTTAGGTCCTCATTTTACAAAATTTCAAATTTGCCCTTTTTCACTTGGGTTTATTTCCGAGTTCAATCAATTTCTCATTTTAGCATATAATATTTAATCATATGCTCACACATTCATTTCACTTTTCACAATTTATCAGTTTTCCCGGAAAAACCCAAGTTTGGTTCAATTTATACCCGGAATATATAATATAATTATTATAAAAATTATAGGGTATTTTTAAGGCGTTACAACACCTATACAATCTGTCATGTCTCTTGTTTTGTTTTGACATAGATGAACCTATTCGAATCATCACGTTCTTTTGTTTTGTCTTTTAGCATAGACGACACCTATACGATTCGTCATGTCTCTTATTTTGTTCTCGACGTAAACGACACCTATACGATCTGTCATGTCTCTTGTTATGTTCTTGGATTAGACAACACCGATATGATTCACCACATTCTTTCGTTATGTCTTCCATCATAGACGACACTTATACAATCTGTCATGTCTTTTGTTTTGTTCTCGACATAGACAACACCTATACAATTCGTCGCATTCTTTCGTTTTGTCTTTGAGCATAGATGACACTTATACAATTCGTCATGTCTCTTGTTTTGTTATGAAGTAGACAAAACCTATACGATTCGTTGTGTTCTTTCATTTTGTCTTCGAGCATAGATGATACCTATACGATTTGTCATGTCTCTTGTTTTGTTCTGATGTAGATGACACCTATACAATCTGTTGCATTTTTTTATTTTGTCTTCTAGCATAGATGACACCTATACGATCCGTCATCTGTTTTGTTTTGTTTTTAGCGTAGACGATGCCCCTACAATCCACCGTGTTCTTTCGTTTTGTCTTCAAGTATAGACGGCACCTATACAATCCATTATATCTCTTGTTTTGTTTTCAACTTAGGTGGCACCTATACGATCCATTGCGTTCTTTTGTTTTGTTTTGGTCATAGATGACCCCTATATGATCTGTCACATCCTGAGTTGATTTCATCCTTTCCCTTTGTGACAGTAGAGCATTTAGCCGCTTCCTTGATATGCTCCTAGTTTCTCTATGGTTTAAGCTCAACTTGAATTTGGTGTAGTTATCTTGTCTTATTCCTTGGTGTCCCTCTAGTGTGCTTATAAATTTCTCCATGTGTGTACATTCTTTTCATCCTTGGTGGTCTTCGACATCGATTCTCTTATCCCCTTTGGAGGCCATTTGGGGAGGGTTAATCTTGCATTATGACTTTAGTGGCATCTTAGACCTTTTTGTTTTGTTTGTTTGATTAATCTAGAGGTTTTTTAGAGCCTCTTAGGTTGCCTCGTTTCGAGCGAGGTTGTGTTCATCATGACACTTTTGGGGTCTCCTTTGTTCTTCAATAGAGTTCATCTCGTTTCACTCACTTTCACATTCATTACATTCCATTGTTCTTGCTCACTACGCTTATGAACTCTATTGAATATGAGCATATTTGTAGACCCCAAATTTGGGCTCTTATTCTTTTTTTATTTTTTATTTATTTTTATTTGATTTTGATTTTATTTTATTGGAATTTATTAGTTTTTATTTTATTTTATTCCTTTTATTTTGGGGAAGGTGGATCATCATTTCCTTTAGGAGGTTTTAGGGTTAGTTTTATTTGGACCTCCTATATATTATTAGAAAGAGGGACGACTGGTAGGCAGCGACATGGAGGACACATCTATGAGGAGAGTCGATAGGGTGGAGGACGACTAGAGAGAGAGGCTGGCTTGAAGGGAGCTGACATGAGAGGGCGAGGACCTAGAAAAAAAAAGTAAGGTAAGATGTTGTGTCGAGAGGATGCCAACTTTGTCAATATGTTTGTCTCTTATTGCTTATGTATTAATTATAATCCCAGCTTCATGAATGAGTTTGCTTATTATTACTGTTATGCATTCTCTCTTTAGATTGATGACATTCAGTACGATGTAACTTCTCACACTTGAGACAATTCGATATTATTAGTCATTAGCTTTCAATTCCCACTACCAACATTTATTCCTCTCACAATTCAATTCACTCTTAACATATCCCCACTACCAATATTTATTTCCTCTTACAATTTAATTCCATTAACACACTAACATTTTGAGCTTTAACTTTGTAAGCCTTTGCCCTAACTTTTGGGCAGGGCATTTTTGTCTTAATTTCCGGGCATTTTGCCATAACTTTTTTTTGGACTTTTTTTTTGTTAATTACCTTGTACATCTTTTCGATCATCATGTAATTTCAATTTACTCACCTTATATTATAATTTTATATAGTTACCTATTGAGCCCACTATCACCCCACCAAGCCAACATATTAAAAAAAATGAAATCCCAAATGCAACATGAGAATTGAACCTATGTCTTATTGTTGTAAATAAACACCTTAAACCACTAGTCAAAATCTCTTTTTATTTCAAACTTTTACTAGTTTTAAATATATTTCTATCATCTTCCATTTTCATCAATTTTAATTTTCCTTCATACTAACTTTCAAACAAATATTATTATTACTTCCTCCATTCACAATTAACTGACGTTTTAAGGTTTTGGTTTTGTTCACAATTATTCGACGTTTTAAAAAATCAAGATATTATTTATTACTCCTTCCATTTGAAAATAACTGACGTTTTAGAGAGTTTGTTTTGTTTTTATTTATCTGTCATTTTAAAAAATCAAGAAAGAATTTATTGTTTTTTTTTCCAATTTTACCATTATTCTACTAAATTATCTTGTTAATTAAATTTTCAATTTTCTAAGTTATTTCAACAAGTACAAAGCATTTTTTACACCTTCCCAATATATATTACTAATAAATGTAACATTCTAATCACATATGTTTTATAAATTTGTTTTAAGCAAAAAAAAAAAAAATTTATCTCCAACAAAAAAAATGGAGGTAAAGACGCTATAGATTTGGTTTAACCTTCATGATTAATACCATTGGTTTATACACAATTTTTGGTGGGAAATAAAATTATCTATAATTTTAAATTGAAGAGAACCATATTTTTTTGGAAGAAAATATAGAGTAAATGAGAAAAAAAGATAATTTTTGGGAGAAGATAAAGAGTTAATGAGAGAAAAAAAAGGATAATTTAGTTTTTTTTTTGTGGAGAGAGAGTGTTTTAATCATTTTTTTTAATATGTGTACAAAAACCTTAAACAACGGTTATTTTCAAACAGATGGAGTAATTTCTTCCATTTTTACCCTTGTATTAAATAAACATTTAATTTTTCATGTTTTACGTTGTTTTCAAGTTTATTCAACAATTTCAATACTTTTATTAATGACAATAAAGTAATGTCAATTTGTTTTAAACAAGAAGGGGTTGCATAATCTCCAACACAAAAATAGAGGGATATTTACATTTAAGTATGATCACTAAATAAATCTATAAAGATATTTACATTAAAATCTATATCAACTACAGGCCTTTGAGGAGTTTGCCTTGTATTCATATCAAGTGTAGTGGTAATTTAAACCTCATGAAATTATTCTTGTTTTATGCTAACTATAAAAAAAATTTGGTGGGAAATTAAAATTTAAAAATGTTAATATTCCCTCTAAATTGAAATTTTGTTTTGCCAAACTTTTCACGTGAAACAAAGAGACAAGGCGCCATAATTTTATTTTGAAAAAAGAGTAATTAATAAAATTAAATTAAGAGTATTAATTAAATAGGGTTCATTAATTTATATCACCTTAATTACTACTCATTAAATAGGAGTAATACTAAGGGGTATTTTAGTTTTTTTTTCTTACAATTAACACATAGCTAATGATTTCTTAATACCTGTGCAAACCTCTGAAGCATCATTTAATAGTGAATGGAAAGAGTATTATTTTAACTTTCACTCTATTACTTTTGCTATCTAAATAAAAATATCATTTTCTTTAACTTCAAAATTAAAAAAAAAAAGAAAAGAATTTCCTTAATTACTAAATAAAAAAATAAAAAATCATTCCTAAATTTAAAAAAAAAATTAAAAAATCATTTTCTATAATTTCAAATTTTCAAAAATCACTTTATTTTATTTTTAAAATGTAAATTATAATCTTTATATTTAAAAATCTTAAAATTCTAAAATTCATTTTCTTTAATTTTACAAATCAACATTATTCTTTCCAAATATCAAAATCAAACGCCTTCTTTCCAAAGTTACATTTGTATTTTTTTCACCCTACTGTGGCCTCATTTAAAAATTTCATTTTTCAAATTTCATTTTTTAACCTAATTTTTAAAACTCCAAATGCACAATCAATTATATAATTTCAATAAAATGAAAATTTTTAGTTGATTCTATCCTAATTAAATGGGCCTTGGTGGGAGTCCAACATCTCATATATGTTTTCAACAAATAATTTAACACTTAGATTATAACCCAAATTAAAATTTTGACTTTAAATATTTTGTATATGCTATTGCATGCACTAACATGATTATTTATTGATAGTGCTTTCAATGCCGCCAAAGTACACACTATTTCACCCATTGTTTATTTATTTATTATTCATTCATGTTTGATGCGCTCTTGTATTATTAAAATTGTTTATTTGAGTATCTATTATTTGATTAGTTAATTGTTTTAATTGTCTTAACTTGATTATTAGAGACCCAGCCTTTAGAAAGTTAGAGGGGTGCGACGGCTTGCAACCATACATTCCCGATAAGTAACTTGATCCTCAGACTTAAACTCAGTTTTCACAGACTTACTTTTCCTATTATGAATCACATTTAGAGTTTTCTTTCTTATTTGGTTTTCCCTTTTAAAACTAAAATAAGTAGAGACTCCAAATTGTTTTCAAAAATGATTTTTTAAAATACAAAATGAGTCTTGCCTTTTTGTGAGAAACTTATCATAGTCAAGATGCGGTGTCCACATTTATATATTGATTTTTTTGAAACTTTAATTTATATATTGATTAAAAAAGAAGTTTATCTTCAAATTTATTTTTAAATTACTTTAAATAAACTTGATTTCTTTTTTTATTATAGATGGTGATAGAGTTTGAAAAATGGGCTCGCAGGCCCACTCGCCAAACCTAAAGAAGAGGTGCGCCCATTGAAACACTCAGACCTTTGACGCCATCCCAGAATGAAGGCCCAATCCGCACGACCCAAAGGCCGGTTATGGGTAATTGAGAAAGCCCACATTCTGCAAATCAAACTATATTCCCATCGATAAGGGAAATAGAATAATCTTCAATAACATATTATCCTGCAAATCCAACTAGATCTCACTAACAAGGAAAATAAGATAATTCACGATATAACAGCTCATCCTGCGGATCAAGCCGGATCCCACCAATGAGAAAGAAGGATAATTCTAAATAAAGTGCTATGTCAATCAAACCCGATACCGATAAAAGAAAGAAATATCCCATCCAATGGGAAAGAATCCCAATCACCATCAAACTGGGAAAACATATACTATAAATACCAGGCCACCCCATCGGTGAAAGGTACGTAAAAACATTCGCCCTCTAAGCAGTCTATCTTTTCTCTCTGCGAGGAACTGACTTAGGCATCGGAGCGCCACAGGCGAAGCCCCCACTCGACCCTCTTTTTCTTTCGTTTTGCAGAGTGAAAGGCCACATCCAAAGCCTCGCAGATACGCGCCACATCCAAAGCCTGCAGATTAGCGGTGCCACATCTAGAGCCTGTAGATTAGTGGTGCCGCATCCGAGCTTGGTACCAAATTCTTCAAATTCGGCCCAACGACCCCCAAACGCTCCAAAATTAGTCCTATGAAAAATAAAGATCATCGCCGGTGTCACCGTGGGAACGACGCCTTGATAAATTAAGACTGATTTCTCGCTGATCATGGTATCAACCCGAACACAAGGTGAGTAACGCCAACGACCAAGGATGACCCACCGCGACGCAGATGCCAGACCTCGGGCGCGCTAGCGATGCAAGCTAACACGAACGAGGAGGCGCTCCGCCTCACCAACCAACGCCTGATAGGAGAGTTAGAGCAACTCACCAGGCAGATGCAACGCCCACGGGAGGCGCGACAAGCTCAGGAAGGTCACAACTTTCCTCCTCATGAAGGGCAACACAATCTCGACGTTCCCCGAGGTGCTGAAATAGAAGCAGAGTCCAGCCAAGCCAGGGGGCATGGACCACAATTGGCCCCTGGAGAGGAGGGCAAAGAAGCAACACTCTAAGGCAGCTGCTCCAGAACAAAGAACCACGCCACCCCTCGCAAGGAGCAGGAGAGCAATCATGGAGCAGAGGTTTGAGAGCCTCCAACAAGAGCTCACCCGCAGGAAGGAGGTGGCAGACACGCTCCGACACTACGGACACCTCGCGCAACAGACTCAGTCACCGTCACCTACCAGGTGCTCCACTTCCCTTCCGTACCGTTCGCACGCCACAAGCATTCCAGATCCGGGGCCGATCATCTCAACACTTACAAAAACCAAACGAGTTGCATGGGTATCAAGACCCTGTGCGATGAGCTTTCTCTATCACATTAAAAGTGCCCAAATTGCCCGTTTAACGTGCCCGCCCTCATCAATCTCCTCATTCAGAGAGCTATCCATTGAGTTCGTCTCTCACTTCATTGGGGCCAGGACTTATAGAAAGCCAAGCTACCATCTTTTAACCGTCAAGCAGAGCTCGTAGGAGAGTCTGAGGTCCTATGTTCAAAGGTTCAACGCAGAGTCTCTGAAGGTAGATATACCTGACGAAAAGTTTGCGATCACTGCATTCATTGCTGGATTAGGAGTACAGTCGAAAGACTTGATGTTTTTCATCTCTAAAAATCCCCAAGCAAGCATGGCTGAGGTGCTCGCAAAAGTAGAGAAGTACATCAACGGCGAAGAAGCCCTCATATCCAAGAAAGGGAGCTCCTCCACCCATAAAGAAAAAAGCGGGACAGATAAGCGATGAGGACGGAGCCCCAAAAGACAAAGTGACCGGGAGAGGTCTCCAAAGAAAGATGAAGAACGGTCCCCAAAGGTAGGGAAACCTTTAGATCGCTCCGGGGCCCACCGCAACTCGAAGACGCATAACGCACATCACCCGGGCGGTTCACCCCCACGGCCTCAAGATCGCAAAAAGTCCACACAAGGCCTTAAACGATTATTCCTAAGGTGGCCAACTCAAATGAAGTCGACCGCCACAAGAGACAACACCGTGATATTACTTAGTTCCATAGGGATTACTGCATCAGACGATGATCGTGATACAAATTTCAAGAAGGTGAAATCAGACCGAATACGTCGTGGGTATCTCCGACGCTTCATAGCCCCGAAAAATCGCCCCTTCTTTAGAATCAGCTCAACCAAGCTCTGGCTCAGCAGCCACCACCACCACCTCAACAGACAACAACTCATCACCAACAGCCTTTAAGGGAAATCCACATGATCTCATGAGGATTTGGTCGTGGGGAGGAATCCAAATTTCACCCGAGCTCATTCAAGAAGATCGTGTTAAGGTAGATATGGAAGTACAAGTGGTGTCCAACCGCCTGGCCGACACATCCATAACGCTTCACTGCACTGAGGGATGCCAAGACTCCCCATGACAACCCTCGTAATTCGGAAAGCAGCCAGGCCAACAAACTGGTCCATCGGGTCCTAGTTGACAACGGAAGTTCAGCCGACATCATCTTCGCCATTTCTACTTAGATAAGATGGGCATCTAAGGAGAATGGAACCCATCGCGACTCCATCTACGAGATTCTCCTATAGGTGCATTACCTCGGGCTTACCAGCTACATCACCTCGGGAGATCCCCATGCCGCAACGACGACAACAAGATTCTCGCTGTAAACGCCATCCGCTTTTATGTTGTTGGGGGTAGACCATTCTCAATGCACAAATCCACCCTCCGCTACCACATGATGATCAAGTTTCTACCGTAGCGAGGTGAATGGTTCAGAGGAGTGACCCAACGAGGCCAGGAATTTTACCCAAGATCCATGAAGCAAAACTGGCCGAGCAAGACATATCTCTCGACGAGCCCGACACGCCCGACAGGTGTTCACCCGACCAGCCTCGAAGAGCCGAACCCTCGCACTACGACGATCACCTTGAACACTCCGCCACATCGGCTCCCCAGGCCAATAAGACTCAAAAAGCCCTCTCACCCATTTTTTGAGACGTAACAAAGACGCCTTTCGCTGCGGCAGCAACACGGGAGGAATCGACCCTGCGCAATTACTCATACGAACGTCACCCATCTTTCTGCCGCATTCACAAAGAGGCGTGAGCTTAGCGCCGCATGTGCAAAAAGCGATCAACGAGGAAGTTTCGCGAAACTCTCTGCCGGAAGCACCAGAGAGGTGGAATATCTCATCGGTTAGCTAACGCCAGACTTGCCAAAAAGAAAACGACAAGTGAGACTTCGATCACTTCATCGAGACACCGTGCAGCGTGCCCAAAAGATAGTTTCCTTGTCATCGACCTCACGACGCCATACCGGCCATGAACTCCTCGCTTTTATGGATGCCTTCTCCGGCCAACCAGACAAGATGTAATCTGCATTTAATTCAAGAAAAGACTCCTGTCATTACTGTAAGGTGGAACCTATTGTTATCGTGTGATGCCTTTTGGGCTCAAGAATGCAGGAGCTACTCATCAGAGGTCAGGAATGATGTTCCGTAAGCATAGGAATGACCATGGAGGTGTATGTAGATGACATGTCGGTAAATCCACCACCGCCGCTCCACATAGCCTCATCTGTCCCGAGGCGCTCCAGCCCCGATAAGTACAACATGAAACCGACCCAGCGCAAGTGCGCCTCGAGCATCACCGAAAGATTCCTGTGGCTTTCATAGTCAACAACCGAGGAATCGAGGCAACCAGACAAAATAAAGGCCGTGCCTCGACATGCCATCGCCCTCAGCATGTAAAAGCGAGGTCCAAAGACCGGACGTGAAGGACTGGCCGCCAAGCCGATCTGTCCAAGGCGATGATAAGTGTCACCCTTCTTCCAAGTTTTAAAGAAGGCTCAATGGGATACGGCGCTAAGAAGCATTCTTAGCATTGAAAATATATTCGAGCTCCCCCGACTCCTGTGGCCCTGAGGGGGAGCCTCCCACTTATACTTAGCTGTTTCAACACTTTCTTTACTCAGTGTTTGTCTCGCAGACAAAGACCGAGCACAACACCCGGGGCCTTATTATTGCACCAGTCAAGGAGGAGCGGAGTGAGAGATATCCAAGGATGGAAAACTAATCTTGGCATTAGTAACCGCAGCCTTCTAAGCTCCGCCTTACATTCGTGCCCATACTGATATGGAAGTTCCAAATGTAATATCCGGCGAAGGGCATGCGGTGTCGCAAACAATTCGTGAAGGCCGGCGAAGTAGGCCATGAAGCAAGCGTAGTTCGACATTCGAGATATAAACCGAAACGGCAATGCGGTGTGTCTTAGTATACTGTCATGGGAATTCATCTCACAGAGCTCGCGAGAACGCTAAAAGCCTGCATCGACCTCCCCATCCTGAAACTCTTGCAGACTCGGGCCATAAACATACAAGGAAGCAGAGCTTGCTTAATCTCGACTTCCTAAGGAATAGACATCGAGCATGCGCTCGTAGATTCGATTCAAGCCTCCAGTCAACGAGGCCGACATGAGGCCTTCATAGCAGCCCCAACCTCACCCATCCACCTGAAATTGACTAGAAGCCAAGGGTCTACAAATAATTTCAAATGTAGTAAGACAAATAGAAGACACCTACTAAGCCAAAAGAGTGAGAATTATCCTACTTAAAAGGCTGTGATTTACTGAAAAAGTTCGGTCTTAAACCAGCTCATGGCTATCCCTAGAGCAGAACCCGAGTCATGCCTTGGCAAAACTAGCGACAACCTCACAGAAGACCAGGGTCAACACCGCCAAACACTCGCAGCCTCACATCTTCGTGACGTGGAAGTTGGGCCCAAATCGGGTCCGAGCCAGCTGGATGGACCCCATTTGGATTATACAGACCCGACGCCTACCCGACTAATTCAAAGAAGCAACTAAAATCGTGACGAGGTCGCCCGCATTCACTAATCATAAGGGAAGCCTTATAAGCGAGGTTTCTTCACACCCATCCTTATAAAATAAGGGAAAACACTGAATATGTGTGCTAAGGGAAGTACACGGCGTGTATGCGGAAATCATATCTAGAGTTTCGCATTAGTAAGGAAGGTCTTAAGCGTGGATACACGGCCCACGAAGTACTTAGATGCGACTCGACCTAGTCGAGATGCAAGATTCACAGAGCATGCCAAGATCTCTACGCTCCCATCTCGAGCCTGACATCAATTACAGCCCCCGGCCTTCCAACAAAGTGGGTTTAGACATACTAGGACCTCTCGCCTCGGGAAGGGCCATTGTAAACGTATCATCGCTGTGAGATTACTTCACCAAGTAATCGAGGCCAACCTTTCTGCCAATCACGCACGTAAGATACGCAATTTTGTGTGGAGAGCCATCATATGCAGGTTTGGTATCCCAAGAGCCCTGGTATCAGACAATGGAAAGCAATTTGACAACGTTCAGATTTTGTGCCGAGCCTGCATCAGAACACATCAACCCTCAAATCCGCAACGACTGGGTCAGTGTGGTCACCATCATAACCCTTAAGGTCGCATTGAAGAACAAATTGGAAGATCTTAAAGGCAAATGGGTAGAATACCTCCCCAAGGTGTTATGGGCCTACAGGACTACGTGCAAATCAGCAACCTAGGAAACCCCATTCACCCTAGGCCTCGAACTCGCGCAAGAAATTTCTGCCGAAGTCGTGGGTTAGTCCCAAGGATTGAGTGCCAGACAAGGAACGACAATGATTTTAGGTTTCTCACTTAAATTTGGACCTCTTAGATGAAAAGCGTAAGCAGGTCCTAAGGCACATTGAAGATTATCAAAGGAAGACAAATGAGGACATTATAACCAAAAGTCAAACCTGTATTACACGCCGCGCACCTAGCCTCAAGAAGCTCCCGACAAAGAAGAACTAGCTTATGGTGATCTGAGAGAGACAACTATATCTCTATACATCCCACGCTACTATCAGAATGAGTAGTTAGATAGAGGGTATCATCACAAACATCTATCATCAAGAGAGACTTGGCTTGTAACTGGTAAATGAAGATTATCAATTTTCTCAAATGATTGATTTGAGCGTTTATTGGTTATTTTATTAGATCGCTCAAACAAATGTATATATTATAAAGCTCAAAATTACATACAAATCCGAATGTGAAAGTTCATGGTCAAAGGAAAATTTCTTTATCTCAATCAAACACTCAATTACAACTGGGAGTGTCATCCAAGACTGAAGTACACAAGCATGTGCAGCTCTCAAAAAAAAAATTTTTTTTTTTTTTTTTTCTCAAGAAGGAAAGAGGAAAGGAAACAAGATGAAAAGCAAATGGAAGAATGGCGCAAGAGGAGAAGAAGAGTAGAGGTGGGAAAGATATAAGAAGAAAAAAGGGATGGTATGAGCTCAAAGCAAAAGAAAAAAAGGAGAATGAGATGTGTGGAAGAAAAGAAGAAAGAAAGAGAGAATGAAAGAGAATAGAAGAAAGGAGAAGAAAGGAGGAAGAAGAGAGAACAATTAAAATAGAGAGTGGCACAAGAACACTCGCCTCTTCCGGACGCATTCCCAAAGACGGAAGCTGTGAGAATAACATAACTCCCATAAAGGAGACTAGAAAACACAACCCTGGCCGCTGCAGGTACAACAAAGCCAACTGGGACCTTTCAAAGGACTTCGGCGAAGACAATCAAACTTGACGCCCATTTCAGATCACAAGCACAAGACTGCAGCGGCGTAACACCAAGTATAAACCCACAGCAAAGCCATTTATAAGAAGGCCAAAGCACTCGGAAATTCGCGTAATCGTTTCCAATTCTCCATGAACCAGCATTACAGACACTCGCGTCTTTCCAAAAAATCAGAAGTTGAATGGTTGCACGCAACGACTCAGTTTGACGAGCTCGACTACTCTGCGTAGGCCATGCAACCTAAGAGTCGATCACCAGCTTTAGCCTAAAAGGCCCTGGGCCGAGCCCAAACAGCCTTAGTTTGATGAGCCTGACTATCACGCGACAGCGCCAGCAAAATCTTAAGAGTCGATCAATCCTGTGCTTTCTGCACCACAAAGGCCCTGCACACTGAGCCCACATCACCGCCTGACAAGCTCGACCATCGCACAGCCATGCAAATTAAGAGTCGCATCACCAAGCCAGCCCACAAGGCCCTTCGGGCCGCCGAGCCCGAAGATGCACTGTGCCATGCCCTAAGAGTCGGGATCGCCAGCTTTTCAGGCCCACAAGGCCTCACACGGAGCCTAGCAGCCGCCTGACGAGCTCAATCACCCGCCTGCAGCCATGTACCCCAAGAGTAAGATCACAGCTTTTCAAATTTCAAAGGTCTTCGCCTGAGCTCCAAAGAAATTAGCCATGAGCTCGACTACTTCCTACACAGTAATGCTCTAAGAGTCATATTAGCTCAGGTTTTCACCTCACAGACTCGCCGCCCGGAAGACGCTGAATTTCGCTTGACGAGCTCGACTACTCGCACAGTCATGCAGCTTAAGATCGATTAGCCTGTGCCTTCACCCACAAGGCCCCGGCCATTCTGAGCCCAACAAATTAGTTTGATGAGCTCGACTACCCACATAGGCCACGCAGCCCCCAAGAGTCGATCAACCCAGCTTTTCAGCCCATAAGACCTCGTCACCGGAGCCCGTGAGTCACTTGACGAGCTCGACTACTCCGCACACAAGCCATGCGTACTCTAAGAGTCGATCACCAGCTTTTCACCACAAGGCCTCGGGCCGCCGGAGCTCAAACAACTCACTGATGAGCTCAACTACTCTACACAGCCATGTGGTCTAAGAGTCAGACATCACCGTGCTTCACCCCATTAAGGCCTCAACAATAAGCCCAAGAAATTTCACGGACGAGTTCGACCACTGCACAGCCATGCACCTAAGAGTCAATCACCAGCTTTTCGTACCCCAATAAGGCCCTCAATACGAGCCCAACAACAACATCCCACTCCACGAGCTCGACCACTTCGCACAGCCATGCAGCCTAAGAGTCAGATCAACTCAGGCTTTTCAGCCCACAAGGCCTCAACGCCGGAGCCCGCCAGCCAGGCTGACGAGCTCGACTATTTCTGCGATGTGCCACGCCCAAGAGTCATCACCAAGCTTTTCACCATTGCCACCTCACCGAGTCACAATACCAATACTTTTGACGAAGTTCGACACTCAGACAGCCATGCAATTTAAGAGTCGATCACCAAGCTGCACTCACAAGGCTTGGGCTACCGAGCCCAAAGAGCCCAATTCGACGAAGCCTGACCACTCTACACGTGCCATGCTTAAGAGTCGACGCTCAGGCTTTTCATCCCATAAGGCCTTAAAGGCCTGTGATTCGACTTAATTTCAGAGCCTAACCCGCCTTCAATCCAGCCATACGTACCCGTGAGCCGCCAGAAGCTCAACTCAGCCAACGTAGCCAAGAAATTAATTTAGCTCATGCAGAATAGCACGAAATGCATAAGTAGAGACAGAAGTGATAAAAAAGAATATTTATTAAGGAAAAGGCTACATACGTCCTGAATCCTAGGCCCAAAAAAAAAAAAAGAAAAAAGACAAAAACCGACATCGAGACAGACCGCGATCGTGCATCAAGGGAGAAATGTAGGGGCGAAGAAGGGGAATGGGCCTCGTACGAGGGTGTCCTGCCTCCGCATAATGGCATAGAGGGACTTTACCTCCCCGTCGCTAGGATGTCGTGGGGTGCGTTAGTCCGGTGCCGTAGGCATTAGTAGCTTTCCTTTGAAAGGCAAGCCACCTAGAAGCCCATTGAGTACAGGCCTCATCCCTCAATCTTCCTATAACTTCATCCTGATGAGCAACCAGAGTTATTTGTTGATGAAGGTCCCCACGCAGCCCATAACACTCCTCAACAAAGGCTCCCGAGTTTGCGTACTCGGAGGTCTCTTTCACGATGAGCCCCATCCAGAGAGCCGTGCCTTATCGCAGCCTTCATCTTTGACCGCATTTATTTCCTTCCTAGACTCGTAGCTCGCCCCGCTGTGGATGTAAGAAGCTCATCCCTAACTATCTGAAGCTCATACTGGACAGATTGCAGCCCATCCCTAACTTCTAGCAAGTCATTTTGTGCAGCCCGCAACTCATCCCGAACCTCCCGAAGATCGCCTTCGGCCGCTCTCAAGCTGTTTCGGGCCTCATCTTCTCTACCCTCATCCCGAGCACGTGCTGGTATGCTTCAAATCAAATTTAAGCTTCACTGCCTCCTCGGTCATACATTGCACCCGACCCCGCAGCTCAGCCCGCTCAGATGTGAGTGTGGAAGCCACCGCCAAACCTAGGGCAACTTTGGCATGATTCCGCTTAGTTCGCTTTTGGCCAAACCCTTCAAATGAGTAGCCACCTGCCACATCCAACGTAGAATCAATATCCAACGCAAGATCAACACTCAACTCAGAATGGAACCAGACACGACAAGATATGGGAACTTACAGAGGCGACCCCCTGGAGGGATAGAGCCAAAGCCTCATCAACGGGCAGCACGTCGACCCCTCAGACTGTAGAATCCTTAAGAATGGATTCCAGACTGCGCCCGCCCGAGTCTCGGGTATCACTGAGGAAGGAGTCGCCATCTCCGCTAGTTCCCCAGTCCTTCCTTCACCCTTTCTTCGCCCCTGAGAAGGTGGCTCCACACTTTTCGCAGCGGAGACCTTGTATGCGCTGATGGGCATGACCGCCAACGACCGCTTTAACCCGCCTCTACCCCGAGTGGACCTTTCGCTTTCTCACAACGACCCAAAACGAGGTCAAGAACTCAAGACTTTAGAGCCCCGCCTGTTTAACAGCGCCGTCCGACTTTCTGACATGGGTAGACGGAGAAGAGGAAGACGCCCCCAATTTCGGAACCTTGACCAAAGCCGGCCGATCTTTCTCAATGGAGTTCGGGGTTTTCCATTTCACACTTCCTCGGCTTCCGAGACGTAAGCCTCCCTGGTGGTCGTAGCCAGGGCCCGATGGGAGAGACTCTTGTGAAAGGAGGCTGGCGCCCCCAGCAAAGAGCGGCCCCTGACTCTAGCCTCGAAGGGCCGTGAATATCCGACTTGATCAACCCGCGCATAGGGCTTGCAGGAGACGACTCAGCCAACGCTAGCGTTTATGACGTTATCTCGGCGCCGAGATCAATTTGAGAGCGCCTGAGAGGCATGTGTAGACGTGCACTAGGAAAATACCCATTGATCCCATAAAAGATTATACAAAAACAAAGCCACTCACGTAGATTCTCGGTGGTCCAAGCAACCGGACGCCTAAGGTGTCGTCTCTCACAAGAGGGTCATGACTCCACTACGGGCTACTAACAACCGGGCGAAGGCCCGCTCCAAAGCCTGCAGGTGCGAGGGAAGATCGAAATCACTGTGAGGAGTTTTAACGCTCGAAAATAGAGGAAGCCCTCAACTAGCTTCTTCGCTTAAAAAGGTAAAGGAACAGCTATAATCGGGAATTACCAAGTCCTCTCGTCCTAAAGAAACCAATAAGCCAACCAAGATACCCCCAAACTATCATGAGAGTCAGAAGGATGACATTAAAGTGCCGCAAACCCTTGGAAGGGATGCAAGAGAGGAAAACGGCGACTACTTATCAAGGCCACTTCAAAGAAGCACCATCTTAGGCACGAAACCATAGAAGGTCAAACGCCGTGGACCACACTAAACGCCAAAAGGAAGTCTGGTGAACGCTCCCAAATAATGTCTCTATATTAGGACCTACCTTGTTAGCCCTACACTAAAGCATGCTTCGAACGTTGATTTCGTGTATTCTCGACCTTCTAGGATATTTAATCAGTTTACTTCTCCTTACCCTGGTCTCTGTGGAAAAGGAAACGCCCCTGGGCACATCTCGGTTCAACCCCGCCAAAGAGCCTGAGGCGCGCCTGGGCCCGCTCGTAACTGGGTAACAACCAAAGAGTCACCCTCCAATACGTTAGAGAAGAAGAGCGACTCTGACCCATGATGAAAGCAAGTAATGAAACAAACTCACACGAACCCTAGCTTTCATCGATTTGGCCAAAAAGAGTACTAAAGAGATAAACACACGCAAAGTGGGTCCTAGGAATAAAAACGGAAAAAGCTATCTCGTGAAAAAATGCCGTAAAAAGACTCTACACAAAAGGGTCGGTTTAAAACTAAGGGGGAAGTGAAGCATAAAACTCGCCGGGGAGCAAAAGAAGAGGGTTTCGATCGTGGCACACAAGACAGAGGAGGTCTACGAAAGAAACAAAAGGAAACTGAAAGAAGTGGGAAAGATGAGCGCGAAAACAAAAGAGTCATCATTATCGCAAGATGTATAACGGCGATCAAGCCTTAACTAACCTAGCCTTTGAGCGTACACGTGAAATTGCATCCATACGAACGCATACCGCTTCACACACATCGTACACAAGGGCTAGGGGGCAACTGATAGGGTTTGAAAAATGGGCTCGCAAGCCCACTCGTCAAACCCAAAGAAGAGGCGCGCCCATTGAAACACTCAGGCCTTTGACGCCAACCCAGAATGAAGGCCCAATCCGCACGGCCCAAAGGCCGGTTACGGGTAATCGAGAAAGCCCACATTCTGCAAATCAAATTAAATCCCATCGATAAGGGAAATAGAATAATCCTCAACATATTATCCCGCAAATCCAACTAGATCTCACCAACAAGGAAAATAAGATAATTCACGATATAATGTACCATCCTACTGATCGTTTCCTGATCCCACCAATGAGGAAGAAGGATAATTCTAAATAAAGTGCTCTGTCAATCAAACCCGATACCGATAAAAGCAAGAAATATCTCATCCAATGGGAAAGAATCCTAATCAATTAATTCAACCTGGAAAACATATACTATAAATACTAAAGGTCACCCTACCTGGAAAGGCAATGCAAAATATTCGCCTTAAGTAGTCTATCTTTTCTCTCGCAGGAACCGACTTTAAGCATCGGAGCGCCGGGCGAAGCCCCCAATCGAATCCCTTCTTCTTTCTTCTTTCTAGAGTCTTGCAGGAGTGCACAACATCCAGAGCTCATAGATTAGCGGTACTACATCCGTATTCCGCAGATTAGTGGTGCCGTATCCAGCCTCGCAATCTGTACCACAAAGAATTTCAAATTCCGCCCACCACCCCCAAACGCCCACTTCAATCCAGCTTGAAAAACAAAGATCATCGATGGATTCTTCAAAAAAAAAAATGTTATTAAAAATATTACAAAATTAAAAATATTATGATTATAGAATTAATTTATTTCTAGAAGCTTATTGATTTTGTATTTTCAAACTTATTTTAAAATTATCTTTTCAAAAAAACTTATTTTAAAATTATATAAGTTAATCAAATATGAAATATGTATTTGATGGATATTAAAATTGTATCACCAATAAGGTAATATCAAGTGTCGAATCTCGTGATTTTATACCCGAGTTTAATTAGTTTATTGTAAACGTAGAAGGATAAAAAGTTTAGTAGAAGCAAAAATTATTATCAATCTGGGCAAGCGGAAGCATTGCTGGAACTTTGTGGTTTAGCTTTGAAAAACAGCGGTTTTTTTCTAAATAGAAAAGTAAAATATTTTTCCTTTTTCTATTCAATTAAAATTTTTAAATCTTCAATAATAAGTCATGACAATATGAAAAAAATAAACAAATTGAATAATGAAAACAAATTTATTTTTAGTAAAAAGTTAAAAGACAAACGCCACATAAAAGTGATAAATGAAGTGATAAGGTAATTTAAATTAAAGGATAAAAAGGGGAGAGAGAGAGAGGGTGTAGGGCTGGATGATTCAAGAGGGAAAAAGAGAAAGAGGGGTGGGGCCGGATGAGGTGGAAATAATCAATAATTGGATTTTACGGATATATCAAATATATCAAGAATATATAAGATATATTAGGAATTAATCGGTGGATATTTTTATAAAAATATTAATAATTAAAAATTATTCAAAATTTAAACATATATTTACTTCACTGGAATGATAATATCGGTTAGTTTTAATTTCTTTTTTAAATTCATGCACTATGTATATATTTCTTCTATTATATATATATATATATATATATATATATATATATATATATATATATATATATATTTTTTTTTTTTTTTTTTTATTTATTTTTTTTTTTTCTATCATAGACCAACAATTTTTTTCAATTTTAAGATTAAGAAAAAATAAATCAAATTTTCCCTCTATGGACCCTACACCCCACATTCATGCTTGAACAGCTTGGCAAGGAAGGAAAGAGATCAATGGGTTTTGAAAATGGTTGACCTCGTGAATATGAGATGCTAGAACCAAGGTTGAAGGAGTGAGGTTCTATATTTGACTCTTGCATTCTCTAAGCTGAAGGGAAAAAGAAACGAAACAAGAATAAATGAAGGTCGGAACAAGGGTAATGTGATATGTAAACTATCTAAAGAAAAAAAAGAATGATGTTTAGGTGGAATGAAAAGGGCAATAGATACTAACAATGTGAAACAAACCAAGTATGGATTGAAGATAATTAAATTATCAAAACATGTGATAGAAGTCACATATAACATGACAAAAGTCACCGAGTATCAGGTGCCGTAAAACGATATTTGACGTGACAAAAGTCACATATAACATGTACTCATTTTCCATAAGTTGCATGAATAGAGAAATGATGGAAATGGACGGTCGAGATAGTGCCAAATGTCGAAAATCCAAAGCTTGGGGACATATATGTCATTTTGGGAATTCTTAAGTTAGATAAAACAAAATAGAGAATAGTGTCTCTTCTCCAAAAGTAAAGAAATGGCAGTGGGCTGGGACGGTAAAAGTGTGAGGCTTGAAAAATGGTGAGTTTTTAGAGTGAGAGAGAGACTTCTCTTTAGGTTTATGGGCGATCCGACCGTCGGACTTCATCGGGACAAGAAGGAAAGTCGCTCCATGCATGAGGCCACGCTGCAGGGCTCCAGCTTTTGAGGAGTTCTACAACCCGTGAGGTAGGTTTGAACTCTACTTGAGTTTTAATTTCGACTTAAGTGCTATATAATGTTTGAGTTGATCGAGGTCGAGTGGTTGCTTACGTCCCAAAACTTGGGACCAAATTGTTGGAATTTTCTTGAGACATTTTGGGAAGTCCGTGACGGTTCACGGACTGTTTGGGCATGTTGCGTGATAATTTATTGAATAAATTATTTCGTGTGTATAGGTCGAAACTATTATGAAATTGGGTTCGCTGTGGAACCGACGTTAGTAGTAGGGCTATGAACAGTAACTGAGGGTTTTAATTGCTCATGGAATAAGTTCAAATGTAATTCACTCGTGAGAAATTGTGTTCGATTGAGTAATTCAAATCGAATTGCTCGTGTTTGTTAAATTAGCCCATGTGAGCTAAATTTTGGTGTAATGTATTGAAAATTCACATAACATGCTTTATGTGATTTAATTTATGTAAATATATGCATGATAATATATTTGCATGTGTTGTATATATTGTGTGAAATGGCATAATGCATTTCATATGCACCGGGGTAACCTAGAAGTTAGGTGTGTGTGCATGACATGAAAAATTGAAAGAAAAACGAAAACGTTTTTGAAAGGAATTTCACAGGATGAATTTCCGGAGAATGGGGTTGGGAGACAGTCCAACAGATCATTTCGGATGAGAACCATGATCACTGTTTCGGAAGGCTCTCCAACACATTCGCCTCGGAGGGTAGTCCATATTTTTAGTGACACTTCGGGTAGTTGGTATTTTCGAAACAACAACCTTTATTTTGAAACGATATTTTCTCTATGCTACATGGCTTAGGTAAGTGTGGTGAGTCGGTATGACTTCTAAGAAATGGGTTGGTCATGTAGACATTCATGTAGGATCACATTTGCTTGAATGTGTGTTTACTTTGAGCATTGCATATGCACTTAGGTGGAGAGTAAACTCAATTTAGGTGATTCCACTACTAGGCGATAGCCCACCCCTGCCGAGGATACACTTCACGCATGTGAGCGGCCGAGGAGACGGCTCTTCCTAGAGACCTACTTTGAAGAAAGCCTGCCAGGCTTATTTTAGTTGGATACATGTATTAGAATGTTTTAAACTTTTAATATATGTTGTATAAGAGTAAATTATTAACCTTTGAAACTATGGTATGTGTTAGTGTATTTTGATTTAGCATTGGTATATGGGCCCAAGTGGCCATTTGTACTCATGTTGGATTGTTTGGGACAAGTTTGTATATGGGCAGAGCTCCCCGTACAAAGGAGACTCTGCCCACTGCGAGATGCCTAGAGTCACCCGACATCCGACGAGTGTTTCCACGGTCGACCAGAGAGTCAACTGACCCCTGGGTTTCTCGGGCGTCACACTGCATCACAGCCTAAGGTAAACGATTACCTTGGGAGCTCAGTGGGTGTAGTTATAAGTGTAGTCCTGATACCAGCTTCACAGCATGGTATCAGAGCTTAGGTACACGAGTACCTAGGGCTTGGGGGATTTGGGCTTAGGCCATGATCATTGAGGTATAAGAACACCACCACTGTGGCTCGATGTTGAGGTTTGTATGTGATTACCTAGAAGTCACGACAAGATTTAGGAACACCGCATGCATGGTGTTTGATGTGTGATGGTGACTATTATAACATGAGTTGTATGTTGTATGTGATAGTGGCGATCATGTGTGGTGTGATTGATTGTGCTTGGTGAATAGCATAGGCAGCGTTGAACAACAGAGCGAAAGAGAAATATAACCTTAGGTGTTCGAGAATTTTGGGAAAATAGTTCAGAATTAAAATAAAAAAAAATATATGATGTGAAGAAAATTTTTCGAAGGTTTTACAGTGTGTAAAACTGGAAGAAAAAAATGAATAAAATAAATTTTAATAAATTTATTTGATTTACTGGAAAATGAGAAAAAAAATATAATAACATTTTTTTGGGTAGTTTGTTTTCCAGTAGCATGAAAAAAAATGAATGAAATAAATAAAATAAATAAATAATAAATCAAATCAAAATGATTTTTAAAATGAAATTTTCTAAAATAAAATTTTGATGTTGATTATGATTTAATAAAATGAAATAATGTCCTGCATTACCTATAAATGCATGGACATTGTGTATAAAATATTTTTGTTGTATATGAATAGTGTCACCGATTTACGTTTATGCCTTAGAATCTGACATTGAAATCAAGCGCATTTGACATGTGTGGATGGCTGAGTCGAGCGAGGATGTAGAGGGCGTCCATGAAAGTGCGAATTCGAAACTTTCCACTTGAGCTTTTTTGACCGGCCCGGGAGGAGGGCTTTCTTGAGGCGTAGGGATTGCGTGTATCGCGAGGGCATGTGCAATAGTGAGCCATGGCGGGTCAAATGACCTCCAGCGTCTAGAAGCACATCATCCTCCATTAGGCAAAGAGAGAGGAGTGGATGACATACGAGGCATCAGGATATGGGATCTTGATGTAAGAAAGAAGGGAGAGGTCATCTTCTTCCGACCGGGAAAGAAGCGGGGAAGCCCGGGTTCGCAAGGATATCGGGACGAGTAGAGGTCATGAGGACGAGGCCGGGATGTATATGAGGAGGGATTGCCCTTAGACGAGGGATCCGAGAGGGTTTTGAGACAGCGAGTCCCCGGGTCAGTAGGATAGGAGGACCGCAGGGTTGTTCCTGCCCCTGGCCATGGATCGGGAGGGACCGGTCCCGCAGTATTGCCGCGGGAGCAATTTCGCGTGGGACGGGGAAGTGGGGCGGGTCGGGGTCTAGGGCCCGAGGGGATTAGGGCCGGGTTCAGTCGGTGGGCCCCGAATCGCGTGTTACCATTCTTGCCTTGACTGGGCATCTGAGGCCGGATTGTCTAGAGGCGGGTCTCATAGTACGGGCGAGCATGCGGATTAAATGGGATATGCGGGGGTCGTTTCTAATCGCACTTGTTGGCCCCAGAGTAGCGTTTGAATTAGATGCATAATGTCCATTCATTAATGCATCTTGTGTGATAAGTGGACTTAGAGGTTGAGGCCTTTAGAGATGATAGGAAATTCACCACTGGGATGTAGGGTGAGAGTTGGTAAGATGTGTCGAGATCGTGAGTCAGGGATCTCAATGATTCCGCTCATGGTGGACCTTAGGGTGGTAGACATATTGGTTGTTGATGTCATTCTTGACATGGAATGAGTTGACAACCATCGGGTTGTCAACCAGTGGGATGGCCAGTTGTCATACGACAGGTCTTGGACTTACAGATGAGGTTACATATGCCGCATTGGTTGGATGCGTATGCGTGGAATTCGGGACGAAATTCTTTTAGAGAGGGAGAATGTGAAACCGAAGTCATTTCGAAAAGGGCAAAATTGTAATTTCGGTAAAAATCCAAAATTTTTCTAGATCTCGGATGATGAAACGGATTTCACCGTTGGAATCGTCTCATGAAATATAGCTACCATGTCGAATTTCGTTGGTCGGGGCGGTCGGAATTTGTATTTTTTTGAATGTAAGTGATGTCGGGTGCTGAAGTAAAGCTTGACTATTTATTGACGTGAAATAAGAATCACATATAACATGTACTCATTTGCCATAAGTTACATAAATGAAACTAATTGTAAGGAATGTGGGCCGAGAGCGAGGAGATAGTGTGGCAAATCGCCAGAAATCAAAGCTTGGGGGACATATATGTCATTTTGAAAATTTGCCCCAAGTTAGATAAGAGCAAATAGAGAATAGTGTCTCTTCTCCAAATTAAAAGGCAAAAGAAATGGGCGTGGGGCTGGGACGGTGAATGGGAGAGTGAAAATAGTGAGTTTTTAGGCTGAGAGAGACTTCTCTTTAGGTTTATGCGTCCAGGCCGTCGGACTTCACGGGACAGATGGAGAGAATCTCGCTCCGTACGGTGAGGCCCTGCGTGGGCTTGAGTTTTGAGGGTTTTTCACCACGAGCTCAGTGGGGTGGGGTTTATCTACTTTGAGTTTTACTCTTGATTTAAAATTTTATATAATGTTTGAGTTGATTGAGGGCACAGCTTAGGTGGCCGTTTGGTACACGTCTGGCAGGACGAATTGGAATTTTTCTTGAGACACATTTGGGAAGTGGTGGCTTCGAGTTCACGGACTGTTTGGGCATGTTGGGTGATAATTTATTGAATAAATTTAATGGCACTACAGGTATTGTATAAGACTCGGAAATGGCCATGAAATTCGGGTTCACAAGTGGAACCGACTTTGAACCAGTGGCCATGAACGATGGCTGAGGTTTTCTTGTTCTGCCTTGAATAGTGTTTGCAGGTAATTTTGTGAATTGTTGATTGAGTAATTCAAATCCAAAATTGCTCGTGTTTATTAAAATTAGCCCATGTGAGCTAAATTTTGGTGTAATGTATTGAAAATTCACATAACATGCTTTGTATGATTTAATTTATGTAAATATATGCATGATAATATATTTGCATGTGTTGTATGCTATTACGTGAAATGGCATAATGCATTTCATAATACTTAGGGTAACCACAGAAGTTAGGGTGACGCTATTGCATGACATGAAAAAGTGAAGAAAAGCGGCGTTTTGAAGGAATTTCACGGGATGAATTTCAGGAGAATGGGGTTGGGAGGGATCCAGACGGGGTCATTTCGGATAGGAACCATAGTTGTTTGGAAGGTTCCTCCAACACATTCGCCTTGGAGGGTAGTCCGTATTTTCTTGACATACGGTAGTGTATTTTTCGAAAACAACAAATTTTGTTTTGAAAGCGATATTTTCTCATACATGGCTTAGGCGGGAGTGGCCACGAGAGTCGGTAAGGACTTAAGAAATGGTGGTTGGTCGTATGGGGAACATTGAGTGGATCACGCATTTGGCAGGTGTGTTGCTGGGCGTGCGCCATGCACTTAGGTGGAGTAACCCACTTGGGGTGGTTCCACTACTAGGCGATAGCTCACCACTGTCAGAGGGATATTATTTTCGGTACGGGGGCGTTCGAGGGGCCGGCTCTTCACCCAGAGACCGATTTGAGAAGAAAGAATCGGGTTGGCATGGCCTGGTTTTAGTTGGATACATGTATTTAGAATGTTTTAAACTTTTAATATGTGTTGTATAAGGCTGAAATTATTAACGCTTGAAACTATGGTATATGAAGGATTGGTCTCATTTACACTGTGAGCACCGTGGTATGGGGCCCAAGTGGCCATTTGTACTCATATTGGATTGTTTGGGAGACGAGGTTTGTATGGGTGAGCTCCAGGTACCAGGGGGCTGCCGCCGTGCCGTGAGAGATGTCGAGTCACCCGACATCCACGAGTGTTTCCACGGGTTGACTTGTAGTCAACGGACCCCGGAGTTTGGGCGTCTGGCACGGCCTCGGCTAAAGGTGGCCGATTTTGTGGGACTCGGTGGGGTGTGGTGCATAAGTTTAGTAGTCTGATACTAGGCGTCACGACGCATGGTATCAAAGCTTAGATACTGTGAGTACTGGGGCTTGGGGGGATTTGGGGCTTAGGCCGTGATCATTGGTATAAGAACATGCCACTTGGTGGCTCGATGTTAGAGTTTGGGTATGTGATTACCTAGGAATCACGCGACAGATTAGAATTTCTTGCATGCATGGTGTTTGATGTGTGATGGAGATTGTGTATAACATGAGTTGTATGTTATGTGATAGTGTGATCATGTGTGTGAATTGTGATTGTTGTGTGCTTGGTGAATAGCATAGGCAAGCGTTGAGAACACTAGGGCCGAAATATAACCTTAGGTGTTCGAGAATTTTTGGGAAAATAGTTCGAGGAATTAAAAATAAAAAAATATATGATGTGAAGAACTTTGAGAGGTTTCACAGTGTGTAAGCGGAAGAAAAAATGAATAAAAAAATAAATTTTTAATAAGGAATTTTATTTGATTTCTTGGAGAAAATGAGAAAAAAAATATAATAACATTTTTTTGGGTAGTTTGTTTTTCAGTAACTGCATGAAAAAAAATGAATGAAATAAATAAATAAATAAATAAATAAAATCAAATCAAATAAGTTTTTAAGAATGAAATTTTCTAAAATAAAATTTTGATGTTGATTATGGGGATTTAATAAAAATGAAATAATGTCTGCATTACACATAAATTACATGGACATTGTGTATAAATATTTTTGTTGTACTATGAATAGGGTATTACCACGGGGACTACGTTTGTATGCCTTAGAGATACGACGGTAATCAAGCGCCATTTGACATGTGGCAGATGGCTGGTCGAGGCCGAAGGATGTGGGGCGTCGTGAAGTGCGGGGTCGACTGCAAGGCACGACCCGACGGGCACTTTCTTGGCAGAGTAGGGATTACGTGCGTATCGCCACGGGCATGTACTGCAATAGTGAGCCATGGCGGTCAAATGACCTCCGGGGCGTGGAAATCATCCTCCGTGGGCAAGGGAGGGAGTGGATGACATACGAGGCATCGGGGACTATGGAATGCGATGCTTAGAAGAAGGAAGATCCATCTTCTTCGACAGGGAAAAGCTGAAGCGGCCCCCGGGTTGCAAGGATATCATCCAGGACAAGGCCGAGGTCATCAGGACCAAGGCCAGGATGGGACATATGAGGAGGGATTGCCCTTAGAGACAGGGATCCCAGGGTTTTGAGACAGCGCAGTCCCAGTCAGCAGTAGGATAGGAGAGGACACAGTTTGTTCCTCCACCCCCTAGTATGGATCAGAGGGGACCGATCCTTTAGTACTTCGCGAGCCCAGGTCACATGGGCGGAGCTAGGCGCCTTGGTCGGGGTCTAGGGCCGGGGAGTTGCGGGCCGAGTTCGAGTCGGAGGTGGGCGAATGAGCGTGTTGTTACCATTCTTGCCCGGCTGGGCATCGGGCGGGGTGTCTTTGGGCGGAGGGTCTCATAGTACGGGGCCCGGGCATGCGAGATTGGCCGGGATATGCAGGGTACGTTTCTAATCTCGCACTTGTTGACTAGAGTAGCGTTTGAATTAGATGCATAATGTCCATTCATTAATGCATCTTGTGTGATAGAATTGGACTTAGAGGTTGAGGCCTTTAGAGAGATGATAGGAAATTCTTCCCTAGGATGTAGGGTGAGAGTTGGTCAGATGTGTCGAGATCGTGAGTCAGGGATCTCAGTGATTCTGCTCATGGTGGACCTTAGGGTGGTAGACATATTGGGTGTTGATGTCATTCTTGACATGGATGAGTTGACAGCCATCGGGTTGTCAATAAGTGGGACCTTGACCGGATTGTCATACCTGACACGGTCTTGGACTTGGATGAGGTTACATATGCACGTGGTTGGATGCGTATGTGCGTGGAATTTCGGGACGAAATTCTTTTAAGGAAAGGGAGGAATGTGGCTTGAGAAAATCAAATTTTTCTCGAAAAGGGCTTAAAATTGTAATTTAGGTAAAAATCCAAAGAATTTTCTAGATCTCGGATGATGAAACGGATTTCACTTAGATTGGAATCGATCTCATGAAATATAAATTTACCATGTCGAATTCGTTGAATTCGAGAGGCAGATCGAATTTGCATGTTTTGAGCCAGAGTATCGAATGTAGTAAAAAGCGATGACTGACGTGACAAAAGTCACATATAACATGTACTCATTTGCCATAAGTTGCATAAATAGAGAAATGATGGAAATGGAAGGCCGAGATAGTGGCAAATGTCGAAAATCCAAAGCTTGGGGACATATATGTCATTTTGAAATTCTTAAGTTAGATAAAACAAAATAGAGAATAGTGTCTCTTCTCCAAATTAAAAGGCAAAGAAATGGGCAGTGGGCTGGGACGGTGTGCAGAGGCTGAAAATGGTGAGTTTTTAGAGTGAGAGAGAGACTTCTCTTTAGGTTTATGGGCGATCCGACCGTCGGACTTCATCGGGACAAGATGGAAAGTCGCTCCATGCAGTGAGGCCTACGCGTGGGCTCCAGTTTTGAGGAGTTTCTACAAACTCCGTGAGGTAGGGGTTTTATCCTACTTGAGTTTTACTCTTGATTTAAGTGCTATATAATGTTTGAGTTGATTGAGGCTGTGAGTGGCCGTTTGATCTGTCCCAAAACTTGGGACCAAATTGTTGGAATTTTCTTGAGACATTTTGGGAAGTCCGTGACGGTTCACGGACTGTTTGGGCATGTTGGGTGATAATTTATTGAATAAATTATGCTTTGGTGTGTATAGGGATTCGGAAATGGCCATGAAGTCGGGTTCCGCAAAAGTGGAGCAGAGCTTTGGGTAGTGGCCGTGAGCGGTAACAGGGTTTTTCTTGTTCATGTGAATAGTGTTCCGC
Source organism: Tetrastigma voinierianum (assembly GCA_016808115.1). NCBI lineage: Eukaryota > Viridiplantae > Streptophyta > Magnoliopsida > Vitales > Vitaceae > Tetrastigma > Tetrastigma voinierianum. Next base: position 1,805,588 of record JAEQBH010001681.1, read on the forward strand.
GAATTAATTTTGTGTGAGAAATTGTGTTCGATTGAGGTAATTCAAGTCGAATTGCTCGTGTTTGTTAAATTAGCCCATGAGGCTAAATTTTTGGTGTAATATATTGAAAATTCATACTTGTCTTTGTATGATTTAATTTGTAAATATATGCATGATAATATATTTGCATGTGTTGTATATATTGTATTAGTGAAATGGCATAATGCATTTCATATGCCTTAGAGGTAACTTTAGAAGTTAGGTGTGTGTGCATGACATGAAAATTGAAAGAAAAGCAGCGTTTTGAAGAGGAATTTCACGGGATGAATTTGGGAGAATGGGGTTGGGGAGGCTTGATCCAGCCGGATCATTTCGGATGAGAACCATATTTGTTTAGGAAGGTTCTCCGACATTCATGGAGGGTAGTCCATATTTTTACTGACACTTCGGTAGTGTATTTTCGAAAACAACAAATTTTGTTTTGAAAACGATATTTTTCTCATACATGGCTTAGGCAAGTGTGAGGGAGTCGGTAAGGACTTAAGAAATGGGTTGGTCATGTAGACATTCAAGTAGGATCACGCATTTGCTTGAATGTGTGTTTACTTTGGAGCATTGCATATGCACTTAGGTGGAGAGTAACCCACTTAGGGTGATTCCACTACTAGGCGATAGCTCACCTGTCGGGGATGGTGTTCCCGGTACGGGAGCGTTCGAGGGACGGCTCTTCACACAGAGACCGAGTTTTGAAGAGAATCGGGTTGTGGCTTTGGTTTTAGTTGGATACATGTATTAGAATGTTTTAAACTTTTAATATATGTTGTATAAGAGTAAATTATTAACTCTTGAAACTATGGTATATAGTTAGTGTATTTTGATGAGCATTGGTATATGGGCCCAAGTGGCCATTTGTACTCATATTGGATTGTTTGGGACAAGTTTGTATATGGGTAGAGCTCCAGTACAAAGGGGCTACGCGTTTTACGTGAGAGATGTCGAGTCACCCGACATCCACGAGTGTTTCCACGGGTTGACTTGTAGTCAACGGACCCCCGGGTTTTGGGGCGTCACAACTTGGTATCACAGCTAAGGTAAACGATTACCTTGGGAGCTCAGTGGGTGTAGTTATAAGTTTAGTCCTGATACTAGCGTCACAGCATGGTATCAAAGCTTAGGTACACGAGTACCTAGGGCTTGGGGGATTTGGGCTTAGGCCATGATCATTGAGGTATAAGAACATCACCACTTGGTGGCTCGATGTTAGAGTTTAGGTATGTGATTACCTAGGAAGTCACGCGACAAGATTAGAACACTGCATGCATGGTGTTTGATGTGTGATGGTGTGTATAACATGAGTTGTATGTTATGTGATAGTGTGATCATGTGTGAATTGTGATTGAAATTGTATGCTTGAGCTGAATAGCATAGAAGTAACGTTGAACACTAGAGTAGAAATATAACCTTAGGTGTTCGAAATTTTGGGGAGAAAATAGTTCGAATTAAAATAAAAAAAAAAAATATATGATCGCTGAAGAAAAGATTTTTCGAGAAGGAGGTTTACGAGTGTAAAGCGGGAAGAAAAAAATGAATAAAATAAATTTTAATAAATTTATTTGATTTACTGGAAAATGAGAAAAAAAATATAATAACATTTTTTTGGGTAGTTTGTTTTCCAGTAGCATGAAAAAAAATGAATGAAATAAATAAATAAATAAATAAATAAAATCAAATCAAATGAGATTTTTAAAATGAAATTTTCTAAAATAAAATTTTGATGTTGATTATGATTTAATAAAATGAAATAATGTCCTGCATTACCTATAAATGCATGGACATTGTGTATAAAATATTTTTGTTGTATATGAATAGTGTCTCGGGGCTACGTTTATGCCTTAGAGATACAACATTGAAATCAAACTGCCATTTGACATGTGTAGATGGCTAGTCAAGGGCGAGGATGTAGAGGGCGTCCATGAGGTACTGGTCAAGCACCACCGACTTTTGACCAGCAGGCCTTTGCTGGGCGAAGTAGGAGTTGCGATCGCCGTATGTACAGGGCATGTGCAATAGTGAGCCATGGCGGGTGAGAATGACCTCCCGGCGTCTGAAGCACATCATCCTCCATTGGAGAGCGAGAGAGAGGAGTGGATGGCTGTCTGAGGCATCAGGGGATATGGAGTCTTTGATGCTTGGGAAGGAAGATCCATCTTCTTCCAACCCGGGAAAGAAGCAGAAGGCTTCGGGTTCGCAAGGATATCCAGGACAAGGCCGAGGTCATCAGGACCAAGGCCAGGATGGGACATATGAGGAGGGATTGCCCTTAGAGACAGGGATCCCAGGGTTTTGAGGCAGGCGCGAGTCCCGAGTCGACGATAGGATAGGAGAGGACACGGGTTGTTCCTCCACCCTGAGTATGGATCGGAGGGACCGATCCTTAGTACGCCCGCGAGACGGGTCACATAGACGGAAGCTAGGCGCCGGGTCGGGGTCTAGGACGGGGAGTTGCGGTAGAGTTCGAGTCGAATTTGGGCGGATGCGTCATTACCATTGCCTTGACTGGGCATCGAGGGCGGGTGTGCAAGAGGCGGAGGTCTCATAGTCACGGGGCGAGGCATGCAGTTAAGCGGATATCAGAGTGCGTTTCTAATCTCCGCGCTTGTTGACTAGGTAAGGCGTTTGAATTAAGATGCATAATGTCCGTTCATTAAATGCATCTTGTGTGATAGAGTGGACTTAGGAGTTGAAGGGCCTTTAGAGAGATGATGGGAAATTCTTCCCTAGGATGTAGGGTGAGAGTTGGTCAGATGTGTCGAGATCGTGAGTCAGGGATCTCAGTGATTCTGCTCATGGTGGACCTTAGGGTGGTAGACATATTGGGTGTTGATGTCATTCTTGACATGGATGAGTTAACAGCCATCGGGTTGTCAATAATTGGGACCTTAGCCGGTTAATCATACTGACACGGTCTTGGACTTGGATGAGGTCCCACATATGCACGTGGTTGGATGCGTGTATGTGCGTGGAATTCGGGGACGAAATTCTTTTAAGAAGGGAGAATGTGAGAGCAGAAAATCCGATTTTCTCGAAAGAACCAAGTGTAATTCGGTAAAAATCCAAAATTTTTCTAGATCTCGGATGATGAAACGGATTTCACCGTTGGAATCGTCTCATGAAATATAGCTACCATGTCGAATTTCGTTGAATTCAGGAGCGGTCGAATTTGCATGTTTTTGAGGCACTTAAGTGTCGGGTCTTGAAGTAAAAGCTTGATATTTGACGTGACAAAAGTCACATATAACATGTACTCATTTGCCATAAGTTGCATAAATAGAGAAATGATGGAAATGGACGGCCGAGATAGTGGCAAATGTCGAAAATCCAAAGCTTGGGGACATATATGTCATTTTGGGAATTCTTAAGTTAGATAAAACAAAATAGAGAATAGTGTCTCTTCTCCAAATTAAAAGGCAAAGAAATGGGCAGTGGGCTGGGACGGTGTGCGGAGGCTGAATATGGTGAGTTTTAGAGTGAAGGAGGGCTTCTCTTTAGGTTTATGGGCGTCAGACCCAGTCGGACTTCATCGGAGACGAGATGGAAAGTCGCTCCATGCAGTGAGGCCTATGCGTGGACTCCGGTTTTAGGAGTTTTCGACAAACTCCGTGAGGTAGGGGTTTTATCCTACTTAAGTTTTACTCTTGATTTAAGTGCTATATAATATTTGAGTTGATTGAGGGCGTAGTGGTAGTTTGATGCATCCCAAGCTTGGGACCAAATTGTTGGAATTTTCTTGAGACATTTTGGGAAGTCCGTGACGGTTCACGGACTGTTTGGGCATGTTGGGTGATAATTTATTGAATAAATTATGCTTTGGTGTGTATAGGGTCGGAAATGGCCATGAAATTCGGGTTCACAAAGTGGAACCGACTTTGGGTAGTGGCCATGAACAGTAACCCGAGGGTTTTACTGTTCATGTGAATAGTGTTCACGAATTAATTTTGTGAGAAATTGTGTTCGATTGAGTAATTCAAATCGAATTGCTCGTGTTTGTTAAATTAGCCCATGTGAGCTAAATTTTGGTGTAATGTATTGAAAATTCACATAACATGCTTTGTATGATTTAATTTATGTAAATATATGCATGATAATATATTTGCATGTGTTGTATATATTGTGTGAAATGGCATAATGCATTTCACTTGTATGCAAGGTAACTAGAAGTTAGGTGTGTGTGCATGACATGAAAAAGTGAAAGAAAAAGCAGCGTTTTTTGAAAGGAATTTCACAGGATGAATTTCAGGAGAATGGGGTTGCAGACAGTCAACGGATCATTTCGGATGAGGACCGTGGCTGATTGAAAGGTTCTCAGCACATTCGCCTCGGAGGGTAGTCGTAATTTTACGACACTTAGGTAGTGTATTTTTCGAACAAGAGTTTTGTTTACAGAAAGCGATATTTTCTCAAACATGGCAAGCCCGAGTGTGAGGGGAGTCGGTGAGGACTGGAAATGGGTTAGTCATGAACGCATTCAAGTAGGATCACACATTTGCTTGAATGTGTGTTTACTTTGAAGCATTGCATATGCACTTAGGTGGAGAGTAACCCACTTAGGGTGATTCCACTACTGGGCGATATCTCACCCTGTCGAGGGATATTATTTTCAGGTACAGGGAGCGTTCGAGGAGACGGCTCTTCCTAGAGATCGATTTTGAAGAAAGTCGGGTTGTGGCTTTGGTTTTAGTTGGATACATGTATTAGAATGTTTTAAACTTTTAATATATGTTGTATAAGAGTAAATTATTAACTCTTGAAACTATGGTATATAGTTAGTATATTTTGATGAGCATTGGTATATGGGCCCAAGTGGCCATTTAATGCACTCATATTGGATTGTTTGGGACAAGTTTGTATATGGGTAGAGCTCCCAGTACAAGGCTACCACTTTAGATTTTTAAATGAGAGATGTCGGTCACCCAGAGCATCCCGCATCTGCTGTGGGTGCGGCGGTAGTCAACGGACCCTCGGGTTTTTGGGGCGTCACAGCTCCTCCCCCATCTCCTCACCTTCCTATCCCTAATCACACCCTCACCTTGAACCTTCATTGGAGTTACAATGTTAATGTAACATCCTTAAATAATTGATATAATACCCTTAAATCACCAATGTAATACCCTTAAAGCATTATGTAACACATTTAAAACACAAATGTAACACTCTTATATTTTTTAAAAATAAAAGCATCATTATTTTTAAATAAAATAAATTATTTGTTATTTAAATTTTAACAAGATTTTATTTATTTTTAAAATTTACTGCTAAAATAAAAAAATCTAAAATCTATTTCTTAATTTTTAAATAATTTTAGATATTTATAATTTTATTATAAATATGTTTATATGTAATAATTTTAAGGGTGTTATATTAGTGTAAAGTGTTACATTATTATTTCAAGAATGCTATATTATTACTTTAAGGATGCTATATTAATGCTTTAAGTGTGTTACAATAGTGCAGAGTAGTAATTTAAGAATATTACATTAGTAATTTAAGAATGTTATATTAATGATTTAAGTATGTTATATTAATGATTTAAAGACATTACCTTATTACTGTAACTCCAATGTGGTTCGATGGGGTGAGAGTTTGTTGGGGTAGGAAGGAGAGAGGGGAGAGGAGAGAGGAGAGATTAGCACATGGGTCTCATATGAGAGGTATGTTTAGGTTCAAATGTGATGTTACTATTTCATCACATAGTTTGATAATTTAATTGTCTTCCTTCCACATTTAACCCGTGTTTCACTTAATATCTATTTTCATGATAATGTCGTTTAACCTAAACATCATTTCCCCTCAAAGAAAGATTTCTGATTGCCGGGACTAAGGCGAGCAACTAATTACCATTGTCAAACGAATCGCACGTAATTTTAGGAGAGATCACACACGTCGCCTCAAAGAAGTTGAGATATTTATTTATTCATTCATTTGTTTATTTTGATTTTCTTTGTTTCTTAATTTATTTGTTATTATTTGTCTTGTTTTATTTTAGTGTATCTAGATTTATTTTTTATTTACTTTGGATATTTTACAAATTTTATTTTACTTAGGAGATGTTTTTTTTTTAGTTTTAGAATTAGGTTCAACATTTTAATAATATTAGTCATTCTTTTTTGGAAATATATGATATTCATCTCTTCAAAATTATTTATTTTTAAGGATTAGGTCGAATCTTAATATACATGCTCCTTCCATAATTGTGTTTGACAAGCTAAAATGAGGCGTATACTTCTTATGAATTTTAAGATGATATTTTGGCTAGATTATTAGTTTTCTCGGACTTTTATTTGGATGGTTCAAATTAAATAGTTATTTTAGGTTTTATTAATATATATTTTTACATGTTTTGATATATTTTTGTAATAAAATATTTTATTTATTATGATATCCTATTTTTGTAATTAAATTAGATGTATTGTTTAATAATTTTAATTATATAAAAACGTTTTTATATCTATGCGATATGTTATAAAAAACATTAGTAGATTAGCTTTTTTAGATTTTTATAAAAAACGTTTCTAATAAAAGCCTCATTAGACAAAGCGTTTTAGTTAGAAACACTGTTACAAAAAGTAGTGTCAAACTAGCCTTTCGTGTTGCAAGAAAAACAAGGATCAAATATCGGTAAACATGAATATATCGGTGATTGGATTTTGCAAATGTATCGGAAATATCGGTGGATATTTTTACAAAAAAATATCGAGAAAGAGAAAATTATATAAAATTTATGGAAATACTTCGAAAAGTTTTAAAGATGACAAAAATAAGTAAAATACACATATTAGAGTTATTTAATATTGCTAAATTAAATATATAATTTAATATTATTCATAAATAAAATGAGTAATTATTTTAATTCATATATTTATAATAATTGATATGAATATTATTTATATAGAAAATGAGAAATGATTGATATCTTAATTAAGGTTAAGATTAAAATCAAATGGATTTGGATAATTATTTAATTATTAAATTAATATGTTATTATTTTATATTATTAAGATATTTTAACATTAAATAAAATATTATTTTACTCCTTTCCCTTTTATTATGAATATTACGTGTAGATATTAAAAAAAATTCAAAATATAGGATATAATAATATTAAATCAGATATATCAATTAAATGATATGATAGTATCAATTAACTTTTAAAAAAACATTTGAAATTTCTTAAGTATATTAATATTTATTTATTAACAAATAAAATTATTTTATTTTTTTTTACTTCAATTATTTTTGTTAAAACTTTTTATTTTTTATTTTTTTTTGTTTGGAAGGAGGGGATACCCCAGACAAACGAAACAGGCCTACAGGGTAGAAATCACCCTTCTCGGCCATCACACTCCCAGATGGTCGTCAAGGATGTCCTCAAGGTCGGTCGGTGGCGAGTCCTAGAGCGCGTGTTCTCCGCTGTTCAGTCTAAGGGCTTTCTTTGCAAGCAGGTTTACCTTCTCTAAAAATGAGATTTGATGCACCTCCCAATTGTTAGAGAGAAGAAGATGAAACTTGAGGAGAAGGTTTAGATGTTTATGGTTCTTGTCCATTTTTCCAGTGAGCCATTCGTGAACTGGTTTGGAGTCAGTTTCCACTATCAATGCCCTTATATTATAATTCCATGCAATCTGGAGTCCCATGCAAATAGGCCATAATTCAGCCTCTTCAATTGAGCCAACATCAATGTTTTTGGTGAAACCAAGGACCCATTCACCAGAGCTTCCTCTTAGCAGCACACCACAGCCAGCACCACCTTGGTCACCTTGCATACTCCCATCTGTGTGTAGAAAGTGCTGATGAGAGTGAAACTCATCTAGTTTTAAGTCAAATTTTCATGCATATTAGAGACTTTAATGTTCAATTTATTGCTAAATTATGGAATCTTCACCCAAATTATTGTTTTGAAGGGGTTAAGAGCAAAAGAAGCAAGAAAAACAGCTGAATCGGCCTAGGCAGGAACATAGAATGTTGTGACAATTTCAATATTGTTGCGACAAAATGGAAGGCAATTGGTAGAAGAATTGTCGCAACAATTCAAACTATGTCGCGACAAATATTAAGAATCACTAAGAAGACAACTGAAAGTTGTCGCGACATTTCAGAAGTTGTCGCGACACTATACAAGGCAGAAGGCTAATAATTTGTTGCGACATTTAAAAATTTGTCGCGACAATTATGAGAAGAGTACACGAGGAATCAATTGAACATTTGTCGCAACAATTATAAATTTGTTGTGACAATTATCCAACAGAAAGGTCAAGCAACAATGTCGTGACAATCTCACAACAACTTTGAAGACATCCAGCAACTCAACATTGTCGCGACAATTATACATTTGTGATGACAATTTACCAGAGATCAAAAGTTGAACAACAAAGAGGAAATTGTCAAGACAAATCTGGACGACAAAAGATAAGAAGTGATTGTCACGACATTTCTACTATTGTCGCGACAATTTATTCAGTGGGCTTGCATTGAAGTCCACAAAAATCTGCATAGAATTATGGCCCAGCATTCATTGGACTATAAATAGAAGGAGATAGGGCTTAAAAAAATAAGAGAGGAGGGGCACAGAGAAGAGGAGATACAGAAAGAGAGAGAGAAGCTTTCTTTCTTGAGCTGCAATATTGAGCTGAGATCTTTGAATATTAAACTCCATCACTGTCTGAACTTGAATGGAGACGGGAAAATTTATGGAAACCTTTTTTTTTTCAGTTTTGATTACAATTTCAATGAATTTGTTTAATCAACTAGTCATTGTTATTTGTGATCTAGTTATGGAAGGCTAAGCTCCTTTTGGGAAGGGATTAATTAATTTTGATTACCATTTTGTAGCCCCAAATGTATGTTGTGGGTTGAAGACTGAGTCAGATCTAATTGGTATTGTTCTTGTAAAGAACTGTTCTAAGTATCAGTGGAGTATACCCAAAAAAGAGCTATATTTGTGCTCTGTTTTCAAGGATGCCTTTGAGTGACACGGAAGGATGTTCCTGAGAGTAAAGAGCAGTAATCTGGGCGTATGATAAATTGATGATCTTAGAGCTAATAAACTCTAATTATCACTATGATGAATCACATGTGATTTTCTAACCTTTGACTTCAAGGTTCCCTTCTGAGTGACAGCAGAAGTGTGTTCCCAAGGCATAAAGACCACCTAGTGATTAATCAGTTTAATATTTAGAGGTTTCATCTCAGTTTGGTAGAATGTTTGTGCTTTTGTTTCTTGGAAGTGATTATTCTTATCAAAGTGCAGATTGAGGTACCAATTACATTGGAGGAGGCTTGTGTTCCTTTGTCTATGGGGGCAAGTTGACTTCAGTCTTGAGAAAGGGTTGATTAATACTGGTTTAGGAAAGACAACCAAATCTTAGAGGGAACCAGATCCTAAAAGTAGTTGTTTATACACATGATGTCCTGGTTTAGGAACATGGAGATCTAAATGCTGAAATGTATAGTGGTTGAAGGCATTTTAAGACTATACTAATATGCTCTTGGACAAATCCAGGATTCAAGCCCATAACTATTGCTGTTTTTTTTTTTAATAATATGCAAATTGATGACCAGAACACTAATCCCATGCCTAGTGTTTATTAATCTCAATACCTCTAATTCCTTTAGATTTAAACATCTTTCAAATTAAAGAAAAATAGACAAAAAAAACTGTTATTTCACTTTTATTAGTTAGTTTACACTTATGAAAACAAAAGTTCAAATAATGATGTTCTTGAGTAGTAGGAGTACTTGATCTTTAAATTTTCTCATTGATCCCTGTGGGAACGATACCTGGACTTACAATCCACTTTATTACTTGTTGGCATGTGCACTTGTAGTGATGCAAACCAATTTGAATGTATAAATAAGATTAAAGTAAAAAGAAGTAGAAACTCTGGTTTGAACAACAACTTTTTGGGTGTAGTTGCAAGGGACTTTAGTTAGTCTCTAGCAGTAGTATCACAACACTTGGCGCCGCTTTCGGGGATTGAAGCAGGAAGTTTGAAGATCAATGTTCTAGCTAAAAAGGAAATTGATAATTTGAACATTTTTACCTTTTTACCAAATTTGTAGAAAAGTTGAAAAAAAAAAAAAGTTCTAACTTAAAGTAGTTGATCCAGTTTGCATATCTTTCTATTGTTCTAACTGAAGTAATAATCAAATTTATCTAGTGATCTCACTATGATTTCATTGTGATATAATTCTAGGTACCTATTACATGCTGATGAGTCTAAAACTCATCTATGTTTAAGCCCATTTTTCATATATATTTAAGGCTTAGAAGTTCAATTTAATGTGAAATTATGGAGTCTTCACCCAGATTTATGTTTTGCAGGAAATTAAAAAAAAGAAGCAAAGATCAACAACAAAGACATCAATATGCAACAATGTCATGACATTGCTTGAAGAATGTCGCGACTCCAACTCAATGACGTGACATCGTGTGGAGAGTTTTATGATATGATTTCAATGTTGCGACATCGACTGAAGTGAATAGAACGGAAAAGACTAATGTCGCGACATCAGTTGCGACATCCAATCAATGTCGCGCCATCAAAACAAAGTATAAACACTAAAGACATCAATTTCAGTGTCGCGAAATCAGTTGGATAATATAGCGACATCAAATCAATGTTGCGACATCGATATCACACTACAAAAAAACAACAAAATTGAGACCACAAAAAGTGGTCACAAAGTGGTCGCTAGAGAGGTATAGTGACCACCCGACCTAGCGTGTAGTCTTACGAAAATCTCGTCCACAAAAGACAAATCGGTAGGCAAGTGGTCACAAAGTGCGACCACAAGAAATGTGGTCTTTAATTTGAGCGACCACAACAATGTGGTCACAAATAAAGACCACAACAATGTGGTCACAGATAATGATCACATATGTGGTCACAAATTAATCTTCAAATGGTCACATAATCTAATTAGTAGAAGACCAAATGAACTAGATAGTGACCAATTCTATGACCATCTTGTGGTCGTTAAAGTATGGATGCTGATGTGGTCACTATATACCATAAAATAGTTTCCTTCTTAGTGACCACATTAGCGGTCTCTGTTGTTGTCACCACATCTTGTGGTCACTAAATTTATAAATATTTTAATTATTTAATTAATATTTCATAAAAATTAATTATTACTTATATATTAATAAGTTTAATTGTGGTTTTATCATATATATATATATATATATATATATATATATATATATATATATCATTTAAATTTAAAAAAACACACAAAGAAGTATTAAGCATTAAAGAGTCGAGATTGAGGTCCAAATGTTAGAAAATAACACAAGTATTAAACATTAAAAGTGAGGCGAGGTCCAAATGTTAAAAACCTGAAAGTGATAGCGTTAAAAACCTGAAAGTATACTCACAGACTAAATATTGGTGGTAGTGTGTTTGATGCGTACTTGAGACCATCTAGTGGCAAGCGGCCATTTCGAAACCTCTCTCTCCTCCATCATCTGGCTCTATCATGGTGTATCATCTCCTCTCGGTTTGTGGGTCTCCACCCATTGGGTTTGCATGTTACTTTGTACCTCTCCGTACTTCCTTACGCAGTAAAGTTGTCTTGACTCGATCTCTCTGGTCGTGATGAAGGCGGAGTCTGAGGGTGTTGAGGATATAGAGGCATCAAATGCAAAGTTGGATGATTTATTTCGACCTGTCCCATACATGTATCTGCCACTTCAAGAGGGAGGCTCATCTTGGGCATAGAAACTTGTATGCCATTCTTCACATCTGTCAAAGATACAGAGTATTACTATTAACAAATTTAATGATGGACAAACTTTGAAACTCTGACATTTATGGTAATGACTTGGAAACCTCTGAAACCGTCTCTCTCTCTCTGCTTCAGCAACAATGCGTACCCCACGACCTTCTCATTACGGATTTGGCTACAATGAAACCAAGGAACAACACAAAATATAAAAAAATAATGAATATAAAATGCATCCATAAGTCGGCTTGACTGAGAAAGCAGTGGGGCAATTCAGTCATTCATGTATGTTTGTGTGAGAAACAACTAATGTCGATGTCAATATAACTCAAGGAAAAATTAAAACAGGCGTTTTCTTAATCTAATAAAAACTTTTGTTCCTTGTCTCCTGATAGCACTTCTCACAATTGGTTTTTCAATCCAGCGATTAAAGTGGCCCCCCTTTCACTTCCAATATTTTCATCTCATGAGATTTTTTTGTTATGTTTTCATTTCAGAATACCATCAGGCAATGTTTACAAGCTAGCATCCTCAAGCCTCCATATTTGTATAATGTTGAAACTCTGTCTTCACAAGAAGTAGACTCTAAAAATAAAACTCATAGCACTCTTCATGCACACAGTTAATCTTTTCAATTACTTGTCGGACGGTTTACGGATAATCCAATTGGTTTAGGTTGTTGTTGGCTTGATGGTCTTGACACGTATTCGGGGTGCACTACGATCACATGCCTTATAGCACCCGTCTTGAGTTAGCTTGTAAATAAGGACCTTTAGGGCATGCTTCATATAAATATAAATGACGGAATGATGTTATTAATTCTTTGTTTATAACGATTTTTTTACTACTTTTGGCGGCTGAGCAATTGCTATTCTTGAGGTTCTTGACTCTCATTTAACATGATTTGGATTTGGACTTGGCTTAATGTTTTCTTAAACATGTAAATATTCTTCTCTGATTCCGATTCTGGTGTCGATTAGTCTTAATCGACAATCGGGGAAGATGACCACTTCTAATGGTTAGGAAGGAGGGAGGGAATCTTTGTTATGAAAGTGATTTATATGGGTGATAAACAAATAAAATAGCCTAATTCTACAATTCTGCGAGGTTTTTACGCAATTGGAATGGCGATGAGTAGCTTCCTTTATAGGATTATCATTCTTATTGCGGTATCTTGACAAAAACATTGAAATAATATTACATATACCATTAATTAATTTCGCATTTCTTGTTTTTATTTTTGTTTGCGTACATCTAGGGACTGAACCGAGTTGAAAGGTCTGCTCTTAATTTTACAGTGCCTATAGGCGTGGTAATCTGCGATTACTTGACATAAAAACCGGCCCACTTCCAACTAATATTTATTATATTTCTTGAATTGCACTATCAAATAGGATGTGCGAGACTGTGGTGTCTTTGAGTTGTGAGATTATAGAGTTTTGTGTGAAGGTCCCTAGCTACGTGTAGGCGGCTTTTCGTATCTAATCTTCACATAGTTGAAGCTGCCGCACTTGGCCAAGTCCCACCACAGCAAAAGAGATTCTGTGGTCCTTTCTATTTGAGATCCTATGTTGTTAAAATGATCATAAAGTTGGGTTGTTTGTTATTTGCATATATAATTATGTAATTAGACTTATTTAGCAGCTTATTCATTGGGCATGGCAGGACTACCATATTTGATCATAGCGGGTGATATTTACATAGTGCGGGTTATGTGAATTCTGAAACTTAAATGAAGATTTGGATGGAATTGTATGTTAGTTTCCCTGAGTTATACTTATAAGTGATATTGTTGGATGGTTATCTTGGATTATCCATCAACATAAAGATTTGTATGAGCAGCCACAGTGATCTTCTCAGCTTGTTCTTTTTTTGGGTTGTACATTCCATATTTCACGAGAGAAAGAGAACATCTGAAGTCACGATATCTGTTTTAATAAGTTTAGGTAGTTTTATGCGGCCTCTTGAGACTTTCATTTCGAAGTAGGAGTGATCTGAGTTTAGAATTCCAAATAGAAACTCCTAATCCAAATATTCATTAACCATGATTGATGTTTTCCTTAAAATCTAAATGAATGAGTATAAAACTAAAAGAAAAAAAAAAAAAGGAGAGAATCCAGATTAAAAATATATAGTCATTCTCCATGTCTACTTTCAAGTTATTCAAGAAATTCCAATGAACATAAAGCGAAATCAACAAAAACCAATAATATGGTTGAATCGTGGCAATGGAGCGACATTTAGCTGATGAGACCACTTCGTATTTGAGGTCAGGCTTTTTGTTCATAAAGAACTACATTGGCGACTCACCTGATAAATGAAGCGAATGGACTAATTTCATGAAATTCAAGAAGATATTTCGTACCAAGACGGGAGATAAACCAAATGTGGGCGTGAAAATAACAAGAAAGAATTTTGAGAGAAATGTAGGAATTTATGGAAATTTATACAATCAAACAAGTTGGTAGAAGATTTCAAAGAGGGTCCGGCGATATGACCATTCGGGGGTGAATCACCTTGTATTCCGACTTATTCACATAAAAGGGCAACGAAATTAAAGAATTGAATAACAAAGTTTGAGCACAAAATACGAAATCGGGAAAAGTAATTTTGTTAAATCTACATTCCTATAGAAGATGAAAACCTTAGTAGCCCTTTAGTGAGGCGATGGTGGCCGCCTCAGCGATAGATATGTTCGAGGATGAATACGGACTTTTGATATCCCTCAGTGGTTTCGCCAAGCTTACTCTGGCTGAACCACTGATTTTTCCATTCCACGAAACATCATCGCAAATATTCACAACTACACGATGGAGTAAAGTCTGTTCAAATTCTGGTAAACTTCAAAAACACATAAAAGCATAATGAGTCATTATACCTTGTGGAGCTCTGAGTGGGAGCGGAACTAAAATTGAAGAAAAGCGAAAGATTAAGGATGTGGAGAGCGTGAATGAAGCGATTTCTAAAGTAAATATAAGGAGGTAGAATCAAATTCGGGAGGACTACATTTGCTCCTCCATCTCCTTCTATGATTTTCTCACTTTTTATATGCCAGGCCGAGAATCGTGTTTTCTTTAGGAGATTCGATGCATTTTTAGTAAAAATGAACCAAAATGTAAATATATACTAGCAGCATATATGTTTGTTTATATAACATATATATCATGTATGTAGATATGGCCCATTTAAACTTTGTGCCCGAGTTGGGCCTAGGCCCATTGTATTTTTGGATTGATTAATTTCCCTCTGACTAAGGAGGAAATCTCCTGTGATTTAGGCATGATAAGATTAAGGATGGAATAGAGGAAAAGCAAAGTCATGGATGGTGGCCCATGAAAATGTCTATAAATAGTTTTGTTATTTTATGGTATTCCAAAGTTATTAAGGGGGCTTTTATTTATTTGTTATTTATTTTTTAAAGCTAATCACCTTTTATTAAAATTCTTATAGTGAGACAATGTTTGCATGAATAGTGGTTTACTAACCCGGTGACACGGGTAGTGTGGTCACTATTTAAGTTTCTTCTCTATGTGGTCCCTGACCAATGACCACAGAGAGTGGTCACTAATTACGACCACTATGTTTGTGGTCACTTGTTTTAACCGAGTTATGTGTTTGCCTGGCCACGGTGACTCTGAGCAATGTGGTCACTAACTAATGACCACTATATGGTTGTAATATTGTCTCTCAAATTCTAGCGCGATAGTTGGCACCATTTTCTGACCGCTCATACGTGGTCATTGATTGTGGTCACAATGTGGTCACCATGTAGTCTCCAAGTGGTTGTAATTTTAATGATCTTATTTTTGGTCTTTTGTGGTTGCATAGTGGTCATAATGTGGTCACTAAATTTAGACCACTTTTTGTGGTCACAATTTGTGGTCTCAAATTTGCTGTTTTTTTGTAGTGTCAAGACTTACAACTAATGTCGCGACATCAGAGTAAGGCTAGAGGAGCTAAGACATCATAGTAATGTCGCGACATTAAGTGTCAATGTCAAGACATTGAGTGTCAATGTTGCGACATTGACAAAAAGAGGTAACAACTCAGAGTTGCTATACCAAATTGCGATGTCGCGACATCAGCCAAGACATTGCATTGACAACTAGAACTCAAAATCTTGATACTAAAATTCAATGTCGTGACACCAAGTTCGAACCACGACACTACAGCTACGATGTCGCGATTAGCCACGACATCAAAAGGGAACTAAAGTAGACTTTCGGGCTTTTCGAAGTCCGTAATTTTTGCCTTATATTTAAGGCCCATAAATAGAAACTCCTTAGGAGGAGTGAGTAGCTTTTCGACCACTCTCAGCAGTTTTTGAGCTTTTGGGAGGAGCTGAAATCTCTTTTTTTATATATTTTTATGTTATTTTTATTTTTTTTGTTTTGTTCATTTTCTCTTTATTTTCTTTTCTAGATTTATTTTTCTTTTAGGATTGGAGTAGTGGATATGAGACGGGATATCGAGATGAATTTATTGTCCATCAAGTTTTGTTTATGTTTGAATTTAAGTGAAATTTGGATATTTTTCTGAATTTTAGTTATTTCAGTTTGATTTCAATTTCAATGAATTTGTTTGATCAATAAGTCATTGTTATTTGCAATCCAGTTATGAAAGGGTAAGCTCCCTTTAGAAAGGAATTTTTTGTTTCGATTTTCATTTGTAGTTTTAAAAGGTTGTTGTGGGAAGGAAAACTGGATTGATTTAATTGGTATTACTCTTGTAACGAGCTGTTCTAAATATCAGTATTTTGTACCCATAAA
Source organism: Tetrastigma voinierianum (assembly GCA_016808115.1). NCBI lineage: Eukaryota > Viridiplantae > Streptophyta > Magnoliopsida > Vitales > Vitaceae > Tetrastigma > Tetrastigma voinierianum. The sequence goes on from JAEQBH010001681.1 coordinate 1,822,117, forward strand.
GAGTTGTATCTTTGCTTTGATTTCCAAGATCCCTTTATGTGACGCAAAGATGCACGACTGAGAGCAAGGGTAAATTGCATTTATATCCATTGAACTAATGCACTCTAAAGATCATTTTGATACATCAATGGTGAAGTTCTAACCTCTAACTTCAAGGTTCCCTTTTGTGTGACAGCGGAAGTGTGTTCCTTATGAGTCCTAAACTCATCTATTTTTAATCCATTTTATGGCATATTTTTAGCAGTTTATGATCCATTTTAATGCTAAATTATGGAATAGTCACCAACTTTGTGTTTTGTAGGTTTTAGTTAAAAAAAGAGAGAATTCTTGCAAGAAAAGAAGAAAAAATGGCTAAAGCAGAAATTTCTGTCGTGACATAGTTCATAATGTCGTGACAGAATATAAGGGGAACCAATAGAAGCTATGTCGCAACAAGCAGCTCTTTGTCACAACAAAGACTAGGCTGAACTCAATGAAGAAACAAAACTCTGTCGTGACAAATAGTTTTTATGTCTCGACACTGCTGAAGAAGTTAGTGAAGAAGATTGTCGCGACACTCTTTACTTTATCGCTACATTGATTAAGGAAAAGGGCAGTGGAACTCCGTCGCGACATTCCTTGCTCTGTCGTAACATTGAAGAATGAAGATAGCATATGAACTCTGTCATGACAAAAGACGACTTTGTCGCAATAGAAAATGGGAGAGTTATAACACAAATCAGTTGCGACAAGTGTTTTCATGTCGCGACAAAGTTTTCAGCATGTGATAAGCTCAAGACAGGATTTCTATCGTGACAAAGAAAACTCTGTTGCGACACAAAACTTAGAGTTCACAATGAGAGACAACAAGATTTTGTCGCCACAAAGAAGTTTTCTGTCACGACAAACACTACATGAGGTTGAGGCGAACTCTATCACGACAAAGAAATCTCTTTCATGACAAAGAAATCTCTTTCACGACAAAAGTTGAAAAGAAGTACAAGAAGAATGTTGCGACATAATGAAGAATTTAAGGCAAAATCTCTATCGTGACAAAAGATTTTTATGTCACAACAATAAAAGCTGTAGAGTAAGAGAATTCTGTTGTGAAAGAAAAAAATTATGTCGCCATAGAAAATAAAAAAGAATTGAGACAAGCCAAGATAAGTTTGTCGCAACAAGGATTTCTATGTTGCAACAAACAGTTCAGCCAACAACAAAGATCAAAGAAGAAATTTTGTCGCGACAAAAGAAAACTCTGTAGCGACAAAGTTGGAGAAGAACCACAAAAAGTATGTCGCGACATAGCAAACTCTGTCGCGATAGAGTGGAAGAGTTGAAGGTAAAAATGTTTGTCGCGACAGTCCTTAGAAGCAGCAAAGTGTGACAGGCATGTTGCAACAAAAGTTTTATGTCGCTACACAAGACACTCTGTTGCTACAAGAACAAGACTGCCTCATCACAACTATGTCATTACATTATCAAAGTCTATCATGACAGAATCCAAGGAGATGTACAGAAAACCTATCACGACAAAAACTGCTGGCCAAGACAGAATCTGGGGGACAAGGATGAAAACTCTGTCGCGACATAATTTTCTATGTCGCAATAGAACAACCAATTGAGCCAGATTTTTTTAGGTTCAACAAAAGCAACCTTGAAGTGAGGCCCATCATTGGAAACTCTATAAATAGATGCATCTAGGGCATTGTGTGTAGCTTCCGTAAAACCAGGAACTTCTGGGTAACTGGAGACTCTTTTGCATATTATTTTTCTTTTAATTTTCTTTTATTTCCTTTTTAGTATATTTCGTTTTAGCATAGTTTTTAGTAGTTTTCTTTTTATTTTTCTGGAGTTGAGCAGTGAACTGATGTGCAGCTTCAACCTGGAATTTATTGTAAAATTTTCTTCTCATTATTGTTCTAATATAAATGGAGTTTGGAAAATTTCTGGAGTTCATTTATTTCAGTTCATTCGTAGTTTTAGTGAATTTTCCTGATCAATTAGTCACTGACATGACTGAACCAGTTTTGGAAGATTGAGCTCCCTTTGGGAATGGGTCGATGGTGATTGTTAATTTTTTGCACAAATTGAAAGAACGTCATAGTTAGAAATCTTGAATTTATTTGATTGGTATTGTTCTTGAACTTAATTGTTCCGAGTACTAGTACCATGTACCAAAAAAAAAAGGACTGTATCTTGCTCTGATTTCTAAGAGGCCCTCTACGTGACACAAAGATTGAGAATCCTAAGGGTATAGAGCAGTTCCTTGTAGGTATGGTAGACTAATACTATGGAACTAATGAACTCTGAAAGGTTACTTTGATAGATCACTAACTTACTCATGGTGTGAGGATAGTTGGATGAAGTATCAATTTAATAGTTCAAAGGTTCCTCCTTTTTCTAATGAGAGGATTCTTATCCCGTGTTAGCATAGATCTAATCAAGGAGATGGAAAATGTCATCATATTTGACGAATGAGATGCTAGTTAAATTGGAGAGGGCTTGCAATATCTTGTCTATGGGGGCAAGAATTCTTCAGTCCTAAGTTTTCGGTGTGAAGTACTAAAAAGGAAAAATATCCAGATCTTAGAAAGAGGATTTTATAGTAACTAATTAGATCTATGTGTCTGAAAGGAACATGACACTCTAATTAGTGAAATGTATGGTTGAAGGATAAATCCAAACTATACTACATTGCATCTTTGGAAAATTCAGCTTTCCATCTAATGGCTTAGCTATAAATGAAAATGATGCAGAAATTGACAATTATTCATTGGTCTATTTCCTAGTGTTGTCTTCGATGGAACTCTCAAGATCACTTTTTATTAAATTCTTTTATGTATACTAGCAGAAAGTTCTTTTGATGTTGTAACACCTCGAAATATGCCTGAGTGGTTTTACAGCATGTTTGGGGGTATTTTGTAGGTATAATTTGAATTTTTCATAATTTAAATTCAAAATGTGAAAACTGAGAAGCCCGAAATTTGTACAAGATACAAGGGTAAATGTGGAATCTGTCAAAACAGGATATAAAAGTCATAAGATAAGAAGATGAGATGCTATTATAGAAATGACATAAGTTGTGGTGCAAATAGAAGAGAGTTTGAGGACCAAAGGGTAATAAAAGGAAAATTAGATCAAATGGGATAAGACCAAGTTGGTCTCTCATTTGGGGAGGAGTTAGGGCATTATGTGAAGATGGGAGAAGAGAAGAAGAAGAGGAAGAAGAAGAAGGAGAAGAGAATTTCAGGTATGGATTGTTATAGTTTTGTATGGATTTGTATAGATACTATGGGTTTGTATGGATATTAGTTTGTTCCATTTTTAGGGTTTAGCTAGGAATTCATCCTAACCCTAGATTTGTTGAAAGTTGGGTTGGTAAAACCCTAGTTTGTATAACATGAGTATGGAATCCTCCCTTTGTGTATGGATTCTTGGTTTATGACTGTGCCAGATGCAGGTTTGGGTGTTAAGTTAACTGTACAAGTGATATTTGAGATTGCGTTTGGAAAAACCCTAATTAATCTCTATCTTTGGTTTTGGTTGGGTTAGAACACACTTGAGAGATGTTTTTTTAGAGAGTATACGAGTTTTCTTTTGATTTTGGTTGGATTTCGAGAAAAAGGGACTAAATCAGCAAATCTAAGCAATTTCGGGATACGATTGGTACCCCGAATAATTGATGTTTTAAGCCGTTTATTACGAGGTTTGAGAACTTTTTTGTGTACTAATCAGCAAAATAACCCTAATTGATACATTGAGGTCCGACTATACTATTGATCATATTTTGGCTGGATATTTTATAGTTTTGCATACCAATTACACCCCATATTCTTCATGTCAGATTCAAATACGGTGAACAGGCCGAACTCAGTTTGCATGTGCAAATCAGAAGGCAATTGGAGCTAAAATGCAGAAGGAGAGAAGAGTAGTAAGAATTTTGTAGTGTTGCGAAATTTTCGCAACCTGTTGAATTTCGTAGGTTGCCATGTATGCTGTGTTGACTGCTTTTTGACCGTATTTTTGTGGCTTTTTACCAAAATGCCCTTAATGTAACTTTTATTCTTTCATGCTTTTATGAAATTTCCTTGACTTTGAGCACTATATAAACTCGCCAAACTCATAAATCGCGCCCAAAGCTAAATTTTTTCCGCCCGTAACTTCTTTCACTTCTCTCCCTTTCATTTTCTCACCGCCAAACACCCTTTCGAGGATGACAACTCAAGGATGCTTGGCTAAACCCCATCCTTGAAGAGGAGGGCCACTAGTTAAAGGCTGAGGTAATACACGCCTCTGCATCAACGGTGCATCTATTATCATTTATGTTTCGCATCTCACACGCTGGTTCAACTCTATGACGCACTCCCCGAAAGTGGTTCATGATTTCGCAAGCTTTCAAGGCTCAGTGGATACTTATTGCTAGATCCACTGATGCTCTATTAGTTGCCATTTATTAGCTCCTACAGGTTAGATATAGCGGATGGTTCTAACTGCTTGGAAACATTAATGGGTCATAAATGCTATATACTAGGAAGGAAACTTTTTAGGTTCGCTTATAAACAACCTATCCAATGCATGGTGGTAGAAATGACTATTATAGGTCATCCTCCACAACGCGAGGAAAAGGACCCGAGGACATTACAGTTACCTTAGAACCCTAAGCCCAGTGGTCCGAAACTTCAAGGAGTTCGTTCACACTTTATTTCCTACGCTACAGCTTTTACTCAAATGATCAACCTCACTGTTTTTACCAAAACCCCAAATCCAAAGTAGAAACACCAATTTCAATCAATTGTGACTCATTTAGCATGAAGAAAACCTATCCCTGAGTTCGACCTTAGGCCACTATACTGTAGTATCTCTTCTACGACAATAGGAATCCTAGGATACAAATTTTGTTGATTCCGATGCACCTATTATGGCACGAATCAAATGGCGTCATTGCCAAGGATGGTGCCGAAGTGTGAGTGAGAAGCTGTTGAAATTGTGATCCACATCACAAGTGTTGGTGAATTCTCATCCCTTTTTTATTTTACCATTATTCCCCATTTATACCATCAGTAGTGGGAAATTGTATGTTTATACTATGCATACTCAGTTTTTATTTGTTTCTAAAATTTTGAATTCAACTATAACCCTTTTGGTAGTCTTGTTTCCGTTTCTTTATTGCTTTTGTGTTGTGCTCCTAGGACTTTATACAGTCATTGGATAGAAATAAAGGCAAGTAAATAGAGAGAACCAGCTAGTTTCTCAAGAACAGGTGTGAAGTCGCCATAGTAATCGATTTATTTCCCACCCGAGGAGCAACACAAAGTCGTGCAGGGGATACTAAGAAACCCCAATGCCTACATGTCAATGAGGGATAAAAATACACCCACCAAGGGTGAGTGCAGGCCCATGCATTGTACTCATGCAGTAAGATGGTTGTTAGCCTTATCTTCCGTCTCCCCTGCTCCTAACCTTCCATGGTATGGAAAATGAGAATCCATACACACAATATCCGGGAGTTTGAGGAAGTTTGCACACATCTTTTGTGGAGGGTGCACCGATATGGATCTCGCTTAAGTCGAAGGCCTTTCCTTAACCCTAAAGACAAATCAAAAATTTGGCTTAATTCAAGGCCAAGAACCATCCATCAGAATCGCAGCGCAGTTTTTGAAAAGTTCTTCGCACATGGGACCAACAAATAAGAGGCAAATTTATACATTTGCAGCCCATGATAATGAGAAGTTCAACAATGTTAGAGAGATATATGGAAACCATCTCTGCGTACGCCCACACCATGGCTTTATTACATGGATGTCAGTCAACTACTTCTATGATGGAATGTCCTTTGCCATGAAATAATTATCTGAGACTATGTGTGGAGGGGATTTCGAGTAAGAACCAGATTAGTTTCACGGACTTCCTCAACTATGTAGTCGAAACCCCAAAGCTTGGGATGAGCCAAACTTAGGGGAGACATTATGACGAGGCCACCACCAAATCAAAGGAGGCATATACTCGCTCCTCGAGGACACGGAGACAAAGCAAAGCTGTCCACCTTGGCAAGGAGGTTGAAGAGCTTGAACGAGGAATTGCGATGCAGGTAATGTGTAGCGACCGAGGCATCTATGCCTAACCAACCATGCTGAATCGGGCTACCCACTCGAGCACTCAAGGAGAGCATCGCCTAACTCGTGGCCTTCAATAAGAGACTCAGGATGAACAAAGCCAATGCAAAGGCCAATACAAGCCACCAGCCACAACCCCATACAGCAATACCTACAATCCCAACTGGAGGAACCACCCAAACCTCTCCTGGAAACCAAAACCTCCTCCCTATGTGCCTCCCGTCGCACAACAAAGAAAGATGGATCATCTCAGCTCTGCCATACACAACCACTCACCATCTTCATCTCCGCCTTGAACAAGCTGCTATGAACTCGAGTAAGGTGGTGGGCAACGCTATGAAGAACAAAAGGCGCGGAATGCCCAGCTAATCAAAGAATTGACTCCTGGAAAGCACACTCACTAAGAAAATGAGCAATCTCGCACTAAAATTTCTCAAAGCATGACAAATCGCAGTTTAAATCTCCCAAAATATGACACAACCTCGTAGTATTCAATATCAAGGTTGTCCAACCAACAAAGAAAGGTGAAAAGGGGAAATTCTCCTCGCATACACACAACCAAATCCTGTGGATCGCATGAAGTGAGCCCTCTAGTGAGCCAAGTTCTAGATGGATGAAGTTAAGGCAATCACTACATTGAGAAGGCAAGAGCTCAAATGTATAGCACCCTAAACAAAAAAGGCCAGAAGTCAAGAACCGAACTGCAGGAGGTGGTGATCAAGCAAATCGTTAAAAAATAGCACACCCTCTACCTTTCCTCAAGCACTAAAGCCAAAAAGAAGGCTATTAATCAGCCGAAATGCTAAGTGTCGAGGCAAGTGAAGGTCAACATCCCCCGCTGACATGATCAAATAAGAAGTCCCCACCTATGCAAAAAATTTCAAGGACTTATGCATGTTGAAAAGGGGGCTGAATGTTACAAGAAGGCCTTCCGATCAATGTCTATCTTCCACAAGACTCCAAAGGAAGTACAAAGATCCGGGTCAGCTCCAACCATTTCAAGCATTGGAGGCACTTGTTTAGAAAAGGCAATTAGACTGGGGTGCAAGTGTGTGAATCTCCTCCCTATTCGATGTATTGAAGTACTCTTGTCGGAGAACTAAAACCCACTTCCATCACATTGTCTCTCGTTAGATCCATCAAGATACCAAAGGGGATAGAGGAAGATGTTCTCATCCAAGTGGATAAATTCTACTATCCAGTGGATTTTGTTGTACTTGATACAAAACCAGCTGCAATAGGGGCCAACTATGTGCCTATCATCATAGGGAGACCATTCTTGGCCACCTCCAATGCGATTATCAATTGCCGAAATGGTGTTATACAACTCACCTTTGAAAACATGACCCTAGAACTCAACATCTTCCACTTGAGTAAAAAGCACATGCAACCAGTGGAAGATGGCCTAGAAGAAGTTTGCATCATTGACACAATCCTGAAGGAACAAACTGACCAGCAGAGGATGTATGATTTGCTGACTGAAGAACTGGCTGAGTATTCAGAAGAGCAGCAAGAAGCCCAAGACATGAAACTTGTGCAGGGGCAATGGAGAAAAAAAGCAAGAAATTTCGCTCGATATCAGGAGCGACGGGTGGAACCCAAATTGGAGCCTAAACCCTTGCTTTTATGGAGTTGAAATATGCCTATTTGGAAGAGCAGAGCGTTGTCCGCTTGTCATTTCATCCCCGCCAAAGACTCGTTGAATACACATACAATCGAGCAATAATTACGCCAGATCCTAGCACCTTCCGGGTCACACTTTGCTCACATTTTTCATGAGAATGTACTTTAATCGCTTTCATGTTTCGACTTGTACAAAGCCAGTTCACGTATAATTGTACAAGGATTTATGTCCTAAATAAATATGGATCATCGAGGATGATGGCAAACCATTGGTGAAGTTTCAGTTAAAATACGTCGGAAAGAATTCGCATTAACATGTAATTCTAAGATAATTCACCGATACACCTATGCAAAAGTGGCAGAGTTAAATATGTACCGGTACACCTTCAACATGTACGGTGACACCTATGCGTAAAAGTGGCAAGAGAGCAACATTGCACCGATACACCACTAACCTCGCACCCCAGACACCTGCGGTGAAAACTCCCGGAATTGCAGAATTGACTCATAACGCTAAGGGCACGCCATTAATCAACTTTTAATGCGGGATCACATTGGAGAGGGATATAAAAGCTAGAGGATACAAGGAGAAGGCAACTTTTGATTCTTAGGGTTAGGTTTTCATAGGAGAAGTGTTCTTTTCCATAGTTTTAGAGAAGGTTTATTGATTAGGGTTGAAGACTTTATTTCTCTAGAGATTTTTGATTCAAGCACATGTAATCTTTCAGTAGGAACTCATATTTCGTTTTCATTCTCAAGATTCGTATTTTCATTCTTAGGCCTTTGCAATTGAATCTCCGATTTTTCAAAGTTCCTTTTTTATGACTAAATTCTCTTCACTATGATTTCCCTTATAATTTCCATGGAGTTCTAACTCTATGCTTTGTTCTACTTGGAAACTCACCCCGATCAAAGTATATTCCCTCAATTCCTCTTTATACTTCAATGGATTGTCTGATGTTATTCACTTGTAGAAACTTGTAAAACTCCAGTCAAGATCTCTCGACAACGTGTGAACGAGATCCCCAGACACGCTTTTGTGCTTGAATACAAATGCAAGCTAAGAGTCTGAATTAATTGGGAACAAGTGTCTAACATCTTTCGATCATTCTTCATTCTAAAAGAACATTTAAAGAAAAATCTTCCATCAAAGACCATTTATCAATGGCCTTAGCGAAATCGTAAAATAAGCAAAGTGGGAATTACGTGATCAATAGTGAGTGGAAACCTAAGAATCCCAACAATCATCCTTCTATTTTAGAATAGTCAATTTAATTAATCCTTAAATCAACCAACCACAACCCCCTAATTTCCTTTTTAATTACACACCTTGTGGAGAATAGCTCCTAAGGATCAACAATTTAGACCACCAGGAGATGACCTATGTGGATTCCACAAGATTACAATGCTGGGGACGACCTTTAATTCCACGTCAGGGAATAAAATTCAGCACATACGAATAAGAATGAAGCATTTTCGCACTGCTGTCGGGGAGTGGCGACTAACTCAGCTTGATCCGAAGATAGGAGGTAATTTGCAATTACATTGAAAATCCGGTACGTTCTCTACTTTTCTTTTTAATTTGTTTTTGTGAGAAATCTAAGTGGATGTTTTCTTCGACGGAGTAGGTTTAGTGCATGTCGGTTTGGGCTCGCAACGAGCAACACCGACTTGTAAGAATTGCACCTCCTAGAAATTCTGAAGAGTCCATAATAAGTCAATTGTTTCAAGATAACTTTACACCTCAAATGGACCATCCCCGGGAATCAGCAACCTCCGTTTAAATGATCATGCCTATGGATCTTATTAACCCACAAGGACTCATACAACTCCACAACATGGAGATGGTGTTACACTCAGAGCACCAAAGAATAGGAGGGGAAATGTTAACTTAAGCGAACCAATATAGGCTCCCCTCGCCTTTTGCCTAATGTGGTTATCCTCTAGAGATTTCAAGAACCTTAAAGAACTAAGCAAACCAACTCATGTATTCGCTTTACCCGCAGGCTAATCAATTCCTCTGCGAAGCCGGAAATGATCCGTCTTTTAATTCGTATATCAAGGGCCGAATATGAGAACCCTTACTCATTCATGAGAGACTTCGAGGATGTTTCATGTGGCATTTCTCTCTACGCCTACCTCTCCACATAATCATATTCTATTTTGCTCTAAAGGAGAAGGCCAAAATCCGTTTCATTCTTCACCTAATTCAATCTTTACATGGGAAGACATGCGAAATTAATTCCTTAATAAATTCTTCCCTCCCGACGTACTCAATGCCTCGCTGAGCAATCTGTAATCTCAAAAGCCGGTGAACCTTTGTCATGCAGATGGGAGAGATACGCAGATATCCTCCATGCTATCCCTCATCATGGTCTGACGTTGGACAAATTCAGAGTATTTTCATCAAGGGTTATCCTTGAATAATAAACAATACATCCAAATGATGTGTGCGGGCGAATTTTATGAAAAGAGTGCTAGGGAGGCAATTCAACTCTTTGACACCATAGCAGAAAATGCTCGAACATGGGAGACTAACACCTCCGTAGACACTGCTAAAGTGCATAATACACCTATAGGGGGAGGAATCCATCATTTAAGAGAGAATGATGAATTGCAAGCAAAAATCGCCAATTTAACAAGGAAGTTGGAGGCTATAGAGTTGAAAAAGGTGAACGAGGTAACTGAAAGCTCAAGTACCTCGACACCTATTGACCCAGTGGAGGAGAGCCATGCATCATATGCGATGACCTACGCACCCAACTATTAACTGCCCGAACCTCTATGCTAAGGGAGCAATTCAAATAGAGCAAGCTAATGCCCTTAACTACCAAAGGAAGCCTTTCAATTCTCCATATTCTGAAACATATAGTCCTGGATGGGGTAAGCACCCCAATTTTAGTTGGAGAAATGAGAAGTTTGGAGGATATAGTAACACAGTTTGTACAGACCCAAAAATCCACAAACACAGAATTTCGAACTGCTCTGAATGATGTGAGATCCCAAATAACTAAGCTAACCTCTTATATGGGCAATTTTCAACAAGAAAAAGGGAAGCTCCCATCTCAACCTATCCAAAACCCACAAGGTCAAAATAGTGTTGGAGTTTTAGGTCTAAGTGAAGGTACTTTTGAACATTGCAAGGCTGTCACCATTCTTCGAAGTGGTAAGGTAATTGACAAAACCATTCAAACCAAGGAACCAATCCAAGAGTCTCAAGGTGAACCAGTCGGAGATGATGAGGTATCGGACAAGCCTCATGTTCCTAGGACAAATATTATTGATGGTGAGCCAGATGTTGACCGACCAAAACATATATACAAATTTATGACACTATTACCAAAGGACTATTGTTTAATCCCCGGCAAAAATCTCCATAAAACTTGTTGTGACCAAAATACATGAACAAATCTATGACACTATTACCAAAGGAATATTACAATCCTGTGCATCGCAAGCATCAACTTGTTGACATCAGATACTATCATAACCACAAATCTCTTAGAGTAGAATAAATTTTGACTTAGATTAGTTTTGGTCGGGAATTCAAGTGCACAGTCGATAAAATGTAAAATGGACTTGTTCAGATATCGATCCCACGTAGATCTCAAGAATTTCATCAATCCACTCGACTACTCGAAATTAATACTATTTGACCCATAAATTGATATGGGTGCCCAAAGATGAAAGTCGAAATCATCCTATTTCAATAAAAATTAATATTCAAATAACTGAAGAAAATAAATGAAGGAAAATAAATCTTCTACAAAAGAAATGAATATCGAATAGCTTATCATAGGAACACATCAAGAGAAACTATAGTGAACGATCAATCCCTGTGAGTTCACATCAATTAATTTCGAATATCTCAAGTTTCAAAATCCGTCTACATTTGTAAAGGTACCGGATCTCTCCACACTCCACATTTCGCATTCTATTCCCGATTCTCTCGACCACAGGAACGAGATAACTACTTTAACAAGAACTCTTAACCCGGCATTTTCTTTCGCAATACTTCATACCCATTTTATGGACTGTACACCTAGGCCCTGTTATCTACCGCTAAGATACAACTCAAATACTCTTCCTCAAATTAAAATAGATCAACCTTCCTCGATTAGATCCTTCGCCATCACTGATTTCGCCCCACTGTCCGAATTGAGGTGTGAAATCTCTGTATTGTTTAAATAGATAAGTCGCTCAACTCGCTCTCTGATTTCAAGTGAGAAGAGGATTTATCTAAGTGAACTTACAAAGCGCAAAGGATCCCTAATAGCAGTTATTAGTATACCTTTCAAAGAAATGTACATTACTCCCAGATTGTCTCCCTGTACTGTGAGGACCCCTTAAAATCAAATGTGAGTAACGACGCACTTTAACTGTATAGTAAATCGAGGATCAGATCCAAAATCAATAAACCCATAATCAAGTAATTCAGAAACCGAAATGGTAAGATGCCGCAAATTACTACAGTGAAAGATCAATTCTGACTACAACGCTTACTAGATGGAAGCCGGGGTTCTCACCATCGAATCACACGAACAAAGATCCTTCCGATCAAAAAAGAATAACTCGCATCTGAATCGAAATAATCGAATCCTGTAAATTTGTCCGACTCGGCGTATTCCTGTGTAGTAATTTGAAAAGAAATTGAATTCTGCATTCAGCTTCAATAAAACGATAACATTCAGATCCATAGAAAAATAATAAAACGAAAAAATATGAGACAAACATCTGCTCTAAAATAAAGAAAAGAAAAGAAAGAAAGAAAGAAAAGAAAAGAAAAGAAAATAAAAGTGAAGCCTAGGCTACCCAGATCTCTCCTTTGATGCGCCTCCAACCTGCTTTACTTTTCTGGTACCGCAGATTTATGGTTTTCCAGTCAGGGCCCTAATCCCAATATAACCGTGGATTTCTCGTGAGTACAGCCTGCCATCGCTTCCAGCCATAGCCTCGCTTTTCTTTGTCGCCATCGAACCCTGGGCGTCGCCATCGAATTTTTAAAGTTCTGGCTCATGAACTGGTCGCTCAGTCACGACACCAATCTTATGCCCTTGCGTGTTTCGCTGATCGCGTTGCGATGTCGCGACATCGTGGCCTTGCTCGACATCCATTCTCGCCCTTGCGCCATCGAGCCGTTCTCGATGTCGCTGACATCGTGGATGTTGTCGCGACATAGGCCTGCCCCGCACTTTCCACTGCTGTCATGATGTCGCGACCTCGCTTTGTCGCGACATCACTTGATGGTAATCGTTTTCCTCGAACGGTGTCCCCGATGTCGTGACATCAACCTCATAGCTCAAGCCTTCAGCCACTCCTCTCGAGGTCACGACTTCCGCATTAAGTCTCGCCGTAAACAACCAGCCTGTTCTTGTGTCGCGACATCGCCTTCGTCGCGACATGACCTTATGCTGTCAGAGGCTGCAATGGCTGGCTGATGATGTCGCTGACTTAATAGTTTCGTCGCCACATCACTTCTTTTAATTTCGCTCCTTCTTCAACCAGCTTAGATCAGGTTCCCCGTCGCGACTGCATCAAATTTCCTTCACTTTCCTTCGATGTCACGACTTCAGAACCTGGATCGTGCACTCCACAACCGCATCAATGCATCAAACGCTTGCTTATTTCTCGTCCGCCATTCGACCTGCGATTTTATCCACTTATTTCGCATTTCTACCGTTTTTCTTCTTCGCTTCCTTCTCGTTAATGATAAATTCGGTGAGTTTCTTCATAATTCCTGTGATATTAATTATTCAATTTTAATCGAAGATCAAAACAGTAAAATATGTACTAAAAAGAGATGACTTTTAAGCTCATCAAACTCCCCAACTTAAAAAGTTTTACTTTGTCCTCAAGCAAAGAAAATAAAGATTTGTTTGTCCTAAACAAAAAGGACATTTTTCGGGCCGATTCGTTTCGCAAAGGGCAATCAATTTAATTGAAAAACAAGGTATGCATAATTTTCAGATATCTAGCTTCAAATCCGGGCTTCAAGGTTAGTTTCTACTTTCGATAGGTATAAGAAACTAAACTCGTTGAAATTGTTTTACAAAACAACATAATCATTAGATCCTATTGGAATAATAGATTATTTTCCTTCTAGCTTTTCATACCGAGTCAATTAACTCCCTAAATCCTTCACCGTTTGATTGTTTCCATATTTCCAAATTCGTAGTTTGTTTTTCATTGATTCCACTAATGTAGGTGATTTCAGTTCTCTTCAAGATCAATCAAATTTTGGGCTTATATTGTTAGGGCTTGGGTAATGGGTAGGATGGAAGGAATATTTAGGTTAAGATTGCCCCCAATCTCTTTCTCTTCTGCCCTTTCTTCTTAGTTTCTCTAGTAACCCCCCTAAGCTTCATGCCTGGGACACTTTCGATCTCTTCAATTCAGAACCATATGCCCCTATTTTCACCCTTTTAATCTACTCAGATTTTTTTCCTTTGTTTGTCACCATTTAAGGGATAGTAATGTTTTGAACTTTTTAGGCTTTCTAACACTCTTAGCTTAACTTCTCAGGTTAGTAGTCCCATACCATGGCATTAAAGAATGAAGGCCAAACACCCCTAAGAACTTAATTGCTCAAGAGAGTTGCACCACAAGATACAAAACTTATCCCTATAAGCTGCTCTTTTCTATTGCATTTTCCGGCTTGTCTTTTCTTTTCATTCCCTTTTGAGTTCCTCGAAAACATATAATACTCCCTAAACTTCATTTCTACTTCGGATTCCCGGGTAATCAGGTTCTTTTACCTGAGGATTGATTTCTTGTAACGGGTCGGGTTTCCATTGGTTATTTTTGAAAAAAGCTTGTTGCCTAATTTTTGAACTAAGGTATATGCATCAAAGATATAAGTGGGGATGGTTAGAATGGCTCAAACTCATTCCAAGAAGCCTGGTGATCATCTCTTGTTAGCCAGATCACCTAGGATTTCTTCTCAACTAATAATCTAACAAATTCTAGAATTTGGTTTGAACAGTTGTGACTAACCATAGGGAGTACCTTGACTCATTTTGTTAATGAGTATTTAAATGAATTGGTATTCAACAGGTTCTTTGATATATTGTTCATACCACAAACTCAAAAAATGGTTTTGTTCCTTCTATTATATTACCTTCCTCAATTCGACTTTATCGCTAGATATAAGTAATTTTGCACTTTGTGTTTCAATCAAACCGTATTTATTCGCCTTTATTCTACATTTTAGCTCATTCCTAAATCTAACTCCGCTTCATTCAATTCAGCTTCATTACATCACAAAGCAGCTTTATTCTCGAACTAATTTCTACTTTAATGTCCTAACTGGCGCCTTCAAAAGAATACAATATCAACCAACAAATTCAAAATAGCACGCACACAACAATTCAATTCAATTTTCTCATTTTATTTCTGATTCATTTGCAACGGTTTAGAACTACAGTATAGAAAGGAGTGATTGAAACTTGAATGGATAGGCCTATTTTTTTCTTTTCTCGCTTAAGGTATAGATGTCCGGGGATCCAAAATGTAAGAGTGTCCAATCAGGTACGACCCGAATCTTTACTTATTCTCTTCCGTCCCTTGGCTTTCTTTGCTCTGGCCTCGTTTCCCCAGGCTAATTCAATTGAGAGAGTCCACCTTTTGTTCCGGGCCTTCATCCTGCCTCATTCCAAGTGTGTTCATGTTTCTTTTCTCTAATTTCTATCATTACCTCCAAGAATTTGACAGTTGTTGTTGATCAAGTCCGCATTCTCTAGCCACATCTTCCTCCCCGAATGCATCATTTCCATCTAACACTTGTCTCTCCCTTCCATCTTTGTCTCAAAATCTTTCATCAGGACATGTAAAGAAATTTAAATCCATTGATGTTCTCCCTTGTCCGCTTCTTCCCGTTGCATCCCTTTCCTCTTCGTGATTCCCAAGAGACATTGTCTCTGCACTTCGATTGTTGTAATGCCTCGTGGATCGGTAACTTCAGCCTTTCTAATGTATCTTTATCCCTTTGTTTCCATTTCCTTCGAAGTTTTCTCCTTGCCGGAGTACCCTCCTTCATCCGTTTTTCCCTTCCTTTTCGCCTTTGCTTCCCTGCTCCTGCCCCAGAACTCACTTCCAAACCTTTCTTCTCTTCTCCTCGTAGTTCTTCTTCCCATTCTCGATCTCTTCTTTTAGCCTTTCATGTACTTCCTCCCCGAATTCTCAAGGTAACCTCCACTCTCGTTTTCCCTTGCCTCCATCTTGTTTTGCATGGAGAGAAGCATTTCCATGATTGCCTCGGTTCTTTGTGTCTCTAGAACTTTCTCCCTTTCTTTGAATGTTCTACCTTGCATGGGAGGAGAACTAGCCAGTAGCCGGGAAGAGAAATCTTTCTCGGGCTTCTTTCATCCCGCCTCGCAGCATTCGCAGAAATGGAAATTATTAACATCCGGAGGAGTTTCGTGTTCACTTCTTCTTCTCAGCTTGAACTTTTCCTGCTTTAATCTCAGCACTTTTTCTTCTCGTCTCGTCCTTTACCTTCACTCCCAATAAGAGGGTGATGTCGAAACTTCTTCTCTCGCCTTCCCATCCCCTCTCACTCACTCCTTCAAACACAAGGAGATTGTAATCATGGCCGGGTGAGGATCACCTCTTTGTTTCCTTCTCGTGGTACCTCTCATTATCGAATTTTCATTATCATTCCTATATTGATCTTATATCCCTTCGTATCTGCATAACATGACCGCCCCGCTCCTCACTGCGGCTCGTGTGTGTGTCCTCGTTGAACTAAAACAGAGGCTAAGAAATAGAACTACCTTAGCCTCCTCGTTGAGGCTACTCGTTTAGGTTTTGGTCTCCTTTCTTCCGCCTCGCCCGAGCCTTCCCATCGGTGAGTTTTTCTCAGTAATCTTCTTCAACTGGGTTTTTAGGAGCTTTTTGAATTTCACCCATGCTTGTGTCCCGCCATTTCATAAACTCTCGTTAATGGCCTGTGCTCCATATGGCACCCACACTCCTCTGACGTATACAATATTGTCCTTTCTCCCTACCAAATTTGAGTAGAACTCCCTTACTACTGCTGCATACCCTGCTCTTTGATGTGCGCAGAGGGTTTCCAAACTCTTTCTTTATCATTTCCTTGAAAGGAGCGATAGTGGTTTTGAATCGTCTTCACAAGCAAACCTCTTCCTGCAGATGTTTCCTCCATTTATAGGCTTCCTCGATACAAAATTCGCGTCTTCTTCGCTTTATTTTTTTTCTTTATCCTTTAGTGCTTTCCTGAACCGTTGGTCCTGATGCTTCGGGCAAAGATTCTTTCATTCTCGTTCTTCCCGCGATTCTCTTCCGATTGCACGTTTTCTCCATGAAATTCTTCTTGGTTAGGGTTGAGGTCTAGCGGTTCCTACCATTTGAGTAGTTAAGAAAGCTTCAAGATTTTGGGACCTGGTATCTGTCAAATCTATAAGAGGAGAATTTAATGCCTCCTGAACGAGATGGTCAGAAAAATACTCCAACCGTTGTAATTCAATCAGAGTTTATGAGTTCGAAGATTATTTCATTTATTTCCACATGTCATGACTTTAATGCTGCCTAAAAACAAAGATGTTATTGTGGCAAACCTAAAAATTTCCACCGCAACATTTAATTTGTCGCGACTTTCCTCAAACTCGTCGAGATAAGCCATCCCTTTGGTTGTGAAAGGATATATGTTCTCTCTATGTGGTTATGATGTCGCGACAACTTCTTTTAGCAGTTCCTCTGTCGCGACTTCAGTTCTTTAAAGCCCAATGCGTTCTATAGAATCTTTCATTCCTTAGCTTACTCTAAACTCTTCAACATCAAATTAATCAATTTCACATAGCAATTCATAGCATTAAATCTTACTTTCTACGGACTCTATTAGGAGAAAAAATTGCTTCCTTCCGTATTCCCTCCACGTGAGTCATTGTCATTCAAGAATCGCTTCTTCCTCCTTCCCTGCATTTTTGCTCACGTGAACCGCATTATTGGACAGAATTGATTACACTGTAAACTAAAACAAAGTAATCAGATAATCGCTTAATAAATCAACACGGCCCTAACTAAAATTCATATAGAAAATTAGAATTTCAGATTTCCTAAGGTCGCTCCCATCACCAGCCGCTTTGAGTCCTTAGTCGGGATTTGGTTGTCAGGTTCTCTCTTTTTAGAGAGATCCTTCCGCATCTTTCATTCCTTCCTCTTCACAATAAAGGCTTAAGTCTTTGTCCATTTACTTAATTCTTCTATCCTGCCTTTAATGTCACCGTCTAAATGTATCACACACCACTCGTATGGTCCACCCCATTTGGATTTTAACTTCCCTGGAAATAACTTCAGCCTAGGAATTAAAACAAAGAGAACTTTTCCCCGCTTGAACTCCTTCCTAGATCCTTCGATCATGCCATTTTCTGCCTTTATCCCATATGGTAGCATTATCATAGGCTTCATTTCGCTCTTCCAATTCTGGACAGCTTGTAGCAATCTCTTCCTTCTCGCTTTGGAATGGTTCAACTTTTATGGCCTAATATCAGCCAGATTCTAATTCCGCAGGTAGGTGACATGGTTTTCCGAATACAATCTGTATGGGGACATTCAAATGGAGTTTTGTATGCAAATTCTCGTAGCTTCTCCACAAGGTATCATCAATTTTGGAAGACCAATCCTTCCTCTGCTTCGACTCACCGCTTCAAGCATTCTTAATCTCTCGTTGGAAATTTCGCTTGTCCATTGGTCTGGGATGATATGCTAAACTCATTACATGCTTGATCCTGATACCGCTTCATGAGTTTTGCAAATATCTTGTTTGCAAAGTGGCTTCCCCCATCACTGATGATAGTCCTGGGTGTTCCAAATCTACTCAAAATATTCTTTTGCAAGAAGCTCATAACTGTATTAGCATCATTTCTAGAACAAGCCACTGCCTCCACCCATTTGGAACGTGAATCAACTGCCAGCGTATGCGGGGCTGCATTCCTAAATGACGGTGGGAATGGTCCCATAAAATCCATCCCCATACATCAAATAATCACACCACCATAATATTTCTTAGGGCATTTATCATTAGCCGAGGTCTAATCTTCCGCATCCACATAACTTGACCCATTCAAGACAGACAATCTCTCCTCAGTGCTGCAATAATAGAACTAAGATTGGAGTATTTTATGAGTCGTTTTCTCCCGAAAAGTGCCCCCATAAGGTGATGCATGGCATTCATTCAGAATTTTCCTTGTTCATTTTCTCGCACACATTTTCTTATTATCATATCGCACTCCTTTTTAAATAAAGTGGATCATCCCAAATATAATACCCGTCGCCTGAGTTTCCTTCTGTCGGGAAGAATTCAGAAGGAACTACTCCACAAGCTAAATAGTTCACAATGCTCCATACGATGGAAGTCGACAGGAACCCAGTTCCATTGCTCATCCGGGAAATTCCTCTGCATTACTCCTCCTCCTCTTCTAAGGTTTTTCTACTCTGACAAGGATCACTATTCATTGTCACATCCTTTTATCCTTGATTTCCAAATCAAACTCCCCAAAGAAAGACCTACCTTATCAATCTTAGCTTAGCTTCTTTGACATCAAGTATTTGATTGTCGTGATGATCGCGCGAATCACCACATGGGATCCTAAAATGTATTGCCTAAATTTTTCACAAGCAAATACCACAGCTAGCATCTCCTTTTCAGTTGTCGAGAGTTCTTCTTGTGCTTCATTGAAGGTTTTACTAGAATAGTATATGGCCCTGAATATTCTTTCTTTTCTTTGCCCCAATACAGCTCCCATGGCAAAATCACTAGCATCACACATTATTTCAAATCCCTAATCCCATGCTGGTGCAACCATTATAGGTGCTTGTACCAATCTGATTTTGATTTCTTCAAAAACATCTTTGCAGGAGTTATCAAAATTGAACCTCGTGATCTTTTTCCAAAGAATCTCGCATAATGGTCCGCTATTTTTTGAAAAGTCTTTGATGAATTCCCCAGAAATCCGTGATGCCCCAAGAAGCTTCTTACTCCTTTTTTACTCGTGGTAGGTTAAAAGAGTTTTGATAATGGATACTCTTGATTGGTCTACTTCTACCCCGTATGGTAAATTTAGCGCCCAAGAACAAATACCTTCCGCCACCATAAAATGACATTTTCCCAATTCAATGCTAATCGTTTGTCTCGGGCATCTTTGAAGTACTGCTTCGGGGATTGTTAAACATTGATCAAAGCCGGATCCATACACAAAGGAAGCTATCCATGAAAATTTCATTACTTCTCTTCAAATCCAACCAGAATATAGACATCATACACCTCCGAAATGGTCGAGTATTACATAGCCCAAATGGCATCCTTCCGAAGGCAAAGGGGTACCATAGGGGCATGTGAATGCCGGTCTTCTTGATCCTCCAAAGGTAATTGCGATCTGATTGTATCCCGAAAGTGTACTCCATCCAGAAACAAAAGTGAGGGTGTCCTCGTTAACTCATCCAACATCCGATCAATGAAAGGCAAGGAAATGATCTTTTTTCTCGGTTGCGATTCAACTTCCTTAATCAATACATACCATCCCGCCACTGCTCTTGTTAACCAATTCATTTTCTCATTGGCGATCACAAGAACCCACCCTTCTCTTTGGAACCACATGGACTGACTTACCCAAGGACTATAAGGAGATTGCATAGATGAAACCAAAGATTAGCAATTTGAGCAATTCTTTCTTTGACTACTTCCTTCATTACTTATGATTCGCCCTTGATGTTCTACGCTTGGCTTTGAAGTTTCTTCCCAGCAGACTTTGTGCATAAATAGATGGACTGATACCCTTCACCCCTTCAATGGAGCTGCTTATAGACTTCTTTATGTTTCCTTCAAGATCCAGAAGTCGGGCTGCTCCTCCTCATCACTTAACACAGAGATAATCACTGGTTTTCTCTGGGGTGGTTCTAAGTAAACATATTTCAAATGACTTGGCAGTTCTTTCAACACAAGCCCTTCTTCACTGGTTTCTTGTTGAGTTTCCTCTCTTTTTCATTACTTCCTCTTGTTCATTTCTTCTTTTGGCGCCATGCTCATCACAGCTTCTATGTAATGCAAACCGCTGTATGAATAATCGTGAGTAATCATCTCTCGATATACCGAAATTCATCTCTTTTCATTGAATAAAATTTGAATCATTATGATCATTTTGAACATCAAATATTAAGGTTATATAGACTTCATCAACTACATTGAAATTTTCTCTGTCTATGTCGATATTCTGTATGCCCTGGATCAAGTTGAAAGCAGCAGCTTCTTCTCCAACCCTCAAGGTAAGAACTCGCATATCGAATGTGTAGCTGCCCAAAAGAGCTAAGAATGGTCTTCCCAATAAGGCATTTGTGAATCTTCCTCCATGTCTAGAATGATGAAACTAATCGGAAAACAAATTTCCCAACAAAGGACCAGCACATCTTCCAAGACTCCTTCCGGTTTTACCATCGATCCGTCTCGCCATTCAAGAGTAATGCATGTGAGGAAGTAACTCCCCCCAAACTTAATCATATTCAAATGCAAAGAGGCATCAAGTTGATATTACTAGCCCCAGTCACGTAGAGCTTTATGATTTCAACTCCTTCATTATGCAAGGAATTGTAAACTCCTCGATCTTTCATCTTTCTGCGCAATTCTCTTCATCAAGGCACCGCAAGTAGCAAAGGAGATTCACGAACCTTCTTCTACGATCTTCTCTTCTTGCTCATAATGTCTTTAAGGAATTTTATGAGTAAGACCGAGTCACTACTTCAGTAAAGGGCATACTGATCTCTAGCTTCTGGAAAGTTTTCAAAAACTTAGCAAATTGCTCTTATTTTTTATTTCGTTAGTCACAGGAAAGGCACTTGTGCCTATGGCTCGATGTCCTTCCTGGCCCACTCTTTTCCTTCTTTTCCAATTCTTCTTCCTTTCGGGTCAGTTTTTCCTCGTTGTCGCATTTTTTCTTTCATCATCTCTAACTCTTCCCACCTCACTCGCACAAATTACGCAAATTCTTTGGGATTTTTCGTGTCGTCAGAAGGCATCTTTCTTCCTCGTCAGTTGCAATACCGCCTCTACTTCAGGTCTCCGTGCTTTAAGGTTGCATTGGTAGTGTCTCCCGAAAATCTTGAAAATTGGTAGCGCTTATTCCCACTCGCGAATCAAGGTTTCCGGAGGTTCAACACTCTTTATTATCCCCCCATGAACTGCAAAGACTGCTCTTCAAAAGACGGGCCCTCCTCCGACCTCGCATTCGCCCTCGTGGTTCATTTCCTTTGTCGCCGCCGGATTCGTTGTCATGATAACCCCGTGGGGGGTTCTCGCATTTGCCTCGGGCCTTGTGACACCTCCACCATATGAGAAGTTCTCATGGTTCCTCAACTCGATGATAATGTGTCAGGTTAGTATCATTTGAAATGGTAGTTTCTTTGCTCACCCAAATACTTAACCTCCAAAGATCATAAATTGTTCATCCGTTGTTTCAAGACTTCCTTCAATAATTCTCTTCTTTCGACGCTCCTATCTCGTAAGGCAGTATGTCTTCTTTTTCGCTTTGTCCATTCATGCATAATGGCGGGTCCAACTCAGCTCTCCATAGCCGCATTCCGCTTCACCCAAAATCCCCTTCCTCTCAAGAGCTCTCTTGAAAACCTTCGTAAGGAGTTTTCATATTGCATTCGCCAGTCCTCGACGTATCCTCGCTCTCTCAAAGACTTTTACGCTTCAATGCCCAACATTTAAGCATCAATGATTCCTTTGATATATCATTTAAGGCATGATATACAATGTCCATTCGGGTCTTCAAGTCTATCCCATGCATTGACATCTTCAAGAATCACAATCTTTCCCAAGCCAATGAGACTTTCATCTTCTCCCCTGGTTGAACACTATGATCTCTCCTTCTCGGGCCGTGAGTGATGGTGGAAAGAATCTACATAAGTAGCCTCTACCAATTCTCCCAATCACAATGCACTCCATATGGTAAAAGACTCAGACCATGTAGTCAACGCCAGATCCCTTTAGGGGAGAATATGGGAACAGATGCGCTTTAATGACTTCGTCTAACCCCATTAACTTTATCAGATAACCCATCCCGAGAAATCTTCCCAGATGTTCGTCGGGGTCCTCGGGATGGCTATGAACCGATGTCATTGCATCATCATGGATTAGTCGCTTCGCTTCAAAATTATCGCCTCAATCGTTGCGTTGTCTCGATCGCTAGAGTATTCATCCCGAATAATTGGTCTCCGTGGTCTTCCATTGTATCTCGTGATCGAGGTCTTCCATCGCTTCTATGCTCGCTATTCTGCTCCTCAGTTTTCATCCGCTTGGGCGATGGAGTTTTCTGCCTTCTTTATCTTCCTTAAGCTGCGAAGTGTTTTATCTAATTTCAGATTCGCTGAATCAGATCCGCACTGCTTCTATGCATTAAACTTTTGTTCCCGAAACAAAACATACTAACATTACCAGATTACCAATAACAAATATTTTCTAAATTTGCCTGCTAGTCACATAAAAGAGTCACCGCTTGAAACGTTGGGCTTGTTCTTTTTCTTTAAAAATGTCCAAATTAGTATTTCTTCTTTCTCATCTGGAATATTGATTACCAACTCTTCGATCAAGAACGGCGCCATAAACTTGGCTCGACCGAATTAAAACATATATATAAATTTATGACATTATTACCAAAGGACTATTGTTTAATCCCCGGCAAAATCGCCATAAAACTTGTTGTGACCAAAATACATGAACACCTATATTAATTATTACTTTTCAAAGGAATATTAACTAATCCCAGCATCGCAGCCATCAACTTGTTTACACATCATACTATCATAACCAAAAATCTCTTAGAGAGAAATAAATTTAATTTATTGGTTTCGTCGTAAATTCGTATGCAATGTGTCGATAAGTAATAAAATAATTTAAGTCCAGATATCGATCCTACAGAGATCTCAAGAATTTTTCATCAACTACCCTGACTATTCGAAATTAATACTATTTGGACCATAAATATATGGGTGCCCAAAGATGAAAGCCGAAATCAACTATTTCACGTAAAAATGAACATTCAAATAAACCGAAAGAAAAACAAAATGAAGGAAAATAAATTCCTATAAAAGAAATGAATACCAACATTATCATAGGAAGACATCAAGAGAAACAAATTATAGTGAACCATCAATTCCTTGTAGTTCATACTCAATTAATTTCTTGATTATCTCAAGTTTCAAAATCAGTCTGGGCATTAGAAAATGGATCTCTCCACACTCATTACTCGCTATCTCTTCTTCCCGATTCTCTTCAATTACAGGAACGAGATAACTACTTCAAGAACTTCCTTAACCTCGGGTATTTTTCGCAATACTTCATATACCCATTTTATGGACTCAGACACCTAGCCCTGCTATCGGTCAAGCAAGGATATACAACTTCCAAATTACTCTTCCTCGAAATTAAAATATCAACCTTTCCTTGATTAGACTTCAATCAACACTCTGATCGTCTCACCGTCCGAATTGAGGTGAAATCTCTGCTTGTTTAAATAGATAAGTCGCTCAACTGCTCTTTGATTTCAAGTGAGAAAGAGGATTTATCTAAGTGAACTTACAAGCGCAAAGGATCCCTACAAGAAAGTTAGTATACCTTCAAAGAAATGTACATTACTCCCGTGATTGTCTTCCCCGTGTCACCGTAGGACCTCCTTGAAATCGTGAGTAACGACGCAATTTAACGTATAGTAAAACTGATATTCAGATCCAAATCAATAAACCCATAATCTGGAAGTAAATCTGTAAACCAAATGAAACAAGATGCCGCAAATGACACAGAAAGATCAATTCGACTTACAACGCTACTTCAGATGGAAGCCGGGTTCCTCAATTACCGAATCATACCGAACAAAGATCCTTCGATCAAAAAGAATAATCAGACTAAACTGAAATAATCAATCCTGTAAATTTGTCCGACTTCGATGCATCTCGGTAATTTGAAAGAAATCACTCCCAGATTCAATTTTCAATAAAACGATAACATTCAGATCCATAGAAAAATAATAAAACGAAAAAATATGAGACAAACATCTGCTCTAAAATAAAGAAAAGAAAAGAAAGAAAGAAAGAAAGAAAGAAAAGAAAATAAAAGTGAAGCCTAGGCTACCTGCATCTCCTTTGATGCGCCTCCAACCCGTTTACTTTTCTCTGGCAAATACAGATTTATGTGGTTTTCCCCAAATAAATCTAATCCCATAACTGGGCCAGGATTTCAGAGTAGCCAGCCCTGGGTTACCGCGCTTCCAGCCATAGCCCCGCTTCTTGTCGCGACATCGAACTCATGTCGACATCACTTAAAGTTCCTCTGCTTCCACGAATCGGGTCGTCTGTGTCACGACACCAATCTTATGCCCTTGCAGCCTAAGGCTGATCATGTGATGTCGCGATACTGGGGCCTGTCGCGACATCCTAGTCCGGTGCCTTCACATAGTTCAATGGCGCTGACATCGTGATGTCGCGACATGGGCTCAAGTCTCCACCTTCCATCGTCGCCGCGATGTCGCGACCGGGCCACGCGAGCATCACGGATGGTACCGCTTCGAACTCAAAGTCCTCTCGAAGGCCTGACATCAACCTCATAGCTCGTTTCGCTTGATCTCTCGAGGTCACGACTTCATGATTAAGTCTGGTCAGAATAACCAGCTTGTTCTTGGTACACATCAGCCCGCCGCGACATGACCTTATGTCGCTGTAGGTTGTACGAGTTGTTTACGATGTCGCAATTTAATAGTTTCGTCAGCGACATCACTCTTTTAATTTCTCGCCCTTCTTCACTCCTAGATCAGGTCTCCCCGCCGCGACCGCATCAAATTCCCTTCACTTTCCCTGATGTCACCACTTAACCGGACTGTGGTGTAATTTACAACTCGCATCAATGACTCCAGCCAAGAGCTTTTTACTTCTCACGCTTCCGATTCACTACATTTTTATCCACTGGCTTCAGTGATTTTCTACCGCTTTTTCTCTTCTTCTCTTCTTAGCTTCCTTCCTCGCCGCAATGACAAATTGGTGGAGTTTTCCATAATCAGATATTAATTGTTATTCAATTTTAATAAAATCAAATGTAAAATGTGCTAAAAGAGATAATTTTAAGCTCATCACCAGAGCAAGAGAAGTCTACCCATATCCCTCCAACTCCATACCCTCATAGGTTGAGAACCCCAAAGAAAGTGAACAACCATTCTGAGATCTATGAGTTATTCAAACAAGTGAAATTGAACATTCCTTTACTAGATGCCATTACAAATTCACATATATAAGTTTCTAAAGGATTTGTGCAATTTTAAAAAGGAAACTAGGTGTTAACAAGGAGGTATCTATGACCGAGCACCCACTCACTGATTCGAAACAACTGGTCTCTAAAATACAAAGATCCAGGAAGCCTTATTATTTCTATAAAAGAGGGTGGAATTCCAAGTCGACACGCTTTAGCTGGATTTAAGGGCAAGTGTTAATTTGTCATTTTACTCGTGATATGTGGACCTAAGGTTAGAGAATTAGAGCCCACCAATATCACTCCTCCAATTAGCCGACTCAGAGTAAAAATCTAAAGGGATAATGAAGGATGTATTAGTACAAGTGGACAAGTTCTACTTCCCATGGATTTTGTCAGGCTCACACTCAACCCGTGGTGAACCAAGGAACCTGGCCTGATTCTCGTGTATCTATCTTTCGCAACCGGCAATGCCATTATACATCGAGGAGGCCTAATGACACTATCATTTGGTAACATGACTGCACCTTAATATCTTTAATGTTATCAAGGAACGGGGATGAAGAAGTATGTGTGAGGTCAATATGGTTGATTATGGGCATGGTAAATACTTGATAATGTCTCATATGATGACCCTTATAGTCATGCTCGTGCCTCGAAGCCGATGAGGAAGACCACATTAGAATCACCCAGGTCTTACACTCCATAATTGAGCATAACGAGGGTATTGCCACGGATGGGCACCACTCGAACCATTGCCACCAATCGGGAGATGTGGCATCGGCTTTCTCCGAAGAGAGGCCACCTAAGCTCGAGTTGAAACTCCTTACCATCACACCTCAAATATGCCTCTTAGTGTCAAGAAACTTTTCCTAAGAATCATATCCTCCTTAGAGATGGATCAAGAAAATCAACTTTTGGAGATATTGAGAACCCACGAATCGCTTCTAGATGGACACTGGCAGATATTGGAGAATTGTTCCTCGATCTCGCATACATAGAATTCCACTTAGAAGAGGATGTTAAACCTCTAGGCAACCACGTAGACGACTCGAACCCACAATGAAAGAAGTGGTAAAGAAGGAAGTCTTAAAACTCTTTTGAGGGGTGGTGTTATTTACCCTATTATGGACAAAGAAGTGGGTTAGCCCAACACAGAAGTTCCTAAGAAACTGAGTCACCGGGTCATGTAATGAAAATAGCTTCTGTTAATCTCTACTGCAGTCACTTCAGGTTGGAGGGTGTGCATAGATTATAGGAAGCTTAACGCGGGTACTAGGAAAGACCACTTTCCTCTTCCGTTTGTTGACCAAATGCTAGAGAGAGTTGCAGGGCATGAATTTTATTGTTTTCTCGATGGGTACTCAGGTTACAATCAAATTGAAATAAATTGAAGATCAAGAGAAAACTACATTCACCTGGCCCTTTGGTACTTTTTCTTGTGGAAAATGCCCTTTGATTATGTAATGCACCCTGAACCTTCCAACATGATGGAATTTTCAAAGGACATGATAGAATCATTTGTGGAAATTCTCATGACTACTGAGTTTTGGTGACTCATATGAGAGCTATTCGAGAATTACGAAGGTTTTGGTTGATGTCATGTAAAGAACCCCAAAGAATTGGGAAAGTGTACATTTTATGGTGACACAAGGGATTGTCTTAGGCCATAGTATCAAAAAAATGGAATTGAAGTTGATAAGGCAAAGTTGAGCTGATATCCAATTTACTCTACTCCCTAAGAGTGTAAAGAGACATAAGGTCATTCTTTGGGACATGTTGATTCTATAGAGATCCATAAAAGATTTTAGTGCTATAGCTCGCACCTTATGCACTTCTGCTTGCCAAAGATGTCCCTTTTCACATGGTCAGCAGCTTGCAGCTCTTTGCTAAACTCAAAACTATGTTAGTGTCGCTCCCATCACGCGTGTGTGGGTTCCCAATTTGAACCTTCCACTGAGATCATATGTGACGCGAGCGATTATGCTATAGGCCAAGTTTTAGGACAAAGGGAAGATAAAAGGCTTTTTGTAATCTACTATGCCAAAGAAGACTCTAGATTCCGCTACAAATTACACAAACTATCGAAAAGAGTTTTTTGTTGTCTTTGCTTTAGAAAAGCCATAGGGTCATACATCAGGTCTCCCAGAACCATTTTCATAGATCACGTTAGTCATCAAGTACTCGTCTTCTGCTGCGGATACCAAGCCTCGGTTAACTAGGTGGATTCTATTATGCCAAGAATTCAATCTGACCATTAAAGATAAAAAGGGGGTCGAGAATGTGGTAGCTGACCATTTATCTCGATTAGTTCTGCATCCAATTTCGCGGCATACCCATAGGCCACAGCTTCCCCTGATGAGCAGCTACTGCTCATTGTCCATGGTACGCGACATCAAATTACCTAGTAAATCGGTCAAATTCCAACCCACCACTTTTAACAGAAGAAATTTTCGCGCATTAAGAAATATTACTACGATCCATATCTATTTAAATACCGTCTGCATCAATTAATGAGAAGATGTGCCTAATGATGAGCATCGTGGATCCTAACCTTTGCCATTCCGAAGTCAGGAGGGCATTCGCAAGAAAAATACAGATAAGATTTTTGATGAGTCCAAAAACTCATTAGATTTTTTAATCCATTTTCAGTTTATAATGAGAATAACGTTGAATTGTTTAAAATCACAATTGAATCAAATTCCAATTTGCAAGAAAATACGCTGGTAAAAATCAAATTTTAGCAAAAATCATAAGAAATCAACTCAAATGTGACCAAGTCAAATCGAATTTAAGTCGCGATAGAAGTGCCAAAGAATTCCAAGTCACGAATTTCAACAAATTCGCTTTCAAGAAGAACCGAAGAGGAATAAGGGAAGTCATGACCTGAAGAAGGGAGTTGAGACAAAATATGACTTGGTAGAGAATAAAAGAAGCAGTCAAATGAAGAAGTCCATGTCACGACATCATTGCGACGTCGCGACACCAAACGGAGATAAATGAATTCATGATACCACCATGAGGTCGCGACAAGGAGCTGACTACAAAGCCACAAGAACAGCCTTCTCAAGTAAATGAAGTCGCAACTAATTTTGAAAGAAAGGACTTGAGGTCGCGACCTTGACAAGAATCAAGCAAAGGAGGTCGCAATGTAAACCCAAATCAGACGACTCAAGAATTAATGATTTAAGATACATGATGTCTCGACACCACTTCGAGGTCGCGATGTAATGAAAACTTAGCAAGACATGAGGTAGTGATACCGAATAGAAGTCATGGCTACAAAGATTTTCAAAGAGATCGAATACGAGGTCGCGACGCTGTAATGTGACAGAGATTAAACATCGAATCGTAAGATGTCGCGACATCACCAGAAGTATCATGGCTGCGGACATCGCCATAAGGAATAGTGGTCGCTGACGTCCCAAGTAGTCAGCGACATCAAATACATTAAATAGAAGTCACACGCCCTTAAAGGGTCGCTTACATCACCAGAAGTATCATGGTCGCGACATCACCAAGAATAGCGACATCGCTACAAGGAATCATGGTCGCTAAGGCCTTCTCGGTCAATGTCATTGTAAAGAAAGGAGGTCGCGACGCCATTCAAGAGTCGCGGACAATGGGGCTACAAAGAACGGAGGTCGCTGACATCATTTAGCCGTCACACATCAAATCCCAGATGCCGGGGCGACAAGTCACAACAAAGAAAAAGCTTCCACGACATCAAAAAAGAGCTCATAAGCATAACATCAGTCGCGACGTATGAATGAAGTCGCGACATCAAAAGAGCTCTCAATGCAGAAAGGTGAAGTCGCGATGTCATTCAGCTGTCGCGACATCAGTTACAAAGAAAGGAAGTCACACGCTGGTCTGGTCGCGATATCGCTTAAAAGGAAAGAGCGTCACGACGCCATTTAGCCGCCGCTACATCATATCCATGATGTTAAAAGGCAAGTCGCAACTGCATAAAAGCTTCGCTATAGACGGTCGTTAAAAACGGTCGCTGACGTATGATCAGTCGCTAATTTCAAAAGCAGTTCTCACGCGAAAGGTGAAGTCGCTGGCGTATGATCAAGTCGCTGGATCGTATCGTACCATAAGAAGAACAGCTGAAGTCGCGACGCGGGAGCAGAGGTCGCGACATCAGGGTCGCCGATACGTAAAATGGAGTCGCGACATGAACAAACAAACGGGCCGCGATTTTGAAATCCACAAATAGTGCATCAAGTTGCGGCCTAACTTCCAAACCCTATAAATACGCAGCTGCCATCGGGAGAAAAGCAAAATTTCGTCGTCGTAAAGAGAAGTCCTGCAAATCTGCCGCTTTATTTTAATTTTCGCTTTCTTTTTCTTTATTTTGTCATATTTTAGATTAGATTAGGAGTAGATTATTGCATCGGAATTTCGACCCGATGTTAGCTCGCTGTCAAGCCAATGCAGAATGATATTTTCTTCAAAATTACCGTCTGCTCAAGTCCAAACAAATTTTGAATTAACTTCCAAATGACATAAGAGTTCTGTGATCGTGGAGCTACCAAGTAGTATAATTGCGTAATTTAGAAACCCAGCCTTCCGGTCGAATTTATCGTTGTTAGAATTTATCTCTCCTGCAGAAATTTATTAGAATTTACTAAACTTCAGGCTTGAATCAGCTTGCTGGTTTGTTTATTTTTAGACCGATCCAAATACGTTGTCCCACCCAATGGGATTGTTTCATGCTCGATTTCCAGGGCCCTCCGAAAGGACACGTAGAAGGCATTCATGTAGAGTATTGAAATAATATCTGAAGGGTATGCGAGCCTATTATCAGATCTAATGGGCTTTGTGAATTTAATCGATAAATCTTCTCACTTGAAACCGAGAATGAGTTGAATGACTCATCAATTAAAATGAATGTAGAGTTCACTCTTGATTCAACAATGTTCAATCCCGTGTTAGCAAGGATCTAATCATGGTTAATGAACTGCTCCAATTTCGAGGATGAGAAACCAAGATGCTTGAAACCCATGCTTAGCCTATGTCTTGTGAATAGTTTATAAATTCATGTTCGGGTATGAAGTATTGAAAAGAAAAATACCCATAAATAAGTAACTCGGGACAGGGCAGTTATCTAATCCTCAGATTCGAAAGAAACAGTGGAAGATTAGATGATGAAATATCTCATTAAGGAGAGATCCATACGACATTACCTTCTTCCTTGACTGATTCTAAACTGGGTTCATGAAGCAACGCTATTAAGAGTGTCCGCAGGGAATTGATGCCTCACAATAGCCGATTCAATGCATCCCTAAAGTTTAACAACAAGTTCGCTTTCATATATATATATTTTATTTAGCTTCTTAAGCATTAGTTCATTTTGTTCTTATTTTACATATTTTCATTCTTTCATTATTTTCAAGGTTGTGAGGGATATATCAACTGCAAATCATACCAAATAGTATGTGAGCTCGAGTAGTCGTAGTTGATCGGGAGAATTCTGAGATCTCTCGTGGGATCGACATTCGACTTAAATCCACTTCTATTACTTGTTCGATCTGCATAATCTGCGTAATCATGGATCAAAACTAGAAAGAAATCTATCTATTCTTAAGGAACCTCGCTTAATCAAGAAATTGTAAAGAAATATAACAAACAAGTTTCATGGCATTATCATTGGGGATTAGACAATAAGTCCTATGGTAATAACGCTATAAATTTGTGTTGATATTTTGATCCATCACTCACACTTACATAATGAAAAAGAGAAACAAAGTGTGAGCTAGTCAACAAGTTTTTGCACGCTATAAATTTGTGTTGATGTTTTGATCCATCACTCACACTTACATAATGAAAAAGAGAAACAAAGTGTGAGCTACCAACAAGCTTCTCGCGCCTCACGGATCGAAATAATTAATTAGATCAATATTCTCGACGAAAGAAAGGAAATATTAATTTGGACATTTTTATGAAAAGAACAAAAAAGCTTTTTCGCTAAAGGACTACATTAGTCACTAATTTTAACAAGCCATTGCTGAAAATATTTGTTAGCTCGACTAATCCTATTAATATGAGTGTGCTTTTATTTCAGGAAAACCTTTAATGCATAGGAACAAAAAGGATCCGACCGATTCCGTGCCAGACATCGACCGAGAGAACGCCTGTGAGCTTAAGAAAGACAAAAAGAGCAAACGCAGCTATGGTAGAAGAGATATGACCAAACAGTATAACAGAGGACAACAAATGTACACCACCCATTACCGACACAATGGAGGATTTCCGAGGCCTATTATTCAAGAAGAGTATTCGCAATCGACAAATTCTACGCTGGATGCAAAACAATTTGAACTAAAGCCAAAATTTTTAATTACAATGGTTCAAAGAACATCACATCGGGTCATCCCACCGAAGATTCCAAATGAGCACTCGGGAAGATTTCTCAGATGGCTAATACAAAGGAAGCCAACTGGCAGGAGACCAGAGGTGATAAAACTACATCTCTTCCCATTTTCTGAGAGATACAAGAACCACATGGTGCGAATCATTACCATATGGATCTGCTGATAGCTGGGAAGAGTCGTGTGGCTTACTTAGACAGATTCTTTCCCCATCTCTCACTTCGTAGACGAAGAGAGATAATTATATTCCAACAAGTGGGAAGACGAGCCCAGATGTCGCTCGGGAAAGATTCAAAAGATCACGAAAAGGTGCCCAATGCATGGAATAGAATTGAAGACCTGTATGGATATATATCGCTACCAATGATACATCCAAGGGTATTATGATGCTTCATGCCGTGGAGCATTCAAGCGAAAAGTGTCAAGAGGCAAGATCCGATAGAGGACCCGGAAAATGCAACATGAAAGCTCCATCTGAGTTTTCGAGGTAGTAGCAAGAGGAAAGGGGTCATGGAGCCGAGCAAAGATGATGTACCATGGAAGCTAAGCTGATGCTATAATGCATAGGATGGACAAACAAGAGAGGAAGATGCACAATGCCTGCGAAATAGAAGCAAAGAGAAAGAGAATTGATGAGAAGAAGTGTCGAAGGAGGTAAACAAAGAAGGTTCTTCATGGTGGCCGAGGCTAAGTACGGAACGAGCAAAGAAGTTATCATTTCAAGCCAATCTCTAACCTCGCTTCATACACTACCATCCAAAGACTCGAGGAACCATGAGAATTTCTCATATGGTGGAGGGGCATGGCCCATGTGGACAACATCCTCAACAAGGATATCAAGAAATTAACAAGGTCCTGAAAGAGCCAGCAGCGAAGGAGGTGAGGTTAAATAAATCCTGTGGTCAGAGGAGAACCTAACCATTCGAGGATCGGGGATGTCGCAGCCTGGGCTGGGATAACAAAGAGGTTACACTCCATGAAACGTAAAACCATCTGACTTGAAACTTTCGTTCACACCCGCATGTTTCATGAGAATGCTGCTTCACCGAAAAATCTGTGAGACACAAGTAGTGGGGCAACACCGTCCCGAATATTTAATCAATGCGGAACATTCCCAAGACACCTAAGAACCCTAAAAGACTCGCATGGCAATCTAATCAGAAGTGGGAAGGATTTGAGTGAAGAATGTAAAGATGTATAGAAACGAAGAGATCGAGGCAGAGAAAGAAGAGATCGAAAAGAAAGAAGAGAAGAACACTCTGACGAATGTATGAGCGAAGAAAATGACCGTAAAAGAAGGGAAAATTCGCCTATGCTCTCAAGAAGGTTATTCTACGTAGACTTTGGTCAAAAAGAGAAGAACGCTTAAATTTCGATATTTTCAAGAAAAATAGAAATAAACATCCCATTTGCAGAGGTGATCACCAAATGCCTCTTTTATGCAAAATTTCAAGGAGGTGCCGAAAGCAAGAAAAGAAAAGATAGCCGAGGAGGGTATAGTTATTTTGACTGGCCATGCAAGGCCATTATCCAACGTAAGCCCAAAGAAAGATGAAAGACTGGCGCTTTACCTATTCCTCGCTCTATAGTGGAAATGTGAGTTCAAGAAAGCTTTATGTAACTCTCGAAAGCAAGTATAAATTGGCGCTCTATCGCAGCAAGATTCTAGTTTTGGGGTAACTAACCCAACAACAATTACTTTGCCGCATGGCTGATGTATCAATGGCACAAACTGCAGGGCATTCCGAAGATGTACTCAAGGTTGGGAAATTCATTTTCCCAAAGATTTTGTTATCATGCATGGATAAGATCCTCAAGTTCCTGTTGCTGGGAAGACCTTTCTTAGCAACAGGAGCTGCCTTGATCGACGTACAGAAAGGTGAACTGACACTCAGAGTTGGGAATGAAGCAGTGCATTTTAGTATTCATAGGAGTCTGGAACATCCTAATGTAGAGGAAGATAGTTGTATGGCTGTAAGAAGCAATAGCCTTCTCAATGATGAAGTGAATTCTGATTGTATCATTCAAAACTCTATCAATGAAATTGAGATGAATTTTCAGTACCTTGAGAGCTTTGATTGTGAAGTTCTGCCTTTAAATTTGTTTAATAATGAAACAGTCTCGAGTATAAATGAAAACAATCAAGATGAAGTGAGTAAATTTTTATTACAAAGAACTCATGGGCAGGAAACTAGTGCGCATGGGTTAACATTGATGGAGCGTCGAATATTTGAAATATGAGTTTAGAGTCTCTAAAGAGAAAACTAAAGTATCATATTAGCCGCATCGACCGAAGCCGAAAAATAGTTGGCTGCAATTTTGAGAAAATACAAGGAAGCAATTGTCGTCAATCAGATCCGAAAGGTATCAGCCCCCATTCAGACACAAGATATCATTGGAAGATAATGCAAAACTTCGGCTGAGCATCAAAGGAGTACGAACCTACCATGAAAGAAGTTGTTAGAAAAGAAGTTCGAAATGGTTAAATGCGTGCTTTGTATATGCTATATCGATAGCTCGGGTGTTTCCAGTGACATGTGGGTTCCCAAGAAAGGTGGATTCACTGTAATCGTAAAATGAAAAGAATGAACTTATTCCTACAAGAACTCGTGGATGATGCAGGGTTTATCACTACGTAAAATTGAACACCGCAAACTGTAAAGGATCATTTTCCCCTACCTTTCATCGATCAAATGCCGATAGGTTGGTAGGACACCTCATTTTTATTTTCATGGATACTCCTGATATAAACTAAATAGCTATCGCACCGAAGATCAGAGAAAAACCACTTTACATGCCCATTTGGTACTTTTGCTTTAGAAGAATGCCATTCGACTATGTAATGGTCCCGGTACCTTCCAAAGATGCATGATGTCTATATTTTCCCGACCCAGCGTAATAGTTAAGGGTAGATCTTCATGGATGATTTACAAAGTGTATGATCCGCTAACAATGCCTCGCATAACCCGGGATAGTACTTCAAAGGTGCAAAGAGACAAAATCTAGCTCGAATTGGGAAAAATGTCATTTTATGGTTACGTATGGGATTGTCTCGGGGCACATGGTTTCGCAGCAGGTCAAGTGTACTCAAGCAAAGGTTTCAATTATAAGAGACCTAATGCCACCCACTACTACCAAGGGAATTAGAAGTTTCTTAAGACATGTTGGATTTTATAGAAGATTTATCGTAGATTTCAAAATTGCCAAACCTATATGTATTACCGGAGAAAGATAGTAAGTTTTATTTTCGATGAATCCCGCCGTAAAGCATTTGAAGAAATCAACCAGACTAGCTGAAGCTCCCATCATGGCAAACCAGATTGGAACGTAGAATTTGAGATCATGTGTGATGCCGTTGATTTTGCAATGGGAGCCATTGGGATAGAAAGAGGAAAAGTGTTTAAGGCCATCTACTGCTAGCAAACTTTGAATGTGGCTAATAAGAAAATTACTCTACTAACAAAAGGAGATACTGGGTAATAAGAGCCAGATGTGAAAAATTCGTGCCATACATTGGGGGTCCCATGTTGTTATACACACGATCATGCAAAGAATTAAATATTTAATGCATGTTAGCTGGGCAAAGCCAAGATTGATCGTGGGTATTATCAGTTGGCAGAATTTGATTTGTAAATTAAAGACAAGAAGGGCAGCGACAATGTGATAGCCGATCACTTGTCAAGAGTAGAGAACCTAATCGTGATAAGAAAAGGGGAAGAGAAATAGCAAATTTTTTTTCCAGATGAGCATTATTTCAACCGGCTTACCCAATCAATTCTAGTATGTCATATTGTGAATTTCCTTTTAGCTTCGTGGAATTACGCCACTGTAATCCAAACACAAGAGAAAAAGTTAAGGACTGATACAGTATTATATCCGAATGATCCATATTTGCTTAAAAGAGGAGCTTAATTCGACAGGTGAGATGCGGTACAAAAAGTGAGCAAAGCAAGATTTACAAGAATGTCAAGTGCATCACCTTACGGAGGACACTGCAGAGATAAAAACAGCCCACAAAATTCTCCAATCAGATTTTTACCGCCTACAATTTTAAGACTGCTTTTGAATGGGGTAGTTGTGTGATCAATGCCAAAGAATGGGAAATATCGCAAAGGCATGAGATGCCCATGCAAGGTATGCCGGTGGTGCAATTGTTCGATGTACGGGAACGGATTTTGGCCAGCCTTTCCACCACTGGGAAATGTATACATACTCCTAGCCGTGATTTATGTATCAAAATGGGTAGAAGAGTTTGTCCTAAGAATGATGCCAATATGAATGCTGGATTTTACAAAGAAATATTCTTAGCAGATTGGGACACCCAAGAACTATACTGTACGATGGAGGTGCCATTTGCAACAAGGTGTCTGGATAAACTCATGAGCGTATATGGTATCAAACACATTACGAGCTTAGCTTATCATCCTCAAACAACGTTTCGAAATTTCCAACGTATGAATAAAGAAAAATTCCGAAAAGATCGCGGAGTTCTAGCGTGAAAGATCGGGTCTTCGCTTGATGATGCATTACGGCATACAGACTCGCTTTTAAACTCCCATCGAATGTCCCCATACGACTTGTCTTTGGAAAACCATGTCATCTCCCTCTTTGAACTCGGAATACAAAGCTACGTGGCCATCAAACACCGAACTTCGATTTCAAAATCAGAAAAGTGAAGAGACTTCTCCAACTCGAATGAACTGAAGAACTCGAGAAATGAACTATGACAATGTTAGAATATACAAGGACAAGACAAAGAAATGGTGGCTGATCAGCGGATTCTCGAGGAAAGAGTTCGTAGCTTGGGATAAGGTCTGGCTTGCTTAACTCCATATTAAGATTATATTTGTGGAAGCTGAAATCAAAAATGGAGTGGACCATATACAAAGGTGGCCAAGTACTATCTTTGGAGCAAAGAACACTCAGGACTAATGTCAGGGAAGAATTCAGCAAAGTTAATGGGCAAAGATCTAAACACCATCTCAAAGAAGGAGAAAGAAGGAAGAACCCGTGTACCGGTGAATTGAGAGAGAAAGCTTAAACAGCTAGTCCAAATTAAAGACTCCAAAACAAGCAGCTCATGGAGGCAACCTAAGATTTTTTTAGTTTTTATTAGACTCAATTTTTTTACGCGCTTGAAATTTTTTTTAGTTCTAGTCATGATTTGTTAGAAATTGTCAGTTAGTACTAGATTAATTTAATCATTTTTGGAATTGTTACAATATGCATGAAGAAATCAATGGCTCATGCGAAGGAACAAACTCCGTGACTACTCCAAAGACTTCACAATGCATGCAGCAATTATAAAAAGTGGGAGTACTTTTTCTCCCTACATTAATTTCCGTGAAAATTGAATAGAACATACTAATTCGTCGGTTGAATGGATTAAATTGATTGCTAAGAGTGTGCGACTAATAAGAAGTGAAAAGGCCTGATCATCAAATTTAGTGTGTTGCAAACTAAGTCGCTAATTCGTAGATCGATGTCGCGATAAAGTCGAGGTCAAAGAACTTAGCCGCGATCGGGCGAAGAACAAGGGCACGTCACTTACCAAAAAAGCCATATGTCGACATCTAATCGAGGTCGCGATTAATCAAAGGTCGCTAAAAGAACCATTCCTTCAAAATAGTGGTGAGGGTCGCGATAACTCAATTATTTCATAAAATACCTGATGTCGCAGCCCGATGATAACTTGTCTTCCCACAGTTTACTTATGTCGCGACAAACAAGAATAGTTAAGACATAAGAGACAAGTATGCCGCCCGGGCGCTTTTAATTGTGCCCAAATTTAATGACATGACACAATCGCAGCCTCCGAAATTAAAGTCGTGACAAGCGCAAATAAATGAAGTAATAAAGAGCCTAACATAATAATTGAATTGCAACTGTTGAGAAACTCCCTCCACCACCATCTCCTTCATTGAAGAAAACACAACCTTTCATCTTCGCATATTCTCTGGTTCTCCATTCTTGCAAACCCTAAACCCAAACTCTTCCTAAAAAACCTTCCGATTTCTCTAAATGGCCAAACCTTCAACTCTCATCCCAAACCTGAGCGAAATCATGGAGGAGTATATTCAGACCGGTGGAAGTTCATCCGAAATCGAAGGAAAGAACGCATCATTTAACAACTAAGTTCAACCAGTGACAAAGCAACAGAGGAGAAAAGGAAAAGAAAAGCAGCAAGAAGAAGAGGAAGACGAGTTCGTTTCTCAAGAAGCTTTCTCCGTCTGGAAAAAGCACTACGCCGGGAGCGGATTTGCGAGGAGAAGAGGTTTCAAACACTCATCTCACCGTTAAAGGAATTAATAGAGCAGAGAGGGTGGGAAGAATTCCCAAACATAAAAACTGGTATGCAAAAGTTAGCCGCCCGAGAATTTACTCCAATTTGCTGGGAGAAAGGAGAGCCTGCTTTTGTCGAGGAGTCCGAGTGCCCATAGAGCCAAGACTATTAATGATGTAATTTGCCGGATGGAAGTACAGAAGAATGGAT
The DNA here is from genome assembly GCA_016808115.1 of Tetrastigma voinierianum. NCBI lineage: Eukaryota > Viridiplantae > Streptophyta > Magnoliopsida > Vitales > Vitaceae > Tetrastigma > Tetrastigma voinierianum. The sequence goes on from JAEQBH010001681.1 coordinate 1,860,952, forward strand.
CAAAATTCAGCAGTTTGATGAACAACCCTAACCGTGAGAAGCTCCGAGAAAATTAACACTTTAAAGGGCGCGGAAGAAAGGAAAAAGGAGAACAAAAGACCCTGAGCAGGGGAGATTTGACAGAGGAGGCAAAGGTGTGGTTCTATTTCTACCTCCGTTACGGTCCCTACTACACGTTTCAGACAAAGAAGAGAGAACAGCAATCCTTCTATGCCATAATCGAAGGGATACAAGATTGATGTCGGAACAGCTTATTGAAAATTTATAATGAGGTATCATGAAGGTAATAAATCTGGTTTGATCCCTCACCCAAAGAACCATCACAAGGTTACGTGTTAGCATTTGGTGAAGTGGAACTCGGGAAGAAGAAGTTAAGAGTGTCCCAAGGCTTCACTCACCACTCTCGACTCAGGAGTGCTAAGGCAAAGAATCAAAAGAAAAAGGGGGTCATAGTAGAAACAGATTCCAGGGAAGAAAGGGAAGAAGACACCCTCCTGATGGCGGATCCAGAAGAAGAAAATCTAGAAACACATTAAGAAGGGAATACTTTTATGTTTCCAGAGGATAGAGAGCAAGAAGAAAGAAGCCCAATAGATTTCTCAACCCCATTGGCCAGGTCTCCACCAATAAGGAACAAGACTCCCTGTGTGGAACCCGAGAAAGCTCAAGGGGAGTCCAGGAGAATAATAAAATAATGGAAATGCTCAATTCCATCCAAAAGAAAGTGGAAGAAAGGGAAGAGCAATGGAACCTCCAGCAAAAGTTCAGAGAAGAAGTTTATGAAAAAGAATTGAAGAGAAGGGATCAACAATGGGAAGAAGAGATGAGCAGAAGAGAAGAAGCATATGAAGCTGAGATAAAAAGAAGAGATCAACAATGGGAAGAAGAGATGAGCAGAAAGGAGGAGCAGATAAAAAAGATCCTGGAGCAGCAAGAGGAGAAATTTAAAAAGGAAATGGAAGAAAGAGATCAAGATTCCATCAAGAAGCAAAGCCATGAATCATTCTATAACAATCGAGGATCGCGATTCTCAACTCCTCAAACCTCATAGCGACAGGGATGCAGATCAAGAAGCAAAGACTAAGGAGCAGATCAAGGGATTCAAGTTCCTATACACGTCAATGTTTAAGGATTTTGAAAAGAAGATGAAGGACAGAGATCAAGATCTTGATGATAAGGATGCCTACAGAAGAAAAGTCTGGCTTGAAAATTTGGATTTGATTAACAACAATCTTTCCAAATTTTTAGAAGTCATGACTGAAATGGAATGCACAACGAACACACTGGCACGTGACAAGATGATCTGAATAAAAAGATTGATCTCACAAAATGAATCGATCCTCAAGAGCGTGCATCGAAGGGAGAATGTCAAGAAGAAGAAGAGAACCGAAATGAAATTTCTAAATTCAACTTAGTTTCGCTACCCTTGATCTCGATCCCCAAACATTTTCGCTCCTCCTCAAAAGAAAAAATAGACTTCCATTGATTTATCCTCTTTCTCCTCTTCCCGATCGGCTGCTCTCAACTGCTATACACATTATGAATAAAACAAGAAAATTAGTGAAAAAGGAATGTTTGCTTGTTTGCGCTAGCTTTATTGTTAATTTTTTGCTCGACTTGTCAGAAATAACATTAGGATTTAGTTCAAGAATGAAATGCCGAAATATCATAATATGAACTAGTTGAAGTAAATTCGACTAGAAGATATAAACTCAACACAAATAATTACAAAATCATGAATAAAGAAACCTGGAATTAGAGAAGCATTATTCTGTTTAAATTCAGTTTAGTTGCAAAAATTGGAAAATTGGTTATTGCTAATGGAACAAAATACTTGGTTAAAATAATGTAAGTGACAGTGAATAAGTACAAGTCTTGAAGAAATAATACACATGGGTCAACAAAACTTATGAAACTTTTGATAGGAATTAGGAACATCTTCTAGGAATCAGATTTGCATCCAATACTCTAGAACTTGTTTGATTCATCGACAGGCGAAACTTTCAGGTGAAAACAACCAACAGAAATGATGAGGCCATCCTCGCGCCTGAGCCTTTTAAACTAACCTCAAAATATGCTTAAGCATATTCTCTGGGCTCCCGATTTGAGCCAAATAAGCCTTATTTCTTCAACAAACAAATAATTGAAAACTAAATTCCCTTCCTTGCAATAAACCCAAGAAAGAACCCAAATTATCCAAATTTCTAGATCATAAAGTTTAGTATAAAGGAAGAAATGTCGTGGAACAATATTCCCATTTTGACAAAAAGGTTGAAGAAGCAAAGAAGGTATTAGTGAAATAAGGAATAAGGAATAAGTTTTGTCTCAGGCCTATTTCCCTTGAACAATTAAGCTCGTAGGGGTGTTTTAACACCCAAGACCCTAATGCCAACTCGGTAGCGGAATTGTTACCCAAAGTTCTCTAAGAGTAATAGAAAGCCTAAGAAGACAAACATTGTACTATTCCAAATCTTAGAGAAATAAAAGAAGTGAGTTAAAGAACAAAGGAATCTCGTCAATCAAGTACATATGGAAGTCGAGATTCCATAAAAAGAATTCAAAAGGAGTAGAAGCAGCTAAGATCGAGGAGAATCAGAAAGAACAAAATGAAAAAGGAAGAAAGTCAGAAGCAAATGTAGAGACAAGATGGAAACTGGTGATTTATAACCCAAATTTTTCCATTATCTACCCAATTACCTAAGCCCAACATTACAAGCCCGAAGACTCCTATCACTAAGGTTGAATTTACCCCGCATTAATGATATCAATATGAAAACAAGCATATGGGACTTTGATGAACGCCTAAGAAAACCCCGTAAGATTAACTAAATTAAATATGAAGTTGAAAAGGATTGATGACTGCACACAATAATACGTAACAAGACTTGTCGAATAAACTGCTTAAATACACACTTATCAAGAAATTTTGTAATAAGTACACTATGCCTGTTTCGCATAAAAAAAAAAAAAACTCGAAATTTGAAATAATGGTGATATCTCTAATTCCGCATCGAAGGGTGGAATGAGAAAGAATGTGGAATAAATCAGAAAATGTCCTTAAAATTTTCTAAGCTTATTTGGTTCGAGGACAAACAATTTCTTTCTTTTCTTTCGCTCGGGACAAGCAAAATTTTAAGTTCGAATTTGATGAGTCCAAAACTCATTAGATTTTTTAATCCATTTTTCCGAAGTTTATAATGAGAATAACGTTGAATTGTCTCATTTAAAACTAGGGAGCACTGAATCAAATTCCACTCAGAGGGAAAATACAAATGTAAAATCAAATTTAGCAAAATCATAAGAAATCACCGCAGTTGCACTGAAGTCAAACTGAATTTAAATCACGACAGAAGTGCGCTTTTCAAGAATTCCAAGTCACGACCTCAAATAAATTTGGCTTTGAAGAAGAAACCGAAGAGTGAATAAGGGAAGTCGTGACTCGAAGGCGGAGTCGAGACAAAATATGACTCTGCAGAGAATAAAAGAAGCAAATAAATGAATATTCATGTCGCGACATCATTGTGACGTCGCGACACCAAACGGAGATAAATGAATTCGCGATACCACCATGAGATCGCGACAAGGAGCTGACTACAAAGCCACAAGAACAGCCTTCTCAAGTAAATGAAGTCGCAACTAATTTTGAAAGAAAGGACTTGAGGTCGCGACCTTGACAAGAATCAAGCAAAGAAGGTCGCAAATGTAAACCCAAATCAGATGACCAAGAATTAATGATGAAGTTACATGATGTCAGACAACACTTCGAGGTCGATGTAAATGAAAAACTTGGGTGAGGCAGACATGGAGGTAGCGACACTAAATAGAAGTCAGACAAAGATTTTCAAAGAGACCGAACATGGAGGTCGCGATGCTTAGAAACAGATAGAGACATTAAACACCGAATCAGAAGATGTCGCGACGTCCTTTAGTGGTCGCTATTATCACCGCAAAGTATCATGGTTATGGTTATCGCCATAAGTGAATAGTAGTCGCGACGCCCCCGCAGAGGTCAGCGCGAGCATCACTACATTAAATAGAAGTCGCGACGCCCTTTAAAGGGTCGCGAGCATCACCGCAAAGTATCGCGGGTTACGATATCACGCAGGTCGCACATCGCCATAAGGAATCATGGTCGCGACGTCTTCAAAGGGTCGCAACATCGCTTAAAGAAAGGAGGTCGCTGACAATATATCTCAAGAGGGTCGCCATACAAAGAACGGAGGTCGCGAAGACATTTAGCCGCCGCGACATCAAATCCCGCAGATGTTGAAGACAAGTCACAACAAAAGAAAAGCTCTACGACATCAAAAAGCTCATAAGCATACATCAAGTCGCACGTATGATTGAATTCCATCAAAAGAGCCTTAATGCGTAAAGGTGAAGTCGCGACGCCATTTAGCCGTCGCGATATCGCCATAAAGAGCGAAGTCGCCACGCTATTCAAAGGGTCGCGACATCAGTTAAAAAGGATAGAAGGTCACGACGTCATTTAGCTGTCTCGACATCATATCCAAGGGATGTTAAAGGCAAGTCACAACTGTGATAAAAGCTTCTCGCTAGCTGCACGAACGTAAAAACGAAGTCGCTGACGTATGATCGTCTCGACCCCAAAAGAGCTCTCACGCGGAAGCGTGAAGTCGCGACGTATGATTGAAGCTCTTACATCGTAATGTTCTCATAAGGCATCGTTGAAGTCGCGACGGAAAGAGGTTGCAACATCAAGTCGTGTCAGCGGCACGTAAATGGAGTCGGTTATGAACAAACAAATGGGCCGCTTATTTGAAATCCACAAATGTGTGCATCGGGTTGTGGCCCAACTTCCAAACCCTATAAATACGCAAATCGCTATCAAGAAAAGCAAACTTTCGCGGCTCAAAAAGAGAGAAGTTTGGGTAGCCAAGGCTTGTTTATTTTAATTTTCTCGTTTTTTTTCTTAATTTTTACCGTTATTTTAGATTAGATTAGAGTAGGATTGTTATCAGATTTGAATTTACGGACTTCGATGTTAGTTGGTTGTCAAGCTGAATGCGTAATGATATTTTCTTCAAAATTACTGGCCGTTCGCTTGGAAGTCCAAACAAATTTTGGAATTCGAACTTCCAGTTTCGGATTTGCAGTAGTTCTTCTGATCAAGGAGCTACCGTTAGTGTAATTAAGTAATTTAGAAACTCACCCGTCAATTTACTCGCCGTTAGAATTTATCTTCCGCATAAATTTATCGTAATTCCATCGAACTCGCTTGAACCCGCTTGGTCAGGTTTTGTTTATTTTTTTTGTATCCGATCCAAATATCGTTGTCCTATACCCGTAATGGGATCGTTTACGCTCGATTTCGTGGCCCTCTCGGTGACACAAGGCATTCCCCGAGTATCGAACAATATCCGAAGGGTGCGAACCTAATATCGGATCTAATGGACGTGTGAATTTAATCGATAAATCTTCTTCACTTGAAACCGAGAATGAGCTGAGAATGTCCATCAATTAAAATGAATGTATAGTTCAATTCGATCTTAGAACAAGAAGTTCAATCCCATGTTAGCAAGGATCTAATCAAAGAAAGAATGAATTGCTCCAATTTTCGAGGATGAGAAACTAAAGATAGTGTAAAACCCATGCTTAGCCTATGTCCTAGGAGCTGAGGTTTATAGTCCATGTTCTGGGTATGAAGTATTGAAAAAGAAAAATACCCAGAACAAGGCAACTCAGATTAAAAGTAGTTATCTAATCCTCTGCATTCGAAAGAAATAGGGAAGATTAGATGATGAAATATGTCATTAAGGAGAGATCCACATGACATTACCTTCTTCCTTGGACGGATTCTAAATCAAGTTCATGAAGCAACGCTACAGAAAGGTTCCATAGGAATTGATGTTTCACAATAGCTGTATTTTCAATGCATCCCTTTAAAAGCTAACTGACTAGTCTATTTCTTTATATATATATTTTTTTATTTTAGTTTAAGCATTAGTTCATTTTGTTCTTATTTTACATATTTTCATTCTTTCATTATTTTCAAGGTTGCTAGGGATATATCAATTGCAAATCATAGTCCAAATAGTATGGGAGCTTGAGAGTCGTAGTTGATTAAGAATTTCGAGATCTACGTGGGATCGATATCCGGACTTAAATCCACTTCATTACTTGCTCGACCGGAGACATCATAATCATGGATCAAAACCGTAAAGAAATCTATCTATTCTTAAGGAACCCGTTTAATCTAAGAAATTGTAAAGAAATATAACAAAACAAGTTTCATGGCATTATTGCCGGGATTAGACAATAAATCCCATGGTAATAACGCTTAAATTTTTGTCGACAGCCATCCATCACTCACACTTACATAATGAAAAAGAGAAACAAAGTGTGAGCTAGTCAACAATTTTGCAAGCTGGTTTTTACTGGCCTACCTTGTTTAAAGATTGTTTCGAATTTTGAAAAACTTGTGCTCGGTGTCAACAATTAGGAGGGGTCACAAAACGGAACATGATGCCTCTTACCCCCATTTTAATCATTGAAATCTGACTGGTCGGGGTATGACTTACGGGCCTTTTCCCCTTCTCAGGTACCGTACATTCTGTTATCTGCTGATTTATCGCCGGCGGCTGAGGCTATTCGACAGAACTAATGACCACAAGGTTGTTTTGAAATTTATAAAAGAACACATTTTTTCTCGTTCGGAATACCTCGTGCAATTATTAGCGATGGTGGACTCCATTTTTGTAATCGATCTGAAAATCAAGAAAAATATGGAGTCACCCATAAAGTTTCAACTAAGATACCACCCACGCACCAATGGTCAAGTTGAATTAGCCAATAGGGAGAGATCAAACACATTTTGGAAACGCTTGCCCCAAACGCAAAGATTGGTCACTGACTTCATCGATGCTCTCGGGCCTCTACCGCATCGCTTTTTAAAACTATTCTAGGCATGTCTCCCTATAGGCTTGTTTATGGAAAGGTTTGTCATCCGCCACGAAATGGAGCAATCATTATCGGGCTATTAGAACTTTTAATTCTCGATGACCCAAGGTGTAAACAACGCCATTTCGCAGTTTAAACGAGCTGATGAATTGCAAATGGAGTCGATGAAAGCCCCCTTGATTTACAAAGAGCGGCTCAAGTTGTTCCATGACAAGATTATCGCTCTAAAACGCTCGAATCCAAACCAAAAGGTACTGGCCAGATAGCCCCGGTTGCACATATTCCTAGAAAACTCCAATCCGTTGACTGGGTCTGCCCATTTTTAAGGTAGTTTATCCATACAGAGCCGTGGAGATTGAAAATTTGGATACTGGAAAGTCTTTTAAAGTCAATGGTCAACGCCTAAAGCCATTCCTCGAGCATTTCAATCTTCAAGAGAATAGTGAGGCCTTGGTATATCTGCTCTACCAGGATACCCCCTCAGAGTAAATTCATTCTCAACTTGTTGTATATAGTTTTGATTTTGTTTTATTTTCGTTCTTGTATTTTATTTCTGCCGTCTCTATTTCATTTGCTTTTCAAATAAAAATAAAATAAAATAAAATAAAATAAATGAGGCCCTGGTTTCTATGTTGCCTCCCTTTCTGTTGTGGGGGTACCCTTGGTCTCTCTGCATTGAGGACAATGCTTGCCGGCCAGGTAGGCATACACTGTCAACCTAACTATGCGCTGCTACATGTCTGTATGGCAAAATTTTTCGAATTGTGGCTCTTTTGTATAATATATTTGACTCAGAATGTATATAGCCGCATGATTTCCATACACACTCCACATCATCTCAATGCATGTACACTTTTAACAAGCATGCACAAAAATCTTTATATTCATCTGACTTTATCCCTCGCTTTCCGCTCTAATTCTCACACAAACTACGACTCCACCGATCATACTCTTGCCTTACTTGTCAGGCTCCCATCCAGGCATTAATTTGGCATGTCATGTTAACTACGCCTCTTAAGGTCTTTGATGAACATCTCGCATAACCTGGAAAAAATGATTAGAGGCCATCATTTATGTGTTACACTTTGTGGAATCAAGTTTATTTTAACCCTTGCACTTATTTTGAGCTCTTGTTGCCAAGTTGGTTTGAAACCCTAGGAACCCCCGATCACTAGAAATAATGGACTCCTAAGTGTCACGCCCATTCCCTTGGCCCGACCTGGACATGATCCGAATCCTGCCGGTGCGAAACCATATACTAGGACTCTTTATTTATTTATTTATTTTTTCTCAGAGCTGAACTTATACCTGTGAGTATACAAACAAATTTTGTAATAACCAAAAATCATTTACATATACAAAGGGACTACCACCAGAGTGGTATCCATTAAAATCTATACACATACGCTAAGTCCTATTTATCATACAATTACATACATGTACATATCCAATACAAACATCGAGATCGCAAGAATGCTGGTGAGCACCTATCTCGAGATGGCCCAGATCATTGGGTGTGGAATGTCCCGTCCTCTTTATTCTCTCGCACTCTACACTCCGATTGAATCTGTATGTTTACTTTAGTGGCATATAGACAAGAATGACCAATAACAATAATCGCTACTATCTTTTTGATGATTACTTTTCCTTATGCATATAACGAAGCCTATTCTTATGTGACTTCTCACTCATATCATATTATACATGTAGATTTTATCGTTTTTAGATTCAATATCATTATCTTATTCAGATACTTCCATGTGTCATGTCTTTAACAATTTCCAATCTATATCTTCTACATGTACGGCATATCATATCATATTCAAAACAAACTTATACATATACAATGGCAAATCGAAACTTATCAATACATTAAATACATATGAGTTAAATCGTACTACTACCAATACATATTAGACTCCATATCATTATCATGGTCAAGCCATTAATCAAATCCCTTTTGCAATTACGTTTCATGATCTAGATGCCCGCTTAGCTTTAGTTCTCGCTTTATCAAATTTTCATTTTCAAAGTGTCACACCCAACTCTACTCGAATCTTTACTGAGGGATCCAAGATGGAAACGCTTACTCCGACATTTTTAACTCAAACATTTTGTTTCGCTTATTAAACTTTATTTTCGCAATGGACTCGAATCCTGATTGACCCTGGCCAAGTGATCCAAGTCGAGCCCTATTACTCGAAGCATTTTCAATTATTTCTTCAAAACGTTTATTTATGTTATTCTATTTTAGACCTTTAATTTACGAAATACTTCTTTTTCTAAGTAATCCCATAAACACTTACAATTTCAAAAGACCCATAACATTCACATTTAATAAAATGCATTTACAAAATAATGCCCTTATACAATGTCTGTGTAAAGTAAAATATACTTATACAAATACACTTTTCAATACCGTTGTTTCGCTTTTCGGTTTGTGATTTCACATATGGCTATAGAATTCGACATCCACGACAAATTCACTGCAACCGTCCGTTTGTCATTCAAGAGCAATGTGGTTTCACACTAATATTACCATTTCACATATGCTAATTATGATCATTCACGACAGATCAATCGTGAATCCTCGCCTTGTTTGTCATTCCGCAGCAATGTGATTTCCATTTAACAATTACTATTTCACATATGACTATAGAATTCACATTCACGATGCATTCGCTTGGTGAATCCCGTCCTGTCATTATCCCAGAGCAATGTGGTCGATTTAATGTGCGCTTACCATTTCACATATGGCAGGTCAAAGTTGAATACAATAATTGAGCAATAATTACAAAGCAGATCCTAGCACCTCAAGTCATACTTTTCACATTTTGTATGAGAATAGGTACTTTAATTGCTTATGTTTCGACTCAGATAGGTTTTTTCAGGTCTAATGCATAATTGTACAAGAATTTATGTCCGGAAAGCAAATATGGATCATTGAGGATGATGGCAACCAATTGGTGAAGTTTCGGGAAGTGCAACAATGCTGGAAAAGCACCAGTGGCCAACATGTACCGGTACACCTTCAACATGTACCGGTACACCTATGCAGAAAAGTGGTAGAGAGCAACATGTACCAGACACCTCAACATGGTCATCGGTGAACCTATGCGTAAAGTGGCAGAGCGAACATGTACCCAGACACCACTAACTCCGTACCCAGACACCCGTGTGAAAACTACAAGAATTGAGCAGGAATTCGATCCTAATGCAAGGGCACGCTTTATCAACTTCAACTTTGAATGGATCACATCGAGAGGGGTATAAAGCTAGAGGGGATACAAGGAGAAGGCAACTGATTCTTAGGTTAGGTTTTCACAGAGAAGTGTTCTTTCCATAGTTTTAGGAGAAGGCTTATTGATTAGTTGAAGACTTATTTGGAGATTTTGATTCAAGCACATGTAATCTTTCGCAGGGAACCTATATTTTCTGCCATTCTCGCATTCGTATTTTTCATCCTTAGGTTTTGCAATTGAATTATGATTTCAAAGTCTTTTATGACTAAATTCTCTTTCAATTATGATTTCCCTTATAATTTCATGGAGTTCTAACTCCCTATGGAAGAGGTCTTGCCAGGTCCCCACCCTAGACTCAAAGTATATTCCCCTCAATTCCTTTTTATACTTCAATGATCAGGTGGATGTTATTATTCACTTGTAGAAAACTTTGTAAAAACCTTAGTTGTTATCCCTCCTTCTTGACAACGTGTGAACGAGAGATCCTCGGTACACGTTGTGCTTGAATACAAATGCAAGCTAAGAGTCTGAATTAATTAGGAACAAGTGTCTAACATCTTTCTATTGATTATAGGAGGGTATGTATTGATTATAGGAGGCTGAATGAAGTGACCAGGAAGGATCACTTCCCTCTACCCTTCATGGATCAGCTTCTAGAGAGGATTTCTTGTAGTCAACCCTTCTATTGTTTCCCTGATGGCTGTTTTAGGATACTTTCATATAGAAATTGTTGCGTATGACCGTGAAAAGACCACCTTCACATGCCCATTTTGGTGGCATATACACAAAAAGAATGCCCTTTGGCCTATGTAATGCCCCTCACACATTTCATTATGCTCAATAATATTTTCAGTGATTTGGTAGAGCGCATTATGGAGGTTTACATGGATGACATTACAGTCTACGGGGGGAGCTTTTAAGAATGCCTAATCAACCTATAAACTGTCCTACACATGTGTATAGAGAAAAACTTGGTTTTGAACTGGGAGAAATGCCACTTTATGGTCAACCAGGTAATAGTACCGGGGCACATTATTTCAGAAAAAGGGATTGAAGTTGATAAGGCAAAAATTGACTTGATTTCCAAACTACCTTCCGCCAAAAATATCAAGACTGTAAGGCAATTCTTGGGGCATGTAGGCTTCTACAAGAGGTTCATCATGGACTTCTCAAAAATTGCCAAGCCCTCTGCATAAACCGCCGGGAAAGATGCCAAATTTATTTGGGATGCAGTCACTAAAGATAGCTTTGAGGAGCGGTAAGCTTCTGTTTAACCACTACACCAATCTTGAGAGCTCTTAACCTGAAATTACCCTTCAAGTTATGTGTGATGCGATATGGCCATTGGAGCGCTTCTGACAAAGGAAGGAGGGAAGTCTGATGGTCTTAGTTATGCAAGCAAGACACCGAATAAGGCAATAAGATAAATTGTTGACAACCACGTATAGCTACCGGTGCAGAGTATGCCCTAGACAAATTTCTCAGCAGATTTTGTTGGCCTGACATATTAGTATTCACTGATCACCAAATTTTGAAATGCCTAGACACTACCAAACAAAATGCTAAGGCTAGGGCTTTATCGTGGGTTCCTCCTCAAGCCGCAAGAGTTTAACCTCGCAAATCAGTACAAGTATGGTGGTGCCATTGTTATCATCACCTATCGAGATTAACAATCGCACATAGCACTCACAACCCTCCGATTAATGATGATCTCCGAGGGAGTCACTACTCTAGTCAGGAAGATAACTCTGGGTATTCTCACATTGTACCATTTCGTCATAGGGGGAGCTAACAAAGAACATTGAAAGCACAAGATAGCAAATTTTCTTGTGCAGTGAATTGCTCCATATTGGAGGAACCATTCTTGTACAAATACTGTGCTGACCAGATAATCAGAAGGTGTGTGCCTGAAGCAGAGCAACCAGGAATCCTCAGTCACTGCCATGAGAATGCCTGTGGAGGCCACTTTGCTTCCTAGAAAACTGCTAGGAAGGTGCTCCGGGCCGACTTCACCGTCCCTCTCTTTTTTTCAAGGATGCCCATACCATGCGTGCAAGGAATGTGACAAATGCCAAAGGTTAGGGGAAGATTGGCCATCAGCGTATTTGGATATCTAAACCCACCTTTGGTGGGGCTTCTAATCTTTTCAAGTGACATTCAGGGGACCATTCCTCTCCTCCCTTGGATACTTCTACATTTTGTGAGTTGACTATGTGTCCAAGTGGGTTAAACTCGCCTCTTTAGTGGCAAGCAAATTATTGTGGTGGTAATTAAATTCTTGAAGGAGAATATATTCTCTAGATTTGAGGTCCCCCAAAGCCATAATTTCAGATATAGAGGTCTTCGCATTTCAAGAACAAACCTTTTGAGAGCCTCCTCACTAAGTATGGTGTCAAGCATAAAGTAGCCACCCCATACCACCCTCAGACCAGTGGCCAGGTTGAACTAGCTAACAAAGAGATCAAGATAATACTGATGAAAGTGGTAAATTCTAACCGAAAAGATAGGTCTCTGCCGCCACTTTCTCCGCATACAAAGATACAAGACCATTCGGCATGTCCTTATCGCCCGGGTTTATGGCAAAGCTTGTTACCCGCTCGCGGGAAATTGGAATACAAGGCATGGTGGGCAGAAGAAAATTGAACTCGGGACATGGGCGTAGCCGGTCTCAAATGGCTCCGATATCAACGCAGCCAGGAAGAACTCCCAGAAATGATGCCTACCTCAACTCCTTATATAAAAATTGCAAAAAGATTCGAAGAGGTGGCATGATTAGTCGGGAGCAGCTCGCAAAACATTTCCTTTGACCGCACTATGCTACGATTCCAAAGCTCCACCTCTTTCCTGCCAAAGCTTAAAATCAAGATGGATCGGGCCATTCACCATCCGGGAAGTTTACCTCAATGGCTTAGTGACTCCGCTTCACGCCAAAGACAATCGAGTGTTCAAGGTTAATGGACAAAGGCTGAAGCCATATGCAGCCCAACACTCAACAGAAAAGTAGGAAATCCTCCTCCTTGACCCTCCATGAAACCTGTAGCCACATATTTAGGAGTGACTTCTGCAATATCTCAGAAGTCACTAGAATTTAATTGCTTAATTTTGTAATCTTTTTGTGTTCCTTGTTGTTTGGTTTGTTTTTCCTTTTGCAAATTTTCTCTTTTAAATTTGTCTTCTAATAATTTTTTGTTTAAGTTTTTGCTTCTTCCCCAAGGGTTACAAGTAATGGAGTGTAGTTTTCGAAAGCCTGAAATTTCCAAAGCCTGAAATTTTTGCAACCTGTGGAATTCTCGCAAAGTTGCGAAATTTCGCAGTCGCACTGCTGCCTCCCCGCCCAAAATTCTCGCAGTTGCACCGTTCTCGCCCCGCCCCTTTCATCTTCCTACTACGACGCTCGATTCCCGTGATCCTGGGTAAATTTTGCATTTCTTTTTGAGCTGCCATTTATCAGGGCACTTAATGCCATTAATTGAGCAAGACCTTCACTTACACCCTACCTCTATATGCAAACCTCCACCTTCCATATTTTCATTTTAAATCCATTTCATTTGAAATTCTCCCTCCACCCTCCTCCTCTAGCCCACATGGTGAAGACCCGTGGTGGTCAAGTGCTTTCTCCGCCCTGCTGCCTCCCCCTCCCCGCCCCTGCCTCCGGTACCCCCGCAGCCCCTGCCACCGTCGAGCCTCCTTCCGCCCCTCACCGGCGCGCCACCTTCTTCACCACCGCCGTCACCTGCTGCGCCTCCCGCTGTGGGCTCCTCCTCTTCCATGCCCCGCCCGAGGCACCACACTTTGCCGAAGGCCCCTACCCGCTCCCGCCCCATCACATCCCAGGCCAGCCCGTAGGGCCCCACCGTCCAAGAGAGCCAGGACCTCTGGCCTAGGGGAGTCTTCCAGGTCGAGGCTTGTGGAGCCATAGTCACCACCCCATCATCGGCATCGGGCCGAGCCCCCATTCCTGACTGGCCCCCGCCTATCATCGTGGCCATATTTTCCCCGGCAACCCTAGCTTCTCTGGGAATGTTGATTGCAAAGTGAGAGGGACTCGCACACATGTGAGGTTCATTATGATCTCCTCGACGGTGCAAAGTAGGTGTTATGAATCAACAAAATTATACCTAAACTACTCCTACAAATAGCATAACTACTACAAAGATAGTGGCTCTAGGGATCTAACACTGGATGGGTTTTCGCTTTACAAAATGATTTTTTAATGAGTCAAAATGGTGAGGCTTTTTGTTTGGATTTTGATTTAGGCCAAATCATTTCCAAAACCTAGATCTTTGTTTTTAACTTGTAGGACTAAATCCTCTAAACCATTTCTTTTGAAACATATACTTACTCATAGTGAGCTAATGTACCCTCTGCTTGAAATTCAGCATTTAACCCACCCCCATAGCGCTCATAAATGACAACTAATGGATGTCGCAGTATTTAACACTAAGAATACGCTAACCCTAAAAGATTGCCAAGTATTGGACCATTAAAAAAGTACATCAAATAGCTTTTAAACCTAGTTTTGAAAGTTTGAAGATAAATACGTAATAATTATTTCTGTGAAAAACAGAGGAACACTGCAAACCTCATCAACCTGGTTTAGCAACCCCCTTCTGCTGCTTAGAGGCTTTAGCCAAACATCCTTTGAGTTGTCATCCTCAAAGGGTGTGTTTGGTTGCCTAGAAAGTGAGAGAAAGAGGAGAGAGAAGAGAGCAAATGAGGGCTAAAAACATGGGCCCGTAATGAAAATGCCTTTAATGAAAGTTAGGTTACAAAATGTTCACAAAATGGCTTATATAGCCTTACAACCAGGTGAAAATACCAATCTATCCTAAATAGTATATTTAAATTGAGGGCATAAATGAAATTAACCAAAAACGGAGTCTGCTTAGGTCACAAAAATGTAGCTTTATAATTTCGCTACAGAAATTTTTGCTATAGCTAAATTTCATATAACAGCTAAAATTTATATTTGGGTTTTTCTAAAGTAGCTAAATGCTATTGTAGCGAAATCGCTTATTGTAGCGAAATTTCTCTTATTTAGCGAAATTCTCATATTGTAGCTAAATTGCCCCCGTTGTTCGCTCTCGCTTCCTCCCGAATCAACTTCTTCATTCCCGGCTTCGATGCACTCGAAGATAAATCATACGCACTCGATATAAATCACCAACTTCGATATGCCTAGCTTGATATGATAGAATAGGTCTCTGAAACCTGCAACTACCACAAACAGCCTCGAAATACAATCATTAGTACCAAAGGGACCTACACGTGTCAATCGGCTAACTAATATGATTAGTACACAAAAAATACTTAGAACCTATCTTAAATAGGGTTCAAAATAGGCACTAATCACGCCCCCCAATCTACACATTGCTAGTCTCGTAGTAATGCCAGAAATAATCAACAAGTAGAGAACAAAAACATGGGAGGTCAAAAAGGTTTGTACAAGTAATGCAAACCTCGGGCGATAAATCACGAACCTAAGCTAAAAAACCATCTCGGAAGAATGAAAACTATACCGCATCGACAATGTTCTCCTCGAGGCATGAACCAGTGGCTCTTCTACAAAAGCTACGGGTTTATTTGATCAGGTCTCGATCATAAACTATGAAACTGTACGCTCCGCGCCCCCCCAACCAAGTTAATGCCATTACCAGGAGCAGCCAACCAACCTGGGCCGACGACCTTGCCCCTTACTACATAATGTTCTTTTACCGCTGTAGGGTGCAATGCTGAGGGTTCGACTCATCAAAGTTCGTGGTACGTGGATCATTAACCACAACTCCCAAATCAGCTGAAGGTTTAGGCATCAAGTCATGAGATCTTTCAACCACAACTCTTATAGGTTTCACCCCGACTTTAACATTTCTGTGTGCGCCCACCCACAACTCGCAAAACCCGCCATCCACCCGCAGCTAACATTGCCTGGGTGGGCTCCCAAATCCGTCGGCTTAGGCACTGTGCTTTGAAGCTTTCGCGTATAAAACCCCTGTCAGTGCTCTGTTTCAAGGCAGTACGCATTCTTATTTCTTTTCTTTTCTTTCTTTCGCTTTTCTTTTTCTCTTCTTTATTTTGAAGACACATTGGCCTCTTTGCATGGGGGTCCGGGCAAGTCCTGGTCTGCTGGGAGTAAACGACACTAGGAAAGGGTTTGCATCGCAAGAGGGGGGTTCTCATGCTTTTTCTAGCCTATCATCAGACCTAACGTGCCTGGGTGTGTGTTACAAGTAGAAGAGACAAGTTAAACACAATAAGAATTTCACTAGTCATCCACTCAACTTGGCATAGGACCTTTCTAACGCTAACACCATTAGGAAAGGCTTAAGCTCAACACATTGCAAGGCTAATCATTATGCAAAAACAAAAGTTAATTAAAAAAAACAAAAAAAAATGTGGGTTCAAAAATAGAAAATGCAAATACTGCTATATAGTTTTTAATATAACCAAAAAGGCTAATACAAGCTTATAATAGCTGAATACGTAACTAAGCAAAATAAACCACTGCCTACTATTGGCTAATACATACTAACAAATAGTCCCAGAAAGGCTAGTAGGAAATTGATAAAACTAAAACAACATAAGTATAAACAAAACAAAACATAAGTATGATAGATGCCACTTCCAAGGCTAACTCTTCCCCCCCCTCCCCCCCTCCCCCCCAACCAAAACATCACGTTCACCGGGTAGGATCGGAAATCTAGAGAAGGAAGTGCGACCTCCTCACTATGCTAGTGGTGTAGAAGTCATGACAAGAATGGCCGCAATGCACATGAAAGCACATATAAAGAAGTTGCCGGTTGATACAAATCTTGACATACCCATGAGTGGTGGGTCAGACAGGCTCACACGCAGAATCGGGCCTGAGACCAAGGTGGCTCCATATCCCAAGAAGAATAACCTCGGATGAGCCCAGCACTCTGCAGATCGCCGATCCGCCAATGTCAGCTCCCGAGAAGCCAAGTAAAGATGCGTATGGCGCGAAGTGTGCAAGACAACAATCCATATCAGCCAAGAAATCCCTAGAAGTGATAGGGATGTGCTCTGATGGCTACTCAGTGATGGAGGACGCAGCCCACTGGAGGAGTCATAGGGAAGTGAATCAGAGGGGATGAATTCGAATCGAGACAAAGCGCCACCCCCTAGCAGTCCTCCGTGACAATCATCCACTACATCCCCGTCGGTAAAAGAAAGAAGTCGGCATAGATAGGGTCCGCTGGCGGATACAATATTAAGGCAATCTCCTACCAACGCCACACGTGGTTCTTTCAGAACCCAAGGTGCTCTAAGACATGGCATAACCTCGACATCAAAAGTGGAATATCTCTTCGCCCGAAGCTAGGCTCCTGCTACGTGACCTTTCTTAAAGTGAAGAAAGGCGGTCATGACAAGCTCTGCTGGATTGAACCAAAACCCCACAGATATCCTATAAAGAGCCTCTAAAATAGCTCTTTGCCCTGCAAATAGTGTCAAGCGGTCAAATTAGACCGGCACGTGGGTCCGGTGAGGAGAGCATATGCGATAAGCCGCTCCGAACAAGGATAAACCCGTCGTCGTGATTCGAGAGAGAGGAACCATCTCTAGGAGGGGTGAGGCCACCGCGATAATCCCAGAGTTAGCCGTAACTATCAAGTGCACTCCAGAGCAACGTGATATCTCGGCTCGTAGTGATCCCGTGATTCGCCATATCTATGCCGAATCAAGACGATTCGATTGACACTTCGGGATGTCATGCATGGTAAACTCAAGAACCACTGGGATAGAAAAACCGCCTGTAGTCATAAATGGCGTAGTGAATACTCCGTGACCAACCGCATAGAATCTCTGAACCGTGGGTCCGTTGCCAATGCTGGTATATCATAGTAGGACTCTCCGTGAAAGTCCTTGGCACAACAATCCACATTCTCGGGTATCGGGTCATAGTGGAATAGTGGACGCCTAATCCTCGAAGCGGGGGATAACTGAGGCGATGACCGCGCAGGACTCTAGGCAGTTGGAGACCGCAAAGGCTCAGGCCTAGAACATGAAGACTCCCCCGGGCCAGATGTCCGTGCCCGCTTGGAAGGTGGTGCCCTCCGTGGAGGCCGTGGATGCCTGTGAGAGGGGGCGAGGTCCCACCGGTATCAGACGTATGGATGGGGCCCGCACCGAGGCTCCTCCTCGATATCACAGACCGGACTCGTGATCACGGCCGAAGGTGAGACAAAGCAAGAGGCGCCTCGGTACCCTGAGCTAGGGAGCGGTCTACGGCAGCCCTGAAAGTGCCCGCGCCATCTTTTGCAGGGGTACAGGTCTGAACTCCGGGTCTGACCGGCAGATCCGGGGTGCGAACCATGGTGGACATCATCTACTAGATCCGTCGAATGGGAGGCGCCAAGAAGGACGAAGCTACCTGCAGCGAGCTGCCAGATATGATGCCATATATCACCTAGAGGTCAAAAGCACCACAACGTATCAAACAGAACTATAAAAATCATGATACCTTTAATAAAGTCATATTTATTGTCACAATATATTGTTGTCTCCCATATTGCACCATGAGAGATCCTTTCACATCGATATGAATACATCAGATAAAATGATCTCCACCGATTCGCAAACAAACAAAATATAATATAAAGATTATTGAAGATATCGTTATATTTGACCAATCAATAAAATACGAATAAACTAAACATTATCACTGAGTTTATTGGTTCATGAGATTCGCAAACCAACTGCATCATTCACGAGATTCGGTTAGTAAATTCTCTCGGTACTGACGATATTCACCGCTCGTTAACTGAATGCTCTGACACAGAAGAATCAAAACATTCATATTGGTGATAATAATTGTCCCATCCTACACTGATTTAATTTAACATCATATCATCTGATTCATCAATATCTGTTTATCCATGCCACTTCCTTTTCCTGTCATCCTTTTAATTTAGAACTGGTAAGGCTGCTTTACTTCTTTCTAACTCATTAATCTCAAGTATCTTTTTAGGCCAACTCTGCCTATATCCATGTTCAAATTTCGTATCGCTTCACCACGCCTCAGATTCGATTTCTATCGTAAATGGCAAGCTCCCGCCATAAACTAAGCGATACCTGAGATACTTCCAAGGATGGTCTTCAGAGGCCGCTCGTATGCCCACAATGAGCTCCAGAGTTTCAAAGACCGCCCTTCCCCGTTAGAATTAACAACTTTCATCGGACGGGGTCTTTTATTTCTCCGCCGGGCGAGCTCCACTACCACTGGCTCGAGATACGGGTGGCTACCGCTTAACACCATATTTCGATAAGAGGTCTCAAAGGTTTGTTGTAAAAGTGAGAACCCCCATCACCGATAATTTCTTTGGAACTCCGAATCTAGAGAAAATGTTCTCCTTCGTAGTTTTAGCATGCCTTGTGGTCGATGCCCCGTACGGGCACCAAGCCCAACCCACTTCGGGACACGTAGTCCACCCTCACAAGGATGTAGGCATAGCCGGCTGAAGTAGGGAATGGTCCCATGAAGTCGATGCCCCATACATCAAACACCAACTACTAAAATGGGGTTCATACTACTATGTGACGACATGAAATCTTTCCAAGTCTTTGGCACTTATCACACTGCTTGCACATGGTGTAGGCATTTTTAAACAATGACGGACAATAAAAGCCCGAATGTAGCACTTTCATGGTTGTTTTCTGTGAAGCGAAATGCCCTCCACACGCACTATCATGGCAATGGTTGAGAATTCCTTCCTGATCTTCTTCCAGCACACATTTCCTTATTATCTGATTAGCACAATACTTGAACAAATACGGCTCCCAATAGTACGAATGAATCCTTGCATGGAAGAACTTCTTGTCTTGTGCTGTCCACTCCACTAGTAACTCTCCTGTTACCAAAAAATTGGCAATGTGAGAATACCATGGTGCTACACTCACTGTCAGTAGAGACTCCTCAGGAAATTCATCAAATAAGGGGAGAGGGTCATGGGTATCAGGTGCTATGGTTAATCCGAGAGATGATCAACAACGCTTCACACCCTTCTTATCTCTAATCTGGCTGTTGAACTCTTGTAGCAATAGAACCCATCTAATAAGCCGAGCCTTGGAATTATGTTTTGTGAGTAGATATTTCAATGCTGAATGATCTGTGAAGATTACAATATCTGACCTAATCAAATAAGATCGGAACTTATCTAAAGCATAGACCACCGCTAGCAATTCTTTCTCCGTAGTATTGTAGTTTCTCTGAGCTTCATTTAAATTTTTGCTCGCATAATACACCACATATGGCTTTCCCTCTACTCTCTGTCCGAGAACTTCTCCGACAGCAAGGTCATAGCATCGCACATTACCTCAAAAGGCAAGTGCCAGTCAGGGGCTCTCACAATGGGTGCTATAGTCAAATATGCCTTAAGCTCCTCGAACTTCTCTTAGCATTCTGCATCCCATTCAAACTCTGCATCTTTTTCAAGGAGCTTGTAGAGTGGCTTAGCTATTTTCGAGAAGTCTCAGATGAATCTGCGATAGAATCCTGCATATCCCAAGAATTGCCGCACTGTCTTCACATTAGTAAGAGATGGAAATTTCGAGATCAATTCTACCTTGGCCTTATCCACTTCAATTCCTCTCTCGGAAATGATGTGCCCCAACACTATGCCTCGATTTACCATAAATGGCATTTTTCCTATTTTAGTACTAGGTTCTTTCAATGCACCAGGAGGACGCCTAAATGGATGAGACATTCATCGAAGCTTCCCCGTAAACCGTTATGTCATCCATATAAACCTCCATAATACGCTCCACCATATCATTGAAAATACCGAGTACGGTAAATAAAAGTGGTCTGGGTATCGTATGTATCGGGGCGGCATCCTCCTATAGGCATATGTACCAAAAGGACAAGGAAAGTGGTCTTTCCCGATCATCTCAAAGAATCTCGATCCGAAGTAGCCGAAATGCCCATCTAAAAGCAAAATAGTGCGGATGACCTCGATACTTCTGTGAGCCGTCCATGAAAGGCAAGGGAAAGTGATTCATTGGCGTCACCACATTCAGCCTTCTATAGTCAATACATACCCTCCAGCCTGTAGTAAGTCGGGTGGGCATTTCCTCTCCTTTCTCATTGAGCACCGTAGTTACCCCCCGATTTCGTATTACTCGGGTTGGACTTCACCTAAGACACTGGATACAGGGGTATATGATGCCGGCCAGAAAGCAATTTCAACACTTCTACTGCACACCTCTCGCATATGCGGATTCGCTTCCTTCGTGGTCGTCAACCGCTGATTCCTCTTCTAAGTAAATATAATGGGTGCATACGGGTCGAAGCGATACCTTCAAATCGGAAATCTTCCATCCGATCGCTTGCCTGCAGGATTCGCTAAGCAAACTAACCTCCGTGGATTGCCTAATAGTGAAGAACATTCACCGGGACAATGCATTTTTCCTCCCAAAAAATGTGCATATTTCAACTAATAGGCGTGGGCTTAAGATCTAATCGTTGAGGACCATGTTCCTACTTCCGAAGAAGTAGAGGTAAAACTTCAACCTTTCTTCCATTGCCCATGCAGAGGCTCACTTTCTCTCGAAGCCCCGCCGTCTTCACACGCCAACCAACTCCCCTCGGTTAATACATCTTGCACAAGCACCATTTGCTTGTTCTTAAAGGATGGCCTCTATCGCACAAACTCTTCACCGTCATCCTCCTCGTTGGTGCATGTGCTTGCTCGCATGGAAGATATTGAGCCTAAGGTCATATTTCAAAGGTTAGTTGCATCACCCATTCCGGCTAAATTAATGATCGCATTGAAGTGGACAAAATGGCCTTCCCAGATGATTGGCACATGGTTAGCCCCCACGCGGTAATTCGCCTTAGTATCAAGCACTACAAAATCCATTGGATAGTAGAATTTGTCCACCTTAATCAAAACATCCTCCACTGTCCCCTTTGGTATTTTGATGGACCTATCGACTGTAGACAAAGTGATAAAGGTCGGGTTTAAGCTCCGCCACCCCAAGCCGTCAGACATGGAAAAGGAAGTAGACTAACACTTGCCCCACCCAGCAATGCCTTTTCCACACAAGTGCCGCCTCTATGTTAACGGAGATCAGAGGACACCCCGGGATCTTTATACTTCAGGCAGGAGTCCCGCACTTAATGATGGCATCCCACTGCTCGCCAAAAAGGCCTTTATTCACATTAAAGCCTTTACCGCATAGGTCCTTCAAAACTTTGCATACGTGGGGACTTTCTCTTGATCATATTGCAGTTAGGGATGTTAACCTTCACTTGACGTAGTACTTCAAAATTTCAGCTCTAACTAAAATTTTCCTTCGAAGTGCCCGTGAGCGAGGGGGTACAATGTGTTTGACTTTCTCCCGGGTGGTTGTTCTTCCTCTAGTGGTTCAAATCCACTGGAGCTTTCTTAGCTGAATCTCGACCGCCGGTCTTAGTTCTCTACCACTTCAATGTTACCGCTTGACTTCATCACCTCAGATTGACCATCGGGGCGAGCCTATCTCATACCCTCGGGTTTTGCTGTGTCTAGGAAGGAATTCCTTTCAGGACCCCGTCGCTGCCGGGATAACCCGAAATGGAACTTTCTGCTATCATATTTACTGAGATCTCGTAATGCATATTGCCCATTTTCACTGGAGTGAGCCTCCTCCCCCCTCCCCCCCTCCTCCTCCTCATCTCAATTTTCTGATTAGTTTGAACATTCAACACCTTGCTCTCCACAAAGTACCTACTACCTTGCTTAAATTCAGAATTGCTTGCTCAACAGGAGAAGAAGGTGGAGGCTGCTACTGTTGTGCTAAGATGGAGTGAAACTATCACAGGCTTCGGGAGCATATGGGGTTTTGTCATGATAGTTCGATGATTCCTCCAATCGGGGTTATAGTGTCACATAATAAGCATTTGTCGGTGGCTTATTTTGACCTAAGGCATGGGCATGCTCTTGCATCAAATCTCACTGCAAGGAACCATTGACAATGCTCCCAAGATGGCTACGAACCGACAATCGAACAGCCGTGAGATGCAAAATCTAATCACCGCTTGCACTTCACGCTGATTTCACTAAGCCTCCAACCTTCTCGGGTCAAAGCTGTCGCTTTGCTTATCTAAAATAAAGCGTGCATAAATGCTTCCCTTGGTGGGTCAAGGCCCTACTTTTTCAACCTCTCTGGATTCTGCCATTCCATGCCTTGAGTGTTTCGGGCCACGCCAAAAAGTCCATGGCTTCATCTGGGTTCTTACTTAGGAAGTCCCCTCCACACATGGTTTCCAATAGTTTCTTCATGGCTAGAGACATACCATCATAGAAGTGATTCACAAGCATCCATGTATCGAACCCATGGTGGTGGCAATCGATGGTCTCCATGAACCTCTCCCAACACCGATAAAACTTCATTATCGAGTCATAAGTGTAGACGGCTCTTCAAACTGCTGTCTTGGTTGTATTGAAAAAACCCTTCGTAATTCAGCCAGCATCGGCCCACTTCTCTAATCGTTTCCTACCGCGGAATCGGGAGCCAAATCTTAGCCTCATTTTGTCAATGGAAATGCCACTACAAGTCCATGTCGATACACCTTCTTAAAGTCAGGCATACTCGAACTCCTTGATATGTTTATATGGATTTTCATTCTCCATTCCATGAAAAGTGGGAAGCAGGGCATCAACAGGTCTCACTACCACATCATCAAGAAGTGGTAAGATGCAGAAGGTGCACTCACTCTAGAGGGCATGTGGTCCCCTCATCGACCTATATGCTATAAGATCTACCTGAGCTTTTGTCACTTGCTATTCTTCGCAGAGATCCATCATCACCGCGGTACACCCGACTTCACAACCCTCGTTCAATCGTGTACCAACTTTGCACCTACCTGATATACCTCTATCCCAAAGGGTACATAAACACCGTGAAACAAAAAGAGACAAAGGAAAGAACAACAATGTGGCTTGCCAAAAGATCGCGGTTAGCAAAGAAATGAAATGACCGTTATTCATAAAAACAAATCCCAATAAAGGATCAATGAAATAAAAACTTAATATTCTATAAACAATGGAATTCAAAAGGTTTAAAAGGTCACAATACTTGTAAATGAGATTACAAAGGGTCATCAACTCATCATCCGCACAAGGCACCATCCCCCTGAATCGACGCCTACTTGATTCGCAAGCAAAGTAGGTGTTATGAATCAACAAAATTTATACCTAACCACTCCTAACACAGAGTTAGCACCATCAGCAATATAAATGCGCCTCTAGGATCGAACACTCGGGATGAGTTTTCCTTACAAATGATTTTTTAATGAGTCAAAATGGTGGAGGCTTTTGTTTGATTTTGATTTGTACAAAAACAAAGGTCACTACTACTATGTTAATCGAAGGTAATTTGAAATAAAATGTAAAAAGAACTTGGAAGCCAAATACTAGTTTGGTAATATATATGCAAAGGTGTCTCGGTTTTTACTGAGACAAAGGGAAGGATGATCTCTATAGTCATTTCCCAAACCAGATCTTTGTTTAACTTAGACTAACCTTTAGTACCATTTCTTGAAACATAGCATTTACCGAGCATTAAATGTTCCCCGGTTGAAATCTAGAATTTAATTTACCTCTCGATGGCTCATAAATGACAACTAATGGATGTCAAGGTATCTAACACTAAGAAGACCGAACCCTAAAGCTTGCCAAGTATTGGACTAATAAAAGGGCATCAAATAGCTTTTAAACCTAGTTTTGAATGTTTGAAACATAAATACGTTAATAATTAAGCCAGGAAAAACAGAGGACTACCTTCGCAAACCTCACAACTAGCCTAGCAACCCTCCTTCTCTTCAAGGTTTAGAGGTTTTTTAGTTAAACATCCTTTGAGTTGTTATCCTCAAAGGGTGTGTTTGGCTGCCTGTGAAAGTGAGAGAAAGAGGAGAGAGAAGAGAGAAAATGAGGTCGAAACAGGCCCAACAAATGCCTTAATGAAAGAAGCTACAAATGTTCAAAATGGCGAGTATAGCCTACAACGAGGTGAAAATACCAATCTATCCTGCAAATAGTATAATTACATTGAGGGCAAGTAAAATGAAATTAACCAAAACTGAGTCAAGCCAGACACAAAACAAAGGAAGGTATAATTTCCTCATAGTGAAATTTTCGCCATGTAGTGAAATTTCATATAATAGCTGAAATTCGCAGTGTAGCGAAATTTCATAGTAGCAAAATTTTGCTATTGTAGCGTAAATTGCTATAATAGCGAAAAATTTCCTCGCTATTGTAGCTAAATCCCGCTATAATAGCAAAATTGCCCCGCGCACTCCCGCTGTCTCTTGTCTTACTTCGAATCAACTTCATTCCCCGGCTTGATGAATCAAGATAAATCATACGAACTCGATGTAACCACTCAACTGGACAGCTAGCTTGATATGATAGAAAAGGTCTATGAAACCTACAAAAACTACCACAAACAGCCCGAATAAATCATTAGTACCAAAGGGACCTACACGTGTCAATCGGCTTAACTAATATGATTAGTACACAAAAAATACTTAGCACCTATCTTAAATAGGGTTCAAAATAGCACTTTTTGGGCACTAATCAATCTCCCGGACTTTTGCCAAGACCTAGAGCTCCGAGACTTGATACTACTAGTGCAAGAAGACCCTCGGAGCCGTCTCAAGACATCCACGCTTTTCACCCCAAAAACAGTCCCATCACACTCCATGACATTTAGGCGAGCCCAACCCGATGCCTCTTCATTTCTCCATCGACTGACGACCAGTGATACTCAAGGCCTCTGACATCACAACCACTTTTAATCTGGGCCGGCAATCCTCACACTCCTAGAAATGATAAAGGGTCCCATCCAAGGCCCCATCCTCGCCGTGAGATGGCACATTTTTTTCTCTGGGGACACTATCGCCAGCACGATTCTGTTCAGGAGGCAACTTCTGCCGCGCATGCGTCTTATAGACCACATTTACGCCCACCTTTTCCCGTCTAAAGATATAAATTTCCAGAGGAGACGAGCTATCTGAGTCCTTATACCCCATATCGAGGCTCTGGGGCCTGAACCACCTGAGCTTATTATGACATCCTTGTACCATTTCGAGGATAAGATCCATCGTAGGAGTTTACCCCGAGCTGAGTCCACGCCTCTATTATTCCTAAGACTTCGGCTGTGCTAGAGCATATCGCTTGAGACTGAATGTCTTACCATTGATCAAAGGCACACTACGCCTGCCTTATCATCTCGCTACATCTAGACTCAAATGAGGACCAGCCTACATCGGACATATTCCACATGAGGACCAAATTTCACAAAGAAAGAGACATTGAGGAGCCTCGTGCCCGCTGCTTTGGCTACCATCATTCCAAAGGTTCACAAGCATCTGGTCCCTCTGCCCTCGACCACCATGCCCATCGACCATTAAGATATCAGTTGGTCGGCACTTCGCACAACCCGCACCTCACCATCTCCACCGACTTTACCATCATGGATGCAACAGACATTCTCCACCATCGAACATTTGTAATCGCCGCCATGCAAAACAAGATAGATGACCCGCATCGCGGCTGCCATGGCTCGCACTGGCCATATCGGGCACGTAATCAGCCATCCATACTGCATCCGCATTCACCTAGATCTCCCGCGATCTCCCGTATGTACCGCCAGTCTTTTCCACATACTCTAACAGACTAAATTGCCCCCTCCACCACCCAGACTTTGATGCTTAGTGAAGGATAAATAGCCAGTACACTTCTCTATAGCGTTTTCACCCCGTCCAGCCGAGAGCTTCTTCACCGGCCATCGACCGAGGAGGCAGCACTTCACTACCTTCCAATCCACACCCCATCGTGGTCACTTACACTCGTCAAAGGGGAGCAAAGGAAGGAAGGATTTTCTTACATCGTAGATATCAGCTTTGTTTTACACTTTTCGAACTCACTGCATGTATGTTGAAAGCCCATTTTGCATGTTTAATGGCTTGCTTGGGCTTCATGAGAAAGTTGTTTTGAAAAGTTGAAAATTTAAAGGATAATAATTATATACATATAAGATGCTTTAATTTTAACTCATTTGCAATATTTTGCCCCAATTTTTTGTGGTTTTCACATTTTCCTTAAGTTGAGAAATCAAACACCGCCCAATGCCATTGGAGGCGATTTGTTCCATGCATGACAAGGGTTGGCCGCCTGAAGTCCCCGATATTCAATCTTTTCTTCCACCTTTAGCTAGCCACACACCGTGGCACACCGGCTCGTAATAACCCGAGAAACCGCATAACTCCCTTTGTCGCAAACTCTACCCTAGTTTCATCACCACCGTAAAAGGTTATGGTTCCCTATAATAGAAGGCCAATGTGTCTTCCAAAATAAAAAGCAAGAGAAAAAGAAAAGAAAGAAAAAGAAAGAAGAAAAGAGGAAGAGAAAAAGCCAAGATGTTTACCTTGAAACCCGAGCACCTGGCCCGAGGGTTTACGCGGGAAGTCTTTAAAGTCCGGTGCCCTGCCTTAGTCGGGTCAGAGCCACCGACTTAGTGCTCGCTACATGGGTGGATGTGAGGTTTAGAGAATCGAGGTGCCGAATTTCTAATTCATTCGTGAGTCCTAAGTAAAACTCCGAGGAGTTAGTAAATGGTGAGATCCTCATGACTTGATGCCCTAAGCTCAGTCGTCGGGAGTCACCTGGTGAACCCCCATTACACGGATTCTTGTGAGGTCGACAAAGATTGCATCCTACGATACAAAAGAAATATGACAAAATAAAGGAACCGTAGCTATTTAGGTCGGGTCACAGCAGATTTGGCAAATAGTTGGTCAGAGAGCAGTTTAGCAGGTTATCATTGAAAACTTATCACATAAACACTTAGATTTCAATGGAAGTTTCAGGTCGATTCCCTTAGGATAGATACTCTTCTGAAACTTGGTCCTGTATGGCATTTACTCTCCTAAGTCGTTATCAGGTAAAGGCATTATCATTCCATACACTTTTTTGAAAATACCATCCCTTTCTTGCAATAGCATAACTTATCTACTCTTCCTTCTTTTGTCATTGCTAAGGGACTAGCAATGTGTCGGTCGTGGAGGATTAGGTGCCCAAATAGTGCTGTTTTAAGCCCTGTTTATTGTAGGTTTTGAGCAATTTTTGTGTACTAATCAACTTAAATAACCTAATTGATACATTGAGGTCCCGGCTATACTATTGATCATATTTTGTGGATATTTTTGTAGTTTTGCATACCAATTACACCATATTCTTCATGTCGATTCGAATACGATGAACCCGAAATAACTGCTGTGCAAATCGAAGGCAATCGAGCCAAAATGCATGAGAGAAGAGCAACAGGAATTTTGCAGTGTTGCGAATTTTCTAAACCTATGAAAATTTCGCCTTGTATGTTGTGTTGATTGCTTTTTGACCGTATTTTTATGGTTTTTTACCAAAATGTCCTTAATGTAACTTCCGTTGTTTCATGCATGTATGTAATTTTCTTCACTCTGAGCACTATATAAGCCTCGCCAAGCTCACAAGAGGAATCGTTATTTATCATACCAGGTTAAATCTAAGCTTTCGCTTTCAGAATTTTTTTCTACTTTCAGATGTTACCTGCTAAACACTCCAGGATGACAACTTGCTGGATGTTGATTAAACTTCCTATCCTTGAAGAGGAGGGCCACTGTTAGTTGTTTGAGGTAATACACTCCTCCGTTACTAACGCAGCATCTATTATCATTTATGTTTCGCATCTCACACTCCGTGGGCTTGAATCCCTGTGATGACCCCCAGTGGTTATACTGAAAGCTTTCTGTACTCAAAGGGATACTCTATCGTTGCATCCACCCATTTTGCCAAATTAGCCGCTACTTCATTCAGTCCCTATTTATGCTTGTGATCCATTTTATTGTTCAACTCATTTTTGAACATTACACTGTCATAATTTACAGATACTAGAAGGAAATCTTAGTGGTTCGGCTTTTATAGCCCAGTCCCAGATCCCGGCTCCTGGGAATGATCACAGTCATCTTCCCAAGCGCGAGGAAAACGAATTCCGGAGACATGCTACCTTAGAACCCTAAGCCCCAGTGGTCAAACCTCATGGAGTTCTTTTACACTTCTATTTCCTCTAATAGCTATAGTTTTACCAGCCATCAACCCCACCGGCTTTTTACCAAACCCCAAATCCAAAGTAGAAACACCACTCTCTCAATCAACCTGACTCATTTAATACAAGAAAAACCCATCCCCGAGTACCTACCTTAGACCACTATACTCAGCAAAGAGCTTTGCTACTACAATAGGGAATCCTAGGATACAAATTTTGTTGATTCCCCGTGCACCTATTGTGGCACCTAATCAGTGGTCTTACACCTGTGGCTGCAGTGGGATCCCACGCTTGAGCAACGTGTAGTCCGTATGGCATGTCCACGCCACCTGCAGTCGAGAGAGAGAGGCTTAGACAAGCCTCGAGTACGCCGGGGCGTTTGCTATGCCACGGCAAAGGCCTATGCCATAGCGTAGCAGTGCTACGCCTTCACAAACATGTGTTTTTGTCATGTTTTGCTATTCCATTATTCCGAGGACTTGTCTATGGACTAATGAGGACCCTATTGTATGAAAGGGGTCCATTCATGTTTGCAAGGTAAAGGAAAAATTAGACCGTACCTCACTGTCGAGGCAAAGCGAAAACTTAATGCCCTTATGATAAGATAGTAAGTTGCTGAACACATATTATAATTGCAGACCGCCAAGACCGAATATTAAACGACACGCACACCTTGCTACACGGGGCGCACAAGCAGTACTCTGCACTCTCCGATTAGTGCGAACACACTCTCTAACCATGCTTCTACACACTTAGTACTCAAGACTTCAATTAGTGCACCATTCCGACCGTGCTTCTAAGACATTTAGCACTTCAAAGACTCTCCGATTAGTGCTTCCAAGACTCCCGCTTTGTGTTACAAGAGACTTCAGGCTACTAAGACCTCAAGACTGCACTGCACCTTCGGGTACTTATTGTGTTGTGTTCTACCAATTTCTTATTACTGGTCTAGGTAGTCAAACAGTTATATGATAAGATTCTGAATAACGAATAAGAGTAAAGTAATGTACATCGTTCTGCTCTGAATGTACCTATGGGTACCTTTGTACAAGTATAAGCTCAGACTCCATGGGTACCTCCAAGTATAAGCTCAGAACTCCTATGGGAGATTTGAACCAAGATAAGTCCACAAGCAAGTACAAGTATGTATAAGTTTGTTATATGAATTCAGGATAAATTAGGATATTTTCTACTAAAACTCTGTTACTGTTATATGCTTACTGTAAATGAGTATTAGTGTACGTATACGATAAGTCATAAGTGTTTCCACTGCCGCTAAGCTTAGTACGGGTTTTCCACCTATGGTATGTATGACGTCACGATCTTCTCGCATACCGTCAGCCAACAAACCAATAGGAGTCCATCACAATAGGTTTTACACTCGACATGTAAAATGTAAATGTACAATTTTGCATATGTACATGTAAACGGGACTCAGACTATATGTATCGACACCTGTGAACACCGCTCTCTCGTGGTAGTTTTATTTTGTAACTTTGTATATGATATTTATCTGGCGCAGGCATTTCGCCTTACTAATGTCTGAAAAAGCAAGTAAAGAGTCCTAGTATAGTTTGGCGCCCCCTTCATCCGCCTAGGCAGGGGCTGGTGGTGTGACAACATTACTTTTCTTTAGTTTTAAACGAATCATTTTTAACATTGGAGTTCAAATAGTAAGGATCTTGAGTAGTTGGGGTAATTAATCTTTACATTTACAATCAATCCTCGTGGGAACGATATCTGGACTTAGAATCCACTTTTATTACTTATATGACATGTGCACTTGTAGTAAATTAGACCAAAACTAATTTTAACATGAACCCATTCAATAAAAGGGTTAAACATATATTTTTAGCAATAATCAGAGGGTTTCGATAACTAACAAGTTTTTGACTTCGTTACCGGGGACTAAATCATAGTTCTTTGGTGGCAGTGCTAATACTTGTTAGATATATATTTTTTGGTCTACATTAAGATTTAATATGGGTCTCACTAATACTTCCTAAGGCATAAGAACCATTTGTTGATATATCAGTTTAATGTTTAAAGGTCTCATCTCAATTTGGCAGAATATTCTTAATCCCATGTTAGCATAGATTCTAATCAAGGAGAGAGATCATTCTAATAAATTGTAGACCGAGGTACCAATTATATTGAAGAAGGCTTGTGTTAACCTGTTTATGTGGACAAGCTATTTCTAGTTCTAAGAAATGGTTGTGAAGTACTGGTTTAGGAAAAACAACCAGATCTTAAAGAGGATCAGATCCTAAAAGTAGCTATTGTAATCTATCGACCTGGTTTAGGAACATGGTTAGCTAATTAGTGAAATGTGTAGTGTTAGGAGGTATTCCAAGGCTATATTACCTTACTCTTGAACAAGTCCAAAATTCTTTTCCTTAAGAGTACTTGTTTTTTAACCTGCTACAAACTAAAAATCATAACATTGATTTTATTCAAGTTTTATTTCTACTGAGAGAAATCTTTGGTTCTACTAGATTAGATTTATTTTTCTGTTAAGAAACATTAGATAAAAAGAACTCTTTCATTCAATTTATAGTTCATAACTTCCCATTAGAGGTTCAAATATTGATTTTCTTGAGCAGTAGGAGTAGTTGATTTTTAGAATTTCTCATCAATCTCTGTGGGTACAATATCCGGACATAAAGAGTCCACTTTATTACTAGTATGAACTGTGCACTTGCAGTTATTTAGACCAAAATGAGTTTTAAATACATATTTTTACATACAACAACAAAAACAATCTTTACATATTCATATGGTCTAAACAAGTTTTTAGCATGAATGCTGGGGATTTAGTATAATCTTTGGTGGTAGTGCAAAATTTTGGTTAGTCTAAGGAAAATTTGGTCTATGTTTAAAATCAGTCAATCACATGCATAGGAGGCCAGAAGCTGAATTATTGCCACTTGATACTAAAATAAAGAAAACATTGAGAAACTTGAAAAAAGTGAGAGCAGTTGAAGAAGCAGTCATGGCTGAGCATAGAGAAGGTAATCAAAATATTCTTGTAATAGCAACAAATAGGCCTCAACAAAGGCAGAGAACCATGGAGGATTTCTAAAGACTAGTTATAAGAGAAGAATAGTCTGACGGTGGTAGCCACGATTGGGGCCCAACTTGTTTGAACTAAAATGCGCCTTAATCACTGGTCTGCCAAACCAATTTACTAGGCATCCAAGTGAGGATCCCAATGAGCAATTAGGTAGATTTTTTAGGATGGCCAATACTGTAAAGTTGAATGGTGTGAACCCTGATGTAATCAAGCTACAGTTGTTTCCATTTTCCCTAAGAGATATTACAACTAGCTGGTTTGAATCCTTGCCTTATGGCTCCATCAGTAACTGGGTGGAACTTATGGAAGCATATCCCAGTAGATTTTTCCCTCATGCTCTCACTTATAAGAGGAGATGATAAATAATTGCTTTCAAACAAAAGGAGGATGAGTCATTATATAATGTCTGGGAAAGGTATAAACAGCTGCTGAGGAGATGTGCCATGGATGGAATTGAGCAGATAACTTAGATGGACATTTTATATCATGCCATGAACTATACTTCAAAAGGAATAGTGGATGAAGCCTCTGGAGGTGCATTTAGAAGAAAGAGTGCTGAAGAAGCAACTCAACTGATTGAAGAATTGGCTAAGAGCAACTATAGAGCTCCATCTGAAGCTTTAGGGAGCAGTAGAAAACTGAGAACATGAGGTGTGATTGAACTGAACAAAATGACAGCAATTGAGGCAAATCTTGATGCAATTATGAACAAGATGAACACTCAAGAAAAAAGAGGTCATTCATGTAATGAAGTAGGAATTGTAGAAGGTTGTGAGCAGAAAAATATTGTTGATCAATGACTAGCTCATGAAGGTGCATACCAAGTTGATGAAATCTAGTACATTAATGGGAATATAAGTTATAACTTCAAACCCATCACCAACCTACTAACCCACTACACACCAACATTGAGGAATCATGAAAATCTATCCTATGGAGGTGGAATGCAGTAAGGTCTAAGACCAGCTCAGAATTATCAATAAAATTATGCTCTACTTGGATTCCAAGGACAGAATCAAGGAATTCAATGGGCAGACAATCAAGTACAGAAGAGATCTCAATCCTTTGAAGAGAAAACGCTGAATTTTATGTTTGAAAACAAAAGAATACTAAACCTACATGAGCATAAATTTGTTAAACTTGTAGTTTTTCAAGCAAACACAATTGTGTTTCAGGCTAATACAAATGCCTCATTCAAAAACTTGGAGAATCAAGTAGGGCAACTGGCCCTTAACATGTAGAATCAGTCTAGGGATTCATTCCATAGTGATACAAAAAAGAATCCAAAGGACTGCATGACCATCACATTGAGAAGTGGCAAAGAACTACAAGAAAGAAAAGAAGCTGAGAAAAAGTAGATAAATGATGAAACTGAAAGCAAAGATCATAATTCAATAGGCTGTAAAAAGGGGCAAAGCATAAATGAGTTATCAGATGAGAATCAGCAGTTAAAAGAGCAAAGTGAATTGTTGATGAATGTGAAAGTCATCTAATTTTAAGTCCATTTTTATTGCATATTTGAAACCTGAATGTTCAATTTAATGAAAAGTTATGGAATCTTCACCCAGATTTGTGTTTTGCAGGGGTTCAAAGCATAACAAGCAAAATGAGCAAGAAAAGCAACTGATTTGGCTAAGGCAGGAAGCATGTAATGTCGTTACAATCTCATTATTGTCGCGATAAAACTAAAGGCAAATAGAGGAGAAATGTCGCAATAATGGAAACTCTATCACGAAAAATATTGAGAAGAATCCCATGGAAGACAATTGAAAGTTGTCGCGACAAAAGACAAGGAAAAAGACAGCTGAAAGCTGTCGTAACATTCCAGGAATTGTCGCGACACAATATAGGGCTGAAGGTAAAGAATTTTCTACGATAGTTCAAATTTTGTTGTGACAATTATGAGAAGAGTACCTAAGAAATCAACATGATATTTATCGTGACAATCAAAAGTTTGTTGCAACAATTTACCAGAGATCAAGGGTTGAACAACAAAGAGGGAAGTGTCACAACAAAATCTGGACGACAAAATATTAGAAGTGATTGTTGCAACATTTCAAACTTTGTCGCGACAAAGACTTAAAAGGCAATTCCAGAGAACAACAGCAGCAATTGTCGTGACAATGGCATGATAAAGCTTGAAGACAAACAAGGATGTTGTAATGTCGTGACATTGCTACTATTTTTGTGACAATGAAACTACATGGGCTTACACTGAAATCCATGACATTTGCCTAGAATTTCGGCCCTGCATTTATTGAGCCTATAAATAGAAAGAGATAGGGCACGAAAAGATATATCAAGAGGAGGATTCGAGAATCAGTAGAGGAAGAACACAAAGAGTAAAAGAGAGAGAGACTGAAGCTTTTGTACATATTTTTATTTTCTTGTTTTATTTTTCTTCTTTAATTTTTATTTCATTTTTTAGGATTAGAGTAGTTGATCTAAACTACAATATTGACCTAGGATCTTTGTATATCAAACTCCATTGTTGTTTGAACTGAATGGAAACTGGAAATATTTCTGGAAACCATTTTATTAAGTTTTGTTTACAGTTTCAATGAATTTATTTGATCAACTAGTCGTTATGACTTGTGATCCAATTATGGAAGGCTAAGCTCCCTCTGGGAAGGGATTGGTGTTTTGATTATCAATTTTGTAGTTTTTAAATGAATGTTGTGGTTTGAAGATTGGATTGATCTAATTGGTACTGTTCTTGTCATGATATGTTCTAAGTATTAGTAGATTATACCCATAAAAGAGTTGTATATGTGCTCTGATTTCCAGGACCCCTCTGAGTGACACAAAGAAGGAGTTTCATGAGAGCAATGAGTAGTTGCTTTTGGGGTATGATAAATTGATTCCTTTAGAACTAATGTATTATAAGTATCACTGTGATGAATCACAGGTGATGTTCTAACCTATGGCTTCAAGTGTCCCTTCTGAGTGACAACAGAAGTGTGTTCCGGAGGCATAAGGACCATCTGGTGATTTATCAATTTAATATTTAGAGGTTTCATTTCAGTTTGAAATAATGTTTGTGCTTATGTTATTTGAAGTGATTCTTCTGATCAAATTGTAGATAGAGGTACCAATTATATTGAAGGAGGCTTGTGTTACCCTGTCTAAGGGGGGCAAGCTGACTTCAATCTTGAGAAATGGTTGAGTTGTATTGGTTTAGGAAAAACAACCAAATCTTAGAAGGAGATTCATATCCTAAAAGTACTTGTTTAGACACATTGACCTAGTGTAGGAATATGGAGTTCTAAATGGTGAAATGTGTAGTGTTTGAAGGCATTTCAAGACTCTACTACTTTTCTCTTGGACAAATCCAGAATTCAAGCCTACAACTATTGCTGTTTTTGAACAATATGCAAATTGATGACCATAACACTAATTCCATTCCCAGTGTTATTAAATATCAATGAAACCTTTAACTCCTTTAGATTTAAACATCTTTTAAATTAAAGGAAAATTGACAAAAAAAATTTTATTTCAGTTCGATAGTCAATTGCATTCACCAAGTTGGAGGTTCAAATAGTGATGATCTTGAGTAGTAAGGTTACTTGATCTTTAAATTTTCTCATCAATCCCTATGGGAATGATATCTGAACTTATAATCCACTTTATTACTGATTAGTGCCCAAAAAGTGCTATTTTGAGCCCTATTCAAGATAGGTTTTGAGTGCTTTTTGCGCACTAATCTTATGAATTAAGCTAATTGTCATGTGCATGTCCACTTAGTGTTTTTGATTTGTTTTCGAGATTGTTTTGGACAGTTTTGCAAGTCTTGGGAACTTCAAGCTTGGCTTCTTATTGGTGCTTAATGCGAGAATCCTCGATGATTTCAGGGCGAGGCGCGATGAAATGTCGAGATGGGTGAAGAATTGAAGGCACGATGATGAATAAGAAGTGCGGGGAAGGGATGCGAGTGGGATGCGAGTGGCAAGCGAGGAAGCGGGATCATTTGAGATTTTATTTATGATTCTGAATTTCGCAATCATAGCGAAAATTTCGCAATCCTAGCAAAATTTTCGCTATGTGGAAAATTTCGCTAGGTTAGCGAAATTTATTAACTAACAAAATCCCTTTGTTCCTAGGCAATTTTTCGATTTGGCCTATCTCACAAAATTTCGTAGGCTAGCGAAATTTTAAGTAGCTAATTTTCGCTATCTCTTGAAATTTCTTTATATCGAAATTGTTGCCCTGTGTTTTTGGTATTTTTGGTTCCTAAGCAGCCATGTTTGATTAATTACCATTTTTGACCCTTATGTAATCTCATATTTTAGGCATTTTTTTTTTTGTCATTTCACATTTGGGTTGGCTATATAAACACCTTATAGCTGTAACCCTAACTTTTGATTGAGAAAATCCGCAGCGACTTTCATTTTAGGGTGCAGTTTTCTCTCTTCTCTCTCTTTGCTTTCTCTCATTTTCTTGTTGCCCGAACACCCCCGCTTTGGGATGACAACTCGAGATGTTTGGTAGTACCTTTCATGAGGAGAGACCCTTTGGTGGAGGTTTGGAGGTAAATTTTCATGCCCTCTCATTCATCACGCTGCATTTATGAGCATTTAAGCTCCCTGCATCTCACTCTAGGTTGAAACCTCCTAGATCGGCTAGCGATGTGTATTTGGCAAGCTTTGTGGTTACGAGTGGATGCTTAATCTTAGATCTCTTGTCATCCAGCAAGTTGTCTCTGATAGTTACCGTAAGGTTGCCTCTTGAGAGGTCATATACTGCTTGTTAGGGACTTTGAATGCCCATTGAATGCCATATCTCATGGTAATTTAGGGTTTAGATTTTAGTGCCCGAATCAAGGTCGGTTTGGGAAAGCGACTATAGGTCATTATCCTGGCGAGAAATAAACAGGGGCATGAATACACCTTAAATCCAAATCGGTGACCCCGAAGACTTCAAGAGTCTTCTTTTTCTAAATTTTCCTTTAATTTTATATCTGAGTTTACAACCATCTGACCTTTGTTTTTGAACAAAACCAAAATCGAAATACCATTTCAACTCAAGCGCACTTCGTTTCACGAAGAAAACCCGTTTCCCATGTTAGGCCTAGGCCATTTTGCATTAGCTTGACTACGGCGATAGAGGCTATAGGAAACAATTTTTGTTGATTCGATCACCTACCGTGGCATGAATCAAATGGCCTTGGATTGAGGGGATGGTGCCCTAGTGAGATAAGAAGCTGTGAACTATTGATTCATATCCGCAATTTTGGTAAAATCTGTTCCCTTTTGATTTTATCATTTTTACACTTGCAATTCTTTGCGAGGGATTTTAAATTTTTCCAGTACATTCGATTTTCTTTGCTTTAATTTTAGCTAACCTTAACCCTTTTGTTAGTTTTGTTTTGGTTGTTTTCTGGTGATTGTGAAGTGTGCGAGGCGGTTTATGCGGTGGGATAGGAACCTTTGCGGGTGAAGCTGAGAGGGTGAAGCTATTTGCATGGAGCAGGGCTTAAATTGATCCCTCCACGGTGCTCAAATGGATCCCCGTAGGAGGAACGACAAAGCGGTGCCTAGGAGACTGTGCATATCGATCCATGAGGGATCACATACACCCACCGGGGTGAGTGCCCTCATGCCGCATAATTCCCACTGTTGAGAGGTGGCGGTGAAGCCTTGGTGCCTCTTATCGACATTCCATGGCATGGAGAATGAAAACCTTACGATCACATAAGGGTTTGAGGAAGTATGCACCACTTTCAAAGAGATGCGGTGGACATGTGGAGCTCCTCAAGTTGAAAGCCTTTCCACTTGACCCTAAAGGACAAGGCAAGAGATTTGGCTAAGCGTGTGGAGCGAAACATAAGGAGTGGGGAGGCTGCGGGTAATTTCCTAAAAAAATTCTTCAGTGCTCACAAGACAAACAACTTGAAGGCAAATTTACACATTTGCGGCTCATGATAATTGAAGGTTCTACAGTCTTTGGAGAGATTTATGGAGACTATGGTCATGCCACACCATGGGTTTGATACATGGATCTTTGGTGAACCATTTTTATGATGGAATGTCCCTTCCATGAAACAGATTATTGGGAAACTATGTTTTGGAGAG
Source organism: Tetrastigma voinierianum (assembly GCA_016808115.1). NCBI lineage: Eukaryota > Viridiplantae > Streptophyta > Magnoliopsida > Vitales > Vitaceae > Tetrastigma > Tetrastigma voinierianum. The sequence continues at coordinate 1,899,342 of JAEQBH010001681.1, forward strand.
ATTTCTTGAGTAAAAATCCTGATGAAGACAATGGACTTCCTGATTATGTGGCCAGAGAGACCTCACAGGTGAGATGAGGAAACCAGAGAAGCTGACGATTCAAGCCACGGTGAGAACCAAGAGGAAGCATGTATGCCTGCGAAGAAGATATGGAGGCGCAGCTAAGGTATCTACCTTGGCTAGAAGATTGGAGGAATTAGAAAGAAAAAGGATCCATGAGGTGCGGGCGGTGGCCCGAAAGCCATGCACGGTCAAGCGTTTCCAGCTGCCGATCCAGCGACCACCTAGGAGAGCCATGTCCAAGGCCCCATTACGAGGATGCAAATGTGGTGGGCCCAGCAGTCGCGAAACAAAATGCTCCATATGGCAACTTACTTACAACTATTTGGAGGAGTCACCCTAACATTTCACGAAACCTCGACCTCGTATATGTACCCCCGAGTGCAGCGGCATCGATACCACCACTTCACGGCCTAATCAAGCACCCACACTCCTCTTACATTGAAGCGAAGCCATTTTGAATGCGAAGGCGAGGTGGTGGAAATTTTGTGGAGGAAGCGAAAGGCATCAATGCTTTCAGTTGAACAAAAAATTGAAAATGTAAGAAAGCTCCTTGAACAAGAGAATAGATGGGCACAGAAAGTAACATGCTTAGAAGAGAATTGTGACTTGCGGGCATCCATAACAAGAATGACGAATCAACGGCAAAGGCGAGGAGGTTCCACTTCGGGCATTGCCAAATCGAGGGAGTCCATGACCCGAACTATTCTAGTGAACATCCCCAAAAATGGATCAAGTCAAAATTTTGTCATTACCTTAAGAAGTGGAAAAAGGTTGATCGGCCAATGCCCGAGCTGTTGAGGAAACGAGAAAAGGGAAGAATTGGAGCCATAACCTGTTTTTCTTGAAGGAGGACTGATGAAACCTTTGCATTACCTCCGTTTCCCCCGAGCACTAAGTAAGAAGAAAGGCATCCCGGCGACGGGCATCCTATAAGTTCTAAGGCAAGTGAAGGTCAACATACCCCTTTTGGACATCATCAAACAAGTTCTGGCCTATGCAAAGTTTTTGAAAGATATCTGTACAATCAAAAAGGGGTTGGGCATTGCAAAGCATTCTTAGCTGAGCAATTAGCTCCATCATCGATGCGAAAATGGTGAAATACAGATCCGGGGACTGACTTTCGATTAACATTGGAGGAACATTGACAAAGCATTAGACTTGGTGCAGTGTCAACCTCTTGCCATGTCGGTGTATAGCGGCTAGGTTTTAGAAGCGAAACTTGACGACATCACCGCATCATGGCCGGGTTCGTTCAGTGAAAATACCAAAAGGGATAGTGGAGGATGTGTTGGTAAAAGTAGATAAGTTCTACTATCCGGTGGATTTCGTGGTTCTCGACACAAAACCGGTGGCAGGGGGCACTAATCAAGTGCCCATTATATTGGGAAGGCCATTTAAATACATCAAATGCCATTATCGATTCACTTAGGAATGGGGTCATGTAGCTCACATTTGGCAACATGACACTGAAGCTCAACATTTTCCACTTGAGCAACAAGCAAAAACCAGCTGAGGATGAGGGGAGCAAATCTGATGAAGTTTGCCTGAGTGGCACACGGGTAGGAAGGCATGATACTAACAAACAGCAGGAAGAATTGATGGAGAACAATGAAGCAGTTAATGAAGAATCCACCATTCCTCCTACAACATTCAGCCCACTGCCACCAGAGACCAGATTGCCCAAAACAAAGGTGCTAAGCATGAAGGCACCTGTAGCACACACCACTGCATGCGTGGAGGAGCTTCTCCTCCTGGACCCTCCTTGAGATCCAATGGCTACACAACTGGGAGTGGTTCTGTGGAACACAGAGACCGCTCAATTTTTAATTGGAAATTTTAATTTATTTTATTTAAGTCTTGATTTGGGTTTTTAGTGGTGCCACTACTTTTACCTATTTTCTTTATCAAATATTTTCGCATTTACAAGCTTATCTTATCATGATTTTTGGTTTGAAATGTTGCGAGAGTTGCGGTGCGGGGAGAATCTCATTTTCATACGCATTGCGGTGCGTGCGGAGTGCCTTTGTTCAACCATGCCATTCCCTCCACAGTTCAAACCGTTCGTTTCATCTTATTGGAGGTACCACACGAGTTTCTTTTGAAAAGGCGATAATTTTGTGAAATACTCTTACGACATAGAAATATACCATCTGACTACATTTTTACGCACTTTTGTAACCATTTTTTTGCCATATTTTTGTGGATTCGAGTCTCTTCCAAAAGGTGAAAAATTGGAGCATTGCATGTTATCGTGTTTTGTTAGCCCTAGTTCCATAATTATCTAGTGTTGGTCGGTTGAAGTCCCAGTCTTGTACTTCCTCCTTGAAATTAAATACCTGAGTGCACATCGGGTTTAATTAATAGGCTAAGGCGCAGCATTTACCTTTTTACTTAGCAAAACTAGCCTTGGTTGGGTGACACTGTAATGGAGTTGCGGTTCCCCATAAAGAAGACGATATGTCTCAAAAGAAAAAGAAAAAAAAAAAAAAAAAAGAAGAGTTTGTTGTTCAGCCAGACGGCTGATACTGAGAGCAGAGCACGGTCAGGGTATATAGGCGAAAGCCTTTAAAGCTGGTGTATATTCTTTAAGTGGAGACCTTACGTTGAGTGCTAAGCTACATGGGTGGATGGGTGGAGTTGCGAGTTGTGAGTCTTGAAATTTAAAATCATTCAAAGTGGAATTGAAGGCTATAGGTTTGTGGTCGAGATCCTTTTTGTGATGCCTAAACCTTAGTTTGGTTGAAGGAATCAGCTGGTGGATCCTCGTTATATGGACTTGGTGAGTTGAATTCTCAGCATTGCATCCTACATTACTTTGAAAAGGTGTAGAATAAGAGTGGAATCGATTCTATTTGGGTTGGTGCCACCAAGGCGTGCGATGTGGTTGGAAATTGCCGTAATAGTTAGTTTATTGATGCAAGCGTCCCCTATACACTTACGCGCTAGTGGAAGCTTCGAGGTTGATTCCTTAGAGGTGAACTTTGCCCAGCCAATTGATCCCGTATGGCATCTTGATCTCAATGATTTGTCACAGAGCTCGACCTTTGACAGGCGAGGCATTACCTATACCAACACTTTTTGTAAAAGCACAGCATGCATACCTTTATTGTCTTTAGCTTTGCTAAGGGACTAGCAACGTGTCGGTTGGGGGGTGTGATTAGTGCCCAAAAAGTGCTATTTTGAATCTTATTCAAGATAGGTTTGAGTGCTTTCTTGCGCTAATCATGAATTGGTGATCAACATGTCAAGTCACTTAGTACCACTAATTCCATTTAGAGATTTGTTTTTGGTAATTTTGCCGTTTTTGCGTGCTGATAATAATTTCAAGTCTGATCATCAGGAGGTTGGTGCTTAATGCGAAGTTGCGTTGATTTCTGACCAAAAATGAAGAAATGTGGTGGAATTGATGAAAGGATGATGCGGTGGCAAAACGGGGAGGAAACCCGATTTTATTATGCATTGCGAATTTCGAGGATGCGAAATTTTAGGATCCTAGCGAAAATTTAATCTGAGTAAATTTTCGCTATGCAAAATTTTAAGCTAAGCTAGCGAAATTTAATAACCTAGCGAAATTACTTTGTTCGTGTGAAATTTTTTATTTTAAGCTATCTCTTGTGATTTTCTCTAGCTTAGCGAAATTTAAGCTAGCATAAGCGAAATTTCGCTATGCTAGCAGTCTACATAGCGAAATTCTTTGCCTGTGTTGTTTTTATGTTTTTGATTCCAAAGCGACCACGTTTTGATTAATTACTATTTTGTCCCTATTGTAATTTCATATTTTAGGCCTTTTGTCATTTCACACATTGGGGTTGGTATATAAGCTCCCACACAACTTTTGTAACCTAACTTTCATTTTTATGGAAGTTTCTGAGTAACTTTTCATTTTGTTTATTTTGCTCTCTTCTTTCTCCTCTTATATCATTTTCTCGGCAGCGACACTACCTTGGTGACAAACCAAGGTAATGACAGCGCTAAAACCCCGTTTCCTTGAAGAGGAGGGTCCTTTGGTGGAGGTTTGGAGGTAAGTTTTCATGCCCTCTCATTTATCACCACTTTGCATTTATGAGCATTTAAGCTCCTACATCTCTGCAGAGTCGAAACCTCCTAGATCCAGCCTCGCTAATGTGTATTTGGCAAGCTTTGTGGTTACAGTGGATGCTTAATCTTATATCCACTGTCATCCACTTAGTTGTCTCCTATTAGTTGCCGTTGGTTGCCTCTTTGAAGCCATATGCACATTGTTAGGGACTTGAATGCAAACTGAATGCCATATCTCATGAGGGAGTAATTTAGGGTTTAGGTTTTAGTGCCAAATCAAGGTCCGGTTTGGGGAATGACTATAGGTCATTATCCCAATGTGAGAAACGAACGAGGCATGGGCCACACCTTAAAATCAATCCGATGACCAGACTTCAAGGAGTCTTCTTTTCTAAATTTTCCTTTAATTTATATGCGAGTTTACAGCCATCGACCACTTGTTTTGAATAGGCAAATCAAGAGAAATACCATTTTTCAACTCATTTTCTCATTTCATGAAGAAAACCTATCCAGTGTTTGGGCCTAGGCAGCTATCTTTGCGTAGCTTGACTACGATAGGAGGAACAGGGAAACAAATCTTGTTGATTCCGGATCACCCTACCGTGGCACGAATCACTACCTCTACTTCAATTTCCATCTCTTTAGGAACCACATCAAGAACATTTTCTTGGTTTTCTTGCTCTGCCCTCTCTCTCATAACCACCTCTACGACGCTTCCTATTACTTCATCTAGGGTGGCGAAGCTAGTTTTCGACATTGCTTGCTTTTGGGAAGATTTAGAAGAAGCTAGGGTTCGAAAAACTTGAGAGATTTGGTGTGCATTTGAAAATCTTCACAAAGTGTACCTTTAAACAGGGAGACTGCCCTCAACTCGATGTCACGACTATGTCTCGACATTTGAAGAAATTTTTTCAATTACTTCACTTAATGTCGAGACATTGAATTTTCTATGTCGTGACATTGCCTTGATGTCACAACGATGTCGTGACATTGCTCAAGATTCCTAATTGACTAATCTTAATGTCACTCTTCTTTAATTGCGATGTCGCGACATTTATATGTCGATGTCGCGACATTAGGGCAATGTCACGGTGATGTCTCAACATTAGAGAAAATAGTTGAGCCTATGTCGCGACATTGCCGTCAATGTCACGACATTGAGAAGGTGTGTTCCTCATCAATTTCTACATACTCTTTTCCTACTTGTGACTTTAAATTTAACCAAAACTAAGCATCTCAATTCAAGCATGGAAACTTAAGCTCATGTTCTCAACTCAGCAATATTTAGCAATTATTCATTGTATTGCAAAGATTATCATTCAAAATATTCAACAGAGGAACAATGAAGCTACTATGCAGTTTCTAAATCAGAAAAATTACACTCCCTGAAACATAGTATGTGCATCATTTTCAAAGAATAAGTCATGGAAATAGACTCCCTTTTGTAGTCAACTCTATAACGCCCTAAAAATACCCAATAATTTTTATAATAATTTTATTATATATTCCGGGTATGAATTGAGCCAAACTTGGGTTTTTCCTTGAAAACTGATAAATTGTGAAAAGTGAAATGAATATGTGAGCATATGATTAAATATTATATGTTAAATTGAGAAATTGATTGAACCTGAAAATAAACCCAAGTGAAAAAGGGCAAATTTGGAAAATTTGTAAAATGAGGACCTAAGGGTTAAATGATAAGCTTAAATGCTAAAGTGAATTAAATGATAAATGAAAGTGAAATGAAGACTAAAAAGTAGAAAAATGAGAAATGGAATTTGTGTGTAATCCAAACATGGCCTTACACTTAAAATGAGAAATAAGACCAAATGTGGTCTTTGAAGAGCACATTTGTGCCTTTTAAGCAAAAACGTATTTGAGAGGGAGTGAGAGGAGAAAGCTAGGGTTTTGGGAAGAAGTGAGATTTGGTGCAAAATCCTTCCATGTTTGTTCAAGATCTTGCAAGAAGGAAGAAGGAAAAAGGAAAAAGGCTAGGGCTTCAAGTGCAAAGGAATTTAATGTAAGAACCAAACCCTAGAAAGTTGTATTTGATGTTTGGGTTAGAAAAACCCTAATCCATCCATGGTTTTGCTCATGGTTGGTTTAGGATAATATTAGGATGTTATTTGGAGTGATTCCCATGTTTTGTTTTGGGATTTTGAGGATTTTGGAGAAAAATCGCAAAAGAGGAAAACTGAAAAATTTGGGAAAATTCAAGCTCCTAAGTTGCAGCGTAGGGAACCCACGCCGTGATGTAGACCTACGCCAAGGCGTGGGACACCCTCGCCGCGGCAAGGCCAAGGTGCCAAAATGGCACCCCTCGAGTATGTCGAGGCATAGCAAAGCTACGCCGCGGTGAAGGCCTACGCCGTGGTGAGAGGCCCTATCTTGGCGGCATTAGCCTCTAATTCTAGAGTTGTTGTTTCGAGAAGTCTCGTGATGGAAATGCGCCCGATAGTTTAAGGACCCTAATAAATTATTAATGGGGTTCAAATAAGGATAAAACTAAATGAAAAATGTCTTAGTACCTCCTTTAGAGCGAGACTTAGTGTCTTAACCCAAGGCAAGTTAGCAGATTAATTGTCATTCATAAAAAAATGAATAATAATTGTTTATCTACTAAGAGTGGTGTAATTGTTATTGACTAGGGACAAGTGAAGATCACCTAACCTAGGACCGAGATCGAAGAAAGAGAAACAAGAGCCGACAACTTCGATTAGTTCTTTAGACCTCTATTCCAATTCAAGTATTGTTAATTGTTTATTCACTGACCCTCTATCCTTTTTTCAAGTGTTTTGGTAATATAACAAATAAATCTGAAATGATTATATGGAATGAGTATACCTTTGAAATGATATTACGAAAGTGCATATGGATTTGAAAATGTGATCTTTGAAATGTTTGACAGAATTATTACATGGTAGTCTGTTTGAGTTGCAAAACAGAATTGGTCGATTCTTGACATCTTGAATTGAATCGATATACCAAACGACCGACATGGCGGTATGCACCAATCGGCATCCGTCATGATAGTGTATGGCATTGTTAAAATGTCCCACTTCGCGGGATGCACCAATAGGCATCCGTCATGATGGCGTATGCCAATTTTTAAGTGACCACATGGTGGGGTGTACCAATCGGCATCCATCATGATGGGAGACTGAAATTGTTAAATGTGTAAGCACATTCTTAGAATGATAAGGGCGAGATTCATGAGCGAATGTCATGAATGTAGTGTAGAACAAAGTGAACTAACAAACTTGATGAGTGTAAATGGGATTTGTATACTAAATACATCCTTGGGAGTATATGTTTGAATCTCATGATTTAAGTTAAGTAAATTGAAAGCATGTGAAAATGCATATTTTGATATGATCAATGATTTGTAAAGTGAAAGCATGGGAAAATGAAGAAGCATGAGTATAGTTTGATATAAAAGGCATGGTTTTTTTTTTTTTTTTTTTTTTTTTTATGATAAATGCATGTCATGTTAAACTGAAAATTTAGAATAGAACTGTATAGAACCACTAAGCATGAAAATGCTTAGCGTGTAGTTTTATTTATGCGCGGGTTTCGGTAAACGGGGAAATAAGCGAGATCGAAGCGCGAGTCATAGAAAGTTGCAGCGTATAAGTATATACCCCGTCACATGCATATCATTTCTTTTGAACATGTGATATTTTGTGAACAAAAGAGTTAATCTCTGAAATAGTGTTTTGTATATTATTTTGTAAAGGCATGATATGCCATTTTGTAAACGCATTGTATAAAAGTAAATGTTTAAGGGCCTACCATTTGAAACAGCTTCCGTGTAATTGAAAACTCTAAAATTAAATGACATAAATAAAATGTTTTGATAAGATAAATGAAAACGGTCAGAGTAAACCGGGCTCCGGTTTGGATCCGACATTGGGGTCAGGCCAAGGATTCGGGTCGTGACACTTTTGAAAAAAAAAACAAATAAATAAATAAAAAGAATTAAACGAACATCCCAGATCCGATTCGAACCCGCCAAATGGGTCGGACCGGAAAGGGGTGCCACAAACTTTGCATACTAATTTTAGTTGGAAGTGCCTCAACAATGACTTTCCTATCACCTTATAGCTTCATTATCCTAAAATTTAACAATTTGTGATTACATTAGTTGTAAAAAATATTCTCACAAAACTACTCTTCTAACTAAACTATTCAAAACACACTGAATTAAACTAAATCACATTGAAAAGAAAAATTAAAAGTTGCTTGGGTTGCCTCCCAAGTAGCTACTCAGTTTAATCTCTTTAGCTAGACTTTGCTGCAATGTTTTCTCTTTCGGCCAATTCGTTCCGATCTACATCCGTGCGGGGTGTTCTTCGTTTTGTCTCCCTCGAGTAATGTTTCAGCCTTTATTAATTCCTTTAAACTCATGTATAATTGGTTTTCAGTATTCTTGCTCCAAAAGAATGCTTGCAAACTCTTGTGTAAAGGACCACTCCATCTTGACTTGAGTTTTCCTGGAAAAAGTCTCAGCCTTGAGTTGTATAAGAGGACTGATTCTCCTAATTTGAATTCTCTTCTTAGTATCCTCTGGTCATGCCCTTTCTTTGTCTTATCTTTGTAGTTTCTGGTATTGTCATAGGCTTCGTTTCTCAATTCTTCTAGCTCTAATAGGCCGAAAGCGTGGTGTATATAAATGTACACCTATGTGCGCAAGTGCACACGTCGTATCAAGTAATATAGTGTACCTAAGTACGGATATCGATCACGGGAGAGATGTGCGAAGCGACTTTGCGCTTTTAAATATTATCTCGACTAAAGTCGTAATGAATTCAATTAATAAAAGAAAAACTAATCCTATATTATTTTGAATCAATTAATTATGAAACTAGGGTTTTGCCTTCACACATACTGGAATGAATTTTAACTTTAAATATATTATTCATTCGGTATATTATTAATTGAGTTTCGTGACGGAGTTGATCGTTCCTACAAGATATTCTCTCTACAAGATATATTTTTCCCTATCTTCGCCCAGTAGGGTGTGCATCTACGCCTCAACCTGGACTTCAAAGCGCTTAAATGTTTAAACCCTTAATGCCACACTTGGAACACTGGATATCTCTGTTGCCGATTGACCAAGTGTTGCTCTATTCGAGTCATCATCTCTGATCTCGGACTCCCAGTGGCTCACCGCCCGATGTTGACGAGGCAGTACCATTTAAATAAAATACGAGGAGAGATAGAGCAAGTCGAGATAAAATCAATCCATATAAATGAATGACATTGTTAACCATTAATCCATTCGAAAGTAGCAAGGCTATAACAAAAACCTAGAAATAAATCTAAAACATCTCTAAGTCCAAGAAAAGCATCAAAAGAAAACAAAGAAAGAGGATGAGAATAAATGATTTTTTGGTGAAAGCGTCATCTCTTTTTCTTCAGCCTATTTCTTCAAGCTTTTCCCCTTCAAGATGTGTGCTTACAAGTTTCCACCCTAGAGAGGAGCTTCTCCTTAAAAAACTCAAATCTATTCACCAAATCCTCCTCCCTTCTCGATCCCTATGGTTTGAGCTTTAAAATCCTCCATTATGGGCTCAAAATGGGCTAAAAATCCATCCACAATCAACCCCTAATGTCGCGACGTCGTTTGGCAACGTCGCGATGTCAGGATGCTGCGTTTCTGAAGCTCTCTGCAACATCGCGACGTTGGAACGTCGCGACGTTCTAACATCGCGACGTTCTAACGTCGCGACGTTTCTGCAGCTTTCCTATTTTTGCTCCAACTTTGTAAGACCATAACTTTGTCATCCAAACTTCGATTTGGGTGTTCTTGGTACCGTTGGAAAGCTCTTGAAGTGTAGAATCTATCCATGTATGGCTTGATGCAATATGAGCTCATATGATGTCTGAAGAAATCAAAATACAGTAGCCTCTCCTGCTGAAGGTGCTGCAATGTTTGCTGATTTTCTTCCAGGATTTTGTTTCCATAACTTCTTTGTTCGAACTCCAATTTTTGTGTTCTTGGTATCCCTGGAAAGCTCTTGAAGTGTAGAATCCATACATATATATCTTGCTTCAATTGGAGCTCATATGATATCTGAAAAAGTCAAAATACAGTAGCTGCTTCTTTAGTAGTTTTTCCACCAATTTTGCACAATTCCATCAAATGGATGACCTGATCATAAGTATGAACTTTTAGAGCATTAGGGCACTTATTTAACATAAAAACACTAGAAAAACTAACTAAAGCATAGGGATAAAATGAGTATTTAAGATACTCATCACACCCCAAACTTAAATTCTTGTCCCAGCTTGAGGAACCGACTCAAACAAAACAAAAATTGAAAATGACATGAACTAAAAAAAATGAGATGAGTATGATAACGTGATTTCCAAATGGAAGGGTAATATAGACACAATTTAGCAATATTAGCCTTTTCAGCCAAAATTTAGGATCCTTAAACTTTTAAACTTTCTAGGAACATACTGGCAAAAGCAAAGCATATTAGCAAGCAAATCAACCCCCGAGTCCTCGAGTGACCTTTCCCAAGGAAACTAAGTGTAGGTGATAGCATGATCTTCAGTGTATAGCAAGGTCCTAGCACCCCAAACTTAAGCTCAACTCACCTATTTGGAAGAAGCTAACTAAGAAAGGATAAGAACGCACCCTTTTTATTCATATCAAAATACCTGAAATTTCCTAAATACCTAAAAAATGAAGGAGAACTGCGCGAGAACTTTTAGATGGAGTGTGTTCGATGCCAGCGAGGATCCGCTGGTGACTCCCCACCCGATTGGTTAAAGGGCACAGGCATTAATTTCCCTTCAAACTTCAACTTGAACACTCAACCAAACTCAAAGGCCCTAGGTTCTGGGAAGGATCCATCTTCTTTGTCCATGTAAGCGGCCGGTGGAAGTCAATGACTCCGGCCGGTTGGCAGGGCGTGGGCTTTGAAAGGCCCACATCGGATTGTGCGGGATTAGATTGGATGATCCACTTATTCTAGATTCCACAAGAAGCCTATTTTACTTCTTTTTTTTTTTTCTTTTTTCATGTTTTTTCTATTGTTTTTGTATTTTTTTTTTTTTTTTTTAAGTTGGGGCTCGATGGCAATCCTCTTTTTTTGTTTAGGTGTCCCATCGCTTGGGTGACTAGAATCCCCAAGGTGTAGTTGAATTCGAGCAAAGGGTCGAGGACCAAGGTATACGAGGGAGACCAAAAGTGTGTGTGTGATAATTCCTTGAGAAATAGCTTCTTATAGCCTGATAGGTGACTAAGCGCTAAGTCACCCATACCAACGCAGTACGATTCGGATCATTTTAAAAACCTAAGGGTCGCATTCTCTTTACACTTGGCATTTTTTGAATAGTTGTGTTCAAATGACCTTCTACTAGCGAAAAAGGCATCAAACTCACTCATATGAGACACAAAATAAATAAAATAAAGAATGAAAAACACATGCAACTAACAACCAAACAACTAACTAAAACAGGTAAGGAGATACAAAAGTTGGATTTTAGATTTTTTTCTTAATGATTTCTTGAATTCACACACCGAAACTTGAAATGAACATTGTCCTCAATGTGAAACAAAAGCGAAAAGAATGGATAATGAGTACTCCTGAGGTTGATCAAAGTCTCTGGAAGTTGCTCAATGAATGGCTCGCTTTGGAGGCAAGAAGAGAGGTGTTAAGAGGGGTTCAGACTTTAGAGTCGAATGAAAGGGATGCTTGAATATGGTTTCCTCTTTGGTTCTTTAAGTATCGAAATTATTGAACTTCAAGCTTTCAACCTTTTAGCTTCCAAAACCAGATTTGAATCCCCAAAAACCTGAAATTAAAAACTAAAACACAGAAAAACTGCCAAATCAGCAATTTATTAAAAAAAAACTCAAAACTAAGCTACGAGTAGAAAAGAAAAGAAAACATTTTAAGCATTTTGCCTCGAGGAGGTACACTTTCCAGTTTTCAAGTCGGCTAGACTCTAACAACTACGGATGGGTTGGTGTTCTTGCCTCCATCCTTTTCTAAGAGAGCGATAGTTGTGCTCAATCAGCAACTTGAGCACTAGTCTTCCACGATCTTATTATTTTTTGATTTTCTATTTTTAAAAATTTTTGTTTACAATGGTTCCTCTCAATTCGGTGTTGAAGTGAATGATGTATTCATCCACCTCGGGAGTGGGATCGTCTTCTCATTTCAATTCTTCATGCATCTCACCCCATAAAGTCATCTCCCGGAAAAGTCTCACCACAACCTCCTCTTTTACCTTTTCATATGATTAAGAAGAAGGCGACTCTTTTCCTCCTTTTCAACTAAGTATTTCAAAGTTACACGTATCATCCTCCACCTTTTGAAGCTTCTCAAGTTCTTCATTACCTCTTGAAGTGATTTCTTCATTATAGCTCCAGTTTTCTTCTTCTGTATTCACCCCAAGAGTAGATGGCAAACTCTCATGTTGTCCTTCAAAGGACATTGTAGCCATATTCTCTTGTTCATTCAAATATTTTTCCACTAGTTCTTCTATACTCATACTCTCCTCTTCTTTAAGTTGTTCTTTCTCAAATGTAAGTTGAATACCAGAAGTGGCCATTGGAGCCATCTCTTCTTTCAAGCTATCGAATGGTGTATGTTGAATTTGAACATTAGCCCTTGTCAATTCCTGAATTGAACGAGATATCACACATTTAGCATGAACTCTTTCATTTCAATTAATGTTGCCTCTAACTTTGTCATTCTCTCATGTGGAGGTTGACTTATCTCATTTGGATAGCCAGAGGCAACAACTTGAGAGTAGTCCATTTCATCCATTGATCTTGAATTCAGGTTGTGCCATAGTAAATGCAACTTGAGTTCTTCTTAATTCATCCATAGCTTCTTCTAGGCTTGATCACTTTGGACTTGTGGAGATTGAAGAGAGTTATACCTTGTATTCCATGAGGTGTTTGGGTGGTGGCTCATCCAAAGGAAATTGATTAACTCAGAAGTATGGGGTGCCTCCATATTGAGCATAATCCATTGATGCATAGCGGTTTTGCCACGCCCATGACCGCCGCGAGTTGTCACTCTTCTTTGATGCTCATCAGCCAATTTCCGCATTATTAGTTGTTGCTCAAGGTCAACCAATGCATTTGTCAACTCGATGATAGGATCCATTGTGATTGAAATGCTATAAAACAAAAAAATAAAATTCAAAAGTAAAGTGGACAAAAAGGAAAATAAAACAATACTAACTATATCCAAAGTAGGTAAAGCTATTTCAAATCAATATTAATAAAAGCACGATTCTGACAGCGATTGCAAAGCGATGGTAGAAAGCATGATGTATATAAATGTACGCCTATGTGTGCAAGTGCACGCGTCGTATCAAGTAATATAGTGTACCTTAGTACGAATATCGATCCACGGGGAGAAGTGTGCTGAGTACTGACTTTACGCTTTAAATATTATCTGGACCTAAAATCGTAATGAATTCCAATTAATAAAAAGAAAAACTAATCCTATATTATTTTCTAAATCAGTGGTAAATAGAAAACTGAGGTTTGCCTTCACACATACACTCGATGAATTTTAACCTAAATATATTATTCATTCAGTATATTAATTGATTTACGCTGACGGGTTGATCGTGCCTACAAGATATTCTCTCTCGAGATATATTTGCCTACAAGATATTCTCTCTCGAGATATATTATTCATTCAGTAGGGTGTATTGCATCTCTACCTCAACCCTGGACTCCGAAACGCTTAAATGTTTAAACCCTTAATTCCATACTTGGAACCGGGATATCTCTATTTGCCAATTGACCAAGTGTTGCTCTATTCATATCCCTGGGAGTCATCATTTCTCGATCTCAGACTCCCAGCAAAAACATGCCAATGTTGGCCAAACACTACCATGTAAATAAAATACAGAGATAAAGCAAGTCGAGATAAAATCAATCCATATAATGAATGAAAACGTAATTAACCATTAATCCATTCGAAAGTAGCAAGGCTATAACAAAAACCTAGAAATAAATCTAAAATCTACAGAATTAAGAAAAACATCGAAAAGAGAGAAAGCGAAGAAAGAGGATGAGAATAATAAACGATTTTTTGGTGAAGCGTCATCTCTTTTCTTCAAGCTTTTCCCCCTTCAAGATGTGTGTGCCCTAGGGTGTTCCACCCTAAGAGGGCTTCTCCCAGCAAGCTCAATCATCATGAAATCCTCCTCCCTTCTCGATCCCTATGGTTTTAGCTTTAAAATCCTCCATTATGAGCTCAAAATGGGCTAAAAATCCATCCAAAATCGATCCCTAATGTCGCAACGTCGTTTGGCAATGTCGCGACGTCGGGATGCTGCGTTTCTGCAGCTCTGCGCAATGCGGCGGTTGGAGCGTGCTCGGCGTTGGAACATCGCGGCGTTCTAGCGTCGGCGGCGTTCTTTCACTGTTTTTGCTCAACTTCCTTAAGACCATAACTTTGTCATCAAACTCCGATTTGGGTGTTCTTGGTACCGTTGGAAAGCTCTTGAAGTGTAGAATCCATCCATGTATGGCTTGATGCAATAGGAGCTCATATGATGTCTGAAAACATCAAAATACAGTAGCCTCTCCTGCTGAAGGTGCTGCGATATTTGTGATTTTCTTCAAGTTTTGGAACTTGCATAACTTCTTTGTTCGAACTCCAATTTTTGTGTTCTTGGTATCCCTGGAAAGCTCTTGAAGTGTAGAATTCATACATATTGATAGGGTTTGAAAAATAATGCTCGCAAGCCCACACATCAGGCCCAAGAAAGAGGCCAGCCCAGCGAACAAGGCCAATTATGGTAAGTCTCCCAAAGGGTTGGGAAACAGAATAAACCCCAATAATATATTATTCTGAAAATCCCACCAAATCTCATCAATAAGGAAGGAAGACTATCTCAAATGCTTCTCTTTCTATATCTTGTGCAATCAGATATGGACTATAATAGAAATATCCCATCAATGAAGGACTCTAATCACCATCATTTGGTTAAACATCTACTTACTCATCTGAGGCCACGCGATAAACACACTCCATTCTTAGACGCATACTCGTATGCAACACCTTCGCCCTCTAAGCAGTCTCCTTTTTCTCTTAGAAAGAAACTGACTTAGGCATCGGAGCGGCCACGGGCACAGCCCTCGCCGACCCCCCTTCTTCCTTGTTTTTTTTGCAGAGGAGTGCTACGTCCGGAGCCGGCAGATCAACGGTGCAGCAATCCCAGCCTTTGAGCCCGGACCCGATCGAGGCCTTTGCATCCCGGCCCGCCGGCGATCCGGTCGGCCTAACAAACCCTACGCTCGGCCCAATTAGATTGAAAAAGGCATCATCGGGTTGGCGTAGATGCGTGGGAGCGATAGTTCTTTTATAAATATAGCGATTTCTGGGATTCTTGATGGTATCATTTCGGAACACAAGCCGGGAATGGCCCGATCCGCGAGGATGCGGGAGTAAGCGCCAATCGCGAAGGATGCGGGGATCGCCGAGGAGGCGGACAGCGGGAACCTCTGGGACGGTAGAAACAATGGCCAATACGAGCGAAGTGGAGCTTTCGCCTCCTTGATCAACGATGGAAGAGTTGGAACAACTTACAGACGGATACAGCATCCACGGGGGATCTGGCAGGACCGAAGGTCATAACATACCCCATGAGGAGCAACACGGTCACGACATTCCCGAGATAGCGGAAGAGCGGAGTCAAGCAGGAACGGGGCATGGACCTGGTGGCCCTGCGGAAGAGAGCTTGAGCAATGCTTGGAGGACATTTGAAGACGAAGAACTACATCACCCTCGACCCCGGGAGCGGGAGAGCAATCATGGGAGCGGAGAGGTTTTGAGTCTTTAACAAGAGCTCCAGCCCGTGTGAAGTAGGTGGTTGGGACGCGCCCAGACACTATAGACACCTTGGTACAACAAAGGCCCGAATCGCCCTTCACGTAGGGTGCTACGCTACCTTCGGCGAGTCGAATGCCATAAGTGGAAGCATTAGATGGAATCAAAGATCCCGTCGACCACCTCAATACTTACAAAATCAAATGGAGTTACATGGATGCTCGGAAGGACCACGTGCGTGAGGCTTTCGCTACCACAGAAAGTCCCGACCTTGGCACAGTTTTAATAGAATTCCACCTTCTTGATCCTCGTTCGAGAACTATCATTGCGTTAGATGCTCACTTCATCGGAGCCGGATGTCGAAAACGAGTTACCATCTGCGTGAATCAAGCGAGGCTCCGCAGGGAAAGTCGAAGTCCTACGTGCAAAGATTGAGAGTCCTTGAAGATAGACATACTAGATGAAAATTCGCAATCAACTGCTTTCATCTCGGCCCCGGGTTAGGAGTGCGGTCGAAGGATGCGATGTTTTCCGTCTCAAAGAACCACTCAAGCGAAGCATGGCGAGGTGCTCGCAAAAGCGAGAGAGAGAGAGAGAGAGAAGAGAAGTATATAAGCGGTGAAGAAGCCCTCATATCGAAGAGAGCTCACTCCACCCCATAAAGAGAAGAGTGGTGAGATAAGCGGCGAGGACAAAGCCCCCAGACAAAGCGGTGGGGAAACATCCCGAAAAGGCGTGGAAACCTCGGGGATCGTGCGGGTCCGCCCGGTCGAGCGGCGGCGTTATTCGCCTCCAGCGGTTCACTCCCTGCGGCCTGCGTATGCGGGTCCTGCAGCGAAGTGCGAAGCGAGCGGTTCACGAGGTGACAGCTCAAATGAAATCGGATCATACAAGGGATAACTCCAGTATTGCGGGGATTTCCGCGAGGTATGGACATCGCACGGACAACTGTATACATCTAAAGAGAGAAATAGAGTACTTAATATGGCGCGGATACCTCCGGCGTTTCATATCTCCAGAGGGTCAGGCCCAGAATCAGGCCCAGAATCAAACCCAGAACCAGGCCCCAACTCAACAGCCGCCACCTCGCGGCAGCGACTCGGCGCGGCAACCCCTTGGAGAAATCCATGTGATCTCGGGAGGATTCACGGGAGAGAGTCTAGTTCGGCTTCGGAAGGCCCATGCGCACGGCATCGGGACACGGAAATAGGGAAATCTGGCGGTGTCAGGCTTAGCCGACTCGACATGTCCATAGCATTCTCAGGCTCGGATGCGGAGGGATGCGAACTTACCCCATGGCGACCCTTTAGTAGTTCGGCGCAATTGGCCAACAAAGCGGTCCTTCGGGTTCTAATTGACAACGGCCCGTTCGTGAAGAACATCATCTTCACGTCAGCCTTTGATAAAATGGGCATTGGGAGAGAAAAACTAGAGCCCGTCAACACACATTTGCGGGGATTTTCTGGAGAAAAGGTGTTACCTTTGGGCTCAATCCCACTGGTGCTCACCCTGGGAAAGCCCCCTTGCCAGGCGACGACAACAGCAAGATTTCTCATTATAGACGCCCCATCAGCCTATATTATGTTGTTAGGAAGACCCTCTCTTAACGCAATAAAAGCCATCCCCTCCTCATACCACATGATAATCAAATTCCCAACCATACATGGAGTAGGGATGGTCCGAGGAGATCAACGGGTAGCCAGGGAATGCTACAGGCCTCCGTAGACGAGAAGCGGTCGACAACATAGATGTGGGCCCGGGCTTGACATGCGTGAAGCGAAGGTTCTCACCCGGGCCAGGCCCACCGAGCTAGAGGCAGTATCAGCCCGGATGACGGCGAACATCTACTTTACATGTCGACTCGAAGCTGGCGGAAGACCTCAGCCTGTACTCGGTTTTGAGAGCGGAACGAGAGCGTCTTCGCGCATGGGCGCGGAACATGGGAGGATTGACCTACATTAATTACTCATAGAGTGAACACCAGCGTCTTTTAAGCGAGATCAAGCAAGCGAAGGAGCTTCGCTAGAAGACGAAATCCACCCATCAACGAGGAGGTGGCGAGCTCACTCCCGAGGCGGGAGAAACGTCGGGGAGGTGGAATATCCCGAGTGGTTGGCTAACGTCTTACTGGTCAAAAAAGCAAATGGCAAGTAAGCGACTCTGTGCTCGAGCTTTCACGAGACATAAATAAAGCGTGCGAGGAATGACTTCCTTTGTCAAGAGGATCGACCTCATCGTGGGCCTTCTGTGACCATGAACTTCGGTTTCATGGACGCCTTCTCCGGCTACAACTAGATCAGCATGTACCCAGAAGACCAAGAAAAGACCTCATTCATCACAACACAAGGAACCTATTGTTACCGCGTGATGCCATTCGGACTTCCAAAGTCTGAGCCACCTATCGGAGGTTAGTGGGCAGATGTTCTGAAAGCGGGATAGGCACGACAATGGGAGGTATACATAGACGACATGCTAGTAAAATCCACCCTGTGTAGGCAACTTCACATCTTTGGTAAAATCCACCACAATGAGCCTTCACATCTTGCATTAAAATTCAGAAGCGTTTCAAACCCTAAGAGATTCTGACATGAAGCTAAATCCGGCCAAGTGTGCCTTCGGCGTGTCGGCCGGAAAATTCTTGGGTTTCATAGTAAACCAGGAATGAGTAAATCAAACAAGATAAAGGTTGTGTGCTCGACATGCCGTCACCTTACGGTATAAAGGAAATGCGGCGCGACGGGGAAGGATTGCGACTTGGCGGGTTCGTATCCGGAAGCGAGTGATAAGTGCGGCCACTGTTAAAGTCTTGAAGAAGGCCTTCGATGGGATCTGAAAGTGTGAAGAAGCATTCCGCGACGTATTAAAAACATACGAGTTGTCCGCCCATTCTAGTAAGTCCTATTGAAGGGAGCTCCTCGCCTCTATACTTAGTCGTATCGGACTTCTCGGCCCGGTATGATACTCGTCGAGAGACGGAAGGCGGTCTGACACCCGAGGTTTACTATTGTAGCCGAGCTTTGAGAGGAGCGGAGGAGAGGTACCCAAGGATGGAAAAATTAATACTGGCGCTAGTAACCGCAGCTCGGAAGCTCCGCCCCTATTTCCAGGCTCATACCATAGAAGTCCCAATAGAATATCCGATGAAGCAAGTACTGCACAAACCAGAAGTCTCCGGAAGGCTGATGAAGTGGGCCATAGAGATGAGCGAGTTCGATATCAGATACAAGCCGAAAACTGCGATAAAAGGCCCAGGTCCTAATGGAAGCTTCTTCATGGAATTCACCGACAAGAACTTGCTCAGAGACCACTCCACGAAGGATGACCTCCAATTTGGAAACTCGTAGATGGAGCCTCGAATGCACGAGGAGCGGAGCGGGGTCTTATCTAACTGAGGAAGGAATATGGGCGCATTGATGCGCGCACCGGTTGGGTTTCATACTTCCAACAGCGAGCGGTATGAGGCCGTCATGCGAGCCTCAACCTGCAGCCCCATTCATTAGGCGTTGACCGATAGGGTCTACAATGACTCCCAGCTGGTGGTCAGACAAATAGAAGATACTTACGAGGCCAAAAGTGAAAGGATGATCTTATACCTCCGAAAGGTTCGTGACATATTAAAAAAATTCGTGTTGGTTCGGGTCAAGCATGTCCCCAGAGCAGAGAACTCCCGAGCCGATGCCTTGGCAAAGCTAGCCACAGCCTCACAGGAAGACCTCAGCAGGTCGACACCTGTCGAATACCTGGCGGAACCCTCAATCGATCTCTATGGCGAGGTGGTTGCCCGGGTGGGGTCAAAGCGACTTGGATGGAGCCCATGGGATTATATTATAGACGGAAGCCTGCAGGACTGACCGAAAGCGGCTAAAATAAGGCGAAGTGCGCCGGGGTTTAAGATCCGCGAGGGAAGCCTGGCGGGGACCTTGCGCTTTCCTTAAATGCATCGCGGGGAGAAGACAGGAAGTCGTGTGAGAGAGAAGTACACGAGGGCATATGCGGAATCATATCGGGCTCGAGGTGCGGGAAGGTGCTGAGGCGAGGGAATGCGTGGCCTCTGATACCGAAGATGCGGCTGGAGCCCTGGTCGATGCGAGGAATGCGCGAGAGCACACCGAGATCTCGCGCCTCAGGTCGGAGCCACGACGTCGATCTAGGCCCCCGGCCCCTTCCAGCGGTGGGGTTTGGACATACTGGGACCCCTGCCCATTGGTAGGGTCGATTCTGGGGTCATAATGTCTCGATGGTGCCGCTAAGTGAGCGGTAGGCCCTTAGCCCGCGGTGCGGAAGCGAGAAGATCACAGCGATTTTGTGTGGCGAGCCATCATATGCAGGTTTGGTATTCCAAGAGCCCTGGTATCAGATAACGGGAAACAGTTCGACAATGCCAAATTCATAGATTTCTGTGCTGAGCTAGGAATCAAAAATTATTACTCATCTCCAGCACACAGCGATCAGGGCCAGTAGTCACTACTCAAGGCCCTTAAAGCCGCCTTGAAGACCAAATTGGAGACCTTCAAAGGAGCGGGTGAATACCTCCCAGAGTATTATGGGCCTCTGAGCGACACGAAGTGTTGGCAACCGGGAAACCCCATTTGCCCTAGCCTTTGCCACTGAAGCAGTAGCCCCCTTTGAGGTCGGAATAAAGTCTCCCATAATCGAGTTGGCATCAGTGGAACACAATGACGAAGCCCTTCGTCTAAACTTAAAACTCTTAGATGAAAAGCGCGAGCAAGTCCTAAAGCGCACAGAGGACTATCAAAGGAAGACGGCGAGAGTACTACAATCAAAAGTCAAACCTAGAAGCTACCTCACTAGGGTGATTTAGTTTTAAAGAAAATCCACACTTACGACAAGGAAGAACCCAGGCACATGGGCTTGGGCCTTAAGCTGGGAAGGTCCTTACGCCGTATCTCGGTCGTCGGTAGGCGATTATGAGCTCAGGAGCGAGAGGAAAAATCTTACGGCATATATGGAATGCGAGAACATCTTAACCCCTTTCTACCAGTAGGCATCGGTTTGTAATGTTAGAAAATAAAGAACCCTTATCGATTTTTATCGGTGAGCGAATTGGCGTTGTTCTGGATCTTTGATTGGGCATCTCAAGCAGTTCAGATATGTAAGATACAGAAAAGACATAATGAGAAAGTTCATATAAAGTCACTCTTTATTCAATCGGATTACATTCGATTACAATCAGTGATGTCTTCAATTACGTCGATGCAAGCCGGTTCCTCGATAAAAGGAAAGGGGGCAAAGGAGAAAGACAGAATGAAAAGAAAATAGGAGAAGAGGAAAAAGGGAGAAAAGAAAATAGAAGGAGAAGAAAAAAAGGAACAGAAAACAGAGAGAGCAGCGCAAGAGATGCACCTCCCTCTCCGGATGCATTCCCTAGCATGAAGCTAGGGAATAACATAACTCCCATAAAGGGGAGACTAGGGAAAAACACAACTCCCACAGCGAGAAGCGACGGGGACGCTTCGGGATCTCGGGTAGATCCCCGAGTGAAGACCACCAAACCGACACTTCATCTCACACGAGACTCGATTCATTACCACCAAAGGCAGAAATATTCAAAATGTAAACTCTTTAGCTATGAAGCCACCATTTATAAGAAGATAAAAGCCCTTGGAAACACGCGCGAACTCTCCAAATCCTCCATCAATCAGCATTAAAGACGTTCGCACCTTTTCAAGAAAATCAGAAGTCGAATGGCGCGCGAAACTACTTGCGGCAGTTCACATGGATGAGCTCTACCCAGCTGTGTGCAATGGCCAGGCTCGTCTACTGCGCACGAGCCCTTGGCGCCTCGGGAGTCGGACAGCCTCGAGTACATTGCCACTCGGGCTGAGCACGCCACCATTGTGAGCTCATCTACTGCGCACGGTCGAGTTGCCTCGGGAGTCGGACCATTTCGAGTACATTGCCACTCGGGCGGAGCAGCCACTCGGTGGGCGCCACTCGGTGGAGCATGTACGTGAGCTCATCTGCTGCACGGGGCCCACTATTTGCCTCGGGAGTTATACCGACTCGGGCTACATTTACCACTCATTTAGACGCCACTCGGCTGGAGCGCCACTCGGCTGGAACGCCACCTTTGGCCAGACTCATCTGCTTTGCCTGATATATTGCCTCGGAGTTAGACCGGCTCGGGGCTACGTGCCCTTTCAGTTGGGCGCCGCTCGGTGCGGAACGCCACCATTGGCGAGCTCGTCTACTGCACTTGCGGGCGCGCTACCTCGAGAGTTAGACCCATTTCGAATACATTGCCACTTTTCCCGGTGGAACGCCCTTCGGTTGGAACGCCACCTTTGGCGAGCTCATCTACTCTCGCAGGCGGCGGCGCCTTGGGGTGGAGCCCGGCTCGGGCTACATTACCACTCATTTGGAACTCCACTCGGTAGACGCGCCACCATTGGCGAGCTCATCTACTCTGCCTTGGCGGTACGCCTCAGTCATATCGGCCCGAGGCTACATTGCCGCTCGGCTAGAAGCGCGCCACCAAGGCCACGGCGCGGGGCAGGTAAACACTGCGAGCTCATCTACTGCGCCTTGAGTCACTTATGACCCAGGAAGAATCCCGTCGGTTCGGACAACCATTGCGAGCCCGATATTTCATGGGCGAGCTACGCCTTGGTTCGCAGCGGCGAGGCTCTTCCTGGCGATTCACGAGAGACGAGCTGCGGCTATTCCCGCGTGGCGAGCTCTTCCCGATACGCGTGACGAGATCTTCCTAGCCGGTTCCACGAGGGGCGAGTTACGCCCGACTATTCACTTGTTGGCGAGCTCTTCTAGCGTTAGCATTGGCGAGCTCTTCCTGGCAATTCACGGACGAGCTACGCTTGACTATTCATGCGACAAGCTCTTCCCCAGCGTTCGCGGTGACGACTGCGCGTTCGGAAGGGACGAGCTGCTGGCAGTTCCACGGGGGCAGGCTGCGCCCAACTGTTCACATGGACGAGCTCTGCCCAACTATTCACGCTGACGAGCTCTTCCCAACTGTTCACATGGATGAGTTCTACTGACTGTTCACGAGGGACGAGCTACCTTGGTTGTTCGTATTGGCAGAGCTCTCAGCCAACCTGAAAACCTGGCTCGCGTAAGTCAGCCAATAGAGCCCACCAACTCAAGTTGACGCGCTCAACAATTCATCGCAGGACACACAGATCATGCAGCCTAAAGAATTAGTTCAAATCATGCAAAGTCGACGGTGGAGGTCGGCTGCGCGTGCGAGCTGCGCAGCAAGTCATGGAATCAGGAATCAAATCATTGAGCAAAGCAGGTCAACAAAGACCCGGCTGATTGCGGGCCTTTATGCAAGCGTACAACTGGGAATCGGGCGGCTCGTGCGAATTAACCCGCGAAGCCTCAGCGACTTAGTTTGCCAATTCGGTGCTGACTTAGACCCTCGGTCGGTCGGATAACTCATGAAGAAAAGCGAAAATATACGGTGAGAATGCCACGGATAAATAATGAATATTTATTAAAGGAGAGCTACACATATGTCTCCAGGCCCCCGGTCAGGCAAAGGAAGCAAGTATACATAGAAGAAAAATATAAAGGAGTACAGATATCGGGGCGGGCGAAATGAATCTGAGAAACCTGGGGCGTCGGCGAGGAAGACGAGACGACGAAGGAGAGATGGAGCCGGGAGTGCTCCGGTTCGTGAGAATAGTGCAGCGGAGAAAGACTCTCTGCATCCTCGTCCTTGGGAGATCGGGGGTGAAGTCCCAGGTCGGGGTGGGACGTTAACGGCCTTCATTTGGCGAGCCACCCGGAGGCGAGCAGCGGCTTGGTCCCTCGATCACGCTAATAACATCATCCTCACGAGCAACGAGGATGTTCTTTGGTGAAGATCCACGCGTCAGCGACCTCTTCTTCCGACAGCTCGCCGAATTCGACCTCGGAAGCCTCACGGAGGCGGCTGCGTCCCCAGCGGCCTGGCCTCGGAGGCCTCTGACCATGGCCAGGCTAGCTACTTATTGCAGATCGCCGTGGCCACACCGCAACTCCTCTTGAGCCTCAGTAGCTCACCCCGGGACTCTTGATGAGCTCATCCTAGCCGTTTGAAGCCGTACTAGGAGGGCTACGGCCCGTCTCGGGTCCGATTAGGTAATTGTGCCAACATGGGCTACCCGGACCTTCGAGCTCACCTTCCAGCGTAGCCAAGCTACTTCGAACTTCATCCTCTCTACTTTCATGAAACACGGCGAAGCGCGTGTACTTCATCACGACTCTTTCCACCTCTTGATCATACGTTATTACCCATTCTTGCAGCTCGGTCCGCTCAGAAGAAAGAGAGGCCGCCTTCGCCTTATAAATTCGGGCGATTTTTACATGCTTTTCATTTAGTTTGGCCTTATCGGCCAGACCCTTCAAATGAGTGGCTACCTGCACATCAAACATGAAGTTAACATCAACCGCGGTCGGTAACCGGAACACACTATCGGAAGCGAGGGGACTTCACTGAGGCAACCTGAAGGGATAGAGTCGAGCCTCATCGACGAAGCGTGGCTTTTCGACCTCCCAAAGGTCGGAATCCTTGGGACGGGCGAGATTGCACATGTAAGTTCGGCATTGAGGAGCAAAGAATCCTCATCTTCGCCAACTTTTGAATCCGATTTTTCCTTATTTCGTTCACCCCCTTCGAGGAGGTGGCCTATGCACTCTCCGGCCAGTTCAGACGGTAATAGGCATAGCAGCCAGCGGTTTGCTTTCGGCGGCTCCATCGAGACTCTTTGCCTTTGCGGCGAGCTTGGAAAGGGGTGGAAACTCATGTTCGCGAGAACCTCGGTAGGTAGCTGGCTAGCCACTTCGACTTTCTAGCGAAGAGTCGGAGGCGCCCGATTTACGAACCTTGGCGAAGCCAGGCGATCTTCCTCGTGGAGCTTTGATTTTTCCGTTTTGCACTCAGGGGCTTAGAGGCGGTGCCCCAATGGACGAAATTTCTGCCCTAGTAGGAGTGGCGGCGGTAAGCCTAATGGGAGGACTCACGGTGGGAAAGAGGCCGAAGGGCCTCGAAGCGGTAGACTTGTTTGCGGTGGCTTTAATGGAGGGACTCCCACGGTGAATGGAGGCAAGGGCCTCGAAGCGGTAGAAACGTCTGAGCCTTAATTTCGATGGGCCGGGGAATGCCGTTTTATCGACTCGCATAAGGACAAAGCGGGGACATTCCGCTGGCGCGGAGCTACAACATTATCTCGATACTGAGTCGAAGACAAGCACACAGGAAGCATGAGAATATCGCGAGGTCAGAAATATTCAGCAACCTTTACACAAGTTATCATAGAAAATAGAGCAAACACTCGCGAAGATTATCGAGGTGGTCGAAACACGAGCGGCTCAGTGTCGTCCTTGTCGGAAGGATCGTATTCCCAGTTGCGACCACTAACAAAGAAGTAACGTCCCTTCCATGACCTATGGGAAGAAGGGAGATCGTGTCACGGAGGAGCTCAGGCGCTGGAGAAATAAAGGAGCCTCGATAGTCTCCTTTGAATTTGAAAGATAGAGGGACGGAGAGCCACACTAGGGGCCAATAGAGCCCCACAATCCTAAAGGCCAATGGGCCCACGAAATGCTGTGGATTGCCGGGAGGCGAGTTAGGAAGGACAAGCGCGTTGAAATCTTTGAGAACCTCTTTCATAAAGGGATCTGATGGAAAACAAAGGCCATTGTCAAAGGCGACATCAAAGAAACATACCATCCCAGGCACGGAGGCTACATAAAGTCGGGACGTCGAGGGGAGTCATACTCGGGCGCGGGCGGTCGATAACGTTCGAATGAGGCGCCTGCATACGAAGGACCGACCTTGCTGAAATACGTGATGTGACATGTTGAGCAATGATTTGAGGTGTCTGACCCCCGGGATGTTAGTGGGTTCCTTTATCCTTATCCAAGGAAGGGTAGCCCGGGGAACATTGCGGGGGTTCAACCACGGTCGAGCGGCGGAAACATCCCTAACCCAGATCCATATGCTTAGAGCCTTGGCCCAAAGAGTCATTGCCATTACATAAAGAAGAAGAGCGACCGGACCCATAATCAGCGAAACACATTAAAGGAAACCCCGATCAATTTAACCTGGCATCTGCGTCTTACCAATGGAAGAAAAACCAAAAGTTAGAGACGAAGTGATCCCAAGAATAAGATGGAAGAAGCTATCCGGGAAGAATGCAGAAAAGAGCTCTGCAAAGAGATTGACGAGAGAACTGAGGCAAATGAAGTGCGAATCGCGGAAGGGTTGGGGACGAGGAGAAGCACACGAGGGCGAGAGGAGGTTTGCGAGAAAGAAGGCGAGAAGAAACAAGAAAGTGGGAAGCAAGCGAAAACCCGAGTCATCATTATCACAAGGCGAATGACGGCGACCCGAGCCACACAACAATCCGACCCCCAGCGGAGACACGTGGAAGTTACACCCGATGCAAAGCGTTACGATGCCCACATGCAGCCACACAGACTGAGGCAGCAATGGGGTTTGAAAAATAAGGCTTATGAAGCCCGCGTCGGGCCCGAAGAGGCCAGCCCAGCGAAGCACGAAGGCCCGCTAGTTAAACCCAAGGGAGGAGCTTGCCCAATGAGGCACTCGAGGGCCTTTCCTCGTCAGCGCTCCAACCTTTTTGGGGCCAGCCCGAGGAAGAAGGTTCAACACATTTGGGCTGAAGGCTGATATGAGTAAGTCTCTCAAAGGGTTGGGAAACAGAATAAACCCTAATAATATATTATTCTGAAAATCCCACCAAATCTCATCAATAAGGAAGGAAGACTATCTCAAGTAAACTACTCTTTCTATATCTTGTTCCAAATCTGATATGGACTATAATAAGAAATATCCCATTCAATGGGAAGGACTCCTAATCACCATCCAACTGGTTGAACATCACCCATCATACGGGGGCCGCGGCGGTGAAAAGGTACACTCACATTCTTAGACGCATACTCGAATGCAACACCTTCGCCCTCTAAGCAGTCTCATTTTTCTCTTAGAAAGAAACTGACTTAGGCATCGGAGCAGCCACGGGCACAGCCCTCGCCGACCCCCCCTTCTTCCTTGTTTTTTTTTGCGAGAGGTGCTGTCGGCCGGCGGATCATGATGTGAGCAATCCCAGCCTCGACGGGCAGTCCGGGCCTTTTGCATCCCGAGCCTGCCGGCGATCAGTCAGGCCAACGACCCACCGCGCTCTAGCCCAGTTCCGGTTGAAAAAGGCATCATCACATATAAAGCTTGCTTCAATTGGAGCTCATATGATATCAGCGTCCAATACGATGGTTATACGTATTAGTTTTCCACCAATTTTACTATTCCATCAAATGGATGACACGATCATAAGTATGAACTTTTAGAGCATTAGGGCACTTATTTAACATAAAAACACTAGAAAAACTAACTAAAGCATAGGGATAAAATGAGTATTTAAGATACTCATCAGGCTCATTCATTTGGAGTAACCTTTTCTTTGTAGCAGCTTGGAAATCGAAGTTCAGCTTTTCGATAGCCCACATGGCTTTATATTCAAGTTCTAGAGGAAGGTGATAAGACTTTCCAAATATTATTGATTAGTGCTCAAAAAGTGCTATTTTGAGCCATGTTTATTGCAGGTTTTGAGCACTTTTTGTGTACTAATCAGCGTAATTAACCCAATTGGCACATTAAAGTCCCGGCTATACTACTAATCGTGTTTTGTGGCTATTTTTGTAGTTTTTTTCTAAATAATCAGGCCAAAATTATCGAGTCAATACAAGCACGAAGAATCCAAGCCGAACTCAAAGCTCATGACAGAAGTCGGAAGGAATTTGGAGCCTCAAACTGAAGAAAAGTGGACCACTGCAGAAATTTTGCAGGGTTGCGAATTTTTGCGACCTCTGAGGTTTCTGGGATTCTCAATTTTACTTTGCTCCTCCATACTGACTCCATTTGACCACCTTTTTGTGGCTTTTTCTGAAACTGCCCCATATGTATTGTTGGTAGTAAATGATATTTTTGTAATTTCCCTTGACTGCGAGCGTATAAGCCTCGTGATACTGTACGATTATTGATCCTTTGGATGTAATAAAATTGGGCGCTAAAAGCTTTCAGCTTTCCCGCCTAGGTGATTTTCTATCATTTTCCCTTCCTTTCTCTCACTTTCTCACCTGCCAAACACTCCTTGAGGATGACAACTCAAGGGATGTTTGGCTAAATCCCCTCATCCTTGAAGAGGGAAGGCCAACGCTGAACGAAAGTTTGGTGTTGTTGTGCTCTCTATTTCCAACGCATGCAGTTATTATCATTTATGTCTTTGTATCTCACCTCAAGTTTAAATCCTTTTGATGTACCCTGATTTGCTAGTACTTGGCAAACTTTAAGGGCTCAATGGATGCTTACTACTAGATCCACTGAGGCTCACTTAGTTGCCATTTATTTGCCTCTGCAGGTTAGGCCAAAGAATTAGTTTTTATTGCTTTGAGACATGAATGATCAATAAATGTCGTATCTCACGAGAAAAATTTTTACGGTTTAGTTTTCATAGCTAAATGAAGATCCAATTCGGGAAATGACTATAGGTCATCCTCCCCAACGTGAGGAAAAAGGACAGGAGTTCCCGGTTCTTACACAAAACCTCAACTGATGGCTGAGACTTGAGGAGTTCTTTATTCTACTTCATTTTGTTTATAGTTTTCAAACCACCAATCACCTTGTTTTACAAAAACCCCAAATCAAAGTGAATTCACCATTTTACACTAGCGCAAATCATTTTTTGCGTGAAGAAAACTCATCCACACACAAGTTAAACCCTAAAGTAGCTATCTTTGCATTAGCTAAAATTTAGAGCAGTAGAAGGTATAGGTTTACAAATTTTTTTGGTTCGGAATTGCCTAGCTACACATTTATGTGCAAATCAAATGACGTCATTGCCGGGGATGGTGCCTTAAAGCAAGTGAGAAACTGTTGAACTTGTGATCCTCATCACAAGTGTTGGTGAATTCTAATTTCATTTTGTCTTTACTTTTATTTCCCATAACAGTTCACTACTAGGTGGAATTAATTTTTATACTGTCAATACATAGAATTTTTTTTTATTTAATATTGTAGCTAACCTGAACCTTTTTGGTAGCCCTGCTTTCTTTTTGGTTGTCTGTCTGTGTTGCTTGTCTAGCAGCTTATGCACCATTGGGACAGGAACACTATAGGGAGATTGGAAAGGGTTAGTGCTCCACTCGAACAAGGTTGTGAAGTGAGCCTGAACACTAACCAGATGGACCCTCCACCTAAGGAACAGCAGAGCCAACAGGGGGTCCAAAGGAACCTGAATGAATAGAGAACAATGAGGGACCATATACACCCACCAAGGGTGAGTGAGCCCTCATGTATTGTACCTCCTACTGAGGATGTGAATGTCAGGCCTTATCTGGTGCCCCTGCTCCCAACTTTCCATGGTATGGAAAATGAAAATCCATACACACATCCAAGAGTTTGAGGAAGTTTGCATGACTTTCAAGGAGGGCGTAACTAATATGGGATTCTTTGAGTGAAAGCCTTCCTTAACCCTAAAAGACAAGGCCCGAATTTGGCTCGACTCGAGGTAGAAACATAAGGAATTGGGCAGAAATTCAGGTAGAATTTTTGAATAAATTCTTCAGCACCCATAAAACCAATAGTACGAGAAGGAAATTCTCCCACCTTCACGTACTGAAAATGAGAAATTCACGGTGTTGGGAAACATACTGAGATCATCGAGTTCTTGCCCTCACCATGGATTTGATAGCGGATCTTTGGTTAATCAGCCATAACGAGAATGTCCTGCTGTAGACGATTTTGGAAACTATGTGTGGAGGGACTTCATGAGCAAACATCGGAGGAAGCCATGGACTTCTTGAACATAAGCTGGCTAAGACATCCAAAGCATGGGATAGACAACGAGAGAGAGACGAGGATGAGACACAACCCGATTTAAGGGAGGCATGTACTCAATCACAGAGGCATGGAGATGAAGGCAAAGCTATCCACCTTGACTAGAAGGTTGGAGGAGCTTGAAATTCGAAATCACCATGAGGTGCGAGCGTGACTGAGGCATCTATGCCTAACAATCCTTGTTTCACTTGCCAATCCAATGAGCACCAAGGAGAGCATTGCCCAATCGCTCCTTCAGTAAGGGATATGATGGCTGAGCATGCCAATGTTGAGTCGATACAAGCCTGACGATGCCCGTATAAGCGGCACCTATAACCACTAGCAGGAGAGGAACCATCTCAACCTCTCTAGAAGCCAGCCTCCACCATATGGCGCCCCTCTTGTGCGACAACGGTATGACCCTCACATCTGGAACCACAACCACCACCATCCTCGTCCACTAGTTGACGGCTATCATGAATTTGAGCAAAGTGGTCGGCAGCTTTGTGGAGGAGCGAGGCGTGAATGCCTAGGCTAATCGGAGAATCGTGAGTGGAAGCACACTTTCGACAAAAGATGGATAACCTCTGGCGAGATCTCCCAAAAATATGATAACTTTTGTGGTATTCGATCTCAAGGTTGACTGACCGGCGGCAAGTGCGGGAAAATGGGAAGTTTCCGTCTCGGACCTTTACCCCGTCAAGGGGAGTGCATGAAGTGAGCTCTTTCCAGGTGGGCAAATCCTAGGATGGATGAAGTTAAGCAATTATCACATTGAGAAGCGGTAAAGAGCTTAAACAGCAAACCAACAAAATAAGGCGAGGTTAAAGAGAGTGAACTGAGATGAAGTGGTGACTCAGGAGCTGCGGCAAAAAATAACACACCTCACTTAGTTTCGCGAAGCCTTGAAGGCTAAGAAAAGGCCGTCGACGGTGGCTCACTAGAAGTGCTAAAGCCAGTGAAAGTCAACATCCTACTTGATATGATTAAACAAGTCCCCACATATGCCAAATTTTTAAGGACTTGTGCACCGAGTAAAGAGGTTAAATGTTGGCAAGAAGGCCTTTCACGGCGAAACAATCGGTGCTATCATCGATGCAAAACACCGATTAAATGCAAAGATAAGGTTATCCTACCATATCGGTTAATATTGGAGGCACTTGCGTAGAAAAAGAACTGCTGAACCTGGGTGCCAAAGACCTACTCCCTTATTCGATGTATAAGCAGCTCAAGTTAGGAGAATTAAAGCCCACTTCCATCACATTGTCTCTTGCAGATAGATCCATAAAGATACCAAAGGGGGCAGTGGAAGATGTTCTTATACAAGTGGACAAATTCTATTATCCAATAGATTTTGTTGTACTTGATATAGAACCAACTGCAGTGGGGGCTAACTATGTACCCATCATCCTGGGGAGACCATTCTTGACCACTTCTAATGCTAATCAGCTGGCGAAGTGGGTTATGCGACTCGCATTCGAAACGCTGACCTTAAGACTGACATATTCCACTTAAGTAAAAAACACATGCAACTGTGGAAGATGTCGAAGAATGCGCATAATTGATAAAATCTGGAAGAAACGGGCTATCCAACGGCAAATGCGGGATGTGTTAAGCGCTGAGAACTAGTTGATTGTCACGAAGCGTGGGAAGCGAGACATGAATATTGTGCGGGGAACTAGAAAAAAAACAAGAAATTTTTCAGCCTATGCCCGGCCGGAGGAAGGAACTAGTGAACCCTGAAATATGGACCCAAGCCCTTGCATCGGGTGAATATGTCTACTTACGAAACGAGGAGCGGTGCCTGATGATATATCCTCCTTGCTTTCAGTGCTTCCACGGGAAGATGCTTTGTTGGGCATCTCGGGAAGAAACGAGTTGTGTGGGTGCAAAATCACTGATCTGAAGGGTATTATCCCACCAGTTTGAACCCATCACATCTACTTGGAGGAGGAGGGAAAACCAGTAAGGTAGCCACAACGGAGACTAAATCCTCATATGCAGGAAGTGGTTCAAGTAAAAGTCCTAAAGTTGCTACAAGCTAGTATCATTTGCCCAGCCTATCAGATATCGCCCAAGTGAGTCCGACCGGAGTTGAGCCCTAAATCCAAGGGTAACCAGTGCGTAATGAAAGGGAGAGGGAGATGCCCACCCGTCTTACAGGCTAGAGGGTGTGTATTGACTACAGAAGATTAAATGAGGTGACAAGAAAGGATCACTTCTCTCTACCCTTCATGGACCAGCTTCTCGAAAGAATTTCTGGCCACCCCTTCTATTGCTTCCTGGATGGTTATTCAAGCTATTTTCAAATTAAAATTGTTGTAGGAGACTAGGACAAAACCACCTTTACCTGCCCATTTGGCACATATGCCTACAGGAGAATGCCCTTTGACCTGTGTAATGCCCCTGCCACATTCCAGCGATGCATGCTCAATATCTTTAGTGATTTGGTGGAGCACATTATGGAGGTTTACATGGATGATATTACAGTCTATGGAGGGAGCTTCGAAGAATGCTTGACTAACTTAGAAACTGTTCTACATAGGTGCATAGAGAAGAACTTGGTGAGGCGGGAAGGTGCCATTTATGGTCAACCGGGGATCTTTGGGGCACATTATTTCCAATAAGGGAATTGAAGTTGATAAAGCAAAGTGAGATAATTTCCAAACTACCCTCCATGAAATGTGAGCGTAGGCGATTCTTAGGAGCATGCGAGGCTTTTCTGGGAGGTTCATCATGGACTTCTCAAAAATTGCCAAGCCTTTCTATAAGCTATTAGAGAAAGATGCAAAATTTTTGGGGACGAAGACTACCAAAGGAGTTTTGAGAAGCTCGGGGGATCTTGACCCTTGCACGATAGTAAGAAGCCCCGACTAGCGGTTACCTTTTGAGGTAGTAATGCGGCGCCAAGTGACCTCTCCATTGGGCGGAGTTCGAGCGAGGAGGAGGAAAACCCTATATGGTCTATTACGCAATCAAGACATTGAACAAGGCCTAGAGAAATTACACTACCACAGAGAAGGAGCTGCTGGAAGTGGTCTATGCTTTGGACAAGTTTCGAGCTTATTTAGTTGGATTGGACATATTCATATTCACAAATCATTCAGCTTTGAAGTACCTGCTCACCAAACAGAATGTTAAGGCTAGGCTTATTAGATGGGTTCTCCTGTTGCAAGAGTTCAACCTGTAAATCAAGGACAAAAAGGGTGTCGAGAATGTTGTTGCAAATCATCTCTCGAGACTAACCATAACACCACCAAACCTCACTTAACCCCAATCAATGATGAGTTTTACGAGGGAGTCCTGCTCTTACTTGAAAACACCTGGTATGCCCATTGCGATTACTTGGCCTTGAGTGAAGAAATGCAGTTAGGAAGAGCACGAGATAGGAAGTTTTTCTTTGCAAAAATTCACTCATATTATTGGGAAGAACCATTCTTGTACAAATACTGTGCTGAACAAATAATCAGAAAATGTGTGCCTGAAGCTATACAATTGGGGATACTCAGCCACTGCCATGACAATGCATGTGGAGGCCATTTTGCCTCGGCTTGCCCGGGGAGGTACTGCGATCTGGATTTTGTTGGCCTTCCCTTTTCAAGGATGCTTTCATTACCATGTCAGATGCGACAAATACGAATTGGGAAAATCTCTCATTGTCACATGATGCCTTTGAACCCGATTTTTGTAGTTGACCTATTCGATGTTTGGGGCATCGATTTCATGGGACCATTCTCTTTCTCCTTTGGATACATCTACATTTTGGTGGGAGTTGACTATGTGTCAAAATAGGTTGAAGCAATGTCTTGCAGAGTAGCAGACCATAGGGTGGTATTGAAATTCCTAAAGGAGAACATCTTCTCCAAATTTGGGGTCCCTAAGGCCATAATCAATGATGGAGGCTCACATTTCTGCAACAAGCCTTTTGAGAACCTTCTAACTAAGTATGGTGTCAAGCATAAAGTGGCCACCCCATACCATCCTCAGACCAGTGGTCAGGTTGAGTTAGCCAACAGGGAAATCAAGACCATACTAATGAAAGTGGTGAACTATAACCGAAAAGATTGGTCTCTCAAGATGCTGGACTCCTTATGGGCATATAGAACAGCATACAAAACCATCCTTGGCATGTCCCCTTATCGCCTAGTTTATGGCAAGGCATGTCATCTACTTGTGGAAATTGAGTACAAGGCATGGTGAGCAATGAAGAAGGTAAACCTGGATATGGGCAAAGCTGGCCTTAAAAGGCTCCTTGATATCAATGAGCTGGAAGAGTTAAGGAATGATGCCTACTTCAACTCTAGAATTGCGAAAGATAAGTTAAAGAAGTGGCATGATCATCTAATAGCTCGTAAGAATGTCAAACAAGGAGACCTTGAAGTCTTTGCTGCGACTCAGCTTCACCTTTTCGACGAAGCAAGTGAGATGGGCTGGGCATTCACCATCCGGAGGAATGCATCGATGGATCGATAAGACACGCTCCAACTCGAGAGTATGTTCAAGGTTAATGGGCAAGAAATTTGAAGCCACACATGCGGCCTGACACTCGATAAACAAGGAGAATTTCCCTCCTTGACCCCCCCATGAATTCGAAAGACTACCTGAGTGGGAGTGGCTTCTACAGTATCTCAGAAGTCACTAAAAATTTTGTTGGAACTTTGTGTGCTTTATTTTAAGTTTTAGTTGTGATTGTCTTAATTTCGTTGTTTTTAGTTTTGTTTTCCTTTGCTATTTTTCTCATTTACAGCTGTGTTTTCTCATAATTTTTTGTTCTCTATTTTTCTGAAGAGTGTTCTTTGTAAGCAGGAGTTTTAGACGGTGTGAAATTTCGGGTTTCTGAATTATCGCAACTGTGAAATTTCGCGAGGTTCTGAAGGCTTCACAACTCTGAATTTTCGCGGGTTGCTAAATTTCTAACTTCTTGAATTTTCGCTTACTTGATTCTGAAATTTCGCATCCGCGTGTTCATCTTCTTCATGCCTTTCACTTCCACCTGTGACCTTTAGTTTTACCCTTTCTCCGTTAATTTTCCAGATTTTTGAGCCCATGACAACCACCTATATTTATGGATATTAATTGGCTTAACTCTTGGTATACTGAACCATCTATTAACCCCCTCCTCCCTTCTCTCATTTTCATTCAAATCATACGAAACCTCTCCTCCTCCCATTATCTCCATCTGCTTCTCCTTACTCCGACCCGGCCATGATGAGACGAGAGGACACGGCTTTATTGAGGTGCGTAATCTTCTCCTCCCCGCCAGACGGCTCAGCCTGGCCACCTTGCTCTTGTCGCCGGCCTCCTATAGCCATGCTCCGCTACGTTGCTCTGTCGCCCTTTCTTCTTTGCCAGGTGCAACTCCACCTTAGCCGGTCGTCGTGTCGGCCAGCCGTGGCTCCTACCACCACCTCTCGGGCATCCACGCCATGGGTCTGCTTGGCTATCGTTGCCCCTGCCTCGGAGGTGCCATACTGTTGGCCCCATTCTCCACTCTATACGTCTGAGTCCATCAGAGAGACTAGATCATCAGGGCGAACCTCAAACCAGGAGAGTCCTCCAATTCCAGGCCTCCAAAGCCCCAATCACCACCTACTCAAGGCCCTGTTGGAGATCTCCCTCCGGATATATCCCCTGCATCAATCATCAGGTGGCCCTACAGCTATTACAGGGAATGCGGATTCTGATAAAGAGTTGCAGTGGAATTTATTATGATCTCTCGGCCTTCGCCGAAGATCCAGAGTTTAAAGACTTGATGCGACTAGTGCAGCGATACTCCTTTGAGCCATTTATGACACCTCGTCGGTTTTTCTAGCCTCGAGTGGTCATCGAGTTCTACCACCCGATGACCTCCCAGGCGAAGGCTGACTCGACGGCCATTCTTTCAATATGAGTGGCGGAGCCCGGGGATAGTCGGGCCACGGATATAGCAGCTACGTTCAATCTGCCGGTGGTTCTTGCCAACTTGGCAGATTATAGACAATGGCCTCATCCCTTGACCAGGGAGATGGTTCGTTTGCTATCTCGGGATACTACTGACTAAGGCTTTATTTATTTTGTTACGGAGACGGCCATCGAGCTTGCTCCATCGCCAGACCATATCCTGATGTAATCTTTTCCACTCCGGCACATAGTACGAGAGGGAGAAGAGCCATTTTGGGCTCTTTACCATATTTGGAGGGTTTACGGTTCGACCAGCCGAGCTTATCGCGGCACCCTTGTTCCGCTGAAGACGGAGTCATCGAAGTCGACAGTTGGAGTCTACTCCCTCTTGTTCAGGAACCACATTGCGGTATTAGAGCACATCGGATTCCCTGTTGAGCCCAGGCTAGAGTGTCGTCGTGATCACAAGGCTATCCTTGCAATTGACCGATGGCAGACTAGGCCCCACACTTTTCACC
Source organism: Tetrastigma voinierianum (assembly GCA_016808115.1). Lineage (NCBI taxonomy): Eukaryota > Viridiplantae > Streptophyta > Magnoliopsida > Vitales > Vitaceae > Tetrastigma > Tetrastigma voinierianum. The sequence continues at coordinate 1,935,518 of JAEQBH010001681.1, forward strand.
TCCCACCTTCGAAGCAAACCGAGGACCAGCCAGTAGCTGACCGTCCTATAGAGGAGTAGCTACCTCCAGCAGAGCATACCGAGGAGCATCAGGTTCCAGCATCCTCGGTTCCGGCTCCGGCTACCACTACTCCATTACCCACAGCCCTTGCTTCCTCTGCACCTCCAGAGCCCTCGGCCCCGGTACGAAAGCTCCCCGCCAGATGCCTGCCCGGGGCGAGCACTTCGTCTTCAACAACATATCACCATTTTCGGGACTTCACATGCATCATGGATGTAGTCGCGCCTTCCTTGTCACTTGACATCGCTGCGGCTACCCATCACGGCCGGTGAGAGGATGGCAAACACATAGAGGCTGCGCTTCGCCCGAAATCGAGGCTATCCTTGTGCATATCCCGAAGTGACGCAGGCTACCTCGATTTCTACATCGGTGCACTAGGCTCTTTGGCTCATCCTCCTACGGTTCCGAGCACATACGCGGCCCGGCCCTACGAGACTCTCTTGGCGTGCTACTTGGCGGCGAAGCGGTATTAGCTCACTCGCTGGCTCATTTTGCCAAGATGGGATTAAACCATTGTGTGAGTAACATTCTTCTGCTCAATGTGCTCTGTGGGACAATGTGATATTTGGTTGGGGAGAGTTAGAGAAGGAGTGACTATACCTGATTTAGCTATCCTTTTAAGCAAAGCCCATTTGTATATTTAGTGGCTTGCTGTTTGTTTCATTTTGAGAAGCTGTTGTTTGTTTTTGTAAAAGTTGAAAACATAGTGATACATATTCTTATACATACCATACAACTTATTTACTCAACTCAAAAATTGTGCCCATTTTTGCACCTTTTTTTTTTTTTTTGGGTTTGCGCTCTGAAGTTGAAAGAATTGAAACCTTGCTTTCAGTACTATTGATGTTAGATTAGTTCCATGCAGTCAAATCGATGATCAATTGAAGCCTCTCAGTTTAGACCTTCTTCTTCCACTTTTAGCTAACCACACACAGTGCATATTAGTTTTCTTCAATAAGCTAAGCGCCTAAGACCCTTACTTAGCAAAACCTACCTATTTAGTTTAGTTGACACTTTATAATAAGTTGAGGATTACAGAAGAAAGGCCCGATGAAGTCTTCCAAAAGAAAAAGAAAAAGAAAAAGAAAAAGAAAAGTTACGACAGTTCTCCTTAAAACCGAGCACGATCGAAGGGTTTTATGACGAGAATCTTTAAAAACAGTGCTAAGCCTGACTAGTTGGGGCCGGCCCAGACTTAGTGCTCATACATGGAGGTGGATGGGTGAGGGTTTAGCGAGTTGTAGCTGGGAGTTTGAAATCATTAGTCCAGGAGTAAAACACGAAGAGTTAGTGGTCGAAAGATCCTTATGACTTGATGCCCTAAGCCTTAATTGGTTGGGAGTCATCGGTGGACCCCCATTACATGGACTTTGGTGAGGTCGATTCCTCAGCATTGCACCCTACAACACAAAAAGAAGTGTGGAATAAGAACGGGCGGTTATTTAAGATGGTCAATGTTCAAGGTCTTAGCGCTAGCTTGGTTGGGGGAGAGTGTAGTTTGGCAGTTTATTGTTAAAAACTGATCATATAAACACTTAGATTTTGGTGGAAGCTTAAGGTCAATTCCCTTGAGTTGGATACTCTTCTAAAACTTGATTTGTATGACATTCATTCTCCCAAGATAGTTATTGGGCAAGGGTTTCAGTGATTCTCATCGAGGGTTAGGCATTACTCATTCACAACCTTTTTGAAATATCATTTTTGTGAACAAAATTTTGATTTTTTTTTCTTATTGCCCTCTCTTTCTTTCATTGCTAAGGGAATAGAAATGTGTAGGTTAGGGGGTGTGATTAGTGCTGAAAAAGTGTTATTTTGAGCCATGTTTATTGCACGTTTTGAGCACTTTTTGTGTGCTAATCAGCGTAATTAACTCAATTGGCACATTAAGGTCCCGGCTATACTACTAATCGTGTTTTGTGGCTATTTTTGTAGTTTTTGTTAGATAAATGGGGCCAAATTATCGGTCGATCAAGCACGAAGAATCGAGTCGGGCTTCGAAGCTGCGACGAAGTCGGAAGGAGCTTGGAGCCTCAAACTAAAGAAGAGTGGACCACTGCAGAAATTTCACAGGTTGCGAATTTTAGCAACCTGCTCTGCCTCTACTTTGACTTCCATTTGACCACCTTTTTGTGGCTTTTTTCAAAACTACCCCATATGTATTGTTGGTAGTTCATATATTTTTGTAATTTCGCTTGACTCTGACCAGTATATAAGCCTCAATCAAGCTCTATACAGTTATCGATCACTGGATGTAATAAAATTGGACGCCAAAAGCTTTCAGCTTTCTCGCCTAGGTGATATTCTCTCATTTTCTCTTCCTTTCTCACACTTTCTCACCGGCCAGGCACCGGCGAGGATGTGACACAAAGGGATGCTTGGCTGAAATCCCCTCATCCTTGAAGAGGCCATTGGGCGGAGTTTCGAGTAAGCGTTGTCCTCTCTATTTCCAAACGCATCTTAGTTATTATCATTTATGTCTTTTTATCTCACCTCGGGTTTAAATCCTTTTGATGTACAGTTGGCGATGCTGGCAAACTTTAAGGGCTCAGTGGATGCTTGCTGCTAGATCCACTGAGGCTCGCTTAGTTGCCATTGTTGCCTCGTAGGTTAGGTCAAAGAATTAGTTTTTATTGCTTAGAGACATGAATGATCAATAAATGTTGTATCTCACGAGAAAAACTTTTAGGGTTCAGTTTTCATAGCTAAATGAAGATCCATTTGGGGAAATGACTATAGGTCATCCTCCCCAACGCGAGGAAAAGGACCCGAGGACTTCCCAGTTGCCCTAAAACCTCAAGCCCAGTGGCCCAAGACTTCAAGGAGTTCTTTTTACATTCTACTTCATTTTGTTTGTAGTTTTCAAACCACCAATCACACTGTTTTTACAAAAACCCCAAATCCAAAGTGAATTCACCATTTCGCTAGCGCAATCATTTCTTGTGAAGAAAACCCATCCAGAGTTCGACCTAGATGGCTATATTGCAGTAGCTAGGCTACAGTAGTAGAAGGTATAGGTTTACAAATTTTATTGGTTCAGAGCTGCCTAGCTACACGTTTACCTGCGAATCAACTATTATGTACGAAGACATTCTAATAAGGGATTTGTAAGCAGTTCTGTACACCCAAAGTGAATCATCTAGCTTAACTAACTAGTCTTTCTTGCTTGAGTTGACTGTTTTCTCTAGTATATTCTTAATCTACCTATTGGAAATTTCTGCTTTCCCATTGGACTAAGGGTGATAAGCCAATCCCGTTACATGCCTAACTCCATATCTACTCATTAGTTTTGCAAACAACTTTTTTGCAAAATGAAAGCCCTAAATCACTAATGATTACCCTTGGGAATCCCGTCTACTCAAGATATTTCTTTGAACAAACCCCACAACTGTGTTGGCATCATTTATGGGACAAGCTATAATTTCCACCCATTTGGATACATAATCCACAGCAAGGAGAATGTACATATTTCCAATGAGAGTGGGAAAGATCCTATGAAATGTATTTCCCATACATAAAAAATCTGCACCACCAGGACCCCTTGCATAGACATCTCATTTTTTATGTTTATGTTGCCCATTTTCTGACATCTGTCATAATGCTTCACCCATTCAGAACAGTCTCTGAATAGAATTGGCTAATAAAAAAACGGTGGAGAATTTTGGGTTGTCTTGTCTTCTCTGAGAATCAATCTCCATATGGTGATCTTTGTTTGATTTTAACATAGACCAAAACAATAGATTCTTGACACTTTTGTTGGGACAAATTTCTGACACTACTACCAAGAAATGAATCAGTCCTCAACAACAACACCATAAACTTGTTTAGACCCAAGATATAAAATATGTTTTCTGCCTTTTGTGTAAATTGTTTTATTTGAAAATTGGTTTGGTCTAGATCATTGCAAGTGCACATTTCATACAAGTAATACAATGGATTTTAAGTCCAGATATCATTCCCATGAAATTGATAAAATTTGGGTGCTACCCTCACTACTAAAGATCCTTACTATTTGAATTTCCAGATTTTCAAAATAGATTTAACTTCTTGAATATCATTCCATTCATGATATTTTGTAACTATTTTGCATTGAATTCAAAGATGTAAAAGCCTTCATGAGAAGAATATAGTTTTGACTCATTTTGTTTTGGATATTTATGGAATGTGTTTTAAAGAGAGGTGAACTCTAAGAATATCATTTTTGTTAAATGTAAATGTTTATGGAGCTACCCAATTGAAATCGCTTAGCACATATTTGAAAGTGTTTATACGAGGAAATGGAATGTTGGCCTAAACGGTTATTTTGTTTTTTGTATATGTTTGGTAAATGAGCAGCTGTAACCTACGGCTGGTTGGATCACGCCCAATCGAGTCGGGCCGGGAATAAGTGCTTACATTTAAATTAATTAGAGCTTAGGTTTAGGCGTTTACGGAAAAAAGGAGCTTCTAGCTTGATTTGTAAAAAGTTTTGAAAATGGTATTTGACACTTGTGCATTTCATATTTGATTCGTTCATTTAAGCGGTGTTCGGAATGTAAAATTTATAACCTAAGTTCCACCTGCTAGCGTATGCAAAGCTACTACAGTATAGTGGCTCTAGGGTTGAACACAGGGATGGGTTTTCTTCGTGAGAGAAGAGTTACAGTGCATTGAAAATGGTGTTTTCTCGTTGGATTTATAGGATTTGTGGAAAACAGTGTGTGTGAATGGTTGAAAACTAAAATAATTGAAATAAAAAGTTAAGAGAATTCCTTGAAGTCTCAGGCCACTGGGCTTAGGGTTCTAAGTTAACTGACATGTCCTCGGGTCTTTTTCCTCACATTGGGGAACATGACATATCAGTCACTTCTGAAGAGCGGGATCTTCATTTAGCTTTAAGAAACCTAAACCCTAAAGTTTTCCTCTTGAAAGATGGCATTTGATTGGGCATAAATGTCCCTAATAGTGAGAACATATCTAAAAACCTACCTCGATAACTAATGAGAGACAACAAAGCTGGGCATCGGTGGATCTGGTAGTATCCATTGAACCCCAGGTTGCCAAATACGTTGGGAGAGCATGCCTAGAAATTTTGGCCTAAAGTGGGAAGAAGGAGCACAAATACCATAAATGCATACATGAAAGAGCTTGAGGAACATGCGGCATGGCTAAAAACCAACACCCAGTGGCCTTCCGCTTCCAAGGATGAAGTTTGGCGAGGCATCCCTTGATTTTCATCGTCGAGGGTGTTTGGCTACGAAAATACAAGAAATTGAAGAAAGGAAGAAAAGATCACCAACAGCGGAGGAGGAAGCTTCGTGCCAAATTTTGTGATTGATTGATGGAGTGAAAGTTGATTTGATTACAAGCAGGACTAAGCTTATATAGGTGCTCTGTATAAGGAAATTACAAAAGTGTGTTAAAAAACCAAAATTACATGAGGGAAAACTTGTATAAAACCACCAAAAGGCGGGTCAAAAAGCAGTCAACAGGCACACAGGTGAGTAGTGTTTGCAGGTTGCGAAAATTGGCAGCACAAAAATTTGCGGGTTAAATTTCCTTAACCCTGCAAAACCCCCTCCTTGACTCCTTCTCTTCAGTATTTTTGCTCTAAATTTCCTCTGGTTCGATTATGCATCTTTGAATTCGGCTCGGGTTTATCGTGCTTCAATCGAATTGAAGAAATATGAGGCATTTGACCTACAAAACTACTAAAAATAGCTACTAAATGTGAACAATAGCAAAGCTGGGACCCCAATGTATCAATTGAGTTATTGAAGTCGATTAGTACACAAAAAGCGCATAAAACCTGCTATAAACAAGGCTCGAAATTGCACTATTTAGGTACTAATCAATATAAAGGGATGACATGACTCTGACGCGGATCTTGTTAGTCTTAATAGGACAAACATGAGTGGTATAAGTCCCCTTAGGGTCGAGGGTGACCAAGGGAGAGTGTATAGAGATTGTCCCATCAAAATACGAGAGTATGAATTTTTGGGAGATTTGATTGAGTTATCCTTCAGGGAGTTTGATGTGATATTAGGGATGGACTGGTTGTCCCGACACCAAGTGGTAGTTGATTGTAGAATGAAGAGAGTGACCTTAAGGACACCGAGTGGCGAGGAAGTGACTTTTATCGACGAGAGGTCAAACCCCCTCTCTAATGTGATATCCGCTACTACTGCTAGAACAATGGTTCGAAAAGGGTGTGAAGCCTACTTGGCATATGTGATAGATATAAAAAGGGCAGAGTCTAGCCTATTAGACATCCCTACAATTCGTGATTATTGTTGGAGACATAAAAGTGCTACATTTATATAGGGTTTTAAGCCCCTCAGCTCATGTTTTGCTTTCATTTTGTGTAGAATAGGTGATTTTGACCTTTTCTACTGTTTTTATGCGTGTGAAACCTTTGATGTCCCGTGCACATTTTCTTAGCAGGTTGGTTCCAGAGAACAACTGTAGATCATCATTGTTGATTACAGACGCTATCGGGAGGCCCCGGGTAGTTCTAAAGTGAATAGGGGCAGCTGTGGAGGCAATGGTACCAGTACCACACTAATTGGTATCGGTACACACATGTAGTGGAACAGTGGTACCGGTACCAAAGATAGTGGTACCGATACCCTAAGGCTGTTGGAGTACCAGTGCACTTTTGGTACCGGCACCACACTAACTGGTACCACTACCAACATGTGATCTCTGCAGGATTTGAGTAGAATTTCGAGCTTGGTGCAAGGACACGTTCGTCTTTTGATCCCTACTTCAAGATCACTAATGAGGATTGTATTTAAGCCCGCTTTAGTGCAAAATGGAGGGAGTTTGGATTCTAGGGTTTTGGCTCTAACCTTTGGAGTGTTTTCTCATATTTTTCTAGGGTTTTCATATAGTATAGTACTTAGTTTTCTTCTGATTCTAAGTTTTTAAGCATTTGTATCTTTCAGTTGGTTTTATAACTTGGTGTTCATTGAGAGACTCTGCGTTTTTTATATCTCAACCTTGCCATTGAAGTGTTATTTCTCAATTCTCATTTACTAGTAGTGTTCCAGCAATTATGAATCAATTCTCAGCTTTAATGGAGTTCTAAACCTCGCAGTAAGGTTCTAGGTGGAAACTCACCCCTTCAAGGCTAACGATATAATCCACTCTTTTGTGCTTCAATACAGGAGTTATGCGATGTGAACACTGTGAAAAATCTTCTAAAACCTTAGTTTGGCATCGTCTTAACAACGTGTGAACGGGAAATTCTTGGTACACGTTGTGCTTGATCTCAAATGCAAACTAAGAGTCCAAAAAATCGTCTGAGCAAGCGTTTGATATCATTCAATTATTCTTTGTCTTACAAAAGCTTTTAAAGTTAAATCCCCCATCAAAGACCATTCATCAATGCTCCTAGATGAGATTGCAAGTGAGAGGTGGGTGTTACCTAGTTGGTGGTGAGCGGAAACCTAAGGATCTATCATTAAATGCTGGTTTTACGATAGTTTAAGTCAATCAGTTAATAAATCAATCAATCACAACCCCCTAGATTTTACATTAATCGCACATTCATCGGAAATCAATCCCGAAGGAGCACCTAGGAAACCACTCCCTACGGAAAAGACCTGTGGACTCCCACAGTATTATAATGCTTGACGACATCAGTTCCTATGCTTGGGAATAATTTCAGCACACGAAATAAACAAAGCATTTTGGCCATTTGCTTGCAGGGAGTGTGACACTCTAGTTGATCCGAGGAGAGGGGCTAGTGGTAATTTGCAGTGCATTGAGATCCGGTACATTCTCTACCTTTTCTTTTTAATTATTTTTGTAGATAATATAAGTGGATACCTATCTAGTTGGGGTAATATTGGTGCATGTCAGTTTGGGCTCATGACGAGCAACGCTAACTTGTAAGAGTTATACCTCAAAGACATTCTGAAGAGTCCACAGTAAGACGTTTGTTTCAAGAGAACCCTAAACCTCATATGGAACATCCCGAGAATCAGCAAACTATTTTTAATCCAAATGACCAAGGGTTACCTGGTAACCCATAAAGACCCCATGAACCTCCACGACAAGGAGATTGTGTTACACCGCCGGCAATCCCAGCGGCAGGAGAGGGAAATGTTAATTTTCAACAAAATCAATATCGAGCTCCCCCTGCCCCTTTACCTAATGTGGAAAGAACCGCCGAGAAGTGCAACCTCAAAAGAACCACAACAAAACTCATGTATTCGCTGGCTACCTGAAAGAGGCTAACCAATTCATATGAAGTTGGAGATGATATCTTCTCCTTGTATCAAGGAATTAGATTCTGAAACCCTGCTCATTCATGAGAGATTTGAGATGTTTGCAGTAACTCCTTTCTACAGATCGCCCCTCCATATAATTTGTACAGTTTTATTCCCATTCTCTCTGAAGGAAAAGGCCAAAATATGGTTTCACTAGCTTGCTCCCAATTCAATTTTTACTTGGGAGGACATGCGAAATGAATTCCTGAATAAATTCTTCCCTCTCACACGTACTAATGCACTCATGCGAGAAATCCAAAACTTTTCTAAAAAACCGGGTGAACCTTTTGCTATTGTATGGGAAAGATATAAGGACCTCGTCCACGCTCTCCCTCACCATGGTTTGGATGTTGGACAAATTGTTGCTTATTTTCACTAAAGCGTCACTGAATAACAAGCAAATACATAAATGATGTGTGAAATTCTATGAGAAAGAAAAGGACTAGGGAGGCTATGCAATTTTTTGATACAATAGCAGAAAATGCTCAAACTTGGGAGACTAATACCTCCCTAGACACTGCTAAAGTGCATAGTACACCTATAGGAGGAGGAATACATCACTTAAGAGAGAATGATGACCTACAGGAAAAAATAGCCAATTTAACTAGGAAGTTAGAGGCCATCGAATTGAAAAAAGTGAATGAGGTGACTGTTGTACCCAAGGTACCTTCGGTGCCTATGGGATCTGTAGTGGAGGAGTCATGCATCATTTGTGATGACCCCACATTCATTCAACATTAACTACCTAACCTTCCTCGAGTCGAGGGCTTGATCGAGTAAATGACTAATGTTCTTAATTGCAAGGCCCTTCCAATTCTCCATACTAAAACTTATAATGGGGGTGGGGTAAGCACCGAATTTTAGTTAGCGGAATGAGGAGGCCAAAACCATTTCAAATAACTTGAGCCATAACTGAAAACCAAGGTTTTTACAGTCAAGCCCCTCGATTTCAAAATCAAGGTCTCGGGAGTTCTGCAAATCCTAACCAAGGTTTCCTCTTCTCCAGGGAATTCAAAACCAATAGCTTTACCAACCTCCACATAGAGAAGTTTGAGAGGACATTGTGACCACCGGAGTTTGTTCAAACTCAACAATCCGCTAACTTGAATTTTGTTTGCCTTAAATGATCTTGAGATCCCCGAATCCTCATAGTTGACCTCTTCTATGGGCGATTTCCAACAAGAAAAAGGGGGCTTCGCTTCTCGGACCATCAAACCCTAAGGTCAAAATAATTGAAATTGGAATCTCAAAATTCCAAGCTGTCTAATACTGAACATTGCAAGGTTGTCACCACTCTTCGGAGTAGAAAATCAATTGATAAAACCATTCAGCCAAAAGAATTGTCCAAAGAAACAACAAAAGATGTGCAAAATGAACCACTAAGGGATGATGAGGTGTCTGACAAGCCTCATGTTCCTAGAACATATGTTGTTGATGTTGAGCCAGAAAAAGATAAAGCCTCCCATGTTCCTCCTACTCCATACCCTCATAGGTTGAGAGCCCCTAAGAAAATAAACAATCACTAGGAAATCTATGAGTTGTTCAAACAGGTTAAGGTAAACATCCCCTTGTTGGATTCCATTAAGCAAATTCCATCATATGCCAAGTTTTTGAAAGACTTGTGCACTATGAAAAGTTAGAATGTCAACTGGGACCGCATTCATATTTGAGCAGTCCACCTCATGATTAGGAACAACTTGCCCCCAAAATATAAAGACCCAAGAAGCCCTACCATTTCCATAGTAGTGGGAAATTCAAAATTGGGACATGCTCTAGTGGACTTGGGAGTGAGTGTTAACTTGTTGCCATACTCGGTATATGTTGAGCTAGGGTTAGGAGAGTTAGAACCGACTAATATCACCCTTCAGCTAGTTAACCATAGTGTGAAAATTCCTAGAGGGATAGTGAAGGATGTATTGGTGCAAGTAGACAAGTTCTACTTTCCTATGGACTTTGTTGTTCTTGACACTCAATCTATGGTGAATCAAGGGACTCAGTTCCCAGTGATTCTTGGTAGGCCATTCTTGGCCACTGCCAATTCCATCATACACTGTAGGGGGGACTAATGACGTTATCTTTTGGTAACATGACTGTTAATTTGAATATTTTCAATGTTATCAAGGAGATAAGGGATGATGAGGACGTTTGTGAGGTAAATATGATAGAATCTGTTGTGCAAAATTATTCGATCATGTTTCATATGATGGTCCTCTCAAGTCTTGTCTAGTAAGCCCAAGTTGTGTTGAGGTAACCACATCTGAATTGGAGTTTCTGCACTACATAATTGAGCACAGTGGGGTAATGGAAGCAAATGGGTGGGCACCCAGGTTTGAAAAATTGCCACCAATTGAGGACAAAGTATTACCTTCGGAGAAACCACTAAGCAGGTTAGAGCCCTTGCAAAAGCCATCTCAAATATGCATTCCTAGGGGTAGAAGAAACTTTCCTGGTAATCATATCCTCCTCTTTAGAGTCAGATCAAGAGAATAAACTTTTGGAGATATTAAGAACCCAAAAAACTGCCATACGATGGACAATTGCAAATATTAAGGGAATTAGCCCCTTGATTTGCACACACATGATTCACTTGGAAGAGGATGTCAAACCCTCTAGACTACCATAGCGGCAACTGAACCCAATCATGAAAAAAGTTGTCAAGAAAGAGGTTTTAAAACTATTGGATGTAGGTGTTATTTACCCAATTGCAGATAGCAAGTGGGTCAGTCCAACTTAAGTAATTCCTAAGAAATCTGGGGTCACTGTGGTAGTAAAATGAACTGGCGATTCCACTCGGTCACCCTGCAGGTTGGAGGTGTGCATAGACTATAGGCTTCGATACTAGCCTTTAGGAAGATCATTTCCCTCTACCTTTTGTGGATCAAATGTTGGAGAGAGTTGCAGGGCATGAATTTTATTGTTTTCTAGATGGGTACTCAGAATACAATCAAATTGAGATAGCCCTAGAAGATCAAGAGAAAACCACGTTCACATGCCCATTTGGCACATTTGCCTTTAGGAAAATGCCGCCGAATTATATAATGCACGGGAACCTTCAACGAGACATGATGGGGATTTTTAGTGATATGATAGAACATATTTTGGAGATTTTCATGGACGATTTCTCTGTTTTTGGAGATTCTTATGAGGGATGTCTGGAGAATTTAAGGAGAGTACTGGAGAGATGTCAGGAGAAAAAGTTAGTACTGAATTGGGAGAAGTGTCACTTCATGGTGACACAAGGGATTGTGTTAGGAGACATAGTCTCGAGATAAGGAATAGAGGTAGATAAAGAAAAAGTTGAGTTGATCTCAGACTTACCTACCCCTAAGTGCATCAAGGATATACGGTCATTCTTAGGTCATGCGGATTTTATAGGAGATTCATAAGAGATTTTAGTGTCATAGCCCGTCCTTTGTGCAATTTTCTTTCCAAGGATGTCACCTTTGAATGGTCACAGGCATGTGAGGCGCCGCTGTCATGAAAACAATGTTAGTGTCACCTCTATCTGTCGATCTCTAATTGGGACCTTCCTTTTGAGATCATGTGTTGTGTGATTATGCCATAGGGGTTGTATTAGGGCAAAGGGAAGATAAAAAAGCATTTGTGATCTATTTTGCCAGCAAGACTTTAGATTCCGCTCAATCCAATTACATAACTACAGAAAAAAAGTTCTTGGCTATAGTCTTTGCCCTAGAAAAGTTCAGGTCTTACATTATGGGGTCTCTTGTAACTATTTTCACTGATCATGCAGCGCTGAAGTACTTGCTTTCTAAGCAGGATACTAAGCCTCGGTTGACTAGGTGGATCCTACTTTGTCAATAATTTAACCTGACCATTAAGGATAAGAAGGGAGTTGAGAATGTGGTGGCGACCACATCTCGGTTAGTTTGAAGACAACCGAAGGTCTACCCATAGCGACACTTTCCACGATGAGCAACTTTTACTCTTGTCACTACCCATGGTATGCGGACATAGTCAACTATCTGGTGACAAGACTAATTCCGTCAGTGGACCTCGGCATGAGAGAAATTTTGGTGGACATAAAAAATACTACTTTGATGATCCTTACCTATTTAAACACTATCCTGATCAATTATTGAGAAGGTGTGTAGCCAATGATGATCAAATTGGGGTACTCACCTTCTGCCACTCTAAAGCTTGTGGAGGGCATTTCTCCGCAAGAAAAACGACAGACAAAATCCTACAAGCCGGTTTTTATTGGCCCACTCTTTTAAAGACTGCTTTGATTTTTGCAAAACCTATGCTCGGTGCCAACAATTAGGAGGGGTCACAAAAAGGAACATGATGCCTCTTACTCCTATTTTAATTATTGAGATCTTCGATTCGTTGGGGTTTAGACTTTATGGGGCCTTTTCCCCCTCTCATGTGGGTACCTTCACATTTATTGGCAGTTGATTATGTTTCTAAGTGGGTGGAGGCCATTCAGCGGAACTAATGACCACGAGTTGTTTTGAGAAATTTTGAAAGAACATTTTTTCTGACTTTGGAATGCCTCGTGCAATCATTAGTGATGGTGGGCTCCATTTTGTAATCGACCCTTTGAAATTTGTTAAAAAGTATGGAGTCACACAAAGTTTCATGACTTACCGCACGGACCAATGGTCAAGCCGAACTAGCCAATAGGGAGATCAAACACATTTTGGAAAAAAATGGTTACCCTTAATCACAAGGATTGGTCGCTTCGACTAACCGACGCTCTTTGGGCCTACCGTACTGCTTTTAAGACTATTCTTGGTATGTATCCCTATATGCTAGTTTATGGCAAGAACATATATCTCCCGGTGATAGACACAGGCATATTGGGCGAGCTAAAACTCTTAATTTTGATTTGGCTAAAGGCGAGTGCTTGACTGTAGATGAGCAGGCTTGATGGTGAGGCGTGAATCGTATGAGAGCTCGAGATTCTACAAAGAGAGGCTAAAGCTCTTCCATGACAAGAACATTGTAAGGAAGACCTTTGAACCTCACCAAAGGTATTGTTGTACAGCTCTCGCTTGCACATCTTTCTAGGTAAACTCCGTTCTAGATGGGTATGCCTTTCATTTGTCGAGTAGTTCACCCACATATGGCACATGGGAGGATTGAGAATCGGGAAGCTAAGGAAAATCTTTAAGTTATTAGTTGCTTAAGTATTTCTGGAGACCTTAGGCCATGGCGGGGAGAGTTCTGCAGAGAACTGGGACATAGCTCTGAGGATGTTCCTTTAGCGTAATCTCTATCCTACCCTTTTGTATATAGTTTTTCTTTTCTTTTTCTTGCATTTATTTATACTTTATTCATTTAGGCTGTCTTTTCGGTTTTAATAAAGGAGAGTCCACCCTTATGTAACCCGTATTTTTTGCTCTCTCTTATAGTATGTGGGGTGTCGTCGGTCATTGAGAGACGATACTGGCCTTTCCATGGTGGGGTGGGCATACTACAGTTAAGAGCCATTTTAAGTGCATGCTATGTGGTTTAATTCGGTGTTCTTAGGGGTTAAGTGCATGCAATTTTTTCAATTTCGACTCTTTTGAGTATGGTACTTGACCTATAGTGTATCGGCCATGACCTTATACATGCACTCCATATAGTTTCCTTTTTATGATAACGAGGCGTACACAAAACTTTTCATATTTGGGACCATATTGACCCAATTATTTTCTTTTCTCTAGATTCAATCTTGACTGGTACCACTCTCATTTATAAACTACATAAGTCATTGATTTCCTATCCCAAGCTCATTTTTGCTTGCTATTGCTTCAGCTTGTGCAATTTTTTTAGCTTTCCATGTCAACTACTTGCATCTTATTCTTTGAGGAACATCCATACGTAGTTGAAAGATGATTTTAGGCCATATTTTCTCTTTTAAACTTCTAAATCATATCCAGTCACCCTTTGCACCCTTCTTGAGCCTTGAGTTGCAGTTACGTTCGAACCTTAAGTTCTTGATCCACGTGGAGTACGGGGATGACTCCAAGGTAGCGTGAAGGTGCCGAGAGAATGTAGTACACAATTCGAAACCTGAAGTCATTTTGGAGGGTGTGAAGTAGTGCAAGCTTGAGCATACAATGAAATCCAAAATGTAGAATTTTGGAAATTTTTTGTAAATGTGTTACCGGTACCACTAAAATTGTCTTTATAATGCCAGGCTAGAAAACAAGACGATAACAAGTGGTACCATTTCCTTTTTAAGTGCAGTACCCATCAAAGAAAAGTGGTCGACAGCAAAAGTGAATGCAGGTACCCATGATATCGATACCAATCACGAAAAAAAAATAGGTAGTACACTTTTGGTACCGGTACCACACATACTGGTACCGGTACCACCGTGCGCGAATGGGTATTTGAAGAGCCTTTTCTCCCATTTTTTTTTAATCCTTCCATATTCTCTCCCCAACTCCTTTATAAGAGAAACCCTAACCTCACTTCCCCTCTCACCAAAGCAAGCCCTAGGTCAAACGATTTCCTCTAGTGTCTTCATCACTCTGACCCGAGGCATCCACAGTCCTTCGCACGCAGAGCCTAAAAGTGCTGGACCCGTGGTGGTAAGTGCATCTTGTCCTTTATAGAGCAATCTGCCTGGTTTCTCACTGTGTTAGTATGGATTGTGTTGGGTGGCTTTGGGTTACAGTTCTATGCTCCTGGTTGCTTAGGGCATTCGCTGCGAGTGGTATGGGAAGGAAGGTTTTGAATGATCTGGAAAGGGTGAGTCTGATACTGTTGGAGAGGGGTTGTTGGGAAACTTTTGTGTGTGTATGGACTATTCTCGCAATATTCGCCATTTTAGCCATATCTATGGCGAGATCAGAAATGCAGAAGGAAAGGCCACCCGACTCTTCTATGGGCTGTCAGTAAAAAATGAAAAAGTCAAATCTTGATGCAAAAAAAATGAAAAGGAAAGGTTCTTTATCAGAGAGTGAGGAAGAAAGTGAGAGCGGAGACGAAGAAATTGAGGCTATGTTTGCTAAGTCCTTGGAATCCGAGCAAGAAAGGTGGGTCCAGTCAATTGGAAGACGAGGTTTCCACTGTGAGCGGGGAATGAAAATTGAAATGTTTATGTTTACCCACCCCATTCGTGTCGTTATTCAGGATCAGAATCTGCAATTTGTCGATGAGGAAGTAAAAGGCTATTTGTCGTCCATTGTCAGGGAATTTTATTCCAACTTGAGAGAGAATTTGAATGTGGATTCCCTTTTGGAGACCATGATCTCGAGGAAGCAACTAATGGTCAGCCCTAACTCAATCGCTAGATCGCTGCATTATATAGTCTTTGTACCATAATGGAGACTACCTGCCCACTCAAAGGTTATTCACAGAGTTTGATGCTAATCATCAGTAACTGCAGAGTAATGCTGAAACTGGTACCCATGGGGGGTTTTGTGTGCAAAGAGTTCATCCCGGGGAAATTAAAGCCTAAGTATGCATTGATGAATAAGGTCATTCACAACATGATCGGGGCAAAGGGAAAGGATAAGTTACCAAGCAAGGAAGAAATCCAGTTTCTATATGAGGTAATGAATGGGAAAATTATTGACTATGCTTTGGTAATATGGTGTATTATGAGGGATTTTTTGAGGTCCCCAACTAAGAACAAGCACATCCCCTTCTCGACCCTAGTTACAAATTTGGTGGAAGCTGCTGGGATAAGGGGTTCTTGTAGAGAAAAAAAAGTTCTTCCTAGGTGGGGCAGAGTCACGAGCAAGACATTACATGCGCCAAGCCCATTACAGGCCTCGGTCGGCACATCCCTCCGGCTATTTCTAGGGCATCATCATCGTCGGCTCTTGGTCGATAAATTATCACTGCTAAAGAGGATGGAGTGTAGAATCAAAGGATGGTTTGAATGCATCCTGGGGAATTAGAAGCAATTGGACCCGCAGGCTTTCGGGCTTGAGGTCACATCCATACGAGGAAGCCCATTGTAGATGACCTCACTCCACGATTTGAAGAGGATCTGTGAGGTTGGACATTGAAGTAGATAAAGATGCATTCTCCTCTCTGGAGAGAAGGAGGATAGAAAGAATGTGGTAATTTTAGTTAAATCAGTGCAGTGTTGGCGGGTGGTGAGACCTCGGCCATGTCATGCCAACACCATTTATTCTGTACACCTGTTGTGTAACCCATAGTCGTACAAGCAAAGACCTTTTGATTTTAGTTATGTAGGGAGTTTCTTATTGACTTCTATGCATGTTAGCTTGCTTGGTTATGGTGAAATGCTTACAATCTTAATGAAGTTCATTCCAGTTTAGTGATTTCATTGTAGCCTTATTTTAGACCTGTGATCCCTTATATGAGATTCTCTGTTTTGTAACAGTTTGTTATTTTGTCCATTACATTTGGGACTGTTGGTGATCATTTTAAGTTCAGTGGTTGTATCTATCAGTTATAGCACTAGTGTTCATATTAATATTAGATCATAATGCACCGCATGCTCCTTAGCGCACTTTATTGAACCTCATAGTCGGTAGGCGTTACTAGTTCAAATCTTACTAGGGACTAGCAAGATGTAGGTTGAGGGTCTGTTGGAGACATAAAAGTGCGACATTTATATAGGGTTTTAAGCCCCTCAGCCCATGTTCTGCTTTCATTTTGTGTAGAATAGGTGTGTTTTACCTTTTCTATTGTTTTTATGCGTGTGCAGGTTATTTGATGTCTCGTGCACATTTTCGTAGCGGGTTGGTTCTAGAGAACAATTGTAGATCATCATTGTCAATTCGGACAACACCAGGAGCCCGGGTAGTTCTAAAGTGAAGAGGGGCCGAGTTGTGGAGAGCGTGGTACTAGTACCACACTGGTGGTGCGGTACCCACGCATGCGGTGGAGCAGTGCTTGGTACCAAGATAATGGTACCGTGCCCAAAGGAGCCTGTTAGTGCCCGGTGCACTTTTGGGTCCAGATACCACGCCTGCGGTACGGTGCCAACATCACGATCTCTGGCCAAGTTTGAGCAGAATTTCGATCTTGGTGCAAGGACACGCTCATCTTTTGATCCCTACTTCGAGATCACTAATGAGGATTGTATTTAAGCCCGCTTTAGAGCAGAATGGAGGGAGTTCGAATTCTAGCTCTAACCTTTGGAGTGTCTTCTCATATTTTTCTAGGGTATTCATAGAGTATAGTACTTAGTTTTCTTCTGATTCTAAGTTTTTAAGCATTTGTAATCTTTCAGTTGGTTTTATAACTTGGTGTTCATTGAGAGACTTTGTGTGTTATATCTCAACCTTGCCATTGAAGTGTTATTTCTCAATTCCCATTTACTAGTAGTGTTCCAACAATTATGAATCAATTCTCAGCTTTAATGGAGTTCTAAACCTCCATGATAGGGTTCTAACGGTGGAAACTCACCGCCTTCAAGGTAACAGCCCTCAATCCCTCTTTTGTGCTTCAATGGGAGTTGTACGATATTGAACACTTGTGAAAAATCTTCTAAAACCTTAGTTTGGCATCGTCTTGACAACGTGCGAACGAGAATTTCTTGGAACATGTTGTGCTTGATCTCAAATGCAAACTAAGAGTCCAAACAAATCGTCGAAGCAAGCGTTTGATATCGTTCAATTATTCTTTGTCTTACAAAAGCTTTTAAAGTTAAATCCCCCATCAAAGACCATTCATTAATGGCTCCTAGATGAGATTGCAAGTGAAAGGTAGGTGTTACCTAGTTGGTTGGTGGCGAGAGCCTAAGGATCTATCATTAAAAGCCCCTTACAGTTTCACCACGATAGTTTAAGTGATCGGTTAATAAATCAATCGATCACAACCTAGATTTGCATATTGCTTTATTCATGAAAAACAGTCATAAAGATTCACCTAGGAAACCACTCCCTATGGAAATGACATGTGGACTCCCACAGTATTATAATACTTGACGATATCAGTTCCTACGCTTGGGAATAATTTCAGCACACGAAATAGACGAAGCAATTATCCGAACGTGTTTCCGGAAGAGTTGCCAGAATTGCTTCCACAGAGGGAGATTGAGTTTGCTATCGACATTGTACCAGGTGCCACACCAATCCATTCTGCATGCGAATAAGCTCCGTTAGGTTAAAGAATTGAAATTGCGGGTTGCAGAAGCTGTTAGAAAAGGGTTATTCGTCCGAGTGTATCACCATGGGGAGCTCTTGTGCTTTTTGTTAAGAAGAAAGATGGTACACTTCAACTATGTATTGATAATAGACAACTGAACAAGCTGACAGTAAGGAATATGTACCCATTACCCAGGATTGATGATTTGTTCAACCAGCTGAAAGGTGGAAGTATCTTTTTGAAGATAAATTTGCGATCTGGGTATCATTAGTTGAGAATTAAAGATGTGGGTGTGCATAAAATGAGGCGTTTGGTAATTCGTACAAAAGTCGTCATTTCTGGGATGGTAGGTTACTACGGTCGTTAAGAGGTTTTACGATGACTAATTTTATCTCAAGATTGCTCTAGAAAAATGTAAAGTTTGAGTGGAGTGAAAAGTGCCAAATAAGTTTTGATAAGTTGAAATCGTTCTTAACCGAGGCACCAGTTTTTACTCAACCGACCTACGGTAAAGAATATGTGGTATTTAGCGATGCGTCGCAAGCGGTTTCGAATAATATATGCAAGAAATTAGATGTAACAGCGAGACGGTTGAAGCCCATGAAAAAAGAACACCTACGCATGATTTGATTCAGCGCCAAATTGTTTACGTTGAAAATATGAAGACATTACCTTCACGGGGAAAAATGTTTCATCTACACCGATCATAAGAGTCTTAAGTATTTGCCCTCACAACGAGAGCTTAACTTGAGACAACGTAGATGGATGGAATTGATAAAAGACTATGATTGCGTGATTAACTATCACCCGAGAAAGGCCAACGTAGTGGCTTGATGCTTTAGTGAAAGATATACCAAGCCTTCGGCGTTGAATGCTCCAATTTTCGTTGACAGGCGATGTCTGATGATGGCGGAATTGATATCGAGATCAAATTTGTTGAATCGAGTGCTAGGGAGCCTGAAAGAAATATGAAAATTCTTTGCTAATAAGGTGGATTGAAATGAGTAAAGAAAACGAGTTTATAGAGAATGAAAATGGGGTTTTATATTATAAAGATCGAGTTTGTGTACCCAATGATCGTGAATTGAAGAAAGCCATTCTAAAATAGGCACTATGGATCTTTTTCTATGCATCCAGGTAGCACAAATATGTATCAAGATTTAAAGGTTTCATACTGGTGGTCCGAAATGAAAAGAGATGTTTCAGAATTCGTGACCAAGTGTTTAGTGTGTCAAAAAGTGAAGGTAGAGTATCAAGTTCCTTAGTTATTGCTGACTGTCGAATACCCGAAGTGGAAATAGAATGAATCACCATGGATTTTGTGGTTGGGTTACCATTAACAAGGAGGCTTATGACTGATTTGGTCTATAGTAGATCGATTGACTAAGTCGACTCATACCGGTGAGAACCGACTATTCGCTTGATAAGCTAGCAGAGTTGTACATCAAGGAAATAGTTTGGTTGCATGGGATTCAATCATCCAGTCTTTAGGCTGGAATCCAGTTTACTTTGGTGCAGGAAAATTACAAGGCTTTGGCACTCGTGGAATTTCAGCTGCGTTCCACCCACAGATGGATGGGCATTCAGAAAGAGTAATTCAAATTATGGAAGACATCTTTGGGAGTGTACCATTAAATAGGGTGATTGAATTTGTGTACATGACAATTTCCAATTGAGTATTGGAATCAGCCTTACGAGGCTTTATAAGGAAAATGTAGAACACCGTTGTGTTGGACGAATTGGCGAAAAAGAAAGTGATTATTGACTTGATATAGGAGTGAAGAAAAAGTGAAAATGATTAAGAAAGATTGAAAGTGGCCGCAATAGATAGAAAACATATCATAGACATGAAAAGAAAAGATGTCGATGAGGTCGGCGAAAAGTGTTTTGAAAGTATCGTAGGAAGAAAGGTGATGAGATTTGGGAAAAATGGCAAGTTGAGCCCTAGATTTATTGGTCCATATGAAGTAATAGAGAAAGTGGGTCCGATAGCATACCATTTAGCCTTACCTCCGGACTTGGAAAAGATCCACAATGTTTTCCATGTTTCGATGTTGAGAAGGTACCGATCAGACCCATCACACGTAGTCTCTTCGGAGACAATTGAGCATAGACCAGATTTTACCTATGAGGAAGAGCCTGTGGAGATTTTGGCTCGAGAAGTGAAAGAGCTACGAAACAAGCGAATCCCATTGGTCAAAGTCTTTATTGGAGGAAACCCTGAGACCGAGGAGGCCACATGGGAGAGAAGTGAAGAATACGATCTGTTTCAACAATATCCATAAGCTGTTCATAAAGGTAATTTCGAGGACGCAATTTTCTTAAGTGGGGGAGAATTGTAATGCCCAATACTGCAGTATTTTTTTTTATATAATAATTTTCTTCTGTTTGGTGTAAAATAAATTAAATTAGAATTTTTAAAAATTTAAATGCTGAGAACGAAAAAGATATGCAACCTGAAAATTTTACAGAAACCAATTAAATTTGGTAAAAATGTCAAATGGGGACCCAGTCCCCAAATGAAAATATAAGAAACAAAAATTAGCAAATGAAATGAAATAAAATTGAAATGAAAGTGAAATGAAGTGTTAAAATGGAAAAAATGAGAAAATGGGATTTAGTGTGAATGTACAGTTTTTGTATATGTATATGTAAATGGGACTCAGGACTGTATGTATTGACACTATAAACACCACTATGGTGGTAGGTTTATTTTGTATCTTTGTATATGATATTTTGATTCAGTTATAAGACTTGGGCTCCTGATATGCGAAAAGCGAGTAAAGTCATAGTATAGTTTTAACACTTCATCCGCCTAGGCGAAGGTTGGGAGTGTGACGATCAATATGATCTTGAGTCCGTTTACATATACATATCTAGCGTACATTTACATTTATAATCATAAGCGCCAAAACCTACTACAAATAGACTTCATAAATCGTTTGTTATTGATGGTATGCGGAAGATCGCAGGACGTCCTCCTACGTACCTACCAATTAAAACTCGTGCTAAACAATGTAATAGAAACATATGACTTATAAGTATACACATGCATTAATACTCTTTTACGATGGCTTATATATGATGTGTCTCCCGAGTAAGCGGATACTAAATTTTCATGAATTCATATAACAGAGCTTATACACATACTTGGCACTTATAACGGCTTATGCTTGTTAGTTTCGTAGGAGTTCAGAGCTTATACTTGTACGGAGGTACCCATAGGTACTATAGAGCTTATACTAGTACGGAGGTACCCGTAGGTACTACAAAGCTTATACTTGTACGGAGGTACCCCTAGGTACTACAGAGCTTATACTTGTACAGAGGTACCAGTAGGTACTACAAAGCTTATACTTGTACAAAGATACCCGTAGGTACATTCAGAGCATAACGATGTACATTACTTTACTCTTATTCGTTATTCAGACTCTTATCATATAATTGTTTGACTACCTAGACCAATAATAAGAAATAAGTAGGACCTGTACAAATAAGTACCCAGTCTGGTACATAGTGAGTGCCATAGCACAAAGCGGGGAGTCTTGAAACAACGCGAGTGTCATCGCACTAATTAGAGAGTAATAAAAATAAAAATGAAAATTCGAGCCAATCGGGTTGGCCCGACCCTAACCGGATGAAATTTGTAAGGCCAATTTAGGTTTGGCCGCCTAGGTCAGTTCTATTTGGTCGTTATTTCATGAATTGTCATTAAATCACTAGGCCAAAGTGACCTGGCTCATCGTGCTCTACCTATATTCCCAGCTCTACCTATTTGAGGTGGCAATGACGTGGTAATAGGCATAGATGATGTGGTAGTGGCATTCTAGTGGGCCCTATATGATGTGGTATTCAATCTTATATGAGGTGGCTATGATGTGGCGGATTAATTAGACCTAAGGGGTAGATGGGTTGGGGTAGCTAATGGGGCGGACCTAAGGTAGATGTGTAAGACCTTGAATTTAAGGTTTCAATGAATAGTAAATTTCGTTTTCGATAAGTATGTATTTGACTGGAAACGGTCAAATAAATAGTAATTTTCGAAAAATGAGCCCTGAAGAATCGAAAATGTTCAGAATAATGTATTAAGTCTAAAGGAACTGAAACATATTAAAACGAAATTATTTTAAGGGGTGAGAATGTAAGACCCGGGAAAAACCTAGAAATTTGACTTTTTGCTAGGAAAGGCAAAATGGTAATTTTGCTTGAATTCTTTCTAGATCTCAGATGACGAAACAGACTTCACCGTTGGAATCATATCGCGAAATCTAGTCACCCAGGAAAATTCAGTTGAGTTCTAAGACGGTCGAATTTTCCAGAAATTCAGAGCGACGGATGTCGAGTGCATAGCAAGTTTACCATAAGTCATAAAAATTATCAAATATTTAAAAGTGCCCATTTAAGATAGATGGAGCGAAACGGATGAAATAAATTGTTTTGGGGCAGAAGCCGGGCAGAAGAGTGTGATGTGGCGGGCGTGAGCCCGTGTCACACTATAAATAACCTAAAATATCAAACATGCCAAAAGATCTCATTTTTGGTATAAGACCAAACCCTAAGAGAGAGAAAAAAAAAAGAAAAAGGCAAGTTTCTCTCTACGATTCATGAGTTTTCGTCGATCGGATCTCGTTGGGTCAAGAGTTAAAGTTGCTGTGTGACGAGGATTACGTGTGAATGCGGAATCTGAATTTAGCCAAGGTTCAAGTTCGGGTTTTGCGAAAACCAAGAAATATTGTCCCCTAAAGTCATGTTATTTAAAAGTTTGAGTTTTCTCCTACTTGGGTTAATTTATGTCTAAAGGCATGTGTGTGTGTGTCCAAGGGAGATGTTGTCCAGTTTTTCCCTTCGACCCCATGATTGTATTTTGGCCATAACTTGGTCATCACTCATCCTAATTGAGTGATTCAAATTTCTATGTAAAATAGATTGATAGGAGGACATATCTCCTTGAAATATGTCTATCCAAATTCCAACCCTTTTGGACTCAGAAATGCATTTAAAGTGGAGCTATGTTCAAGCAGTTTTCCTGTTCTATTTTGAGAACCCATGACTATATTTTGTTCATAACTTGGCCATCACTCATCCGAATTGCATGATTTTAAGTTTTAGATAAACTAGACTGATAAGATAACATATCTCCGTGAAATAGGTATATCCAAATTCCGACCCTTTGGGACTCATAAATTCATTCAAAGTGCACCAACACACTAATTCCCGGGTGGGACACAATGGTCATGGCCTCAATTTCAGAAGGCTATACTTCTTCGTCCGAACTCCATTTTGTGTGTTCTTGGACACTATGGAAAGCCCATTGAGTCAAGATTCCATCCATGTGCCTGTAGAGGATAGTGCATGATCAAAACATGGATGAAAATTTATGTTTTTGCACCAAGTGTGCAGGTTGCTTGGTTATGTCGCTGTGAATAGCCAGGTTTTCACATAACCATTTCATGGCATGTTGTGGGCTATTGTATTGGGTGTGGTGCCATGGTTGCATAAGAAAAGCATGAGAAACAAAAGAGGTTGAGTTCAATTGATTTTAATCAATTGGAAGTGATTAAATGCTTAAGGGTTGGTGGAAAGTATATTATAGTTAGTGGTTTAATTGAACATGATTAAGGTATGGATGTTAATGCATTTTATGGATAATGTGACTTGTAGGAGGAAAGTGATTAAGGACAAAGGTGGAGGTGGAAAGTTTAGTTTAAAGGAGGAAAAATGGCTTAAAAAACTAAGGTGAGGGAAAATATAAATGGTTATGAAATTATATATGTATTAATGTTTACAAATGTATATGTTTTCATATTTATGTTATAAATGTTTAAATGAAGAAGGACATGTGGTTTTCTTGACTTTATTTAGGTTGAGAAAATATTAAATGATTATGGTTTCCATAGTTTTATAAAGCATGTGTTAAGAAAATATGAAATGATTATGGTTTCCATAGTTTTATAAAGCATGATTTATGGTTTCCATATGAAATGAAATGTTTATGAATGTATATTCTATATATATATATATATATATATGTTTATATGAAAATGTTTGAATCCATGGTTATTCTATGTTACAAAGATAAAGTTTAAAGGAAAGTCGACTAAAGTACTTTACGCGTGCATGGTACATGGGAAAGGGATAGGATTTTGTTTATAGAGGGAAGGGAAGAGTGATGCATATTGCCATGCACGTGAAAAGCACGAAAAGGTCATAATGTGATTTATTTCATAGTGCAATGGTATTTAAAAGAAAGACACAATTTATCAGAGGTTCCTTTTTGGGTCATCGGTGATCGTAAGACTGTTTCCTCAAGGTTCTTTCATAGGCCAACGGTGGTTGCAGTGTAAGGGTTCCATTGGATATAGCCAGTTCTGAAAATAAAGTGAAGTAAATATTTAGTGAAATTATATGTTTATACAATTGTTTTACACATTATATTTGAACTATATGGAAAAGAAAGTAAAGTAAATGTTTATTGAAAGGATATGTTTATTGATGAGCTTAAAGGTCATCTATTTTTAGTCCATTTTTCTGATCTATTTTTATCTAAAAAGACTGATTTATGTGCAGAAACATGGAATAACTAACCAAACTATTATATAGCAGGGAATTCAAGAAAAAGAAGAATTTTTGCAGAAAAATGAGCAGAAGGTGGATGAGCGTTAATGATATAATTGGCTGAAGCAGGTTGCAGCAGGAAAGGCGCACAAGGATGAAAGGACTGATCGGTAGAAGCCTTAGCGGCAATCAAAATGCATATTCGGGTTACCTTGTAGAAACTCAGGTCGCAAATGAAGCAGTGAAAACAAAATGAAATTTGGGAGCGAAAGAAACTCAAGGTCAAGCAATGAATTGAAGAAGAAGAAGACATGATGTCGCGACATCACGGATGTAGCGACATCAACAACGGTCCAGGCGATCAGCGACATCGAACTACGGGAGAAAGAAGTCGCGACAACATACGACTCAAGAAGAAGATTCGGCGACATCATTCGGAAGATACGCGGCAATGATAGTGAAGAAAAGTGCGCGACAACACCTGGCGTCGCGACAACAATTTTCTGAGAAAAGTGAACAGCATTAAGCGGTCGCGGCAGCGATGCTTGATCGCGACGCGGTTGTAAGAAGAGAAGGTCGCGACAACGCACGGATGGCGACATCAATGCAGACCGGAAGGTGCGACAACATCAGGCTGTCGCGACATCGGCAGCTACGGAAGGGAAGTCGCGACATCATTGGTGGTCGTGACGACATTGTAGAAGGGAAATTGGCGACGACATCCGGAGGTGGCGACAGCCTCCCGAGAGAAGAGGTATTGATGGCATCCGCGTCGCGACATCAAATGCCTGATTAAGGTCGCAGCGTCCTTAAGGTTGTCGGCGACATCGACTCCACCAAAGACATGCTTGCCCAGCAAACAAAAAGGCCTGCGACAAAGATTGAGACAAACGAGAGAGGTGTGACAAGGACTCGATGTCGCGGCGGTATCAACAAAGCGGGCGATTAACTTGAAATCCACAATGGTACACTTCAGTAGGGCCCAACGGAACCCTATAAATACCATTTTGCTATTGAAGAAAGCGCGGCTCTTGTGACATGAAGAGAAATGGGTTGCTGAAGGCTCTATTATTTTTATTTTCTTTCTTTTCTTTTCTTTCTTTTGTTCGTTTCTTTCCATTTTATTTTAGATTAGATTGGTTGTATTTAGTTCTAATTTGGTTGGTAGATTAATTGTAAAGGATTGAAGCTGAATGTAGATGTATATTTCTTAAAATTCTTGTCTGGTTGTTTGAATTCGGACAAGTGCAGGATTTAAGACACCAGGTTCCGATTCTGATGGTTTTTCTTGATCGTGACCAATGTATGGTATGTCGGTAATTTAAACCCCGGCTTCCATTGAATTAGCGTATTCGCCGAGGAAATAATCTTTCTGCGGTATTTATTCATAATAGCTGAACTTCGGATGTTCGTCGACTTCTTTGGTTTTGCATGTTCTTGGAGTGATCCCGATTTGATCTCTTGTACCCATGCGAGGTTGTTGGCTACGATTTCGGAGGCCTACGGGTGACAGAAGGCATTCTGAGTAAAGAGCTGTTCGGGAAGACATTTGAACTGAGATTTGCTGATCTAATGCGCTACGTATATTTAAATCAATACATCCTCTTCTAGAAACATGCTTAGAGAATGAGTTGAGTGAGTTATAAATTTAAGTATACGAGAGAGTTCACCCCCTTCGGTCGAATAGTGAATTCGATCCGAGTGTTAACGGATACGATCAAGGAAAGAATAATCTATTCTAATTTTGAGGGTGAGGGCAGATAGTGCAACCTCGGCAATACTGACTAAATTGGAAGGAGCTCAGTGCAGTCCATGTTGTGGGTATGAAGTATTGAGAAAAAAATACCCGGAGCCAGGCTACTAGTTTTAAAAGTAGTTGTACCCTACGTGTTCGAGAGAAGCGATTAAGGTGAGATGATGAGCGTAATGGTTTTGGAGAGATCAGTCAAACTAATGATGGACTGGTTGATGTGATGGGAATGGATGTGATCTGTTGTAAAGTGATTCTTCACAATAGGCGATTATTCAATGTTTTCTTTAGAGATAAGCATTAAATCTAAATTTGTTATTTTGATATTTCAATATTCAATTCATTTATTGTTGTCATTTTCTTTACATCATTCATTTCAAGCTTTCAAGCAAAATCTCATTATCGTATTATCGTCCAAATAGTATGGGCTTGAGTAGTTGGGGTAGTTGATTGAAAAATTCTTGAGATCTCTGTGGGATCGATATCTGGACTTAAATCCATTTTATTACTTGTCGACCTGTGCACTTGCAGTATATTGGATCAAAACCACACGAAAATGGTTTACTCTTACAAAAATATCTTTTAATCAAGTGATAGCAAAAACTCACTCGAGTTTAATGGTTTGCGAGGATTAGATAATAGTCCTTAGGTGATAACGTCATAAGAATTTGGTGTACATCGAAATGGTCCAGGTCAACAAGTTTTGTAAGTAGCCAGTTCTTATACGAGTGATTAGATAATAATCTTTTGGTAATTGTGTTATGCACTTGTGTACATACTCTGATCCAGTCAACAAGTTTTATGGCGCCGTTGCCGGGGATTAGATAATAATCTTTTGGTAATTGTGTTATGCACTTATGTACATACTCTGATCCAGTCAACATTTATACAATTGTTTTACATATTGTATTTGAACTATATGGAAAAGAAAGTAGAGTAAATGTTTATTGAAATGATATGTTTATACAATTGTTTTACACATTGTATTTAAACTATATCTGGAAACATTATTTTCCTATGAATTGTACTCTCACTGAGCTCATTTAGCTCACCTTTTTCTAAAATGTTTTCAGGGGCATTGACTAACTTTCAGTTCGAGCATCCTCCGGGCCAATGACACTTCCGCCTCACTAGACGACCACCTTTTTGAAAATGTATAGTTATTGTTGTAAATAACCTTATGCCTTTATTTTGTGATATATATATATATATATATATATATATATATCTGTCTATATATATATATATATATATATATATATATATATATATATATATATATATGTTTTAAAGAAATGAACTACAAGAGCTATGATCCTCTGTTTGGTAAAGGTACGTAGGCGGTGGGGTGTAATTCTTGACTCGAGCCCAACAGTTACAGAAAAAAAAAATATTGTTTATATATCTATAGTGTTTAGAAAATGATTTTAAAGTTTGATTTGAAATTGTTGTGGTGGACTTGATGTCCCATTGTTGGATGTGGAGTAAATTAAATTGTTTTATTACAGGTGTTGTAAATTGGGTACTATCGAAAAATAAAAGAAACTTTGCCCGATTTTCTATAAATTGTTTAAGCGTATAAAAAGGGTTTGATGTTTAAAAGAAAAAAAATGTTTTTCCCACTATGTTTTATAAGATTTTAATGGAAAACACAATTGTATAAATGGGTTCGCTCCACGAATTCACTTTTAAAAAGGGTTAAAAGAAATGTTTTTTCAAACCTGTAGCAATGTTCAGGAGGGTCCCTCGGGTTAGGAAAAGGAAACCCAGTTGGGTCCGCTAGCGTGGTATCAAGCAGGTTTAGAAAATGTTTTACAGTGGTTTAAAGTCTCCACATCCTAAAATGATTTATTATTTTATTTAAAGGTACATGAGTTATTTTGACAGTTTAAATGTCATATGAACTTTATAACATATGATATGTTTAAATGTTACAGAAAATGCGTCATCGGGGCCGTCCAGCCAAGATGAGGGTTCCTGTAGAGTCGTTTGCTCCAGTTGAGAAACATATGGATGAGTCTGTTAATGTTCCTATTCCACCTCTTGTTCCTTCAGAGCCTTCACAGGTAGGACCATCATGTCCTCAGGCCAGCGGGAGTGTATACTGCACTTGATCGGATGGCCGTTTTATCCATAGGATTTTGCAATAGGTCAGCAAGGCGACGGTGTCCGTGAGAGACGAGGAAGTGGGGCGAGACATTTATGACCGAAATAGGGATCTGAGCAGGCATGGTTGTGGATAAAGGGTAATGAGAGGATGTTCAGTGTTATGGGATGCTCTGATGAGCAGATGGTGACATATTTTGCTTTCCTATTGAGAGACGTAGCACTTGATTAGTGGAAGGCAATACAGAGACAGTTTCCAAAGGGGGTGTCCTGGACACAATTTAAAGAGGAGTTTCTAGAGAAATTCTACCCTTCGGTCTATAAAGATCATAAAATTGAAGAATTTTTCAAGCTCGAGCAAGGGACCATGTTAGTGACAGATTATGAAAAGAGGTTCTCGGAACTAGTGCGACATGTTCCTCTATTTTGTGACTACGAGGTACAGAAAAGTAAGAGGTTTGTAGTGGGCCTAAGAAAAGTGGTCAAGAGCATTGTGGTGTTAGTTTCTCATACTCAGTATGGACAGGTGGTTGAGGCTGCCATCAAGGTAGATAAGAGTTTGGGATTAGCTCCTCAGATTGCATAGGGTTTGCAAGGGCCAAAGAGAGATGGATCTAGACTCAGGGTGGATCCAGTAAAAAGTCAAAGAATGGAGGGAAAACCACCATGGGCGAGGTGGTATGCCGGAGTTAGGGGCAGTCAGTCAAGTTCGATTAAAACACATTTGGAACTTCTTCGACCCCCAGACAACAATGCAGTAAGTGTGGGAGGTTTCACAGAGGGGAATGCAGATGGGGTATTGATGTTTGTTACATATGTGGACAGTTAGGACATTTTGCAAAGGAATGTCCACAGTTAGCCTCTAGCAGTGGGACAGCTATAGTGGCACCAGTACAGAGACCTTTTTCAGCTAGTAGAGGTCAAGATCAGAGAGGGGCACTCGGTAGAGGTTCTAATCCTTCCAGTAGACTTAGTGTACCGTGAAAAAGCGGCCACCCGGAGGACTCAGGTCTATGACCCTAGGCGAGGGGTATTTGCGGTTACCCAACAGGATGCTGATACTACTCCCGATGTTGTGACAGGTATAATTTCAGTCTTTGGTCATGATGCTCATATTCTCATGGACCCTAAAGCTACACATTCTTTTATTTTTTTGGGGGTTTATTTCAAATGTTAATGTGGAGGCTCAGCCTATAGACTGCAGCATAGTGGTATCTCTTCCTACAGGGGATTCACGGATAGCAGAGAGTGTTTATCTGGATAGCAGAGTGATTATTGGAGGCCAGGAGTTTCTAGCAGACTTGATATTATTAAATATCCATGACTTTGATGTTATATTAAGCATGGATTGGCTATCTAGACATCATCTTTGCAGTGGATTGTTAGGAAGAGGTTAGGTTACGTAGACCAAGGAGACGAGAGGTTGTTTACTACATTCAGATTCTGGAAGATACTACCTACGTACTATGTGACTATGAGGGCCTAATGGATGCTTACTTGGAGTCATATCAGAATTTTTGGCTTATGCCATTGAGGTGAGTGATAGTGGTAGTCGACTAGAAGATATTCCGGTAGTCATAGAATTTTTGAATGTATTTCCAGAGGATCTTCCAAGTATACCTCCAAATAGGGAGATTGATTTTCATATTGAATTGGCTCCTAGGACAGAACCAATCTCTAAGGCACCTTACAGGATGGCTCCTTCAGAGTTGAAAGAATTGAAAGTACAGATGGAGGAGCTTGTGAATAAGGGTTTTTTCAAGCCGAGTACTTCACCTTGGGGAGCTCTTGTTCTGTTGTTGAAGAAAAATGATGGAAGTCTGAGATTGTGTATTAATTACAGAGAGTTGAATAAAGTGACAATACGCAATCAATACCCACTTCCATGGATTGACGATCTTTTTTATCAATTATAAGGAGCGAGGGTATTTTCAAAAATTGATCTAAGGTCAGGTTACCATCAATTAAAGATCCGGACAGAGGATGTTCCCAAGATAGCTTTCAGAACATGGTATGGGCATTACGAGTTCTTAGTCATGCCATTTGGACTAACTAATGCCCCAACTGCTTTTATTGATCTTATGAATAGGATCTTTCAGCCCTATTTAGATCAATTTGTTATAGTATTCATTTATGAAATTTTGATCTATTCAAGCAGTAAGGAAGATCATGAGGGGCATCTGAGAGTTGTTTTACAGATTCTAAGGGAACATCAGTTGTATGCCAAATTCAGTAAATACCAGTTTTGGTTAGACAGTGTTGCCTTTCTAGGACATGTGATTTCAGTGGAGGGGGTTTTTGTTGATCCTCAAAAGATTGAGGCAATTGTGAACATGAAACCACCTACAAATGTGACAGGGGTTTAGCAGGGTACTATCGAAAGTTTGTTGAGGGGTTTTCGAAGTTAGTTGCTCCTTTGACTAAATTGACAAGGAAAGAGGAAAAGTTTGTATGGTCAGAGGCATGTTAGCAAAGCTTCAATGAACTAAAATGGAAATTGACCTCAACCCCAGTTCTTACACTTCCATCAGGGTAGGATGGATATATAGTGTATTGTGTTGCTTCCAAACAAGGCTTAGGGTGTGTGTTAATGCAACATGAAAATGTGATAGCATATGCTTCGAGACAATTGAAGAAGCATGAGCAGAATTATCTGACACATGACCTAGAGTTGGCTGTTGTGGTCTTTGCTCTACGGATATGGAGGCATTACTTATATAGGGTTCCATGCAGAATTTTTATAGATCACAAGAGCTGCAATATTTATTCACACAGAATGAGTTAAATATGAGACAAAGGAGATGGGTTGAGCTCATTAAGGATTATGAGTGCACTATTGAGTACCATCCAGGAAAAGCTAATGTGGTAGTTGATGCTCTTAGTAGGAAATCTATGGGTTCCATATCTCACCTAAAGGCTGTATACCTCCCTGGACTTGTGGAATTGAGGTCTTTAGGTGTGACACTAGAGTTGACTGATATTGGAGCTTTACTATCTACATTTCATGTTCGTCCGGTATTGATAGACAAGATAAGGGAGCTATAGACTCAAGATCCGACAGTGATTAAGTTGAAAAGGGAAGCCGTCGGGCGGTTGAGAGGATTTCAGTACGAATGGATGTTTGTTGATGATGAGTCCTGAAGTTGTAATGTATCAGGAAGTGGGAGGATTAAAGAAAGAAATTATGGAAGAGGCTCACTCTTCTGTATATGCGATGCATCCGAGAGGCACTAAAATGTGTCATACCCTAAGGAAACACTATTGGTGCAAGGGTATGAAGAAAGATCTTGTAGAGTTTGTCTCTAGATGTCTCATTTGTCAGCAAGTCAAGGATGAGCATCAAAGACCTACAGGGCTCTTATAGTCTCTTCCGATCCCTCAGTGGAAATGGGAGAGAATCACGATGGATTTTGTGGTAGGACTTCCACGTTGCCAGAGTGGTTATGACGCGATATGGGTGATTATTGATAGATTGACGAAATCAGCCCATTTCCTACCTATGAAAAACAGTGACTCAGTTGAAAAATTGGCCAAGTTATATGTGATAGAGATTGTACGACTTCACGATCTGCCGGTATTGATAGTATCAGATAGAGATCCATAGTTTACTTCCCGATTTTGGCCCAACTTACAAAGAGCTCTAGGTACTAGGTTATATGAAATAACCATACAGACATTGGAAGATATGCTTAGGGCTTGTGTGTTAGAGTTTAAAGGAAGTTGGGATAGACATCTACCATTAATGGAGTTTGCCTACAACAATAGTTATCAATCAAGCATTGAAATGGTGCCTTACGAGGCCTTATATGGAAGGAAGTGTAGGACTCCATTATGTTGGGATGAGGTAGGTAAGATAAAATTGTTAGGTCCAAAAATTATTCAGGTCACAACAGATAATGTTAATATTATCAGGGATAGATTAAAGATAGCACAAGATCGACAGAAAAGTTATGCTAATAACCGAAGGAGATATCTTGAATTTCAGGTGGGGGATCAAGTATTTCTAAGGATATCACCATGGAAAGGGGTGTTGCGATTCAAAAAGAAAGGAAAGTTAAGTCCCCGCTATATGGGACCTTATGAAATTGTGGAAAGAATTGAGGAAGTAGCGTATCGGTTGAGGTTGCCACTTGAATTGGCTAGAATACATGATGTCTTTCACGTTCTATGCTCAAAGCACATGGCAAATCCTTCTCGCATTTGTTATGATCAACCGGTTGAATTGAAAGAAGACTTGACTTATAGAAGAAAGACCGGGGCCTGACATTGCTGATCTGAAGTATCCAAGTTTCAATGAAAGAGACTTTATGAATAAAAACAGGGATGAATCCACAAGAAAGAAGAAGCAACAGGAACATAAATCGATGCAAACTCAAGATCCACACTTGTTTTAGTCAGAGGAAAATTAAATTCTCGAGGACCTAAATTTATATGAGGTGAATTGTAAGACCCTGAATTTAAGGTTTCAATGAATAGTAAATTTCGTTTTCGATAAGTATGTATTTGACAGGAAATGGTCAAATAAATAGTAACTTTTGAAAAGTGAGCCCTGAAGAATTGAAAATGTTCAGAATAATGTATTGAGTCTAAAGGAACTGAAATAAATTAAAACAAAATTATTTTAAGGGGTGAGAATGTAAGACCCGAGAAAACCTAAAATTTGACTTTTTGCTAGGAAGGGCAAAATGATAATTTTTCCTGAATTCTTTCTAGATCTCGTATGACTCCAAAACGCACTTCAACGTTGAATCAGTTCGTGAAACCTAGTCACACGTGCGAATTTGTCAATTTCGAAACGCCAAATTTTCACGAAATTCGAGGCAACATGCATCAAGTGAACCCCAAAAACGTGATTTTTAGAAAAATCCAAAAAAATATAAGATATTTAAAGAATGTTCATTTAAGATAGATGGAACTAAAACCGGGACGAAATAAATTGTTTCGGAGTAAGAACAGAACTAAAGAAGTGTGACACATGGCGCGACGTGAGCCACGTGTCCACACTATAAATAACCTAAAATATCAAACATGCCAAAAGATCTCATTTTTGGTCTAAGACCAAACCATAAGAGAGAGAAAGAAAAGAAAAAGGCAAGCTTCTCTCTACGATTCACGAGTTTTCGTCGGTCGGATCTCATTGGGTCAAGAGTTAAAGTTGCTCTATGCGATAAGAGCTACGCTTGGGTACCGGAATCACAAGATTTCGCCAAGGTTCAAATTTTGGGTTTTAACAAAAATCGAGAAAAGGCGGTGTCCCGGGAAATCACGCTATTTGAAGTAGGGTTTTTCTCCTACTTTGGTTAATTTCTGTCTAAGGGCATGTGTGTGTGTCCAAGGGAGAAGCTGTCCAGTTTTTCCCTTTGACCCCATAACTGTATTTTAGCCATAACTTGGCCATCACTCATTCAAATTGAGTGATTCAAATTTTTAGGTAAACTATATTGATAGGAGGACACATCTCCTTGAAATAGGTCTATCCAAATTCCGACCCCTTTGGACTCAAAAATGCATTCAAAGTGGAGCTATGTTCAGGCAGTTTTCCTGTTTTATTGAGACCCCATGACTGTATTTTGGTCATAACTTGGTCATCACTCGTCCGAATTGAGTGATTTTAATTTTCAGATGAACTAGACTGATAGGAGAACATATCTCCATGAAATAGGTATATTCGAATTCCTACACTTTGGGACTTAGAAATTCATTCAAAGTGCACCAGCACACTAATTCCCGGGTGGGACACAATGGTCATGGCCTCCAATTTCAGAAGGCTATAACTTCTTCGTCCGAACTCCATTTTGGGTGTTATTGGACTCTATGGAAAGCCCATTGAGTCACGATTCCATCCATGTGCCTGTGGAGGATAGTGGATGGACATAACGTGGCTAAAAATTTATGTTTTGCACCAAGTGTGCAAATTGCTTGGTTATGTCACTGTGAATAGCCGGGTTTTGACATAACCATTTCATGGCATGTTGTGGGCTATTGTATTAGGTAGTAAATACCATCAGTTAGCATAAGAAAAGCATGAGAAACAAAAGAGGTTGAGTTCAATTGATTTTAATCAATTGGAAGTGATTAAATGCTTAAGGGTTGGTGGAAAGTATATTATAGTTAGTGGTTTAATTGAACATTATTAAGGTATGGATGTTAATGGATTTTATGGATAATGTGACTTGTAGGAGGAAAGTGATTAAGGACAAAGGGAGGTGGAAAGTTTTGTTTAAAGGAGGAAAAAGGGCTTAAATAACTAATGTGGGGGAAAATGTAAACGGTTATGAAAATAAAACATATCTATGTTATAAATGTTTAAATGAAAATGGACATGTGGTTTTCTTGACTTTATTTAGGTTGAGAAAATATGAAATGATTATGGTTTTCATAATTTTATAAAGTATGTGTTAAGAAAATATGAAATGATTATGGTTTCCATAGTTTTATAAAGCATGATTTATGGTTTCCATATGAAATGAAATGTTTATGAATGTATATTCTCTCTCTCTCTCTCTCTCTCTCTCTATATATATATATATATATATATATATGTTTATATGAAAATGTTTGAATCCATGGTTACCCTATGGTATTGATGATGTTTTTTCTATCGATACTGGACTAGGGCTTCTCGGGGCCGTTGGACTAATTTGATAGATTTGATCGTCGGACAACCTGCAAGCTACACAAAAAGGGGTGATCCGGCAAGGGTGTGTCGGCCGCCGCCCCGATGGCTAAGTCAATTTCTTTCTTATGAGAAGGAAATAATTTAACTGTTTATGGCGTTATTGTTGCGTACCTTTTTGTGGTGGAATGGGTCGGTATTTATAAGGGGGAAATAGTGGTTACTTTCCTTATTGAATGGTGATACGATATCTTTCTCATTAGGTGAGGAATTTCCTTTTCCTTATCATGGACCGACTCTTAAGGGATAATGGGGGAGTCGTGATCATGCACGATCTTTCTTTCCTAATCCGTGGGATGTGGATCATGGAGATTAGACACTTTTCCTTTTACATGAGTTTTTCGAGCCACCTATATCACTTGATTTCTTGGGGAGGTGATTTCAACTCTGGGCCCTGGCCCAAGTGCTGTGGCATGGGTAAGGTCTCACTGTGGACCGAGCTTTTTCATCGGGGTCCCCAACCCTTTTATGGGGAGCTGAGGTTTCGGCATAGTGCCCTTGGCTTCGCTTCTGTGCCCAGTATATGACGTTCTCTACCCCATCGTAGCCCCCAGCCTCTGACAGCAAAGTATGCAAGAGTCAAGCATTGGATCGGTTGCGACTTCCACGTGGCTTGCAGGGGATGGTTTGATTTGAGCTTTGTCGCCATCAAACGTCTTGTGATAATGATGGTGCTCTTTCGATTTTCACGCCTATTTGAACTGTCACTCCTCATGCTTTTAGAAACATTCCTTGTATCGCACTCTTCAATTTCTTTCAGAGTTTTAAGTATCCTGATCGTTGTTCAAACCGGCCCCGTGGTGCTTTGTCATCCTCTGGGGTCGCTTTTCCTTGTTTTCCTCCTGTTCGGGTAAGGCCTTCCTTTTCCTCGCCATTTTCTTTTCCTTTGATTTAGAATTTCGGGTCGTTACATATTAAATGGAGGTCCCACCTCTTTCATCAAGCACTGCTCTCTTCTCCCACGATTAGTCATGCGTCTCTATAGGCTTCAGGATGTAGGGAAGGCCTACCGAGGAGTCGGTGTCAGGGCGAAATGGTGGCGGACTTGGTGGCCCTGTTGATGTGGTTGCTGGGGTCCTTCTAATAGGTTATCTTCCTCCGCTAGGCAAGGGCAAAGGGAAGATTAGCAAGATTAGATGTTCCAATTTGTTTCTGAAACATTCTGTTTACTAGCCTTCGATATGTGGCCCTCGCTCGGGGTCCATTCTCGACCGACAGGCTCCCCGAGAAAGCGTCCATAAGCTAAGAAGTTTCGATCGGTGATTTACTATCATATCGATCCGAGATATGGGAAAGCTATCTTTCGGACATGCTCTGTTGATATTGGTGAAATCAATGCAGAGTCGTCATTTGTCGTTTGCCTTTTTAATGAGGACTACGTTAGCTAACCAATCAGGGTATTCCACTTCTCAGATAGCTTTGGCTTGTAGGAGTTTGTTAACTTCTTCATTGATCGCTTCTCGCCTGGGAGAAACTCCGCTTGACAAGTTTGAAGGAAACACTTTCGCCTATGTGTGATCATTGCGGGATCAATTCCCCCCATATCCTCCTACTTCCAGGCAAATACTTCCATGTTATGTTTCAAGAAGTGGATGAGGAGGTCCCTAATATCTTTGGCTAGTTTGGATCCGATGTAGACAAGATGTTCTAGCTGTTCATCAAGCTGTGCCTGTTCTAGTTCTTCTGAGGGCATAGGTCGGGTGCTCATCTCATCTCTTATGTCGAGCTCATCCAAGTAGATGCTGCCTATCGCTTTTTATTTCATCGACGCTGAGTAGCACTCCCTGGCTATGCTTTGATCTCCTCGAACCATTCCTACCCCATTCGTAGTGGGGAATTTGATAACCATATGATAGGCGGAAGGGATGGTTCTTATGGCATTGAGGGAAGGTCTGCCCAACAATATGTTATAAGTTAATGGGGCATCCACTATGAGGAACCTCACCGTCATTGTTGCCTGACACGGGAGCACCAATTGTATTGACCCCAGGGGTAGCACTCTTTCTCCGGAGAATCCCCGCAGGTGGGCGTTGACTGGTTCTAACTTCTCCCTTCCGATGCCCATTTTATCGAAGGCTGACGCGAAGATGATGTCGGTCGAGCTTCTGTTGTCAACCAGGACCTTGAGTACTGTCTTGTTAGCTATGACGACCCTTATTACCAGTGGATCATCATGAGGATGCTAGCAACCTTCCATGTCGGAGTCCGAAAAAGTTATGGTGGTGTCTAAATGGTGAGTTTAGACACGCTTTGCGCTTCCGCCGCCTATTTCCGATGCTATGCGCATGGTGAGCCTACTGTCGAAGCTGGATCTCCTCCCCCACAACCGGGGAGATCACATGGATTTCCCCAGGGTTGGCCGAAGCCGAGTCAAGGCAATGAAGAGTGATGGGGCGGTGCCCGGTTCTCGACCTCTCGAGGCCACAAAGTGACGAACACGGCCCGACAGTATTCACTTCTTCTTTAATTGAGGAATCATTTGTTCTAAGTGTCCATGATCCCTATGGAATTCACAATACTTGGCTAAGTCCCTCTTCGCTGGGTCTATCCTCGTCTGAGACGGCCACCTTAAAACTTTTCGCGGTTAAGCCACGCAGACCCGTGGACAATCGAGGCCGCCAAGGGAGTGAACTGGTCGAGGTGGATGTCAGCCGCCGTAGTTCTGACCGAGAAAATTCAAGCTGCCCCAACATTGCCTCGCTCCTCTTTGGGATCGCTTGTTCTCTCTCGTCTTCGCGGGACCTATCTTTGTCTCCTCATCTTCTAGGGCTTCGCTCTCGCTTTTTCTCGCTCCTACTTTTCTCCTTTTGCGTGGAAGAGTCTTCCCGTTTAGATAGAAGGGCTTCCTCGTCGTTGATGTACTTCTCTGCTTTGGCGAGCACCTCGGCCATGCTTGCCTGAGGGTTCTTTGAAATGGAAAACATCAGGTCTTTCGACTGCGTACCGAGCCCGACAATGAAGGCAATGATGACAAACTTCTCGTCTGGGATGTCTACCTATAATGACTCCGCGTTAAACCTCTGGACGTAGGACCTCAGGTTCTCCTACGGGTTCTGCTTTATGGTCAACAAGTGATAGTTCGGCTTCCTGTATGTCCGAGCTCTGATAAAGTGGGAGATGAACGCGATGGATAGTTTCTGGGGCTGGCGAGATTGACGACAGGCGGAGTTTGTTGAACCAAAGCAAAGCCGGCCTTTATCGTAATGGTGAAAGCTCGTGATCTAACCCGGTCCCGTATCCGCAGCTCCATCCGATTAGAGGTATTGAGGTGTTCAACAGATCCTTCGTTCGGTCAATGCTTTCGATTGGAGGCATTCTTAAAACTTCTGGGAGAGGAAGTGTGCGTACCTCTACGCGAACGAGGACTCGCTTTGTTGTACCAACGTTATTTGGCGGAGACCGAAGTCGCCCTTTCACTCAAGCTTCCTTCATGTGGCTGAACTCTTGCTGGATGTCTCGGAAACGCTGGTCCCATGATTGTTCCTCTATCTCTTGTTGATAAAGGATGGGTCTATTGCCTTCAAGTATTTTCCTCCGGTACTCCCCATTGCGATCTTCTCCTGGGTTGATAGGATCATGTTTCGTCGGCTGCTTCTCCTTCTCCGTCATTGCCTCTCGGAGTGTCGGCTACGGTTCTTCCCGCAAGGTCGCTGTATTTGCCTGCGAGTTCTTCCAAGTCTCTCAACAAGCGTTGTTGGTGAGAAGGAGTGTTTCCATCTCATCAGTATTGGCCTGAGAGTTTCAAGAAAGTCTCTTGGTGGTCGACTATCCAGGTCGCCCTGCTGATCCTACATCCTAGGGGGGTTGGCGTGACTCCTGCTTATGTTTCGGGTTGATACCATTAGTCACTAAGAATTCAGTTTTACTTGTAAAGGAACTGTTATTCCCACAGACGGTGCCAAACTGATGGTGCTTTTTCTACCTATACTGGGCTGGAGCTTCTCGGGGCCAGTTTGATGGATCGGATCGTCGAACAAGCTACAAAAAAAGGGGTGATCCGGAGGGGGTGTGTCCACCACCGCTCCGATAGTTAAGTCAGTTTATTTCTTATGAGAAGGAAAGAATTCAACTGTTTATGGCATTATTGCTGCGTACCTTTTTTATGGTGGAATGGGTCGGTATTTATAAGGGGGAAATAGTGGATACTTTCCTTGTTGGATGGTGATACGATATCTTTCTCATTGGGAGAGGAATTTCCTTTTCCTTATCATGGACCGACTCTTAAGGGATAATGGGGGAGTCATGATCGTGAATGATCTTTATTTCATAATCCGTGGGATGCGGATCATGGATCAAGTAACTTTTCCTTTTACATGAGTTTTTCTCGAGCCGCCTATGTCACTCTGATTTCGGCAGGTGATTTCCACCCCCAGTTCCCAAATCCGTGCTTAAGCCGTAAGATGTAAGTGTAGTCTCACTGTAGTCAGCTTTTTATCGGGGGTCCCCCCAAACTCCTTTTATAGACGAGGTTTGGGCATATAAGCCCTGAGTTTGCACTAAGGCCTAGGTATATGTCATTCTCTACCCCATCAATTACAAAGATAAAGTTTAAAGGAAAGTCGACTAAAGTACTTTACGTGGGCATAGTAAATGGAAAAGGGATAGGATTTTGTTTATAGAAGGAAGGGAAGAGTGATGCATATTGCCATGCACGTGAAAAGAATGAAAAGGTTACCAACGCATAATGTGATTTATTCCACAGCGCAATGGTATTTAAAAGAAAGGCACGATTTATCGGAGGTTCCTTTTTGGGTCATCAGTGATCGTAAGATTGTTTCATTGGAGGTTCTTTCATGTCACCACTTGATTGGTTACTTGATGGCGGGTTCAGTGGAATATGATGGATTCAAAAAAGGAAAAGAGTAAAGTAAATGTTTATTGAAATGATATGTTTATCTGATTGTTTTATACATTGTATTTGAGCCCCACATGGAAAAAGAAAGTAAAGTAAATGTTTATTGAAAGGATATGTTTATACGATTGTTTCTGAAGTTGTATTTGAACTATATGGAAAATAAAGTAAAGTAAATGTTTATTGGAAATGACATGTTTATACAGATTGTTTACACATTGTATTTAGTATATCTTGGAAACATTATTTTCATGGCTATCACTCTCCAGGCTCATTTAGCTCACCTTTTTTCCAAGTTTTATAAAATGTTTTCGGGGCGAGAGGCCGGCTTGCAGTTGACATCCATGGATCAGTGACACTTTCGCTCAGCAGTATTTTTTGAAAATGTATAGTTTATTGTTTTAAATAACTACACTTGTGTACCCTTTATTTTGTGATATATATATATATATATATATATATATATATATATATATATATATATATATATATATATATATATATGTTTTAAAGAAATGAACTACGAGAGCTCTGATCCTCTGTTTGGTAGAGATACATAGGCGGTGGGGTGTAATTCCTTACTCGAGCCCAACAGTTATAGAAAAAAAAATATTGTTTATATATCTATAGTGTTTAGAAACTGATTTTAAAGTTTGATTTGAAATTGTTGTGGTGGACTTGATGTCCCATTATTAGATGTGGAGTAAATTAAATTGTTTTATTACAGGTGTTGTAAATTGGGTAATGCCGAAAAACAGAGGAAACTATACCCGATTTTCTATAAATTGTTTAAGCGTAGAAAAAGGGTTTGATGTTTAAAAGAAAAAGAAAAAAAACTTTTTTCGTGCGTTCGTAAGATTTGATAGGCAGCGATGTGTATAAATGGGTTCATTTCATGAGTCAGCTTTTAAAGGGTTAAAGAAATGTTTTACCAATCCCGAGTAGTAGTCTTGGGAGGGTCGCCGAGTTAGGAGAAAAGGAAGCTAGACAGATTAAAACGAGATGGGTTGGACCTAATATGCTAGACCTAAGGTAAATGAGTTGGATACCTAATGGACTTAAAATGTTAATTAAGTGACCTAATGGGTCTGATCAAAGGAGTTTACCAAATGGTTTAAGGGTTTAAGGTAAAAGGGTTGCTTGGTCAAAAATTGTAAACCGAATTAAAACATAAAGTTGAATAATAATTGGACATAAGTATACACGGTAATTAAACCATGCTTGCATGCTGCAAAAATCCGCAAAATATTTTGGAAGACTAACTCTCGCATTCAGTATTTGTTAATCCACTAACACCGTGTATAGGACATATTGAAGAACACGTTGAAACCATGGACAAAATTTTTGGAAATATCGGGCGATACATCGAGTATCGGCTAACACCGAAGTGAAATCGAAAACCGATAGTCGATCGGAGAATAAATCGTTGAAATTTCGATTATATAGCGGATTTATTGGCTATATCTCTGTAAATTACCGATATTTCGACAGTCTATCAATTGGTCAAAGATAGGTCAACACAGTTAAATTCTTTGGAAGAGAAAAATTATCTAACAAGAGTTGAACCCAGAAACAAACCTATAGGATTGAATGCGGAACCCACTAAGCTACCTATATTGAATAGTTTTTTATCCAGTTTTTTTATATTTATACTAACAATCTAACAATTGATATTTTTATATTATTTATATAATATTAAAATATAAAGAATATAGATTACATAAATTTATTAAGTATATCTTCAAAAAATTTATAAATTTAATGTTAAGTATATCTTAAAATCCTTATATATTGTTATCAATTCCATAGTATTGATGTTAATAAATATTTATCATATGCTAATAAAATTTATATTTTTATTATAAAATATAATAAATTATCTTAAATATATTTATTTAATATAATATAAAAATTATAAATACTATCCATATTTAATAAATTTTATTGTTTAAATTTATTTATCTCAAATAAAATATTTTATAGAAAAGTATTTAATTTTTATTTTAAAACAAAATATGATTTAATAATAATTTTCAAATTTTAAAGTAGATAAATATTTTATATTGATTGGACTTGTAAAACAATTTTAATATGTTTAATATGTTTACTTTAATATTTTTGAATTTATTTCACCCATTCTTATGGATTTTGAATAATTGTTAATTGTATCGATATTATTATCAAAATATCCATGGATATTTTTTTGATTTTTTTGATATATTTATAAAATTTAAATTACCAATATTTTCAACGTTGAAACTCATTTCAATACAAGTCTTCAATAAACATTCATCTCAGCCATTACCTCAAATAGCATTTATTGCCTAAAGGACTGAATCTAAATATAAAATAAAACAACTCATACATCAATTATTAAAATAATAAATCATTGAATAATAAAAAAAAAGTCTTAAAAGTCGAATTGCAATAAATGCCTGTAGAATAAGTGCCTATTGAGACAAAAAAAACCCTATGAACCAAAGAAAAAATAAATAAAAATGAATTAAAAAAAACAAACAATACATGTTCGCCCATCCTGAACATCCAGAGGACGGATTCTTGAAATCTGTCCTATTAATTAAATATCACACGACATCTACGTATAAGAATTAATAGGCGGGTGAACTCCATACAACATCTAATATATGAATTCTACACTAAGACATCTCAGTCTTACAATACTTGACACGAACATATTAAGTGCCAAAAAAATAACTATAATGAAAGGATCTTAGATAGTAATGATCATACTTGATCCTTTTCCAAACTTCGGGTAAATCTCTTTTACCTTTCCTTTTTTCAATCTTTTGTTTCTTCTCAAATTAGCAGCTTATGCTTCAAGAAAATTCCTCTCCTCTACTCCTATTCATAAGAAATCCCAAACTGATGACTGCCCCCCTCCTCTTTCTTGGTTGTCGTCTTTGGTTCGACGATTTCCCTTTTCTCCAAAGTCCTTTGTTTCTAATATATAAGAACTTCAAGAGAAAACTAACCATAAAACCTCAAAAAAAAAAAAAAATGATCAAACATCTTCC
Source organism: Tetrastigma voinierianum (assembly GCA_016808115.1). Classification (NCBI taxonomy): domain Eukaryota; kingdom Viridiplantae; phylum Streptophyta; class Magnoliopsida; order Vitales; family Vitaceae; genus Tetrastigma; species Tetrastigma voinierianum. The sequence goes on from JAEQBH010001681.1 coordinate 1,978,830, forward strand.
TCAAAAGAAATTGGGAAAATAAAATAAAAAAGGAAAGTCTAATCAAATAAATCAAAATTAAGTAAATAATATAAATAATTATATATATATATATATATATATATATATATATATATATATATATATATATATGAGCCAAATTGGGTCTACATGATCATATTTGAGAAATTATTCAAATTGTTTTAACTAATTAAGTCCTTCTTTTCTATACTTATTCTTACCTTGTAACAAATTGAGATACAAAATGATGAAAGTGTGAAATTTTATAAAGATAACACAATAGAATGATATATATAACTATCTTATTACATCAACACAAATACATGAACTACAAACATTATTCCATCAAATATTAATATCTTACAATTTCAGACAACCAACTTTATGATTTCACGAGCTTTGCACATAGCCTCCTAATGAGTGCATTATGGTATGGATAAACTGTCCTTGTGTGTCGATTTCTTTCTCATCACCCTTTTCCGGTCAAACATTTGCGATTAATAGTCCCAAAGTCAAACCCAACACCCTATTGGCCATACCAATCCCAGGACATGCCCTCCTTCCCAGCCCAAATGGTAATAATTTGTAATTATTATTTTCTCCACCATTAAATCTCTCGGGTTTAAAGCTTGCTGGATTATCCCATGCCTTAGGGTCTCTGTGAATAGCCCATGCATTAACTAACAACATCGTGCCTTTTGGTATATCAAATCCTTCTACTTGACAATGATCTGATGCCAAATGAGGAAGCAAAAGTGGACCTGGCAGAGACAATCTAAAGGTCTCTGGAGATGACATTTTGAAGATACACTAATTTGGAGAGATCTGATTCTTCTATCAACCGTTCTTGTCCAATGTGAATGTCTATCTCTTCTCTGACCTTGTTTAATGCATTTGAATGATTCAATAGAAGTGCCATGGCCCACTCTAATGTTACCGATGTACTCTCACTTCCAGCAAGAATCAAAACCTACAAATTATAATTTGTAGAATTTAGAAAAAGTATGTTTTATAGTGTAATGTGATCAAATTAATTTGATGATTCAAAACCTTTTTTTTTTTTTGTGTGTTTGAGTCTATTATAATTAAATCTGGATCAAATTCATGTCATGGTAATTTTTTGGTCCTAATATAAATTTTTGATTATTAAATGAAGTGATTATATTAGTGAATGGGTTAAACATGCTACTTATTTAGATAGTATTTAATGTATATATTTCACTCCATTATAATTATATATTAAGTTTGAATTGACTTATGCAATCGAATACTAGACTTTTAAGTAATATGAACATCACTTATCAACACATTTCCAAATTATCAGCCCCACCATGTCAACGAATTTCGGTGAGTGCATCTTAACCATTTACCAATTCTTTAAATCCATGTTTGTTAATTTTGATTTCAAACCCAAATTAAGCCTAAAATGGCTAATTTTTACTCTCATCTCCTATAACTCCTTTACAATTTTTAGAGTTTTTAGTTCTATTATTATAAATTTTTGTACTTTTACTAAAGTAAAATTTACCAATTTTATATTATACATATTTGAAAAAGGGGAGGAAAAAAAAAAGAACAAATAACAAAATATATTTAGAGAAGCATATAAGACTTACTAGCATAACCCCTTTGATGATTTCATCAGTGTAGTAGTCTGGATCTGACTTCTGCAATGAAAGCAAATGGTCGACGGTGGTGCTATTATCCTCTATACCCCTCCTCCTACTGCTATTTCTATGCTCATCAATTAAACATTGAAACATCGCCTCTGTCTTTCTACCGAGAGTCATCAGCTTCTTCTTGTAACTCCCATAGTCAATCCATTCCAATAAGGGTAAATAATCCATCGGGTTTGAAGCCCCAGACAAGCTAAAAATCTCACTTATAATCTCCCCAAACTGCTTAACCTCCTCCATCATCCCCACTTCTTGATCCCCATGGAATCGCTTACCTGCAATCATCCTCGTTGAAACTGTTAAACGACTAACTACGGTATGGATTTCAACTCTACCTTTGCAAACTTATCCATGGAATCCTGAGACAGTCGGCGCAGTGAAGCTTGGCTTCGTCCCGCAGTTCGCGAAACGTGTTAAGGCGGTTGGAGGAGAGGATTTCGACCGAACAAAGGCGACGGAGGTTGCGCCAGGATTCGCCGTACGGTAAGGCGTCTAAGGTGTTGTGGTTGTAGGCCACGTACTTACCGATCAAGAAGTGAGGACGGTCGGCGAGGACGACGTCGTTTTTGGTGAAGCATTCTTCGACGGCGGAGGGGGAGGAGACAACGACGACGAAGCGAGATCCGAGGCGGAGGGAGAATATGGGACCGTACTTTTCGGAGAGACTCTGGAGAAAACGATGGAAAGGTAATTTCAGAAGGTGGAGATGACCTATAATAGGAAGAGCAAGAGGGCTTGGTGGGAGGTTTAATCCATGGTTTCTTCTTTCAGCAAGAGTTTGAAAGCAAAGATTAGAAAGACGACAGCAAGAGATGTGTGTATAACCAGAAATCTTCCATGGTTTTAGTTGCTGAAGAAAATGAAAATCTTCAGTAAATATAGAGCTTCACCTTTTCGGTTCATTGACAATTTTTATATGCATATTCTCATGTTTATGATACCATCACTTCTGCGTAAAGATCAAGGCTTCTATGATTTATTATTAATATAATTATCGTTATTATTATTATTATTATTATTAATTAAAATTTTCTATTATTTAATGTGGGTTCACTTTTAGAAAGGCCAATTTTAACGGACACGTTTTTTTTTCTTTTACTTTTTCTTGCCCCGGAAAAAAGGATGTTTACTGTTTTTTAAGGTGGGGCTTCGCTTGGATTGTTGAAATACGACAAACATGTGTGTTTAGTTTGAAAAAGTATAACTATGTAAGGCATTTGTGTTACATAAATATATACATATATACTAAAATAAATTTATTATAAATGAAGTCACTTTAATTCCTTTATATTTATAAAAATTCTTACACATGATTATTTCTTTTATATTATTAGACAAATCTATATAGAATTTGTTTTTTAAATTTAAATATCATTATTAGATATCATAAATTATATCATACATAACACAATTTTAGTATTTATTTTATATATTTTAGTTAGATTTTTTTAACCTTTTCATGAATCTTTATCCATTTTATCTCATGATTTGTTCCTTGAAAGATTGATAGGAAAAAGGCTATAGGCAAAGGTGGAAGTGCCTTAGCAGCATCTCTAGAAAACTTGTCCAAGAAGGTAAAGTTTAAAAGTAAATCATATTCTTTCAAAAAAAATAATAATAATAATGTAAATCATATTCATGGATTCTACTAATAATCTATAAATGAAAGAAGAATTGACTTTAAAAGTCAATGGCCCGTTACACACAGCCACACATAATGTAAACAGTGAAAAAATATTTTAAAACTTGATATCTATATCAATCCAAATGTACATTTTGTCAAAGTATATTTTATAGTGAGGATCCTGATTTCACGATTTCATTGAAAATGTGTATTTATTTAATTTTATCTCTTTCATCATAATTCTTTTTTAATCATTTTTATCAATTTTAAAAAATTGTAATGGCAATTTTAGTTTTTTATTAAAGGTTTAATAATAAAATTAGTTCTCGTAGATGAATTAAATAATGATTTTATTTGGACTCCTAATTTGATTTGCTAGATAACTAAAAAAATAATTTATAAAATTAAATTTAAATTTCAATGTATATCAATTTTTAAATTGATTTTGATTTAATATAGTTCTCATAAATAAATTTAAATGGTTGATAATTTTAATATTCTAACATTACTCTATTGTATTAAAAAGTTATTAGCTTTGGGAAAAAATTATAATATTATTACATGAATCAACTAATAATAAAAATTTTGATTAAATATAAAAAATAATTAAAAGAAAATTTTTATTTTAAAAAATAAATAAGAAATTATAGATTTTCAAAATTTGATATCATGTTTTACCTTAAGTGATTAATTAAGGCCCTTTTTATCTAAAGAAATGTAGTAATAATTTATTAGTGATATTTAATCTTTAAATGAATTAGAATCCATCTTTTCAAAAAGAAAAAAAAAAGAATTAGAATTCATCTTAATTGCCAAACTTACTTAAAAGGGTGAGATCACTATTATTTTTTATTTATAACTAGTTAATTGATTTATCAAGCACCCAGGAGTTGGTTAGATGTGATATTTTCTATCATTAATGCTTTTTATAGCTATCCTTATCATTAATTATTTTTGGAACAAAAAAATACAATGTAATATGTAAAAGAAATAAATATATATAAAAAAAATCAAAATAGGCTTAGCTAAACTTGGTCATGGCTATGTTATTAAATTAATTTATTAATTATGGACTAAGTATAATTATATTACAATTTTAATTTTATAATATGCATGTAAATTATGGGTCATTTATAGGATGATTTAATATTAATTGACTATAGCTCATGGTTCTATCTTCTTCCTTGCTTTGGTAAGCTCATTAGACTAAAGCTCAATTGTTCCACATAGAGCTCTAAAATTTTACAAGGGTTTGGTAGAACACACTTTGATGAAAATGAAAAAACTATCTTCAACCCTAACTTTTCTTTGATTTCGTCCCTTGAAGATTTGAGAGACTAATGATAGTTAACAATTATGGATTCATGACAGATATGTTATCTACCTAGTACAAATTGATATGCTTCATTGTTTCAATAAAGTTATTATTTTGTAATGTATTTATTAGGTCTTTTGATTATTAATCAATTGTTTTTTAAATCAATAAATACTCTTGATTTTTACAAAATAATTTTTTAATTGGTATCAGAACCTCTTTAATTGATATTGAAGCTGTGAAATTCATTTTTATGTTTCTTGGATTTTGTTCATATTTTTCCCCCTCTATCTATAGTTACTACGTTTTTGTAATTTTTTGTTGTCCCTAAATCAATGTTTTAAAAATCGAACCAGTAATTGAATAAAAAAAGTGATTGGTTCACGGTTCAGTGGTAGGATCAGTGGTCGAACCACGGTTGAACCGGTGACGTAATAAATATATTATTTCTATTTTATTTACATTTTAAAATCTATAATTAATATATTTAAGATATTATTTATTACTTTTTTTTATATAAATAAAGTATTTCAAAATTTATTTTAAAAATATGTATAATGTTCAAATATGAAAACATATTAAAAATATATACTTAATTAGTAGTAATATATGATTTTGTTAACATCTAAAATAATCACAATGGTAGTATAATGGTAGAGTGGCTTCCGTGTAATTTTTCCCTCCCATATTCGAATCCATAAGCTTGTAATATTTGATTGAATTTTTTTTTAGTTACAAGCCTTTTAACCTTACAAGTTTTCTAACCCTAAGCAAAACGACGTCATTTCGATGTAAAGCATTAAAACGACGTCTTTTTAACTTAAAAAAAAAAAAAATTGTGAGAGCAAATTGTTGGTTTTAGAAAATGCGACGATTCATCGGTTCAATATTCAATTGTTCTCATGCGGTTCGTCGCCGTGGTTTTTGCATTGAATCAAACCGGTTTATGTCCGATCGATGGTCGGCGATTGGATCGATTGATGCGATCAGATTGACTTCTTAATTGATCGATTTTCAAAACATTGACCTGGATTTAGTATATGAAGATATTCTTATTCTGATCATATTTGAGCATCATTCCAGATTTGCAAGCTCTTTCAATTTTGGATTGATTTGAAATGAGATCATGTTTGAAACAGAAAGCTACAAATTATTAAGGGTTTAGGGTTCCACTTGTGGGTGGATCACCTTTTTTTCCATAGAATAATAAAACTCATTAACACGTTTATCCATAAATCATAATGATGTTTGACTTTTGAATTATAAAAAAATCTACAAAAGGCACTAGTGGCATTGCAATATGTTAAAATTTTAATAAATAAATATATAAATCATAATGATGTTTGACTTTTGAACAGGCACCTCAAAAGGAACTGCATTGCAATATGTTAAAATTTTAATAATAAATATATATATATATATATATATATATATATATATATATATATATATCTTAAAGGTTGCACAAGTGGCGTCATTGATTGCATATGTTCCCCATATCTATTTATTACAATAAAAAAAGGCACAAGTGGTTGATTTCAATATATATTAAAGCTTTTTTTGCCCTTCTAATCAAGATTGTTTCTATGTCATCAATCAATGAAATATATATATATATATATATATATATATATATATATATATATATATATATATATATATATATATATATATATATTAACATTGGGTTTCGGATTTCTCATAAAAATCCTTATTTTATGATTTGACCATTGAATTTATATGTAGGAGAAGTTATGTTTTCTGTCGGATCAAGTTATCTTTTAATTTTTTAATTTTTTTTTTGTTAATTGTTGCGATGCTAGTAGAAAAAAAAATGAAATTAGAAACAACTACAATTGCATCTCATAAAGCATTAAAATTTGTTTTTTGACATAATTGAATTTGAACCCAATTTTGCAAGAATTTAATTTAATTTATTTTTTTACATTTTGCTTTTGCAATTTATATTTATGCTATTTGAGATTAGTTATAGAATAATGTTGTGAATAAAATTATTTTTTTGTATTTGGGTAAATTTAAGAATTATTGAATGTTTAAGAACTTGCCTCTCGTGAGTCTAAATTTGTCGGATATTTTTGGAATTGATACTGCAATTGTAATTTCTTCCATCTTACACATCAATTTTGCTAAGATCCATACGGATAGTGAAGTTATCTTATCAATGACTTTATTATTTGATAGGATGTTTAGTTTGATGAAGAGATTTCATTAAGTGTCATGAACCGCGTAATTTTATTACCATATTGGTGAGAAATTAACACATTTGGTTGTGATGGCTGGTGAATTGCTCTTACCTTTGTATGAATCTTTTTGTATTTTATAGATTCTAGCATTTAATGACCACTTTTGTAGGTCATTTGGTAAGTCGAAGAATGAAGTTATTTGCATGTCATTGTTTTACATGTATTGCTCTCTTGTTTATTCTTCAGCTTTAAACTTTCCTCAGTTATCCGTCATCACAAAACTTAATGGGACTAATTATAAGTAATGAGTTAAATCTCTCATGATGAATTTGACGATTATGAAACTGAACTTGGCTTTGAAAGTTAAAACTCCTCCAAAACCCATTGTTAAGAGTTCTGCAAGTGAAAAAAAATCTTATGAGAACTGGGAGTATTCTAATAGTTGTTATTTGATGATCATGGATAACCATATGGAGGACTCTATTTATGAAAGCATTCCCAAGACTGAGAATGCAAAGGAGTTCTTAGATGTCGTTGGTAAGAAATACACAAAGTTCTCGAATAATGACAAGAATGAGCTTCTGAATACTCTTCACTCTACTTTCTATGATGGGACAAGTGGGGTACAAGGACACATTGATAAAATATTAGCTTGTTACAACAAGATTAAGACCATTGCTATGGAGTTTGACTTAGATTATGTTGTTTGGCTGAACATAAGGACTTTGCATTCGTAGTTTGACAGTATTAGGTCTAGTTAAATGCTCAGAAGGAGCAATGGACCATTGAAGATGCAATCCTTGCTAAGGAGGAGGAGGATATGAAGAAGGGAAGGTCTAGGAGTATTTATGTGGTGACCACCCAAGGCATTGGGGGTTAGAAGAGAAAGTATCCTTATAATATAGCTTCCAATGAGAAGAAGTATGTCAAGAAGTAGAATACTAGTGTCAAGGGTAATGACAAGAACGTGCATTCTACTTCCAATGCCCCCAAGAATGAGGGTTTTAAGGGAAAATACAACTATTGCCACAAGTTTGGGCATAAGAAGGCAGATTGTTGGAAGTTGAAGGTCGTTCAGGAAAATAAAGGTGATGATAAGTAGGAGTCCAACTAGTCATGAGCATTATGTGTTCATGGGAAACGACACAAGAGTTCAAGTTGTTTCTTTAGGAATTGTTAGATTGCATCTTAATACATAATTTTTTTTTCTTTTTTTTTTTTGTTAAATGTATTCATACTTCTATTAGAAATAAAATTTAATATCTCGCACTTATTTCGATAGACTTGAATATTAGTTTTCTTTTCGAACTAGAAAAGTTAATTTTATATCGAGACTCTTATTGATTGGAAAATGGAACACTTTTATGAGAATCTTACTAATTAGAGTTGTATAGTTTGGTTTTCTTTCTAATTCCTTTACTTATTAACACTTGCTCAGAGGGACCAAGCGCTGATATTGAAAGAAAAGTCTTCTATTCTTTGGCACAAGATGTAAGTCATATTTCTAGAATAATTGAGAGATTAATTAAGGATGAAATTCTTCTGAATCTTGATTTCTCAGTTTTTGACATTTGTGCCTAGTAAGTCTGTTCCTAAGACTCCATATGAGCTATGGTCAATCGAAGAAGGTTAGTCTTCATCACTTCCATGTTTGGGGTTGCAAGGTGGAAGTGAGACCGTACAACCCGCAATCCAAGAAACTTGATCCAAAAACCATTAGTGGGTACTTTTAGTTATTGCCCGTCGAACACCACCATAGTGATTTAGTCAGATTGAGCTATCTACTTTGAGGATGATATTGGTATAAGCCAAGGGCCAAGAGAAATTGTGTTCAAGGAACATCTAGTTTTTATTCTTGTGTCTATTACTTCCGCTCCGATCTCCTTGCATGTTGTTTACCAGCATCCAATAGCCACTTCTGATAATTAACCAATTGAGGAAGTAAACCTAGAAGCTCCAGAAATCCGTTTATAGTCTAAAGCATTCTTCTAGACAGTGGTATCTCAAGTTTGATGATGTTGTCACGACCAATGGTTTTAAGGAGAACATCGTAGATCAATGAATATATATATATGATGGTCAGTGGAAGCAAATACTTATTCTTGGTTTTATATGTTGATGATATTTTGCTCGCAGCCAATGATATTGACCTGTTGGTTGAGACAAAATAGATATTGTTTAGCCATTTTTATATCAAGGGATCTCGGGAAGTATTCCATGTCTCTGGGGTATACGATATTTCTCAAGCGATAGACCTAGTGGCATTATGAGATTGTCTCAATAGACGTATATTGAATGCATTCTGAAAAGGTTCAATATGAAATTATGTTCTTCTGGTAAGGCACCAATTATACAGGGTGACAAATTTTCCAAAGGTCAATGTCCTCATAATGATATTGAGAGAGATCAAATGAGCAAATTCCTTATTCCTTCAATGCTGGCAACATAAAAGCTTTAAGTATACATACACCTTGATATTGCTTTTGTTGTTAGCGTGTTGAGTAGGTACTTGAGTGATTCAGCTGGTCGTGCCACCGGAGTGGCTAAGAAAGTTTTCGAGGTATCTTTTAGGGCACCAAGAATCTTTATGTTGATGATACTCCACATTACCCACACTCTCGATGTGGCCGGGGTTTGAAGGATCTTGATTACGCAGCCTACTTAGATGATGTTATCCACTTCGCTTATATCTCTTAAGGATGGTCGGCGAGTTGTTTTGTGGAAAAGTGTCAAGCAGACACTTACAGATTCTTCTACTATAGAGACAAAGCATGTGGAGTGTTATGAGGCTACTTATCATGCGATATGGTTGTGGAACTTCATTTAAGCTTTAGAGGTTGCTCACTCAATTTCTAGACTGCTGAAATTGTTCTGTGATAATTCCGCAATTTTATCTTTCTCTAGGAACACTAGGAGCACTTCCCGCACTAAGCACATTGATGTGAAGTTCTTTTTTGTGAAAGAGAAACTTGTAGAGTCTCTTATTTCAGTTGAGCACACACCTACAACTAGCATGTTGGCAAACCAACTAACTAAAGGCTTACCTATTTGTGTGTTTCAAAAACACGTCACCCGCATGGGATTGTTAGGAGCTTAAAATCTTTGTTTTAATGGGAGTTTTGATTATTTTGTAAGGAAAGCTCATGTTTTTCATTCTTACATGCAAATTTTGACGTTTGTCATTATCTTATGATTTTGTGTCATTTTGACCAGTTGAATCACAGAGTGATATTTTATCTTTATATTGAATCAATACTCTTGTTATTGAAATGCTTCTAGATCAGTAACGCCTGATTATGTACGATTTATGCATCCTCTCGGTGTATTAATTTTAGATGATTGGTTATGGCTATGTAATTATCTTGTTGAAGCATATAAGTTATGATTTTGATTAGTAGCGCCTGATTATGTACGATTTATGCATCATCTTGATGCGTTAATTGTATATGATTGGTTATGACTATATAAATTTATTAAGAAAACATTTGAGTTATGATTATGTCGTTCAAGTGGGAGAATGTTAGATTAATTTATTAATTATGGATTAAGCATAATCATATTGCAATTTTAATTGTATAATTGTGCATGTTAATTATGAATCATTTATGGGATGGTTTAATATTAACTGGCTATGGGACCCATGGTTTTATCTTCTCCTTTGCTTTGGTAAGCCCATTGGACCAAAGCCCAATTGTTTCATTGTGCTTTATATATATAAGTGCATAAAGCCCTAGAATTTTACAAAGGTTTGGTAAAATACACTTTAAGGAGAAGGAAATAACTATCTTTAACCCTAACATTTCTTTGATTTTGTCCCTTGTAGATTTGGGAGACTAATGGCAGCCAACAATTCTGGATTTGTAAAACCTAGGAAAATTTGAATTTTTCCGAAAATGGGCAAAACGGTAAATTGTCGCTACAATACAAGCTGCAAACCTAAAATTTTATAGATCTTGGATGACAAAACAGACCTCATCATTTGATTTGTCTCACGAAATCTAGTTACCCAGACGATTTTCGTTGAATTCTGGGATAATCATATTTTTCACGTTTTTCGGGGCGTCGAGTGTCTGGTGGACCCCAAAAACGAGATTTTTGAGAAAATCTTGAAAATTGGGAAATAATTTAGATAAAGTTCATATAAAATAATTTGAACTTAAAGAGAGATGAAATAAATCATTTCTGGATAGAAACGAACCTAGATAAGTCGCGGACACATGGCGCAACGTGAGCCAACCATTTAAACATTAAAATGAGAGGCTTGAGACAAAAGAAAATATCGCATTTCTTGCTGGGAAACTGTGGGAGAGAAAGAGAGGAAAAGGAAGAAAGTCCAAGACTTCTTTTGATGATCTATGGAGTTCCGTCGGTCAAAATTTGTCGAGTTAAGAACTAAAGTTCATCATCTCGACGAGGGATACATGCACATACAAAAAAAAAAAAAAGGATTTCACCGAAGATCCAAATGAGGAGATTTGGGGAAGTCAAAGTTTTCGAGGTTAAGGAGGTGTTCTTAAGACCTCCTACGTTTCTAATATCTTGAGGGTAGGGATTCTTTACTTTGGATTATTTCGCTTAAATTTTGTTTGGCTCTATTTCCACCCTTAGGGGTTGTTTGGCTCTATTTTCTGCCTTGGCTGATTTTTAGCTTGTTTAAAGGGTTGTTTGGCACGTCTTGTGGCTTGTTTTAAGGCCCGTTGTGGTCGGCTTTGTGTGTTGGTTCGGGATTCTTTGTGGAATGTTCAAAGATTTATTTTAGGGGTTGTTTGGATTAAAATCGGTTTATGGTACATTGAGAGTACAATTTTTAGGCTGTTTTAAAAGCTTGATTTATGGATTTAAAGCTCAAGGAAGGCCAATCAATTACTAAACATTGAATGTTTCGGAAGGAATGATCGCACAATTATGAGTTGCAGGTCTCTCTCTTGGTGATGAGACCCGAGCATGCTTGCTACTTGGCTCATTGCCAGATAGTTGGAACACTTTGGTGGTATCTCTAGGAAATTCAGCCACAGAAGAAAAAGTCACATTGGATATGGTCAGAAATAGCCCATTCAATGAAGAAATTCGAAGGAAGGACTTTATGGGCAATGACACACATGCCCTTGTACGGAGGCAGGGGAATTAGTAAAGGCGGGGACCCGTTTAGGCATAACAAGTCGAGCGATCCGATGCAGGGAAAGTAAAGTGTTATCATTATGGTAAAATAGGCCACACTGAAAATGATGAGATCCCGACGAGGAGGAGGCGAGAGCTAGAAGCGGGAGGCGAGCAATATTGTCGTTGCGGCCAGTAACGTTAATGATGGGGTGACCTTGCAATCGAAGATTGTTGTCATGTCAGCGAGGAAGCGAGATGTCGAGTGGGTAGTGGACTCGACAACATCATACCATTTATCCCTAAAAGGGAATATTTCTCAACATACAAAGCAGGAAACTTTGGCATGGTGAAGATAGGAAACAAAAGTGTTTCCTAGATTACTGGGATTGGTGATATCTACATACAAACAAGTATGAGGTGCACATTAACGTTGAAAGATATGTGACACATTCCAGACTTATGTCTAAACTTGATTTATGTGCACACGTTGGACAATGATAGATACAACCACTTTATCAGTAGTGGCAATTAGAAGCTCACTAAGGGATCATTGGTGGTGGCATAAGACAGATTATGTTGTTATTCGTTGTACAAGACACAAGAAAAGGTGTGCGGAGGATAACTAAATGCAGTTGATGATGATACCTCTCCAAATTTGTGGCACAAGCGGCTATCACATATGAGTGAGAAGGGGTTACAAATTTTGGCTAAAGACAAATCATCAAACCCTTGTGACTATTGCTTATTTGAAAAGCAACATAGAGTATCATTTCAAAAGAACTTCACTAGAAAATTGGAGAAATTGGAATTAGTATATTTTGATGTTTGCGGACCCATGGAGGTAGATTCACTAGGTGGTAACAAATACTTTGTTACTTTCATTGACGATGCTTCACGAAAGACAGGGGTATACCTGTTGCATACAAAAAGTCATGTATTCTAGCATTTTCAAAAATTTCATGCCATGGTGGAGAGAGAGATAGAAAATCACATGAGCTTGACTTGGCCAGATAATGGTGGAGAATACATCTGCAGGAGTTGAAGAATATTGCTTAAAGCATGGAATTGGAAACCTGAGAAGACGGTTCTGTTTACACAACTACTTGATTATTTGTAGAGAGAGGATGAATCAGACCATTGTGGAAAAAGTTCGATGCATGTTAAAATTGGCTAAACTTCCTAAGTCATTTTGGGGTGAAGTTGTTAATACTACAGTCTACTTGATCAACAGATCGCCATCAATTCCTTTGGACTTTGATATTCCTTAAAGAGTTTATACTGGAAAAGATGTTTCATCCCCTCACTTGAAGGTGTTTGGATGCAAAGCATTCATAAATGTACCAAAGAAGCAAAGATCGAAGCTTGGTGATAAAGCAACCTCATGCATTTTCATCGAATATGGAGATGAGGAGTTAGGCTACAAGCTATGGGATTCAGAGAAGCAAAAGATAGTCAGAAGCATAGACGTCGTGTTTCATGAGCACGAACCCATTGAAGATATGGAGAAAAATGTGAGTGGTGAAAAACTCACATATGAAGGCATTACAGATCTGACACCTGAACAAACTTCATTAGAAAGTGCCATTAATGAAGCAGAGATGTTTGAATCAAAACTAGGGACATAACTTGAAGAACCAGTCATCAAGGGGGAAGAGTGTGGTGATGATAGTGATACGAGAGGTGTTGATCAAGGGAAGCAATTCCCTCCACTAGAAAAATGACCTCAGTTGAGACGGACAACTAAAGAACGTCAACCATCTATAAGGTATCAAAGTTTAGAGTATATTCTAATTACTAGTGAGGGGGAGATTGAAAGCTTCCAAGGTGGCTGGAGAAGAGGATTTATGTTGAACAGAGGCGGCAGACATTGCGCCAGTCTTCGCCATAAGATAATTAAGGTGTCGACAGTGCTATTTTTGTAGCCTAGGTACTGACCGAGCAAGAAGTGAGGACGGTCGGTGAGGACGACATTGTTTTTGGTGAAGCATTCTTTGATGGCGGTGGGAGAGGAGATGACGCCGAGGGAGAGAGATCCGAGACTGAGGGAGAATATAGGATCGTATGATGGGGCATGGAGTAGGCTCATATCTAGTCCTAGACGAGATAGGAAGCCCAAGCCGATGATGATTTTTATTATTATTAGTTCTTTATTTAATTATACTTTTTGGATTTATATGTTTATTTATTTAATTGTACTTTTTGGATTTAGCCGTTCAGATTTTCTGTTGATGCCTATAAATAGCACCTTATGTTATTATTTTTGGGGAGACTTGATACGATATTGAAATCTTAAGAATTTCGTTCTATTTATTTTATTTGTTTTCTTTCAATTTTATTATTTTTGGTAACCGAGTTACATCAATTTGGTATCAGAGCCTAAGTTCAATCCTAGATCAAGTTAACGACGACATCGAAATCAACCTCAGATCCTCCTTAGAATTTGACGGCGATGAGGTTCCACACCCGTCGGATTTTCCACCCGTGCTTACCATAACTTTCCGTCGGATTTCTTATCAACTTCCATTGGATTTCTCATCAAACATTAAACTTGATAGTTGATTACAGGCCGGCTGGAGAAAATATCAAGAAATGAATATGCCCAAAAGATCCGATTTTTATTGTTTGTTAACTAATCGCAACCTTCGGATATTTTGGAGGGTCTTTCGTTTTGTTTATTTATTCAACCTTTTTTTTTCTTTTTGGTGGAAGATTTCTTTTGACACATTTAGATTCCAGTTTCAGAGTTGAGCTTCTAGAAAAGGGCTTGCATTCTAATTGGTGAATTGGCTCCACAAACTTGAGAAAAGGGCTCACGTTTTTACACCTTTAGAACATACAGAAATCAGCACCATTTTTCAATGTCTTGTTTCCTAAGATTATTTCAAGGACTACAGTGGTGGGTCGATCTTTTTCGTTGATGTTAGGCTTATCTTTGTCGTTGGCCGATCTTTGTTGTGGAACTTGATCTGTTGGTTCCCAAAATTGCATCCAGTTTTGTCAAATTGTTGTTTTGGTCCTTCAAAATTGTGAGGACTTCTCATTTGATCATTGTTTCGGGAATATAATTAATTTGCCCTTATCCAAGTATTGCACACTTTATTTGATTCCCTTGCAACCACGCTAAGGACTTGTAGGCGTCCTAAAGATTCTTCAACGAGGTACATTTTCCTTTACTTTGAAAACTCGATTAATATTCATGATATGTAAGTATATTTTGTTTGATTATTTTAGGTTCCATTTTATTTGATAGAGCATAAAGAGTATTAATATATATATATATATATATATATATATATATATATATATATATATATACACTTTTGTTTTTAGTTATTCTATAAGTGGCTTATTTTGTCAAGTGATATATAATCGCATTACATTTTGGATTTGTGTTTGTTGCATTAACATATAGTTTATAAATTTCCTTACTCAGTGAAATTTTAGATTCTATCTCAACATGTTAGTGATGACCGACCAAAAGACATATACAAATTTATGACACTATTACCAAAGGACTATTGTCTAATCCCCGGCAACGGCGCCATAAAACTTGATGACCGAACCAAAACATGTTTGCACATTTATGCATTAGTTATACGTAAGATTATAACGTTATCAACTGAAGGACTACTATCTAATCCCGACAAAATCGCCATAAAACTTGTTGTGACCAAATACATATAAATTTATGACACTATTTCCAAGGTATTAACTAATCGAGCGCGATGCCATCAACTTATTGACATCCCATCATATCATAAGCAAAAATCTCTTAGAGTGAAACGATTTAATTTGTGGTTTGGTCGAAGTGCAAGTGCAATTAGACAAGTAATAAAATGGACTTAAGTCGGTCTCGATCCACGAGAGATCTCGAGAATTTTCATCAACTACCACGACTACTGAAATTAAATACTATTTGGACCATAAATTGTCACGGGTTTCGGCATGAAAGGTGAAATCAACTAGTTCAAGAAAGTAGACATTGAATAATTTGAAATAAAACAAATGAAGGAAAATAGAAATTCCTACAAAAGAATGAATGCGAAGCAGTTATCATAGGAAGACACATTAGAGAAGCAGTCATAGTGAGCGATCAATTCACGTAGTTCATCTTTGAGATTAATTTCACTTGATTATCTGAGTTTCAAAATCTGTCGAGGCATTTGTAGTGCGGGTGGATCTCTCAGCTCCATTTCGTTACTCTCTTCTTATGATTCTCTCAGAGATTCACGAGGGAGATAGCTACTTTTAACAAGAACTTCCTTAAAATTTGGGTATTTTTCTTTGATGCTTATACCCATTTATGGTGTACACCTTAGCTCCCGAGTTATTGGTCGAGCAAGGGATATATGACTTCAATTACTCTTCCTCGAAATTAAAATAGATCAACCTTTCCTTGATTAGATCTCAGCTAACACGGGATTGGCCTGTATCCGAATTGAGGTGAAATCTCTGCTTGTTTAAATAGATAAGTCGTTCGACTCGTTCTTGACTTCAAGTGAGAAGAGGATTTATCTAAGTGAACTCTCGAGCTCGAAGGATCCCTAATAGCGAGGTTAGTATACCTTGAATCATGCATTACTCCCGGGATTGTCTTCCTGTGTCTCGGAGGACCTCCTTGAAATCGGAGTAACTTGTGATTGCTTGGGTATAGTAGGCCGATATTCATATCGAATCAATAGAAGCTCATGTCTGAAGTAAATTCGTAAACCGAAATAGACAAGATCGCTGCAATTACTACGAGGAAAATCAATTACGACTCGACGTTCACTAAATGGAAATTTGGGTTCCTCCCGATTCTTGTGAATCACACGAGCGCATCCTTAAAATCAAAGAATATTTGGTCGAAGCGAAATAATCGAATCGAAATTTATGAACCGATGCATTCCAGGTAGTAATTTTGAAAAAGAAATTAGTGTATTCGCTTGACCAAAGCGATAACGTTCGGATCAAAAAATAATAAAGCGAAAAAACTAGACAAACATCTGCTCTAAAATAAGAAAAGAAAAGAAAAGAAAGAAAGAAAGAAAAGAAAAGAAAATAAAAGTGTGAAGCTGGAAGCTGCAGATCCTCTCTTTGATGCGCCTCAGACTTGCTTTACTATTACAGGTATTTAACGTATTTATAGGGTTTTCGGTTGGAGCCACTAATCCCGTATAACTGCTTTGTAGGATTTCGGTAGCGGGCCCGAGTTCTTGCTCGGTTGGGCCTCGGTTTTGTTTGTCGCGACATCGAACTCAATAGCCGCGACATCGACTTAAAGTTACGCTTCCTGGGCGAAGTGCGTTGAGGTTGTCCGCGACACGATCTTATGCCCTTGCAGGTTTCAGTTGATCGCTTGTGATGTCGCGACATCATGGCCTTGTCGCGACATCCATTTCTAGTCCCTTCTGCAGGTCTTTAATGGTTGTTCATACGATGTCGCGACATTCGAGGATATTTATCGCGACATGGGCTCGAGTCCACGCACCTTCCACTTTGTTTTGTCATGATGTCGCGACCTCAATTTTCTTGTCGCGACATACTTAATGATCTTGTTTCCTTGAGCGGGTGTCCCACGATGTCGACATCAATCCTTAGTTTGAAGCCTTGGTTGATCTCCTCTTGATGTCACGACTTGACATTAAGTCTACCTTTGTAACGACCGAGTTGTTCTTGGTGGCGACATCGAGTCTTCTTGTCGCGACATGACCTTATCTTTCTTGTAGGTTGTGATGGTTGTTGATGATGTCCTTTGACTTAATGGACTGTCGCGACATCCTCTTTTAATTTGCTCCTTCTTGTTGCCTGGTAATGATTCACATCGCGACACGCATCAAAATTCTCTTCAATCTTCACGATGTCGCGACTTTAGAAGCTGGTATGCAAACCTGGCTTGCGTGGCTCGGCCCGGTTGGCACCATTCACCTTTCTGCCATTCGCGCATTTTTATCCACTTATTTATTTTCTCTTGCTTTTCTTAACTCTTGCTTCCTTCCTGCTAATGACAAATTGGTGAGTTTCTTCATAATTCTGTATATTAATTATTCAATTTTAACTGAAAATCAAACAGAAAAATGGACTAAAAAGAGATGACTTTTAAGCTCATCAGTTAGCCACCAAAAATGATACTGTTGAACCTTCTTCTTCACCTAACACAAAAGATCCAACTGAGAGACTAAATAATTTCGACTTAAGACTACAAGCTTTATCTCAAGATCTCAATGATAGTCTAGTTTGTATTACCCGTCATCATGACGCAAATAAAGCACAATTTGATTCAATCATTGTGTCGGTAAGTAATTTAAATTCAATGTGTGGTCAATTAACTCAAAGTCTATCTGCCTTCGAACAACAAACTCATGCAATGAATCAAAAACTGGATTTGCTTTTACAACATTGGGGTAAACATGAGATAGGTGAATATGTTGATGAAACTATTAGAAAACACATTGGGTCACCAAGTCCGTCTGAAGGTTCACATCAATCTGATGAATTCACAAATGGGTTGCATGACAATCTAGGTAAAATGAATTTGAGTAGTAGTTCAGTGCTTTCGACCTCACATGGGGTTACACGCCACGGGGTTCTTCGATTCAACTGGGTGATCGGTTTCAACCTGCTAATGTTAACTTCCCATTAGATTACCAACCACTAAGACAAAATTACCCACCAAATAAGGTGAGACAAGATGTCGCTCCTCAGTGATACCAGCTTAGGGTTAATGGTGATTGGGGTAGAGATCATGATAGACAAGTTAGACAATCTTAAAGGGACATCACAAAAAACAAGTCAAGGTTAGTCTTACAGTTTGTGTTGATAGAATGGATCCTAATAGTAACTATACGATTGGATAGTTGCTATTAAGGAATATTTTGATTTTTATGAAATGATTGATAGTGAATGAATTCGGTTTGCTAAAATGAAATTAACCAATTCAATTAAGATGTACTAGCAGAATGTGTTATAAGACATGATTCGTCTAGGTGAACCACCCATCACCCAATGGGTTGTTATGAAAGCAAAGTTGCAAGAAAAATACATTCTTCTATCATATAAGAGTCAATTGTTCTCCAACATGATTAATCTAAAACAACTGACTCTTAGTGTAGCTGAATATTCTTCTAAATTTGAGGAAGCTAGGCTTAGATGTAGTAAGTTCCATGTTGAGGATCAATTTGCTATATGCACTCATTTTGTTAATAGTCTCGGGTTAGACATTCAAATGATGGTTAAATTGCATGGTCCACACACTGTAGAAGATGCATATAAAGAGCCTTGAAATTCGAGAAGTTGATGACCCTCCTCTTTTACACACGGTCGATCCAGTCGCGATTCATGTCGTAAAGCGGTAATACTAGGCCTAATAACATTAGGAGCCAAGAGTCTAGTTTGCGTAACTCTCTTCTTGTTTCTTCTCCTATTGAGTCTAAGGGTAGTAATTCATCGATTGTTTGTCATAAGTGTCATCGCAAAGGTCATATTGAATCTCGTTGTCCTCATTGTGCATTGGCATTAGATGTTGAAAGAGGTAGTTTGGAGGATGAGGAAGATCAAATTGTTAATCCTTTAGATTATTCTGTTCATGAAGATGATCTTCATGAAGATTGTGATGATGATGTGTGTGTTGGTGTGGTTAGATGTGAGTTATCCACAACTATGGATAATGATAATTGGGTGCTAGTATTTTTCACACAGTCATACTGAGTGGGGATAAGAAATGTAAGTTAGTGATTGATGGGGGTAGTTTAATGAATGTGGTTTCTAAGGATGTTGTTAAATTGTTAAACCTGAAAGTACACCCACATCCAAATCCTTTTAGAGTAGCTTAGGTGAATGACCATACTTTGCTGTGGCTCACGATTATCTAGTCTACATTGAATGGGGATTATAAGGATGAAATCTATTCTGATGTGCTACCCATGGATGTTGACCATGTTCTTTTAGGTCGTCATTGGCTTTATGATCTTAATGTTACCAATTTTGGTAAAGATAACTTTTATTCCTTTAAGTACAAGGGTAAGAATATTATTTTGAGACTTGCTAAGCCTAAAGGTTGCAATGGTAAACTTGACATCTCTAAACTTCCTTAACGGAATTTGCATATTTTAAAATGTAAGAAGTTTGAAAATTAGAGAATTGAGATTGGTATGTGCTTAGCATTAGTGGCAAAAGGAGTTCCATCTGATTCTTCGATTGTCGATGTTCCTTTGGAAGTGAAGAATTTGGTAGATGATTTTGTTGATTTAGTGCCCGATGAGTTGCCTAGTGGTACCACCTTTAGAGACATCGACATGTTATAGTTAGATCTTGAGTTCTGTTGCTTAACCTTCCACATAATAAAATGAATCTTAAAGAGAGGGAGGAGTTGGATAGGCAAGTAGAAGGACTTTTCAAGAGAGGATTTTTTAGGCATAGCCTTAGAGGACATGATTATATTTTGGTTGTTGTTGACAGATTTTCTAAGATGACACATTTTATTCCCTGTAACAAAACCAATGATGCTTCACATGTTGCTAAATTATTTTTTAGAGAAGTTGCTAAATTATTTTTTAGAGAAGTTGTTAAATTGCATGGTATGCCTTCCACCATTATATCTGTGATAGGGATCGCCAGAATTTGTCAACTATTTTTGGAAAACTCTTTGGAAATTGTTTGGCACTACTTTGAAATTTTCATATGCTTTTCATCCTTAAACTGATGGTCAAACTGAGGTTGTTAATCGTAGTTTGGGTGATACGCTTAAGTGTTTGGTTGGGATAAAATAATGTGTTTGGGATTTAATTTTGTCAACAGCTGAGTTTGCTTATAACAATTTTCTTAATCGCTCAATTGGTAAAAGTCCTTTTCAAATTGTTAATGACTACTCACCCCATACACCCATTGATCTTGTTCCTTTACCACCTCACATGCATGTGTCTGAATCTACAGAAAACTTTGCAAAACACATCCATGACTTACATGTAAAGATTAGGTGAAAGATTTCTCTAAGTTGCGACATAATGGTAATCAGAAGATAGAACTTTGTCGCGAAAATGGATTGTTGTGTCGTAACATGGATTGAGAAGTTCTTGAAGAAGGATGTCGCAATATTATTTTGCTTTATATCGACAATGATCAAGAAGATGGCAGTAGAGTTTTGTCTCAACAATCAAATTTATGTCACGACATAAAGAGTTGTAGAGTGAAAAATATCTGTCGCGACAAAAGAAAATTATGTCATGATAGAAAATAGAAGAGCAATGATAGAACTCACTCTCAGGGTGGGAGAAGAATCAATACACTTAAACTTGAACAAAATCCTAAAACAGTCTGATTGTGAAAATACAGATTGTAAGACTATAGAAACAATAGTTCCCATCAGTCCTAAGTTGATATTTGATTGTAATTTTTAGAATTCAATCAATGAAAATGAGATGAATTTCTAATATCTTGATGATCTTGATTGTGAATTGCTGAATTCCAGTTTTGATTTTAAATAAAAAGTCTTTAGTTTGAATGATAATAGCCCGAGAGAAAAATCACGGCTGATAGGGAGAATGTGAAGAAAGCGAGCTTGAGTTGGAAGGTTAACCTTGGAAGGAATTGTGATCATTTTGAAGTATACTTTCTTAGAACCAGAAAAAGCGAGATATGTTATTGTATTAATTTGCGTGAAAACGAAACTAAGATTCTCGGAAAATCTGAAACGAAACAATTGGTTAATGAAAATTGCAATAGTCCTTCTATCTACATGCACAAGATCCTCTTGGAGGGTAATGCAAAGAACTCCATTGAACGTTAAAGAAGATTGAATCCATTAATGAAAGAAGTTGTCAGAAAAGAAGTACTGAAATGGCAGAATGTAGGTTTTATATATTGAATCTCAAACATCCATTGGGTGAGCCCAATTCATGTGGTTCCCAAAAATTGTGGATCACTGTGATCAGAAATGAAGATTCCTACAAGAACTGTGATAGGATGAAGGGTGTGTATAGACTCTGAAAAATTGAATGCTAGCATAAGAAAGGATCCGTATCTCTGGCCTTTGTTGACGAATGTTTGGACATGTTAATGAGGACACTGGTATTGTTTTCTTGATGGATATTACGGATGCTTGATTTCCATAGCCTTACCTTTGAGAGGGGTGAAGACTACATTCACATGTCCTTATGGCACCTTTTCTTTTAGAAGTATGCCATTTGGATTATGTAATGCTCCTGCCACCTTTCAAAGATGTATGATGTTTATGTTTTCAGATTTGGTGGAAAAATGGAAATCTTAATGGATGACTTCTCAGTATATGGATCAAGTTTTGAGAAATGCTTGAGAAATTTGGAAACAATACTTCAGAGGTGCCATGACAAGAATTTATCTTTGAATTGGGGAAAATGTCATTTCAAAGTAGCAAAGGGTATTGTTTTAAGGCACAAGATTTCTGCAGCTGGGCTAGAAGTAAACCAAGCAAAAGTTGCTATTATAAATACTCTCTTGCCACATATAATAGTTAAAGGGATAAGAAGTTTCCTAGGACATGCTAGATTTAAAGAAGATTTATAAGGGACTTCTAAAAAACCTCTAGACCATTATGCATATTGTTAGAAAAAGATGCAAAGTTTGATTTTGATGAATCCTGCAAGGCTGCATTTGAAGAAATTAAGTCCAGATTGACTACAACTCCCATCATGGTAACACCTGACTGGAACAAGGAGTTTGAAATAATGTGTGATGTCAATGACTATGGAATGGGAGCAGTATTAGGACAAAGAACTCAAAAGATATTCAAGGCCATATACTATGCCAAAAAAACCTTTAATGAAGCACAAGAGAACTATTCTACCACAGAAAATGAGATGCTGACAATGGTGTTTGCTTGTGAAAAATTCAAGCCTTACATATTAGGGTTCCATGTTATAATACACACTGATCATGCTACTATTAAATATTTGATAGCAAAGAAAAATGTCAAACCAAGACTGATCATATGGGTATTACTATTACAGGAGTTTGATTTAGAGATCAAAGACAAAAAGGATAGTGACAATGTGATAGTTGATCAGTTGTTTAGAATGGAAAAGACTGCTAAAGAGGAAAAGGAAATCGAAAAAGCAAAAAACTTTCCTAATGAGCAGTTGTTTTTGTTATCAGTTCAAGTACCTTGGTATGTTGATATTGTGAATTACTTAGCCTATGGAATTATGCCACCTGAGTTCAACCACCAACAGAAAAGGAAGTTGAGAACTGATAGTAGATTTTATATTTGGGATGACCCACTACTTTTTAGAAGAGGAGCAAATATGATTGTCGGGGAGATATGTCTTTTAGAAAGCAGACAGATGAATTCTTAATAAATGTCATGTATCACCATATAGAGGACACTTTGCAGGAGAGAGAACAACCCGTAAAATTCTCTAATCAGGTTTTTATTGGCCTACTCTATTCAAAGACTATTTTGAAAGGGTAAAACATTGTGATAAATGTCAGAGAATGGGCAACATAAGTAGAAGAAATGAGATGCCTCTGCAAGGAATCCTGGTGGTGCAGATTTTTTATGTATGGGGGGTAGACTTCATGGGACCTTTCACATCCTCATTTGGAAATCTATACATTCTCCTAGCTGTGGATTATGTATCCAAATGGGTGGAAGCAATAGCTTGTCCTAGAAATGATGCCATCATAGTGGTTGGGTTATTCAAATAAAATACCAGCGATTGAGCACTAGAGCAAATCATTCGTGATGATGGAAGCCATTTTACCAACAAGGTTTTTTCAAAATTGATGAGCAGATATGGAATTAGACATGTAATGGGATTGGCTTATCACCCTCAATCAAATGGGCAAGTTGAGATTTCCAATAGGGAGATAATGAAGATTCTAGAAAATGGTGAGCTCAGCGGAAAAAGTGCAGTCTATAAATTTAGATGATGCATTGTGGGCTTATAAAACTAATTACGAAAACCTGTTAGATATCTTCATATATAATGTTACAAAATACTATCATCTCCCTTGAGCAATACTGCAGTTATGAATAAGAATAGTGATTTCCAGCAGAAGTTTACTAAATAGATAGATGAAGTTGGGATGAAACTTATCTTATTTCCCAAAATCTCTAAGATAAGACAAAGTGGCATGATGAAGAATTTTGTTGAAAAGAATTCAAGCGGGGAGAGCTAGTCTGTTATACGAATTTAAACTCGAAGGCTATTTCTAGGAAGAAAATTGAAATCCCTTCGAATGGAGTGGGCCACTTACAGTAGTAGCAAGTACACCATTTGGAGCAGTAACATTGAAAATTGATTCTGGAGATGAGTTTAAAGTTAATGGTCAAAGGGTAAAGCATTATCTTGGAGGGAACATAAATGAAGATTATATCAAGATTTTTGAAGGGAGAAAAGAATTTTGCTGAAAGGAAAACAATTCGACAAATGTCCACATTGAGAAGGCGTTAAGCCCCAGCGACTTCTTAGAGGCAGCCCAAGTAAATTTTAATTTTCATAGTTAGCTTGCTTTTGTTAAATTTTGTGTGTTTAAAGTTTAGTTTTAATTTTGTTTGAAATTGTATTTTGTAATTTTGTTGATTTTTCAAGACAATGAAGCTACATTAGAGATGGAATTTAATGGAAGCATTCTTTCTCATAATCAATAAGCAGAAAGTGCCTATGAGGGGAGTTTTTTCTTGTTCCTTAATGATGAAACATATTGAGGTAGAGAATACATTTTTACTTATTTGCGAAATGAATAATGGCTGTTATCTTATTCCTTTAATATTTTTATCATTACCATGTTGAATTATATTGAGTGAAGAAATAAGATGTTTTGTTCATACTTGAATTGAGAAGTTTTGATATTAGAAGTGTTTTCTCAAGTTTTTTTTGAGTGGTATGAATGTATTGCATACAATTTTGGTTGTTGATTGGTTGAAAGAATGTTAGTTGTGCAATTTTAAGGAAAATTCATGGGATTGTCAAGACAAACCTTTTTGTGTCGTGACATTAATTCTACTTTGTCGCAACATCATTGCTATTTGTTGCGACACAGATTAGTTTAACCTTTTAGAAATTGTAGGAAAGACATTATTTTACCTTAAGCAGAATGAACTATGTCATGACATCATTCTTCTTTGTTGCGACATAAAAAACAAAAGCCTTAAGTAAACTTTATGTCACATCAATTATTTTTATGTCACAACATAACTTAAGCTTAAAAACCTAAGGTTTATGTTGCGACATAAATTTCTATTGTTGTGAAGATTAGAAAAGCACAAATAATCAATTGGCCTATAAATAGAGGATTTTGAAAACTGAAAGGCCACCTTCCTCATAAACCATCAACCCATTCATCTACCTTCACCAAATCTCATTTATCTTCCTTCAAAAAATGCTAGATCCTCAAACCGTATTTCCACGATGTCTTACCCATCAAACCTGATTCCGAACCTAAATGAAATGATGGAAAATATCTTGATTGAGAAGAAAGGCTATTCGAAAGCTTCAATCGGGGCTTGATGCGAGGAGGAAAGAAAGACCTAAAGCAAGAACAGAGATCGAACAACCGACCGAAGAAACAAGAAAAAGAAAAAGGGGAGTTGAAGAAGCTGGAACATAGCAGAGGAATGGAAAAGTAAGAGATTTCGTTTTAGATAAAGCCTTCATTTTATGGGAAAAGAATCTAAAGGATAGGGGTTTCATTGTCGAAAGAGGGTTCAACAAGCTCATCTCACCCTTTATTGAAATGTTTGAGAAGAGAGGATGACAATTACTTAGTGAGCACAAGGCACTTGGCTTTGTTGCATTGGTCAAGGAGTTCTATGCTAACATGGGGGGAATAAGAGGGAAGACGGTGTGTGTTAGAGGAAAGTGGATATCTTTTAGCAAAGAAAAGATAAATGAACCTTTTAATCTGAAGGAGCAAAAAGATGGTTCCAAGACCAAGAAACTGTTAAAGGAGCCAAAGTATCAGAAAATTGTAGACTTGATAACAAATGGAAAAGGAAAATGGAAGGCAACGAGGAAAACCCAACATGAATCCATTGCCAGAGGGTCTTTGACAGAGGAAGCTAAGGTATGGTTTTATTTTGTTAGTTCAGTTTTGTTGCCATCAAAGCATATTAGTACGGTGAGAAAAAAACGAAGCAATACTCCTATATGCCTTGTTGAAGGGGTATAAAATCAATGTGGGCAAGATAATTGAAAATTCCATGAGCAAATGCAAGGGTATGATCCCACACCCAGCTATAATCACAAAACTCTGCATTTTAGGAGGTGTAAATGAAGATTGGGAAGACGAAGAATCATGCCCCAAGGCTTCCCCCTTGACATTAATTGGAGTGATGAAAGGTCCAAAGAACAGGGGCAAGGAGAAAGAAATAGAAACAGAAGAAGAAGATGAAAGAGAAAATGAGCTAGTATAGTGGGAAAGCGCAGCCCAAGAGCAGCAGGAGATGCAGAGAAGTTTGAGCCCCATCTGGAATGTATCTCCATATGTAAGGAAAACCATTCAGGAGATAGCTGAGAGCTCAAGACAACAGAGTAATAATGCATAATTAAAGGAGATGTTGAAACAAATGAGGGAAGAAATGCAAGAAAGGGATAAACAACTGAAATTACAATTGCAAATTATAGATGAATATTTGGACAAGGAACTGAGAAGGAGATATCAGTACTGGGGAGAAGAAATAAAGCAAAGGGATTTAGAATGGAGGGTAGAATTGGAAAAGAGAGATACAGAATGGAGAACAATGATAAGAGATAGAGAAGTAGCTTTGTGACAGAAACAAGAGTACATGAAGCCAGTTTGTTGAAAATGTTGGAGGATAGAGACAATGCTATGAAGGCAGCCCTGGAATCAAGGGATAGAGATTTATTCAATAGTCTTGCACATTTCAAAGAAAGATTTAGACTAATGACTCAGGAGCAGGTAAACAATAGGACACTCATGGAATCATTGGCTAAGAGGCAGTGTGATCTTACAGAGAGCAATGTAAAGATTTTAGATTGGTCTATGAAGACAGTCTCAGGCAAAAAGAAAGTGTCACTTCCACAAATTAGAATATTCAATTGTATAACGTACACAATAGTGCCTCAGGATGTCACAGACCCTCCCATACCTTTTTCTAACCCAAATCCAGGTGACGAAATACCTTTTGTTTCTTGTAAAGCACCATCTCCACCAGCCAAACATCTAGTCTGAGAGGAAAGGAAGGAACCTTGATAGGAAGTTGAAGAATATTTGAAGATTGAAGCAACCAAAGAAAATGCCTCAAAATCCTCAAAATGACCAACTCACTATTCTTCCTCCCTTATTTCTCTCTTTGTAATCAAATCCCCTGTACCTGAAAACTTAAATGAAAACTTAGTTGCAAACATTTGTGTCTAATTTCCTCTTGCATCTTTCTTGTTTTTATTTTCTTTTTCATTTCTTGATTCTAAATAAATAAAGATTGATGAATTTTTAGTGGTATAACTTTGCTGAATAATGGAGAAACCAGTTTTCCTGGGTTTATTTGCTAAATAGTTGTTTGATGGAATTTGAATGATGACTTAATTGAATTATAGCTGTGTTAAATTTTTTTTGCATTGAATGTTTTGATTTGTGTAAGCCTTTGAGTTTTGTAAATGAAGCGCAGTAACATGTCGAAACTAAACAATGCAGTTCTGAAACGATTGGGGAGTAGATGAAATAAATTGAAAAAGGAAATTCGTAATATTATCAATGAGCCAAGTGAACTTCAGAATAAGGATATGGAGCAGAATAAGACACATAATTATGTTTTTGTAAATGATTTAGTTATTATGAATCTTATTGAAACAATGCATGGTCAAAAGTACCTCTGAAACAAATTGTGCTAAGATTAGAGACATCTTCTAGGATCCTTCACAGTTTAATCTCCCCAAAGTCCTAAAACTTGTTAGATTATTAGTCAAGGCGAATCCTAGGCATTACCACTAACAAGAAATGATATAGGTCATTCTTGGAAGTTTGAACCTTTCAAAGCCTACTCTTATAATATGCATATGCATATACCTTAGTTCCTTATTTGGGGCCAGCATCAAGTTCATCATCAGCTTGACAAATGAAAAGCCTAAATCCTCCCTTAAATCTAATCTAGTAAAGGGCCTTAGCACTTGAGTGCATGACAAATACATCAATAATAGAAGAGGACAAGTTTGGGGGAGTAGTATTTCGAATTGTGAAAGAGGATAAGAAGGGTTGAGAAAGGACAACTAATTGGGATGAGGAAAGATGAAAAGAATGAAGAAAACAAGCTGTGAAAAGATAAAGTATCAAGGTGGAATGAGTTTTGTCTTATAGCCTTCCTCCCTTGACCAATTAAGTTCTTAGGGATGTTTCAACCCCTAGTACTTTAATGCCAATTGGTATGGGAGTTACTAACCCAAAGTTCGTTAAGGGTGGTGGAGAGAAGCAAAGGCAAAACATTGCCTTCCATAAATCTTGATAGAAAAGTAAGAAAGTGAAAAAGCTTCTAATATGAGGAAGATAATCTGATGCGAAAGTGGTGAGAAAAATACCTGATAGAAATTATGCGAAAGATGCGCAGGCAAGTTAGGTTTTACTGTTTAAAAGTTGTGCTCGATGGAAAAGTCGAGGATGCGAGAATGAAGGCAATAGGTTTGAGGTTGTAAGTGGAATGCGGTAGAATTGAGCTTAAATTGTCCATTCATCTACTGATTACCCCGAAGCCACACATTATAAGCCTAAAAGACCTAATTGATCTTGAAGGTAGTAATTGCCTACATTAGTGGAGATTAATATGACAAACAAGCATATGGGACTTCGAAAAATCAATGAGGAGTTTATTATTTGAGTATTGTCTCAGAAGATTAACTAATCTCTGAATGAAAAGAAGACCATCACACACTCATAGATCGGGGTTAAATAGCCCGAATTGTTCATCTTATAGGGACTTATTTACCTATTTGGTAATTTACTTGAAAACTTCATGCAGGATGAGAAACTTGATCAGAACATAATTTTACAAGCGACTTATTTTTTCCTACTAAATTGTAAGTTGATAGAAAGATGTAATTTAGAGCAGAAAAATGTCCTTACAAATAAAAGCTTAATTGTTTGAGGATAAACAAAATTTTATTTTCTTTGCTTAGGGATAAGCAAAACTTTAAGTTTGGGAGAATTTGATGAGTCCTAAACTCATCTATTTTTAATCCATTTTTCTGGCATATTTTTGGAAGTTTATGACTCATTTTAATACTAAATTATGGAATATTCACCAACTTTGTGTTTTGTAGGTTTTAAATACAGAAGAAGCAAATCCAGCAAGAAATGAAGAGGAAAATTGGCTAAGGCGGAAATGTCACGACATACTTTAAAAATGTTGCAACATAATTTCAAAGGAACCAGTAGATACTATGTCGCAACAAAGATGAAGTTGAACTCAAGCTAGAAGTGAAGAATGTCACTACATTTCACAACTTTGTCGCGACACAAAATGAGAGGGATTGAATGATAAATGTTGTGACATAATGGTAATCAGAAGATAGAACTTTGTCACGACAATGGATTGTTATGTCGTGACATGGATTGTTATGTCGTGACATGGATTGAGAAGTTCTTGAAGAAAGATGTTGCAATATTATTTTGCTATGTCGCTACAATGATCAAGAAAATGGTAGTAGAGTTTTGTCTCAACAATCAAATTTATGCCGCGACATAAAGAGCTACATAGTTAAAAATATCTGTTGCGACAAAAGAAAATTATGTCGCGAAAAAAAAATGAAAGAGCAATGAGACAAATCAAGACAAGTTGGTTGTGACAAAGATTTCAATGTTGCAACAAATAGTTCAGCTAGCGACAAAGATTAAGGAAGGAAATATGTTGCAACATTTTCAAAGTCTGTAGTGAAATAAAGTTCAGATTCAACAGTATAAGACAACAAGACTATGTCACGACATAAAAGTTTTATGTCACAACAACAACAACATGAAACTGTGAGGAACCCTGTAGTGACAAAAGAAATTATTATCGCTCCAAAGGTTGAGAAGAATCACAGAAAGAATATCGCAACATAGTAACTTATGTTGTGGCATAAGTTAAAGAGAAGCACTTGGAAGATAACAAAAGACTGTCACGACACAGTGTGAGCAAAAGAGTATTTTATGTCGCAATATAAAACAAAGCTGAAGGGTAAGAAGCTTTGTCGTGACAAAGAAATTTTATGTCCCTGCATTTTTCAAGAGCAGCAAAGAATGAAACGTTGTTGCAACAAAGTTTTTATGTCGCGACAATTACAAGACAACTTAATCAGAACTCTGTCACAACAATTTCAAAGTTAGTCACGACAAAATTCAAGAAGAAAACACAAAACTATGTCACGACAGAAAACTGCAAGCCACGATAAAAGCTGGAGAACAAAGATGACAAATTATGTCGCGACATAATTTTCAATGTTGCGACAAAGCAACTTACTGGCCAGATTTTTAGGGATCCACAATTCCAACCTTGAAATGCAACACATCATTTGAAAATCTATAAATAGAAGCACCTAGGGCATTGTGCGCAGCTTCCACAAAAACCAGGGAACTTCTAGGTAGTTGGAGACTCCTTTATATATTATTTTTTATTTTTTTCTTTTATTTCTTTTTTCGTCAATTTAGTTTTAGCTTAGCATTTTAGTTAGTTTTATTTTCTTTTGTGATTGAACAGTGATCTGGTGCGAAGTTTCGAGCTGGATTCATTATAAAATTGTAGTTTTCATTACTGTTTGACTTGAATGGAATTTTGAAATCTTTATGGATTTCATTTATTTCAATTCGCTTACAATCTCAGTGAATTTTGTTGATCAGTTAGTCACTGTTCTTTGTAATCCAGTTTTGAAAGACTGAGCTCCCTCTGGGAATGGATCGATGTTTAATATTATTTTCTGCACAACTTAAAAGAATGTCATAGTTCGAAATCTTGAATTTATTTAATTGGTATTGTTCTTGAAGTTACTTGTTCGGGATATTAGTAGCATGTATCAGAAAAGGACTGTATCTTTCTTTGATTTCCAGGAGGCCCTCTGAGTGACACAGAGATGGAGATCCCTGAGAGTATGGAACAGTTACTTAGGGGTATGTTAGACTAATATTATGGAACTAATGAACTCTAAGAGATTAGTTTGATAGATCACTAATTTACTCATAGTGTGAGAATAGTTGGATGATGTATCAATTTAATTGATCATATGTTTCTCCTTAGTCTAAGCGAAGAGATCTTGATCCCATGTGTGATGTGTGATAAATCCTGTAATGAGTGATGTGAGTAATATTGCCTTTATAATCTAATCAAAGGAGATAAAATTTTATTATTAGGTGAAGAGACTGAGATGCCAATTAGATTAGAGAAAGCTTGCATAATCCCTGTCTATAGGGGCAAAATTTTCAGTCCACAAATTGGGTGTGGAAATCTTGAAAAGTAAAAATCTTGAATCTTAGAAGATGATTATATTCTACAAGTAACTAATTAGACTCATATATCCGAAAGGAACCTGGACCTTTAATTAATGAAATGTGTGGTGTATGGAGAAATTCAAACTATACTACCTTGCATATTTGACAAGTTCATATTTCAAGCATTTGGTACAGTATGTTATAAAATGATCTGAAATTTACTCATTGTACATTGATCTATCTCCTGGTAAGCTTACGATGAACTTTTCAATCCAATTATTTTGAATTCTTTATATATAGTTATAGAATTTTATTTAGTTTTTACATTTCATTTAGTTCTAAATCAAATCATTTTTAAATTTGGAGTTCAAATAGTAAAGATCTTGACTAGATGGGGTAATTGATATTTAGATTTTTAATCAATCCTCGTGAGAACGATATCTGGACTTAAATCCACTTTTATTACTTGTATGACTTGTACACTTGCAGTGAATTAGACCAAAACACATTTTCAAATGAAGCCTTTTCATACAAGGCAAACAACATATTTTATATCTATGGTCAGTCTAACAATTTGGTTGATCACATATTTTGGTGTCAATAAGTTTTTGGCGTCATTGTCGAGGACTGAATAGTCTTAGGAGGCAATTCTAATTATTTGGTTAATTTGGTCTTTAACAATTAGTTTTGGTCTATGTTAAGATAGATAAGTCTAACAATATTAACCATGTTTTCAATATAGATGATTTGCTACATTACCGATGCACTTTTGAGCCTTCTATTTTGTCTTCTAGAGTGTTTGCAGGTGAAGCTAGTAAAGATGCACCCACTATGCCTTCATTCCAGTATTCTAAGGAGATGGTGGATATTATCCTTGATGATGGGTTTGTGACTTCTAGAGATGGTGGTTTTCGTAATTTCCTTGTCAAATGGCATGGTCGTCCTGATTTTGATGCTACTTGGATATAAGAGGATGATCTTCATCATTTGGATCATTCGTTGTTGGATGGCTACCTTTCATCTCACTCTTCGGAGTTGAGTTCTTTTCAACCCGGAGGGAATGATGGGGCATGGAGTAGGCCCATATCTAGGCCTAGACGAGATAGGAAGCCCAAGTCCAATGATGATTTTATTATTATTAGTTATTTATTTAATTATACTTTTTGGATTTATTTATTTATTTGTACCTTTTGATTTATTTGTTAGGATTTTTTGTTGATGCCTATAAATAACATCTTATATTATTGTTTTTGAGGAGACTTTATATGATATTGAAAACTTGATAATTTCGTTCTATTTATTTTATTCGTTATTTTTCGGTTTATCATTCTTTGTGTAGTATATCGTGTACTATTTGGAAGAATGAGCGATGAAAAGGAAAACAATTTCTAAGGTGGAGATGGCCTATATTAGGAGGAGAAGCGAGAGGGGTTTGGTGCTGGTGGGAGGAGTTTAATCGTGGTTTCTTTTTGGGGAAGCGAGATTTGAAGCAAAATGGAAGGCGACGAGTGAGAGGCGTGCATAACGAGAATATGAGTGATCCATATGAACATTTGAATTTTTAAATTTTGAATCTCCCGCCTTACCTTTCCCTGACCCTTACGGCTCTTGAGAAGACTGTGATGCTTTGGTCTCCGTATAAAGAAGAGGTAGCTGCCCATATTTGAGTGCTAAGCCTACTCAAAAAATACAGAGAAAATCACCATCAAATTATTTTGAGAAGGGTTTAGAAGAACCAAAATATTTCCATTTTTCCAGTTTTCTCGATTTCTTAACAATGGTACAGGTATGTAGATTATTATTTTCTTCGCATAATTTGATTGATTATGTTGTTCAAATCACTTTTGATTAACATTTGGTGTCAGACCAACATATATCCCTTTATACGTGTTTATTACCAAATTTTATATTCTTGAAAATTTGCAAATAAATCATTAATTTTCGAATGCTAGATATTTGGTTTGACATTTTTACTTGGTTTTTAATACATTCATTCTTTCATATCAATTTTGATGTGTTTTGTGTTTTTTAAATGATATCAAACTACATGGGGAATTCATGCTTTTGTTTCGGATGAAGGTCATCAATGGCAGTTCTCATGGTAGTACGAAGAAGATTACTTAAAAAAAAAAAAAAAAAAAAAAAAAAGAAAGCTGATTTTACGGGTATGGCAAGGAGTTTCTGATTTGAAAGTTGAAGACAACACAAATTTAATTTTTGAGCCATGATTTGAGAGTGTGAGTTGGCCTTACAGGTTGACTTGTACTTAATTTAATTGAACTATAAGCCCCGATTTGGGCACGGTATATGGAATGGGAGTGGGCACTCATTCTTATGTGGGTGTGGGGGCTCTTATGGTAGGGCAGGGCAGCCTTACTTAATATGAATTGGGATAGAATTTGAAGTGGGCTTGGCATATTAATATTCAAGGCTCTTGTGGTTGGGCTTAGGGCAATGTGTAGCTTGATAAATGGGCCTTAAAATAAAATAAGAGGAATGGACTAACAAGTTTCAAACCGTGACCATCACATGTGAGCATAAGTGCTCTACCCACCCAGCCCCAGAGTGTTAATTTGTTACTCCTTTTCACATTTGGTTTTAACATAGAGATTTATGGCTGGATATAGAATATAGGAATTAAATTTCTATATATTAAAGTTAATGTCATTGTGATTATTTGTATGTGTATAGTTTTAAATCTGAAATTAATTAAATGATAATCTTATTGTATAAATTACTTGAAGTTTTTCTGATAATGTTAGAATATGAGAATTAAATTTCCTATATAATGATTTATTGTCATTTATGATTATTTGTATGTGTATAGTTTTACATACAAAAATTAAAATTAAATGATAATCTTATTTAAATTTCTTAGATTTTTGCAGTAATATTAATTGATCAATATAATTTTAATTAATTAGAATAGCCCTGACATCATATTGATTAAAATTATATATTAAGACCACAAGATCACACATTTGGTGCATTAAATTGTAATTAATCATATGGATTATGATAAATACTCATCAGGAATTTTATTACATTTTATATGATTAATTAGGATTAGATATCAAATCATATTTTCTAATTTACCAGGGATTAGGAAAAGGAACATGGTTTGAAGTGAGTGCATATAAAATTAAATTTAAACTAATTTGAGTAAGACTTTGCCATAGGCAAGTTTTATGTCTATAGGTTTGTGTTTTTTAAAAGCATGATTTACATTGAGTAAAACATAGCATTGTATCTTTGCCTCGATATTTGATTATTTAAGCATGTGTATTTTATGTTTGCGGTTATTCAACATAAGTCATTCTGATTTCAAATCATGATGTTCCAATTAAGGGGTGTCTTGCAGGTATGGAAGGAAAGAGTTCTTCTGCATTTTGGATGGATAGATGTGTATGCTATAAGGAAGAGGAACTGATCCCATGCTCTAAACTAACTACGAAGGCACATGTCTTTATGACTAAGTGGGAGAGATTCTAGTAGCCTCATGATGTTTCATAAAGACTAAGATATACATAAGTATTTAATAGTTCAATCGAGGCAAATTTACTAAAGTGACCATGAAGTATGATGAAGCGATTTGAGCTTTAACAGAAGCTCTTGAGTACCTTAATTGCAATTTTCATCCCACCAAACTCAGGACAAAGTCTTGATGTATATGCATGAGGGATAGCGATGACTTCAGACATTAGAAGTTACCATGTGAGGCCTTTCCTTGTTTCAGACATATATTGAACACTCTTACATTTCATCTTGAGTCCTTCAAAATCTCTTACAACATAAGGATAGTAATTCAGTTATTGAATTGTTGAAATGTGTCCATTGTACAAGAAGGGAAGTTTAATGATGGAAGGCGAAACAATTAACTTATTTTGGAAAGAAAGAAAGGGTCAAGCTAAAAGAAAGGGAAGATTCCTATTGATCGGGCATAAAGAAAGGAGTCAAAGTGTTTTAATAGAGAAGGGACATGAAGAGGCCTTTCGAAAATTTGAGATATGGCTTGATAAGAAAGGTGCTCAATTTTCCTTTGTGCATGTTGTGGATCTAATATGGTTAATATGTCATGTAACACACATGGTGGATTGATTAAGTTCTGATCCACATCTCAAATACATACAGGTGTATCTGAAAACCTAAGGAACGAGTGGGAAGTGAGCAATGCATGTCGAGGCGAGATGAGTTCACGTGTGGGAGGCTGTGGCCTTGTGCTTGTATTAAGCGACGGTTTCATTTTAGAGGGTGGAAAGACATTTTATGTTCCAAATTTCTCTAGGAATTTAATTTGATTTCAAGACTTACTTGGCACTTTAGGGTTTTTCATAGCTTTCGGATTACGGTTTCGATTTATCGATAAATCCTAAGTTATTGGATTTATGGTACATTGTCGATGGTCTTTTCCATATTCAGTTACAAATGATATTATATAATTCTATATATTCTTCTTGGGTTAAAAAGATGTATTATGAATGAGGAATCCTCATGTTATATGCAAGAGATTGGGACATCTCCATTGGCATTCAAGAAATTGGTGAATGATGGAGTACTTAGTGCTGGATTTTGCTGATTTCGAGACTTGTGTGAATTGCATTAAGGGCAAGCAAACCAACAAGTCTAAACAAGGGTGCAAGAAGGCACAAACCTATTGGTGGCTGCATGGCATTTGTTGTCCGACATGGATCACGAATGATCCGGAAATACTTTATCACCTTCATGGATGATTATTCACGATATATGTATCTCTACTTACTTGATTCAAGGATGACTTTAGGCGCCTTTAAGAGTTTTTGGGCTGGTAGAATCGATGCGAAGCATATTAAGATCGTGAGGATCGGGATAGAGAGTGGAGAGTCTTTATGGTAAATACGAAGAATGCGTTGAAGCTCTGGTGCATTTGCGAAGTTTCTTCGAAAGAGTAGGTTGTTGCCCGTTACACTATGGTTCTCAGGTCGGAATGGTGTGGCGGGGAAAGAAGCGAACTTTAATGGACATGTAAGGGTATGAGGAGTAATACAAAACTACCTCAATTCTTGTGGAATTTGAAACTCTAAAGGCAATTTGTGTATATATTAAGTCGAGTTCCAACGAGTACATCTACAAGACGCCTTTTGGTCATTCAAAGGTTGGAAGCCAGGAGTTTGCGAACATATCTCAGCTTGGGAATTCCGTCGTCTGAAGTAAATTTATAACCCACAAGAAAAGCTAGACCAAAGGACCATTAATTGGATATTTCATTGGATATCTTGCCCGAAGGTCAAGGGTATAGATTTTATTGTCCATCTCATGACACTAGGATTGTGGAATCAAGAAATCACGAGAAATTTCTTGAGAATGACAACAATTAGAATTGATCGGTTTCGGGACATTGTTTCGAGAAGGATCATTATGAAGTCGACCCTCTGTTTAGTGATGAATTGATTGTCATTCACCTGATACAATAGAAGTGTGAGCGACCATTTCTGAAATTCCACATGTGCTAATAAGCCAGTCACGGATCAGGTTGCAAATGAAGGAATTCAGAGAATTGTTGAACAGCAATTGAGCAACAAGTTGATCAACAAATTCCTCAAAGAAGAATGATGAAGCAACATTAGAAGTAGATGAGAGTTAGGAAATCAGCGATTCCTAATGATTATATAGTGTGACTACAAGGAATTGGACTATAACATTGGAGTAGAAAATGATCCAAGCGTTTCACAAGACCATGAGTTCTAAGGAATCTAACTTATGATTTATGCATGAAAGAAGGAAATAGATTCTATGGCATCTAATCGAGTTTAAGGGATCGTTGAGTTACTTTTTGATGGTGTAAAAGCCATTGGATTCTTAAATGGGTCTTTAAAGAAAGAAGACTCATTGAAGCGACAGTAGAGACAAAGGCCGGACTACGTTACTTAAAGGGTTACACGATCTATTACCCAAAGGGAAGGAGATGAGCTGGAACCTTTTCTCATGTCCCCAGAAAAGATTCTTTTCGAATAATCATGGCATTTATGGTTACCCATTTTGACTTTGATTTATCAAATGGATGTAGCGGCATTCCTTAATGGTAATCTAGAGGAAGAGGGTTTGCATGAAACAACACAGAAGGATTCTCCTCTAGTGAAGGTGAGCATTTAGTTTGCAAGCTTAAGAAATCCCATATGGATTAAAACAGCATCCCTTTGCCAATGGTGTTGAGAGCCATGAAGTAATTTACTTCATTCGGTTTTGAAGAAAATATCATGGATCGTGTATATCGGAAAGTCGATGGGAGTAAGATTTGTTTCTTGTGTTAACTGTGGATGATATTCTACTGACCAATGATAAGAGTTTGTTAGATGAGTGAAGCAATTTCTCTCGAGAGACTTTGATATGAAGGATATGGTGAGGCACATCATGTCATTGGCATTAAGATCCATAGGGGAAAGATCTCGAGTCATTTTAGGTTTGTCTCAAAAGAGACCTATATCAATAAAGTTTTAGAGAGTTCAACATTGTTACCTAGTGTAGCACCCATTTTGAAGGGTGACCAGTTCGGTTGAATCGGTGCCCTAAAATGATTTGACGGGAACACATGAAGAACATTCCATATACTTAATTTTGTTGGAAGCCTAATGTATCAAGTACGTACGAGACTGACATTGCATTTCTTTGTTGGGTATTAGGAAGATATCGGAGTAATCAATTGTGACCATTGGAGAGAATTTGCAAAGGCAGTGGATACCTTCGAGGAACAAAGGATTACATGCTTATGTATGACGAACATATAGTTTGGAGATTGGCTACTCCGTCTGGACTTCTTGGTTGTGGTGGTTCTAATCGGCGTGCGGTTATATTTTCAAGGCGGCCCGATGGGTATGTCTTGGGAGAGAAGTCTGAAACAGATGTGTGCACTTCACTATGGGCGAGTTAGTATCTGTTTTGGGGCTAGCTCGCATGGTGTATGGTTAAAGTTTCATATAAGGCTTAGAATTGTGGATTATGTCCCAGGCCATTGAAGTTATGCTGTGATAGCTTTCGGTGCGGTATTTATGGCTAAGAACAATAGGCGATCGAAGTAAGCATATGGAGCATTAAGTACTTGGCCATAAGAACGTGTTAGAGAAGTAAAGTGGTCATTGAACACATTAACTTAGCGAGTTGATGATTGCTAGATCCTTTAACTGAGGCATGCCACCTAAGTATTTTAAGGATCATATAGTACAAATGGGACTTGGTTCCCACGATGCTAATTTTAATTATCTGTACATTCATTTATTTTAAATAAAACTCTTATTCGATGAAGTATTTCTTATATGGTTTGTACATTTCGAGTTATTATTATTAATTTGAGAAATATCATTAAGTTTGGACCTTGAATAAACATATGGTTATTCATTAAGTTTAAGGGTTTTGTATTGAAGACTTGATATATTGTAATACATGGAAGATACTACTCACTATAAGGACCTATAGCCATGATTTATATAACTAGTTTGCTCTTATATTAAGAGTGTTGAACTATATGGATCAGAGTGGGAGGAATGTTAGAGTGTGATCCTTATGAACATTTGAATTTTTAAAATTTGGATCTCTCATAACACCTTTCCCGACCCTTGCAACTCTTCGAGAAGACACATGATGACTGGTCTCCATATAAGAAGAGACCTTTGCACATTTTGGGTCCCTAAGCCTACTCAAAAAATACAGAGAAAATCACCATCAAATTATTTTGAGAAGGGTTTAGAAGAACCAAAATATTTCCATTTTTCCAGTTTTCTCGATTTCTTAACAATGGCTGGAGGTATGTAGATTCTGGTATTTTTCTTCCGCATAATTTGATTGATTATGTTGTTCAATCACTTTTGATTAACACAGAAATCTTCCATGATTTGCCTGTAGAAAATCTTTGGGACGTGTGAGTAAATATGGATCTGGCTCTCTCCATTCAAATTTTTTTACAGCTGAAAACCAAGCATTTGGCCGCCTTTCTCATGGGATTTTAAATCCATGAATGTCAACAATGAAATATACTTTAAAATCTGATATCTACATCAGTGCAGATGCATACATTTAGTGAAGGTAAGATCTCAACATTCAAAATATATTTTTAAATTTGATTATGTACATCAAATTATGCCTCTAATGTTTCATAGAGTATTTCTCGGTGAAAATTAAGTTGAGTTACTCCTTCCACCTTGTATTTTATTGTCATTTCACAATAAGAACAGTGGTTCTTTTTTTTTTTTTTCTTTTCTTTTTTTCTTAAGGAATGGGGTAAAAATAAGAATAATCAAAATAAAGTCTTTTTTTTTCCTTGTTTCTTAATTGCTCTTATGGTTCTGGGGCTCAAACCGTGTTCTAAGTGGTTATAAAAATAAGAATAACCAGTTCCTTGGACCATTGTATCATATAATGCTTAAATACTCCAATTTCAGATTTGGAACCGGCAACAACTTATGCAGTCCTTTAAAAAAAAAAACTTATGTTAAAATATATTTAGCATAAGGTTTAAATTATGTTTATATATAATGCAAAAATAAAACATATAAAGGACCTAATAGATCAACAACTTCACGAAAGACTAATTTTTTTGTCTATTCTTTTTCTTTTTCTTTTTTGACTTGATTTCTTGTTAGGATTGTTATCTGTTACTTTGAAAATTATCTTGCTTAGTCATACTCAAAATTTAAAATATTCGTTTCAAATATTATGTTATCATCATCAAACTAGTATTAATCAAATCTTTATTAGTCATACTGAAAATAACAATATTAGACATTATCAGAAAACTTCAAAAAGGTCCATCTAGATGTTATCAAAATATTGACGGGATGTCTAGTAACCAATCACTTGCACGGACTCAAGCTTGGACACGCTAATTTCAATGGCAATTTTATTTGAAAAAAAATTTAAAGTTAATGTTTATTTCTAGAAATTATTAAGGGAAGAAAACGGAAAAAAAGTAAAGCCGTATTTTATATTCAATTATATTATTTAAAATTATATTTTTAAAAATATTTAATTAACGTAAATTAATATATAAAAATGATTTATTAATTACAAACATATATTTTTATTTATTTCTTACCTCTATTTTTCCTTAAATATTTTATAAACAAATATAACATAAGAAAATCGCTTCATTTGAATAATTTTTTTTAAGGCTTAATCATTTTTATAATAATGTCTTTAGTGACATAAACCTCTCTCCTCTCTTTTTATGTTCTGTCTTTAAATAGCACTTGTTAAACAAATATAATATTTGAATAATCTTAAACCACTTCAGTTGGCACTTGTTAAAAAGCCGGAAATAAAGGCAAAGGAGGACCCAAGAAGAATAAAATAAGGCAATAATAGATAGATGAGGAAGACCGTCATGTGTAGTGGTAATGAAAGGAGTTTGGAGTCAAATATATTACTTGGTTCAGTTTTAGGCTGGCATCGATCAAGGGATGTTGAAACCATATTTCTAAAATCGTACATATTTTATTTTAAATTCATGTACTAACTTAATTTGTAAATGTCCTTCCATATAATTATAAATTATAGTTAATTTCTTAAAGTTAACTAAGATACTTAGTGTCCTTTTTGTTTTTCTTTTTCTTTTGAAACGTGGTACATGATTATGTCATCGACATGGAGAAGAGAAGCAATACAATCTAGAGGTGTATAACCCCACACATGGAAACGACATCAGAAAACGACCTCTCGAACTAAGGTATGAAACAGCCCCAGATTCGCAGGATCTCTTAACAGAAACAACTTTCACATCCCTGAGGTTGCTAAAATAAAGTACAATCTTGAATAATAAGACGAAAGGTGAAAAATCAGCATCTCGAGCGCATAGCTTTTCTCTTAGACAATCCGTTTCAATAATTACCTTCGTTTGTCCTCTATCTTCCAGTCAAGTTAAGCCTCTCTAACTCCCAAAGGCTTCAACAACATCAGCTCTACGTAAGCAGACGACACTTTAACATAACCACCCATAAATGCATACGCTCATTCGGAACTACGCCACTAATAGCTCCTTTCCCGAAAAAGTATTGCATCAACGATATATTTGAGGCCATCCCTAATGGAGGGCTATCCCAATAACACCAATTTCATCATTGCACTTCCTAACGAGACACTTGTCCACTCACACATGTAACCAGTCTCTCAAAAGGCCCAAGCTTCCACTAATAACCTTCTGCACATTAGCATGCTTATGATTCCAAACCAGGTCATTTCTGTGTCTCCAAATATCCCAGCAAATTAAAGACATCTCAACCAATCGTTGAAACTCAACATGTTGGGCAATTGTAAAAAACCATTCTTTGAATGACCTAATGTTGCCCAAAAAATAACCCAATCCGGACCTCAACCAAACCTCCTGAGCAAAAGAACAAGACACCAAGACATGCAAAGTAGATTCTACATCATTCCCACAAATGGGACATGAGGCATCATTAAATCGTTTTGGAATAACATACGGTAGGGATAATATCTCTTGCGGCCACGCCATATAAAGTTAACCCTTTAGGAGGAGCATTGAGTTGCAAATGAGTTTCCATACATCATGGAGCTGTTCTTCTTGAGAACGACTGCATGCTGCGTAACAACCCATAACCAGAACGAACAGTGTACTTTCCTTTTCGGTCTGCAGTCCACATCCAACAATCAACATGTTTTCTCACACTTAATGGAATATCCAACACTTTCATAACATCAGGCACATCAAGGAGTTCATTAATTTTTTCCACATTCCAGGAAGTACCACATTCACTTATAAGTTCCTCCACTAACATATTCTCCCCACCAAAACTGCGGTGAAGAAATCCTGGGTACGAAGCATTATCCTGCGATAAGGATCACTAAATTTTGATACTTTTACCATCCCACTCTCGACGACAACCACTAACTAAAGTACTTATACTTGCCAGATACTTAGCGAATATAGTGGGGGTTATCCCTAGAGTCGAGAACTAAGGAACTCCGAATTTTGTTTTTCTTTTTAAAAAGGCAAAATTTAAAATTAAAATATAAGACCAAATGGCTCGTATTGAAGGCAGCATGAGAAAATGATCACAACGCATATTTCAGTTCTCAAATGGCCAGTTTCTGGATGATCTCTACGATATAAGACGTAATTATTTGTTTATTTTATTTGAGTATTAATGATAGAAAGTGTCATTGAAAATCCGACTTGGAAATCTAACTTGTCATTTATTTTAGACCTCATTTGATAACAATATCCTCATTGTTTTCTATTAAAATAATGGTCTCTTTTAAAACATATATGTAAATACCTAAATTAAAAATGATATTTATATCTAAAATGAGTTTTTCTTTTTAAAAAGTTTTAGTTACCAATGGAGTTTGAAATAATAGTGCTGGAGCCCAAGATGCAAACCCAAGCGGGATTAAAAGCGAATTTAATACTAGCAATAGACCATGATAACATACGAATATAGGCCCGAAAACAAGGGCCCGATTCACATGAAAAATTTGAAGTAATGTAATCAAAGAATTCATATTAAAGGAAAATACCCAATCTCTATCAATTAGGAAAATAGAATATTTCCTAATTATTACCCATCAATTATCCCTTATTAATTGGTTAACAATAAGGAAAGAAAATCTCTCACCCAATGGGAGGAATATCGTATCATCATCCAATTAGGAAAGTCATCAATTATCCCTTATTAATCGGTTTACGATAAGGAAAGAAAATCTCCCACCCAGTGGGAGGAATATCGCTCATATATCGATAAGGAAGATCTTGTCGGTGTAAATCGTAAAGCGGAAAGTTGTCGCGATCATCCATTATAAATATCAGTCACCCCATTGGTGAAAGGTCACCTTGAAGAGACATATGCCTGAAACTTCGTCCACTGGCGGTTGATATTCTCTTCCGCAGGGGAAAGAGCGGCTTAGGCATCGGGCGACAACGGGCGAGCCCCCGGCGATCCTTTGTTTCTTGTTTTTGCAGAGGAGTCCAATGCCCAGAGCCAGCGGACCGGCCCAGTAAATCCAGCACGCTCTAGCCCAGTTCCGGTTGAAAAAGCATCATCAGTTGGGAGTGCCGTGCAGCAGGGCAGCAGTTCCTTTACAAATAAAAGGCGACTTCTCCAACAGGCGATGGTATCAACGGAACGGCGAAAGCGGCGTCAGTCCTCTGGGGATGCAAGAACCAGCCAGGCGGGAGTGGACAAATGACCTCCGGAGCGCGTTAGAACAATACGGGCTGTGAGGGCGAGGTGGAGGCTCGCGTCACTAACTGACACTTCTTTGAAGAGTTGAAACAACTCACCGGGCAAATCTGACGCCCCGAGGAGACCACGACGAGGCGAAAGGCCAAAACCCTGTTGCAGGAAGAGCAACACACGGGGCCACCGTCGAAGCCGAATAGAGAAGGGGAAGCTAGTACACCGGAGCATGATCCTTACCAGCTTCCGGAGAGGTCGTGGGAGCAAAGGTTCGGGAGGCATCTAGCGAAATCAGCCACATGAGGTAGCGGTAAAGGCGGATCTAGTCTACATGGATGCCTGTCTGACAAGCGAGTCTCCATTCACCGCCAGGGTGTTGCACTTCCCTCTTCTAGCAAAGTTTAGAATGTCGCAGATCGAGACGTTCGACTGAGCAAAAGACCCCATAGACCACCTCAATACGTACAAAAATCAGATGGAACTATAAGGATGTTAGGAGCCGTGCTTACGGTTCGCGAGTGTAACCCTCCAAACTGAGGCCATGTAGCCACGAGCCCAGTAGCTCGGGGGCCCGGCGGCTCGATTCGAGACATGCTATGTAGCCACGGGCCAGCGGCTAAGTTCAGGCGGGTCGTAGGCCGCGGGCCAAAGTAGCTCAGAGCCCGAGTAGCTCGGTTCGAGGCAGGCCATGTAGCCACGGGCGAAGTAGCTCAATTACCGTGGCGTAACCTCTGAAGCGAGCCATGTAGCCATGGAACGAAGTAGCTGAGACCCGTATTTCGATTGAGCAGGCGAGTAGCCCGCGAGCCAAGTAGCTTCGAGGCCCAGCGGCAGATTCGAGCATGTCATGTAACCCGCAGACCGTAGCTCGGTTCGCGAGGCGTAACGCTCAAGCAAGTCATGTAGCGAGGCGAAGTAGCTCGGGAGCCAGCGGCTTCGATTCGAGCGAGGCCATATAATAGCCATGGAGCCAAAGCGACTCGATTCGAATAGGCCGTATGGCCCGCGAACAAAGTAGCTCGGTTCTGAGCGTAACCGCTCAAAACGAGGCCATGCTGTACGAGGGCCGGCTTAGGAGCGGGCTCACTTCGCGGGCGCTAACGACCAGGCGAGTAGCCCGCGAGCCGTAGCCCGGAGCTAGTAGCTGATTTGCGAGCAACGACCGGAAAGCCTCGGTTCGAGAACCCGGTAGCTCGGTTTAAACGGGCCATGGCCCGCGGGGCCGTGGCTTTCGGGGAGCCTAGCGACTTTCGGTTGAGCGAGGCCATGTAGCCATGGAGCCAAGTAGCTG
This sequence comes from Tetrastigma voinierianum, assembly GCA_016808115.1. Classification (NCBI taxonomy): domain Eukaryota; kingdom Viridiplantae; phylum Streptophyta; class Magnoliopsida; order Vitales; family Vitaceae; genus Tetrastigma; species Tetrastigma voinierianum. The sequence continues at coordinate 2,023,566 of JAEQBH010001681.1, forward strand.
GGGCAAGTGGCTCGGGGCCCAGCAACAGTTGAACTACCATGTAGCAGACGGCCTTTCAGGAGCCCGTGAACAGTTGAAGCAGCGAAGTGTAAGCGCGGGCCAAAGTAGCTTAGAAGCTTAGTAGCTCAAATCGCAAATCGTAACCGCTCAAACAGGCCATGTAGCCATGGAACCAAGTAGCTCAGGAGCCCAGCATCTCAGTTCGAACAAGCCATGTAGCCCGCGGGCCAAGTGCTTCCGGGGCGATAGCTCGGTCGAGCGGACCCAGTATCCCTGTGGGGCAGGTGCTTCCCGAGCCCGGTAGCTCGGTATGGCGAGTAGCCCGCAGGCGAAATTTCAGGAGCCCGAGCTCGGTCGCGGGCGTAACGACTCAGGCAGTAGCCACGGGCCATGTAACTGAAGCCAGGCTCGGTTGCGGGCGTAACAACTTCAAAGAAAGCCCGAATAACCACGGGCCATATGGCTGGGCCCGAAGCTCAGTTGTGGGTAATCAGCTGCTGAATGCCAGTAGCCAGGCCATGTAGCTCGGGGAGCTAGCGATTCATTTTTCGAGGAGGTTAATTGCTGAAAATGATGGCCTAGAGGCTAAGTAGCCCGCGAGGGCCGTGGCTCAGGCCCGATAGCTCGTATTCTGAGCATAACTACTCAAAGGAAGGCAGTAGCCACGCGGGCCATGTAGCTCGGGGAGGGTCTTGGCGCCGAATGATAGCTTGGTTCTGCGAGCTTAACGGCTCGAAGTCGGTGCCCGGGGCAGGCGGCTCGGTTCTGAGCTTAATAGCTGAGGCCTCGGTGCCTAGAAGCCCGGTAGCTCGGTTGTAGAGCTTAAAAAGCTCGAGGAAGGCCTCAGCGCCCGGGGAGCCCGAGTAGCTCAGTTTGTAGGAAGCACGGCTCGAGAGAGACCCTAGAGCCTATGAGCCCGGTTGCTCGATTGGCAAAGCTTAACGGCTTTCGGGAAGGCCTCGGCCCGAGGCTGTGCTTCGGTTTTTAGAGCATAGCACTTTCAGAGAAAGGGTCTTGTGAGCCCCGGAGCCATGTAGGCTGGGGCCGTAAACGGATGAGGCCTTATTTGCTCAAGGAGGCGGGTAGCCAAGGAGCCATGTGGCTCGGTTTAAAGTGCCATGTAGCTTAGGTTCGAGCCTTGCGGCTTCGGTTTCGAGGAGGCCTTGCGGCCTCGGTTTCAGAGCCATGGCTCGGTTTCGAAGGTAAAGTAGCTAAGGAGCCATGTGGCTCAAGAGCCATGTAGCTCGGGGCCATGGCTCCGGGCGCCATGTAGCTCGGTTTAAAGGGCACGGCTCGATTTCGAGGGAGCGAATGGCTCGGTTCAAGAGCATAAGCGACTCGGGAGGCGGAATGGCTTGAGGAATTTAAGTAAGTAGTTCAAAGGCGCGACAACCTAGGGACAAGCAGCTCGGTTTGAGCTCGGTCGCTGGGTAGAGATATCCCGGGAGCAGTAGCTCGGTTCGGAAGGCGCAACGGCCCGGGAGACAAGTAGCTCGGTTTTAGAGCTCGGTAGCCCAGGTAGAATAGCCCGGGGAACCAGTAGCGCTCGGTTCGGAAGGCGCCTTGGCCATAAACCAGACATCTCTCAAATTGGCAAGACAATAAAAGAGTGATAAAACAACAAACCCCTTCCCTCTTATCCGACGATACAACCCTTGCCCTACGCTCACTTAGTCGAAAGTGGGGGGGGGTAATTGATGGGGTTTGAAATAATAGGTGCGTGAGGCCCACGAGGCGTAAGCCCTAAAACAAGATTAAAAAACGGGCCCAGTACTAGCAATAGGCTCTTGATAACATCCCCTAAATATAGGCTCAAAACAAGGGCCCAAATTAAACTGGCTAGTAATGTAATCAAAGAATTCATATTAAAAGAAAATACCTAATCTCCACCAATTAAGAAAATAAAATATTTCCTAATTATTGCCCATCATTTATCCCTTATTAATTGGTTAACAATAAGGAAAGAAAATCTCTCACCCAATGGGAGGAATATCGTATCATTATTCAATTAGGAAAGTCATCAATTATCCCTTATTAATCGGTTAACAATAAGGAAAGAAAATCTCTCACGCAATGGGAGGAATATTGTATTATCATCTAACTAAGAAAGTCATCAATTATCCCTTATTAATCGGTTTACGATAAGGAAAGAAAATCTTTCACCCAGTAGGAGGAATATCGTATCATGCTCCAATAAGGAAAGATACTATTCAGTGTCATCATCCAACTAGGAAAGTTGTCATGATCATCCATTATAAATACGAGCCACCCGTGATTGAAGATGCAACGAGACATATGCACAAAACTTCATTCCCTAAGCAGTTGATATTCTCTTCCACAGGAAAGAGCTGACTTAGGCATCGGAGCGGCAACGCACGAGCCCCCGCCGATCTTTTTTGTTTCTTGTTTTTGCAGAGGAGTCCAACGCCTAGAGCCAGCGGACCAGCCTAGCAAATCCTGCACGCTCTAGCCTAGTTTCGGTTGAAAAAGCATCATCATTTACAATATAGTAGTAAATTATTTTCATCAAGACTCGAACTCATGACCTATTTCCTCTCTTTTTTAAACATTGGACATTCTACCACATAAGTTAGGCTATCATGACATGATGGGCTCAAAATGTTTACAAATCTACATATTTTTTACAAATTTACAAAATAATAATAATAATAATAAACGAAGTGTAAATTTACAAATTTTAAATTATTCAAGAGGTTTTAACTAAATATTTATTTTTTATACTTACTCTTAGCCTTGTCCCAAATTGAGATACAAAATGATAAAAGTGAAATATTCTTAAGAATACATAATATTTTTGTAACATGCATGTAAGATAATACGATATATAACCATCTTAATATTATATAAACACAAATACATGAAATACAAACATTATTCCATCAAACCTTAATATCTTGCAGTTTCAAACAACCAACTTGATGATTTCACGAGCTTTGCACATAGCCTACAATGGTACAACCTTAGGCATGGTCAGGCCAAGTCCTTCCACCATATCAACTTCTTTTTCACTGACCCTTCCACTCAAAACATTGAATTAATAGCCCTAAAGTCAAACCCATCACCCTATTGGCCAGACCAATCCCAGTACAGGCCCTCCTTCCTAGCCCAAATGGTAACAATTTGTAATTAACATTCTCTCCATTGTTAAATCTCTCTGGTTTAAAGCTTGTAGGATCATCCCATGCGAAGGTCTCTGTGAATAGCCCATGTATTAATTAACAACATTGTGCCTTTTGGTATATCAAATACTTCCACTTGACAATGATATGATGCTTTATGGGGTAGCAAAAGTGGACCTACTGGGAACAGTCTAAGGGTCTCAGAGATGACATTTTGAAGATAACCTAATTTGTAGAGATCTGATTCTTCCATCAATCGTTCTTGTCCAATGTGAATGTCTATCTCTTCTCTAACCTTGTTTAATGCGTTTGGATGATTTAGTAGAAGAGTCATGGCCCACTCTAACGTTACCGCTGTACTCTCACTTCCACTAAGAATTAAAACCTACTAATTATAATTTGTAGAATTTAGAAAAAGTATGTTTCGTAGTGTAATGTGATAATTTTATGTGATTCAACACAATATTTTTTTTTTTTTTTTGAGTTTGAGCAAATTCATGTCAAATTATATAAAGTGTTAATGTATAGGTAGTTTTTAGTCAACATGACATATTGAATAGCCTAGTTACAAATTTAATTATTTAATACATATTTAATTTATTTTAAATTTGTTTTTAAATAAACACATTAAATTAAATAAATCGAAAACATGTTTGATTAGAAATGAATCATATAAACTTATAGAAGATCTAACTCAACCCAATTATTAAATGAAATGACTATGTTATTGAATGGGTTACACAGCACACTTAGATAGTATTTTGAAAAATATTTTTTACACAATTATTGTCGTGTGTTAAGTTTGGATTATGTGAAAGATTACCTAGACTTTTAGGTAATATAAACATCACTTATCAACACGAATTACCAATCATAATGTATAATGTTGATAAATAAGGTTGAGTGAGTGCATTCCAACCATATCCCAATGATTTAAATCCATATTTATTTTGACATGAAACTAAGCATTTCCAAAAAGTCCGGGACCCATATTTCTCTATGGACCCAACCCGACACGACCCATTAGAGATGCATGTTTGAAAAGCCTAAAATGATTAATATTTATACCCTTCTCTTCTATTATAACCCCTTTAATGTTTTCATAGTTTTTTAATTTTATTTTCAAAAAGAAAATTTTCAAAAAATTTGACTAGTAGAAAATTTGTTTTTTTTTTATATGTTTGAGAAAGGGGAGGGGAAAAAGAAAAAAAAAAAGACAGAACAAAATATATTTAAAGGAGCATAAAACGCATGTGTGGAAAAAAAAATTAAATATTGAGCCATAAGATTCATGACTTACTAGAATAACTCCTTTGATGATTTCATCGGTGTAGTAGTCTGGATCTGACTTTTGTAGAAAAAGAAAATGGTCGATGGCGGTCTTTGTTGGGTATTATCACCTCCTATCTCCTTCTATTGCTACTTCTATGTTCATCAATTGACATTGAAACATCGCCTCTGTCGTCTCTTGAGGCTTCATCGGTGTAGTCTCTTGATTTACGGAGTCATTGATTGTGGAACATCAACTTGTTAGCATGTGCACACTTAAAACAAACAAGAAGAAAAGCGCGTGGTGCGTTGTAAAACTATAGATGCCTAAGTCAATTCAAGGATTCTCAAGAGTGAAAAGATCAATTCTTTTAGTTAAGAATGTCTTACCTTCTATGATGTCACCCCCTCTTCTTTTATGGAGGAGGGTCGTTGTCCGCTTTTCATGGGAAGTAAATGATTTCCTTCCGAAACGGAAGGGGAAGGTGGATCTTTGTTTGCATGTTATGACCTATTCTTCCCTTTAGATAACAAAATTTCCCTTTAGATAGCCAAACTGCCCGCATCTTTTGCTCCATGATGCGTTTGACAGTCATCAGGATGGTTACATGTGTGACTCATGGGTGGTTACTTGTTGGTGAGAGAATTGAGTGGTTGCCTTCATAGATGGTAGCCAGCGAAAGATTATGCAGACATTGCTGATCTCCTCACGCGGTTGGGAAGTATGTTTGGGTCTGGCTTAAATGAGGATGATTGGGTCCGTAGATTAGGCCTCTGTGGGTTTCAGTTTTGGACCCGTAGACTGGGTTTCAGTTTTGGGCCCATAGACTGACTGGGCCTGTTGGTTGGAGGGTCTAGGCCAAAGCCCATGCTACCCACAATGGCTCCCTTTCCCCGACTAGGGAGGTCGTTCTTCTTGATTGGGAAAAGAGAATATTTGGGACTTTTTAGATGTGGGGATTGGTGGGAAAAGAGAATATTTGGGACTTGTTTGATGTTGGGATTGGTGGTATTAATCTTTGGTGCTTCTAATGTACATTCTCAGGGAATTTCCTAGTTTTTTGAAGTCACATTTGATGCAATTGTTTGGGATTCCTTTGAGGCTGGAGGTCTCTATAAAAGGTTTGCAGGAGGAAGGATTCTTTTGTGCCATTGTTTATTACTGGTTTGTCAGCGAGGTGGTTTGGTTAGGCATTTCTTGGAGGTGGACTTCTGCGATTGCTGTATGGACGAGAACGATGAAGAGGGTTAAACATGATTATCAAGCATGAACTAGGGCGAAGTTTGCAAGGATTGAGCGGAGTCAGAATTGTTTGCATTGGGAGGGATATTCATGAGTTGACTGCATCTGTGGGTGATTTGAAAACTCGAATGCATCTACAGCCAAGAACACCCCCTCCTAAATCAACGAGGCCCTTTGTGTTCCTTGCCACCTTCTAAATTAACTGGGGAACTTTACGTTCCTTTCCACCTTCGTAGGGCCTTCTTTCCTAGCATTTGTTTCAACTTGTTCTGTCTCTTCTCCTTTATTTTTTTCTTTTTTTTTTTTTTTTGTGGCCTTTGGATTTGGTTATGATGGATCATGTAATCATAGTATGATTACTGTGGTGTAAATGTTGTTGTGTAACTATAAATGCCTTTTGGTGGAAGTACTGAATTTACATTTTCTATAATTTTTTGTGTTCCTACACTCATTGTTCTCATGCTTCCTAATTCCCAGCTAGTGACAAGGACTCTGTCTTACGGTGGAGGGCTATGGTATTTGATATGCTTCAATATGGACCGGTCTAGAAATAATATGATGGCCAGTGCGGACGCGGCTGTTAGGGTGGCCTAAAGGTCCACAATCCTGGCCCACGTTCGTTCACTATGCCCTAATAGGCGAAGCGTCGCTAGGATTCAAATTGGTCGTGGAGGCGATGAGTCATCAGTGCATTAAATGCGACAATAGGCTCTAGACGCTTAATATATAGAGAACCATCATTTGATTTCATCCTTTCTCATACTTGTTTCTTCTTGGTTATCCTGTTTCCCTATTGTTCGAGATTTTCTGTGGATACTCTGGTGCGACGCTGCGTGCTTTCGTAAACCGTTCTTCCAGGCGCTTGTTTAGGTTTCATTTTACAGGTCAACGTTGTTTCTACCCTGGGTCCACTGATTTTTGATTACTAGCTTACCTTTAGCGCTAGGATAGCGTGGGGGAAGTATTCTTAGAGTCTACTAGGACTGGGTGACTCCCGCCTAGGCATAGTGGGTTTGCAAGTGGTTTTGCCTTTTACCAGTGTGGTATCATGGCCGGTGATTGCCATTTCCTTTTGTTTTGTCGTACGCGTAGAATGGCAAAAGTGGAAAGAGACTTCTACCGACTGGCTGAATTATGAAGTGAGGGCTTTACGGGACGCCTTCTATAAGTAACATCATCTTCTCCTTGTCTATGGAGGAATTGAGGGCCTACTGTGAAATTCCCGATGACATTGACGTCATGTTATCGGATGTCCCGACTCAAAATACTGTGGGCGCAGAGCACAACGTGGTATTTTTCACTCGGGAGCAATTGGCGGTCGGGCTTGACCACGTGCCATCCTGAGTGAGCTTGATTCACACTTTACGGGCGCCCCGCCGCATTCATCCAAACATCATTCGGATTATGACTGGGTGTTGTGTATTTAACCTTCTTTAAACTTGATCTTTCATTGGTGGAGGTTTGTTTTGCTTATACCTTGAGGGTAGCGTAAGGTGGTTGGATGTCCATGTCAGCCTAGAGTCCCTGCAATTAGTTACAGGACTCCCCGACTCGCCCAAGAGTGAGGCAAAGGGGTTGATCCTGATCAGGGGACCATGGGATGAAACCCCAGGTACCCTTGACCCTCCGTTTGATGTTAACCATTCGATGTCTTTTCCAGGTGTGTACCAGTAATGAGGCCTGCTTGCTGATGTATTTTTGATTTGTATGCCCATTCATGTACATGTGTTTCACTATTGTGGGTTGTTTGCACGAGCCGTCGAGTGTGGCGGGTACGTGGAGTGGAAAGAGCCCGGGTTTTGCGAAAATCTAGAGGCTAGTGGAGATTTCCGAGCAGGAGCGGCATTACAAAGTCCTTCTTACCGTGAAGAACTTGGGTGATTTACGCAGCCACTCGTCTCCATATAGCGTCCTAATAATCTCGCGCCCTCTACCTTTGGAAATTGTGGAAGGTGAGCATTTCGTCATTGCGGACCTTCTGAACTTAATCCCAAACAGTTCTTCTCCAGTCAAGGAAGCGGACGGCTGGTCGGGAGTGGTGATCGATGCTGACCAGTGACCTTCCTCTACTTGTGAGGATTAGGCTCTGCTCCCGGCGTCCGGGCGGGTTGAAGGGGGTGGCTGGGTTCGGACGTCCTCCTTTGTGATAAGGACTCCAGTCTTACCCAGAGCATCGAAGAAAGAAAAGAAGGGACGTGAGGTGTGAAGTGCTGGAGTAAGGGCGGAGGATTTCATTATGTGGGTCCCTCCAATATCCATTTGCTCTAGGACGAGGGGAAGAAGAAGAGGAAATGGACGAGATGTCTGGTTTGATTCCACCAGCTTTCTTTCGGAAGCGGAGAGTAGAGATGCTAGCCTTAGCGGCGATGCCTTCCTGGTGTTTGGAGGATCGGGAATGACCCTTGCGGATAAGGGGTTCGGAGGTGTAGGCCATTGTCATCTCTGGTTCTCTTGAGATGTGTTTGGATGACCAGCTAGTTCTGGGAAACGTTACCTTGGCGGAGTCCAGAGAGGCTTCCCCAGTTCCTACCACCATCCAGGTGGTTAATTATCCTCAGTTGGCAATTGGCCAGTCAGATAGGGCCAAGTACACCAGGACAGGACGTAGGAAGCCACTACTTCCTGATCGTATGTTGGTGAATTCGTATCTCCCTTCTAGCGGCCCGGCTCCCCCCATGGAGGAGGTAACAGTTCCCGAGCCGGAGGGCGCTCAAGAGATTATTGATCGGTGGAGGCCCTTCAATTGGGGCGAATCTCTGGCTGATCATTTGCACGATCTGTACCCGATGATGCTACGGATGCCTGTAACTATTCGGGCTAGGGGGCAGGGCGAAGAGTATTCATTCTTGGTCCCTGTTGGTACTATTAAAGAAGATCTCCAACAAATGATCGAAAATGGGATGCAGGTTCGCAACCGTAATTTTGCTCAATCGATGGAACTGGTAAGCTTGGAAGCGCTATTTCTCATTCTAGCATTATTTCTTAACCATTGCTATATCATTAATATGTTTTTTCGCAGGCGATCACTGCTATCTGCAACATGGCCTTTCAGCATTGAGAATTCCATACTCAGTTGAGGGAGGTGGAGAGGCTAGGGCTCTACACCCAATCGGCATTTTCTGACAAAAAGGCCCTGAGTGCTTCCCTAATAGAGGCGGTTGGAGTTGGAGACTAGAGATGCTATTGAAAGGGCAAATCATGCTGAGGCGGAGAGAGATGCCGCTCGTCATGAAGTGGCGATGGCCCGACTGGAGATCAATGCGACGGTCAGCGCCCGGGAGCAGATGGAATCTGAGCTAACCCGGGTCCAGCGTGCCTTAGTTTCTTCAGAAAACGCCTGACGGAAGGTGGAGTTTGAGTTAGATGTGGCTCAACAGGCTTTGGCTGCCTCTGGAAAGGCTTGTCGGACGGCGGAGGAGAAAGCTAGTCGTTTGACAGATGAGCGAGTTTCCTTATAGAGCTTGGGGCTAGCAAAGATGAGTTGTCTGCTTTCCGAGCGGAGGTCTCTAAAGAGAAGAAGGCTTTGGAGGCGGAGTATGACGCTGGCTTTGAAGTCATCTTCAATTATGGATATGGCTGTTATGCCTTTGCGCACAATATTTGTGGAAGTAAGCCTGGGATTCCAAACGAGATGTCGGGCACGTCGCTTCCATTCACTCCAGAGTTCTTCGTTAATCTTCGATGCCCCTTGAATGTTGTTCTGGTAGAGTACATTGTTTCTCAAAGGCAAGCATTAGCGAAGAATTGAGCACTCCTACATGTTTGGGGCTAAAAAGTAGGTGATAGCCTCGATTCTGCATCGGGAGTGTTGGGGAGGAGAGTCGGTGCATAGCGAGAGTTGGGACATTATGTGCTTTCTTACCTGGCCTGGCTCTTTTGCCCCCATTTTGATATAATGTAACCGAGCTTCTTAATGAATATTATGACATTGCTGATCTCCCTTTTAAATTGAGTAGTTTATTTTTGTTTAGCCGGATGGTGCTGATGTGTAATAAGTAGGGTGTAGTCCAGGTTTGAGCAACCGTTCCCTGGCTTATTGATCAGAGTGAATCATGCATACATTACAGTACAAATTCTATGTGTTTTTATAGCTCAATTTGCATGATTCACATTCATATTCATTGATATTGCGCTAATCCCCTATACCATGATATTTCATAGAACATGGCGAAACCAGAATAAAAAAGGAAGCTAACAATAGAAGGAAGGAACCAAGCGAAAATGCGACAAAGTGCGGCGAGATGGAGTCTACGGTACACGACAGCGAGGAGAACCATTGCTTGTGGCGCCAGCGGCGGCGAAAGGGATCGCCGCCTTGAACACGAGAGGTAAGATTATGGTCGCCACCAGTGCATACGGCGTAACGACGTTTCCTATTCCAAAATGGGATCTTGAAAAATATGATTTTTTTGGCCATTGATGGGCCTGAGTTCGGAGATATAAAAGGTAGCAATTTCGAGGCAAAGATAGGGGAGGAGAAAAACGGAAGAACGGATAGAGAGAGATTGGTGAAAGGCAGATCCGGAGATCGCGAGCGACTTCTTTAAGTATTTCTTCTCTAATTCGTGTGATGCTGGAAATCTTCGAGTTTATGTAATGAAAATCCACATGAACTAACTTTTCTTTACAGGGTTTTGTCAGCTAACAGCACCCTTATGGATTAATACTTTAGTGGTTTTGTACTAATACTCCGATATAATTTCTATGGTTGTTTTACTCCTGAATTTAATCACATGTTATTATTTGGCCAATTATGGCATGTTAATGCTAAGTCACGACGAGGAAGATGACTCATAGGGACATGGGTAAAACAACAGTCGTCGAGGAATAGAATATCCATCGAGTGTAGCACTAGGGTTTGCACATTCATGTGTCTCGGAGTCGAGGGGTCGAAGTAGAGATGCAATACACCCCACTAGCGAGATAGGCAGTTATATCTCGAGAGAGAATAGCTTGTAGGCACGATCTCGCTAACATAAATCATATGAATATTAAATAAATGCTCTATTTAGGTGAAATCCATTAGGTGCGGTAGGCAAAGGCAAAACCCTAGGTTTTCTCATCATTACCTTAAATAGAAACTTTAAGATTAGGACTTCTTTAATTTAGTTGATTTATTCATAATTCACTACAAGACTGGATCCAAATATTGTCTAGATCACTAAATCAGTAATTAGCACGCTTCTCTTCATGGGAGCGACATATTTCGCCACTTCAACTGCGTGAACTTCGGCAGTATACTTGTCTTTATCGGCTCATTATTTTTACCAGCTTTACACGCTCACCCGATGGCGAATCAAGTTTGGCACCGTTGTCAGGGAGAAGTTTAGTGTTATTATTGACAATCGTGCCATAGATTGTACTTTGGATAAACTTTATTTTATTTTATTTAGTTTTTTTTATTTAATTATTATTATTCGTCGTTTTAGGCATTGTGCCTTATTTCATCTGTGTTGTTACTTGGTCTCGCCTTCATACCGATGATTTCAGGAAAGCATTTAGTGTGCATGCAAAGACAAGATTGCAGGGAATTACTTCCATTGGATCCTGAACTAGAACAGACATTACATTGATTATGAAGAGAAGCACGCACAACCCAAGTTGAAATCATGCAGAATCAAGAGGATGAAGGGCAATTCCAAGGAAGGAATGAACCACAAGTGGAGTAAAATGGACAGAATTATAGAGATCAAGCCACCTAATCTTTTGTATAGCCTGATAATCCGCACATGCTGCTTGAGGAGTTCGCCTTACCACCTATAGTTGTTCAGTCAGCTATACGAAGACCACCCATTCAAGCGAACAACTTCGAACTGGAAGGAGTAACTCTGCAAATACTCCACAACATACAGTTTCATGGGGTGCCTAGTGAGAACCCGAATGCGCATCTGACCAGTTTCATCAAAAGTTTGCGACACGATCAAGTATAATGGGAGTAACGAGAGGGAAGAGCTATCAAATTGCTCTATTCCCACTTATCCTTAGCGATTGAAGAAAACTTGTTGGACACAAACTAGCCAACCACGGATTCCATTACCTCATGGAATGACCTAGTCTGCAAAAATTTCTATCCAAAATTTTCCACCATAAGATCATACCGGTGGTGCAAGAAATTAACACATTTAGACAATTCGAGGGGGAGAATTTGGTCGAGGCTTGGGAGAGATTTCATGAGTTATTAAGGAGATGTCCACACCACAGGTTGACTAGGTGGATGCAAATGCACACGTTTTATAACAGTTTAAGTGATTCAACTAGGATAATCGTTGATGCCTCAACAGGAGGTGCCTTGATTGATGAAAAGACTACGAGATCAAACACTTTAGAGATGTTGGAGGATACAACCACTCATTCTAATCAGTGGCCTCAAGATAGATCAACACCTAGGAAGCCCATAGCGGGAGCAAACAGTAGGATTCTCAATGGACGGATGACGATGGAGGCCAAACCGCGGTATGTGAATCAACATAATCAACTTGATAGAGAGACCCGTATGAATTAATACATGTCGAGCGAATTTGAGTCGGAATCGGGACGAGGTTGGAGAGGTAACGGAATAATGAACAACGAACTATAATTCAGGAGGAATAACCAGAATAGTATGCCACCACTTCAAGCGAGAAAACCGCCGTCTGAGAATAAAGTGGATTTGGAAGAAGCCTTGGTTTATTTAATGACTTCCCATAGCACATTTTTGAATGAGGCAGAGGCCACATTCGCGATGGCTATTCTGAGAACCAATCCCACCTAGATGCAAAATCAAAGGGGTGACTTCGAGAGCACAGGAAGTGCAAATAGGCCTAATGGCCACTTTGTTGACTGAGAGGCAGCATGGATCATTATCTAGCAACTCAGAGGTGAACCCGAGATGAGAAGGTAATGAACATGTTAAAGTTGTCGCATCGAGAAGTGGCAAAGATTCAGGAAGACAGGACACCATCCTATGCCCGCCTGAGCAGGACAGTAAAAGTGCGAAAGGTCACCATCAGTTTAGTTATTTGTTTTACACTCTGAATGTTGTACATTGTAGAAAGGTCGAGCTAACGACGTTAAATATAGCGCTTCTTGGGAGGAAACCCAAGTATTATGAGATCACCTTCTCTTTTGCACTAGCAGTATTTTCGATTTTGTTTTACTTTTCATTTTGGAATACTGCTTCTATTGGTTTTTAATGTGTTTGTGAGTTTTTCAAGGATACCAAAGGGTGCAAGCATAGCCATTGAGGGATTCACATGTTAGAGGGTCAAAATTCGTGTTTTAAAAACATAAAAACCCCATGTCCATGTACAACTACAGTACCTTGATAGGTACTACTGCGATGCATAGCACACACGATTTTTTCTATATAGCTTTCTATTATTGTGACGGAAAAACATGCGGCTGCGAAGCCTACTTGTCACTCGGGTACACAGCAATGAGGTATCTGTACGTCGCGTAGAGCTTTCGCCCATTGCGAGATGCCTTCACCGTGAGCGCGAGGGGGTAGCGAATATTTTGGGCATTTAAATGCGCGGCTGTGTTTTCTCCCTGCTCGTTTTTCGGCACCGGACCATCAACGGATTCTGCCTACAGGATGGCGGCCGGTCGCGAGAGTATCGAGCACTATTTACGGACACGGACTATGGGAGCTTAATGCAGGAGCTCACTGGGGGCTAGGGCCCGATAGAGCCTGTCCATCGCCCGGCAGTTCACCACCTTTGAGATCTGAGTCCCTCACGCTCCTAGCTAGGTTTGATACGATTTTCACATGTGTGGAGTCAGCCTACCTTGCATCTCGATGCCGATTACGAAGGGCAAAGGCGATCATACATGCGCTATGACCAAGGAGTTTCGATTCGACATCGGGACGAGTCATTGGCGAGGGTTGATTAAGTCGACCCCTGACGCTTCACGAGCAGTCCACCCTCGGGACCTCGGATGGTAGTAGGTACGGGCATATACGAGGCAGGCGAACTCGAAGGTGAGATACTGGCGAATGTGATGGTGCCACACCTCCGAGCCACGCGAGTATGTTTTGGCGGCGTTCCGGTACGCCACCTCTCTACATTGAATTCTCTTACCTTGCCGATGAGGCAGCCTGTGACGGACCCGACTAGGCGTCGCGAGGGCCTCTTTCTTGATTCAGCCTCCTCATTGTTCTTTGGGAGTGGCAGATCTGAAAGCGGGGAGCTACCGAAAGATAACTCGTCGTCCGTAGCAGCGTCGCCATCTTCTGGCCAGATATGATCCTTGCCTTTATTTTGTTTAACTGGAGGTGTTAGGTGGCTACTCCCTCTTGAATTTTCGATTCGTTCACCCTCTAAGCGAGTCTGCAGGCGGTCGTTTTCCTGCTGCAAATGATCAGCACGACTCTGCAGTTCGGCCATCTGTCTGGCCTGTTCCTCCTGCTTTGCCTCCATATCCTGGCTTCAGCGAAGGAACTGATCTTCGAGGGACTGATTCGCTGGGTTGCTGGTCATGATTGGAAAGTCGTGGTGCAGCGGGTTGATCGGGGGGGAACTACGAAGCAGGGGATGAGCGATCACTTGGAAAGCCCAGTGCAGCAAGCCCTCATGAATCGTTGATGAGCTTTTTTGCTTGGTCGTTCCCACAGACGACGCTAATTGTAGTCTCCCGAATTTTCTGAGTCATTGGATCGTCGGAGCATCAACTTGATAGCACGTACCTGCAAAACAAACAAGAAAACGGCCGTGATGCACCCGCCACCTCTTCGATGCCTAAGTCAGTTCAAGGATTCTCGAGAGTGAAAAGATCAATCCTTTTAGTTAAGAATGTCTTACCTTCTATGATGTCACCCTCTTTTCTTTTATAGAGGAGGGTCATCGTTCGCTTTTCATGGGAAGTAAACGATTTCCTTCCGAAACGGAAGGGGAAGGTGGCGCTTTGTTTGCGTGTTATGATCTATTCTTCCCTTTAGATAGCCAAATTGCCCTTTAGATAGCCAAACTCCCTTCATCTTTTGCTCCATGATGCGTTTGACAGTCATCAGGATGGTTACGTGTGTGACTCATGGGTGGTTACTTGTTCAAGCTGAGAGAGGTCAGCCGGCTGCCTTCTTAAAGATGGTAGCCAACCAAGAAAGATTATACCTAGGCATTAAATCTCCCGTCCGGTTGGGGAAGTATGTTTGGGCCTGGCTTGTAAATGAGGATGATTGGGTCCGTAGATTGGGCCTCTGTGGGTTTCAGTTTTGGGCCCGTAGACTGATTGGGCTTGTTGGTTGGAGGGTCTAGGCCATAGCCCATGGTACCCACAATCAGCTTCTTCTTGTAACCCCCATAATCAATCCATTCCAAAATTGATTAGTAATCCATCAGGTTTGAAGTCCCACCCAAGTTAAACATCTCGCTTATGATCTCCTGAAAATTCTTCACCTCCTCCATCCCCTCTTCTTCCCCATTATCGAAGCGCTGTCCCGTGATCATCATCATTATATTATTAAACGCCAGCTTCGAGAACATTGATTTCAACTCTACTTTTGCAAATTTTTCTCAGGAATCCTGAGACAATCACTGCAGTAGATGCTTGACTTTGTCGCTCCGGATTCCTAGGAACATGTTAAGGTGGTTGGAGGAGAGGATTTTGACTTAACAGAGGCGGCGGAGGTTGCGTCAGTCGTCGTCGTATGGTAAGGTGCCAACGATCATGTTGTTGTAGCCCACGTACTGGCCGATCAAGAAGTGTGGATGGTCGGCGAGGACAACGTCGTTTTTGGTGAAGCATTCTTCAACGGCGAAGGGAGAGGAGATGACGACGGTGGAGTGAGAGCCGAGGCGGAGGGAGAATATGGGGCCATAATTTTTCGGAGGCTGTGGAAAGCGATGGAAAGTGGTTCCTGAGTGGAGATGACTATATTTGGAAGAGGAAAAGGGCTTGGTGGGAGGTTTCCATGGTTTCTTATTCTTTCAAGCAAGACTATGAAAGCGAAGATATGAAAGACAACAAGAGATGCGTATAGACACATATCTTCCATGGTTTTGCCCAAGAAAGTGTTTAAGAAGATAAAGATTTGATATAGATCTTGAACTTATAGTAATTGATTTCGACAGATAGCAACGTTCCTCCAATCAAGTCAATTATGAAAATATCGGTTTCGACAGATATATAAGTACTTGGATTTTATGGATATATCAGATATATCAATGGATATTTTTACATGAGTATCGATATATTATAAATTAACAAAAATACTCTGAAATTGATGGAAATACTTTATAAAATTGTAAAAATGACACTAATAATCAAATATACACATTGAGACTACATTGCAATGAACTTTTAAAACCAACATAAAGATCGATGTGGCTCCATTGCAACATTTGATGAAGGGATCCCATCTTGGTTAAGACAATACTCATACCAGGATATGGTGTTCCGATAATATTGTTTATAGGATTGAACATGTCATGCATAAATGTCTTGACTTGTACCCACAACCTATCCATGGATAGAAAATTTGGGGTTCACCCACATGTTCGTTTGAAATCCTTGTTGCATTTGATATGGAATGCGGAATGACATTTGTTCAACATGAGAATAATTTATCTTTCCATATTCTTCATCAATGGAATGGAAAGTTTGAATAAAATGACCACGTAACTCATTGTGTTTAGGAGGAAAAATGTTGTTATCGTCATTAGGTGAATCAACGTAGTAGTGCCAATACTCATGGACTCTCAAAACTAGTAGACAATGAATCCTCATTGTGGTGTGACATCCTTCAGTGTCGACCTCTATATGGAGCTCAGTGGCTCCCGATACCTACGTAGGCTCTCTAGACCCATGGTCTTCATCTTGTGTAGCATGTGTGAAATCATCTTCACCAGTGAATGGACTTACTGGATATTGACTTATTTTTTGATCTGCAATATCCCCACCATCATTTCCTGTATCACTATGGTCCCCTCTCCTCTTAAGCCATCATAACCTGTAGTAGAAGCACCAACAAAACTAGGTCTACTACTATGTTTAGTACTTGAATCAAAAGAGGGTTGAGAAGTAACAATAGGCTGAAATGAATCTCTCGTGTCTTGATTGAAACTTTTACTATTTACTTCTTCAGATAAAACACGATCAACATCAACACCTGCTCCTCGAACATGAGTAGCAATTCGTGGATCAAGATTTCCATCTTCATCATCCAAATGGAGAGGTCTAACCCATTTGAGTAATTGATTATCCTCTTCTTCATGAAACTCGGCTAAATGTCAAGTAAATCAAGTTAATTCTTTTCAGCAACTTTATCGGTCTCTGCTTGCATATCATGTATCTTTAGTTTCATGTTATAGTAACAAAAAACTAATTGTTAGAGCCTAGGGTAAGCAAGCCAATTTCTTTGTTTTGTATGTATTAGAGAAAATGTGCTATAATTTCTCTTACACGCTGAAGAAGATACAGATTGGGAAAGAACCTTAATGGTCAAATTCCTGAATGTGGGAGCGTGGTTTCCATACATAAACCACCATTTAGCTACAATAAAAATAACTAACATTCAAAATCTAATAATAACATGATAACAGACTTTACTTTTAAAGTTTTAATGAGAAATAACACAGACCAGGAACCATTAAATCTCTTAAGGCTATTGCTGTTCTATCACCAAATCCTCTTTTCGCATCTTGAAACATTATAAGTTGTGAATTAAAAATTTACTTGTCAAATCAATATAAGTGTAAGTGTAACCAAATAAATTGAATCAATTAATTGGAATTGTAACCTATTGATGTACCTTATTTCCAAAATTACCAAGACCTGTAGTAGTAGAAGATAATCTTACAAATACTTCGTGAACATCTTGGAGTAACTCAGGGTCACTACTAACTCCAGGTCTATATTGAAACCTTGGATTTAAATAATATGCTATAAAAGTGATTTAGAATTAGTATGTGATAAAAGGAAGATAATATACATTCAATGTGATTATGATATCGCTTAGTTACTGCGCATGAAAGTTGTTGCAGGGGTTCTATCAGTGATGCGCAATGATTGTTTTGACTGATCTTTGCCATTGAGTTGATGTAAATTTTAGCTTCATTACGAATCCAGCTCATACACAAATGGATTTGTTGGGACGACTTCATAATCAACTGTCACGAAGAAGCGTATATAAATGCCTCGTAGATTGACCACTGGCTTAGAGATCTTCCTCCCCAATATGTATGATCGAACATGAGTACTTCAGCCTCATGTCAATGGTCGAGTGTTCAAACAGTGAGGCAGAGCCCCATTCATTTACTTCAATAGATCTTCTTCAAATCAGCCCTCTTTTTTGAAAGACTTTCTTGGGCGATGTAATTTGTCGCAAATCTTGTTACCCTAGGATTCACAATATCTCCACCACAGACCTTTCTCATTTTCGCAAGCAACCAACCATGATTGTAGATAAAGTTGGTGATTTTTCATGCATTGGTAATCAATTCCAAAACAGTAGCTCTTTTACTTGTAAAACTCGGGAAAATTAGAAATTTTCAAAAATGGAAAATTGATAATAATAATAATAATAATAATAATAATAATAATAATAATAATAATAATAATAATAATAAATTGCCATAATGGTTCAAGAAAGTCTATAAAATTCTCTATATCTCGGATGACAAAACGGACTGCGCCGTTAAATTCGTCTCGTGAAATCTAGTGACCTAAAAAAATTTCATCGAATTCTAAGACAATCGGAATTTTGTTATGAGTTTCTAAGTGATAGAAATCGCCGATGACTCAGGGCGTGATTTTTACGAATCTCGGAAGTCGAAATAGAGCAGGCTAAGTTCATGTAAAATAAATTGAATTGAAAATAAATAAATTGTTTCAGGGCAGAAACGGACCCGAATGAGAGATGGACACATGGTTAAAAAAAATAAAAAATAAAGTCAAATAAAAGGAAAAAAAAAACGGCAGGAAGGCATTTTCGACAGAGAATGTGAGCGAGAAAGAGAGAGAGAGAAAAGAGGAGTAGAGAGAGAGAAACTTCACTCTAAGATCTACAAAATTCGGACTGTAGGTTTTCGTCGAAGAAAAAGGCAAATTCGGTCCACGCATCGAGAGCTACGCGTGGGTACCAAAATCTTGGAGTTTTGTCAAACTCCACGAGGTAAGAAATTTCCTATTTGAGTTATTTCTAGCCTAAAGGTCATTTAATGGCTTGGGGTTTTCTTAGAGGCCGTGAGAGGCTGTAAATTTCAGTCCTAAAATCTTGGGACTGAGTGTAGGAATTTTTAGGAATTGTTGGGACTATTTTCGATCATTTGAATTCGGGATTGTTTTTGGAGAGATCAGTTTGAATTTTTAGGACTATTTTAAGACAGTCGAGCTGAATTTTGAGGCTTGTTTCGTGCGGTCTGACGTAGTGAGGAGTTTAGTTTCGATCCCGGGACTGATGTCGTCGGGTTTTGTGGTGTGTTTTGGCCTGATGGTCGGTGAGGCAGAAGTGACCAAGAGGTGCCATATTTTATATGGATCCAAGATTTGGGCCATTTTATGTATTATTGTTGGAAAAATAAATAATATATTGTTGTGTGTAAAATTCATGTTAATATGTGTTTGCGTGATGTATTAACATGGAAGTTGTGATAAATAGAAATTATATGTAGGAAATATAATTATCCGAAGTTTATAAATGTTGCATGTAGCTCTTATTATGCATAGCATGACATAGCATAAAATGGCATATCTGCATTTCATATTGGGTGTGTGCATTGGTATGGTCATCCATGTGCATTTCATATGCACATGGATATCAGCATATTGGGTGTGTGTGCATTGGTATGGTCATCCATCATTAGTGTTGATGAATGGGTAGTGAACTCGTACTTTGGACGACATCCAATAAATGTCTCACGGTTTAAAACATGAAAATAAATATAAATAATGTGTGTTAGGCAGAGCAAGAAGGGGGCCATTAATCCCCTTAGGTAAAAAGCCTAGAACATGGGTGTAAGAGACCCACGGTGTGATTCAAAAAGTTTTGTATGAGTGTAAGAGACCCGCGGCGTAAGCTGAAAAAGTTATGTTGCCCAAAGAAGACACACGGTCATGGTTATCACATAGACTTCAAGTTGTGTGATAGGAGTCGGGATTGACTTGAGATTAGTTGCCCATTAGCACTTCCATTGAGTACTAGTGAGACATTAGGCTCGGTATATGTGTCATTGATATACCGATGACGATTATCCACGCAACAGACATGTGTGAGGGATTCGGTGAGTGACTCGGGATATGGGAATAAAGACATTCCATGCATGACATATGACATTCATGTAGACATTTTCACTTGGATGTGTATGAGTTGGTATGCAATTGCATGTGCATTTAGGTGGGGAGTAGCCCTTGTAGGAAAAATTTTCTACTGGACATTGCTCACCCCGTCGTGGGACCCCCTTTCAAGTACAAGGGGTGTACAAGGAGACTGCGCTTCGACGAAGCCGTGATTATGAAGGAGGCTGATATGTGGCCTTGATATTACTTTTGTAAAAAGTATTTTGTATAAAAGAATTGTAATTAAATTCTTTTGGGACTATTGTATAAATGGTTGGGTATGTAATTATGGTAAGAGGGTAATGATCGGACTCTTCCGGACTGTAATTAAGCGTTCTATTTTCATATTTTAGATTTAAATGTGAATGAATGGATCCTAGTAAAGGGATGTATATTGGGGATATGGGCAGATGGACCTTGTGGGGTTAATACTACTTATGTTGAGACCCTAGATAGGGTATGATTATACTACTATACCGGTTGTATGTTGGGTAGAACTCCCCGAACAAAGGAGACTTTGCCCGATTTTTTTTAAAATATGGATCCCGATAAATGGGACACAAGCGTGTGTATCAAGTCTGAAATCAGCGGGAGTTCGCGGTTGGTTGTCATAGGACCCTTGAATTTAGGCGTCACAACTTGGTATCGAGGCTTAGGTAAGCGATTACCTAGGTATAGATTGAATCATGGGTATCCACAGTGTTTTCAGTCTGATACTAGCTCGTCACCGACTGGGTATCAGAGTCTGTCTGCGATGCCAGGGGGTGTGGGCATGGGTCTAGATCATGCATTGTTGTGTTTTACTTGTTTTATTCTTAACATGTTGTGTGATATGTGTGGTGATTTGTGTGAATAGTATACATAGTGGATTGTATATGGAACACTAAGGTTAGAAAACATAACCTTAGGGATACGGAAAGTAAAATGAACATGATAGTTTGAGAACTTATTTGTATTAGTGGTTGGCATTATGCACCACTAAGGAAAAAGGGATGAACGGTGGAGTTCATGATGTTAAAGTCTATTAGTGGATTTAGCGCATTACACTATGGAAGTAATTGAGATAGAAATTTGAGAACTTTATTCTTTCTCGACACGTATATGAATGGCTGCTTGAGAGGAAGAAGATGTCGAGGTGGTGGGCGTAATAGCAGACGACCATTGACTTTAGCTAACGGACCTTCATAGAGGTTGATGACTATTCTTGACACTACCCTTATGTGGCGGGTGTTGTTCTTTGCCACCATCGCCTGGTAGGAATTTATGAGTGAGACGAGAGTGAGTAACCTTCGGAGGTTCGAGCGCGTTATCCTCCAGGCACTTAAGGGAATGGGACCAGATGGTGGAGGTCGTTATTTGATTAAGTCGGAAATAATCCTGACGTTATGTCGCCATTATTGCACAAGAAACCGCAGTTCTTTGCTACCATTGCACGGACTAGTGCAACGATGAGCTAGGGAGGGACGAGTAACCTCTAGGGGTTTCAGGCACATCATCCTCTAACATACATTGGAGGAGGGGACTCAATGGTCAGGACAACCTTGGCCATTGAAAGAGAAGTAGATGACACACGAAGCATCCGAGACATGGGTGTTGGTGCTAAGAGGAAAGAGAATCAATCTTCTTCTAATTCGAGAAAGAAGAAGAAGAAAGAAGCAGAAGACTTCTATTCCACGAGGATTTCAAAGACGGGGCCGCGGTTATCAGGGTCGAGGCAGTCGAGGAGCTACCTGACGGGACAGATGACATGTTGTGTGCCATCGACTGGACATATGAAGCGGGATTACCCTCAGAGACAGGGATTCCGGAGTTATGGGACACCATAACCCCCAATCGTCAATGGGACATGCATGGACATAGTTTGTTCCTCCTTACCCGACATGGAAATTTAGGGGAGCCGTGTTAGTCTGGGGTCTTTGCCTGACACCTCTTATTTGTGAGATGAGCCACATGGGCCAGGGCATGGGTCGAAGTCAAGGCCAAGACCTCTAGGCCGGTGCTTAAGGGACCCAGGGGCATGTCTATGCAGTAGTACCACAGACTGAGCTTGCAGATCAGTCTGATATACAGGGTATGTTTCGGCTCTCACACTTCTTGATAAGAGTGTTGTTTAACTTCGGGTGCATCGTATTCATGTTTATTACTGCATAATGTGAGAAAAGTTTAGGTTTAGAGGTTGAAACCTTAGAAAAGCCGTTATATGTGAATTCTCCCCTAGAAACTAAGGTGAGTGTCGATCAAATATGTCGGGATTGTGAGTCAAAGATCTCATGGATTCTATTCACTGTGGACCTGAGGGTCATGGACATATCAGAGTTTAATGTTATCCTTAGGATGGACTGGTTAACAGCCCATAGAGTCGTCATTAATTGTGATCGTAGGTGGGTTCTGCCTAGACAGGGTGTGTGTTACATTTGGAGGAAAGACGCATGATGCTTTACTGAAGCAGGTACCTGACTCGAGATGAAGTGGGCGGTTGATGGGTTGGCTATGATCTTACCTTATAGGATGAGGGCGTGGTTGGTCTACGGGTGGTTTGCACGTGTGAGACCCAAAATGTCTTCGGGATAAGCCTCACGGGATTACCTCCGCTGCGTAGGGATGTGGACTTTATCATTGAGTTACACCACAGTCATCGCCCATTTCTATGACTCCTCGTAAGATGACATCGATGGGTTGAGTTGCGGGAACTCAAGGTCAAGCACTGCAAGATTAGGCCAGAGCACTTCTGTGGGCGGCGCTCTAGGTTACGACACTAGGAAAGGAGTCGAAATTCGGTGGAATGACCTAAATGAGAAGGCCGGTAGGGGTGAAGGCTTACTACGGCTCCTATTCGATAGTCTGAAACAAGGACAGAATTTACCTGATGTCTTTGTGATGCCTCTGGGACGATTTGGAATGTGTCTTGATGCAGTCCAGGAGGGTTGTGGCTTATGGTTCCAGACAGCTAAAGAATCATGAGCGGGAATTACCTACCACGGGTTTAGAGTTAGCGGCCATAGTCTTTGCCTTAAGATTTGGCGCCACAATACGTATGGTGAAGCGATTTGAGGTATTTTTTAGGTCTGAGAGTCACAGTATATCTTCACACAACAGAACCTTAACACGAGGGAACGCAGAGGGATGGAATATCTAGAGGATTATGACTTCACTTTGCATTACCATCCCGGTAAGGCAAATGTAGTGGTTGCTGCTCTTAGTCGGTAGTCACAGGGAGTAATGGCTAGTATAGCTTCCTGGGAGTGTCAGATGATCGAGATTGTGGGACAGTTTGGGCTGCAGTACAGTGATCAGGCTTAAGGAGCACTAGGGAGTTTGGTAGCTATGTCATCCTTACTGAGTAGGGTGATCAGGTCCTAGGGGCAGGACGTAGAGATAGTGTCCATCAAGGACCGGGTACATGCAAGTACAGGTGACGAAGGCTGGGCCATCCACATAGATGGTAGTCTTTAGTATAGGGGACGAGTCGTGGTCCTAGTTATTTACTGCGAGAGGAGATTCTCCGGGGAGTTCCATGGCTCGATTTGCTTTGTGCATCAGTGCTTAGAATGTACCATGATCTTCATCGCCAGTATTATTGGAGCGGGATGAAGTGAGACGTTGGAGATTTTGTTCAACGATGTCTCACGTGTCAACAGGTTAAGGTTGAGCATCAGAAGCCAGCAGGGCTACTTTAGCCATTAGAGATAGCAGAGTGGAAGTGGGAGCATGTCACGATGGACTTTGTGACCCACTGGCCACAGACACCACAGAGACAAGATGCGGTGTGGGTGATTGTGGACCGGCTCACTAAGTTGGCACATTTACTAGCAGTGCGAATGACTTTCACACTGGAGGGATTCTGATGGGTGTATATTTGTGAGATTGTCCGGTTACATGAAGTGTCAGTCTCTATCGTATTGGACAGGGATCCCAAATTATGGCACACTTTTGGAAGAGTTTCCAAAAGGCCATAGGGATGCAGTGGATGATGAGCACCGTTTTATTTTATCAACAAACCGATGGTCAGTTGGAACGAACAATACAAGTTTTATAGGACATGCTACGAGCATGCGTCCTGAATCTTAAGGGTAGCTGGGAGGAGCACTTACCCTTAGTGGAATTCACCTGTAGGTTATCGAGTAGTAAATGACACCTGCAGGGCTTTATATGGGACATGGAGCTATTTATACAATAGTCCCAAATAATTTAATTACAATTCTTTTATACAATGCTCTACAAAAGTAATATCGAGGCCCTTTATCGACCTCCTTCATAGTACGGCCGTCGGAGGCGTGATCTCACTGTACACCCCTGTACGAAAGGGAGTCCACGACCGGAATGACGATGCACAGTAGAAGAATTTTCCCTCTGATGTTTCTGCTGCTCAGCTAATCTTGCGTGCAGACATAGAAGCTAAATGCGCGTCAGTGAAAATGTTTACATGAATGTTGTATGTCATGCGTGAATATCTCTATCCCATGTCAAGTCACTCAACGACTCCCTCACATGCTTATGCTAAGTGTAATGACCGTCAGCCCCAGTAGTACTGTAGCGCTAAACTCGGTCAGTTGACTACTCGTCAGCCCTTGAGAAACACTCGTGAATGTCGGGTGTCAGGCATTTCTCACGAAAATCGGGCGAGTCTCCTTTAATGGGAGTACACAAAGATATAACTTTGTATATAACATCCTGACGATCAATATAACAATCCATGATGCAGTCACTTGGGCCAATAATACAATACTCATCACAATATATCAAGCTATATCCAATAGTTTAAAGTTAATAAATTGCTCTTATACAACATATATTAATGAAACATTCTAATATGACACAACTAAAATGCAGAGAGCCTGGCAGGCTTTCTTCAGCGGCCTCTATGATGAGCCATCTCCTTGAGCGCTCCACATGCGCAGAAATATCATCGCGAGGTGTTTATCGGCTTAGTAGTGGAATCACCACACAAATGGCTACTCTCCACACCTAAGTGCATATCTGCAAAGCTCGAACAAACACGTTCGGTAAATACGTGAATCTACTTGAATGTCTAATTGGAATCGACTCATACCAGAGTCCTCACCAGGAGAAACCTCACACTTGCCTAAGCCACGTGTAGGAATCATTATTTTCAAAGAACAAGATGTTGTTTTTAATGGTGGACTACCTCAAATATTAGTGATGAGATGAGCCTAGATGTTATATTTAGTGGACTACCCTCAGGTGTATATCAATTGGTAGGCTCGAAACTGATTAATATTTTTTGTATGGACCCTCTGCTCGGAGTATAAATGTGGACCAACTCCGATATATTTGTTATTATTAGTCAACCCTCGAAACCACTCTCTCAATTAACCATCTCATACCTCCTCCTATAAGCTCACAAAGTGTTTGAGTGCATCATAGATCTGTGATCTGATCGATCTAATTATATAACACATGCAAATATATAATCCTTGAATATATTCACATAATTTAAATCACCCAAACATGTCATGTAATTTTCACAATTCATTCCACGAAAATTAGCTCACTTGGGCTAATTATCAAACCTGACAATCGAGCGTTTTCGGCCAAACACATTATTTCCGCGAAAATATTTTGTGAACACTATTCGCATGAGCGATTGAAACCCTCGGGTTCTTTGTTCGACAAATCCTGTCCTTGATTCACTTTGTGAACCAGATTTCACGGCCAATTCCGACCTCCTCAAAGAAACAATACATGATTTATTCATAAATCTCATAATTAACTCTTGGCTTGACCCATACAAAGTATTGAGCATCCCACTAACTCCCAAAAATTTCAATAATTCGGTCTAAGTTTTGGGAATGGATCAATAACAGATTCGAAATTTACTCATACCAAAACATCATATAACACTTAAATAAAGTGTAAGAAACACAAGTAGGATAAATCCCCTACCTCACGGAGTTTGGTAACTCTGGCCAAGACCGCGTAGGCCTACCCACCCCAATGATGTGGGTGACTTTCTTGGCACATTAAGGCCAGTCAGGCGATTAGGATCATATGAATCTGAAAGTTACTCTTAAACAAAAAACTCCATTTTTGCTGCTGCCAGTTCTTTTTTAAACTCTTGCATCTTTTGGCCTTTTGAATCGAAGAGATGACACTATGCCTCTTTGTCCTATCATTTAATCTTTCTAAATGCCATCTATGCTCCCTAAGTTTGGATTTTGACATTTGGCACTATCTTCGTAGTCCATTTCCATCATTTCTCTACTCGTCTGACATGTATCACATGAGTACATGTTATAGGTAGTTTGTCACCTGGGATTTGGATTTCGGCGTAGAAACTGTTGCCTCGAAAACGTATAAATCCCGACTATCTCGGAATTCCAACGGTGAAATCCGTTTTGTCATCCAAGATCCAGAGAATAAATTTCGGATTTTTAACCGAAATTACAATTTTGTAACCGAAATTACGATTTTACCATTTTTCCAAAAATTGAAATTTCTCGGGTCTTACAGTACCAATGAAACACATATCTTAGAGCCGCGACTCACTAGTACCCGGTCTGATGACAATGATGACTAATCCCAGTCGATCCGACTACTCAAAGTCTATGTGATAACCATGACCATGTGTCTTCTTTGGGCAACAAAAATTTTTAGCTTACGCCACGGGTCTCTTACACCCATACAAAACTTTTCGGATCACACCGCGGGTCTCTTACACCCATGTTCCAGGCTTTTCACCTGAGGGGATTAACGACCTCCTTCTTGCTCCATGACACATTGTTATATTTCTTTTATGTTTCCTTAGTGAGACATTTATTGGACGTCGTCTAAAGTATGAGTTCATTACCCATTCATCAACACTGATGATGGATGACCATACCCATGCACACAAACCCGATATCTTTGATATCATATGCGTATGAAATGCCAAATGTGATTGTCTTTATGTAAATCTTCTGTACCATAATGAAGCTACATACAACATTTATAAATTTCGGATAATTATATTTCCCTACATATAATTTCCATTTTATCACAACTTCCATATTAATACATCATGCAGCACATATTAACATAGTTTCACAATGACATATTATTTATTTTCCAGCAATAACCACAAAAATGGCAGCTCAGACCCGTATAAAACGGGGCACTTTTTGGTCCCTCACTCGATCCAGTCTTAAGTGCTGTGATATCAAAACACACTACAAAACCCAGAAACATCAGTCAAGGTCGAACTAAACCTCAAACCCATTCAGAGTACATCTGCTTGATCTTGAAAATTTAAGCGCAGTTAATTGGCAGTCCCAAAAATGTCGAACTATCAACTGATTCCAAAATTGGCAGAATTATCAACTTGATCCCTAAAATTCCTAAAAATTCCTAAAAATTCCTACCTCAGTCAGATTTTGGATTAGAAATTCTGACCTCTCACACGGCCTCTAAGAAGACCTAGCCATTAAATGACCTTTAGGCTAAAAAATATGCTTAGTAGGAGAATTCACACTCGTGGAGTTGCGAAGCTCAAGATTTTGGTGCACGCGTGGCTCTCGATCTGCGTGGGCTAGGCTTACCTTTACTCCGTGAAAACCTACGGTCAGGGTGCAGTAGATCTTAGAAAGAAGTTTTTCTCTCTCTACCCCTCTCTTCTCTCTCTCTCTCTTTCTCGCTCACCTTCTCTGACGAAAATGCCTTCCTGCCATTTTTTTTTTCTCCTTTTATTTGACTTCTTTTTTCTTTTTTCTTTTTTTAACCATCTGTCAATCTCTCATTCGGGTCCGTTTCTACCCCGAAATAATTTATTTATTTTCAGTTCAATTTATTTTACATGGTAAGATGGCCGTGATCGGCCTCTTACGGACTATAATTAAGCGTTTTATTTTCTTATTTTAGATTTACATATGAATGAATGGATCCCGGTAAAGGGATGTATATTGGGGATATGAACAGATGGACCTTGTGGGGTAAATCTTACTTGTTGAGGCTGGATGGGGTATGTTATCTTTATTATCTGAGGTTGTATGTTGATAGAACTCACCGAACAAAGACCGGCCCGATTTTTTTTAAAATTTGGATCCCAATAAATGGGACACAACAGTGTGGTATCAGGTCACCCGAAATCCACAGGAATTTCGCGGGTTGTGAGGTTGTCAGAGACCCCGAATTTGAAGTCACGTACCGATGTCTTGAACATCAGTCAAGAAATGCGGTGTGTTGCGCATGGAGTCCAATATAAATTGTACTTGTTCAGCAGCTTCACACTTGGCAGCTCACAAATGTGTCATTCTCTATAACTGATTTGCACAACATTTCTTTGAACCAATTCCTTGATCATATTTCATGAGCCATAAATGTATTTGTTGTCTTTTATCTTATCAGATGCATCAACGGACTTGAGGAATATTGTGTTTTCTTTCGAATATATCATGAAATTAATAGATGCTCAATTTTGTGGGGTCATCCATCCATCACACATAATTGTACACACATAAGTCTTCCATTTCTCCCTTTGGATGTTCACATAACCTTCCATGTCTTTATACTCCATATCAAAGTATTTGTTTTTTATTTCATATGGAGATGGTGGCTCTATTCCCATGCATACAAGTAGAATTAATGGAATTAATTATATGGTTTTCAATTATAATATAAGATAATAATTTTATTAGAAACTAAAAATTGATTGTCACATACCAGCTTATTGTGCACCAATAATCTTGTTCTTGAAGTGGTGAGAGTTTTCTTTGTGAGGTGCAACACTCTCATATATGAAGAATTTACTGATTAGTCGGCCCATTGTTTCTTTGATTGCACCACCTTTGAAAAGATTTTTAATTTTCTTTTGTCTTGCTGCCAAAGATTTGTATAATGATGGAGCAAGAGGTGGTGATGGATCCGATTGTCTCACACTTTGAGATCTTTGCATGCACCTTGTTGGATCAGTTGACTACGATTGTGAAGGCTCACCTGTTGCAATATCTCAATTAGAAATCGAAGTGAATTCATTTATTTAAAAAAAACTAATTTAAGTTAAAGATTTACCAATTTTTCTTTTGCCTCTCATAAATCCTTCTTCTTGTTGTCGGTTTCATTCCCTAGCTTTTGATGCACAACACTGCTCTCGATTCAAGCTCTCATCGAGTGTGCTCTTTAGGATACATATACATCCTCCTCTTCTTCATCATCATCGATAGGATCTCCACATCAGCGTCCTAAATTGTGCCTCATGGTTGGCAATTTCTTCTATATTTGTTGCTTTCTTCGGCTTTTTCTTTGTTTTTTCTAGTACAAAAGTTGCCTCATTTCTTGTTTTCTTAGGTGTACATTTGGACACTTTTTATGTTAGAGTGGGGATCGAATGTGATAGGTGAAATTTAAAGCTAGTGATCGCGCTCTTTGTCACGAGCCACGGTAATTGCATATTATCTGTTACCATTCCACTCCACATGTGAATATTTCCATCATGGATCTCGGCCTCAATCTTACTTCCACTTATCCATCACTATTAAATTAGACATATAAACTATATTAATATACAATTCAAAATGAATTTACTCATATAAACTTCTGATTTATAATATGCATACATAATATAACTATTATATAGTAATTAAAAAATATTAGCTAACATGAAAGGATTGGGTAATTTATAAATATATTATTACTAAATTAAACTAATCTAAAATATGAAAGCTTCATATAAAACTATAAATTTATAATATGCATACACAATATTAACTAATATATAACTTCATTTCAAATATTAACTATCATGAAAAGTTAATTAATTAATATATTATTACTAAATTAACTAATTGGTTTGTATATGAAAGTATCATATAAACTATCAAATTAAACTAATATATAGTTATTTTAAAGAAACATCACTATAATTAAATATATAATCTAATATAAAACTATATTATTAAAATTTATAATACTATATAAAACTAATATATTTCTATTTTATTAAATTTATAATCTAATATGAAATTATGAAATTAAACTAATATATAGTTATTTTAAAGAAGATATTACTATTAAATTTATTGTACTATATAAAACTATAGTATTATTTAATAATATACTATATATGACATTACCTTAAACTAATATAAAATTATATTGTTAAATTTATAATTTCACATTAAATAAAACTAATATATAGTTATTTTAGAGAAGACATTACTATTAAATTTATTATACCATATAAAACTATAGTATTATTTAATAATATACTATATGGCTTGTTATAAACTCTTATAAAATTATATTGTTAAATTTATAATCTAATATGAAATTATAAGAATAAAACTAATATATAGTTATTTTAAAAGAAGACATTACTATTAAATTTATTATACTATATGAAACTATAGTATTATTTAATAATATACTATATATGATATTACCTTAAACTAATATAAAATTATATTATTAAATTTATATTCTAATATGAAATTATAAAATAAAACTAATATATAGTCATTTTAAAGAAGACATTATTATTAAATTTATTATACTTTATAAAACTATAGTATTATTTAATAATATACTATATATGACATTACCTTAAACTAATATAAAATTATATTGTTAAATTTATAATCTAATATAAAACTATATTTTAAATAAGACTTTACTATTAACTATATTAAGTACGCAAAACATAAATACAATAATGACAATTTAAAAGTAAATTAACATAAATACATACTTTAATTAACCTTATTGAAACTTGAAACCTTCAACACCAAAATTCCCACCTTTTTTTTTAGATATATCATAAAGAAAAAAAAAATTGAGTGAAATGAAGATTGGATTTGAGTAGAGAGGATTTGTGATAAAATAGAATGATTTTGGAGGTATTTATAGATTTTTTTTGGGTCAAACATGCCATTTGATGGTCAAAATATATTTGTAATTTAATTCTAGCTGTTGGATTTAATTTTGGTACAAATCTTACCGTTAGATATTCTTTAAACCGTTGGAATCAATCAATAACTGTTGGATCGAGTCAGGATTTCAAATCTGGCCATTGGATAAAAAATCTGACCGTTGAATAGCATTCAAATTTTGGGTGAAATTTGGGTCGTATGACCAAAGCAGATTCAAATCTGGCCCTTGGATTAGTCAAACTAGCAGTTGGAAAGGCTTGAAAACACGGGTGAAATCTGGATCGTTAGATCATCTACAGGATGATCTCAGCAGTCAGATCAATCAACAATTCAACCCTGAGACCGCTAATATATTGTCGATATTTTGTATCAAAAAATCACGCATGGACTCGTGTGTGTCACAGTTGAAACTTTGCCTATATATCGATCCAATACCGATATATCGCCGATATTACTGATGTTTTTTCCGATTTTTCCCTCAAACGATTATCGATTGCCGATATCGTATTGCCCTTTACCGATATCCAATATATCGACGATATATCGGTGATATAGCGACCAATATATCGGATATTTTAAACTCTGACTCTAATGAGGTTTTGGTCGCCTTCATGATTGGTAGGCCATGGTAATTCAACATGATATGATATGCAAAATGAATAAAGGTCAAAAATAAATTTTATTGTGCCCTCTCTCTAATCCAAGATTTTGCTCTTTCTTATCAAGAGTAGAGTGATGTTTGTTTTTTTTAGATTTTTGCTGAAAGCAAATTTTGTATTTGACTATTTCTTAAAATTAACTATAGTCTTCGGGCAAAATGAGTTCCAATGTTCATATTAATGAAGTTATCTTTCAAGATATAGTGTCTTTGAAAAAAATAACAAAATTCAAAATTAAAATATATGACCAAATGGCTCACTTTGAAGTTTGAAATTGGCATGAGAAAATGATCAAAATGCATATTTTAGTGCTCAAATGACCGGTTTCAATCAAAACTCTTATATATTAGTGAAAGGGCTAATTAAATCTATACAAAGTCCACACCTGGATGATCTCTCTACAATACAAGACTACAATGTAATTATTTGTTTATTCTATTATAATAATATAATGTAATTATTTGTTCATTTTATTTGTCAGTGTTAATGAAAAAGTGTCATTAAAGTCCTATTTTGAGATCTAACTTTTCATTAATTTTGGACTCATTTCAACAACAATATCCTTATTATTTTCTACAAAATAATAAGGTCCTAACTTTTAGAACATATATGTAAATTTTAAAATAATAAAGGATATTTATATCCAAAATGAGGGTTTTCACAGGAAAAAACATGAAAAAGTAGGGATTTGTGAACACCACATTTTTGCTATGATGCCTTTCCCACTCAAAAAGCGAGAGTTGTTTTTTTTTTTTTTTTGAAAAACCATTTTGAAAACGGTTTTGGAATTGTCACTTATTTTATTTTATTTTTAAAGGAAAACAAAATAAGAAATATAACCATAAATGTGCCTCCTAATAGGAAAAACAAGTTTGTAAAAATCGAGTCTAGATTTGGGGGTCAAGTTACCTATTAAGAGGGTACGGTGAAAAGCCATAACACCCCTCTAAGCTCCTAAAAATTAGGTATCTAATAATCAATTAAGGCAAATATGACAATTGACTGATCGGTACCAATAAATCGAGCAGATAGTAAATAAAGAAGCAAAGTCGAGAACAAAGAATGCGTTCTTGAGTGGCAAATCAAGAGAGCTATTAATTGATGACCAGGTTAGTGTGATAACAAGTGTAGAAACATTCATGATTAAATTAGAAAATTGGGTTATAAATCAAGTGTTGAATTATTCATAAAGGATACATGAGATGTTGGGCTCCACCAAAACTCATTTATTTATCTCACAAAATTAACTCTACAAGACTTCATTATTATTGTTGTTATAGAATTAAGCATGTGATCATAACTTAAAAAAAAAAAAAACTGCTTGGAAAATAGAATTTTTGAAAATTGAGTTTTGATTTAGGAGATTTGGAAAATTGAAATTTTTTTTAGAATTGGGAATTTGAAATTGGAAATTTGGGACTTGGATTTTTTAAACATGAATTTTGGGTTTTTCAAATTAAAATCTGGAAATTTGAATTTTGGAAATTAGGATTTAAAATATTAGAAATTGAGAATTTTGAATTTGGAAATTTTGGGATTTAAAGGAATTGAGGATTTGTAACTAAAATTTTAAAGAAATTGACTCAAATTCTGAAAATTATGATTTGAATTTTAAAAATTAAGGTTTTGAAATTTGGAAATTAGGAATTGAGAATTTTAAAAGAAAAATGAAAATTTTAAAAATAAAAATAAACTGATAATTTAAAAAAACAATTTAGGAAAATGAAAATATGAGATTTTGTGAATTTGAAATTCAAATAATGAAATTTGGGAAGAGGAAGGTAAATATAAATTTAAAACTTGTAAAGTAGTTTTTGAATTTGAAAATTTATTTTTAAAGATGTTAAAATTGGTAATATAAGTAAAAAGATAAGAGTTTATCACAAGTTGGTAGATGATAAAATGGCTAAGGGTCTTACTTACAACATAGAAGCTATTTGTTCAAAACTTCATGTTGTTATATTTAAGATCTTATTTTTGAGGATGTGTGCCCTATGTGATGTGGCAGTGGACCCCATATGAGGTGGCGGTGATGTGGCAATGAACCCTATTTGTATAGCTAGGAAATGGACCAAGACCATTCGAGCCGCAGGTTAAAATGGATCGGGCCAAATTGGCCCCCTTTTATTGGGGCCAACTTTTGGTTTGCCCAGCTGTGGAACCCCGTATTTTTTGCTATTATTCGTTTCCCACTAAAAACGCGAGACTCGTTTTTATATTTTGAAAATTCATTTTAAAAAAAACGGTTTGGAGTCGTCACTTATTTTGGTTTTATTTTTAAAGGAAAAACAAAATAAGAAAGAAAAACCTTAAATGTGACTCCTTATAAGAAAGGCGGTCTACGAGAGCAAAAGTAGGAGTCTAAGTTTAAAATTCGGATTACTTATCGTGAAGGTACGAGTGGAGAGCATAGCACCCTCTAGTAAGCAAAGTCGAGTCTACATTAAGCGAGCCAAGAAAATATGATTTTTAACTAATCGATCAATGGATACCAAATACAAGTAATAACAATACAATAACACACCAAACATATATAAATGAATAGACATATATATAAATAAATGAATAAGCGACGTTAGATGAGAAAAATGTGTATCTAGGTGGCATATCTGAAGTGATACCAATTAGGAAACAATATTAGTGCAATAACAAAATACAAACTATGCACATTCAATTAAAAATTGGTTATAAATCATATATCAAATTATTTGTTAAAATGATACATGAGATGTTGGGCCCCACCCAAGCCCATTTATCTTTTGCACAAATTAACTCCATAAGATTCCATTTTATAGGAACTATAGAATTGATCACGTGTTTGGAATTTTTGAAAAACTGATTTAAAATTGAAAATTTGAAAATTAGAAGTATGAAATTAAAGTTTGAAAATTGAGAATTTTGAAATGAACTTGAAGTTTGAGAATTTTGAATTAAGATATTGGAAATTGAGATTTGAATTTTAGAAATTGAGAATTTGAAAATTTGAAATTGGGAATTGAGAGACTTGAAATTTTGAAATTATGACACTTGAATTTTGAAATTTGGAATTGGTAATCTTGAAATCGGAAACTCTAAACTTTGCAATTGGAAATTGATGGATTTGAATTTTGAAATTATGACACTTGAAATTTGAAATGGGAAATTTGTAATTTAAGAATTAGAAACTTGAAATTTTGAAATTAAAAATGAGGGAGAAATTAAGAATTTATAAAAAAAATAAAATTAAAAATTTAAAAATAATTAAAAATTTTAAAAAAATGGAAATTGGAAATGTTAAAAATTTTGAAATTGGAAATTTGAGTAAGTTAAGGGTGAAAGTTTGACGGGTTAAAAGAGTTAGTCAGAGGATGTGGTAAAAGGGCTTGATCGAATGACCTAATGGGTTGGGTTAAAGAGATGATAAAGTTTTCTTGACTCAGTCCTAATGGGTTAGTAAAATGACCTAATGAGTTGAGCTTGGATGGGTCAGACCTATTAAAGTAGGTCTAAGTAAGTGGGTTGGAAAATAATAGATTGGGCCTAAGTATGTTGGACCTAATGGGCCGAGCTTAAGTATGTTAGACCTAATTTAATGGGCTAAGCCTAAGTAAGCTGGGCCTAAATTAATAGGTTTGATCTAATTTGATAAGCCTAAATTAATGGGTTAGGCCTAATTTGATGGGCCTAAGTTAATGGGTTAAGCTTAATTTGATGGGCATAAATTAATGGGTTGGGTCTAATTTGATGGGGCTAAGTAAGTTTGGCCTAAATTAATGGGTTTGACCTAATTTGATGGGTAGGGCCTAATTTGATGGGTTAGGCCTATGAGTTTGGTTTAATGGGTTAGACTATTAGGCTTTGATCTTATTGGGTTTAGGCAAATGGGTTTGGTTTTACAACTAGGTAATTACTCTACTTTAATCATTATGATTATAATTAAAGTAATATACAAAATTCAAACTAATACAGAACAAGATAAATAACTACAATTCTTGATGCAAGATATAAATTAATACAAAACCTTACTTGAACAACATGCTATAATGAAAATAAATAAAGAAATGATAAACATGAATAATAAAAAATTAAAAAAAAATTGCTAAAATTTGACAGAACAATAAAAAATAAAAAATAAAATCCATACAAATTTTTCTCATCAATAGTAATCTCAATACACCTAGCATTTGCCATACCTCGTTCTCAACTTCAAAAATTATGAAAACAGGCAAAAGTAGAGAAAGAAACAAACAAAACCTACTAACATGAGAAGCCTAGCTCTGGTTCCCGTGGTTCATTCCCTCATATAATCCTTGCAGAAGAAAGTCCCCTCTATTTTCTCCTTTGCTACTCCCTCCTTCTCCCTCTCCCTCGCTGGATCTTCCTTTTTTTTTCCCTTTTTTCCTCCCTCTATCTTCCTCTCTTTTATTTTCTTTTCTTTCCTTTTCTCCTCCTTCTCCTCTTTCGATCTTCCCCTTCTCTACTCCTCCTCCTTCTGTTGGATCTTCCTCATTTTTCCTCTTCCCCTTCTTTTTTTTTACGGCTTTTCCTCTTTTTTTTTTTCTTTAAAAGTCTCCCTCTAAAAAAGCCCCTTAAACCCCTAAAAATATCCTTTTTTATGCTAAAAACAAAAAAAAAGAAAGAAGAAAACCCCTTTGATGGCTCTGCCGGGGCTCACAAATATACTCTTTATTAGAGTTCATGATGTGAATACTAAATAATAAAATGAAATCTAGATGCAAAGTAAAGTAAGTGAAATGAGATGAACTTTATCCAAGAAAAAAAAAACCCCTAAAAGTGTCCAAAAGGAACACTAGTTCACTCAAACTCAAGTAGCTAAAGGGGTTCTAAAAATAAAAATAAATAAATAAATAAAAAGAACCAAGAACAAAGTCATGATATAGATTTGAGCTGCCTCCAAGAAGGTCCTCTCAAAGGTGAAACCTACATCGAAATCTAAAGCAAGTGGAGCTCTGGTCGCCATGGTGCTAGGAATGGTCTTATGTATCAGAGGACACCAACACCTGCAGGCCGATACAAAAAGGGGAATTGCCCAACAAAATGGTGAAACCTTAATAAGGGAATATGCTCTAAAGGTAAACGGGTACGTCGATAAAAACCCCATAATGGTCAGACTGCAAAGGCCGGAGCCAGCAGGCGTAGGAAAAAGCGCAAGACAACCAAAAAGAAGCATGTGGATCGCGTACAAGAGCGCACCGTGAATAACGGTAGCGATATTCATCGAAGATGAAATCTAAGGGTCTGAACTATGGTGAAGGCATCATAATATCTAGTCTAAAATGAGGGAATGCAAAGGCGGCTTCGAATCTTTATTCAAGATGTGGTGAAGGCAGAGGCTAAGTCGAACGCTGACACAAAGAAGAAGTCTAAATGTCTTAATTATGGTGCTAGAAAATGTGATGAAGATGAAGTCTGAACATCTTATCCATATGAAGGCGGTGTTTTAATCGCCCGAACTACAAAGCAAGGCTACAGTGGATGGAGCGGGAAGTCCTCGAACGCCTGACCGTAGAGGTAAAACGGTCCCTGAACATCTTAACTACGATGTTAGTAAGAGGACGATGAAGTTTGAATGATTCAATCCATAAGCAAGGGAGAAGTCCAATGCCTCGACCTGTAGAAGACTTAAGTCTCGAATGTCTAACCGCGGCTAGCAAATGGGATGCAAATGAAGTCTCAACATCCGAGATTCATATGCGGAAGGCGGGAGTCCAATGCCTTAACTGTGAGAAGACAAAGTCTAAACATCTAAATTGTGGTGCTAGAAAATGTGATGAACATCTTATCCATATGAAGGCAAAGTTTAAATGCCTGATTTGCAAAAAGATTTAAGTCTCGACTGCCTCTACCGCGATGTTATAAAAGTGATGCATGAAGGCTAACATCCGATCCTTGTATAAGCGGAAGGCGCAAAGCTCAACGCTTTGATTTATGTGGGAAGACGGTCTCGACCGTCCCAGCGTCACCTGACATGCTAGTAAATGTGATGCGTATGGTGTCTCGAATACCCACCTGGCAGTGAGGCGAGCAGCAGGCGGTTCGAATACATTATCTCGACCAAAGACATAAAGGAGAAGTCTAAATGCTCAAATCTTATGAGAGGGCAAATATACTTCCAGCAGGCCGAAGCCCTTAAATCTATTGAACAATTTGGTTGGTGAAAATCTCATATGGAGCCAAAACATATGTAAGCCAAATAATATATGCATGAATTTGTCAAGAACACCGCTATCAATAAAGAGGACTCCTTTAATCAAATACGAATCACTGGCAAATCAGTGGTCAAATCATCATCTCATCAATAAAATAGGGGGATATGCCCTACTATGGCAAGTGGAACATCACATCGAGTGGATATTCGAAGTGACTCGCAAATAACACCGCGGCAAAAAAATAACAACTAACTATATCACTGTGTCAGAGACGAGCATGTGCATTCATCACGAGATGGATCATTAAGAAGCTTCAACGTCCATAATGAATAACTCCTCTCACCGGCTCAAAAAGCCATGCTATAAACATATATGGAACCTGACTCTGAAATCTCAAAACACCAAAGACAGAGGGTCCAAGAACAATGCCAACAATGGATGAAAAAAATAGAACATGAGAAATATTTTCCAACTCGCATGGCTCAACAAAGATCCACTAAATTAACAATACTAGGGCAAAAATGTCACAATGAAGCTCATCCTCGGCAAAAACCATCTACACATCTCCAAATACCATGTAATCTAAAAAATTAGGGAAATATACTTCGAGATGACATCTACCTGAAATGTCATAATGAGGCTCAT
Organism: Tetrastigma voinierianum; assembly: GCA_016808115.1. NCBI lineage: Eukaryota > Viridiplantae > Streptophyta > Magnoliopsida > Vitales > Vitaceae > Tetrastigma > Tetrastigma voinierianum. The sequence continues at coordinate 2,061,783 of JAEQBH010001681.1, forward strand.
CCTCTCGATGAAAATTCATTCCGCGACAAACCAATCCATCCCCGATGGTCCCGATAATCATGGCGACGCCCCAAAGACGGCATCCAACACATGATGGAATTCAAAGAGAAACGCCGCACAAGGCTCATCCTCTCACAAGGACTTTCTCGTATGGCCAAATAAACCCTGCATGATCCTACCTTCAACTAGGAGGGTATGCCTTAGTATAACATCCAACAGAAACATTATGAAGTCCAAAAATGTCATAACAATGGCTCATATCCTTGATAAGAACTGCCTAGATAAACTAACCACCTCCAATGATCTTGAAAGATAGGGGATATGCCCCAGTGTGGCATCTAACAAAAAAAAAATGATGAAATCCTAAAAATGTCATAGCAAGACTCATCCTCTCGATAAGGATTGTATGCACAAACACGTGATGATCCCGGTGAATAAGGGATATGTGCAAGTATGACATGTATGTCATCTAATAAAGATGTGATGAAAACCCCAACCTATCAAAATATGGTCTAAAGCTATATCGGCAAGGATCAGATCCATAATCAAACAACCCAGACAGATCCCAACATATGGGAAGCTCCCAAAGATGTCGATGCAATGCTCCACAATGCCTAAAAATCAATCAAATCCATGCATCCACAAGAAAGAGAGGTAACCTCGTCATCCAATCGCACCAGGAAATGGATCCAAACGCTATGAGGTATCTCCCAAAACTAAATATGATAATGTGTATGATATCAACTAAGTCTTTATTGTTCATCCAAGTAGATACACTGCAAAGAAAAACTCTAAAATCTGTGGTCTCGTGGAAACCTCGGAAAATCAATTCCTTGAAAATGGTAGAAACGATAAAATTAGAGGTCAAAATTTGATTTTCTAGATCTCAGACGACAAACGGATTTACTAGTCGGAATCGTCTGCGAATCTAACTACTACATCACCTAAGACATTCTAATTTACACGCCGAGGCAATGAGCGTAGTGGGGGACATCACTTCGCACGGAGTGGCTCCTTCCAAGATTTAGACATGATAAAGTGGAGAGCTAGTCAAAACAAATAAATGGCACTTAAGAGATATGTGGCACACATGAGAACCCAAGGTAGATGGATAAGGTGGGATAAGGGTAATCCAAGAAGCCACTTAAAATCGGATACAAGAGGGACATCCTCACTGATTCTCATCTCTCCCAAACTACCGGGAGAGGCGGAGGAGGAAGGCAAAACCAGTATTTGAAGAGAGCTCTAGAGAGAGAGACTCCACCTTCTCCAAATCCCTAGCGATCGACCACCCGCCCGGTTCGAGCAAGAGGGGAAGAGTCTATCCTCGTGCAAGGGCTCTCGTGATGAGACTGAATCTGGGAGTTTCGACAAACTCCCCAGAGAGGCAGGGTTTTCCTACTGGTTTAATCCTCGCTTAAGGGCCATTCAAATGGCTTACTGTGTGTGGAGGCCGCGAGTGGCCAGGAACTGCCCAAGACTTTATGCAGGTTGATTCTCGTGGATCCGCTTACGACATTCCGGACCGATTCAGGATTCGCAAGAATATTCCGTGTGCCATTTTTACGTGTTAGGTTAAAAATGAATGAAGGTGTGGTTGTCTCGTCTTAAGGAAATGTCTCGTCAGAGCCTTTGAACCATGGAAGTTTCTATCAGGTAGTACATTAACCGACTAGAACTGGCTCGGGGTAGGAAATAAAGGAATCCCAGAAAGTGAGTCCTTCCTGGTAAATTGTATCCACATCAGTGAACTTGATGTTAGGTTTCCTTTAATCCTTAATCTGACCTCCGTATACTGCCATGGTCTTACTCGAACAAATTATCAAAGTAGAGGTCACCACAGAGAGGTCAACCCGTAGTTGTTAACAGAGAGGCTGCAAATTTCTACAGGTCAATTTCTCAACCAGAGAGGTCAACTCCTACGAGGTCACTTAGCTGTGAGGTCAGCCTTCTCGGCCAGGTCACCCCTGCACAGAGGTTAGCTGGCTGCAGGCTGGACCGCCAGGTCACCAATTAGATAGGTTAGCTTGGCCGCAGGTCAACCCGGCCGCACCGATCGCGCGAGGCCTCCAACTTTGGACGGATATAATCTCTCTTCTCGTCCGAACTCCGTCTTCGGTGTTGGACTTGGTGGAAAGCCTGTATCGAGTCAAGATTCCATACATATGCCTGTGGAGGACAGTAGGTGCTGCGTGGCCGAGCCTCGATACGTCAGGACATCCCGGCTGCCGCCACCGGCTAGGTTTGACTACTGCGACCTCCAACTCGTATGTCATAACTCCTTCGGGCCCGAACCCGCTCGGGGTGTTCTCGACTCTATGGAAAACCCATTGCCAAGATTCCATTTCTTTATCTCTTCTTTGAGGACAGTATGGCCATGCCGAGCCTGTCCAGGTCAGGATAGCCTGGTCGTGCCAGGCCCACTCTACCGAGTCCCACTACGCGTGACTTAACTCTCTGGTAGTCCTAATCTCTCTTCGGGTCCGAACTCCGCTTCTTCGTGTGTTCTGGACTCTGGTGGAAATCCCATTGGAGTCAAGATTATAGCCATGTGCCGCCTGGGAGGTAGGTGAGCTCTAGGGGCAAGGTCATCTCAGCTCTGCTACCAAGTCACCTCGGCTGCCGATCAGCTCCCCACTGGAGTTCTGACTACGATGACCCCAACTCTAAGGTCATAACTTTGTCCGAACTGGCTTTATGTTCTTGGACTCTAAGTGGAAACCCATTGAGCTGGGCATTCAGCCTTTATTCCCGGGTGGAGGGGATAGGAAGCCATGCTGAGCCTGGGTCCAGGCCAGGATACTCGATAGCTGACCCAAATTTCTACCTCGAGTTTGATCATAAGGTGCACTTCCAGTCTCAAAGCTGCACTCTGTCAACTTCGCTGGGGTGTTCTGGACTCTATGAAATCCATTTAGTCAAGATTCCACCATGTTCCCGGTGGTACAGTGGTGATCACAAATGTTCTAATTTTGTGGGGTTTTTTGTGGCCAAGCGCTTAGTTTTGTTTAGTTGTGTCGATGTGTATAGCTGTGGATATCATATGACTATCAGATGGTATGTCAGAGGGAAACTATATCGTATGGTATTGTATATGGAGGCCAAGAAAGGCTGCATGGTTTAGTTCCAAAACTTGGACCCCAAGGATAGAGGATTTTTATATCGTTTAGCATGCCCAAGATCAGGCGGGTTAGTGGTTTGAACCGGAAACTAAAAGTTTATAGGTTTCGGTTGTTGATGTTATGGATGATTGGAAACCAAATGGTCTTATGTTTAAGGCCGTGATGTACCCGGTTGGATGGGTTAAGATGGTGACCTTGTTGTGTAACGCCGTCCCGAGAGTGTATGCGACTCGATAATTAGGTGTATAAGAGTACCAAGTGTCATAGCTGTAGTATTGAGGACTAATGTAGAAATGATAAATTATGGAAATCGGATTGTGTATGAGAATAAGGGTAAAATTGTCACAAGAAAATAGGATATGAAAAATCAAAATCAAAGTAGAGATGGCCACTGTATAAAATAATGAAAGTTATACCGTGGGTTATTAAATGCCTCTGAGGGACTAAATTTGTAAATTAAGGGAAAGTGGAAAATATAAAAATGGGAATAAACTAAAATGTCATTTTGGTCTCAAAGTTCACTTCTAGTAAACCCACATGGGAGGAGAAGGGAGAGAGCCAAGAGGAGGAAGAGAAGGAAGAAGAAGGAGGGAGGAGAAGAAGAAGATGATCAAGGTATGTGTCTTAGAATCATGTACTTTGAGATTCCTAGAGTTTTGCATGAGGATTAGATGCTCCTTGGTCTAGGTTTCTGTGCAAAGACTGCTACAACCTTCAATCGCTAGTTATGAGAGAGTAAACCCAATTGGGAGAAAATAAATTCATGGAATCATCAAATTATGTGGTTTTATAAAGAATTGGTGGACCTTAGGTAGAGTTCTTGGATTCAACGGTTTGAGGTTTGAGGTTCCAATATGCTACTCCACCCGGCGTCGGAGTTGTTGTAAGATGAATTCCATGTAAATTCTGAGGGTGTTATGAATCTGCGGAAGTTAAAGAAGGGAATCAGCAAAAGCTGGCAAAAAGAAGCAACTGGGCAGCTAAGGTGTACTTAGATACGTACATGCGTACCGCACACCCTAATTAGAAAGTCATGTACCGGGTACGTCCACCATGTACCCAGATATGCTGGTCGCATCGCACATGTACTGCATGTCTGTGCAGGCATCGTGACATAAAATAAAAACGTACTGTTTTTGCATTTAAGCCCGACCAGACACTGATAGTTTAGGAACTCCTATTAAATGATTGGGTATAGGTTCAAATAAGATTAGAACTCATTTAAAAACGTGAGCGCATCCACGCTATTTATTCAAGGAGGATAAGTCTAGGAAGTATAAGAAGGCGCGACATGAGGGTACCTAATATTTTCCGTGATTCGCTGAGGAAGTTAAAAAGCAAAGGCGTGGAAAAAGGAATCGCGTTTTAAGTTAAAAGTGTGCTGTGGAGTGTTTCGTATCATTTCTAAATACTAGTGTATTAGTATTATAAATTGTTTTACATCGTTATTTTCATGGTTTTGATTTCAAAACTATTTTCGCATGCAATGAATTAGAAAGCAAGTAAAATGGTTTTTGATTTAAATCCATTTTGAAAAGCAAGTATTGGTTTTAAATTGTAAAACTATACCTTCATGCAAATGGTTGAATAATTAAAGCATTTTTCAAGCAGCAAGTAAATGGTTTTTAAATTGTAAAACTATTTTTCAAAGAGCAAGCAAGCAAGAAAAATAATATTTCATAAAAACAGCCTTCCCTAGTCTAAGCAAACTGATCGTAGGTATTCTCAGACGCACTGGGCAGTGTTAGATCTCATACATGCATTGTAGTTTTGCCCTCGGTCAGTAATCTTAGGTCATATATCATGCATTTAAAGGAGATTGTGGCACGACAGGAGAAGTATGGGCGTCACGAGCCCAACTAAATTATGGTGATGGCGTCACGAGGCAGTCAATCTCCACCATATTCACCGAAAAGGATGCGACAAGCCAGTCCTTCCACCGCACGGCCGATGCCTGTGCCCTGCGGTTCACTAGGTACAAAAAGAATAAAAAATAGCCTGCGGGTTGATGTTTTTTAAACATGATATATAGTTTTGGAAAATCAACTATTGTCTACGCTTCGCCGCCTGTGCCTGTGAGTTTTTAAAGCAACGGGTTGGAGCCAAGCCCCCGCTTAGATTTCAAACGACGGCTGAGCCAAGCTCCCGTGGATTTTAAAATAAAACGGCCGAGCCTGTGCTCCCGCTTTTATTTCTGCTACGTGGTTGAGCCCAGCTCCCGTTTCTTTTATGAAGCTTTGAGAAACTTTTAAAGCAAAAAGGTTTGTGAAAGGTTTTAAGAAACTTTCACAAGTAGAAATTCATGAGAGGTTTTATAAATCCCTAAGCAAGCAAGCAATAAGAGTTTTTATGTTTCAAAGAAAAGCAAACAAAGACAGCAAGTATAAAGCTTATAAACTTTAAAAGCAAGCTAGTACAAAAGCAAGTACAAAAGAAAAGTTTTAGAAATTTTTAAAAGTAAATGTGCAAAGCAAAGTCTGGAAAATATTTATAAAAGAGTTTTACATTTTTTGATGTTTCTTCTCTCGAAAAAATCCTTTATAAAAGCATACTCACCGAGCCTGCTTTTTAGCATTATTTCGTGTTTTTAAAACTATTTGTATAGGTAATGCTAGTGACGATGAGTACAATAGTATTTGTTCTGACATTGTACAAGTGCTGTAATTAAGAATATTATGTAAGGAAAAGACTTTGAATATGTATAATGGAACATATGTATGTACATAGTTTAGTATTAATTGGTATAAAGGGAATATATATGTATATAGAGAAGTTTTTGTGAGAATGTGTTGTGATGCTGGTTGCTACATGTGGATTTTAGAGTAAATTGGATGGCACAGGATCACAATTGTTCTGGTATGCACCGTCATGTCGCTAAGTTTTTCATCACAAGATTTTACCAATCCCAAGTTATAAAAATAAAAGAAAAAAATTTATATGAGGTTATAGCAAGCAATACTACTTCGCTTTTATAAAGGAGTTTCTAGTCGCTAGAGGTAATACCGAATTTCGTGCGGAGTAGTCGCACACCCGCTACCGAACGGGGTGTGTCATGTTGTGCATCGTGGCTTGTTTGAATACTATGAAATCATGTCGCTGTGTGATGCGCCAGGTACCTAAGATGGATCAAGTTGGTTTGTGTATTAGCCCATGTGAGCTAATTTATGTTATTGCTGGTGTGTTGGGAATATCATGTTGATTGTTATAAACTCAAGAATATATGCGGCTTTGCTATTATATTAACATGAATTATGGTGAAATGACATATTGCATTTCATATGACCTGGGAACCTAGAGTAATAAAGGGAGCGGCATGACATGTTAAACGGAAAAGGATTGTGGAAAGGAATTTTAAGAATTTCCCCGAGATTTGTGTCAGGAGATTGTCCAATAAATTATTTTGTAGACTCCAAGAAATCTTAAATTTCCTCGAATGGCAAAATCGTACTTCGACACTTAAATTGTAATTCTCGTTAAATATACCAAATTTATTCCCCAGATCCTTGATGATGAAACGACTTCATAGTCAATCGCCTCAAAATCTACGGCATTGGTCGATTCGCAAATTCCAACAATTCTGTAATGCTTCGCGAAACGAGCGCCGTGCAGGATATTATTAAGCATGGTACCTGAGTGGCACATAGCAGCTAGCGTTAAGCCCCAATCTACCAAGTTGAGCCAATAGTGGGACCTACGCTGGACATGGCATGTGATGCTACTGGATAGAAAAGTCAAACTAATGAGAAGAAGTGGACATAATAGGCATTATGGGAAAGTTTAAATGAGAATGGGACAAAAACTAGAATAGTGATCATCTTCCATTAATTGAGACTAAACGGCAGAGGGCAAAAAACACTGTGTAAGAGGCTAGGTTTTGATATTTTTGAGAGTGAGATGCGTGCCTAAAAAATCACGTGATCCAACCGTCTGGATTCCTTCAGCCAAGAAGGAGTGCCGTTCCACGGAGAGTGGCAACGCGCGGGTCTCAGCCTGAGTTCGATCAAACTCCCGTGAGGTAGGGTTTCATCCTACTTGTTTTACTTGCTTTAAAGTGTTTTGTAAATGTTCGAGTTGATCGAGACCTTGAATGGCCGATCGACGGCTTCAAAACTCGGGACCACCCGTCGGGAATTGAGATTTGGCTTGTGTTGTGTGATCTACCGGGATCACTGGCCAGCCTTTGTGGGTGAATTATGCACAAATCATGTATTTATAGGAGGGCCGACATAGCCGTGAACTCTGGCTTCAAAAAGTGGAACAACAGCCGATGAGTATCCCATGACAAATTCATAATGCTTGGCTTTTCTGGGACCGTTAAAACAAATCCCGTTTGTGGAATTGACCAAAAATCGCTCCATATGTTGTGTGCTTGAATTGTTGAAATGAATGCCATTATTTCGGGTATAAACAGACAGGTTAAGACATGATTTAATGTAAGACACAATGACAAATTATATGGAATTAAATTGCTCCAGCCATCGAGATGATAATGTAAACGGCCTAAGTGGGAGCTAAATCGGGTGATGAATGGCGTGTCAATTACATGTGTGTAATTATAGTTGATTAAAAATATGGCACATATATTGTATAAATGGTTTCGAAATGGTATAATGTATTTCCATATAATCGGTAAATCTAGTAGTTAGGTGTGAGGCTGACATGGTTTTTGTAAATGGATATGAAGGCGTGTGCTGAATTCTACAGATGATATTCCGAGAAATCGGGTCAGAGATGGGCCATCAGATCATTTAGATGAGGACTCATGACCGTTTCCAAGCTCAACAACTAATTCGCCTGAGGGTAATCCCCATATTTCCTTATCGATAACAGAGGTATATTTTCAAGAACAAAGAGTTTTGTTTTTGAAAATGATTATTTCTAACATATGGCTTAGGTATGTGGAGTGGAGCCTCTGAGGACTCAAAGTGGATAATGGGTGATCATGCATGATATCTGCTAGGATCAATGATTATTTGAGTGTGTGTTTATTTTTGAGCATTGCATATGCACTTAGTGGAGAGTAACCCATTTAGGGTGATTCCACTACCGGGCGAGTAGCTCACTCCGGGCCGAGAGGGAATATACTTTCGTACACAGTGGAGCACTCGAGGAGATGCTTCTTACGAGCGCTTGGCTCTGAAGAAAGTCGGTCATGGGCTTTGATGCTTCGATATAACATGTATTAGAATCTTAGATCTTTATATATGTTTCATATAAAAGTGTAACTAATTCATTAAATTATCGAGAGATAATGGAATATAGTTGTGCTATTTGTTTTTATGGAGTAGTGGCTTCTATGAGCCTAAGAGGCATTTTTATTTGCATGCCCCGTGATACGAGACGTATAGATTTCCGTAGAGGGTCGACGGTAGTCAACCCGACCCTCGGATTGGGGGCATCACAAATCTTGCATCGTGCCACGGGTAAACGATTACCTGAGCCTTGCAAGTGTATCCATAAGTTTAGTCCTCGATACCACCACAGCCGCACGTAGCCTGCGTTTATAAACATCATCAGAGCTTAGTGTTGATAAGTTGTGTATACGAGTACCTAGGGTCTTGAGGGATTCGGGGCTTTAGCCATAGTATTTCGAGGGTATAAGAACATCACCACTCGTGGTTCACTGTTGTTAGGTACTTAGGATTACCTAGGGAAGGCAATCAGAATAAAACTAGACACCGCATGCATGTGTTTCAGCGGTTTTGTGTGATTTGATGACCAGTTATAAGTGAAAAATATGCAGTATACACATGAATTATGTGTTATGATTGTTCAGGGTGCTTAGTGATTAGCACATGCTGATGCTAGGAATATCTCGAGTTTTATGAAAGGAGTAACCAGTTAAGAAAAATAAAAAGAAATAAATTTTAATAAATTTATTTGGTTTATTGAATAATAAAAATGAAATTTTAATAAATTTTTATGATGGAAATAATTTTCAGTGGTTTGTAGTGTGAGAACAAGGTTAGAGAAAATTTTCGCTTAATCGTTCGTAAAATTCTCCCGGGATGTGAGCTCTGGTTGCCTACACAAGAATGTGCTCGGGTTTGTGAAATTCTCCGGAAATTTATTCAGCTGCACAAGAAAGAGGGAACAAAGTTGAACTCATGAAATTTTGAGTTGTATGGATGCGATTCGTTTACCGTATGGTAAGCACAAGGCTAATGATGGAAACGAAAAAAAAAAAAAAAAATGAGGGGTGAGAAATTTTGTGGTCGGGTCTCATGTGTTATAAAATCAAGTATGGATAAAGAAAAAATAAATTTTTACAAATTTATTGGGTGTTCTAGAAAAAAAAAAAAATGAGGCAGAAGTAGAAAATAATTTCTAAGGTTTTATGTTGTAAAATTGAAGAAAATTGAATAAAATAAAATTTTATAAATTTATTCGAAAGTATTCAGAAAAATGAAAAAAATAGGTATATTTTTTGTGCATCTTCTAGTAAATAAAGAAATGAGAAAAAAGGTATACTTATGTTTTGGGTATTTCCACAAAGATGTGTGAAAAAATGTATATATGTATTTTTAAGGATTTTCCAGCAGTTTAAGAAAAAAAAAAATATTCCACCTACTAGCGCGTGAACTGATTCAAACTTTTTTCCAATCAGGCTGTGAAAAAAATCTAGGGGATTGCAACCTTGCAAATTGTACTGTAAGAGAGAGGGCTGGAAAATTTTTTATAGGCAAATCAGACAAAATATGGGGTAGATTGGCTAGGAATTGTATTGCAAATACTTGTATTGTATCGTAAATCTCTGTGGAGGGCTTAAGGGTCGAGAAAATCAGATTGCAATATGTGGAATTGTATTGCAAATGAGGCTGCAAGTAGGCCGAGGAATTGGCCATGTGGTATTGCATTGTATTGCAAGAAGGGAAAGGAGGTTCAAAATTGTATTGCAATATAGAAGTGTGCAGTGGAAAAAAATTGTATTGCAATATAGAAGTGTGTAGTGGAAAAAAAATTGTATTGCAATAGGCAATGGCTCGTGGGATTGGCAGAGAAGGAGGCTTCGATGGTCGAGTTGTGGCCAAATACAATAGGATGTATCAGGAATAGTAATGTGTACACAGTGAATAGCCAACGGTCAATCGCGGGTCAATTCTGTGAACAAAGCATTACTAGACTCCACAATCGTGGAATGAAATTTCGAAAAAAATTTTGAAAAAAAAAATAATAAAATCAAACAAAATGGGACAAAAATTTTGAAAAATGATGAAATTTTGAATTAAAATTTTGCTGGAAATGATTGATATAATAATAAATTGTTCAAAAAAAAAAAAAAAAAAAAAAATACGGTTTATAAATGCATGATATACATGGTGTGGATGGATATGGAAATTATATGCATGGTGAAACGCGCGCTGGAAGGTAAATGCCATAAGGAACCGCGACTTTCTAGATCTGATAATGAAACGAACATGGCACGCTTCCTCTACCTCGCAATTATTGACTAGAGTAGCTGCTTGAACTGGATGCACTACGTTCATTCACAATGCATCTTGTGTGATATAGGTTCGTACAGAGGTCGAGGGTAGATTAAAAGTCAGATTATGATGGAAAATTCTTCCCTAGATGGTGTGAGAAATTTGATTTTTCTAGATCGTAGCCGCAGCCAGGCTGGTGGACCTTAGGTGGTAGGACGATAGTTGGTTAATGTCATTCCTTGATATGTATGGAGCTGACAGCCATCGGTTAAGCCAGAATCGACCTTGAAGAGGTCACTGGGTACAATTTATACCTGGCCTCGAGTCGGGTGGAGGTTACATACATGCATGTGGTCGATGCGATGTGCATGGAATTTCCGGATGAAATTCTTTAAGGAGGGAGAACAGATCTTTAGGAAATTTCAATTTCTAAAAATGGCAAAATCAGAATTTCGACATTTAAATTGCACTCTCTGCTAAAAATTTGAAATCTCTATTCTTCAGATCCCCTGACATGACGAAAAATGTATTTCACCGCTGAATCGCCCCGGTAAATCTAGCTTAACACGCCGATTTCGGCCAACTCGAGACAGTCGGAATCCTGCACATTTTCCAGAAACGAGCGGTGGTGGACATATTATAAAATTCTAGGCGAAGCATAGCGGTGCCACGTGGTCGGGCTCTAATTCAAATTGGCCGAGCCTTGGCTGTGGGACGACATCGGAGCACATGGCATGATGCCATTGATAGAAAAGTCAAACTAATGAGAAGAATAAGGACATATAATAGGTATTATGGGAAAGCTTAAATGAGAATGGACAAAAACTAGAATAGTGGATCATCTCTCTCCATTAACTGAGACTAACGCGCGTAGAGAGGGCAAACCGACCCGTGCAGGCTAGGTTTCCTTGATATTTTGCAGTGGAAGGTGCGCCTTCTGTAAATCACGGGCAGATCCAACCGTCTGATTCCTTCGAGCTGGCAAGGTCGTCGACGCGAGAGGGCAACGCTGCGGCTCTCGGCTCGGAGTTTCGGCAACCCGAGGTAGGGCTTCATCCTACTTCTGTTTTACTTCCTGCTTTAAGTGCTTTGTAAAATGTTTGAGCTTGATTGAGACCTTGAATGACAGCTTTCTTGATCGTCCTCCAAAATCTGGGACCGAATTGCTGGAATTTTCGAGATTTGGCCAGGGCATGTAGAGCCACTCGACTGTAGGGCTGGGCTTTGGGTGATGAATTAAGTGCATTAAATCATAATATGTGGAGGGCCGATATGGCTGCAGGAAATTCTGGCCTAAAAAGTGGAACAACAAACGATGAGTGGGTCATTTCACGACAGCCCACATGTTCTGGCTGGACTCGCAAAACAGTCCCTGCCTAGTGGAATTGGACCAAAATCATTCTATATGTTGTGAGCTTGAACGTTGAAATGAATGGCCAGTATGTGGAAATAGATAGATAATATTACGATTTTAATGTGGTAATACAAATGACACCATATGGAATTAAATCGTGTTTGTGTTTCATTGAGATGATAATGTAAATTGCCTGCTGAGCTAAAACTGGGTGATGATTGATGTTGAATTTCATAAATGTGTAATTGTAGTTGATTGAAAAGAGTGGCTGATATTGTATAAAATGGTTTTGAAATGGCATAATGTATTTCAATGTACTGTAACCTAGAAGAAAAGGAGTGCATGACATGGTTTTTAAAATGGATATGGTTGCAAAGCACCCTACAGATGATATTCCGAGAATTAGGTCAGATGGGCCAATGTGATTGGCCTCTGATGAGGACCTTCATGACTGCTTCCAAAGCTCAACAAACTAATCTTCGCCCCTGAGGGTAGCCCCATATTTTTACTCGACACTGGTAGTATATCTCAAGAACAAAGAGTTTTGTTTCGAAAAATGATTATTTCTTGTAATACATGGCTTAGTGTATGTGGACAGCTTAAGAGACTTGATATTAGTGATCAGTGTGGTATATTCAAGTAGAGATCACGATCATCATGTGTTTCATTTCGATACTGAGCACATGCACTTTAGGTGAGAGTAACCCACAGAGTGATTCCACTATCACGATAGCCTCACCCCGCCGAGGGAATATACTTTCAGTAATGGAGCGCCTCGAGGAGATAAATTTCCCCATTCCAGAGGCTATTTCAAGAAAGCGGTCGTGGCTTTGATGTGCTTCTCTGGATATAATACATTAGAATCTTTAGATTTTAATATATGCTCTGTATATGTAACCAATCATTGAATTGGCTGGGAGATATAATTGAAATATAGCTGTGCTTAGCTCATATTTTATGAGAGTGGCCAGAGCCAAGAGGCATTTTTTTATTTGGATGCTTCATGATACGAGGCATAGATTTTCCGCAGTCGACGGTAGTCAACGACCAGGATTTGGGGCGCCGCACTCTGGGATGAGGACCAATGGACTGCTTCTTTTGGTTGGCCATCCAATGTATCTCGCCCTCGGAGGGTAGTCCAACATATTTTACCGATCCTTCATGTGTAAGTTTCGAGAACAAAAAGCTTTGTTTCCTTTGAAAACGATGTTTTGGCTCACATCTCGTTTGTGCAATGCCGTGAGGAGTCAAGGAGGCTCTAGACAGGAGGTGGGCTCATTCTCATCAAGTATCATAGACATTTGAGTAGGAACTATATGTTTTGTTTAAATGTTTGGTGCAAGCACAATGAGTACTTAGGTGGGAGAGTAACTCCATGCAGGAAAATTCACTACCGGGCGCTGCTCACCCTGGCCGTGGATCCCCTTTTCAGTACGCATGTGCATAGATGGCGCCCTAGAGGCGAGATTATGGGACGATTTGGACCGTGAGGAGAAAAAATGGCCAACCGGGCTTTATTTCTGTATTTGTAAAATTCTCGAAAGACATCTCATTTTTCAGTAAATTGTAATTAAATATAATTATAAATTAACTTTATAAAGCCATATGCATTTTGTGAGATGGATGCATGGCTAATGTGGCTATTTTTATTTATGTATAGGTCTCAAGGATATGGGAGATACGCTATTCCGCAGTTGATTTGGTCAATGGGACCTCGGATTAGGCGTCATAGCCTTTAGTGGTCTTACGACAAAGACTGCGAATGTAGCCCACAGTGGTGATACAGAAAAGAAATGAGTTGAAACTGCTCAAAATATCGCAATGATCAACCTTGTGCCCTCATGTGTAGAATGCCACATGCATAAGAAGTCTCATGAGCAATGAACACAAGAACATCCAATGGAAGCGCTGATGATAATGATGTGACACAAAAAGTGTGATAGGTGGTGAGATAGGTAAAAGGACAAGGATGTAGAGTGAAACATCATACTCAAAATCAATAAACAGGCGAGGTGATAAACGTGAAATGAGGAGATACAATCAAGAAGATAGAGCAATATAGGGAAAATCATTGATGATGATAAGGATGAATCTACCCAAATCACTATACGGGGGTAGACATGTCGCTTATAGATGGATGATGAATACAGACATACTTGATTCAAGGACTCCAAGTGAGAGGATCAATCATCATCCTTGCCATACTACTGGGTCAATAAAAATCCTTCAAGCAAGGCTACGGATATCAGATCCCAAGCTTCCCAGATACGAACCCCACAAGTAATACATATTAATTTAAAAATGATCATCATGAACCCACATACACTCAAGCACAAGACACAGATCCTTGGGAAGCTTCTGTTAACCAATTCCTCTCACACAATCTACCAAAGATCAAACAGTCCCCTTCCAGCTGCTAGTTCTAAGAGTCATTAGTTCAGCAGTATCAATCTGATATCGTTAGCTGAGATTCCAATCAAGGAAAGTGAGAGCCGCCCAATCCTTCAGATATGGTATCGATTCTTTGAAGGCGCTTTTCTTGTGTTATTTCTTACGGGGCAAGCGTATTTCGCTTGTCGGTTATGAAGTATCGAAAAGAAATAACCAGAAGAGGGCCGCGTCTTACAAGTCACTTCCCGCGCCTCGCTGCTAGCATTCCTATCTCGAGATGGTCAGCCCTAAAGAGCTACTTGTATGATATGCACACCTCTTTAAGATCTGGCTGTTTTCTTCCTATACTCACAACCATTTTCTTAAAACTCCAAGTCCTGGCATTTCTATGCATGTGAGATAACACAAGCCTCCTTCAAAGTAATCGATACCAAAATCTACAAGTTGGGTAGAATTCTATCTTTCCTTGATTATAATATTAGCTAACACGAGATCAAGATTGTTCTGGTTTCGAACTAGCTCGAGACCCATAATTCTTAAATCTGTTCATTGGGAATCGATAACTCGCAGGGTGGTTCTCGGGCTCTCGGGAACACACTTCTACTGTCACCTAGAAGGGAACCTGGAAAGCAGAGGTTAGGATAATCACCTAATGATTTATAGGAGTGACGACTTAAAGTATATTAGTTCTAAATATATCAGTACAACATACCCCAAGTTACTGCTCTATGCTTTTAATGAGTCTTAAACTCATCTATTTTTAATCCATTTTTTTGGCTTATTTTTAGTATATTCAGATCTATTTTAATGCCAAATTATGGATTATTCACCAACTTTGTGTTTTGTAGGTTTTAATTCAAAAAGGAGAAAATTCCAGCACGAAAGAAGAGAAAAAGAGCAATTGCAGCAATCTATGTCACGACAAAGTTTTGTGTGTCATGAAAAATGTCCAATCAAATGGCTAAAAAGAATCTGTCATGATAATAATTCTTCTATTGCAACACAAAGGACTGAATATAGAAGAAGAGCTATGTCGCGACAAAAGACAATGTCGTGAATAACATACATGAAGAATGTAAATGTCGTAAATAGACAAAGAGATAATGTTGTGACAAGGTTTGCCAACCCGGATGCCAATATCGGAAGAACCTATCGCGGTTACAAAAGCTCTGGCCGTGATATTATTATAAAATCGGAAAAGAGAGCAAGTTCCTGGCTGCCGATAAGGTATCTTTGCGTCGCGACAAGAAATTAAAAGAGCAAAATAAGCATGAAAAATACTGATCATCATACTAGCCTTTCTATATAGACTAAAACCCTCACCAATAATAACATGTAGCCTACAAGAGCCTTATACCCTCTTATAGCCATGTCACTGATAATTCGTTTGCTAAATAATTTTCTCTTAATGTTCAGATTAAAAATAAGGGTTCGGGCCTCATGACACCGTGGCATAGGTCATACAAGTAGTAAATCTTAAATGTAAGTCCGTGCATCATTCCCAAGGTAGATTGAGGAAGCAATTACAGTCAACTACCCCAACTACTAAAATTTCATACTATTCGACTCAAAAAATCATGAGTGAATGTTTCTTATCAAAAAACAACAAAAAATTAAAAATCCTATACTATTGATATGTTCTGAATTAAACGAACAAATAATGACTAAAAATAAATTGTAGTTGGCAAAAGAATGGATTAAATCATTTCATCGTGAGAAACGAAAAACTATCAATGAGGATACACGGAATAAATAATCCTTAAAGACTATATCCGCATTTTGCTCTATGTATGGATCCGATTCATTCAAGATTTCTTAATTATTGGAATTGACTTCTCCGTTTACCGATTTATCCTTGTTTCTTTCAAGATAAGATCTGGGAATTCACTACCAGATTCCATACATTTTCTTGCAAGATTCTAGGTATTTTTCTTCTCAATACCTCACACCTCGCTTCCTTCGCTGATGTGCAGTAATCCCTTTGCTTCACTCTCCTCAAGGTTTTAGCTAAGTTTCACTTACTAATTGGTGGCTCAACCTCCGCATCTAAGTGGGTTTATCCTTTCCCTTGATTAGATCTTAAGCCAATAACACGGACTTAACGACCAGAGATTAAGTTGAACTCTCCCGATTATTGATATTGTTAAATACACCTCCCAACTCAATTATGGAGCGAATGGGATTTATCAAACGAACCCTCGTAGCCTGCCATCACAATGGCAGCTCTAACATACCCGTAAAAGAATGCCTCAACTCTCGTGAATCTCCGCCTCCTGCGGCCAAAGGGCATCCCTGGATATCGTATGCAGATACATTCCCTCAATTGGTACTAGGTACTACTATTGGGAATCTATCCATTAAAAACGATACACCGATTACAAAAATCTAAACTTCTTAAATTAATTCTTCGTGGAATTATGTGGAAAGATCGTATCTAAATGTAATCAACTAAATGAGCTTACGCTCCGACATCGTGACGCGAATCAAGAAATGGAGGCCGATCTCGCACGACCATCAACAAATTGCAATAAATCTGAAAAGAAATGAGAATTCCATAAATTTTTCTAGGATTTCATAAATTTCTAGCAAGAATATCAAGAAAAATAATAAAACTAATAATCCAAATCCCTAATTGTCTCCGCACACTACAGATTCAAAACCAGTAAAATAAACTAAAAAATAAAATCTACTCTAAAATATACACGAGTTCCTTTCTTTCCCTTTCTCACAGAGTGAAGAAGGAGAAACTACTTACTATTCGAAAGCCTCTATTTGAGATCGTGAAAAAGAATCCGGGCTCATTCTCCAAAATGCCCGGTGGAAATCCAAAGAAAAGCTCTAAATTTCACCGTCCCGAGAAATGCGACCTCGTTGATGTCGCGACATAAACTTGTTCCTGATTTGCCTCATGATCAATGCGGACTTTTGCCTGCGTTGTTCCTATAATATTTATGTCACGCGACTCACTTGATGTCACGACATCATTGTCTTCCTATTCTTCCCAACTATTTTCCAGGTCTCAACATCAAAGTGATGTCGCAACATCCTTTTCTTCTGCTCAACTCTTCTTTAGGTCGCGATCCGAACAGATGTCGCGAGCATCATTTCCGACCTTGACTTTTAAAAGGTCGCAAGCTCATTTCTGGCAAGTGCTTCATCTAACTACAAAGCCATACTTTTTGAAACTATGTTTTAGCTGCACTTTGAATACTCCTCGCTTTTATGTCGCGACATGAAATGGAACTCCAGTAATAAAAAACTAGTCGCAACCCTTCTTGCAAAGACTTCTGCGGGCTTCATATGAATCCTCGGTCGCGACCTCAAGTCGATGCTCGCGACATCATTCATATTTCGTGTCGCGACATCAAGATGATGCGTTATATATGAATTTCTTCTCTTTGATTGTTTCCCTTTAGCTCGACCACGCTACGTGAATTCCTCTTTCAAGTCACGACTCACTTGTTCACGCTTCGCTTCTTCAGCCAAATTTGTTGATGCTCGTGGATTCTTGGAATCACTTGAATCTTCCCTGCCGCGATTTAAATTCTATCAGGACTTTTCACCTCACGCAGCCGATTTCTTCTTTATTTTGCTAAAATTTGAGTTTCCTCGTCAGATTTTCCCAAATTGAATTCTTGAAGTTAATTATCACTTTCTGCAAACAATTCAACATCATTTTTCATACATTAAACCTTAAAAAATGGATTAAAAATCTAATGAGTTTTGACTCACTAAATTCCCTCAACTTAAAATTCTCGGTTTTCATTCCTACAAAGAAGAGAAAGAATTGGTTTGTCCTCAAACAAATAAGCTTAGAAAAAATTTTGGTGACATTTTTTTATTGCATTTACATTTTTCTCATTCCAATTCACCTGGAATTGGTGAGATACTTGCCATTATTTTAAATTTCAGTTTTGATGCAAGAATAAGGTATGGTATACTTATCATAAAATTTATAATTTAATGTATTTAAATACTTTATTTTATAAGTCTTGTTCTCTCGTGTGTGCAAAGCCAATAACTTCATCTTCATGTTGAATTTAGTTAATCTCTCCGAGCTTTAGACTGCTTGTCAAAGTCCCATAGGCTTGTTTTTCATATTGATTCCACTTAATGGTAAATTCAACTTTCAAAATCAATGAGGTCTTTCAGCTTGTAATGTTGGGTTTAGGTAATCGGTAGATAATGGAAAAATTTAGGCTGTAAAATTAAAGTCTTGGGGCCCTCCATCTTTCTCTCTACACTTGTTGCCTCCAACTTCTCACCTTTTCTCTGCTCTTTGGCCGATTCTCCTCAATCTTAGCCTCGATTCCATCTTTTGAATTATTTTTTTCATGGAATTTCACTCTATATACTTGATTCAGTGCATTCCCTTTGTTCTTTAACTTTGCTTTTATTTTTCAGATTTGGAATAGTAAATGTTTTGTCTTCTTAGGCTTCTATTACTCTTAGAGAACTTGGGCTAGCACCATACACAATGGCATTAGGGTGCTGGGCGTTAAAAAACACCCTACGAGCGACTCTTCAAGGGAATACAGGCTACAAGACAAAACTTATTCTTATTTCACTAATCCGCTCTTTACTTCCTTCTTACTCCTTCATCAAGGATCTCTGTGCCATTGCCCCCTAAACTTCGCTTCTTCCTTTATACTAAATCCTCTCGAATCGAAATCGGATAATTCGGGCCTTTGTGTGCCTATTAAAAGGAAGGGAATTCCCTGGGCCAATTGCCGCTTATTGGAAGAAATAAGGCTTATTTGGCCTAAATCAAGGAACTAGAGAATATGCTTAAGCATATTTCGAGGGTAGGTTTTTAGAAAGCCTGTCAGCCAAGGATGGCCACTATCATTTCTTGTTGGTCAAGCTTAATTGTGGATTTCGCTCAATCAATAATCAAACAAGTTCTAGACTATGGATTCTGAATCCTGAATCTCCCTGTAAGATGTTCCACCCCGCCAAGGCTCTATAAGCTCGCTTGACTACGTGCATTATTTCCTTCAAGATTTGTATTTATTTACTGCTTATTTATATATTATTTTAACTAAGTATTTTGTTCCATCAAAGAATAACCAATTCTTCCAATTTTTGCAACTAAATCGACTTAAAAAACAAAATAAAGAAATACTCCTAATCTTTAAATATTCATGCCCTGATTCTTTCCAAATTTCTGTTCTTGAGAAAGAACAAAATTATTTATTTGAGTCCTAAATTAAAATAAATGGACATGTAAACATAATTCGGGGATGTCATTAACATCAATTTGTAAGTTAATGCAATTTTATTCAAATATCAAAATATTCTTAATATTGTACTAATCGCTCTTTATAAATAAATCGTAACTAAATTCGAGAAAAACTTCCATTCTTGATCTAAAACTTTATCTCTCTCCTTGAAGGTTGCACTCCTACTTCAAAATTTGGTTCACTCGTACCTTGAGCCTCCAAGAGTGATTCGGGCAGCTAATAAGGTCGCCTCAACAAATTTGGAGCTTCCCGGTTGGATGGGCCCCCACCAATCCTTCCTATTCCTCCCATCAACTACTTCCTTGATTATGTCTGCCTTGATGGAATAAAATAAATGGAATCGCTCTGTTCTTCCGACCCATTCATTCCATAAACTCCTGTTCGGTAACCTGGAGCTCTTCTTTTCTCTTATTTTTCTTTTCCATTCTCTTCGCTTATTTTTCCTTTGTTCTCTATCCTTTATAGTGAATCGCGCCTGGGAACTTATAAGGCCATTTATTCTTCTTCTTTAAATTTACGATGAGTGGATTAAATGAGGTTCCTCACCCTGCCTTTTCCGATATTTAACTCCAGATTTTGGCCTTGATGGAGAATTTTGATCGTTTTCGACCTATTAACTTCCCTCCGATTATCCTCTCAAACTGGAGCATAGCTTCAAATAAATTGGTTCAATCAAGAAATGGATTGGTTTCTCGCATTAATAACTACTATTTCAACAAAACAATGAATGCTGCAAAACCGGAAAAGAAGCCTGGGGTGAATCGTAGTCCCAGTGGACTTTGAATGGGAATACTGGTCGAAGTCGCGAGATGTAGCTGCTCTCGGGAGTCAAGACATTAACTATCACGCTAAATTAATGATTGTCAATGACTTTATTTTAATCACCGATTTCAAAATCTAGAGGTTTTACTTTTCTCATTTTCCGTCACGACTAAAATTTCATGTCGCGGATTCTAAAATTTAGGTCACGATGTGGAAAATTGTGTTGCAACATAAAAATGTTCTTCCTCCTTTATTTTTAGAAGCTGTGACCTTTAATTTGTATTATTTTGACTTTCTTTCCATTTCTTATTTTTGGCATCCAAAGACTCTTTGGTTGCTATACTTTGAATTAATGTTGCGTACTCCAAAAACATAGTACACACTCAATTTAACAAAGAAGAATTTTTAATTTATTTTACTCATTCAAAATAACTACAACCTTAACCTTATCAGATTACAAAAAATTCAGCAACTTCCATTATATTATGTGATCGGCATTCAATAATTACATCAAACAAGATAAAATTCCCCAACCTTTCAATCATGCTAAGTATCAAAGATACAAATTTAAAAATTCAAATCATAGTTAAGAAGAAAATCTACCCCGTCCTTTGCGTCGATCAAGTTTGATTGCAGATGCTCTCCCTTTGTTTTTTGCACAATCTTCATTGTCCTGTAAAACTAGAAATTATTTAACTATTATTCAATCACTAATGAATACAATGAAAAGAATCTATTAAAAATTTTAAACACTAAAACTATAAAATGAAACAAGAAAAATTTAAAACAAATTGGTGTGGATCGCTTCCACAAGTCGCTTCCATTTTGGAAGCTCCTTAGCTAGACTTCGCTACCATTGTTGCTTTCACTTTCTTCATCATTCGTAATCTGGAGGGTTTATCTTCCAATTGCTTTTTTCCAAGATAATGCTTTAATCTCCACTACATTAACTTTGAACTCCTATGATTGCCGGTTATATGTCAATGCCCCAATCAGGCGTTTATACTAATGTGAAATGGTCCTTAATCTATTTGGAATTCAAATTTCCTAGAAAGAGTCTTAATCGGAGTTGAATAACAAGACCTGATCTCCCGCGCTTGAATCTCCTCCCCAAAATTCGCTGATCATGCTTACTCTTTGTTTTGTCCTCGTAGATTCCGGTACTATCATATAGGCTTCATTCTCAACTCTTCCAATTCATTTTAATCGAGTACTTCCATTCTTTAAAGCAGCCTTGAAATCATTATTAAGCTTTTGAGGTTTGCTATAGCCTTATATTCTAGCCTGGTGAGTGTAGGTGACAAGGTTTTCTTAAAGATAAGTCGTATGGGGATATCTCCAATGAGAGGCCGAAAAGCAAATCATATCCTCATAGTGCATCATCAAGCTTCAAAGACTAATCTCCCGCTAGAACTTTACAAATTTAATTTTCTGGTTTCGCTTGAAATTTCAATAGCTTCATTTGTTTGAGGATGATAAGCCAAGCTCATAAATGTGTTTGATACTTCATCTGGCCATGAGTCTGGCTAAACACCTTATTTGAAAAATGGCTTCATCACTAATTATAGTTCGGTGTCCTAATCAATGAGAATATTTCTTTTACAAAAAATCTCATAAATCAGACGTAATATTCTTGATATGCCGCTGCTTCTACCATTTTGATACGAATTCATACCTAAGTATGTATATATTTCAAAATGAATCGAAAAGGCCCTTACAAAATTCATTCCCATACATCAAACAATCGCACTACTGTGGATAATACCTTGCAGGGGCAATTATGAGCTTAAAAGTCATCTATTTTCACCCATTTTCTGATTTATTTTATTCTAAAAAAGGCCGATTTATAAGAATATGAACAAGCCAACAAATTGTCAGGCAAAGCAGTGGAATTCGCAAAAGCAGCTTTTAAAATTGGCAAAGAAAAGATGTTTAATGTGGTCGAGCAATACCGATGTAATCAGTCAAGGAAATTACAAAGTAGAGAGGTGCAAGGATTAAAGGGACACATGTCGTGAAGCCTTTAAGGTACCAAATATATTAAGGTTGCAACTACAAAGCTCCAAATGCGAATGAAGTATACTTGAAGATAAAACGAGTCGGGCGGAAAGAAACTCAAGTAAAGTCACAAACCAGAAATTGGATGAAGAAGAAGACATGCAACCGCGAGAGATCAACATCGGGACCGGCACCGCGACATCGCCTTGTAAGGAAACTAAGGTCGGACATCATCAGCTAAACATAGAGAAGGCTGGTCGCGACATCATTCAAAATGGTCGGCTACATCACAGACCTAAAAAAGAAGCGTCGCGACAAAAACTGTCGCCGCGACATCAATCATATTGGGAGAAAGGAAGTCGCGACATCACCGGGGCCAGGCCGCGATACTAGAAGAAATAGCTATCGCGATAACACCCGGTTGTCGAAGACCAATCGGTGAAGATCCCGAGGTCGCGACATCATTAAATGGGCCGCAACAATAGAAGCAGGAGTCGCAGGTCGCGATATCATAAAGAGGTCGCATCCACAGAAGACTGTGTATGTCGCGACACATCGAGCCGCTTCGCGCATCAAATACACAAAGAGGTAAGGTCGCGACACAAGAGGTTCATCGCGACATCGGGCCTAAAGAAAAGAGGTCGCGATAAGACTGTCGCGCGACATCGGGCCCCATTTCAAAAAAGACATGTCATACTCGTACAAAGGCTTCGCAAAGATCGACAATAGGTCGCGATAAAGAATCGATGTCGCGAGCACACAATCAATCGCAGCGAATCAAGTCTGTAAAAATAGGTGCATCAAATTAGGGGCCCAACTTCGTAACTCCTATGGGGAATATAAATAGCGCATCGGCGAACGCAGCTTCGCGACGGAAAGAGATCCCCGGCGTCAAGGCCCTCGGGATTTTAATTTTCTTTTCTTTCTTGTTTTTATTCTTTAGATTAGCGTTCGTATTTTTGTTTTAAATTTGGATTCGAACGTTAGCCAAGAAGTTTTAGCCGACCTGCATTTATATTTTTCAAATTATCGCTCGGTCATTGCTTAATTGCATAAATTTTGATTCGAACTACAGCTTCTAATTACAAAGTGGTTTCTTGATCAGCAAGCCAATGCATGGTGTAATCAAAGAGTTTAGGAAACCTGGCACCCATTGAAATGACGGTCGCCGACATTATCTTTCCCCGTGGTAATTTTATTCATCGATGCTAAATCTCATTGTAAATCTACTTGTCAGGTTTTGTTTATTTTATGGAATTGATCCTAATATTTGTCTCCTTTACCTATAAAATGTGGATTGGCCTCAAGCCTTCCGATTTCCAGGAGGCCTCCTGAAAGTGACAAGAAAGGCATCTTTAGGAGTGACGAGGCACTGCGGATCAGATGCGAACTCGCGATCGTGATTTAATGTGTCAGGTGATTAAAACTTGATAAATCCTTTCACTTGAGACAAGAATGAGTCGAACGATTTATCAATTTGGGCCATGCGTAGAGTTCGCCTCAATTCAATGGTGAATTCAATCCCCAAAAGCAAGCAAGGATCTAACTGGCTGGTAAAGAATGAGCTTGGTCAATTTTGAGAAGAGAAAATCAAAGATAGTGTAAATCCTGCAAATGACTATAATTTAGAGTTTCAGTTTATGTACCAGTCGCTGTGAAGAATTGAAAAGAAAAATACCTGTAATAAGGCACTTAGATTAAAGGTAGTTATCTAACCTGATCGTCTTTCGAAAGAAAAAGCAAATACTAAGGTTAGATGATGAACAAAGTGGGAGTGTGGAGAGATCCAACTACACTTTCATACCCTTGGACTAGTTTTAAATCGTGGTTCATGAAGTAAAAATTACAAAGGCAACTGAAGAATGATGTTTCACAATAGCTTTATTTCGCATGCCCTTCGCAGATAATTGTTCAATCTAAATTTGTTATTTTATTTCAAGATTCAATTCATTTGTTATTAATTCAATTTTTTTAGTTTTCATTATTTAAGGCTTTCAAAGTCGATTCAAATTGTCTATCATAGTCCAAGAAGTTTTTAAAAATCAGTTTTGAGTAGTCGTGGTAGTTGATTGAAAATTCTCAGATCTCGTGGGATCGATATCTCGACTAAAATCCACTTTATTACTTGTTCGACCTGCACTTGCAGAATCATGGACCAAACCAAGAAGAAATTTATCCAGTCTTAAGGAAACCATTTTTAATCAATATAATTGCAAAGAAATATAACGAACAAGTTTTTGGCGCCGTTGCCGGGGATTATACAATAGTCCTTTGGTAATAGTGTCATAAATTTGCATATGTTCTTTCGTCCAACAACAGTTACGCTGTCGGGGATTATACAATAGTCCTTTGGTAATAGTGTCATAAATTTGCATATGTTCTTTGGTCCATCAACAAGTTTTCGCGCCGTTGCGGATCGAAGAATTTAGTAGATAAATATTCGCATTTGTAAAGAAGGAAATACTAATTGACATTTAAAAGAAAAGAACAAAATAGTTTTTCAAGCAAAGGCTATTTTTAGCCACTAACTCAAGCCATATTGAAAATATTTGTCAGGGTTTGACTAATCCTATTAATGTGAGTATGTTTTTATTTCGGGGAAAATCCTTAATGCATAGAAACAGAACACCGATCCGATTCCAGCCGATAATCAATTGAGAACACTTGTGGTTTGAGAAAACGAAAAAGGGTAGAAAACTCAAATATATGGCGCATGAAAGGCAAGACCAGACCGAAGGACAGCACAAAGAATGTAAGCTCCAATCATCGATACAACGGAGGACTTTTGAGACCTATTATTCAGATGAATACTCAAGAATCGACAAATTCTTCACGATGCAAATAACTTTGAACTAAGCCAACACCGATTACAATGGTTCAGCAACAACAAGCACGTCATCCTCGAAGACCTAAATGAGCACCTGAAGGTTTCTCGTGATGGCAAACACAAAGCAGAAGCTGGAATGGGGCAGACCAAAAAGTCATAAATCAGATTTATTCCCATTTTCTCTAAGAGATACAAGTACCACATGGTATGAATCTCACCATGGTTCTCGTTGATACTGGAGGAGCTCAGAGAAGCCTACTGCAGATTCTTCCCCATCACCACCTCGTAGAGAAGGAGAGATAATCAGGTTCCAAACAGGGGAAGATGAGAGCCTTTGGCGTAGCATGGAGAGATTCAAAAGGTTGTCGTAAAAGATGCCCAATGGCTGAATAGATCTAAAGACACAGATGGACATAGTTTATCATGCTATGAATGATACGTCTAAGGGCATTATTGATGCTTCATGCTGTGGAGCATTCAAACGTAAGAGTGCTGAAGAGGCAAGAGATCTGATTGAGGACCTGGCGAAATGCAATATGAAAGTTTCCATCGAGTTTTCAAGAGTAATCGCGCAGGAAGAGGAGTCATGGAGCCGAGCAAGATGACAAACATGGAGGCAGTTAGATGCCATCATGCATGTAATGGACAAGCAAGAGAGGAAGATGCACACTACTCATGAACAGAGCAATAAAGCGGAACTATTGAGATAAGTGTCGATGTACCCACCGAAGAATCAAGCTTTTATGATGCCGAGGAGGTTAAGTACTGGGGAGCCAAGAAGCTATCACTTCAAACCAACCAATCCTAACAAAGACACTATCATCCAAAGACTGAGAACCATGACAATTTTTCATATGGTGGAGGGGCATCACAAGGCCCAAGGCATGGATTAATCCTCAATTGTGGATATCAAGAACTACTAAGGTTCCTAAGTAAATAGCAAAGAAGGAGTGTGAAAATAGAAACGAGTACTGCAGTCGAGAGGGCTCAACCATTCAAGGATCAAATGTTTGTCTACGGGGACAACAAGAAGTCATGAACCTCCATGAACAAAGTTTCAAGTGTAATTGAAGCCCCAAATACCACCCCTCAACAAATTTTCGAAGACCACTAATGCCCCTCAAGAACCTGAGGACACAAATAGGCAACCGGCCCTAAACCCGCAAACCGATGAAAGCATGCCTTCCCAAAGGACACGAAGAAGAATCCTAAAGATCGCACATGGTCAGGCAAATGTAAGGGAAAATTTCGAGGAAAAGACGTAAAAGATGAAAGCAACAAGGGAGATGAAGGTCTGCATAATGTCAAACACCTGAGAAGGAAAGAAAGTATGAAATACCGCCAGAGAAGAAGGAAGCAAGAAGAAAACCAAGAATAATCTGCCTGCAGTCCCATTTCCACAAAGGATGCAGAAATCAAAGATAGAGGAACAAATGAAAGATTTGAAAACCTTTCGTGCTTCGGGAGATCGCATGCCTTCATTGCATGTGGTGACTCCGATGACACTTTACGCAAAAAAATTCCAAAGACATACCGAGCAAAAAAGAGGAAGATTACCCAAGGAATTAGAACTCGACCGCACCTATGTGCATCAGGATCAAGAGATACTCACTTAAAAGATGAAGGATCCAGGAGCTCACCATTCCCGCACCACTGAGCTCAGCTCTGCAAAGCTCTCCGCGACCAAAGCCGCATCAATTTAACGCTCCCATTCTCGTTGCCGCAGTTAAGCTCGGGAGATTACCCCACCATCGCTACCCTCCAAATGGCAGAGGAACTCCTGCAAAACCTCGAAGGAATCATAGAAGATGTACGGGTAAAGGTGGGAAAATTTATTTTTCCAAATCGAATTTCATCATACTGATATGAAAGAAGATTCACAAGTCCTCTCACGCTAGAAGGCCATTCCTTCAACCTGATGTTCCATCGATATAGTATAAGTACTCACTCAAAGAGTCTTGAGCAAGAGTAGCAACTCGACTTCAATTTAATGTAAGTTTGAGGAATCTAGATATAGGAAGGGAAGATATCAAGTCAATAGAAGATGTATATGTCAACAATTCTGATTTTTACTATGATTGTAATTCCAAACTTTCAATCAATGAAGAAGAGATGAATTTCCAGTATCTTGAAGGTTTTGATTCAGATTTTTTGCACATCAGTTTACATTCTACTGAAAAAGTGATGAGTCTTGAACAAAATGGGTTGAAAAAAGGAGACAAAAATGAAGAAAAGGAATTTCATCAAGAAACCAAAGTGAAGAAGGGCTAAGGAAGGAGTTGCCAAGTCATTTAAAGTATGCTTACCCTCGAGTCAAAGAGTAAACCAAGAATAATTTCCGCACTTAGTGATGCCGAGGAACGTAGGTTAGCCGGAAATTTTAAGAAACTATAAGGAGTCTATAGCTTGGTCTATTGAAGAGTTAAAAGGTATCGCCCATCAATATGCACGCACAAAAATACTGGAAGAAATGCAAAGCCAACTATCAACATCAAAGGAGACTGAATCCAAGAATGAAAGAAGTACTGAAGGAGGTGCTCAAATGGTTAAATGTTTCGGGTTTTATCTATGCAATTTCAAACAAATTAAGTTAGCCTACCATGTGGTTGTTCCAAAGAAGCCGGTGGATTTACTGCGGATCCACAATGAAAGAAATGAATTAATTCCAACAAGAACAAGTTGGATGTGACGGAGAAAGGCGTATCGACATGTGAAGTCAATACAAGAACCAGAAAGATCATTTCCTCCGTCCTTCATTGATCATGTTGGACAGACATAGCAGATTAATCTCATTTTTGTTTCTTCGACGAGTATTCAGTTACAAATCAGATTGCGAATCGCACCCGAGGATCTCAAGAAAAGACCACATTTACGCCCCTATGGTACTGCCTTAAGGATGCCATTTTGGCCAGGTAATGCTCCCGCTACTTTCCAAATATGTATGATGTCGACAGTCTAAATTTAGTCAGAGGAAGCCGGAAATTTTATGGATGACTTCACATTGTATGGGTTTAGTTTTGAACAGTCTCGAACAACCCGAAACAAGATTCAAATATGCAAGGACAAATAGCAGCACTAAATTTGGGAAAAAATGCCATTTCATGGTAATGTATATATTGTTCTCGTCATAAAATTTCGCTACAGGCTATGGACCAATCCAAAATTTCCATTATCAAAACCCTTGCACCTCCCACAACAAAGAAAGTGATAAGAAATTCTCGGGGCATATTGATTTTATGGGGAGACCATCAAAGACTTCAAAGATGTACTGAAGACCACTGGCGTGTGACACTGAGAAGGACACAAAGTTTAATTTTAATGGTTCCTTTAAGGTCGCTTTGAAGAAATCAAGATCATATTTGTCTGCACCTATCATGGCTTTCGCACTGTAATGACTGTGGATTCGAAATAATGCGATGCCGTGATTTCGCAATGGGGTCGTATTTGGGCAAAGAAAAGAGAAAATATTCGTATCATATACCATGCTAGTTAACCTTCAATGAGCACAACAAAACTATTCCAAGAACCGAAAAGGAGATGCTAGCCATAGTGTTCGCTTGTGAGAAATTCAGCCCATACATTTTGGGATCCCATGTTATAGTTCACACAGATCATACAGCCATCAAATATCTGATGTCAAAAAAGGAAGCTAAACCAAGACTGATAAGGTGGGTGTCAAGCACGCAAGAGTTTGATATGGAGATTAAAGATAAAGGTGACAATGTGATAACCATCACTTGTCCGAGTAGAAAGGAATGAAATGTAAAAGGAGTAGTGAATTAACAGAGAACTTCCCAGATGAATACTGCTATGTGTCATTCCAACTTCCATGGTATGCCGATATTGTGAATTACCTAGCTTCGGAGTAGTTCCTCAATAATTTAGCTACCACGTAAAAGAAAGCTCGTGACTTACACAGTACTACACTGGATGACCCCACCGCTATTTAAAAGAGGTGTGACATGATTATCGAAGATGTGTACCAGAGAGTGAACAATGTAAAATTCAATGAATGCCATGCATCACCATACGGGGGCATTTTTCTAGAGAAAGAATACCACAAGATACTCAAATCGATTTTATCGCCCACTATCTTCGAGATCAGGCTTAATGGGTCAAATTGTATGATAGATGCCAAAGATTGAAATATCAAGAAAGAAAAATGAAATGCCCCTAAAGGTATAATTTATGGTGCAAATTTCTTGATGTATGGGGAATAGATTTTATTGACCATTCCTGACCATCATTCGAAACCTCGTATATACCACGGCAAAGGGATTATGTTTCCAAACGGTGGAAGCAGTGGTCATTCAAGGGAATGATACTAATAGCTGTGAGTTTCACAAGCATATTTTCGAAAGCAAATTGGGAACACCTTAACTATTATTAAGTGATTTGGGGAAGCGTATTTGCAAACAAAATATTTGCAAAACTCATGAGCAGCATGGGATCACATATAAGGAGTCTAGCTTATCATCCCCTGCACCAACGGATGTGTAGAGATTTCCAACAAGGAGATTAAAAGAATCCCGAAAAGACCGTAGTTCAAGCAGAAGGATTGGTCTTCCAAACTTGACGATGCACTGTGGGCTTACGTGACTACATTCAAACTCCCATCGAATGTCCCCATACGTAGTCAGTTTCTCGCAAACCATGTTATCTACCTCAGAACTCGGAATATGTGCCAAGGCCATCAAGCAATAACTTTGATTTTAAACCGCAGCGAGCCATAGGGATTGCTCCAAATCGAATGAATCCTGGAAGAACTGAAATGAAGCCTACGACAATGCTAGAATATACAAGGACAAAACAAAGAAATGGCATGATCGTAGGATTCGAGAAAAGAGTTCAGAGCGTGAGAACAGTTCTTCTTTAACTCCAGATTGAAGAGTTTCCGTGGAAGTTAAAACTAAATGGAGGGACTATACACAAGAGTGTCAAGCACTACATTTGGAATGTGAACATTAAAACCATGCCAGAAGAATTTAAAGTCAATGGACAAAGATCAAGCATTATCAAAGCAGGGAGGAAAGAAGGAAGAGCTCCATCCTAGCTCATTAAGAGAGAATCGAACGTAGCTAAGTCCAGTTTAAGGGACTAAAACCGAAAATTAATGAGTAACCCGTTAGATTTCGCCGATTTAGACTTTGATTTTTTTTTTTATAATTCATATTGATTTTGTTTTCTTCATTTATAATGATTAGTTAGTACTCGATTAGTTAATTTTGTTTAACTGAATCCTTCTCGAAATGTCAGAGTGCTTATTTAAATGCAAGTAGCTGAGAGAAAAGGACAACTCAGATTACTTCCAAGAATCTCGCGTAAGAAAACGACAGAAAAGGGAGTACTTTCTCCCTAAACAAACTCGTGAAAATTGAATAGAATAATACTAATTGCCGTGGGAATGATTAAACTTGATGCTAAGAGTGTGCGAATTGATAACAGTGAAAAGCTTACCGTCCATTAAATTCTGAGGCAATTTGCATCAGGTCGCGACAAAAACTTATGTCGCGACAAACCTAAGTCACAACAGGTTGATGTCGTGACTCAACAAGACTGATAAAGAGCAAGAACGAGGTCGCGACCAAAGGTACGCGATTAAAAATACAGTCACGGCAGAACGCTCAGTCGCGACAAGAGCAAGTCCTTCAAAAGAGTGGTGAGGTCGCTAATAACTTATCAAAGTCATGATGCCTCGATGCTCACAGCCTTAGATGATCATTCCATAGATACTTAATGTCGCGACATCAGCAAAAGTTTCGCCATTGCAACTTTAATTTCGCTCTCTAAATTTAATGACATCACACAATAACAAAGAAAATTAGTCGCTGATACAAATAAATGAAATAATAAATAGCCCACAATCATAATTCGAATGAGAATCGTTGAGAAGCTCCTTCAATATTTTTTTTCCTTGAATAAAATTCAACTTTTTCACCTTCACAGATTCCCGATTTTCAAATCTCACAAACCCTTAGATCCGAACCCTTCCACCGACCTTTCAATTTCACTGGCCGAATCCTACAATCCTCATCCCAAACTGGAAGTGAAATCATGGAGGGCATGCCCAACCCGGGCGGGAGGTCTATCCGAACCTGCTGAGAACAGCCGTCCGAACAACCCGGGTTCAACCAACAGAAGTGCCAGAGGGAGAAAGCGGAAAGGAGAGGCAACAAGAAGAGGAGGAGGATGACTTACTTAAGAAGCATTCGTATGGAAGAAACACTATGTGAAAGGGATTTATAAGATAAAGGATTCGCCATCTCATCTCCCCGCTCAAAGAGTTGAGCAGAGCAAAGAGAGGGGGAAAATCCCGCAAACATCAAAAACTAAGTTATGCAAAGAAGCCAGGAGAGAATTTTACCTTAAACTCATATGCAAAGGAGAACTCTATTTTGGGCGAGGGCTCGGGGTTCCATAATGGAGCCGAGATAATAAATGCAATGTAAATCTGAATGGAGGGTCAAAAGCATGGATCAAAGTACAAGAAGATGTTATAAAGTCTCTAATCAGAAAAGATAGCTGTGGAGGCCGACTGTGATGGCAAGATGAAATGGGGGAAAGGTCAAGGAGAGAGGATTATCAATGGGAGATCCGACAAGAAGCCAAGGTATGGTTTTATTTTCTTGCTTCAGTTCCGGTTCCTACAAAGCATGTCTCACGTAAGAACAAGCAGTTAGCCTACTCTATGCCATAGTTTAACAAACAGCTATTATTGAAAACTACAATGAAATATCATGAAGGAAACAAAAGAGGCTTGATTCCACACCCAAAGAACCATCACTAGGTTATGTATAAGGGTCGGTATGGAAAGGAAGTCATGTAAGAAGAAGAGTGCCCTAATGTTTCACCATTAACCCCCCGATTGGGATAAGCAGGCCAAGAAACAAGGGGGTCATAGGAAGCAAGATAATCGAAATGAAGAGGAGAATACAAGAAAAGAAAGAGGAAACCTCTTCAAGTCAAGACCAAGAAGAACAAAATCCGTAAACACAAATGTAAGGGAACACCTCTATTTTTGCAGAGGACATGGAAGTAGATGAAAGAAGTCCTATAGATTTCACCACCCCACTGGCCAGCTCTCCCTCAATGAGAAACAAATTCAGAGAACCAGGAGAAAGCTCTAGAGGAGCCCAAGAAGATAGCCAAATAATGGAGATGCTCATTTCTATGCAGAAAAGTATGGAAGAAAGAGAAGAGAAATGGAGCATTCAACATAAATTCAGAGAAGATGTGTAATGGTTTCAATTGAAAAGAAGAGATCAACAGCCAAGAGAACCTAACGTAAAAGAGGAAATGTATGAAGCAGTTGGAAGAGAAAAGAGCATAAATGGGAAGAGGAGTCGGAGCAGAAGGAGGAGCAGCCAAAAGATCCTGTGAGCATCAAGAAGAAAAGGTAAATTCTCAAAAGGGAAATGGCGGAAGAGACCAAGATTCATCGAAAAAAGCCGCAAATTAGCCATGAATCATTCTATAATAATCGTATGATCGAAGACTCTCAACTCCCGAACCGACGTTAAAGTGGATGCAGAATAAGAAGCCAAGACAAAGGAGCACAAGGGGGTTCAAATTCCTTTATATGTCATTGTTAAAGGACTCGAGAAGAAGATGATAGATAGAGATAAAGTGCTTGATGACAATGATGCCTATGTACAGTGGATCAATGAAAACTCGATTTGATTAACAACAATTTATCCAAATTTTTGGGAGGTAATGATTGAAATGGAGAATACAATGAACAAACTTGGTCAAAGGCAAGATTTGAATAAAAGTCGATCTCAACAATGAACCGATTCTCAAGAACAAATGGAGAAAGCAAGTGCCAAGTCAAGAAGATGATAGAAATGAAACCTCAAGTTCAACCCAAACCCGGCAATCCCATCCTGATCCCAACATCTCACACTCAGTCTCACTCTTTCCTCATTCCCACTCGTTGATTCTCAACTTTAATAATCTCATGAATAAATAAGAAATTTGTTGATGTCAGGTTGTTTGAAGTTAAATGTTTACTCGCTTTAATCATAGAAATAAATAACAAGAATTAATTCAAGAATGAAAATGATGACATATCATATAATATTAGATAATTGATTAGAATATAGATTGAAACACAACTTAATTGAAAATATGGGGCTAATTGGCACATAATTGAATTGAAACACAAATCGCATAATTGGATTTGAATTTTAGTTGATAAGTCCAAATAAAGGAAAGTTATACAAATGAATGAGCAAAACATATTGGTTTGAATTATAAACAAGAATAAAGAACTGTGAACCTCGGGATCAAATAAATCCTCATCAACCTACAGTCAAGGACATCCTGTGGTTATTCACAAGCAACCCAAAAGAGTTCTGTAACTTGTTAGATTATTGATCAAGGCGAAATCCTGGGATAATACAACTAACAAGAAACGATGCAACCTATCCTTGCGTTTGAGCCTTAGCCACCATTATTTATATGCTTTTGCATACACTCTAAATTCCTAAATTTGAGCCAAAACAAATTCCTATCTTCAAAACAAGCAATTGGAAATCCCAATATTTAGTTATAACTAATCCTCCAAGAAAGAACCTCTGATACTCAAAACTCAAGGAGGGAGGAAGAAATAAAGTTTGGGAGTATATTTTGAGAACTAAAGGAGAAATACGTGGGGTGCAGAAGAATGACGTATCTAAAGCAAGAGAAAACAATAGAAAGAAAGCTTAGTGAAGAAGTTTTGTCTTGTGGCCTAACTCTCTGAACAATTAAGTTCTTAGGGGTGTTTCAACACCTAGTAACCCTAATTAACCTGTACGGGAGTTACTAACCCAAAGTTCGGCTAAGAGTGTTAAAGCCTAAAAAAAGACAGTAACATTAGGACTTTTCCCGAAAGTGGGCAGAGAAAGAGTTCCAACAATGAGAAATACAAATGAGAAAGTGGAACAAACAGTTTTAAACACAAGAATTCAAAGGAGATACCCCAAAGATGAAGTTTGGGGGAAAGCAAACTGTTAAGTCGCAAGTGAAAAGGAAGGCAAAGAAGCAAGTAAGAAAGAAGAAAGAGCTGGGTAATCTTGTAACCTAAAAATTCCATCACCCTACCCATTACCCAAGCCTAACATTACAAGCCCAAAGACCCGACCGATCTTGAAGGCTTGAATTACCTACATTAGCGGAGATCAATATGAACAACAAGCGTATGGAATTTGAAACTATTCAAAGGATCAAACTCGTGAAGAGCTCGAGGTTAGCCGACTACCTAAGCACCGAGGAAGAAGACTAACTCTACTCTTCAAATAGGATCACCGATCATACCGTTTATAAAACAAATTCAACAATTTAGTTATGTACACCTCGATTGAGTAGAAACTAACCTTTATCCGGACTCGCTAAATATACAATAAACGAATGCAATTTTAGTTTTTCAATTAAATTGATTGCAAATCGTAAACAAAAACAGAAAATGTCCTTTGCTGGTGGACAAACAAATCTTTTCTTTGCTTGAGGACAAGTAAAATTTAAGCTTGGGGGAGTTTTAGCGAGCTTAAAAGTCATCTATTTTAAGTCCATTTTTCTGATTTATTTATTCTAAAAAGGTCATTTATGTACAGGAATAAGTGGAATATTTTCAATTAAACTCACAGGCAAAGATGGGAATTCAAAGAAAGCAATCATAGTAAAAGGATTAGAAATGTGGCCGAGCAATATTGATGTAACTCGGGGTCAAGGAAATTACATAGGAGAGGCGCAGTGCGATTAAAGACGATGTCATGAAGCCTTTACAACAATCGAAATACATATTAAGGTTGCAACTACAAAGCTCCAGTCGCAAATGAAGCATAATTGAAGACAAAACGAGCTGGGCGTGAAAGAAACTCAAAGTCAAGCAACCGGGAATTGATGAAGAAGAAGACATGCAGTCGCGACATCAACATTGAATCAGAAGCAGTCGTGACATCATCTTGCAAGGAAACTAAGGTTGCGACATCATCAGCTAAAGAGAGAAGGTCGCGACATCATTCAAATGGTCGCGACATCGATTCACGATGAAAGAATTAGACAAGATCAGGCGTAGCGACATCGACTACGAAGAAATCGCGATCACTTTCGGCGATCGCGACCGCGGTTGTAGAAAAGAAGATTAGCGACAACGGTTATCGCGACATCAGCTCTAAAGACTTGAGGTTCGCGACATCATTAAGCGGTCAGCGACAAGCGAAGCCAGGCAGGTGGCGACATCATAAAGTGCGACATCCGGCTGCAAAGACCGGAAGGTCGCGACAACGTGGTATCGCGACATCAAACTAAAGAGGTAAGGTCAGCGGCGTCGATGGCTATCGCTGACTATCAGTTCCAAAGAAAAGAGGTAGCGACAAGATCAAGCTGTCGCGACATCAGTTCCACCAAAGACATGTCGCGACGAAGCAAAAGCCTGCGATAAAGGCGAGACAACGAGAGGTGCGACATCGACAACCAACTAGGCGGTTCTTGAGATCAAAAGTGCATCGAAATTAGGGCCCAACAGGCCTATAAATATGTAGGCGCTCTTGAAGGCAACGACTCTTAGCGACAGAAAGAGAGATGCAGGTGCTTGAAGGCTCTGTATTTTAATTTTCTTTTCTTTCTTTGTTTTTATTTTAGATTACTTATTATTTTGTTTAAATTTGGATACGAACGTTAAATTTGTTAAAGTTTTAATTTGAATGCGGTTATATTTCTTCAAATTCTTGTCACGGTTGTTTGAATTCAGGACAAATTTTGGATTCGAACTTCTACCGGTTTCCTAATTACGGTGGTTTCTTGATCCCGTGACCAATGTATGGTGTAATCGGTGGTTTAGAAACCCGGCTTCCATTAAATGGCTATCGTCGAGAACGTATGTCTGCGAATTTTATTCATCGATGATGAACCCCGATTTATGTAAATCTACTTCTTTGGTTTTGTTTATTTTGTGGAATTGATCCCTGATACTCCGGTGTCTCACTGCCATAAATGGGTTATCTCAAGCTCACGGATTTCGGGAGGCCCTGCGAGGTGACCTGAGGGAAGGCATTCTTGAGAGTGATGAGCAATTAGGTGGGCCAAATTATCGAGACGCTGTGGTGATTTAATATTAACACGTGTGATTAAATTGATAAATTCTCTTTTAACTTAGAACGAGAATGAGTTGAGCGATTTATCAATTTAAACATGCGAAAGTTATACCTCAATTCGAATGGTGAATTCAATCCGTGTTAGCAAGGATCTAATCAAGGAAGAATGAGTTGTTCTAATTTTGAGGAAGAGAAACCGAGTATAGTGTAAAAAATGCATTGCAATGACTATAATTTAGGAGCTCGGGTTTACAGGGAGGTTGTGGTATGAAGTATTGAAAAGAAAAATACCCCGAGAACAAGGCAACGGATTAAAAAGGTAGTTATCTAACCTTGTTTTGAAAGAAAGCAGTCAAGGTTAGATGATGAGCAGTGGAGTGTGGAGAGATTTGACTACACTTTCGCCTCCTTGGACTAGTTTTAATCGTAGTTCATGAAACAAAATTACAGTGCAATCGAAGGAATTGATGTTTCACAATAGCTTTATTTTTCGGTATGCCCTTTGCGAATGTTATTCAATCTAAATTTATTGTTATTTTGACTGTGTTGCGATTCGTTGTTTTTTTGTTATTAATTCAATTCTTTTTAGTTTTTCATTATTTTAAGTCTTTCAAAGCTGATTCAAATTGTCTATCATAGTCGAAATAGTATGAAGCTTGAGTGAGTCGGGGTAGTTGATTAAAAATTCTTGAGATCTACGTAAGGATCGTCTTGGACTAAAATCCACTTTTATTACTTGTTCGACCGTGCACTTGCAGAATCATGGACCAAAACCAGAAAGAAATTTATCCAGTCTTAAGGAAACCATTTTTAATCAGTATAATTGCAAAGAAATATAACGAACAAGTTTTTGGCGCCGTTTCCGGGGATTATACAATAGTCCTTTGGTAATAGTGTCATAAATTTGCATATGTTCTTTGGTCCATCAACAAGTTTTTGGTGCCGTTGCCGGGGATTATACAATAGTCATTTGGTAATAGTGTCATAAATTTGCATATGTTCTTTGGTCCATCAACAGGCATCTCATGCCTTTTGCTGATATTTCCCATTCTTTGGCATTGATCACACAACTTTACCCATTCAAAACAATCCTTAAAAATTGTAGGCCAGTAGAATCCTGACTGGAGAATTTTATAGGCTGTTTTATCTCCTGCAAAGTGTCCTCCATAAGGTGATGCATGACATTCTTTTAAAATCTTGCTTTGCTCACCTTCTCGTACACATCTCCTTATAATCATATCAGCTTCTCTTTTAAACAATAATGGATCATCTCAAATGTAGTACCTGCTGTCAGTCCTTAGCTTTTTTCTCTGCTGATAGCTGAATTCTGGTGGCATAATTCCACAAGCTAAGAAATTCACAGTATCATCATACCAGGGTGATTGGAGTGGCGGTGAAATAAGCTGCTCATCTGAAGGCACCTTCTATTTCTCTTCTTCTTCTTATGCAGTGGGTTTCTCTACTCTTGACAGTGATCGGCTATCACATTGTCACTACCCTTCTTGTCTTTTATTTCTAAATCAAATTCACTGCAATAATAGTATCCACAGTCAATCTTAGCTTTGCTTCACTTTCTTTGCCATTAGATATTTAATTCTTTTGCATGATCGGTGTGTATAACAACATGGGACCCCAAAATGTATGGCCCTAAATTTTTCACATGCAAACACTTGTGCAATATCTCCTTTTCGATATTAGAGTAATTTTCTTGTGCTTCATTAAAAGGTTTTGCTAGCATAGTAGATGGCCTTGAACCTTTTCATCTTCTGTCCCATCCTGACCATTGCAAAATCAACGGCATCACACATGATTTCAAATTCTGAACCAATACGGTTTTGCCATGATGGGAGCTTATTGTCTGGATTTGATTTCTTGAAATGCTTTACGGCGATTATGAAATAGAACTTAGTATCTTTTTCGACAATGCGCATAGTGGTCTAACAATTTTTTTGAGAAATCTCAGATAAATCTTCTATATAGAATCCAGCATGTCCTGAAACTTCGATTCCCTTGGCGTAGTGGGATTTGGCATTAGGTTTCTTATAATTGAAGCTTTGCAGTGCACCTCGAGCCTGTGCGAGAAATCATGTGCCCAAGACAATTCATACGTAACCATAAAATGGCATTTTCCCAATTCCAGAGCCAGATTCTTGTCACGCCTTTGAAGTACTATCCACGGGTTATGCGGGCATTGTTCAAAAGCTGGATCCACTTCTTGTAAAATCATCCATGAAGATCTCATGCAACACTAGATCGAAAATATAGACATCATCGTCTTTGGAAGGTACGGGGGCATTACACAGCCAAATGGCATTCTCCTAAAAGCAAAAGTACCAAATGGCTAACAAAAGTAGTTTCTCTGATCTTCGAGTGCAGCCTTAATTTGGTTATATCAGATATCCATGAAAACAAAAATGAGGGTGTCCTGACTATCGACATCCACGATCCAATAGACGGGGAAAATGATCCTTTCTGGTTGCAGTATTCAATTTTCTGTAGTCAATACACACCCTCCATCCTGTCACAGTTCTTGTAGGAATCAGTTCATTCTTTTCATTTCTGATTACAGTGAATCCACCCTTTTTGGGAACCACATGCACTGGGCTTACCCAAGAACTATCTGATATAGCATATATAAAACCTGCATTTAACCATTTCAGAACTTCTTTTCTGACAACTTCTTTCATCACTGGGTTCAGCCTCCTTTGATGTTCAATAAAAGTTTTTGCATTATCTTCCAGCAATATTTTGTGCATACAAATGGAGGGGTTGATACCCTTCAGATCTTCAATTGACCAAGCAATTGCTTCCTTTATGTTCTCGAGTGCAGCCTTCTGAGCGCGACCGGTCAATGCAGGCGATATGATAACTAGTTTACTCTTTTGATTCTAAAGCTCATATTTTAAATGGTAGGCAATTCTTTCAATGTTAGCCCTTCACTAGTTTCCTACTCATGAAAACTGCTTGTTTAATTGCTTATTTCATCTTGATTGTTTTCATTTATACTGAGATTATTTCCTTATTCAAGCATTTGAAGCGTGCTTCTACAATCAAGCTCTCAAGATGCGAAAATTCATCTCAATTTCATTGATAGAGTGTTGAATGATACAGGTGGGAATTGTTCATCATGAGAAGGCTGGCCAACGCTACGACCATACTCACGTCTACCTCTACATTAGGATGTTCCAGACTCCTATTAATATTAAAATGCAGCTGAATCCTGACTCTAAAGTGTCGGTTCACCTTTAATGGTCGATCAAGGCGGCTCATGTTGCTAGAGAACCTTCCCATCTAAAGGAACTTGGGTATCTTATCACAATCTTGCATGATAACCAAATCCCTTTGGGAAAATGAATTTCCCTGACCTTGACAAGTACATCTTTCAGAATGCCCTCTGGTTGTGCCATTGATCTATCATCCATACGCAATGTAATTCTTTGGTAAATTAAATTCCCCGAGCTTAGTCTGCACTCTTGATAGAAGCATCAGAATTTATACTCGCGCCATAATCACATAAAGCTTTCTTAGTTATATTTCCCTATGGGGCAGAATGGTGAAAGCGCCGAGTCTTTTCATCTTTGTTGGGAAGCCTATTTGGATAATGTACTTTGCAAATGCCTTGATCCATAACTATGCCCTCCTCGGCTATCTTTCTTTTCTTGCTTGAGTATCTCCTTCGAAATTTGCATAAAGGGCATTTGTTTGATCACCTCTGCAAATGGGATATTTATTTCTATTTTCTTTGAAAATATCGAGAATTTAGAAAGCTGTTCTTCTCTTCTTGACTTGAAGTCTACGTAGAGATAACTTGCAAGTGTATACGTTGGTACTCCTTCTTTCTTTTTCTGGTCATTACTTCCTTTCAGCTGTTCAATCTGGCTACTCTTCTCTTCTTTCTTTTTAGTCTCTTCTTTCTCTGCCTCAGTCTCTTCTTTCCTTTCTGTCTTTTTGTTGCTGCTCAAATCCTTCCCACTTCTTAACTGAATTGCCATGCAGTCTTTTGGGTTCTTCTGCGTGTCACTAGGGAATGTACCCTTGCTCTGATTTGGCATATTCAGGGCTAGTTGCCCTACTTGTGTCTCTAAATTTTTTAGTGAGGCACTAGCATTCTTACACGAAACATATGAGTATCATTGGACTTGGCTTTGAGTCGAGATAGTTTCTGTTCATGGAATTGTAATAGCCTCTTGTTTTCCCCCATGAACTGCAGCATTTGTTCTTCAAATGGTTGGGTTCTCCTCTGACCCTGATATTCATTTCTACCTTCACCTCCTTGATGCTGCTGTTGGAACCTTGGTGGTTGCTGATATCCTTGTTGAGGATGTTGTCCCTACCTTGGGTCGTGTAGTGCCCCTCCACCATATGAGAAATTCTCATGGTTCCTCAGTGCTGGATTGTAGTGTGTGGGCGAGGTTGGGACTGACGAAATGATGCTTCTTTGCTCGTTCACGTACTTAACCTCCTCGGCACCATAGAATCTTCTGTTGTACGTCGACACTTCTTCTCCATAAGTTCTCTTTCCCTTTACTCTGACTCGCAGGCAGTGTGCATCTTTCTCTCTTGTTTGTCCGTCCCTTATGCGTTATGGCGTAACTGCTTATGGCATCGTGCTCGGCTCCATGGCCTTTTCCTCTGCTTGCTTCCTCTTGAAAGCTCATATGGAGCTTTCATATTGCATTTGCTAAATCTTCCTGCTCAGTCTCGCTCTTCCAGCACTTTTCGTTTGAATGCTCCTGACATAGGCTTATCGATAATGGCCCTTGGATGTATCATTTAAAGCATGATACCATGTCCATCTGGGTCTTCAAATCTATTCCATGCATCGGGCACCTCTTGACAACCTCTTGAATCTCCCAAGCTACATATAGGCTCTCATCTTCCCTTGTTGGAATACTATTATCTCTCTTCGTCTGTCTGAAGTGAGAGATGGGGGAAAGAATCTGCCCAAGTAGGCTTCTACGAGCTCCTCCCAGTATCAGCGAACCGTAAGGTAATGATTTATACCATGTGGCTGCTATGTCTCTCGAGAAAATGGGAAGAGATCTGACTTTATCACCTGCGGTCTCCCACCATTCAGCTTCTTTGTATTTTCCATTAAATCTTCGAGGTCGTTTGGGTCTTAGGTGGGATGACGATGGCGTGTTGTTGAACCATTGTAATTAAAGGGTGGCTTTAGTTGAAATTATTTGCATCCACTGATGATGTATCGATTCACGGAATATTCTTCTGAATAATAAGCCTCAATCCTCCATTGTGTCTCGATAATGGGGGCCTTACAGTGCTGTCCTCTGTTCCTTTGTTTGGTCATGTCTCTCATTTTCCATAGCTGCGTTCTCTGCTCTTTTTGCCTTTCTTAAGCTCCTGAGTGTTCTCTCGGTCGGTGTCTGTTTGGAATCGGTCGGAATCTTGTTTCCTGTCATTAAAGGTTTTCCTGTGTCTAAACACTCGGATTAATAGGATTAGTCAAACTTAAATAATTATGTCCAACATGGCTTGTTAAAAATTAGTGGTGATGTGCCCTTTGTGAAAAACTATTTTGTTCTTTCTTAAAAATGTCAAATTAGTATTTCCTTCTTTTGTCAGGATATTGATCTAATTAATTCTTTCAATCCCCGGCAACGGCGCCATAAAAACTTGTTCGCCTTTTTCTATATAGACTAAAACCCCTCAAATTAACACAGCTACAAGAGCCTTACAATTCTCTTATACCCATGTCACTTTGGGTAATTTGGCTTGCTAAAATAATTTTCTCTTAATGTTCAGGATTAAAAATAAGGGTTCGATCGATGACCTTTGCAAGTGCACCAGTCATACAAGTGTGTCTGAATGTAAGTCGGGTATTATTCCCACGAGATATTGATAGCGAATTACAGGCCAACTACCCCAACTACTCAAATTTCATACTATTTGGACTCAAAAATCATAGTAGATGTTTTATCGTGACAAAAATTAAATCCTATACTATTGGATATGTTCTAATTAGCGAGAACAAGTTAATGACTAAAAATAAATTGTACATAAGAATGGATTCATCGGTTCTTGTGAGAAAGCAGCTTCATCAATGAGATCTGATGGAACGGTCAATTCGGCCCACTATATAGTTACTTTGTTCTATGTATGGATCGATTTTTGTCCAATTTCATAATTATTGGAATTGGATCTCTCCGTTTTCACTTATTTAATATCCTTGCTTCTCTCGAAGACAAGATCAAACCAGCTACCTGTATTCCACATTTTCTTACAAGATCTGGGTATTTTTCTTTCTCAATACTTCACACCCATTTCTGTTGTATTGAACTTTGCTTCACCTCCTCGAGGTTTAGCTAAGTTTCTACTCGCAATTGGTGGCTTTCGACCTCCTAAGATCCTATGGGTTTATCCCTTTCCCTTGATTAGATCTAAGCTAACACGGGGATCGGGACGTACCTGTAGATTAAGGTGAACTCTCTGATTGGTGATATTGTTAAATCACCCCTCGACTTCAATTATGGCTGAATGGGGGATTTATCCAAAATGAATCTCAGGCTCGGCTGATTCATCAATGTTGGTCGAACATACCGGGAAAAGTCTCCAGCTCTGAGAATCTCTGTCTCTGTGTCGAGAGGGCATCTGGATATCGAGGTAAGATACATTCCCTCAAGAAATATTTGGTATAGATACTACTATTGGGAACTTATCCATTAAAATGACACCCGATTAAGTAAAAACTAAACCCAAATTAATTCTCCTTAAATTGTGCAGGAAGAGTTTGCAACTAAATGTAAATCAAATCCAGAAATTTGGTGCGCTCTGATTCTTGCATTCTTGATCAAGAAATGGAGTGTCATACGACCCTTTGTATTACAATAAATCTAAAAGAAATGAATTCCATAAATTTGTCTAAGATTTCATAAATTTCAGACATAATCTTTCGAAGAAAAATAACAAAACTAACGAATCGGCTCTGCTCGTCTGCGCAGTTTATGATTCAAAACCAGAAAATAAAACTAAAAAAATAAAAATCTACTCTAAAATATACACTGAGTTCCTCTTCTTTTCCCTTTGCTGGGTAGTGAAGAAGGAGAAAACTACTTTACTATTCGAAAACTCTATGTTTATCTTTGTAAAAGAATGCAGTAGAATCCCAATGCTCAGGTGGAAATCAAAGAAAAAGCCCGGCTCAGCGTCAC
Organism: Tetrastigma voinierianum; assembly: GCA_016808115.1. Classification (NCBI taxonomy): domain Eukaryota; kingdom Viridiplantae; phylum Streptophyta; class Magnoliopsida; order Vitales; family Vitaceae; genus Tetrastigma; species Tetrastigma voinierianum. The sequence continues at coordinate 2,105,148 of JAEQBH010001681.1, forward strand.
ATGTCGCGACCTCGAGTTGATGTCGCGACATAAGCTGTGTTGATTGCTCATGATCGATCGTGACCTCTTTTTTGCTCGGTGTTCCTCCGATTATTTATGTCCGCGACCTCGAGTTTGATGTCAGCGACATCATTATCTTCTATTCTTGACTATTTTCCCGGTCGCGACATCAAAGTGATGTCGCGACATCCACCTAACTACCTTTCGAGCTCTTAACGGGTCGCGACCTGAATGAGTGGTCGCGACATCATTTCTGACCCTTGACTTTTTAAAAGGTCGCAAGCTCAGTTCCTTGGCAAGTGCTTCTATCTGACTACAGGTTGCGACTTCTTTTTGAAACTATGTTTTTAGTTGCACTTTGAACACTCCTGTTTTTATGTCGCGACACCAAGTTGATGTCGCGACATGAAATGGAACCTAGTATTAAAAACTAGTCGCAACCTCTTTCTTTTGCAAAGACTTCTCTTGTGGCTTCATAGGCGAATCCACGAGTCGCGACCTGGAATTGATGTCGACATCATTCCATCTCTTTTTGGTGTCAGCGACATCAAGATGATGTTGTGACATGAATTTCTTTCTCTTGATTGTTTCCTTTAGTCTCGACGAGCTCTTTGCCATGACCTCTTTAGTCCATGACTTCCACTTGTTCACGTTTCAGTTTCTTCTTCAAAGCCAAATTTGTTGATGTCGTGACTTGGAATTACTGGAAACTTTAGGCGAACTTCCTATCGCGACTTAAATTCCCAGTTGTGACCTCAATTTGCAGGGTGATTTCTTCTTATTTTTGCTAAAATTTGAGTTTACCAGCTGTATTTTCTGCAAGTGGAATTTAGTCAATTATCACTTTGCAAAGCAATTCTGACATTATTTAATAATAAACTCAGAAAATGGATTCAAAATCTAATGAGTTTTGGACTCATCCTGGTCAGGTTATGTTGCGACATATTAAGAAAATATAAAGCGAATCTATGCGTAAAATCTTCTCATGTCGTGACAACGATTATTCACAACTTGGAAAATATTTGAGGACATTGTATGAAGAAGTGTTGTCATGACAAGAGTGCCACGTGCTGAAGACAGACACAGTCGATAGAGAAACAAAGTCACGACAAGTAATGTTGACTTAGTGAACTGACATGGTTGCAACAAAAGAGTTCAATGTTGCGACATACTTGAGGAATTTGAAGAGGTTTCGATGTTGCGATGGGGAGATCTTAGACGTACACAAAATAAACAACACGGAAAACAAGTGCAACAGACTTCTCCATGTCGCGACAAAGATTCCAAACAAGGAAGATAAGTCTTGTTGCGACATAAAAATTTGGTCGTGATAGAAAACAGCCACAACACTAATAGACTATGTCACAACATCAAAATGAAGCTAAACCAAGAAATCAGGTTAAGTGGAGAAAAGACGATGTCGCGACCAGTGAACAAAAAATCGGATTTTTTGGCAATAAATCGGATTTTTCGAGCGGCATGGAAACGATTTTGACAAAATAAATTGGAAGAAAAAAAAATCGGCAAAAATCGCCGATTTTTCGCCAAGAAATCCAATATTTTCCCGAAAATTCCAATTTTTCGCCGAAAAAATCGATATTTTCCCTGTTTTTTCCTTGGCTCCAAAAATATGAAAAAATTGCTTCTTAAGGGTTTTGAACCCTGAATGGCTGGAAGTAGGCGGCACTCAGTATAGAGTGATTAACTATTATATATAGTGTTTTTATATTCTACTTTATTATTTATTTGTTCATAATCCCTTTATAATTTTTATTTTATTTTTACATTATAACTATAATATTTTTTAAAATCAAATATTAATTTAAAAAGGAAAAGAAATATAAAAATAATATCATTTAAAAATTTAAGAATTATACTATATAATATTTTGAATCTCCTCATTATCTACATAATATTTATAATAATAACAAAAACAAATAAATAATATCTCTTTAACATAATAATATCTTAATAATATATTAAATATAACATATTTAATTTAATAATTATAATCCATTTGATTTTTAATCTACCTTAATTAAGACCAATCATTTCTCATAATCTATATAATTAAAATATGAAAAAATTTAATAAACGATATTTTGTAAAAATATCCCGCGATATTTGCAGATATTTCCAATATTTCTATCCTTTAGTAAAATCCAAATTCTGGAAATATATCAGTGTTTGCAAATATTTTGATCCTTAGTCACGACAGACTTTCACAGTACGCCTTGAGAATGCGACAATATAAGAAGCAGTCTTATGACAAGAACCAAACGGAAATCTTGTCGCGACATTAAAGCTGGTCATGACGAAAATTTGAAAGAAATACACGAAACAATGTACATAACATAACTATTCAAGTAAACACACATGAGAGTGTCGCGACATAAAATGGATAAAATGACAGACCTTGCAAGACAAAGTGTTAAGGAGCCAAAGAAAGATCTGTCGCGATAGAGGAAACTTTTTTGCGACAAAATAAATATGCTGAACAAAAAATGTTTGTCGTGACGGGACCTCGCATCTTCATGATAGGACTCTGACAAAGTCAAAACTCTGTCGCAACAACACTTTTAGGTCATGACAGAGAATGCAATCTGAGAATTTAGAATTTTGGGGATTCACAATGTGACTTTCAATTTAGGACTGAACTTTTTAAGCCTCTATAAATAGAAACATTTGAGGAAAGCGAGGCAGTCAGTCGGTGGAAAAACCAGAGCATCTACGGAGCTGAGGACTCTTTTGTATTTTTTTTTTATTTTCTTTTATTTCTTCATATATTAAAATTAGCGTAGGATTTCAATTTGTTTACTGGACTTGAAACAGTGAGTTGTTTAGAAGTTTTGAGGTTGAGCTAAATTGTTGAAGATAAATTTCGATTATTGTTTGATTCTAATGAAGTCTAGATAAAAGCTGGATTCATTTCTTTCAATTGATTACAGTTGCATTGGATATTTCCTGATCAGTATTTCGGTCGTTCAACGTGATTAGTTTCGAAATACAACCATTGGGAAAGATCGATGTTAGTTATGGTGCTCTGCCTGATTAGAAAGATTTCTTGGATTGAGAATTTTGCATTTTATTTTAATGATGTTGTTTATGAAGTGAATTGTTCCCAACATTTAGTAACTTATGCAAGTGGGGCTGTTATTAAAGCTCTTTATTTCGGGAGGCCCTCTGAGTGACACAAAGTTGGAAATTCCTAAGAGCATGGATGCATTACTTAGGGGTTTGCTAGACTATTATTGAAGAACTAATGAGCTCTAAAAGATTACTTAGATAAATCATCAATTTACTCATGGTTTGAGAATTAGTTGAGTGATCTATCAATTTAATCAATTAGAGATTTCTCCTTGGTCTTGTGGAATGATCTTGATCCTATGTTAGCTTAGATCTAATCAAGGAAAGAGGGAACTCTTTAAGATCTCAAGGATGAGACATCATTCGTCTTGTAGAAATCTTGCAACGACCCTGTCTTGGGAAGTAAGAAATCTGCAGTCATAAGAAATGGGTATGAAGTATTGGAAAAGAAAAATACTCAAATATTATAGAGTAAATCTGATTACAAGTAATTGGTTAGACACATGTTTCAGAAATGAACATGAATCTTTAATCAGTGAAATGTATGGTTAAAGGAGAAATCCAAACTATACTACCTTGCCTCTTTGATAAATTCAAATTCCAATTCATGATAGAATATAATTAGTTTATGTTGCAATAATTGATATTTTCACAACAGTGAAATCCCAGTGTCTACTTCTAGCAATAATCTGGTTCAATCCAGTTTGAGGTCTAGGGTTTAAATTTTTATTTTATTATAGATGTATAAATTCAGATAGTGAAATTCTTAGTTAGGTGACTAAAAACTTAATGAAATGGAAGTTAAAATAGTGTAGAACTTGAGTAGTTGTGGTAGTTGAACTTTGAATTCTCTTCAATCTCTGTGGGAACGATATCCGAACTTATAGGTCCACTTTTATTACTTATACGACCTGTGCACTTGCAGTATTATGACCAATCTAAATTTTTAATAAAATCATTGACAAAGCCATTTTTATTATGAGCATACAAGTTCTATTTTGATCAACAAGTTTTTGGTGCCTTTACTGGGGATTAAGTAAATAGCCCTTTGGTAACAGTAGTGGAAATTTGTATATATAATTTGGTCACAACAAGTTTATGGCGCCGTTGCCGGGGATTAGATAATACTTCTTTGGTAACAGTGTCATAAATTTCTATACTAAATTTGGTCAACAAGTTTATGGCGACGTTGTTAGGGATCGAAAGAATTTAAAAAATCAATATTCTGACAAAAGAGAGAAATGCTAATTTGGACATTTTTCTTTGTTTTACAAAAATTTCAGAAAAACAACAAAAATAGTTTTTACAGTAGTGGCTGAACAAGCTACTAATATTTTTAGAGCCTAAATAGATATATAATTTTTGATATCACTGACTCCATTTGATCTCAGTGTGTTTCTAGTTTAAGGAAGAATTTAATGCATAGAAGACCAGAAGCAGATCTACTGCCTCTAGATACTGAAATTGAGAGAACCCTGCAGAATCTGAGAATGTCACACCCCAATTCCCGGTCCAACCCAAATGGCGGATCCGAACCGAGTTCAAGGCGCGAGACTATATACTGGACTGGGACTCTTTACCTGCTTTATCAGACGTTGGTGTGTCCAAGTCTTATAACTGTATCAACATATCGTATACAAAAATACAAAATAAATCTACCATCGTAGTGGTGTTTACAATGTCACATACATATAGTCCTGAGTCCCATTTACATTTACAAAAAAAACTATACATTTACATTTACTGATCAGAGCGCAGAACCTACAGTGATGAACCCCTACTCGTGTCTTGTGACAGAATGTGGAAGATCAGCATCTCCTTCTTACGTACCTACAGTTGAAAACCCCATGCTAAGCTTTACGCTTAGTGGGAAACATAAGTAATATGCATATACCACGAGTATAGTAAGCGTATAACAATAACGAATGTCGAGAATTTAATATGCATTCATATAAGGAACTTGCCTCCTGATTACTTATGCTTCCTAACGGACTTATGCTTATTTGGGATCATATGACTCGACTTGTACTTATATGACTTTATGCTTGTTCAGATCTCTCTATGCAGGAGTTACAGAAGGCTTATTCTTATTCAAAAAATTTGTAGGTATTACGGATCGAGCGATACATATTTGTTTACTCTTATTCCTCATTCGAGGGTTATTATCATATAAGCGTAGGAATACTAGACCCGATGATACTAAATGGGTAAGGCCTGACCTGATAAGTATCAGAAGATACTATACGATCTTGAAGTCTTGTAGCCTGAAAACGAGGAGTCATCGAGTATTGAGAGAGTGTCGTCGCACTAATCGGAATCTGCAAATTACTAAACATAAATCTTAGGAAATTACTAATCGGGGAAATCTGCGAAAATCATAATGTAATTTAGGCTTATAGTTAGAGTGTCGTCGCACTAATCGAATCTTAGAAATTACTAAGCAGTCTTAAGTACTATACGTGCCTGCCCACATGTGAAGTGTAGTGTCATTTTAATACCTAGTCTTTGGCATTCCCTACAGTATGTTCGAAACTCCTATCTTATTATAGGGCATGAAGTTTGCCCACATCGAACGGCGAGGTACAGTACATTTTTCACTTACTTCTTTCTTATCTTAACCCACAATTAATCATTTGTACAGTTCTAATACTCCGTTATCACGAATTATAAGCAACTATGCAAAAATATCAAAAACAGGGGTTGCAGGAACAAGTGGTACCAGTACCACTCTGTTTGAGTGCCGGTAGAAATTTGGTGGAGAGTGGTACCGATACCACCTCTATTTGATCTAGGTACCAAGGTGCGATTCTGTGAAGTAGCGGAATTCACCCTTTCATCATTTTCTTCCATAATTCTACTTCTATTCCATCCTTAAATAAAAAAACTAACATGGAATCCCTCAGACAACTCCACAAACACTTTTAGTGTGAAGAGATCGAGGATTCATGCCAAAGTTCTCCAGGCTTTACAAAACCATACACTTGAAGGATTCCATATACAATTGATATCAACTAGGGATTTTCAGCTTGACTTCCTTAAATCTAGAGTTAGGATGTAAACTGCAAACCACCAGGAGACCAGAGCTAATATCGAAAGAACCTAGCCAATCCCATACCTAAGTAGTTTGTGTACAAAATCATACTAGAATCCATACAAGGCTTTAGAATTTCCATACTAATGATTCCATACCTTTGCTTTGCTCCTCCTTCTTCCTCTTCTTCTTCTTCCTCTTCCTCTTCCTCCCAACCCGTATGAGCTCTCTTGTTTGGAGACAAAAATGAGTTATTTTTGTCTCCCTCCCCTTTTTATAATTCAACTTTATTTTATTTGCCTTTTAGTCCTCCCTCATTCCATTAATTGCACTATACTTTATGTTATTTCCACTTTGGCCTCTAATCTTATCAATATGACTTACTATGCCCCTTTTGACAAATTACAATTTGTCCTTAAATCTTATGTCTGATTCGGGTTTCTCAATTTCCATTTTTCGCATTTAATTTACGAAAAATTCAATTTATGCCTACAAAATACCCTAAACATGTTGAAAACAACTAGGGTATATTTCGGGGTGTTATAGAGAAGAATCACCAGTTCAAAATCCGGAAATATGGCAAATCAGAGAGAAAGATTGCAAGCTATTCCAGAAGAAGAAGAAGAAGTCAAAAAACCTGAAAGGCCTAACACTATGGAGGAATTTTGAAGGCCTATTATCCAAGAGGAGTACTCAACTGTGAGACAACCTCCCATTGAAGCAAACAATTTTGAGCTGAAGCCAGCTTTGATTACTATAGTGTAGTAGCATCGGTTCCACGAAGCCGCCTTGAAGATCCCGATGAGCACTGGGAACTCATGAGGATATACAAGCAGTCAAAGGCTGAATGGGGTGAGACCAGATGTAAGCAAGCTTCAACTTTTCCCATTTTCATTGAGAGACGTGGCAACAACATGGTTTGATTCACTGCCAGTGGGATCAGTGAACACTTGCGAAGAACTGGTGAAGGCATACATGAGTAGATTTTTCCCTCCAGCTCTCACTACTGAGAGAAGAGGAGAAATAATTATCTTCAAGTAGGGGGAAGATGAGAGTCTCCATGTTGCATGGGAAAGATTCAAAAGATTGCTAAAAAGATGTCCTATGCATGGAATATATCTGACCACTCAGATGAATATTTTCTATCATGCTATGAATTATGCCTCCAAGGGTATAATTGATGCATCTTGTTGTAGTGCTTTTAAAACAAGAAGTGGAGGAGAAGCGAGAGCCGATTGAGAGACCTAGGAATGCAGCTATAAGGCCCCATCCCGACTTCATAGGCAGCAACAGGTTGAAAAATGGTCTTATTGGGCTTGATAGAATGATAGCCGTGAAGCAAAATTTAGGCGGTATTGAACAAGGGAAGCAATGGAAGAAGAATGCACCTTTACACATGAAGCGGGATGCATTAGAAGAAGAATCGGAAGAAGTCTTTGAAGGGCTAGTTGATGAAGAGCCTACCCGAGTTGAGAGACTAAGTATATGATTGAAGCGAAAAGAGTTATCACTTCAAGCTCTTGACTTACTGACCTACTTTATACACCAGCATTGAGGAACCATGAAAACTTTGCATATGGTGGAGGAGCACAACAGGGCCATAAACCTAGACAGAACTACCAACAAGCCTATGTTTAGCCTAGGTTCTAAGAACAACAACAGCAGTGGGACAATAAAGGAGAGTATCAGGGTCAGAAAAGGACTCAATCCTTTGAAGATCAGATGCTTCATTTCATGTCAGAAAACAAAAAGATTTTTGAATCTGCATGAAAAGAAATTTTCTGACCTTAACAACTTCCAAGCAAACACAATTTTGTTTCAGACAAACACTAATGCCTCTTTGAAGAATGCAGGTCTGAGATAGGGCGCTTGCCCCCAGTGTGTGAAAGGCCTAAGGATTCTATTTCCAAATGACACGAAGAATCTAAAGGGTGTATGGCATTAATGCTAGAAGTATTGAGAGCTAGATGAAAGAAGGGTGAAAGTAGAAAGAGCCTAAAGTTCATTTCCAAATGACACGGGAAGAATCTAAGGAATTTGTGGCATTAATGCTAAGAAGTGGTAGAGAGCTAGATGAAAGAAGAGGTGAAAAAAGAGACGAGGAAGAGCGCGAGAAATATATGAGAGGACTTGTGGCGTAGTTAGAGACTGGAAGAAAATAGCTAGAAACTAAGTATTGAGTGGGAAAGAAGGAAGAGATTAGCTTAGTCTCTGAGTTCTGTTTCTCAAAAAATATTGCAGAAGCGCTAAAAATTGGTTCAGTTCTGCAGCATGGGCTAAGTGAGATCCAGCATCATGGAGGCATTAACTGATTTCGATTCCATTCACTTAAAAATGTTTTGACAAGGAAAATTCATTGAGAAGGATATTGACTTCATATGACGATCATTAATTAAAAGTTGCCCACTAGAAAAGCGGGATCAGGCGACTACTACCACCACAAAGATTGGTGGCAATGCTGGAAAGAGTGTGATTAATTAACATGACTTGTTACTCTGTTTGCTCAGTAAAGATTAAGAACACTGAGGGCTCATCATTATTATATACCAAATGATGACAAGGTATTGAAATAATGTAAGGAATGTAGATGTCTTTGATCAGTAGTGTTGTCAACTGGTGGACTTTGTGATTAGCTCATGGAAAGACCAAAATAGTCCATGTTTGTTTCCAAAGTTATTATGACTGGGGGTGACAATGGTTGAGTCATGAAAAAGAGGCGATCAGGTTGGAGATGAGCAGGTGCATTCAGTCTGATCTGGGTTTGACTTTCTTGAACTCAATGATCTTTGTTTATTGATTGTGAAACAAAAATTTATAATAATTCCCAGTGGATACTGCCTTAAATTTAAATTGAATAAATGAGGATGATTCCAGACATCCCAGGCACATTTTGAAGCTGAGGTTAAGATAGTTTTAACGTTAAATAGTTTATTATTAGTGTGAAAGTAGTGAAAAGGTCAAATGATTTATGAAGAAAAAAAGTTGCAAAAGAAGCAAAGCTACGAGGTTTGATACTGAAGAATTGCCGAACAACAGTGTATGTTTTAAATAGAGAAAACCAGTTGCATTTTTAGTTGGAAGAAAAAAAGTTGTTGGAGACTCTCAGAAAATATAAAGAAACAATAGCTTGGTCCATAGAAGATTTGAAAGGAATTAGCCCCTCAATTTGAATGCCGCGAATCTGATAGGAGGAGAATGCGGAGACCTGTAGGAACACCATAGGAGAGTTTGAATCAGGGAATGAAAAATGTCAGAAAAGAAATGTTAGTAATTTAAATATAGGCTTTATATATGCAATCTCAGACAGTCCTTAGGTGAGCCCAGTACATGTGGTTCCAAAGAAGGGAGGATTCACTGTGATCAGAAATAAGAAGAATGAATTGATTCCTAGAAGAAGCATTCTGCAAGGATGGAAGTGCGTATAGGCCCATAGGAAACTTAACTACTGCTACTAGAAATGACCATTATCCTCTACCTTTCATTGACGGATGTTGGGCCAGTTGTAGGAACACTCCCATTCTAGTTTTCTTGATGGATATTCTAGTTACAACCAGATTGCAATAGCTCCGGAGGATCAGGGGAAATCAACATTTACATGTCCTTATAGCACCTTTACCTTTAGAAGGATGCCATTTGGATTATGTAATGCTCACCTGCTACCTTTCAAAGTTGTATGATGTCTATATTTTACGATTTGGTGGAAGAGGTTATGGAAATATTCATGGAATGACTTCTCGTTATAAGGATCGAGTTTTGAAGATTGTTTGAAAAACTTAGAGAAAGCGATCTTGAGGTGCGAATAATCTATCTTTGAATTGGGAAAAATGTCATTTCATGGTAACTGAAGGTATTGTTTTGGGGCACAAGATTTCTACAAATGGATTGGAAGTAGATCAAGCCAAGATTGTTGTTATAAAAACTCTCATGTCACCTACAACAGTGAAGGGAATAAGAAGCTTCATGGGACGTGCACAGATTTTCTGAGAAGGTTCGCCAAAAGTTTTTAAAATCTCGAACCGTATGTAGACTCTTTGGAAAAAGACGCAAATTTTGATTTTGATGAATCATGCAGATCTGAATTTGAGAAATCCAAATCCGGATTAGTATCGGCTCCCCATTATGTTGACACCAATTTGAGCGATGAGTTTGAAATTATGTGTGATGCCAGGTGATTATGCGATAGGGCTATATTGGAATGAGAACTGAAAAGATATTCAAAGAAATGATATACTATACTTGACAAAACATTCAATGAGGCACAAGAGAACTACTCCACCACAGAGAAGGAGATGCTTGCAATGACATTTGCTTATGAAAAAATCAAGCCTTATATATTGGGGTCCCATGTTGTAATACACACTAATCATGCTGAAATTAAATATCTAATGGCAAAGAAAGATGCCAAGCCAAGACTGATCAGATGGGTGCTATTGTTGCAAGAGTTTGATCTTAAGATCAAGGATAAAAAGGGTAGTGACAATGTGATAGCATATCACTTATGCAGATTGAGAGAAAGGAATTGCTGGGCGAAAAGAGATAAGGGTGTGTTTTCCACATTGAGCATCTATTTATGTTATCGGTACAAAACTTACCACGGTATGCGAGATATTGTGAATTACCAAGCATAGAGTCCATGCCATTTGAATTTAGCTACCAATAGAGGAGAAAATTGAGAGCCCAGTACGGGTGTATATATGGGATATTACCTCTTGTATAGAGGAGGCGAGATATGATCATAAGCAGATGTGTCCAGAAACATAACAAGGTGGTATTATGGAGAAATGTCATGGCATCATGATATAGAGGACTACGAGACAAGCAGCGAAAAATTCTCAATGCAAGATTTTATTGGCCTACTCTATTCAAAGGCTATTTTGAATTAGTAAAACATTGTGATGTAATCGGAGAATGGGAAAATTAAGCAAAAGTATTACCCTATGAAATTCTTATAATTAAATTTTTATATATGGGAATATCTCACTACTGGACATTTTCTCATATCATTTAATGTACATCCTCTGATTGGATTATGTGTCCAAATGGGTGGAAGCAACAACTTGTCCCATAAATGATGCCATCACAATGGTTGGGTTTGCTCTGAAAAGAAACATTTTGGCTGATTTGGGCACGGAACAATCATAGGTGATGAGGGAAACCATTTTGCAAATAAAGTTTTTTGCAAAACTCATGAGCAAATATGGAATCAAACATCTAATGGGATTGGCTTATCATCCTCAATCAAATGGACAAGCTGAAATTTCCAATAGGGAGATCAAGAAAATTCTAGAAGCTTGATTAATCTGTGAGGAAAGAGCGGTCTATAAAAATGGATGATGCTGTGTGAGCCTGAAGCCTTATAGACTCCATTGATGTCTCCCCATAAAAAATTGTATATGGAAAACTTGTCATCTCCCCTTAGAACTAGAATAAAAAGCTATGTGGGCCATCAAGAAACTGAATTGTGACTTTCAAGCTGCAAAGGAAAAGAGACTAGTCCAAATGAATGAACTAGAAGTGAAATAAGTTTACTTAATGTTGAATCTACTAGAAAAGATACAGAGTTTGCATGAGTCAAAAGATCTTAGGAGTGTTCAAGGCGGAGAACAAGTTCTCTTATACAACTCAAGCTAAGTTATTTCTAGGAAAATGAGTCGAATGGAGTAGTCCATTACACAGTATTGTCACCACTGGGCGGTAACATTGAAGGCTGAATCTGGAGATGAATTCAAAGTAAATGGTCAGAGACTAAAGCATTATTTTGGAGCAAGCATGAAGGGGTAGAGCAGAGATTGGAAAAGGAGAAGATAATATAGGTCAGAGACACTTTGCGACTTATTAATGGTAAGGACGATAAAGCGGCGACTTCTTGGGATGCAACCCAAACAAACTCTTTATTTTTTGTTAACTTTGATTGATGTTGATTATTTTTATTATTTTTTTTAAGTCTTACTTTTAATTTGGTTAGAAGTTTATTTAGAAAAATTAAGTATTTGCTAAAATGTTTTTTTGATTTTGAATGAAAAGATGGCTGGAATCAGAGAAGTTATTATAAAAATCACGCCTCAGGCGAAATGTACGAATTAGCTACAAGGGGGAGTAATTCTATTTCCCTAAAATTTGTTTTAGATAATAATGCATAGTTGAGGGTTGGAAAGGTTGATGATAATAAGCCTAATTAAAAACTGACTTTCAAGTGTTGAGTGCTTAAATGCTTCGATTGAGTATTTTGATGCTAATGATTGTTGTTCATCATTGAATTGAATGAACATCTGTTGCTATAAAGGTTTTCACAAGCCTAAATTGCATAATTGAATTGTGGGTAATTAGCTTAATTGGAAGGTGGTTTAAATTGGTAGACATTTGAGAAATTCGCTTTTTTCATGACGCGAAAGTGATCGCGACATCACTTTGCGCAGCAGAGATAAAAAAGCTTGTAAATGAGCACGATTTGCATGTTGCAACAAAATTTTAGGCAAAATGTTGAAAAAGAATGTTGCAACATACTTCCTTTATGTCGCAACATAAATAATTTGGGACTCAAATTGAAAAAAGTAATTTTATGTCGCGACACAAGGTTAGAATGTTGCGACACAATCTCAAATTGAATGATTGACAAGAATGTCGTGACATTTTTCTCAATGTTGCGACATACCTTTCTGTCTACAACAAATTTTTCTATCGTGACAGGATTGTAACCTGTAGATCCCTAAAGTTTGTCGTGACATGAATGTTTTGATAATAAAGGCTGGGTGAAAATTTTAATTTGAAGAGTCACAAGATAAATTCCACAGTTAAGTCTAAAGGTTATTGTTGTGACCTAGCCATTAATTGTCGCGACAAACGAAGAGAAACATTCATTTATTAAGCCATTAACTAAAGAGTGTTTCAAAACTAAAAGGCCACCTTCTTCCAATGGCTTCATATCATTCATAGTCTTACCAAATCTCTGCTCTCTTCATCTCTTCGACATCTCAAAACCCTAGAATTCAAAGATCTAAGCTGACCTGGATCTAATCCACTGTGGAACCCTGACACGGTTCCAAATCTCTGCCCGAAGATGAGTAAGGTGATGTGAGTGAATTAGTGGAGGTTCATCTGGAACCTAGACATAAACAACCCCAAAGGTAGAACCATAAAGGCAGGAAGAGGAACAAAGCCATTTCAGAAGGGCAGAAGCATAAAAATTTGAACAAAGCGGCTGAGCAAGCTAAGAGTCTCGAGGCGATAAAGCGTTTGTTGGTGAAACTACTCCTTCTTGGAGAAGAATCTGAGCAAAAAAAGGGTTTATAGTAGAAAGGGGGTTTGGTAAATTCATCTCACCCTTTGCAGAGATAATCGAAAAAAGGGGTTGGAGTTTGATACCTTGCGCACAAACCACTTAGGTTTCTTTGCATTAATCGAAATTTTATGCCAACATAAGCGAGATGAAAAGAAGATTCGAGTGTATGTCGGAGGAAAAGGGTTCCGCATAGAGGCGTGAAAGGATCAGTGAAGTTTTCAAAATCAAGATCTAGAATGGATCTAAATCTTGAAGGAACCCCTGACCATGAGAAGATCGCTGGTTCCACAGCGGCTAGAAAGCGGAAGTGGAGCTCTACAAACGAAAATTCCCATGAATCAATCACTTCGAGAGGCTTGCCTTGGAGGAAAAGCAGTGTGGTTTATTTCATAGCCTCATTATAATTCCTACAAAGCATCGAGCCTGATAAGGGAGACGAGGAAGCCATCGTCTTGTATGTTATTAGAGGATGGTTGATGTAGGAAAATAATTGAAACATCTATCGGGAGCTTCCCAAGAATGTAAAAGGGGACTAATCCCTCTTCTCATCAGCAATCACTGAGACTTTGCATCTCTAGTTGGAGTAAAGGGATATGGCGAGAGGAAGAAACTGTCCTAGGTTTCCTGACGATGACGGGGGTGATCGAGGCCCAGCGGGATGAAGAAAGAAATGGAAATTGTGGAAGTGGCGGAGGAGCATGAAGAAGAAGAAGAGGAGAAAGTAGGGATGGAACAAATCCCAGAGGAAAGCCAACTTCCAGTGGAGGATGAAATGCATAACAAAAAGGGAGATCCATTTATTCATGCTCCACCCTAATGTGAGGAATTGCTGGCAATGGAAGTGTTCAGGAGCAATCAAAGAATGAGGAGATTATGGATATCTTTGGTGTCAATAAAGAAAAGAGATGGAGGAGAGAGAGAGAAAGGTAGGAATGTGACAAGAAAATAAGAAGGAAATTTACGGAGTCTAATTTCGGAAGAGAGCGACAATGGGAACCAGTGCTCGAACAAAGAGATGAGGAATGGAAGAGAAAATAGAAAGGAGAGAAAGAGCATTAATACGAAGGTAGACTCAAAAAGTAAATGCCTTCTACAATGAGACTAAAAGGGATGAAAGATATCTTTGACCTTTTTTAGAAAAGAAAGAGAGAAAGAAGATGGCGACAAGCATCTTGCGAAGGTAGAAAGGGTTTAAATATCTTTACATAGAAACAGAGAGGAATTTGGAAAGATCATGGAGAAACCAGGCGGGTGGATATCTTTGGGCAAATTCTTGGAATGATAGTCTAGATCAGGTCTGGTGAAGTGAGACCTGATGTGATGTGGGAGCTTGAAGGATGTGTGAACAATCGGCTCATAGAGCGAGATCCAGCCCAGGTCACCACAGTGGAGTATACAAATAGTCTTGCCTCTTTCGGAGGAAGAACCACTAACAAAGAAAAGTCATAAAATCTCCATTCCCAAGTTCCTCATCTTTATTTACAACTAACCTTGAACCTCCAAACCTGAAAACTTCCAAATCCTACAAAAGAAGAAGATAACCCTTGTATTTTATTTTCTCTCCAAACTAAATCTCCATCTCCTCATCCTCTTTGTATTCAAAGCCCATTCCTCTGAATAAAATAAACATTTGTGCAAAAATTTTGTGTTCATTTGTATTTTTGTTTTTGATTGGTGTATTTTAATTAATTGTCTTTGCTTCATTATTTGCCATTTGCTTGGTTGAATAAAGAAGAAATCAATTATCTGGATCAAATAGTTTATTTGCTGCATCATGTTTGGGTGAAATGACTTGAGAACAATTGTGGTTGTGTTGTTTTATTGTGAGCTGAATCCATGATCAAAATGAACTGTTTTACTTGATTAAAATAACACAACAACAAAACTTTAATCCAAACAACCTCTGATAGATGCATTGTGGTAGGATAATCCCCAATTGGAAAATGAAATTGCAGTTTAGCCAGAATGAAGTTGAATGATCAGATTTAGGAAGATGTATTCAATAGGAAACACAAATAGGATTTTAGACTGTGTGTAGAAAACGGTAAGGTCAATAAAATCCTGAAAAACAATACATGGTCAAAGTAGTCCTTAACAAATTGTAGAAAATTCTAAGGACTGTATCTTGATTCATTCAGTCAAATAGTCAATCATCCTAGAACTTGTTAGATTATTAGTCAAGGCAAAATCCTGAAGCAATACTACTAACAAGAAGTATTATAAGTCATCAACAGGAAGATTGATCGCTAAGCCTACCCTCATAATATGCACGAGCATACCTCTAGTTCATAATTTAAGCTAAATTGCCTAATTTCTTCATTGAACCCAGCGATTAGAAACCTCGAGCCCTTCCTTTATTCTAATCCTACGGTAAAAGAACCTTTATTACTTGAGGTTTTAGGAAAAGAACCTCAAAATGCGAGAAGAAAAGGACAAGATTAGGGGAGATATTATTTTTTGATTTGAAGGGGCAAGGCGAAGAGTGGAAGAAAGAAAAGAACAAATGAAGGGAAAAGAAATGAATGAAAAAGAGAAGAAGTCAAAAGATTGTGATTTGTCAGAAGTGGAATAAGTTTTGTCTTGTGGCCTTCCTCTCTTGAACAATTAAGTTCATGAGGTGTTTCAACACCTAGTACCTAATACCAATTGGTATGGGACTGCTAACCCAAAGTTCTCTAGAGTGGTAAAAAGCACAAAAGACAAAACATTACACTATTCTAAAACCTTTGACAAGTGAAAAGAAAAGAAAAAAAATGGCTTCTATCTAAAGGGGTGACTTTATAAGAATGGCTGGTGGCAAAATAAGATTACAAGATGAGAGTATGCGTAAATTACATCAAAGATTAAGTTTAGGGAGAACAACTTTTGACATTAGTAAGAAAGGAAATGGATGAAGGATAGAGACACGAGATGCAAAAAAGTAGGTGGAATCTAGGTAATTTTAGCTAAATTCTCAATTATCCTGTCTTAAACCAAACTTTGTAAACTACAAAAGGGCCTAAATTAGTCTAAAGTTTTATATTTGCCTACATTAGTGGAACTAATACGAAAAACAAGCATATGGGACTTAAAATGATATACGATAAGCATGTGAGCCACAGAAGATTAGCTAATTTTGCCAAGGAGAAAAGGAAAGAAGATCATCACACACTCAAAGATCAGGATGAATTGACTGAATTGTTTACATTTCAGAAATCATTAGTTTTGTTTTGTGATAGAATTGAAAATTTATCCTAAGTCTGAATTGAAAACTAAATTTGAAACCATCTTCATGACTAACTGTTTAATTAGGAAGGCTAATTAAAGGATTTGAGAAAAGCGGAAAAATGTCTAAAATAAAGTGATTTTTAAAGATAAACAAATTTTCTTTTCTTTGCTTGGGGACAAGCAAAACTTTAAGTTTGAGAATTTAGTGAGTCTTAAATTAAGTATTTTAATCCATTTTTATGGCTTATTTTTAGTATATTCAGATCTGTTTTAATGCCAAATTATGAATTATTCATCAACTTTGTGTTTTGCAGGTTTTAATTCAAAAAGGAGAAAATTCTAGCAAGAAAGAAAAGAAAAAAGCAATTAGGCGAGTCTATGTATGACGAGAGTTACATTATTAATCCGCAAAACGTCAAAGAAAATGGCTAAAAGAATACATCACGACAATAATTCTTACGTCACAACCGCAAAAAAGAGATGGAATATAGAAGATGACGTGTCGCACGATAAAAGGCGAGTATGTCGCAATAAGAACATGAAGAATGTAACAAGTCGGTGAGAGACGAAGAGAATAATGTTGGAAATAAGGGTTTGTCAGTTGGATGTCAACATTAGGAAGAACCTGTCGTGACATAAAAGCTCCTATCGCGGCATAAAAAACTGGAAGATAGCAGAAGTTATGTCGCGACAAGGTATCTTATGTCGCAACAAGGTATCTTATGTTATGTAATTAAAAGCAAACATAGGAAATCTTTAAATATATCGATTTGGTAGACATAATGAAAAATATAAGGTAGAATCTATGTCACGACAAAATCTTCTCATGTCGTGACACTAATTATTGCAACTTGAAAAGCTTGTTGAGACATTGTATGAAGAAGTGATGTCGCAATAAGGTAATAAATGTCGCGACACTGAAAGACAAGGTTTAGTCTGATAGAGAAAGTAAAGTTAGATGATAATCTTTGACAGTGAACTGACCTGGTTGCAGCAAAAGAGTTCAATGTTGTGACATACTTCAAGGATAAAGAGAGGTTTTCGTGCTAAGCGGGAGATCTTAAAGTCCTGACAGACTTTTTCCATGTCGCGACAAGATTCCAAGCAAAGGAAAGATAAGTCTTGTCGCGACATAACGCAGCTGAGTCCCGACACGGTGAGGTTGGAAGGAAAAAAGTCTTGTCAGCGTAAAAACTTGGTGTGATGAAAACAACCTGACACCAATAGGTATGTGTGATATCAAAATGAAAGGCTACTTGACGAGGAATCGAGAGAGTTAAGTGGAGAGAAGACTCTATCGCGACGAGACATGTGATCTCAAGCAGAATGACAATATAAGCTTGATATTTAAGCGAGAACCCGATAAATACAATCATGACATAAAATGTGAAACCCTGGAAATTTCAAATTTTTTGAAAAAGGGTAAAATGGTTTGACACCCCATTTCCCGAGGGTCCGTTGATAAACCCTCCAACCCGCAGAATACTCATGGACATCGGGTAACCCGACACCACTCATGAAAATTAGGCAGAGTCTCTGATGAGTATCTTAGCATATTTATCATATCTTTGATTAGTTTTCGTCTTTTTTATGTTAAATAAGTGCCTAATGTTCTAAGGTTCATACTTATGATTGGTTAACTCCATTTGATGGAATTGTGCAAAATTGGTGGAAAAGCTCAGGCAGAAGGAGACGAGGAGGAGGCGGCGGGGGAAGCTGGAGGAGACTTTGTGCACAGGATAAGGAGGACAGGCACTTTTGAGGTTGGGAGAAGATCATGAGATTTGTGGAAGAAAATGAGACTCACCATCCTTTGATCATTATAGTTTCTTCTTCCTCTTTTCTCATGTTTGTCTAAGTTTATGATGTATCAAACCTCTATCATGCTTTAAATTGTGAATCTAGGGTTTTGGTTGTATATTGAACATGGGTTTCTCTATCTATTTTGTTAATGTTCCGTTTTCTATTGTTTCTTGTAGATACCTCTATTGATTCATACTTGGTTCTATTTATATATTTAATTTATTGCTAAATCTAATGTGGTGAGTGGTTCTTTGCAAGTCACGAGAAGGAGTAAAGAACTAGACATGAATGAATCAACCTAGTTAGCTTGATAGTGTAGAAATTATCGATAATTAGGAGGTGTGTGAGACTTTTGGATCTTAAAGCATCTCTAATGGCAGGAGTTGGCCCAGAAATAGACCTAGTGTTAGTTGGTAGGTTATTCAACATCGAGAGGAAACATAATTAAATTAGACAAGAGTCGCCTTGGAAAACATTTTCATGAAACAATAGAGTAGAATTTTGACTTAGATCTAAGAGGATTGTCCGATTGCACCAAGTACCCTAGGAATTTATCATCTCTTGGTATCCCTTAGTTGTGAACTTCATTAGTTAGATTTAGAAATTTCATTAGTTTAGTTTAAATTTTGTTTTTCTTTATCCTGATTGTTAGTTTGGATATTAGAAGTACTATAATTTTGTACTTGCTTATCCCCATTTTCCACGTGGATCGATATTACCTTAGGTACACTTTATTGCCAGCCAAGCATATACTTGCGTGGAATGAAGCGATCTTTTATATTTTTACGCAATTTTATATACACATCCTGAAAATAAAACATCCGGTCTCCTTTATGCGGGGGCTACGCAAAACACAACATCCCGATAATTTTACAGCGAACACTCCCGGATCCACATCTGAATAAAATGAGTAAAAATAGTCCGCAGGCCCATACATCGATACTCAAAAAATTACCCTATCAACTATATACAATAGTTCAAGAGTTATTTATCCTCTTAATACAAACATATATTAAAATTTCTGATTTCTAATATGTTTGCATAAATCCATGTCAAAGCCATGTCGGTTTTCTTCTCAAATGGCCTCTAATAGTGCCGCCTTCGTCGCTCATATTACTGAAATAATATTCCCTCGACAGGGTGAGCAATGCCCAGTAGTGAAAATCTCCTACATGGGTTACTCACTGCCTGGTACATGAAATGATCGACTGAATGTCTTACATACCCGATCCATGTCTCGAGTCTCACCGACTCCTCGCATGCCTAAGCCAACGCCAAAGAAAAACATCATTTATTCCTTTCATACCTTGCACTCACACCTAGTACCAGGTTGTTGCATATGAAATGCATTATGCCATTCTCAAACTACATGCCCATATATCATTTACACATATAATAAATTTACATATGTTATTTAATTCATCAATAACATCAAATTAGCTCACTTGAGCTAATTACAATTCATTTCCAATGGCTTACACACAATTATATTTTTATATAATTCCACATCATGTTAACACATTTAATTACATGCATTAACATATTAATTCTCACATAATTCCAAGCCATTTATGCTAATATATTTACATGCATGTATTAACACAATTAATTCCCATAATTCATATTATTCGATTCTCAATCAATAACACCAAAATTAGCTCACATGGGTTAATTTACCAATCAAGTAATTCATTTTAAATCATTCAACAACATAAAAATTCACACCAAAAATCACATCACTATTCACGTGAACAGTGAAACCCTCGAGTTGGCACTGTTCACGGCCACAACAATGGGGATTTTCTTCACTCGGTTCAAATGTTTTGAGACCGAAAACAGGCTAATCCAAGCCTCATAACGTCCCTAACCATTTACATAGCTCTTAGCCAAAGAATAACACAAGTAGGAAAAGATCCCTACCTCTTGGGTTGTCGGCCCGGAACTCCACAGGCCCGGGTGTCCCACGCGTGGCCCTGGCCGCGTAGGCACGCCCAACTAGCTGGTGAAGGCGGGCGGTGAGAATGATCGAAATCTAGAGAGAATGAGCTCTCTCTCTCTCTCTAAAACTCAAAAACCAGCCTACTGCCCATCTCCTCCAGCCACTGCACGTTTGTGTCTCAAAAAAGAAAGAAGAAGACTATTTGGCTTTTGCCTTATTCTCAGTAAACATTTTCATAATTCATGTATCCTTTTTCTTGATTTTTTGACATAGCACGATCTCGACCATCCTTCCGATCCTCTCTCTGCTCATTGTATGTGTGTCACATGGGTACATGTAGTAGGTGACTTTGCCACATCCCACATGTCTCTCTGACCCGTTTCTGACGACACCTAGTGCCTCCGAAAAATGTGTGAAATTGGATTGTCTCGGGTCGACGAGAAATTCAACGTAGTTGCTAGATTTCCGAGGCGATTCAGCGGTCGTCGTTTGTCTATCAGAATCTGAAAAATTTAAAGTTTTACCAATGACCATTTTACCCTTTTTTAGAAAATTGGAATTTCTTAGGGTTTCTGGCAGTAATTGATTAAAACCAAAAATTCATCGATCTAGGATGACGAAATGAACTCTGTAGTTAAATTCGATCTATGAAATCTAGAGACCAGTTTCGTCAGTGCGAGATAAGCGGAATATTTTACGATTTTCTATGTGATAAGTCGTTAGTAACTTCAGAGACGAGATTTTTACAAAAATCTCGGAAGTCGGTAAATGACTTGAGTTAAATTCATTTAAAATAAAGTGAACTAAAAATAAATAAATTATTTCGGGGCAGAAACGAACCCGAATGAAGCAATATGAATCATGTATCCATAATAATAATAATAATAATAATAATAAAAGGATAAAATTAAAAAAAAAAAAAAAAAGGAAAGCAAAACAGAGTGGCGGAGAGAGAGGGCTTGCAGAGAGAGTTTTTATTTTTTATTTTTTTTATCTTCATTTCTTTTTCAGATCTACGGAAATCGGATAGTAGGTTTAAACTGGGGAAGAAAGCTGAGGGTTGATCCGGCGGTGATGAAGCGGCAGTAGTGTGTGAAATGTGTCCTTTGTGTGCAGTGCCGTGATCGCCTCAAGTAATATAGTATACTAAATGCGGATATCGATCCACGGGGAGAAGTGTGTTTGATCTTGACTTTAGCGTTAAATATTGTCTGGACTAAAATAAGTAATGATTCAATTAATAAAAAAACTAATCTATATTATTGCTAAATCAATTAATTATGAAAACTAGGGTTTTGCCTTCACCTGCCACACTCGATGAATTTTGACCTAAATATATTATTCATTCAGTATATTAATTGATTTACGCTAACGGGTTGATTGTGCCTATAAGATATTCTCTCTCAAGATATATTTGCCTATACCAAGCTATTAGGTGTATTTATCTCATAAACCACTGGACTCAGAAATGCTTAAATGTTTAAACCATAATACCTTGCTTGGAATCGGGATATCTGCATTCGCTGATTGACCAAGTGTTGCTCTGTCTCATATCCACAGGGGTCATCATCTCTGGATCTGGGCTACAGCAAAACAATGTTGGCCAAACACTACCATGTAAATAAAATACAGAGATAGAGCAAGTCGAATAAAATCAATCCATATAATGAATGGCGGCATTATATTAATCCATTAAGTAGCAAGGCTACAACAAAAACATAAATAATCTAGAACATCCTCTAAGTCAAGAAAAGCATAAAAAAAAAAAAAGAAGAAACAAAGAAGAGGATGAGAATAAACGATTTTGAGTGAAAAAAGTGTCTCCTTTTCTTGATCTCCTTCTTCTTCAAGCTTTTCCGCGAGATGTATGTCCTAAGTGTTTCCACCCTAAGAGGAGCTTCTCCTTCAAAAGCTCTCAAATCTATCACAAATCCTCCTCATTTTTATCCCTCCGGTTCAGAGCTTTAAACCACTCCGTATGGGCTCAAATGAGCTGTCACCAGAAGTATTTAAGCTTATTAGCAGCAATGGATGTCTATTCTGCCGTGCTTGTGATGGTTCCTCTTCTCGGCGTTCTTCATGATCCCCATGTTTTGCTCCAACTTCATAGCGTAACATATGGGCATCGATTTGGGTGTTCTTGAAGTGGATTGGAAAGATCTTGAAGTGTAAAATCCATACGTATATGGATTGATGCAATAGGAGCTCATATGATGTCTGAAAACGTCAAAATGCAGTAGCCTCTCCTGCTGAAGGTGCTGCAATGTTTGCTGATTTTCTTCAAGTTTTGGAACTTGCATAACTTCTTTGTTCGAACTCCAATTTTGGTGTTCTTAGTATCCTGAAGCTCTTGAAGTATGAAATCAATCACATATATGGATTGATGCAATAGAGCTCATATGATATCTGAAAGCATCAAAATTCAAGTAGCGCTTTCCTATTGCTTACGTAGTAGTTTTCCACCAATTTTTGCAATTCCTGGAAATACGTGACCTGATCATAAGTGTGAAATTTTAGAAATTAGGGCACTTATTTAACATAAAAACACTAGAAAAACTAACTAAATCATAGGGTAAAATGAGTATTTAAGATACTAAATGCACTAAACAAATTCTTGCCTGGCGAGGCAGAGCTCAAAAATAAAGCAAAAATTAGAAATGATGTTAAATATTAGGATGAGTATGATAACATGATTCCAAATGGAAGAATCACTATTAACACAATTTAGCAATATTAGCCTTTTCAACCAAAATTTAAGGATCCTTAAACTTTTAAACTTTCTAAGGAACATGGCGAAGCATGGTGAACAAACGAAATCAACTGAATCCCATGATGACCTTTCTGAGAAACTTAAGTGTAGGTGATAACATGATCTTCAATGGATAACAAGGTCTATCACTCCCAAACTTAAGCTCAACTCACTTATTTGGAAGAAGATAACAAGGATAAACGCACCTTTTTATTCATGCAGAAATACCTGAGAACCTAAATACCTAAAATGAGAGAACTAGTGCTAAGTTTTAGATGAGTGTTCTGTAGCGGGGATCATTGGTGACTCCCCACCAGTTAGTTAAAGACTTTGGGCAGCTAAATTCCTTCAAACTTCACCCCGAACACTCAAGCTGGCTCAAACCTAAGTTGCAGGAATAGTCCATTGCCTGCCTCCCATAGACCAGTAGGTCGACTCAGCCCGATTGGCTTAGAACGTGGGTTTGAGCCCTCGGATTGTGCTCGGGATTAAGTTGAATGATCCCTTATTCTAATTCACAAGCCTATTTTTTTGACTTTTTTTTTTCTTTTTCTTCACTTTTTCTATTGTTTTTGTATTTTTTTTTTTAAGTTGGGGCTCGATGGAAATCCTCTTTTTGTTTAGGTGTCCCATCACTTAGGTGGCTAGAATCCCCCAAGGTTAGTTGAATTCAAGGCAAAGTCCAGGACCAAGGTATACAAGGGAGACCAAAAGTGTGTGTGTGATGGATTCGACGAAATGACTAACGTAGCGCGATGGGGTGTTCGGCTAAAGTCGTCATGCCCGACGGTGCACGATTCGGATCATTTAAAAGCGTGAGGTCCATGTTCTGTTTACATGTTGAATAGGTCGTAAAATGTTCGCAGCGACAAGATTATGACTCATCGCAGATTATAAATAAATGAAATAGTGAAACGTGACCAACCAACAGAATAAATATTAAATAGGTGGGATTACAAGATTAAGTACTTTGGGTTTTTTCCTTGTGTGGATTGTTGAATTCACCCCCAAACCAGAAATGACATTGCTATCAATGTAGAGAAACAAAGCAAAATGGATAATGAGTACTCCCTGAGGTTGATCAAGTCTTTAGGAGTTCATCAAAATAGATATGGCTCACTTTGGAGAGCGAAAGAGGTGTTAAGAGGGTTAGACTTTAGAAGTCCAAATGAAGGGGATGCTTCAATATGGTTTCCTCTTTGGTTTTTTTAAGCGCCTAGGGTATTGAACTTCAAGCTTGGCCTTTTAGCTTCAAAAACCAGATTTGAATCCCCAAAACCTAAAATTAAAAACTAAACACGAGAAAAACAAAACCAAGCACGAAAATTTATTAAAAAAAACTCAAAAACTAACTCTGAAATAGAAAAAGGAAAACATTTAAGCAGAGCCTCCCAAGGAGGTGCTTTCCGGATTTTTTAGTCCCGGCTAGACTCTACCAGCTACTGGATGGATTTGTGTTTCTTGCCTCTGCTCTTCTCTAGAGCAATAGTTATGTTGCTCGTCGTGACAGGCACATGGTCTTCACTGATCTTATTATTTTTGATTTTCTATTTTTTTAATTTTTGTTTACAATGGTTCCTCTCAATTAGTTGTTCAAGTGAATGATCAACTCTTCACTGGAGTGGGATCGTCTTCATTTTCAATTCTTCATGTATCTCACCGCCAAAAGTCATCTCGAAAAAGTCTATAACTGCTCTTTTACCTTTTCATATGATTCGGAGGAAGTTGACTCTTTTTTCCTCCTTTTCAACTAAGTCTTTAGTTTACTGCATCATCATCCTCCACTTTTTGAAGCTTCTCAAGTTCTTCATTACCTCTTGAGTGATTTCTTCATTGTAGCTCCGATTTTCTTTTTTTGTATTCAGCGAGAAGTAGGTGGCAAGCTCTCATATTTGTCCTTCAAGGACATTGTAGCCATATTCTCTTGTTCATTCCGCTATATTTTGCCTAAGTTCTTCCTATACTCATACTCTCCTCTTCTTTAAGTTGTTCTTTCTCAAATGTAGTTAGTACTAGAAGTGGCCATTGGATCCATCTCTTCTTTCAAGCTGTCGAATGGTGTAGCTGCTGCGGGTGACATTAGCCATAATGTTCTTGAGTGAACAAATTCAGCATTCAGCATGAACTCTTTTAAGATTTCAACTAATCTTTGCCTCTAACTTTGTCATTCTCTCATGTGGAGGTTGACTTATCTCATTTGGATAAAAAAGCGAGGCAACCTGACTTGAGAGTAGTCCGACTCAGCCATTGATCTTGAAAATTCAGGTTGTGTCATAGTAATGCGGTTGAGTTCTTAATTCCTATACTTCTTCTAGAGGCTTGATCTTTGGACTTGTGGAGATTGAAGAGTGTTATAGCTTGTATTCCATGAGGTGCTAGGGCAATGTTGCCAACCAGGATTATAATTGTTCCAATATGGGGTACCTCCATACTGAACTTGAGTCTGGTGCATATGTGGGTTTCTCACTTGATTTGTCACTCTTTGATGATATTCATTGGCCATTTGCCTCATTCCTAGTTGTTGATTAAGGATTGTCAATGTATTTGTCAACTCGATGATCGGATCCATTGTGATTGAAACTTGTGCTTCTTTTTGCTCTCTAAGTAGTCTGTTTACGGTTCTCTCTAGCTCGGGATCAAAAGGGACTAGTTCACCTTGACACTATCTTCGTATGCATGCAGATTAACCTCCTGAAACCAAAAACAAACAGTAGAGACCAAGTAACAAGCACGAATGTAAAATGGGTAAAATAAAATAAATAAATAAATGTATTAAATAAAAAAAAATTGATCCAAAGTAATATCTAGTGCATTGTTGTCAATATCAATACTAAACTTCTCCCCGGCAACGGCGCCAAAAATGATGGTAGAAGCGTGATGTGTAGAATGTGTACACACATGTGCGCAGTGCACCACGATAAGCCTCAAGTAATATAGTGTACCTAAGTACGATATCGATCACGGGGAGAAGTGTGCGATCTTGACTTTATGCTTTAAATATTATCACGGACCTAAAATCATAATGGTCAATTAATAAAAGAAAAACTAATCCTATATTATTTGCTAAATCAGAACAATTTGAAAACTGAGGTTTGCCTTCACGCCACACTCGGTAATTTTATGTAAATATATTCTTATTATGAAATTATATTAATTGATTCACAATGTTGGCAGGTTAGAGTATTCATTTACATGGTCTTCTATAAGGATATATTTGCCTATCTCATTAGTAGGGTGTAGTGCATCTCTGCCTCAAACCTGGACTCCGAAACACTTAAATGTTGAAGCCCTTAATGCCACACTTAGAGCCCAGGGATATCTCACATTCGTCGATTGACGAGTGTTGCTCTATTCATGGGGGTCATCATCTCTCGATCTCAGACTCCTAGCAAAAACACGCCAATGTTAGCGAACACTACATCATCATATAGAGATAAAGTAAGTCGAGATAAAATCAGATCATAATGAATGACAACGTAATTAACAATTAATCAATTAGAGAAATGCGAGGCTGACAAAACCTAGAAATAAATCTAGAACATCTCTAAGTGAAAGAAAAGCATAAAAAAAAGAGAAACAAAGAAAGAGGATGAGAATAAGCGATTTTTTGAGTGAAGCGTCATCTCCTTTTCTTTAATCTCCTTCTTCTTCAAACTTTTCCCCTTGAAGATGTGTGCCACTGGGTGTTTCCACCCAGAGAGAGCTTAACTCCCGCTGCAAAAAGCTCCCAAATCTATCACAAATCCTCCTCGCGCCCGATCCTCCAGTTTGAGCTTTAAGGCCTCATTGCCAGAACTCAAAATGGGTAAAAATCCACTCAAAACCGACCCACACGACGTCGGCGGCGTCGTGCAGCAACGTTGCGGCGTCCGGGATGCTCACTGTTCTGACGTCGCGGCGTTGGTTCTCAACGTCGCTGACGTTCTTCACGATCCACTTTTGCTCCAACCGTAGGCCATAGCATCGTGAACCGATTTGATTATTCTTGGTACCGTTGGAAATATCTGGAAGTTTAAAATTCATCCATATAGGGCTTCTGATAATATTTATATGATGTCTGAAACGTCAAAATTCAGTAGCCTCCCGTCGGTGCCGTAATGTTTATTGATTTTCTTCAAGTTTTGAACTTGCATAACTTTCTTTGTTCGAACTCCACGGTGCTCTCTTGAACTCGAATGATTTTTAAGGTAGAATCCATACATATATGGCTTGATGCAATAGAGTTTCATATGATTTCTAAAAACATCAAATCTAAGAGTTCTCTTGTCAGTTTCTATAGCATTTTTTTCCACAAATTTTGCATAATTCCACCAAATGGATGACCCGATCATAAGTGTGAACTTTAGAGAATTAGGGCACTTATTTAATATAAACACTAGAAAACTAACTAAATCATAGGGTAAAATGAGTATTTAAGATACTCATCACGAGTAAGCACGTTGGTACTAGACCCTGAGTTTCTACTAAACCCACGAGGTAGGAATTTTTTACTTAGTTATTTCTTTAGCCTTAAGGTCATTTAATGGCTTAGGATTACTGAAGCCTTGAAAGGTCAGAAATTCAAATTCTCAATTTTGGACTGAGTGTAGGAATTTTTAGGAATTTCGGGACTGCTTTTCTGATTGGCTCGCTGAATTTGTGACCTGCTGGAATACCCCGCTGAATTTAGATTCATGTTCAGATGTCTGTGCTGAAATTTCAGGACTGCTAAGCGCTGCATCAAGTTCTGGCTTGGCTTTGATCTCAATATTGATGTCTTCAAGCTGTGGTGTATTTTGGTATCATAATAATTCAAGATGAAACATGAAGGAATAGGTACTCTATTTTATATGGTCCAGATCGGGGCCATTTTGTGTGTTATTACTTGATCAAATAACATGCAGTGTGAAGAATAACATGTTAATGTATGTTGTTGATTATGTTGCATGTAGATTGTAATTATT
Source organism: Tetrastigma voinierianum (assembly GCA_016808115.1). Lineage (NCBI taxonomy): Eukaryota > Viridiplantae > Streptophyta > Magnoliopsida > Vitales > Vitaceae > Tetrastigma > Tetrastigma voinierianum. Next base: position 2,133,186 of record JAEQBH010001681.1, read on the forward strand.
CTTGAGACATAAAATAAATGCATCGGGCACTATGCATTGTACGCATTAACATCGCATGACATTGGGTGTGAGTGCATGGTTTAGGTTGATTCTATGTTTAGTGTCGACTTTTGGGTGAATCGACACATTGTTTGGTGTTTGATAGACTGTCGTGGGGACATGGTGAGATCGACCTTGTGGTTGGTGTCGATGGTGGGCTTAGTGGCATGAGACTTCATCCAAACTGAGCGCATGGTTTTAAAGTAATAAGAGAATGTCCACTATTAAAATAAAAGTTTCATTGGGAATTGTCCAAGGTTCGGAGTATGTCCATGATTCGGAGGATGTCCATGATTTGGAGGATGTCCATGATTCGGAGGATGTCCATGATTCGGAGGAAGTCCAGTGTTCGGAGGATGTCCAAAATCGGAGATTTCCCATGGTCGGAGTGTGTCCCAGGGTTCGTAGAATGCCCAATGGATTTAAAATATAAAGCAAATACCTTTGTTTGGAAAATAGTTGTCATTGGAAAATGACAGTAGTTCACACTTGGAAAATAGCATGTGTGAAGGAGTCGGTGTGAACTCGAAATATGGGATAGGGTGAGTCACATTCTCATCCATGGCATGTAGATATTCAAGTAGGGACATACATGATTCACTTGAATGTTTGTTGGTTTGTTTAGTTGCCATTGCATGTGCACTTAGGTGGGGAGTAACCCTTGTAGGAGATTATCACTACTAGGCTTTGCTCACCCCGTCGTGGGACCCCCTTTCAAGTACAGGTCCAGTGCAGGTGGCTGACCCGCATATGGGATGAGAGCCTGATATAGTTCATGTATACCTTTTTGTTGTATAAAATGACTGTAAATGGACTGTTGATTAAATAGTCTATCATATATTTTTGTATATTTGTGAATTAAATATGCAGGAATAGGAAGTCCTAATATATTGAGACAAATGAGTGTGATATCGTGGACACCCACATCCACAAGCCGTGATGTTGATTCGTTGTCGCTGGACACTCCAGGATAGGGGTGTCACATAAAAACTGGGTCGCGACACAAATTTGAAGAAGTTGTACATAAACAATGTCACAACATAATTGTCAATGTCACAACATAACTATTCCAGTAAACACACATGAGAGTGTCACAACATAGAATGGATAGAACAACAGACCTTTCAAAACAAAGTGTTAAAGAGCCAAAGAAAGATCTGTCATGACAGAGGAAACTTTGTTGCGATAGAATAAATATGCTGAAGAAACAAATGTTGTCGCGACAAACTACCGTGATGCCCCGTAACAAAAATCAAAACTCACTGCAGAACAACACTTTCGGTCTCACCGAGAATGCACCCAGGCCGTAATTTTGGGATTCACAATGTAACCTCGACCCTTAGGGCCTAACTTCGAGGCCTCTATAAATAGGAAACATTTCCGAGGAAAGCGAGGCAACAATAACAAAAAACTGTGAGCATCTAGGGAGCTAAGGACTCTTTTGTATTATATATTTTTCTTTTATTTTCTTCGTAGATTAGAATTAGCGTAGGATTTCAATTTGTTTACTGGACTTGAAACAATGAGTTGCTTAGAAGTTCTCAAGTCGAGCTAAATCATTAAGATAAATTCGCCATCGTTTGAATCTAATGAAGTCTAAATAAAAGCTGGATTCATTTCTTTCAGTTGATTAGAGTTGCATTGGAAATTTCCTGATCAGTATTTCAGTGTTCACTATGATTCAGTTTTCGAGAAATACAATTTCCGTTGGGAAAGATCTGATGTTAGTTATGGTCTTTCCTGCACAATTAGAAAGAGATTTCTTGGATTGAGAATTTTGAATTTATTTGAATGATGTTGTTTATGAAGTGAAATGTTCTCAACATTAGTAACTTAGACCTAATTAAGGAAGGATTATTGTCTGGCTCTGATTTCCAGGAGGTCCTTTGAGTGACACAGAGTTAGAGATTCCTGAGAGCATGGATGCATTACTTAGGGGTATGCTAGACTATTATTGAAGAACTAATGAGCTCTAAAATATTACTTGGATAAATCATCAATTTACTTATGGTTTGAGAATTAGTTGAGGATCTATCAATTTAATCACTAGAGATTTCTCCTTGCCTTGTGGAATGATCTTGATCCTATGTTAGCTTAGGATCCAATCAAGGAAAGAGGAACTTTAAGATCTTCAAGGATGAGAGACATCATTCGTTTGTAGAAATCGAAATGGCCCTGCTCGGAAGCAAGAAATCTGCATTCATAAGAAATGGGTATGAAGTATTGAAAAAAAAAATACCTATATCTTACAGAGAAAAGCTGATTACAAGTAATTGGTTAGATACATGTTTCGGAAATGAACATGAATTTCTAATTAATGAAATGTATGGTTAAGGGAGAAATCCAAACTATACTACCTTGCCTCGACAAATTCAAATTCCAATTCATGATAGAATAGAATTAGTTTATGTTGCAGGAATTATACTTCACAAAGAGGAAATTCCAAAGGTCTACTCTCAAAGAATAACTGGTTCAAATTCCTTTTAAGTCTAGGATTTAAATTTTTTTATTATAGATGTAAATTTAGATAGTGAAATTCTTATTAGGGTTATCGAAAATCTTATGAAATGGAAGTTCAAATAATGTAGAACTGAGAAGCTGAGTAGTTGAACTTTGAATTTCTTCAATCTCTACTGAACGATATCCCGACTTATGTGTCCACTTATTACTTGCACGACCTATGCATTCTGCATTATGATAAATGTAAATTTTAATAAAATCATTGACAAAGCCATTTTTTATTATGAGCATATGCCCTATTTGGTCAACAAGTTTTTGGTGTCTTTACTGGGGATTAGGTAATAGCCCTTTGGTAACAGTAGCAGAAAATTATATATATAATTTGGTCACAACAAGTTTATATGCCAAGTGTTTCAGGATTAGATAATACTTCTTTTTGGTAATAAAGGTTGCTAAATTTCTATACTAAATTTGGTCAACAGCTTTCAAGAATCTCCATCTCTGTGTCACTCAAAGAGCCTCCTGGAAATTAGAGTACAGATACAACTCTATTCTAGGTATAATACCTTGATATCAAGAATCGTTCATTACATGAACAATACCAATTAAATCAATTCATTTTTCAAAACCTAAGTAATCATTTAAAAACTACAAATCATAACCAGAACACCAAACCCCTTCCCAACATGAGCTTAGCCTTCCATCATTCGTTCATAAAAAACAATAATTAGTTGGCCAAACAAATTCATTGAAACTATAAAGAAAACTTAAGAAAAAAAGGATTCTAGAAAAATTTCTAGAAAACCTTTAAATTCATACGTAAATGGAAATAAATATTCATTTATTTTAGCTCAACAAATCTACTCCTAATAACAAAAGAAATACTGAAGAAAAGACAAAGAAAAGAAAGAAAAGAATTTAAAGAAACAAAAAAGTCTCCCCAACTGCAAATCTACTCCTTGCTGCGAGAGCTGAGTAAGAGCCCTCAAAAGTTGAGCAAACGCTCCCCAAAGTTGGGCCAGAGCTGCTCTAAAGTTGGGCAAAAGCTGCACCCTAATCCTTAGGAGCTTCTATTTATAAGCCCTAGAGATTGGGCCTTGAAAATGAGGCGAATAACCCGGACTTCGAAAAGCCCAGATTTCTACCCTAGCCGCTGATGTCGTGACATTGTTTTGATGTCATATTTAATGTCACAACTGATGTCGCGACATTGAATTCCCGCGATGTCTTCGTGGGTAATCGCAGCGATGTCACGACATCGCGGTCGCGGATGTCACGACATTGTCATTGTAATGTCGCGACATTGCTCTTTCCTTCGCGGCGATGTCGCGGACTCTAGCCGTCAATGTTGTGACTCGATGTCAATGTCGGTGACATTTTCGATATCGCGCCGGCGTCGCCATTGTTGGGTCGTGGTATCTTCACCGTCGCAAATCCCGTTCTAATGTCGCAACATTCTTCGCCAATGTCGCGACATCAAGCATCGTGGATGTTGCGACATTCTTCAACTGATGTCACGACATTGGTTGCTTTCTTTGCTGCTGCTTTTAGCCGATGTCGCGACATTCTGGACTTGATGTCACGATATTAGGCATTGACCTTTTTATGCTTCTTTTTGTTTATTTTTGCTTCCTTTCTTTAAATTCCTACAAAACATAAATTTGGGCAAAGACTCCATAATGATGCAATAAAATGATCTTTAAAGCCTTAAATATGCATGAAAATTGGGCTTAAAAGTGGATGAGTTTTAGATCCATCAAAGCTCACATATGAACTCTCATAAGTAATACATACACTCAAAATAATGATCCTCATAAACCCATATACATACTCAAGGAATACTGATACTGAATACATACATATGCGCATTTATTTCTTTTTTCTTTTTTTTTCTTTTTTTTATCCTTTTTTTTTTTTTCGCATAGACTAAACAAAACAAACGATAAACAAACTGATATGATAATGAACAAATATCTCTCCAAGCACCAAGTACAATAAACCAACTCCAATGAAATGGCACAAGCTTCTCAAACTAAAGGTCTCCAAATAAATGCAATGAAATGAGTGAAGGAACGACATGAAAAACCCCTATGCAATAAGATGAATAGATCACCAATCTAAGTGAGAAAGAATTGGATAGAATAAGAAGTCATATGGAAAGAAAGTGGTGAAAACAAAGAAGCTACGAAATGGAACATAAATAATGAAGTGAATGTGGTAAGGTGGTGTAAAGAATAAGTCAATGTGTCCATAACTCAGAAGATCCCTAAACTAAGGCATCCACACACCTGACGGCCCCTATCCCAAGTATGAAAAGGTAAGTAGGGTTATAATAGAAAGATAGGCCAAAATGCATGTGTGAGGCTCAATGGGCTAGCAAGGGTAAAAAATGTGAGTAACAAGTGATAAGGTATATGGCTAACCGAAATGATGCCCACCCATCCTGCGACCATAATCTCAAACATAAAACTTTTTCAATTGATCTATATTGGTTGGCTTTGATAATTGGTTTCTGTCTAAGTCCATCGACCATGCAGCTCCCTCTAAGGTCAACTCTAGGTGGGCTTAAACTTCCTTATGGTCACTACTCTATCCTCTAATAACTCTTAAAACCAAATTGCCTCATGGTAATGGTCTTGCACGTGACACCAACGATAAATGATGAGTAATAAAGGAGTGGTCTAGCATATCTCCACAAGATCATGCAAAAACATCCAGGTATAATCTAAACAAGTGAAGCAGTCTATCTCTCCCATATGTAGATGATGCTAAACCAAAACTCAATATCCTCTAGACTAATCATTGTACCAAGGTTAACTATCTCATGATCATCATAAGCATGCAAAACTCTCTCATAAGTGATACTATGATCATAGTCAGACTGGTATCTCTCATCCAAATCATGGTCATCAAACATCAATATCATGAATTTGTGCTATGGGAAAATGAGGTGCACATACATCAATATCATCCCAACTAGTAACTCCATCAAAGATCCTCATTTTTCGAAAGCGCTACTCCAACCTATCCATACATGTACGTGTATCATCAGTAGATGAAACAAGCACTGTAGCTGGTGGGCAAGCCACCTCTATATGACCCTGAAAAACCAATGGCTCATGAAAAACTGTTAAATGAACAGGCGGTGGGGGTGCCACATAATCATATTGAGTCTCAACCTGAATTTGGTCATGCGAGGCTTGCTACCCATCTATCCTCCGGCTAACTCCAGCTATGGCCTACTAAATCGAGGAAATCGTTAAGGCAAACTAATCAACTATAAACTCAACCACTTAATCCATAACCATATGGATCCGTCAAAAACCAGTCCGCCCGAACCCTAATCCACGTAAGGTGGTCTCAAACCGTATAACGTATCAAGCCCCGAAATGTAGCAAACCGGTAAAGACACACCTAGCAAGCATAATCAATAAGTGAATGCTGAACTGAAATCGAAATAGATAAGTCAACACTATGTAGAAAGTTATTCCACTGAAACCCAAACTCTTATCAATCTCTGTATACCCTTAAAAGGAAACCAAAATGGAGAAATCTTGATCCATATCATGATTAGACCAGCCCTGAAGGCTCACAAATGCACCCACGTGTAGGATGAGAGTTCTAATCAGTATGATCTATACCTAACCTAGAAGGTCAATGGTGGCTCTAAAAAGACAAGGGTGGGTGGATTTATTAAAGGGGTCCCTAGCAGGAGCAATCGTTCCCTCTAGTGGTACTCAACCTCTTACACATCTCCAAAGAGATATGGCGTTTCCATGCAAGGTGGTCATCAACTCCACACATGCACTTCCTCGACATCCCAAGGTGGCCTACAAGATTACTCTCAGCACTAGAATAAAACCTCCAAGGCTCAACATGTGGGTACATTCGAAAAACCTAAATGACATCTAGAAAAAAAAAGGCACACCGGTCACGCAAGTATCCTAAAATCTAGCTTTGGGCTATGCAAATCTTCAAAGATTGGAATCCTCAACATCTATTATGTAGGCCACCTCCAAAATGCTCCCAAACATGGATATAGCCCATCACTAGACCTTACTCCTAGTCACTAGCTCAGTTGAAGAGCAAACAAAGAGCAACAAGTCTCTAATCAAACACATAATCAAGAAAAATAGATCAACGGAGACTAAGGATTTAGAGATAAGGGGATACATGTGTATCCCACATAGACATGTAACATGCAATCAAGTAGGTGAGAGGCAGTCATAGAATAGTCAATCATGCAAAGCACATTTGCATCATCCATATCTACACATAATCTAAGCAGGAGTATAAGATGAGCAATGTGAATATATAACAAAAACAACATGCTAAAAGAGGTGATCAAGATGAATATACAATGGAGAGAATCAATATGTCAAGGAAAATGAGATAACCAATCTGTAAGACCCTGAATTTAAGGTTTCAATGAATAGTAAATTTTGTTTTCGATAAATATGTATTTGACTGGAAATGGTCAAATAAATAGTAAATTTCGAAAAATGAGCCTTGAAGAATAAAAAATGTTTAGAATAATGGATTGAGTCTAAAGGAACTGAAACAGATTAAAATGAAATTATTTTAAGGGGTGAGAATGTGAGACCCGGGAAAAACCTTGAAATTTGACTTTTTACTAGGAAAGGCAAAATGGTAATTTTTCCTGACTTCTTTCTAGATCTCGAATGACGAAAAGGACTTCACCGTTGGAATCGTCTCGTGAAATCTAGTCACCAAGGAGAATTTCATTGAATTCTGAGATAGTCAAATTTTCATGAACTTCGAGGCGACGAGCGTCGAGTGGACCCCGAAAATGAGAGACTCAAAGCGAGAACGGAACCGAAGAAGTGTGACACGTGGCACGACATGAGCCACGTGTCCACACTATAAATAACCCAAAATATCAAACATGCCAAAAGATCTCATTTTTGGTCTAAGACCAAACCGTAAGAAAAAGAGAGAGAAAGAGAGAAAAGAAAAAGGCAAGCTTCTCTCTACACCACTAGTTTTCGCCTGATCTCATCAGTCAAGAGTTGCTACCACACAGAGCTCAAGGCGGTACCTAATTACAAGATTTCACCAAGGTTCAAAGTTCGGGTTTTCATGAAAACCGAGAAAATGCGATGTCCTAGAAAATCACACTATTTGAGGTAGGGTTTTTCTCCTACTCGGGTTAATTTCTGTCTAAGGGCATGTGTGTGTGTGTCCAAGGGAGATGTTGTCCAGTTTTTCCCTTGGACCCCATGACTGTATTTTGGCCATAACTTGGTCATCACTCATCTGAATTGAGTGATTCAAATAAATGGGTAAATTAAATTGATAGGAGAACATATCTCCTTGAAATAGGTTTATCCATATTCCGACCCCTTGGACTCAGAAATTCATTCAAAGTGGAGCTATGTTCAAGTAGTTTTCCTGTTCTATTTTGAGACCCCATGACTGTGTTTTGGCCATAACTTGGCCATCACTCATCCGAATTAAGTGATTTTAATTTTTGGATGAACTATACTGATAGGAGAACATATCTCCGTGAAATAGGTATATTCAAATTCCGACACTTTGGGACTCATAAATTCATTCAAAGTGCACCAACACACTAATTCCCTGGTGGGACACAATGGTCATGGCCTCCAATTTTGGAAGGTCATAACTTCTTCGTCCAAACTCCGTTTTGGGTGTTCTTGGACTCTATGAAAAGCCCATTGAGTCAAGATTCTAGCCATGTGACTTTAGATGAAAGTAGACGATCATAATGTGGCTGAAAAGTTATGTTTTGCACCAAGTATGTAGGTTGCTTGGTTATGTCGCTATGAATAACTAGGTTTTGACATAACCATTTCATGGCATGTTGTGGGCTATTGTAATAGGTAGTACTCATGAGTTAGAAGAACAGAAAAGCATGAGAAACAAAAAGAGGTTGAGTTCAATTGATTTTAATCGATTGGAAGGATTAAATGCTTAAGGGTTGCTATATATTATAGTTAATGGTTTGTCTGAACATGATTAAGGTGTGGATGTTAATGGATTTTATGGATAATGTGACTTGTAGGAGGAAAGTGATTAAGGAAAAAGGTGGAGGTGGAAAGTTTTGTTTAAAGGAGGAAAAATGGCTTAAATAACTAAGGTGGGAGAAAATGTAAATGTTTATGAAAATGTATTTATATTAATGTTTACCAATGTATATGTTTTCATATTTATGTTATAAATAAATTAATGAAAAAGTAAATGTGGTTTTCTTTTGACTTAAATTGTTGAGAAAAGAAATGAGTATGGTTTCCATAGTTTTATAAAGCATGTGTTGAGAAAATATGAAATGATTATGGCTCTATAGTTTTATAAAGCATAATTTATAGTTTTCTATATTAATGAAATGTTTAAGAACATATTATTTATAGATATATATATATATATATACATATATATATATATATATATATATATATATATATATATATATATATATATATATATATATATATATATGTTTATATGATTATATGAAAATGTTTGAATCAATGGTTACCCTATGTTACAAAGATAAAGTTTATAAGAAAATCGACTAAAGTACTTTACGCATGCATGGTACATGGGAAAGGGATAGGAATTTGTTTTTAAAGGAAAGGGAAGAGTGATGCATATTGCCATGCACGTGAAAAGTACAAAAAGGTTACCAATGCATGATGTGATTTATTCCATAGTGCAATGGTATTTAAAAGAAATGCACAATTTATCGGAGGTTCCTTTTTGGGTCATCGGTGATCGTAAGATTGTTTCCTTGTAGGTTCTTTCATGGGCCAACGGTGGTTAACGGTAGGCAGGTTCCATTGGATATGACGGATTCAAAAAGGAAAAGAAAGTAAAGTAAATGTTTATTGAAATGATATGTTTATACAATTGTTTTACACATTGTATTTGAACTATATGGAAAAGAAAATATACAATTGTTTTACACATTGTATTTGAACTATATGGAAAAGAAAGTAAAGTAAATGTTTATTGAAATGAGATGTTTATACAATTGTTTTACACATTGTATTTGAACTATATCTGGAAACATTATTTTCCTATGAACTGTACTCTCACTAAGCTCCTTTAGCTCACCTTTTTTCCCAATGTTTTATAAAATGTTTTTAGGGGCACAGACTGACGAGCAATTCGAGCATCCTCCGAGCCAATGACACTTCTGCCTCACTCAACGACCACTTGTTGAAAATTTATAGTTTTGTTATAAATAACTACTTTTGCACTTTTTTTTTGTGATATATATATATATATATATATATATATGTTTTAAAGAAATGAACTATGAGAGTCATCTCTGGTTTGTGAGGCAATGAGCGTTGGGTGTAATTCCCGACTTGAGCCTAACGATTATAGAAAAAAAAAATTTATCTATAGTGTTCCGAAAATGATTTTAAAGTTTGATTTGAAATTGTTGTGGTGGACTTGATGTCCCATTATTAGATGTAGAGTAAATTAAATTGTTTTATTACAAGTGTTGTAAATTGGGTAATGCCAAAAAACAAAGGAAACTCTGCCCGATTTTCTATAAAATGTTTAAGCGTAGAAAAAGGGTTTGATGTTTAAAAGAAAAAAATAAAAGTTTTTCCCACCATGTTTCATAAGATTTTAATGGAAAACACAACTGTATAAATGGGTTCGCTCCACGGATTCACTTTTAAAAAGGGTTTAAAGGAAATATTTAATCCGTTTGAAAAGGCTGGAGGGTCCCTTCGGGTTAGGAAGAGGAAACCCAAAAAGAATTCTTCACAATCAATCAAAATGTACATGTGTCAGGATGAAAAGAGTAATCATACAACATGGAGGAATCAACATGCTCTAATAAATAAAATATCCAACCAATATAATCAACTAGATCATGAATAATGAAGTATGCGAAAATAAGAGTATACGTGTAAAGAATGAAAGAAAATATAAAATAGTGAGATGAAGTCAACTTGCTATGAGAATAGTTAAGCAAAACAATCAACACATCAAAATAAGTAGACTATGCAACAATGATAAGATAATATGTGTCAATGTGAATAGAATGATCATACCACAAGAAGCAAGTGACATAACAAGATGACTAAAAGCATCAACCAACAAAGTCAACCAACCAATATTAACGATACAACAATCAAGTATGTGAAAGGTATAATCATCAAATTAAAACTCTCAATGTGCTATAAATAATCAAGTATACAAAAAGCACAAAAAAAAAAAAAAAAGGTATCTACCAATCAACTAATCAAAAGCCATATTTTCCCTAATTTGTATTCAATCTTGATCCTCACTATCCCTAGTGGAGTCGCCATTTTATGGAGCCCCGCATTTTTAGCTATTATGTGTTTCTCACTAAAAATGTGAGACTTGTTTTTATATTTTGAAAAACCATTTTTTTTTAAAACGGTTTGGAGTCACCACTTACTTTTGTTTTATTCTAAAAGGAAAAACAAAATAAGAAATAAAAACCCTAAATGTGACTCTTGATAAGAAAAGGTGTGTCCGGGAAAACTAGTTTAGGGTCTCAGTCAAGCACATTTATCCGGGAAGGCAATGGCAGCGTAGCACCCCTCTAAGCCCCTAAAGTTAGGTCTCTACTAAACAAACTAAGAAAAAATATGTATTTTGACTAATCGATCAATGGATACCAAATACAAGTAATAACAATACAATAACACACCATACATATATAAATGAATAGGCAGATAAATAAATAAATGAATAAACCAAGTTAGATGAGAAAAATGTGTATCTGGGTGGCATATCCGAAGTGCAACCAATTAGGAAACAACGTTAATGCAATAACAAAATACAAACTATGCACATTCAATTAAAAATTGGTTATAAATCATATATCAAATTATTTGTTAAAATGATACATGAGATGTTGAGCCTCACCCAAGCCCACACTTTTATACACTAACTCTATAAAGATTCAATTAGAATCATAGAATTAATCATGTGTTTAGAATTTTTGAAAAACTTATTTAAAATTGAAATTTTGAAAATTAGAAGTATGAAATTGAAGTTTGAAAACTGAGAATTTTGAAATGAACTTGAAGTTTGAGAATTTTGAATGGAGATATTGGAAATTGGGACTTGAATTTTAGAAATTGAGAATTTGAAAATGGGAATTTGAACATTTGAAATTGGGAATTAAGAGATTTTAAATTTTTAAATTATGGCACTTGAATTTTGAAATTTGGAATTGGTAATATTGAAATCGGAAAGTTAAAACTTTGAAATTAGAAATTGAGAGACTTGAATTTTGAAATTGTGTCACTTGAAGTTTGAAATTGGGAGGAATTTGTAATTTAAGAATTGGAAACTTGAAATTTTGAAATTAGAAAATGTGGGAATTGAATTTTTAAATTAAGAATTTATAAAAAATAAAAAATAAAAGAATTACAAAATTTAAAATTTAAAAAAAAAAAAAGAAAGAAAGAACTTTGGAAATTGGAAATGTTAAAAATTTTGAAATTGGAAATTTCAGTAAGTTAATGGTGGGAGTTTGATGAGCTAAAGAGTTAGTAAGAAGATGTGGTCAAAGGGCTTGATTAAAGGACCTAATGAGTTGGGTCTAGATAGGTCAGACCTAATGGGGTGGGTCTAAGTAAATGGGTTGAAAAATAATAAATTGGGCCTAAGTATGTTGGACCTAATGGGTTGAGCCTAAGTATGTTAAACCTAATTTAATGGGTTGAGCCTAAGAAAGTTGAGCCTAAATTAATGAGTTAGGCGTAATTTGATGGGTCTAAGTTAATGGATTTGGCCTAATTTGATGGGCCTAATTTTATGTGCCTAATTTTATGTGCCTAAGTAAGTTAGGCCTAAATTAATGGGTTTTGCTAAATTGATGGGTTTGAGCTAATTTGATGGGTTGGGCCTATGGGTTTGGTGTAATGGGTTAGACTATTGGGCCTTAATCTTATTGGGCTTAGACAAATGGGTTTGGTTTTACAACTAGGTAATTAATCTACCTTAATCATTGTGACTATAATTAAAGTAATATACAAAATCCAAACTAATAAAAAACAAGATAAATAACTATAATTCTTGATGCAAGATATATATTAATACAAAACCTTACTTGAACATGTTATAATGAAAATAAATAAAGAAATGATAAACATGAATAATAATAAAAATAAATAAAAATAAAAAGTTGCTAAAACTGGACAGAACAATCAAAAAAAAAAAAAAATCCATACAAAATTTTCTCATCAATAGCAAATAAATGACAATTCAACATTTTCCTATACCTCATTTCATCTTGTGAATTATGAAAATAGGTAGAAGTAGAGAAAGAAAAAAAAATGAAGGAAACTTACTGATATGAGAAAAGTCGAGTTTCGATTCTTGTTCATTTCCCTATAATCCCTGCAAAAAAGTCCCCAATTTTCTCCCCTTCACCCTCTTCCCTTTCTTCTGGATCTTCCTCCTTTTTTTCTTCCTCTTTTTTTTTTCCTCTTTTTTTTTCTTTTTTCCTCTCTCTTCCTCTCTTTTCTTTGCTATTATTTCCTTCTTTCCTCCTTCTCTGTTCTGTGACACCCCATTTGGTCCAGTGACAACAGTCAACGTGGAAACACAATGAATATCGGTGCTCCGATATCACCTCCATGTCTCATATACTCCCGAGACCCATTTCTATATATTTTTTCTTACAAATGCCGATTTCTTATGATATTTTACAAGAGTTTGAGTGTCTGACTTCTACACTTTACATGCCAAAATATAAAAATTGGGTGTTCTAATATATTTTACAAAAATCTTCTCAAGGCCATAACCGGCCTTCTTGCACTCACAGCCTCGAAGGGCGTCGTCTTCTCGTACACTGAAGGTCCCACGTGAGGGTGAGCAAAGCCCGAGTGATAATCTCTAAGGGTTACTCCCTACCTAAATACCCATGCAATGATCAAACCACATACAATCAAGTAAAAATATGCACATTCATACTCGAATGTCTACCATGGATGAGAATGTGACTCACCCTATCCCGTGTCCTGAGTCCTCACCGACTCCCTCACACAATGCCTAAGCCTATTTGTGAACAACCGCCATTTTCCATGACATCCAATGATCATATCTTTGACTCATTAAATTATATATTCATATTTTCATTCACAATCTTATGCCTTTTGTGGGTAATGGATTTTTGGTGTCGCACCACGGGTTCCACAAACCCAGACACTTTTACGACCTTTCACTATTGGGGAATATGTCTAACCATAATCGATGGGTCTTTCATCACAGGGGGATCTATCTGACTTGCGATACCAGCGCATATTGTCACTAATTCGTATCGTGCAACTCATTTGGACTTTGTCCCATTAACCGAGCCCGATAATAAACACCATATGCAATGTTGATCCACAAACGTGTACCGACCTCCATGAGCACTAACATAGTGTCGGTAACCATGCACTCACACCCATGTCATGCGATGTTTTCGTGCACGTGCAATGCAATTATGTCAATGCATTTTCCTTCATGTTACATGTATATATGAGTGCTACATGAACATTTACATACCATAGATAATTATAATTGATACATATAATTAACATCCATATATAACCCATGTTAATACATCAATAGCATACATTAACATGTCATATTCACACTGCACATTATTCATACAAGCAATAACACACAACCAGGTCACAATCTTAGACCCATCCAACAAGGTACCTCACAGTCCCTTCACAAACATGAACCAGTTTGGTTCCAATCATCCATACAACATCAAATAACTAGAAAACCTAGAAACTTTTAGTTTCGGTTCAAATGACCACCACGAGTCTTAGGCGTGTGAGAGCAGTCATAGAAACCCTCTATCCTTCAATCCCAAGGTTTTTGGAACTAAACCATATGGCCTCCCATGTGACCATACCATACCCAATCTGATAACTATAACATGCCATGCCGTGGTCATGTCATATCATTATTCACCTCGGCTTTCTGACCATACAGCACGCACACTTGGTGTAAAGCATAGATTTTAGTAAGGTTCTCAATCCTACTCCAGGCACATGGATGGAATCGTGACTCAATGAGGTTTCCATAGAGTTCAAGAACACCCAAAACAGAGTTCGGACGAATAAGTTATGACCTTCCGAAATCAGAGGTCACACATGAGTAAGCAGCCCTACCTGACCTGCCCTAGTTGGCCAGCTCCACCACCCACTGCACTCCACAAGCACATGGATGGAATCTTGACTCAATGGGTTTTCCATAGATTCCAAGAACACCAAAAATAGAGTTCGGACGAAGAAGTTATGACCGTCCAGTTGGAGGTCACACATGAGTAGGCAGCCCTACCTGGCCAACCCTACCCGACCTACCCTGGACGACCTGCCCTAGCTGGCCAACTCCAGCACCCACTGACCTCCACAGGCACATGGCTGGAATCTTGACTCAATGGGCTTTCCATAGAGTCATTTCACCAACGGAGTTAAATGCAGAAGAAGTTGCCTTGATAACCGAAGTTGGAGGTCACACATGAAGTAAGCAGCCCTGCAGAGGCTAGCCCTACCCGACACCTTACGGCCCGACCCGGCTCGACACCCTTGCCCTTCACATGCACATGGATGGAATCTTGACTCAATGGGCTTTCCATAGAGTCTAAGAACACCCAATACGAAGTTCGAACGAAGAAGTTATGACCTTCCAAAGTTGGAGGTCACACATGAGTAAGCGACCACACCCCGGCTGACCTACCCAGGCCTGCCCTAGCCAGGCTGACCCTAGCCTTGCCAAGCTGACCTGATCTGGCCAGGCTAACTGGCTTGGCCGAGCGGCTGACTGGCCCGACCTCCCAGCAGCTAACCTCGCAGGCTTTCCCACGTAGGCGATTTTGGGGTAGACGGACCCTTAACTTAGTGAGAGGTCCAGTGAGAAATTCAAAAGTCTAACATCAAGTTCATTGATGTGGCTACAATTTACCTGAAGGACTCACTGCCAAATTTCCTCTATTTCCACCCAAAAACCAGTCCTAAACTCCGGCTAATGCGTATGATCAAAAATAGGGTGACTTCCCTTGGTTCAAAATGCAACCAAACATTCCCCTTGGGACAAGACACCACCACACAACCCTTAGGATATAAAATAACCAAAGTAGGAGAAGACCTACCTCTTGGATTTTGTTGAAAGTCCCCAATTCCGGTCTCTACTTGTAGCTCTTGTCACGAGGAAAGACTTTCCCTCTTGCCAGCCCAGGAAGCTTAGATGTGGTGTCGTCGAAAATCTAAGAAAGAAGAGTAGAGTCTCTCTCTCTCTAACTCTTCCTCTCAAATTTGGTTTTCCTTTTCTCTCTCTCTTTCCCCTCTCTCAACGGTTGGGAGAATAAAGTCCAAGTGAATGTTCTCTCTCACTTGCCACTTGTCCAATTCTAAGCGGCTCCTTGGATTACCCTTATCCCCTTATCCATCTACCTTGGATTTCCACTCCAATCATGTGTTGCCACATGTCTCTTAAGGTCCCCGCCAGGCTATTTGTTTGACTAGCTCTCCCTTGACACATGCTCATCTTGAGCCACTCAAATCGCCAAGTATCCGCATGCCTTCCTCTCGTGCCTAGAAAAGCGTGAATTATTGTCTCGGAATTGTGAAGTCGATGTGGTACCTAAATTTCGTGAGACGATTCCAATGGTGAAGTCTATTACGACATCCGAGATCTATAAAAATTTCGAATTTTGACCGAAATTACTATTTTTCCCTTTCTCAAAAATTCGAATTTTCCAGGGTTTCTCAATTCCGATCTTCCCCTTCTCTTCTCCTCCTCCTTCTTCCTCTTCCCCTTCTGTTGAATCTTTCTTCTTTTTCCTCTTCCCCTTATTTATTTTTTTTTTTATAGCTTTTCCTCCATCTCTTTTCTTTTTCCCCCTAAAACCTTAGTCTTCCTCTAAAAAGCCTCTTAAACCTTAAAAAGATCCCTTTTTATACTAAAAACAATAAAAAGAAAACCCTTTTTGATGGTTGCCACTTGGCAACCATCTAGGGGGCTCTACACCAGCCCTATGCAGACTGTGGGTTAAAACGGGACAAAATATTAAAAAAAAAAATGCTCAAATATATATATTATTAATTTTTATCATTCTTTAAATAAAAAATAAAATGATAGGGTTTGAAATAATGGGCGCGCAGGCCCAAGATACAAGCCCAAGCGTCGGAATTAAAAATGGGTCCAATACTAGCAATAGGCCCTTAATGGTATCCCTCAAAGCGACCCAACGAGGCTCAACTCGCCCCTTTAAAATTTGTGACCCGAGGAATCGTATTAGGGGAAAACGCACCGATCTCCGCAATCTGGAAGTGCGATATTTGTTATCACCCCTTGGTACTCCCTTGTTAATTGGTTTACGATAAGAAAAGAAAATCTCCTACCGAGTGGAAGAAATATTGTATCATCCTCCAACTAGGAAACATACTATTCAGTATCATAATCGATTAGGAAGGTTGTCGCGATCGTCAATTTATAAATCACGAGAGTATGCGTGGTGAAGATGCAGCAGGACTCCACGCCTGAAACTTCATTCCTAAGCGAGTTGATCTTCTCTTTGCAGGAAGAACTAGCAGGCATCGGAGGCAACGAAGCGAGCACCCGCCGATCCTTTTTGTTTCTTTGTTTTGCGAGAGGGCCCGATGTCGAGTCCAGCGAACCTTGACAATTCTAACCGCGCAGCGACCCAGGTTCAGGTTGAAAAGCATCGTCGGTTCTGGCGTCAAAGTCACGTAGGAGCAACCGGTTCCTTTACAAATAAAAGTGACCTCTCGGCGATGGTATCAACTCGGAACACAAGTAGGAAGCGGCGCTGTGCTCCCGAGGATCTGAAGACCTGGCCAGCGGCGTGGGCGGCAGGCCTCCCGAGGAGAGGCGTGTTAGGGAAATTTGTCCGGACGGCACGAACGAGGTGGAGGCGCTCCGCGTCACTAACCAACACTTGATGAAAGAGTTAGAACAACTCACCAGGCAAATACAACGCCCCCAGGAGACACGACAGGCCCGACAAACCCAAAACCCTGTTAATGGAGGAGAACAACACCTCGACCCTCATCGAGAAGCGGATAGAAAGGAAACTAGCCTGTGGGGAGCATGATCTCCACCAACCCGGAGAGGATACGCCAATAAGGAAGTGGTGGGAGCAAAGGTTCAGGGACATCCAGCAAGAAATCAACCATATGAAGGTAGTGGTAAAGGGTCGAACTCCAGTCTCTATGGACGCCCTAGTGCAACAAACCGAATCCCCATTCACCGCTGGGGTGCTACACTTCCCCGCCCGTGAAGTTCGATGCATGATTAAAAGCATTCGACGGGACAAAAGCCTGGAGCCACCTCAATAAGTACAAAAATCATATGGAACTACCTTGGATGTCGGGAGCCTCGTGGCTCGGTCGCGAGACGTAACGCGGCTGAACGGGCCGTGGCCCACGGGCCAATGGCAGGAGCCCAGTAGCTCAGTTCGCAGAGCGTAACCGCTCAAACAGGCCATGTAGCCACGGAGCCAAGTAGCTTAGGAGCCAAGTAGCTCAGTTCGCAGAGCATAACCGCTCAAACAGGCCATGTAGCCACGAAGCCAAGTAGCTCAAGAGCCCAGTAGCTCAGTTCGTAGAGTGTAACAGCTCAAACAGGTCATGTAGCCACGGAGCCAAGTAGCTCAGGAGCCGAGTAGCTCAGTTCACATAGTGTAACCGCTCAAACATGCCATGTAGCCATAGAGCCAAGTAGCTCAGGAGCCCAGTAGCTCGGTTCGCAGAGCGTAACCGCTCAAACAAGCCATATAGCCACGGAGCCAAGTAGCTCAGGAGCCCAGTAGCTCAGTTCGCAGAGCGTAACCACTTAAACAGGTCATGTAGCCACAGAGCCAAGTAGCTCAGGAGCCCAGTAGCTCGGTTCGAAGAGCGTAACCGCTCAAACAGGCCATGTAGCCACGGAACCAAGTAGCTCAAGAGCCCAGCGACTCGATTACATGGCGTAACCACTCACAGGAGAACCTCGTGGCAAAAAACCGAGGCAATTCAAATCAACAAAACAAGGAAAGGAGGGAAGAAATTAATCAATGAATCGTGGTATATCAACAAATAGTCAAAGTCGGAAGTACTACAAAAACCTAGGCTCCGCACCAGGATGCGCTAAAAAAAAAAAAAAAAAAAGAGACTGACCCTAAACGCGAACTTTGGGCCCCAGACGCGGAAGGGAGGAGTCGGCGGAGCCACCAGCGGTGAAGCGGAAGAATTAGCCCTTGGAGGGAACCCAGAATCACCCGGAGGCGGGAGCACGATCGAGCACCTCGGCACTGCATCGACCCACCGACCTCGGAAGATCCTTCCAACCTCCTCATCGAATTTGGATGTTGAACTCCAGGTCTGGGAAAGCTCGGGAAACCTGACGTTGAAAGGCAAGCTTTGCGGAGGCCCATTGGGTACATGCCTCATCTTTGAGCTCAGTTATCACTTCACCCCTTTGGCTGGCCAAAGCCTCTTCTGAGGTCCATCGAAACTGCAGGCTGCATCAAGCATTCCACATAGCTACCCGCCTCCAGAGCTTCTTGGTGGGCCCGGCTCAGAACCGCCATCTTGGCCCACGAGAATACTCTAACGGCTGCGGCTCCTGCGGCGGTAGCGGCTCGTCTTGGCAACCTTCGCATCGCCAGAGGCCTCGCTTTTCTTTATCCTCGGCCGGGCGCCCTCGCCGTCATCATCGAGCGTGCTTTAGGTCGGTTTGTGCTTCACAAGAGTTCCTCGATCAACTCCTTATCTAGCACGAGAGACTGGCTCTCGGAGGGTCGGGAGCGACCTTAGCCTTGTAAGACTTCGCCGCCTTGGCAGAGCCCTCGGTAAGGCTGGCCCTCCTTCACTTGAGCCTTTCGCAAGTGGCCACACAAAAAAAAAAAAAACGACAGGGATTTAGCTACTCGAACTCAAACAATAAAGAGAAAGATCGACGAAAGCACTTCAACGTACAGAGGCGATTCCCTGAAGAAGAAGAGTCAGAGCCTCCTCAACGGGCAGGGCGTACACCCTCCTGAGGTCGGAATCGGGCAAAATGGAGGAAACAGCCCGGCTGAGCTCGCTGTGAAAATGAAGTCCTTATCCCTGCGACCTCGGGGCGATCATGATTTCTGTCACCTCGTGCAGCCTTTGTGGAGGAGGCGGTGCCCGCGGCCGCTGGGATTCAGGCCAGAGATAAGGAGAACCTCCGAGGAGATTCATTCGCCCCTCAGAAGAGTCACCAGCCACAGACGAGACGAGGCGGAGGATAGGTCCCACCTTTAGGGGTCTGCCCAGGGAGGGGAGGATAGCCCTCTGATGAGCTCGGAGGTTTCCGTTTCACGCTCCTCTTCTTCTTTGCCAGCACCTCCAGGCGGGATCAAAGCTCTCCCCGTGTAGGCTTCGAGGTAAGGGGCTCTGAAACAGACGGTGAGGAAGATTTGGGGACGGAACGCTTCATGACGGATAGGGGAGAAGACCTTAGGAAAGGAAGTCGGGCAGGCCTTGCACCGGACGACCCAGGAATATTCAACCTGATGAGCTCATAATAAGCTTGCAGGGCGCACCTCACCAGCTTCCACTTCACCTCCTTATCCTCAGGACTAAGATCCGGTCGAGCACCTAAAGGCCACACGACCAAAGCAATGTTAGAAATATCCTATGACCGCTGAAAACTAAAACAAATCAAGACGAAGGAGAGCTCACGAAGGTTCTCGGGAGTAGTCCAGACGGTAGGAACGCCAAGGGTGTCCTCTCGATCAAAGGGATTATTACTCCCAGTGTGACCTTAACAAGAAATAAACGTTCCTTCGAGCTAGGCGCTTGGAGATATAAAGAAGCCTTCAACGACCTCTTTTACACTGAAGAAGTCTAAAATCGAAGCGTCTTGGGAACACGAGCCTTTGTCCTAAAAGCGACTAACTAGCCCACGAACACCGAGTTGGGAGGAAAGTTGAGAGGCGGGACGTTGATGATCACGGGACCCTTTTTATAAAGGATGTAAGGGAAGCGGAAGTGGTTCTTGAGCCTTCACCTTAAAAGCATGCCATTTTAGGCACTTCAACAACGTGGAGTGTGGTCGGCCACGTAGGGGCACCAAACTGGACCCCTGACGGGGCCCATATCGAGGCTATGAATCTCACCATACAAGGGTTTGGCCCGGCTGGGGCCCACAACCTCAGCATTCTGAATAGCATCCCTCAAATACTCAGAGCCACTGGGAAGCCGAATTTCGTTAAGTTTGCCCTTACCCTTATCGAGGAAAGGACATTCCCGAGTATTTCGTTGTTTTTCTACGACCAAATGTTAGTACCCAGTGGTCAGGCTGGAGCTGAAGGCGCCTGGCTGGGATTGTATCGTGCCGACGGAGCGACCAGGACCCATGGAAGTACGAGGTTAAGCAAGGAAGAACGAGAAATCAAAGGAAATGCAAAGCCTAACTAGGCACGCCCTAGAACCTAGAAAGACTTCAAAACCAAAAGGACAGAGAAGAAGAGAAGACGTACCGAGAACAGAAACAAGACGAGGGACCGGCCCCAAGCGGGGTATCAGGGACCACCGAAAGTAGTCCTAAACACTAGTCGGACAATAAAACAAGGAAAAAGGAAGCACCAATTTGCAGAGGCCAAAAAGCTTCGAGAACAGAGGAATAAAGTGCAAACGGTCAGGGGACGTTTTTAGGGAAGCTAAGAGCCATAGCCGAAATAAACGCAGAAATTGAGAAGTCGTCATATCATAAGACATGGGACGGTGGCAAAGCCCTAATCAAACCCTTCCTGAGTAGCCATGTGGGTATTAGCCTGATCCAAGAAGCGATACAGCCCTTGCTTACGCCCGCTTAGTCAAAGAGGCTACAGACGGCTTGATAGGGTTTGAAATAATGGGCGCGCGGGCCGCGAATGCAAGCCAGCGTCGGAGTAAAATGGGTCCAATCTTAGCAATAGGCTCTGATATCCCTCGGCGGGGCCCAAAGCGAGGCCAATAGCCCACTTTAAAGGATTTGTGACCGAGAATCCCGTGGGAAAACGCCCCCAATCTCCATCAATCGAAAGTAAGATATTCCCCGATTATCACCCCATGATTATCCCTTGTTAATTGGTTTACGATAAAAAATCTCCTACCTAGTGAGAGAAATATTGTATCATCCTCCAACTAGGAAACATACTATTCAGTATCATAATCCAATTAGGAAAGTTGTCATGATCATCCATTATAAATACCAGGCCACCCCGTAAGTGAAGGTCACATGAGCTCATGCACGAAACTTCATTCCCTAAGCGATTTGATCTTCTCTTCACGGGAAAGAAATGACTTAGAGCATCGGAGGGAGCAGGCGGGCCCCGTCGATCCTTTTGTTTCTTGTTTTACGGAAGGAGCCGACATCAGTCGTGAGGCCAAGCCCAGCAATTCAGCGTGCCCCAGCCCGATTCAGAGGTTTGAGCATCATCACCAACAAATAATTAATAATAATTGGTGATACACAAATAATAATTAATACATAAAATAATGGAGCTTAGACAATATAATTAATAGAAGACACAAACCATAGAAATAATAAAAGACACCAAATACATTTGCTTAAGAGGAAATGGAGAAGGTAATTATCATTGAATACAGTCACATGGTTGAGACATGTAATAGCTTAACACCACTAAATAAGAGAATATATTTATATAAAAGAAAAAAAGAACGAAGAAGAACCAACAAATTAAGGAAAACAAGGCTCGATTCCATGATTCTAATTTCCAAGTTACCCACTACCCCCACTAACTGCACCATCAATCAACACAATCAATACCAATCTCACACCAAACTATTCGGTTCCCTTTTCACAAAAACATAAGGCCATGTTTGGCTGTCAAGAAAAAAAATAACATACTCCTTCAATCGATTTTGGTCTCCTATCCTTGAGTTTGGTCTCCTTCTCCTCCGACGGGAACAGTACACCATCGATACCCTGAACTGAAGTACAATCGTCGGTGAAATATCTGGTCAAGTCAAGAGACAAGGCAAAGGCGGCAACGATGGGAGAGGCTGCAACGAAGGTCGTCAAAGGAGATGCAAGGAGGATTGGAGGAATGAGTGAAAAAGGCAATGGGAGAGGCCACAATGATGGTAGAGGTCGTAGCGACAATCATCGAAGATGCAAGGATGAAAGAAGAAGAAGAGGTTGTATCAAATTTGAGATAAGGGTAGGAACCATAAGGTTGAGAAAAAAAAATCTTAAAATATATGTCCTTTTTCAAAAAATAATAATAACAAAATAAAAATAAAAGTGAAAATTCGGGCCAATTGGGTTGGCCCAACCCTAACTCGGATGGACTGTGGGCCAATTCGAGACGGGCCAATAGGCTCAAGTTCTATTCGAGTCATTAATTTCATGGCCCAACCCTCCAAAATATTGAGCTAAAGTGGAATTGGCCTATTGTGTGGCTATGGCAAGGGGTGTCAGATTGACAACGAATCAACACTTAAAAATCTATCACAATATATATTGCGAGACCCATGCACGAGTAAAAATGGCCACTTAGGTATACACCAATACTCATCCATCACCTAACTATTCCAATAGTTCAGAGTTATTACATTACTCTTAATACGAGCACATATTAAAAATTCTGATTCTAATATATGTTATCACCAAAAACATCAAAGCATGACAAGCTTTCTTGAAAATCAGCATCTAAAATGAGTGGGTCTTCTCGAGCGCTCCTGTACCTGAAATAATATTCCTCGATGGGGTGAGGTAATTGCTATTAGTGGAAATTACCTAAATGGGTTACTCCCCACCTAAGTGCATATGCAATGATTGATGTAAACACACACTCCAAGTAAATAAAGTGATCCTACTTGAAGATGTCTACATGCCCGATCCATGTCTCTAGTCCTCACCGACTCCCTCACACTTGCCTAAGCCATGTATGAGAAAACACCATTTTCAAAACAAAACTTGTTGTTCTCGAAAACACACTGATTCGTGCCACGGTAGGGTGATCCGGAATCAACAAAATTTGTTTCATATTTTCCTCCTACTTCCGTAGTCAAGCTACTGCAGTATAGCGGTCTAGGGTCGAACACGGGGATGGGTTTTCGTCCTACAAATGATTTGTATCATGGTTCAAAATGGTGAGGCTTTCTTTTAGATTTTTGGATTTGCATTAAAAAGTGTGGGTGTTGGGGTCACTAGGGTAACTGAAACAGCTTGAAATGAGGTGTGAGAGGGAGACCTTGAAGGCTTGGGTCACTAGCTTGATAAAATGGGGTTATATAGGTGTCCTCGGGTTATTTCCTCGCATTAGGGCAAATGACATATAGTCATTGCCAAAACCGGATCTTTGTTTAGCTTTAAAAACTGACCTTAAAAACACTCCTATTTGAGCGAAACACTTCTTGGCCATTTAATGTTCCAGCAGTTTGAAGAATGCACCATTTAACCTAATTCAGTGGCTAAGTAAATGGAATCTAAGAATGTCGATTATATCACCACCATTAAGAATACACTGAACCTAAAGCTTTATGACAAGTATTGATAAAGAAACACATTAAATGAATTAAACCACTAGTTTGGAAAGTTTGGAACAATAAATACGTACTGTTTCATTTAAAGGCGGAACACCTCAGGCCTCCATTAACCAACCTAACCCTCCTCTTCAAGGCTTTGAGGCTTAGCCAAACATCCCTTGAGTTGTCATCCTCAAGGGGTGTTGGCAGCGAAAAAATGAGAGAAATAAGAGAGAAAGAGAGAGAAAGCATGAAGCCTAAAACAAAAGCTGCGTGAATGGCTTTAGTAAGTTAGGGTTACAAAAAGTTATAAGGTGGCTTATATAGCCATCTGAGAGATGGGAAATACCAAAATACAAAAATATATGATTACATTGGGGACAAATGGAGATTATACAAAAGCGAGGTCGTTTGGATCAAAAGCGAGGGGATCTCCATTTTGCTATGCATAGTGAATTTCGTATCATGAAAATGAGGCATAGCGAAATTCAAATTTTAAGCTATACGTAATTTTCGCTATGATAGAAATTTAGCTATGATAGCGAGAGACAGCTATCATAATGAAAAGCGTGCATAAGCGAGAACTGGAAGGGTTGCAAAATTTTGCTATGGTTGCGAATTTTTCGCAATGTGAAAATCTGCACTCTTTGCGTGAGTTCAGCCTCCCATTTTCTTCAACTCCATGACATTTCTTCATCGAAGCGATGGGAATGCTTGAGAACTCACATAAATCAGCACCGATACGAAGCCAAGCTTGAAATGATGGCTGAGGATCCCAAAACCTGCAAAACTACCAAAAACAACCTCGAAACAATATCAGTAGTACTAAATGAACCTGCACATGTCAATCGGCTTAATTCATATGATTAGTACGCAAAAATCACTCAAAACCTATCTTAAATAGGACTCAAAATAGCACTTTTTGGGTACTAATCACACCCCCCAACCGACATGTTGCCTAGTCCATAGCAATCTAAAAACAAACAATCAAGGTATGCATGTTGTGCTTTTGCAAAAAGCGTATCTTTATCCCAAGTGTGTACAAGTGAGGCTTACCTTTAGTATGAAAAACTTAGACTCTTACAAATACCATCATGAGAGAACAATTGCCATATAGGACCAAGTTTGAGGGCAACATCAATTCCAAAGAAGTCAACCTAAACATCCACCAAAATCTAAGTGTTCTTAAGGTAACCAGTTTGAACCAATAAGCTGCAAAGCTATTCTCCCATTGACTCTTGGACCTTAAAAGCTGGCGTGACTGAAACCGAGTTACACTCTTGTTTCCTTCTTTGATTATATTGTAGGTCTGGCCTCTTTGAAAACTCAGACTTCACCAAAGTCCGTGTAGCGAGGTCTGATGACTCCAACCAATTAAGGTTTAGGGCATCAAACGAAAGGATCAATTGACCACAAACTCTCTTGGGCTTACCAGGACTTCGAATGACTTTGAGAAATTAAGCACCTACAACTGGCTAATCTCTACCCATCCACCCGATATACTTGAACACTAAGTCAATGACTCCCAACCAATGAAGGTTTAGGGCACCGGGCTTTAAAGGCTTTCACCATATACCCCTCGGACCGTGTTCGGGTTTCAAGGAAAAGTGTCGCGGCATTCAAAACTCTTTTTCTTCTTTCTTTTTCTTTTTGCTTTTTCTTTTCTTTTTCATTTGGAAGACTTCATTGGTCTTCTTTTGTTGGTAACACAAACCTATTACGGGTCATCAACAGATCTAAGGCCGGTTTTGCAAAGTGAAAGTGGTGTCTCTTCTGACCTGATGTGATGTGCAATGTGTGTGATTAGTTAAAGGTGGAGTTACAAAGTTGAATACGTTGGAACTTCAATTGACAAAAAACTTAATCATGCATGGAATTGTTCTAACATTAAGGTAGCATATAGGGCTTCAATTCTTCAACAGAAGGCAAGAGTAGAAACACAAAAATTATTTGCAAAAGTGTAGAAAGTAAGTAAATAATGCTATAAAGCTTTTGATATAACCAAAGTGGCTAGTACAAGCTTAACATAGCTAAACATGACAAAAATATCACTGCCTACTATCGGCTAATACATGTATCCTATACAATCCTATACAAAATGAGTAAGCAGTTGATAAAGCTAAAAACAATACAAATATGATAGAAACCTCCCAACTCTAACTTTTCCTCCCAGCCTTAGAGTATAAACAGCTGCCTCCACTGGGTAGGGATAGGAAAGTTAGAGGAGGGAGTGTGACCACCTCACTCTCATGGTGGTGGAGATGCGGTGGATCTGAGCTCTTTCTGCTTTGCGGCTGCGATATCCAAGGAGGTTGCGGGCTGCGGACTGATCTCGGCGGGAACGTGCGGGCAGCGTCTCGACGGCAGGCGGGAGGCCGAGGGGGTGGCTCATGATCCGGCATGGTGTGATTCTGCGCTATAGTTTTCGGCTGCGGCCATCCGCTCGTCCAACGGCCTTTGTGTAGTCGCCGAGTGCCTGAGACGACATCCATAACGGTTTGCTAGCTCCTGGCCCGACATGAATATGCTCTGGCTAACACTTGTTGTGTAGGAAGGAGCCGCGATGTCAATAAGAGTGGGACGGTGGAGGAGTGGAGATGGAGATGAATCCTAGGCGGGCTCCTCTCCACCTCCACCTCCATCTCAGGAACAGGATCCTCTCCTCTCGGTGGGTCCTATGCCACATCATCTGCTGCCTCCTCCTGCTGCTGGAGGATAAAGGAGATCGGCATGCATAATGATCGCTCAGTGGCTAAGACCTGCGTACAATTGATCCTCTGCTCGATGTGTGGCTCCTCAAGGAACCCCAGATGCTCCAGGACCTGGCTCAGCAACCTCGGCATCAATAAAGGTAAACTCTCAGCTCGAGCCAGGCCCTTGTAGTGGACCTTCTCTCCTCGAAATGCCGGCGGGAAGTCTGACAAGCTCGGGAGGACTAAACGGAGATCCCTTTGAGATCCTGTATAGAGCCTCGAGTATAGCTCCCCTGCGCTGTACGTAGTGTTGTAGTGGGAATAAAATGGTCCAGAGCACGTGGTCCACTAGGAGCATCTATGGCGAAAGGTGCCTGCGGAAGAGTATAGGCCCCGCTGTAGTATCTCGGCGGACGGCGAGATGCATCTCTCTATCGTCATTGAGGCCCTTGCCTATAACTCTTGAATTGACCGGGCGCTCTTTGGCAAGCCCAAGGCATTTGTAATATCTGCAGCTCTGAGCACTCTTTGGCGGCCGTCAATACTGAACTGGAGCTCCAACGGACTCGACACTCCCCGGGATGTCATAGTGTGGTAGAACTCGAGCCGCGACCGGGGATAGTGAGCGCACCGGCGTCATGAAAGGCAGTAGTGAATCCGGATCAGCCGCAACGAGTCTCGGAAACGCTGATCAGCGGTCAATGTCGGTATATCATAGTATGGCTCCCCATGGAAGTCTTTGGCACGCATATCCACATTCCCTGGAATCGGATCACAGGTGAACAATGGGCACCTGATCCTCGAGGTCGGTGATAACGAGCGTGAACCTCGTCGGCTAAGAGGAGGTGTGGCTCCGGGCCGAGATCTCGAACTCCCGGGCCTAATGTCGGGCCGCTTGGAGAAATTCGGGCCCTCTGTGTCGTCTGCGTGAGTGCTGGAGGGCCAGGGTCCCACCACAGTTTGATATCGTAGGGATGGGGGCTCGAGGAAGCTGAGGCTCACTCCGTTATAGCGATGGGGCAATCTGCGGGCGCTGTATCTCTGTGAGACGAGGTCGGGGAGTGGCGTGCGAACTGGATTCTGCATCATCTCTTTAAGTGCGAACTGACCCCGGGCTTGTAGCGATAACCACCACGGGTACGGACCATGTATGTGGTCTAGTCGCGTGGTAGGGAACCTGCAGGCTTGGGAGTGCGGGGGCGTGGCTGAAGGATTTGCACGAAAGTCCTAGTGGACCGGGGCTCGGAGTGGCGAAGCGGTGGGGATCGAGGGCGGCGGCGCGAACCGCGGCCTGAACGCAAACCGGCACCGTGATGGGTGCTCTGGGCTCGGCGGGCTGCGCGGGGTCGAGCTCTGGGTCACCTGTGTGACGGGGCTGGGCACGATCACGGGACCTTGATGGGAGCTCACGGATAGGGCGTGGGGCAGCGGGGCACGGTGGCTCTCGATTGATAATTGGCGGCGTAGGAGCTGCAGGCGGTGGTAGGACTGGGCTCGGGGCGCGCGGGTGGGAGGCTGGGCGGCTCGGGGCAAATGGGGTGTATGGTGTGAATGCAATGAGCAGGGCCCCCCTTTTTATAAAGTCGTTGGGCGGTGAAGGGTCGAGAGCCAAAGGCCAAATTCCTACATTATTACGAAATTGACTCGATTTGACACAACGAGGAATAACAACTAAAATTTGATTTAAGAGTAAATTAAAATAACAATAAAATACAAATCTGAATAAATATATAAAAATAAACATAAAAATAAAAATAGATAAAATTAAATTAAATTAAAGTAAAATTTACTAAAAACCGAAATTTTTATATTTAGTTAAAATTAAGATAAGGAAAGTTACCAAAAATAGCAAAAACTGAAAAGTAACCAAATTAAACTAAAAAAATAAAAATTTTGAGCTGCAGTTTGGTCTCAGTGAAGGCCAAACCAACTCAACTACACTGATTCATTCATGGAGGGTCAAGGAGGAGGAGCTCCTTGACCCTGCCCGTGATGTCTTCACGACCTTCATGCTTGGATTCCTTCTTTGTTTGAACTTCTTCTCTTTGGTTGATCTTGGGCTGATCATTGGCTCTTGCATGGTGGTAATGCGACCAATTCCCCATCAACTGCTTCACTTTCCTTTACCAATTCTACTTGCAATTTGTAGGCATTTGGTTTCCCTGCATTTGGACCAATTGAGCAGACTTCCTCAGATCCTTGCATGTCATCTTCTGCTAGCTTGTGCTTGTTACTTAAGTGAAAAATATTGAGCTCCAATGTCATGTTGCCAAAGGTGAGTTGCATGACTCCATTCCGACAATTGATGATCGCATTGGAAGTGGCTATAAATGGTCTTCCCAAGATAATTGGCACATGATTGGGCCCACATGCGATTGGTTCGGTATCAAGCACTACAAAGTCCACTGGGTAGTAGAATTTGTCCACCTTGACCAACACATCCTCAACTATTCCCTTAGGAATTTTTACTGACCAATCAACTAATGATAGAGTGATGTTGGTAGGCTTAAGTTCTAAAGCAGCGCATACTGCTGAGTATGGAAGTAGGTTTGCCTAAAGTCAGCGGTGCTTTATCTATGCAGTCCCTCACGATGTTGGCCGATATTGGCGGGGATCACGGATCCTTATATTTCACTAGGGTCTTGCTCTGGACGTGCGCGACTTATTACGGTATAAGAGGCTTTCTTTTCAATGCCTAACCCTTTCTTGACGTTCCACGGGGTCCTTGAATTTTGCATATGTTGGGACACAGCAGTCATGTCAAGCGATGGAATATTTATGCTTGCCTTAGCACCTCCCAAATTTCAGCTTGGTTTAGGATTTTTTTTGCTTCTTAGTGCTTGAGAAATGGAGGGCATATTTTTTCTTCCTGAATCTTCCACTTTGATTATTATCCTCTCAGGCTTAACTTCCTTCTCTTTCTCTGTTCCTTGAGCAGTCATGGGCACTGGTTGCTCAATTTCTTTTACTCCTCGAATGTGTTTACTTCATCCATCCCTTGAGTTCTTTGGAAGAACCTATTCATGGACTCCTTTTGGTTAGCGGTGTTTGGGAAGGAATCTTCCTTTCTTCTGTACCTCAGTAAATTGTTAATCACGGTGATGGGTCTTTGTAGGTTATCAATCTTCGATTAAGGTTGCTTTCAACGTCTATTGTTCGAGGTGCTTTCCACGATTATCATTCTTTGAGCCAATTGTACATTGATTCCTTTTGCTCCTCCACCCAAAATTTCCCTACCACCTTGCTCAAATTTAATATAAGCTTGTTCAATAGGGAAAGAGAGGATGGTGATATTTGTAGTTGAGATGAGAGACAATTGTTGTTTGGCACCGAAACCGTAAGGTAGGGGATTAAGTTTCGAGAGATTGGGGTGATTCACAGTGGAATTATATGTATTACCATATGGGGCATTAGGTTGTGGCTTGTATTAGCCCACGGCATTGGCATGCTCTAACATAAAATCTCTCACTGAGGGAGCTATTAGACAATGTTCTCCTGTGTGGCCAGTGGATTGGCAATTGATGCATGGGTTAGCACGTGGGTTTTAGATCCTTGCACGCACTTCATGTAGCCTTTTTCCTTCGGCTCTTCCGCTAGCTAAGGTTGATATCTTTGCTTTCATCTCCATATCCTCGGATGGTGCAAAAATTACTCCTTTTAGTTGGCTAAAAGGCCTCATTTCTCCACCTCCCTTGGGTTGGCTCATCATCTCTTGGAAGTTTCGACCGCATAATTTAGAAGTCCATGGCTTAAATGCAGGTGCTTGCTCGAGTCCCTCCACACATTGTTTCAAAAAGTTGCTTCATGGCTGGAGACATACCACCATAGAAGTGATTCACGGCATCCAGGTGTGAAACCATGATGTGGACAAGCGCGATGGTCTCCGTGAACCTTTCCCGGCCTTTGGTGAGAACCTCTACGTTTGTCATGGGCGACAAGCGTGTAGATTTGCCTCTTCAAATTATTGGTCTTGTGAGCCTTGAAGAATTTGCAAAGTGCACGCGGCTCTTGACTTCTAATGGTCCTTGGTCTCAGTGAATTAAGCCATATTTTGGCTTTATCCTTGAGGGTTAATGGAAATGCCTTCAACCCGGCAAATCCGTGTCGATTGCACCCTCTTAGAAGTTATGCACTTCCTCAAATTCCGTATGTGGTGTGTATGGATTTTCATTCTCGTACCATGAAATGTGGAAAGCGGGGGCGCAAATAAGGTCCTCCTTTGCTACATGCTGCGGGCGTATGATGCGGAAGGGCACTCACTAGGAGGGTGTATGTGGTCCCTCGGTAGTCGTATCTTTGTTGGATTCCTTTGGAGTACCTTGCTGACTTTGTTGTTCCTCAGGTAGAGGATCCATTTGATCACTATGCTGATTTCATAACCTTTATCATTTGGTTATCTTTGATTCTTTGTAGTCTACAGGCATCTCTATCCCAATGATGCATAAACACAGCAACACAAAATGAGACAAAGAAAAGAACCTGAAACAAGGCTTGCCCGAAAAGGATTAGTGTTAGCTAAATAAGCGTATAAAAATAAAACTATTGTGAGAAACTGGCGAGTAAAAAAAAAACTTGAAATTCTTACAAAAGAAATTCAAAAGGGTTAAGGTCACCAATACTTGTAATGGGGATTACAAGTACATATCAATAATCATACGTAGTTTGGCACCATCCTGACGGCTCCATTTATTAGTGCCACGGTAGGGTGATCAGGAATCAATAAAATTTGTTTCCTATTTTCCTCCTACTGCCGTAGTCAAGCTACTGCAGTATAGCGGTCTAGGGTCGAACACGGGGATGGGTTTTCTTCGTACAAATGATTTGTATCATGGTTCAAAATGGTGAGGCTTTCTTTTAGATTTTTGGATTTGCATTAAAAAAAAAGTGTGGGTGTTGGGGTCACTAGGGTAACTGAAACAGCTTGAAATGAGGTGTGAGAGGGAGACCTTGAAGGCTTGGGTCACTAGCTTGATAAAATGGGGTTATATAGGTGTCCTCGGGTTATTTCCTCGCATTAGGGCAAATGACATATAGTCATTGCCAAAACCGGATCTTTGTTTAGCTTTAAAAACCAACCCTTAAAAACACTCCTATTTGAGCCAAAACACTTACTGAGCATTTAATGTTCCAGCAGTTTGAAGAATGCACCATTTAACCTAATTTCAGTGGCTCGTAAATGGCATCTAAAGAATGTCAGTGTATCTACCAATAAGAATACTGGGCCTAAACATGACAGTATTGACCAAAGAACATTAAATAGCATTAAACCCTAGTTTGGAAAGTTTGGAACAATAAATACGATTACTGTTTTCATTTAAAGGCGAGGAACACCTCAATATAGATTTAACTCAGCCTGTGACCCTCCTCTTGAGGCTTTGAGAAGCAGCGAACATCCCTTGAGTTGTCATCCTCCAAGGGGGTGTTTGGCGACCAAAAATGAGAAGAAAGAAAGAGAGAGAAGAGAAAGCGTAAACCTAAAACCAAAGGCTGCGTGAATAAGCTTTAATGAAAGTTAGGGTTACAAAAAGTTATAAGGTGGCTTATATAGCCACATCTGAGAGATGAAATACCAAAAATACCAAAAATATATGATTACATTGGGGACAAAATAGAATTATACAAAGCGAGTCGTTTGGATCAAAAGCAAAGGGGATCAATTTGGTTATGATAGTGAATTTGGCTATCGCAGAAAATCTGAGCATAGCGAAAATTCAAATTTTAGCTATGCTGCGATATTCGCTATGATGGCCAATTTTAAATATGATAAGCGAATTTTTCGCTATCATAGGGAAAAACTGTGCATAGCGAAATTTCGCAGGGATTGCGAAATTTTCGCAATCCTTCCGAAATTTTCGCAATGCCATAGTGAAAATCCTCCACTCCTGCATTCCTCCTGCATTCAGTTCAGTCTCCATTTCTTCAACTCCACTTGACATTTCTTCATCCCGGCTTGATGAAATCGCTAGAACTACTTTATAAATCAATAGCGTCTGAAGCCAGCTTGAAATGATGGGTGGGGCTCCCAAGCTGCAAAACTACCCAACAAACCTCGAAACAATATCGAGTGAGTACTAAATGGACCTGCACATGTCAATCGGCTTAATTCATATGATTAGTACGCAAAAAGCACTCAAAACCTATCTTAAATAGGATTCAAAATAGCACTTTTTGGGTACTAATCACACACTACCGAATTTCGGTAAAAGTAGTGGATTACCCTTGATTAGTGCCCAAAAAGTGCTATTTTGAACCCTATTTATTATAGGTTTTGAGTGCTTTTTGTATACTAATCATTCTAATTAATCCAATTTACACATTAAGGTCCCTACTATTTTGTAGTCACATTTTGTGGCAAATTTTGCGATTTTGCTATTATGCAGAAATTGTTGAGTTGATCAAGCCACGAAGAATTCTAGTCAAACTAAGCATTTGAATCAAAGATCGAAGGAAAGAAGAAGCGAATGTGAAGAAAAACACCCTTTGCAGGAAAAACATTCCTGCGAGCAACATTCGGCCCACTCCTTCCTGCGCACTATTCCTCCGGCTGTTTTCCTATGATTACAGCTTTTGTTCTTTTATTTCACAGTTTTGTTTTTCTCCTTTCTACCCTCGTTGTAATCACTTATGTTTGGATTGTATGGTATTTCACTTGGTTTGTAAGGCTATATAAGCCATTTGTATACACTTTTGAGAGGACGGATTTTTTTGCTGTAAATAAAATTAGGGCTCAGTTCTCCCGTTTTTCCCTTTTCTCTCATTTTCTCCCCCTTTCTCGGCTACCAAACACTCCTCTGAGGATGACAACTCAGAGGATGGTTGGCTAGGCCTCTTCCTCCTTGAAGAGGAGGGTTGCTGGCTAGGGTTTGGAGGTAACGCACGGTCCTCTGTTTTTAACGCACGCATTTTTGGTTATTTA
This sequence comes from Tetrastigma voinierianum, assembly GCA_016808115.1. Classification (NCBI taxonomy): domain Eukaryota; kingdom Viridiplantae; phylum Streptophyta; class Magnoliopsida; order Vitales; family Vitaceae; genus Tetrastigma; species Tetrastigma voinierianum. Next base: position 2,166,785 of record JAEQBH010001681.1, read on the forward strand.
AGTTCCTGCTTCTCACTTAGGTTAAAATCTTTTAAGCATGCTCTCTTTAATGTGTATTTGGCAAGCTTTTTGGGTTCAATGGATACTTTCACTAGATCCATTGAGGCCTCGATCAGATTGTCTCTGCTATTACTCGTGGATTAGGGTTTTGAGGTGTGTTTTCTAATGTTCAGGTTGTTTATTATTAATTCAGTGCTATATTTCAAAGTCATGGACAATTTTTAAAGCTAAATGGTCTGGTTCGGGAAATGACTATATGTCTGTGTTCCCCAATGAGAAAAGACCGAGGACATGTTGGTTGCCCTATAAACCCTAACCCAGTGGCCTGAGACTTCAAGGAGTTCTTTCCTTATTTTTCTTCATTTTCTTTTCAGTTTGCAAACTACCAACCCACTGTTTTTATCACCACCTTAAAATCCAAATTTAATTCCTGTTTTTGGCTTCCTCAAATCATTTTATGCGAAGAAAACCCATCCTGTATTGACCTAGAGGCGCATTTATCTTGTGGTAAGCTTGGCCCCTACGCGATGGGAGGAAATTAGGATATAAATATTGTTGATTAGGATCACCCTCGGCGAATGTGTTGGAGAACCTTCAAAACAATTCATGGGCTCCTCAGGCGATGTGGTGTTGGACCATCTCCCAACACAATTCTCGGAAAATCATCCATTAAAATTCCTTTGCAACCATGTTCGTTTTTCTTTATTTCATGTCATGCACTCACACTGGTCCTAGGTTACCCGGAGTGCATATGAAATGCATTATACCATTTCAACACAATTTATACCAATATATCAATTATGCATATATTCTCAAATTTGCACTCATACCACATATTATTCAATTTTGATCAACTTGACACCCCAGGTGGCTAAGCAGGCTAATCACAATTCCATTTCCAATGGCCTACATACACAATTATGTTTTATATAATTGTGGCATCATGTTAACACATTAAGTTCATGCATTAACCTGTTAATTTCCACACAACTCAAGTCATTCACTTCAAACAATTTCATGCACACAACACATGGACGTCTTTATTCCAATTCTTACAAACCCGGAATTTGTTTTAACGGTCGAACAACGATGAAATTTGTCAGGTAGGCGTACTCATAAACATTGGTTCCACTTTGTGGAACCAAATTCCATGGCCATTTCCGGCCTCATACACACCAAAGCACAATTTATTGTATAAATTATGACACAACCACCCGAAACAATCCTACCTTTGTCCAGCTTGGGTTGAAATATTCTGACAATTCGGTCCCGAGTTTGGATGATCAAGCGGCCACCTTCTTTGTGTAGAACCACTTTGCTTCTTGGCTGAAATCAAGCGGCCAGCTGAGAATCCTAGAGAAGTTGCACCTCTCTCACAAAACCCTCCATTTTGGTCTGAGATCTCTCTCCCCTCTTTGCATGTCTCGAGACGAAATGGAGAAGGCTCCCCACTTTTGTCTCCTTCATTGCCACGTGTCTACTCCTAATTGGTTGAGAGGATTTCTTATCCACTCAACCCAACCACCTTGACTTTTCTACCCAATGGCATCATGCCATGTGTCCACGTGGGCCCTGTAACACCCCGAATATACCCTAACAGTTTTCGGATTTGTTTAGGGTATATTAAAAGCTAAATGGAATTGTTCGGAAATAAATAAGAACCCGGAATTTATACAAAAGTTAAGGGTAAATTAATAATTTACCAATGCAGGACATAAGGGTCATAATTTAATAAGTTCATATGCCAAAGTAGGAATATCACGCCGTTCATCCCGGAGTAATAGAGAATTGGAGGACCAAAGAGTAATAAAAGAAAGATATTAGAATAAAATAAGGAAGAAAATTATGGAAGAGACAAGTGGCTTGAAGGAAAGAGGGAGGAAGTTTCCTCCTTGGAAAGTGAAATAAAAAGGGGATAAGATCAAATAAAGAGATGACCAAAATAAATAACTCATTTTGGTCTTGGAAAAAGAGAGAGCAAAAACGGATGAAGAAGAAGAAGAAGAGAAAAGAAAAAAAGAAATGAAGAAAGAAGAAGATCATAGGTAAGGAACTAGGAATATTTATATGAAAACTATGGGGGTATGGATACATGTCTTGGGTTGTATGGAACTATGATTTTGTATAGAAAAGTAAGGAACTATGAAATTTGAGTATGGAACTATGATTTTGTATAGAAAAGTGAGGAACTATGGAATTTGAGTATGGTTTTGTATGGAACTTGTTAAGTTCCATATGGAAAAGTGTCGATGTTTGTACAATAGTATGGGTTTGTCTAGTTTTGGGTATAGAAAGTATAAATACAGGGTTTGGAACCCTCTATCTCGTGTATGGTTTGGGTTTGGAAACTCCCAACCTCATTTCTTGTTAGGGTTGGAGTTGAGAAAGGCTCGAGAGGCTCTATAGATGTATTTTTGGGAAGGGTGCAGTTGCGAGTTGAACGAAGAAACTTCCTATTTTTATCATACTCAGTATGGGACCTTAGAGCGGGTTTTAGGTGAAACATAAAGGAATTTGGTAGTAAGTCCTTATAGTAAATTGTATCCACATCAATGAACTTGATGTTAGACTTTTGAATTTCTCAATTTGGACCCCTGTAGACCAAGTTATGGTCTTTTTACTCTAAACAGTCTAATGAGAGAGAGGTCAGCATGTAGACCTCATCCTGTAGAGGTTAGCATGCAGACCTCATCACAGCCCAGAGGTCAGAATGCTCTAGAGGTTAGGGCCTCATCTGTGTAAGAATTCGGCGGACCTCATGCCGGCGAGGAGGTCGACGGGACCTCGTCTGTGGGAGTCGACGGACCTGCGTGCGGCCGGAGGTCGGTGGGCCCTCTGCGGCCGAGGAGGTCAGCATGCCTCATCTATGGGGTCAGCGGACCTCATGCAAGCGAGAGGTCAACGGACCTCATGCGGTAGAGGTCGGCCGGACCTCCTTGAGTAGAAGGTCAGCATACCTCATACGGCGGGGTCAGCGCCTCATCTGCGACCAGGTCGGCGAGACCTCATTCGATGAGCCGACGAGACCTCATCTGTAAGGTCGGCGGACCTCATCACAGTAGAGGTCGAGGAAGACCTCATCTGCGGTCGGCCGGACCTCGTGCAGCCAGAGGTCAAGCGGACCTCATCCGGTGGGAATTCGATTGGACCTCATGCTGTGAGTCGAGACCTCATCTGTAGAAACTCGGCTTCGGCCCGATTCGGGTCGACTCATTTGGGTTAACTATGTGACCTCGACCCGAAGGTCGTAACTCCTTCGATCGAACTCCAATTGGTGTTCTTGGAACTCTATAAATCCCATTGGAGTCAAGAGATCCGATGATATTCTTGAGGAGGATATTAGGTGCTAGGCCAGGGGTGTTAAGTAGAGACTCACCCGAGTCGGTCGGCTCGATCGAGTTCGAGTTTGACTACGTATGACCTCGACTTGAATGTCATGACTCCTTACGTCGAAGCTCCATTTGGGTGTTCTTGACTCTATGGAAAGCCCATTGAGTCAAGAATACAACAATAAATAGTATGACAAAGTGGAACTCGTATTAGGTCCGAGAGAAATAAGGAAAACGATGGCAGAAATGATAAACCATAGTATATCATGCATAATATAGATAGATACAAGTATAAGATAGATAAAGAAGTACAGAATGCGTGTATAAGTACCTCCATTATAGGTATAGGATTACGTAACTCCTACGGGAGATAGAGACGATCCCGATAAAGTCTGAAGTAAAGCGTACAAGTATAGAAATGTATTGGTATATGTCATAAGATATGATAGTCCTAATAAATTACATGAAGATATAAGTTAACAGATATAAGATGTTACGAGGAATGAGTACGTACACGAATGATAAGCATGTATGAATATAAGAATGAGTAAATGCATATGATAAAAATATAGGAATATATGTATTATAAGAAATAGGAGGCAGTAATATGAAACTCTGATTTAAAAGTAATGATAGTATATGTGCATAAGCAATCATGATAACAATAGTTATTCATACTTGTGAGATAATAATAACGGAAAATGTAATAAAGCGGATTGCACAGTAATAAACTAAGTAGAGATAGATTATGCATGCCGATAGATTGGCATGCCAAGAGGAATAAGTCTCAAGATACAAGTTCGTCGATATCGAGGTCCCCGCTTTGGGTCGATGATTGATAGATCCCGCTTTGGGATCACGGTGGCCCGAATGTCACAAATACTTTATAAGATGATCATTGTCTCGCACAATGATAATAGCTGCCCTAATAAGACCAACAAGCCAGATAAAGGAGTACAATACTTTCGCCCTTATAAGTGTCCTATATCCACTTCTTTGGTATTTACAGGCATGAAACATAAAATAAATGATTTGAATATGAGAAGCATAGCACTGCTATGTGATGATAAGTTCTGTAACATGAGATTATACAATCCGACATGATATATGAAAATGTATAAGAGTGTAAAATGATCTGAAAAGTTAATATGAAAGAGAAAGGAATATGAAAAGTATAACATGAATACAGTATATGAAATTAGTACGTGATGATAAGTTCTGTAACATAAGATTATACGATCCGACGTGATATATGAAAATGTATAAGAATGTAAAATGATCTCAAAGGTTAATATGATAATACAAAGACGCGGGAAACAGATACGATGACAAGATATGATCACAAGATATGAAAACAAGACATGAAAATAGAACATAAATAAATGGTATATAGTATATAACCACAGTAATATATGTATAAGAATATGACATGCACAAAATAGGATATGTAATATGAACCATTAGAAAGATAATAGATCAAACAGATAAGTACTAGAATAAGAAATATATGATATGAATATATGATAGACATACCTAAATGAATAGAGGGAACATGCTATGAACACATGATAGAAATGCATAAGTGCTAAGAACGATAGGAGATATGTCAAAGACAGAGAACATGTGACATGCAATAGGAATGTTAAGATTATAAATAATAAAAAGTTATTTGAATTTGTATAGATATATGAAATGCATATGTATAAGCTTATGACAGTAACCATTGGTGGTTGTCCATGCTTATGTTCCCATTAAGCTTAAAGCAAGACGGTGTTCAATCCGTACGTAAGGTAAGACAAGGATAGAGGATGTGACATCTCACATCACAGAAAGAAGTTAGCTGCAGATGTGCTCACCGCATCGTCTCGATCTCGATGTTTCTCAGACAGAAAAAAATGTACATGTATAAGTAAACGGGACTCAAAGATATGTGTATAGATTTTGATGGACACCACTGTGGTAGTTCTTTTATAAATGAAAAAAATTTTGTTATTACGTAAATTGTTTGTATACCCACGTGTACAGTTCACCAGAAAGAACCTAGCCAATGAGAGTCCCAAGATAGTCTCGCGCCTCGACTAGGCTGATCCGCTTATTCGGTTGGATCGGGGATCGTGTGACAGCCCCACCTCAGCCTGCCGACCGGGACGGCTGTTGACACGTGGCACATTGTGTGCCACTCAAAGTGCTCCAAGTGTTCTACAAGATGCTTGTTTCCTCGAAAAACGTGTAAATTCCAACTGTCTCGAAATTCGACGAAAATCAACGTGGGTAGCTGGGGATTATGAAGAAAATTCTAACTAAGAAGCTCTGCTTCATATCTCGAGATCTTAAAATTTCGATTTTTAATAAATTTTATTTTGCCCTTTAGAAAAAATTGAATTTTCTTGTCTACACATCGTACTGACCCATATTCCCGCCTCTACCTATTCAGGGCTAATGACGCCAGACAAGCCTAGGTGATTTGGCGGTGGCATGGTAGTGGGCCCAATGTGATGTGGTATTCAATCTTGTATGACATGGAGGATGAATGAGACCTAAGGGGTACCTAATGGGGCGGACCTAAGGTAGATGGTTGGACCTAATATGCTAGACCTAAGATAAATGAGCAGACGAATGACTTAAAAATGTTAGTTGTATCGACCTAATGGGCCTAATCAAAGGAGTTAGCCAAAAAGTTTAAGGGTTTAAGGTAATGGGGTCGCTTGGTCAAAAACTGTAAACCGAATTAAAACATAAAGTTGAATAATAATTGGACATAAGTATACACGATAATAAAACCACTTTTGCATGCTGCAAAAATCCACAAAATATTCTAGAAGACTAACTCTCACATTCAATATTTGTTAATCCACTAACACCGCGTATAGGACACACTGAAGAACACATTGAAACCATGGAAAAAAATTTTGGAAATATCAGGCGATACATCGAGTATCGGCCAACACCGAAGCGAAATTGAAGACTGATAGTCGATCAGAGAATAAATCGTTGAAATTTCGATTATATTGCGGATTTATTGGCGATATTTCGATAGTCTATCGATTGGTCAAAGATAGGTCAACACAATTATATTGCGGATTTATTGGCGATATTTCGATAGTCTATCGGTTGGTCAAAGATAGGCAACACGGTTAAATTCTTTGAGAGAGAAAATTATCTATCAAGAGTTGAACTCAAAAGCAAACCTATAGGATTGAACGCGTAACCCACTAAGCTACATATATTAAATAGTTTTTTATCCAGTTCTTATATATTTATACTAACAATCTAACAATTGATATTTTTATATTATTTATATAATATTAAAATATGAAGAATATAGATTACATCAATTTATTAAGTATATCATAAAAAAATTTATAAATTTAATATTAAGTATATCTTCAAATCATATATATTGTTATCAATTCCATAGTATTAATGTTAATAAATATTTATCATATGTTAAAAAAATTTATATTTTTATTATAAAATATAATAAATCATCTTACACACACACACAGATGATTTATTGTTTAAATTGATTTATCTGAAATAAAATATTTTATAGAAAGTATTTAATTTTTATTTAAAATGTAACAAAATATGATTTAATAATAATTTTCTTATTTTAAAGTAGATAAATATTTTATATTGATTCGACTTGTAAAACAATTTTTATATGTTTAATATGTTTACTTTATTATTTTTTAAATTATTTCACCAATTCTTATGAATTTTGAATAATTTTTAGTTATATATCAGATTTTTATCAAAATATCCATCAATATTTTTTAATATTTTTTATATATTTATAAAATTTAAATACCGATATATCTATAATTACTATATTTTGATCCTTAGTTAAAACTCATTTCAAGACAAATCATCAATAAACATTCATCCCAAGCACCTCAAAGAGCATTAATTGCCCAGAGGACTGAATCTTAATATAAAATAAAACAACTCATACATCAATTATTAAAACAATAAATCATTGAATAATAAAAAAAAAAGTCTTAAAAGTCAAATTACAATAATGCATACGGGACTAAGTGCCATTGAGACCCAAAAAAACCGTTTGAACCAAAGAAAAAAATAAATAAAAATGAATAAAAAAATACAAACAGTTCATGGTCGCCCATCCTAAACATCTAGAGGACGAATTCTTGAAATCTGACCTATTAATTAAATCTCACACGGCATCTACGTATAAGAATTAATGAACTAGAATTTGAACTCCTCACAACATCTAACCAAGGTTTAAAATATTGATTTCGATGGATATATCAATACTTGGATTTTATAGATATATCGGATATATCGATGGATATTTTTATATAAATATCGATATATCGAAAATTAATAAAAAATACTTTAAAATTCATGAAAATACTTTGTAAAAATATAAAAATTATAATAATAATCAAATATACATATTGATATTATATTGCAATGGTCTTTTAAAATCAAAATGAAGATTGATGTGACTCCATTGTAATATTGAAACATATCTTAAATTGCATAAATGATGTATTGAATGAAGACTTGAACATCAAGAATTAATCAAAATATTCTTCTACAAGACTATAGTACATATAATATATTAAGATAATACTTAGATATTATCAAATCTAAAGCTCAATATTTTTTAAAATTTGTTATAAATCATAAATTTTGACTGCTTTATGTTTTTTTTTTTATAATTATTCTCAAAACAAATTATTGAAACACAAGCGTCCTAATAAGAAGTGAACAAAGGGGGTTCAAAATTCAAAAAGGCACAAGGGGGTGTTATTGTTACAGCTCCAGTTACAACCAGGCTAAACTGGCACAGCTTGGTTGCCTTTCGCATAGGAACGAGTTGGGTGTGAGCAACGAGTGCAGAGGATGGGGGACAGGATGGTCATTTCGGACAAAACGGACGTTGGCAATATCAAGGATAGGGCGACCAAATTGCTGAAATGATGTCAAAAGATAGAGAGGAGAAGAGGAGGAAATAAAGTAATAGAATAGAGGAGAAGAGAGGACTCAGGAGGACTCAGGAGAGAAAGAAACATGAAAGTGGGAGTGACTCATCGATGGAAATATAGCGATATATCGTCAAACGATTAACGATTAATTATTGTCGATATTGAATTGCCCCTTGCCGATATTCGATATATCGGGCAATATATTGGATATTTTAAACCCTGCATCTAACCTATGAATTCTATGCTAAGACATCTCATTCTTATAATACTCGGCAGAAACGTATTGAGTGCGAGAAAAATAACTTTAATGTAAGGATCCTAAAGAGTAATGATCATATTTGATCATTTTCCAAACTTTGAGCAAATATCTTTTACCTTTCCCTTTTTTCAATCAGCTTTTGCTTCAAGAAAATTCCTCTTCCCTTTATTCTTTTTCCTCTACTCCTACTCCTAAGAAATCTCAAACTGATGATTGCCCTCCTCCTCTTTCATGGTCGTATCCTCTGGTTCGATGATCTCCCCTCTTTCCAAAGTCCCTCGTTTCTAATATATAGGAACTTCAAGAGAAAACTGATCATAAAACCATAAAAGGAAATGATCAAACATCTTCCTCATAAGAAAATCGGGAAAATAATAAAAATGAAAGTCCAATCAAATAAAATCACAATTAAGTAAAATAATATAAATAATAATAAATAAATAAAGAATATGAGCCAAATTTGGGGTCTACAGAATCATATTTGAGAAATTATTCAAAATGTTATATCTGAATACTTCTTTTCTATACTTATTCTTACCTTGTAACAAATTGAGATAAAACATGATAAAAGTGTGAAATTTTATTAAGATTACACAATAGAACTACAAACATTATTCCATCAAATATTAATATCTTACAATTTCAAACAACCAATTTGATGATTTCTTGAGCTTAATTTGCACATAGCCTCCAATGGTACAGCCTTAGGTATGGATAAACCTAGTCCTTCCACCATATCAACTTCTTTCTCATCAATTCTTCCGCAAAAACATTGAATTAATAGCCCTAAAGTCAAACCCAACACCCTATTGGCCATACCAATCCCAGGACATGCCCTCCTTCCTAGCCCAAATGGTAATTTGTAATTATTATTTTCTCCACAATTAAATTTCTCTGGTTTAAAGCTTGCTGGATCATCCCAAGCCTTAGGGTCTCTGAATAGCCCATGCATTAACTAACAGATCGTGCATTTTGGTATATCAAATCATTTCACTTGACAATGATCTGATATCATATGGGGAAGCAAAAGTGGACCTGTTGGAAACAATCTGAGGGTCTCAGATATGACATTTTGAAGATACCCTAATTTGGAGAGATTTGATTCTTCTATCAGTCGTTCTTGTCCAATGTGAATGTCTATCCCTTCTCTAATCTTGTTTAATGCATTTGGATGATTCAGTAGAAGTGCCATGGCCCACTCTAATGTTACCGACGTACTCTCACTTTCAACAAGAATCAAAACCTGCACATTATAATTTGTAGTATTTAGAAAATGTATGTTTCATAGTGTAAAGTGATAAAATTAATTTGATGTGATTCAAAACCGTTTTTTTTTTATGTGTTTGAGTCGATTATAATCAAGTCTGGATCAAATTCACGTCAAGGTAATTTTTTGGTCCTAATATAAATTTTTTATTATTAAATGAAATGATTATATTAGTGAATGTGTTAAACATGCTACTTATTTAGATAGTATTTTAATGTATATATTTCACCATTATTATTATATATTAATGAATGACTTATGCAATCGAATACTAGACTTTAAGTAATATGAACACGCTTATCAACACATTTCCAAATCATTAGCCCCACTATCTAATGTCAACGAATTTCGGTGAGTGCATCTTAACCATTTTACCAATTCTTTAAATCCATGTTTGTTAATTTTGATTTCAAACCCAAATTAAGCCTAAAATGGCTAATTTTTACTCCCATCTCCTATAACCCCTTTACAGTTTTTAGTTCTATTATTATAAATTTTTGTACTTATTATTGTGGAAGCCTATAATAAGGTGAACACTTGTTATAGTATTTCAGTACTCCCATTTTTATTCTTCTTTCAAGCAAGAGTTTGAAAGCAAACAATAGAAAGACGACAGCAAGAGATGTGTATAACCAGAAATCTTCCATGGTTTTAGTTGCTGAAGAAAATGAAAATCTTTCAGTCAATATAGAGCTTCTCCTCTTCGGTTCATTTTCCAACCAGTAATTTTTAGTGCTGAAAGCGAGCAATGTTCCTCCAACGAGGTTTTGGCCGCCTTGCTGACTATTTATTAGACGTAGGCCTTCGCAATTTTTATATGCATATTCCCATGTATATGTTACCATCACTTCTGCCTAAAGATCAAGGCTTCTGTGATTTATTTTTAGTGATACCATGTATTAGACATAATTTCTAAAAATATTTAAAAGTAAATTTAAAAAATATAAAAGTTAAATAACATAAATATCTATTATCTATTTTTTTCTATTTTTTGTAATAAATGATAAAAATCGCTACTGTTATTATTAATATAATTATTGTTATTATTATTATTATTAATTAAAGTTTTCTATTATTTAACGTGGGTTCACTTCTAGAAAGGTCAATTTTAAAGGGCACATGTATTTTTTTTTTCTTTTTTACTTTTTCTTCCCCTGGAAAAGGATGTTTACTGTTTTTTAAGGAGGGGCTTCGCTTGGATTGTTGAAATACGACAAACATAAAATAGTTTAGAAAAGTATAACTATGTAAGGCATTTTGTTACATAAATATATATACATATATACTAAAATAAATTTATTATAAATGAATTCACTTTAATTCCTTTATATTTATAAAAATTTACACATGATTATTTCTTGTTATATTATTAGACAAATCTATATAGAATTTATTTTTTAAATTTAAATATCATTATTAGATATCGCAAATTATATCATACGTAGCACAATTTTTAGTATTTCTTTTTATACCATTTAGTTAGATTTTTTTTAACCTTTTCATGATTCTTAATCCATTTTTATCTCATGATTTGTTCCTTGAAAAAGATAGATAGGAAAAAGGCTATAGGCAAAGGTGGAAGTGCCTTAGCAGCATCTCTGGAAAACTTGTCCAACAAGGTAAAGTTTAAAAGTAAATCATATTCATGGGTTCTACTAATAATCTATAACTGAGACTCACGGCTTAGTTTGAGTCAAGTCAATAAGCTCATTGATTAGTCAATAGGTCAAACATCGCATGTTATTGAGACTCATGACCTAGTTCACGAGCCTTATATTACGAACGGGTTTGATTGATCCAAGAATTATAATTTTTTTTTAAAATTTTAACTTATCTCTCTAACTTAAAATTTAATGGATCAACTAAATTGTACTTTTATTTTGTTTCAAAAAAAAAAAGTTGCACTTTTATTTAACTTATATAATAATCTTTTAACAAAATATATATAATAAATAGAGTTACACGATGTATATTAAAAAATAGCATAGAGTTTTAAGAGCGGGCTTACATGTCAAACTGACTTAGACGTGTCAATAACTCGATATCGAACTGCTTACGCCGTGATACCAAATTGATGTGACTACTACAAAAAATAATAAAATTAAGAAGAAAACAAAAACAAATAAATAAAACAAAAATTCTCGAATTTTTCAATATTATATCAAATCTACTAAAAACAATAACATAAGGTGTTATTTATAAGAACCAAAAGAAAATCTTAACGGATAAATCCTAAAAATCTTAACAGATAAATCCTAAAAAACTTAAACAAATAAATTATAAAAACTCTAACTGAATCCTAAAATCCCTAACACATAAATCCTAAAAAAGTACCATTAAATAAATAACTAATAATAATAAAAAATAATAATCGAACTCGGTACTCTATCTCGTCTCAGCCTGTGACACGCCTACTCCATGCCTCATCATTCCCTCCGAGTTGAAAAGAAATCAACTCAAGAGGATCGAAAATCTCTTAACTCATTACTTTTTACCCCAGACGCCAATCTTTGTTTACTCCCGAATATCCCACGCTTGATTTTCTTCCAAAGTCATGGAATTTGTGGTCAGAATGTTCTTGACTAGAGTCATGACCATAGAGAGCTTTGATCAAAGAATCGATCCAAGGATGTTGATGTCAAGTTCCTTCTTATGCCAAACTTGGTGTTTGGTTCCAGATGAGTTGATTTCGACCTGGCCGGATAGTATCATCACGGATGTTGCAAAGATCGAGTTTGGTGACGGCGGAAACTGCAGGAGCGGTGGTTATCATGAATTACGGCGAAGTAATAACCACAAATATCAAAACTTGTCGTAGCAACTTCGTGAGCGGCTGACCGGAGCAGCAAACGATTTCGATCTCAGAAGTAGCGTGTCGCATCAAGTAGCGCGGTGTCGAGCTTCGGAGCGGGGGCGATAGATCGGTCGAACGACAATCCGAGGAGGGTCGTCGGGTAGACAGAATAATGAAAGGGATAGAAGATAGTGTAGTCCTTATGTTCGCTCAAAACGTAAACAAAAATATGAAGGAAACAAACGGCAGTAAACAAACACGGAAAGCGTAAAGCATCCGAAGCCCAACGAAAGACGTCAGGTCCTAATAATGCACTGGGCCCCCCACCACCGAGGATAGTGGACAATCGTCTCCCAGGATAGAACGGATCTCTGCCTCTCCGAAATGGTATCGGGGAGTCGAGGACTCCGACGAACTCACTATTTCTAACAATCGCACAAAAATGAATGATATGCAAAGGAGTGAGGAGAATATTTTATCTTAAAAATAAAAACCGGAGTATAAATAACCTGGGGAAGTGTTCCCCACGTATCAGATATGTCGTTCAAATGTATGAAACTAAGAAAAGTGTCTCGTCACGAGGGACATGCCTTTCATTCATTTAAGGAATTTATGATACCAAAGTCCAACAATCCCCATGAATGAAAGTTCGATATCAAACTCCCGTGGTATGTAACATGAGATGCAGCGCAATTATTCCATGAGAAAACATTACATCAAGATAAGTAGTCTCGAGACTAACTTCTTAGTGAAGTTTATCTGACTTACTCATTAATCAAGACTTTGATGTCTTTGAACTGTCGACCTTTCGTGTAAGCCTAGACAGAAATCACACAACTATTTCTCGAACAAAATTGGTTCTCACTGTTAGGTTTATTTACGAACACGCCGGTTTCATGAAAGTGTTTTAAAGAATTCGCCTTTGCAATTTCTCATAGAAGCGACCCTCACTTCACACTCACATAGGGGTGATTTTTGAAACATATATTTACAATCACAAAAGCTTTTTGCTTAACCTTCACATATTAATACCGCTTTAATCGAATGGGTAATACAATTGACAACATCATACTGCCTTTTATAACTTAGTTGTCCTTTCAACCTAAACTCGATCTCCAAATAACTAGGTAGGTGTCCGTTATGATGACTTGTTTAGAGGCCTAAACCCATTCCCTTGATGTTTTGCAACCATCTCTCTAGTTAGGCCTTTGTCAATGGATCCGCATTATCTTTTGACTTCACATAGTCAATGGTGATAATTCCACTAGAAAGAAGTTGTTTTACTCGTGTCATGTCTCGACGTGATAATGCCGAGACTTCACCGCTATACATGACATTCCTTGCCCTTCCTATTGCCGCTTGACTATCACAATGTATACATACAGTGGGCACTGGTTTAGGCCAATTAGAAATATCTTCCAAGAAATTCAAGCCACTCTATTTCTTCACCCCATTTATCCAAAGCAATTAATTCGATTCCATAAGGATCTAGCAATACAAGTTTGTTTGGATGATTTCCAAGACACTGCTGCCCCACCAAGTGTGAATACATATCCACTTGTTGATTTTGTGTCTTTAGTGCTCAAGTATCCAATTTGCATCACAAGTAGCCTCTGGCACGCCCGATATTCTCGTAATGCAAAGATAATTCGAAGTATGCTTTAAGTAAATTTAATAAACGCTTTTCATAGCTTTCCAATGATTTTCATTTGGACTAACTGTAAATCGACTTAGATTGCTAACCGCACAAGCTAGTCCGGCCTAGTACAACTTCATTATGACATACATTAAACTACCTAGATACTAGCATACTTATTTGAGCTTTATTTTCACTCAAGATATTAGAAAGATAATTAACATCTATCGGAGTCTTTACTGGTACAATATCTAGATTCTTGCATTTTCCAATAATCGTTTCAATATAATGGGATTGATAGAGCTAATCCTCCAGGTGTCTTATGGATTTTAACTCCTAAAATAACATCAACTAATTTCATATCTTTCTTATTTCAAATTTACTTGCAAGGCTAGCATTTGATTTTCTTAATAAATTTCCACCATCACCGCCGTTATGCTATTATCGTCACATATAGACATAAAAATGGCAAAGTCAGAAGACTGAAAAATCCAATTTCGAAAATGGCAAAATCGTAATTTCGCTTACAAAATCGTAATTTCGGCCGTAACCGGAATTTATTCTTCTAGATCTCGGATGAAAAACGGATTATCAGTTGGAATCGCTCGCAAAATCTAGCTTAGCAAGTCAATTCAGACAATCGGAGTTGCACGCTTCAAGGCATCGTGATTTCTCGAGTGTCAGAAAACACATTCGATGTGACAAAAGTCACATATAACATGTACTCATATGACACATGTTGCATGAGTGGAGAAATGATGGAAATGGACGACCGAGATAGTGCCAAGTGTCAAGATAATGGAAAGAAGGGACATAGATGTCATTTTAGAAATTTTAAATGAAGAAAAGACGAAATAGAGAATAGTGGTCATCTTCTTCAAAAAGAAAAGACCAAAACGTGCTGGAGAAGAAGGGAGGATGCAAAGTGGGTCAGATGTTCTTTTCATTTTAGAGAGAAGGTGCTCCTTCTCTCAAGATTCTCGTGGGCTAATCCGACCGGGCTTCGAAATTATTCGAGCAAGTAGGAGCCAAGCCACGCGAGAGACCTACGCGTAAGACCGGTTTTGGGAGTTTACCAAAACTCCGTGAGATGTTTTCTGCTTTCTTCCTACTGGGTTTTACTAATTTTATTTAAGTGTTATATGATGTTTCGGTTGGTATGAGGCCTTGAACGGCTGTTTGATCGATCCCAAAACTTGGGACCCAATTATTGAAATTTTTGTATTTTCATGGAGCGTTCTCACAGTTTTATGATGTCTGGGTTGTTAATTATGATTTATGGAATAAATCATGTATTGGTTTGTAAGTGAGCCGCACTGGTCGGAAATTCGTTCAAAGTGAACCGATGATTTGATGAGTGGACGAACAAGAAACTCGGTGGCTTTACCGCTCATATGAACATGACACGACTTTTGCGGTGAAACTGCGGTTTGGTCGAAAGTAATTCAAGTCAATTGCTCGTATTTGATCATTAGACCACGTGGAGCTAATTCTTGTGTAATGGAATGTGAAATTGCATAAATATGTTTGTGTGATTTAAATTATGTGAATATATGCATGATTATATATTTCGTACGTGTTATAGAATTGTACTAATCGTATCATGCATTTCATATGCACTGGGGCATCCTAGAACGATAGGAATAAGTGCATGGGGTGATTCTTGAGAGAATGGTTTCGGAGGGTTGACTAATAAAAATAAATATCGGAGTCGGTCCATTACTTATATCGGAGGGTAGTCCATACAAAATATCAATCGTCGGAGTCGGCCCAATTGATATATCTCAGAGGGTAGTCCACTAAATATAACATCGGAGACAAATTAATTACTTATATCGAGGGTAGTCCACAAATTAAAAACAAATAACTTTGTTTGAAATTAGTTTTCTACATGGCTTAGGCAGTGTAGGAGCCGTGAGACTCGAGTATGAAATACTGTGTAGACATTTAAGCAGATCATGTATCAGGCTTGAATGTGCTTACTTGGAGCATCGCATATGCACTTAGGTGGAGTAGCCCATTTAGGTGATTCCACTACTAAGAGCATTAGCTCACCATGTCGAGGGAACATATTTTCAAGTACAGGGAGCACACGAGGAGACTCAGCCTCATCCTAGAGGCCGAGTTTGTGAAGAAAGCCTGGCCAGGGCTTACGATTTTAACATGTATTAGAACTCTAGAAGTTTGGTATATGTTGTATAAGAGTAATTTATTAACCTGTAACTATGGTAGATAGTTGGCATACTCCATGAGTATTGGTTTATGGGCCTGCCCGCTTTTATTCATATATGTATCGTGTGATCATGTCGATGCATGCATTCGGGGCAGCTCCCGTACAAATGAGACTCGCCCGATTCGGTAAGAGATGTCGGTCGCCCAACATTCACGAGCATTCCGCGGCTGATGATACTCAATCCGACCCCGGCCTCGGGGCGCCATACCTTGCATCGAGCTTAGGTATACGAATACCCAGTGGCTCGAGGGCTCGGGCTTGGCATAAGTTCGTGTAAGAACATCACCACTAGATGTGGTTCGATGTTAGGTTTAGGTATGAGATTACCTAGGAAAGGCACAGGACAAAAATAGAACACTGCATGTGTGTTTTGTGTGTGATCATGTGAATTGATGAATTGTTGTGTAAAAAATATGCATAGCATGAATTATGTGTGATCATGTATTGTGTATGGTTTCAGGTTAAGAGATAGCACACGTGTGTTGGAAAATTTTTGAAAATTTCTTTGTAGTTTTTACAATGTGTAAAACTGAACAAAGAGGAGAAATAAATAAATTTGAATAAATTCTATGTGGTTTATGATAATAACCTTAAATTTTAATAAATTTTAAGGTTGAACACTAGGTTTAGTGTTTGATCAAGAGGTTTGAGGAGATTTTAGACAAAATGTCAAAATAAAAAAATAAAAAATGAGGTGAAGAAAAAAAATATTTTCTAAGGTTTTACGCTAGTAAAATTGAAGAGGTACTGAATAAAATAAATTTTTATAAATTTATTTTATATTCGAAAATGAGAAAAAAAAAATAGGCATATATATATATATATTTTTTCCAAGTATCGAAGAAATGAAAAATAAAAAATGAAACGAAAAAAAAATGGTGTTTGACCGATTCACACGCCAATGGTATCGTGATAGAAAAAAAAATTTAATTAAATAAAATCAAATCAAATAAAATGGGACAAAATTTTGAAAAAATGAAATTTTCGAAAATAAAATTTTTGTGGATAAAATTGATTTGAGATGTGAATTAATTGTCTCGGATTGCATTTGAATGCAAGGAAACTATGTATGAACTGTATTATGTGAATGAATAGTGTCTCGGGGCTGTGTTTGAGCCTTAGAGATACTAAATTGGAGTTTAACCTGCCATTTGACTTGAGTAGACGGGCTACCGAGGGCGAGGACGCAGGGTGTCCACGAGGTACGGTCACACCATCGACATTCGACTAGCCACTGGCAGATTTGACGCTGCTTTGGCCGAGGCCGTAGGATTGCGCGGCCGCATCGTGATAGGCTAGTGTAGCAGTGAATGTGGAGGTCCTAGTAACCTTCGAGTTTGTGTATGATCATCCTCCCGACATTCATGGGGAGGAGATCCCGATGGTGGCGCACTCATTGGTTCAGACTGAGGAAGGTGTTGTGAGGCTATGGAGATTACCTCCGACACTACCAGATTAGACTAGCCATGCTCCAAATAAAGAGGAGGCCCAAGTATGGTGGAAATGGGCAAGGACCCTGCAGACCTTGCAGGTGCCTCAGACGTGAGTTCTCTCCTAGATTACGAATAGGGATGATATGTCGAGGTTGCGAGTTGGAGATCTCGAGGACTCTATTCACAGTGGACCTTAGGATCATGGACATGTCAGAGTTCAATGTCATCCCGGGATGGATCAGCCGACAAACTACAAGGTTGTTATCGAACAGAGCGTAGTGAGGGTTACCGCCACACGCAGACGGTACTGTGGTATTCGTGGGGACAAGCATGACATTTTACCCCATACAAAGATAATGAAACTGGTGTGTCAGATGGCTAATGTCATAGCTTAGCCTTACCCTAGAGGACGAGACTGGGACTGATCTACCTCAAGTAGCTATGGCGACATGCGGATGTTTTTCCGCATTTAGCCAGTCTGGATCGCTTCCATAGAGGGTAGTAGACTTCTCGATATCGAAGCCACACTCCTCGGGTATTTCGCCTATCTCTATGACTCCACATAGGATGGCACCACGGAGTTGCAGAACCAGTTCAAATACGTGAGCCACTGACAGTGGTTCATTGCACTGGAGTACCCCACCCACGGGCGCTCCGCACTATTTGCTAAGAAGCATGACAGACCTTCGAGTGCAAGAGAGACGACTATAGACGCTTGAACAAAGGTTACGATTAAGAATCGATACCATTACCGAGATTGACGATTTGTTTGATCAGCTGAGAGGGGTACAAGTCTACTCCAAGATAGACCTTCGCACCGTTACCATCACCGAGGTTAGGAAGATAAATATCCCTAAGACAAATACAGACGCTAAGTATGGGCACTTAAGTTTACGGTGATGCTCCTTTGATCGATTTAATGCGCCAATGGCATTCATGGATCCCATGCATAGGGTATTCCAACCCTATCTAGATCAAGCCGTCGGTCTTCGATGACATTTCGATCTACCCTACCGAGTTGAGCATGAGTATCACTTATGATCGTAAGGCGCCGCCGAGACCATCAACAGACGCCAAGTTCGCATGAGTTACGCAGACTGAGGTGAGATTCGGGACACGTGGTGTCAGACGTGCGCCGCTGACCTAGAGAAGGTCAGAGGTCGTGATGAGTCGAGAATCGGCCGTCAATCTTCGAGATACTAGTTTCTTGGGATTGGCTGGGTATTACAGGAGATTCGAGAATGGGCTAAAGTTATCCATTCGGGGCAGGATCGTAGGACTTCGCATACGGGACATGGACTCCATGGTTAGGACGGCCCTGACCATAGAGAGAGAGATCGAGGATGCTCTTAACACTCGATGGGCGCTGTAGCAAGAGGGAGGATCACTTTCTAATTAGTTCAAGGGAAGAGTAAAGACTTATGCTTCACACGAGTCGTGACTGTGGCTAGGATTGGGCATGTGAGACAGGATTGTCCCTAGAGATTGTGGATCCCAGGACGCTGGGACAAATAAGCAAATTCCGCTAGCCGTGAGAATGTGAGAGTATACTTGCCTATCCCTCCACACCTAGTACGGTCGAGGAACCAGCTGGGCTGGTGTTATACAAGCACTTCCAGTTGAAAGACAGAGCAGGCTAGAGGGGCCAGAGTGTGGTCGAGGTCGTGATGTGATCAAAGTTACGCAGCCGGAAGCCGCGGTGGACCTTAAGGTGGCGTATACATATTAGTTGTTGATGTCATACTTCGATAATACGGATGAGTCGATAGCCATCTAAGTTAGCAGATCGACCTAAATTTCGGTTGTCATACCCGACACAACCTTCGATTTGGGCTTAGAGGTTAAGGCCTTTAGAGAAACCAGATGGGATGTTCTTCCCTTAGGGTGTAGGTGAGAGTTGACAGATAGTTCCGATTGTGAGTTAGAGATTCCAAGATCTCCGTCAGGACCTTGTGGATCGGTGTCACGCCATTACGGCTGCATGTGCACGGAGACATCGCGTCGAGTCGGGCTTGGGTGCACGGCATGGTCATTCACCACTCTTGGTGAGTGTGGGTTGAGTTTGTCTTTGGGGCTACATCCAATGAAGACTCATAGTTCAATCAAAGAGTTTAAGAGAAATTGATGTGTGTGGCAAAGCAAGAAGGGGCCTTTAATCCCTTGGCGCGAAGCCCGGGAGTTAGGGTGTAAGAGACCCGGAGATATCCCGACTTCTGTGGTGGGTGTAAGAGACCCGGGAGATATCCCACTTCTCGTGTGGGTGTAAGAGACCCGGGAGATATCCCAAATTTCTGTGTTGGTGTAAGAGACTCGGGGAGATATCTCGAATTTCTGAGTTGGTGTAAGAGACCCGGGGAGACGTCCCAAATTTCTGTGAGGGTGTAAGAGACCCGGGGAGCTATCCCAAATTTCTGTGTGGGTGTAAGAGACCCGTGGAGAAATCCGAAATTCTTTGTGGGTGTAAGAGACCAGTGGAGTAATCCGAAATTTCTGTGTGAATGTAAGAGGCTCGAAGTGTAAGACGAAGAGTTATATTGCCCGAGATGAAAACACACGGTCAAGTTATCATATAAACTTAGAGTTGAGTGATAGGAGTCGGGAGTGACTCGAGATGAAAGCACATGGTCAAGTTATCACATGGACTTAGAGTTGGGTGATAGAAGTCGAGAGTGACTCGAGATTTAGATAACCCTTTGGAAATTACATTAGGTGTTGTTGAGTCGGCAGGGGCTCTATATGGATGTCATTCATGATATGGACTAGGTTGACGGTCCATTGGATTGTCAGCGATTGTGACCTTAGGAAGGTCAGCGTTTACACACCAAGAAGGAGTTATGTAGGGTTACACGTTGTGTAGATTATATAGCTGTAAGGTTAGGAGGACATGCTACGAGTACGCCGCCTCGTTCATAAGGGTACTGGGAAGAGCATTTGCCCTAAGGGAATTCGCCTAAGAACCACGCTTATCGCGTAGTATACAAATGGCATCGTATGAGGCATTGTATGGGAGGCCATGTAGATCACCGTTATGCAAGACCGAGGCGGGGGAGAGCTCCGGCCACGGTCCCGACCGATTAGAGACACCCCGGCGCGAGTTTGATATTTATTAAAGATCTTCTCACAAACAGAGCCGCGTAAGAGCTTATGTCGGAGTACGACGTCGAATTTAGAGTTCGAGGTTGGGGATCACGCTGAAGGTCATGCCTAAGAGAGGAGTGGTCGATTCGCAAGTGCGAGTTATCGCCGAGGTTTATCGGTGCCTTCGAGATATCGAGAGGATAGCACCGCGGCAGCATCGTTGGCGCATTGCCAAGATGTCGTGTCGACGAGGTATTTTCTACGCCGCCCGGAAGTATACCCGATCCAGCTCGCGTTAAGTAACGATGCATGTATGCTAACACCGGATTTCGACCTTGAGGCGGACTAGTGTGCATTTTGGATAGTCGCGACGTTTTGCGATCAGACCGTAGGCTAGTGAGGGTGCTTGGCGGCACTATGGAGTGGAGGAGCTAACGTGGGGAGCGCGAGGACACGTATGCGGGCCACCTATCCCTTCACAGGGATGAAGGTACGTAGTTTAGCTCGGCAAGATGAACATCGCTTACATGCATGGTAGAGTGCACGTTGCATATGCATGTGAGTGATGTGATTGTCTAAAATTTCGGGACGAAATTCCTTTTTAGGAGGGGAGAATGTAAGACCCGAGAAAATCCAATTTCTGAAAAAATGGCAAAATCGTAATTTCGGTTACAAAATCGTAATTTCGGTCAAAAATCCGAAATTTATTCTCTAGATCTCGGATGATGAAACGGATTTCACCGTTGGAATCGCCGCAAAATCTGGCCAAGATCGTCGACTTCGCCTTAATTTCGCCGAATTTCGAGACACCTGAAAGGCACGTTTTTCAAGGCATCGTGATTTCAAAAAAGTAGGTCGATATTCGGCGTATAAAAAGTCACATATAACATGTACTCATGTGACACATGTTTCATGGTCGGTAAACATGGAAATGGACGCCAAAATAGCCAAAGTTGTCAAGATAATGTTAAATTACATGTACGCTATTTCAAAATTTTAAATGAAGAAAAGACGAAATAGAGAATAGTGGTCATCTTCTTCAAAAAGAAAAGACCAAAACGTGTTGGAGAAGAAGGGAGGATGCAGTGGCTGGATGTTCTTCATTTTAGAGAGAGAATGTGCTCTTTCTCTCTAGATTTGTGGCAAATCCGACCGTCGAAATTCTTCGGAGCAAGAAGGAAAGCTGCTCTACGCGGAGAGACCACTGCCAAGACTGCTCGGGAGTTTTTGACAAACTCCGTGATAGTGGTTTCTTCCTACTGGGGTTTTACACTTTATTTAAGTATATATGATGTTTCTGCAGGCGAGGCCTGAATCAGCCGGCTTTTGATTCTGGCCCCAAAACTCGGGGACCAATATTGAAATTCTTGGAGCTATGGAGCAGCCCGTAGTCGCGCATGGGTCAAGCCAGTTGTTAATTATGAGATTTATGGAATAAATCATGTATTGGTTTGTATGAGGCCGTATCTGGTCGTGGAAATTCGGGTTCACAAAGTGGAACCATGATTTGATAGTGATTCAACAAGAAACCCGAGGGTTTTAATTGCTCATATGAACAGCTACACGAAACCACTTCGTGGTGAAACTGTTTGGTCGAGTAATTCAAGTTGGAATTGCTCGTGTTTGATCATTAAACACGGAGCTACCTTTTGGTGTAATGGAATGTGAAATTGCATAACATGTTTGTGTGATTTAAATTATGAATATGCATGATTATATATTTGCATGTGTTATAGAATTGTAATGGAATTGGCACTACATTCCATATGCACCGGGGCATCCTAGAACGAGGTAACGAGTGCATGGGGTGATTCGAGAGAATGGCTTCTAGGGCTGACTAATAAAAATAAATATCGGAGTCTACCCATTACTTATACTCCGAGGGTAGTCCATACAAAAATATCAATCGCCTGAGTCGGCCCAATTGATATATCTCGTGAGGTAACTACCAACATAACATCGGAGGATACCCACTACTTATATCGGAGGGTAGTCCATACAACAAAAACAAATAACTTTGTTTGAAATTATTTTTCTCATACATGGCTTTAGGTGAGGGAGTCGCGAGACTCAAGGTATGAGTTGTACAGTAGACATTTAAGGTAGGACTGCTGCATTCGCTTGAATGTGTGTTTACTTTGAGCATCAGATATGCACTAGGGTGGAGAGTAACCCATTTAGGGTGATTTTACTATTGAGCATTAGCTCACCCTGGTCGAGGGAACATATTTTCGTGCACAAGTGAGCGCATTGGGCGACGGCTCATCCAGAGTCGAGTTTGTGAAGAAAGCCGGGTTGTGGCTTTGATGATTTTAAACATGTATTAGAACTCTAGAAGTTTGGTATATGTTGTATAAGAGTAATTTATTAACTCTTGTAACTAAGTGGTAGAGAAGTTGTATACCGATGAGTATTGGTTTATGGGCCCAAGTGGTCATAGTTATTCATATATATAACGACCCCGAGCCCGGACCACCCGAATGGCGAGTCCGAATCGACACCCCGGGGACGCTCGGTTTTATTTATTTTATTTTATTTTATTTTTCTGTTTTATTAAATTTTCTTTTTTCAAAATAGCCGCGACCCGAACTCCCACTGACCCGAATGATGATTCGAACCTGAGTCTCTACATTCCGACGCTTATTTATCTTATCAAACATGTTATTAATTCATTTAGTCATGAAGCTGCTTCTGGGCCAGTTTCATAATCATTTACAATTTCAAAGCACCGGCAGCTCCATAAACATTAACAAAATACATTTACAAAGAAAAGCATTCTATGCCCTTTTCAAGATAATACACTAAAATCAAGTTTCAGGGTTTATCCCTTTTGTTTACAAAACACCACTTGTTCAAAGGATGATATGCAAAATTACGGAGTATACACTTATACGCCGTACTTTCTCTATGACTCGCTACGCACGATCTGCCTTCTTCTCTTGTTTACTCGACACTGCGCATAAGCAAACTACACGCTAAGCATTTTCATGCTTAGGTGGCTCATACGTTTCTATTCCAATATTCAGTCGACCTGGGCAAGAATTTATCATAAAAATATGCCTAATATATCAACACATACTCATGCTTTCAATGTACCAATCATTTCATGAGATTCAAGCATATATATAAAAATATCTCATTGCACTCGTCAATGTTGGCTATTTCACCTTGACTATTCGATTCACAATTTCTAGCGGATTCCGTTTGATGAATCCCGCCCTTATTATCATTCGCAATGTGTTTATACATTTTACAATTCTATCTCCCATCATGCCGATGCCGCTGGTGCATCCTCGGATGTGGTATCACTTTATTCGGCCTTCCATCATGCCTGGCGCCGCTTGGTGCATCCCGACATCGTGGTATCACTATTCGGTCTCCCATCACGCCGATGCCGCTTGGTGCATCCCGACACGCGGGTATCAATTAAATGCCATACGCCATCATGACGGATGCCGATTGGCATCCCACCAAGTGACATTTCTTCAATGCCATACGCCATCACGACGATGTCGACAAGGCATCCCGCCAAGTGGGACATCGGGTACTTCGGGCTCTTGTGACGGATGCCGATTTGTGCATCCCGTCAGGCGATTCATTTGGTATATTATTCACTTCACAATTCCGACGGATTCCGTTTGGGTGAATCCCGTCTTTATCATCATTCGCTTTTCATTCGATATCGATTATCACATTCAATCTCATATTCACTTTCGCATTATCTTTCAAAGACATACTCAATCTACATAATCATATCACATACTCATTCATGAACTCGATTCATGTTCTCATTCATAGTTAATTGGTAAACTAACAAATACTTGAATTAAGGATAGAGTCGCAGAACAAACCAATTATCAATTCCGCTTCTTTCGATGTCAACTTAGGCCAGTTGTCGTCTTCACCCGCACTTAGTCAAATACAATTTATTCACTCTTAGTGATTATGCAAATAATCGTACTAAACGAATATCGTTGAGGCAAGCAAAGCTTTGCCGAGGCGGTGAGGTACGGTACGTTTTTTACTTAGACTCATTCTTATTCCCCTATGAGTCTACTTTACTTAGGAATTGGGATCATTCCAATCGGATTATCCCAACTAAAGTTATGGCATTTTCATGCCAACTAATCAATTTGCCGACACCGGGGACAATTGTATTAAAAATTTCTGGGTTCTAACTTCATTTTTGACACTATCTCTTTTATACTCATTTAAAATCTAAGGTGCTAAGGGTTCCATTCCAATTGAATCACCCACCCGAGCACCGAAACTCAAGTTACGTCCGAAACAACCCGGACTACTCTATGTTCAAAGCTGGAACCAGAGTTTGGCTTGCACATGACCCCACTTTGAGTGAATTTTTAGGCCTCTTAGGATCAGAATTTGGAAATGCCTATTCTTAAGTTTTGTTCTCCTTGAAGTCTATTTTACGTAGCCACTTGAATCACTCAAATCGGATAAGAAATGAGCAAGTTATGGCCAAAATACAAAAACTGGTCGAAATTGAGAACAGAGCAGCAGGTGTACCGGTACACCCCTAAAGTGTACCGGTACACTTTGGCCAAAAATGACCAGAAACGAAAGTGTACCGGTACACTTTCAAAGTGTACCGGTGCAAGTCACCCGAAATGCCTTAAAATGTGTGTTTTCTCACATTTTTATACTTTGATCCCCAATCACTCTACACTTCAAACACATCAAAACTATCTCAAATTCACCTTGGAATTCTTTTCTACTCAATTCTCTTTCAATTACATATATTTCTTCAAAATTCTTTCATGAATTTCTTCAAAGATCATTCCAACATGGGTTATGACCCATCTCAAACCAACCATGATGATTGTTAGGCTTATTCTAAACCCTAACTCAAAGACTCTCACCAACCATGATCCATCCTAAAAGAGTAGGATTCTATGATTATCTCAGACCATATGTTTACCTACAACACCTCAACAAGTTAAGGCTGTGCGACTTTCCACAAAAACCCTAGACAAGGAGGACCATTCTCCAAAACAAAAGCCTTAGGAAATCAAAAACACACTTGATCCTAAGAGATGAATACATACCTTGGTTCTACCTTCCTCTCCTTCTTTCTTCTCCTTCCCTTGTTCTCTCCCTTCTTCTCCTCTCACACCTGTTTTTGCTAGGGCAAAATTGGAGACCAAATGAATTTTAGCTTTGTTTTCCATTTTATATTTTCAACTTTTCATAAATGGTAACTAGCCTCATATCTTAAATTTCTGCAATTCAACTTGTTTTGTTTCACTACGGCCCATCTCTAGCCCCTTTGATTTTTTTATACCCCTTGGTGGAAATCTAAATTTATCCTTGTTCAGTGCCAAAATTCCGGTTCACTAAATTTATCATTTTTCACTAAAAACCTAAGTTTGGCTCAATTCCATACCTTAATATAAAAATTTATTATAAAATTCCAGGTATTTTGGGCTGCTACATGTATCACATGCATTTGATGTTGGGACAGTGATGTATTTGGGTAGAGCTCCCGCATGTTAGACTTTGCCCGATTGAGATGCCTGGTCGCCCAACATTCACGAGTATTCCGCGTTGATTGTGTGTAGTCAACGCACTTCGGGTTAAGGCTTACAAAGCAAATTTGAGTTTGCTTAACATATACACATTTATCGCACTATTAATTTTGAAACCATTCGACAAATATAATCTTGTTTAATTTAGCATGCCATTGTTTTCGGTACTTTGTTTCAATCCATAAGCAGGACTCGATAAGCCGACATATTCTTCGCTTCGTCTCAGAATAAATGAACCCTTTCTCGGTTTTTCCAAATGTTGATCTCTTCTTCCAAATCTCCGTTTAAGAAGGCCGTTTTCACATCCATTTGATGGATTTCAAGCTTATGCATCGTTGCTATAGCAATTAGCATCCTTATAGATGCAATTCTAGTAACAGGTGAATAAGTATCAAAATAATCAAGACCTTCTCGTTGTATCCTTTACTACAAGCCTAGCCTCGTATTTATCAATAGCACCATTCGGCTTCATTTTCCTCTTGAAAATCCACTACATTGTAGTGGTTTATTACCGTATAGTCAACCACTCCCATGTATGATTTGGACAAGATGGATTCAACTTCACTATTGATAGCTTTTCTGTAATGTGGCTTCTTAAGTAAGCTTCGTTTTTCAATGTCCGAGGCTCATTTTCCAACAGATGCTTAAGAAATTCAGGTCCAAAAGACGGGAAGTCCTTGGTCTTTTACCACGCCTAGGTTCATCCTCCATTGGATCACTCTAGATATAGTATCTCGGTGACCTC
Source organism: Tetrastigma voinierianum (assembly GCA_016808115.1). NCBI lineage: Eukaryota > Viridiplantae > Streptophyta > Magnoliopsida > Vitales > Vitaceae > Tetrastigma > Tetrastigma voinierianum. The sequence goes on from JAEQBH010001681.1 coordinate 2,194,060, forward strand.
TTATTATTATCAATTGCCTCATATAATGAAAAGAGTATGGAAATATATTTTCAAAGAATGAAGCGCCCTTGATTCAATGATCGTATTGACATGTATATCTGGGACTTCACTGTGAACAAGAAAACAATATGCATTGCTATTCTGAGCATATCCGATAAAAACACAGTCAACAGTTTTTGGTCCTTACCTTAACCTTTTTAGGCTTAGGAACCGCAACCTTAGCCAAACACCCCCACACTCGAGATAATCTGCCGCATTCTCGCCTTTCCATTTCTCATAGGAGTTTGTTGTGTCTTTTCGTGGTAATTTCTATTTAAAATAAAATTTTGCCGCTAAACAAATTTTCCCCCACAAATTCGGTAAACTGTAACTATTCAATAATGTATTCATTGTTTCCTTTAAAGACCGATTTTTCCTTTTCCGCCACTCCATTGGGACAGGGGTAAGAAGCAACTATTTGTTTAACGATACCAAACTCTGCATAAATTTCCTCAAATGGAAATTGTCTACCTCCTCTGTCACTCCCAAGATAATTTTTTTAATTCTTCTTGTTCAACTGAAGTTTCAACTTCGCCTTATAAGATTTAAAGCATTCACAAATTTCATCTTTTGCTACTAAGCAAGTAAACATAACAATACCTCATGAAAGGCCATCTATAAAAGTAATAAAATACTTATTACCACCTCTTGACTTATTGATTTCTTACATCGTATATATCTATGTGTATTAAATCTAAAGGTTCAAAGTCTATTATCTACAAGAGTGGAAGGGGGCTTAGAAAATTTAGATTCAACACACTGCATTTCATTCGGGATACCAAACTTCTAAGAATAGTCCCATATTCATTGAATTCCCTTTATTGACTTATAGTTAATGTCCTAGTCTAGCATGCCAAATGTTAGAAGACTCAAGCACATAAGAAGAAGCAACTTTATCTTTTTTTTAAACTATCCTCGTTACAAATGGGCCATTACATTTAACAACAAACCATCACTGCATAACCTTCTTTCCTACATACATCTCATTTTTTGAAAGTACAAACTTGTCGATACAAAACCAACTTGAAGCCATTCTGCAAGGAGAGCCTGACACTAAATTCTTGCGAATATCTGGCACATGCAGAACATTAATTAGTGTCACAATCTTTCCAAATGTCATCTTTTGAGCAATCTTTCCGACACCTTCAACCTTAGAGGTTGATGAATTACCCATATAAAGTTTTTCATCACCCCCCACGGTTGTGTAGGATGAAAACATCAACTGGCTTGGTACGCATGCGACGAGTTGCTCCAAAGATCGTCCCACCACCCTTAGGGTTTCCCGCCATATTACACTCCTGATATCATAGCAAATGATTGATATCATCAACACCATCGAGATCTTTCCACCATATTAGCCGCGCTTTTCTCTGGCCGCTTTCTTGGCTCTCAGCTTCGCTCGATGTCCACTTGCCACAATAAGCACTTCCGCCAACTAACTTCTTGCTTCCTCGTTGAATCCATCTCCGCACTCTGCCGCATTTTCCTCTTCTTGTTTGGTTTAGATCCTTCAACAACTTTTGCCCTTGAAACTTCTATATTCTTCCCAACTTTCTTCCTCGTGACAAATTTATCAGTTTCTCAATCCTTTCAACCGAACAATCAAGTCTCTCTGGCGATGCCCTTTCTTATGTTTGAGATACTTTGAAATCCCTCCAGATGGTAAGTAAAGCCACCTAACGCAGTCACTTGAAATGTCTCACTTAGAGTTGCCCTTCAAAGATGAATATCATGCACAACCACTTGAAGTTTCCTTGAACTTGACTTAAGACGGTCTTGGAATCAAATCCATCTTGAAGTCCGTAAATTCTACCACAATGAATTTCTTCAGTATAACATCTTCGGTTTTATACTTTTGTCTAGACTATCCCATAACTCCTTAGCCGTTTTCGACTATAGACGTTATAGAGAGTATTTTCCAGACTGTTGAGGACATAGTTGCGACACAGGAAGTCAGAGTGATTCCATGCATCCACAAAGGAATTAACTTTTTCTTTATCTCGTCTCCAACGTCCAATTTAAGACCATCCTCATCGGCGTAATCTCGCTAAGTTCAAGCGTCACGAAGTCAAAACATCTTTTATCGCCATCTCTGAAATTCCATCTACGAACTCCCTTTCTTCGGCTTTTCCATGATTCGAATAGGGTTAACCGGAGTCGGCAACTTACTTACTTTTGAAGGATATGATAAAATAGAACAATATTTTAATAAATCAGAATAAATATTTAAATACGACGTAAATGAAAACAACAAGAGGAAACGAAAAATATTTGAATACGTAACAAATATTTTAATACAACAATGAAAACTCGCAGTTTTCAAAAATTTGAATACAAAGAACTTAATGTTTTAGCGTAAATTTTAAAAAATGTGAGAAATCAATTCAAAAAATGAAAACGTGTTTATAGGAAATTAGTATTTTTAACTGATATTAATTTCAAATAAAAACAATTAAACCGAGCAAGATTAAAATCTATATTTAAATTAACATAAACCGACATTATTTTTGCAAACTTGAACAAAGCAAGTGTACTGAATATAAATAACACAAATAAGCCATCACAGATAGAAAAGGGAAATATTTTACTAAACTAACAAATATGTGAATTTAAAATCAAGAAGGCATAAATGGAAGAAAAGATATTTGACAAGTAAAAACGAAAAACTCGGTAGTATGTAAAAAATGCTTGAGTCAATTTTGTCGAAATAAATTGCCTTAACAAGATTACAAAAAATATTTGAAGCAAGATAAAAACGAAAAATTTGTGCCTATCAAGAATAAATCAGTTTACTGTATGCAGACAGCAAAAAAAAATATGGTTCAATATTTGTGGTCTTACCGTTCGTCTAAAACTCAAATGTAACAAAAAATTTTAACTAATACTTAACCCAAACGTAATCGTAAGCTCTTACCCGCTCGTCTCAAAACCAAACCGTAAAAACAAAAAAAAAAAAAAAATTTAACCAATAATTTTAATCTGAACTAACGTAAGCTCTTACAGCTCGTCTAAAACGGAAACAAAACAAAAAGTCAGAATTAATAGGAAGCAAGATGAAAAACGAAAAAGGAAAATCAGAACGAACACAACAAAAATTGCGGAACGGAAATCAGAAACGAACACAACACAAATTGCCTTAAGAGTGTAGTCCCTGGGTGTTCGCTCAAAAAACGTAAAACAAAAAATATGAAGGAAACAAACTCAAGTAAAGGCAAACAAACACTTAGAAAGGTAAAGCATATCCGGAAGCCCAACGAAAAGACGCGTGTCCTTAAGACTAATTTGGCCCTCAACTGTATCGAGATAGTGACACCGCCTCCCAGATATAACTATCTCGCTCCGGTACGAGACGAGTCGGCTGACTCCACGAACTCACTATTTTCTCGTAACAATCGCAAAAATGAATGATATGCAAAGGAGCGAGGAGAATATTTTGTTATCTTAAAAACGGGAAAACGGGAGTATAAATAACTTAGAAACAGATCCACGCAATCGCATACGTTTCATCTCGGCGCAGATGAACCAAAGAAAGTGTTCGTTCTCGACGGCGACACATCTTTTCATTCATTTGGGCCGAATTCATGATACCAAAGTCCCCAACAAATAGCGGTTAATAATTTCCAAGCACGTATGATCAGACAACCTAACAAACAAGAAGCTTCTCTGATCTCTGACCTAACTTGAAACAAATAGAAATAACTTGATCTCGGATCGAAGTTAGGATCTAATACCAAATTGATGCAAGACAAAAATAATAACTTAATCTCAGATCGAAATTATGCTGTGATACCAAATTGATATAAATCAGCCATGAAAAATAATAAAATTAAGAAGAAAGCAAACAAATAAATAAAACAAAAATCTCGAGTTTTTCAATATTATATCAAATCTACTAAAAACAATAACACAAGGTGTTATTTATAGGCACAAAAAGAAAATCTTAACGGATAAATCCTAAAAATCCTAACAGATAAATCCTAAAAAACTCAAACAAATAAATTATAAAAACTCTAATAGATAAATCCTAAAAACCCTAACACATAAATCCTAAAAAGTACGATTAAATAAATAACTAATAATAATAAAAATAATAATTAAACTTGACTTTCTATCTTGTTTAGACCTAGATATGAGCCTATTTCATATCCCATCACAAACCTAAAAGGAAGCCCGCTCATAATTTGACCGTTCTAAAAATGGACTTAGATCGGGCTGGCATGAAATGGGCATGGGCCTTTTTGGAAACCCTTATTGAGTCCACTGACTATGAGCCCTAAGAGTCAAGATTTTTACTTTGAAAGGGATACTTACAATAAAAAATGAATTTTGTTAACCATCACTTTTAGAAGTAGCGCTTTTTTAAAATTCATTACGAAAGAAAGAAGGATCGAGAAACAACAAATATAGAGAGCCACCACGAAGATTTGACTTTAAAAGTCAATGGCCCCGTCATGCACAGCCACACATAATGTAAACAGTGAAAAAATATTTTTAAACTTGATATCTAGATCAATCCAAATGTACATTTTGTCAAAGTACATTTTATAGTGAGGATCCTGGTTTCACGATTTCATTGAAAATGTGTATTTATTTAATTTTATCTCTTTCATCATAATTCTTTTTTAATCATTTTTATCAATTTTTAAAAATTGTAATGGTAATTTTAGTTTTTTAATAATAGAATTAGTTCTTGTAGATGAATTTATTTGGACTTCTAATTTGATTTGCTAGATAACTAAAAAAATAATGAATTTAAATTTCAATGTATATCAATTTTAAAATTGAGTTTGATTTAATATAGTTCTCATAAATAAATTTAAATAGTTTACAATTGTAATATTATTACATTACGATATTGTATTAAAAAATTATCATCTTTTGAAAAAAAATTGCAATATTATTACATGAATCAACTAATAATAAATTTTTTGATTAAATATATAAAATAATTAAAAGAAAATTTGTATTTTAAAAAATAAATTATAAATTATAAATTTTCAAATTTTGATATCATGTTTTACCTTAAGTGATTAATTAAGGCCCATTTTATCTAAAGAAACGTAGTAATAATTTATTAGTGATATTTAATCTTTAAATGAATTGGAATCAATCTTTTCAAAAAAAAAGAATTAGAATTCATCTTAATTGCCAAACTTACTTAAAAAGGTGAGATCACTATTATTTTTTATTTATAACTAGTTAATTGATTTATCAAGCACCTAGAGTTGGTTGATGATATTTTATCATTAATGCTTTTATATCTATCCTTATCATTAATTATTTTTGGAACAGAAAAACACAATGTAATATGTAAAAGGAATAAATATAAAAAAAAAATATCAAGATAGGCTTGTCTAAACTTTGTCATGGCTATGTTGTTAAATTAATTTATTAATTATGGGTTATGTATAATTATATTATAATTTTAATTGTATAATTTTACATGTTAATTATGAATAATTTATGAGATGACTTAATATTAACTGACTATGGACTCATGATTCTATCTTCTTTCTTGCTTTAGTAAGCTCATTGAACCAAAACTCAATTGTTTCCTTATGCTCTATATATATATAAGTACATAGAGCCCTATAATTTTACAAGGGTTTGATAGAACACATTTTAGCATTTCTTTGATTTTGTCCCTTACAGATTTGAGAGACTAATGACAACCAACAATTTTATAACATATTTGTTATCTACCCAGTATAAATTGATATACTTCATTGTTTCAATAAAGTTATTATTTTGTAATGTATTTATTGGGTAATTTATTATTGATCAATTATTTTTTAAATCAATAAATACTCTTGATTTGTATAAAATAATTTAGAAATGGATATTAAAACCACGTATTGAAGCTGTGAAATTTGTTTTTATGTTTTTTGGGTTTTGTTCATATTTCCCCCCTCTATCTATGGTTATTACGTTTTTGTAATTCTGATCATATTTGAGCACCATTCCAAATTTGCAAGCTCTTTCAATTTTGGATTGATTTGAACTTGGATAACGAGATCATGTTTGAAACATAAAGCTACAATAAATTATTAAGGGTCTAGGGTTTCACTTGTCGATGAATCACGTTTTTTTTCCATAGAATAATAAAATTTTAAAACATCAACTCAATAACACGTTTATCCATAAATCATAATGATGCTTGATTTTTGAATTAAAAAATAAAAAAAAAACTACAAGTGGCATTGCAATATGTTAAAGATTTTAATATATATATATATATATATATATATATATATATATATATATATATATATATATTATTGATTGATGATATGGGAACAATCTCTTGATTAGAAGGGAAAAAATACTTTAATATATATTAAAATCAATGACGTCACTTGTGCCTTTTTTATTGCAATCAATAGATATGGGAAACATGTGCAATCAATAGCGCCATATCTATTGATTGCAATAAAAAAGGCACAAGTGACGTCATTGATTTCAATATATATTAAAGTTTTTTTTTCCTATCTAATCAAGATTGTTCTTATATCATCAATCAATAATATATATATATATATATATATTTGATTGATAATATTAACAATGGGTTTTGGATTTCTCATTAATATTTTATTGATAATATTAACAATGGGTTTCGGATTTCTCATTAAAATCCTTATTTTATGATTTGACCATTTAATTTACATGTATGAGAAGTTGTGTTTTCTGTCACTTTTTTAATTTATTAATTATTGGTATGATGATTCAAAGAATATGAAATTAGAAATAACTACAATCGTATCTCATAAAGCATTAAAATTTGTTTTTTGACATAATTGAATTTGAACCCAATTTTATAATAATTTATTTTATTTTATTTTTTCACATATTGAATGTGCAATTTATGTTTATGTTATTTGATATTATTTATAGAATAATGTTGTGAATAAAATTATTTTTTTGTATTTGGGTAACTTTGAGAAATATTGAATGCTTAAGAACTTGCCTCTCGTGAGTCTAAGCATGTCGGATATTTTTGGAATTGATATTACAACTGTAATTTCTCCCGTCTTACATATCAATTTTGCTAAGATCTATACGAATAATGAAGTTGTCCTATCGATGGCTTTATTATTTGATATGATGCTTAGTTTAGTGAATAAATTTCATTAAGTGTCATGAACCGCGTAATTTTAATACCCTGTCCGTGAGAAATTGACGTATTTGGTTGTGATGGTTGGTGAATTGCTCTTACCTCCGTATGAGTCTTTTTGTATTTTATAGACTTTAGCATTTTGTGACTACTTTTGCGGGTAATTTGGTAAGTCAAAGAATGGAGCAATTTGCACGTCTTTGTTTTACATGTATTTTTGACATTGCTCTCTTTTTTATTCTTCAGCTTTGAGCTTTCCTCAGTTATATGCCATCACAAAACTTAATGAGACTAATTACAAGCAATGAGTTAAATCTCTCATGATGAATTTGACGATTATGAAATTGAAGCTCTTCCAAACCTATTGTCGAGAGCCTGTAGTTTAAAAATCATGTGAGAACCTGAAGTATTCACGCTGTTGTTTGATGATCGCAAACACACAGAGATCAAGGTCTATACCAATCTCAAGATTAACGGTCCATTTGTCACAGAAAAGAAATGCCACAACTAATAGAAGACGAGTTTCAACATTATCTTGAGTTAATATGAGTTCACTACAAAGAACTACATATAGTCTCCAGCTGTTTGTTTCATCTATACTTACACAATGTGTTTCATTGTGAAAAATATCCACCCCTCTGATCCGCTCTCTCACAACTGGTTATAAAATTTCTTCACCCTTTCATCAGTTACACTCCTTACAGATTCAACTCAAACTCCAGCAATGATATCCAATTCATTTTTTCACAATGTTTCTCAATACATAAAATCAATTGTATATAAAAATATACACTCTAACGCTTTCCAAATATCCAACCATTAACCATAGCTGACTCCGGGTCCTCACTTCAAAAACATAAGATAAGGATCAATCCAATATAATTTCATCGCAACTTGTTTTTCTCAAAACCATGCATGCATATTTTACAAAAGATATTTATATATACAAATGTCAAGCATTTTAACTTTTACTACATTTACTTTACACTTATCTTATATATAATCACAACACAACGCTTCAGGATCGAGGATCCCTGAAAGGTCTTCTTTCTACTTCAAGAGACCCGCACTTGAAAATTATTTTAAAACATAAATCGTGAGCCAAACGCCCAATGAGTACTATAAGTTCTAAATATTGTTGTCTCCACGATAAAATTCTAATATGAAAATCAGACATAAATGGTTGTAAAACAGCTTTTATGAGCAACCGAAGCTTTTGAAGTATGAAAACCATTTCCTCAAACTCCGTGTTGAAAACTATTTCTCACACAAAACTGCTCAAAACTATTTCCTCATTACTTAAAACTGGGCTGAAAACTATTTCTATTGTTGAAAACTGTTTCAGTGGTGGTTAATATCTGAAAGTGCTATACTGGAAATCAAGTACCAACCACTGTGGCCCATTTATGAAATACCCTATAATTGATGCCACGGAACCTCGGAACCTGGCATCGATAGTGAACCTCGGAATACTACCCGACTAAGATGGTCCGGTGAACACGGCGGGATCTCTATAAACATAATGGAACCTCGGAACCAAAATGCCCGTGACGGGAACCCTAACCAACACCTCATCGCCATGTACTCAAGTCGCGCTAACTATATAATTTTAATGTGCGCAGGGCGACTCACTATATAAATATATACTGTGATCTAACCCCCACCACGACTGCAATATAGTTAGTCATAATATCCCATAACCTTGCCACAATCCGAATATATCCGACTGAAACTCGAAGCTGGCGATTCAGGGTTTTGTAAACCAGCCAAACTGCTTCTTAACATCAAATCAAACTTTTCTCTCACGAAAGTATAACAATCGAGGTAAAAAATGCTTTATAAATTTATATTTTCAAAGCACCTTACAAACTTGTAATTTAAACACTTTCGTTTTGGAAAAGGATTTTGAGTACTCACATTTTTCTTGACTAATTTCTTTCAAATCTTGTCAAGCACTCTAGATTCTCGTCGGATGCTCAAATCGCCTACACAATCCATACAAGTACTAAATGCCTATTAGCCTAACGTTTTAACCATAAAACATACAATGTGGCTTTTCAAAGTGACTATATCGAATCGACTTCGACTCTAACAAAACTTTACGTGCTAGTCCCATTCGATAAGGACATCGATAATATGATGTAAAATTGACCAAAATGTCCCTGCATATTAAATACCCCATAAAAACTATATGTTTTAGCCAACTTTTGACTCAAGGGACTTCCTATAGAGTCTAAAACCACCTAAAAATATCAAAATCTTACGTCCGACTGGGTCCGACTACATAATCTTTGAAATTCCCAATCCGAATCATTCTAAAACAATCCTAAATTCAAATTCGAATCAGTCCAACATAGTCTCGAAATTCATAAAAATCTTTAAACTCACTAAAATTTTGGGATTGAAGTTTACGACCTTTCACGGCCTCTAAGAAAATTTCCTGGCCATTATATAGCATTTAGGCTCAAATAACACAAATAGGAAAATTTCCTACTCTTAAAGTGATCAAACGCCTAGGCTTTGCACTGACGTGTAGCCTCACGTAGACTAACTTTGCTCTTCTCGTCTCGACGAAAATCTACGGTCCGATTCAGAATCTAGGTTAACTAAGAAAAGAAAAAATAAAAATATAAATCGTGTCTCTCTCTCATTTCGTTCTCACGCATTGTGTCTTTTGACTTTTCGTTTTGCTTTTATCTTCTTTTTCTTTTTCTTTTTCTTTAATTATTATTATTATTATTTGGATAAACGATTTCTATTGTCTCATTCGGGTCCATTTCATCCCCAAAATTTTATTTCTTTCACCACTTTATTATAACAACTTGGGGACTGCTCATCGACTCCTGGGGATTTTGGTAAAGATCTCATCCCCGTCCTCGACGACTTATCACCCGTAAATTGTGAAATATTCCGAATCGGCCCTTAATCTCGACGAAACTTTTCTCTCTGTCACTAGATTTCGCAAGATCGAATTTAATAAATAAGAATTGCTTGGCCATCCGAGATCTAGAGAATTTTATAGCTCCGAATCCATTACATTTATAATTTATTATTATTATTATCCTTTTAAAATTCTATAATTGAATTCCCCACCTCTCCACTTTCCTTAATTCAAAAGTGCCACAATTCTTCAAAAACTTTATAATTTCACTTTGAAACAACTTCAAAAAATTCCCATTACGACACTAAAATAATTATTGCCCCTTGGTACATACTCACACATACCGTACACCCTCCTCGGGACGTGGGCCAAGCAAATCCTCCCTCCTTTAGAACATCTCTGGTCCTCGAAATGAACAAAACTAACATAAAGAGGATACCTTAATCAAAACAACTGTGAGGGTATCGGGATCGCAAGATTCGAGCCTCCCACCCACGTAGCCTCCTTAATCCCATGATTCCCCAATAAAATCCTCGACTAGTTGGAATGACTTTATTCCGCAAACTGCTTCCTCTACGACCACTAATTCCAGATCGGGTCGCCTTCCTTATAGGTCAAATTCATCTTTAGTTCTACCGCTGATCTCTAAGTACATGGAGGGATATGGAATGCACTTGCGGAGCATGGATACATGAAACACATTATGAACTCCAGACAACTCGAGGAAGGTCTAATCTATATGCTAACGGTCCCACTTTAATAATCTCACGCCTCGCATATCTCGGGGCCCCACTTTCCGCGCTTCCAATCGAGGACACTCCTTTCCAAGGGGAAACTTTGAGGAAGACTACGCCACCTTAAACTCGTAGGATCTCACGGCGCTTGTCCTGTATAACTTTTCTTTCCGTCCGGCTATCTTGAGTCCGGCCTCGACAATCCGATCTTATCTAAGGTAATATGTATTAACTCTGGGCCTACCACTCTCCTCTCTCCTACTTCATCCCAGCATACGGGAGTACGACACTTCCGGCCATACAATGCTTCAAATGGAGCCATGCCTATACTGGATTGACAACTGTTGTTGTAGGCTTAACCCATCGTAGATAAATGCGATCCTAGGCTTCCTTAAACTCTATCACGCATGCTCTAAGCATATCCTCTATCGTCTAATAGCTTCTTTATCACTCATCACCTCGAGGATGGAAAGTCAAGCAAGTGCAATCGAGCCCCATGGCATCCCTCGTGAATTTGACTAAAATCGGATGTGAATCTAGGTTCCTTATCCTAGACTATCGATATAGGAACAATTCATGTAATCTAACTATCTCCTCCACATATAATCGGGCCAACTTTTCCAACGGATCATCATTACTTAATCGAGAAAATGCCGGATTTCGCTAGTCTATCCTACTATCACCCATATGGCATCGTGTTGTCTCCGAAGTTCTTGAAGCCCGTAACAAAATCCATAGTAATCTTATCCCATTCCATACAAGAATCGGAAGGGTCAGATCTTCCCGTGGCTTCCGTGCTCGCCTTTACTCCGTTGATGTGTTAGGTGATCCGATACCAAAATCGTAATTTCCTTTTCATGCCCTTCCACTAATAATGCTCCTATAGCATAAGCATCTTGGTGCTACCAGGTGCATGGCATATGTCAAGAGTGATTTCCTTTTAGTTCACTTATTTCGTGTACACACATTCGACTCTCTAACTATTACGCCCATCAGCCTCCGATTCCGGAACTCTGATTTCCTACCACCCTCAATCTCTGCCCTCAACTTAATCATCTCTTAAACTTGCTTCTGACCTTCCTTGATATGATCCACGAGAAGAGGATGAACATAAAATGATGCCAACAATGTCCCCTCAGACGCCTAATTCGTAACCCGAACTCCCAAAAGATCTCAACTCTAATAATAATGGATATACTGCCTGGTAGATAAGCATAGAACCCCTCCGCCTACTTACGCATCGGCCAATACATTGGCCTTCCACGGATGGTACTCTATCGTGTAATCATAATCCTTAATCAACTCTAACCACCGGTGCTGCCTTAAGTTAAGCTCTTTCTGAGTGAAGATATACCGGCAGCATCTTATGACGGTGAAATATCCGACAGTGGAACACCGATAGATAATGTCTCCAGATCTTTAGAGCGAAAACCACTACTTCTAGTTCTAAATCATGGGTCGGGTAGTTCGCTGTAAGGCTTTAATCGAATGGAAGAATAAGCTATCACTCTACCATCCCGCATCAAAAACACACCCTACACCCTCTTGTCTAGAAGCATCACCGTATACTCACATAATTGTCCTTTCCCGATAAGAGTGCTAACACCGGGTTATCATCAATCTCTACCCCGCCTCAAAACTATACCGGGCGGGTGTATCCGACCACCCGACCTCCGATCCTTTTCAATAGATTGGTCAATGGGGTTGCTATCTCAAATCCTCAACAAATTCCTCAGAATAACCCGCCAATCCATGAAACTCGCGAACTTCAAAACATCTAGCGAGCGGCCCTTACCTACTATATCTTCGATCTTCCGAGGATCCACACTAATACCTTTGGCAGAATGACATGACCTTAAGAAAGCTACTTGTCCAACCAAAACTCAGCACTTACTAAACTTAGCGATAACTCGATGCCTTCTAAGAACTGCACATCATTCAAGATGCCTCGTGATGTTCCTTCGACTCCGCTCGAGTACAATTAGAATGTCATCAATGAATACGATCACAACTTATCTTAAATACGGACTAATAATTTCGCTTATCAAATCCATGAACGCAAATTTCTGGGGCATTAGTCAATCCGAATGGCATCACTAGGAACTCGTGAGTGACCGTGGTCTCGTCCCCGGGCAAGGCCTTAGAAACATCATTCTCTCTGACCTCAACTCCGATGGTAAATCGACCTTAGTCAATCTTAGAATATACCCAGGATCCATGCACTGGTCAAATAGCTTCATCTTATACGAGGAAGCGGAACTGGCTATGCATTGTCACCCGATTCAGCCGGGGCTCTATAGTCTATACACACAACCGTAAGCTTCCCATCTTTCTTCTTACGAAGAGAAACCCTGAGCCCCTCACTGGAGGTGACTAGGTCGGACGGGCTTCCCCGCTTAGAAATTCGCCCAATCGTGCCTCAATTCTTCAACTCGTCGCGCCAGCCGGTATGGAGGAATGGATATCGGCTCGGTCCCTAGAATCAGTTCAATAACGAACTCAATTACTCTATCCGGGGTAACTCTGAATATCATATGGAAACTTTGACTAGCGGATGTCTTCCGTGCCGTGTCCCCTCTGTCTCTATCTACTAAGCAAATGCCAACAACCCTCGCAACCTTCCGAAGCATTTTGAGGCGGTCATGACATTAATGAGACTAAGGGCGATCTCTTCCGATTCCCGAAATATCACGCCGGGGTTTCTCCGGCCGAACTAATCTTACTTCTTCTTATAGCAATCATGGCTCTATGCCTCGGATAACCACCATACCCAAGACTATATCGAAATCATGGATACCTAATATCATCAAGTCCGTTAGAAAATCCCATTATGGATCGCTCAATCAAGCATCTGAACTATCCTTCGGATATCATAGTATCCCCATTGGGTAATGGAAACCACCATATGACCAATACCCATAGGGTCGGGACTCTATCCTGTGCCTCTCAGTGAATGGTACTGAAATAAATGAATGAGTGGCTCCTAGGTCCACCAATGCATATGCATCATGATCGTAAACCCGAAATCGATCAGTAATCACGTCCGTGATGATCCGCCCCTAACAGGTGGATCAGGAATACCCGAGCCCGAGCACGAGTACCACCAGATCCGCCAATCGCACCGCTCCCGCCCCGCGACCCCTACCGTAACCTCTACTGGTGCATCAGACCGCCACCTCCGCCCTCGAATCCACCCCTACCAGCCCCGACTGACCGCAGCTTGGGGTAGATGCGACTCCAGACCTACCCTGCATGTCTCTACAGCCTACTAACTCGTGGACAACTTTGACAAAGTGACCTTCCCGCCCGCAATGGAAACATCCCACATGTTCATCCCACACTCTCCGAGATGCCCTCCTCCGACATGTAGGGCACAAATGGAAAAGATGATCCCAAGATCTACCCACCTGGGCTACAGATCGAACGATCCTCGGCAGGATGCCGCCCCTCGTCCCGAGCCCCACCGCACCCACTCTTCTCCTTTCTTTCTACTAGGACTCGACCGGGTCCCAGTCGACTAGTGTTGGGAGATTCCCATCAACCGACCGCCCCGAGTTAGAACTCGAAACTTGTCATTTCTACCCTTAGCAGCCTCAACCAGCCTCCAAAGTTATCTTTGAGATGCCCAGTTAGATGAACTTTAATTCCTGGCGTCTGGGCGCCATGAATCGCTTTAAGAATTTTATGTTCCTCATCTTCCCCATCATAGGCACCAATTTCAATGAGTTCCAAACTTCTACTCACATTCACACGTCAGTGGATCGCTGCCTAACATGAAGAATTCCTTCTATTTTTGCATCCCGATAACTACGCGTAAAACTGGTCTCAGAATGCTTGCCTGAACTCGGTCCCAAGTGACTCCCCGTAGGGTGTCTCCTCTTAATGGCTCCCACCAAATTCTCGCCCCTGGCCGCCATCAAGAACCCCGAAGAGGACTCTCTCGCCCATCCGAACACCCCATCACCGTACAACTCTACTAACCCCGTCTAGCCATGTCTCGCCTCCGGGTCGCCGGCACCACTGGCAAGTTTTAGCCCCTAATTTTAGAGCGTTCTATCATGCCTCTACTTTCCTGAGGGCTCCTGCTCCGACGGGTAAACGAATAAATCAGATAACCCGATCCATCAGCCAAGGTATCCGCCACTTGGCCCACGGGCCCGACATGCTTCCCATCGGGGACGATCTTAATAGAAGCATTCCGATCTAGGGGTGTGCCTTCGGAGATATCTCTCCTCCTCGTGGTGCCTCCGGCAAGGGAAGTCCTGTGATCGACTCTACGACCTCGTCTGTACATACGTCGTGAATTCCAAGATTGGCAAGATCTCGTGACACTTTACAATATTTGATGCATGCAAGGGATTTAGCAAAACAATATAGCTTGGGCTAGGAAAATCATTACAAAAAAATTTATAGGAACATCAGGAAAAACGCGCGAAAAACGCTTAACTATCGCCTAAAACTCGGCTTCCGATACCAACTCGCCACAGACCTTCCTAGTGACAGGAAATCACTGCACCCCACAAGAATCCTCCTGTACCAAGCTCGCTCGACTGACAAGTTACCATGAAGCTAAGTCGTTAAAACTGCTGGAACTGTCTTTGGAAAACGTGGGTTATAAAATTTTTCACTTTTCTATCAAAAGCACACCTTTAGATTTAACGAAAATCCCGCAGCATAACGACTGCACGGTGGTCAAGCCCGAAATACAAAAATCACCTGTATATAAAAATATACACTCCCAATGTTTTCCAAATATCCAACCACAACCATAAAGGACCTCTGATCCTCATCAAAATATTAGATAAGGATCAATCCAACATAATTTCATCGTAACCTGTTTTTCTCAACCATGCATGCATATTTTACAAAAGATATTTACATATACAAAATGTCACATTTTAACTTTTACTACATTTACTTTTATAATCTTATCTTATATATAATCACAAATACAAATATTTAGACTGAGGATCCTAGAAAGGTTCTTCAACTTCGCACTGCACCTCGAAAAATTGGGCCTTTAAAACATAAAACTCGCGGAGCCAAACGGCCTGAGTACTATAAGTCTTAAATATCGCTTGTCTCGTGATGTACCTACCAATATAGAATCAGAGTAGAAATGGTTGTAAAACTATTTATGAGAAAAACCGAAGCTTTAAGAGGAAACTATCAAAATCGCCGAAATCTATTTCGCCAATAAAATCAAGCTCAAAGATTTCACAATAAAATCGCTCAAAACTATTTATAAGTATCGAAATCGTTTCCGAAAACTATTTCGCTGGAAATTGTTTCAAAGGTGGTTATTTGGAAAGTGCTATACCGAAATCAAGTACCACCACTCCGGGCCCATTTTATGAAATATTCTATACGTGATGCCATACTGAACCCTGAATCCGGCATCGATAGTGAACTCCTAACACTACTCCCGCTTAAGATGGTCCGGTGAACACGGCTGGATCTCGCCACATAATGGAACCTCGGAACTAAAAATGCCCGATGATGGAACCTCGGAACCAACACTCCCATCGCCATGTACTAAGTCAACGCGCTTAACTATATACTTTAATGTGCAAGAGGGCTAATTCACTATATAAAATATATACTAGATCTAACCCCCAATTGCCAACCAGGGAATATAGTTAGTCATAATATCCCATAACCTTGCCATACAACTCAAATAAACTGACCGAAACCTAGCTTGCCATCTATGGTTTCGCTGCAAACTGTGCCAAATTGTTTCTTAAATATTTAAATCAAACTTTCTAATGAGTATAATAACTGGAGGTAAAAATGCTTATAAATTTATATTTTCAAAGCACTTTACAAACTTGTAATTTTAAACACTTTCGCTGAAAAGGATTTGAGTACTCACCTTTTCTTGACTACTCTCTTTCAAATCTCACAAGATTTAGATTCCTCGTCTGATGCTCAAACTCTACATAATCCATACAGCATTTAAAATGCCCTCACTCAACGCTTTAACCATAAAGCACACATGTATTTAAAGTGACTATATCGAACTAACTTTAACATTCTAACAAAATCTTTACGTTGCTAGTCCCATTCGATAAGGACATCATAATATGATGAAATTGACCAAAATATCCCTACACATTAAATACCCCATAAAACTATCCTGTTTAGCCAACTTTTGGACTCCGGCCGGACTTCCCATAGAGTCTTAAAACCACCCGAAAACATTTCCTGTGGACTATGTCCGAATTGCTCGACTACAATCCCGAAATTTCAATCCAAATAAATCGAAAATAAATTCCAATTCAGCCCAAACCGTCCGAACATAATGTCCTAAAATTCATAAAATTCAAACTCACTTAAAAATTCCTTGGGATTGAAGTTTACGACCTTTCACGGCCTCTAAGAAAATTTCAAGCAATTACATAGCATTTAGGCTCGAAATAACACAAATAGGAAATTTTCCTACCTCTTAAAGTGTATTTAAATGCTAGGCTTTTTATGACTCACGCCAGAACCCCGTCGCTGAGACCAACTTTGCCTTCTGCTCTGACGAAAATCTACGGTCTGATTTCCGTAAATCTAAGAAAGAAACTAAGAAAAGAAAAAATATAAATATAAATCGTGGTTCTCTCCTCATTCTCGCTCTCACGCACTGTCTTTCAATTTTCTGCTTTGCTTTATCTTTCTTTTCTTTTCTTTAATTATTGCTATTATTTGATAAACGATTTCTATTGCCTCATTCATCCATTTCACTTCGGTAAATTTTTATTTCTTTCACCACTTTATCAGAAATGAACTTAGACTGCACTTCGATTTCCTCGAGATTTTGTAAACATCTCATCCCCCTAAAGTTCCCGACGACTTATCACCTTAAATTCGTGAAAATATTTCAACTGGTCTTGCACTACGAAACTTTTCCCCGGGGTCACTAGGATTTCGTGAGACAAAATTTAACTGGGCAAATTAGTTTTGGGCTATCCAAGACTAGAGAATTTTATAGGCTTCCCCTAATCCATTAGTGGTAATTTATTATTATTATTATCCTTTAAAATTCCATATTCACCCTCTTCACTCCCTCCACTTCCTTAATTAAAAGTGCTACAATTCTTGAAAACTTTATAATTTCACCCTTAAAACAACTTTCAAAAATTCTATTATGGCACTAAAATAATTAAGGAAGCCCTTGGTGCACACGGGTTACACATACCGCATACCCTTCCGGACGGGCGTTATAATTAAATACTTTACTCCACTTCTATGATGAGACAAGTGGCAATTTATGACATTGATAAAATATTAGCTTGTTACAATAAGATTAAGACCATTGCAATGGAGTTTGAGTCAAATTATGTTGTTTGGATGATCATGGGGACTTTACCTTCATAGTTTGACAATATTAGGTCCAGGTAATGCTTCAATTGACAATGGTTCATCAAGATATATTTGCAAATCTCAAAGAGGAGGAGGATAAGAAGAAGGGAAGGTCCAAGAGTATTTATGTGGTGACTATCTAAGGCAGTGGGGGTCAAAAGAGAAACTATCCTTATAATACAACTTCCAATGAGAAGAAGTATGTCAAGAAGCAGAATACTAGTGTTAAGGGTAATGACAAGAATGTGTTTTCTACTTCCAATGCCCCTAAGAATGAGGGTTTTAAGGGAAAATACAACTATTGCCACAAGTTGGGGCATAAAAAGGCAGATTGCAAGAAGTTGAAGGTCGTTTAGGAAAATAAAGGTGATGATAAGCAGGAGTCCAACTAGTCATGAGCAGCACGTGCTCATGGGAAACGACACAAGAGTTCAAGTTGTTTCTTTAGGAATTGTTAGATTGCATCTTAATACATTTTTTTTTCTTTTTTTGCAAAATGTATGCCTATACTCTATTAGAATAAATTCCATTATATAAAATTTTATTTTGGATAGACTTGAATATAGCTTTCGAACTAGAAAAGTTAATTTATATCGACTTTATTGATTGGCAAATGGAACACTTTATGAGAATCTTTACTCGATTGTGAGCTGTACAATCATTTCTTCTCCTACTATTAATACTGCTTGTAGGGACTCAAACATTTGATATTGAAAGAAAAGTCTTCTATTCTTCGTACAAGTGAGTGAAATGTATTTCCGTATGAATTGAGATTAATTAAGGATGAAATTATTCCTGGATCTTGATTTCTCGCTTGATACTATGCTTAGAAGACTGCTCTAAGACTCCATATGAGCTATGGTCAAATCGAAGAAGCCTAGTCTCGCTACTTCCATGCTTGTGTGGCTGCCGTATGTATGAGACTATACAACCTTAAATCCAAGAAACTTGATAAAAAAACCATTAGTGGGTACTTTATTGGTTATTGTGTGGGATCAAGAGGTTCTAGATTTTATTGCCCGTCGCACACCACCGTGAGTGATTTAGGCCGATCGAGCCATCTATTTCGAGGATGATATCGTAAGGCCAAGGGCCAAGAAAAAATCGTGGTTCAAGAAACATCTAGTTTTTATTTCTATGCCTATTGCTTCTACTTCCGATCTCCTAGCCCTTGTTTGTTTCATTAGCATCTAATAGCCACTTCGAGCAATGAACCAATTGAGAAAGTAAACCTAGAAGCTCCAAAAATCCATTTATAGTCTAAAATAGGCTTCTAGATAGTGGTATCTCAAGTTTGATGAAGTTGTCAACAACAATGATTTTAAGGAGAACATTCTATATCAATGCATATATATGAAGGTCAGTGGGAGCAAATATATATTCTTGGTTTTATATGTTGCTGATATTTTGCTTGCAGCCAATGATATTGACTTGCTGGTTGAGGCAAAGCATATATTGTTTAACCATTTTTTATATGAAGGATCTTGGGGAAGCATCTTATGTCTTGAACATACAGATACTTTGTGATAGACCTAGTGGCATTATGAGATTGTCTCAATAGACGTATATCGAATGCATTCTAAAAATGTTCAATATGCAATTATGTTCTTTTGGTAAGATACTAATTGTAAAGGGTGACAAAATTTCCAAAGGTCAATGTCCTCATAATGATATTGAGAGATATCATACGAAAGTAGTCCTTTATTCTTCAATTGTAGGTAGCTTGATGTATGCTCAAGTATGAAAACGCCCTGATATTGCTTTTGTTGTCGGCGTGTTGAGTAGGTATTTGAGTAATCTTGATCAAAGCACTGGAAAGTGGCTAAGAAAGTTTTGAGGTATCTTCAAGGTATCTTCAAGGTATCAAGAATCTCATGTTGACATATCAGCATAACGACACTCTTGAGGTGGTTAGTTTTAATGATCTCGATTATGCAGTATACTTAGATGATAAAAGGTCCACTTTTGGTTATATCTTTATGATGGCTAAAAGAGCTATTTCGTGGAAAAGTGTCAAGCGGACACTTACAGCTTCTTCTACTATGGAGGCAAAGTATGTGGCGTGTTATAAGGCTACTTAGCATGTAATATGGTTGTGGAACTTCATTTCATCTTTGGAGGTTGTTCACTCCATTTCTAGACTGCTAAAATTGTTCTATGATAATTCCGCAACTGTATCTTTCTCTAGGAACACTAGGAGCACTTCTCGCTCCAAGCATATCATGCGAAGTTCTACAGCAGAAGTCAGAGAGCCCTTATTCTACTTGAGCACACACCTATGACTAGCATGTTGGAGGTGACTCACTCAACCAAAGGCTTACTCTACTTTCTTTGTTTCCCAATAACACATCACCTACATGGGATTGTTGCTTGCCTACAATCTTTGTTTCTCGTGGGAGTTTGCCTTTTGTATGCATTTTGTAAGAAAACTCGCGTTTTTTGGTTATTACATGCAATATTTTGACGCTTTGTCATTATCTTATGATTTTGTCATTTTGAATTGTGATGAATGATAAAATTATGTTTTTTTTCTATTGAATCAATACTTTGCTGAAATGCTTCTAGATCGCATCGTCTCGATTATGTGGCACTTATGCATCCTCTCGGTGTATCAATTGTAGATGATTGGTTATGACTATGTCAGTATCTTGTTGAAGCATTTGAGTTATGATTTTGATTAGTAGCACCTAATTATGTACGATTTATGCATCATCTCAATGTGTTAATTGTATATGATTGGTTATGACTATGTAAATTCATTAGGAAAACATTTGAGTTACGATTATGTCGTTCAAGTGGGAGAATGTTAGATTAATTTATTAATTATGGACTAAACACAATCATATTACAATTTTAATTGTATAATTGTGCATGTTAATTATGAGTCATTTATGGGATAGTTTAATATTAATTAGCCATGGGCCCTCGGGTTCTATCTTCTCTCCTTGGGTATTCAGGCTTCCATTGGACAAAAGCTCAATTGTTCCCTTGTGCTTTATATATATAAGTACATAGAGCCTTAGAATTTTACGAGGGTTTGGTAGAACACACTTTGGGGAGAAGGAAAGAACTATCTTCAACCCTAACATTTCTTTGATTTCGTCCCTCGTAGATTTGGGAGACTAATGACAGCCAACAATTCTGGATCTGTAAAACCGGGGCAAATTTGAATTTTTCCGAAAAATGGCAAAACGGTAAATTGTCGCTATAGTAGAAGCTGCAAACCTGAAGTTTTCTAAATCTCGAATGACAAAACCGACCTCACCGTTGGATTCGTCTCGTGAAATCTAGTTACCTATACGAATTTCGTTGAATTTTGAGATAGTCGAATTCTTCACATTTTTCGGGGCGTTTGGTGCCTGACAGACCCAAAAAACGTAATTTTTGAGAAAATCTTGAAAATTGGAAAATAATTTAGATAAAGTTCATATAAAATAATTTTAATTTTAATTGGGATGAAATAAATCGTTTCGAGACAGAAACGAACCTAGACAAGTCGTAGACACGTGGTGCGACGTGATCCAACCATTTAAACATTAAAATAAGAGGCTTTGGACAAAAGAAAAGATCACATTTTCTGCTAGGAAACCATGGGAGAGAAAGAGAGGAAAAGGAAGAGAAGTTTAAGACTTTTTTCGACGATCCACAGAGTTCTGTTGGTCGGAATTCGTCGAGACAAAAACTAAAGTTCATCGCCTCAACAAGGACTACGCACACATACCAAAAATAAGGGATTTCACCGAAGATCCAAAGGAGAAGATTTGAGGAAATCAAAGTTTTCGAGTTAAGAAGGTATTCTTGAGACCTTCTACGTTTCTACTACGCTTCAAGAGGTAGATATTCTTCATACTTTGGATTATTTCCACCCTTAAGGGCTATTTGGCTATATTTCCACCCTTAGGGATTGTTTGGCTCTATTTTATGCCCTAAAGGGCTGTTTGGATGATTTTTAGCTTGTTTAAAGGGTTGTTTGACATGTTTTGTGGCCTATTTTAAGGCCCTTTGTGGTCGGCTTTGTGTGATGGTTTGGGATTCTTTGTGGTAAGTTCAAAGAATTGTTTTAGGGGCTGTTTGGATTAAAAAAAAAATCTGGTTTATGGTTGTTAAGGGGCTATTTGGATTGTTTAAAAACAGTTTATGGCCGTTTTTATGGCTAGCTTTGTGAGTTGGTTTGTGATTGTTTTATGGAATGTCCAAAAAATTGTTTTTAGGAGCTGTTTGGATGAAGAGAAAACTTACAGCTTGGGTATTTGCCTGGCAGTCTATAGCACTAAGGGCATGTTTGATTAGTTTTTATGCCCTAAGCATGGGCTGGTTTTATGGATATTTTACATGCCACTCTGGCCTTGAGAGTTAAGTGTTATTGCTTTTGATTTTTGTGATCACCTCATTGGTTGTTGTTTTGATAAAATGTTAATATATGTGCTTTAATGTATTGATATCGTGTGAGGTTAATCGAGATTATATGCATGATATAATTGTCCATGATGTATGATGAATTGTATAAATTAAAATTTCATATGGAATTCATTATATATGTGATATGGCATTGATACATGCAAATGGTGCATTATACTGTATATGTAATGAACATCTCATTTTATGGGTGAGTGCATTATCGAGATAAATACTACACTGGGTGGGATTGACGAGTGTATCTTGCGATCACGGACAAGTTCAACAAAGTCGCACTTCACATGATACGGGCAAAAAAACTCGTGGTTATGATAGCAAGAAAGGCTAGATAATTTACGCGGTGAAAGACCGCCATCGTTCATATCTAACGGAAAGTCCAAAAGGGGGAAGGGGCGCGGCAAGGCTTCACAAGTGATTCCAAAATTCCTCGCCTCGAAAAGGAACACGAAGTTTTGTATATTAAATGACTGGCCCGAGGTTTTAACATCCAACAAGTTTTAGTTTATAAACACATGATTTTATTTTGAAAATGATTATTGGATGTAACCATCAATGACAGATTTTATTATACATTGGCATTTGTAATGTGCGGAGCCTGTGAAAGACGGGTATATGTAATGGTTTGAAGTCTCAGATCTCATTCATAGCATGACATGAATTCCAAACTTAGAATTGCATATTTTTACTTGGAATTGTTGATGTGAATATGAATTGTCAAATGTGAGCATTGCATGTGCACTACTCTACTAGGCGTGGGTTACCCTATAAGGGAAAAAAATTTCAAGTGCGGGATATAGGCCGGTGGGCGGCTCTCATTCAGGACCGCAAAGGGTAAAGAAAGCCGACTTGTGGCTTTTATAATTCTTTTTGTAAAATTTTTGGAATAAACTAGTTTTGACATGTACATTTATGTAAAAGAGTTGTAATTGAACTCATATGGACTGTTTTTAATATAGTCTTACTGTTTTTATATGAATGTGGATAAATGGGCTCGATGTGATCAATTGTTACTCATAAATGGATCCGATGCGGCCATTGTGTTATATTGGGCCTCGGATGGGTCATGTTATTGTATATTGTACAGGTTGGGTTTTGGATAGAGCTCCCCGTACAAAGGAGACTTTGTCTGATTTTTGTTAAATTATGGATCTCGGTAAATGGGACACAACGGTGTGGTATCGAGTTATACGATATCCACAAGCATTATGCGGG
The DNA here is from genome assembly GCA_016808115.1 of Tetrastigma voinierianum. Classification (NCBI taxonomy): domain Eukaryota; kingdom Viridiplantae; phylum Streptophyta; class Magnoliopsida; order Vitales; family Vitaceae; genus Tetrastigma; species Tetrastigma voinierianum. Next base: position 2,217,803 of record JAEQBH010001681.1, read on the forward strand.
TTGATGGGTGATCAAAGGACCCCTTGATTTTGGGGTGTCACAGCTTGGTATCAGAGCTTAGGTATACGATTACCTAGAGCTTGATGGGCATGGGTTTAGACCATTGCATTCATTGTGCATTTCATGTTTGTGCCATAATATGCTACATGATTGTGTGCTATGTGTTGTGTAAAATTATATACATGGTAAAATGTATATAGAAAAAAAGGAACACTAGGGTTAGAAAACATAACCTTAGGGGTTTAGAAAAAGAATGAACGGGATGGTTCGGGATGTAGAGGTCTATTAGTGGTTTGCACATGAGCTACTAGTTAGACATGAGATAAATCTCAAAGTTTAAACTTGATCCCCATTTATTTAGGATGCTATGTAAGACTCTATTTCTATCCAACATATGTAGATGGCTAATCGAGGAAGAGGAAGCCAAGGCGATGAGTGGAACAACAACCCACTACCGTTGACCTTTGACCAACAAGCCTTCATAGAGGCTATTGGTATTGCGACTGCAACCATTGCACAAGCAAGTGTCGGGTACTAAGGCCACCGCATGTGCTAGTGCAACTGCGGCCAAGGAGGCATAGGAACTCCAAAGGCTGCGCACATCATCCTCGAACCTTGCAGAGAGGACCCAATGTAGCTAACCCTTCATCGTCTGGCCAAGCCTACAAGATCTCTGGAGGCTATGGAGATCACCCGGCTGCCACTAGGATAAAGCTAGTCACATTCCAAATGATAGGCGACCTAAGTATGCTGGATTGGGTCAAAACCTCAAGGATCTTGGAGGCAACGATATGGGAAGAGTTCTGTGAGCTCTTCATAGGCAAATATTTCCCGACGTATGCTCGACATGCAAAAGCTCAAGAGTTCCTAGAATTGAAACAAAGGACGATGACAGTGCTCGAATACATGGCTAAGTTCATTGAATTAGCCCGTTTCGCTGATGATTATGTGGCCACAAACATCACTAAAGTGATGGGTTTGACGCATGGTCTAAAAATCATTCCATCCGGTAAGATCAGGGACTCCTATAAGACAATTTCAATTGATATAGTCGGTGATAGCTATGGCCATTGAGAGGGAGGTGAACGATGCACGGAGCATCAGGGATGCGGGTGTTAAAGATAAGAGGAAGGAGAGCCAACCTTCTTTTCTAAATTTCTCGAGAAGAAGCAGAACTTCTACTCATAAGGCTCATGACAAGGCTATGACCACTGCGACTAAGGCTATGTCAATCATCCCAAGATGGAGGCACTTCGCTGGCCCTAGCCACCTGCTGTAGAGGATATGTTACTATATTGTCACCAAATTTGGATACATGAAACGGATTACCCTCAGCGTAGGATCCTAGCGGGACACCCCAAATTCCTACCATCGCGACATTCTTAGACTCGCTTGTCTCTTCCTACCCCACTCCGTGGGCCAGGGGAGCCAAGACAAATCCTGGGGTGCCACAAGCCCCTAATATTTCCTACGATCAGCTAGATGAGCGAGGCAGAGGTCTAGGTCGGCCGGACTCATGCCGACCCCCAGTGGACCCAAGGGCGTGTCTACACCATCAAACCTCAGACTGAGCTTATAGATCAGTTGGTCATTTAGGGTACATTTTTACTCTCTCACTTATGGGCAAGAGTATTATTTGATTCTGGTGCATCTCATTATTTTGTTGTTGCATTATGTGTGAAAGATTTGGGCTTAAAGGTTGAAACTTTGGAAGAGCCACTGCATGTGAGTTCTCCCCTAAGAGCTAGGGTGAATGTCGATAAGATATGTCGAGGCTATGAGTTAGAGATCTCGGGGATTCTACTCACCATGGACCTTAGGTCATGGACATGTCGGAGTTTGATGTCATCCCTAGGATGGACTAGCCTAATAGTGATACCTAGCTTCGCCATTGATCGCGGATCGTAAGAGGGTTAGTGCCTACACACCATATGGTATTTGTTTTATGTTTCAAGGGGATAAGAATGATGCTTTACCCCAACCCGCATGACTCTAGATGGCACGGGCAATTGATGGGTTGGCTAGCAAGCCTCACCCTAGAGGACGAGATGAGACAGGAGTTGGGTTTACCTCAGGTGGTTTGTGAGTATGAGGACTTTTTCGGGATGAACTACCGGGATTATCTCCGCATAGGGATGTAGACTTCACTATTGAGTTACACCTTGGTACATCGCTTATTTCTACGACTCCACATAGAATGGGGCTTGTTGAATTGCAAGAATTCAAAGTCCAATTACAAGAATTGTTGGATAAGGTTTTTATTAGACCGAGCACTTCACCTTGGGGTGCTCCGGTGCTGTTTTCCAAGAAGAAGGATAAGACCATTCGGCTATGCATAAACTAAAAGCAATTGAATAGGGTTACTATTAAGAATAAGTACCCTTTACCGAGGATTGTTGATTTATTTGATCAGTTGGGAGGGGCACAAGTTTATTCCAAGATAGATCTTCACACTGGTTACCATTAGTTGAGGGTTAGGGAGGCGGATTTCCTTAAGACAGTGTTTAGGACGCGATATGGGCATTTTGAGTTCATAGTGATGCCATTCGGATTGACGAATGCTCTAGCGGCATTCATGAATCTCATGCATAGGGTGTCCCAACCCTACCTAGATCAGTTCGTTGTGGTCTTCGTTGATGACATCTTGATCTACTCCAAGTCTGAGGAGGATCATGAGGGTCACTTGAGGATTGTTCTCCAAGTCTTGAGAGACCATCAATTGTATGCCAAATTCAGTAAGTGTGAATTTTGGCTTATTGAGGTGAAATTCTTGGGACATGTGGTGTCGGCTTCAAGTGTATCTGTGGACCCGAAAAAGGTTGAGGCAATTATGAGTTGGGAAAGACCAAAGTCAGTTTTTGAGATGCGCAGTTTCTTGGGATTAGCAGGGCATTACAAGAGGTTCATTGAGGACTTTTCCCAATTAGCTGCACCTATGACGAGATTGACCCATAAGGAGGTCAAGTTTTAGTGGAATTACTTGTGTGAGAAGGCATTCCAGGAGTTGAAGAGGAGGCTTACTTCAACCCCTATTTTGATAGTTCTAGAGAGGGGACAGGGGTACATAGTGTATTGTGATGCCTCTAAGGGCGGACTTGGATGTGTTTTGATGCAGTCTGGGAGGGTTGTGACTTATGGTTCTCAACAGTTAAAGAACCACGAGTAGAGTTACCCCAAACATGACATGGAGTTGGTGGCCATTGTCTTTGCCTTGAAGGTTTGGCGCCACTATCTATACGGTGAACAGTTTGAGGTGTTTTCAAACCACAAGAGTCTGAAGTACATTTTTACACAACGGGACCTCAACATGAGGCAACGCAAGTGGATGGAGTATCTGGAAGACTATGACTTCACTTTGCATTACCATCCCGGTAAGGCAAATGTGGTGGCCGATGCACTCAAATAAAGTCGAGGTCGCTAGTGTGACTTCAAAGTGGCGTATGCCTCGAGGCTCGTGGGATAGTTCTGGGCTACACTACAAAAATGCCCAAGGTACTTTGGGGAGTTTAGTGGCTATGCCTTCCCTACTGAGTAGAGTGATCGAGTCCCAAGGATAAGACACGATGATATTGTCCATCAAGGATCAGGTACGATTGGATACAGTTGACGAAGGCTAGGCCATTCACACGATGGTAATCTTCGGTATAGGGGAAAGGTTGTGGTTCCCTAGTCGGTAGATCTGAGAGAGGAGATCCTCAAGAAGTTCCATTGCTTTTGTTTTGTTGTGCATCCAAGTGGCACTAAGATGTACCATGATCTTTGTCACCAATATTACTAGAGTGGGATGAAGAAACACGTTGGGGATTTTGTTCGTCGATGTCTCACGTGTCAGCAAGTAAAAGTTGAGCACAAGAGACCAATGGGATTACTCGAATCCTTAGAGGTAGCTGAGTGGAAGTAGGAGCATGTCATGATGGATTTTGTGACTCACTTGCCACGGACATCGCGAGGGCATGACGCGGTGTGGGCGACAGTGGACCGGCTTACTAAGTTGGCACACTTTCTGGCTGTGTGGATGAACTTCACTCTGGAGGAATTCTGCAGGTTGTACATACAAGATATTGTCCCGTTACATGGAATACTAGTATCTATAGTATTAGATTGGGATCTCAGGTTTACGACTCATTTTTGGAAGAGTTTCCAACGAGTCATGGGGACACAGTTGATGATGGGCATTGCTTTTCATCCCTAGACGAATGGTCAGTCGGAGAGGACCATCCAGACTTTAGAGGATATGCAACGGGCATGCGTCCTTGATCTCAAGGGTAGTTGGGAAGAGCATTTACCCTTAGTGGAATTCGCTTACAATAATAGTTATCAAGAGAGCAAATAGATGACACCCTATGAGGCACTATATGGGAGGACTTGTCGATCTCTGGTTTGTTGGACGAAGATAGGAGAGAGAACCTCTATGGGTCCAGATTTGGTTAGGGACACATCAGAGAAGGTGGAATTGATACGAAAACGTCTTCTCACGGCTCAGAGCTGGCAAAAGAGTTACGCCGACAGACGAAGACGACGTTTAGAGTTTGAGGTGGGTGATCATGTCTTCTTGAATGTGATGCCTAAGAGAGGAATAGTCAGGTTCGGCAAGCGGGGAAAGCTATCGCCGAGATTTATCGGGCCCTTTGAGGAACTCGAGATGGTAGGTACGGTTGCTTATTGGTTGGCGTTATCGCCAAACTTATCAGGTGTTCATGCGGTATTCCATGTCCCCATGCTCCGGAAGTACACTCCAGATCCATTCATATGGTGGATTGGGGCGAGCTTGTTGTTGATGCAGATGGAAACTTCGAGGAGGGACCGGTACGTATCATGAATAGCCGGGAATAGGTTTTACAAGGCAAGACCATGTGACTAGTGAAGGTATTGTGGCAGCACCAAGGAGTGGAGGAGGCGATATGGGAACGCGAAGACACTATAAGTACCAATTATCCTTTCTTATTTGAGGATGAAGATATGTTTTTTGTCATTTGATATTAAATGACTGTAGCATATGCATGTGATTGTATGTGTTGTGTGTGTGAATTTCAGGGACGAAATTCTTTTAAAGGGGGAAGAATGTAAAACCTGGGTAAATTTGAATTTTTCCGAAAAAGGGCAAAACGGTAAATTGTTGTTAGAGTACATGCTACATACCTAAATTTTTCTAGATCTTGGATGACAAAACGGACCTCATCGTTGGATTCGTCGTGCAAAATCTAGTTACCTAGATGAATTTCGTTGAATTCCGAGATAGTCGAATTTTTCACTTTTTTTGAGGTGTCAGGTGCTTGATAGACCTCAAAAACGAGATTTTTGAGAAAATATTAAAAAGTGGGAAATAATTTAGATAAAGTTCATATAAAATAACTTTAACTTAAACCGGGACGAAATAAATCATTTCGGGGCAGAAACAGATCCGAACAAGTCGCGGACATGTGGCACGAGTGAGCCAACCATTTAAACATTAAAATGAGAGGCTTGGGACAAAAGAAAAGATCACATTTTCTGTTGGAAAACCGTGGGAGAGAAAGAGAGGCAAAGGAAGAGAAGTCCAAGACTTCTTTCGACGATCCACGGAGTTCCTTAGGTCATAATTCGTTAAGACAAGAACTAAAGTTCAATGCCTCGATGAGGGCTACGCACACATTCCAAAAAGGAGAGATTTCATCGAAGATCCAAAGGAGGAGATTTTGGGAAATCAAAGTTTTCGGGTTAAGGAGGTGTTCTTGAGACTTCCTATGTTTCTACTACGCTTCAAGAATTTGAGATTTTTCATACTTTGGATTATTTCCACCCTTAAGGGTTGTTTGACTCTATTTCCACCTTGAGGGGTTGTTTGGCTATATTTTTTACCCTAAGAGGTTGTTTGGCTAATTTTTAGTCTGTTTCAAGGGCTGTTTGGCACGTTTTGTGGCCTGTTTTAAGGCTTGTTCATGGCAGGCTTTGTGTGCTGGTTTGGGATTCTATGTGGTATGTTCAAAGAATTGTTTTAGAGGCTATTTGGATTGAAAAAATCCAGTTTTATGGCTGTTAAGGGGTTGTTTGAACTGTTTAAAAATGGTTTATAGTCGTTTTTATGGCTTGTTTGTGGTCGGATTTGTGAGCTGGTTTGTGATTGTTTGTGGAATGTCCAAAAAATTGTTTTTAAGGGCTGTTTGGATGAAGAGAAAACTGATTGTTATGGGCTTGTCTGGGCGCCTTATGCCCGGTTATGTTTGGTCATAAGCAGGGGCATTTTACATGCCATACTTTGCCTTGAGGGTTAAATGTGTTATTGCTTGATTTTGTGATAACATGCTTGGTTTTTGTTGTTTGATAAAATGTTAATATATGTGTTTTAATGTATTGACATTGGTGTGAGTATTTAATTAGAGATTATATGCATGTGATATAGTTGTCAATGATGCATGATGAATTGCATGAATTAAAATGTTCATATGGCATTCATTACATATGTGACATGACATTGATATGCAATGGTGCATTACATTGCATATGCACGGGAACATCTAATTTAAGGGGTGTGAGTACATTGTTGAGATCAAACACGACATTTGGTGATTGATGAGTGGGTTCGATACCGTTGGACGAAGTCCAACAGAGTCGCACGGTTGCATGACATTGAAAAAAACTTATGTTGAGTAATAGTAAGAAGGGCTAGACACTCCCTCGGGTGAAAGACTGGGTTACTAGTTCATATACTCCAATGGTGAAAGTCCAAAAAGTGTAACAAAGCTTGCGCGGCCTGTGGTGAGACTCTGAAAATCTATTTCCCGAAAAGACACATGAGTTTTATATATGAAATGATCATTCGAGGTTTAACATCTAACAAGTTTTGATTTATAAACACATGATTTTATTTCGAAAATGATAATTTGATGTAATCCATCAATAACGGATTTTATCACATATTGACATTGCATTGTGTGTTGGGAATCGGTAAAGACTCGGGGTTATGGTGCATGAGTGAGTCTCATCTCATTTCATAGCATGACATGTAGAATTCCAACATAGAATTACATATTTCTTACTTGGAATTATTGATGTGAATATAAATTGTCAAATGTGAGCATTGCATGTGCACTTAGGTGGGGAGTAGCCTCTGTAGGAATTACTCTACTGGGCATGACTCACCCTATACGGGAAAAACATTTTAGGTTCGAGATATACGCCAATGGGCGGCTCTCATTTAGGACCGCAAGGATGAAGAAAGCCGACTTGTGGCTTTTATAATTCTTTTTGTAAATTTTTTGGAATAAACTAGTTTTGGCATGTACCTTTATGTAAAAGAGTTGTAATTGAAATCATCTAGACTGTTTTTAATATAGTCTTACATGTTTTTATATGAATGTGGATAAATAGGCTCGATGTAGTCAATTTTTACTCATAAATGGACCCGGTACGGTCATTGTGTTATATTGAGCCTTGGATGGGCCATGTTATTGTATATTGTGTAAGTTGGGTTTTAGATAGAGCTCCCTGTACAAAGGAGACTCTATCCGATTTTTGTTAAATTATGGATCTCGGTAAATGGGATATAACGGTGTGCTATCGGGTTACACAATATCCATAGACATTCTACAGGTTGATGGTCAATCAACGAACCCCCGGATTTTGGGGTGTCACAGGATCCATGCCAGGTATGTTATCTACCTAGTATGAATTGATCTACTTCATTGTTTCAATAAAGTTATTATCTTGTAATATATTTATTGGATCCTTTGATTATTGATCAATTATTTTTGGGATCAATAAATACTCTTGGTTTTTACAAAATAATTTAGAACATGTAAATTAACCACATGATGATAAAATCCAACACCTTCTAATCTTTTGTCTATAGGAGTAAAAAAATTACATTTTTTTTTCTTATTAAGCTTATCTTACACAACCAAAATATTCTATAAAATCAAATGCTTAGTGAATTTTTTTGGGATTGTTAACTAATACAAATTTTGGTTCTATTAAAAATTTGGGTTCAGTTATAAAAAACTTGTTCTCATATGAGAACAAATTTTACACTGTTAGATGTTGATTTTATTTCTTGAGATCTGTATATATTAAAATTTTGTTCGAGAAAATACAAATATGAAAAAATAAAATAACTATGTAACAGTGTAAAACTCGATCTTATATAAGGACGAACTTTTTATAGTTAAATCCTACAAATTTTGGAAAGGTGGCGGCGATTACTGCAACTGCTTTATTTTTTTTTTTTTATTACATAAATTTGTCTTGACATAAAGATGACAAAGCTACTTTAGATTAAAAAAGGAAAAAAAAAGTCATGTGAATAACACAGGACCATAATGCTTAAGACAACTAAAAGTGGGTTCATTGTTTTATTTATAATACCTTTCGGATTTTAGCACGAGCTTTGCACATGGCCTCCAGTGGCTCGATTCTGGGCATAGTAAGTCCTCTCCCTTCAGCCATGTCAATTTCCTTCTCGCTAACTCTCTTCCAATCATAACACTGAATCAATGACCCCAGAGCCAAACCTACTACCCGATTAGCCAGACCAGCACCAGGGCAAGCTCTTCTCCCTATCCCAAATGGCAATAGCTTGTATGTCTCAATTTCTCCTTCATTTTCAAACCTCTCTGGCATGAAACTTGTAGGATTGTCCCACAGTTTAGGGTCTCTGTGAATCGCCCATACATTGGCCAACAATATCGTGTCTCTTGGGATATCAAATCCTCCTATTTGGCTATTTTCTGAAGACATATGTGGTACCAGGAGTGGGGCTGCTGGAAACAACCTCAAGGTTTCGTAAATTGCCACTCGCTTAGCTCATCAAAATTTTCAACTCTATCCAAAATCTTAATACGAAAATTTTCAACGATTCTAATATTTAGTTTTCATTTTCGTAAAAATAATGCCAGATTCTGAATTTGGCTGAAAATATCGTTTTCATTTTCAACCCATTTGATTGAATTTAGTTGAATTTAATTAAATGCTGAAAATAACTTTTAATTGCTTTCGATTCATATATAAAATGCCAAAATAATAATTCATTTTCTCGTTTTCAAAATTTGTTTTCGTTTTATTCTCAGAATTCAAACGCATTTTCCTTGTTAAAAAGTCAATGTAGAAATGTAAATTTTCTACCTACTAAACAAGTGCTCTATATTTGTAGATATTTGGCTTGGGAAGATTCATTCCTCCATCAAACGATCTTTTCCGACAAGATTATCCAACTCGAATCTAGCTTTGCTCAGAATATCAGGATGATTGAGTAGAAGAGACATGGCCCATTCTATTGTCGTTGCAGCTGTGTCAGTTCCAGCATTAATAATTAAGTCCTGCATGTAAGATTCAAAGATTTGTGAAAATAATAAAATTGACTGATAATTTCCCAATTTTCTTAAAAGAGAAAACATACGGGAGAAGGCTTGGTTTGGAATATTAGGAAAAGAAAAAGAAACTACAAAAAAATATTTTTATATGTTTGATCTCAATATGAAAAATATATAAAAAAATAAATAAATATAATCAAAATTTTATATATTTTAAAACTTTTTAGTCCTTATATATTAGAAAGAAAAAAATAAAACGGGTTTAAATAAAAATAAATAATTAATTTAATAAGTTTAAACATATTTTTTTTGTTTTCATTCTACATTTTTTTTTTCTTTTCTTAATACTTTCTTATTTATTTTTATTTTCTTCGTACCTTTTTGAGCTTGAGGCCAAAAGTTTCTTAATGAGATAAAGTAGTTTACATGCAGTACAGAAGGCCACTCACTAGTGCGAGCCCTTTTATGATTTCATCAGTGTAATACTCTGGTTCTGATTTTTGAAGCGAAAGCAGATGATCAATCATGCTGTTTCTATTCAGTAAACCCCAGTGAGGGTTTCGATGCTCGTCAATAAGACCTTGGAAAATCGCCTCTTTCATTTTATTGATCTTCACCAAATCATTCTCATAACCACCAAAATATAACCATATCAATGTATGCAAGAAATTCCCCGGATTCGATGCTACAGCCAATTCAAAAATCCGTCTCATTACTTCCTGGAAATTCTCGGCTTCCTCGAAATCCGCTCCTTCTCCGTAATACCGCTTTCCTGCAACCATTCTCATTATAATATTACATGTTAGTTCTACAAACATGGGTCTCAACTCTACCTTTGCAAAATCATCCCATGAATCCCGAGAAAGTCGGAGCAGTAAGAAGTTGACTTCGTCTCTGCGGATGCCGAGGAACATGTTGATGCGATTTGTGGAAAAGATTTCCAGCGCGCTGAGGCGGCGGAGGTTGCGCCAGTGTTCGCCGTATGGGGCGGAGGCAAGAGTGGTGCAGTTGTAGTCTATGTACTTGCCGAACAGGAAGCAAGGCCGATTGGCGAAAACGACGTCGTTCGTAGTGAAGCATTCTTGGACGGGGGATGGAGAGGATATGATAACGAGAAGACGGGATCCGAAGCGGAGGGAGAAGATAGGACCATATTTTATAGAAAGATTCTGTAATTGCCGATGAATTGGCGCTTTAACGAGGAGATGGGGATGTGTTCTTCTTCGGAGGAAGATTTTGAAAACGAGTAAGAAAAAGAGAAGAGATAGAGTTGCGCTTAGCCATTTAACTTCCACCATGGTTTTGATCCAGAAAGATCGATGTGTTATAGTTAAATTGTTATAGTGTCTGTCTGGTAAGGGTTACACAATGTTTTAGCCGTTGAATTAGAAAAATGATGGGTTCATTGGTTTAATAGTAGATAGTAAATATATAATTTATATATTATTAAAATTAAATATACTAAAAAATAAAAAATAAAATAAAATAATATAATATTTATCTATTGTATTAGACATTATTTAATATAATTATAAATATAATAGTATTATAAATTTTATAAAATAAAATATGTTTAATATTTAAACCTAAAATATTCAAAAGTAGTCTAAGTATTTGATTTTAACTATTAATTTATATATATATATATATATATATATATATATATATATATATATATATATATATATATATATATATAATATTATTTGGAAAAAAGTAAAATAAGTTTAAAGTAGCCTAATAATTGATTACCCTATTCTTGAGCTTATCATCTCGGGTTCAAAACCCCTTGAATATATGTTGTAGACTTAATCTCATCACCTAAACCAATCCCACATTTGGAATAAGAAAACAACTGATATAAGTTTTTTTTATGAGTTTTGGCCTAGTCAAATGAGCGTGAGATATTGCTTGGGCCATTATGTTTGCAAACCGTTTGATTTCTTTAAAATCGCTTAATTCATAGGCTGGACCATCGGTTCACTCGATTCAAAAACGGTTATATGATTAATTGGTTTTTAATAGGAATCGAATCGAAACTTCACCGATATTTAATCCCATTTTTAAAACACTTGGTTACACTACACCCATGATTTTAAATGTCACGAAATTTCCTTCAATGGAGGTGGGATGTGAAATTTACTTGAATGGATGTGGGATGTGAATCGTTTGGTTTCTTTAAAATCGCTCAATTCATAGACTAAACCATCGGTTCACTCGATTCATAAATGGTTATATGATCAATTGGTTCTTAATAGGAATCGAATCGAAACTTCACTGATATTTAATCCGATTTTTAAAACACTCGATTACACTACACCCACGGTTTTAAATGTCACGAAATTTCCATTAATGGACGTGGGATGTGAAATTTACTTGAATGGGCGTCGGATGTGATAGGTGTTAGGTGTTGAGCTCCATTTATTACTTTGGATAGGTTTTAAGTCTCTTATTCTCACATTTTTGAATAAAATGAAATTCAGGCCTAACTTAGTTCTCCCCTTTATTTTAAGCCACATCACCTTTTTTCATTTTTCATTTTTTTTCTTTTCATGCCAGCCACATGAAATTCAGGCCTAATAATTGATTACCCTATTCTTGAGCTTATCATCTCGGGTTCAAAACCCCTTGAATATATGTTGTAGACTTTATCTCATCACCTAAAACCAATCCCACATTTGGAATAAGAAAACAAAGCATTTTATAAATTGAATGCGCATGTTATCCATAAGCCAAAAAGCATGAATAATAAGTGGTCAGTATACTTAAAATCTGATATGAGTGTTTTTTTGAGTTTGGGCCTAGTCAAATGAATGTGGGATATTGCTTGGGCCATTATGTTTGCGAATCGTTTGGTTCTTTTAAAATCGCTTAATTCATAGATTGGGCCATCGGTTCACTTGATTCATAAACAGTTATATGATCAATTGGTTCTTAATAGGAATCGAATTGAAACTTCACCAATATTAAATCCAAATTTTAAAACACTCGGTTACATTATACACATGGTTTTAAATGTCACAAAATTTCCTTCAATGGAGGTGGGATGTGAAATTTACTTGAATGGATGTGGGATGTGAATCGTTTAGTTTCTTTAAAATCGCTCAATTCATAGACTGGACCATTGGTTCACTCGATTCATTTACTGTTATATGATAAATTGGTTTTTAATAGGAATCGAACCGAAACTTCACCGATATTTAATCCGATTTTTAAAACACTCGGTTACACTACACCCACGGTATTAAATGTCACGAAATTTCCATTGGACGTGGGATGTGAATTTGCAGATGGGCGTAGGATGCTTGACAGGTGTTAGGTGTTGAGCTCCATTTATTACTTTGGATAGGTTTTAAGTCTCTTATTCTCACATTTTTGAATAAAATGAAATTCAGGCCTAACTTAGTTCTCCCCTTTATTTTAAACGACATGACCTTTTTTCATTTTTCATATTTTTTTTCTTTTCATGCAAGCTTTGACGTCAAAAGATACAACATTTAAATCGTTGTCTGCCTAATCCAACCATATTCAACTGCACCATTGAAAAAATATTCATTGAATAAAGGATGGCAGTTGGTATTCATTGAAGAAACGTACAGTGAACAAGTTGTAACCATTAAAATCCGATGTGATGGCATTAGTTGGCAAAGGTGTAATCGAATCTTATCAGAAAGGGAAAGAGCAGCTATTACCATATTTTCAGCTATGCATGCGCATAGATAAGAGAGTGGAATGACATATTTTCAGCTACCTAGAGTATATTGTATATAAAAACGTATAAAAGTAGTGTAAAACAAGTAGAAGAGAAAATAAGGGTTTGTTTGTTTATAATTTCTTAAAACTGTTTATTCTGAAAAAACATAAAAAAAATATAGAATACATTAAATTAAGAAAAAAAAAACAATTTTTAGAGAACAATGCTAAAATTGCGTTGTTTATGTTTTCAAAAATTATTCTTAAAAACAATTTTAAAAAATATGAACCAACGATGCCCTAAGAGTTTTTGATAATTGTTTTAAAAAAATAATTTTTTGAAAACACAAATAATTTTTATGTTTTCTGGATATAGAATTTTTTTGTGTTTTTTACAGCATACAAAAATTTGGGATTTAAACATATTTTTTATTATTCTTCGCGTTTTCCAGAACAAGAAAGTGTTAAATAGGACCAAACAGCTCTTAAATAAACAGAAAATTCTTCTCTTCTACTCCTGCTCTGATTTTGTTTCTAACGAATTGCACTCCTCATAGCTAACTAGTTAAAGTAATATTTTGGCCTAACGCGGATATATATATACTAGAATAAAAAAAATAGTCGTGGGTTTCTAGTTTGTTATTTATATAAACAAAAAATTTAACCATTAATATGATTAGCCAAATCTTCGGTTAACCATTTGTTCGATTAACCATATATCGGTTTTTCGGTTAACCATAATTAAAAAATAAATTTGCAATTCCATAATCATATTAAAATTCAAATTATAATAATTATTATAAACACAATAAAAAATGCAAAGAGAAAAATGAATACAATCTATTCATTTGCAATATCATGACACTTTTTTATTTATAATACATCCACAAATAATATATGAAACACATTGGATTAAATAATTTAATCATGATTTTTTTAATTAACCACATGTTTTAACAACTTTAGTAGAAAAAGAAACTAATCCAAATAAATCATACCCTATATGCTTTGGTTTAGAGGAAAATGGTCAAAACTTGATTTGAAGGAAAAAAGTAAAAGCGACGATAGAAATGAGAAAGTCACAATTCACATAAGTAGAGAAACATATATATATTTGATTGGGTAACTGAAACCATGATTTTTATTTTATTTTGTAAACCGAAACCTAAACTGAAAGTGAGATTGTGTGAAACAAAAACCAAAACCGAACCACTCAATTTAGTTAACCTATTTTTCAGTTTGGTTTCAATTTGGTATTTCAATCGATTTGATTTCTTAGATTTTTTTGTTCACCCCTAATAGTCATGTACAAAGAATGGATTAAAATATAAATGAAATGTAAATAAAATCTGTACAAAATAATAAACTAAAAGTTTTGATTTAGGAAACATTTTTAATTAAAAAAATTTGTTGGACAAAATTAATTAGGTATGCTTTTTAAAAACTTATATGATGAAAAATCACTTCTTAAAAACTATTTTATAGGTGATATTTTAAAATTATTTTCAACCGAAAACACTTTGAATAAAAATATTACTTAACACGCTCTAAGTTATGCACATTATCATTTTTATGAGCGCTGATTTGAAGCTGGCTAAACCCTATTTCATATCATAAATTTATATAACAGAGAGCCCAAAGAATTGGGGGAATGAATGTATATACAATTCCGCCACGTCTTCAATAATATTGACGTGGCAAGTTGGTTGCTCAGAAGAACATGCTGATGTTTTAATGGGGTTAGTTGATGCAGTGGTGATCATCTTGACAAAAATGATGGTACGTGTTGGATTTCTTCTTTAGTTTCTACCATTCCTTCTGCTAATCTATTCCACTGTACACATGAGTCAGGGTTGTGCTTTTAAAGGTGCGCCTAATTAAGGTCAAGAAACAACTACTTCTTAGTCAACGTTTCATCTTTCAAAACATGTGTTTTACTGAAAGGACATGTCTTGTAGATTATAATTTTATTTTTAAACATTTTTATTCTTAAATTTTTAATCACACATTGAAATTTGCATAATTTTATTACTTTTCATTGAATTTTTCTTTTAAATATTATAATCTTAATTTTTTTATTAATATCATTTTATAGTATTGATGTGCATATAAGATCACATTTCACTTCATTTAATGTGTACTTTATGTTGCACCTTGGGTGTATGTTATCAAAGACTTGCATGTAAACGCGTCTTACACCTTCTAAAACTTTAGACGCGACCTTCAATTTTCACACATAATGCCATCCAACTTGGCGCAATGTTAGGCAAATCCAACACCTCTAAAAGGCTCAGCATAAGGGATTCTAGCGAATGAGTTGTCACGTCCCACTACATTTAAACATTTTTAACAATATATCCTCTGGTTGGCAAAATGATATAAGTTTCTTGACAAGCTAGTGTGGCTCTGACTCTTGCAAGGAAAGTACACAAATGATTAGATACAGAATTTTTATTGACCAAATTTTCCTGGTACATGAAGGGAATATTTCAAGAAGCGTTATAGGGTGGTAATGCGTTTAATGAGGGGGTTTAAGGTTCTGAATTTTGGGACAGCTTGTTACCTTAAAACTAGATTGTATTTAAAATAAAAATAAAAATAAAAATATACTATATATAGATACATAAATTGATTGGCCAATAAGTTAAAATGTATAGCAAAACTAATACATGAGAAGTAATTAAATATATGACCATAATGGTAACATCAACCAGATACGACATCATTGTTTTGTAATACCTTTTCGATAATAACACGAGCTTTACACATGACTTCCAATGGTTCTAATTTAGGCATGGTGCTTCCTTTTCCCACAGCCTTATCAACTGTCTTCTCACTAACTCTCTTCCCATCGTAACACTGAATCAATGATCCCAAAGCTAAATTGATAGGGCCTCAAGCCTAATCGAAGAGTTCAACCCAAAAGACTAGTCTATTAGGTGGGAGAACCCATCAAGTTTAAGTACCACTTCATACTCTTGTGTGGAACCGGACGTCAGCAGACGACATTTACTCTAGGTGGCTCACACTCAGGCTAACATTCACTTCGGACCCACCTTTGGGGCACCTGATAGCCTTCTTCTAAGTAACCATTTTTTAGATAGCCTTCTCCTGCTACATATTGGCTCTCAATGAAAGCACTAATGATAAGACCTCAAACTTAACCCAAAAGACTAGTCTATTATGTGGGAGAACTCATCAGGCTTAAGTACCACTCCACACTCTTGTGTGGAACTGATATGAAATCGTATCATAAACCTAGTACTCGATTAGCCAGGTTAGCACGAGGACAAGTCCTTCCTACCCCAAATGGCAATAGCTTGTATATCTCATTTTCCCCATTCCCAAACCTCTTTGGCTTGAAACTTGAAGAATCTTCCCACAACTTAGGGTCTCTGTGAATCGCCCAAGCATTGATAAACAGTATTGTGTCTTTCGGTAAATGAAATCCACCTATTTGGCAATTATCTGAAGACTTGTGTGGTATCAAAAGTGGGGCTTGGAGAAATAATCTTAAGAGTCTCGGAGATGACACTTTGAAGATATCATTGTGGTAAAACTAAAACTGATAAAACCCTAGGATCAATCATGCTTAATCATTAAAAATCATAAACATTTATACATGAAAGCGCACATGAATCCATTGAAGATGAATGAATCAAAATCAAAATGGTTTTAGCCTTTCAAATCACAACGCAATCCTAAAGAGAGTTTCCTTAATTTCTCTCTTTCCTTTCAATGGGTGATTACAGAAAAAATAACATCCATTGAATTTGGGGACCAAAACTTTTTTTATACTAGGGAAGTGATACTCCACCAAGCGTTACTTCTCTTTTAGGATTAAATAACCCAACAATCGTAATTTCGATAAATCTGATTCGTCCATCAAACGGTCTTTTCCAACGTGAGTGTCCAATTCTTTTCTAGCTTTCTCCATACATCAGGATGATTGAGTAGAAGAGACATAGCCCATTCTGATATAAACGATTTATTATGCGATACGGCAAAAATTAAATCTGCCAAGTGGAATCTATTGAATTGAAGAAAGCTGAATATGTAGCCGTCAAATCGTCGTAAAAGAAAATTGCTCTTGCCTCTCCAGCATATATATATATATATATATATATATATATATATATATATATATATATATATATATATATATATATATGATCTTTTCAATGAGATTGGAAGCGAGTGTCTTTGGATTTCTTTGGGGTACATTCAGATTGACTCCATACATTGGTTTCACCTTTGCAAAACAATAGCAAGGATCGGTGGGGGCTCGCCTTGGGTTGCCTCTTTGATGCACAAGTTAGTTCTTTTAAGGGAAGATAGGAATCCAAGCTGCTTAGGGGAATGAATTTTACGTGCGTAGATGCATTGTACCTTTCACCGATGGGGTGACCTGGTATTTATAATGGATGATCATGATAACTTTCCTAGTTGGATGATGATATGAATATTTCTCCCATTGGATGAGAGATTTTCTTTCCTTATTGTTAACCGATTAATAAGGGATAATTGATAACTTTCATAGTTGGATGATGATACGATATTCCTCCCATTGGGTGAGAGATTTTCTTTCCTTATTTTTCTTAGATTAACTGAGGATAATTGATAACTTTCATAGTTGGATGATGATACGATATTATCGAATTTAGGTGAGAGATTTTCTTTCCTTATTGTTAGATTAAGAAGGATGAATTGATAGGCAATAATTAGGAATATTATGTTTTCTAATTAGTGGAATTGGAGTATTTTCACTATCCCGAATTGTTGATTGCATTACCGGCCTTTGAAGGGTGAATAGGGCCCTTGTTTTGGGCTATGTTTGGGATATCATCGAGGGCCCAAATGCGATGCTTAGGCGCCTTAATCAGCTATGGCGGCATTTGGGCTCGTTACGATAGGCTTAAAGCCATCCATTTTAGTCCATTTTTGATTGATTTCTATCTAAGGGCGATTTATATCTTGAGAAATGTGGAATAACTCATGGCTTGCTATCTGTTGGGGAAATTCAAGAGAAGAGGATATTACGAGTAGGAAGCGGAAAGTGGTTGGCTTCGGGAATGACACGATGGGTGAATGATGTCATAGCAGGAGAGGTGCATGAGGAAGAAAGGACACGATAATCGCGCCTTGTGATGTGAAGAATCACATCAAGGTCGCGACCCGCAAAAACTCGATCGACATAAAGAGGCGATTGAAAGCTGACGAGCGGGTCGTGCGAAACTTCAAGTCGATGACCATAAATTAATGAAGAAGAGCAGACATGATGTCGCGACACACAATTTCGGTCGCGGCAGTGAGGCGGTAGTAGACATAGAAGTCACGACCTGAGATTTTGAGGCGAACATCGAAGTCGTGACATTTTAAGAAAAGAAGGTCGTGACATCGAAACCTTTGAATCGAATTGTTCATAGAGTGGGTATCAGAGACAACTTGCAAGGAATTAAGGTCGCGACATCATTTAGAGGTTGTGACCAAAAGATGAACCTTCTTTGGGAAGAATGGATGAGTGCTTAGGCTTGGAGTCGCGTGAAAAGAGAATCGAGGAATTCGACATAGGAAGAAACGAGGGATGCTAAAAGGCAAGTCGCGACCCGAATAAAAGCACATGACGTATCTTGAGTACTTGAATGTCGTGATAAAGAATCGAGAGTCGCGACATAGGAAGAACGAGGGATCTTTTAAAGGCAAGTGAGACGAATAAAGAAGCCTGTGATGAATGCTTGAACAGGCGGTGTCGCGACGAAGAATCGAGGTCGCGACGTTGACAGTGGCGAGTTAATCCCGGGAAATCCATGGGAGGCGCATCAAAGTTAGGGCCCGACTTGAACCATAAATAAAGCGAAATTTGCTACTAAAGGAAACGGCTCTTGGCGGCTTAAACCAGAGAGATGGGGTTAGCCTAAGGCTCGTGTATTTTAATTTTCTTTTTCTTTGTTTCGTTGTTATTTTAGATTAGATTGGTATTTCTTTCAAATTTTGGATTTGGACGTTAAATTTGTTAAAGTAGAGGCCGAATGCGAGAATTCTATTTCTTTCAAATTACTTATGCAGATCAGTGAATTCGATGAAATTTTGGAAACCAGTTTCAGTGTCGTCGTGTGTCGTGTTACACTGCACACCCCACTTTGCTATCCACATTATTGTGTGTTTACAGTGGTTTTCTTGATCGAGAAAGCCATTGTAGAAGGTGTAATAAAATAATTTTAGAAACCTGACTTCCATTGAATAGACTCTGTTGTTAGAATTTTATCTTTCTGTAGAAATTTTATCGAAACTCTGAACTTAGTTTATAAATCTACTTGTTGGTTACGAGATATTACGTATCGATCCCAATATCGGTGTCACATGCATATGATAGGATTGTTTCATGCTCACGATTTTGGGAGACCTCTGAGTGACCTGAAGGCATTCACTGAGTAGTAGACAATTTCTCGAAAGGTATGCGAACGATAATGGAGATCTAATGAATACAATGAATGTAAGTCGATAATCGATCTTCTCGCCCGAAATCGAGATTGAGTTGAATGGGTTATCAATTTAAAAAGTAGAGTTCACCTCGATTAGAGCGATAAGTTCAATCCAGTGTTAGCAAGGATCTAATCGAGAAGGATGAAGCTGTTCCAATTTTGAGAAGAAGAAACCGGTAAAGTGTAAACCCATTACTATACACAATAATGCTTAGAATTTGGGTTTACAGTCCATATTCGAGGGTATAGTATTGAAAAATAAAAATATCGAGCAGGCAGCCCGAGATTAAAAAGTAGTTATCTAATCCTCTGTCTTGAAGAATCGGGAAAATTAGATGATGAACGGTCTTGAAGTAAGGGAGAGATCAGCCCACCTTTACCCCGTTCCTTGGGCTGGTTTTTAATCGCGTTCATGAAACAAAGTTGATAGTCTAGGAATTGATGTTTATGATAGCGATATTTTCAATGCTCCCTTTAAAGATAAGCGATCGGTCACGAATTTGTTATTTTAGATTTTCGGTTTAATTCATTTTGTTATTAAATCTTTTCTTAGTTTTATTATTTTAGGTTCTTTAAGAATATCTCGATTGCCTGTCGAAGTCCCGAATAGTATAGAGTTTGAGTAGTCGAGATGAATTTGTTGAAAGTGAGATCTCTGTGGGAACGATATACGGACTTAAAATCGATTTACTACTTGTTCGACTTGTACGCGCGGCATCTGGATCGAAACGGAAAGAAAATGATTTACTCTTAAGGAAACTGGCTTTTGATCGATGCGATGAGATGAGGAACACAACGAACAAGTTTCATGGCATTATTAAGTTGGAGATAATAGTCCTTGGGTGATAACGCTATAAATTTGTATAGGTATTTGGTCCATCGAAGGGTGAACAAGTTTTGGCGCCAGTTTCGGGGATCGAAAATTTGGTGAATCAATATTAGGACAGCGAAATCTTGGATTTGGACATAATTTTGAAAAAGAAAATAGAAAATTTGCAAAAATATGATTCAACAGCAGTAGTTTAGCAAGCTATTGAAATTTTTGTAGAGCTTTTCATGTTAAATACAATTTTTGGTATCACTGACTCCATTTGATCTCAGTATATTATAATTTCAGGAGTTAATTCATGCAGAGACGGGGCTGAATTGTTGCCACTAGGCACTGAGATCGAAAGAACACTTAGGGCTAAGAAAGGTTAAATTAGAAATAGTAGAGATGGCAGACAGAAAAGATTGACCGGAGCAGTCGACGGGAGGTGCTTGTGAAGTACCTCGAGAGCGAGACAACATGGAGGACTTCGGAGACCCGGTTATCGAAGATGAATACTTCGGCGGTGAGACTGACCCGGTGATAGATCTTAACAATTTTGAGCTGAAGCCGATACTGATCACCATGGTGTGAACCAATTCACGAGTCACCTCGAAGATCGGCGAACGGGACGGTTTGAGAATAGCGATGATTAAATTGAATGGTGTGGAGCCGGAAGTTATTAAGGCTGCGATTGTTTCCATTCTCTTTAAAGACCTGTTTGCATGCGTAGTTTGACTCACTACCATATGGATCTATTAATACATGGGAAAGGCCCGATGGAAGCTTACACAGAGCGATTCTTTCCTCCATCCCTCGCCGAGCGAAGAGGAAGTACTACTTTCAAACAAAGGGGAAGATGAGAGTCACATTACCTTTGCTTAGGAGAGATATAAGAGGCTGGCGAAGAGAGATGTCCATGCAGGATGAACTGAAGACACAAATGGACATCTTCTACCCTCCATGAATTATACCTCAGGTATAATAGATCGACTGCGTAGACATTCGGAAGAAGAAGTGGAAGAAGCCAGGCGGTGTCGAGGATCTTGCTAGGTCTTGACATGATTAGTACTAGTGGTATTTTGAGATCTATTTAAGATAGGTTTTGGCGCTTTTGCGCACTAATCATATGGTCGCTTGATTGACATGTGCGGAGTCCACTTAGTACGGCGATTAGTTTCGAGTTGTTTTAGTATTTGCGGGTTTCTGAGCCTCGACCGGTAATTTGAGTTTGATGTCGAGTTGGTGCTAAATGCGAGGAATTCATGGTGATTTCACGGCGGCGATGAAATGTCAAGTTGGATTAGATTGAAGGCGAAATGGGAGTGTAGGAAGCAATGCGGGAGGCGACAACGGAGGAATGGTGGAATGCGAATTTTCCTATGCATTTGCGAAAATTTCGCAATCCTGATGAGAATTTCGCTATACTCAAATTTTCATTGGTAGCGAAATTTCGCTATGCCATGTTTTTTAAGCTATGATAGCGAAATTTAAATATCATAACAAAAATTTCGCTATCATGGAGAATTCTTGCATAGCGAAAATGGTACATACTGTGTTTTGATGTTTTTTGATTCCAACGTACGTTTTGATTAATTACCATTTGTCCCTTTATTGTAATCTCATATTTTAGGCATTTTTGCCATTTCACACATTAGGGTTGGCTTTGCAAGCTCCCTACGACTTTTGTAACCCAACTTCCCATTTTTATCACGAAGCTTTCACGCTTTAGTTTTAGGTTTTATTTTGCTCTCTTACTCTCTCGTCTTTCTCTCATTTCTCGGCTACCCAAACACACCCCTTGAGGATGAGAACTGAGGATGCTGGCTAAACCTCAAAACCTTGAAGAGGAGGAGTTCTTGGCTTAGTTGTTTGTGGTTTTGGCGGTATCCTCATGCTTTTAATGATCTGAGTCTGCATTTATGGTTCAAACTTTCCCAAAGCCCAGGGTTTAATGCCATTTAATGTCTTTGGCCCCAATTAAATCTTGCTCATCTTTAGGGTTCAGTCTGTTCTTAATGGTAGATGCCTTGATATCCTTTAGATATATTCTTGAGCCATTGAAATGAGGTTAAAATGCTAGGGTTTTCAAGCCCCGATTAGGACATTGAATGCTTAGTATTTGATTGGGTGAAATAGGAATTAAGTTGGGTTAGATTTCATAGCTAAACAAGATCGGTTTTTGGCTTTGACTATATGTCATTGCCTGTCTGAAATAACTTGAGGACACCTTAATAACCCCATTGTATCAAGCTAGTGACCTAAGCCTTCAGGTTACCATTTCACACCTTAATTTCGCCATTTCGGTTAACCGGTGAACAGCGCTCTTGTTTTTAAATCACGAATCGAAAATCCAAATAAAAGTCTCACATTTCAGTCTTGATCGTCGTGGGATGAAAACCCGTCCGTGTTGTTACTCAGAGGCGTATCTTTGCGGTAGCTGACTACGGCGTGGGAGGCTATAGGAAACAAATTTTTGTTGATTCGGATCACTAATTGTACGAGATGTCGACATGTGACCTCCTTACAGATCTCGGGAGTAAGCAGTAATTGCAGGAAATGGAATGATTGAAATTTGAGCAAGATGTCGCCATGGAGGCGAAATTTGGATGCATTGATGCATCAGTTGGAAAAAAGAATGCACTGCTGCAAATGAGATAGGAAGCAGTGGAAAGAAGGAAGAGTAACTAATCTTTGAGGCCTTATTTAAAGGAAATGGAATCAGTTGAAATTTGAAGCAGATGTATACGCCATGGAGGCTGGCTGGATGCATTGATCGTCGGTTGGAAAAAAGAATGCACTCTGAATGAGATAGGAGCGATGGAAAGAAGGAGAAGAGTAACTAATCTTTGAGGGAGGCGAAGAGGGTTCTATACGTGGAGGAGGCTAACTATTTGAGCGAACACGAGGCATATCGTTTCAAGCCTAACTGACACATGACCCATTATACCCGACGTGGGAACCGCTGAGAATTTCTCTTATGGTGGAGGAGCACAACACGTCCCAAGACATGGGCAAACCTTTCGACAGGTGTGCTCGCCAAGGTTCCGGCGACGGGAGGCGAAATGAATATCGAGAATCGAAAAGGACTCGAGACCTTTGAAGGCCCGGATCTTTAGCGATTCATGAGGAAAATAAAAGGCACATTAAACTTCCATGAACAAAGGTTTGCAGAATTAGAGCTTCAAAAACCAATTCTCAAATTTTGGACAACAATGCCTCTCAAGAACACAGAGCGCCGTAGAGGAGCTGGCCGCAACAACGGAATCAAATTAAAGATGATTTTCCCAGTGACACGAAGAAAAATCTGAAGAAATTTGCATGGGCGTGCTGACAAGTGGAAAGAATTAGAGAAGGAAAAGTGAAAAGATGAAGCAACAAGGAGAAGTCTTGAGAAAATCTGAAGTCAGGAAAGAAAGGAAGAAAAAACGTGAAGGCAGAAAAACCGAACTGTACTGCTGGAGTTCATTTCATGAGGCTTGCAAAGTCGAGATATAGGGCGAGTTCGCAAGTTTTGCTTTCAGAAGTTGAAATAAGCATGTCATTCCACGAGAAGTGGTAACTCAAATGCCACTTTATGCCAAGTCTTGAAGAAATTTTAGCGAAAGAGAAGAATTGCGAGGAAGGAGTAGTGAATCGGCGCTACTTGCGGTCTGGTGATAAGAGAAAAATTTACGGAGAAGATGAAAGACCGGGAAGTTTCACCATTCCTTGCACCATTGGAGGATTGAAATTCAAAGACTCTTTGTATTTCCGGTCGCAAGTATTAACTTAATGCCATTATCGTTGCGAAATTAAGTTTGGGAGCTTACTCCTACTGCTTTGTACTCTCGAATGGCGAGGATGAAATGATGGCGGCTTGCGAGAGTCATTGAAGATGTAACTGTTAAGGTGGGAAATTTGTTTTCACATGCGAGCTTTATCATCATGCATTGAAGAAGATTCACAAAGTCCCTCTCTATTTGCTAGGAAGGCCATTCTAACAGCTGAATTTCACTGTATAGATATATCACGAAAAAGAGTTCTCCGCTCTCGAGTTGAGAAAAGCGGTGACTTCAATGCTCGAAGTTTGAAGAATTTGAACACGGATAGGGAAGATTACAAGTTAGTAGATGATGTCTATCTCAACAACTACGATTGTTATTATGATTGTAATGCTCGACTTCCTATCAATGAAAATGAGATAATTCAGTATCTTGAAGGTATTAGTGGATTTTCACTTTATCGGTTGCACTCTTAGAAAGGTGTTAGTCTTAAAAAGCGACGGACAATGGAGACAATAATGAAGAATTTCATCAAGAGACCGGTCATGGAATGAGGCTAGTTTTAAAGAGTTGCTAAGCCATCGTAATACTTCTTGGGCTAAAGTAAACCCGTTGATCATCATTGAACTGATGATCTTGAAGAACGAGGAAAATTTCTTGAAAATTTTGAAGAATTATCGAGGAGTGATTAACTTGAATCCATAGATGAATTAAAGAATTGCTCGATCCGTCGATATGCATGCACAAAAATATTCTGTGGAGAATGCAAAACCATATGTTGAACATCAAGAAAATGGCGAACGATCATGAAAAGAAGTAATCAGAAAGAGTGCTGAATGGTTGAATCTTTGGTTTTATATATACGTCTTCGAGCAGTCCTTAGGTGCTTGATGCATGGTTCCAAAGTGGGTTCACGCGTCGAAATGAAAAAAATAAGTTAATTCCAGCAAACGGTGACGGGGATGGAAATTGTGTAGCCGATTACCGGCCCGAACACGACGAGAAAGGATCATTCCCGTTGCCCTTCATTGATTAGATGTTGAAACGGGTTAACGGGACACCCTCATTTTGTTTCTAGATGGATATTCCGGCTGTAACAGATTGCCATTACTGAGGACCCCGAGGAGAAAACCACGTCCACGTACCCTTGGCACCTTTGCCTTGAGTAGCTGCCATTTGGGTTGTCTGATACTCTGCTACTTTACCGAGTGTATGATGTCCATGTTCTGATTTGGTTGAGGAAGTGTGGAGATTTTTATGGATGACTTCCACGGTATATGGATCCGATTTGAGCATTGCTAAACAGCACAGAGCTTGAGTGCTTCAAAGATGCAAGGACAAGCGGCTAGCATTAGTGGAAAAGTGCCATTTCATGAGTGACGAGAGAGGTATTATTCTTGATGCGTAAAATTTACTATTTCTGGGGCCAAGTAGACGATCAAAGGTTTGATTATCAAGACTCTTGCACCGCCCACAACAGTAAAGGGATAAGGAGTTTCTTGGGACATCTTTGGATTCTATTGGAGATTCATCCGAAGCCTTCTCAAAAATAGCAAGACCATTATGCGGTGCGGAAAGTTGGTCCTTCAGGACCGATTAGAGCGTAGATCTGACGGGGACTTCGCGAAGTCATTCTCACGATGTGCTAGCATTGACGTGACTTGCGGTTGGAGACTCCATGAGGCGATCGTACAATATTCCCTGTGTAGTTCGCGGCTCACAGCCCGGTTCTGTATCCCGGTGGTGCCAGTTCTACCACTGCAGCAATTCGGGGAGTACGAAGTCATTTGAACTCCGTTCCTGATGAAGATGAGTAAATTTTCATTCACGAACGGCCCCGATTTACATTGGGCTTTGCCAGCGAGTTGGCCAGTGCGGAGATCTGAGGTAGTGACCATGTGAGAATGTGATCCATTTGTCGCTCGAATGCTGACGGGGACCCGTTCTCTTCATGGCGGCTCAGCCTCGGATGCTCCTTGTGGACCACAGCTCTCCGGGACCGACTTGTTCAGATTCTGACTATGTTCGGTAGAGCCATGAGGCCACATTGCGGATCTCGGAGGATTACAGTTCGATCCCTCGGTGGTCATGGCCTTCTCTTTGCACTTTGAGGATAGGTCCACCGCGAGAGACACAGTTCGGCGAGGTTTACCATTGTTGATGCGCGGCTGGCGGGCAGATCTGGAGCATCTAGGATTCGGAGGAGCCCGCGTGAGAGAGGAGGATCGGTACGCCGAGGTCTGTCCATGGGCAATCATTGACCATCGCCGATCTCTTTTGTTCTCCAGCAGCAGGATCAGGAGGAGGTACCGGATGAGATAGCAGAGGACCCCCCGAGGGGTGAGGATCTCGTTCCTGAGGTGGAGGTAGAGGTGGAGAGGAGCCCAGTTCATGATTTATCTCCTCCGTCTCCACCTCCACCTCGCATACGCCCGGCCCCACTAACGGCCTTTACAGGCCCTTTATTCTGGCCATGATCTCGAACATGTTGTGTTAGTTCGAGGGCTTCTTTGCTTGGTATGAATCTTTGTCTGTTGCACTTACTACACGGGCATCGTTGGACCAGCCAGTTGTGGCCGAGGCCCGCGCATGACCTGATCATGCCATGCTTCTGTATCGCCAGGCCACCTCGGTCTCACTTTGAGCCTACACATCGAGATCGATCCATTCTTTGTGACCTCCTTGGACATGCTAGCGTGACGCCTTGACCCGGATCCGCGGCACATCCACCACCACGCGAGTGAGGTGGTCACACTCCTTCTCTGGCTTTCCTATCCAGTGAGGCATGTTTATACTTTGGTTAGGAGGAAAAGCTAGAGTTAGGAGTGTCTTCTATCATATTTTGTATTGTTTTTGACTTTGCATTGCTGCTCATTTGTATAGGATTAAATGTATTGTAATATTAGCGGTGATACTTTGTTATGATTAGCTATATTAAGCATGTATTAGCCATTTTGGTTATATCAAAGCTTTATAGCATTATTCTGATTTACTACACTTTTACAAATGCTTTTGTTCCTACGTTTTGTGTTTCTACTCTTGACTTTAGTTGAAAAATTGGAAATACATGTATGATATCACTTAATGATAGAACAATTCCATGCATGATTTAGTTTTGGTCAATTAGAAGTTCCGACATATTCAACCTTGAACATTCCCTCTTTAGCTAATTCACACCTTTGCACACAGTTACCAATAGGTTGAGAAGCTATATACCTCTTTCCCACCTTACCATGGCCTTAGACTGTTGACGACCCATAATAGGTTTGTGTTACCATGTATGAAGACTTGATATAGTCTTCCAAATGAAAAAGAAAGAAAAGCAAAAGAAAAAAAGAAAAATAAAAAGCGTGATGCTTTGCCTTGAAACCGAACACACGATCAGGGTATCACGGCAAAGCCCAACTAAAGCAGATACAAACCTTAATTGGTTGGGAGTCATCAACTGTGTTCGCTCGATGTCACGCATAATGGTCGGCTATTTTTTTGAAGTCTTTGATGAATCTCCTATAGAATCCCGACATGCCCGAGCTCCTTATCCCTTTTCTTGTTGTGGGTGGTGCGAAGTCTTGATGTCGAAACCTTTGATTGGTCCATACAGTCCGTGTGAAATTTTGTGACCAAGAACAATGCATGCAGTACCATGGAAATGGCGCTTTTCCAGTTTAAGGCTAGTTGTTTGTCCTTTTTGCATCTTTGAAGCAACGTTTCCGAGGTTGTTTGAGCCGATGCTCAAAGCCGGATCCATATCTTGTGAAGTCATCCATGAAAATCTCCATAACCTCCTCGACCAAATCGAGAACATGGACATCATACACCTCTGAAAAGTATTAGCGAGGGCATTGCACAGCCTAAATGGCATCCTTGAAGGCAAGGTGCCATGGGGCATGAGATGTGGTTTTCTCTAGTCTCGGGTGCGGCTAACATGTCCAGTTGTAGCGAGCTCCCGTCAAGAAGCGAATGAGGTGTCTGTAACACATCCCGACATTTGATCGATGAAAGAGCGTGGAAATGATCTTTCTGCACGGTTCTTTGTGTTGAAACTTCGATGTCATTATACCACTCCATCCTGTTACCGTTCTTGTTGGAATTAACTCATTTTCATTTCGATCATAGTGAACCGCCTTTCTTTGGAACCACATGGTGGGCTAACGGTATGCGAGATTGCATATATAAAACCGACATTAAACCATTTGAAGCACTTCTTCACGACTACTTCTTTCATGGTAGGTTGATGCTTTGCTTTGATGTTCAGCGAGATGGTTTGCATTTCCCTCCAGCGGTATTTTGTGCATACATATTGTGGACCGGATACGCTAATTCATCTTATCGACAGCGATCGACTCACGATAATTCTTCAAATTCTCGGTAGCCCATTGTCGGCATCATGAGTCTACGCAGAGATAATCAACGGCTTACTTACGGTAGCTCCAAGTAAGCATGCTTGAATGATTGTGACTCTTTAAAACCCCTTACGCGCTGGTCTCTTGATGAAATTCATTCTCTTCATTTTATCTCCATTGTCGATTACATTTTTGTTTAAGACTCATCACTTTTGGTGCGAGTGCAAACTAATATGCGGAAAATCGGAATTAACACCTTGACTGAATTCATCTCATTTTCATTGATGGGAAGTTGAGCGTCTGATCAATAACATTGAGTTGTTGAGATGAACGTCATCTACTAACTTGTAATCTTCCTATCGTCTAAATTCTTCAAACTTTGAAGGGGCCAGTTGAAGTCGGTTGCTTCTTCTCGACCCCAGTGAGAACTCCCTTACGCATATCATCCGCGCTCGGTTGCTAGGAATGGCCTTCCTAGCGGCGGAGGGACTTGTGAATCTTCTTGATATCGGGATGATAAAAATTGACGGGAAAAACAAATTTCCCATAACAAGCACGTCTTCAATTACTCCTTTAGGCTTTGCCATGGTTCTGTCTGCCATTTGAAGAGTATGATGGTGGGATAAAGCTCCCCAAACTTAATTTCCTTTACCTTGAATAATGGCATTAAGTTTATCTTTTGTACGAGTCCTGGCCTTTTGAATTTCAAATCCTCCAATGGTGCAGGAATTGTGAAACTTCTGGGTCTTTCATCTTCTTTGGTAAAATTCTTCTTTATCCTTTACTTAGCTACTTGATGTGATCGAATTCCTCTCCTTCTGCAAATCTTCTCTTCTTGCTTTCGAATTTCCTTGAATTTGGCGCAAAGTGGTGAGTTACCTTACATGAATGTCATGCCTTATCTCAACTTACGGAAGGTTTTCAAAACCTTGCGAACTACTCCCTCTATCTTTGACTTTGCAATCTGCGGGAATGGGATGCTTGAGGCATAGAGTTGGGCTTTCTTCTTGCTTCTTTCTTCTTCTTCTTGCTGCTCCTTCTTTCTTTCTTTCTCCGATTATCCCATATCTTAGATCTTGAGTGCATTCTTTTATTCAGTAATTATAAGTAAATCTGACAACCTCCACAAGAAATGAACGTCTTGTTCAACTCAATCGTTCCATTTCCTTTGAAAACAAGCTCAACATCACGAGAGTTTGAAAGGAGGTTTCATGTTTCACTAGCAAGATCCTCGATCGGGGCATCTTCATTCTTCTGCTTTCTTCTTAACCTGCTGTTCTTCTTACGAATGCTCATGACATTGCATCAATTATACCCTTTGAGGTATAATTCATGGGTAGTAGAAAGATGTCATTTGTGTCTTGAGTCATCCGAGATGCATGGTTATCTCTTGATATCTTGTATCTCTCTCAAGCGGTGTACAAACTCGTCCTCCTACTTGTTTGAAGTAGTAATTTCCCTCTTCGTTCATAAATGAGGGATGGAGAAGAATCTTATGGTAAGCTTCCATCAGCTCTTCCATGTATTAACATATCCATATGGTAGTAGTCGAACCATGATCTGGTATATCTCTTAAAAGAGAATGGAAACAATTGCGGCTTATGACTTAGGGTCTCACGCCATTCAATTTAAGCGTATTGGCCATTCTCGAAACCTTCCCAGTATTCATTGGGATCTTCAAAAGGAGTGACACATGAATTAGTTACATTGGCTCATGGTGATCGAGTGGCTTAAGCTTTCAAATTGTTAGCATCCCCATCATTTGGTTGTCATTCTTGAGTATTCATCTTGGATAGCCCGATGCTCCAGTCCTCCATTAGTGTCTCGCTCTTGAGGTACTTACTTCAATTCTGATTATTGCCCGTCAATCTTTTGATGCGCCATCTCTGCTATTTCTGCACTCTTAACCTTTCTCAATTCTCTAAGTGTTCTTTCGATCTCAATGTCTAATGTAATAAATTCAGCTCCACCTTCTATTACTTGCAATTAACTCTAAATTATAATCTTGTATGAGATCAAATAGATCAATTAAATACCTAAAATTATATTTAACATGAAAAGCTCTTCAAAAATTTCAGTGGCTTACTAAACTACAGTGTTGAATCATATTTTGCAAATTTTCTATTTTCTTTTTCTTAATTTATGTCAATTAGTATTATTTAAACTTTTTGGTTTGAATGATTCACCAAATTCACGATCCACAGCGCCAAAAACTTGTTCACCTCTTTGATGATGGACCAAAGTACTTATACAAATTTGTGACGCATTATCCGCAAGAGGCCTATCACAATCCCGACAATACCATGAAACATTTGTTGTGTTCATATCTATTATCACGATTAAAAATTGTTTTCTTAAGAATAAATCATTTCTTTCTAGTTTGATCCGAGGATGCTGCAAGTGTGTAGTCTAACAAGTAGTAAATTGGATTTAAGTCTAGATATGATCCACGAGATCTAAAGTGCCGATCAACTGCGACTGCTGAACTACATGCTATTTGGATAGGATAGGCAATTGCAATCGATTTTGCAGAACCTTGGAATGTAAAATAAGCCTAAGATAATATGAATTATTAACAAAATGAATTAAAATAGAATTCAAAAATAACAAATTGATGAACAATTATCTTTTAAAGGAACATTGAAAAACTGCTATTGTGAACATCGGAAATTCTATGACCCACATTGAAACTTTGCTTCATGAACCAAAGATTTAAAACCTGTCGAATATGATAGTGCAGTTGGATCTCTCCATACCCCACTGTTCATCATCTAAACTTCACTGTTTCTTTCGAAGACAGAAAATTAGAGAACTACTTTTAATCTGGGTTGCCTTGTTATGGATATTTTTCTTTTTCAATACTTCATACCCAGAACGTAGACTGTAAACCTTAGCTCCTAAGACATAGGCATAGCATGGGTTTACACTTGGCCCGGATTTTCTCTTCCTCAAAAGTGGAATAGTTCATCCTTTTGTGATTAGATCGCTGTATGGGATTGGATTTACTATTGAATCGAGTGACCTCTCTACTTGTTTAAATGGATGAAATCATTCAACTCGTTCTCGAATTCCAAGTGAGAGAGGATTTATCGATTTAAATTTACAGAGCTCATTAGATCACCATTATCGGATTCGTATACCTTTGAGAAATTGTTCGTATTCAGCTCTCGGGATTGCCTTCTCACATTGTCCTCGGAGGGCCTCCACAAATCGAGCAATGAGACAATCCTATTATGGGTGCCAGCAGCTTACAATGGGATCAATTACAGAATACCCAAACCAGCAAGTAGATTTACAAACTGATAGTTCATTAGCCTCAGATGGTGTTATCGGAAGATAAAATTTTGTGACAATTACAATTGATGGTAGGTTTTTCCTAAATCATAGATTACACCCTACAATAAACTTCTTTGATCAGAAAACCCATAAATCGAGCGGAAATCCGAATTCAAAATTTAATGCGGTCGAGACAATCGACGATAATTTAAAAGAGCAATTATGTATTAAACCGCTATGACTAAAGTCAGGATCGATTTTGAGAAAAATAACGAACTAATTCTAAAATAAAATCAAAACAAAGAAAAAGAAAATTAAAATACAAGAGCCTTAGCTACCGAATCTCTCTTTTGAGCCGTCGAAAATTTACTTTCTTTGAAAATGGCATTCAACGTATTTATGAGGTTAGTTGGGCCACAAATTGATGCATCTCCTTGTGGATTTGAGTTAAGCATTCATTTAGTTTGTTAATGTAGCGACCTAGATTCTTTGTCGTGACCTCAGTTGTCGCAGCTACGTCGCAGAAGCTTTTATTTGGTCGCGACTTGCCTTTAGCATCCCGCTATTGCCGATTTCTGCGACCTCGAATAGCGTCCACGACCTTCTTTGCCCGGTGATGTAGCGACCCTTTGAATGATATCGCGACCTTCTTTACTTTCACGCTGATATTTGCGACCCAGCGGGCCGCGTCAGCGACCTTCTTTCTTTACAAATGATGTCGCGACCGCTGAATGACGTCGCGACCTTCTTTCTGCGGTGATGTTGCGACCAGCGGTGATATCAGCGACCTTCTTTGCCGCGGTGATGTAGCGACCGCGAATGATGTCGCGACCTTCTTTAATACGGTGATGTGTGACCGAATGATAGCCGCGACCTTCTTCACTGCGGTGATGCCAGCGTCATGAATGATGTCGCGACCTTCTTCCACTACGCCCCGATGTCGCGACCAGCGAATAGCGTGCGACATCTTGGATCTCTATCAAGCCACGATGTCAGCGACCACTTCTAGATATCGCGGCCCAGTGGATATTTATGGCGACCTTCGCTTTGCTGGCGCGTGTCAAACCACTTAATGATGTCATGACCTTGCTTTACTTGCGGTGATGCTTAGCGACCGCGAATGATTTGTGACCTTCTTTGGTACTGGTGATGCCGTGATCATGAATGATGTTAAACCTTCTTTTCGCCGCGGTGATGTCGCGTGCCCGAATGATGTCGCGACCTTCTTTGCCGCGATGTGACCAGCGAATGGCGTCAGCGACATCTTAGATTAATGCAGCGATGGCGACCGCCTAGCCGCGATCTCATGTTCAGTCCTCTTGAAAATCTTATGTCACACGACTTCTCTGTCCGGTGCCCGCGACTTCCATGTCCTCTTGCTTCGGCTTTCGAATTACTGTCGCGACCTCCAAATTGTATTGTGACATCATATCTTCATTCTTCATTAATTTATGGTTACTGACTGGAGTTTACATTTGCGACTGCGTTCTGCCCTTGATTGCCCATATGTCGCGGAGTTTTGTAATTCGCGATCTTGATGTGATTCTTCATCAATGTCAAGCGTCTTCTAACAAGTCCTTTCTTCCTCGTGCATTCTCTGCTGCAACATCATTATTGATCGTGATCATTCTGCTCGGCCAATTTGCACGCTCCTTTTCTTTGCGTATCTTAACTGTGAATTTCACTGTTGCATATCGATTTGGTGAATTATTCAACATTACGCACATAAATCGATCTTTATAGATAAATCGATAAGAAAAATGAATTTGAAAATGGATGACTTCATGACTCATCCACCGCCTACCATCCTCATGTACTCACATGCCACCTCCACCACTACCATAGTGATCCAAGCGATCACCAGGGGAGTTCACTCCACCGTCTTTTGCTATTCTATTGACATTGAAGACACTGTCCACTCTTGTTTGGGGCGTGTGGGTGATCGGGTTTCTTTTGTGTTTATTTCTATGTTTCTTGCTTTAGTTTATCTGTTTTTGTGTTTATTTATGTGTTTCCTATTTATTTCCGGCTTCCTGTTTTTGTTTGTCTCGATGTTTAGGGTGTTTTAGGTATTATGTGTTTAAGGTGCATGTATTTATTTTCTTATATTCGGCTTTTACTTGTTCACGTGTTTTAGGTTGTTTTCATAGCATTTGCATGTTTTAGGTATTGTGTGTGAGTGGATGTCAAGCTCGCTGTGAATGGGAGAGCTAATGGTGAGTAAAAAAATTCCAAAAGATCGACGAGAATGAAAAGGACCCTTAGTTGTTACACAATCTAGAATAGTGTGCTAGAAAGGTTGGGGTGACGAATTGCGTCACCCCACATGGGTTCTCAAGCCATTTCCAAAGTAGTCTTTCACTTTTACACATGTGATCTCTAGGGTATACAGGCTCGGTTGCTCCTGAAGAACTTCCACGGCGTTGAGGGTTTCTAAACACCTAAGTGATGGGACACCTTTGAAAAGAGGATTTATATCGAGCCCCAAATAATAATAATAATAATAATAATAAAAAAAAGACATGTGTGAATAGAATAAGTGGGATCGTCCAATCGGAATCCAGTATGTCAGAGGCCTTTGGCTTTAATACATTGAGCAACTAGCGAGAGCCATTGACTTCCTTTACGCTACATGGGACGGGAGGATGGACCATTCCATAGCCTAGGGCCTTTAGGTTTGGTGGGTGTTGGGTGAAGTTAGGGGAACTAAATGCCACATTGCTGTAACTAGCGGCGAGTCACCCAGTGAATCCGTATAAGACTTTTCGGTTAAAACTTATAGGCACTAGGTTCTTTCATTACTTACCTAGGTAGTATGTAAATAAGGGGTGCGTTCTTATCATACATGGTTAGAATCTTTCAAATGGGTGAGTGGACTTCTAGGTTTGGGGGTATTGGAGCGAAGAATTATGTATTGGAGATCATGAAACAATTACACATAGACAGGGGAAGGTCGTGTTGAGCAGGGGTTGAGTTGCTTGGTCAACACGACCTTTCTTAGCTATGTTCCTGAGAAAGTTACACAACTCTAAGGATCCCGGAATTTTAGACGATAAAGGTTCGGAGTACATAGTTGGTTCATTTTGACTCTCCTTGTTGGCATCATGTATATCACACTAGTGTCGTAGGCGTTTTGGTGAGTCAGTTTTCATGCATAATAGTGTTATGAATCGGTTTCTTGCTTGGGGACAAGCAAGAAGCCAAGTTTAGGGATGTGATGAGTGCCTAAAACACTCATCATATACCCACATGTGAGCATGTTTTCGGTTCATTTCATCTAGTAATAAGTGCATTTATCGTCATATATATGATACACGGCTTTTTGTGCATTTCAAGTGAAAAAGGCGGTATTTGGAAGCTGTGTTGGAGATTTAAATAAGGAGATTGGAGGAGAGCTCAGCCTCAACGTCGCAACGTCCCAATGTCATGACATTGAGATGGTATTAAATGTAGCCCGGCGTCGCGGCATTCTGATGTCTGGCGTTCGCAGTGACTCTTAGAGAGAATTTTTGAATGTCAAAATTAGAACCAAGCGAAGGGGATCAAGGAGGAGCGGAGTACCAGACAGAGAAGACTACAAAGGAAGATTCAAGAGATTGTGTAATCCTTGTATTCATATTTCCTTTCTCAAACTCCTATTGATTCAAACCAAATGATTGTAATATGAAACCTGATGATGTTCTAACTATTTACAGGGTTTTATTTGTTTGTTGTTATATTCATGGATTAATTTTAATTCGATTTATTCGATATATATATCGATATGATATCGACTTGCTCTATTTCATGTTAATTACCTACTGCTGGTGGTGTCAGTAATAACCATTGCTGCGAGAATAAATCAGTAAAGGTTCCCGAGGATCGGGTAGGTGACGCTTGGTGAAACCGGGTAGAAGTCTCGGGTTCAGTGTGGCGATTAGTTTAACCATTTAAGCGCGTCTGGTCGGTGGCGATCGCGATCGCCTACTAAGCGAGATGGCGAATATACCTCGAGAGAGGATATCTTGCGACCGCGATCGAGCCTCGGTATGCGTCGTTGTATACTAAATAACTGATTTTACATAGGTAGTAATCCATTGAACATGGCAGGAAGAGGCAAAAACCCTGGTCTTTGTTAATTGAACTCATAACTTCGTTTAGGATCCAAAGTGTCATTATATTAGCGGTAATTCACTCAAGTAAGGATTTGAGATCGAAAAATATACTCTGAAGTAGATTCGGTATTCAACACTTCTCTTTGTAGAAACGCCAACGACGAAATCATTTATATTACGTAAACTTGACACGTATACTTGCGAGTACGAGCCTACGTTTTTATTATACGAATTTACACATATCGGAGCGTCTAATGAAACCAACATCACAAATTAATATGAACATGACACTCAGTGGTCACCAAATGTTGTTTGCTTTTTTTTTATTTATTTATTTAAAATTCACAAAATACAAATTTATAAAATTAATCATATCAAATTAAATATGTTTATAATTCTAATAAAGAAGTTATTATTACATAATTGAAGTAATAAAAATAAATAGAAAATTACTAAAATGAAAATTATTTAATAAAAGAAAATAAGGTATAAAAATAATTAAGGTGAACATTAATAGGAACAAAATTTTCTCAAGATCCAACTACTCCTTCTCACGATTCATATGCTTTTGTTGCTTCCTAAGTCCGAAACGTGTATTATTCAATTCAGTTTGACACTTTTTCAACCTATCACTTGTGTTACTCAATTGAGTATTGTCTCATTATTCACGTTGTTCAATTCTACAAGTGATGCTTTATATAAGACAAAAGGAGAAGGTTAGAGAATAAAATTAATAAACACATGTAGGATAAGTTTCTAAACTTTTTCACTATGAACACACGTAATTAAACAAATCAAAATAAAACATCACATGACTAGTATATTTATTAATTAAAGAAAGTAGCCTACAACACTTACATAGATAGC
Source organism: Tetrastigma voinierianum (assembly GCA_016808115.1). Classification (NCBI taxonomy): domain Eukaryota; kingdom Viridiplantae; phylum Streptophyta; class Magnoliopsida; order Vitales; family Vitaceae; genus Tetrastigma; species Tetrastigma voinierianum. The sequence continues at coordinate 2,254,414 of JAEQBH010001681.1, forward strand.
TTGATTTTGACGTTATAATGTGTGATATAATATAGCCCAATCTCATTTGGTTGATCTTTGTGGTTCTCCTCTAGTTAACCATACATCAAAATAAAAAGAAATAAGGATAAACTCTAATTTTTAAGATGGTAAAGCACAATATTTCCCTATAAATCTCACAACCCATCTCTTTTATTTTTAGGAGAGAGATCTTGTGAAACCCCGAGAAAATCTAATTTTCTGAAAAATGGCAAAATGGTAATTTCGGTGAAAATCCATAATTTTTCCAGATCTCGGATGATGAAACGGACTTCACCGTTGGAATCCTCTCGCGAAATCTACTTCTGCCCGTCGAATTTAAGTCGAATTAAAGACGGTCGAATTTGCACATTTTGACAGGCGTATGTGGGACACTTGACACATTTAGAGTGGCTCACAGTGTGCCATGTCGTTAGGTCTTGATTCAATCAACGAGAACTCAAGTGTGGGGCCCATGTGTAGATGGCGTGATGCGGTGGAGGAAAATCAAATAGTGGGTGGATTAAGTGGATAAGGTAATCCTCTAAGCCAATGATGGCTTGACAAGTGGCAAAAGAGGGAATAAAATGAAAAAAAATGAGAAGCGAAACCTCATTTTGGGCTAACGTCTGTGGAGGAGGGTTTGAGTGCAGAGAGAAGCTCATTCTCTAGATTTCCCGGCTTTCGGACCGTTGGATTGCATCGGGCCAAGAATTAAAGTTACACGTGGCGAAGGCTCTGTGGGCTGATTTTGGGGAGTTTAGGCAACTCCAAGGGAGGAGTTTTCTCCTGCCCGAGTTTAATCCTTTTTAAATCTTTGTTAATGGTTTGGTTGGTTTGGGGCCTTGGTGGTAGTTTGATCGAATCCCCAAATTTGGAGCAAGATTGTTGGAATATTTTGAACCCGTTTTGGACAGTGTAGGGACTATTTGGGTGGTTGTGTGATAATTTATGCAATAAGTATGGTTTTGGTGTTTTTGGCGAAATGGCCATGGTTTTGGTTCCTGAAGTGGGGCAGGTGTAGTGAGTGGTGCGCCATGGGCCGACCTTTGCTCGATGTAAGGGACTGAACAAAAGCAGTCCAGTTTGCTTAGTTGGACAGTAATTACGTGTGTTGTAAGAAAAATATTCTTAAGATGAATGGCTTCAATTATTGTGAAAAATAATAATGTTAATGCATGAAAATTAAATGTTAACATAGTGTTTAGATATATGAAATATAATTGTGGAAGAGTCATTAGATTAAAATGGATTGTTGATTAGCTCAAGAGAGTAAATTTTGATGTTATTGGTGTGAATTAAATAACATGTGGTATATATGTAAATTTTGTTAATATATGCACAACTGGTATATTGGCATGTGTGGTTTGGAAATGGCATAATGCATTTCATATGCATCGGGGCAACCTAGAAAATTAGGTGTGAGTGCATGGTATGAAAGAAAATGAAAAGGATGTTTCATTATTTTTGTAGGTGCGTGGGGAGTCGGTGAGGACTGAGACATGGGATTGAGCATATGTGACCAAATGGATGTGTATTTCTTGAGTGTGTGTTTATGTTGAATCGATTCTGCATGTGCACTTGGGTGAGAGTAACCCGTATAGGATAATTCAACTGCGGGCATTTGCTCACCACATCGAGGGATCATTATTATTCCAGTCTGGTGTTCGGGAAGGCGAGCTTATTAGAGGCGATTTAGAAGGGCGGATTGTGGCTTTGATGATTTTGTATAACATGTATTAGAATTTTAAATTTTAATATATGTTTGTATTAAGAGTAATGTATTAACTCTTGAACTATGGTAATATAGTTGATGTATTTTTTATGAGTACGATGTATAGGCCAATGTGGTCATTTTTACTCATGTATGGGTCTCATGACATGAGATATAGGTTTTCTGCAGGTTGACGGGTGGTCAACGAGACACCCCCGGTTTTGGGGCGTCACAGATCTTGAAAGAGAATAATATTTTTTTCTATGAATTTAGAAATAAAAATAATAACAAACACTACAAGAAATTAACAGTTTACATACTAAAAAGTTTTTTAGGTAATAATTGAGATTTTGTAGGTAATTTAGTTTACCTACTGATTTCCTACATAACATAGTTGTAGGTAAAAAAAAAAATTACCTACAAAACCAAGAAATAGTAGGTAATTACCTACGGACTAATAGTTGGTAAATGGTTAGGTAATTTTCATGCTATATTTTGTCGAAAAAATGACTTATACACTGTTTTTGTTATTAGTAATTTTATAGGTAAATTTAGTGACTAAAGTATTGTCGGTAAATTTTGTAAGTAAATTAAGGCTTTATCCACTATATTGTCATTGTCTGAAGGTAAAGGTATTGCTTAACTTCCTGGAAATTTAGTAGATAAATAATAAGAAAGTAAATTGAATGCTAACATAATTTAGTAGTGTCTAATAGAGTAAATTGGTTACTAAATTATCAATTTAGTAGGTAATTTGTAGGTAAATTGACTACCTAATTTACCAATTTAGCAGGTAATCTATATGTAAGTTTGTGATGCCCCTATCCCGGGGGTCCGTTGACACAACTTAGTTAACTGCGAACACTGTAAATATCGAGGTGTCTGCCGATATCACCTCATTTCTGCATATTTAATTCACAAATATACAAAATATATGCTATACATTATTTACATGTAAAGCGGATATTTTATCCAAAACATTTAAAATAACTAAATAGGCCTAGCCAGAGCCCCTAGAGTCGTATTGAGCAACTGGAGTTCCTTCCCGCTGTCACTTTGAAAAATAATTCTCACGCGGGGTGCGACAATGCCAAATAGAAAGTTTTTCTGAGGATTTTCCCGCTAAAATGCACATGCAATGCATGATACATAAACATCAATCACATTAGATACAATTTGTCACGAAACATTATATGAAATGTCCGTGTCATGCATGAGATCGGCCACATCGTCTTTCATGTGCGAGTCAATCGACTTTCTCACACTTGGGATGCGAGTGAGAAACCTTGGTATTTGGCCAGGTGGCTGACAGTTGGGCAATACTCGATATTTAATTTATCATTTGTGAATTTCTTTTTCTTTTGTGGGCCCGCAGTTTTCGGGTTTTCCGCTGCGGGGCGCGCACGCCTTTCCAACATTTCGCGAACTTACATCGCGGGATTCATGTCTAACACATGAATAACATTTGGAGTCTTTCACCGCCCGAGGGGGGGGGGCGGAGAGATCTGCAAACTTGCTCCGCCTAAAACATGTAATTTGTCGTTTGATCGATTTACGCATCCAGGTAGTCTCAAGCCGGCTGTCCACAGTTTCGAGCTCACGACCCATTCACCAACGCTCGGTGAATGCCGATACCATGCACCCATGCAGGCTAAACAGCGATGTGACCATGCATATGAAATGCATGATGGCAATGCATTTTCCTTCATGTTACATGTCTATATAAGTGCTACATGAAACATTAATACACCATGGACAAGTATAATTTTTACATATAATTTACACCCATATATAACCCATGTTAAGCCCATGATAGCATACATTAACATGTTATTCTTCTACTTTGCATATTATTCGATCTAGCAATAACACACAAAATGGCTGAATCCTGGGACCCATATAAAAGCAGTATCTTGATTCATTACGTAGTTCATTACCGAATTATTATGATGCAAAACATACCACAAAACCGAACATCGGAGTCGGGGATAAAAAATAAAACTCAACACGATCCCAAGGTGCTTTCGAAAACTTGATTCCAAAAATCTTGTTGATGTTAAATAGTCCTAAATTCCGGCTGATTTGTCAAGAAATACTCTGAAATTCAACCGGTATCAAAGCAATCCGAAATTCACGCACTCAATCCAAAAATTTTGGGATTGAAATTTACGACCTCTCATGGCCTCTAAGAAAACCCTAAGCCATTAAATGGTCTTTAGGCTAGAAAAAACACAAGTAGGAAAATTCTCTACCTCGTGGAGTTTGAGGAAACTCAGATTTTAATTCACGTGTAAGCGCCGTTCTGCGTGGATCAAAACATATGTCCAACGAAGCCTACGGTCGATTTCGTAGATATTAGAAGAAGCGAAGAAAAATTAAAATTTCCTTCTCTCTTCTTTCTCTCACCGTAGCTTTTGACTTTTTCTTTCTTTGTTTTTCTTATTTTTTAATTATTATTTATTATTATTTTGGATCATGGTTCGTATTAACGTTTGGGTGCATTTACTAAGAAGCAATTTATTTAACCCGATTCGAACTTTATTTTAAAATGAACTTAGCCAAGAAACATTTCTAACCAGATATTTTAGTAAAATCTAGTCATGGGTCATTGCTTGGCTATCACGTCAGGAAATCGAAAATTTTTCGTTGTCTTAAATTCGAAGAAACTTTGTAGATTAAACAGATTTGCGGGGCAATTTATGACCTTGATCAGTTTCGTCATGCGGGGATCTGAAAATTTTCGATTTTCAACGAAATTCTTTGTTTTACCCTTTTTCAAAAATTCGGATTTTCTGGGGTTTCACACTCTCCCCCTCCCCTTAAAAGAATATCGTCCCGAAATTCCATACACATACGCATCACTCACATGCATATGCAACCTTGCAAACTCGAGAATGGGTGGGAATGCGATAACACACCAAGGTCCACAATCAGGCTCAACCCAGATGAAGTGCAATCGACTCATCCATGTCAAGAGGACATCAAAAACCCCGATATGTCTACCACCCAAAGGTCCACCATGAGCAAATCTTTGAGATCTCGACTCACTATCGGAACATATCGACGACTCACCTAGATCTATGGGTACCGCTCTGATATGGCTTTTCCAAGGCCTGGTACCTCCCCAGCGAACCTATCACCACGAGATGCAATAATGAACATGATGCATCGGTCTTTCATCACGGTATGACGATACCACGCATGTCGTGTCTGCGGCTCGACATTGGTACTGTAATTAGACACACCTAGGTCACGAAGTCTGGCATGTGAGGTACGTCACGACCTCGACCCATACTCGGCCCCTCGCTTTAATTTATCTTTGTTGTGCTACCGAAGGTGCTTGTATAGCATTCTGCGACTGAAACTGGTTCCTCTGACCCATACTAGGGTGTGGAGGAATAAATTGTGTCTGCGCCTGTCCCACTAATAACTGGGATTGCGCCGGCCCAAAACCTTGGGATCCATGCCTCCGTGGGCAATCCTACTTCATATGTCCAGGCTGATGGCAATAGAAGCATGGAATCGGCCCTAGCTGGCCCTGTACTAGGGGCACTCGTGGGACATAAGTCCTCTATCTCTTTCCCAAACTCGAAGAAGGTTGATCCTCCTTCATCTTCCCACCGCCACTCGGATCCTGAATGCCCCTTGCGTCCTCCATCTCTCTCTCTATGGCCAAAGTTGTCCCAACCATAGAGTCCATGTCCTGTAGGCGGAGGCCCACAATCTTGCCTCGAATGGACAACTTCAGTCCATTCTCAAATCTCTCACTTGTGCATGTCTATGGCCCACATGATCATTAATAGCAAATGTGCTGACTAAATTGAATCTGCCATGTACTCATCAACGCGTCATCGTTCCACCGCCTTCATTGTAAGACTCTTGGGCCTTGCATGTCTAGAAATTGGCCAAAAAATGCTTGCTCATAAAGGCCATGGAACTCTGCCCAAGTCATTACTCTAAGTCCCACTGAGGTCTTAACTTAATCCACACACTTGGGACTCACCTACAGCTAGAATGCGGCCTTTGATCTTGGCCACATCGGAGGTAATATCCATAGCTTCCAATACCTTCTCAATCTGTTGGAACCAATGGTTAGCCACCATCGGATCCCCTCCCTCTATGAACGTCGGAGGATGATGTGACTTGAACTTTTGGAGGTTACTCGGGCCTCACGGCTACCGGCACTGCTTTGTGTAATGGCGACTCTGACCCTACGGCCTCCGCAAAGGCCTGTTGGTAAAAAACGGGCGGTGGTCTACTATCACCCCGTGGACATCCTCTACGTCCTCGTCCTCGGTTTTCCATCTACACATGTCAAATGGAAATAAAGTTATCATATTTCTATTCCAGTCCAACCAGTAGTTCACATGCCAACTACTAATAGACTTAACAATCATGAACTGACCCGTTCATCACCTTTTCCTTAGTGGTGCTAATTTCAAACCACTAGTGAAATTTTCAATTAAAATTTCGAATTTTCACGTTTATTTTGTTTTCCGAACCCCTAAGGTTGTAGTTCCTAACCTTAGCATTCCACTTTTTTTTTCCTATATACATTATGCCATGCATATAATTTCTCGCGTAATAACCATGCAATCACATTTCCCGTATACATCATGGCCGTGTATATGTTTCCACCTAATGTGTAATACACGATCACGCAATCACAAACATGGAACACATATCCGAACACAACATGAAACACACCATGCGCTTAGTGGTCTAACCAAATCCCATAAACCCACGGGTATTAGGTATTTTCATTCGATGCAAACTATGAAAATTTGTTATCAATTTCCTCCACAATAGCCATGGCAACCATTATCCCTCAAGCCTTAGGCGCTTGTGTACCTGTCTTTCATCTTAATGTTGTGAAGCTAGTATCGAGATATCAAGTGCGATAATCCCTAACGAGGCACTACACTGTATATCTAGGCCCGCTTGACACGCTCGAGGGTGTATCTGCCATTTCCCGATACCATCTTTGTGGCGCCCATCCCGAGGTCCGTTGATAACGTCGACTGAAACACATTTTATCTCCAGATTGTCCGTCACACTCATTCCTACATATTTAATTTCTAAATATACAAAAATATGCTAGCCATTATTTACATGTAGAAACTTGATATTTTGTCAAACATTTAAATAAGCGAATGATAATGACTAAGTCATCACGAAACTCAAAACCGATTTACTCCACCTGGCACCTAAAAATAATTCCCCACCGCAGGGGTGAAACAGTATGATAAAAGTTTTCCTACAAGGTTACTCCGCTAAATCACGTACAATGGCATATAAACCATCGATCGCATTGCATGCAATTTATCTGACATTATATGAAAATGTCTATCTAATCATGCATGAGATCACGACCCTACGTGCTCACAACTGAGTCTAACATTCTCGCTTGGAATGCCAGAGTGTGAGAAGCCGATCCTTGATATTTAACCCGATTACTCGAACCATTAGACTGACCCTCGATATTTAATTTTATCATTTCATGATTTTTCTTTTTTTCTTTTATTGGGCCATGGATTTTGGGTTTTCATCGGGCGTCGATACGCCTTTCAACATTTTCACGAACATCACGAAGTTAAATGCATCTTCTTAGTGAATAACATTTGGGTCTTTCATCACGGGGGTTGATGCAAACTTAACTCCGTAACATCTTAATTTATGTTTGATCGAATTTACATCATAAGTTCAAGCCTTAGACTTACTGTCCATTTTCGAGCTCACGACTCGTCGCTAACACCGATGAATACTCGATACCATGCACATCGCACCCATTCGTGATGGCAGCATTGCGTATGAAATGCATGATGCTAATGCATTTTCCGCCGTGTTACATGTATATGAGTCTTTGCGTGAAGCGTTAATGCGCCATGGACAAATTATAATTTTTACATATAAATTTACATCATATATAACCCATGTTAGCCATCATTATACATTAACATGTTATTCTTCACCTTTGCATATTATTCGATAAACAACCATACAGTAAAGAAATGGCCACGAATCTGAGATGCATATAAGCAGGGCACGTCTTGGTCCACTTTCTGATTCATCATCGAATTATTGTGATACAAAAACACACCACAAAACCCGAAGACATCAATCCCGGGATAAAAAACAAACCTAAGCTCACAGTAAAGTGCCCGAAAACAATTTAGAAAATCTTGTTGATTTGTCGAGAAATAGTCTCGAAATTTCATCTGAAGCATCGAAATAGTCGAAATTAAACACAGACCCGTAATGATCTCAAAAATCTAAAATTCCTACATTTAGATCAAAAAAATTTTAGGATTGAAATTTCTATTTATTCACATACAAGAAGCACGTAATTAAATGGCCTTTAGGGTAAGATGGGAAAATTAATATAATGGAGGTTGTGACTCGAGATTTTGATGCACGTGTGGCCGCCGTTGCGTGGATCGACTTTCTTGTCTGGCTCGATGGCCTGCGGTCGATTTAATGCATCTTAGAGGAAAATGAGAAAAATTAAAATTTCCTTCTCTCTTCACACTCTCTCACCCGACACTTTTTGACTTTTAACTGTTTTTCGTTTTTGTCAGCCTTTTTATTATTATTATTTTATTTTTGGATGCGTAGTTAATGCCGTTATGGTCAGTTTATAGAACGATTTATTTAACTTTTCGATTGTTTTATTTTAAATGGCTGCATTCCAGTCTGATTTACATTTCCGAGATTTTAAGTAATCTGCGTCAGCGAGTCGTGTGACTTATCAGTGAAAATCGAAAATTCGATTGTGCAATTAATGACTTTTAAGATCATTAGTTATGAGGCAATTTAATAAGCGTGATCCGTTTCGTCATCCGAGATCTAAAAAATTTCCGGAGTTTTGACAAAATTATCGTTTACCATTTTGAAAATTGGGATTTTAAGGGTTTCTAAGGGTTGGTTGTTTAACCTGCTAATTTAGTTATTAAACTAATTTAGTAAGAAATGGCTGCTTAAATAATTAATAGGTAATGATATGTATTTTTATAAATTTAATTTAATTTAATTATAATCTGATTAAAACATAATAAATTTACAAAAAAAAGTATAATATATGATTCGGAGTACTAAATAAAAATCATAACAATATTTAATTCAAATATTCAAAACCACATAAATGTCCGAGTTTTGATGTCTGTATATAAAAATAACTCTAAATCATGATGACTGACGTCTCTGAGGTTTCCCCAAGATTAAATATACATAAATATAGTAACAACAACATAAGTATCATTGAGAGGAAGCAAGTGAAGGTATGTGTCTCTTTTTTCTGTTTTTCCTTTTCTTTTTCTTTTTTGAATTTGTTGTTCTGCCTCTCCCCTACATTCCAAAAAGACAGATTTCAACATCGAGATTCATTAAAAGAATATTTAATTAATGGGTATGACTACTAGAAATGCAAGATAGATAAATAGTGGCACATCAAGCGAAAAGGATTAAGAAAATTTAGAAATAACTATGGCCAAAGAAATGAACAAGCTATGTTTTTTTTTTAACTCCTTTTTAGAAGTCTGAGCCTAGCCATGTTTTGCTTTCACTTTCTCTTAACAAAACTAAAATTAAAATAAATAAAGAATACCCAATAATAAACATAGGCTTCATGTTTTGGTGGAATATAGTTGGGGAATAGGACCAGAACCAGACCAAAGACCCAACCATTGTTGATGGTATCTCAGAGCATGGTTTTCTTAGAGCATCGTCATGCATTAACAATTATATTATATAGAAAAATGATTTGATTATTGTATCCTTTGATCTTTATAGGTTGAAGGTGGGGATGGGAATAGAGTATGAAAATAGCATATTTAAGATTACTTTAATTACTCTTTCATTCACACCATATCCAATAGATGAGACCAAAGGTGAGCATAAAAATCTGCTTAGGGACAAGAGAAGGTTGGGAGAGTTTTCAGCAGCTTGAAGCCAAAATAATATTGGGGGAGGGGGGGTCTCACAGGCTAGAGAATCACAAGGTATCTACATCAGGGGACATTAAGGTATACTTAAAAAAGGCAAAAAATAGAAATTATCAAATTATAAAAAGACCTTCACCTGGAACAGGTGTTATACATGCTTAAAAAATTGTAAAGGGAAATAAAGGTCGTGGTCATTGGGTTATTCATAGGCCAAAGGCCAGGAGGAAAAGAATGGACTTTGTCCACACACTCAACCTAAAACATGGTCATGGAGGCCCTCCTTTTTCCGGACCACGGATATGTATATCTAGGAGGAGAGCACCCAAAATGATTTGATTCCAACCCCCAAAAATGACCATAGCATCCCCTCCTAAAGTCCTAACCATTGAACTTTTGAGATCTCAAATTACTCAAATGTTCCCATTCTTTACCAAGTTTTGGTGTTGGTAGGCCGACAACTGCATGTGGGGTGGGGTTACCCCTTCCCCACATCAACTATGTCGTCTCTTGGAGTTTATGTTGAACTACAACAACTGGTTGTTATAACTTTTGATCTTTGTATCAATAGAGAAAGGGACAGCCCCCACAAACTAACAAGACAAATATTTGCCCCCGTGATTATGATCAGCGTGATCTTTACTCCTAAGATCATAACCAGCGGGATTAAGAGAGAAATTATAGTTGCAAAAGGCATGTGAAAAGAGGAAAATGCAATATTAGTAGAGTAATAATCATAGTTATTGTTGTTCTTCCAAATGATTTGTATTTAGCATGGAGAAGATAGGGTAGTTTCTAAACATTCATGCATTGGATTGGATCAATGCATCTTCTTCTCAAGATTATATAAACTACAACAATTTTATACTTACTGAAAATTTTAATCTCAACAATGGATCATTAACAGATAGTGTCCATGATGGACCACCATCTTTTTGGGGCCTTTAGTATGGCAAGAAAAGGAAGTTGCATAGGACAATGAAGCAAAGGAAAAAATTCAAGCTTCATGTAGGGCACGTTTTCTTGATTCTTTCAAATCACTTTTAGACTACACACAACAAACCAGGTTTTGATCATAAACTCCATATATGACTGGATACTAGACAAGAACCAGACCACACAAATCTTTAGTCAATGGATTTGTGCAGATACATAATCTAATCTAAGTGCAGCCTCCTCTCATACGACAATCATAGGTGGCCATAGGTCATTGATCTATTAAATCTACATCCCAAAAAGGTCTTAAAATGGAATATATGGTGAACACATACTCTATCAAAGTCAAGCAAACAACAAATAGAAATTTAAAAAAAAAAAAGGCTTGAGATATAAAGATATAATTCTTGGATCCATGAAAAAAACGAAAAGAAAATTTGAGGTTGTGATGATGGGTAGTGGCAGTACTTACTTAAGGATAAAATGGTGTAAGAGGTGTATTAGGATATTGTTATTGCCTTTGGAAAGCATTTGCATATGATTAAGAAAATAAAAGTTTAGAATAAAGTGTAAAATGTGCCTATTGGATATGCAATTTTTTTAACTTCCTAGAATATGCCTATTGGATATAACCACCAACTAGTTACAAGTAGTATCAAACGTCAAAGTAAGTAATACCAATAAGGACTTTAATAACCCTCTAAAAATGGATCAATAACATTGTACATTGTTTAGACCGAGCACATGACCTGTTTATGCTATTGGCTATAAGCTTTACAATTAAAGATTTGCATTGATGTTGAGAAAGGACCATTCCAAGGAGTAGGTGAAATATATAAATCTTCAAACTTCTGATAAAACGACTACATAGAAACGCTTAAAGAAAAAATTAAGAAACACGGGAGACATGTAGAACACTAAGAAAACCTCGTAAGAAAATACTTACTGGTCAAGTTTAAGGTAGCCTACTTGAAGAAGTAATTAAAAGCATGATTTTTTTATTTTAATAAAATGCTCAACTCAATTCCAGATATTAAAGAAAAATACAAAGATCAGTTTTGAATTCAGAGATATGCAAGTATTAAAAGGATAGGTTATGATCTAGCCTTACATTGTTTGCTTATTTTAGTAGTTTTTTTTTTCTGCAGCAACATCAATCGGACCAATATGTTTCCTGGCCATGAATAATAAAAATAGAACATTAAATAGTTAAGTAAAAGCCCTTAAGGATTTCAAATCATGGTAAACAATATATAATTTCATGGGAAGCAACTTACATGACTTGGAGGGATATGTTTCCCACTCAAAAGGTCCAATAGAATTATTCCATAACTTTATATCACACTCTATGGAATGACCCTTCCTGCGCAGTTTCATGACCTGGTAAAAAATGCTTTCATATGATTAGAGAAAAAAGCCCAAATTGTTACCTGTTAGTGTAAACAAAATAGCCTATCAGTGTAACAAAATGATAGAAATATGGAAAAAAAAAACACAAATTGATTTGTAAGACAAAATTGAGTTGGGACTTGGATGACCTATACCAAAACATTTTCATTAATATTCTTTGGACTAGAAGCCATCTATTTTCAATACTAATTTTCAATTTTCTTTCGTTGATAAACAAGAAACTAACAAATCAATAATTTTCAGAATGACCAACAAAGTGTCATGCTTTTCTTTTCTTTCTGAATGGAAAAAGACTCCCTCTAGTGGACTAAGATAACCTTGGTAAAGGCCTTCTTTGTTTACTCAAGAAAGATGCAAAAGAACAAGCCAAAGAAGCTCAACTCCTAAACTGAAATTTACACATGGATATATCTATAAATTTAGGATTCAGAATCCAAATTAAACATTCAAGTCAAAAAACACCTTTTTCTCTAGCAAATTTTCCTACTACTACAACACATTATGTTTTGGATATAGAAAATGTGATGATAAAGAAATTAAGTCAAGTATAGGAAAGAACATGTAACCGACTTGATTAAACCCAATCCTATAATTGGAAAATCCAAACCACCCAGTGGCACAAATCTTGAGAACACCCAAAAACAAGAACACCTACAAAAAAAGGAAGAACATCCAATGCCTAACATTTCTCTCCCTTATCCCCAAATCAAGAAAAGCAGATCAAACATATTTTTTGGGTTGATTCTTCAAGACACGCCCATGAACTCTTTGGTTCACGTGTTGGATCTGCTTCTTTTCCATAATTCCCTCAAACCCATCATTGAACAGCGCTACGAAATTTTTCCGATTTGGGTTAGCCGATATGCACATCAATCTCATAGAGGGAATCAAACCCACAATCCCCTTATGAGCCTTCCTTCTCGTTTCCTTCCCGGTGACAACTTTGGCTCTTGTTTTCTCTCCTTGTCCATTCCCTCCCGTTGCGCTTTGCTAGCCCTAACCTGTTCTATGGGTTTATTGTAATCGGGTAATGTAAATAGGAGTTTACCATTACGGTGCGGGACGATAAGTCACAAGAAATTTCTCTAGATCTCGGATGACAACGCGGTCTACGCCGTTAAGTTCGTCTTGCGAAATCTAAGTACGCCATCAAATTTCGTTAAATTTTGAGACATCAAGAATTTCATGTATTTCGAGGTGAATGGACGAATCATAGAGTGACACTTGTCATAATGGCATGGTGCCATGTGCCTTTAGAGTGAGACACTTGGCATGAGTGGACCGGTGTCATGCTCCTCAAACCTTCCCCTTGTAGTAGTGGATATGTAGCAGGCATGAAGAACACATGGCATAGGATTGCCATGTCGAGGAGTGGCGTTTTGCGTACTGGTATGATACACCTAGCCAAACCAATTTGGTGGTGGAGAATTCAGTGGAAAAATCTGAAGAGAATAAAGAAACAAAGAAAGAAAGAAAGGAAGAAACAAAGAAACAAAGAAAGAAAGAAAAGAGAAAGGAGGAAAGGAAGGGAGTTGGCCTACACTTCAAGAGGTAGGGTTTTTCTCCTACTTAGTTTACCTTTGTGTAAGACCCCAGAAAATTCTAATTTTCTGAAAGAGGAGAAAATGGTAATTTCGGTTAAAATCCAAAATTTTCACAGATCTGGGATGATAAATAAGACTTCAGTTGGAATCGTCTCCCTTGAAATCTAAGTTACTCGTCAATTTCGAGGCGGTCGAAAATTTCATGTTTTCGAGGCAGAATTGGTCTTGGAGACAGTGGTGTGAGTGTCGAGGAATGTACGTGTCGTGTTGTGGGGAATGGAGAGTCAACGTGAGCTCCAAATACAGGACTCTCATGAAGAGCGTGTCAGGCTGTCTTGAGTGGGTGTTATGGTAGATGGATAAGTGGATGAGGTGTAATCCAGAAGAGCAGCAGAAGTGGGACCGAAGTGTAGGAGGGCCCATTCTCTTGACCCCGACCTAGACAGCGGTTTGGAGGAAAGGAAGAGAGAAAGAGCTGACAGAAGAGAAAGATGAGAGATTTTTAGGTGAGAGCTCTCCTTACCAATTCTCGATGATCGATCCGTCAGCTCCGTGAGACAAGAATAAAGTTGATCCCTGCTGAGAAATTTCTGCATTAGTGCCGTGTGTGGAGTTCGACAAACTCACGGAGTGATTTTCTCCTACTTGATTATTCTTTAGTTGAAACACCGTTTTAATGGATAGAGGGATATCTTGAGGCTTGGATGGCCAGTGTTCCAGTTCGAATTGGAATGCAGTGATGAAATCCCTAGTGTGGTCGTGGACAGTTTTGAGACCGTGGGTTGGATTGTTCATGTGACTTGGTGTGTGGTTTGTGCAGTTTGGACGGTTCAAAATGAATTGTCTAAATTATTGATTAGCCCAAGTGTGCTATTTTTGTGTTATTGCTATGTTTAAATAACATGTTGTTGTGTGTAAATTTTGTTAATATATGCATGCTTGTAACGACCCATACCAAATAATACAAGTTTTTAACAAGTTTGACCAAGTTGACTTTTTCAAGGATGGAAAATTTTGGGTTGACTAAGACACCATTTCGTAGGCCTCGTCGATACGAGTTCATAGATGGGTTGAACGTCAAAATTTGACTTACGGATAAAAATTTATGGCCATGGGAGTTCAAGCAGACATTTATGGAGTCTCCAAAGTATGTGATTTTACGAAGCGGCCCTAGGCCCTAAACATAGTTTGCATGCAGAATAGGTATATGCAGCAATTCGTTTAAATTCAGCACTTATAGAAATTCCCCGAACCTATGGACCCAGGGTGGGTCATTTTGAGCGTTTAGGCGAAAGGGTTTTGGCGGTGGAGCTATTCACGCCCACACACCCTTGCACCGGCGGGAGGAGGGTGAGAGCGAACTGGCGTAAAATTTCGGGTCAACCGTCGCGGGCCTTTGAATCCATAGCCCGTGACGGTGGCCGCCCGCGGTCGTCGTCCGGTTTTCACGTTTTTCGGCCATTCAAACAACCCATACCTCTCTCCCCATTTTTGGACCCTATGAACTTCATTCGTGGTCGCACTAGCGGTCCTCACCTTTTGAAAGATACTATGAAAACAAGTTTGGCCGACTGTTGGATCGAGTTTTCCGGCCACAGCGGCTGCTTGGACCAAAGGTGAGGTATACATTGTTCACAGTCTCTTGGGCTTTCCGTTGATATAAGTTTGTAAATTTTGGACGTCGTTTGGTTAGTTTTAATTTTTGGGTCACTTAAGTGATACACAGAAAATGTTTGAAATTTGAAATTGGACACCAATTGGTCAAATTAGGCAAATTTGAAGTTGGATTAGTGAAATTGGATATTTTGGTGAGTTATTGGAAGGTTCAATTTCGAAAAATTAGCCTCCGGGTGAAACGCCCCAATTTTGGATGCAGTGCATGGGCTCGTGTATAATTGGACTCGTCGAGTCAATTTAGATCAATTTCATAGTTCTAAAATTATCTAAGACATTTAGGCGTCGATGTCTTTGGTTTGAATTAATGGAGCCTAAATGGAATTGTTATTATATTCTGGAACCTCCTGCCCCGAACTGAAGGCGATCTGTTGGGGAGCGGGGTGACATCACGTAATTATTAGTGGTTTACATGTTTAAATCTTTGGGTATTATTATGATATATAATTGTGGTTTATTATTATATATAACTTATTTGATCGAAACAGGTTGATTATCATTAAATATAATTATGTGTTTTTATAAACAAGTTATCATTTATCAGTTTTGTCAACATTTTTAAATATTGGAAATTTCTTTTGAGTTCATGGATAAATTGGTGGTATTCAAACATTTTGGTACATGGATTGGGGTTTAAAACCATTTGAAAAGTTATTGATTTAAGAAATTGATTTTTGAGACTTTGTGAAATGATTATAATGTGGTATCGTTGGAAAGGTTTATTAGTTGCCACATGATGTTGGGTTTACCCGAAGGTTTATTAGTTGCCACGTGATGTCGGGTTTACCCGAAGGTTTATTAGTTGCCACGTGATGTCGGGTTCACCCGAAGGTTTATTAGTTGCCACGTGATGTCGGGTTCACCCGAAGGTTTATTAGTTGCTTATTAGTTGCCCGCGTGATGTGATTTACGAAGGTTTATTGATTTGCCCGCATTGATGTCGGGTTGCAAGGTTTATTAGTTGCCACGTGATGTCGAGGTTTACAGAAGGTTTGATAGTTGCCCGTTGATTATGTGCGTGGTTGGAGTTTACAACGGTTTCTTATAGGTATATGATGCGGTATATTGTTGGTTTAGTAAGGTATAACCATTTCAATATTTATGGTTATTGTATTTCATGATTATTTTCACGACATGATGGTTATATATATTTTTATGCTCAATTTTATGTTGTGAACAAGTCGGAGTTATAATTACCTTAATAATCATGTCGGTTAAATTTTTGAGCATAGATTTCATATTGTTGGACTTGGGTAAGTTTGGGTTTGTGAAATGATTCTAGCAGAACCTTACAAAAGTGGACGTGAGGGTCTTGAAGGAATTTTTCAAAAATAAACATTATTTTCCTTATAAATTAACCACTCAGAGATTTATTATCTCGCATTTTATTGTTTTAGATCAGTTCTCTAGGTCAGGGCGGTCAAGTGTGAGAACTATCTCGTGACTTCTCACGTCATTTCGTTCTCATTAAGCTATAGGTATTCTATCTTATCTATCTGCCTTTATTTTATTGGACTTGTACATTTTCATTTGTACCCTAAATTCGCAAACACTCTTAGAATGCTCACGATCTTAGTATCGAACTCAAGTCTTCATTATGTGTTTGGTTATGACCTCTGATAGATGAATTAGTTGTGGATTGGCGGTTGTGGATCTTTTTATATATATTGAGTATTGTATTAATGCCCGTGTTTACTTTCTTTCTTGAAGTGGGTTCATTGGACATTCCTAGGGTGCCGATGGGACTTCTAAGCGGGATCCCACAGGGAATCTACAGGAGGGTTTTCAGTGGTCTGTCACAATACTTGATATATTAACATGTATTGTATGGAAATGACATATTGCATTTCATATGCACTAGGGCAACCTAGAATAGTAGGTATGAGTGCAAGACATGAAAAACATGGTTGTCAAATGAATTTCATGGGAAGATTTTCTGAAGAATTACCTTGGAGAGTTGTCTAACAGTTCATCTCGGAGGATGACCCATGACTATTTCGGAGAGTTATCCAACAATTCACCTCGGAGGGTTGTCCAATATAATTTTATCGAAAAATTGGTATTATGTTTTCATGAACAAAAACCTTTTGTTTGAAGCGGTGTTCTGGCAACAGCTTAGGCATGCGTGAGGAGTCGATGAGCTGAGTGGGGCGGGGTGAGTCACATTCTCATCAATAACATGTAAACATTCGAGTATGAATCATGAATTCACTTAGGTGTGTGTCTTCTCCAGTGTGAACACTTGGTGGGAAGTAGCCCGTATTAGGAAAATATCCAGCATTGGGCATTCGCTCTACCGTCGTGGGATCCCCTTTTCAGGTATAAGGAGTGTTCAAGAAGACGACGCTCACTAGAGGCCGCTTTTGAGAAGAAAGCCGACATGTGGCTTTGATAATATATTTTTGTAAAACATGTATGAAAATATTGTAATATAGTTGGTTAAATTTTTGTTGAGTATAGATGTATGGGCCTAACGTGGCCATTTTTACTCATGTTTGAGTCTCGGGTAGAGAGACACTCATTTTGTGGCATTGAGACATTCAATGGCACATGTGTCGTCTGGAGTTGTGAGGTTGTCAACGAGATGCCACTGAAGTGAGCGTCACATTTGTCTAGAGCCATTCAATGGCCATGAAGCTCGACCTTAATATTAGGGCTAATGCATGACGGTTGGACCAAATTGTAGGGTGTAATATTTTCTGGTTACATTTGGTTCGAAGCTGGAGTTCTATAATAGGTTTTAAATCTTCTATTTTTTGTGTAGTGTGCTAGATTTTGTATATTTGCTTTAAAGTTTGAAAACTAGAAAAAAAAAAAAAAAAGATCCATGTTAAAAAATATTTGAATTACAGTTTTGAATAACATGTTGTTTACGGTGAAATAATGTTGATATATGTGTGCCCGAAAATATATTAACATGGACATTATCAATATTAGTTCAAAACAATTTGGAACAAATTGTAGTGCATTTCTGGGTACATCTTGGTTCCGGAAATGGTAGTTCTGGTGCAGGTTGAACATGTTGGAATTTTGTGTTATGCTGGTTTTTTTTTGTGTATGATGTTTTCTAGGTTGAAAACTGGAAAAAAAACAAAGGATCCATGTTGCATGTTAAATTCTTGGTTTGAATAACATGCTGTTTTTAGTGAAATAATGTTGATATATATGTGTGTTGAAAATATATTAGCATGGACTATGTGTGGGTAGGAATGCATGTTGTGGTGTATTCCTCATAGAGCTTGGTATGAGTATGGTTTAGAAATACTGCATGTAGCTCCTTTGTATGCATGCAATTTGTAAGTAACATGCAGTGGCATTAGCATTGCATTGTGCATGGGGACATCTCGTAAAATTCGGGTGTGAGTGCATAACATGTTTTTTTTTACAAAGCGGTTTCTATCGGAGGGTTGTCCACCACAATTATAAGAGTATGTCCAATAAAACATATTGGAGGGTTGTCTATTACCGGAATTATGTCCAATGAAAATATATATATATATATATATATATATATATATATATATATATATATATATATATATACTATATATATATATATATATATATATATATATATATTAGGATAGTCATTATGTTATCGGAGTATGTCGATAAAACTAAAACAAAGAAGTCTTTTGTTTTGGAAGCGATTTCATACATGCAAGCCCAGTGTGTGAGGAGTCGTGAGTGAGGCATGGGGCAAGGCATGTGATCATTCATGCGGAAATATGCATGTTTTTACTGAATGTGTGTGGATGTGTGAACATGTCATTGCATGTGCACTAAGGTGGGGAGTAGTCCTTGTAGGAGATTTTCTCTGTATGGGCATTACTACGCCCCAGTGGTAGGAAAACCATTTTAAGTCTTGGAGTACATCAGGCGATGAGGCTCACCAGACCTCAATGTGAAGAAAAATCTTAAATCTTTGTTATGTATTTTTGTGGTGCAAGGTAGCAAACCCAGTTTTCATGTAAATATAAGGAGCAAAAAATTGTAATTAGACTTATTTTGTATAATGAAAAACATTTTGACAATTTTTCCAAGTTCCTGTAGCCTTTGTAGTAATGAGGCTAATTTATGATTCAATTTATTGTGTTAAAAAAAAATTGTGTAAAAGTTACCCCTGGAGTTCGGGACATCACAGTTTGGCTCACGGGTACTATCAAATCCATCCCTTATATCTCCGCTCATTTTAAAACAGAGAAGTGAACTCATAAGTATAAAGCGTTATTGAAATGAATGGAAAGAGTGGAACCAACGATGGAGTTTGATGGCGACTCCCATGAGTCGTCGTTGGGGTCAGGATATTGCAAATGGAGATAAGGATGCCTAATTTTTTATGATATGTTTGTTTGTTTTCTAGATAATATGCTAAAGAGTTGGGGGTAAAAATTTATAAAGTTTATAATTCATAAGTGGAACCAAATAGTAAAGTTATTATAAAAAATATAATAAATTCTATATATTTAAGGACTTAATTAGTGTAATTTTTATTTTTAAAGATTAATAAACAATTTTCAATAGCTCCATACCCTTTTTTTCCTAAAAATAAATTAGCTCCATACCTTTTATGTAAAATTAACATTATTAATGGATATTTATGAAAAATATGTCAATTTAGAGTTGGAAATAAAGATTTATGGTTGAAGATGCTCTAATATGTTATTTATAGTGACCTAATATACATAGAACTTTCAATATAACTTTTTTTTAAACAAAATATAAGTTCATACACATCAACTTATATATTCATATTTTAAACAAAGAAAAAACATCATGTTTTTATTTAGATAGGAAAATCGATTTTAATTAATATATATTAGCTATTAAAAATAACAATAACCAAATAAAAATAACAATAATAATCCATTACCAAATTTATCATTTTAATATTTACTATTTATTGTGTTTAAAAAATAATAATTTAAAATATATACAAACCTCTCTGAACCACAACAGTAGGTAAATCAATGATGAATAAGAATATATATTTTTACCTATTGAATAGTTTTGTAGGTAAATTGTAGGTAAGTTGTCGCTAATATTTTTCGCCAAACTTTGGCACCTTATTTAATGACCGAATAGTTTTGTAAGTAAATATTACTAGGTAAATTGTAGGTAATCTATAGGTAATATGTATCGACTGAATAGTTTTGTAGGTAAATATTAATAGTTAAATTGTAGGTAAATTGTTGAAAATTAATTATTGCCAATTTAGTAGGTAATCTGTCGATAAACCCTTATTTTTACCTACAAAATTGTTTTAGTAGGTAAACTGTTAAATTCTTGTAGTGAAAATCTTAAACTAAAAGAAATTTTTTATAATTTGATATATTCATAGAAAAATCTTTTACTATTCTTCATTTTTTTTAATAATAATTCCTCAAGATTTAAAATCATAATTTTGTTTACAATTTTGTTAACATTCTTAAAAATATTTTAATTAAAATTTTAATATAAAATACAATCTTACATTAGAAAACGTTTTTTTATATTAAAAGAAATATTTTTATTTTTTGAAAGATAATTCTCATTTATTTTTATTATTTTGAAAAATGTTGCTTAAAAAATAAATTTATTTCTTGAAAGTACAACTTATTTTTATTTTGATATCATAAGAAAATAATACATTTAAATAAATTAATTTTTAATATAAAATATATGTCATAATAATTAATATTTTAATAAAAAATATACTTATATTTTAAGTAATATTCATTTATATATATATATATATATATATATATATATATATATATATATATATATATATATATATATATATAATGAATATTATACGACATTAAATATATAAATATAAAAGAATGATTTAATTGTTCAAAATAAAATGTCAATAATTTTTCTATTTTTTAAAAAGAATCTCATAAAAAAAAAACCCATTGATCCTGTTTCTGTGCACTAGAAAGAAACAAAAAAACAAAAAACAAAAACAAAAACAAAAAATGAACATACCTAACACCCCACCCATCGTCCCACCACTCATCTCGATCTCTTTCTTTCACAGGAAAACCTAGTCAGATCTCCTTTTGCTATGCTTCTCTATACGTGCCCCACTTTCACACATCAGATCATCTTTCCATAACCTCGAACATCCATTTTTTACACATCTCAAACAGCTTTTTTTACAAAACTAAGAAAAACATGTTTATCTCATTCATACAACACAAATATATCAATTTTAAGCATAATAATAGTAAAACCCATAGACGTAAAAAAATAAATAAATAAATAAAACTCATACCTGCTTTTTATTGAGTCACGATTGATGTCTTTTTTCCAAACTTCACCTCGAACAAGGAATTAGGAAAAAAGTTTACTAAGGGTTAGGAGCTCTCAATTCTTTTTATAATATCAAAACCTTCTTTTCATAATATGATATTTTTTTTTCAAATATATGTATTTTTTTATTTATTTTTAAAATTTAGCTGTATTATCTCTTTTAAAGTGTATTATCTTAAAATTTATAAAACCCTTGCACCACCACTAACTTATAACATTTACAACAAATTTAATATATTATATATTATAGTATAAGATAATAATTATAAAATTGTTTTTATTATTATTAAGTATGCTTAGATAAATATTTGTCTTTTCATTTTATTATTTATTCTTATTACTATTCAAATTTTCTTAAAATTGGAGATCAAGTCTTATAACAATTTAATAAATTTATTATTTACTTCATATATTTATTTTTATTAATATTAACTTTGTTTGTTTTTAAGTATTTTTTTTAAATTCAAAACAATTATCTTTAAAATAATAGAAAATCAATTATTTGAAACTATTGATAATATCCCTATATCCATGAAATATAAATATTAAATATATAATTTAATGTATGAAATCAATAAAAATTAGTTAGACTCTAATGTAAATAAAGGAATGTCTTTTATTATTCTATAAAAATGATAGAAGAATAATTTTCAACATTGTTTATGATTCTCGTATATTATATATTATACTTATTAAATAATTATATTAGCGGTTCAGAACATATTTATTTTCTTAAATAGAAGATAAAATGTCATGTAAATCTCTCAAGAATATTTTAAATTATAATTTAATAATATACAATCTACATCAAAATTAAAATTAAGTCTTATAATCCTCAAGAAGTTTTTACAAGTTCAGAACTTAAAATTTTTTAAGAACAAATCCACAAGATTTTCAAATCATATTTTTTTATTTTTTGTTAGACCATAAAATGTCCTGATCGGGTCTGTGCACACACTTACATGACAGGAACCATGAGGTAAAGCTATACCATAAAACACAGTTGTTGGTTAAGGTATGAGAGACTTTAACCATCTCACATACATGTTCGGTGGTTTTTAAATCATATTTTATTTACAATTTTGTTTAATATTTTTAAAATTATTTAGAAGAAAAAATTTAATATAAAAGACGTCCACTTTTTAAAAAATAAGAAGACGTTGAAAAACAAAAATTTCAAAATAATTCTCATTTATTTTTTATTATTTTTGAAAATTTTTATTTAAAAATTGCAATTTCTTTCTTGAAAGTACAATTTATTAAAATTTTAATTTTATATCATGTATAATCAATACATTAAATAAGTTAAATTTTAATATATAAATATATGTAATTATAATAATTAATATTTTTATAAATAAATAAGTTGTAAAACCCGAGAAAATTCTAATTTTATGAAAAAGGGTAAAACGGTAATTTCGGTCAAAATCCAAAATTTTTCTAGATCTCGGATGACAAAACGGACTTTACCGTTGGAGATAGATCTAAGCTAAATCTAGCTACCCGTCGAATTTAAGTCGAATTCCAAGAATGGTAGAATTTCACGTTTTTCGAAGCGAGGGTGTCGGATCTTGAGTGAAGCGAACATGAAAAAGTAATGATGTGACCAGTCGCTCTTCATATCTTTCATGAGTACGTGTTGCATGATTAAGAGAGGATGAGATGAATGAACCCAGATTAAGTCAAGTGTCAAAATCCAAAAGGGGCGTGGATGGAATTTTGAAAAGTTAAATATGAAATAAAACGAAAAAGATTAACGATTTCTTCTTCAATTTGAAGAAGAAAACGTGCAGTAGAGGGGGAAATCATGCAGTGGGGTGTGATTTGAGATTTTAGAGAGAGAAGAGTGTCTGTATCTCTGGGTTAAGTCGTTCGAATGATCGGTTACAATGACGAAAGCGAAATCCCGTCACGTGGCAAAAATTGCAGCGTGGGCGCAATTTTGTGGGTTAATGACTCCAAAGTGAGATGTCTCACCCTTGTGTTATTCTTTAGCTAAGAGCCATGTGAATGGTTAAGGGATATTTTGAGAGACAATTTAGCGTGATTTGAATCTGAAACATTGACAAGTGGAGAAAATCATTGGCTAGTGAGCGATCTTGGAGCCGATGGTTTCCTTTATTCATGATTTTTGTTGTGATTTTGTGTGGTTTGGGTGATTAGAAATGAATTGCTTGAGTGGTTAATTAGCCCATATGAGCTAATTTTGGTGTTATTGATTGTGAATTTAATAACATGGATTATGTGAATTTAATTATGTTAATATATACATGAAAAATATATTAATATGAATATTTTGGAATTGACGTAATGCGTTAAGTATCTTATTTGACTGACACCAGAATATTAGGTGTGAGTCGTAGCGTAAAGAAAACAAAATGAAAATGTTGTGAAGAATTTAAACGGAAGATTTTAGGAGGTATGTTGGAAGATTGTCCAACAATTCACGTTGGAGGGGCCCATGAATTGTTTCAGGGGGTTATCCTATAGATTCGTCTTGGAGGGTTGTCGATAAATTTTTCTTCTTTGGAAACTTCATTAGTAAGAAAGTTTTGAGAACAAAAGCTTTTGCTTTGAAAGCGTAATTTACTCGCGTTGGCTTAGACATGTGTGAGGTGGTGAGACTGAGACATGGGATTGGGCGTATGAAACGTTGATTCAAGTAGGATCATTGTATTTGCCAGGTGTGTGATTGTTGGTCATGGCATGTGCACTTAGGTGGGAGTAACCCGTATGGAAATTATCCTCTTTGGGCTTTGCTCTTTATCGAGGATCACTATTTCGGTCACGGGAGTGTATAGGAGGGCAGCCATTTCACTAGATGCCACGTTTAAAATGCAGTTGTGGCTTTGGTATTAGATTTTGTAGAACATGTATTAAAACATTAAATTTTTGATATATATGTTTTGGTTGAAATATTTAAATAACTCTTGAACTATTGGTGGTAAATAGTTGATGTAATTTTGTGAGTGACAATGCCTTAGGCTGAGTTGCCATTTACTCATTTTTGCTCAGTATGTGGACGAAGGTGTGGTCTTTGTAAAATCAATGGGGACGGGTTGCCGTAATGATTGGAGACGGGTTGTACCTTGGGTAGGTTCCCATTATAAAAGGAACTGCACGATTTTCATGGTGGTGTCGGGTTACCCGGCGTGCAATGTGCAAATAAGGTTGATGGGTTGTCAACGAACCCTCGAGAAATGGGGCGTCACATAACTACTAATCTTTTAAGTAATATTCATTATATATATATCTTATATATATAAATATTTTATATTAATATATGGAAACATGTATATATATATATATATATATATATATATATATATATATATATATATATATATATATATATATATATATATATATATATATATATATATATATATATATTATAGCTTAGAAAATTCTAATTTTTTGAAAAGAGGGTAAAATGGCAATTTGGTCAAAATGAATTTTCCTGAGTGTGGATGTGAAGCAGACTTCACGGATTGAAATCGTCTGTGAAATCTATGCTTTACCACGTCGAATTTCGTCAAATTCAGACGGTCGAAATTTCAGCTTTCGGCGCATAGAGAGTGCGGGACACTTGGCACTTTATGAGTGGCTCAGGAAGTGCCACATGTCACGGCGAGATAGATTGACGTAATTAGTGGGAGCGGCGAATGACAAATGGCACCTTGTGAGTGGATAGAAATCCATGGTAGATGGATAAAGGATGAGTGTAATCTAAGGTGGCGATGAGGTGAATGAGCTTGTGATGAGAGGACTTTTCTCCGACCTCAACCTAGACAAGCGGTTTGAAAAGGAAAGAGAAAAAGCAATGAAGAAAGGAAAGGAAAGAGAGATTTTGAAAGCTCTTATTTTCTAAAATTCCATTGATCGGACCAGCAGTTCCCGAGCAAAAACAAGATTGCTCCCATTGCAAAGGCTCGTGTGGTGTACTAATTTTGTGAGTTTAGACAAACTCAGGGTGGGGTTTTCTCCTACTTGCTTTATTCTTTGGTAGGACCGTTTAATGGATGAGGATTTGTTAAGGCCTGGATGGCCGTGGTTTCGATTCCATCAGATTTGGACCGAGTGAAGAAATCCCTAGAGTGGTTTTGGACAGTCCGTGGACTATTTGTGTGGCTTGTATGATGTTGTGTTATTGCCATGAGTGAATAACAGGTTGATTGTGATTTTGTGGACAGCCCCATGATGGACTGTTGGTTTGTTTATTAGCCCATGTGAGCTAATTTTATGTTATTGCTATGAATAAATAACATGTGGTTGGTATGTGAAATTTTGTTAATATATGCATGATTGATATATTAGCATGTGTTGTATGAAAATGGCATAAAGCATTTCATATGCTGCTTGGGAAAGCAATTAATAAGTGTGAGTCACGTGGCGTGAAAAGGAAAATGGTTGTGAAAGGAATTTCAAAGGAAGATTTTCCGAAGAATTGCCTTGGAGGGTTGTCCAACAATTCATCTTGGAGGAGGACCCATGACTGTTATGGAAAGTTATCCAGCAATTCACCTCAGAGGGTTGTCCAATAGATTTTACCGAAACTCGGTAGTATGTTTTCAAGAACAAAAACCTTTTGTTTGAAAACAATGTTTTCTCACACTTGGCTTAGGCATGCGTGAGGGAGTCAGTAAGGGCTCGAGATGTGGGAAATGGTGAGTCACATTCTCATCCATTTCATGTAGACATTTGAGTAGGAGCATATATGTTTTGCTTGAATGTGTGTGTTTTTGCATTGCACGAGCACTTAGGTGGGGAGTAACCCATGTAGGATAATTCAACTACTAGGCATTGCTCACCCTGTCGAAGGAAAATTATTTCAGGTACAAAGAGTGTTTGGGAAGACGACTCTCTCATTGGAGAATTTTGCTGAGAAGAAAATGGAAGCATGTGGCTTTGATGCGTTTTTGTAAAACATGTATGAAATACAGTGAAACATGTTTGTATTAAGGTGATGTGACTCTTGACTATTGTAATATAGTTGCATATATTTGGTGAAATTATGATGTGTAGACCCAGTGTAGCCATTTACTCGCATGATATGAGACACCACGGAGTTTCGCGGGTTGATTACTTGAGACTCCAGGCGTCGCATGTATAATGTTATAAATATAAATATGATGATGCCTTTTTATTGGAGCCCGGAATTTGGGCCGTGTGGGGTCCATTGAAATTTGAACCCGGCGGATTGTTTGTGGGTGGGATCTTGCGTCTGGATCGTCTGGTGAGAGCGGGATCATGACAGCTGTTGATCTGAGACTCCCGGACGTGGTGACTCCTCTGTGAGAAAGAGAGGGGGTCGTGAGTGTGCGGGTGGCTGATCCGTCCCCAGTGGGTTCTTCCCGGAGAAGTTTGCAGAGTGAATCATGTTGCCTCTGGTGTGCCTCCCCAGAATGTGTGTGTGCCTTTCACCATTTGGGTGGCCGTGTGTTATAAGTAGATGTTGACCCCGGTTGGATGGTGATTACGGAGTCCTTCCATTGGATGAGATATTTCTTATTATAGTTCATATATCGGTTTAGTGCAGGATATAAAAAAGTGGTTGCAGCGAATGGTCACCTTCCTTATTGATGAGATTTGGTGGGATTTTCAGTGCTGTGTGTGGGGTTTGATACATTTCCTATCCCTTTGGGAGACTTACCATAATTGGCCTTTGGGCCTAGCGGGTTGGACCTTTCTTAAAGGTGCAGCCTAAAAGGCTAAGTGTTGGTTTAGAAGGCTGAGGTGCCTCGTTGGGCGACTCCTCCTTTGGGTTGACTAGGGCCTTAAGTGCTTAGTTGGTGGCTTTCTTTTGGGCACACAGATGTTGTTAGACTGCGAGCCTTATTTTCCAAGCCCTGTCCCGAGTTGCCCCAACCCTTGACCAATCGGTGTACGTGGGCAAGGGCACAGCGTTCGTATCGTGGTGTAACTTCCGCGTTAATGCGCTTGGTGCGGATTAGTTGGGGCTTGGTGGCGCGATCTGTTGTCTTGTGATAATGATGACTCTTGGGTTTTTCACGCTTGTTTCCCTACCTCTTCTGGTTTCTTTCGGTTTCTTTTCGCGGACCTCCTGCGTCACAGTAGCCTGTAACTCCTCAACCTTCCGTGATCTGGTCTTTATTTGCTCAGTTCTGCCAACCACTTGTGTAGTCTTTTCTGGCTACATTTTCTAAGGCTGGTCTTAGTCTTATTCTGGGATCCTTGCATTTTCTCTTTGTTTGCTTTGATTATGGGTCGGGTAGCTCTTCTTTGCGTATTGGCGATGACTCTTGCCGATTGTTGCCGATTCTACGGTACAGTTAGGGATGGCAGGCCGGATTCGGTAGTGGTTGAACCACTTGATATTCTGGCGCCTCCTCTTGTGGATAAGGATAAGGGAAAATGAACCAATTAAATATCACGGGGAATTGATTACCTTAATCTCATAGATTCGACATCGCTGTGGCCCGTGGGACTGAAGGTCGGTCGCGCCGTATGAAGTTACCTTTCTTTGAGCGTTATCGGCCTCCCAGGCGTCAGAGTATGGACCTCCCAGGCGATCGACTTTTTATGTAGCCTCCGTTGCACGGGATGGTATGTTTCTTCCAGTCGCCTTGATGTGTGCGGAACCCGCTGCGTCCTTTATGAAAGAGGTTCTGCGGCATTTCAACGTTTGTCGCCCGACTCGCTCCCGACGGTTGGGGCAGCATTTTAGTGGGCACATTGGCCTTTTTGGAGCCAGCTCGGCGTCCCTAGTGTGGCTCTGCTCCTTTATCTTTTTCGCTCCGAAGGAGACTACCGAGGGCTTCCTTTATTTCTCGGTGCTGCGGAGCTCCTTTGGTGATCTTGATCTCCGCCCAACCCGTAGGTCATGGAAGGGACATTGCTTCTTTGTTAGTGGTCGCGGTAGAATCTGATCCTTGAAACAAGAGCCGAAACTCTGGCGTTCGGTGGCTTGGACCACCCACGATAATCTTAAGTAAGTGTTTGCTGCATTTTTGATTATAACTTGTGAAGGTTCTTTGAATATTTCGAGCCTTCGCATTATTCTCATGCTTCCCAGGTGCTCATCTTGACCTTAGTGCTGAAGATAATGTTGTAGCTCTAGCGTTGGCGGAATGTCCTGCTCGTCCTTATGCGGAGCTGATAAAATCAGGCATTCCTAGCCCGTCGAAATTAAGATGCCGCGAGTTCTGCGCTTGAGGCCCGCGCGCCAGCCCCACGTGGGAGTCTCCATTAAACCACCGACCACTCCTACTAGCGGAGAAATTTGATCCGGTTGGGCATTGTCTCGGAAGCCTGGTGCAAAGCGGAAAAAATCAGGCTCCGGAAGATCGGCGGTTTACCCGGTCAGGTTCGAGAAGTGGGGGAGTCTCGACTTCGCTGCTCGGCCGGACGGGCGCGGATCGCCTCTGGTCGAGGTTCCTGCGATCATGAGCTCTCGCCCCCTTCTAGCTGTTTGTAAAGGCAGAGTCTCTTGGATGGAGCCGTCGAGCAATCGTTGGCGGTTATGCTGTGCAGATGCGGAATCCGCCTTAGTGCTAGGCCACCTCGCCGAAGGGTGAGCGAGTTGAAGGAAAGAAATCGCGGAATCAAAAGTTGGCGAAGATGAGGATTCTTTGCTCTCAATGCTGAACTTCTGTGTGGGTTCAATCGTCCGATCCTTAAGGATTCCACGACCTTGGGAGGTCAAGCGGCTGCCGGATTGATGATGCTCTGGCTTTATCCCTTCAGGGGGTTGCCTCGGTAAGTCCCTGTTTTTGATAGTGTCTGTTTTTGGGCTGATCCCGTGTTGGATGTTAACTTCATGTTTGATGTGCGGAGTAGCCACTCCATTTTGAAGAGTGCAGCGATGGAGCCAAACTAAACGAGAAGCATGTAAAAATCGCCCGGATTTATAAGGCGAAGGCGACTCTTTAACCGGCGGGCCATTTTGCCAGAGCGAGCCGCGTGATGTGAAGAGGTGGAGAGACTTAAATCGATTTAAAGCATCTGCTAGCGTCGGCTCGTGCTCGGTGATAAGAAGGATGATTCCAGTAGCTTGGCGACGAAGGTGGCCCAGTGCGGTGACTCCATGTTATTTGAATGATCGATCAGACCGGATGAAGTTCTGCGATCCTCAGTCGACTTGACGGTTGGGGATGATATATCCACATCCGAAGTATTCTGAGTCCTCAAGAGGGTGCATGCGACGATAAGCGATACGTGTGATAAAGTAGTGCGGTAGCCGGTGGCTAAATGGCGGGCGCCGAGGCGGTATTTGTGAGCGTATTCGTCGTGAGCTTACGGTAGTAAATTGACGGGCGAGCCGAATCTGCAGAAGTCATCAGCGGATTGCGGCGGGGATCTTCACCGACAAATATCCTTGGTTGCTTTCCGGAGGATGATGTTATTAGCGGTTGAGGGACGAAGCCGGTGCTGGTGGAGCCTCTGGGTGGCTCGGCACCGAAACGGAAGAAGGCGGGTGCGTCTGCGATTTGGACTGGCTTGATCTCCCAGTGGCGGATCACGGAGTCTTTCTGCGAGACTATTCTCCACGAACCGGATACTCCCTCTTGAAGCCCCATTCTCCCTCTTCTTAGATACACTCCTCCTCTGCTTGCTGGGTTTTACGTATTCATTGTTCACACTTGCGTGCTCCCGACTTTTATATTTTTCTTCTATGTATACTTGCTTCCTTTTGTCGGGCACAGGGCTGAGACATATAATAGCTCTCCTTTTAATAAATATTCATTATTTATAATTAGCGTTCTCAAGTAGTATTTTTAACTTTCTTCGTGGGTTATCTAGCCCGATTGAGGTCTAGTTAGACAATTAAACAAGTCGAACTAAGTCGTTGAGAACCTGCAGTGGGTTGATTAGTATAAGTGGCCCGATTCCTGGGTATCTGACTTGTATGGCGGGGCTAAATCAGATTAATTTCTGGCGGTCGCTGGTGGTATTTTGCTGGTGATCTGTTGGTTCATAAGAATTTGTATGACCTATTTCGTGACCTCGTCATCTTGGCGACTCTACCTCATCGGTGACTCGCATGAGTTAGAAGAAAAGATTCCTTAGAGACTGCAGCGGCAAGCGTGAATGGATGAGCTAGTCAATTTGGTGAGTGGACTACATTGGTGAGTTACTATAAGTGATCGGCTTCTTTAGGTACATCGGCCTATGTAATTTGGTGGGCCTTCCGTCCATGTGAACTTCGTCGGTCTGAAGCCGTAGGAAGAGCTTCGTCAATGCGAAGCAGTTGGCGAGCTTCTCGTCCATATGAAATCTTTGGGGAGGAGCTCGTCAAAGGCGAAGCGATTGTGCGAGCCCGTCCATGTGAGCGCTGGAAAGGCTCGTCAATGCGAAGCAGTTGAGCGGGGAGCTTCGTGCATATGAAATGCTTGGAGGAGCTTCGTCGAGCTAACGATTCTGTCTGAGCAGTCATGTGAAATATTGGGCTATGTTGGTTGAGTTGTCTGAATTGAGATGGCTCCTTAGGCCGCGTGACTTTGCAAAGTAGATGAGCTCGTCAATGGTGGCGTTAGGCGGTAGGCGTTCAACGAGTGACAATGGCGAGCTGGTCTGAATCACGGCGGCGATGGCTTTGTCGCGGTAGATGAGCTGTCGATGGTAGGCGTTCGGTGGTGTGCGATGTAACTGGTGGTTTGACCACGGCGGCGTGGCACGTGCGGAGTGAATGAGCTCGTCAATGGTGGCGTTCCGGCCGGTGGCGTTCCAAGCCCAGTGAGCGTTCTGGCCAGGGTGGCAATGTAACGGTTGGTCGACTCCACGGCGATGGCTGTCTGATGAATGAGCTCGTCGATGGTGGCGATTCGGTAGAATTAGCGTCTTTGATGGTCGACTCCACGAAGCGATGGCGCTTTTGTCGCGAGTAGATGACTGGTCAATGGTGGCGTTCGGCTAAGTGGCGTTCCAGCGGTGGCGTTCAATCGGTGGCAATGTAGCCCGGTGAAGTGACTCACGAGGGCGTGGCACGATGCCCAGTAGATGAGCTTGTCGATGTTGATGATTCCAGCGGGAGTGGCGTTCAGTAGGTGGCAATGTAACTGGTGGTTTGTCGGGCGGCGTGGCACGTGCGGTGAATGAGCTCGTCAATGGTGGAGTTCAGCGGTGGCAATGTAACTGGTGGTCGACTTAAAGCGTCGCTGTCTGGTAGATGAGCGCCGTCAATGGTGGCGTTCAGTAGTGGCGTTCCGGTAGGTGGCGATGTAACTGGTAGTGCGACTCTAAGAAGCGTGCTTTGGTAGTGAGTGAATGAGGCTCGTCAATGGTGGCGTTCGGCCCGGTGGCGTTCGGCCGGTGGCAGCGTGGCTTTGTTGGTCGACTCTTGAGCGGCGTGGCTTTGTGCAGTAGATGAGCTCGTGAAATGGTGGCGTTCCGGTGGTGGCGTTCGGTAAATTGGCGTTCGATGGTGGCGTTCGATGATGGCGATGTGGCCGGTGGTCGACTCTGAGGGCGATGTGCGATGAGTGAATGGGCTCGTCCCGATGGTAGCGTTCGGTAATTGGCAATCGCCAACTGTTGTCGACTCTGAGCGTGGCACGGTAAATAGTGAGCTTCCGTCAATGGTGGCGTTCGTGAGTGCGTTCGGTAAATTCGCGTTCGGTAAGTATGGCAATGTAACTGGCTGGTCGACTCACGAGAAGCGTGGCTGTCTGATGGATGAGCTAAATCGATGGTGGCGTTCCATCAGAAGTGGCGTTCGGTAAGTGGTGTTCGGTAAAGTGGCAATGTAACTGGTAGTCGACTCTGAGGCGGCGTGGCACGTGCGAGTAGATGAGCGTTTCGTCATTGATACAGGTTGAATTGCAGAGCTCATCCGCAGAGCTGGCAGGCGAGCTCTTGCGGGCGGCCATTTGACTTCTGATTTTCTTGAAAAGATGCGACGTCTTTAATCTTCTTTGATTAATATTTGGAAGCGTTAGCGCGGGTTTCAGAGCTTTGATCTTCTTATAAATGGTGGCTTCACTTATTTCTAAAGTTTCATTTGAATGCTTTAGCTTTTGTGGTACACAGTAGATGCGTGTGAGATGAGTATCGAAGTGGTGGTCTTCAGGGGATCTACGGAGATCCTGAGCGATCTGCAACTACCTTGTGGGAGTTGTGTTTTCCACTAGTCTCCCCTTTTACAGGGTCATGTTATTCTGGCCGTGCTAGGGAATGCATCTGAAGGCGGTGCATCTCTTCTTGGCCCCCTTTCTCTCATTTATACCATTCCTTTTTCTTCTCTTTCTCTTCCTCCTTCTCGGCTTCTTTTTCATCTTTTCTTCTTCTCATCTTTTCTTTTCTCCTTTTTCCTTTTTCTCCTCTTTTTCTTTTCTCCCTTTTCTCTTTCTCGTTTTCTTTCATTACGTCTTTCTCCTTTGCCCTTTCCTTTTATTGAGAATTGTTTGTCTTTTGATTGTGATGAAGACATCATGATTTATGTCGAGATATGTCCAGATTGGAATAAAGTGACTTTATATGAACTTTTCTCATTATGTCTTTACGTATCTTACATATACATTTGTTTGAGATGTCTTACTAAACAATCAATGAGCGCTCAACATCACATAAGGAATTGATAAGGCTTTATTTAACATTTACAAACCGATACCTCTTTTGGTAGAAACGCTTAAGATGATACGCATTCCATGTATCTTTAATAAGATTTTCCTTATACATCTGGAGCTTATAAATTGCCACCTTTGTGACTAGAGATCACGATGTAGGACGCTGATTAGGGCTTGATTTCCATGCGGCGGGTTCTTCCTTGCTGGCAGGAGCTTCTTTAAGACTAAATCACCCGGCATGTAGCTTCTAGGTTTGACTTTTTTTGATTGTAGTACCTCGTAGTCTTCCTTTGATAGTCCTACGTGCGCTTTTGCAGGACTTGCTCGCGCTTTTCATTTAAGAGATCTAAGTTTAGATGAAGGGCCGTCATTGTGTTCAGCGATGCTAACTGGGATTCTAGGAGACTTGTTCGAACCACCAGCGGGGGCCTCTTTGCTTGGTGCAGCTAGTGAATGGGGTTTCCCGGGTTGCTGACTTATGTGTCGTCCTGTAGGCCCATAGTACCTCGGGGAGGTATTCTACCGGTTCCTTCAAGGTCTTCAATTTGAGTGCTTCAAGTGGCTTTAAGGGTTTGATAGACCGGCTGTCAGTTGGTAGTGTCTTTAGAGATGAGTAATAATTTTTTATTAGAGCTCGACACGAGAAATCTACAATTTGGCGTTATCATTGTTTTTCGTTGTTTGATACGAGGCTCTTGGAATACCAAACACGCATATATGTGACTCGCCACCTGAAATTGCGTATCTTACGCTCTGTAATTATGGCTAAGAGCTCGCTTCGCCCGCTTAGTGATAATCTCACTGCGGCGATTATGAATTTGCGACCCTTACCAATGGGCGGTCCGAGTATCCCGAGCCCATTGTTGGAAGGGCGGGGCTTGTGATCGGCGTTAAGGATTCGACGGGTAGCGAAATCTTGGCGTGCTCATACTTGATTACGCATTTCTTGACTAATTGGTCATCTTTAGTATTGTGAGCGATGGTACCCCTGTCTCGAAGACTTTTCCTACCAATGCTTTCGAGCTCGATATGATTCCGCATATGCCCTCGTAATACTTCTCTCTCGACGCGTGCACTGGTGTCTTCTCTGCGATGCATTTAAGGGAAGGTGTGAAGAATCCTGCATTGTAGAACTTCGCTGTGATTGGTAAACATGGCGGGACCTCGCCCTTGTTGCAGCCCGCTTCTTCGGTCCGTGCGGTAGGCTTAGTGCATAATATAATCCCATATGGGCTCCATCAGTCGGTTGGACCGACACAGGCGGCTCCACCTCGCCATGGGATCGATTGAGGGTTCGCCCGGGTATTCGACGGTGTCGACCTGGCGAGTCTTCTGTGAAGTGTGGCTAGCTTTGCGAGCATCGGTACCGGGAGTTCTCTTCTCTGGGGACATGCTTGACCGAACGAAACCGCAATTTTTAATATATGTCACGAACCTTCCGGTATAAAATCATCCTTTCACTTTTGGCCTCGTAGGTATCTTCTATTAAATCGACCACGGTTAGAATCCGCGCTGAACCTCTATTGATCGCCTTTAATAAATAGTGAGGTTGAGGCTGTATGGCTTGACCTCATTTTCGGCTTAGTTGATGATGAAACAATCAGTGCGTGCTCAATGTCTATTCATACGGGAAGTTAAGGATAAGACACAACTCCAGCTTCCTTGTGCATTTGAGGCTACATCTCTGAGTTTCCAAATTGGGAGGTCGTCGCTTTCGTGAGTGAGTACAGCCAGTTAAACCGGGGTGAATTCCATGTGGTCAGTGGGATTTGTCCTTTATCGCGATTTTCGGCTTGTATCGTGCCCTGAACTCTTCGGCTCTATGGCCCACTTCATCGGCCTTTCGGAGACTTAGTTTATTGCAATACTTGCTATCGGATGTTACATTGGGACTTATGGTATGAGCACGGAAATAGGGCGAGCTTCATTGCCGATTACAGGCGCCGGTATTAATTTTCATCCTTGGGTACCTCTCTCTCGCTCCTCTCGAGCTCGGCTACAATAATGGCCAGGTCTTTGTCAGGTTCTTTGTCTCCCCGACGAGAGTCTTCTGTGGGTTGAGAAGTCGTCACAATTTGAAGGTATAAGTGAGGAGTTCCCACTTGATAGGACTTACTAGAATGGGTGGAAGCTTCGGTATGTTTTTAATCATTGTGAATCTTCTTCACACTTTGCATCCCGATGAAGGCCTTCTTAGGACTTTGAAAGGCGGCACTTATCGCTTGCTGCGAATCTGGCGGCAAGCCTTGATCCTTCCTGTCGGTGACATCTTCGGCTATACGAGAAGGTGGCGACATGTCGAGTGACCTTTATCTTATCTGGGTTGCCTCAATCCTCGATGGTTTACTATGAAACCGGAATTTTCGGTGACACGCCGAAGACTACTTAATTGGTTAGCTTCATGTTGTAACTTCTTAGGATTTGAAGCGCCGATGAGATGGGCGATGTAGTCGGTATTAGTGGATTACTGCTACCCGGCATGTGGTCTATGTATCTTGATGAGCTTAAAAGTCATCTATTTTCGATCCATTTTACATTAATTTTTACATAAAGAATGGTTATATCACGAGGAATCACGGAATAAGCTTCACCAATTTACGTGCGGCGGGAAATCGAAAGCGGTACGTAAAAGAGTAGAATGTGTGACGGGCGATGTCATGGAAGAAAGCGTTGTGGCAAACGGCCTTATAAGAAAGAAAGGACCAAATGTTGCTAGCCGGCGGCAAAATCAAAATCGCATTATTCGAGTTACATCGGTGGAACTCGATGCATAAATGAATCTTAATTGAAAGCGAAAATGGTAGGGTGAAAGAAACTTCCGAAGTTAAAACGACGAGAGTTGAAGAGAAGAAGAAACAATGTCACGACATCAGGCGGTCGCGACATCAGTTTACAAGAAGGTTATCGTGACAACAATTTCACGAGAAGATAAGGTCAGCGACAACGCACGGTTGTGCGACATCAATCTGAGAGCGTGAGGTCGCGTGACATCGGGTTGGCCGGCGACGCGATTATCTTGATGGAAATCGCGGCATGACACGGTTAATAGCGACATCATTTACATGGACGGAGAAGATTGCGAGCGTCGATGGCGCCGGCGGCGTGAGTTTCAATGAGAAATTCGCGACAGATCAGTATCGACACCAATTCGCCTTAAGACATGTACTTAACCACGCTGAAGGAAGCCTGCGGCGGAATTGCGACGAGCGGTCGCGACGAGGCTCGGCGTGTGACGGTATCGCTTCTCTGCGGGCGGCTAAATATAAGTCAAAAAGAAATGCATCGAAGTCAGGGCCAACGAACCCTATAATCTATTTTCTACGAAGCGCGACTCTTGGCGACGAAGAGATGCAGGTTCTTTGAAGGCTCCTTTGTTTTATTTTATTTTTAACTCTTTTGTTTTCGTTTCTTTCCATTTTGTACAGATTAAGATTAGTTTGTATTTGGATTCTAATTTGGATTTGAGCGTTAATTTATGAGATTCGTGAATCACGGTTATATTTCTTAAAATTATTATGCAGTTGTTTGAATTCCCAGACAATTTTGAATTCGAACACCCGAGTTTCCGATTTACGATTGGTTTTCTTGATCAGTAACCAATGTATGGTATAATCGATAATTTAAACCGACTTCCATTGAATTGGCGTTATTGTCGAAGAGTATCTTTCTGTAGTATTTTATTCGACTATGGTTGAACTTAGGATATTAAATGCGACTTCTTTGGTTTTGCTTGTTTCTTGGAATTGATCCCGATATCAGATCCTCTGTACCCATACTTGAGTTGTTTCAACTCGATTTCGGAGCCCTGCAGTGACAGCAGAGGCATTCTTGAGGTAAGGAACAATTTAGGGAAGGTATTGGTACGATATTGCTGATCTAATGTGCTACATATATTTAAAATCAATACACCCTCTTTTCACTTGTATGAGAATGAGTTGGTGAGTTATTAATTTAGAGTATCTGAAGAGTTCACCTCAATGGTCGAATAACATTGGTCGATCCAGTGTTAGCAAGGGATCTAATCAAAGGAAGAGTAAGGCTGTTCTAATTTTGAGGATGAGGAACCGGTATAGTGCAAACCTGCAATGACTATATTGAAGGAGCTATTTCGGGTTCTTTGATCCATTAATTACCAGGTATGATATTGAGAAAGAAAAAATACACATAACAAGGCTGGTTCAAAGTAGTTATCACTCACCCTCTGTTCGAGGAGAAGCAGTTAAGGTGAAATGATGACGGTGTGGTTTGGAGAGATCAGTCACTATAACTCCTTGGACTAGTTTTAAAAATGCAGTAGTTCGATAAGCAAAGTTACGATCTGTTGTAGAATTGATTCTTCACGATGGTGATTATTCAATGTTTTCTTTAGAGATAGCTATTAAATCTAAATTTGGTATTTAATATTTAATATTCAATTCATTTGTTATTCATTCATTTTCTTTACATCATTCTTTTCAAACTTTCCAACAAAAATCCCATTATACATTATTATAAATCAAAATAGTATGGGCTTGTGGTGAAGTGATTGGTAGAAAAAATTCTTGAGATCTGTTGAGATCGATGTCCCGGACTTAATCTAATTTACTAGCATTGATCGTGCACTTGCGGTATCTTGGATCAAAACCCACAATGGTTTACTCTTGTTGAAAAATTTTAACTAATACTATCTGATGAAACCCACACTCAATTTTATGGTTTATTCTTGAGGACTAGATAATAATCCTTCCAGGTAATAAGTCATAAATTTGAATGAGGCGTTGATCCATAACAATTTATAGTGTAGTCAACAAGTTTTATGATTGCCGTTCTTAAGGATTAGATATTAGTCCTTTGGTGATAATGTACAAATTTGTATGCATCATATAGTCCGATTAAACAAGTTTATGGCGCGTTGTTAGAGTTAGATAATAGTCCTTTGGAGATAATGCCATAAATTTGTATACATCATATGATCTGATCAACAAGTTTTATGAGTAGATTCTTGGGGATCGAAAGAATTTAGTGAATCGATGATACGATGAAAGAAGGAAATGCTAATTTGGACATTGAAAAAAACAAAAATAGTTTTCAAAGCGGTAGTTTATTTTTAGCCACTAACTTTTAACCATATTGAAATATTTGTTGGCACGACTAATCTATTAATGTAAAGTGTTTGATTTGAAAAACTTTGAAAATACGCCGAAACGAGAACAACGTCGATTCGGAATCTTGAAGCTAGAAGAACACCGGAAGCTTGAAGGCGAAAGGTCGAAAAATCAGCCATGGCGGATGAAGGCGGATCGGTGGGGCAAATGACGGCGGCGGAAGGCCTCGATCATTGTCTGATGGAGGACTTACGGAGACGATTATTAGGATAGATACTCTGCGATGAACGACTGCGATTGATGCTAATAATTTTATTTGAAGCGGCGATTACAATGGTTGACAAGCAGTTCTTGGTCATCCGAAGACCACGAATGAGCATCACGGGAAGGTTTCAGGAATGGCGACCAGGTGAAGTTGAATGGGGTGAGACGAAGGTGTAAATTGCATTGTCGTTTCCTGTGAGAGATACAACGAAGCCACATGGTGAATCTCCTGCCATATGGTTCTGGTGATGCCCAGGAGGAACATGAAACCTGCGGGTGAGATTCTTTCCACATGGCTCACCTCTGAGAGAAGGAGGGAGATAAATTGTAATTTCGACGAGGAAGATGAAAACCTTTCATTAACCGGAAAGATTTAAAAGGTTCTTTGAGGGAGTGTCGATACATGGGATAGAACTTGAGACACAGATCGGACGTAGTGTATCATTACCTTGAATGATACATCTAAGGCATTGTGATGTCATGTTGTGGAGCATTGACGTAAAGTCTTGAAGAGGTAGAGATTTGATCGAGGACGGCTAAATGCAATATGAAGCTCCATCGGAGTTTTCCAAGAGTAATAGAGAGGAGAGGAGTCATGGGTAATGAGATGGCTGACCATGGAGCAAGCTAGATGCTATCATGCATAGAATAGGACAACGGGAGAGGAAGATGCAGCATTCGTGAAATAGGAAGCGGAGTTGAGAAGGAACTATTGAGAGGAAGTCTTGAAGTACCTCTTGAAGAAGCGTTTTATGATCTTGAGGAGGTTAAGTACTTGGAGAGCCCGAGTTATCACTTCAAACCAAATCCTTTGCTGACACCTTTATCATCCGACGACGAGGAACCGTAGAAACTTTTCTTATGGTGGAGGGGCCTCTGAGCCAAAGCATGAGCGACATCCTGACAAGGATATCGGCGGCCAGCAAGGTTCCAATGATGGGAGGAGGAAGCAGTAGATATCGAAGGTCGAGGAGGCTCCACCATTTGAAGATCGATTCTTTACTTGATTCATGGGGACAACAAGAAAGGCTGTTAAACCTCCATGAACAAAAGTTTACTTGAGAATTGGAAGCCTCAAGTGGCAATTCTCAAATTTTCGAGAAGACCACTAATGCTTATATCGAGAACACAGAGATACGAGATAGA
Organism: Tetrastigma voinierianum; assembly: GCA_016808115.1. Taxonomy (NCBI): domain Eukaryota; kingdom Viridiplantae; phylum Streptophyta; class Magnoliopsida; order Vitales; family Vitaceae; genus Tetrastigma; species Tetrastigma voinierianum. Next base: position 2,293,945 of record JAEQBH010001681.1, read on the forward strand.
ACGTATTTTAAACATATAATCGGATGAAAGATGCCTTTCAGGTGACACGAAGAAGAATCAGGCGTGTGGGTGCGACTCGGAAGTGGGAAAGACTTGGAGAAGAGAGATGGGAAAAGATGACAACCGAGGAGAAGAGGCCCGGAAATTCTTGAAACACGGAAGGGAAAGAAGAAGGAACAATGGGAAGAGGAAGCAAGAAAGAAGGGCGAGCAATCGACTGCAGTCTCATTTCCACGGAAATTTGCGAAATAAAAAGATAGAGGAACAATTTGCAAGGTTCTTGAAGACCTTTCAGAAGCTGGAGATCAGTATTCCTTTCATAGAAGTGATTACTCAGATGCCACTTTATCTGAAAATTTTTTGAAGAGCGTCTTGTGACAAAAGAGGAAGATTCTTTGAAGAAGGAATTATGATTTTGACTGCAACTTGTAATGCATTTGTGATCAAGAGAGGCTTACGGAAAAGATGAAGGATCCGAGGGCTACCGTCTTGCTACCATTGGAGTTTGAGTTCCAGCTCTGTGACTCTGAGTGTAGTATAAGTTGAAGTAACATTTTGTTGAGAATTTAGTTTGGGAGATTGCTCCCCTCTTGTCTCCCTCGAATGGCGGAGATGGAGAGACACGGCAAGGCTTTGGAAGGAGTCATGAGATGTCTTGGTCAAGGTGGGAGAAAATTTGTTTTTCAATGACTTCATCATATTGGATATGGAGGAAGATTCATAAGTCCCTCTGTTCTTTGGGAAGGCCATTCTTAACTTGGCGGGCGCTCTGTCGATATGCGAAAGAAATTCTCACGCTCGAGTTGGAGAAAGGCAGCCGACTTCAATTTACTCGAAGTTTGAAGAATTTAGATATGAGAAAGGGATATCAGATCGATGAAGATGTATATGTCATGACTACGATTTTTACTATGATTATGACGACCTGACTTTCAATCGTGAAAAGAGATGAATTTCACGTTATCTGAAGGTTTGATTAAGTTTACGCATCAATTTACGATGTTGTGGGTGATGAGTCTTGAACAAAATGGGATAAAACAAAGAAGACAAAATGAAGAAGAATTTGTTCAAGAAACCGGTGAAGAAAGGGCTAGTTTTTAAAGAGTTGCCAAGTCATTTTAAAGTATGCTTACAGGTACCAAAAAACAAACGATGACAATTTATTTAAAACTTAGATCTTGAAGACAAAGTTTGTAGAGTACAAGAAGCTTATAAAAAATTACATAACATGGTCTGTGAGATTTAAAAGGTATCAGTCCATCAATATGCATCTGAGAAAATATACAGAAGAGTCTGAGACATTGTTGAACATCAAAGGAGATTGAATCCGGTCATGAAAGGTGATCGGAAGGAAATTATCAAATGGTTAAATCTTGGTTTTATATGCAATTTCGAGACAGTCCTTGGGTTAGCCGATCCGTGTAGTTCCAAAGAAGGTGGATTTGCGCCAATCATGGCCAATGAAATGAATTGATTCCAATAAAACGGTGGCGGGATGGAGAATATGCATTGATTCGAGAAGCCCGAACGGCAACGAGAAAGATCATTTTCCCTTACCTTTCATTGATCGGATGCTGGAACGGGCTAAGCGAGGACATCATCATTTTGTTTTATGGATGGATATTCCTACAACTAGTTACGGAAGAATTTACTTTGAGGACGAAAATGCTACGTTTACATGCCCACATGGTACCTTTGCTGGAAAGGATGCCATTTGGGCTATCTGATGCCCTGCTACTTCTGAAGTGTATGATGCTCGATGTTCTCGATTTGGTTGAGAAGTCATGGAGATTTTTTATGGATGACTTCACGGTGTATGGAGTCAGTTTGAGCGATTAATGCAGGCAGCACCAGGTAATAACTAAAGATGCGAATAGCTTATTGCGCGTGAATTAGGAAAAATGCCATTTCATGGTGAATGAAGGTATTCTTGGTCATAAAATTTATGCTACAGGGCTAGAAGTGGACCAATCCAAGATTTCCATTATCAAAACCTTAGCACCTCCCACAACAGTAAAAGGTGTAAGGAGTTTCTTGGGGCATGCTGGATTTTATAGGAGATTCATCAAAGATTTCTCAAGGATAGCGGATCGCTGTCACGATTCACCCCGGAGAAGGACACGAAGTTTAATTTTGATGATGCAAAGGCGCCTTTGAAGAAATCAAGATCAGTTAGTTCAAGCACTATCCTTAGGCTGCACGAATACGGATCGAGATTGATAATGTGTGATGCAGTGACTTATGATGAAATTTGTATTGGAAGCGAAAGAAAGGATAAAATATTGAGCCATATACTATGCTATGTGGAACCTTCAATGGCTTACAAAGCTTATTCCACAGGCGAAAAGGAGATGCTAGCCATGGTGTTTGCTTCTTGAGAGTCGGAGCCGCCACGATGCGGGATCCGTGTTATAGTTCACCTGGAGACCATGCGATATGTGATATCGATGTCAAAAAGGAAGCTAATTAAGGCTGATAAGATGGAGTGCTACTCTTTGCAAAGAGTTTGATGCGGATTAAGGATAAAAAAGGATGTGAGCAATGTGATAGCGGTCACTTTGTCGATAGAAAGAAATCAAGCGAAGGAGGAGATAAGACTAGAGAGAATTTCGGATGAAGACTGACTATTTCAGTGTCATTTCGAAATGCCATGGTATCTTTGATATTTGTGAATTGCCAAAACATGGAGTAGTTCCTTGAATTAAACCAACAACGAGCTTCGAGGTAGCGGTAGTGGTATATGCGGGATGACCCTTTTTAAGAGAGTGGAGTCATGATTATAAGAAGATGTGTGCGGTGAAATGGCAATTATGAATGAATGCCATGCATCACCATATGGAGGGCATTTTCGGGAGAAAAACGACTCAAAGATACTCAAATCGGGATTTTATTGTACTTGAGTTTTCGATTTGTCTTGAATGAGTCAAGTGTGATAGATGCCCAGGTGGAAATATCGACGGTAGAAATGAAATGCCCTACCGAGGCATATGTGTGGTGCAAATTTTGATGTATAGGATAGATTTTATGGGACCCTTTCACAATCATTTGGAAATACTGGCCTTATACTACTAGTAGTGGATTATGTTCTAAATGGGTGGAAGCCATAACTGCCAAAATGATGTTAATACGATTTGTGAGAGTCTCCTGAAAAGAACATATTGACGATTTGGAACACCCCAGGAACTATCATCGGTGATGAGGAAACCACTTGCAAACAAAATTTTGCAAAGCTCATGAAAACGGAATATGGGATCAAACATATAATGAGCCTAGCTTATCATCCCCCCGAGACTAATGGCGTGAAATTTCCAACGAGGGAGATGGAAAGAGCGTAAGTTCAAGCGGGGAAGGATTGGTCTTCCAAACTTGATGATGCACTTTGGGCCCTCTGAATTTGCATTCAAACTCCCGTTGGGATGTCCCCATATAGGCTGGTATTTGGCAGAAGCCATGTCACCTCCCTTTTGAATTAAATAAAGCTATGTGGGCCATCAAGAAGCTGGTTCGATTTCAAATTGGCAAAGGAAGAGAGATTGCTTCAGCGCATAATTTGGAAGAGCGAGAGTGAAGCCTATGATAATGCTAAGATGCAAAAGGCAACCGAAAAATGGCATGATCAAAGGATTCTTAGGAAAGAATTTGAAGAAGGGATCGAGATTGTGCTGTTGCTCGATTAAGATTGTTTCCAGGAAAATTGAAATCAAGGTGGAGTGGACCATATACAGTGGTGTCAAGCACTACTGACGGTAGCTCAAGGCGATGTTGGGGAGAATTAAAGTCAATGAATGATGAAGCATTATCAAAGTAGGGAAGAAAGAAAAGAAGAGCTACAACTGGTTCATTGAGAGAAAAAGAAAATCAAAACAGCAAGTCCAGCTAAGGACTCAAAACTGAGCAGCTGATGGGAGGCAACCCATAGAGACTTTAATTTCTGTTTTTACTTTTAGACTGTGAATATTTTTTTTAGAATTCACCTTGATTTTGTTTTCTCTAGTTCTTATAATGATTAGTTAGTACTTAAGAAGTTAATTTTTGTTTAATTGAATCTTTCCTGTAAATTTTGCAGAATACTTATGCAGAAATGGCTCAGGCAAGAAGGAATAAACTCCAGTACAACTCCAGCAACTTGCAGAAGAGAATGATAGAAAAAAAAAAAAGGGGGAAGCATTCTTTTCCCTATACAAATTCTGTGAAAAGTGAATAGAATATATGATTGAATTGCTGTGTGGAATTGATTTAGTTGATACTGAGAATTTTAGAACTGATAAAGAATGAAAAGCTCTCTGTTTCTTAAATTTAAGGCAAATGCAAACTAGGTCGCGACAAAAGCTAGCCATGACGAGAAGGCGATGTTGTGACTCGATTCGAATTGAAAAAAAAAATAATAATAATAAAAAAAAATGGAGTTGAATGTCGCGACAAAACACTTATGTCGCGACAAGATCAATTCCTTCAAAGAAGAGTGATGTGGTCGCGACATCTTAAATGTAAAACATCTTGGAGTCGCGACCCGAGGAGGATGACTTGTCCTCAGATGAGTTCTGTAATCGCGACAAATGATGAGTTGTCGCGACAAAGAAGAAATTGCCGGGTTTGGCGGAGTTTTCAATTTGTCCTAAATTTAATGACAGTACACATTCTCAGCCTGAAGTTAGAGCGAGAGAGCATGATTGAGCGGAGTAATAAATAGTGATTAGTGCGAGAAGCAAATTCAAATTCGATTGAACTAATGTGTTTTAATACACTCAATTTCGAGGGAATAATCGGAGGAAATTAATGAGTTTGAGGAAAGCGTTCAAAATTATATATCAAAAACAACAGACATTTGGAAACACCCGGAAGAGCAAGGTTAGAGGAATCTCATTTAATCCATTCATAGAAAATAAAAAGAAAGAATAAATGGTTGTTCTTCCCTAAAAATGAAATTCACGCACTATAAAAGAAGGAGAGCAGCGGAAGAGAAGCGAACAAGAGGAGAATGGAGAAAAGGGAGAATGAGAGAAAAGAAGAGCTCCAAGGGTTTGAACACAAGTTTTATGGAATGAATGGAGTCGGAAAAGAAATAAATTCCGTTCTTCATTCCATAAAGCTTATTTGTGTAATAAAAGAATGGTTGATGGAAGGGGAATATGGATTAATTAGAATCCATCAACCAAGAAGCTCCAAAGGAAGAGGCAGCCCCAATTTGTTGCACAACCTTGTTAACAGCCGAATCACTCTTGAAGAGGCTGAGTCGTGAACAGAATTTTGAAGCATTTACTGACTTCACAACGAGAAGATATAGGGATTTAGATCAAGAAATGAAGGGTTTTTCTCGAACTTAGATACAGTGTAACTGTAAGAAAATAGATTGTAAATCGAAATGTTTGATATCTGAATAGATTTCCTTCTGATTTGTAAATTGGTTGTTCATGATTTCTGAATTATATTTATGTTTCATTTTAGTTTTTGATTTGGGAATCAATTTAATAATTTTGTACAATGCAGAATAAGAGCCAAATGACAGGCAATTTAATTGAAACATAAATTGCGATTTAGTTTGAATTTTGCTAATAAGTCCAGGATAAGGAAGGTTATACAATCGAAGGAACAAAACAAAATTTTTTGAGTTTGTGGTATTAACAGTGAGTCAAGGAATCTGTTGGAAATAACATCATTTAAATTCTCATCCACTGATGTGAGTCAAGAAAATCCTCAGGGTTAGTCACAGTTAATCAACCCAAATTCTAGAACTTGTTAGATTATTGATCAAGGCGAAATCCTAGGTGATACAACCAGCAAGAAATGATGCAGGCCATCCTTGGAAAGTTTGAGCCATTCTAGCCATCCCTACTTATATGCTGATGCATATACTTTAGTTCCAGAAATTGAGCCAAAACAAGCCTTATTTTTAAAATCAGCAAATAAAGACCCCAACCCATCCTAAGGAATCAATCCTCCAAGAACGTGATTACCAAGAATTCAAGGAGAGAGGAAGAAATAAGTTTGGGAGCATAAATTTTTGAGGAACTCAAAGAAAAAAAATATAGAAAAGGGAATGAGGAAAAGATCTACATCGGAAAATACGAGTGGAAAAGAAGCTCAGGGAATAGGTTTTTTGTCTTGTGGCTGACTCTCCTTGAACAATTAAGTTCTTTGAGGTGTTTCAACACCTAGTACCACTAATGCCATCTGGTATGGGAGTTACTAATCCAAAGTTCGCTAAGAGTGTTAGAAAGCCTAAGAAGACAAAACATTGTATTATTCCTGAATGGCGATAGAAAAAGAAAAAAAAAAAATTCCCAGTTTGAATTGTGAATGAAAAATGGGAACATACGGTCGAATAGAAAACCGATGAGGTGTCCCCGAACATGAGTTTGGGGGGAGTTTATTCAAGAACTACAAAGGAGAAAAGGGCAATATGTGAGGTGAAAAGAAAGGAAAAGGAGTATTGGTAATCTTAGCCTAAAAATCCCATCCATCCTACCCTTACCCAAGCCTAACATTCTGAGCACAAAAGACACGATTGATCTTGAAGGTTGTAATAACTATATTAGTGAAGTCGATATGAACAACAAGTCATGGAATTTGGAAAATCAGGAAAAGATCAAAACGGTGAACATCCTCTAAGGGTTAATTGACTCATTAAGGAAATGAGAAAGGAAACCAACTTACTCTTTAGCAGGATCAATTGACCTTACTGTTTATAAAACAAATTCAACAATTTAAAGTTATGTACACGATTGAAGTAAAAGCAGAAAATCTTGATCTAGACTTGAAGCTGAATACATCGAAAAGAATGCAATTTCTAGTCTTTCAATTAAATTGGTTGCAACTGCAAAATAGAACAGAAAAATGTCCTTTTGTTTGAGGACAAACAAATCTTTTTCTTTCTTTGCTTGGGGACAAGAAAAATTTTAAGTTTGGGGGAGTTTGATGAGCTTAAAAGTCATCTATTTTTAGTCCATTTTTCTGATTAATTTTTACATAAAAAAACTGATTTATATGCAGGAATCTGGAATAAACTTCACCAAATTTGTGCGGCGGGAAATCTCAGCCGAGTAATAAAAGGAGCGAGAATGTGGCGGAGGCCCGGGCCCGATATAATGGGAAGACGGTGGCGGCAAAGAGCGGCGCTATGGAAGAAAAGGACCAAATGTTGCTAAGCCGGCCGACAATCAAAATCTGTGTCAGGTTACATCAATGGAACTCCAGTCGTAAATGAATCTTAATTGAAAACTAAATGAGCTGGGACTGAAAGAAACTCGAAGTTAAACAACCAGAAGTTGAAGAAGAAGAAGAAACAATGTCACGACATCTGGAAGCAGTCGCGACATCAGTTTGTAAGGAGAAGGTTGTCGCGACAACAATTTCACAGAAGATAAGGTCGCGACAACACCTGGTTGTCGCGACATGTCACGAAGGCGTGGTGGCGACAACGCATCAGGTTAATGGCGGCCAATGATGTATTAGAATGGAAGTCGCGACGACACGGTTAATCGCTGACATGAACTACATGGACCGGAAGGTCGCGGCGTCGATGGGCGCCGGCGGCGTGAGTTTCAATGAGAAGAGGTCGCGACAAGATCAATTTGTCGCGACGCAATTTCACTTAAGACATGCGCCCAGCCACATAGAGGCTTATGCGACAAGGGCTGCGACAGAGCGGAGTCGCGAAAAGACGAGAGCTCGACGTGTTCAGCGACGGTGTATCGACCCTCTTGGGCTAGCTAAATAAGTCCAAAAGAAATGCATCGAAGTGGGGCCCAACGCGAGACCCTATAAATCTGAAGGCGCTGCAAGCGCGGCTCTTGGCGACTGAAAGAGATGCGGGTTCTTGAAGGCTCCTTTATTTTATTTTATTTTTATTTTCTTTGTTTCGTTTTCTTTCCATTTTATTTTAGATTCGATTAGTTTGTATTTACGTTCTAATTTTGGATTTGAGCGTTAAATTTGTAAGGATTTAGGCGAATCTGATTTATATTTCTTAAAATTATTGTCTGGTTGTTTGAATTCCAGACAAATTTTGGAATTCGAACACCCAGTTTCCGATTTACAGTGGTTTTCTTGATCAGCAAGCCAATGTATGGTATAATCAGTAATTTAGAAACCCAGCTTCCATTGAATTGACGTTATTGTCGAAATTATCTTTCATGCGATGTTTATTCATTATGGCTGAACTTCATATATGCATCGACTTCTTTGGTTTTGCTTGTTTTCTTGGAATTGATCCCGATATCAGTCTCTGTACCCATAACGAGGTTGTTTCAACTCACGATTTCAAAGAGGCCCTACGGTGACACGAAGGCATTCTGAGTAAGGAACAATTCGGGGAAGGTATTGAACGATATTGCTGATCCTAATATTGCTATGTATATTTAAATCGATACATCCTCTTTTCACTTATGTAGAGAATGAGTTGAGTGAGTTATTAATTTTAGAAGTATCTGAAGAGAGTTCCACCTCAATTCGAATAGTGAATTCGATCCTGTGTTAGCAAGGATCTAATCCAAGAAGAGTAAAATTTGTTCTAATTTTGAGGATGAGGAACCAGTATAGTGCAAACCTTTGCAATGACTATATTGAAGGAGCTCGGGTTTGCAGTCCATGTTTTGGGTATGAAGTATTGAGAAAGAAAAATACCCAGAACAAGGCTACTAGTTTTAAAAGTAGTTATCTCACCCTCTGCGTTCGAGAGAAACAGTTAAGGTGAAATGATGAACGGTGTGGTTTGGAGAGATCCAGTCACACTATCTTTTTCCTTGAACTAGTTTTAAAAATCTGTAGTTCGAAAGCAAAGTTACGATACGAATTTGTAGGAATTGATTCTTCCTGATGGCGATTATTGATGTTTTCTTTTGAGATAACTGTTAAATCTAAATTTGTTATTTTAATATTTCAATATTCAATTCATTTGTTATTCATTCATTTTTTTTCTTTTACATCATTCTTTTCAAGCTTTCAAAGCAAAATCCCATTATCGTATTATCGTCCAAATAGTATGGAGCTTAAGTAGTTGGGGTAGTTGACTGAAAAATTCTTGAGATCTGCTATTAGGTGTTCAAATATCTGAAATAAATCAATTTACTACTTGTTCGTCTACGTACTTGCGATTATCTTGGATCAAAACCACAAGAAAATGGTTACTCTTATTGAAAAATTTTAATCAACACTATCGATAAAGGAAACCCCTGCTCGAGTTTTATGGTTTATTTACTGAGGACTAGATAATAATCCTTGGGTAATAAGTCATAAATTTGAATGGGCGTTTTGATCCATAACAATTTATAGATGTAGTCAACAAGTTTTATGGCGCCGTTCTTCCGGGGATTAGATAATAGTCCTTTGGTGATAATGCCATAAATTTGTATACATCATATGGTCGAGTCAACATATACCTCCATTGTTGTGCCTATATGCTTCTGGAACATTCGGTTCACTAACCTCTGATAGGTGGCTTTTGCATTCTTGAGTCCGAATGGCATCACGCGATAACAATAGGTTCAGCGTGCTGGAAATGAATGGTCTTTCTTGGTCTTCTAGATCCATGCTGATCCCCAGTTGTGGCCCAGGAGAAGGCGTCCATCAAGCGAAGTTCATGGCCGGCCCGTGGCGCGTCCACGATGGTCGATCCTTGGCAAAGGAAGAGCGTCGCTGGGCACGCTTTTTATGTACGTGAAAGTCGTCTGGTCGCCACTTGCCATTTGCTTTTGGCCGAGAGCGGCGTTAGCCCGGCCGCTCGGATATTAGACCTCCCTGATTGCTCCGCTAAATGGTTGCCGACCTCCTCGTTTATGGCTTTTTGTCTTTACGGCCAGCGGCTCCGGCTTTGCTTGTCGGTTTAAAAGACGGGCTGGTGTTCAACCTATGAGTGATTCTTGTAGAAATTCGATTCCTCCAATATGCACTTTGCTTCCATGCGAAGACGTCTCTGTTCTGTCTCAAAAGGGTAGGAGGACTTGGAATCTTAGCCCAGCTTGGAGCCGATATAAATGAATGTTCGAGTCGTCATCAGATACGGGTTCTGTCTGGAGGGCTCGGTCGGAATTGAGCACCTCGTCACGCATCCAGCAAGATCCACGTCCACTTATTTGTCCCATTGCTTTACGCTTCATGGAGGCTGTGTAGCATTCCCTGGCCGTTAATCTCCTCGGACCATCCCTACTCCGTGTATGGTTGGGAATTTGATTATCATGTGGTATGCGGAGGGGATGGCTTTTATTGCGTTAGAGAGGTGCTTCCCCAACAACATGTTATAGAGGCGTGGGTCTCGATGAAATCTTGTTGTTGTCGTCGCCTGGTAAGGGGGCTCTCCCAGGGTGAGCACCAGTGGGATTGAGCCCAAAGGTAACACCTTTTCCCCGAGGAAAATCCCGCGGATGTGTGTTGTGAATCCATTTTTCTCTCGATGCCCATTTTATCAAAAGTGACGAAAATGATGTCGGCCAGGCTAGCAGATTGTCAATTAGAACCCGATGAAGCGTTTTGTTGGCCACAATTGCCGAACGCTACCAAAGTGCGTCATGGGGGTGTTGGCATCCCTCGAGTCCGAGTCGAGAATGTGATGGACGTGTCGGTCGCGGTAGTTTTGACCGCTTGTATTTCCCTATTTAGTTGTCACGATTTTGCGCGAGATGGGCCAGGCTAGACTAGACTCTCCTCCTCCCGCGAACCCTCCTGAGATCACATGAATCTCTCCAAGGGGCTGTTGGTACTGAGTCGTCGTTTGCCGAGGCGGCTGACAGGTTGGGGCACAGTTACGGTTTGATTAAGGCTGATTAAGGCGACCTGCGGAATATGAAGCGGAGGTATCGCACGTATTAAGTTGCTCTATTTCTCTCTTTAGATGTACTCTCAGGTTGTCCGTCACGATGTCCATAGTCCCTATGGAACTACTTAATGCCAGGATTGTCCTCGTGGCGGGATCCGTTCATTTGAGTTGGCCACCTCGAGAGCTATTCATTTCGTGCCATGTAGGACACAGCGATCTGAGGCCGTTAAGTGAACGGCGAGGTGAATAACGTCGTCGTCTTTCGAATTGTGGTGGACCTAGACGATCCCTGAGGTTTCCACGCCTTTTTGGGGATCGCTCCTCATCTTTCTTTGGGGATGTTTCCCGTCGCTTTGTCTTTTGGGGCTTCGTCCTCATCGTTTATCTGTACCACTCTTCTCTTTATGGGTGGAGGAGCTCTCCTTCTTGGATATAAGGGCTTCTTTTCAGTTTATATACTTCTCTGCTTTTGTGAGCACCTCGGCCATGCTTGCTTGAGGGTTCTTTGAGATAGAAAACATCAGATCCTTCAACTGTACTCCTAACCCAGCAATGAAAGCAGTGATTGCGAATTTTTCATCGGGTATGTCTATCTTCAAGGACTCGGCGTTGAATCTTTGCACGTAGGACTTCAGAATTTCCTGTGAGCCTTACTTGACGGTCAATAGATGGTAACTCGGTTTTCTGTACGTCCTGGCTCCGATGAAGTGGGAGACGAACACAATGGATAGTTCTCTGAATGAAGAGATTGATGAAGGTGGAATTCTATTAAACTAGGCCAAAATTTGGGCCTTTTTAATTGTAGTAGCGAAAGCCGTAACACGGGGTCTTGATATCCATGTAACTCCATTTGATTTTGTAGTATTGAAGAGGTGGTCGTGGGATCTTTGATTCATGGTGCTCACTGTGGCGTGCGAATTTCTCGGCTGGAAGGGGTAGCGTAGCACCTCGGCGGCGAATGGTGATTCAGTTTGCTGTACCAAGGTGTCCATAGTGTATGGGGCGCGCCCTTTAACCACCTCCTTCACACGACTGAGCTCTTGTTGAAGATTCCTAAACCTCTGCTCCCATGATTTCTCTCCTGCTCCTGGTTGAGGGTGATGCAGTTCTTCGTTCTCGACATGTCCTCCAAGCATCGCTCCGTTTCCTTCTTCCGCAGGGGCCAATTGTGGTCCATCGCATCCCTTGTGGATGTTGCATCTGTCTGGTAAGTTGTTCTAACTCTTCTATCAGGCGTTAATTGACAAGGCGGAGAGCTTCCACTTCGTTCGTATTGGCTTGCATTGCTATCTTGTCGGGAAGCTTTGTTATCCGCATCTCTGGCGGATCTTGCATCATGGCGGATTAGGCATTTTCACAGCGTACTGATCGATACCATCTCGATGTTGAAATCGATTATATTTATAAAGGCGCCGTTCCACCAGTGCGTATCAGCCCAGTGATGCCTTTTTCAGCCAGGGCGGGCTGGAGCGTGTGGGAATCGTGAAATTTGGACCGGATTGTTTGTGGGCTGGGATGCAGGCGTCTGGATCGTCTGGGCTGAGGCAGGATCGCGACACTGTTGATCTGCGGGCTCCGGACGTGGCGCTCCTCTGCAAGAAAAGAAGAAGGGGGGTCGGCGAGGGCTGTGCCCTTGACCGCTCGATCACCTAAGTCGGTTCTTTTCACGAGAGAAGAAATTTGCTTAGAGGCGAATATGTTGCATCTGAGTATGCGTCTAAGAGTGCGTACCTTTCACCGCTGGGGTGGCCATGTATTTATAGTAGATGTTCAACCAGTTGGATGGTGATTAGGAGTCCTTCCCATTGGATGGGATATTTCTTATTATAGTCCATATCGGATTTGGTACAGGATATAGAAAGAAGTGGTTTGCCAGGAATGAAATCTTCCTTCCTTATTGATGAGATTTGGTGGGATTTTGAATAATATATTATTGGGTTGTCATTTCCCATCCCTTTGGGAGACTTACCATAATTGGCCTTTGGGCGGCGGGTTGGACCTTTCTTAAGGCTGGCCCCAAAAGGCTAGAGTGTTGGTTTTTAGAAAGGCACAGGTGCCTCGTTGGGCAAGCTCCTCGCCCAGGTTCAACTAGCGGGCCTTCGTGCCCATTTGAGGTGACCACTCTTTTTTTGGGCTGATGTGTGTGGGCTTGTGAGCCTTATTTTTCAAACCCTATCAAAATATATTATTTATACAAGATAAATATAGTTTTTCTAATCTAATCATTATCCATATCCGTTGTTCTCTACATCATATAATTTTAAATTATTCTATAAATTAAAATATTAATAAAACACAAGATATGGACTAACGAGTTTAAGATAGTTTTAAAAAGTATTTATATATATTTATGTAAAAAATAAAATAAAATTTTAAATCACTCTCTAACTAAAAATAATGAACATAAAAATTGAATTATTTTTAAAATATTTTTTGTAATTATTTTATATAAGTACAGGGAAACATCTATAATTAATTGAAAATTACAATAATAATTTTATAAATATCTTTCTTTAAGTGGTTTATATTGAGGAAGTAGTATTTCAACGTGTTTAAAAAGTGGAGTGGTAATCTATCTTTTTAAGAAGATAAATTAACTTTTAAAATTAATATTAAATTGTTTAAACTTATGTAGAAATTGTCTTTTGAAATGTTACAAAAGTAATGGTTCCAAATTATTAGACATTTGCAACTACAATTATCATTCCTCAAAAATATTATAATTTCAATGCTGAACTAATTATAAATTTTCTCACATGTTAAAGTATTTTTTTGCGACCAATAGAAGAATTGTCACAAATAATAAATATTTTTTTAGACCAACCAATGTGTAATAGTAAATAATATGACATTTTTGCGACTATCTTTTCAATCTTCATAATATATCAAACTTTTAAGGATGAGTTATAATATTTCTCATAAAATATATTAGTTTTCATGACCAACATAAGGTGCATCGCAAATAATGCACCTTTCTATGACTAGCCAATGAGTGGTCATAGATCATAGGGTATTTTGTGATTACTTTTATCACTCCTCACAAAATATAATACTTTTAGAAACATGTTCAAATATTTGTAATAGATTATAATTTTTTTGAGGCTAACATTAAGTTCATCACAGTGTATAACATCTACGACCAATCAATAAGTAGTCTGATATATCGTCTTTAGGCTAAAATTATTAGTCCTTACAAAATATCAAACTTCAAAGGACGAGTTACAATAATTTTTATATACTATAGTATTTTCTATGGTTAATATAAGATTTGTCATAAATAATAATGTATTTTATGACCGGTCAATAACTAATCGCAAGTTATAATATCTACGATTAAACAATGGTAGCAATAAATAAAATTATTGGTTGTAAATAAATAAAATATTTAAATTGGTTTTATTAAAATTAGCAATCAATTGTAAAAGTTCATCATAGAAAATTAGATTCAATGACTAGTTTGGGTTGATCGTAAAAACTATGGATGCAAAAAATCAAATTTCTTGTAGTGATGGTCTTCGCACTCTTGACATGATTTTGTCATTCTCAGATATGAAATCAAGTAAATAATAAAAACTCTCTCTAAATTCACAGCATAATGTTACAGAAAGAAAAGTTGAAAAGGATGCAATTAATCAAAGCTCATGGTTAAAATTAGAATTGTAGAAGGGATCGAAGCATTGATGGAGCAAAGATGGGGATAGTGTTGAGAAGGCAATGCGGTTCAAGGAGATCACCAAAGATGGTCACCACTGAAATCATCAAATATGAGGCAATCTCTATTGCCCGCATGTCAAGCATTTGACTTGATGGACCTAGCCTACAACTTCCTTGCAGCTAGGGTGGATCTAAGTGAGGCTTAGGATGGGAGTAAATGTCCCCTAGATTTTTGGAAAAAAAAATAAAAAAATCACATATAAGGTTTCGAACTCTTGCCCTTTCATTTAGGGACACATCCAATTACCAACACTACAAGAAAAGTGACTTATAGGGACATTACTTTAGTTGGGGCCAAAAAAATTTGCAACTAAAGCATATTTTTAGTTTCATATTTATTGAGTTACCTTCTGAAGTGACTCACCATGGTGCGAGATAGGCTTGCGTCTCAACTAAAAGTGATTCTATAGTTGCATTTAGGATTGAGTCTCAACTAAAAATGATTCTATAGTTGCGGATATGATTGCGTCTCAACTAAAAGTGATTTTATAATTGCATTTAGGATTGAGTCTCAACTAAAAGTGACCCTACAGTTGCGGATATGATTGATTCTCAACTAAAAGTGACTTTATAGTTGCATATAGGATTAAGTCTCAACTAAAAGTGACTCTATAGTTGTGGTTAAGATTGAGTGCAACTAAAAATGACTCTATAGTTGCGAGTAGACTTGAGTTGCAGGCGTAGAAGTTGCACTACTATAGTGCGAATAGACTTGAGCGCAACCCTGACTATAAATTGTTGATGCTTTTATAAAATATTGCAGGTTATTAGGGATTTAAATGTAAAAATCTTGAAAGTTCATAATTTTAATACTATTTTTCGTAAAATATTTTATATTTTTTATTAAATATTTTTAAATAGAAAGACCTAGTTTTGATTTTAGGTCTTTGTTCCTAATTTCAAATAAATTGAGATGGGATCCTTTCCCAATAAAAGCGCCTCATGTTAATCATGTCGAACCCATTTATCTTTATACATGGTAACTCTTATGTAAATTTTGAATTTTACTAAGTTTATATCTTAGTATACATGTTAATCATGGGTTCTTTATTATGATCCATCTAACCCTTAACTATTGAGCCAGAACTCATTAGCTAACCATCGTTCATTTTATGCTCAATAGATACCCACCACTTTAACTTATATCATTTGCCTAAAGTCCATATTGGCTTTGATATCATTCATGATATACAAGTTATAATCTTATCTCATATTAAATGAGAAAGTTCTGGCCCAATGGAGCTCCTCGATATCCCTATACAATGGTGGCGACCATGACGTCTAACGGTACCCCATCCTCTAGTGTAAATATACGTATGTAGGTATTGTTTTTTTGTTTTTTTTACATCCATTCATTTGTTACAACGTAATGATATTTTGTTCTCACAAAGACATTGAATCAAACCTCATTGAGAGACATTATTCATTTTATGTTCTATAGATATCCACCATTTTAATATGTACCATTTGCCAAAGTCGACATTTTACTCACAAACTCAATAAATTTAGACATTACATTACATTTGAAATAAATTTGTTTTAAAACTCATAAAGGAATTTAGGCCCATAATATTTAGGTGCCTTTGGATCCAAAACAAATAATAATTAAACATCTTTGAATCGAAAGCAAGCGCCTTTGAAGTTTGAATTGAAAGCGGACTAATAGCATTATTTTTTGTTTTTTTGTTTTTCCTAGGTACGTGGCTGTGGGGAACGAGCCATTCTTGATGAGCTACAATGGATTATTCGTGAATATCACCTTCCCTTAACGTCAAAGCCACTGTCGCTCTCACCGTCGACGTTTACGAATCTGCATCCAACAAGCCGTCGGACGGTGACTTCCGCGACGACATCAAGGATCAGATGCTCGAAATTGTGAGATTCCTGAATGAGAAGAATTCCCCCTTCGTCGTCAACATCTACCCCTTTCTTAGCCTCTACCAGAACCTTGATTTCCCCCTTGATTTCTCCTTCCTTGATGATCGTAGAGTCCCGATTAGAACGATAGCATCAGTATTGAATGTGTTTGATAAAACTTGGATACTCTTGTTTGGGCGCCTGAAGAGTCAGGTTCTGGCTGTGGGAGTTAGGCTCGTTCTCGTAGTAGATCCGTCCGATCAGTTTCAAGTAGTGAGGTCTCCTCACCTCACATTGTTACAGGTGAGGAGGGAGTGGGTGATGGTCTTAGGCTCTTGGTTGCGGGAGGCTGGGCAGTGGTTCCACAAATTCTCACCTTGGCAAGGTTTAGAATTTTTCTCTCCTCTTTTATCACCAAACCAGGAGCTTTCTCTCTCTCACAATTGGGTTTTGAAACCCTAAACTCATATTTGAAAGTACGCTCCTTGCTTTCTCTATGCAATTCAAAGAATTTTAGGTATTTTCTTACTATTTTACACAGCTTATTGTACAAATAAGTTTTCCTATCAAGCTACAATTTCTCTTTTCAGTTATCACATTCCTTTAGCCCTTCCATAATATCGATTACTTCTTTTATCGATGTCTATATGTTTTGTGGAAAGCTGTTTTTTGATTTCCATCCTGTGGCGAATCTGCTATGTTTAGAACTATAAGGATGAATTCCATCCTTAGGCATCTGCTATGTTTGTTTAATGCAGTGTTGATATTCAACAATTTCTATAGCTGTTATCCCAAATCAAGCAGATTATTGTTATATGTTTTACTGTACCATATTGGTGGGTGACCAGTTTTAATCAAGTAGATTTGGTTGGATAGAGTGGGTGACCAGACTGGTTCCTATGAACTAGAGGATGAAGCGTATGATCTTTCGTTGTTATATGTTTTTGGTGGTGTTCCTCCTCATTTGAATAAAATATAGGAAATAAAGTCTCCTTCTAATCCAGTGAATATCAAATCCATGTCTTTAGATTAGGTATGAATTAAACCCCTGTGAATTATGAAATGGGAAATGGAAAAAAGAAGTTTAAAATAATGAACTGCTTGAAGATGCTAAAGCTATCACATGCGGGTGTGTCTAGTATCAGCTTATCAGCCGGCTAGTTGTCTTCCTATATAATCTTGGTTTATATCGGGGAATTGAACTATATGGTGTATAGTATAGTAGTAGTATATTTCCACTTATTGAGTTATACTGAAACAAATTGAATTTGAGGTTTGGGGGTTTATACCTTTCATACACATCAATAAATTAAATTGGTACCTCAGAGATTGGACATAAAGATTTGTTGAAATTTGAATAACAGAGATGATGTGAAAATGCGGCCCAGTTGTTAATTCTGAGTCTATTTTATTAATGGCTTGATTTGGTTATTTATTTGAGTTGAAGTTAGTCTTGGACGGGGTTTATCAGAAACAAATCATTTGTATGTGGACTTCTTGTTCAAATAATTCATTTAGAAAAAAAAAAAAAAACACATGCAGGCTTCTTTATAAAATAATCGTCAAACTAATATTTTTGTGTTTTGATAACTGATTACTATGTTCATTTCTTTGTGCACCCTATTTTTGAGGGTCTCCTTTACTAGATAACACATTAATTTAGGATGAAAACTTGAAATCAGAATTAGTGAAAGGAGAAGATAACCTAAAGGCACAACTTAGTGAAATGAAACACAATTGCAGACGAAGAAAAAGGTGGAGGTACTGTAAGGTCAGTCATGGACCATGAGTAATCTTGAACCCATAAAATAATAAAAGTAACATCTTGCGAATATCTATAATATAGTAATCCGATTTCTAAAGAGGTCAGAAAAAACCAAAAAGCCTTCAATCTCAGACAAACAGAGCAATTATCTTACTTGATGAACATGCAAGCAAGTCTTTTTGCCCTACAGGAGTAGGCCATAAATCCTTATTATGAGCACTTCCTTCACCATACCACCCTACCTGACATTCCACAAGCAATGATATATATTTTTTAATTGCGTTATCATATAATAAGATGACATTGTGAATCTGATAAACCTTAACTATCGATTTAATCTTCAAAAAACCAATGAAAATAAATAAAAGGAATTTCAAATCCAATATTTATGCCTACGATAAAAAAAGAAATCAATATTTATGCTGTTTAAATTTTTTTTTTTTTAATGAAACACACACCTCAAGTAGGTCAAATATTTTTCAATTGAGCACCATCAGTGTATGATTCTTTTGATCTCTTGAATTCCCAAAATGAAAGACCGGACACTATAAATAAAAATAAATAAATTCTTTTCTTTGTCCAACAATTTCTCCATAGCCAAATGGACTGTGAAATCCATCAGACTCTAGTACCATAAAACTAATTTAAGTGAGAGAGATTAAGTAGAAACCAACTAAATGTTTGGTTGCGGAATAAGCGAGACAAAATTAAAGAACCAGGTTACGCGGGTCGTCGACTAATTCATTCTAGTAATGCAAATACACTTTATAAATTTGGTATGCTTTCAAACCTTATGCTTTGTAGTCATTGATCTAGATGTCTCATAACTCTGTCAGATGGCCATGTTTCCAAATTTGGTAGTTGGTTGGCGACCAATTTTTTCTTGCAATCATAGTTCTCCACTTCCCTTGAGTATAGCTCAAAAATTAAATTGCTTAGTAAAGGTCCATTCATTGATGAGTTTTGTCAATGTGTTATAAAAGTGAAATGAAAAGCTTAAGGCATTATTCTTTTTTCTTTTGATCAAGCAGCTTAAAACATTTATTCTAGATGTTGTGAGATTCGATTCGAGTAGTCATTGAAATAGGAAGTGGAACTGTCTTATTAAATGTTGTTTCTATGTTTTAATAATATTGTATTTTCTTTGTTCTCTACCCAGAAATATATTGGCGATTAATTATGTCTCTCAAGCGCTTTGTTCACGGCCTTCAACTTTACGTTTTACGGTTTGGTTAATTGGAATTGGGGCATAGGCGGTCGAAGAGACAAGTTAAGTTGCACTCCTATGGAATTTTATTCTGTTGTGTTCGGTGTAGAATATGGAATAGGGCATGAAGGGGCAAACAAACTCTTAAGAACACAGGAAAGTTAGGGGCAGGAAAAAGCAATATTGGAAAATAGTTTTAATAATTTTGGTTCTCTGATAGAAAATATAAAGAAAATCAAATATAATCATATAGAAAGAAACAAATAAAATGAGTTTGAATAAAACATATAGAATTAATTTATTAAGTTTAAATCTATTTTTCCTTCCACTTTTCCTTTCTATTTTCCTCATTATTTTATTTCCTTATTAATTTTCGGGTTTCAAACAGAGCCTTAGGTTATTTGAACTTTGGTTATTGCAGATCCTAGTTATCAACTATCTTCTTTACATTCTCTCTTTGCACCATTTGGAGCTTCTTCATGCCCACAACTGATGTAGAAGGAATTTAGAATTTAGGCAAATTCATTAAAGTTGGCTCTGCACCAAAGTTTCTTTCTTTTTTTGAATGGTTTACTTTTTAGTGTAAATGAGATATTGAGGATTTCATTGCTCCAGAATAATGCATGTATAGTGTCAATGACAAGAGTGACAAGATACACTTTATAGAAAATAGAAAATAGAAAACAAATGAACAAGCGAAATGTAGTTTATCTCACTACTGTACCAATCGCCATTACAATATGGAGCGGATAATTTCCTAGATGCTGCAAGATTTAGCCTCTTTGTACCAATAGATCTACGTGCGGTGGCTTAACATATTTATTTATTCAGTACTTTATATTCGGCTTTTCCTGATAGGGATGCTGCAAGATTTAGCTACTGTACCAGTAAGACCGCAACATTCAGTGCACCAAAGAGGACTTTGCAATTTCTCTTGGAAGAACAGGTTTCACTTTGCAACATTCAATGCCGTGGATGCATTCAGATCCTCTCCTTATTGGCACTATAGTTTGTTCTAATCAATATTCAAACTATTTGGTTTATTTGAATGCAACATCATACGACAGTCTCAAGCTTAGGTGTAGCTCTTGAGCTAAAAACAATATTACACTACCAAGAGCTTAAATACTTTGTTTTCAATGCTATTCATTTTTTGTTGATGTAGTTTTTCGGATATTTTGTAAATTTGGATATTTTGGTTGAATACTTTGTTTTCAATGCTATCTCACTGTTTCTTCGTCGATTCTTAGGTCGATCCGACTTAAATTAATTTTTTAAAATAAACAAGCGTTCTCGTCAAATTAAGTCTATTTTTTCATCAGTCAAATATCCTCTTATAGTTGCCGCCAAGGAAACGATGTCATTCGTAGATAAATCTTTTAGTTGCGGCCAAAAAAGTCCCTATCCATAGTCACCATTTTAGTTGTAGCCACAAAATAACCCCATCTATAGCCATCCTTTTAGTTGCATTCAAAAAATTGCCCCATCCTGACCACCCTTTTAGTTCGTACAAAAAAATCTACTCTCTGTACACTCTTTTAGTTGCGACTGAAAATAACCCATCAAAGCCACCCTTTTAGTTCTTGACGAAAAATGCTGATCCATAGCCACCTTTTTAGTTGCAGCAAAAAACATAGACACATCCATAGCCACCCTTTTAGTTGCGACAAAAATAGCCTCATCCATAGTCACCCTTATAGTTGTGGCCAAGTAAAAGATGATCATCTCTCATAGTTGATAACCATTTTTTAGTTGCGGCCATAAATGTCCCAATCCATAGTCACCCTTTTAGTTGTGGTTAGGAAATAGCCCCATCTATAGACATCCTTTTAGTTGCGGCTAGCAAATAACCTCATCCATAGACATCTCTTTTAGTTGCGACTAGAAAATGCCTCCTTCCATAGGCCAAACCACCTTTTAGTAGGGGCCAAAACTAAAATTGTAACTATAACTTTTAGTTATGCCCCCTATAGCCATACCTAGTTGCAGCCCATTTTCTTCGCCGCATCTATATCATATGGTTGCACTTGGTCTAACTTTTGGTTGGGGTCAATGACCCCAACTAAAAGCTCACTTCCTTGTAGTGCAATATGCTAATTACCAATTAATATACAACTAACTCATGCATATTTTCGTCCCTTGAAATTAACTATGCCCCTCCTCTCATATTCTGGCTCCGTCACTACTAACAGCAATGTCACATGTGTTAGACAAGGAAGGGTAACAATAGAAGAAGAAGAGAAGATGTAGAGAAGACAAACTCTTTACATAACACACCACAACAATACAAGTATAGAAAAGTTACAAACTTAAAGAGTGGTTAGAGTCTTGCAATATGCAATGTCCTAAAGATAATATTGCACCACTTCTCTTGTGCAAGAAGACTTAGGTGATTGCCTCTCAAGATGAAACTATCTATTGTTAAAGTGTTTGCATAGAAAACTTCAATTAAAGCAAAATCTTTAACCATTTTTCCTCTCCAATAAGTGAATGCATGGTTTTTGCATAATAATTCAACCTTTTATAAAAAAATCCTGAAATAAATATTTATAAATTAGTGTGCAACCTTTCAAAAAAAATGCCCCATTTCAAAAAAGGGTTTTCAACAATTGCAACATTAGATAAGAGTAATTTGATTTATTAATATATTATATATTTTATAATGTATTGGGTAGGTCTACCAAGGGGAGCCCATGGAGAAAAGACCCACCCATCACTAGTGGGCCTCCAAATCTCATCAATAAAAAATAAAGCCTCCATTCTTATAAAGTGTTATACAAACACTTCTATAATCAATGTGGGACTTTGAAACTTTTGTTTTAAAACTTCTAACAACATGATCATCATATGAATGAGTATTTGAGAACAATTATTGACTAAGAGCTGCTGATTTTAAGGATCATGGTACTTATGGCATGAGCTGCCAACTTGATGCGCCCCCTTCAACAAGCAATTTTCTACTAATATTCCCTTAACCTACTAGTTACATTTATACTTTAAAAAAAAAAAAAAGTAATGACCTATTGACTTTAAGGTGTACGAGCAAAGGATTTTGAGGGCAATATTCCTTAACTTGCTAACCTCAGTGTCGACTGCAACACCTTCCTCCATTAGACACGACTTTGGACGTTGATCTTTCATCTTTATACTTAATCTCCATTGGGTGTCAATTGTAAAGGAAGCTTCCTGCTTTTGCAAGGGTTTTCTTCTTTCTCTTCATTCAGTCAGTGGGTTAGTGGTGTTTCAGAATTGTGGGTTTTAAATGTCAATATCAATAATACAGCGATTGATATATTACAATGCAACCATCATAATATAAACAGCACGATATTGCATATTATTACATTGTTTTAATTTATAATTGCTAAGTATGATAAAAATTATGACATTTTGTTTTTGATTTGAACTTGATATTGCTTACAGGTGGAACAATGATGCAGGATGGACTGTGATGGATAACGTAAAACTTGAGTGAGTTAGTGTATTGATTTGTGGTATTTTAGGGCTATATGATATAATTTTGATGGGTAAATGATAGATATGATTTCAAAGTTTTTAGGGCTAATTTAGGGTTAAATACGATGGAACAAAGGTTTAGAAGAAAAAAATTAGGTTCGAAAATCTTTGAGTTTGATTTGATGAAAAAAAAAAATTATTTTGAGGTAGTTTAAAAATTTTTTTGTTCTAATCATGTATTTGAGAACAATTGTTTGATTTTAAGGATCTTTAATTGTGAATCCGATGGTAGTTATGGCACAAGCTTCCAACTTGATCTTCACTCTTCAACAAATAATTTTCTACTAGTATTGTCTCAACCTACAAGTTACTTTTATACTAAAAAAAGTAATGACCTAATTTCAAATACAATAATAACATTAAGATCCACGTGCTATTATTCCATTTCCATTGATATATATATATATATATATATATATATATATATATATATATATATATATATATATATATATATATGGCACTTATGAGAAAGGGGTCACCTCTTCTCTCGTATTGAAAGTTCCAACGCCTACATATTAATTAAAAATATATATAATAATAAAGTAATTTATATTAAAATATAAACAATTTTAATGTAATTCAATTATGTCATAGAAAATAGTATAAAAACAAAAAATAAATATGATTATAATATTTGAAACATTTCATATTCAATCCATATAAATCTTAAATAAAAAATTTCATCACCCCATTCAACATTTTTAGTTATAGTTTTTCCATTTCAGGTTATATTCATAACATCATTATCTTAAAGTAATAAATTCTTTTTGGGTCATAATTTGAAACATGAAAACGTGCCGGACAATATTGTAATCCAAACCGCGGTTGTTCTTGTATAAAAAATGCATTGGAAGAAATAAAGGGAAAATTATATTTCTTTTAAAAATGCTATTGAATGATGATCCAAATGAGATATATAGTCCCTCTTATGTACGAGAAAATAAGAGAATTTCCTAAGAGATGAAAATAGTGTCAGAGAGAGCAAGGAAGGAAGATGGGGAGAAAGATAGCTTTGCTCTTTTTTTTTTTTTTTTCGGGGATAAATCTTACATAGGGTGGGAAGGCCTATTTATAGGCTCCTAAAGTGACCTTCCAATATCCTCATCAATGTAGGAATTAATGAGGGTATTAATTACAGTATTAATAATGATTTATGTATACATAATTCAAGATGAATCCATTCATTGCAAAACACTGAATCCGAAAACAGCTTTATTGTGTGATGCTGAATCCGGGGTGGCTTCATTCATTTCAAAAACCTTTCGTTTATAACACTTCCCCTTGAATTACCACCCTTACGAATGTGTCTCATTAAAACCTTGCTAGTAAAACCCAGTGGGAAAAAAAACTAGCGAAGGAAAAAGAGTACAACATTCTGTATGTTAGTACTGTCTCATTAAAAACCCTGTCGGGAAAAAACCAATGGGACAAAAAACCGGACGAAGGGAAAAATAGTACAATACACGAACATTAGGTCATAGCGGACTTCCCCTCATGTCAACATCCTTTGGTTGGCACATTCCAGTCTTATATATGAGTTTTCTGAACGTTGAAGTTGGTAATGCCTTGGTGAATAGGTTTGCTAGATTATCATTTGAGCGTATTTGATGAACGTCAATCTCACCATTCTTTTGAAGCTCATGAGTGTAAAAGAACTTTGGAGAGATATGCTAAGTTCTGTCTCCTTTGATGTATCCACCCTTTATTTGTGCAATGCATGCAGCGTTGTCTTCAAATAATGTTGTTGGATTGTCTTTGGAAAAGGGGATACCACATGATTCTTGAATATGTTGGATTATTGATCTTAACCATATACATTCACGACTGGCTTCATGCAAGGCCAAGATCTCTGAATGATTTGATGACGTGGCTACCATTGTTTTCTTGACATATTTCCATGAGATAACAGCACCATTACAACTAAATACATACCCGATTTGGGATTGAGCTTTGTGTGGCTTTGAAAGATACCATGCATCTGCATATCCAAGCAGTTGTTGCTTTGATTCTTTTGAATAGAAGAGCCCCATATCATTTGTTCCTTTAAGATATCGCAATATGTGCTTGATACCATTCCAATGCCTTCGGGTTGGAGCAAAACTATATCTAGCTAATAGATTAACAAGAAAAGCAATATCTGGGCGTGTACAAGTAGCAAGATACAAAAGGGAACCAATAGCACTGAATGTTGCCGGGACCAAGAAGTTCTTCACCACTCACAGCAGCGAGGTGAAATGGGTCCTTTTTCACATCAAGTGAACGGACAACCATTGGAGAAGTCAAAGGGTGAGCTTCATTCATATAAAAGCGTTTTAAAATTTTCTTAGTATAGGCTGATTGGTGAACCAAAATGCCAGTAGGGAAGTGCTCTATCTATAAGCCTAGACAAAATTTTGATTTTCCAAGATCTTTCATCTCGAATTCCCTTTTTAAGTAACTTGCTGTTCTTGTGAACCTCTTGGAGTCTGATAAAGTTTAGATCATCAGCATATAACGACAGTTGCAATCGGTTTTGATTTCTTAATAAAAATGCATGAGCATATAGGGTTGTTAGCATACCCTTCTTTTAATAAATACCCGCTAAGGCGATTGTACCACATGTGTCTGGATTGCTTTAATCCATACAGAGATCTTTGTAATTTGATTGAGCACATATTACGAGGTTTTACATTTACCACTTCAGGTAATGTGAATCCTTCATGGATTTTTATATATGTCATATCGATGGATCTATGAATGCGCTGTATTGTATCCATGAGATGCATATCCAGTCCTTTAGAAACTACCAAGCTTATTAAAAAACGGAAAGTGATTGCGTCCATCATAGGTGAATATGTTTCCTTGTAGTCAATACCAGGCCTCTACGAGAACCCTTGTGCTACTAATCGCGCTTTATATCTCATGATCTCATTATTCTCATTGCGCTTTCGTACAAATACCCATTTGTACCCAACAGGCTTTATACCTTTAGGTGTTTGGACTACAGGTCCAAAAACTTCTTGTTTCATTAACGAGTTTAATTCTGCCTGCATAGCTTCTTTCCATTTTGGCCAATCATTTCTATTTTGACATTCTTCCACATTTTGTGGTTCGGGATCTTCATCATTTCTTATGATGTCTAAGGCCATGGAAGCAAAATATTGTTAATCCTTCTTAAATATTGTTTCAATCCCATTTATCTCCTTTGTGCACATAGCAGCCCGAAAGTTCCTCTTTTTGGAAATCTTGTGCCTCTTGAGGAACTACTTTTTGTTATGGACCTCTTCAGGGGTCCCTTGTTCAACATATGCCTTTGCATAAGCGTATGTTCTATATTAGCATTGTATGCTGTTTTTCTCTCTTTCGAGAGTTGTATCTTTGAATAAAGGTCTCCCATGTTTTAGGTGTTTTAAGTTATTGCAGTTGTTCTTCGGGGACATTAATCCGTGTTGGAGTATTTTCGGCCGGGACATGTGACTTTGTCACTTTCTTTGTATCAGTTAATGCATAAGGTAATTGATTTACAAGATTTTGCAAATGAATGATCCTTTGAACTTCCAGTTCACTTTGATTTGTACTTGGATCAAAATGAGACATTACGGATGCATTCCAAGTGATTTTGTAGCCCCAATGAGGTGTCGTTGATAACCGTCGACCAGCGAATACTTGTGGATGTCGGGTAACTTGAGCACCACTCACGAAAAATGGGAGTGAGTCTCCTTTGTATGGGGAGCTCTGCAGGTACAACATGTCTAAATTTTCTATGACCACACCGGGTCCATATACAATTTAAAATGAGTAAAATGGCAGCGGAGCCCGTGTATCGATATTCATAAAATTACATCGACTATTTACCAATAGTTGAGTTAATACATTACTCTTTGCAAACATATATAAAATTTAGAGTTCTCATACATGTTTCAAATGAATACACCAAAGCCACAACCCGGCTTTCTTCTAAACCTGACCTCTATTGGCCTTAGTCCTCTATGCCTCCATTAGCCTGAAATAGTGATCCCTCGACGGGAGTAAGCAAAGCAGGTAGTGATAATTTCCTCGTGGAGTTACCACACCTAAGTGCGCATCTTAGCAGCAAACAATCACATCCAAGCAAAGCCCAGTAGTGATAATTTTCTACGTGGGTTACTCCCCACCTAAGTGCACATGTCATGGCAAACAATCACATCCAAACAATTACATAAGCCTACTCGAATGTCTACATGACCAATCCCATGTCTCGAGTCCTCACCGACTCTCTCACATATGCCTAAGCCGAATGCGAGTAAAATATTCTTTTTTTTTCTTTCATGCCGTGCACTCACACCTAATTTTTTTAGGTTCCCCCGGTGCATATGAAATGCATTATGCCATTCTCAAACCGCACATGCCAATATATCATTTACACATATATTAACAAAATTTACATACATACCATATGTTATTTAATTCACATTAATAACATCAAAATTAGCTCACTTGAGCTAATTACAGATCATTCAATGAAACACACACAATTATATTTTATATAATTCCACATCATATTAACATTTAAGCCATATATGCTTTCTACATTAATTCTCACACAATTCCAAGTCATTCATGCTAATATAATTACATGCATGTACATTAACACAATTAATTCCCATAATTCATATTATTCGATTCTCAACCAATAACACCAAAATTAGCTCACATGGGCTAATTAACAAACACAAGCAATTCATTTTGAATCCCTCAACATCATAAAAATTCACACCAAAAATCATGTCAACAGTGAAACCCTCGGGTTGGCACTGTTCACGGCCATAACAATGAGGATTTTCTCCACTCGGTTCAAATGTTTTGAGACTAAAAACATGGCTAATCCAAGCCTCAGAACATCCCCAACCATTTACATGGCTCTTAGCCAACGAATAACACAAGTAGGAAAAGATCCCTACCTCTTGGGTTAATAGGAACTCCACGAATCGGTCCATGCGTATGCTGCGTAGATGGACTTTGCTTCTTCTTTCAAGTGTTGAGGCAGGCGGTGACGGGCGCAAATCTAGAGAGAAGGAGCTCCTTCTCTCTCTAAAATCACAAAAATCCAGCCACTGCACCAAATTCCAGCCCTCTACCCCTTTTTTTGGTGTTTTAATGGAGAAGACAACTATTTGGTATTTTGTCTTATTCTCATTAACATTTCCAATAATTCCCAATGTGTCCCTTTTCTTGATTTTTTGACACTTGATACAATCTAGGCCATTCATCTCATCCTCTCACTAATCATGCAACATGTGTCACATGAGTACATGTAGTAGGTGACTTTTGTCACATCACATGTCTCGCGAGCAGTTTCGTCACGGCTCCTGTACCTCGAAACGAAATTTCGATTGTCTCGAGTCGACGAAATTATTGTCGTAGATTTTGTGAGAGACGATTCAATAGTGAAGTCAGTTTCATCATCAAGATTTAGAAAAATTTCGGTTTTCTTTAAAAATACCATTTTGCATTTTTCGAAAATTAGATTTTACCGGGGTTTTCTGAATTTCGTCATTCTTCTAGAATTGACTTTTCTCCCCCTAATGGTGGGAATAAATTTTCATTAAAATGATAGTCAGAAAAATGTGCTGTAAAAACATCTACTGTCGAGGGCTCAAGGTATCTTATGATGGAAGGGGAATCATATCCCATATAAATCCCAAGTCTTCTTTGTGGACCCATTTTAGTGCGATGTGTTGGTGCAATTGGTACATAAATTGCACAACCAAATTTTATTATATGAGATATATTTGGTGGCTTGTGGAGTATAAGATGGAAGGGGGAGTATTCATGGTAGGCAGTAGGTCGAATATGAACTACGTTTGCAGCATGCTTAATAGCATGTTCCATAAACAGGTAATTTAGTTTTCATTAATAGTGGTGGCACAATGGCGAAGGCGGCTTGATAAGGGACTCTGCTAAACCATTTTTAGTTATGAGTGTGAGCAACAGGATGCTCAATGTTTATCGCTGACATGCAATAATCAGTGAAAGTTTGGGAGGTAAACTCACCAACATTATCAAGTTTGATACTTTTGATTAGATAATCAGGAAATTGTGGCTGTAATTTTATTATTTGTGCAAGGAGTCTAGAGAAGACAATATTACAGGTTGCAAGGAGACAAACATGAGACCATCTCTAGAAGCATCTATTAAGACCAAGAAGTACCGAAAAGGCCCACATGGTGGATGACTAGGTCCACAAATGTCCCCATGTACTCTTTTTAAAAATATTGGGGACTCAAACTTGACTTTATTATGAGATGACCTGACTATCAATTTGCCTTGTGAGCACGCAACACATGGGTATTCATGGGACAAGAGGATCTTTTGGTTTTTTAATTCATGCCCTTGTGAGTTTTCTATGATCCTTCTCATCATTGAAGATCCAGGGTGACCTAGCCTGTCATGCCAAAGGACAAAAGTCTTTGGGTTGTTGAATTTCTGGTTCACAACAACGTATGACTCAATAGGCTTTATAGTTGTATGATATAACCCAGTGGAGAGAGCTAAGAGTGTCTCAACAACAAGTTTCTTGCCAGAAACAATAGAGGTAATATAAAGACACTCTTTATTACCATCATTCATGGTTTCAATATGATATCAATTTCTGCAAATATCTTTAAAACTAAGCAAATTTCTTGTGGATTTGTTAGAATATAATGCATCATTGATGTGGAACCTAGTCCCTTTTGGTAGCATTATATTGGCTCTTCCGGAGCCTTCAATTAAGTTTCCAGTACTAGATATGGTACTCACATTGCCACTTGTCAAAGTTAAACTTAAAAAGTATCTTTTATCCCGAAGAATAGTATGTGTGGTTGCACAGTCAGCGAGACATACATCACCATCAAATAGTCTGTTTTCTCAAGGGGTGCTCCAAAGAAATCCACATCATAATAAGATAGGTCTAGTCCTTTAGCATTAGTAAAGTTCATTTCTATCTTTTTCTCTATCTTTTTCAGTGATGTTTGGTAAAGGTCCACCAAATGTTTGGCCATACGAAAGGTATGCGATCAATGTCCTTTCATACCACATCTATGGCATGTATTCTCATGGCTCTTGGAAGGCGTATTCTGCGCATGCTTCTCATCTTGTTTTGCCTCGGTATTATTCCACTTCTGGTGGTGCATTATTTTCTGCTGTGGTAAGTGTACATGAGTTCAGCGTGTCAATTCCTTCCACGGACACAACCACATTGACCATGACTACGTCCACGTCCATTGAACTGAGATGATATCACATTCACTTTAGGGAATGGTTTAGTTCCAGTTAAGCGAGATTGGTGATTTTTCATTAAAAGCTCATTATTACCTTTCGGCCACGAGGAGACATGAGTGGTTTGATGCCCGAGCCAGCATTTGATACTCTTGTGGAGCACATTCGAGGCATGGAATGTTGTGAATGTTTTCTCTAGCATGTCTTCCTCTGTGACCTTTTCTCCACACGGCTTCACTTGGGAGCTAATTCTAAATAAAGTAGAGTTATATTCACTGACTGTTTTAAAATATTGCAACCTCAAGTGCATCTAGTCATATCGAGCTTTTGGGAGGATTACTGTTTTCTGGTGGTCGTATCTCCCTTTTAACTCATTCCGTAGAGTGAGAGGATCTTTTACTGTAAGATATTCATTTTTCAAGTCCTCATGGAGATGATATTTGAGAGGAGAAAATCAATGATTTCTGAGTCTGTGAATACTTGATTTCAACTTTCTTTGTGTATTTCCCAATTCGCAGCATCCAAGGTGGATCTCAGCATCAAGGATCCATGACAGATAGTTTTTTCCAGAAATATCAAGGGCCACATACTCTAATTTTGTAAGATTTGACATTTAAAAAAAAATCCTTTGGAATGTGATGAAAAAACAAAGGTTAACTTTAAGGTAGGACTTAGATGATTACCTCCAGAGCAAAATCGTGCTGATAAAATTTTGAAAATGTTGCTGAATAATGATCCAAAGGAGATAGTCCCATATGTGCAGAAAATAGAGATTTCAGAATATGGAAATAGTGTCGGGAGAGCAAGGAAGCAGATGGGAGAAGATGGGGGAGATAAATGCACATAGGGGGAAGGCTTTGTTATAGGCTCCCAAAGTTACCTTCCAATATCCTCATTAATGTATGAATTAATGAGGGTATTAATTACAGTATTATGAATCCATTCATTTTAAAACACTGAATCAGGAATGGCTTTATTGTGTGATGCTGAATGATTCGTGCCACAGTAGGGTGATCCGGAATCAACAAAATTTATACCTAAGTTCCTCCTACTGCCGTAGTCAAGCTACTGCAGTATAGCGGTCTAGGGTCGAACACGAGGATGGGTTTTCATCCCACGAATGACTTGCATCAATGTTTGAAAATGGTGAGGCTTTTATTTCCTCGCATTAGGGCAATTGACATATAGTCAAAGCCAAAACCGGATCTTTGTTTAGCTATAAAACCTAACCCTAAAAACCACTCCTATTTGAGTCAACCTAAGTACTAAGCATTCAAAGTCCATTCGATTTGAAACCTAGCATTTAACCTCATTCATATGGCTCGTAAATGCCATCTAAGAATATGATTGCATCTACCATTAGAATGCATTGAACCTAAAAACATGACAAGTATTGACCAAAAGAAAGACATTAAATGACATTAAACCCTAGTTGGAAAGTTGAACCATAAATGCGGTGCATGTGTTCAAGCATGAGGACAACTGCGGTAGCCTCAAAACCAAGCTAGCAACCCCTCCTCTTCAAGGCTATGAGGCTTAGCAGCTTGTCACGAGTTATGCGTCCTCGAGGGGTGTTTGCGGTGAGAAAAATGAGAGAAAAGAAGGGAGAGAGAGCAAAATGAGACTAAAATAGAAGGCTGGGAAAACTTTATAAAAATGAAAAGTTGCCTTAGTTTACAAAGTTGAGGGCTTATATAGCCAATCCCAAAGTGTGAAATGACAAAATTACCTAAATATGAAATTACATAAGGAATGAAATGAGTATTATTAGCATTAGTCGTTTAGAACCAAAAATACAGCTCTGAGGCGCTTAATTTCGCTGTACGGCAAATTTAGCTATAGTAATTCGCTAGCTAGTAAATTCGCTAGCCTAGCAGTACAATGAATAGCGAATGGAAATTTTAAGCTAGGAGCGATGAATTTAAGCTAACTAATGAATTCATTAACTGCGAGTACCACATAATTTCACTAGGATTGCGAAATTTTTCGCTATGATTCTTAGTACGCAATCCCAGCGAAATTTTCGCAATCATAGCGAAAATCCTGGTCTTCTCTGTTTTTCTACTGCATCCCCCCTTCTTCAAATCCACCATACATTTCTTCATTTTGTAAATGATAGACACATTATGAATCCTGATGTTAAGGCACATATCTTGACATCAAACTTGAACTAAATGGCTGAGGCACGCAAAAACCTGCAAAATTACCAAAAACAAACTCGAAACGGAATTAGTGGTACTAAGTGGACCTGCACACATCAATTGGCTTAATTGATATGATTAGTGCGCAAAAAGCACTCAAAACCTATCTTAAATAGGGCTCAATAGCACTTTTGGGTATAATCACACCCCCCAGCAGGCACGTTGCTAGTCCCTTAGCAATGCTAAAAATAATGGGATGCATGTTGTGCTTTTACAAAAGTGTATGTGGATTCGAAAAAGTGTATATCTGAGTAAGTTTTACCTTTAGCATGAATAATTTACACCTGTATGAAAGCAGGTCATGAAAGAACAAAAACCATATAGAACAAGTTTTAGGACAACATTGGTTCCAAGAAGTCAACTGAATTTCCACCAAAATCTAATTGTTCCTAAGATGGCAGTTGAGCCAATAAAATGCAAAGCTATTCTGACCTAGCTACACCATAGCATACATGTTAACCAACCTAAATAAGGCACAGCTACGCTCTTATTTCTTCCTTGATTGCAATGTAGGGTGCAATGCTAAAACTTCGACTTCGCAAAGTCCGTGCGAAGGATTCATCGATGACTCCCAGCAATTGGGTTTAGGGCATCAAGCGAAAGGATCACTTGACCCTGAGCTACGCATGCTTCACCGGACTTGAATGACTTAGGAGTAAGCACCTCTGACCGCTAACCTTCACCCATCCATCCGTGTAGCGAACACTAAGTCGATGACTCCCAACCAATTAAGGTTTAGGGCATCGGGCTTTAAAGGCTTTCGCCATATACCCCTCGGATCGTGTTAGGGTTTCAAGGCAAAGCGTCATGACTTTTATTTCTCTTTTTCTTCTTTTCTTTTTCTTTTTGCTTTTTCTTTTCTTTTTTTTTGGAAGACTTCATTGGTCTTCTTGCCAGATAACACAAACCTATTATGGGTCGTCAGTGAAATTTAAGGCCGGCTTTGCAAAGTGGAAAGAGGATAGTGTGACTATTGAGTACGACCTGGTGTGCGAGTGTGTGAATTAAATTTAAAGGGGGGAATGTTCAAGGTTGACTATGCCGAAATTTCAATTGACCAAAAACTAAATCATGCATAGAAATGTTCCTAACATTAAGGTAACATACAGTGCTTCAATTTTTTCCAACTAAAGGCAAGAGTAGAAACACAAAATGTAGATACAAGCGATTTGCAAAAAAGTGTAGTAAACTGGAAATAATGCTATAAAGCTTTTGATATAACCAAAATGGTTAAAACATGCTTAATATAGCTAAACATAACAAAAATATCATTGCCTACTATTGGCTAATACATGAATCCTGTACAAAATAGTGAGTTGATAAAGCTAGTACAAAACATAATAGAAGACCTCCGCTCTAACTTTTCCTCCCAGCCAAAGTAGAAACATGTCATAGGGGTAGGAAAGTTGACGAGTGTGACCGCAATCTCGCGGTGGTGGTGGATGCGGGAGAGTACGCTACTGCTTTGTGGCCCGGCTGTCTAATGAGAAATTTGCGTGGGCTCATCACGATGTCTTGGGCTCGGAGGCGGAGGCAGAGGTGACTCATGATGCGTGAGCATGGTATGACAATGCTCTAAAGTGGTCTCGGCTCGGGCCAATCTCTGATCCATCGATGCCTGTGTAGTAGCCAATGCACAGACAGCATCCATAACACCTGCTAGCTCCCTCGAAGTGACATAAACATGCTCCGGAGAGTGCTGCGCCGAAGGAGGTGGAGGAGGAGATGGAGGAGACAAATCTAGCACTGGGCTCCTCACCACCTCTACCTCCACCTCGGGAACAGGATCATCTCTCCTCGGGGAGTCCTCTGCCACCTCATCGTTTCTCAGATCCTAGCATTGGAGAGAGAAAGAAATAGGCATCACCATGGCTCGCTCGAACGGGACACGGGGCATCGATCCTCCTCGTCACGAGGGCTAAATCCCAAATGCTCAGAGACACGGCTCGATTAGTCGCATAATAATGGTAGACTCTGGCTCGACTAGGCCATGCGGTGGACCTTATCTTGAGAGTGCGATGGGGTACATCATGACCCGGCTCGGAGGGACTGAACCAGAATCCCTCTGAGATCCGGTACAAAACCTCGAGTATGGCTCCCCTGCGCTGGACGTAGTGATGTAGCGAGAGGCGGGCTGGTCGACGGTGATCCACCGGAAAGCATCGGGGCTGGTATCGGAAAAAGAGCGATGCTGAGTGGTATCTCTGGCTAGGTAGCGGACCATCTCCATTGTGTCGGTGGCTCCAATCAGATATCCTCCGGCATTGGCACGCTCGCTCTTGAGCCCAATGCGATTAAATATCCACTGCTCGGAGTACTCCTGGTCGATCATCAATAGTAAATCGGAACTCGAGCGGACTCGGCAGTCCCCGAGAAGTCATGGAGTGGTAGAACTGAAGTACTACCCGGGGATAGTAGAACTGCCTCGGTGTCATGTACGGAAGCAGGGAGTACTGTGTAATCGGTCTCATGGAGTCTCTGAATCGTGGGTCAGCGGTCAGTGCCGGCACATCGTAGAATGACTCTCCATGAAAATCTACACGGCTCGTCATCAGCGTTCCCGATGTGGGTTCCACGATAAAAAGGTGGTTGATCCTCGGCGGTGATAAATGGGGCGATGAGCTCTCCTCTGCTGCTGGTGAAGGGGATGGTTGAGGCCTCGATGATGAGGACTCCCCGGGCTGTGTCGGCTGCTTGGGCGGGGCCACTCTGGATGCGTCTGATGCGGGGAAGGGCGAGGTCCATACTGGCTCGTGCTCTCTGAACCTGGGCTCCTCGGGGGTAGATCGAGAGGACTGTGGCTAGGAGCTGCTCCTCCTGCTCTGCAGGTGCTAAACATTTCGGGGCTGAAGCGGGACCCACCTCTAGTACGTACCATAGCTATAGTCGGAGCGATATGGGCGGTATGCTCACGGGTTAGGCCCCAGGAATGCCTTTGCCGCACACTCGGGACCGGGGCTCGGATGATTGATAGCTGCAGCTGTAGTGGAGCCCGGGAGGCGGGGTAAGGCTAGGGAAGCGGTGCGGGGGAGCTAACCTGGGGCCTGGCAGCCTGAGCAAGGAGCACGCATCGCGGCCCAGTGGTGGCCGTGGCGGTGTAAGGTGCAACGGGCTCGGGGCGGCGGGGGGCGCACGAACGGGGGAGGCTCGGGAGGCAGCGGTGCCAGGTCAGCGGTCTTTGGAGCGAGCGCCGGGGCTGCGGTGGAGATAGCGGCTCGGGGCTTGGCGGATCTGCGGGTCCAGCGAGGCGGTAGTCTTTGGAGGCTTAGGGGCCACGCGGCTAGGGGTGGCTCACGGGGAGGGGGGGGATGATGGAATGAAGATGAATGGCTTCCTCCCCCCTCCCCTTCTTATATAGGTGGTGAGGGAAGCCAGAGAGTCAATTCGCTACAATAGCGAAATCTACCATGAACTCCATCTCTGAGAGAAAAAAAAAAAATTTTGAATTAGAGCGAGATAAAAAAATAAAAAATAATTACTAATTATTATTTTTATCAAAACCTAAAATACAATTAATTTTAGAGCTACTTAAAAGGAAAATTGCTAAAACGGGAAGTTACTAAAAGGAAAGTTACTAAAAATAATGTATCAAAATTGACGATTTTAAACAAAAACAAAAGCGAAAAATTTTGAGCTGCGATTTGGTTTAGTGAACACTAAACGGCCAATTTCAACGATCTACTCATAGGGTGAAGGAGGAGCTCCTTAACCCGGCGATGGCTTAATGTTGCGACCTTCATGCCCGGTCGTTCTTGTTGATTTTCTTCTCACAGGGTGATTTTGGGCTGACCAATTGCTTTCTGCATTGGTGGTGATAATGATCGATCAAATTACTTCATCTTGGTTAGCTAATTCTTGCGATATATGGATCTTTGGCGCCCCACGCTTGACCAATTGACGGACTTCATTGCTTCTTTCGCTATCACCTTCCGTAGCTTGTGCTTGTTTCGAATGAAAAATATTGAGCTCCAATGTCATGTTGCGAATGTAGGTTGCATTACCCCATTTCGTGATTGATGATTCTACGTGGCGGTGGCCAAAATGGTCTTCCCAGGATAATTGGCACATGATTGGGCCCACTTGCAATTGGCTCGGTATCAAGCACTACAAAGTCTATCGGGTAGTAGAATTTGTCTACCTTTACCAACACATCCTCAACTATTCCTTAGGAATCTTCAACGTCTGTCGGCCCGATGACAAAGTGATGTTGGTAGGTTTGATCACCACAAACCTGCTTGCTTATACTGCGAGTATGGCGGTGAGTTTGCAACCTAGAATCTAGCGATTACCGCCATCTACAGGTCCCTCGATGTTGGCTGAAATTGGCAGGGGATCACGGATCCTTGTGTTATTGGGGTCTTACTGCGGATTATAGCGCGACTTGCTTTCGGTTAGGAAGGCTTCTTTTCAATACCTAACCCTTTCTTGGTATGCGTAGGTCCTTTGGAACTTAGCATAAGTTGGGACACAGCAATCATGTGACGGTGGGATGTTCACCTTCACTTGCCTTAGCACCTCCCAAATTTACGACTTGGTTTTGGGGTTTTTTTCTCCTCTCGGTGCTTGGGGAAATGGAGGGCATGGTTTTTTCCTTTGGTCTTCACTAATGATTACCCTCTGGGCTCGACTTCACTTTCCCTTGCATGTTTCTTCGATGATCATGGAGCCTTTGGTTGCTCTATTTCTCTTCCCACTCCTCGGGTGATTATGGCTTTCACTTCATCCATCCACTGAATTCTTTGGATAGGCCTACCTCATGGACCCCTTTTGGATTTGGCAATGTTTGGGAAGGGAACCTTCCTCCCTCCTGTATCTCCAACAATTTGTTGATCTTGGTGATTGAATACTGCAGGTTGTCAATTTTCTGATTAAGATTGCTCTAAAGCCCATCTATTCTTTTGTTCAGTGTACTTTCTGATGCTCCGATTCTGTCTTAATTGTACATTGATCCTTTTGCTCACAAAATTGCCTACCACCTTGCTCGATTCAGTATAGCTTGTTCGGCAATTGAAGAAGGATGATAGCGGTATGGTTGAGATGAGAACAAAGCGTTGTTTGCTTTTCAGAGCACATAGGCGGGGGGATTAGGTTTCTAGGAGATTGGGTGATTCTTAGATTGGAATTGTATGTGTTACCGTATGGGGCATTAGGTTGTGTATGACCTATGGCATTGGCGTATTACGACATCAAATCCTTCATTGATGGGGGCACTCGGATAGTTTTTCTCTGGATGGACGGTGGGCTGATAATTGATGCATGGAGTTGGCTTTGTGCGGTGTTTCGATCCTTTGCACACTTCATGGAGCCTCTTTCCTTCTAGCTCCTCCACCTTCCAAGCTAGGGTTGAGATTTTTGCTTTCATTTCCATGTCCTCCAAAGTGTAAAAATTCCTCCCTTTGGTGTCTTGAGGCCTCATTTTCTCCCACCTCTCGGGTTGGCTCGTCCCAACCCTTGGAAGTTCGACCACATAACTCAAGAAATCCATAGCTTCATCTAGATTCTTGTAAAAATCCCACCTCCACACATGTTTTCTAGCAGCTGCTTCATGGCAGGGGACATACCATTATAGAAATGATTCACTAGCATCCATGTATCAAAACCATGGTGTGGGCATGCATTGATGGTATCCACAAATCTCTCCCAGCATTAGTAGAATTTTTCATTGTCATAGGACGAGTAGGTGTAGATCTGTCTCTTCAAACTGTTAGTCTTGGTTGCACTGAAGAATTTCTTCAAAAACTGACTTTTGGCTTCGTCCCGATTTCTAATGATTCTGACACCGAGTGAATTAAGCCATATTTTGGCTTTGTCCTTGAGGGTCAACGGAAATGCCTTCAACTTTAACAATGCCATATCGGTTATACCCTCCTTAAAAGTTATGCATACTTCCTCAAAATCCCGTATGTGTGAATATGGATTTTCATTCTCCATACCATGACATGTGGGAAGCAGGGGCACTAGGCAGGGTCTCACTGCTACATCCTCAGCAGGAGGTATTATGCAGGAAGGAGCACTAACTCTAGGAGGGTGTATGTGATCCCTCATTGATCTATATGTTGTTGGATTCACTGGGGTACCCTGCTGACTCTGCTATTCCTCAGGTAGAGGATCCATTTGGTCAACTGTACTGCTTGATTTCCCACGGCTTTGCTCAGGCGGTGCACTTACTCTTTGCAATCTGCGATATCCTTTGTCGGTGCTGCATAAACACATTACACAAGTAGAGACACAACAAGAACACAAACAAGGCTTGCCAAAGAAGTGAGTGTTAAATTAAAACAAAAGCGATTGTAAGAAAGCAACGGTGCGTGCTTTGCAGTGGCTTGCGGTTCACGCACGCAATTAAAAAAAGGTGGTCACCGGCGCGCAATGTGGATTACAAGTACATCAACGCTCATCATCACGTAGTTTGGCACCATCCCGACAGCGGCGTCGTTTTGATTCGTGCCACGATGGGTGATCGAATCAATAAAATTATACCTAAATTCCTCCTACTAGTAATCAAAGCTACTGCGGTATGGCGATCAAATTGAACACGGGGATGGTTTCATCCCACGAATGACACTGCATCGGTGTTTGAAAATGGTGAGGCTTTTTATTTGGATTTTTTGGATTTAGTTAAAAACTTGGGAGGTTGGTTGTTCAGCCGGTCGCGCAATGGCTTAAATGAGGTGTGAAATGGTAACCTTGAAGGCTTGGGTCACTAAGCTTGATAACATGGGGGGTATTACAGTGTCTCGGGTTATTTCCTCGCATTAGGACAATTGACATATAGTCAAAGCCAAAAGCGGATCTTTTGTTTAGCTATAAAACCTAACCCTAAAAACCACTCTATTGAGTCAACCTAAGTACTAAGCATTCAAAGTCAAATTAGTTTGAAACACAGCATTTAACCTCATTCTCATGGCTCGTAAATGCCATCTAAAGAATATCGAGTGCATCTGCCATTAAGGGAATGCACTAAACCCTAAAGCATGACAATCTATTGACCAAAGAAAGACATTAGAAAATGGCATTAAACCTAGTTTGGAAAGTTAGGAACCATAAATGCGAGTACATGTAACATTGGCTTATGAGGACAACCTGCGGTAGCCTCAAAACCAAATAGCAACCCCTGCTGCTAGGAGCTATGAGGCTTGTAAAGCATCCCTTGAGTTGTCATCCTCCAAGGGGGTGTTGTGGCCAGAAATGAAGAAAGATGAGAGAGAAAGAGAGCAAAATGAGACTAAGAACAGAAAATGCTGGGGAAAACTTTTATAAAAATGAAAAGTTGCCTTAGGGTTACAAAGTTGAGGGGGCTTATACAGCCAATCCCAAAGTGTGAAATGACAAAATTACCTAAAATATGAAATTACATAAGGGACAAAATGGTAATTAATCAAAACGTGGTCGTTTAGAACCAAAAATACCAAAAGCACAAGGCGACAATTTACGTATGGCCAATTTCGCTAGCATGGCCAATTCGCTAACTAATGAAATTTTGTGAGATAGCGAAATTGAAATTTTAGCTAGGAAGCAGATGAATTCGCTAGCTAGCGAGGAATTTCGCTAACCTGCGGAAATTTTCCCACCTCTTAATTTATATGATTGCAAAATTTTTCGCAATCCTAATGAAATTTTCTGTCATAATCTACGGTCTTCTCTGTTTTGCTACTGCATCCCCTCTTCTTCAAATCCACCATACATTTCTTCATTTGTAAATGATGAACACATTATGAATCATAAATGCATTCAGCATATCTTGATCAAACTTGAACTAAATGGTGAGAACGCGCCAAAACACACAAAATTACCAAAAACAAACTCGAAATGGAATGCGGTGAATTTTAAATTGGACTGCACACATCAATTGGCTTAATTGATATGATTAGTGAACAAAAAGCACTCAAACCTATCTTAAATAGGGCTTTTTGGGCACTAATCACTGAATCCGAGGTGGCTTCATTCATTTGAAAAACCTTTCATTTATAACAGTTTCTTTCTATTAATATGAAAATATTATAAAAATCAGAATGAAGAATTCAAATTGCATTAGTTAGTACATTTTGCCAAAAAATAATTGTTATTTGGTAACTGAAGTGATGATTGCAAAAAAGTTACCCCAAACTACCCCTATGGCTAGTTATCCCTACGGTAAAATGTTTACTCACTCCGCTCCCTCCACTTCCCCCTTCCCTCCCCTTGACTCTTCATCTTCCTTTCCTCTCCTCCATTGTTTGACAACCCATTACTCCCCTCAAACTGTAAAAGCATTTTTCTTCATTTCTGCATCTTTTGCTCAACACAACGAATGAAGGAAGAAAGCTTTTTTTTCACATTTTTACATTTGTTTTGGATATTTCTCCTCTCTCGATGAAAGGAAGTAAGGTAAATACAAGTCATTGCTATTTTTTTAATTTTGGCGATTCATGTTATCTCGATTGGACTATGAGTTTGTGTT
Organism: Tetrastigma voinierianum; assembly: GCA_016808115.1. NCBI lineage: Eukaryota > Viridiplantae > Streptophyta > Magnoliopsida > Vitales > Vitaceae > Tetrastigma > Tetrastigma voinierianum. The sequence goes on from JAEQBH010001681.1 coordinate 2,334,616, forward strand.
GTTTAGTTTTATTATAGCTTCGTTTTGCCACTTTTGATTGTTCTTTCTTCGTTTTTGTAAATATAGCTCCGGTTTGGTATTTTTGGCTGTTCTTTCTTCGTTTTGGCATTTTCGACTGTTCTTTGTTCATTTTTGTAAATATAGGTTTGTTTTGGCATTTTCAGTTGTTCTTTCTTGGTATTTGTAAATAAAGGTGTTACCTTTATTAGTAATCAACCATGTTTTGATGAAATAGGTAAATACGATGACAAGCTGTGAGTCCTACCTAAAATAGTTAATCTTTTAGCTTGAGTAGGAATCGTACCACGTGGTTTAGGTATTACCTTTATGGGATGAAGGTAGGCTCGTAAAAAGCATGGGGTACCCCCCAATGTGGTCCCAAATATTATGTGGATCCATTACATCCTAGTGGTACTACCAGGACTATCATAAAATATTGGGGGTACCATCATAAGGTATTTAGGGTACTACCTGATACGACCATAATAAAACATTGGTGAAAACAGTTACTGAGTTAGCTTCCTTGAAGTCAATTTGTTACTAACTGTACCTACACTTCCTTAAAACACTATATTTGTATCTAAGTTTTTATTCTATTAAGGTTAGAGTCATTCAATTGGAATGAATTAGATAGTTTACTAGTGATTAGTGCCAAAAAAGTGCTATTTTGATCCCTATTCAAGATAGGTTTTGAGTGCTTTTTGCGCACTAATCATATCAATTAAGCCAATTGATGTGTGCAGGCCCACTTAGTCTCACTAATTCTATTTCGAGTTTGTTTTGGGTAATTTCACATGTTTTTGCGTGCCTCAGCCAATTAGTTCGATTTTGATGTCAAGATATGTGCCGAATGCTGAGGATTCACAATGTTTTCAACCAGAAATGTGAAGTGGATGTGAAGAAAGTAGGATGCAATAGCAAAAGCCGAAGCAGGAGAAATCCCAGGAGTTTCGCTATGATTGCGAAAATTTCGTTGGGATGCCGAAGATTTATGATATAGCGAAATTTGGCAATCCTAGAAAAATTGAATTTTAATGAGCTAGCGGGGAATTTACGCTAGCTAGCCATTCTTTGTGCCTAGCGAGGCCTGTTCGCTATCTCACAAAATTTTCGCTAGGTTAGCGAAATTTCGCTAGCTAGCGAAATTCACTGTTGATAGCGAAATTTCTCATTTTCTCATTTTCTCAATAGGGTATAAATGTATATACCCTATTGTAAATTTCTATGACTGATTTTTAATGCCCTTAATAGAATGTTATCCGGCATATTTGAGTTAATGATATATTGGTATACCAATAAGGCTCAAATTAGCAATACTATAAACGAACGTAATGTAGTGTCACTTCAATTCATAGCCCAGCGGGACAGTATCGATAGTGTTCACAAAATGATTTTTAATAACCAGTCAACAGCTTAGCAAGACCGTACTGTGTTATAAAACCTTTTTATACTGGCCTGCAGCCCAACGGGACCATGCCGGTGATTCCGTTATCCTACGCACCGAAAACATTGGCTAAATTTGTTTATGAGCAAAATGATAAGAATATTTGTGAAATGCATTATTTAAGTTTTGAATGAGTTATTGCATATGAAAGTGCATATTTGGAATTGTAAATGAATGTATATGAAATGAATATATATGCGTATTGTACTGCATTGATCATTCAATAAGGTTCAAAAGCATTGTTTTAGAAAAGTCGCATGATTTGTGTTAAAATGAAATAAAGAGAGAACTGTATAGAACCACTAAGCATGAAAATGTTTAGCTCGTTGTTTTTATCATTGCGTAGGAACCGAGTGAACAGGTTTAAAAGCAAAGACCGTGTAAGCTTACAGTCATTGTAGCACCGATTGGCGGGTCCGAACCAGATCCGGGATGCTATGATACCACTGAATGTAACACCATTTTTTTTTTTAAGTGTCACGACCCGAATCCCCGGTCCGACCTGAATGGCGGATCCAAACCGAAGCCCAGTTTACTCCGACCGTTTTCATTTATCTTATCAAAAACATTTTATTTACGCTATTTCATTTGTAGTTTTCACCACGCTATAAAGGCATTTCATCGGGCAATATAAGACAAGGTCTTTCTAAATATCAAGAGAAATGGTTGCAAACGATAAAGCCCATAAACATTTACATTATACAAACATATTTACATTAGCTATGATTCTATGCCCCTTCAAAAAAGGAGTACAAAAAATTGTTTCTGAGTTTAACTCGTTTGTTCACAAAATGTCACACGTTCAAAAGAATGGTATGCATATGACAGAGTATATACTTATATATCGCAACTTTCTTTCTAATACGACCAGCTGTTTCGCCTCTTCCTATTCACTCGACACCCGCACGTAGTTGTAATTCACACACACTAAGCATTTTCATGCTTAGTGGTTCTATACTATTCTCTATTCTCGAATTCAATTTAATATAAGACATGCTTTTATATTAAACCATACTTTTTACTTCATTCACTTATCAATGCCACTCATGCCTATTCATTTTCACATACTATCAATTTATGCTTCATTGATCACTTGTAAATATGCCTTTTCATATGCAACAAATCATTCAACAATTCGATTCATGAGATTCAAACATACACTCTTAAAGATGTGTTTAGTTTACACATCCTATTTTTATACTCACTGGCCAAAGTTTTCTATATCACTCTTGATCTATACCAATTACATTTCGTCGATGGATCCACTTCTGCGAATCCCATCCTCATGTCGCTCTGATGTGATTACACACTTAATTACTGTTCACCACCATGATTTACGCTCGATTGAGTCATCCCGCCAAGTGGTCATTTAAAATGCCATACACCATCACGACTTTATGCCGATCAGCATCCCTGCATGTGGACATTGAACACTGGCTTATGCCTCTTCATGACGAATGCCGCTTAGTGCATCCCGCCATGTTGGTTGTTCGGTATATCGATTCAATTCAAGATGTCAAGAATTGACCAATTCGTTTATAATTCAATTAATCACTCACATGCAATTAATTGTCAACATTTCAAATATCACATTTTCAAATCCATATGCACTTTTGTAATAACATTTCAGAGATATGCATATTCCATACAATCATTTCATATTTATTTGGTAAACTACCAAAACACTTGAGGTAAGGATAGAGGTTCAGTGAGCAAACCAAAATATCGCTTTCTTATAGCACTTCCTTTGACCTCGGTCCTAGGTTGGGTGATCCTCACCAACCCCTAGTCAATCACAATTATCACATTTAGTGAGTAAACAATTATCACACTTAACAAATCTCGCCTTTGCCGAGGCGGTGAGGTACGGTAAGTTTTTCACTCTTTCATATCCTTATATGCACCCCCATTAATCATTTATTAGGGTTCTTAAACTAATCTGCAATGAATACGAGGTGTTCGAAACAAAATCCAAAATCGTCACGTGAATAAGAATACGGGCCACTGCACCCGAGGGGTGCCATTTTCGCACCCTACCTCACCGCGACGAGGGTATCCCATGCCTGCATAGGTCTAGCCACTCCGGGCCGTGGGTTCCCTACGCCGTGGCGTGTCCCCCACGCCGTGGCGTGGTTCCCACGCCGATGCGGTTCCCTACGCCGTGGCGCTGGTTCCTGCGTGTTGCAAACGTAGGAGTCCCATTCTTGCCCGCATTTTCCAGTTTTCCTTCTTTTAGTGATTTCCTCCGAAAATCCTCAAAATCCTAAAACATAACATGGGAATCACTCCCAATAACATTCTAATATCATCCTAAACCAACCACAAGCAGAACCTATGGATTGTTTAGGGTTTTTCCAACCCAAACATCATCAAAGAAATTCTAGGGTTTGGTTCTTACCTTAAATCCCTAACCTTTTTCCTTTTTCCTTTTTCCTTCTTGCAAGATCTTGAACCAATGGAAGGATTTACACAACAATCCCTCTTCTCCTCCAAAAACCCTAGCTTTTCTCCTATCCCACTCTCTCAAAACGTGCTCGGCTTCAAATGAGCCCTGTGCACCACTTTTTGGTCTTTAAGTTCATTTTCTCCTAAGGCCATGTTTGGATTTTTCCTCTTTTGGCTCTTAACCCATTTTTCATTTAAGTCTCCTATTATTCCACTTTGCTCATTCATGTCTCATAATTTCACTTAGACATTTACATTACCTTATCATTTAAGCTTATTCTATTTTTGACCATTAGGTCCTCATTTTACCAATTCCAAATTTTCCCTTTTTACACTTGGGTTTATTTTCGGGTTCAATCAATTTATCATTTTAGGATATAATATTTAATCATATGCTCACATATTCATTTCAATATTTCACAATTTATCGCTTCTCCTAGAAAAACCTAAGTTTGGCTCAATTCCTACCTGAATATATAATAAAATTATTACAAAATTCTGGTATTTTGGGGGCTTTACGCTCATCACTAAAAGCCACACACAAAGTAAAAAAGTAAAAGCTCGTAATTACGCATACATGAAACCCTACATGATTGCTTTTCGATACTTTTTGTATAAAAACTATGTTGTGAAAATTGAACTATGATAAATGTTTAAATGTTTTTATATTTAAACAAATTTTATAATGTAAATGTATGCGCGGGAATGGAGAAAATGGGCATATAATGCCATATTTAATGAAAATGTGTATTAAGAACAAAATGATGGGCCCCCTTTAAGTTAACGTGATATATACGTATATATTTTCATAAGGATAATTATCCTTTACAAATGAGTATTTGAAATGTGTTTTATCGAGAAAATGAATTGTATTTGAATTTGTAAAAGAGAGGACCGCGTCCCGGATTCGGTTCATATCCAGGTCGGGTACGGGGGCACGATCTATCTCACATGGCTCACCCTTTATGGGATAACCTTTACAGGTACAGGGTCGACACCGATGGACGGCGCTTAGACGAGGCCATGATCGTGAAGAAGGCCGACATGTGGCCTTGATGAATCTTTTTGTAAAAGTGTTTAGGACAAACTAGTCCTAGCATATAATTTTGTATAAAAGAATTGTAATTAAATTCTTTTGGACTATTACTAATATAGTCGGGTATGTGATTATGGTAAGAGAGTCGTGATCCGACTTTTACGAACTATATTTTAGTGCATTATCCTCATATTTTTAATTTAAATATGAATGAATGGGTCCCGTTGAAGGGATGTATCGAGGTGGTGCGTGAGTAACTCTAAGGTCCACTCAGTAATCGATAATCGCTTCGGCATTCAAGACTTAGGTGCACAACCGACCTGGGCTGGGCAGAAATTCGTTGCGCCGACCTACAATAACTTAATTCCCCAAAAATCAGCCACACATATAGCATACTTCTCCTTTATTCTTTAAAGTCTTATATGTTTGTTTGTCATATTAATCTCTACTAATGTAAGCATATACCACCTTCGGAATCAATTAGTTCTTGTGGCTTCAGAATGTGGCTTTGCACTGGGTAGATAATTTGATAATTTAGGCCTCACTTTACCTATTCACTTACAACTTGACATACTTGCCTTCATTATGCATCCTTGATTTTTCCATTGATGTAAACTCTCTAACCTCCCCATTTGGGTTAGTGCATCTTCTTGTATACTATCTATTGTGGTATTTTTTTCTTGACCACACTCAGAGTGTAAATTCTCCTCCTCATCTTAGAAGCTTTTTCACTTTTCATCTTTTATCAAGGTTTATGGAATAATGCAATGTTTTTCCTTTTTAAGCTTTCTACCATCCTTACGAACTTTGGGTCAGTAACTCTCATACCAGTTGACATTAGGGTACTAGGTGTTGAACACCCTTAAGAACTTAATTGTTCAAGGGAGGAAGGCTATAAGACCAAACTCATTCCACCTTGATACTTTTCTTTCCACAACTTCTTTTCTTCATTCTTTTCATATTTCCTTATCTCAATTGATTTTCCTTTCTCAACCCTTCTTATCCTTCTTCATAATTTGAAATAATATTATCCCCAACTTGTCCTCCTCCATCATTGATGTATTAGTCATGTAATCTGGGAAAATAAGGGTTCTTTACTGTAGGATTATATTTAAGGGAGGATCTAAGCTTTTCATTTGCTGGTTGACGATGAGATTAGTTATTGGCTCAAATAAGGAACTAATGTGTATGCTTATGCATATTATAAGGGTAGGCTTTGAAATGCTCAATCTTTTAAGAATGGCCTATATAATTTCCTATTAGTGGTATTGCTTAGGATTTCGCCTTGACTAATAATCTAACAAGTTCTAGGACATTTGGAGATTTAACTACGATAGATCCCAAAAGATGCCCCTAATCTTTGCATAATTTGTTTCAGAGATACTTTTGACCATGTACAGTGTTAATCAGGACTCATAATAACTAATCTGTTTACAAAAACAAAATTATAGGTCTTATTCATTCCATCAATTTGTTGCAATCTTCCTTAGTCTTGAAATTCAACACATTCATTAATATCCTTACAACTTTCCTTTTTCAGATCATCTCATCCTACCCCAATTCATCTATCAAATTCTTGTTTGGTTCATGAATATGTTGTTGCGCTATTTTACAAGTTAAAAGCTTATTTAAATAAATCATTCAATTCAAAGAAATTTAACACAGCAACTATTCAATTCCATCAACATTCCAATTCTACCAAACAATTCACAACTATTCAGTAATTCAACCCAAGAAAACTTGTTTCTCCATTATTTAGCAAAGCTATACACTAAAAGTCATCAATTTCTACTTATTTAAAATCAAGGAAAGAAAAATAAAATAGCCACAAAAGAAGTGCAAACTAAGAATGGACACCAAGTTTTGCAAATGAATTTTTTTTTATTTAAGATTTTAGGTATAAGAGATTTGGTTACAAAGAGGGAAAAGAGAAGAGACAATAGGACAAGTTATTTCCTTCTTCTGAACGCCTTTTCACCCAAATGTACGCCTTTCGTGATCAACTCATCCACCCCAGCAACCACCGCAGTGATGTTGCTGCACTTAGCCATATGAACTGCGGGTCGCTTTGACCTACTATATTCCTTAGCTCTATTGAATGTAGACCATTCCATTGAAAGGGCCATCTATTTAATGAGATCATTCTACCTCTGCCTAATAGAGCTTAGAGTTCCCTCAAACGCACCCTGAGCAGAGTACATTTTGATCAAATTATTGTTGATCATATCCAAACTTTCAGTCCACAATTTCTCCTGATAGTTTAAGGTTGCTTTCATTTCTTTGTCCCTTTTTTCTATGAGGAGCCTTATTTTTTTCTAATGTTCTTTATACAAGTAATCGAAGGCATCTGCCTTCTACAACATGTTCTGCTCCATAGCATCCTCTCCCTCCTTCATGATCTTTAGTAACTCACTATCCCTCCTGAGCTGATCTGAAAGGAAAGCATCTTCCCTTGCCCTAAGTTCTTCACTTAACTCTCTTTCTATGGTTTCCATTATGCCCTTCCACTCTTCATCTCTTTGTCTAAGTGCTTCCTCCAGATTTTGATCTCTTCTTTTTAGCTCAACATCCATGTACTCATCCCGCAATTGGAGTTGGATTTTCAACTATTTGTCCATCTCTTGCATCTCATGTCTCATAGCTTTCAGCATCTGCATCAACTATGTATTGTTATCATGATGATGTAAGCTTTCAGCTTGCTCTTGATGGATTTTCTTAAATATGGAGATACTTTCAAAATAGGGCTCAAACCTTCTTGTCTCTATGGATGCTCTTGAGTTGCACTATCAAACTGTATTTGCTCTATTTCTATGTTATCTCTTTCTTCTTTTCACTCCTTCATTTTCCTGGCTCTATTCTAGCCCCTTAATTACTCCCCGTCAATGTCAAGGTGAGGTCTAATGCCCTTTCTCTCCTCCCCAATCTCCTTCTACACCCCCCAAAATGCATAGCCATGTGATCAAGTCGACAGGTACTAAATTCAGCTCAGAATAACTCAAGATTTGAAGTTCTATGATTTTTCCAACACTGAACTTATAACCCTTCAAAATGGCATACAACAATACTGCTTCCTTTTCCCTGACTGTACTCAAATGCGTAGAAGGTAAAATGACTGAGCAGAGGAAATAAAACCAGACCTTGGCTTGTTCAGTCAACGAACCTCTTGTAATGGACTCATGTGGGTTCTTCCTGGTAGCATTCCATTTTCCTTTACCATCAGTTAGAAAATCAACAATTTTTTAGAAGTTTGGTTCTTTTACTAGTCTCTTGAACTTTGAACCATTCTTCCTCTCGTTTAGATTGTAAGTTTTGTCAATCTCCTCCCTACTTAACGATATCCATTTATTCCTGACATACACTATCTTGTCCTTCATTCCCACCATGTTTGCATAGAATTCCTTCACCACATCTACGAAACCAGGAGCCTTGTGCTCATAAAAAAGATGTCATCCTTTGCTCTCAACTATTTCCAAGAACGAAGAGATTAATTTGCTAAAACCTCTTTCGCCAATAAAGTCTTTATGCTGCAATTTATCCCTCTAGGCGAAATAAGCACACTCTGAGACTAAATCGCTTGCTTTTTCTTCCCTTCACTCAAATCTAGCTTCTTCAGCTCCTCTCCTTCTCTTTCTGGTTTCTTCAACTAGTTTCTCAATCTCGCTTCCGTCACCTCTTTCTTCTTTGGTCCCGTTTCACTCGAGTTGTTGACTACTTCTTCCTCCCTCTCAAGATACTCTTCAATCATTTCGCTAGATTAGGAACAACGTACACAACTTACATGGTCAAAATAAGGTTTTTGGGAATCAGTCAAAGGAAACAAAGAGATTTGAGGCAGAGATAGGGTTGATTGTTTATGAGGTGTGGCCTTCGTGTTTAAAAACATTCCATTTATAGCCAAATGTTTTGTTATGCCTTCATTAAATGTCGCGACAAAAACTAACCTAGGGTTTATTCCTTTTTTAATCTTATGTCGAGACATAAAGAAATAATGTCCCGACATAATTTCTGCAATTACTTAAAAGCTAGGTTAATCCTTTGTTGCAACAGAGCAAGAATGTTGCGACAAGAAAAATATGATGTTCAAGTGTATTTATGTCGAGACAAAGAGAAATATGTCACGACAAACACTTTCTTGCAAGATCAGAGTTTAGAGCTAATTTGGTTGCGACGTAGAGAAATAATGTCTCGACCTAGTTCGGCCATCTCACTTGGCATAATGTCGCGACATAAAGAAATATGTCGCAACATACTTCCCTGTGACTTCAAATAGGCTAATGCACTCTTTTTCACGACAAAGAGTACCAGTGTCGCAACAAAGTCAAAACAATGTCATGAAAAAAGATTATTTGTCACGACAATCTTATGGCTTTCCTCAAAATTTCACACTAAACATTTTTCAATCAACACACTAATAACACTATGTAATATTTTTCTCCCACTCAAATTATACTTGTGAAAACACATCTAATCATCACAGAACCTCAATTCAAGTATGAACAATCACATTTTATTTCTTCACTTAATATAATTCAGCATGATTATCACTCCGCGTAGTCATGAATGAGCAACAACAAAGCTATTTAAAATTTTCTATTCTAAACAAAATCACATTCCCCCAAACTTCAACTATGCATTCTCATTAAGGACAGTTAGGGAAAAAGAAAAACTCCCCCTTGTGTCTTTCTGATAAGTCTGAGAATGAGTGATTCCAAATAAAATCCATATCTAGTACAGCTTCGTTATCCTGAAAAATTAACAAAATTTACTAAATAAAATTTCAAATAAAATTACAACTAAACTTCAAACACACAAAATTTAACAAAAGCAAGCTTAACCCGTTAAAACAAAATTTTTGCTTGGTCATTTCCTGAAGAAGCCGCCTGCTTTAATGTCTCTACTGGGGACGTCATCGCAAAATTGTTTTCCTCTCAAAGAAAATTCTCCTCTCTCTAAATCTGGCACTAATCTTCATTTATGTTTCCTCCAAGATAATGCTTCAATCTCTGACCATTCACTTTAAACTCACTTCCAGATTCGCTTATATCACTACTTCCAACAGCGTAGATTTCTGTCACTATCATGCAGACCACTCCATCTCTCGACTTCAAGCCTCTTAGAAACAAATCTTGAGCTTAGAATCAGATAATGTGACTCGTTTCTCCTCGCTTTTAATTTCATCCTCAAAATCTTCTGATCATGCCACTTCTTTGTCTTATCTTTGTAGATTCTGGCATTGTCATAAGCTTCATTCCTCAACTCTTCCAGTTCAATCATTTGAAGTAATATTTCTTCTTTGGTAGCTTGAAAATCACAATTCAGTTTCTTGATGGCCCATATAGCTTTATATTCAAGTTCTAGAGGGAGATGATAAGGTTTTCCAAATACAATTCTGTATTGGGACATTCCAATGGGAGTTTTGTAAGCAGTTCTATAAGCCCACAATGCATTATCTAGCTTTATAGACCAGTCTTTTCTGCTTGTATTCACTGTTTTCTCTAGAATTTTCTCTATCTCACTATAGGAAATTTCTGCTTGCCCATTTGACTCAGGGTGATAAGTCAATCCCATTACATGTCTGATTCCATGGATTCGTCTCGCGAGTTTCAAAAAACTTTATTTGCAAAATGGCTTCCCTCATCACTAATGATCGTTCTGGGTGCTCCAAACCTTCTCAAAATATTTCTTCAGATAAACCCAAATCACTCGGTGCTAGCATCATTTCAGACACCCATTGCTTTCCACCCATTTTGATACATAATCCACAGCTAAGAGAATGTATAGATTTCCAAAAGATGATGGAAAAGGTCCCATAAAGTCTATCCCCCACACATAAAAATTTGCACCACCAGGATTCCTTGTAGGGGCATCTCATTTCTTATGTTTATGTTGTCCATTCTCTGACATCCATCACAATGTTTTAGCCATTCAAAATAGTCCTTGAATAGAGTAGGCAAATAAAAACCTGATTGGAGAATTTTATGGGTTGTTATATCTCTTGCAAAATGTCCTCCATATGGTGATGCATGGCATTTATCAATACTTTACCTTGCTCGCTTTCTCGTACACATCTCCCGAGTTAATCATATCTACTTCCTCTTCCGAAAAGTAAGTGATCATTCTAAATTTAGAATCGCTTATCGCTCTCAACTTTCTTTCTGTCGTCATGAATTCATATATGGCATAATTCCAATGTGCTAAGTAATTCATATCGCTGATACTGTGTGGTGTTCGACTGAGCAACAAAAAACAGATGCTCATTAGGAAAGTTTTCTACTATTTCACTTATATTTTCTTCTTCAGTAGTTTTTTCCAATCTAGACAAGTGATTAGCTATCACATTTTCACTACCCTTCTTATCTTTAATTTTTAGATCAAACTCTCAAACAATGTAATACCCATCTCGATCGCTGTCAGCATCTTTCTTTTACCATCGATATCTAATCGCAAAGATGATTAGTGTGTGTATTATAACACGGGACCCCAATATGTAAGGCCTGAATTTTTCACAAGCAAACACCATTGCCAACATCTCCCTTTTCAATGTAAGAGTAATTCTCTTGTGCCTCACTGAAGGTTTTGTTGGCATAGTATATGGCCTTGAACATCTTCTCAGTTCTTTGTCTCAATACAGCTCCCATTGCATAGTCATTAACATCACACATAATTTTGAACCCCTTGTTCCAATCAGGTGTTACCATGATGGGTGCTATAACCAATGTGGATTTAATTTCATCAAATGCAGCTTTGCATGATTCATCAAAATCAAACTTTTCATCTTTTTCAAGCAATCTGCATAATGGTCTAGAGATTTTTGAGAAGTCCTTTATGAATCTCCCAGAAAACCAGTCATTCCTACTAGGAAACTTCTTTATCCCCTTTTCGATCGTCAGAGGGTGGCAAAGAGAGTTTTTATGATAGAAACCTTTGCTTGGTCTACTTCTAATCTAGCTGCATAAATCTTATGTCCTAAGACTATACCCTTTGTCACCATGAAATGACATTTTTCCCAATTTAAGGCTAAATTCTTGTCTTAACACCTCTGAAGTATTGTTTCCAAAATTTCCAAACATTTCTCAAAACTGGATCCATATACTGAGAAGTCATCCATGAAGATTTACATAGCCTCTTCCACCAAATCTGAAAACATAGACATCATACATCTTTGGAAGGTGGCAGGAGCATTACATAATCCAAATGGCATCCTTTTAAAAGAAAATATGTCATAAGGACATGTAAATGTAGTCTTCTCCTAATCCCTGGGTTATAGTAATCCGGGTTATAAACTGCATTACATCCATCAAGAAAACAATAACGGGATGTCCCGCTTAACCTCCGTCCAAAATTTGGTCAATGAAAGGTATACAATGATCAAGCTTCGTGCAAAGGTTTAGTTTTCTATAGTTTATACACACCTCCATCCCACTGCTTCAGAGGAATCAATTCATTCTTCTCATTTTTTTATCGTACAATGAATCTACCCTTCTTAGGAACCATGAACTGGCTTACCCAAGGGTCACTCGAGATTGCATATAAGGAAGCCCGCATTCAAATCCATTTCGATACTTCTTTTCTCGACAACCTTCATTAATAGATTCAACCTTCTTGATGTTCTATGTAGGTCTTCATCGTTCCTCTAAAAGGATCTTGCGGCATGCGTATAGAAACATCAATTCCTTTCAAATCTTCTATGACCAAGCAATCGCTCTCAGATTTTCTCAAAGGATCTCCAACAGTTTCTGTTCTTTATGCTCAGTTAATGTAGCTGATATAATAACATGTTTTTCTTTTTCTAGCTCTAAGAAAGCATACTTTAAATGTTTGGATAATTCCTTCAAGGCTAACCCTTCTAAACTTGTTTCTATTTCTTTTGCTTCCTCTTGCTGCTACTTATCTTTTCTGTACTATTCTCATTCAAACTAAAGACTGTTTCCTTTAATTCACAAAAGGAATGTAGAAGTTCACAATTAAGATCATCAAGATATTAGAAATTCATCTCATTTTCATTGATTGAGTTCTAGAAATTACAACCAAAAATCAGTTCAGGACTGATGGGAACTATGGTTTCTACAGTCTTACAATCTGGATTTTCAAACTTAGACTATTTCAAGCTTGTGTTCAACTTGAAGTGTACTACTTTTTCTCCTACTCTGAGAGTAAGTTCTCCCTTTTTCACATCTATCAAGTCAGCTCTAGTGGCTAGGAAAGGTCTTCCAAGCAGCAGTGGAACTTGTGTGTCTTCTTCCATATCCATGACTACAAAGTCCACAAGAAAAATGAATTTTCCCACCTTGATGAGCACATCTTCAAGGACTCTTTCTAGCTGTACCATTGTCCTATCTGCCATTTGCGGAGTCATAGCTGTGGGAGTAAGCTCCCCCAAACCGAGTCTCTTAACCACTGACAAAGGCATCAAGTTAATGCTAAATCCTAAGTCACATAAAGCTTTCTTGAATTCAATATTCCCAATGGTGCAGGGAATGTTGAAGCTACCAGGACCTTGCATCTTCTGTGGTAAGCTCCTCTGGATCACTACACTACATGTAGCTATCAAATTCACAACTCATTTTCCAACAAAATTTCTCTTCTTGCTTAGAATGTCATTCAAAAACTTCGCTTAATTAGGCATCTAGGTCAATGCCTCTACAAAAGGTATGTTGATCTTTATCTTCTTGAAGACATCCAAGAATCTAGAGAACTGCTCTTCCATTTTAGCTCAAGCCTCTGCTGGAAGGGGAACAACGTAATATAGCTCTTGTTTATCCTCTTTCTTCTTTCTAATTCTTTTCTCTCCACTGGCGTCACAGACGGTCCGCTTTCACTCCTTCGTAAAATTATGAACCGCTAACTTGTCTTCTTTCCGCTTTCTTCCTCCCTCAACTTTTTCGCCTTTTTCCCTTTCACTTCATCTTTTTATTCTTTCTATCTCTTCCACTCTTAGAGCGGGCCACTCATACAATCATCGCGATTCTTCCTCACAATTTCAGAAGGCATCCTCGACTAATTCTCAGTCACAGGCTAAGGTCGCTCTACTTCAGGTCTCCATTCTTCAGAGACATTCTCGTACGCTTGAAACACAAGCCATTGTTTCGCTTTTGAAATGCCGCTAGATCACAGACTTATACTCATGAATGTGCGTAGCTTCTTTATTTTTTCCCATGAAAGTCGCAAGATATGTTCTTCAAAGGGTTAAGATCTCCTTCATCCCCGATTTTCGCTTCGACTTCTTTGTTGTTGTCATGGTTGTCGTGGAACCTGCAAAGCATAATGTTGTTGAAATTCTACCCAGGTCTTTGGCCTTGTCAGGTTCTCCTTCATATGAGAAATTCTCATGGTTCCCGAGCGCTGTGTGTACGCGCTAAGTGTCGAGGTCGGGCTTAAAAGTTGTAACTTCTATTAGCATTGAGATATTGTGCCTCCTTAACTTGATAAGGACCCTCATGGACTAGTCCCTCTTCAGCACTATTTCTCTTCTCATTATCATCAACCATTCCCACTTCATTTGCTAAGTGCATTCTTCTCTCATGGTTCCTCATCTTGCTCATCAATGCATCTAGCTTCTCGTTTCTACTGCGCCTCTCCGATTCATCTCTATCACACCTCCTTTCTTCCTTGACCGCTACTACTCCTTGAAGTTTCAGATGGAGCTTTATAATTGCATTTGACAAGGTCCTCTATCAATTGCTTTGCTTCTTCAGCACTTTTTCTCTTAAAAGGTCCACAACAGGCCGCATCAATTATAACTTTGGAGGTATAATTCATATAATGATAAAAAAAAATATCCATATGAGTGGTCAGATCTATTCCATGCATTGGGCATCTTTTCATAAATCTTTTGTATCTTTCCCATGCATTATAGAGACTTTCATCCTCTCTCATTGAATACTATGATTTCCCTCTCCTTCAAAGTGAGGGCACAGGAAAATCTCGCTTCATAAGCCTCCCACCAACTCTTTCCAATTGTTTATTGATCCAACAAGCAGTGATTCAAACCAAGTTACTGCCACATCTCTCAATGAAAATGGAAACAGTTGCAGCTTGATCACTTCAGGTCTCACCCTATTCAACTTGATTGTATTAGTCATCCTCATAAATCTTCCCATATGCTCTTTGGGGTCTTCACTAGATGCCCAAGTATGTCCCATTGTGATCAAAAGCCGGCCAAGTTCAAAATTGTTGGCTCTATACAGTCGGTTCCTCACGCGAAGGTATTCATCTTGAATAACTGGCCTCCAAAAGTCCTCCATAGTCATTTTCCTCTAAGGTCTCTTTGTTTCTACCTCTTCTGGAATAGGTTGCATTCTTTCTCTCTCTTATCTCGCTTAATTTGGTTTATTCAAAATTTTTAACCTTTCTCGCATTCTCGTTGTTCTTCCAGTCTTGTATCCAAAGGCAGTAGTTCTGCTTCTGGTTTTCTGTGCGTGTAAAATCTTCCTAATATAGAAACACATTAAGATCCAATTAAATATGTGGAAAACAGTTATATAAATTTAAGCTCATAAAAAAAAATTCAGTAGCTTATTCAGCCACTGCAGTTAAAAACTATTTTTTTAAGATTTTCTGAAATTTATGATAAAATAAAGAAAAATGTCCAAATTAGCAATTCGCTCTTTGGTTAGAATATTGATATTTAAATTCATCTTTTTTAATCCTCGGCAACAACGCCAAAAACTTGTTAGACTAATTTTTAAACATAGACCAAAAACTGTAGATCACCTAAATTTTCAACACTGCCACCAAGAACTAGACCAGTCTCCGGCAACGACACCAAAAACTTGTTAGACTAATTTTTAAACATAGACCAAAAACTGTAGATCACCCAAATTTTCAACACTACCACCAAGAACTAGATACTCTGTGCAACGACGCCAAAAGCTTGTTGACCAATTTTCTGACACGGCTACCAAAGACTAAACTAAATCCCTGACAACAGTGCCAAAAACTTGTTAAACTGACTAAAGATATAAAATATGTTGTTTGCCTTGAATTAGAGGCTCATTTGAAAGTGTGTTTTGATCTAGATCACTGTAAGTGCACAGGTCATACAAGTAATAAAAGTGGATTTAAGTCCAGATATTGTTCCCATGAGGATTGATGAAAAATCTAAACATCAATTACCCCATCCACTCAAGATCCTTGCTATTTGAACTCCAAATTTAAAAGTGGTTTGGTTTTAAACTAAAGGAAAAGTAAAAACTAAATAAAACTATATAACTATGTATAAATATTTCAAAATAATTGGATTGGAAAGTTCACTGGGTACGTTAACACATGGAAATAGATCAATATACAATTATAAATTTTTGCATCACTTTATAACATAGCTCAACCATTAGTTTGAAATCTGACCTTGTCAAAGATGCAAGGTAGTATAGTTTTGATTTCTCCATAAACCATTGATGAGTGTAAAACTCATCTACGTTTTGAGTTCATTTCACATGCTATTTTGAGAATTTTATATCCATATTCATGTAAAACTCATAACATTTCCTCTAAACTTGGTTTTGTAGGAGTTTTTATGGAAAGCAAGTGATTTAGTAAGAAAAGAAGCAAAATGTTTCCAAAAAGAGAGTTAACCGAAATGTCTCATAGTGAGTCATTGAGAATATAAATTTTTTTGTATCCTCTGGAGTGAAAAATGGTTCACCTCTATGATGGTTACATTCTACATTAAAATATCTTTCCAACGACACCTCAGACGCACAAATCCGAGTTAAAACGAAGAAGTTTGGCCCCGACAAGTTGGATAAAGAAAACTATCGCAACAGAGAAAACTCTGTAGCGATAAAATTTTCTGTTGCAACAGAGAAACTCTATCGCAATAGAGAAACTCTGTCACAACAGAGAAAACTCTGTCGTGACCAAGTTTTCTGTTGCAACAAAGCAAACTCTATCACAACAGAGAAAGCTCTATCGCGACAAAGTTTTCTGTTGCAACAGAGAAAACCTTGTCGCGACAAAGTTTTTTGTTGCAAAATAGAAACTTTGTCACGACAGAGAAAACTCTATCACGACAAAGTTTTCTTTTGCAACAGAGAAACTCTGTCGCGACAGAAAAAACTATGTCGTGCTAGAAAAACTATGTCGCGACAAAAAAGCTAGAAAAACCAAAAAAGGCCGAAAATTGATATTTTGGTTTGTTTTCAAGCCCATTTCACCCTAGGACTATAAATACTCGTTTTTTAGGTTTTAGGGGGACGAGAAGGTGGGAGAACACCACTCATGAGGTTTCTCTCTCTAAACTGCCCATTTTTCTTAGTTTTGCTGCATATTTTGATTTTTAATAGATCATTCAGTAGTTTTAGAGCAGATTTTTATTTCTATTGAAGATATTTTTGTGTTATATAACGAAGATTCAGATTTCATTAGTGTTCAAACAAAGATTGAAACTAAAATCTGGATTTTTCTCAATTGCCTCTTGATTTCTTCTTTGTTTGATCGGGTGATGATCGAATCCAAAGAATTTAACATTAAACACCCCTCTGTGTGTGGGGATTAATTGTCGAAAGTATCTCGTGATTTGCGCCGCTTATTCTGTGGGTTTGAAAACTGAATTTATATAATTGGTACTGTTCATATAATTAGTTATTCGGAATATTAGTAGCTTATACCAAAAAAAAATGTATCTTTGCTCTGATTTTCAGGAAGCCCTTTAAGTGACACAGACGGAGATCTCGAGAGTAACAGCAAAGAACTCGGGGGGTATGTTAGACTAATATTATGGAACTAAATGAACTCTAAAAAGATTACTTTGATAGATTACTAATTTACTCATTGTGTGAGTGATTAATTACGACGACAGCTTAACGCTTAGAGGTCTCACCTCAAATTTATGAATGATTCGATTCAGGTTAGCAATTATCTAATCAAGGAGATAGAAAATTTATTGATTTAAAGGAAGACATACCAATTAGATTGGAGTGAAGACTTGCATAATCCCGCTCTTACGGGGGCAAGAATTCTTCAGTCCTAAGAAATGGTTGTAAAGTATTGAAAAAGAAAAACAATCAAATCTTAAAGAGGTTCAGATTTTACAAGTAACAAATTAGACTCATGTCTCTAAAAGGAACATGGATCTCTAATTAGTGAGATGTATGGTGTATGGAGAAATCCAAGTTATACTTACATCGCTTCTCGACAAATCCAAAGATTCAACTCACAAATGTTGTGCTTTCAAGGGAATGCAAACTGTTTTGTAAATAATTATCCTCATCCCTAGTGCCTCTCTTCATACCTTTTAGAATTAAGTAGGTTTTTATTTGATAGTTTTTAGGATTAGTTTTAAATCAATTTTTATTTCAATTAAATTGATTTTATTCCAAATCCTATTTGGTCGCCTAAATAAAGGAATATCTTGTAATCTGGGTGATCAAATTCCTACCAGCAGAATCTTCTCGATCCCTGTGGCACAATATCCCTGACTTTCGAGAGTCCACTCTTATTACTAGATGACCCGTACTCATGAAGGGGTTGAATGTTGGTAATACTTTTCATTTAAGTTTTTGAGTACACTTACTTTTGTTTCTAATCGGTTTTTGAGTATTTACCACATTCGATCCCTTAGCCATATTTTCATATATACATCATTTGGTCTCAACAAGTTTTTGGTACCATTACCGGGTACTTTAGTTTAGACCTTAGTAACCGTGTCTGAAAATCGGTCAACAAAATTTTAGCGTCGTTGTCGGGGATTGTCGTTGTTCACTATCTCTCATTAGAAGTTGACATTTTGAAGAATGGGTAATTTGCTAATTTAGGAAATTTTTATTTTTATTTTTATCTGCTGTGATTTGCTTAGTTAATTTTTTATTAGTATTTTTTAATTTATTTTCTTTAGTTTTTCTTCCTATTTGTTGATACTTATGGAGGAACATTCAATATAAGATAGATTTGCCTCCATAGAAGCCAAGCTTGACTTACTTCTTCATCATTTGGACCCAAGAATTCACAATGACTCGCTCATAGCAAGGAGTATTGCCTTATCAAGGGAGTTCAAACCCCACTTTTCAAGAGGAAAAAGAAATATCTCCTGTTAAGGAGCAGATTTTTATCTACATGGATTGGAACAAGAAGATGATTAATCTTCATGAGAAAAAATTTCTAGATTTAGATACCTTCCAAGTCAACACGAGTGCTAAATTGAAAAACGTAGAAGCTCAAATAGGACACTTAGTCCAAGCATTCAAGGAAAAATTCTCTAGGACCTCTCCTAATAACACTTTTCCAAATCCCAATGAATGCATGGATACTCTTTTTAGCAGTGTGCAGAAATTTCCTATCCTGAAATTTGTGGAAGAAGGTGAAAATGAGCTGGAAATTGAGAAAAAGGCACTCCTAAACAACTTAGAGAATGGAGAGTCATTAAGGGATAAATTGAAATTCGGGGCAAGGAGTCATATTGGCTATTGAAAACGTCTTGGTAAAGATTGACACAGTTACCTTCCCCATGGATTTTATGGCTTGGGGCATTGAAGGGGATCTAAAAAATTTGAAGATATTAAAAGACCACTTCCTTCCTCAAGCCAAGCATGGATTGACATCAACAAAGGGGAGTCACTTGTTTCAGGTGAGGAGAAAGCAAAGTTCAATCTTCACCAATCGTTACCTTTGATGGAGCAAGAAGAACCATGCGTAAAATTCGCAGCCTTGCTTCCATCAAAAGGGCACAAAGCCTGAACACTCTTAAGCATAAACGTGTTTACATCTACATCACATAAAGGGGACTGTTTTGAAGAAATTATGGCTGAATCACCAGCCACAATTAAAGGGGATTATGAGTTTCTTTCCCCTCTTCAAAATCTGGAAGAAATCATCCTTGAGCTGAATGGTTATGAAAAGAAAGTGTTGTCCAAGATGGATGATTGGTCAAATTAAAGCACTAGTACTCTTCCAAACAATGAGCTCCAAGTTGACTTCTAAAACAAGCAGCTTCTTAGAGGCAAACGTTAAGTAATAAGGATTCTATCCACTCTTTTCTCTTTTCCTTCGTCTATTTTCAATTACTTTATTTGCTACTGATTTTTGTTACTGCTGGGATGAAAATTCCAACACTGTTTTAACTTTGTTTGTTAGTGTTTTCAAAATAAAGCAAGTTTGAAGCTCAACATGTTGTCATGACTAGTTTGCAAGAGCAAAAGACAATATCAAGGGGCAGCATATTAATGTCAAGATCTGAAAATCTTCAAGGTTTCTATTCAAAGTGGCCAAGACTAGAAAAGGGAGTTCAGTTTTCCCAACTCTCTCCATTACCCTTTTACTTTATTGCTTCATTTTGCTGATTGCTGGACATTTAAGACAATGTTCATCTCAAAGTTTGGGGGTGTTTATTTTTAGTTAGTTTATCATGTCACACCCCCACATGTTGCGCATGATAACTTTGAGGATGAAGTTTTTTGTTGTATTTATGGATAATGAATTTTTTATATGCTTTTCAACTTACATCTTAGTTTAGGTTTATTGAGTTAATTGATTTTTCCTTGGAGTTGTTGTGATGTCAATGAAGATCATAATTGAACCCTTGAGATATGGACAATATTCAAGATAATAGGACTTAATGTTTAATGAGTTATCTCTCTAATAGGCTATTTAGTCATTGGTTTCTCAAAATCCATGCAATTTTGGTCACTAAGTAACTTTGGAAAGCGCTTTTGCTTCAAGGTTAGAGAAGTTTTATGAGAATCCATCTAATTTTGATCTCCATAGGTTCTAGACCTTGTTCTATTATCGCTTGAGGCGAAATCCTAGGCAACACAACAATTGAGAAATGATATAGGCCATCCTTGGAAAGATTATGCCTTTCAAGCTAACACTACTAATATGCATATACATATTCCTCTAGTACCAAAATGTTGAGCCCAGCAGCCAAAATTCTGGGTTTATTAGAACCAATTAAGCCAATAACTTCCTATACATCACTATCCCTCGCAAAGAACCAAACTCACCCATAACATGGAGGATTTGACCATAATTCGAGAAATGTGGTGAGTGAGCAGTTTAGGGAAGTTATTTTTCATAGGAAAATGACTCCGTAAATTAAGAAATGAGTTAAGTTGAAAATCAAAAGAGGTTGGTAAAAAGGAAGGAGAAAAAAAAAAAAAAAAAAAAACATAAAAATATCAAGTGTAAAAGAAGCAAAAAAATACAATAAAAAGTCAAGGAGGAGTAAGTCTAGTCTCGTAACCTTCCTTCCCTAGACTAAGTAAATCCTAAGGGGTGTCTCAACACCTGGTACCCTAAGGCCAACTGGTCTAAGAGCTACTAATTTAAAGCTCGCTAAGGGTTGGTAGAAAGCTTAAGGGGGTTTTGACATTGCACCACTCTAATAACCTTGTCTTGAAGAAAAAGGCTTCTTGGTGTTTGCTGAAAGAATGCAGAATTTGTGCATAAATATGATATGAGGAGTATGGAATGATGCACCTAAATAGATTTTGGGGTGCTTGAGAGTGTCAATGTGTTGATGGTAAAAATCGATGGAGCAGAGTCAAGCCAATGCGTAAAAATATTACCAAGTTCGGGGTAAGTTTTAATTTAAAATGACTAACCTCAACTACCCCTTACCCAAGCCTTACATTACAAGCTTATAAAGACCTACTTGATCTTGAGAGTTGTGTGTGCCTAATTTAGTGGAGAGTGATAAGAACAACTAGCCTATGGAACCTAAATAAATTATCGTAGGAGATCCGTGTACTTATCTTAATTCTCATAAACTCATCTTGCTTGCAATTGTTTGGCTAGGGGAAGACCACACACACACACACTAGTGAGAACCATGATCTAAATTTGTCTATTATGAGATTAATTCACTATTAAAATAAATAAAATTATCTTCACTATATTTTCCATATTCTCGTAAGGGTAATTCTCAGAGGCACAAATCACTTAATTCCCTCGCAAGCTTGATTCACTCAGTTTTGGTTAAATAAAAGGGTGAAATGAAATCTTCTCTTCATTTTTCGTGGGGACAAGCAACTTCTTTTCTTTTCTTGCTTCGAGGACAAGCAAAAACTTTAAGCTCAGTGTTTGATGAGTGTAAAACTCATCTATGTTTTGAGTTCATTTCACATGCTATTTTGAGCATTTTATATCCATATTTATGTAAAACTCATAACATTTCCTCTAAATTTGGTTTTGTAGGATTTTTGATGGAAAGCAAGTGATTTAGTAAGAAAATATGCAAAATGTTTCCAAAAAGAGAGTTAATCGGATGTCTCACAATGCGTCATTAAGAAGATAAATTTTTCTGTATCATCTGGAGCATCAAATGGTTCAACTCTACTCATGGATAAATTCTACATTCAAAGCGCTTTCCAACGACACCTCACGTGCCCAAATCCAAGTTAAAACGAAGAAGTTATGGTCCTGACAAGTTAGACAAAGAAAACTATCGCAACAAAGAAAACTCTATCGCGACATAAGTCATGTACAGAAACTCTGCAGATAGAAAACTATGTCGTGGACATAAAAATCGTGTTATGACAAAAACGCTTAGAAAAACCAAAAAAAGGTAGAAAATGGATATTTTGGCTCGCTTTTCAAGCCCATTTCACCTTAGGACTATAAATACTGCTTTTAGGTTTTTAGGGAACAAAGTTAAGGTGGGAGAAACACCTCTCAGCGGGGCTTCTCTCTAGACTGCCCATTTTTCTTAGTTTTTTTTTGCAGATTTTGATTTCTAATAGATCTTAGAGTAGTTTTAGAGCATATTTATATTTATATTGAAGAGATTTCGGTGCTATATAACAGAGATTCAGATTTCATTACTGTTCAGACAAATATTGAAACTAAAATCTAGATTTTTCTCTCACTCCTTGTCTCTCGATTCTTTTGTTGACAGATGATTGAATCCAAGAATGGAACATTAAACACCCTGGGTGGGATTAATTGTTGAACATTTAGATTTGCGCTTCGGCCTCTCTTTTATGGGTTTGAAAACTGAATTTATATAATTGGTACTGCTCATAATTAGTTGTTCAATATTAGTAGCTTATACCCAAAAAAAAAAGATCAGATTCTTTGCTCGATTTTCGTAGATGCCCCTCTAAGTGACACAGATGGAGATTCCCTTAGGAGTAAAGAGCAAAGAATCGTAAGTATGTCAGACTAATATTATGGAACTAATGAACCTAAAAGATTACTTTGATAGATTTATTTAATTTACTCCTGCTGGTGTGAGGGATTAATTAGACGATGTATCGCTTAATGTTTAGAGGTCTCACCTCAAAATTGATAATGATCTGATCCCGTGTTAGCAAAGGATCTAATCAAGGAGATAGAAAATTTTATTAGATTTAAAGGACTCCAGATACCACTAATTGAGAAGGCTTACATAATCCTCGTCTATGGGGCAAGAATTCTTCGCCCCAAGAAATTGTTATTATAAAGTATTGAAAAGAAAAACAATCAAATCTTAAAGAGGGTCAGATTTTACAAGTAACTAATTAGACTCATGTCTTTGAAAGGAACATGGATCTCTAATTAGTGAAATGTATGGTGTATGGAGAAATCCAAGTTATACTACATTGCTCTTGGACAAATCCAACATTCAACTCACAAATGTTGTGCTCTCAAGGAAATGCAAACTGTTTTGTAAATAATTATCCCCATCCCTGTCTCTTCATACCTTTTAATTAAGAGATTTTTATTCGTAGTTTTTAGGATTAGTTTTAAATCAGTTTCTTTTATTTCAATTAAATGATTTTATTTCACATCCTATTTAACTTAAATAGTGAAAAGCCCTTGTAATTCAAGTGATCAAATTCCAATTAGAGAGAACTCCAATCTTCGTGGGACGATATCTGGACTTTGCAGTTTACTTTATTACTGTATGCATCTCGTGCACTTGGTCGAAAGGGCCAGTGTTTGCAATACTTCTTTTCATTTCAGTTTTTAAGTACAGTTACTTTTGTTTCTAATCAGTTTTTGAGTATTTACCACATTCAATCCCTTGGCCATATTTTCATATATACATCATTGGTCTCAACAAGTTTTTGGTACCGTTACAGGGTACTTTAGTTTAGTCTTGGTAACCGTGTCTGAAAATTGGTCAACAACCATACATTTTACTAATTAGAAATCCATGTTCCTTTCAAATACATGAGTCTAATCATTTACTTATAAAATATAAACCTCTTTCTAAGATCTAGGTATTTTCCCTTTTCAGTACTTCACATCCAAATCTCATGACTGAAGAATTCTTACCCCTATAGACAGGATTTGCAAGCCTTCTCCAATCTAATTGGTAACTCATCCATTGAATATGATAAAATTCTCTCTTCTTGATTAGATTTTACTGCCAATGTGGGATCAAGATCCTTTTCACGATGTAGGGAGACACATCTCATCAATTAAATTGATACATCATCCAACTATCCTCACACCATGAGTAAGTTAGTGATCTATTGAAGTAATCTTTAAGTGTCCATTAGTTCCATAATATTAGTCTAACATACCCCCAAGTAACTGCTCCATACTCTTAGGAATCTCCGTCTCTATGTCACTCAGAGAGCTTCTAGGAAATCAGAGCAAGATACATTCCTTTTAAAAGACGCACAATACTTGAACAAGTAACTTCAAGAACATGCACAACAAATAAATTCAAGATTTCGAACTATGACATTCTTTTCAAGTTGAGCAAAAATAATAATTAACATCAATCCAATCCTGTGAGGGAGCTTACTTTCAAAACTCGGATTACAACAATAAGACTAACCTGGACGTGAAAATTCCTTGAAATTGCAAGCGAACTAAAATAAATGAACTCCATAAAATTTCCAAATTTCATCTAAGTCAGACAGTAATGAAAACTAAAATTTTACAATGAACCCAGCTCAAAACTTCACACCAGATCACTATTCAATCCAAAAAGATCTAACTACAATGCTAAACTGAAACTAAATTGACGAAAAAAAGAAAACTAAAAAAATAAAAGTAAAAATAAAAAAATAAAATACAAAGGAGTCTCCAACTACCCAAAAGTTCCTGGTTTGGTGGAAGCTGTGCACAGTGCCCTAGATGCGTCTATTTATAGATTTTCAAATGATGGGCCGCACTTTAAGGCTGAAATTGCGGATCCCCAAAAATTATGGCCCAATTGGTTTCTTTGTCGTGACATAGTTTTCATCTTTGTTCCCTAGCTCTTGTCGTGACATGCAGTTTCTGTCACGACATATTTTCATACTTTCTTCTTGGATTTTGTCACGACATATTTTGACAATGTCACGACATAGTTCTGCTGAAGTTGTCTAGTTTATGCCACGACATGAGTGTCTTGTGTCGCGACATAAAAACTTTGTTGCAACCAACTTGTCGTTCTTTGTTGCTCCTGAAAAATGTCGCTACATGAAATCATTTTGTCGCGACAAAACTTCTTGTCTTTCAGCCTTGCTTTATGTTGCGACATAAGTTTGAGATGTCGCAACATAAATTACACTGTGTCGCGACAATCTTTTGTTCTCTCTTTTTCATCTTTTGTCGCAACAGAATTCTCTGCCTCCAGCTCTTCAATTTTGTTGCAACATTCTTTGCTATGTGCGACATTCTTTTTGTGGTTCTTCTTAACCTTTGTTGCGACAATAATTTCTTTTGTCAGGAAAGAGTTTCATAGCTGTATGAATCATATCGTGGATGTACTTTTCTCGTAAGCCTAATATACTTGTTGTCTCAGACCGCTAAGATTTCAAACTTATGTCACGATGTATCAAGGTGTCACGGCATATTTCCTCTTTGATCATATTGCTAGTCGGACTGCTTATTGCAACCTTGGTAAATCTTGTCACAAACTTGTCTCGCTTGTCTCATTTCTCATCCATTTTCCGTCAGGACATATTCTTTCTTTTGTCACGGCTACATAAATCTCTTATCATAGCCTTTATCGTCGCGACATAAATTTTAATATTATTGAAACAAAACTCTATTTCATTGTTTCGTCATCATCGCAGATGATGTTTTTACATTTAGTTCTCATCAGGTCATGTATATACTTTCTTTCTTCGCTGCAACATTCATCTTTTAATTATTCTCAACTTTTGTCGTGACAATAGATTTCTTTGTCGCAACAGAATTCACTTCAACTTTATGTTGTATTTGTCACAGCATAAAAATTCTCTGTCGCGATAGAGTCCTCTTGTCTTTCAATGATGACTCTAAATTTTGTGTCGTGACATAGTTGTCTTTTGTTTCAACAAAGCTTTTCTGCTATCTTCAGTTCTTTATGTCGCAACAGAGTTGAAAAATATCGCGACAAAGTTTTGTCTTCTGACTTCCTTTATGTCTCAACACTCACTACTTTGTTGCAACATTTATCACTAATCTCTTCATTGTGTCAATGATGTGTTGTAAGATGTCAGATGTAATCTTCGTCTAGCTTGAGGTCCAGTTTGGATCTTTTGTTGCGACATAAAGCTTCTCCTGCTGCAAATATAGCTTCACAAGGTTCTAATGAGATTATGTCGCTTACATTATCTTCCAACTATGTCGGCTATATATTTCGCTTCTTGACCAATTTTTCTCGCTTTTCGCGAATCTGTCTCTTTTTCATTTAAAATCTACAAAATACAAAGTTGGTGTATATTCCATAATTCATCAATAAAATTACTCATAAACTTTTAGAAATATGCCAGAAAGATAGATTAAAAATAGATGAGTTTAGGACTCGTCAATAAATCCGAGAAAATAATCCACTATGAGATAAAACTTACACAAGATGTCACATACTCGGGATATGCTCACAATCCTCTCAGTTTTACCTCTCAATACTCTCTCTATGTAGTACTATGTTTTTTACCACTTTCCGGTGTGAGAACCCCAACTGCTTCACACCTATCCTTTCAACTCTCTGTGATTGAAAGAACAATATACTGAAAATTGCTTCTGCTTCACCAAAACTATCACCTCTCACCCCATATCTTACTATTATTACTTCAATGCCTATTTATAGGCAAAATGTTGAAGTTTGAGAATGAAGCTAATCAAATCACGTGAACTTCTATCAAGGTCAAGAATGTGCAGTGTTGAGCAAAAGCCTACTTTTCAAGCAACAAGGCTATTATGAAATACTTATTTGACGGTGGAAAAGAAAGATTTCTCCTCATTAAAGGTTGTTGTTGTAGCAGCAAAGAATTGGGCTGAACCCCATATACGGCACTAATGAGAATGGTAGCAGGAAAGAGGTACTATGGGGAAGATGTGGAAACTGAGGAGGCCAAGCCGCCGTAAAATCGAGAGGATTAACTGGTCAGGGAAGCGTAGCCCCGAGGATTTTGTCTTCCCAGTGGGAAGATTTGGTTTGCAAAGAGTTTCACAAGATTCAAGTATAGCAGATATGTGATTCAACATATTCAGATTGACAGAGACATTAAGTCCCACAACAACAGTGAAGATCACGAGATGCTTCAAAATCATAAACTGGTGGTTTAACATGCCGAAATCAGGCAAAGGCATTTAGATCACACTCACTTTTCAGATCTTTATACACACGCCAGATCGTATGCCTTAAGAACGAGCATTGGTTAATCCATAACATTTAAAATTAATAAATTTTCTTTAAACAAAGAGTAATAAAAGGATCAGATAACCGTAAAACATATAAAATGCAGCATGTTAAATGATTCAATTCAATCATCTTGTAAGATCACTTTTCATCCTTTCTTAAATAGCATTTTGTGTCTGCGATGACATTTTAAGAGAGCATCATAAACACATTTCCAA
This sequence comes from Tetrastigma voinierianum, assembly GCA_016808115.1. NCBI lineage: Eukaryota > Viridiplantae > Streptophyta > Magnoliopsida > Vitales > Vitaceae > Tetrastigma > Tetrastigma voinierianum. Next base: position 2,362,242 of record JAEQBH010001681.1, read on the forward strand.
ATAACCCAGATTTATCCATCTAGTCCAATTTGTACCTACATTTCCATTTATTTAAACCTGTGCTTCGTCAATGCTCACATTTACTTAAATCATAGATATACATACAGTATATATAGAGAGAGAGAGAGAGATATATATATATAGAGATATAGAGTGAAGAGAAATATTGATGGAATGAAAAGAATAAAGCGTATCAAGGAACATTAGTTCAAAACTAAGTTTAAGAAGGATTGGTGAAGCAGCAAACAAAACAAGCAATAGTCCCATAAGATTCCTTCAAAGAAACCAAAAACAGCTAATCACTTCAACAGAATGCAATCCAAAGACAATCCATTACAGTTGAAAACACCCAATCACTCAACAGGAGTTATAGGCACATTCATAATTATTACCCAAACACATCCCATTAATCATGTTAACAATATAAGAACTCCACCCAATGGAAGGCCACTATAAAGAAACAATCCAACTAGTGAAGTTTCTTCATGCAATGCATCTCCATTAACGGCATAATACAGAGCAAACTTCATCCAGTGAGAAATATCATTATTAATCCAACTAGGTGAGAAGTCGTCATGATCAATCCAGATTATAGTCACCCGTCACCCGCACTTGAAAGCACGTAGAACACTACAAACGACACCTCACAAACAATGATCTCATCTCTCCCCTTAAAGAACTAACTTAAATGCACTGAGAGGTAACGCATGAGTTCCTCCTGATCCTTTTGTTTTGTTTTGTATAGAGGAGTCCAACGATCAACCAAAGCAGAGGTCAAAACAGTAATCGCAGCACATTGTGTTTGCAGCCCGACATTTAAGAAAATCATAATCATTTAGCACTACATCATGGGGAACGAAAGGCCTTTTAAGATAAAGGTTGACCTCGATCAGAGGCGAAAACACAACTGAATATTGCATGGAGAGTAATTAACTTCATAAGATTTGGGGATCAAACAGAAAAGACGATCACCACCTCGTGATAGAGGTTTGGATCGCGCAGCAATATAAATATAGCAGGAGGCGTCACACAACCAAGACGACGGTCGAAAGAGTCAACAACCAATGTCTGTAAGGTAATACACCTCCTGGCAAGAGATAGAAAATGTCACATAAAACCAAAACCTAATTGAGAGAGAAAACTCCAACTGGCAGCATGAGAATATGGAGAAGGTGTCTGCAACACAGGCATGACCTTCTCCAATTGAGAGATCGAACAGAGAATGGCAGCAATGCACATCCTAAGAAGAACCATCCAGCGCCGAATGTGCAAAGAAAGGTCGAACTACTTCATGACTCAGTAACAAAAACCAATTCCATTTCGCTCACCCAGGTAACGACTTCCTTCCCAAGTCTTCAATGTCATGATCTAGATATTCAACGACAAATGACCTAATGTAACACTCCCAACACGACAAAACCGATGGAACCCATGACATCGACCCCGATTTGATGCAAAAGCCTCGACACGACACCAAATACAAGATTGGTCGGGTTTAATATATACAATCTGCCGCCTTCCATCCTCGTCATCACGTCATTTAACCCTCCATCAGATCATTCCATCACCCGAGTAAAGGACGCGCATGCGAGCGGGTTAATACCTTCCAACACCAGAAAAAGCTCCCAAGAAAGTCTGAGAAACGCAGGTTCAAAGAAGCCGCACATCGGAGTCGCCAGAAGCAGATATTCTGATGAGAAGTCTGTCAGCACGTCACATACAAAAATGGGGTGTAATAAACAAAGACCCAATACCCCGACATCTCAAAGAACACCAGGGTAAGTAAGGCCTGGCTCTGGGTCCTCTCGCCAAACACAGAAGGAGACATCATCCAGGAATAGCCCCTCCCTGCTAAGCAGCAGAGCTTCCTCGCCCAAAAAGGAAAAGAGACAGAATTATGTGAGAACTAAGGCTTCCCAAGAGACAGTGCAGATGTGAGAAAGAGGATCCCAAGGAGAGCAGAGCTGAGAGCCCTCCCCATGTGCTAGGGAACGCACGAGATCGGAACACAAATGAGTCAGAGAGGCTGATTCACCCCTGGGGAGAAGACACCTCTCCTCGACAAAGCTCAGCACAGTCCCCAGGCGGCATCATGATAGGTTCTGGTGGCCATCCCGCATAAGTCAAAACCCTGTAACATAGAGAGACGTACACCAACACCGGTGAGTTCCAAGGACGCGACGAAGACGACCACTCAGCTTAAAATGAGACAATACGATCCGACAGCTGGATGACGCCACACACATGGACTATGTATATTAAGTGAAAGCCATGGAGCCATGGTAACTCAATGCACCATAAGAGGCTCGCCGCAGGCGAATAACCTGGGGCGGCCGCAGCCTGGTGCCACAGGCGAGCTCGTGATCAGAATACACAGAGAGTTTAACAACCCGAGTGCGCCGCAGCCACTAGCCATGAGAGATGCCCAGAGAGCCCAAAGGCTTGACTCAGAGAGGCACACGCCCCAAAGGCCACAGGCAATCACGGAGCATGGCGGTCCACTGGGGTAGAGCCCAAGGTGTGAGGCCTGGGCCGGAGGCTACAACCCGCATGCTGAGTGGCACCACAGCCACATGGAGCTCAGAGCTCAGCAGCTCAGCTTCAGCAGAACCGAGAACTAAAAGGCCAAAGAAACACGTAAGCCATAGAGGTCATGTGAGGTCAGGCGATATCAAGGCCGCAGAGCTTATGTCACATACTGCCAGTACACGAAAAGGTGCTTGAGACATACAGCTCGCCAGAAGCGAACTCAAAAGGTCAAGATCATTTAGGACAAACATACACTGTGATCTCACTAGCAGCCATATCAACCCAATGTAGAAGGCATTAAGTAAAGCTACTTTGAGCCACAGGTGAGCCAAGAGAGCCCATAAAGAGTCATTCTCATAGAGGCTTTGTAAACACGCCTCGTGAAAACAAATAATGAGTCACGAACCATGGTGTGGGCTCAGGGTCACAGAGCTCACACACACTCAGCCACACAGAATAACAAGCCATGCAGACATCTAGAGAGCCAATAACTTTGAGGCTTCAGAGCCAGTCACTGGTAACACAGCAACAGATTATGGTAAAGGTGTGGGGTGGTGGTAATGCAGGTGGGTAAAATGGTGTGTGTGGGGTGGGTCTGTGCTCAGCTGTGGTCCAAGATTCAACAGCCTATATCACAAAAGCGCCACAAAGAGCCAGAGGTCACAGCCCGGGCAGATTCAAAGAACTCAAAATTTGAGAGCAACAGAAGAACCCATAAAAGTACATGCCATGGAGCCACAGCCCAACAGGAGCTCCATGAGCCCACTTCTGCGTGAGCACGCTCATGTGAATATGCAAACACTGAATCAGTGAGAGCCCAACATTTCCACAGCCCCACCTGGCGCCACAGGTCTGTCAAAAGGTTGGATGCAGCCACATGAAACAAGAGATAGCCCGTGATATCAGAGCATTATGAGCACACACACAGCCCTGGCCAAGGCCAAACAAACACAGCTGGCATGGTGGGCCAGATGCCCAGAGGCCTGGCTCAGAGCGCCATCACCCAGCGCAACACAGAGTCACAGCCCAGAGCCTAGTGAGCCCAGCCTGCAGCCTAACAACCACCAGTGCCGAAGGTGAGCGCCACCCGAGCCACATGAACCCAGAGGTCCCAGAGTCAGCCAGAAGGCGAATAGCCTGCAAAAACACTGCAAACACCTGAGCCATGTAAACAGAGCCAGAGGTCAAATGGTGACATGCCAAAGAGAGACTGGGCAGGCAGCCATCACGGCACATGTAGCCCACAGAGAGCGCAGAATTTAGCGTTTATGTAGAGCACAATTTCAAGAAGGTGTGGTGAACATACTAGAGCCAGCTAAGGTAGCTCACAGAGAACCCAAAGAGGTTTGGGCTTAGTAGTGAGCTAATAGCTCAAAAGGCTAGTGGAAATAATGAGCCACAGCTTAGGATCCCCAGAGTCTAGCTTGTATAGCATAACCGGCCCCACAAGGGAGGCCAAGCCGGCCTCAGAGCCCAAGAGAGCTGGCCAAAGAGGGCCCAACAGGCACAGAGGGTCTCAACTTTAGGCCAGTCAGCCATCAGGCAGCCTGGTCACAGAGGTCTGTAGGCCTTGAGCTTCCAAGAACAGGCACCAGAGAACTCAACAACGTAGGAGGTCTGCAGAGCTTTGTCAATAGGCTTCATCTGCAGAGTTTAAGACAGCCTCAGGGTCCACGCCAAGATCAGTCCCGGGGCCAATAGGCTGAGGATCGAAGGCCGCCTGAGAGAGTCACCACCACACCACAGATCTTAGTGCCCAGGAGACATGCACGCAGCTCAGTCATGTTGAGGTCCAACACCCCTATTTTTGTGTGCAGCCTGGCACCATACATGTAGCTTGCAACATTCACGTGAAGGCCTAGGCCACCTAGAGGTTTACAGAATCATGTCAGAGATAATACCAGAAGGCCCGCCACCCTCAGAACAATGCCAATTTTTAGAGCTTAATAGCTCAGCAGACTCCGAGAGCGCACCACGATCTATAGCTCGCCAGTGTGAGCCGCACGTCCTCAGATACGCCACGGGTGGTCCCCTGATATCGCCAAGAGCCTGGGAGAAGGCCCGCCTCGGTCAACTGGCTGCAGCAGATGAAGAGCCCCTGATTCACAGAGTCACTGTAAATAAACAGCTCAAATGATCAGGGAACCAAGAGTCTCCACTGAATAAATAACATTAATCAAAGTGCTGATAGGGTTATGTTTCAGTGTCTGTATAATATAACAGCATGTTCCATATTTTTAGTAGTATAAAAGGCCTGTAGGGTAAACTAGTTGGTTTAGCAATAGGTATACATGTCAGAGAATGTGAGATGCCATCAACACCTCTCTCCACAGATGATCCAGCCACCTAAAACGAGATATAGTTGTTGTCATCTATGGATCTATTACACCTAATTCCGCATAGTCGCAACTTGTCTGTGTTCCCATTCATCAGACCGATCAAGTTTTTTCCTTGCGAGTAAATCATTTCTTATGAGGTTTTGATCCAGGATGCCATGTAATGTGCCGAACAAGTAGTAAATTGAATAAGTCCGTATATCGTTCCTATTAGAGATCCTCAAAGAATTCCTCAATCAACTACCCCGACCACCTTGAACTCATACTATTTGGACTTTGATAAAATTGAGATATTCTGAAGAAACCTTAAAAATAAAACTAAGAAAAGTGATTTAATAACAATGAATTAAAAATCAAATCTAGAAATAATAAATGACTTATCACTATATCTTAAAGGGAGCATTGAAAATATCATTAGAAACACAATCCATGACTACCAGAATTTCATTTCATGAAATCCAGATTAAAACCCCGGGTCTACAAATGTGTGCTTGATCTCTCCTTACGACACTGCTCATCATCTAATCTCCCGATTCTTTCAAGACAGAGAGGATTAGATAACTACTTTCTTTAACTGGTTGCCTTGTTCCGATATTTTTCTTTCAATACTTCATAATTTAACATGGACTCCAAACCCAAATTCAAGACACAGTGTATAGTACGGGTTTACACTTTACCGGTTTCTCTTCTCAAAATTGAAATAGCCTTATCCTTTCCTTTGATTAGATCCCCTGCTAACACGATTGAACTTTGAGCCTGCCTAATCGAGGTGAACTCTCCGCTTTTTTAAACTGTGGATGCTTCATCACCCAACCTAATAACTACTTCACGGTAGAAGACATTATTTATCGCCCTCACATTCACAGAGCTCATTAGACCCCGAATATCAGGTTCTGCATGCCTTTGAGAAATTGTTCATCATCTCAAGAATGCCTTTCAGGTCACCCGTAGGGCCTCCTAGAATCTGCAGCATGAAACAATCCATTGCGGTATAGACACCTATATTGGATCAGATAATGTAATATCCAGAACTTAAGTAGATTTATAATCAACAAGAGCGCCTGGTTAAATTTCTACAAGAAAGAGGATTCTAACAATAGTCTATTCAATGGAAGCCGGTTTCTAAAATTACTTTATTACATGACCCTCTACAATGGCTGGATCAAGAAAACCATCAGGAACGGACACTCGAATCATTCCAAATTTGTCTGGAATTATTTATCCGCATAAAGAATTTGAAAGACTCGTGATTCTATTCTACTTTAATGTAAATTAACGCCCAAATCCAAAATTTGAAAAAGAATAACTATCTAATCTAAAATAACAAAGAAACAAAGAAAAAGAAAAATTAAAATAGTATATGAGCCTTGTGCTACCGTATCTCGCTCGCCGCCAAGAGCCGCCTCCTTTAGTAGCAATTAAGCGATTTATGTGGCTCGTCGGGCCCCAACTTGATGCGCCTCGTGGATCGTGATTAATCGCCCATTCGCAGCATGTCGCGACCTCGACCCTTTCATGTCGCGACATCGCTTGTTCAAGCATTTGTCGGTAAGCTTTATTTGGTCGCTGACGGTTTTTGCAGATCCCTCGCTCTTCCCGGCGTCGCGACTCGCCCTCGTCACACACTGCTACCTGTACATACGCCGATGCTTTTTATTTGGTCGCACTTGCCTTTAAAGATCCTCGCCTTTCTCCATGTCGCACTCGTCTCACAATCGCTGTTGTCTAAGAATCTCATCCATTCTTCCAAAGAAGGTTTATCTTCTGGCTACATAACACTCCACACGTTCGCAAATTAATTTTTAAGTTACTTCGGATACCCAATTTCCAGAACACCCCGACATCGTCATGTCGCGATTCTTCTAAATGTCGCGACTCGATGTTCACCCTTGAAAATCTTGTGTCGCGGACTTTATGTCTACCGCCGCTTCACTCACACCTAAATGTGCCGCGACATCATGTCTTTAGGCCTTTGTCAATTTATGCGCGCGCCTTCACTGAGTTTCGTCATAACACCGCCATTCCGCTTCAACGTTCTTATGTCACGACTGAGTTTTTCGCGCGACCTTTACACACTGACATCACAAAGTGCGCGACATCAGTCCTTTCTTCCCTCACCTCTCCCCGCTGCGACATCATTCAACCAATGTGGTCATTCATCACCACTTTCTTCTCTCATTTCCTTCATCACAACACCTCTCTTGAATTTCCCCGTCAGAGGCAGCGCTTTTTGGTGAGTTATTCCACATTTGCGATGCTAACAAATACCTTTTAGATAGAACAATCGTAAATGACTAAAAATGGATGGCTTAAGCTCATCAAAACTCCCAAACTTAAATTCTTGCTGGTCCAGCAAAGTAAAAAGAGATTTGTCATCTCTCAAACAAAAGGACATTTTTCTGCTTTGTGAGCCAATTGCAACCAATTTAATTGAAAGACTAGGAATTGCATTCTTTCTGTATGATATATCATCTAGCCTAAAGTCCAGATGAGCATACTTCTTCATCATAACTCATTAGATGAAAAACTATATTAAATTGCTTTAACCTGGTTGTATATAAACACAAAGATACGCCACAGATCCGAGTGGGAGCCAGTCTTTCCTTTTCTCCTAGTGAGAGCATTATAACCCTCCAAATCCTCCATGCTTCATAACTTTTCAAAGTTTCCAATTCACATGTTTGTTGTCTATATTGATCTCACTACAATGAAAATTCACTCTAATTAACATCAGTCTTGGCAGGCTCAAAGGTCGTTTGGGTCTTTGTAGATATTAACTCTTGTGCTAGAGATTATCTGCAAACCTTCCTTTCATTTAACTCCACGCCCTTTCTTTCCTTGTAATGAATGATTCCCTTCGGCAACTTCAGCTTCCAAATTCTTGATTTCTTATTTAAAATGAAACACCATTTTCATTTTGTGTTCTAATCAGAAACTTTTCTTTTCATTTACATCTTCACAGATATGAAAAATGTCAGCTGTTTAGAGGTTCAACACCTTTAAGAATTTTTGTGAAACTCCATACATTATGAATAGAAGAGACAGAGGTGGTTTTCCCAGTCTAATGTCAAAGAAATGTGAGGATACAAACTCGTGAGCTTTCTGCTTGCAAACTGCATTCATCTCTCACTCGGGATACTGCCCGTCTGATGCTCAAGAGTCCCACTTGATCCTTTCCCTCTCAGGTAATCTCAAAACTGAGTTCCGGATTGAGAGATCACACCATCTGCAGGAGTGTCAGACTTCAAATGCTGATGTTTTGAAGACAAAAGTGACTATCACTATAACTGCAACAACTGGCAAAAATATAGAATAGTGGGTATTAGAATGGCTCAAATCAAGACGGCCCCACGTGATCATTTCTAGGAGAAGGAATTTCAGATTTCGCTTGACTTAATCAAACAATTTAAATCTTAAATGATTAGTCCGTGACTTAACCCAGAAGGATGTCTCATCACTTCTACACAGATGAGTTATACACGGCGCCCACCACAGCCTTCTTCTGCACTGTTGCACAAACCGGGCAAGTATTTTGCTTCCTTCCACTGATGACTTCCTTATCTCATGACTCACCACCCATAAATCAATTTCACCCAGCACGTCCAAAGCCTCAATTCAACATGTCATTATGCCCTTATTCCCAATGAATGTGCTCTACACTGACTTCAGAATGTCCATTTAACGAAGGCCTGATGAATATATGATAGCGTCAGATTTTCATTCTCAAACTGTAAATCCAACGAAGGTTTCCTCCACACAATTCAAGTGCAATACAAATCAATCAAGTAAGACAAAGATTTTCTGCAATTCTTCTCTCATTCACTGGCCCATGATAAGAGCAAAAAGCTGAGAATTGGGCCATCCAAAGGAGTGAGCAAAAGGTCAACGTCCAACGAAGGATTACCATTTTTCCTTTTCTGGGGGAGGCGATTTATTTGGGAGATCCCGCACTATGTAGAGCCAAACAGAGAGAGAACTGTGGGAACTCAGCTTCTGCGCTCTCTCGCTTGTCATCCCTCCCCCATCCCCATCATGATCAATCTTGGTGCTGGTGATCAACCTTGTTCAGACCATTCATATTTCTTTCTTCCCATTTATATAGCACCATCATACCACATTTCAAACATGACTTCAAAACATAGGTGTGATTATTGCTGATCAAATCAATTTTCAGTTTTCGTACTTTTCTTCACAGGAATTATTAACAGTTTCTTATCTCTTTCTTCAACTTTCCTCTTAAGTCCTTCTGAATATCGACATGTAGAGAATTTAAACTGATCTGGCACCCTTATAAGTTTTCGCTTCCTGACCGAGTCCCTTTTCATGATTGGGAGTTATAAACCAGATCATAATACTAATTGTTGTAAAATGACTCATGAGTCAAATTAACTTTCAAGATAGATCGTGATCTCTTTTCCTCCATTTCTTCTTGAATTTTTCTTCTCTCATGCTCCAAAGGATCTCCTTCTAATCGCTTCTTTCCTTCGTTTCATTTCTTCTTCCCACGCTGATCTCTTCTTTTCTAATTCCGATCTATACACTTCTTGTTCTTTTGTCGATGCTCCATTCCTTCCCTTTCCATTCTCTCTCTCAATGAACCACATCTCCATTATTTGATTATTCCCATTCCCTAGAGCTTACCAAAGTTCTGGTGGAATAAGGTAGAAAACTGCTCCCGACATAGGAGAATGCCAAAGGTCAGAAATTCAGGGTCGAACACCTTGTTCTCTGGTCTCCGCAAACAACATAAAGGTGTTCTCTTCCTGGGATGTGCTTCTGGATCTTCTCTTCTTCTTGGTCCAACCAAAAGAGGCTCCTCTTTCTCGTCTCGTATCTTATTTTCTTTTCTTCCTTCTTGAATTCCGCTTCATATTATAACTCCCAGATCCCAGGTCTCCTGCTAGACCCCATGGTCAGAGTTGGGCAAGAAACCACAGGGTGCTCCTCTTCCTTTTCCATGTTCTCTCACTGCCTCCAGTCATAGCCTCCAGTGATATTACTGTAAGACTCCAAACCTTCGCATTCCCTTTCTGGCACCCTCACGATTGAGTTTCAGATCGCTTCCCAGATAATCCAGTCTCCAGCAGATGAAAAGATATATTAAAGAATGATCATCTGTCTGTAATATAATCGCGAGGTTGGTCTAACCACAATGGTGCGACAGTGAAACCACACTTACCCTTTCTCAACTCCCATAGGTAAAATATCTTATGTTCTTCTTCGACCCTCCTTCCCGAGATCACTCCAAAGAACTTTCTTAGAATCTTTCTCTACTGATAGGTCGGGCTCATCATCTCTCGAATCCTGATCCATGCTTCCGCCCCTTCCATCCGTGACAATTTTGAATATTTGTTTCTGCTCAACAGATACAACGAAAACCTTCCATAAAACACAAGTTGCCCCTCCTCCCCACCAGGCTCAGGCGGTAAATTTTAACTACCCATTTTTTCGGGATCCCGCGACTTCACATGCCATAAGCTTCCAGTCCTTCGCTCACGGCACAGTCCCGAAAAGGGAGACGAGCTCTGCCGGCGGTTCTCTCCAGACAAACCCTTCATGTCTTACAGTACTTCCCAAATGAAAGCTTCTTCACAACAGAGAATTCATTCTCCTTTCTCGCTTCTTCACAGGCCCCTTCCCTTTCTTTCTCCGCACATGTCAGGTTCAGCTTCCAACTTCCTCAGTGGCCCCAATTTTGCCTCCCCATAGTTCCTCCTTTGATCAACTTCTTCCTCTGCCATGTTATTATTCCTCTTCCAGTGATCTCAAGCCATAGATTTAATGAAACAACACTCGCCTGCAAATATCAGGGGAACGCTGCAGAGAATCTGGGATCTGTGCCTGGTGTGGCAGAAATTGAAAACCGATAGAGAGGCGTAAGACAAAGAGTGTGCCAGATTATGCCTGTTGGAATGAAACAAACACGCAGGGGAGCTCAGATACCTGCACCAACCACATTGAACTCACATTTAGCTGATCAAGCCGTCAACATATACAAATCTCAAATGGGAGACCCAAAGCCAACACAGACAAAATGTCTTTCACAACATTCTCTGATGTCACACATTTTAGTTATTTTTCCAAGTCATATGAGGTGGTATGTGGGGTTGGTGGTATATGTCAGAGTCACTGTGCCATACGATCTGAAGAACATCCTTTTTACAACAAACATACACATAAAGATTTCGCACCACTGTCATTCTTTGAAGAATTGTTCGCTCGTTAACGAAATATCGCTTCACCTTAAAGACATTCGCCGAACTCTTCTTTCGTCGACCCAAAAAACTTTCCCTTTGCTCTCCCGATATCACTAAGTTTGCAACCAGACTTAGTAACTGCACCTGTACTCGCCTTCCCACCTAATGATTGACAGCTTTGTACCTCCCACATCAAATTTAAGATCCAATGTAAAGCATCATGTTATGATTCACACGAGATTTATAGAGTGAATCTCAAAAAGAACATCTCCTTTTCAAGGTCAGCTTCTATCCCCGGTAGTGCTATTGAGACCCTGGGGGTCAAGGTTCTTTTCACTACCCTGTTCCACTCCTCGGTGTAAGAGCACTGTAGAATACTCAAAATGGTTTAATCGGATCAAAGATTTAATAGAAAACCCCAACAAATCACACATAACAAGAATAAAAACAAACAGAATTAAAACAAAATACATATAAAAGCACAAAATTTATATATATCAGCTCCACAGTAATGAGAGTCTCAGATCTCTATTAGATTTAAGAGTTAGAAGCCTTCCTCTCCTGAACTTCATCACCGGATTTCTTCCTTCTCCAAGCACGACATGTCTGTACCTACACGAGACCCCACATTCCTTTCTACACATCCTCAGTGTTACATCATCTGCAGGTGTACTAAACATCGATATATATGGTCCATTAATCATTTTAGATTTCAACTTCCCCGAAATACACCCAATCTGGGTTAAACAGCAGAACCCGATCCCCGCTCCTCCGTCAACTCTCCTCAAAATCCTCAGATGCTATTACTCTTTTGTAGTCTCAGTCTCCAGACACATTCAGCATCATCAGCAAAGCTCGCTTCTTCACTCAGAAGTCCACATCCAACTGGAGCGCCCCTCTTCCTTTCGGTACCTGGTGAAACTGCCCACAGCTTCGACACCAGCGCCTGTATTCCAGCCAAGAGGTAAAGAGGACATAATAGGTCATACTACAAAGACCACCCAGGTGACATCCCGTGAGTTTTTAGTCACACCTGTAGTCATATAAAGTGCATCATCAAAAGTTTGAAGACCAATCTTTCCCTCACGCCAACTACAGCCTTCCAGATCCCTTAATTTCCTTCACAACATTAAACTCGCTGTCCATTAGTCCTGTAAAGATGGTTGTGTCACCATTATATGTTCGATCCCAAACCCGCTTCACAGAGCTCGCGGCAGAAATATTTTGCTCATAAAAGCAGGCTTCCCCAAGGTCATCGAGAGTAGCCCGGTGTTCCGAATCCGCCATAATATGTTCTTCAAGAAACCACCATCAAAGAAGCCATATTCCCGGATGTTTCGTCATCGTCACCAAACAATTAGACACATAATCCATCACCACAGAATGAATGTTTCAAATGGACAATGGTATGGGTCCAAAACCATTCCCAAACTGCAAATCTCCACCTAATATGCCTAGCTGATAGGGGGAGGCTCTCTGCTTTCATATGATATTTCCAGAATCTTAGTGATCACGCATACTCAATGGTATTCAAGACAAATACTTCTAAAGATAATAGTGGGCTAATAAATCCGCATTTTAGTATCTTATTACATTTTTTCCTAAAATGTCCTCTATATAGACATGGTATGGCATCTATAATATCTAAAATTTTAACATGTTCACTCTCAGAATATATATCTTTCCAATAGAAGAGAAAATTCAGTATGCCAAGACTTCTTAAATGCGAATGGGTCATCCCAAATGAATACCTTCACGTTCAGCTTTCTTCGTCAAGTGCAATTAATCTGTGAGGTACTCCTTGAAAGCCATAAGTAATTCACGATATCGACATGGGAGTTAATGATAATCTAATGCAGTTTGTTCATCCGGAAAGTCTTTAATTCGCTCTTCCTCACATTTTGATATTTTTCATCTGATGTTAACACTCATTCACACAACCTCCAATTAGGATCAGACATCATAAACTCTCATTGAGGAATAAACACACCATAACTTTATCGCCCTTTTTCCTTCCTAAAAGGCCATTCCTTTCTTTTCACAGAAAGATCACTTCGATATTTGATCAGCGAAGATGAAACGTGCGTGAACGACACATGATCCTGTAAAAATGTATGGCCTTCAATTTTCTCACAAGGTTAAAAACCATGGCTGAAGTATCTCCCGTAGAGTCACACAGTTTGCCACAAATTAAGTCCCGCTTGTATAGTATATGGCTCCTGGAATGATTTCTTTGCAGGTCTCCCAATACAGCTCCCTACACATCATTGCCAAGAATCACATCAGGATCTTGAATCCCTGATTGAGTCTAATGTGTGCAAACATGATAAAAGCAACTAACTGATCTGATTTCTCAAGGCTTCCTTGCACGAGTCAACAAACAAAACCTGTACACTATAGTGTGGATTGGTTTAACTGAAAGGTGGAAGGCCATAGTGAATAAATAAAACTCACATATCGGCAGTAGCATGTCTACCTGGCTGCTCATGATTGTCTTCTTTTATATTCTTTCAGTCATCAAACCAAAGGTCAACCCATCATACTTTATTCTGGTAAGAATCTATGATATTCTTTTTTGAAAATTCATCTAACCTAAACACAGAATTTCATATCTTTTCATCAACATAAATATCATATAAACTATTATTAGCTTATTAACATATAATAGATATGCAGTGCTGATTTACACTATATAAATTAGCTTAGGATATTGTAGGCTGGAACAAAATGGTGTCTAAATGATTTAAAAACACTGTTGAGATAAAGTATCCGCCAAATATCTTTAATTGTTTGAAAAAGTAAAAAATATCCAGGTAAAATTTATTTGGTGCCCATATTAGTCATATTGTTTTACATATACTAAGTTACCTGTTATTATATTTTTGTAAAACTTAGTTGTTACTGGGACTAATTTAATAACTTAAAAGGTAAATTATTATGGTTTTTTGTTTTTTCAGATAGAAAACATAGAACTCATACATATAATAAAAATAAATTTCCTTTTCGCTGTTAACGTATGAGGTCTATATATTTATAAATCGATTGATTGAAATCTTGATTCCGATTCAGAGTGTTCAACTGATCTTTACAATGCAATTTTATTGATCATTTATTATTATTATTTTTTGTTTTACAAAATCACTATTTATATTGTTACTTTATGGCAAAGAAACTTACAATTTTTTTTAGAATAATTTGTTACCAGACACCTGAATGGATTCAGTAGTAAATCAATATGGTTTTGTTTTTTTTATTGGCAAATAATAAGAATTCAAACTGTTATAATAAATGTTTTTTTAATTTCCATGAGATTTTATCAAAGAACATCACATGAATTATAAAGATATAGATTTCTACCTATGACGCCAAAATCGAGTAATATGTTTATTTCTTTAATGTTAGAATGATATTCATGATTTTCTTCTTTCTATATCACAAACTATATAAGGTAGTACAAAGTGAAAATTTTCAATACCATGACATTTTCTTAGAAAGATCATGGTCTAATCTAGACATAATCTTCGAATGCGAGATATACAATGATACTATATGATTATGTTTGTATAAGGTTTATTGAGATAAAGTTTGCACTTTATTAGCAATATCATTAAAAATAGTATTTTTCAACAACAATTATCCCACATGATGCCCACACCAAATGACACCCCACCACTTTACTTACACAAGAAAAGGGCGCCACTCCACGGTAGAATCCAAACAAACTCAAACTGAGTTTGAAATCCCTGAAGGTCATATTGCTGAAAGAGAACCTCCAATGTGATAAAAAATTCCTTTTCTAACTTGCAGATTTTGAAACTGAAGAAAAACTTTCAAGAGATCACACGCTTGTGGCTAGATATATTCAAATCAGATATATAGACATTATCAACCAAATATGGCAAACTAAAACACATCACATTCCTCATATATATAAAACTAGACTATAAATGAAAAGACAGAAAGTTCAACATATGGCATCGTCATAAAAGTATTTCACAAAATATCTTCCAATACATATATCGCAATAAAAGGTTACAGAGAGAATCTTAATCGCTCCAACATTCCAGAAGTGTTCCACATTCCGAAGACAGTTTTAAACACAAAATAATGAGCCAGAAACGAGGCCTGCAAGATGTATGTCGAAATGTTTTGTTTTTCGAAGAAAATATCTCAAAACTGTAAAACTTCTTTATATAGATTAGATTTGTTTGTTTCGCATTTCCGCCATAAAGTTTCAAACTTTCAAATTTTCGCTGCTTATTGAAAAAGCGAGTAAAACCTTTCTGCATGAACCCTCTCACGCTTGATGTCGTTCTTTAAAAAGTTTCGCCAAAATCTCGCAACTTCATATTGTAAAAGTTTCAACCAAACACTGGGCCCCTGGCCCAACCACAGCCTTTAAACAACAAAACGGTCGCCTGAACCGCCGCTTTAAAACACAAACCAGAGTCGTCAACCGCTCATTATAAACTCACAGCAGAACAAACAACCATCGTTTTGAAATCAAACAGCCTGGGTTTAAACTGATTGTTTTGAAATCAAAACGGAGCCTGGCTCAACCGCTTTTCTTAAAATAAACACGAGTTCGCCGTTCAACCGGCACCAGCGGGTCGGTTTCAAAACCGGCATCAAACATGGCGCCATAAATCATGCCACGTCACCGAGGCCTTCCGCCGCTGCATTCAGCAACATCACCGCGAGCCGGGCATCGACCGCGTTTCGCGAAGGACCGGGTCCCATCAAAGTAGAAGGGCCACCGCACACACTTTGATTCATCCCTTCCAGAATATTGGCGGTAGAATCAACTGGGGTCACCATCACAGTAATGTTGGTTTCCATCCGTATACCCTGCACGTTACGTTTCCTCGAATGCCATAATGGTACGACCCGCAGTTTCCGTCTAATTGCAAAAACTAAAAATGAAGGGTATGATATCCTAACAATCTACCCATGTACGCACTTGAATACCCCTCCCCACCTGCTTTCTAATGCCAGCGAACCATGGATTTTAGTTACGCAGAGACCAGAATTCAGCCCTCAGTGCTGCAACCACTCGGCTGTAAAATCGCTATTTCCGTTAAAAATCCAGAATTTATTCTTCGATCCTGATATGAAACAGATTTCACCGCTTTTCGAATTATATGTTCACTTCACTAAATCTAGCGCTGCCAGCACGCCTTAAAATTTTAAGGTTGTAATCTTGTAGATAGTCGAATTTGTTAATGCCAAGGCACGCGTTGTAAGTCGTAAACGATTTCATGGTATGAAAGTCATCAGACATAACACGAGATCAGGCGTGCCAGGCAAAATGAGATAGAGCAGGATGAAATAGACGCACGATAGTCGAATGTCAAAACCAGTGAAACAAGAGATATATGCGCACATTATTTGAATCGAGATCATAAATAACAAGAGAGGCGTGGAAGAGCTAAGGTATATTGCTTCCTCTGTCGAACCAAGAGAAATAAATGCAGAGAAATACATAGGGTGGTAATCACATAAGGCTAAGTCGCCGATTTAGAGAGAGAGCATTCCTCAGATTTCTGAACCACCAGCCTCGACACAAGCATGTCGTCTACGGTACAAATACACGCTGGGACACTGATCTTGCAGTTTCTCACAAACTCCTCAGGTAGGTTTCTCCTACGCTTGGAAGCCATAATATTCTTAAACATTTCACACGTAATGTTTGAGTCGAATGAGGCCGCAGGTCGTTGATTCGGCCCCAAACCTCGACCGGAATTGATATGGAATTTTTGAACTGATAGTGTTTTGACTGAATACGTTAAGGGTTTGGGTGTTATAAATTGTGCTTACATGATAAACTGTATGTATTGATTGAATGAGGTTTAAAATGTGGTCATGAAATGATGGCGCCCACAAAGTGAACCGAAGAATGCATTTTTCGAAATAGTAACCAGGGTTTCAATGCTCATTCTCAAATGCCAGTTGTCTCAAACAGGCTGCGGCGGTAGAAATGTCGATCGAAAGTGATTCAAGTAAACTGTCATAAGGATCACAAAGTCAAAAGGAGCCATTCCTGATGGTAACAGAAACAGAATCTATGATATTATGATCAGTGGAATTACTGTTTCAAATACATGCATGTCTGAGATAGTCACATGAATGTTCGTGAAATTGATATCGAATGCATACAGACTCATATGCATTGAATATCTGTGAATCATAGGGAGTGAGTGGCAGAGAGGACAGAGCTCCAGAGAAACAGGTCCTGAGGGTTGGCTCCAAAATGCATACAACATATTTGAGAGTGTCCAAACTATAAGACATTGAATCACAGTTTGAGATTGCACCCAATTGATATACACTCCGTGAGGGGCAGGCTCCACAACACTGGTCTTAGAGACACCCAACTGGATACATATATATGGGTTATAATAACTGAGGGCTAACATACAAACAAACAAAATAATAACATATCACACAGAGGTGTTGGAGAGAGGAGCTTCCAGGACCCCCAAAATGATGATATATGAGATCAAGAGGACTGCATCGGCTTGAATAAAAGAGTCGGAACATCGAGACCATTTAGGGTGAGGGAGAGAGCAGAAACCACTTGTATGATTCCACCATCGAAGATATATCATTAGCCCACCTCCAGTGTAGGACACATATTTAAGGCACATGGTATGAGTGGTAGATGCAGGCCACTGAGATCAGGTATGTGAAGAAAGGTGCTGTGACTTGATGATTTTGCACATGAAGGAATTCCTTCTAATTTGATACATATGTTGGGTGCAGGCAAGGTTTGAACTCTGAACTATTACATAGAGATGATATGTAGCTGGATTCATAGTTGCAAAATATGATGAGACAATACATGGGCCTGCTGTACGCTTTTACCCACAGTTTGGATATATACATTGGATTGTTTGGGACAGTGTATATGCAGGTATTTACTTAGAGGAGCTCTCCGAGCAAAGGAGGACTCATCATTTCTCTGTAAGTGGCGCTGCAACCCGGTCCACTTGTATTCCGCTAGCTGATCGCATAGTCAACACTCTTCTCGGTCGTAAAAAGCCACATTAGTCTGCTGCCAAAGACTTTTTACAGTCATGTTTATAGAAAATGGTTTTACACAAAACCATTTGCTTATAGCTTATGTTTGCTGCTGAGCTATGAATAATCAAAACCAAATGCTTGCTTACTGTTTCTTGGGCATGGTTTTACAATTTAAAAAACCACATTCTTTGCTCTGCTTGTTTTTAAATATGGCTTTTCAATTAAAACCATTTCCGCTTGCTTTTCAAATATTTATGGTTTGGAATCAAAACCATTAATGTTCTTTGAATTCATGGTTTTAAATTACAAAAACCATTAACAATAAAGGTAAAATACTTATAATAATAATAATACACTATTAGGTTTTTAGAAAAAGAGGCTATAGGAACACTATACTTCACACTTGATGTCAGATTCCAACACTTTTCACTTTGCTACAGTCACACTCAATCAACACTCATGATAAACACACTCCTACATCCTGCACACTTTGATCGTTTCCTGAGATCATACACTCCAACACAAAGAGAGAAAAGCCACATTTTCACGAATCCAACTGACACTTGAACCTCCAACATTTAATGAGGTCCTATAATAGTTTAAAAGCAGAACGAGAAATTAAACACGAAAAACCATGAAAGAATCCTGGGCATTTTAAAACAACTTTAATTTGGAGGCGTGACAAATGTATGTTTTCTGTAATTCACTGGGCTTCTCTTTCACAGCTCTATAACAGGTTCCCATACAAACCCTCTCCACTCCCATTCTCGAAACCAACACTGCTTAATCATCAAAACAACCTATACATTTAATTATAGATTTGAACCTCATACGTCAAAACTCCAGTGAAAACCAGATCAACTAGTCCATCTAATTCTTCAACCATTTATATGGATGATCTGAAGTTTGAGATTTCACCATAAATCAAGCTACCCATAACTCATATAGTAACACACAAACGGTTCAACTAGTTTAAAGCTAATTCTTCCAAACCGAACAAGGAGGAATAATTTTCCAACAAAACTCAGAACCAAACACCGCACTTCAAAACAAAACATAATTGGTCTCTCCTTCCTTCTTTCTCCTTTCTTTCCTCTTCTTCCTCCCTCTCTTCTTTCTCCTTTCTCTGACGGTTTTCTTTAGCGCACACCAGACAAATAGAATTTTGTTTGTCTCAACCTCTCCTTGCACATCCGCCTACACCTCCAGACACGCACCAAACTAATCTTCTGTGGCAACAATTAATGCAATCTAATAATACTTTGCAGAGTACATTTGCATACACAGCCTCATATCTTCTGAGTTCCCTGTATTTTTCTTTGTATCCTTAGGAAACACATAATTTTTACCCCTTCTTCATATATCAATCTATTTATAATCTTATGATTTCACCACCTGAAGATACCACTGGACAGACACTTGGGTGTCAGACACGCCACGCTCATGCATCAGACACTCCTCTGATTTTCATGCGAAGAAACAAAACCTTCTTCCCTTTCCATTTATGGAGAACTCACAAACCTAAAACAAATAGTGGTTTTCCTGTTATTTCTTAAGGATTCGGTTCTGGCGACTAGAGAAACCTTCTGCAGCGTACAGGTTCCCAAACCTGCATGATCCGAACAAAACTACTCCCAGTCTGCTGAGGTCAGATCATGAAGAGATTTTGCTCACTGATAACACCACAACATCATGAGAGGAAGCACAGAGAGAAGGAAAAGCACAAACTGAAGGTTTGAACGATACTACGCAGGAACATCAGAGAGTTTCATCGGTACCCATGTCATGCAAGAAATACTGTGGTGGCAGATCATCGCCTATAAAATCAAAGAATGTTATTTAAAAAGGTATTTTCCATGCTGAACTTTGTATTTTATGGTCACATCCACTGCATTCTACAGTGCTTTCAGGTGAGATTAATCCAGTTAAGAGGTACAGATCAGAGAGACTAATTCCAGCATGAAAGAAAGTGATAGATGATGTCTTTAATATACATGAAGAACCACTCTACACTTCATAGTATGTAGATCCTTAGGGTAAAGTGAGGGCTTCGTATACAGAATTTTCTGTTGGGGATTCATGGAATTATGTTTAATTTTAAGAGCTTATAGTACGGCACTCCAGAGACAGGTAGTCAGGTCCAACAGGGCTTACTATAAAATTTTTAGTGCGCTCATTTGTCATGGTTTAGGCAACAGATAATTTTTTTGATAGTATGAAAGAAGAATGATCCTCCATCACCATTAGACGTGATGCATCCAATTGTAAATCTCCCTCTCAACCAGATCTTGGAAAATGGTTCCTTCACTGACATCACGAGTCTTCAACGCAAGGCTGCATAAACATAACTCATGATGCAAAATTGGTCCACAACCACCCCAGAATCCAGCGATACAAACACGCATGTGGCTACCTGCTGCTGACATCAGCCATTGCGAGTCACGAACCGCTATCTACATCACTGAGGTGAACACTGAACCATCAACCGGCTGTCAAATTGAGAGCGTGGACTTTGTCAAAACCCCATAAAGTTACGCCTGCGGTTGTCTTCGCTGATGCTGCGTTGATCATCCATCATGAGATCGCGGTGTCATCTTGATCATCTCATAATAGCAAAATCCTCTTGCAAATTTCAACCTTTGGGATTCATCCATTTGTTATCCCTCTCCAGATATGTTTTTAAAATTTTCTATGGTAGTTTGTTTCACAGCAAAGAGATTGGGCTATGATTGAGAGAGCTTGAAGGATGGTGTGAAATAATGGTGGTAAACTTCTCCACCTGTACTGGGCAGAGGTTTCCCTCATATTTTCTCTTATTACAAGTGAACATTTGTAAACAGTACAGAGAAAATCTTGACTCTCACACTATTTGCAAAAGATGGGTATGCCCAACACAAAGAAACATACAGTGGCAGCAAAAACCAATCATAAACTTTAATTCAGCTTACTCAGACGGCCCTTCTTTTTTCTTCCTTTCACCCAGAGATGTAAGTAGAACAATGTGGCACCTTATACATAATTACTTAAATGGAATTATAGTGGTGTATTTTGGTTGGTCATTGCAGGAATATTCCTTTGTGAAGTAATGATACAAGGTTTATTTCATGTTTCTTTTTATATTATGATAGGTCGGAGCCTTGCCCGTATGTATTAATCAGTCTCTATCGTGTTACTGATCCATCGGGTAACAACACAATTTCAACCCTTCACCTCTTCTTTAAGGTTTGTAGTCAAGTAGTGAGAATTCTCAATTTTCTTCTCCTCTGTCTTACTCGTTGCAAGAGTTTCGACATTCGGAATTATGAAGCCTCTATTAACTAAATAACTCTTTCCTTAAATAGACACATTTACTCACCAATTTAGTGCTTTTAAGATGAGTCACTATTTTTTTTTTTGGTTGTATGATGGTTAGGTAGGGAGTAGGGTCGTGATCCATCCACATAGGCTAAAAACAATAAGATAAATAAAGGTTCAACTACAAATCAATTAATTATTTGACTATGATAAATGGTTGGTGTACCATTTCACATGCATGCTGTAATCTCATTATATATATATATATATATATATATATATATATATATATATATATAACTCCATGTTTTTGTGGACAACCTTTATTAATGGTTCAGTCATAAACCACTCTTGAGTGTGTGGATGCAGAATCAGATGTTTCATTATGAGGATCCGTCGAATCACCAAAATTCTTTCATAATAGCAAACATTAGATATATTATAATTCTCTTGTAGAGAAGATATGAGAGAGGCACCATGATGTTTTTAAAAATTAAAAAAATCCAGTTCACAGGCATATAAAATGATTAGAGAAAGAACTCACAGAAAACATCATGTCATGGATAAATCTAAACAAATGAAAGGTCTTGTTTGTTTGTTTTTTTTTTTTTCCCGAGGGCTTTAATATCCTCAGCTGAAGATGGAATAAATGTGTAGATCTTCAACAGAATGCCAAGTGTGTGAGATATACTTGTCTTATTATCGCCTGATTTAGATTCCATTCCGTGATGGTCATCATAAATCTTCTTGTATGCGCTCTTTCATTTGTCTGAGAGAATTTTTCTGGCAGATATATTAATCAGAACTCTTATGTATAATGATTGTACTTTGTCTATCTCAGATTTTATCTTGTCAAAACCAAAAGAGAAAGACAGAGAGATGCCAACTATGTTCATATCTATAGTTTAATGCTGCCAGAATTCTTGTAATGAGTGTCATAGATGCATATAGTAATAAACAATTTCTTCCAAATGAAACCATACTTTAGAACTTTCACCAAGGCAGTCTTTAATTGTAAGCCACCCGAGAATTTCTTGTTTATAGATTATCATTTGTTCCCTTCATATATCGTTAAATGGTACAGTAGATGTCTTGTAGCATTTTTTTATGATAAACCAGAAGGTGCACTCACAAACATTAGTATTTTTTCAGTATTAGTGGTAAATATAATTATGTTATGTATTACAATTTAGTACCAATTTTTTTTGCATCTTTTGAATTTTAACTATTATAATTGTTCGCTTAAATGCAGGAATTTCATGTCATGAATTATTAAAAGCAGATATCCATATTTTGGATAGAGAATATGTGTAAATAGAGAGGGTAGACTGTGTGGTAGCTTTGATGATCATAGAAAGTGCACTTCACATAGAGAGATCTCAACTACTCATTATAAATATAGACATTTGTTTGTCATGGATCTTGAAAACCTATAGTTTGGAATGCACAATGGGGAAATTTTAGATTCAATTAATATAGAGAAGCATGTTTTATTTCCTTTCGAGGTTTGATATGACTTGATATATATGCTCTTTTTTCTCTCTTCCACAGACTTATATTATTATATAGATTTTATATACAATTATGAGAGATGCTGAGTATTAGATCAGTAACCAATGAATGATGTAAACACATGATTTTAATGTAAGGAAAGATAAGACACATCACTACAAAGAGCAAGTCAAGGTTCAGAATAAACATATATAAAAATCATCACAGTAGTGTAAACTGTTCACTTCCAAATGAGTGCCAGAGTTAGCCCAAACATACACAATGTCAATTGGTCTAAGATCGTTTTAGAAGGTGCCGCCAAAACCTTCATGATAACATGATCAACTTTTCAGAAATAAGATAGACAAATTCTTGAAGTGACATTATAACTATTAAAGAAACAACCAAGATTATTAAAACATGCATGAAAATAATTAATCAAAAATTAACAAGAAGAAAAATTCCGAGGAAATGTCATAGAATAGATATGGTATTCATTTTAATTAACCAATAAAATTCATTAAAATAATTTTATTATCACTTAAAATTTAATATAAAAAGTAATTGCATATTATATATCATTTCAATCATTCTTTAATCTATATTTTAAAGACATAACTATACAGATATTATTTCCTTTATTTAATCCTATGAATGGTGATCCTACAAAAATAAAAATTATTTACATGTTATTTCATTTATTCTAGCATTTGACTGTTCATATACACTCACTATTATTATCTATAATCTAGAGAGGTTATATATATACTAATATGCTTAAAAGGCTATAATTTGTGAATATCTTCTGAGAATTCCAAAATTACCCTGATATTTCAATTGAAAGGAATTTAAACCATCATGCCAAATGGAAGTCTTCAGGCGAGACTCTCGTGACGCCCCAAACTGTGGGTCCACAACCATAATTAACTCAGCCAGAACGATAACGCTCTGATCGCGAGACCATACACCGAGCAAGTCGGCAGACTCTCTTTCTGGCCCCGACACACACGTTGAAACATCCGAAACCAAACACAATATGGATCCAAGATGGTTATTTAGCTGGTCGCGAATATGCACATTAAAATTAATTTATTATATGTTATAAACAAAACATCAAAGCCTACAACTCAGGTTTCAAAATCAACAGATGAGCTCGCTCCTTCGAACGCTCCCTGATTCAATAACATCTCTGATAAGAGCTATACCCAGAGTGAACTTAATGGCGTTACAGCTCCCACCGGTACATGTGTGGCAATGATCCAAAAACGTAAACTAAGACCTGCAAGACTATAGATCCACTGAACGCCTACGCCCATCTAGTGTCTCGTAGCGTCCACTTCACGTCGCCATGGCGAGAGTAAAGAACAGCTTCAAACAAAACTATATGTTCCTTTCAAACATCATCAGAAGCCTTAGTGTATTGATCACACTTCCGAGTTATTATTGAACGCTCCAAATAATAAAAACGAATCCTGAACTGAGATGATCTGGCTGACACCCCGAACTAACACTTCCAAATCATCCAGCACCCTAGGAACTTTTAACAAAAATCTTCTTCCCTCTAAATCAACATGTTTGCTTTTTAAATTACATGTGAACACTACATCAAACATCTTCAGGTTGGCCTGTGTAGAAATGATGCCAAAAGACATTTCAACTGATGCAAGTGTCATACAACAAAGGCATACATTCCAAACTATAAATTGCACATAATCTTACATCTAACACTTTAATACTAACAATCTAAATTATAGTTTCCAATTAGAATAAATGACATATCAACAAAATGAGATTTCATAATGGTATTTACATATACACAATTTACTATAGATCAACAGGCACTTATGGAGACACTGTTAGTTACATCAATGAGAAAAGATATTTAAACTGGCTGATCTCACACCTCCAAGTTTATTCATTTCAAACAATTAGATATGCGAAAGATATATACATTTTGTGAACGGACATTTCCTTATTAAACTCGATCCTGTTTTATAGCCCACTGAACATCAACGCAGGGATGCCCGCAAGGCCCAATCATAATCTGTAGATCTGGCTCTTTCCTTTGCGAATCAAATTTATGGCTGCGCCATCTCCTGCCAGAGTCATCATCCAACATCAGGTTCTTTCTCGAATAATTTCAGCGCAAAGAATCAGGCCATATACACAAAAAGATACAACGACAAAAGCAACGCACCACAGCATAATGCCCGGGCCAGTCCGTAGCATACATATCAGCAGACCGTCCAACCGCTCCGGGAAATTTCCCAGACCCGAAAGTCAAGATCGGAGATTCATCAAACAACGGTACCTCCAGCAACCACCTGGGTATGGGCAACCAAAGAATAAAATACTTAAATCGTTAGTAAACCAGATACAAACCCTTCACTTGCGCGAGTTATATTCTTTCCAAACTTCCCAACCTGGTAGGTCTTCACCACCATTAGGAACTGATGAGAACCACTTTATTTATGGTGTCTAAAGAACCAATACCATCCACCTGTCAATCCCAGAGAGAGGTGCCGTACACCCTCTCATTAAAATCCATTTTAATTCAGTTTCCCCACACCATCACTGCAAAACAGAGAAGTGTCTTATCTCCATACACATACAAGATATCTCTCATAGTTCAGTCGAGGATTTCATCCACCAACAATCCATCAGATCGACTTTTTCCACCATAATGGGACAAAGCGCCAGAAGGGGAACCAGGCCTCCAAAATCTTGATTTCAGTTTGTTGACTTGAACGAAGGCTGACATATGGTAACTCTGTGCATCGAATGCCATGTGGTCAAGGAACATGATCACTCTGAAAAACTAATTCAAGAGATTCACTGAACTGACTTGATCGAACCACTGCAGCCACTCCCATTGATTTAATCCAACAGATAGTCCGTTTTGCCATCCAGATCTAGAAGGTCTCAGATTTAATCAATTGAGATGATCCTTTTCTGAACCAACTTTCCACCCATCTTCCAGCCAAATTAGCCCAATCACGACACAAAGATCAGAATCCACAATGCAGGTATGAACTTTAGCATAACTCCTCATAACGAACACAGGAGTTGAATCAACACTCAACCACAATCAATCACCACTCCGATAGGAACAATCTTCGAATATCGCTTGCCTCCATTACCCAACCGGTCACGGAGAACTCGACCAGACAATCCTTCAGTCATCTGCGGCACTCAAGACACGAACTGCCCTCCAGATAATCACCGGGCGCATCTCGTCACCCACTCACACACACACCCAACTCCCAGCCCAGTGACAACCTTTAATCGCGCACGTGTTTTCTCTCGGGGCAATATATAACTTTCTACCACCACAGTCTCTGCTTAGAGCATTCACACAATGTGAAACCCTTGAGATGCCATCCCGCGCCTGCCTCCTTCGCAGATATCAAATTTCAGATAACTCATCACCCACCCACGTAAATTTATAATACTCTGCGGGTCTCTACACCCACATGCAAATTCATCCTCTCGAATTTTACACTCACACATACAAATTGATAGCTCCTCTGTCTCATAACACAGAAATTGATCTCCCGCCCTGCACCATAAAATTTTATTATGTAACTCCATGCTCCTTCTACAACCCAACTTCATACTAACACTGTCTCTTACGCACTCACTCAAGCTTCTTCATACCTTAGGGGGATTAACGTCCCTTCTGCTTCTTCAACACACATATTTACAATCACTCTTCATTTCTGACATTCAACCAGATGAGTCTCATCGACAGTCCACCAAACAAACCTGAAATCTCACTACACAGGAGTGGAAGATTGAGACACCCATATATCATGCACCCACAACGACTAGACACGCGATGTTACCTACGGGAATATGAGAGAAAGCAATGATGCCATATCAGATAATCATAATCTCAAGGTCCACACATTAGCATGTAATCCATAGAGATCCCTAACTCACAATTCCAACTCTATCAGTCAATCCTCACCCTACACCCTAGGAAGCACACCACATCCAGCTCTCTAAAGGCCTCAACCTCTAAGCACAAATCTATCACACAAGATGTAACAATGAATGAATATGATTCATCCAATTTGGGGCTTACCGAAGCCAACAAGTGCGTGAGTAGGAAACGCACTCACATATCCACTTTCAATCAACTCTCGGGCCAGACTTCATGAGATCTCGCCCCCTAGACAATCTCGCTCCGTGCCCGCGGGGTCACAAGAATGGTACACGTCATCCCCACCCAAATCACCGTAACTCCTACCGCAAATCTCGGGTCGACCCTCGACCCACGCCCGACCGTCCCATATGCGACCGGGTCATGGCGACTGCGTGCTGCGGAGGCACCCCATACCGACACGGTCCTTACCCATACTAGGGTATGAAGAAACAAATTGTACCTACTCCTGTCCCTCAGCTAACTGGGACTGCACCGTCCCCAAACCTCAGGATCCCTGTCTCTAGGGGCAATCCCTCCTCATATGTCCGGGCTGCTGGCAATGGTAGCACACCATCTGCCCATCCTGATTGGCAACCCTAACTCGTCTCACTGATGATTGGGACTGAGGTGTCCCATAACCTTGGGATTCCTGCCTCCGTGGACAATCCCGTCGAAAGTGTCCAGGCTGTTGGCAGAGATAACACACATCATCCGCCCGCCCGACTAACAAACCCATCCGGCCTCGCTCACTATCCCGAAGGACTTTCGCCCGTCTCAGATATATCCCTGCTAAAATGTAAGTCTTCTCATTCTTTTTCCTGGCTGGGAAGAAGATGGATCTCTCCTTCCCTCTATACTCAAGACCCATATCCCGCCGGATGCCTTGTACACATCTATACTTCCCTCTCATATGGCATCATAGTCGTCCCACCTCAAAGGTCC
This sequence comes from Tetrastigma voinierianum, assembly GCA_016808115.1. Lineage (NCBI taxonomy): Eukaryota > Viridiplantae > Streptophyta > Magnoliopsida > Vitales > Vitaceae > Tetrastigma > Tetrastigma voinierianum. The sequence continues at coordinate 2,389,982 of JAEQBH010001681.1, forward strand.
ACCCTCCTAACCATCGGGAGGATGATGTGCTTCTAAACGCCGGAGGTCGTCAATCTGCCTTTGGCTCACCATTGAATTATGCCCGTGCGACAGCCACGACCAGAATCCCTACGCGCCAAGAAAGGCCTGGCTGTCAAAAGCTAGCGGTGTTTTCGACCAATACCCCGTGGATCGACCTCTGCTGCCCCTCGCCCTCGACTAGTCATCTACATGCTTCAAATGGAAAGTCATATTCAATGCAAGATTCTAAGGCTCCGTATTGACGCCCGAGACACTATTCATATACACGTAAAACATTTCCCATACACAATCCCTCCCGTGATTTAGCAAAAATGTAATGCAAGATATAATTTCATTTTATTAAATCATTTTTAACAACAAAAATTTCATTTTTGAAAATTTCATTTTTTACAAAATTTTATTTCATTTTATTTTATTTATTTATTTATTCTTTTTTTTTAAAAAATGTTTTTTTGTGAACATTATCCCAAACAAAGACTCCTATAACAAAGGTAATCGAGTCCAAACCAGTCGCGTACGCGGTGCACACCAACCCCGTCGCACGGTACGCGCAGTCGCGCGCTGCAGCGTTTCCTCGCGTCGCGCTCGCTACTGGCCGTGTGACATCGTGGTCGGTCGCGTTCTCAAGGCCCGCCGCGGTCGCAGTCCATGTCGATCGCGGCCCGGTGTCGCCGCGCGGCTCAACCGCCGTCGCGGCCTAGTCGTGACATCAAAATCCTCGCTGGTCGTGATCGCGGGCCCCACGTCAGAACATGTCAGACATCGCTGACACAACCCAGCGGCCTAGCCTCTACTCCCTTGTCACGATACAACGGCTGTATCGTGACACACTCACCAGCCATCAAGCCTCTGCCTGTCACGATACAACTGGTTGTATCGTGACACACCCAGCAAACCGCCCCCGGCCACACAATTTTGTCAGATCACGCGACACCTAGCCCCCCAACCCGCCTAGTCTCCGCCCCACACGATATAATCAAGCAGACAGTGACACAAATTCACACCCAGTCGCCTCTTATTGCAACACAACTGGTCACTTCCACCACGATACAAAGTTTGTATCGCACAGCCTTCCCTAGGCCAAAGCCAACCTTCAAATTTCCGTGTCACGATACAAATGTGGCTCTATCGCGGACTCCAGCAAAGGCTCAAGCCAAAATGGGCAGAGTCTGCAAACGACTTTCGCCGCACCTCGAGGTAGAAATTTTTTTCTTTTCAGCTTTTTCACACACACACACACACACACACACACATTACACACATATATATATATATATATATATATACAGTATATATATGCAAAGATATATATATATATATATATATGTATATATATAGTATATATTTTTTTTTTTTTTTTTTTCTTTCATTTCTTCTGCATCGAAAACACCCAAAAAAAATATATATCCATTTTTTTCTCATTATTCAAGACACCCAATAAATTTATAAAATTTATTTTATTTAATTTTTTTCGCTTTACACACGTAAAACCTAGAAAATTATTTTCTTCACATTCATTTTTTTCCTCATTCCCACTCATACTAGAAAACCCTAAAATATATATATATATATATAGCATATATATATATATATATATATATATAGTATATATATATATATATATATATATATATATATATATGTATTTTTTTTTCATTTTCCAATAACAACACAAATAAATTTATTGAAATTTATTTTATCCATTTTTCTTCAGTTTTACACACTGTAAAACTAAAAAAAATTTCCTCTACACTTTCTTTTTTTTTTTTTAATTAATTTTGGACTATTTGCCAAAAATTTCTCAAACACTTGATCTCACACTAAACCCTAGTGTTCAACATTTTTTTCCTATGCTATTCACCAAGCATACAATCACACCATACATTCATAACAATCAACATGTTATACACCCCAATCACACAATACATAACAATCCATCACACATCAAACACAATGACGTAGGTTCGAATCTGTCCCCGTGACTTCCTAGGTAATCACATGCCCAACCCTAACATCGAGCCACCGTTTGATGTTCTTACACCTCATGGCCATGGTGGCCTAAGCCCAAGTCCCCAAGCCCCAGGTACCGTGTGTGTACCCATGATCCGACAATTACGTCATGACGCCCTAAACCCGGGGTGTCCGTTGACAACCCGTCAACCCGCGGAAAATCTATACGTCTCGTATCGCGAGACCCATACCTGAGTAAAAATGGCCTCTTTAGGCCCCTGCATTAATACTCACAACAAACATATCCCAACCAAATTATATTACATGGTTCAAGAGTTATTTCATTACTCTTAATACAAACACATATTAAAATTTATAATTCTAATACACAAGTACCAAAAACATCAAAGCCACAACCCGACTTTCTTCAAAATCTACTTAAGATGAGTCAAGGTTTTCCGAACGCCTCCCGTAATTCGAAATAATATTCCCGATGAGCGTAGCTATCTCCCAAAGAGCGCAATTACCCTAAATGGGTTACTCCCTACCTATGTGCATATGCAATGATCCAATGTAAACACACACTCAAGTAAATACGTGATCCTACTTGAATGTCTACATGCCTATTCCCATGTCTCGAGTCCTCACCGACTCCCTCACACTTGCCTAAGCCATGCATGAGAAAATAACCGCTTTCAAACAAAACTTGTTGTTCTCGAAACACACTACCGAGTTTCTGAAAAGTATCGGGACTACTCTCCTGAGGCTTAATTGGTTTGGGAACTTTCCAAAATAAATATGGTCCTCATCCGAGATGATCCGCTGGACTATCTCCCAACCCAATTCCTCCTAAAATCATCCTTTCGTGAAATTCCTTTCGCAACCATGTTCGTTTTTTCATAAAATTCATGTCATGCACTCACACCTAATTTCTAGGTTACCCTAAGCTCATATGAAAAATGTATTATGCCATTTCAACCATTTTTATACTAATATCTCAAAATATGTATATATTCTCAAATTTACAATCACACCATGTAATTCAATTTTATCAATCAACTAATGACCTAAATGAGTCACTGAGCTAAACACTCCTATTTCCAATGGTTTACACACACAATTATATTCCATATAATCATGGACATCATGTTAACACATTGCTTTATACATTAACCTATTGATTCCCACACCACTCAAGCCATTCACTTCAAACAATTAATGCCGCCACGGACGTTTATGGTCCATTTTCATACAACCTGACTGTTTACATCCCAAATAACAAGTGGGCTGTCCGTGGGCAGCCCACTCATCTAACATCGGTTCTTCTTTGCGGAACAAAATTCCATGGCCATTTCCGGCCTCATACACACAAAAACACAATTTATTGAATAAATTACACCACAAGATACCCAAACAATCCATACACTATCACGGACTGTCCAAACCCGCTCCAAAAATTTCCACACTTTGCCTGGAAGATCAGACCCGATCAAAACACCCACCTCACTCGCCCAACCGACCCAACCATTAACAAAACACTTAAATCAAGAGTAAACCAAGTAGGATAAAACCCCTACCTCACGGAGTTTGTCAAAAACTCCCGAAACCGGTTCCCACGTGTAGTCCTCGATGCGTAGAACCACTTTACTTCTTGGCCCGAAGAAATCCGATGGTCCGATCGGTCGTAATCCTAGAGAGAAGTTGCACACTCTCTCACTAAAAATCCACCATTTTAATCACCTCCGCTACTCATCAAGACGTCTCAAACAAAAATGGAGAAGAAGCTCTCCTTTTTGGTCCCCCTCTTGCCACATGTCATCTCCTAATTGGTTGAAAGGATTTCTTATCCACTCAACACAACCACTTTGACTTTTCCGCCCAATGGCATCATGCCATGTGTCCACATGGGCCCCACCTTGAGCAAAAGTTGACTTAATCCCAAGGTTTCGACACGTGGCACCTCAGGTGCCACTTAAATGCGCCATGTCCTACTCACCCTCAAGCTTCTCAAAAACGTGCAATTCGACTATCTCTAATTCACAGTGTAAATCGACGTGGTAGCTAGATTTCGCGAGACGATTCCAAAGGTGAAGTTCGTTTCGTCATCCGAGATATAGAAAAATTCCGGGTTTTGACTGAAATTATGATTTTGCCATTTTTCAGAAAATTGGAATTTTCTTGGGTCTTACAGACTTTATTTCATCAATCGTTTACCATTTGAATACTACTAATATTCTTAAATCATCTTAAAATGAAAATGGAATTTTTAACCAAAATTGAAGTTTTTATCTTGATGTTTCTCTAGTACCATTTTAATACTAATAATCACCTTAAATCATCTTAAATGAAAATGATGAAAATGGCATCTCAAACGAAAATGGAAGCTTTATGATATTTCAATTGTTTCTCTACTATTTGAATACTGATAAGAAGAGCCCAGTTCCATTCCATAGTTATAACGACCCAAATTCCGGGGGTCATTCTTTTTTTTTTTTAAACAATGTCAATGAATAGTATTCATGTACATTGTCCATGAACAGTAACCCAAACAGTGCACAACATAGTGCATTTTCGTAGGCCTGTCGTGTGCATAATGCGCACACACTACATTGCCGCCATGCGCATCACTACATACATCACACAGGCCGGGTGCACTAAGGCTGCGGCGTCACAAGACTCGTCGCACCCATGAATCCGGCTTCGCCTAACTTTGTCGCGGACTGAATCTTTTGTCGCGACCGAAATCTTCTGTCACGATAGGAACCCTCCCTTCCGCTGGCAAACTCTGTCACGACATAGTGTTCCCCTGTCATGACAGAAGCCCTCTAGGCTTGGCCAACACATTGTCATGACATAAAACCTTTCATCTCAATAGAGAAATCCTGCCCCTGACTGCCTCTCTGTCGTGATAGAGGACCCAGTCCTTAGCCCAAACTAGGTTGCGACCAGGAAACCCTGTCGCGACACACTTCCTTTCCTCCCAGGCCACACTCCATCGCAACCCTGGCCTCCTCTGTCGCTATATAGGTCACAACAGAGCCAGGTAGCCCCTCAAGGAGACCTAAAATCTAGGTCGCACCCAAGGTACCTGCCTTGCTGGACCTGCCAGACACAAACCCTAATAACATGACACGCAAGGAAACTCAAGCAGACAGAACGTTCTCGTCGCGATCAAACGCAAAACGGGCAGTAGCCCCCTCTTCTTTTCCCCTCTCGCATGTTCCGTCCGTCTCAATCTATTCCCTTCCATACTACTGACTCTATACTTATCCCACACGCAAAATAAAATCTAGGAAAACTATCCAATACATTATTGAGCAAATCAAAATAAGTTTTTATTACAAAACTTCTTCTATACATATTCAAAACTGGATATCCTATCCAGAAAATTACAAAACCAGAAAATAAGCCAAGGTCTGGCTTTCTTCTTCATTATTTTGATCTCAGAGGAGTTCCTTCACCTGAGGGAGCTCAGAAATTAAATCCCCTTCTAGTGGGGCCTCCCAATGCGCGGGTTCCTCAACTCCTACCACCTCCTCAAGGGTAAAATCTGAAAAGGGATATAAGTAGAGGGTGAGCACGAAGCTCCGTAGGAAAATCCTCCCAAACTCTAACAAGGTTTAGAAAAAATCTGGGAAAATAGTCGGTCTCATTTTTCCTTTTAACATAACATAGATATACAATTTACAGAAAACTGGGACTTTTTGAACAGATCTCAGGTTTATATAAAAACACCTAACTAAATGTACAAGCGAGCAACACATAAAAAGAAATTATAAACAAATTTTTATCAAATACTCATTTAACCATTATTTTCAAGGGCAAAGACATACTTAACAAGAATCCAATTTCAAGGTTCTCTTTGGCAGTAGCATACTTGCACAAGAATCCCTTACTCCTCACTAGGTTATTTTGTTCCTCAAGCATCCTTACAAGGAACCTCTTGAAAATTAATTGAAAATCCTTACAAGGAACCTCTCATTCATCATATTAGTGTGATTCAATCATCCTTACAAGGAACCTCTTGAAAATTAATTGAGCATCCTTACAAGGAACCTCTCATTCATCATATTAGTGTGATTCAAGCATCCTTACAAGGAACCTCTTGAAAATTAATTAAGCATCCTTACAAGGAACCTCTCAAAATAAAGTGAGCATTCTTACAAGGAACCTCTCACACATTCACTTTACATCAACCATACAAGAACACCTTTTACAAACCATTAGTACCCATAACCAATGAGTCCATATAAACTCCCAATCTACTTAAAAAATCCTTCCCCAAACCCCACAATTCCATTTTGAATCAATCTCAATAACTAATCAGGAAAATACAAGAGATCACACCCACGTTATTTCACTACTCACACAAAGCCCTAGAATTTAGAAATCAATTCCCAACTAACACATTTAAGAATAAAATCCCCATTCTCACGTACCGAGATAGGGATTTCAGACTATAAATATATAGAGTTTATAACCCCCAAAACGTACATATATAAATAATCTAGCCTCAATGTAAGTGGATGGGAGAAAACCCCTACCTTAATCTTTGGTTTGTATGGAGATCTTGAGCTTTGATCTCAAACTTGCCCCTAAATCTCCTATCTCGACCTTCCTTTCTCCCTCGCTAACGATCTCTAGGGTTCCAAGGGGTATGGGGTGACAGAGTGGGGTGAAAGAAAACTGAGAAAGATGAAAATGGGATTTTAACTATCACTGAGCTTTAATGGTCATGGAATATTTTGTCTTTTCTCCAAAATTACTTCTGCTTTTGCCACTAACATCCCAATTTGATCTATATGACCACCCTAAGGTTTTTCGACTTTATAGATTCATTTTTAATTAACCTAAAAACATTTATTTTTCTATTTTAGTATTTCGCCTTTTATACTTATTATTCTTATAATTTTCTTTGGGACGTAAATAGAGACGTTAGTGGATAGTTTAGACATGTGGGGGTTTTACAATAGCCCCCAAGTGACATGCAAAGCCCAGTAGAAGTCCTACTCACTAAGTTCAAGAGAATCCAAGTTCTCTTTCCCTCGCGTCAATAGAACCATCCCATAGATTCATAAGTTCCATGTTAGTAAACTCTTCAGTCTTACCTCATGCCATGATTGATTTCGATAAATGGGGATACCATGTTGCAAGAGGAATTTGTGAAGAAGCATTACTTCATGGAGTTGGGTTCTATTGACAAACAACACAAGACGCCCCCAACCAGGCACCTGGATTCAAGCGAGGGTGTCTTATTATTAGTATTATTATTATTTTTGTTTACTATAAACTTGTTCATTCATATACTGTTAAACATTTAACTTTGAATATATTCTATAGCAGCGGATTACAAAATATATTCAAACTCCATAAATGAGAGTGTTCAACATACACAAACTTTACATTGTTTACAAAAACAAAGACATATACAAAATAGACCAAAAAGGTCCTCAGTGGGCACCTAGTGTTGCGTTGACCTTGATTTCTGATTTGGATTGTCCTGGCTTCTATTTCCTTCTTTTATACCTACACGGATGAAACACCCATGCTAAGCTTATATCTTAGTGGGAATAATACTCGTGGACGACCCCTAATAAGGATCATCACACTTTAGACACATGCATACATCTAACATATCATATACTTATACCCATGCTTATACATATTTCATACATATCATTTACACATGCTTATACATATCTCATACTTACTTATCATATCATGATTCATTTCTTATCATCATTCATATACATTTTATGTCATTTTACACTTTGCTTCTTATTCTTGTCATAGTGTACTTGTCATCATATAACAGTGTTATGCTTCTCATATCATTTCATATCATGTCATTTATCATATTCAAATTATTTGCATTTTCTTGTCATTTGTTTTTATTTTTCATGCATGCACATACCTTAGAAGTGGGTATGAGAAACTATAAGGACCTGAAGGTGTTGTTATCATTGTACGCGACAATGAACTATAAGGGCCCGAAGGCGTTATTATCATTATACGAGACAATGAACTATAAGGTCCCGAAGGCGTTATTATCATTGTACGAGACAATGAACTATAAGGTCCTAAAGGCGCTGTTATCATTGTACGAGACAATGACCTCTATAAGGACCTGAAGGTGTTGTAATGACCCTAACGGAACCCAGCTGATTAGTATCTTAAACTTTTATCCACAACGAGGCATACACATTATCCCACTTGCAGGTTAAGCGAGATAATCCATTTGTATTTCATTTTTAGTACATATCTCATATCCCCGAATAACTATTGTTATCCGGTAATCATATGTGATATTTACAATCATTTACTCTTATCTTTGCATTTTCATGTATTTCCATATACTATCAAATATTTCTTACAAACAGAGCTCCCTTTTAGACAAATTTTATAGGTCCAATGGTGTCCAAATTTGAAGACACCTATTTCAAGGAGATTTGTTATCCTAGAAGTCTAGTTTACCCATAATTTTGAATCACTCAATTTGGATGAGTAATGACCAAGTTATGGCCTAAACAACTAGGACCACTCTAATGTCAAAACAAACCAAAACAGAACCAGCTATGTCATGCAACATAGCTCCCCTTTGACGAATTTCTGGGTGCAATGGGGTCTAAATTTGCATACACCTATTTCAAGGAGATTTGTTCTCCTAGAAGTCTAGTTTATCCAGAATTTTGAATCACTCAATTTGGATGAGTGATGACCAAAAATAAAAAAAAACATGGGTTTTAAAAAAAATGGACACCATCTCCCCTAAAACCCATCATTTTCTCTATACAAAATTTTTCTCTATTGAGGACCACAACTAGACCAAACAACCATATAACAACTTAGAGCAACCCCCAAAATTGAACTAAACTAATCAACTTCATTGTTGGAGGTAGGAGAATTCCTAACCAACAAATAGGAAACTATTGAAACCTAAACACAATTCCATCAAATATCCATACAAATCCTTACATAGACAAGGATTCAAACTAGTATCCATACCTTAAAGGATTCTCATTCTTCTTCCTCATCATCATCTTCTTCTCTTCTCCTCTTTCTCTCTCAAACGTGACCACAAGCAAATGGGACAATTTGCCCAAGTGTTAAAGACAAATGTGGTCTTATCCACTTACATGGCTAGGCCATGTTTGGAAAATGACTTTTGTGATTTATTACCCATTTTTTCATTTTAGTCCTCTTATTCCCTTTCATTTACACATTCTTTTCTCACATATTCTAATTAGGAAAATAATCTTATGATCTTATGACATTTGGGTCCTTAGTTGGTAAATTACTAATTTACCCTTGACCCTTAGATAAATTATGGGTTTTTCTTATTTTATTTTTAAAATTATTATTCTCGAAAACTTTAACTTTTAACTTGTATTACACCCTTAACATGTTATAAAACTGTCAGGGTATAATTTGGGGTGTTACAACTCCCTCCATAAAGGAATTTAAGTCTTGAAATTATTACATGGAGTGAAGAGTTCTTGATCTTTGTGCTCTCATAGTTGCCCGGGCGCAGTAGCTTCTTCCTGCCCGTGGTGTTGTTAAGGCGCTTTCACTAACGTGCGTGCAGATTGTTTCACCTCTAGAGCCAGAATAGCCTTTGGCTCTTCATCATATGAAAAATCTGCATGTACTTGTACAGCTTGTACTGGTAGTATGTGCGACCCATCAAAGCGGTATCTCCGAAGCATCGACACATGAAACACATTATGCAGTTTGGTCAACTCCGAAGGGAGTGCCAAACAATAAGCCACAGGGTCAATTCGTTCCAGAATCTCATAAGGCCCTATGAACCTCGGACTCAACTTGCCTTTCATACCAAACCGTATAATTTTCCTCCATGGCGATACTTTTAAGAGGACCTTGTCTCCCACTTCATATTTAATATCTCTCATCTTTAGATCAGCATACAACTTTTTTCGATCACTAGCCGCCTTTAACCTTTGCAGAATAACTTGTACTTTCTCTTCTGTATCTTTTACTATGTCTGGACCAATCTGTGAAACCCTAAGAGAATCTAATTTTTTTGAAAAATGGTAAAATGGTAATTTCGGTCAAAATCTAGAATTTTTCTAGATCTCAGATGACAAAATGGACTTCACCGTTGGAATTGTCTCGCGAAATCTAGCTACCACGTCGAATTTCGTCAAATTCCGAGATAGTCGGAATTTCACGTTTTTCGAGGAGTGGGTGGATCAAGACGTGCCACGTGTCATGTGCAGAATGGTCAAACATGAGCTCAAGTGTGGGCCATGGGTGGACACATGGCATGATGCCATTGGATGAAAATCCAAAGTAGGTGGATAAGGGATAAGGTGTAATCCCATGAGCCAATAGAAAATTGACATGTGGCATGAGAGGACCCAAATCTTGACTCCTCCTCCCAAACGGTTTAGGAGGGAAAATTAGAGAGAGAAAATGAAAGAGAGAGAAAGGAAGGGATTTTTAGAGAGAGAGGCTCCAACTTCTCTTTAAATTTCTAGCGATCGGACCGTCAGATAGGTGGGTCGAGAAGCTTGAAGTTGCTCCCACGACAAGAATTTCTGCCCATGGGCACCCGGTTGTGGAGTTTCGACAACTCCGGGAGGTAGCGGTTTTCTATTCCTTGATTTAATCCTTGTTTAAGAGCCTTGTTAATGATTTGGATGGCGTGAGGCCGTGAGTGGCCGTTTGGGCAGTCCCGAAAATTAGGACTGCATGATGGAAATTTTTGGGACCCGTTTTGGACAGTCCCAGACTGATCTCAGACTGAAAATGGTCCCCGTGTGCTTTACATGTGTGTTGTATTGTGGTTTTGGGTGTTGTGAGGTCGGAAATGGCCATGGATTTCAGTTCCAAAGAAGTGGAGCAAGAGGTTGATGAGAGTGCATGGAAAGCCGCATAGCGATACAGAGGCGGTAAAAATAGTCGGTGCATGTTAGACCGAAAACGTCCATGTGAATTTGCTTAAAATGAATGACTTGAATTGCGTGGAAAATAATATGTTAATGCATGAAATTTAATGTTTTAACATGATGTTTGAATTATATGAAATATAATTGTGTGTGAGCCATTGGAAATTAAATTGTTTATTAGCCCATGTGAGTTAATTTTAATGTTGTGCTATGAATAAATAACATAATGGTTAGTATATGAATTTTGTCAATATATGCATGGTCCAGATATATTGGCATGTGTTGGATAATGGCATAATGCATTTTATAATACTGCGGGGCAACAGAAAATTAGGTGTGAGTGCATGACATGAGAAGAAGGAAAATGGTTTGTAGAAAGGAGGAATTTCAAGGAAGATTTTCCGAGAAGAATTGCTATGGAGAGTTGTCTATAGGTTCACGTCGAAGAGGCCAGTATTTGTTCGGAGAATTACCCAGCAATTCACCTCGGAGGGTTTTCCAATAGATTTTACCAAACTCGGTAGTATGTTTTCAAGAACAAAAACCTTTTGTTTTGAAAACGGTGTTTTCTCACATTTGGCTTAGGCATGCGTGAGGGAGTCAGTGAGACCTCGAAAAGCGGGGAAAGGGTGAGTCACATTCTCATTCATTTAATGTAGACATTTGAGTAGGAACATATATGTTTTACTTGAATGTGTTTGGTTGCCATTACATGTGCACTTAGGTGGGGAGTAACCCATGTAGGATAATTCAACTCTTGAATTACACACCTGTCGAGAAAATTATTTCAGAGTCTGAGGGAGTGTTCGGGAAGACGACACTCATTAGAGGCCGCTTTTGAGAAGAAAGTCGACATGTGGCTTTGATAGATATATTTTGTAAAACATTGACTAGAATTCTAAATTTTAATATATGTTTGTATTAAGAGTTATGTAACAACTCTTGAGACTATTATAATATAGTTGGATGTATTTTTGGTGAGTATTGATGTATGGGCCCAACGTGGCTATTTTTACTCATGTATGGGTCTCATGATATGAGACACACGGGTTTTCCGTAGGTTGATGGTGGTCAACGGGACCCTCGGGAATTTGGGCGTCACTACCCGTCTTTAACCTTTGCAGAATAACTTGTACTTTCTCTTATATATCTTTTACTATGTCTGGACCAATCACCTTATGCTCATTCAAATCTGTCCAACATACCGGTGTTATACATCTCCGACCATATAAATTTTTGCACGGTGCCATGTCAATACTTACTTGATAACTATTGTTATAGGCAGATTCCATCAATGGAATACACAACCTCGAAGCATGTCTTCGAGTACTTGAATCAATCTCTCTGTCTGTCCATCTGTTTGCGGGTGGAATGTTGTACTGAAATTCAGCCTAGTACCGAAGGCTGACTATAGTTCCTTCCAGAACCTCGATGTAAAATGCTGATCTCTATCTGACACAATAAACAACGGTACACCATGCAATCGTACAATCTCTTTCATGTATAGCTCAGCTAGTCGATCCATAGAATAGTCCATCCTGACCGGTATAAAATGGGCCGACTTTGTGAGCTTATCAACAATCACCCAGACAGAGTCATGTTTCTATTGTGTGAGGGGAAAACCCGACACAAAATCCATGATAATGTTATTCCACTTCCATTGAGGAATTGGAAGGGGATTCAACAGACCGGTTGGAACTTGGTGTTCAGCTTTGACTTATTGACACGTCAAACACTTAGACACGTACTCTGTCACATATCTTTTCATTCCTTTCTACCAATAATGTTGTTTCAAATCCTGGTACATTTTATTACCTTCAAGATGCATAGTAAATACAGTATTATGAGCTTCAAACAACAACTTTTTCTTTAGCTCTTTATCATCGCGCATAATGCGTCTTTGGAAATACAAACTTCCGGCTTCTTTTCTTGAAAAATCTTACCACCATCTCGACCATACGTACCTTTTACGTAGCAACTCTACATCATTTTACATTGCACTTTTCATCATTTTCTTTAAAATGAGTTGTCTTGATAGTTGACTAATATAGCTCCCAGCAATCATCTGTAGATCTCCATTCAGCGTGTTGAAGTGACATCGCTACCGCGTCTTTACCTTAAAGCATTTGCTACCACATTAGCTTTTACGAGGTGGTAATCTATTATACAATCATAATCTTTGAATAACTCTAACCACCTCCATTGTCTCAAATTTAATTCTTTACAGTCGACGAGGTACTTGGGCTCTTGTGGTGTGTAAATTCTATACTTTTGCTATAAGTAGTGTCGCCATGTTTCAAAGCAAACCTCCTTGCAGCCAACTTTAGGTCATGAGTGGGATAATTTGTTCTTGTGGCTTCAACTGCCTGGATGCATAAGCCACTACTTTCCCATCTTGCATTAACACACATCCCAAACCAATGCCTGAAGCATCATTGTATTGGGTGTAGTCTTTTCCCGAGGTAGGTTGCGTCAATACTAGTGCTTCAACCAGTCTTTCTTTCTTTCAACCGTTCAAAACTATTCTGACATTTATTTGTCCACTCAAACTTTACTCCTTTCCTGAGTAATTTGATGAGCGGAGAAGCTATGACAGAGAATCCTTTCACAAATCTTCTATAATATCCTGCTAGGCCTAAGAAACTTCTCACCTCAATTACATTTCGAAGTGGTTTCCAATTTACAATCGCCTCAATCTTTATAGGGTTCATTCTTATACCCTCAGCTGACATAATATGACCTAGGAAGGAAACTTTATATAGCCAAAAGTCACATTTGTTGAGTTTAGCATATAGCTACCTTCTCTGTAATGTCTCACGACTATTCATAAATCTTTGTTCATGTTCTGTGCATGTGGGCTACACGAATGTGTAATAGTGCAAACAAACTGATCATAGGGTTGAATACCCTATGCATTAAATCCATGAATGCTGTAGGTGCATTAGTCAACCCAAATGGCATTACCAAAAACTCATAATGGCCATATCGAGTTCTAAATTCAATCTTCTGCACATCAACATCTTTCACTCTTAGCTGATAATACTCTAATCGCAGATCTATCTTTTAAAAGACACTCGCTCTCTTTAATTGATAAAAAATATCTTTGATTCTAGAAATGGGTACCTATTTTTCTCTGTCACCTTATTGATTTTCCGATAATCAATGCACATTCGTAGAGTGCCATCTTTCTTTTTCACGAATAAAACAGGTGCACCCTAGGTAGAAGCGTGAGCCCCAAAGCAGGGATCCTTCGACAACGATCGACGCATGAAACATGAATGTCAGTTGTCAAATATTACACCCATTCGCCTCATGTGTTGAGACTCATTCCTACTCATTTAATTCATAAATATACGAGGAATTGCAACAAAATCCACAGAGTCCGAGCACAACACTCTCACATATGGTGCAAAATATACATCTATTAAGAGACCAAGTGTGTTCTAATATACAAAAGCAGGATATGTATTAAAACTACTCAATCTCCTTTATATACAAAACATCAAGTCAAGGCCACGATCGGTCCGCTTCAAGATCTGAGCCTTTAAGGAGCGTCGTGCACTTTGCGTGTGTCCTGTACCTAAAAGGGGGGTCCCACGACGGGGTGAGCTAACGCTCCCAGTAGAGACAAAACCTACAAGGGCTACTCCCCACCTAGGTGCACATACAATTGATCGTGTCACAGTAACACAAACATTCAAACGGAATTTATGTCTCAGGTTCAGAATCTACATACCATATATGGGCGACACTCTACATGCCCCATGTACCGGAGCCTTCCAGGGCTCGACCGATGTGCGATGAAGCGATAAATCTGAGTCGACCGTAGACTCATACCACACACCAATGATTCTGGGTGCATGATCTGAGAACCATTTTCTAAACCAAATCTTTTTTTTTTTATTAATTTAAACCATTTAACAAATCTGATTAAACCACTTTATTCAAAAGCATTGGATAGTCTCCGATAAACCGCTTTAATTCAAAAGCATTGGACAGTCTCCGATAAACCACTTTACTTCAAAAGCATTGGACAGTCTCCGATAAACCGCTTTAATTCAAAAGCATTGGACAGTCTCCGATAAACCGCTTTAGTTCAAAAGCATTGGACAGTCTCCGATAAACCGCTTTAATTCAAAAGCATAGGACAGTCTCTGATAAACCGCTTTAATTCAAAAGCATTAGATAGTCTCTAATAAACTGCACGACTCTCTTGGACGTTGTTTGCTTCGTCCTTATTCATGTGCCGAATTCTATTTAAGGCATGCAAGGTGGTTGTCCTAACATTGTAATACTATGGGAATCCACGGTCGTCTCCCGCGAGGGTGAAGTCTAATTTTATCGACCGATAGGAGCTATTCTCAAATGGGGTATGATGATTTAAGAGAATTGTAAGGTTGTGTTGGTTATTTGAATGGTTGATTAGTTTGAATGTTTTAAAATAGAAAGACAATTCTTTGGGATTTTTAGGGTTCCACTCGCTCCCGATCATGTAAGTCCCACATCTTATTTTATAAACTCATCTAAGACCATTGATAACGGTCTTTGATGGAGATTTATCTTTAAATGCTCTTTGGAAAATAAGATGATCAGGTAATACTAAACACTTGTTCTCAATTAATATGAACCCTTCGCTTGCATTCATGATCAAGCACAACGTGTACCGAGGATATCTCGTTAACACTTTGTCAAGAATATGCCCAACTAAGGATTTACAACTCCTTTGCACAAGTGATTAATATTACACAATCCATTAAAGATAAAAAGAGGAATTGAGGGACTATACCTTAATCAGGGTGAGTTTCCCCAGTGGATTCCCAGCAGTAAGGGTTTAGAACTCCATAAAACTTATAAGAACAATTATAATTAAAGAGCGATTAATCATAAAAACAATACCTTTTGGAAATCAGATTTCACTTGTAAAACTGAGAAGGATGAATAAGAGATATTAGGATTTAAAGCAAGATAAGTATTTCTGCTGAAAGATTACAAATGCTTGAATCTAAAACTTCCAATAGAAAAGAAATCTTAAATCTGGATCTACAAGTTCCAACTCAAAAATGGAAAATATTTATAACAAAACCTAAACCACACAGAAGTCAAAGCGCCTGTGCTTGTGTCCTCTTGCTTTTATACCCTCTAATGTGATTTTCCCATTTTGGTTCATTGACAGAGTGCCCTAAAAATCATGGTCAATTTACAGCCCAATCTACTTAATTCCCATGCAGTTGTACCGGTACACATTAGTGATGTACCGGTACAATTCATATTTAATCGAATTTTTATCTGAAGTTGTACCCATTCTGATGTGGGTTGTCACGGTATAATGTGCCTTGCCACTTACATGCAAGTTGTACCCGGTACACATGAATGATGTCTTAGGTACACCCCTGATCACTACAGTGCTTTCCTTGTATTCTTAGGAGTTCCCGAGACTCATCAATTGTTACTTTGTATCATAATGCTTTATATTGGCTTCTAGGACATACATGTAGTACACTACGTTCTAGACACAGAAAGACACACGCCTGAGTCAAAAACATAGAGGCAAAGTACCTATCATATACTAAATGTGGGTAACTTGTGATTTAGATGTGCTAAATTCTACTATGAGTATTACTCAAATGTGTATTCATCCACACCCCCAACTGCATCCTTGCTAGTCCACTAGCGAGAATTTAGATCGAGAACTACCCGCTAGGTATGAATCTCAACAAAGCGTTCGGTGCAGTCAAGAACTGCGAGAATCTCAAAATAACAATTATAGAATGCAATATGTCACCCGCTTAGTATGCACCAGCATGACTCATTTAAACCAACCACATCCTTACACAATGAACATTATAACAGGCTAACACAAAATTGGTTATTCAAATAGGATTATGGACTTTAAGAAATGTAAGGTAGTCATCTGAAACATGGAGCTGTGGCAATCCCTAGATATAAGGTAAGCAATCATATGCTCTTATGGAACACGTAACCATCATACATAATGTCGGAAGACAACCAACATAAAGTAGAATCAAAGGAGTCCAAAGTTTGTAACGATAGTGGGCTAAATGAAAAAGAAAAGGTAAATGATCGAAATGGGTGTTGGCGCTAACACATGGCTAAGGTCTACTACCAGATTTCCAACACCTAGTCTAGCCTAAATATAGCTATGCAGCGTCAACCTCGTCCTCTGCTGAAGAGAATGCGTCCTCGTCTACACAGTCATCTAATTCTTCAGAATCTCCCTCTAAATCTGAAGAAGTAGCATGCGTCTTGAGCTCTCTGAAGAATGTGGCTCTCGAAGCCTCGAGAAGCGTCAGTCATTTCATGCGCTGCCGAATGCACTTGAACCACCTTTATCCGCCGCTCCATCCTCTTCAATGGCGATGTGCTCGATGGTCTTTGAAATTTGTGGATAAGTGATCTAGGAAGTAGGCACATGAAACTAGCGAGGGTGAGGAATCACAGTGGATCTTTGCCTTGCTCTTGGCCTCGGTCTTATTTTTGATCGACCCCAGCCTAGGTAACACCCTCTTTTCTTTAACTGTTCCCCTCATCCCCGCTTCTTCCACATATAAAGTCACAGAGTGAGGAGCAGAATATCTTGAAACACTGATCATGCAAAAGTCCTCATTCACTTTATATGACTAATGCATAGTCAATCAACTTCCCAGTCATAACCTCGTACAAAAACTGAATTTGTTCTTGGGTGGGGGACTTTTCAATTACCTGCTGGCCTAATTTGATTGTGAATAGTCTTGAATTTCATGGAATGTCACGGTTTAGGCTTTCAGAGATATAATCTTTCACAAATCTTATGGGCCTGGGCCGAGTTGCAATAGCCCTCGATGGCTCATGGGCATCGAAGTCGATAATATGAGTGGATATGGCCGGTCCAGAAACATCGGAAGCGAATATAGCTCATAATCCATGCGCTATCGAATCGGAGTGGCCTGGCCTTTCCATTCAGGAAGTCTCAATACGGTTTCAATCCGGCGATTTTCAGCTAAGTTAGTGTAGAACTCCAGGACTACGAGAAGGTGAGTATGAACCTCGGTGTGCACGAACGAGTGCATATACATTCTGGATAATCCCCACAGTGGGATGAGGAATATAAAAGCGTCTCAATTTAACACCCCTCGCGGAGTGGAAACCCTATTTGCAATTAATTTGGGTCCATTTTAGGTGCTCTCCCCTCAGTCCTCTGCGAACATCGCCTGTTCTTCGTCATCTTTGTCGGATAATTCCTCACTTTCGAAGAGGATGCAATTGTTTTCCCTTCCCCTTTTGGCCAGAGTGGGGCATCAGTTCCCAGCTTCTTCACGGCTTGTTCCATAGAGGAATTGGATGCCTTTCCTCTCCCGATATTCTTAGAACGCGCCATAGAAATGGCGATGATAGCAATACGGCGGATAGTATATATATATCATGGATCTAATCTGTCTCAGCTTGATATGAGTGGCACGTGCACATCAGAGACAACATTCTCCTGTCCATCTTGACGGCTGCGAAACTCCCGACCACCAAGCACAGAACAATACCAACCAAATCCAATAAAACAATACATAATGTAACAGAGGAAATATGTGCAATAAGATCTTCGAGAACTTACCGCTTCATTCTTGTACGAATAAACAATAGGAAACGGTTAGTGAAACACGTGAATCAATCAAACTAGAAGATGTTTGTGTGAAGGGAAAGCTATAAACTGAGCAGCATGAGTGTGGCTCATTATATGGAATCATGGCGCCAGGTACAGATTTAAAACCACCACTTAAAATCAAACAGGTTATCTGAACACATCTGTTCAATCTCTTGAATTCAATTCTCACCACTTTAGATAAGATCTCTTTGATGCAGGATTTATTATAAATTTGATTTATTACTTACATTTTGTATGATTATCTGACATATTTGATTAAACAGTTTTTATTAACAATTTTTGTTTTTTTTCTTTTTTAACCTGTACCTATATATCTATATATACTATATATCTCTTTCTCTATCTGCCTCATACTCTGCCTATCTCTCTCTATTTTTTTCTTTTGAGACAGTGTTTTTACTATCCATTTTGACCTTTCATTGCATTTCATCAGTTTTATGCATTGTTGCTCTCTCTGATTAAATTCTAGCCCATTGCATTGTGGAGCTTAGTCAGCGTAATTCATTCTTGGGACCTGTAATCTCTTATAAAGATCCACTGGGTTCAATCCAGTTCCTAGTTCGAATAAACTTGACAACTTTAAGCTCCAATGGGTGCAAGGGGATGAGACACTACGAATTCATAGGTATGCAAGGAAATAATGGCCTCCCAATCATTTTCCAATTATCTTGAAGATGTTCCATAAAGACTAGGATGCATGAAGTTAACATGACCAGTTAAAGTGATGCACAATTGGGAGCAATAATAGGTTAGATCGAAAAAACTTGACCATAAGTCTGTGGTTTGTGTGGAAATGATGGGTAAATGCACAAGGGGACAATTCACAAGAAGACCTAAAGCTTGTTGTGTATGCTTGTTAAGATGTACGTCTTGTAAGATGATGTAGAGTGAATGAAGTCATGCGAGTATGTACATTACAGGTGAAACATAATACTCAAAAGAGGCATATTTCGAAAAATTTGACCCACTGAACATATAACGAGCGCATAGTTACGTTCAACCAGTGTACACCTACCCCCACAACAGAAACAAGCATTGTCCTCAATGCATAGAAACTAAGGGTACCCCCACAACAGATTTGGAGGCATTAGAGAAACAAGAGCCCCACGATTTTTTTATTTTCTATTTTATTGAAAAGCAATTGAAGTAACAACAATAAAAATAGAAAGCAAGAACAAAAATAAAATTAAAACTATATACAACAAGTGGAGAATGAGGTTACTTGGAAGGAGAGGCTTGGTAGAGCGGATCTACCAAATCTTCACTATGCTCTTGAGTATTGAGATGCTCAAGGAATGGTTTGAGGCGCTGGCCATTCACTTTGAAGGATTTTCCAGTGTCCGGATTTTTGATCTCCACGGCTCCGTAGGGATAAACTACCTTAACGATGAATGGGCGGAGTCCAACGTGAGCTTCAGGGAATAGATGCGATCGGGAGGCGTATAGCGGTACCTTGATTGGGTTCGAGTTTCTGGCAATGGATGCGTCATGGAATAACCCAGACGCTCGCTAACCAAGATCGGGGAGCTTTCATATGACTCTCGCCCCGCGAGTTCTTCAAGTTCATTTAAATTTGCAATAGGCGTTGCTTACACAACCCAGGTTAGATCGAATTAAAAGTTCGAATAGCTGATGGCAGGTGTTCCATCTCTTGGCAAATGTAAACCTTTCCATAAACCTAGCCTATAGGGAGACATACCAGAACAGTTTAAGAGCGTCACGGTAGGCCCAAAGAGCATCGGTAAGACGGAGTGACCAATCTTTGCGATTCGGGGCAACCGTTTTTTCCAAAATATGTTTTATCTCCCTATTAGCGAGCTCAGCTTGACCATTGGTCAGTCTGTAGATTGGTAAGCTGTTGATACTTTATGGGTGACTCCATATTTTTTAGCAGTTTTTTCCAAAAGATCGTGCAAAATGCGCGTCCACCATCACTAATGATTACCGAGGAGTTCCAAAACAAGAAAAATATGTTCTTTTATAAATTTCAAAACAACCTTGTGGTCATTGGTTCTCATTAGGTCGCCTCTGACCCACTTAGACCGTAATCAACGGATAATAAAATGTGAGATACCCACAAGAAGGAAAAGGCCCCATAAGTCTATACACAACAATAAAAGAATTTCAATAATTAAAATTGGGGTAAGAGGCATCATGTTTCGTTTTGTGACCTCTAGTTCTTTGGCATTGAGCCGCAAAGTTTTGCGAAGAAATCAAAACAATCCTTAAATAAGGTGGGCGATAAAGCCCGAAACACCAAAATCTTGTCTTGCCGTTTTTCGAGGGCGAGAGAAATGTCCTCCACCCAGGCCCGAGAATGGAAAAAAAAGTTAAAATCCTCACACCTTTCGTCATTAGGTACACATCTTCTCATTATTTGATATGGACGGTATTTAAATAGATATGGATCATCAGTAGTATTTCTTAATATCTGTCAAAAATTTCTTTACCAATGAGAAAGTCCATTGGGCCAGGAATCGGCGATTACGAGGTAGTTCACAGTAATCGGCATACCATGGGTAATGAACAAGAGCAAAGAGTTGCTCATTCGGAAAACTATCACCTATGGGTATGCCCTGGGGGTTGGATTACGGAACTAATCGAGATAAATGATCGGCGACCACATTCTCAACCGCACATCCTTGGTCAAGTTGAATTCTTGACATAGTAAAATCCACTAGTTAACCTTGGTTTCGTATCCTGCAGAGGCAGTACTTGAGCTATGATACGTGAAGATGGTCACGGGGAGAACCCAATATATGACCTAAATTTTTCTAGAGCAAAAGCAGCTGACTAGAAACTCATTTACGTAATTAGGTGTAGTTGGCTGAGCGAGAGTCTAGTGTCTTCTTGGGCGTGTCAAATGACAAAAGCCTTTTGTCTTCCCTACGTCTAACACGGCCCTATGGCATAATCACTAGCGTCGCACATGATCTCAAATGGAAGGTCCCAATTAGGGGACCGCATGATTGGTGGTGACACTAGCATGTTTTTGAGCTTAGTGAAAGCAGTGTCACAAGCTTGTGACCATGTGAAAGGGACATCCTTGGCAAACAAAGTACATAAGGGCCGGGATATAGCACTAAAATCTTTTATAAACCTTCTATAAAAACCCCGACATGACCCCGAGAATGACCTTATGTCTCTAACACCGCAGGAGTAGGTGGGTTGAAGTAGGCTCAACTTTGACCTTATCAACTTCAATTCCATCTTTTGATACTATGTGACCTGAGACAATTCCTTGTGTTACCATGAAATGACATTTTTCCCAATTTAACACAAGATTTTTCTCTTGACACCTCTCTAAAACCTTACGTAAGTTCTCTAAGCAGTTCTCAAATGAGTCACCAAAAACTGAGAAATCGTCCATGAAAATCTCCAATATGATTTATATCATGTCATTGAAGATTCCCATCATGCATCGTTGGAAAGTTCAGATGGTGCATAGTCAAAGGAGCATTTTCTAAAGGCGAGGGTACCAAAAGTGAAGTGAATGTAGTTTTTCTTGATCTTTCCAAAGCTATCTCAATTTGATTGTACCACAGTACCCATCGAAAAACAATAAAATTCATGCCTGCAACTCTCTAGCATTTGATCAGCAAGCGGAAGAGGAAAATGGTCTTTCACAGTACCAGCGTTAAGCTTCTATAATCTATGCACACCCTCCATCTGAAGTGACACGAGTGGAATGAGCTCATTATTTTTCATTGGCAACCTCTTGAGTGACTCGGAGCTTCTTAGGAACTGCCTATGTTGGACTAACCCACTTACTATACGCAATGAGGGTAAATAACCCACTACATCCAAAGTTTTAAAACTTCCTTCTTCACCACTTCTTTCATTATTGGGTTCATCCTTCTCTGTGGCCCTAGAAGGTTTAACATCCTCTTCTAAGTGAATTCTATGTGTGCGAGATCAGGGACTAATTCATAATATCTGCAATTGTCCAGCCTCATGATCTGTGGGTTTTGATATTTTCCAAAAGTTGAGTTTCTTGAGTCAAGTCTAAGGAGGAAGATATGATTCTTGGAAAGAGTGTTCTCCTCCCTAAGAATGCATATTTGAGATGTGTTGGTAAGGTTTTAGCTGGCTTAGGTGGCCTCTCCTTAGAAGCGATGTCTTATCTCATTTGGTGGCAAGGTTCAAATTTAGGTGTCCACCCATTAACTTCCAATACATCTTTATGCTTTCGATTAAAGAGTGTAAAAACTCGACTCGGTGGTCACTTCCCTCCTCCCAACTTGGGCTGACCAAACATGACTTAAGAGGATCATCATGTGAGACATTATCCAGGTATTTTTGTACCACGGAATCAACCATGTTAATTTCACAAATATCTTCTTCATCTCCCATTCCTTTAATAACATTGAAAATATTCGGTGCGGTCATGTTGCAAACGATAGTGTCGTGGGCCTCCTACAATGTATAATGGCATTGGCGGTTGCAGAATGGTCGACCCGAGTGCTGAGGCCCCGAGTTCCTTGATTCGCCACAGGTTGAGTGTCAGCACAACAAAATCCACCGAGGGAAGTAAAATTTGTCCTTGTACCAAAACATCCTTCACTATTCCCTAGGAATTTTACACTGGTCAGCCAATTGGGGTGATATTGGTTGGCTCTAATTCTCCCAACCTAGGTCCACATATGCGAGTAAGGCAACAGTTAACACTTGCCCCTAAGTCCACTAAAGCATGCCCCAACTTTGAATTTCAGCTCTTGCTAAATAGTAGGACTTCTTTGGAGTCTTTCTTTGTATTTTGGAGGCGAGTTGTTCGAATTAGTGAGGTAGATTGCTCGATCCATGAAGGCCTCCTTATTGACACCTAACTTCCTTTTTACCATGCCTGAATCCTTTTAAAAATTTAGCATATGATGGGATTTGCTTAATGGCATCTAGAGGAATGTTAGTTTCACTTTGGCGAACGGCCTCATAAATTTCGACATGGTTATTCACTTTCTTTGGTGCTCTCAATCTATGTGGGTATGGAGAATTTGGAGAATATCAGGTGAACATCAACTATCTGGGTGATCATCAAATTCATTTGTATTAGGGACATGAGGCTTGTCTGATATTTCATCTTCTCTAACCGATTCACTTTGAGACTCTTGTGATGGTTCCTTGGTTGGAATGGTTTTGTCAACTACCTTACCACTTCGAAGGGTGACAGCCTTACAGTGTTCAAAGGTAACCTCACTTGAACCTAAACTTCCCACACTGTTTTGACCTTGTGGATTTTGAATAGGCTGAGATGGGAGTTTCCCTTTTTCTTGTTGAAGGTTACCTATAGATGAGGTTAACTTGGTTATCTGGGATCTCACATCATTCAGAGCAGTTCGGAATTCTGTGTTTGTGGATTGCTGGGTTTGTCTGTTTGTGTAACCTCCTCCTCGAGACTTCTCTTATGCGGGGGGTTGATATGGTTGTGGTGATGGAGTCCCTTATTTCGATGGCTGGAAACCTTGATTAGGTTTCCGCGGGAATCCTTGATGGCCTTGATTACGAAATGGTGGAATGGGATTTGTAAACCATGGTTTTGTAATGGGACGGTGGTTGTTTGGCAAGTTATTTATTTTCCTTCATTCCTCGACTAAAATTGGGGTGCTTGCCCGTCGAGGATATATGTTTCAGAACATGGAGAGTTTAAAGGTTTCCTTTGGTAGTGGGGCATTGGCACGCTCTATTTGTAGTGCGCCTTTTTACTTGGGGAAGGTTTGGGCCAACGATGGTTGAGTGCGTAGGATCATCGCATATAATGCATGGCTCCTCCACTGCAGGTCCGATCGGTGTAGGAGTGATGAATGCAGCTAGTTACCTCATGCACACTTTTTCATCTCTATGGCCTCCCGGTTTCCTTGTTAAATTAGCAATTTTGCTTACCCGACTCATCATTTTCTCTTAAGTGATGGATTAATGGCCCGATGTGCTATGCACTTTAGCGATCTGGTGTTAGTCTCCCAGTTAGGTGCATTCTACGCTATAGTGTCCAAAAAGTTGAATTGCTTCACTGCGCTCTTTTCATAAAATTCTCAGTGCATCGTTTGGATGTCTTGTTTATTAACCCAAAGACAATCTTGATGCATTAATACTGTTTGTCCAACGTCGACCCGTGATGAGGGATAGCATGGAGGAGATCTTATATCTTTCCCACATCTTCCGTGAAAGGGTTCACACGGCTTTGGAAAAGTTACGAGATTGCTCGCATGAGGCATTAGTACGTGCGGAGGGTATTGAGAATTAGTTCATGTTTTCCCACGTAAGGTGAATTAGGTGCAGAATGGAACTGAAATTTTGGCGCTTCTCCTTTAAGCGAGAAATAAAACGAAACGATTATGTGGAGAGGTGAACCGGTGGAGAGGAATCTGCTGCCAGAGACATCCTCAAGTCCCTCGCCAGATAGATGAGGGTTCTGAGGTCGGGCCGCATTGTCTCCCCGAGGATGAGAAGGCAATGTTCTGGAGCTTCGCGAAAGTGATTGGCCTCTTGGGAAGGCGAATACAGGAGGTGGTTGTGGTCCTTTGAGGTTGTAGAATTTCTCGAAGGGTTGCTCTCGTTAGGCAAGGAGTAGGGGAACTACATATTGGTAGTTTGAAAGTTACCATTTCCTCCCATCTCATCGGGTGTTCTTTGGAAGTGTAACATCACTCCATGTTGTGGAGGTTCATGAAATCCTTGTAGATTCGGCCCGGGAATCCTTGAATATTTTCATTAAATACGTTCTTTGATTCAGGATGATCCATTTGAGGTAAAATGTTATCTGGAAAAACTTGGCTTATTATGGATCCTTCAGAGTTTCTAGGAGGCACTATTCTTACTAGTCGGCGTTGCTCGTTGCGGTGGCCAGAGCATGCACTACATTACTTTGTCGAAACACTGCGAGATTTCTCATAAAACAAAATAAAAGAAAAGTGGAGAGCGTCTGGGATTTGCAATGCAATTGCAAATTACCTCTAACTCTCTTCGGATCGACTTGATTAGTCATGCTCCGTGTGGCGCGAAAATGCTTCGTCCTTATTCGTGTGCCGAATTCTATTCCCCAGCGTAGGAATTACAGTTGTCTAGCATTGTAATACTGTGGGAATCCACGAGGTCATCTCACGAAATTGGTCTAATTTTATCGACAATAATTTATTCTCAATAAGGGTATGATTTAAAGAGAATTGTAAGAGTTGTGTTGGATTGGTGAATGGTTGATTAGTTTTGAATGTTTTAAAATAGAAGAGCCGATTCTTGGGATTTTTTAGGGTTCCACTCACTCGATCATGTAAGTCCCGCCCCTCTTATTTTATAAGCTCATCCCAGGAACCATTGATAAACGGTCTTTGATGGAGGATTTATCTTTAAATGCTCTTTGGAAAATAAAGATGATCAGGTAATACTAAACACTTGTTCTCAGTGTCTGAACCCTTAGCTTGCATTCATGATCAAGCACAGCGTGTCTGAGGATATCTCGTTAACACTTTGTCGAGAATATGTAACTAAGGATTTACAACTCTTACGCACAAGTGATTAATATTACACAATCCATTGAAGATCAAAAGAGGAATTGAGGACTATACCTTAATCGGGGTGAGTTTCCCCGATGGATTCAATGAGTAAGGGTTAGAACTCCATAAAACTTATAAGAACAATTATAATTAAAAGAAGCGATTAATGTAAAAACAATACCTTTTGGAAATCGAGAATTCACTTGTAAAGCGAGAAGGATGAATAAGAGATATTAGGATTTAAAGCAAGATAAGTATTCTGGCGAAAGATTCTGAAATACTTGGATCTAAAACTTCAAATGAAAAGAAATCTTAAATCTTGATCTCTGAGTTCGACTCGAAATGGAGAAAACTCTTCTCCTTTCAAAACCTAAACCTAGAAGTCAAAAGCGCCTATTACTTGTGTCCTCTTGGCACATACCCCCTCGATGTGATTTTCCATTTTGGTTCATTGGCAGGTGCCCTCGCGTCTTGTGTCGAATTTACAGCTGATCTCGCAATTCCGTACAATTGTAGGTACACATTAGTGATGTCTGGGGTACAATTCATGTAATCAATTTTTATGCAAGTTGTCTGCAGGTACAATGTGGAGTTGTCTTAGGTACAATGTCTCTTACCACTTTTTATGCAAAGTTTGTCTTAGGTACACATGAATGATGTCTTAGGTACATGATCCTACAGTGCTTTCCTTGTATTCTTAGGAGTTCAGAGACTTCGTCAATTGTTCTTTGTATCCTTAATGCTTCATATTGGCTTCCCGGACATACATCCTTGTACACTTACGTTCTAGACCTGAAAGACCTGCACAAGTCTAAAAACATAGAAGATATTAAAAGTACCTATCCTTATGCCAATTGTGGGTAACTTGTGATTTAGATGTGCTAAATTCTACTATAGTATTACTGAATGTGTATTGATCATTGTTCATTTTAGAGGCCCACACCATCGACACCATCACAGCGTTAATTTACAACAATGCACCCACCCGTCACGATGTTTGTCGTTACCCAATTATCTGATAAATGTGCCGTACACTTTATACCATGCCACATGAAAGATGACCTCTAGATGGATAACATATACCGTACACCATCTAGTGTACCATGAACGACTATGTCTAAATGCACAACGAGTTCATATGTTTGATTAAATATCATTACTCATCTTTGTTATGCTAGCATTCCACACATTCATATTCAATGCATCACACAAGCATGCATCTCCACGATTCTAACTTCGGGTCAAACAATTTAATGACCTGACTTACACACATAGGTAGTCGCGATATATTAGTCCCTTGACACAACGAGACGATTGCGGGAACAAGTCTATATTTAAGCAAACACATACAGTCCCAATTATTTGGAACACACACCAAAGACATCATGTCATCTCTTAACCAAGACATGGCAATTTAATCCACAATTCACAATGGCTTTAGATTCAAGCCTCATACCATCACAACTGGGTGTAGAGATTAACCCCAGAAAGTCATAAAAGTTATGAATTAAAACCAATACAAAATCAAGGAGAACAATGTTGGAAACACTGTTTTTAAACAAGACTATTCAGTTTTTCAAACAAGACCAGAAACTATCTGAACATAGCTCCCCTTTGAATGCATTTCTGAGTCTAAAGGGGTCGGAATTTGGATAGACCTATTTCAAGGAGATATGTTCTCCTCTAAGTCTGATTTACCTATCAACTAGAATCACTCAATTCGGATGAGTGATGGCAAGTTATGGCCAAAACACAATCATGAGGTCGAAGGAAAAAAAACTGGATAGCATCTCACCCAAAAACACAGCATTTACCCTATACAAAAATTCTCCTCCATTGAGGGTCACAACCATACTCAACCAAATTCCATTTCCATGGCCCCAAGCAAGGAATAAACCAAATAGGAAAGATCCCTTACCTCTTATAACGTATGGGATCAAGTCCTTGATCCTTCAACCTTGCAACAATGGAGGTTTTGGCTCCTCCTCCTTTTCCTTCCTCAGTCCATGAACCGAGCTTGCCCAGCAGCCACCCTCCTCTTCTCTCCCCAGTTTACGAATTGTTCTAACCCTTCCTATCTTTGTTTGATCCATTTTTCTTTCATTCCACTACTCAATCCACTCTCATGGTGCTAAACACATGGAATTTGGTGAGCCATGTGTCTCCCATGCCTAGATACACACCACTCACCTCCATGTAGCCTACAAGGGTGACACTTGGCCTCCAATGGTCCACAAGTCAGGTGCCACATGGCACCCTGTGATTGGCCTGTTTCATCTCGAAATGAGTGAAAAACCGACTGTCTCGGAATTTGACGCAGTTCGTCTGGTTTAACTAGATTTCACGAGACGATTCCAACGATGAAATCTGTTTTGTCATCCGAGATCTAGAAAATCCTAGCTTTTCCTCCAGGACTATTCCAGCAAATTACCGTTTTGCCATTTTTCAGAAAAATTTAAATGTAAATTTTTCACGGGTTTTACAAAAACACTGGGTCGGATAAATCCTTTATCCATAAGCTCTTGTAATTTACTCTTTAACTATTTCAACTCTGTTGGAGCCATCTTGTATGGTGCCCTAGACACTTGAGAACATTCTTGAAATACAATCTCATGGATAAGTCCACGCTCCCTCTCGAGGAATACATTTACCAACTCTTGAGGGAATACATTTGGAAATTCCCGCCTCTTGGAATCTTTTCTGATCAACTTGACCTCTCTTAGAGTCAAGTATCAAGGCGAAATGTCTACTTGACCTTTCCCTCATAAGTCTCCTAGCTTGCATAGCGGAGATCACATTAGACATTACGCCTGATCTAATGCCCTGTACTATTACCTCAGACTAGTCAAAGCATCTCAACACTACTGTCTTTTGACCACAATCAACGATGGCTCGGTGTTTAGACAACCAATCCATTCCCAGAATCAAGTTAAACTCTCGGAATGATAAGGTTATCAAATCAGCGAGAAACTCTCTTGCTTGGATAATAATGGGGCAATTTCTATATATGCTATTCAAGCTGACAATGTGCCCCAATGGACTGGTCACATGTATGTCATATGCTAACTGTTCCACTACTGGTATCTTATCAAATACATGTTCAATGCATACATACGAATAAGTGGATCAAGGATCAATCAATGCATGCATCTCAATATCATAAAGAGAAAATATACCAGCTATAACCTCAGGAGCATTCTAATCCTCACGAGTCTTTATAGCATATGCTTGTGATGGTGCTGTAGGTATAGGACGATCCACTGTCTCAAAGATTGTGCCTCCTCGTCCTCTATGCTGAATCGGGCCACCTCGATCTCTCATCGAAGGTAGTGTAACTAATTTTCCTCTGTCACTTTCTTACAAACTTCTATTATCCCCTGACTCTCTAGGACATTGTGCTATCAAATGATCAGTGCTTCCACACCAAAGACACCCTCCTGTCAATAACCTACAAAAACCCAAATGTCTATGGCAATGAGGGCACTCTGGGATTTCTCCCTGTCCGACTGAAGCACCTCTACCAGAACTAAGTGCTACATTCGACCCTTGTCTTCTACCTCTCATAGCTGAACTGTATTCTGATTGAGCTGGAGACTACCTAGCTCTTTTCCCTAAGTAGGACGAACTCCTTTAGAAAACTTCTTCTTCTCAGATCTTTCTTTTCTACTCGTTTCAAGTCTCTCTATTTTCATTGTAGCTTGGACCAAATGATAGAAATTCACCTGTTGGAGAGAAGTCATAGATTCCAAATATCTCTTGATGGAATCATGCAGTCCATTCTCAAATTGCCTACACCGAAATGCCTTGGTGAGGACCAATTTCGGTGCATACTTGTTAAGATGACTAAATTCTTTCTCATATTCAGCCACCGATAAGTTCCTTTGCTTGAGTCGAGCTAATTTCCACTTGGACTCACTATACATCTCGATAACGTACTTTGCCCTGAACTCTTAGACAAAGAACTCCTAAGTCATGGGATTTGGAATCCTTGGAATTCTCAACACTAGTTTCCACCAATCATATGCCTCACTCTGCAATAGTGAGACTGCACATGATACTCTCTGATCGGGAGGGCATCTAACTTCCTCCAATATTCTTTATAACTTTTCTAGCCATAATTATGCTTTATCTTACTCTTCCATGTTTGTCTCATGGAATTCCTCAGCCTCATGTCTTCTTACCAAGTCTATCGGGGCTTTTGGATCTGTAAATATTTCTAATACCTGAGTCATGTCCGAGATATCCTCAACAAAGCTTCATTTGGCTCAGCAGGGGTGTGACTCTCACTTCTGACGGATTCGGAAGGGTCCGAAGTGGGTAATCCCTCACCTCTAGGGTTAACACTCTCAGCTGCTTCTTCCGCGGGATTTGAAGGACGATCCATCTATACAAAACACAAGGACATCCACATCAAGCCATCACACTTTCAATCTTATACTCTATCTAGAATCACCTAAACCTAGGCTTTTCTAGAGCGCCTAAACCTGTTCCCGATACCACTTCTTTGAGAAGCCCCGACCCGGCTGCCGGTGTCGAGGGGCGAGGGTGTCTTATTATTATTATTATTATTATTTGTTTACTATAAACTTGTTCATTTATATTATTAAACATTCTGGCAAATATAATACGTAGCGGATTATAAAATATATTCAAACTACATAAATGGGAGTGTTCAACATATACAAACTTTACATTGTTACAAGCAAAAATATATAAAATGAACCAAAAAAGGACCTCGTGGGCACCCAGTGTTGCGTTGACGCGATTCTTGATCGCAGTTGTCACTGGATTCCTATTTCCTTCTTTTATACCTACGGATAAAGCATGTGCTAAACATAAGCAGTCGAGGAATAATACTCATGGACGACCCCTAATAATGATCATCACACTTTAGACACATGCATATACATCTAACATACCATATACTTATACACATGCTTATACATATTTCATACATATCATTTACACATGCTTATACATATCTCATACTTACTTATCATATCATGTTTCCATTCTTATCATCGTTCATATACATTTTGTGTCATTTTACACTTTGCTTCTTGTTCTTGTCATAGTGTACTTGTCATCACATAGCAGTTCTATGCTTCTCATATCATGTCATTTATCATATTCAAATCATTTGCATATTCTTGTCATTTGTTTTTATGTTTCATTCCTGCATATACCTTAGAAGTGGATACGAAACTATAAGGACCCGAAGGTGCTGTTATCATTGTACGAGACAATGAACTATAAGGGCCCGAAGGCGCTTTTATCTTTGTACGAGACAATGACCTCTATAAGGGCCTGAATGTGTTGTAATGACCCTAACGGGGCCAACTAATTAGTATGCTGTAGACTTTTATCCCTAATAGGCATGCCCATCTATCCCCTTACCAGGTTATAAGCAAACAATCCATTTTTATTTCATTTTTAGAACATATCTCATATCCCTGAATAACTATTGTTATTCGATAATCATATGCGATATTTATGATCATTTACTCTTGATGGGGTAGAAAACAATATGTGCACGGGCTGGCGCAAGCCCCGGACCTCCCGCCTTATGAGGGGAGAGTTGGGGCACAAACCCTGACCAAACCATTACGGTAGATCCTACCCATGCCGAGTACGGGCCGGACTGAAGTTGAAACCACCCTGCCATATAATTAAGCGATATAGGTGGCCTAGAAACTCATGCAAAAGGAAAAACGCCCAGTCTCCATGATCCGCGCCCCATGGATTAGGAAAGAAGAATCTTACATGATCACGGCTCCTTCATTATCCCTTAATAGTTGGTCCATGATAAGGAAAAGGAAACTCCTCTTGATGGGAAGATCTTAGTATCAGCGTCTAACAAAGGAAAGTAACCCACAAATTTCTCCTTATAAATCTGCAGGCCCATTCTACCACAAAGAGTACGCAATCCATAACACCATCCACGGTTGAATTCTTTCCTTTTTAGTAAGAAAAGCCGGCTTAGGCATTGGAGCGACGGTACCTACCCTCACCAGGACCATGCTTTCGGTGCAAGTTGCGGGTTATCTGTGATTCGGCCCAATGGTCGGCTGTGACAAACGAGATCTAGCTGAATCGGTGAAAAAGCACCATCGGTTTAAGCGAATGCGTGGGAATGGCTGATTCTCTCTGAAATAAAGCGAATTCTCAATGGTGATGGTATCGGCGAAACATGACGAAGTCGCGCGAGCCCCCACGGGATGCGAGACCCGACAAAGCGACTAGATAGCCAGCTTTGCCAAAGGCGGCTCTCGAGCTTTACCATTAATCTTGACGAGGTGGAGGCACTCAGTCCTGACCGGCGTTTGTTGAGAGACTCCGGAGGAACTATGAGTCTGGCGCGCGGAAGAAACGCGAAAGCGATAAGGGCGACTGTTCGGGGATGGCCGTGAGAAGGAACTAGCCAAGCCAAGGGCACAGTCATATAAACCCTTTGGGAAGGACCACAATGAGGGGCTCTGGTAGGAACAACGAGCCATGGACCCATCCTTTGTGCTTTGAGATAGGGGAACGGTCGTGGGAGCGGTGCTTAGGGACATCAGCAGGCTCGACCACATGAGAAGCGTGAGGGCGAGCTCAGTCTCCATGGATGCCTTGGTGCAACAAACCGAATCCCCATTCCACGGTCGGGTACTACACTTTCCTCTCCCGGCAAAGTTCAGAATGCCTCGGTCGAAGCCGATGGAGGCAAAGAAGATCACATAGATCCTACTCAATCCCTGAATCCGGATGGAGCTACGGATACGGACCCAGTTAGATCAGAGCCTTCTCCATCATGCTCAAAGGCGACTGGCACGGTTGATAGACTCTGCCATCATCAATCTCATCCTTCTGAGCTATCTGTCAGTTCGTCTCCCACTTCGCCGAGACTCGGACATAAAAGTCGAGCTATCACTTGACCATAAGCGGGGCTACGGGAGAACACGAGTCCCTACGTCGAGAGTTTAACGTAGAGTCGTTGAGGGTGGACATCCCAAATGAGAAGTTTGCTACCACCGCTTTCATCGCCGTGTTGGGCGTATAGTCAAGGCGATGTTTCCGTCTCGAAAAACCTCATGAAAGCATGGCGAGGTGCTCGTGAAACGAGATAAATACATCGACGTGAGGAAGCCCTTACATCTAAAGCGAGAAAACTCTTTAGCGCAGAAGAAGACAAGCAGGGGCGAGAAAAAGTGAGAACGAAGCCCCATGAGGTGAGGAGACAAGGATAGATCCCCACGAAGGGATAGAGAGAGATAGAAGCGATCTCCCGAGAGGCAGGGCAACGTGGGGACCGCTTGGGCCCACCTTAGCCACAAGCTGCGATGCGATATCCACCTCGGCAATTCCACCCCCCTTGTGATGTAGCGCCCCATTTCGGGGTCCCGTTGACCACCATCAACCTGCGGAAAACCTGTATGTCTCATATCATGAGACCCATACGTAGTAAAATAGCGGCATCGGGCGTACATTCATACTCACCAAAAGATAATCAACTATATTACAATAGTTTCAAGAGTTGTTACATCACTCTTAATCAAAACATATATCAAAATTAAGAATTCTAATACATGTTTTTCAAACTATATATCAATGCCACATGTCGGGTTTCTTCTCAAAAGCGGCCTCTAATGAGCGTCGTCTTCCCGAACACTCTCTGTACCTGAAAGGGGGATCCCACGACGGGGTGAGCAATGCCTAGTAGTGATAATCTACTACATGGTTTACTCCCCACCTGAGTGCTCATGCAATGGAAAAACACACATATTCAAGTGAATTCATGATTCATACTCGAATGTCTACATGCCCAATCTCATGTCTCGAGTCCTCACCGACTCCCTCACACATGCTTATACCATGTATGAAAACCGTTTCCAAATAATATTTTTTTATTTGTGACTGACCCTCCGATATAAGGCGTTGGACAATCCTACGGGTGAATTTGTTTAGGTATTCTAAAGAAACAATTCATGGGCCTCTTCGACATAAATTGTTGGACGATTTCCCAGCATAATTCTTAGGACAACTTTAGATAAAATTTTATTGTTTTAGACTGACCTCCGATTTAATTCATATTAACCACTCACCTACTATTCTAGGGTGCCTCGGTGCATGTGAAATGCAATATGCCAATTCACAACAATTCATGTTAATATATCAAGCATGCATATATTAACAAAAATTAACCTACAACCAGCATGTTATTTATTCATGACAATAACACGAAATTAACACATGGGCTAATAAACAATTTAAGCAATTCATTTTGAACCGCCCAAGCACACAAACCACCCACAATACCACGTGAACAGTACAACCCTAGGTCTGGCTTGTCAAATTTCAACTTTGGAGTCCACTCGGGAGGACCGAAAACTCAGCGTCGTTTATTTGAAAACACTCGACCATTAACAAGGTTCTTAAATAAGGATTAAATCGAGTAGGAGAAGACCCTACCTCCCAGAGTTGTCGAAACTCCACAAAACCGGTATCCACTCGTAGCAGGTGGGTCACAAAATCCATCGTGACGTGCTCCCACTTTCACTCAGCCACCTCTAATGGCTGAAGTAGCCACACTGGCCCAGTGCTCAACCTTCAACTGTGACATGTGAGACATCGTCGAACAAAGTCCCCTACTTGTCTCTTCATCCCGCTCCAGTAATACTAGCGACGAAGATCCCAGTATATCTTTGTGCCACCTGGATGCACGACAAATCGAGAGTAGTGAAACTCCCTGAGGATCTCCTCTCTCAAATCGGTCAATTGGGGAACCACTACCTGTCATCTATACCGAAGACTACCATTTGCGTGGATGGTCCAGCCCTCGCCACCTATACTTGACTGTACCCGGTCCCTAATGGACACTATCTCTGCGTCCTATCCTTGGGACTCGATCACTCTGCTCAATAGAGACGGTGTAGCTACTAAACTCCCCAACGTACCCTAAGCCTGCTCACTGTACTATAGCCCAAATTGTCCCACAGTCTCGAGCATCCGCCATTCTCGGGAAGCTATACTAGCCAATGCTCCCCATGACTTTCGATTGAGTGCATCAGCCACCACATTTGCCTTACCAGGATGGTAATGCAGAGTAAAGTCATAATCCTCTAGGAGCTCCATCCATTTGCGTTGCCTCATATTGAGGTCCCGCTGTGTGAAAATATACTTCAGACTTTTGTGGTCTGAGTACATCTCAAACTACTCGCCATATAAATAATGGGGCCAAATCTTCAAGGCGAAGACTATGACCGCCAACTCCATATCGTGTGTGGGAGTAGTCACGCTCCTTGATTCTTCAGCGGCGGGGAACCATAAGCTACCACTCTCTGGATTTGCGTAAGCAAATCCCTAGTCAGGCCTTGAACATCATAATACTACTTTGTGTACCTGTCCTCTCTCTGGGACTATCAGGATAGGAGCTGAAGTAAGCCTCCTCTTCAACTCTTGGAATGCCTCTTCACATCGGTCATCCTAATCAAACTTGACCTCCTTCCGGTTCAATCTCATCATAAGTGCTTCTAATCGGGAGAAATCCTCAACGAATCTCCTATAGTACCCAACCAATCCTAAGAAACTATGTATCTCGAAGACTGACTTTGGCCTCTCCCAACTCATCACGGCCTCGACCTTCTGCAGGTCCATGACACGCTGGCGACACCCACGTGTCCCTGAAAATCTCACCTTAGTGTGAAGCTGGCACTTGCGAACTTGGCGTACGGTATGGTCTCTCGATGGCGTAAAACAATCCTCAAGTGATCCTCACGCTCCTCCTCAGACTAGGAGTAGATCAAAATGTCATCCATAAAGACTACGACAAACTGATCTAGATAGGGTTGGAACACCACATGTGGATCCATAGTCTTTGCTTTGGCGCATTCGTCGATCAGGCATCACGTAAACTCAGAAAGTGCCCACTGCATAAATACTGAGCTTATTTGTCTTAGGATATCGCCTCCCTAACCCTCAACTGATGGTAACTAGTGCGAAGGTCTATCTTGGAATAGACTCGCGCTCTTCTCAACTGGTCAAACAAGGCATCAATCCTCGGCAATGGGTACCGATTCTTGATCGTAACCCTGTTCAACTATCGGTAGTCAATGCACAGTCGAACGGTCCTGTCTTTCTTCTTCGCAAATAGAACCGAAGCACCCCATGGTGAAGTGCTCGGTTTAATGAATCCCTTGTCTAGTAACTCTTGTAGCTGGACTTTGAGTTCCTGTAACTCAACTGGAGCCATCCTATGCGGAGTCATAGAGATGGGCGAAATACTGGGGGTGTAGCCAACTCGATGAAGTCTACCACCCTACATGGAGGCAATCCCGATAAGCTCATCCGGAAAAACATCCTCATGCTCATGAACCACTTGAGGTAGATCTAGGAGTCGGTCTCACCCGCCCTCCAAGGTAAGGCTTGCTGTAATAGCCAATTGTCCTGACACTGGGCTCGTATGCAGGATTTAGGGAAAATATCATGCTTGTCCTGAAGCGTAACACGAATGCGTCACAGTATTATGTGACCAGCCCTCCTACACTCTAATCGATGATGACTCGTATGCCAGATCCAGCAATCCATCCCAGGATGACGTCGAACTCGACATGTCATGACCCTCGGGTCCTTGCTGAAGCGAATCCCAGATCTCTGCTTTCGCGTCCTTGACATATCATGTATTCTCGCCACACAATCCACTGGGAAGAACTCACATACAAGGGCTCCTCCAAGGCCTCAACCTCTAAGCCCAACTCTATCATAACTGATGTAGCAATGAATGAATGCGAATAACCCGAATCAAATAACACTCTTACCCATAGGCGAGATAGAAGCGTACCACTGTATGGTAGTGCTCTGGAGCTCGGCCGGTGGCGTGGCGTGCTCAATCCACAATTCTGCGTCCCTGCTGCTGGGCCTCGTCCTCTACCTCGGCCGGTTTGGCCCCTGCGGCATGCACATTAGCAGGGAGGCCTTTGTCGGCTCAGCAGGACTGATGCGGCTCCTCATTATGCACAGGGTGAGGAAGATAAAGCTAATATCCATCTCTTGTCCCACAATGACTAGGAGGCTAGTTGTCCGAACCTAGGACCCTTGTCTCAGAGCCCTCTCATGCCTCTGGAACACTGCTAGTGACACTACACTCATTATAATAAGATAATATCTATCTAAATGCGACCCAGACCCGCAAGCGCCTGGGCTGGAAAGAATATGACTCTCCTTTCTCTTGCTACTAGCACCCGCATCACGAGTGCTCTGTGTATCCTCTATCTTCCTCTCTATGGTCATGGTCGTCCCAACCATAAAGTCCATGTCTTATGGCCAGTCCTCTGATCACCTTGGATGGACAATCTCGACCCATTCTCGAATCTCTAACCTTGAAATTTGCGTCTGTGGCCTTTGTAGTCATCGGCGAAGTAGGAAAACTCTTGTGAATCTAGCCACCATCCATCGTAATGTAGCTCAGCAGCCCCGACTCTAGGAACTCTTGAGCCTTCGCATATCTAGAAGTGGCCGGAAAATACTTGCCCATGAACAACTCATGGAACTCTGCCCATGAACAACTCATGGAACTCTGCCCATGTCATTGCCTCTAAGTCCCTAGAGATCTTCGCCCAGTTCCACCATACTTAGGCCTCGCCCTCTAACTGGAATGCAGTAAGTCTGATCTTGGTTGTATCGGAGGTAATCTCCATCGCCTCCAATATCTTCTCAACCTGCATAAACCAATGGTCCGCCACCATTGGATCTCCTCCCCCTATGAACATAGAAGGATGATGGGACTGAATATGGGGGTGACTGGGACCTCCCTATCCCAGCTAGCTAGCTGTGCAAAGGCAACGACTACAGCCCCTCTGAGCCTCAGCAAGGAAACTGAGAATTGGCTAGGTGGTGCTGACTAGCACCTCGTGGAATGACCTCCGATCCTCTCCCATGACTGGCCATCTACATGTCGAATGGCAGGATTGAGGTTTAATCAGAGGGGCATGCAGGGTGTGGCTGCGATACAGGACACATTCACATACCAAAAAAAAAAAAATTTATACACAACGTCAATGCATTCATAGGTAATGCAAGATAAACATCCCATATATCAAATCATACACAAATAAAAATTTTATTTTTTTGTACTCTTTATTTTTTATTTTTTTTTAAAACCCTTGAGCGAGTGCTCGTGAGCAATGTCGAGCGAACGAGTGAATCTGAATAAAGTGACCCTAAATGATTCTGCGCTATCTCTCAAAGCGATTAAGTGTGCATAGTGCACACACCTCGACTTCCAATTCGCGCCACGCCTTCTTGCTAGGCGATGCGCATCTTGTATTTGTAGTGTCGTGTCATTTACAGGCGTGGGCGCCGTGTAGTAACTTGTGCCGCGCGGCGACGAGCGTGAGCCCGACGCGAGCCTGAGGCCTCAATGTCTAAGTGCTACGTGAGATGCAGCACAAAAAATTTTTAAGGTGGCCATCTCAGATGAAGACAGACCCAGGGAAGAGGGACTCAACCAAGTATTGCGAATTCCATAGGGATCATGGACACCGAACAGATGATTGCATCCAGTTGAGGAAGGAAATTGAATACCTAATCCGATGTGGACATCTTCACCGCATCGTGGCCTCGGAAGGTCGGGACCAAGCGCCGCCCCCATCACCTCGTCAACCAGCCTGATTTGTGCCACAGTAGGTATGCGGAATCAACAATATTTATATCCTAAATCCTACTGCCGTAGTCAAGCTACTGCAGTATAGCGGCTCTAGGGTCGAACACAGGGATGGGTTTTCTTCGTACAAATGATTTGTAGTGATTCAAAAATGGTGAATTTGGTTTTGGATTTTAAAGGCTTGATGAAAGCGGGCGTGTTGATAGTGGTAAATTAAAATTAAAATGAAGAAAAATAAGAAAAAGCAATCCTTGAAGTCTCAGGTCACTGAGCTTAGTGTTCTAGGCTAACCAACATGTACTCGGGTCTATATCCTCGCATTTGGGAGCATGACATATAGTCATTTCCCGAACCGGATCTTCATTTAGCTTTAAAACCTAGACCCTTAGATTTTCCTTTTTGAAAGATGGCGTTTAATTAGGCATAAATATCCCTAGTAGTGAAAACACATCTCAAAAACCCTACACCACGATAACTAGAGAAGGCTTGACTAGCTGGGCATCGATGGATCAATAAGTATCCATGGAACCCAAACTTACCGGCTCACACATTAAGGAGGGCATGCTTAAGAGATTTTAACATATGGTGAAAGCGGGCACAAATGCCCTTAAACACCAACATGAAGAGCATGAGAACATGCGACCTCGAAACCGGCCTAGTGGCGCTTCCTTCAAGGATGGGGAGGTTTAGCGAACATCCTTTGATTTGTCATCATCAAGGGTGTTTGGCAACCAAAAAAAATGGAAGAAAACAAAGAAAGTGAAGCAGAGGAGAAGAGGAGAAGCGAGCGGGAGCGGAAGCTTCCCCGTCAGCTATTGATTGAAGGTGATTGATACAAAGTTTTTCTGGGGCGGGAAGCATATAGATGCTCAGTGTAGGGGAAGATTACAAAAAAACCAAAATCGGAAGGCTATTACAGGGGTAAAATGGAAAAAAACCAAAAACAAATGCAAACAGGGCATAGCCTCGCGAGACGGGGCGGCGGGAGGAGCGATGGCGTGGAGGCGGGAACGTCTTGCGGGAAAAGCCTTCTTGTGTCTCGATTTCTTCTGTTTTATGCTATTCTTTCCTCTGGTCTTTGATCTGCAATGCTGAGTTTGATTCGAATTCTTCGTGCTTGGATCGACTCAACAATTTTGGCATAATTAGCTAGCAAAAATTGCAAAATTTGCCCGCAATCGTCGATAGAATAAGTAGGGACCTTAATGTCTGAATCGGGTTAAAAATTAGAATGATTAGTACACAAAAGCACTCAAAACCTATAATAAATAGGGCTCAAAATAGTACTTTTTGGGCACTAATCCACACCCCCAACCTACACATTGCTAGTCCCTTAGCAATGAAAGAAAGAAAGAAAGAGAGAGCATACAAAACGATAACAAATTATGTTCTGGAGTTGTGAGTTCAAAGGTTGTGAAGAAGTAATGCTTAACCCTCGATAAGTACGAAACTTAGTCTAACTATCTCGAGATAGTAGATGCCATACAAATGGAGTATCAAAGAGCTTTCTTCTGGTAAGCTCAAACAGAACTTCCACAAAAATCTAAGTGTTTGTTTGATCGAGTTCTCAACAATAAATGTCATTGCCTCTCCACCTAGCCTAGCTCTTTGTCCTGACCCTAGCATGCCCTTGACCTAAATAGATCCAGGACTACCTCTTGTTCCACAATTCTTTTGTGTTGTAGGGTGCAATGCCGAGGAATCGATCACCAAAGTCCACATGTAGCAGGGGATCTACCGTGACTCCCGACAGTGGGCTTAGGGCACCAAGTCCTGAGGATCTTTCGACCACTAACTCTTCAGGTTTCACCCCGGACTCCGAATGATTTCGAAACTCCAGCACCTACAACTTGCTAAACTCCACCTATCCATCCATGTAGCGAGCACTAAGTCGGTGGCTCCCAACCAGTTGGCTTAGGGCACCGGGCCTTAAAGGCTTTCGCCATATACCCCTCGGACCGTACTCGGTTTACTGCCAGCGTTCTGAATTTTCTTCTTTTATTTTTCTTTTCTTTTTCATTTTCTTTTCTTTTCTTTTGGAAGACACATTGGCCCTTCTATACATGGGGGTCATGCCTATTACATGTGGTCAGTGAAATAGGGTAGGTTTTACAATGTTTTTAGGAGGTAAGAGCGGTTTTCGACATTGTTGAAAGCGTGTGCCTTGATGTGTGGTTAGCTAAAGGTGGAAGAAAAAGGTTAAATACAACAAGAATTCAACCAATCATCCACTCAACTAGGCATGACATCACTTTAACATCAATAGGATTAGACAAAGTTTCAATTTTCCAACTTGCGAGTTAAGCGAAACCCGCAAAGTGTGTGCGATTTTTGAAAAATTAAATTTGTATAGTATAACGACTACAAAAAGGAAAACCAGCAAGCCACTGGAGCATCACAAATGGGCTTGCTCAATATAAAAACAAAATAAATGCCACTTTCTTTGCTTCTTTCCACAAAGCCAAATGTCACATTATCACAATGGGTCTTGGATTGGAAGTTAGAAAAGGAAGATGTTACCTCCATGATGATATGTGCTTTCGTTTGATAGGAGACTTCTATGGCTTTCCATCGACACCTTATTCACTCCATTTGGGCTTCATATAAACAAGTTAGGAGAAGAAAATAGAGAAAAAAAGTGACCTGTTGGAGCATTTTGAAAATTAAACATTTATAATAATTTCAAAAGTGTTCTTTCTAGCCATATTTGGATTCTAGATAATATTTCAACGGTACAAAAACACACAAAGCGGGTTCGGATGAAAAAGTTGTAGAGGAAACAAAAGCGAGGGTGCAAAAGCGAGGGGCGGGTTGCGAAAATTCGCAGCCTGCGAAAAGAAATCATGGTGCGAAAATTCGCACCGCTATAGAATTTTTATTTTTTTAAGGATAAAATAAAATAAAAAAACATTTTTTATAACATTTTTTTAATAATAATAATAATAATAATAATAATAAATAAATAAATATATATATATATATATATATATATATATATATATCACTAAAACGAAGCCAAATGAGCATTAGACATCAAAAGCAACGTAGCGGTCTGAAATTTCGCGAGAATCTGCAAATTCCATATTTGTTAAGAATTTGATTTCATAGCTTTCTGCGAAAATTAATTTATGACACCAACAAAACTCGCGAGGTTGCAAATTTGAAACTATTTGGTTGCGAATTTATTCCTTGAGTTCTTGAAATTTTGGTGTACAACACTCACCCTGTATCAAATTTTGATAAAGCGCAAAAATAAACATGAAAAAATTAGAAAATTTGCATAAAAAATTAAGAAAAATTTGCAGGAAAAATTAAAATTAATATAAAAACAAAGATTAACTAAGTGCGAAAATCTAAGAAGAAAAATTAAAGAAAATCAAATAAAACAGATAAAAGAAAATATGAAAACCCAAAAGTGGGAGTGGCGAGCCTCGCCCAAACAGTTTTTCAACCCTTTTAATTTGTGAAGCTGATTGGGCTCAAAATGCCGAGGTTAAGGTGCTCGAAGTATCGGGACAGCTCAGACCATCCTTTATGCCCAAGCTGTTTATCGATGCATTTGCCATCTTCTTGGTGGTGGCAAAAGTTTGGATTGTGGCCACTAGCTTCTTAAGGTTTGCGGGGCGGCGATGATAGATTGTGGCCTTTATAATTAGTGCCCAGGTTCACGAGTGTCTTTCTTTGGTGTGGTGTCTTTGCGAGCGAGACCTCTGCTTGGGTTTTAGGGAGGAGGGTGATGGTAGTGGAGCTGTCTTTGGGTTGAAGCTGATGGCACTAGGATCCCAAATTTATAAGAGTTGTGGATGAAGGGTAAGCCTTTGGTGCTCTTCCCTGCTCCCTTTCTCTGCCTCCCCTGCTTCCTCTTGTGGTTCTTGGAGCCTCTACTTGTTCTGCATTAATTCCTCCTGAACGCACAACTGCGGGATGTCACAATTTTATCAATTTCGCTCTTGGAACCATCGATTCCTTGTTCAAGGAGCTCTCCACTATGTCAATTTCCTTATTGGCCTGGACATCCACTATCCTCTGTTCCTCTATGAAGTTATCCACTAATTTGCTCAAATTCAGGATGGCTTGTTCAATAGGGGATGAGGTTGGTGGTTGCTGTGGCTGAGGAGTTGAGGCAAAATGTGGAGAAGCAGGAGGTGCATAAGTTGAGGGAACATAGACGGGTGCTCATCCATTGGTCTCCTATAGTCCCTCGAGACCTATTTGGGTTGGATTTCTCCCAGTAGTTTGCTGATTTTGCCATGGAAGGCTCTATAGTCCCTCGTGACATGTATGCCCTAGGGTTTCTCTCATTTGTATTACTCTTCATGTGGGAGTTCCATTGATCTGATTCAAACCTTTGGAACAAAGTTCCTGCTTGTGAGACAACACAAGATAACACCAAAACAGGTCCTATTTGAAGCCCTTTTTTTTTTTTTTGAAATTAAATAAATAAAAAAAACACGATTGTAATATAAAAGAAATTCACCAATACTTGTGATGAGGATCCTGAGTGTTTCTGACTTCTCGCTGGCACTAAGGCTGCATCCTGTAGGCATGCATTTGATTCGTGCCCGACCGGTATCTCGGAATCAACAATATTTATATCTAGAAATCCCTCTGCGGTAAATCGAGCTACTACAATATAAATCACAGGGTCGAACACAGGGATGGGTTTTCTTCGTACAAATGATTTGCAGTGATTCAAAAATGGTGAATTTGGTTTTGGATTTTAAGGCTTGGTGAAAGCGGGTGTTGATAGTGTACAGAACAAAATTAAAATGAAAAATAAGAAAAAGAAATCCTTGAAGTCTCGGGCCACTGAGCTTAGTGTTCTAGGCTAACCAACATGTACTCGGGTCTATATCCTCGCATTTAGGAGCATGACATATAGTCATTTCCCGAACCGGATCTTCATTTAGCTTTAAAACCTAGACCCTTGCGATTTTCCTTTTGAAAGATGGCATTTAATTAGGCATAAATATCCTAGCGGTGAAAACACATCTGAAAGCCCTACACGCGATAACTAGCGAGAGAAGACGACTAGCGGGCATCGATGGATCTAATGAAAGTATCCGCGCACCAGCTTGCCAAATACACATTAAGGAGGGCATGCTTAAGAGATTTTAACCTATGGTGAGAAACGAACCTGAAATACGTAAACACCAACATGAAGAGCATGAGCATATAAACACCTCGAAACTTGGCACCTAGTGGCGCCCACATGAGGATGGGGAGGTTGCTTGAACATCCTTTGATTTGTCATCATCAAAGGGTGTTTGGAAGGCTAGAAGAAAATGGAAAAAGAACAAAAAGAAAGGTGAAGCAGGAGGAAGAAGGCCAGCGGGAGAGCGAGCTTCCCCGTCACTTTATTGATTGAAGGTGATTGATACAAAGTTTTACGAGGAGCGGGAGGCTTATATAGATGCTCGGTGTAGGGAAGTTACAAAAAAAACCAAAATGTCGGAAGAGGCTATTACGGGAGTAAAATGGAAAAAAACCAAAACAAATGCAAGCGGGGCATAACGTCAAAAGCGAGGAACGGCGGCGGGAGGAGGTGGCGGTGGCGGGAAGCGATTCTTTCGGAAAAGCCTTCAACATAATGCTCCAGTTTCTTATGTTTATCTTCGTCTCCTCTGGTCTTTGATCTGCAATCTTTGAGTTTGACTCAGTTCTTCGTGCTTGGATCGACTCAACAA
The DNA here is from genome assembly GCA_016808115.1 of Tetrastigma voinierianum. Lineage (NCBI taxonomy): Eukaryota > Viridiplantae > Streptophyta > Magnoliopsida > Vitales > Vitaceae > Tetrastigma > Tetrastigma voinierianum. Next base: position 2,434,327 of record JAEQBH010001681.1, read on the forward strand.
TTTGGCCATAAATTAGCTCGCAAAAGCGCAAATTGCCACAAATCGATCATTAGAATAGTAAAGGGACCTTAATGTGCAAATCGGGTTAATTAGAATGATTAGTACACAAAAAAGCACTCAAAACCATAATAAATAGGGCTCAAAAATACTTTTTGAGCTTAATCACATTGACTCAACACCAGCAACTCTTGGGAGGAAATCCATGTGATCTCGGGCGATTTGCGGGGAGAAGTCGATTCGGCCGAAGGAAACCATCTATCAGGCGATTAGATCGGGAGACATTGGAAATACATGTATCTCGCACATTAGACACCATCATAAATTTTGGGACTCCGACATGGAGAGTTTGCCCGACATCCTCATGGCGGTCACTGGGCGATCCACGGTAATAAGAGCCATCATAGCCCAGCAAAAGCGGTACACGGGCTCTGGTCGACAGGCTCGACCAAGCGTCATCTTCACGTCGGTCTTCGATAAAATGGGCATCGGAAGGGAGAAACTAGAACCGGTGAATGCCCACCTGCGGGGATTCTCCGGAGAAAGAGTGCTACCCCTAGGGTCAATACAACTAGTGCTCACTTTGGGAGATCCCCCATGCCAGGCCACAACAACGGTGAGGTTCCTCATAGTGGATGCCCCGTTAACCTATAACATTTCTGACAGGCGGAGGCCCACTCGATGCCGTAAGGGCCATCAGCACACTAGCCTTATCATATGGTTATCAAATTCCCCACTACGAATGGGGTAGGAATGGTTTGAGGAAATCAGCGCATAGTCAGGGAGTGCTACTCGGCATCAATGAAGCAAAAAGCGGTAGGCAGCATCTACATGGACGAGCTCGACATAAGAGATGAGGTAGGCATCCGACCTGCGCCCTCAGAAGAACTAGAACCAATACAACTCGACGACAAGCTGGAACATCTCGTCTACATCGGATCCAGATTGGCCAAAGACGTTAGGGACCTCCTTGTCCACTTCTTAAAACATAATATAGACGTATTGGCCTAGAAGCAGGAGGAGATGGGAGGAATTGACCCCGCAGTAATTACACACAAGATGAACATCAGCCTGGCTTCGAACACATCAAGCAAAGGAGCTTTGCCCCGAAAGAAAAGGTGATCAATGAAGAGAGGTTAACAAACTCCTCCGAGACAAAGCTATCAGTAGAATACCTGTTGGTTGACAATGTAGTCCTCGTCAAAAGGCCAAGCGACAAATGGCGCTCTGCATCTGACTTCACGGAGTAATCAGCAGGCGTATCTGAAAGATAGCTTTCCCCTACCTCGGATCGACCTTATAGTGGACGCCACAACTGTCCACGAGCTTCTCAACTTCATGGACGTTTTCTCAGGATATAATCAGATCAGAATAGACCCTAGCGATCAAGAGAAGACCTCATTTGTGACGAGACGGGGCACTTCTGTGCAGTCTGATGCCTTTCGGGTTGAAAGAATGTTGGGGCCACTTATCGGAAGTGATGAACAAATTCTTTGGGGGGGAGAGAAGACAGATTGGAGTCTATGGAGGTATATATAGATGACATGCTAGTGAAGTCAATTAGTAGGGCTCACGTAGCCCTGGCTAAGTCATTCCGGAGTCTGAAGAACTATAACATAAACAATCCAGCCCCGATCATGCCAGATCTGACGGAAAATTCTTGGGTTTAAATGATCACTTGGCCAGGAATAGAGGCAAATCCATATAAGATAAAAGTTGTGCTAGACTTTATATCTAGATCTAGCGACAAATGCCGGCCATTCTTTGAGGTTCTGAAAAAGGCTTTCCACTAGGACGCCCAATGCGAAGAGGCATTCTCTGCGCTAAAGGCTTACGAGGCTACCTCAGATCTGGTGAGCCGCCAGGAGAACTCCTTACCCTTTATTTGGTCGTTTCAGATTTCTTAACTAGCACCACCTTGGTCAGAGAGCGAGATAGAATATAACATCTAGTTTATTGGCTGCGGCCGAGGCTGCGAGGGGAGAGGCTTGAAGGTATCAGATTGAGAATTAATCACAGCGTTGGTAACCCTTCTTTAGAAGGCTTCGACCATATTTCGGACTCACACCATTGAAATCCCGATAGAACCTTGATAGAGCGGATATTGCACAAGCCAAAGGCCTCGGGAAGACTGATAAAATGGGCCATAGAGCTCAGTGAGTTCAACATCAGATACAAGCCGAGGACAACGGTTAAAGCGGGGTTTACTTAATTTCATCGTGAGATTACCCCCTCAAACACCCCGACGCGACTGCGAAACTACTCGGTGGCGCCCGACCTACCCATATGGAGGCTATCCGTTGATGGGGCCGCCAATTCCCAAGGAAGTGGTGCGAGTCTGATTCTAACCTCCCCGAACGGGATTAACGTGGAATATTTTTCAGGTCGTATTTCAAGCCTCAATCTTGGCCAGAAATCTGAAGCTGTCATAACTGGCAATCTTACCCTCTCTATGGAAGCTGATCAACTGGAGATTTGCAGTGATTCCCAATTGGTGGTGAAACGGATAGAGGACTCCTATGATGTCAGGGGTGAAAAAATGATCCTTTACCTAAAAAAGGTACGAGAACTGCTTAAAAAGTTTATACGAGTTCAGGTCAGGCATGTCCCAAGGGCAGATACCCTGGCAAAGCTAGCAACAGCATCACAGGAGGATCTAGACAAACTGATACCGGTCGAGCACTTCCCAGAACCCTCGGTGAACGTCGACGATGAAGAAGTGTCCCTAGAAATGTCCGAGCCAAGTTGGATGGACCCCATCTGGGACTACTTGGTGGACGGGAACATTTACTGACGATCAAAGGCCTCGAGCTCGGGACGGTGGCTAAGTTGCATTCATCGAGGACCACTATAAAGCAGAGCTTCTCTACACCCATCCTTAATCTGTAGGAAAGGAAGGCGCCCGACTATGTGCTCGAGAGAAGTCCATGAAGAGCATGCAGTGGCAACCATGTGAGGCCACGAACCTTTGCGGCCATGCAGGCGGGGTATTGCGGCTTTACAATCTTTAAGAACGCGCAGGCGATTAAAAAATGCAAGACCTGTCAAGAGCATGCCTAGATCTCTCACCTCCCTTATGAGTCGCTGACCTCAATCACAAGCCCTTGGCCTTTTCAACAGTGGGGGCTTGACATACTAGGGCCCCTACCCATTGGGAAGGGCCAGTGCAAGTTTATTGTTGTAGAAGTGGATTACTTCACCTATTGGGCTGAGGCCGAGCCTTTAGCTATGATCACCAAGCAAAAGGTACGTAACTTTGTTTGGTGTTCCATAATTTGCAGGTTCGGAATCCACACAGAGGCCACAGTGTCGATAATGGGGAAACCATTCGACAATGCTAAATTCGGATATTCTGCAGAGCTACGTATTAAATTACTACTACTCGTCTGACTCATCATGATCAATGGAGCCAAGCGAGAATCACTATAAGGACTCTTAAGGCAGTGTTGAAGACTAAACTGGAAAGTCTAAAGGGAAAATGGGTAGAATCCCTCCCCGAGATATTAAGGGCATATGGAACTACATAAATCGACCTTTCAGAAACCCCGTTTGCTCACAGCATTCGGCGTTGACAGTAGCTCCTTCGAGGTTGAAATTTGGAAGTCCACGAGAGTTGAGTTCTCAAATGCCGAACACAGCAGATTCTTTGCCTAAACCTTGACCTCTAGAAAACGTGACGGGTTCTAAAGGCGCCCAGAAGGTATAGCGAAAAAACTGACCAAAATATTTTGATCGAGCGTTAGGCCCAAAGTTTTAAGCAAACAACACAGTTCACGAAGAAACTCTGCCCGACCAAGAAAGTCCCACACATGGGAAGTTAGGGCCAAACTGGGAAGGACCCCTAAGTGGTATCATGAGTAGTCCGACCTTGCAACTACGAACTTCAAACGGAAGAGGGAAAAACCCTGCCACATTCTTGGAACGCTGAACACCTCAGGCGATTCTACCAATAGACCTTGGATTGTAGCTTTTAATAAGAAATTCACAGTTTTACTATAATAACAGTCTTTGAGTTCATTTTCAGCCTGAATAATATTCTCATAGATCATTAAAAAAAAAAACATCAGACAAGTACACATGCTTTCAAAAGACTGTACTTTTATTTCAAATATCTCATAAAATTATAATCAGCAAAGTCGTTCTCTACATCTCAGAAAATTACAATCAGCAAAGCCTTTCTCTACATCAACCGTTCTCTACATCCCAGAAGATCACGATCGACTAACCCTAATCAAGGGAAAAACCACAAGAAAGGGAAAGAGAAAGAGAAAAGGAAAAGGAAGGAGAAAGATAAAAGGAAGGAGAAGGAGAAGGAGAAAGAGAAAGAGAAAAGGAAGGAGAAGGAGAAAGAGAAAAGGAATGAGAAGGAGAAAGAGGGGAAGAGAAGTATAATGGAGGAAGCGGGACTTAAAAATATTCCCTCTGAGCGTACCGCCCCCTCCGAATATGTTCCCCAGTCCAGTTCCATCAATGGGCAGGACTAGGAACAACACAACTCCACAAGGAGAACTGAGGAAAAACACAATTCTCTGAAGCGGTAGACGTGAGCAAATGTCGGCTGCGATCACGAGGATGAACTCAGGTGCGTGACGATCCAAACCACGAAGCTTCATCATGTACGAACTCCAACACTGTCGAAGAGAGGTAGAAGGTTGGTAGTGGAGTATGACACAAATCGTCAAAGAGAGGCAGTTATTTATAAAGAAACTTGGACGTTTGGAAAGCCACGCAGTTTGTTCCGATTCTCCATAGGTCTGCATTAAAACCGCGCACACTCCATAGATCTGTATTAAAACCACGCGTGCCTTCCCTAGGGGAGGAAGACGAAAGGGCCTCGTAGCTCAGATCAGGAGCCGAGGAGCTCAGTTTCAAAAGAGCCTTGTAGCTCAGTTTCAAAGGGGGCAAGTAGCTAAGGAGCCTTGTAGCTTAGTTTTGAAGGAGCCATGTAGCTCAGTTTCAAAAGAGCATTGTAGAAGGGGCCATGCAGCTCGGTTCTTTAAGAACCTGACAGCCCAGAAGGCCTAGTAGCCAAGAAGCCATGTAGCTCAGTTTCAAAAGGGCCACGTAGCTCAGTTTCGAAGGAGTCATGTAGCTCAGTTTCAAAAGAGCCTTGTAGCTTAGTTTCGAAGGGACCAAGTAGCCAAGGAGCCATGTAGCTCAGTTTCGAAGGAGCCATGTAACTCAGTTTCGAAGGAGCCATGTAGCTCAGTTTCGAAGCAGCCTCGTAGCTCAATTTCAAAGGGGCCAAATAGCCACAGAGCCTTGTAACTCAGTTTCAAAAGAGCCTTGTAGCTCATTTTTGAAGGGGTTAAGTAGCCAAGGAGCCATGTAGCTCAATTTCAAAAGAGCCTTGTAGCTTAGTTTCAAAGGGACCAAGTAGCCAAGGATCCATGTATATCAGTTTCAAAGTAGCTCGGTTTCAAAGGGGCCAAGTAGCCAAGGGGCCTTGTAGCTCGAGTTTCAAAGGGCCGTACGGCTCGGTTCTTAAAATTTGGCTTGGCCGCGAAAGGCAGTAGCCCGAAGAGAGCCATGTAGCTCAGTTTCAAAAGGACCACGTAGCTCAGTTTCAAAAGAGCCTTGTAGCTTAGTCTCAAAGGGGCCATTTAGCTCGGTTCTTAAAGAACCTAACAGCCCAGAAGGCCCAGTAGCCAAGGAGCCATGTAGCTCAGTTTCAAAAGGGCCACGTAGCTTAGTTTCAAAAGAGCCTTGTAGCTCAGTCTCAAAGGGGCTATGCAGCTCGGTTCTTAAAGAACCTGACAGCCTAGAAGGCCCAACAGCCAAGGAGCCATGTAGCTCAGTTTCAAAGGGGCCATGCAGCTCGGTTCTTAAGAACCTGACAGCCCAGAAGGCTTAGTAGCCAAGGAGCCGAGTGTAGCTCGGTTTCAAAAAGTCCCACGTAGCTCGGTTTCAAAACCTTGTAGCTCGGTTTGAAGAGGCCCACGTAGCTCAGTTTCAAAAGAGCCACGCAACTCTGGCCCAAAAGAGCCTTGTAGCTCAGTTTCAAAGGGGCCATGCAGCTCGGTCCTTAAAGAACCTGACATCCCAGAAGGCCCCAATAGCCAAGGATCCATGTAGCTCAGTTTCAAAGGGCCACATAGATCCCGGTGTCAAGGGGCCGTACAGCTTTCGGTTCTTGAACCTAACGGCCCAGGAAGGCCCTAGCGACCAGGAGTCATGCATCTCGGTTCTTAGGAACCTAATAACAGCAAGGCCTAGTAGCCAAAGACGAGCGGCTCGATTGGATGCCACGATGGATTCCCGGTGTCAGGGCGCGTAGCCAGTGGGGAACTTCGACCATTAAAGATTGGATAACCAGGAAACCTCTCAACACATATCACAAAAAAGAAAAAAAAAAAAAAAAGGAAAACCAAGGATGTAGAAAGACGGATATCCATAGAACGAAAAAACCGATATCAACGTTACAGATGTCCGAAGTTTAGAACTCAAAATTAGCCAGAATGAGCAAAGATTATACAAAGGGCCTAAATGTCGGTGGGGCTACGGCGGCCTCGGTGGTCGAGCCTCCCGAGTCGTCTTGAATCGGAGAGGCGAAGCCCGGCGACGAGGGTAGAGCCGGCCTCGACGAGGAATCTCAACTACCCGGGGAGGAGGAGCGGGTTGGGAGTATCAGAAAACACCTCGGGATCTGCCTCTTCCTCAGAAACAGATTCCTCCGCCTCCTCTTCATCAGGAACTTGAAGATTGAAGTCTAAACCTGAAAAAGCCTTGGCAGCTCCAAGTTGGAAAGCAAGCCATCGGGGCCATAGGTCTGGCCTCGTCCCTTAGCTCAGTATTACTCCATCCCTCTACGGTTGATCTAGCCTCTCGCCTCTGGGGTCCCAGCGTAACGTTGCCTCCCTGTGGCGCTCCATGGGCTCTTGGCTTCCAGAAGCTTCTCGGCGGGCTGATCAACGCCATTGCCTTAGTGCCTGATTCTTCCACACAGCGGCTGGAACTCTTCCTTAACCACCCGCAACTCATCCTCGATAAACCTTAGGCCCTCTATGGCCTTCTTTTCTCTATCTTCAGCTCTCGCCTTTACAGTCGAGGTGTTCTTTAGATCGGATTTATACCCCAAAACATCATCAGTCAAGCTTTGTATTCGAGCTCGCAGCTCAGCCCTCTCGGAAGTCAAGGAGGCGACCTTAGCTTTGTATGCTCTCACCGCCTTAGCAGAGCTCTCAATCGATCTGGCCCTCTTTGCCAGGTCCTATATATAAGGAGTCGTCTACCAAGGAACATGATGGAATGAGCAGATAACATCAACACAACAACAAGACAAATAAAAGAAGGTGCTCAGACATACAGAGACGGTCCCTTGGAGGGACAGGGCTAGAGCCTCCTCAACGCATAGGGCTTCCACCTTCTCGAGATCAGAGTCCCGAAGGATAGACGAAACAACCTCGGTGGCGAGCTCTGCATTAGCGAGTAGTGATTCCTCACCCCCCCTCAGCTTCAAAGTGATCATCGCCCACATCTCCCCGTGTCGGAAGGGGAGGCGAGGCGAGGCGTTTTGTGCCAAAGGGCTCTAAGCGGATAAGGAAGGACTTTCGGAGGCAATGGCCTTTCTCAGAGACCCTTAACTCCCCATTCGGACGAGCGGCGTTGCGCGCCGCCACCTCGAACACCTCGGAAAAAGAGGACAATGCCTGCCCCTTCACCTGAACTTGAGAGCGCGGCGTCTGTCTCGGCTTGAGATATACCCCGTGGAAGTTGCTCTCAGGAGGATCCTGAGCCTTACGCTTTACGCTCCTCCTCTTCTTCACAGGCCCGAAGTTCTCCTTGAGTTGGCTTCACAACAAGAGGCCCCCCAGGAGAAGTTTCTATAATAGGAGGCGGAAGAGATGTCAATGGGGGAACAAGGGCTCACACACGGAGTCAGGAATGTCGACACGATCGGATTGGAATACGCCAGGGTGACACTTGCCTAAGCCCGACACTTTACCTCCTGTCATATAGAGTAGGTCAGGGACGGATACACCCCAAGCCGCGCAACCAAAGAAAAGTCAAAGAACATGACATGACCCCTAAAAAGTTGACCCTACTACATAGACGAAAACTCACGCCTTGGTTCTATGATGATCCATACTATCGAGAATCCCCTAGTATCATCTTGTTCAGCAGGTTGTACTCAATGTCGACCCTAAACAAAAAATAGTTCCAATGCTTATGGAAAGGGGGTCGGAAATGATGGGTAAACTTATTGGCCTGCTTTGAAATATAAAAGCCTTCGAAGCCTCTCTGCTTGAAGGTCGCGATAAGGTATACTAGGGACCCTGAGGCCCTTATCCCTGAAAAAAACTAGAAGGCCGACTAAGACGCCCCAAAAATTAGGAGAGAGTTGGGACGAGCATATATTGAAATGTTGTAGGACGTTTTTGATGAACGGGTATAAGGGGAAGCGAAGGTCGTTCTCAAAGTCCGCCTCAAAGAAGTAGACCATCTTGGGAACAGGAACAACATAAGACGTAAGAAGAGCAGGACACTAGATTTGGACACCAGAAGGAGGTCCATAACGGGTAGTGAAAGTTTTAGCAAACGAAGGCTTAACCCGGCTAGGGCCCATGACATCTGCATACCTTAAGGCAGCCCTCAGATAGTCGGAGCCACAAGGATACCTAATCTCACTAATCTTCTCCTTGCCCTTGCCTGGCGGAGGAAGATAACACAATAGAAGGACCCCAACAACCATAGCAACAGGACTACCGAGCCCGCGGCCAGGTCGCGCCAACTCAGAATCCTCAGCCGACATTCCCTCTATGAGCAGGCCGATAGAACAAGAAGACCTAGAAGAAGCACGCATGATTTAGCGTGGAGAAAACGAACAAAATGGCGAGGCGAGACTGACGAAACACGCCCAAATTGAAAACAATGAAAAAAAAAAGTGAAGAAGAAGAAAGACGCACCGAACTAAGAAGGAAAGCGGGGAAAACGGCCCCTAGGGAGATAAGGTGACAGAAAGCACCACAAGCAGTTCTGAGTATTAATCAAAGACGCTTCTAAACCCGCAGAAGAAGTGGAAAGGGGCGATACAAGGAATGTTTCTAAAGGTATGAGAAGCAATAGGCGCGAAAACAGAAAAAGCGCCATCATTATCATAAGACGTTTGACGGTGACAAAGCCCAGATCAAACCATCCTTGGATAGCCACGTGGAAGCCGCAACCGATCCAAGAAACAAGCCAGCCCTCTCCTAAGCTTGCTTCAGCCAAGGGCTAGGGGGACCACTTATGGGGTAGAAAACAATATGTGCACAGCCTGCAGCTTGTGCCAGAGCGCAAGCCCACCTCTATCTTATGAGGAGTCAACAAACTCCAACCAAGAAGCTCGACCACCCAGAAGATCCTACCCATGCCAGCACAAGGGCCCTGCCCAGAAATAAAACCACCTTGCCAGATAACTGCTTGATATAGGCGTGCCTAGAAATCATGCAAAAGGGAAATACCTAGTCTCCATATCCATGCCCCACATTAGGAAAGAAGAATCTACTTATCACGACCCATTATCCCTACCGCCTCCGTCCCATGATAAGGAAAAGGAAACTCCTCACCCAATGGGAGAGATACAGTATCACTGTTTAACAAGGAAAGTAACCACAATTTCTTCCTATAAATACCGACTACCACAAAAAGGTATGCAATCATAATGCCATCCACAGTTGAATTCTTTCCTTTTAGTAAGAAAGTAACTGACTTAGTATCGAAGAGTCTACAGCATGCTCGCTGCACCATCCTTTCGCGGCAGTTATGTGTTATACAATACCCTACCAAATGAATTACCCCGAGAAGATCCAGCCTAGAATCGGTAGAAAAAGCACCATCAACTCTTATCTTTGCATTTTCATGTATTTCCGTATACTATCAAACATTTCTTACAAACAGAGCTCCCTTTTAGACAAATTTTCTGGGTCCATTGAGGCCCAAATTTGAAGACACTTATTTCAAGGAGCTTTGTTATCCTAGAAGTCTAATTTACCTATAATTTTGAATCACTCAATTTGGATGAGTGATGGTCAAGTTATGGCCTAAACAACCAGGACCACTCTAATGTCAAACAGAGCTGTGTCAGACCGCCATGTTATGCAACATAGCCCCTTGACGCACTCCCTCTGGTCCAATGGGGTCCAACAGATACACCTATTTCAAGGAAATTTGTTCTCCTAGAAGTCTAGTTTGCCCAGAATTTTGAATCACTCAATTTGCAAGTTATGGCCAAAACAAAAACATGGGTTTTAAAAAAAATGGTCAGCATCTCCCCTAAAACCCATCATTTTCTCTATACAAAATTTTCCTCCATTGTGGACCACACCCAAACCATACAACCATATAACAACTTAGAGCAACCCCCAAAACTGAACTAAACAAATCAACTTCATTGTTAGAGGTAGGAGAATTCCTAACCAACAAATAGGAAAAACCCAAATCTAAAAACAATTCCATCAAATATATATACAAATCCTATAGACAAGGATTCAAACTAGTATCCATACCTTAAAGGCTTCTCATTCTTCTTCTTCTTCTTCTTCTTCTTCTTCTCTTCTTCTTCTTCTCTTCTCCTCTTTCTCTCTCAAACATGACCTAGCTCAAATGGGACAATTGCCCAAATTACAAGACCAAATGTGGTATTATCCACCTACATGGCTAAGGCCATGTTTGACAAATGACTTTTGTGATTTATTACCCATTTTTGCATTTAAGTCCTCATATTCCCTTTCATTTACACATTCTTTTCTCACATATTCTATTGGGAATCTAGTCTTATGATCTTATGACATTTGGGTCCTTAGTTGGTAAATTACTAATTTACCCTTGACCCTTAGATAAATTCCGGGTTTTGCTTATTTCATTTTTAACATTATTATTTCCGAAAACTTTAACTTTTAACTTGTATTACACCCTCAACATATTATAAAACTGTCAGGGTATAATTTGGGATGTTACACAACATCGTGCGGTTCATCATATGGTTCAACCCTTTGTTTCCCTTTCCTTCTTTTTCTTTTTGTTATTAATTCATGAAATGATTTGATTTTTATTTTCAATGATTAGACTGGAACCGAGTTTATAAATGAGGAGAAAGGAGGAGTTGGAAGATCAATACGGACTCCGGTTACAAAGGAGGCAGAATAGAGAGATGATGTCCTGGGGCTTCAGAAGCAATCCTGCAATGAACCATTGGGTTCTAAGACTTTACGAAGATGAAATACTCTTATCAGGTAGTCTATGTCTCCTCAAAATCCAATTCGAGCGAGAGTTGTCAAATGGTGAGAGGAGATGGTGAGAGGAAATGTTGTATCATTACTTGGTTTTCTTTAATTTAAAAGAAAAAATAATGTTTTTCTGGATATGGGATTGGTTTAGTTTGGTTTGTTTGAAAGTGTGGAATGATTTATGAATAAATAAAACTTCATTATTTATAATCGTTTGTTCTTACCCATTGCTTTTGGTTGTCTTTTTTAATATATTTCTCTCAAACAAAACTGAAATAAACTAAAATGCCGAATCTAGGAATTTCATACTTTTGTCTCTTGTGGGTTGAATTTTTTGGCATTATTTTTTTTGAAGACTATCTAACCTAAACATGAATTCATCTTTTCACTTTTTACATACAGGACTTGTGAAACCTCAAGAAAATCCTAATTTTCTGAAAAAAGGTAAAATGGTAATTTCAGTCAAAATCCAAAATTTTTCTAGATCTCGGATGATGAAACGGACTTCACCGTTGGAATCTTCTCGCGAAATCTAGCTACCACGTCAAATTCTCACAAATTCCGGTGACAAATAAATTTTCATGTTTTTCGAGACAACAGGGGTAGTGCAGGACACTTGGCACATTTTAAGTGGCTCAAGAGGTGCCACATGTCATGTGTAGAATTAGTCAAACATGAGCTCAAGTATGGGCCATGGGTGGACACATGGCATGATGCCATTGGATGAAAATCCAAAGTAGGTGGATAAGAGGATAAGATGTAATCCTATCAACCAATAGAAGGGTGACATGTGGCATGAGAGGACAAGTCCTCTTGACCCAAGCTCTCCCAACCGGTTTTAGGAGAAGGAAAGTTAGAGAGAGAAAAGGAAGGAGAGAGAAAGGAAGGGATTTTTAGAGAGAGAGGCTCCAACTTCTCTCTAAATTTCCCGGCGATCGGACCGTCGAATTCCGGTGGGGTGAGAAGAAAAGTTGCTCCCCACGACAAAGGCTATGCGTGGGCACCAGTTTTGTGGAGTTTTGACAACTCCGGGAGGTAGGGGTTTTCTCCTACTTGATTTAATCCTTGTTTAAGAGCCTTGTTAATGATTTGGATGGTATGAGGTTGTGAGTGGCCGTTTGATCAGTCCCAAAATTTCGACTACACGCTTGAAATTGGGACTGCTGGGCGCCTCGAGACGCATTTTCGGGATCGTTATTGGTCCATATGTGTTGTTTGTGTGTTAAATTATGGTTGGAGTGTTTGAGGCTGAAATGGCCGTGAGTTTTCGATCCTCTGGAGTGGGACCGAATGCTGGAATTTTTGGGCAATTTCGGACAGCCCATGTACTGTTTAGGGACTATTAAAACAGTCCGGGTTGATGGTTGGACGGAAATTGTCCATGTATGTTGTTTGCAAAATATTGCTTAAAATGAATGGCTTGAATTGTGTGGAAAATAATATGTTAATGCATTGAATTTAATGTGTTAACATGATGTTTGAATTATATGAAATATAATTGTGTGTGAGCCATTGGAAATTAAATTGTTTATTAGCCTATGAGCTAATACTCTTGATGTTATTGCTATGAATAAATAACATGTGGTTAGTATGTAAATTTTGTTAATATATATGATTGATATATTGGCATGTAAGTTGTATGAAATGACATAATGCATTTCATATGCACCTGTGGGCAAATCCTAGAACAATAGGGTGTGAGGCATGACATAGAAAAAAAAAAAGAAATTATAAAAATGAAATGGTTGTGGAAAGGAATTTCGACGGAAGATTTTCCGAAGAATTGCCTTTGAGAGTTGTCCAATACCACGCCGGAGAGGCCCAGATCAAGCTCAAGAATTACCCATTAATTCACCCTGAGGGTTGTCCATCAGATTTTACCGAAACTCTCTGCAGAGTATGTTTTCGGCAACAAACTCTTTAGAAAATGTTTTCACATTTGGCTTAGGCATGCGTGAGGGAGTCAGTGAGGGCTCGAGAAGTGGGAAATGGTGAGTCACATTCTCATCCATTTCATGTAGACATTTGAGTATGAACATATATGTTTTACTTGAATGTGTTTGGTTTCCATTACATGTGCACTTAGGTGGGGAGTAGCCCTCATAGGATAATTCAACTACTGGGCATTACTCACCCTGTCGAGGGAAAATTATTTCAGGTACAGGGAGTGTTCGGGAAGACGGCGCTCATTAGAGGCTGCTTTTGAGAAGAAAGCCGACATGTGGCTTTGATAAATATTTTTTGTAAAACATGTATTATAATTCTAGATTTTAATATATGTTTGTATTAAGAGTGATGTAACAACTCTTGAGACTATTATAATATAGTTTGATGTATTTTTGGTAAGTATTGATGTATGGGCCCAACGTGACCATTTTTACTCATGTATGGCCCCATGACATGGCATACGCTGTGTTTTCACAGGAATGACGGTGGGTCAACCTGACCCTCGAATCGGGGCATCACACAAAAGACTAAATTCATAGCTTATTAAATATATAGACAAAATGGTGTTTGATTAATTCTAAAACACTAGCCAGATAAAAGGGGACAAAATTATGTCTAATTAATTCTAAAACAATAGCAAGATAGAGGGGTACGTATGTTTGGCAAGTAAAAAATATCCATTTCTTTTACTTGATATTTCATAAATAAGTTATTTCAATTTATTTATTTCCTTTTATTTCATAAATATTAACCATAAACTCTAAAAATAAAATTTTAAGTAATATGGACAATAGCTTAGAAAATATTTTTCTATAATAATATCTTTGAAATTATTAATATCTTTCGAAATATTTAAATTATTTACCTAGTAAAGGTACGTATATTATAGTTTGGCAAGTCAAAAATATCCATTTCTTTTACCTCATATTCCATAAATAGGTTATTTCAATTTATTTATTTCCTTTATTTCATAACATAACCATAAAATCTAAAAAATAAAATTTTAAATAACATGGCTTAGAAAATAATTTTCTATAAGGATATTCTAAAATTATTAATATCTTTGTGAAATATTTAAATTATTTTCATTGTAATTAAGAATATATAATAATAAGATAATAATTTTGAATGAATATTTTTGTTTTGAAAAAATTCGGTTTTGACTTTTTTATATAAAATTTTTTTGAATATCTCATTCTTTTTATATTAATATTATCTTCATCTATTTAAAATTAATTTGAAATGATATATATATATATATATATATATATATATATATATATATATATATATATATATATATATATATATGTAGTTACTTCATTTCTAATGTCTATATTTTTTAAAACTTTCTATTTTGGAATACATGTGTAGACCCCCCAAATTTGAAGGCTTATGAGGTTTATTCTTTTGTGGGAGGCAATCGCACATTATAAATTGACAAGGGAGAGAAGCCTCCCTTTCCCTATAAAAGGGGGTCTCTCTTCCTTGATTTGAAAGAGGAAAAAAAATGGAAACCATGGGCCTCTTCCACCAAAAAGTGGGAGGCCCTAATGACCCTCAATTAAATATTTTTTGGGAGAATAAATTAGGGCATGTGCCTATATAATTTAGGCTCTATTAGTCCCTTAAGTTTATTTTTTTAAGGAGACTATGAGTCTTCTCCCGCACGATTGAGTGGGAGGTCCAAAGTGGTCTCAAAATTTAAAGGTCTGATTTAAAATAAGATGACCTAGGGGGCAATCTTGGCATGTGGGCAATTTTGGGAGATGATCCCGGCTTTGAAGGCAATTTCAACTTGAAAGGCGACTCGGTCCGAGGAGCTACCCGTCTACTAGGTAAGTTTTCTTGACTTTCTTTTTATTCTTATTTTATATAATTTTTTTTAATTAATTGTCTTGTATATATATTTAATTTATTGTTATATTTAATTAGTCATTTAATTTATATTCTTATTATTTTATTTTCCTTGTAAGTATATTGTTGCTTTTTGTTTATTTAATTAAATTGGTTGTTAATGTTTTTTTAATAATTCAATTTATTTTTCCTTAACATATGAACTATGTAACATCCCGAAATATACCCTAGTCGTTTTCGACATGTTTAGGGTATTTTGTAAGCATAATTTGAATGTTTTGTGGGTTAAATGAGAAACATGGAAACAAGAGACCCGGAAAGTTACAAAACTTAAGGACAATTTTGTAATTGGTCCAAAAATGGGCTTAAAAGTCCTAATGTGAAAGACTAGGAGGCCAAAATACACAATAAAAGGAAATTAACTATAAATGGCCAAGAATTGAGGGACTATTTTGCAAATAAAGAAATTTAACCTAAAATGGGTTTTATTTAAGGGCCAAACATGGCCTTTATCAATCCATGGATTTAGCACCAATTTGGTCTCAAATTGGGAGAACCCGTAGAGAAGAAAGAAGGGGAGAAGAAGAGGAAGAAGAGAAGAGGAAGAAGGAGGATTCAAGCCAAGATCAAGCCAAAAAGGTATGGAAACTAACTTTGGCTATGGATTCTAAGAGATTATGTATGAATTGCCATGCTTGGTTGGTTAGTAGTTTGTCCCCAAACATGGGGTTTTGCTAGGGTTTCATCTTAACCCAAAAATGATGGTACAAGGTGGGTAAACCCCATATGGCACATGAAGCTCATGAAATCCTCTCTTTGAGGATGAATTCATGGTTAATTGAGAGTAATTGAATTAGGGTTTAGAATAAACCCTAACTAAACATCATGTTTGGTTTGAGGATGGATCATAACCCATATTAGAGTGGGTTTGAAAGAAATTCATGATAGGTCTTTGAAATAAGAGAAGGATTGAATGATAAATTGAGTAGAAAATGGATCATAAGATGAATTTGAAGTGGTCTTGAAGTATTTATGAGGTATAGAGTTGATTGGGGTTGAAACATATGGAAAAATGGGAGAAAAACACACAATTTGGGCATTTCGGGTGTCATGTACCGGTACAAGTTGAACTTGTACCGGTACACTTTCGGTTCTGGTCATTTTTGGCCAACTTGTACCGGTACAAGTTAGACATGTACCGGTACAACCTGCTCCGCCCCGCTTCGACTAGTTATTTTGGCCATAACTTCCTCATTTCTTATCCGATTTGAGTGATTCAAGTGGCTACGTGGTAATAGGGACTTCAAGGAGAACAAAACTTCAAGAATAGGCATCGCCAAATTTCTGATCCTAAGTGGTCTAACACCACTCAAAGTGGACCATCTGCAAAACCAAATTTGGTTCCAGCTGAACATAGAGTAGTCCGGGTTGTTTCCCGACGAACTTAAGTTCCGGTGCTCCGAATTGGGTGATTCCAGTTGGAATAGAACCCTTAGCACCTTAGATTTATAGGAGCACAAAGAACCAGTGTCAAATATGGAGACAAGGCAATGGAAAATTAATATTGTAAACTGTTCCTCGGTAAAATCAGATCGACTGGGCTTGGCATGAAATGCCATAACTTTGAGTTTAGATGATCCGATTGGATTGATTCCAATTCCTAAGAAACGTAGATGCATAGAGGGACAAGAATACATGAATGATGTGTGGATAGGCATCATATCGCACAAAGTATCTGAAATGCCATAAGGAATAGGCATGAAATCCAAAACGGAACCGAACACCGAACATGAACATGAATATGAAAAACAAGATGTCATGATCACGTAATGATTAAGAAAGGTTATGTTCTTGAAAGACATAGGATCATATGACTACCTAGGACCAAAGAATGAATGAGTGGACGCCCTGATTAGTACTTCTAGATCCCGATTAGTGCTTCTAAGACTCAATAGTACTTTGCATCCGCGATTAGGGGTGCTACTAAGACTCCCAGCTCAAGATTTCCGGCACTCACGGTGCTATG
Organism: Tetrastigma voinierianum; assembly: GCA_016808115.1. Classification (NCBI taxonomy): domain Eukaryota; kingdom Viridiplantae; phylum Streptophyta; class Magnoliopsida; order Vitales; family Vitaceae; genus Tetrastigma; species Tetrastigma voinierianum. The sequence continues at coordinate 2,451,361 of JAEQBH010001681.1, forward strand.
GCACCCCAAGATCAGATCGCACCTTCGGGTACTTATTGTATTGCATCCTACCCATTCTTATAATCGGGTCTAGGTAGTCATGGACATGATAAGACACCGAATAAAGAATAAAGATCTGAACATATCGATAAGTCTTGTAGTACTACGGGTACTCTATATCACGAATAAGATTCTGTAGTACCTCCCGGGCACTCTGTCTTTAGATTAGAAGTCTGTACCTCGATTAAGTCATGTAGTACCCTCTGAACACTCGTCTACGAATAGAGTTACGCAGTACCCCTCTTTAGTACTCTGTGTCGACAAGTCTGTCTCTGAATAAGTTCGTGAGTACCTTGGTCTCCTGTGTACGAATTAGGTTCTGGGTACCTCTGGTACTCACGATCGATAGGTTGTAGTACCTATGGGTACTCCTGCATTTCATTAAGTTTTGTAGTACCTGCGGGTACTCACATCTGATAAATCTATAGATACCTCAGTACTCCTAATGTCCAGAATTAAGTAGTATTGCCTATGGGTACTCACGCATTTCATTAAGTTACGTATTTTCACGAGGTATAATATGCACGAGAATAAGGATGCTATCTACGATTAAGTCACCTTAGTACCTTGGAACTCTGTATCCCGAACAAGTTCGATGTAGTACCTCTGAGTACTCCTACGTATCGATAGGTCCTATTATCCCCGAATAAGTTCCGTCTCACGATTAAGTCTTTATCTCACACTTGGATTACGTAGTACTACGGGTACTCGTATTCGATTAAGGATTACGTAGTACCTATGGGTACTCGTATTTCATCAGGATTACCGTAGTACTGGGGTACTCGTATGCGATTAAAATTACGTGGTACCTCTGGTACTCACGTAACCGATTAGGATTACCACGTAGGTACCTACGGGTACTCATGCACATTTGATAGGATTCACGTAGTACCCGAGGTGCTTTCTGCCTCTTTGGGTGTACACAAATTACAAGTTAGCAGTACAGAGGTGCTCTCATCTGACAACATAGTATAGAAAGTTATATTACACACGGGACCTTCTATATTAATGGAGCAAAAACAGTGTTTTAGTTTCATAAGAATGACATAGTCTAGTGGTACCTACAGTACTCCGTGTCGATAAAGCAGTATAAGTCGGTAGTACCTAAGGGTACTCTCGTGTCGTAAAAATAAGTATAGATTAAAGTGATACACGGAGTACTCTCACATTAGCAGTAAAATAAGTATATGTATACATTATGATTTAATACTTGCTATGGACTAATGTCCATGCACGATATGTATGCGCATACGTCTGATCGACCTTGTGTGATACGATGATGATTGGATTCCGACTTATTGTACTCTGGATTGCAACCATACGAGGATAGGAATCAGTAAGATAAGTATATGCTCCGTAAGATCAGTATAAGTTCCGTAAGATAAGTATATGCTCTGTAAGACATGTATAAGATCTGAAATACATGTCCAAGTTCTGTAAGACCAGTATAAGTTCCGTAAGATAAGTATATGCTCCGTAAGATCAGCATAAGTTCCGTAAGATAAGTATAAGTTCTGTAATACTCGTATAAGATTTGAAATACCAGTATAAGTTCCGTAAGACCAATATAAGTTTTGTAGTACTTACAAGTACTTCCGTATAAGAATAAGTTATGTATTATCGGTATACATTCCGTAATTTCGGCGATACCTAAGGGTACCTCCGAATAAGGGTAAACTCCGTAGTATAAGGAAAAGTTACCTTAACTCCCTCACAGGGGTCTGAATAAACATAAACTTTGTTAAGTATAAGTTCGAATGAGTATAAGTTTTGCTTCCTAGAGTCTTGAATGAACTGGATTTGTGATAAGCATAAGTTACATAAGAATAAGATGCAACTCCTACGGAGATCAAATAGAGTAAGCTGTTATAAGTACTTTCGTATAAGCTCATAATATAAATGCATGAAATTTATATTATGTATTATTGTTTTATCATTTAAATGTGTATATGCATAAGAAATGTTTCCCAGTAGTAACATACAGTTTAATCAAGTGTAGGTACAGGAGAAGACATCAGCAAGTATCCTTCTGACTAGGCCAACACACTTGAGTTTCACTACATGTAGGTTCCGTTATACGATTTGTATTGTAAAAATCTGATTTTGTATTTGTAAATGGGACTCAGTTATATTTGTCTAGATTTTGATGGACACCACTCTGGTGGTAGTTCTTTTGATTTGTATATAATATTTTGATTAAGTTATAAGATGTGGGCCATACCCACAGTACAATTGATTTAAAAAAATACTCCAGGGTAAGTCGATCCTGAGTCACTTTTGAACTTCAGTTCGGATCCATGTCAGGTAAGATAGGATTCGAAGTATTGAAACAAACTATCACCCACCCTTAATTTAATAAAATTCCCAAATTTAAAAAATTCAAGTTCTAAATTTTCATTTTTCAATTTTAAAATTCAGGTCCTCCAAATCTCAAATTTCAAATTTTCAAGTTTCGATTTCAAAATTACAGAATTCTATTCCTAAAATTCAAGTCCCAATGCAAAAATTCAAATTCAACTTCATTCCAATTTTCAAAACTTTAATTTCAAACCGGTCTTCAAAAATTTCAAACACATGGTTAATTCTACAATTCCTATAAAATGGAGTCTTGGGGAGTTAATTTGTGTAACATATAAACGGGCTTAAGTGGGGCCCGACATCCCATGTATTCTTTTAACAAATAATTTGGCGTATGATTTATAACCAATTTTTAATTGAATATGAATAGTTTGTATTTTGTTATTGCACTAACATTGTCTCATAATTGGTAGCGCTTCTAACATGTCATCCAGGTACACATTTTTCTCATCTGACTTTGCTTGATTATTTATTTATATATGTCTTGCATGTTTTTTTATTGTTATTGTATGATTTTGTATTGTTATTGCTTATCTTCGGTATTTATTAGCCGATTAGTCAAAAACCATATTATCCTTAGTTTGTTTAGTAGAGACCCGACTTTAGGGGCTTAGAGGAGTGCTACGCTTCTATCGTACCTTCCCGATAAGTAACCTGACCTTCGGACCAAGACTCGATTTTCTCATACCTTCTTTTCTTATCATGAGTCACATTTAGGGTTTTTCTTTCTTATTTTGTTTTTCCCTTTTAAAATAAAACAAAAATAAGTGGCGACTCCAAACCGTTTTCTAAAAATGGTTTTTCAAAAATAAAAACGAGTCTTGACTTTTTAAGTGGGAAACGCATAATAACCAAAAATGCGGGGTCCACAAAATGTATTCTCACAAGAGACGGTGAATTAGAAATGAGATACAAATTAGGGAAAATATGGAGTATTGATTGGTTGATTGAAGATACTTCTTTTTGTGCTTTCTGTGTATAGAACATTGAGAATTTTGACTAGCTGATTGTATCTTTCATATGTCTAATTGTTGTATCATTAGTATTGGTTGGTTGACTTCATCGATCGATTCTTCTGTTCATCTTGTTATGTCACTTGTTTCTCATTGTTTGTTATACATCATGTTCATCTTACATACTCCTACTTAGATTATGTGTAGATATGGATGATCTCCTGCGCAGCTTTACATGACTGCATCACGTTGCATGACTACCTTTTTGCATGATTGTATCGCATGTCTATGTGGGGTGCACATGTATCCTTATCTCCAAACCTCTAGTCTCGATGCGACTGTGTCTACTTGGTTTTGTGTTTGCAATTGGAGACATTGCTCCTTGCTTGCTTTTCAGTAGGGAGCTAGTGACTAGGAGTAAGGTCTAGTGATAGGCTATATCCACCTGTGAGCATTTTGGAATTGTGACATATTAATCTTGAGAGTCAGATGTGAACTTGTATCTTGGCTAGCTAGATTTTAGGATACTTTTGTGACGATTAATGCCTTGCCTCTAGTTTAAAGATGTCATTTAGGTTTCGGATGCACCGTACAACGTACACTTAGTTTATTCTTGAGCGTTGAGATTAGTGAGAGCCTTTACCATAGGCTGCCCCCTAAGATGTTGAGGAAGTGCATGCATGGAGGTGATGACCACCTTGCATGGAAGCACCCCATCACTTTGGAGGCATGTAGGAGGTTGTGGCACCCAGCGGAGGGGAATGCCGATCGCTCTGCTAGGGACCTTTAAAAGCTACTACCCTTGTCTTTTTAGAGCCACCATTGACCTTCTAGGTTCAGTTTAGATCCTACTGATTAGGACTCCCATCCTACACGTGGGTGCATCTGTGAGCCTTTAGGGCCGGTTTAGTCATGATGTGGATCCAGATTTCTCCATTTTGGTTTCCTTTTAAGGTTATACAGAAATTGATCAGAGTTTGGGTTTCAGTGGAATAACTTTCTACATAGAGTTGGCTTATCTATTTCTGTTTTAGTTCAACATTCACTTATTGATTGTGTTTAGCTCGAGTAGTGTCTTTTCCAATTCTGCTATATTTTCAAGGCTTATTCGACTATACATTTTGAGACCACCTTCGTGGAGTAGGGTTCGGGGCAGACTAATTCCCACAACAGATCATATGGTTATGGATTCATAATTGGTTATAGTTGATCAGTTTACCTGGCCAATTTCCTGATTGACAAATATACCTAGAGTTAGCGAAGGATAGATGAAGCCCCGGCGGGCGCATGAATAGATTCGGGATGAGACTCAATATACAGTTACGTGGCACCCACTTTGCTGTTTAGTTGACAGTTTTTCATGAGCATTAGTTCTTCACATTCAGATAGAGGTGGCCTGCCCACCAGCTACAATGCTTGTTTCAGCCACTGATGATATATGTGCATGTATGGATAGGCTGGAGCAGCGCTTTCAATAGATGATCTTTGATGGAGTTTCCAGTTGTGATGCTATTGATGTATGTGCACCTCCTTCACGCATAACATAGATTCTTGATATTGATGTTTGATGACCATGATTTGGATGATAGATACCAGTCTGACTATGATCATGGTATCACTTATGAGAGAGTTTTGCATGCTTATGATGATCCTGAGACAATCGATATGGGTACAGTGATTGGTCTAGAGAATTGAGTTTTGGTTTTGCATTATCTATATATGAGAGAGATGGGCACTTCACTTCCTTTCGGATTACACTTAGGATGTTTTTGATCTTGTGGAGATATGCTGAGATTACTCTCATTGTGCTCATTATATATTTGTTGGTGCCACATACTGATTTTCACAACAAGACGATTTGGTTTTGAGAGTTCTTAGAGGATTGAGTAGTGACCCTAGGGAAGTTCAGACCCACCTAGAGCAGATCTTACATTATCAGAGAGTTTACCCCAAAGGGAGCTGCATGGTTGATGGACTTAGATGGAAACCAATTCTCAAAACCAACCAATGTAGATCAACTGAAAAGGTTTTATGTTTGAGACCATGGTATGGATGGTGTAGCCATCATTTAGATTAATATATACCTTACCACTTATTAACTCACATTTTTTCATGGTTGCTATTGACCCCCAGGCCTCCTTGTGCTTTTTGTTTTGGCCTATATTTCTCTCATAGCCACAACACCTTTTCATGCACACAGGGATAGGGGCCCTCGGTGTGTGGATGCCTTAGTTTAGGGGATACCTTATGAATTATGTACACATTGACATATTCCTTTTTATCCTTACATTCACTTTAATTGTATGCCATGTCATAGTTTGTATGTTTTCACCACTTTCTTTTTATCTAATTTCTTGTTCTATCTCATTCTTTCCCACTTATATTGGTGATCTATTCATCTTACTGCATAGGGGTTTGTCGTGTTGTCCCTTCACTCATTCCATCGACATTTATTCAAAGACCTTTAGTTTGAGAGTCTTATGTCATTTCATTGGAGTTGTGTTTATTGTACCTTTGCACTTGGAGATATGTTTTTTTACTGCCATATTAGTTTGTTTCTCATTGTTTTATTCAGTCTATGCGCAAAAAAAAAAAAAAAAAAAAAAAAAAAAAAGGAAGAGAAGAAAAAAAAAAGATGAAAAAAAAAATATAAATCCATGCGCGTGTGTATATATTAGGTAGTATCAATATTCCTTGAGTATGTATATGGATTTATGAGTATGACAAGCTCCCCAAACTTAACCGAGTTGGTATACCTGAACTCCGAAGAAGCTTCACCTTCAATCCACTTGCACGCACCTTCTGGAGCACTCTCACCATTCCACTCAAACCCGTCAGCATGTTTGATCTTCAATAAAGTCTTTAGCTAGATTAGGATTCTTTCATGATAGATCAGCGAGCATTCTCTCTCATCTATGCTTTTTCACGCCTCGTCACGAGGGACACTTAGATCTCGCCTTTGAAGACTAAATACACGAGCCATCATCTACTAAGGTCCACGCTGATACCCTTGGGCCAAAGAGGACATCCATCTCTTCGGATGCGACATCACACAACCATGGAAGGAGCACCTTCTCACTTCCACCCCGAAAGCAGCACCTCGCTTGACTTCCACCCCTGGTAGGAGTGCACCCATTACGCATTACTAGACAACAACCGGTATCTCATGCGATCTGAAGGAACGCCCATCCCTTACATGGGTCCTCCTCATTGCATCTTCAATCACCATGGCTTCATCAGCTACTGTGCATCTTTAGGAGAGATAGACTTTCGGCCACCAAGATCAACAAAAGGCAACACCATACTGTTGACAAACTTCTGTCCTAATTTGATACCATGACACAAAATATGAGATAGAAAATAATAAGAGAAGAATTACAAGAGATGAAAAATAATAATTTCTCTTACACTTAGATTGACTATCCTCATAGTTTATATAGGGGATTACAAGAGAAGAATTAGGAAACAAGAGACGTCTAACAAAAAACCCTTAAATCGAGGGAGTCAAAACCATCCCTTAAATTGAGGGAGTCAACCCTTAAATTGAGGGAGACATGTCCCTTAAATTGAGAGATTTTAAAATAATTCTCTTATTCTATTTAAAACTTATTTACAGCTTGACAGTTTTCAAAACAGAATTTTCCTACAACTTAATTAAGCAAACTTCTTTTTTTCTTCCCCTATTCTCGCATATGCAATCCTTAAAAAAAGAAAGAAAAGGGAGAGTATAATGGTATGGGTTTATGAATATTTATTCCATGTCATTGGATTCAGGAGATCAACCCCATACTCTATACAACTTCATAAATTAATGGATGGAGCCATGAGCCATAAGCCATAAGCCATGATATAATGTTTTTAAGCCATTCGATGTGATGTTTCTTCCTATATCGTTTTTATTTTTTATTTTTCATATTAACTTTTCCAGTGTATTAGCAGAAGAATTGTCTAGCAGCCAACCGGGGTATGAACTAGATCAAGTACTGTGAGCTATAGAACAATTAAGTACGAATACTCGAATGCATGTTCTAACTTGAATTGATGAATAAAGCTTATTTCCTTGCATAGCTGATTTTCTTCCTTCTATAATTATGAGTGGCAAATAATTATATACGATATTTGTAAAATAAGCCATTGTTTCTTTATAAAGGTTTATCAGGCAAGAACCATTATTAAAAGAAAAAATTGTCGTATAGGGATCTAGAAATACAAAATTCATACATTTAGATGCAATAAAGGCAATGAAATAACATGAAAAATGGATCCCACTCTAAGATAATAGAGTAAGATATGATGGGAATGTGTTTATAATTTGATAAAATCATTCGCCCATGCTTAACAGAATTTTGATAGCTATTTGAACAGAGCAAGGTCCTATTTGGATTACCTTTTTGAAAGCCAAAAGCTCTTCTTAAGCTCAAATATTCCTTCTCAATTAATGGAGGAAACTTATTTCATCTAGTAAAAGTTTCATAACACTGTGACTGAATCATTTCTTGAGCTTCAGTTCTTGGTTAAAGCTAAAAGTAGAATTGGTTAAAGCCAAAAGTTTCAAAGAGCTCATTTAATTCTTTTGGAAATGTAGAAGCTTTGCCTACTGTATCAAATTTCTGTCACCAAGGTTAATCTAACCACAATTAGAAATAAATGTCATTCTCTGGATTGCAAAAATACATTAGCTTTTACAAAAGCACCTGAATATTACAACATAAACAAACAAACAAACAAAAAGAAAGAAAGCAAATGCATGCATATAGCACTCCACGAGGAATAAGACATACAGAATAAGTAGGTACCTTATTGGAATTGTGAACAAGTTCTTGTAGAAATTGCATCATAGAAATTTTTCAAAGGGACACAACTAAAGAGATTATAACCTAAGAAAGTCTTCATCAAAGCCATTTTTGGAAACTTCAAAGTCCTATGACGTGTATATGAGAGTAAATGAAAACAACATGACCGAACTCATTCAGATGATCATGGGAAAATTTATACCAACCCTAACAATACCACCAAGAGATCAAGTGACCTAGCCACGACGAGCTCTTACACGCGACTTTCTAGATCCATTACAGCCACCCGAAGCAGTATCTAATGTAGTCTGTAACTGAAAATTGTAAGGTTGAGTTGTGTAATGTTTATTGGTTTTCCTTTACCCAACTCTAATAGCTGACAAGAACTAATGAGAAAATAAGACCAATCAGGGGAAGCTGCTTGGGAGAACCAAGATCCAGAGCAATAGGGGTTGAAGTAGGTGTATTTAGTTATAGGCCCTCATATCTAATTGTTGGGTGCACATCCAAAGTCTCACAAATGTCCCACATCAGTTAGGAATGAGAAAGCTTATGAGTATATAAGCATGGATAACATTCAATTGGTAAGAGGCCTTTTGGGGAAAAATCCCAAAAAAAACCATAAGGGCCTAAGCCCAAAGTGGATAATATCATACTAATGTGGATAGGAAAATGGTCCATAAGGTTCCCAACAAGTGGTATTAGAGTCGGGTTCAAACTTAATCGTGTGGGTGGAAGCCGAACAAAATGATGTGGTGGGCCCCCTACTAGATGGTACTTCATGTAAGACATGTGCTCAAATGCAGTGAAGGTAATCCTAATTTGAGGGGAGGCTTAGTGGAACTTTGTTCAAGGGGAGGATTGTTGGGTGTGCATCCAAAGTCTCACAAATGTCCCACATCGATTAGGAATGAGAAAGCTTATGAGTATATAGGCATGGATAACATCTACTTGGTATGAAGCCCTTTGGGGAAAAAGCCCAAAACAAAACCATAAGGGCTTAAGCCCAAAGTGGACAATATCATACCAATGTGGATAGGAAAATGGTCCATAAGGTTCCTAACACCAACTTACATGTTGCCACTCACTACTCCATTCAAGGAGGAATTACTATCAAAATTTTGAAGGTTTTGCTGCCTTGGCGCTTCTTCCAAAAGTAAACCCTTATCAAGACCATGCTCAGACTCTCTACCAAGAACAATTGATGAAGTGTCTTAAGTAACCAAGCCCTTGATCATGAGGTTTGAATTAGTCATGCCAACATGTGAGTTTTTTTGTCACCTTCGTATATTCCAATTGAACCTGATAGCATCCCATTTGTTTGACTAGGCTCACCACAAATCAAAGATGATCCTTCTTCTTTCACATCCACATCTGGACCTGATGAAACAAGTGATCCGTGATAATTCATCCATTATAAAACACTGAACAATATGAAACCAATAAGCCGAATCTTGCAAAAGCAAAAGCTCCACATAATTCGTTTTCCTTTTTCTTTTTCAGAGGCAGTACTAATGGTTGAGTTACATGTCCACATATCTAGGTGCACAAATTGATGGGTTGGCTGGACATGATCCTTAAGTGGGATAACAACCACATGTAATGCTGAATCAGAAATGAACTATCGAAGGAGTAACACCACAAAAGATCAAAACAATCTTAGAATACCAAAAAAACCTAAGAAGACCATAAAAGCCTCAAGTATGGAAACAGTTTCTCTTACTTACAAATACCAAAAGCAAGGACCAACCTGAAAGGCAGAGAATGAACTCTTGGAAATCCAATAGAATTACTTCCCTGCATAAGAAATAAAAAAAACCTTGGAATTTTACCCAAAGGAAATTTGAGCTCAAATTTTTTTGTTTATATCATGTAATTATAACATTAATGCATAGACTGATTAGCAAGAGAATGTATATGGGAAAAGGCTATTCTGAACTAAATCCAAGCTAGGTGAAGGGAGAAAAGGAACATGATATTGTGCTTGAGAATGCTATTTTGCTTTGAACTGAACAACAAAACTAAAAGACAGACTTGATAATTCCACCAGAAAATTGGTTAAACCATCATTTCACCAACTGAAAATAAATAAATCTTGTAGTGCCACTCCTTCTAATCACATCAACAGAGCCAAATTCCAAATCATCCAACTTAGTTCATCAAGGCACCAAGTTTGAATATGCACCTAAAAATTAATGGACAACCACAAGGTTAATCTCATAAATTCTGTTTTTCACCATGCCATTAAGGCTCATCCTATTGACATGGTTATTCTACAGTAAGCACCACAAGGTTTATTTCCATATGTTATCTATTATCCATTATGGTCTATTCTCATCTTGAAAATATCTCGCCCTGGAAGCCCTTCTTGTAGTTTGTAAAAGCTCTATATCTATTATCTCTAACAATAAGGATACTAAAGCATTTTACATATTTTGATATTATGCATTTTACATCTTTTGTTATTATGCATTTTATCTAGTGCAAAATTTTCCATAAACACAAGATGTTATGCATTAATAGAACTGGTAAAAGATAGAAACTAGCACCACGCTTATCACTTACCGAGAGAAAGGATAGAAACAAACTAAGTAGTTGGTTGGAAGAATCAGAACTTCGCTTCTTTAATCTCGCGCTCCAAAATAAAATCTCGGCCATTGATTCGCGCTACAAAGAGGGTGATCCGGAATCAATAAATGTGTATCCTATAAATTCACGTCAGAAGGTCGCTACCGCAGTATAGTGGTTCAGGGCCTAACACGCAGGATGGGGTTTTCTGCATAAAATGATCAGCGAAATCAAAATCGTAATTAAATTTGATCTCAGGTTTGCTAAACAGTGGCCAGGCTGCAAACTGAAAATAAAAATGAAGAAAAAATAAGAAAAGAACTCCTTAAAGTCTCGTGCCACCGGTTAGGTTTTGTGGCAACTAACATAATGTCTCGGTCTTTTCCTCCTGTCAGAGTATGACATATAGTCATTTCCCTGAACCGGATCTTCATTTAGCTTTAAAAACTAAACCCTATGATTTTCCTTGAAAATAGATTTAATGGGAAATAAATGTTCCTAATAAAGGAAAAACATCTCAAAAAACCCTAATCCATGATAACTAGTAGGAGACAATCCACCGAGCCTCAATGGATCTAGTGAAAGTATCCATCGAACCCAAAAAAGCTTGCCAAATACACATTAAAGAGAGCATGCTTAAGAGATTTTAACCTAAGTGGAGAAGTGCTGTGAACTTAAACAACCAAAAATGTTACTGCTGAAAACAAGACTCATATACCTCCAAACCCTACCAACAACCCTCTACAAGGGGGAAGAGGCCTAGTTAAACCATCCTCTGAGTTGTCATCCGTGAGGAGTGTTTGGGTGCCGAGAAAGGGAGAGAAAAATGAGAGAAAAGGGAAATGGAGAACCCGAGCTCCTAATTTTATTTACAAGAAAAAAAACTGGCCCAACAAGCATACAAAATGGCTTATGAAGCTCACAAACTAAGTGAAAATACCATAATCCAAAACATAAGTGATTACAATGCGGTAGAGCGAGAAACCAAAATTGTAACAAAAAGCTTGCGCCAAAAAAAAGCAGGGGAATAGCGATCGAGGAACAAAGTGTCTGTGAAGGAGGGGTTGAATGAAGGTTTCTGAGAATGTTTTTCCCGCAGCAGGTTTTCTTCACATTTTGCTCTTTTTTCCTTCCGATCTTTTGATTTGAAATGTCGAGTTTGACTAGAATTCTTCACAGGCTGAATTACCCAACAATTTCGGCATAATTAGGTAGCAAAAATTGCAAAATTTGCTACAAAATGTGATCATGAAATAGTAGGGACCTTAATGTAAATTAATTAGAATAGTATACAAAAAGCACTCAAACCTATAATAAAATAAATATCTAAAATAGCACTTTGGGCACTAATCACACCCCAACTCACACATTGCTAGTCCCTTAGCAATGAAAGAAAGAAAGAAAGAAAGAAAGAAAGAACATACAAAACGATACAAAATAACGTTCACAAAAATTATATTTCAAAAGCCATGAATGAGCAATGCCTAACCCTAAGTAAGAATCCTCATCAAAGCCGTATTCAATAACTATCATGAGAGGAATGAATACCAATAAAATTGAGTATTAAATGAGCCTCCTTCTCGTGAATCAAACTTAAACTTCACCAAACGGCGTTTATTCACAGCTCACCAGACAATCATAAACCAAGAACTTTACTCGATGGTATGAGACATGCATGCAACCATCAAGATCAGACCCACCTCTTATTCCACATCTTATGCTAGGTGCAATGTTGAGGAATCGACCACCAAAGTCCATGTAATCTGGATCTACCGATGACTCCTACCAACTACAGCTTAGGGCATCAAGTCATATGATCTTTCGACCACAAACTTTAGGATTTCACCCCGACTTCGACGATTTCAGACTAGCACCTATAACTTATAAACTCCACCTATCCACCCATGTAGCGAGCACTGTTTGTGTTCTAACCAAAGAAAGGTTTAGGGCACCCAGCTTAAAGGCTTACCCCCTGACCTGCTCTGCTTCAAGGCAAAGCGTTGCAATTTTTATTCTTTTTCTTTTCTTTTCTTTTTCGAAGACGCATTGGCCTTCTTTCCACAGGGGTCCTTAACCTATTAGCTACGGTCAATGAAACTAGGTAGGTTATGCAAAGTAAAGGAGGTTGCAGAGTTTTCGTTTCATCATCAAAACCTAATGTGCTCGTGTGTGGTTAGCTAAAGGTGGAAGAAAAATGTCGAAATCAATAAGGATTCAACTAATCATTCACTCAACCAAGCATGGAACCAATCTAGCATCAATAGAATTGGACAAATTTTCAATTTTTCAAACTATGAGCTAGGCAAAACACACAAAATTTTGCTGCAAATGGGTCCAAATTTGAAAGGTGTTATATGGTATACGCCTTATATAGGTGGAACCCAAAGAAGCCACCGAACATTACAAAATGGGCTTGCACAAAATATTACAAAACATAAATACAAAAGCCACTTCCTTTGTTAATCCTCCCAACCCAAACATCTCGTGCTCCAAACTGTACTGATTGAAATTAGAGAATGAAGTGTTACCTTGATGAGATGTGATCATTTCTGGATAGGAGACTTCCACAAGTCGATCGACACCTTGTTCACTCCATTCGGGCTTCAAATAAACAAGCCAGAAGAAAAGAGAGAAAAGTGGGACCGCTGGCATTTTTAAAATTACACTTACAATAATCTCAAAATGTTCTTTTTCTGGCCATATTTGGATTTACACTCTAAGCCTAACTTATTTCCAAGAATCGCCAAACGAAGTCACAGAAAGCTTATTGAAATTAAACAAAATTTTATGCAAAGGCAAAATTTATAATAATTTTTTTTTGCTACGCAATAAATAAAATCATCAAATAATTATTTTATTCGAGCCGCTAGTTGAAAATCACTATTCTATTAAAAATTTTCATTTTTTGACAGCTTTTTAAATCAAATAAATAATTAATGAATAAAAATAAAAATAAAAATAAAAAATAATAAAAATAAAAATAAAAACATTTTTTAGATAAATTTTTATATATATATAAAAAATAATAATAATAATAATAATAATAATAATAAATAAATATTTAATAAAAATTAATATATAAAAGAAAATAAATTCATATTTTTAATATATAAAATATAAAATAAAATAAAAATAAATAAAATGAAACACTGTAAAGAGCTCAAGTACGTAGTTTAAAGGAGAATTTTCGCTAGCTAGCGGTAATCTTGACTTCATATTTTGTTATAGTGAAATTTTCGCATTCGCTAGAATTCATAAATTTTCCGCTTCTCATTGCTTTGTTAATTTTCAACTAAGCTTCAAATTTCAACAAAAACCCAAAAATTAACACAAGAAAAATTAGGAAAATTGCGTAAAAGCAAATATTAATTTAAAAACATAAATTAACTAAAATTAGATAAAATTCAGAGAAAAAATTTATAGAAATCAAAATAAAATACGATAAAAATAAAAATAAGACAAGAAAAATTAAAACAAAAAGTGGGGGGGAAGCTTAGAAATGCCAAGGTTCGGTGTCTAATCCGAACTTTATCTGAATTGTCCACATGCCATGCGGTATGTGCACCGCCATCTTCGTGCAGGTGTAATATGCCAATGGCCACTAATCTCTTGAAGTTTTTGAATAAGCAGAATAAATGCCTTGTGGTTTGCGTGCGTCAGGTTTCCTGGGGTTGAGATTGTGATGTAAGTGAAGAAATTGACCGACCAAGAGAGGGGGCAAGGTAAATTGTCTTTGTGTTCTTCCACTCCGCTCCTCGCTCAACAACAAAGCATTGCTTCCTTCTTCTCATATGCATAAACACCAATGTCCGAGATTTAAATTTCTACTATGCCTTCTACCGGGCCGAGACACCCCTCCAATTATAGTAATACCGTGCACACTTCCTTTGGATTATCTTCCTTGATGAACAAGCTTATTGGTGAGCTGATGACCCCGAGATGTCCACTTTATCACTTCACTTTGAACCATCCAATTTCGTTCAAGGAGCTCTCATCAGATTGCCATCGACCGACGCCACGCCTTTGCTCCTATATGAACTTATTCACTTTGCTTGCCCAAGTTCTGTGTGATGGTTGCCTAACAAAGGATGGGGTTGGTGGTTACCGCCGAGAGTTGGGGCATAATATGAGTTCAGAGGTGAATATTGTGGAGGTCTCGTTCTACGTGAATTCCAGGTGGATTCCCAACTATGGTTGTAAGCACTACCATATGGTGAACTCATCCATTGGTTTCTATAGTCCCTCATGGACATGTAAGCTCTAGGGTTTCTCTCCACAGGGTACTCACTATAATTGTTTCTCCCTTAAAAACTCCAATTGATTCTAGTTCAAGCCCACTGGAACATGGATTCCTGTAGAAAAAATAACAAGCAACACAAGACAACACAAAACTATCCTACAGCAATGTTTTTTTTTTTTTTTATTATATGAAATGAGTGCTACAAATACAAGTGAATATAAAAGCACCACCAATACTTGTGGGATGAGGATCACAAGTGTTCCACGCCCCTGCTCCGCACTATGCTAGCACCATCCTAAGTAGTCTGCATTTACTTGATTCTGGTGTCACAATAGGTGATCCCGAATCAACAAAATTTGTATCCTATGTTCCTCCCATCGCCATAGTCACTAACAAGTAAAGATAATGGCTCCAGTGGGTCAAACACTGATGGGTTTTCTTCTCGTATAAATGATTCAGGAATCAAACTGTGAATTAAATTTGGATTTTCAGGCTTGGTTAAAACAGTGGCTAGGTTGTAACCAAAATAAACAGAAGAAAATAAGAAAATAACTCCAGTCTCAGCCACTAGGTTAGGGTTCAGTGGCAACCAACATGTCCCTGGGTCTTTTCCCTCGCTGGGGAGCATGACATAAGTCAATAGCTTCGAACCTGATCTTCATTTATCTTTAAAAACTAAACCCTATGATTTTCCCTTTTGAAAAAATAGCATTGTTGGGAATAAATGTTCATAATGCTGAAAACACATCTCAAAAAACCTAATCCAAGATAACTAGTAGAGACAATTGAACCGAGCCTCAATGGATCTAGTGAAAGTATCCATTGAACCCGCACCAACACACATTAAAGAGAACATGCTTAAGAGATTTTAACCATGAGAAGAACTTAAACAACCAAAAATGCGTGTTAAAAAACGCAGGATCAAAAGTTACCTCTGAATCCACGCCAAATTTCAGCAACCCTCCTCTTCATGGGGAAGAGGCCTAGCGCCATCCTTCTGAATCATCCTCAGAGGAGGTTTCCTGTAGCTTCGAGAGTGGAGAGAAATGAGTATGGAAAATGAGAACCCGATCTCTAATTCTTGCTGATAAAGAAAACTAGTCCAACAAGGTATACAAATGGTTATGTAGCCTTGCTAAACTAAGTGAAATACCATACAATCCAAACATAAGTGATTGGCAAACAAGGGTAGAAAGGAGAAACCAAAATTGTAACAAAAAGCTTAAGCAAAAAGGTGGGAATAGCTAATGGAGTGAACATGTTCCAAGAAGGAGGGGTTGAATGCTGCTCGCAGGAATGTTTTCCCGTAGTTGGTGTTTTTCTTCACATTTTGCCTTTTTTTCCTTCCCCGATCTTTTGATTTGAAATGCTGAGTTTGACTAGAATTCCTTCGTGCTTGATCGACTCAACAATTTCGGCATAATTAGGTAGAAAAAATTGCAAAATTTGCCACAAAATGTGATCATTAAAATAGTAGGGACCTTAATGTGTAAATGGATTAATTAGAATGATTAGTATACAAAAAGCACTCAAAACTTATAATAAATAGGGTCTAAAACAGTACTTTTGGGCAATTAATCACCATAAGCCGATATGATACTTCCTCCTAAGCCAACCACCTCTTTCAATCTTTTCCTCCCCTGTTAAAGCCTTGTTCCCTAACTATTAACTCTATGTCATATATGTAATAGCAACCTCAAAAGAGGCTATTGAGGAAGAAAAATCAAATCAAAAACACTGATTTAAGTTCCTTTATGCTTCCGACTGCTCCAAAGTTTGATAAAGAGATTAACAAATGTATTAATCAGAAAACACTCCAACATTGGCCTTTTTTCATTATTTTGAATACTTAGTAAACCGAACCCTTAAATGAAAAGACAAAAAATGAAAATAAATCCAAATATTTAGTGTATCCAATATTCACATTACTAGAAATTTAAAGACAATGTCCAGATTTCATTTGATCTCTAGATGAAAGAACCAAATGTTCAACATAAAAATAATGCCAACATTCTTTGAAAAAAGTAGACGAATGCCCACATTCTCAACAATAAACTAGACGAATGTCAGATCCTGAAGTTGGTCGAAAAACATCATTTGAAATGAAACATAACACAAAAGCAACCTTTATATGAAACAACAAATAAAAAACAGCTTAAAATGCACAAATTTAGAAGCAAGAACACAAACCTCACTCGAAAAATCATAATAATTACGAAAAAAACAAAAAGGTAACAACAGAAAATTCAAATTCGACACCATTACTCATTCAAATCCAACAAAATAGACTAAAAAGCAGAACTGGTGTTCACTTGTTGTGAAGAATCTGACACATGGAAACGACGACCTGGTAGAGCTTGGAGCCTAAAGCAAAATCGGTTTAATAACTGTATGTTTCGAATCTAGTAATGATTAGGTCATGAAGGAGATGAATTTCATTATAGAGGAAAATGAGAGAAATGAGAAGAAATCCAAGCAAGTACTGCGAGATGGGGATGAGAGAGCGATTTGAAGAGAAGATAGATGAACCTTAGACTCCCATAACTGAGGAGTTTGATCTAGATAAAAAATCTGAAAAAGACACGAAGAAAATGGCGTTGATATTCGTTCACACAGATAGAGAGAGTATTAGACTTAGAGACATAAATGGAGAGAAAATGGTTCAAACAAGGTTTCAGCTTACGAGCTTATTTTGGTTTTGCCTATCACATGGAAAGATTTATTTCAGGACAATCACACATATACGGGTGGCATCCTAGCACTTCCCTCGCCTATAACATGATTAAAATAGTTATACTCATTCATTTTTGACCAGTTAGCTGGGTACTAATAAGGATGAGACAAAAAATATGGTTTAGTGTAGAATTTTTGGGCAGCAACTAAAATTATATCTCTATATTGTTGGTGAAAAACATAGATTTTTCATGTCTTTCAATTCCGATCAGAGCATATGAACCCAGCAAAAAGAATGAAATTCTTACCGCCAACCATTTCTTCTTCTTTAACTCGAATCGAGTAAACAATATATCAAGGCTCTTCCAAGATCTCCTTCTCACCACTGACGATAAGCTATGAAACTGAATCCTCGGGGACCAACACTATAATCATTTGATATTTATAGCCTCTCATTTATCGCCAGAGAACACACTTATATGATTACAAATGATGCAATTGATCAGTTTCACACTGCCAGTCAATAGATGCTGAAAGTGCAGGTTTCATGCATCATTGATCTTTAAATACATTTACATAATCTTCACATCGATGGCATTACAGGTGTGGTCGCATATGGACCATAAATTGTTGAAGGCGGTTGCGGCTGTAGAAATCGCCTACATTCTCCCACTTGGTCCATATACTATAATATACACCACAACTAAAACGAGATACATGAATCATAGCAATAGGTTCTCTAAAAGGAGTATTATCTACCATGTATTACAATGTATCATGTTTTATAATAATCACCCACATATCTTAATAAATAAACCCTATTTTTTATTCTTGGTCCATACTTTAATGATATTTCTCAAATAAATAACTGAATATGTGCACAAAATATAATGAGAAATATTATAACTGAAATAAGTTTCATACATTGTCTTATAAAATCACACTAATAGATCAAGTCCCATGTGATCTGTATGATCCTAAAATTTTGATGGTGGCATGCCCTTAGTTAAAGGATCAACAATCATCAATCTGGGCCTAACGTGTTCAATGACACTGCTTTATCCTTAACAAGCCTTTGTATAAATAATTTGATGTCGATGTGTTTGCTTACTTCCGATATTTTTTTTTTTTTTAGCCGCAAGACTCCAATCGAATTGTCACAAAATACTTTTATCCTGGATATAGAATCAACGATTCTAAGCCTAGAAATGAAACTCTATCCATACACCATGCGATGTAGCCTCGAAAACAAGAGATAAAACTCAGCCCCAGCGGTTAGCTAATGTGTTCGCTTCGTGACTTCTCCATGATACAAGCCTCCAATCTAAGAAACATGAAAATGCATTCCGATGTTGGATTTACGTGAATCAACACAAATTCAAGATAGTCCGAATCAATAACCAATTATCTCTATGTTGCCCGTTCGCCTGTACATAAGCATGTATTCCTTCGTTCCTTGAAGGTATCTTAAGATTCTCTTTGCAAATTTCTCTCCTGGTCCACTGCCACTCATATCTTCCTAACATATTAACAACAAACGCTGCAGCAGTTCAGTGCATTTGAACATACATTATACTACCAACAACTGAAGCATATGGGATGTTCTTCATTTGATCCTTCTAAATATCATGCTTGGGTCATCGGTTCAAATTAAACCATCCCTTTAATATGAGAGTAAATACTGTGAACAATCTTTCATCCTAAATCTCTAGAACTCTATTGACAGAGGTTCTTGGGATAATTCAAAATACCATTATGTCCGTCTCTAAAAATCTTTATACCTATAACATAAGAGGCATCACCCCTATATTTCATGTCAAAATGGTTAGAGATAAAATTGCTTCACCTCATGCATAAACCCTCTATCATCAAGTCGCAAGTAAAATGTCATCTACATATTGTGGTTAAGAAACAAATCTTGCTTCCACTAACCTTTCCGTATATGCACCGTCCATGATATTATCTTCAATCCAAAGGAAGATATCACATCATGAATTTCCAAATATCATTGACGGAAGCTTGTTTCAATTGGTAGATGGATTTCTGCTTGCATAATGCTCCACCACCAGAGGAGAATCCTTCAAGTTATTTCATGTATACCTCTTCCTCTAGTTCCCCATTGAGGAAAGCTATTTTCATATCCATTTATTGCAACTCAGTCAAAATGTGCAACTAATGCCAAAATGATACGAAGGGAATCTTTCTTAGATACAGGAGAAAAAGTCTCCTTGTAATCGATCCCTTCCTTTTGAGTGAATCCCTTGGCTACGAGCCTTGCTTTATATCTCTCAATGTTGCCCAATGAGTCTTTCTTTATTTTATAGACCCATTTACACCCAATGTCTTTGCACCATTAGGCAACTTAACAAGGTCCCAAACTCCATTGCTTGCCATAGAGTTCATCTCATCCTTCATCGCATTGAACCATAAATATGATTCTTTGCAATTCATGGCATGTGAAAATGTTATCGAATCATTTTAAACTCCAAGATCATTGTCCAATTCTTGCAGATACACAATATAGTCAGTCAGAATCGCTGATCTTCTCACCCTTGTAGATCTTCTTAATGTTAGCCTAACATTTCTCTAAGGGGGTCAGTGTCGTCTTCCAGCCGGTTATTCAAACACATCCGTACTTGATGAACAACTTGATCTACAACATTACTAGGAGTAGTTTATGGATCCTCATTGATTGGTTGTGCAACACCCATGTGAACCTGAGGAATGTTTTGAATGACAATCAATCTTTCATTTGATGTGGAAGGTTGCTCTCTTTCAGAAAAGAGATTACTTCCACCAGCTAAGTCATTCTCAAGGAACTTAGCATTCCTTGATTCCACAAACCTAAGACTATGATGTGGACAGTAGAATATGTAACCCTTAGACTTCTCGGCATATCCAACGAAGTATCCACTAATAATCCTTGGGTCTAGTTTCTTTTCTTGTGGATTATAAATTTACTTTAAGGGTATCCTTTCAAATTGATATGTTCCGTAAACTTTGGTTTCCAAACCCTTAAATAACTCAAATGGCGTTTCAGATCCGTCTTTAGTTGGAACCCGCTTAATATATACGCAACCGCTTTAAGAGCTTCACCACAATATTTAGGTATCTTAGAGCTACTTTAACACGCTACGCACCATGTCTAATGTGGTCATGTTCTCCTTCGCTTACACCATCTCTATTTGGGAGAACTAGGCATAGTGTATTAGGCAACTATCCCATGGTCTTGAAGGAACTTAGAAAATAGACCAGGTGCTTGTCCATCTTCAGTGTATCTTCCATAATATTCTCCATCTCTATCCGTTTCCTCAATTATCTTATTTGTTTCATCATGATTGCTTTTTGTACTTCAACCTTAAAGACCTTAAAGGCGTTTAAGGCCTATCTTTATTATGTGCTATTATAAAGATACATATGGTTGAGTAACAATCATCTATAAAGGAGATAAAGTATTTTGGACCACGAAGCCGCCTATGTCGTGACAACATATATCTGAATGTATGATTTCTAACACATCAGTACTCCTCTTAGCACCTTTCTTGAACTTGTTAGTCTGCTTTCCCTTTATGTAGTCTATACAAGTGTCAAAGTCAGCAAAATAAAAAATATTCAATACTTTGTCATTTACTAATCTCTTAATTCTATCAATAGAGATATGTCCAAGTCTTCGATGCCATAAAATAGAAGAATCTTCATTCATAATACACCACTTTATTGCCAATATGAGTATGCAAAACTACATCGTATTGTAGATTAATAGAGAAAAGACCATTAGACAAAATACCTTTTCCAATAAGCTCAGATTTACAAAACAAACTGAAGGTGCAATCTAAAAACTTAAAGGAATACCCTAAGGGTACAAGCCTTGAAAATGAAATCAAATTTCTAGAGAAACTTGGTATATAAAAGGTCATCTCTAAATCCAAAACATAGCCATTATCCAGGACTAGACTACAAGTCCCTATGGATTCCATATGTGAGCCAACCTTGTTGCCAGATAAGACGTTCTACTCACTTCCCATTGGCTTCCTTAGGTTTCGCATACCTTGCAAGGTATTCGAAATATGGATTGTGTAGATTCGTAATCAATCCAATTAAGGTATTATGATTAACATCAACCATATTAGATTCATAACAAACACATGAGAATGAATTACCTTTATTTTCAAGCCATTTCTTAAATTTAGCGCAATCCTTCTTTTTACAAAAGAAACACTTGGATTATTTCTTGATGCCGCCTTGGGGTGGTACTTTTTTTCCCCTTCTTATCAACTTGGTTCTTGCCTTAATTCCTTCCTCGATTCTGGTATTTCGCCTCAATGACGAGCATCGCACTTTCCCCTTGTTCCATAAGCAACCTTCCTTCCTCTTGAACACACATGGTCAATAGTTCATTAATTGACCATTTTTCCTTATGTGTGTTGTAAAAGATTTTAAAGGGTCCATATTGCTATGGTAGGGTGTTCAAAATGTAGTGTACCATGAAGGTATCAGACATATCAACCTCAAGTGTCTTCAATTGAGCTGCAATGTCTCTCATCTCCATGATGTGCTCACACACACCTTTCACATTAGTGAGCCTTAGTGATGAAATTTTCATGATCATGGTGCCGGGTAAGTGCTTTATCCGGTAGCGATCGTTTCGTCGATCGCCTTAAGCAATGCCCGAACATTGGTATGCTTTTCGACTGAACCACAAATACTAGTAGAGATACTCGTTTTGATGAACATAACGTTGAGGCGATTTGATCGCTCCTACTGTTCATGGAGTACCTTTTCTTCTTTAGTGTTGGTTTCAGTAATTTCAGGTTTATCTTTCCTTATAGCATAGTCAATGTCCATCCATCCCAAATAAAGAAGGATTCATTCCTTCCATGTTTTATAATTGTTACCACTCAATTCAGGGACATTACATCTAATATCAGAGTGATTTGTAGGTTGCACAATAGCATAGAATAAATATACATGCTTATAAGCAGTGTTAAATATATCGGTTTCGATAAATATATCGATACTTGGATTTTACGGATATATCGGATATATCGGTGGATATTTTTACATGAATATCGATATATCATAAATTAACAAAAATGCTTTGAAATTCATGGAAATACTTTGTAAAAGTAAGAATGACATAATAATGAAATATAGACATTAATATTACATCAAGTATGGTCTTTCACCACCAAAATGAAGATCGACGTGGCCTCCATTGCAAATATCGATTAAGGGATCCTATCTTGGTGAAGATAATATCATACTAAGACATAGTTCGATAATATTGATTATAAGATCAATATGTCATATAAATGTTCTGACTTAAACACAACCTCTCCATGGTTAGGAAATTGGTTCACCCCATGTTGTTCAAATCCTCATGCATTTGATATGGAGTTTGGAAATGGCACATTGGTGCATCATATGATAGTTAACATTCATATTCACCTAATAATCATGATGTGAAGAAGGCTGACCATAACTTCCACAAAGGAGGAAAATCGCCAGCATCATTGGATGAATCATTGTATCGAGTGCCAATGCTCATTGACTCAAAACTAGCCGAAAACAAATCTTCATTGTGTTGTGTCATCCTTCTTCGTCAACCTTTATATGACTTTCCAATGGCTCCAATACCTGGACCAGCTCTCCTAGACCCATGGTCTTCATCTTGTAGCATGTGAACAAATCATCTTTACCGTTGAACGGACTCAATGGATATTCACTTTGTTGTCGATCTGTATTATCCCCACCATCATTTCCAGGCAAGATTTACTTCACCATACCATTAGTCCTCTGAGCCATCATATTTATAGTAGAAGTACCAAAGAAACAGTATTGAATACATAAAAGTGCAACATTTATAGAGTATTTTATAAATTCCCAGCTCATGTTTTGCTCTCTATTTTGTGTGTGTAGGTGCCTTTGATCGTTTCTAGTGTTTTTATGCGTGTGTAGGTTTTTTGAGTCCCGTGCACAAATTTTGTAGGGTTTGAGCCAGAGACAATGTAGGACTATCGTCGTGATGACACCGTTGCCGAGGGCCCCATAGTGCGAAAGTGAAATAGGAGAAATTTCAGAGGCAGCTACCGATACCACACTTAATTGCACCGGGTACCTACATGGCGAGGTGGCTGGTACTCGGTACCAAGGCAAAGTGGAGTACCAGTACACTTTTGGTACCGATACCACACTTACTGGTACCGGTACCAGCATGCAATATCTATGAATTGAGAATTCCAATCTTGGTAAGGGGCAATGCTCGCTTCAATTCAATTCACTGAGATCACTAAGGAGAATGGTGGCTTAAGCCCATTGAAGGCTAGAGTAAAGAGCAATTTTGAATTTAGGTTTGCCTTACACTGTTGTTTCTCATATATTTTTGCTAGGTTATAGAGTAGAGTACTTAGCTTTTCTCTCGTATTCTCGTAGTTTTCAATTACTTGTAATCTTTCGCCTGGTTTATATAACTTGGTATTTTTCTACTGATTCTGTGTTGAGATCCAATCTTGCAATTGAAGTGTTATTTCCAAGTCACATTTATATTAGTTTCTACTAAACATGAATCGATTTTCGCCCAATGGAGTCTTAACTCCATGATGTGGTTCTAATGGTGGAAACTCACCTCCGCAAGGTAACCACCTCAATTCCTTCTTGTGCTTCAACGTGGATTGTATGATGCCAAGAACTTCTATGAAAATCTTATAAAACCCACGGCATCTTCTTGACAATGTGTGAACGAGAGACTTTCGCATACGCTTGTGCTTGATCGAAATGTAGGCTGCGATTCCAAATCGCTTGAATGGCAGCTACCACCGCCAACGTTTTTGGTCTTAAAAAGAGCCTTTAATGTTGCATCTTTCGTTTGGGTCTATCATCAATGGCTCCTTAGATGAGATTGTGAACAGGAGGTAAAGGGCTCCTACTGGCGTGTGAGTGAAACCTAAGGACCCTATCATTCGCCCTTTTTGTTTAAAAGAAGTTAATTTAATCTGCATTCAATCAATCAATCACAACCCCGCATTTTACTTTGAACGCATTTTGAGAGCAATCCCTATGATCACCTAGGAAACCACTCCTTGTGGAAATGGACCTGGACTCCTGACAAGAATATAATGCTTGACGACCTTAAATTCTACGCTAGAGTAATTTCAAAGATACTAATGATTTAAGCATTTTTAATGTTTGGGAGTGGCAGCAATCTAGTTGATCCAAATAGAGCTAGGTGGTAATGAATGTACTGCAAATCCAGTACGTTCTCTCCCTTTTCTTTTTAATTTGTTTCCGTGAATAGTCTAAGTGGATATCTGTTTAGTAGGGGTAAGATTGGTGCATGTCGGTTTGGGCTTGCAATGAGCAACGCCGACTTGTAAGAATTATACCTCCAAGACAGTCTGAAGAGTCCATAGTAAGACATTTGTTTCAAGAGAATCCTACACCTCAAATGGACCACCCCAGGAGTCAGCAAACTCTTTTTAATCCAGATGCCCAAGGGTTACCTGTTGACCCACAAAGACTCCATGAACCTCCACAACAAGCTGAGAGTGAGGGTTGCACCACTGCAGAACCCACAGGAGGGGAAATGTTAATTTTCAGCGAAATCAATATCGGGCTCCCCCTTCCCCTTTACCTAATGTGGAAAGGACCCTACGAGAGATTTTGCAACCTTAAAGAACCACAACAAATTCATGTATTCGCCTACCTGAAGAGGCTAACCAATTCCTTGCGAAGCTCGAGATGATTCGAAGCTCCCGTTTATCAAGGGGTCGATTATGAGAACCCCTACTCTTTCATGAGAGATTTTGAGGATGTTTGCAGTGCATTCCTCTCCACCCTATCTCCCCTCCATATAATTTGTATGGTTTTATTCCCATTCTCTCTAAAGGAAAAGGCCAAAATATGGTTTCATTCGCTTGCGCCCAATTCAATTTTTACTTGGGAGGACATGCGAAATGAATTCCTGAATAAATTCTTCCCTCCCACACGCATTCAATGCACTCCATGTATAATCCAAACTTTTCGAAAAACCGTGAACCTTTCGGGCCAAAGTGAGTATATAAGGACCTCCTCCATATCCCCTCATCATGGTTTGATGTCGATAAATCAGGCGATTTCACTGGCTGACTATCTTTGAATAACAAACAATACATCCAAATGATGTGTGCGGGGGAGTTCTATGAGAAGAGTGCCAGGGAGACAATTCAATTTTTCGATACAATAGCAGAAAATGCTCGAACTTGGGAGACTAACACCTCCTTAGATACCGCTAAAGTGCATAGTACACCTACAGGGGGAGGAATCCATCACTTAAGAGAGAATGATGACCTGCAAGCGAAAATAGCCAACTTAACGAGGAAGTTGGAGGCCATAGAATTGAAAAAGGTGAATGAGGTAACCATTGTGCCTCCAGTACCTTCAGTGCCTATGGGATCTAGAGTGGAGGAGCCATGCATCATTTTCGATGACCCCACTCACTCAACTATTAACTGCCCTAACCTTCCTCAAGTCAAGGGAGTAATCCAAAGGAAGCCCTTCCATTCTCCATACTCCAAAACTTATAATCTAGGGTGGGGTAAGCACCCAAATTTTAGTTGGAGGAATGAGGGAGGCCCACACAACCTGCCAAACAACCAAGGCCATAACTACCCAAACCAAGGCCTTTCAAATCAAGCCCTCCGTCTGTGGCCAAGGTCTCAAGGATTTCCCCAGACCCCAACTAAGGTTTCCACCCCCGTCTCAAGGGAATCAAAACCATAGCCTTATCAACTCCACATAAGAGAAGCTCGAAGATATTAGATACGTCAGTCTGCACTAACAATCCACCAACATTGAATTCAGACCGCTTTGAATGATGATCCTAAATCACTAAGCCACCTCTTCTACGGGAAATTTTCAACAAGAAAATGGGAACTCCCCTTCTCAAACTATCCAAACCCTAAGGTCAAAATAGTGTTGGAGTCTCGTGACCAAGTGATGGCACCTTCGAACATCGTAGGCCGTCACCACTCTTCAAGGCGGAAAGTGCAATTGACAAAACTATTGTTCTAAGGAACCGATACAAGATTTGCACGATGAACTAGTCAGGGATGCTGAGATGTTTAACAAGCCTCATGTTCCTAGGGAAGATGTTGTTGATGCAGGAGCCGAAAATACAAGGCCTCCATACCTCCCGCTCCATACCCTCAGGTTAAGAGCTCCTCAAGAAAGTGAACAATCATTCGAATTCTATGAGTTGTTCAAACAAAGTAATTGAACATTCCTTTATTAGATGCCATTAAGAAAATCCCGTTATATGCCAAGTTTTTGAAAGATTTGTGCATTGTGAAAAGAAAACTAAGTGTCAACAAGGAGGCATTTATGACTAAACAATCCACTTCCTTGATCCGGAACAACTTGCCCCCAAAATACAAAGACCCAGGAAGCCCCACTATCGTCATAGTGGTAGGAATTCAAAATTAGAACATGCTCTAGTGGATTTGGGGGCAAGTGTTAACTTGTTGCCATACTCGATATATGTTGAGCTGTGTGGTTAGAGTTAAAATACCAATATCACCCTCCAAATTAGTCGAATTTAGTGAATTTTCCTGTGAGGGATAGTGAAGGATGTATCAAGTGCAAGTAGACAAGTTCTACTTTCCCGTGACTTGTCAAGCCACATTCTCAACCTATGGTGAGAACTTATGTATTCTAGTTCCTAGTGATTCTTGGTAGCCATTCTTGGCCACCGTTTTTTAATGCCATCAGCAATAATCGTAGGAAAATTAATGACACTATCTTTTGCAACATGACTGTTAATTTGAATATCTTCACGTTATCATGTTATGATGAGGAGACATCTCGTGAGGTAAACATGATAGACTGGTTAGCAGAATTACGAGATACTGTCACATGAGATCCTCTCATGTTCGCATCAGGTTTCAAGTTGGGTCGAGAAGGTAACCACATCTAAATCGTGAGTTCCCGCAGACTGCCCATAATCGGTTACCAGCGAGGTACCGAAGCAAATGGGTGGGCACCTAAATTTGAAACATTGCCACCAATCGAGGACAGGGTATTACCCTCGGAAGAGAAACCATCTAAACTTGAGTTGAAACCCTTACCATCACATCTCAAATATGCATTCCTAGGGGTAGAAGAAACTTTCTCGGTAATCATATCTTCCTCTTTAGAGTCAAATCAAGAAAATAAACTTTTGGAGATATTGAGAACCCACAAAAACCACACAGTGATGGACAATCGCAGATATTAAGGAATTAGCCCCTTGATCCGCATTACGTGGATCACTTTGAAGAGGGATGTTAAACCCTTCAGACAACCATTGCGACGATCGACCTCAATCATGAAAGAAGTGGTCAAGAAAGAGGTCTTAAACTGGCCGATGTAGAAAGTATATTTACCCTATTACAGATAAGAAGTGTTAGTCCAACTCCAAGTGGTTCTTAAGAAACTGTGGGGTCACCGTAGCAAATGAACACAATGAGCGACCTCACCGGTCACCTCAGTGCCAGAGGGTGCATGAATTATAGGAAACTCAATGCGAGTACTAGGAAATATCACTTTCCTCTACCTTTTGTGGATCAAATGCCGAGAGTCAGAAATAATTCTGTATTGTTTTCTCGATGGGTACTGATACAATCAATTGAGATGGCCTTAGAAGATCAAGAGAAAACCACGCCCACCCCGCCCTCGCACATTTGCTTTTAGAAAATGCCCTTCGATTATATAATGCACCAAGAACTTGATAAAGGTGCATGATGGGATTTCTGAAGATATGATAGAACCTATTTTGAGACTTATAGACCCATTTCTCCCGTTTTTGGACATTCGTTGAGGATGTCTGTACCACTATAAGGTATTGTAGAGGTGCTTGAGAAGAATTCATTGTTGAATCGAGAAGTGTCCCTTCATGGTATAAGGGACAAAGTAGGCCACATAGTATCGAAAAAGGAATCGAGGTGGATGCCAAAGTTATTGATCTCCAACTTACCTACCCTAAGTGTGTTAAAGACATACTCTGGCCGTCTTAGGTCATGTGATTTTATAGGAGATTCATAAGAGATTTCAAAGGCCATAGCCCGCCCCTTATGCATTGTTGCAAAGGACGTCCCTTGCATGGTCACAAGCTTGTGAGGACGCCTTTGATAAATTAAAAACTATGTTAGTGTCCCCTCCTATCATGCGATCTCCCAATTGGGAACTCCCGTTTGAGATCATGTGTGACGCTAGTGATTATGCCATAGGGGCTGTTTTGGGGCAAAAGGAAAATAAAAAGGCTTTTGTGGATCTACTTGTTAAGACTCGATTCCGCCAATCCAATTACAATACCACGAGAAAGAGTTTTGTCATTGCCTTTACACTAGAAAAGTTTAGGTCGTATTACTGTAGGGTCTCCCCGTAAACTATTTTCAATGATCATGCAAATGTACTACATTCAAAGGTGATACTAAGCCTCGTTTGACTAGGTGGATCTTATCAGGCAAGAATTTAACTCGATTATTATGATAAAAGGGAGTTGAGAATGTAGAAGTTAATTCAATGTCTCGATTAGTTCTGGAATCCACTTCTAACGGCCTACCCATAGGCGACAGTTTCCCTGATGAGCAGCTTTTTGCTCTTGTCCATTGTCCATCGTATGCGGACATAGTAAATTATCTAGTGATAGAACAAATTCCACCCCAATGGACCTCTCAGCAAAAGAGGAAATTTTTGGTGGACATTAAGAAATACTATTTTGATGACCCATATTTATTTAAATAATGTCCAGACCAATTGTGAGAAGGTGTGTATCTAATGACGATCAATTAGTGCTCACCTTCCGCCACTAAGCTTATGGTAAGTATTTCTCTAAGAAAACGGCTTGACAAAACTCGTAGTCGGTTACACGCCCACTTTTAAGACGCTTTGAATTTTGCAAAACTTGCGCCAAAGCAACAATTTAGAAAATACAAAGAGAAACATGATGCCTCTTAGCTCCTATTTTAATCATTGAAATTTTCGATCATTGGGTATAGACTTTACTGTATTTTTCCCCTTCTCATGGGTACCTCAGACATTTTACTGGGCAATTGATTATGTTTCTAAGTGGGTGGAGGCCATTCCAACAAGAACTAATGACCACAAGGTTGTTTTGAAATTTTTAAGAGAACACATTTTTTCTCATTTTGGTGTGCCTTGTGCAATCATTAGTGATGGTGGGCTCCATTTTTGTAATCGATCCTTTGAAAACTTGTTGAAAAAGTATGGAGTCACCTACAAAGTTTCCACGGCGTACCACCCACAGACCAATGGTCAGCCGACCAGCCAATAAGGATCAAACATATTTGAAAACTGCTGCTTCAAATCGCAAGGATTGGTTGCTTCGACTAACCCGACACTTCGCTTACCAGATCGCTTAAGACCATTCTGTATGTCTCCTTATCGCCTTATTTATGGAAAGGCCTGTCATCCGCCGGTAGAAATGGAAACACGTGAAGCTCACTTAAACTCTCAATTTTGATTCGCTCAGCAGTAAAACATCACCACGCCGCATGAACGAAGCCTAATGAATCGCGCGAATCGTATGAGAGCTCACGACCCAAAGAGAGTCAAGCTATTCCGCATGACAAGAACATTGTTAGGAAGATCTTGAACTCGACTAAAGGTGTCAGCCAGACAAATTTCACATTTGCACATGTTTCCAGGTAAACTCCGCTCTAGGTGGACTCGGGCCTCATTCACAAGGTAGCTGAGACCCATATGGCGCAAAGTGGAGACTGTAACCTGAGTACTGAAACCTTCAGTCACGGCCAGCGCTTAAAGCCAGCCGAGAACTCGACCGCCCAGAGCATAAGCGAGAACTGTAGATCCGCCTCTATCGGGATGTTCCTTCAAACAGACTTATCTCACTTTTCAGAGGATGGTTTTTTCTTTTCCTTTCTTGCATTTCTTTATACCCACAGATATACCAAAAAAAAAAAAAAAAAAACAAAAAAAAAAAACAAAAAAAAAACAAAAAATTGAAACACAAAAATAACCCCATCTTTTCTCTTATTCTTCAGGTGTCTTCAGGTGTATCAGGGCAATGCCTAATTTCTATGGCGGGCAGATGAGCTTAAAAGTCATCTATTTGATCAATTTTTTCGTTTGATTTTCATCCGAAAAGGAATAATATTATGTAAATATAGAAGAAACTCACCAATTTGTTATTAGCAGAATGTGGAAAGAAAGTTAAGAAAGAAAAATGCAAAGAATTGTGGAGGAAAACGCAGAGCCAATGGTAAATGAAAGCAAATGTTAACTAATGTTAAATAGGTTGCATACCCAGTTAAGTGTGTCATGATATCGAAAAATTGAAGGAAATTTGACGCAGTGTCGCGATTGTGGATCACAAGTTCTGCTAGAATTTAAGGGACAACTGTAGACTTAAGGTTGATGTCGCTGGACAAGGGATGGAGGTCGCGATAAGAGAAGCGCCAAGCCGTGATGTTTGAAAAGATGAAATCATAGACTTAAGTTACGTCGCGACAAGAGGATCACAGTTTCACACACCAAAAGTAAACGCTGAAGCCCAGAGACATAAGACGTGGTCAACTTGAAGGTTGCAGTTCCTGAAGCTTCATGTCCCGACAAGAGATCGATGTCGGGACGCCGAAACCACCAATGAAAGCGAAGATGCTGAGCTGATGTCAATGGCTGGGACTATGTCATACCGCTGAAACTATTAGTTGCGTAAAGACAGAGCTGATGTCACGGCAAGAGATCGGCGTCATGACGCTTAAAACCATCGCTTAGTTTGCGCGACATGAGCCGGCTGTCAGATATAGATTGATGTCGCGAGCATCAGAACGCATCGTTGAAAGTCGCAAAGACATGAGCTGATGTCACGATAAGAGATTGATGTCGCTGACATCGTGAAACTTAATCAGCCAAACCCGCAGGCAAAGTGATGTCATGATAGTAGATCGATGTCGACATCACGTTCACTCATTGAAAGTCGCAAAGACATGAGCTTCGATGTCACGACAAGAGATTGATGTCATACATCGTGAACGATCGCTTGAAAGTCGCAAAGACATGAGCTGATGTCACGATAAGAGATTGATGTCGCGACATCGTGAAATCCACGCTTGAAATTCGCAGAAAGATAAAGTGATGTCGCTGACAGCGATTGGCGCCGCATAGTTCAAAGTTGCAGTTCCTTGAGTTGATGTCGCGACAAGAGATTGATGTCGCGACATCAGGAACCATCAGTTCAAAGCTGCAAAGACTTAAGTTGATGTCGCGACAAGAGATTGATGTCGCGACATAAGATGCCTTCAGGAAAACAAAGAATGTCATGACTTATTGATAAATCTTTGCAACAAGTGCCAAACTAACTAATGTCGCGACAAGGGATTTGGTCGCGACACGAGAAACCGCGATAACATGGGCGATCCACACTTGGAAATCCACAAAGAATGCATTGGAATTAGGGCCCGAAACCATAAATAAGCAGCTACCCGGAAGAGAAAGGCGGTAGGAGGGCATGAGAGGTGAAGCGAGCCGAAGAATGCGGGTGGCCAAGGCTTCATTTTATTTTCTTTCTTTTCTTTCTTTTCTTTTTTTTTCTATTTCCGTCGTTATAGATTAGATTATTTTCATCTTTCTTTATTTTTTTATTTTTGGATGCAGGATGTTATCGTTTTGGCTTGAGAAGCTAAATGCAAAATTCCATTCTTTTCAAATTACTACACGGAATGTTTGAGATTCGGACAAATTTACGAATTCGACTTTTCCGGTTTTAATTTGCAGGTTGTTCCTATGATCGAGGAATCTTTGTAGTGTGTAATTATTAATTGAAACCCGGCTTCAGTAAGTGAATGTTATGATGTAATTTATCTTTCCTGTAGTTGTTTCCAGCAGCTTGTGAAATTCAGTTTATGAATTTACTTACGGTTATGGGTTTTAATGTTTTTGATCCCGAATCTCAGTTTCTTATGTCTTTGAGTTAAGATTTGTTTCATTGCTCGATTTGAGGAGGTCCTACAGTGACCTGAGAGAAGACATTCTGAGAGTTATGAACATTTCATGTGAAGGTATATTAACATTGTGCATAGAGATCTAATGAGCTTTGTAAAGTTTACTTAGATAAATCCCTCTTCTCACTTGAAATCAGAGCGAGTTGAATGAATGATCAATTTATGACGAGGATTCACCTCGGTCGATTAGTGAAGCGATCAGGTGTTAGGCGAGATCACAATCAAGGAGAGGGAATTGATCTATTCTAATTTAGAGGAAGAGTAACCCGAGAAAGTTGTATATCCTTGTGACCCGATAACTTGAGAGCTAAGGTTTCTGGTGATCCATAAAATGGTATGAAGTATTGCAAAGAAAAATACCCCGGATAAGGAAATCCTGGCCAAAGTAGTCATCTAATTCCCTTGTCTTCGAAGAATCGGGAAAATTAGATCATGAAGCGTAAAGGAGTGTGGAGAGATCAATTTGTCTTGCTAACGCCTTGGGCAGTTTTAAAACTTGAAATACACAAGCAATTTTATGGAGTGTGTTAACTACGGGAATTGATACTTCACGATAGCCCGAGTGATCTTGATGTGTCCTCACAGATCGCTGTCGGTTTCCATTATTTTCTTAAGCTATTCATTATTCTTTTTATTCTTTAGATTCAGTTTATTTGATTGTTCATTCTTTTTCCCCAATACTTGTATATTTCTGACTTCTTAAAAACGGATGCAATGTCATGTTATAGTCCAAATAGTATGGAGCTTGAGTAGTCAGGGTAGTTGATTTATAATTCTTGAGATCTCTGTGGGATCGATAATTGGACTTATATCCATTTTATTACTTGTCGACCTATGCGCTTGCAGGATATTAGGCCAAAACCAAAATAAAAAAAATGATTTACACTAGGAGATTATTGGTTTATATAATAGAAAGTTAACAAGTTTTATGGCGCCGTTGCCGGGGATTAGACAATAGTCCTTTGGTGATAGTGTCATAAATTTGTATATGTCTTTTGGTCTTAACAAGTTTTATGGCGCCGTTGCCGGGGATTAGACAATAGTTCTTTGGTAATAGTGTCATAAATTTGTATATGTCTTTTGGTCTTAACAAGTTTTATGGCGGATTCGTAGTGGATCTGAAAGAATTTAGTAAATCAATATCCGGGCGAAAGAAGGAAATGCTAATTTGGACATTTTAAAGAAAAGAACAAAAATAGCTTTTCAAGCGTGGTTATTTTAGCCACTAACCATTAACAGCCATATTGAAAATATTTGTTGACCCGAGACTAATCCTATTAATGTAAGTGTGTTTTGATTTCGGGGACAAAAAAACTTTATGCATAGGAAGCAGAACAACGTCTGATTCGGCCCGGACACGAATTAGAGAACACTTTCGAAGCTTGAGAAGATAAGAAAGGCGAAAACTCAACCATGGCGGATGAAGGCAAAGATCGGAATGAAGTACATAGAGAAGCGGCTAGAAGGCCTCGATCAACGATGCTATGGAGGACTTACGGGGCTTATTATTGAATGAGTACTCGCAATCATAACTTGGCTATTGTCTGAGCAATTTTGAGCCAAACCGGTACTAATTACAATAGTCCAGCGGCATCGGTTTGCTGGTCATCCCGCGAGGACCCGAAGCAGGCACACAGGAAGATTTCTCAGGGATGGCTAATACGGTGAAGTTGAATGGGGTGAGACCGGAAGTCATGTTGCATCTATTCCATTCTCTCTGAGATACAACGGCTACATGGTGTGAATCTTTACCATATGGATTACGTTACGACACTTGGGAGGAGTTAGTAAGAGGCCTACTTAGGTAGATTCTTTCACCCCGCCCCTCACCTCAGAGAGAAGGAGGGAAATCATTGTGTTTCGACGGGGGAAGATGAAGCTGGCCATGTAGCTTGGGAAAGATTGACAGTTCTTGAGAGAATGTCGATGCATGGGATAGATCGAGAAGACTCGGATGGACATTGTATATCATGCCTTGAATGATATATATCGAAGGGATCATTGATGCTTCATGTTGTGGAGCATTCAAGCGAAAAAGAAGTCTTGAAGAGCGAAAGAAGGCTGATTGAAGACGGCTAAATGCAATATGAAAACTCCTTCACGAGTTTTCAAGAGGAAGCGACAGAGGAAGGATCATGGAGGCGAGGCGAGATGGCAGCCATGGAGGCGAAGTTGGATGCCATTATGCATAGGATGGACAAGCGAAGAAAGGAAGACACACCTTGCCCATGAGATAGGGCTTGATTGAAGAGAGTTATTGAAGGAAGTCTTGAGAGGAAATTGTGAAGAACAATTCTATGATCTTTGAAGAGGTTAAGTATGCGGGTGAGCGAAACTACCATTTCAAGCCCAAATACTAACACGCTAGCACATTATCACCGACGAGGAACCATGAGAATTTCTCATATGGTGGAGGGGCTTCACAAGGCCCTCGGCATGGGCCAGAACCCTCAGCAGGGGTTATCATGACCACGAGTTCAATGGCGCGGCGAAATGAACACGAATGAATATCGGGGGTCGAGGAGGGCCCGATCTTTTGAAAGGAAACGAGGATCTTTGCCGGTTCATGAGGGAATAATAAAAGTTGTTAACCTCCATGAACAAAGATTTTAAAAGTGGAAGCAAGCGCTGCAATTCTGCAAATTTGTTCCTGTGCATCCACTGAACACGGAGACCTGAAGTAGGCGGTATTTTAACCGCAAAGCCAAAGGAAAGATGCCTTCCCCAGTGACCGCAAGAGAAGGAGAATCGAAAGGCGCATGGCTGTGCGGCTTAGGAGTGGGAAGGAGTTGAAAAGATGAAAGAAAAAAAATAGCGAGCGAGAGAAGCCCGAGAAAAGGAAGAAGCACTGGAGAAAAAGAAAGAAGGAGTGGACAGGAAGGATATCCAAGGCTCTAAACCTGCAGTCCCATTTCCACAGAGACTGCAGAAATCAAAGATAGAGGAGCAGTTTGCAAGGTTTTTGAAAACCTTTCAGAAGCTAGGAGTCAGTATGCCAGCACGAAGTGGTGACTCGGATGCCACTACATCTGAAATTCTTTGAAGGACATGTGACGAAAAGAAAGATAGTAGAAGAAGGGATTGTGAATCTCTTTGCTTTACTTGCGGAGTCTTTATTGATAAAGAAAGAATTGCCGAGAAAAGATGAAGGATCCAGGGAGTTTTATAATTCCTTGCATCATTGGAGGAGTTGGTCCGGGGAAGCTCTGTGACTCGGGAGCTAGTATGGCACCGATCTGCCTCTTTACGTTGCCCAGCCGATTAAGTTTGGGGGAGGTTATTCCACTTGTATTACTCTTGAATGGCCAGACCAGGATCGATGGTAAAACCTGAAGAATGCGTGGAGAGATGTGCTGGTCCTTTGTTGAGAAATTTGTTTTCCCAGTAGACTTCATCATTATGGACATGGAAGAAGATTCACAAGTACCCCACGCTATTGGGAGACCATTCCTAGCCCTCTTGGAGCCTTACCTGTCGACATGCGAGTTCTCACCTTGAGGGTTGGAGAGGAAGCTGCTGCTTTCAACTTGATCAAAAGCATGCAGAATGTAGACATAGACAGAGAAAATTGCAATGTAGTTGTTGATCATACATACCTACAACCTACGATGTTCACAATGATTGTAATGCTCAAATTTTTATCAATGAAAAGAGATAAATTCCGGTATGGCTTGAAGATGACTACTACGATTGTCCATCTGGCGAGTTTTCATTCTATGAAGCGTGTTGAGCTGAAGGCAAAAGAAATGACAAGGGGAAAATAATGAAAAAGGGAAATTCATCGAAACCGGTGAAGAGGGGCCTAGTGTTGAAAGGGTTGCCAGTCATTTTGAGTATGCTTACTTAGAACCACGAGAA
Organism: Tetrastigma voinierianum; assembly: GCA_016808115.1. Taxonomy (NCBI): domain Eukaryota; kingdom Viridiplantae; phylum Streptophyta; class Magnoliopsida; order Vitales; family Vitaceae; genus Tetrastigma; species Tetrastigma voinierianum. The sequence goes on from JAEQBH010001681.1 coordinate 2,487,839, forward strand.
AACCGGTGGTATCTCTGCTAGACTCGGTGATCTTTGAGAGCAGAGGAGGTTGTTAATCTTAAGAAGCATAAAGAGTCTATGGCCCAGTCGTTGAAGAGTTAAAGGGTATCGAGTCCATCAGAATTTGCATGCACAAAATTACGCTAGAAGAAAATTCAAAGTCATCGTAGAACATCAAAGGAAGACTGAATCAGTGATGAAGGAAGTAGTCGGGAAGGAGGTACTCAGGTGGCCGAATCTTTGGTTTACATCTATCTGATTTCAGATAGTCATGGGTGAGCCAGTCCATGTGGTTCCAAAGAAGGAATTGGGTTTCTTGTGATCCTTGATGAGAAAAATGAGATTGATTCAACAAGAACGATGCGAGGATGGAGGGTATGCATTGATTACGGAAAGGCCCGAACCACGTACGAAAGATCATTCCCTTGCGCCCCATTGATCGGATGTTGGACCCGGATTAGCGAGGACACCCTCATTTTGTTTCTTGGATAGGTGATGTTTACAATCAGTTATGTGCACGAGGACAAGAGAAGACCACATTCACATGCCCTATGGTACCTTTGCCTTCAGAAGGATGCCATTTGGGGTACGTGTGCTCTGCACATTCGAGGTGTATGATGTCCGTGTTCTCGGACTTGGTTGAAGGGTTATGGAAATTTTTATGGATGAGCTTCAGCGTGTATGGATCAGTTTTGATCGGTGTTTGAGAACACAGGCTTGATTAGTAAAAAGATGCCAAGACAAGCGGCCTAACTTAACTTGAATTGGGAAAAATGTCATTTGCCCATAATTAACTTGAGAAGGTATTGTTCTTGGGCGTAAAATTTACGCTCTTTGGTACGGAATGGGCTTGATCAAGGTATCGTATCAAAACTCTTGCACCACCTACCCTGATAAAAGGAGTAAGCTTCTTGGGGCATGCTGGATTTTATAGGAGATTCATCAGGAGCTTCTCCAAAAATAGCAAGACCCTTTATGCGAGATTCTTGGAGAAGGATCTGAGTTTAGTACAGTGACTCTTGCAAGAGAAATTTGCTTTTGAAGAAATCAAGATCAAATTGGATTCGAAGCACCTATAATGGTTTGCACCGTAATGGGATCAGTTTGAAATAATGTGTGATGCCAGGATTTTGCAATGGGAGCTGTCCTAGGAGCAAAGAAAGGAGAAAATATTCGAGGACCATATACTATGCTAGTAGAACCTTGATGAAGCCTGAGAAAATTGCTGAAACAAGGCGAAGGAGATCTTTAGCCATCGTATTTGCTTGTGAAAAATTAGTGATACATTTTGGGATCCCATGTTATTATTCATACTGATCATGCAGCAATCAAATTGCACGATGTCAAGAAGGAAGCTAAGCCAGAGATTGATAAGGTGGAGTCTTTGCTATTCGCGAGAGTTTGACTTGGAGATCGAGGATAAAAAGGGGTGTGACAATGTGATAGGCGATCAGTCGAAGAGTAGAAAAACCTTTCTTTGAAGAAGAGAAAGTATTAGCAGAGAGAACTTCCCGGATGAGCAAGTTGTTTTAAAGTTTTCCTTCAACTTCCATGGCATCAGCGATATTGTGAACTATTTAGCTTGTGGAGTAGTTCCTTCGAATTATTCTGTGAAGAGGCTTCAGGCGACGGCGAATTATTATATTTGGGATGATCCACTATTATTTAAAGGGTGCTGACATGATAATAGAAGATGTGTGCGGAAAATGAAGCAGGCAAATTCGAATGAATGCCATGCATCACCATATGGGGGCATTTTTCGGGAGAAAGAGCGACTCATAAGATACTCGATCTGGATTTTATTATTGTATCTTCGAGGATATTGTCTTCGAGTGGGTTAAATTGTGTGATAGATGCCAAGATTGGAAATATCAGCCTTGAAATGAAATGCCCACGAGAGTATAATGGTGAGTGCAAATCTTTGATGTATGGGGAATAGATTTTATGGGACCATTCCCACCATCATTTGGGAACTTATATCTTGCTCGTAATAGTTGATTATGTTTCAAATGGGTAAGAAAACGTGCTTGTTCAATGAATGATACTAATACAGTTAATGAGCTTCTTACGAAAAATATTTGGCTTGATTTGCAAACTTGAGCCTCATTAGTGATGGGGGGAAGCCATTCTGAAACAAGAGAAAATATTTCTGAAACTCATGAGCGGTATGGGATCAAGCACGTAATGAGTGCAGCTCATCATCCCCCAGGACCCGATGGACAAGCGAGAAATTTCCAGCAAGGAGATTAAAGAATACTTGAAAAGGCTGTGAGCTCGACGGGGGAAGGATTGGTCTTCCCAGGCTTGATGATGCACTTTGGGTTCTGAGTTTGCCTCTGAAACTCCCATTGGAATGTCCCCATACTGAGAATTGTTTTGGCAAACCATGTCATCTACCTGCAGGTGGAATACAAGGCAATGTGGGCCATCAAAAGTTGAACTTCAATTTAAAACTACAAGGGAAGAGAGATTGCTCAATATGCAGTACGGAAAAAATTGAAAATGAAGCCTATGATAATCTTTGGGGAATCTGAGGATAAGACAAAGAAATGGCATGATCAAAGGATCTGAGGAAAAGAAGTTCGAAGCGGGGGAGCAGGTTCCTCTTGTTTAATTCTAGGCTGAAATTGTTTCGGGAAAGTTGGAAATCCAAATGGAGTGGGCCATACACAGTGGTGTCCAAGCAATGCATTTGGAGGCGGTGACATTGGGGCGATCTTGGAGAAGAATTCAAAGTCAATGAATGACCCGGCTTATCTACTTGAGGAGGAAGAGAATGGAAGAGCTCCGGCGGGTTATCTAGAAGAACCAAAGCGGCAAGTCGGTGAGGACTCAAAGCGAAGCGGTGATGGGGACGACCCATAGAAAATTTAGTTCTGCTTTTAGATTTTGAATTTTTTTCTTGATATTTCGTTTTGATTAGTTCTTGTAAAGATAGATTTAATTTTGAGAGTTAATTGTAGTTCCAATTAAATTTTCTTGAATCATGCGGTATCGATGCGCAGAAATTTGAAAGACAAGAGTGAAAAGCAACTCCGGGACACCTCCGGCAACTTGCGAAATGTCACGACGCTGAGCAGAGGGGCGCTTTCTCCCTAAGCCAAACGTGAAATATGAGTGAATATCTTGTTGAATTTCTGTTTGAAATGCACGAATAAATGTCTAAGGAGTATAGAAGTTAATAAAGGAATTCAAGTTTTGAGATCATTAAACTAAGGGCATGGAGTCGCGACGAAACAAAAACGAAAATGAAAAGTCACGACATGGGACAACAAAATATCTAAAAAAAAAAAAAAAACCTAGTTATGTCGCGATAAACTTAGTATGTCGCGAGCATAAAAGCGAGTCTATGCCAGTACTCACCCACCTTAAATGCCCCAAAGTGTGTTCTGAAATAAAAGTGAGGTGGAATGGATGTCGCGACAGCGAATTTAATGAAATAATAATTAGCCCGCAAAAACTTGGTGGAGTACAGCGTTGAAAAAGAAAGAAAGAAAGAAAGAAAGGAACTTCTTCCCGCTCAGCTCGATTTCGAAGCTTAGTTAAATCCCTCCGCTTCCCTTACGATTCTAAATTCCTGAAAACCTAGCTCTCAAAATATTCAGAAAACTTTCCTTCCGTTTCAAATGGCTGAAACCTCTCGAAGCCTCGTACCTAACTTTGGAAGAGATCATGGAGGGAATATGTCACTGACGAGAAGAGAGAAATAGACGAAGCCGATGGAAGAGATGCCCGGAAGCCGGAAGCACCGGCGATTTATGAAGAAGAACGAGGACGAAAGGAAAAGCAAGAGAAGGAGTGGAAGATTTTGTGTCGGAAGCTTATTCCAATTGGAAGAAGCACTATGCCAACAAGGGTTCGTATCGAAGAAGGTCGGGAACCACATTACCTCTTTCAAAGGAGATGATTGAACAAAGGGTTGGGAAGCTTCCGCACACATCAAAAGTCGGGCTGACGGAGTGGTGAAAGATTGTATTCAAATGGTAGGCGAGAAAGAGCGACAACGTGTTCGTCGGAGGAGTGTGGGTACCATATGGAGCGAGGCCGTGAAACTGTGGAATGGCGGGGCCTGGCTTGTGGGTCGAGTTGCTCTTGGAAAACCCCAATTTTAAGAAAAGAATTGCCAAAAATCTCAGACGGAAAAGCCTGGCGGAATGAGGAAGGAGGACCGAAAACACGAGACGGGGAAGCACTCAGCGAGAGGGCTAAGGTATGGTTCTATTTCTTGGCCTGTATTTTGAGTCACTAACCAAGCATGTGTGTGTACGAGTGAGAGAAGCGGAGGCGCAATTATGTTGTATGCTATTCTGAAGGTCTGAGCTCAATGTAGGAATAGTGGTGAGAGATTATAATGAGGTACCATGAAGGAAATAAGAGAGAGTGATCCCTCCAGAAACCCTTGATAAGCTATTTTTATGTTTAAAAGTACAGGGTGAAGAGAATTACCGGGAAGAAAGAAGAGAAGTCCACTATGACATCACCACTCCTAACGACGGGGTGGCTTGAGGACCCGAAACCAAAAGAAAAAGGGGTGTTGATTGAAGCAGAAAGCTCATTTGAAGACGAGAAGGAGACTTTGGGGAGTTCTTTGGCGAAGAAGAGAACCCGAAATTCCTCCTGAAAATAGTAATACTTTCACATTTGCACGGTGATGAAGGCGGGGTGAAAGAGCCCATAGATTTCTCCATCCTTAAGCTATAGCTATGCAAAATGTAATATCTGTGAGAATGTGGAGAAAGCTCAAGGGGAGCACAAGAGAACAATGCAATAATGGAGGCCCTCAATGCCATACAGAAGAAGATGGAAGAAAGGGAAAAAGAGTGGAATGTGCAACAAGAATTTAGGGAAGGAGTTTATGAAAAAGAGTTAAAAAGAAGAGATCAACAATGGGAAGAAGAACTGAAAAGAAGAGAAGAACATATGAAAGAGGTTCTTCATCAGCAAAGAGAGGACTTCAAGAAAGAAATGAAGGAAAGAGATCACGATCTTCTTACGTAAACCAAGCTGAGTCATGAATCTTTATAACAATCGCTGAGCGTTGATTCTAAATCTCCTAACCATCATGAAGAAAAGAGAGGTAGAACAGGAAGCCAAATTGGGAGAACAAATAAAGGGATTCAAATTTTTATACAAGTCTCTACAAAAAGATTTTGAGAATAAGCTGGATGATAGAGACAAGAAGCAAAAGGATGCTGAATCCTACAGGCAGAGAGAATGGCTAGAAAATTTGGATTTGATTAACAACAATCTTTCCAAATTTTTGGAAATAATGACTGAAATGGAAAACACAATGAATGGCTTGGGGAAGAGACAAGATGAGCTAAACAAGAAGGTTGATCTCTCCAATGAGATCTTCATTGAAGATCAAGTTGAGAAGGAAACTAAGAAGAGAAAGGAAAGAAGGGAAATGAAATTCCCTCCATTCCCAGCTCATTTGAATACCCTAGACCTGGATCCCCCTAATATCTTTGCTGCCTCTTCCTAAAGAAAGAGATAGACTTCTTCCCAAGCTGACCTTCCTTATTCTCCAAAGCCCATACTGTGGTATCCAACATTTGCAATTGAATCAGAAATAAAATGATAAATTTGAATTGAATTGTTGTGTTACTTTGGTTTGTTGAATTTTGTGTTGCTTTATGATTGCATAGTTGGGAAAATAAAAGTAGGAATTAGTTTAAGAATAAAAACTGCTAAGATGTAATAAGCTGAATTGAATGAAGCAAAGTAGATTAGAATGTCGAATGCGTAAGACAAAATGCAGAATAAGGCCAAATGAATACAGTTTAATTGAAACACAAAGTGCAAAAGTGACTTAAGTCTAACTGATAAGTCCAGAATAGAGGAAGGTAATACAATAGAAGGAACAAAACATATTTTTGAGTTTGTGGTACGAACAGTAAGTCAAGGAACCTTATGAATATCACTAATTTAACTACTCATCAACAAAATGAGTCAAGGAAATCCTTATGGTTAGTCATCACAATCTATTCAATCCAAATTCTAGAATTTGTTAGATTATTGATCGGGAGGCTAAATCCTAGGGATACGTACCGACAAGAGATGATGCAGCCATTCTGGATAGTTTGAGCCATTCCAAATGCATCCCTATTGATATGCCGATGCATATACCTTAGTTCCGTAATCAGCTAAACAAGCCTATTTTTTCAAAAAAAATAAAGCCAATGGAAACCCCAACCCATCCTAAAAATCAATCCTTCCAAGAAAGAACCCTATGATTACCTGTGAATTCAAGGAGGAAGAAAGAAATGAAGTTTGGGGGAGTATATGTTTTTAAGGAACTCAAGGAGAAAAATATAGAAAAAAAGGGAATGAAGAGAAAAAGGCAAAGAGTAGAAAATGCAATAGAAAAGAAAGCTTATAGGGATAAGTTTTATCTTGTGGTCTAACTCTCTTGAACAATTAAGTTCTTAGGGGTGTTTCAACACCTAGTACCCTACGCTATTATCCGGTATGGGAGCTACTAACCCAAAGTTCGCTAAGAGTGTTGAAAGCCTAAAAAGGTAAAACACTATCCCCGAATTATGACAAACAAAGGAAATTTCACAATTACAAGTGAGAAATAGGGGGCATACAGTTCTGAATTGAAGCAATCAAAGAGATGTCCCAAACATGAAGTTTAGGGGAGTTTATTAAAGAAACTATAAGAAAGAAAGGGCAGTAGTAAAAAGAGGAGAGAAAAGGTTCAGGGTAATCTTAACCTAAAAATTCCTTCCATCCTACCTATTACCCAAGCCTAACAATATAGTTTTTCCAAAAGACCTCGATTGATCTTGAAGGCCTAATTACCTACATTAGTGGAGATCAATATGAACAATAACCTATGGAATTTGGAAAAATATGGAAACAATCAAACTGTGGAAGGACTTTAGTGGAGTGAAGTGACTCATTATGAAGCAAGACGAAAGGAAAATAATTTATTATTCAATGTGATCTAATGATTATGTTGTTTGTAACAATTTCAACAAGCTTAGTTTTTGTATACTATAAAGATTAAAAACTAACCTTGAACTAGACTTGAAGCTAGATGTACGTAAAAACAATGCATTTCATTGTATTTCAATCAAATTGGATCAAGTAATGCAAAACAGTAATTTAAAATGTCATTTTTTTGCTCAGGACAAATAATTCTTTTCTTTCCTTGCTTGAGGACAAGCAAAACTTTAAGTTTAGGAGTTTAATGAGCTTAAAAGTCATCTATTTTTTATCCATTTTTCTCGTTTGATTTTCATCCGAAAAAAAAAAATGAATAATTAATACGTTAAATACGAAGAAACTCACCACTCATATTAGCAGGGAGGTGAAAGAAAGAAGAAAAAGCAGTAGAAAATGCAGCAATTGGTGGAGTAAAATGCAGTAAAATGGCGCGTAAATGAAAGCAAATGGGTTAACTAATGCTGCGCTTTGGGGTTGTACAAATTAGTTTATGCGTGTCGCGACATCGAAAAATTGAAGGAAATTTGACGCAGTCGCGATGTGGATCACAAGTCTGGCGTACTCTAAGGATTGGAATCCGTAGACTTAAGGTTGATGTCGCGACAAGGGATGGAGGTCGCGACAAGAGAAGCGCCGGGCTATGACAGTTTGAAAAATGAAACTGCTAGACTTAAGTTGATGTCACGCAATATTGCAAGAGACTCCATGTCGCGACACCAAAAGCACGAGACTTAAGGTTGATGTAGCGAAGGGATGGAAGTCGCGACAAGAGAAAGCGCCTCGAAGCTATAGCGGGTTTGAAAAAATGAAAGCTATTGTGACTTAAGTTGATGTGCGTCAAGTGATGTGCGACTACCCAGCGACAGTTAACTCTCGAGAGCCTCAGGCGTATTCGATTGGAAGGTTGCGAGTTCCTTAAGTTGATCAGCTAAACAAAGAGATCGTCTGTGACGTAAATCATCAGTTGAAAATTTATAAAGACATGAGTTGATGTCACGACAAAGAGATCGATATGACGTCGAAGCCTCAGATTAAGCTGCGAACATGAAGCGTGTCGCGACAAAGAGATCGATGTCGCGACATCGAGGAAACGATGATCAGTTGAAAGGCTGCAAAGACATGAGTTAAATCGTCAAACGAAAAAGGATTGATGTCGCGACATAAGAAGACACTAGTTCAAAGTTGCAGTTCCTTGAGTTGATGTCGCGACAAGAGATTGATGTCGCGACATCAGAAACCATCAGTTCAAAGCTGCAAAGACATAAGCTAATGTCGCGACAAGAGATCGATGTCACATAAGATGCCTTCAGAAAACAGCGAATGTCGAATATCGATAAATGCCCGCAAATGCGCCAACCAACTAACGTCGCGACAAGGATTCGAGGTCGCGACCAACAAGAATAATGGGCCGCCCACTCGAAATCCACAAAAGAATGCATCGAATTAAAATTCAACCGAAACCCCTATAAATAAGCAAATACCCTATAGCAGCGCGTGCCTATACGAGGTGGAAGGTAATCTTAAGAACTGGTAAATGCCAAGGTTTCATTTTATTTTTCTTTCTTTCTTTTCTTTTATTTTTCTTTTTCTATTTCGTCGTTATAGATTGTGATTATTTTCATCTTTCTTTTTATTTTTGTTTTATTTTTCGATCCGGGATGTTATTGTTTCGAAGCGTAAGCCGAATGCAAAATTCCATTCTTCAAATTACACCGAATGCTCAAGTTCGTAAAATTTCCGGGAATTCACTCTTCCAGCCAATTAGTCAGTTCTATGATCGTAGGAATGTCAGAGTGTGTACCAAGAATCGAGAAACCCAGTCATCAAGTGAATGTTATAATGTAATTTATCTTTCCCAGAGGCTGCTTCCACGTACTTCGTGGAAACGGGCCATGAACTTTACTGGTTACGGGTTTTAATGTTTTTTATCCGAATATCGCTTTCTTATACCCGATTTAAGATTGTTTATCAGTTTGATTAAGGAGGTTCTCGAAAGTGACACAGTAGAAGACATTCCTAGAGTTATGAACATTTCCTCTATGGTATATTAGCATGTTATTGTAGATCTATTTGTTTGTAAGTTTACTTAGATAAATCCTTCTCACTTGAAATCAAGAACGAAATAATGAATTATCAATTTAAACAAGCAGAGAGTTCACCTCAATCTGATTAAATAAGCCAATCCCGTGGTATACTGAGAGATCTAATCAAGAGAGGGTGATCTATTCTAATTTCAGAGGGAAGAGAACTGTGAAGTTGTATATCCTGCTTGACCGATAAATTTGGGAGCTAAGGTTTACAAATCTATGCAAATGGGTATGAAGTATCAGAAAAGAAAATACCCGATTAAGGAAATCACAGTGAATATCTAATTTCCCGTTTTCGAAGAACTGTGAAAATTACATCACTTAAATCATGAGTGTGGAGATTCCAAATTGCATCAAGTAAACGCCTGCATGTGATTTTTTAAATCCTGAAATACACAAGAATTCCTATCAAATGCAGACCACAGTGAATCGATTACTACAATGCAAAGGATCTCGACGTGTCCCCAAAAGATCAATTATTCGCCTCCATTTATTTTCTTCACTATTCATTATTCTTTATTCCCTTAGATTCCACTATTCGATTGCTCATTCTTTTCCTAATATTTAGATATTTTGCACTCTTCTAAGTCAGATCAACAACATGTTATACCAAATTAGTGATTTAGAGTCTGCGCAAATGTAATGATTTGAATTTAGATCCTCCATGGATCGATATCCGGACTTACATCCATTTTATTACTTGTCTAATTCGACTTCAGATATTAGCCAAAACCAAATAAAAAATGATTTACACTAGATTTTCGTTTATATAATAGAAAGTTAACAAGTCACGCGCCGACGTTTATATCAGCTAATTTTCTGGTCGTTGTCATAAATTCAGACGTCTTTTCGTCTTAAATGTTTGATAAGGCCACGGGATTAGACAATACCCTTTTGATAATAATACAATTTGTATATGTCTTTTGGTCTTAACAGTTGGGCATACACTAGTTGGAGCCAATTAAGTGCATGCAAAATTTTCGAATCGTCTCACTGCACCCACACTATAAAAGGCATGCACAAACTTTTTTTTTTTTTCATATTTGGGACCATACGACCCCAATTAAGTGTTCATCCCATAACAATCTTTGATTGAGAATGGTCAGCCAGGTATCGTTTAGCATTCCTTGTTATTAGCTACATGCATCAGATTCTTTCGAGGAACACCCATACGTAAATAAATATCATTTTTTGTGCCATCATTTATGTAGCACTTCTAAATCATATCAGTCAACCTCAGACCCATCTGAGCCTCGAATTACCAATTATGTTCGAACTTTGTGACCTGATCACTGGAGTACAAATGGACCCTGTTGTAAGCGTGATGTGTACATACCCGCACAATCAGCCAAAAGGAAGCCGGCATGAAGCAGAGGTGGGCAAGGTCTGAAACCCAAGATGTGTGAGCATTCTAGAAAGTTCCCATAAATCGCACTGCCGCCAAGACAAAAAAAAAAAAAAAAAAAGTGGCAGAGCTGCAGCATCGATACCACACTTCACAAGACCTACACTTCAACAAGCAAAACTCAACAAGATTCTTTTCGTACCTGGGCATCATACTTACCTGCATCGCTGAACGGGCCATTTTGTGGCTTTTCTCCCCAAAGTTCAACCTTTCATATCCCCACCCTAACTCCTATAAGAGAACCATAACCTGGTTCTTCCTTCTCACCAAAGAACCCGTAAGTCAAACATTCCCTCCAAAGGTCTCACTATTTCCACCCGGCCTCGCTTCGCAGACGCAGAGACCTGGTGCATTGTGATCGACGCAGGGGTGTCTTCATCTCTTCAGAGCAATTTGAATTGATGTTCTTCAGGTCAACATGGATTTTTATTGGGTGGCTTCTGTCAAGTATTTCTGTTCGTCGCAGGCATCAGCGCACGCATTGTGGGAGAAAGATTCACTGATCCCACAGCCAAACCAATATCATTTACTGGTCTGTGGAGACCGTCAGGTGTGTATAGCTATTCGCTATATTCAGGCCACATCATGGCAGACACAAAGATCAGCTGAGTCTACTCTACGAAATGCAGCCGTGAAAACCAAGTCGGCACTCGCAAATCAGAAGAAAGCGAAAAGTGGGAAGTTACTAAAGATTCCTCATCTAAGAGCGAGGAAGTGTTAGAGAGCTTAAGACGAAGAAACTGAAATATGCTCACGAGTCTCGTAATCAAAGCTGAAAAGCGGGTCCAATCAATCGAAAGACGGGTTTCCATCAGAGCTAATTTGAAAATCGACACGTTTTTGCTTCACCCACCCTATCCCGGTCATATTCAAGATACAAACTCACACTTTGTCAGAAGAGGTAAAGGTTATTTCATCGACTCACGGTCATGAATTCTACCCAACTGAGAGAAAATCATGTGTAATCCTGCCACTCACACTGCAGAATGTTTAATGGCTCACCAATTACAACTAATCGCTGACTACCCACTCGCCACACACGATCAATTCCACTTCTCAAAGCACATTAAGGTAGTTCGATTAGTTTGTTCAGAATGCCACGTGCACCAACCCTGCATCTAATGGGAGGTTTTCAGGCGCAAGGAGTTCATCCCTGGGGAAATCAGTTCTGCATGCATCACGAACAAAGTCATTCACAATACGATCGGCCAAGAAAAAAATATGTCGCTTGCCAAGGAAAATCTAGTTTTGCGATGAGGTAAATGACGGGAAAATCTGTGTCGACATGTCATATAATACGGTGTATTACGAGGACTCCAGGTCCCTAACTAAAAATAAAGATATTCATCCCGACTTTAGTTACAATCCTATAAGCTCTGGATAAGGGATCCATGAGAGAAAAAGAGTTCTTCCTAAAGTCGGGCCCATCACCAAACTGCATAAGCAAAAAGTCGAAGCCGCTTCCACAAGGTCCTCGCCATCACATCCCCCTTCCTACTATATTTCCTGGGCTTCCATCGTCACGCCCCGTCCAATGAGTACATCTCCCTCGAAAAGGACGGAGCGTGTAACCGTGGACGGGTTCAAGTGCATCTCGGGAAAGCGTATAACCTGATCACAAGCTCTCCGTGCTTGAGAGTCAAGCATCCTACGAGGAGATACCATCATTGAGATGATCCTCCTCCCGACTGGAAGGACTTCACAGCTAATGATCGTGGTAGACAAGACGCATTCTCTTCGATCGATGACTGGGAGGATGTAGAGTAAGAAGACATGTTAGAATAAATGGTGTTAAGAATTTGCAGTAGACCTCACTTCACGCCATGCCAACACCCATTTTGCTTCTATGTTCTTATTGCAGGAAATTTACTTATCATTAAGGCAAGCTCAAAGACCTTTATTTTAGTTATGCGTCGGACGTCTTCGACTTTTACGATGTTACTATTGCTACGTGTAAAATGTCTGTAGTGATAATATAGTTTATTTCGCTTGGTGATCTCATTATGAAATTTCTTTCTTTTCTCTCATATTCATGGTCCCTTATGCATGAAAGTATCTCTCGTTTTCAGAATAATTTGTTATTTTGGCTCCATTACTTAGACCGTGGTATTCAATTAAGTTCACGGCCAGATACTACGTTATAAGACTGTTCATTTTTTACCCTTTCTGAAACTGCACGCCTTAACCCGCACCTGGCAAGATTTTCATGAAACTCATAATCGACGGCATTACCAAGCTAAATCTCGCTGTGGACTAGCCAAGTCAGAGTAGGTCAGTGTGTCAATACATAAAAGTGCACATTTATAAGAGGATTTTATACCCCCAGTCATGTTTTATTTCCCATTTTCGTAACAGTACCTTTGATCGTTTCTAGTGTTTTTATGTGTGTGTAGGTTTTTCGAGTCCCGTGCACAATTTTCGTAGGGTTCGGGAGCCCAGAGAACAAATGTAGATCATCGTCGCGATGATACCACACACAGGGGCCCCGTGCTGTCAGCAGTTGGAAGAGAGCACTGCAGGCACTGCAATTCTGTTAATTCACCCATCGTATCACCTGCACTACATACGGAGGCAAAGCAGTATCGATATCTCAACACAACGGGTACCTGCACTTCATGCACCGGAGTACCGCACACTCGCACCGGCATCACCCCATCGGTACTGGCATTCAGCACGCACATCCGCAGGACTGGCGCACTCCACACCCGATGCAAAGTGGTACGCTGCCTTCCTCGACCACCACTAGATCACTAAGGAGAATGGTATTTAAGCCCATCAAGGCCGAAGAGCAATTTTGAATTCCTGTGGCTCGCTTACACCAAAAGTGTTTCTCCCATATTGCTTGTGGTTGTATGAGTAGTACTTAGTTTTCTCGCATTCAGTTTTCACCACTGTAATCTTCACTAATTACATATAATCCCGGTATTTTCTTACTGGATTCTCGTGTTGATATCCCAATCTTGCAATTGAAGTGTTATTTCTCAAGTCACATTTACGCATAGTTTATCAAACATGAATCGATTTTCGCTCTAATGGAGTTCTAAACCTCCATGATAGTGGTTCTATTTAAGGCAAACTCTCACCAATCGTCAAGGCACCACCCCAATTCCTCTTTTATGCTTCAATGAGATTGCACGATGCTACGCACTGCTGAAAATCTTATAAAACCTTAGTTCTGGGCATCTTCGACAATGTGTGAACGAGACTCAGACACGCTGCGGGCTCGACGCAAACGAAGCAAGAGTCAAGCAAATCGCTTCAACAAGTGCTCATCGCTTCAATCGTTCTTCGTCTTTAAAAGAGCCTTTAATGTTACATCTTTCACAAACACTATCTATCAAATTCATTTCTCGATGAGATCGCGAATAAGAGGTGGGTAAGCACCGACGGGCCGTGAGGAAAACCTAAGGACCCTATCATTCGCCCCTCATTAAAATAGCTAATTTGCACCTGCTACTCAATCAATCAATCACAACCCCGATTTCCACTCGAACGCATTCTTTGAGAGCAATCCTAAGGATCACTCTAGAAACCACTCCCTCGTGGAAATGACCCGTGACTCCCACAATAATACAATGTCGATCGACCTTAGTTCCTATCGCGCTGGGAATAATTTCAAGATACTAACAGACAAAGCACCAGTCTACTACTATGTTCAACACTCTAACCAAAAAAGAGGTCGAAGGACAACATGTCAAATGAGTCTCTACTGACCGAAACTTTCACTATGAACTTCTTTCGCATAAAATCCCTGGCCAACATTCACACCTACTCGAACACGCCTAGCACCGTGATCAGATTTCCATTTTCATCATCTAAATGGAAAGGTTTAACCTATTTGGAATAATTTGATTATCCCTCTTTCTTCACCAAACTTTACCGAATGTCGTGCAAATCAAGGTAATCTTTTCGGCGCCTTTATCATCATTGCGACATCTCAGATCTTTAGTTTCATGTCGTAGTAATAAAAACTAATCAAGCAGAGTCGAGGGTAAGCTAAATTTTGATTTCTTTCGTTTTCTTTGCATGGATCAGCAACGTGGCTCAAATTTCTCTTACACGGTTATTGCTTCGGGGAAAGAACCCATGGCCACCCCTCAATGTGAGCGTGGTTTCCATACATGAACCACCATTCCACCGCAGAATAAAAATTACTAACATTCAAAATCTAATAATAACATGGTAACGACTTTAGTTTTTAAACTTTTAATGAGAAACAACACTCACCAGAACTATTAAATCTTCGATGCTATTACGTCGATCACCAAATCCCCTCGCATCTCAAAACATTATGTCGTGGAATTCAAAATGAACTTGACAAATCAATATACGTAGCATCTTGTTCCAATTTCAAAAAGTAAGAAAATCGTAATTTCGTCAAAAATCCGAAATTTATTCTCTAGATTCGATGACAAAACGGATTTCACCGTTGAATCGCCTCACGAACCCAAATACTATGTCGAATTTCACAAATTCGACAATCGAAATTTGCACGCTTTTCGAGGGCATCGAAGCCAAAGTTAAGGCAAACAACATGTGTCGTGACGAAAGTCACATATAATAGGTACTCATGTTACTTATGTCACATGAGGAGAATGGATTAATGACTGGGCCGAGATAATGCCATGTTGTCAAAACTTGGGAGCATGACATAAACGCTATTAATGAAAAGCTTATATGATAATAGACAAATTGAAGAACAAGCAGTCGTCTCACAAATGGGAAAAAGGAAGCCAAAACGTGGGGAGGAAAAAATAGGATTTGTGTTGGCTATGGAGTTGACTTGAAGAGAGGCGCGTGGCCTCTCATACCTCCAAGTGATCCGCACCAATAATTATTGGGACAAGAAGAAAAAGTTGTTCAACATGTGCGCCCACGCTGATCTGCTCGGGAGTTTTCTTCAAACTCCGAGGTGTGGGTTTTCCTGCCCTGAGTTTTACACTTCGCTTAAGCGTATTTACGATGCTTCGAAGCTGCTTCGAGGCTCAACGTTACTGGACGTCCCAAAACTGGGACCGACTAAGGTTGAATTTTATAGTGTTCCAAATGGACAAATTTCACGACCGGCCCACGCTGTCTGGGTCGGGTCATGGTGAAATGTGCGCTTTAAATTGTATCGATTGCAAAGCAGGCTTAAAATGGCCATTATGAAATCTTTGCTCCCAAAGTGAACCAATGATCGGGACGAATGGACGCGAATATAAACTCCGAGGGTTTTATCGTCTATACGTAACAAAGGACATGAAAATAAACTGCGGGTAAACCGTGGTTCGTCGAGTAATCTGGTCAATTGCCAGGTTTTAATAATTAGCCCACGCGAGCTAATTGGCGACTGATCAGGAAATTACAATTTATTACGTTTCTCATACATTCTATTATGCGAATATACGGCATGATTATATATTTGTACGTGTTATCAATCAGATTGAATCGAATCATTTATCCATACGCAATCCACCCTGTAACAACAGGAGTGACGCACGAGGTGATTCTCGGTAGAATGGTTTCGAGGGTTGGATCAAAAATAATAAATATCTGAGGGTACCCATATAAAATACCAATCGTCGAGTCGGCCCAATCGATATATCTCGTAGGGTAGTCCACTAAACATAATCATCTCTGAGTAGTCCAATATTTATACCGGAGGGTCAGTCTACAAATAAAACAAATATCTTTGTCAAAAATAGTTTTCATAACGTGGCTTTCAGTAAAGGTGAGGGAGTCGGGTGAGGACTCTGGGTACGAGTCGACACCAGACATTCAAGTAGATCATAATTGGTTGACGTGTGTTTACTGAGCATCGTGATATGCACTTTCAGTAGAGTGTACTTTCCATTTGGGTGATTCCACCATCGACCATTAAATTTCACCCTGTCGAGGGAACATATTTTTCAGGTGTAGGGAGCGTACGAGACGGTCACACAGGCTGAAGCTCAGAAGAAGCCTGGGTTTGTTTTTGGTTTTATTACGTATACATGTATTAGAATGTTTTTCATTTTAATATAGTCAGAGCAAGAGTAATTTCAACTCTGAAACTATTGTATATAATGGGAAATTATTGTAGACAAGTATCAGTCAAACCAAGTATCGTTTTACTCACGGATTGTTATATCGATTGTCTGGATAGTTATGTACAAAGAGGTATCCCGGTGTCTCTCGCACAAAGGAGACTCGCCCGATTTTCGTGAGAAATGCCTGGTCACCCGACATTCACGAGTGCTCCCACCGGCCGACGGTAGTCAACGAACCCCTGATCTGGGTGTCGCAGCTAAGGCAAACCGACACTAGGAGCCTGTGTTTAGGTATCCATCACCACTGGGCGTGTGGTTCAATGTTGCTTAGGCATTTAGATTACCTAGAAGGCACCGAAACAAAAATTAGACACGGTATGTGTGTTTCAGGTGTGATCATGTGAATTGATGAATTGTCAGGCATGGTGTGTGTGCCATGCTGTATGTACAATGATTGCCTGCGGTGCTTAAGTGATTAGCAGCACATCGTGTGTTTGAAACAAAGTTCGAGTTTTATAAAGGAGTAACCGAAAAAGAGAATAAATAAAATAAATTCAATAAATTTATTTCGTTTATTTGTCGATCAAATAAAATTTTAATAAATTTTAAGGTCGAACACTCAGTTTAGTGTCGATCAAGAGAGCCTGAGGAAAATTTCTAGACAAATGTCCAAATTTAAATGAAAAAAATTAGGTGAAGAAAATCATTTTCTAAGGTTTTGAAATATGGTAAAACTAAAGAATGAATAAAATAAATTTTAAAATTTGCCTGAGTGTTCTAGAAAAAAATGTATATATGTGTTTTCGTATTTTCCAAGAAATCAAGAAAAAAAACTGAAAAAAACGGTGGAGAAAACAAACCGCTGAAAGCCACTAACATATGATCACGACATACCCATTTGTATCAGGATCTGTGCCGCCAGCACTGGCCAGGCTGGGCACTCAGGACAGAATACAACCGTGTATCGCAAGAGCGGCCGGCCTGTCGGTGCCGGGATCGCATCGCCAATACAACAGAGTAACAGGATAGAGGTGGTCGGGTTTAGAGCAAGGTGTATCAGAATACAATAATACCGGCAATCAGACGCAATGTAGAGGTCAATGTGGACACTAGACAATACAATAAGGTCAGACATGATCGAGGCTTTAGCTACAGCGCAGGCGCGCGGTGGCGCCGCGCGCTGGCACGGCGCACGCGCCAGACGCGCGCACTGGGCAGGGGTAGACGCTGCGGTATTTGGCACAAGACAACGCGCAGGCGGCACGCGGACGCCGCGATATGGCAACGGGGCGCGCGATATCGGCCGGGGCTCAAGACGACACGCCAGATTCGCCACGACACGGCTTCGTCGCGCGACCACGCGCATCCGCGGCACCAGGCGCCAAGAGTCGGGCATACGGTTGGGCAGCCGGGCGGGCCAGGTGCTTGCACCACCACTGACGCCACCCAGCCGACTCAAGATCGTTCGAAGTCAATCGTTCATGAACACTGCTCATCATAAAGTTTTCAATTTTTTAAAATTAAATAATAAACAAAATTTCAAAAAAAAATCAAAGAATGATACAAAATAAAATAAAATTTTCAAAACGAACTTTCATCGATAAAAAAATGTTTTAAAGGTAAATCATCGCCTCAGACACCAGAATGTAAGGACAATGAGTATACACCGATTTATGTGTATGAATAAAGGTCTCAGTGGCTATGTTTATACCTTCGAGATACCAGACAGGTTTAACTCGGGCTTACCGAACCCGTATGGGGACGGGTCACGAGGATCTAGGACGAGAGGGCAGCCCACTAAATCGGTCACCACCGCTGTTCGATCACGGCTTTATCGATGTCGTAGGGGACAGCAGTTACGCGACGCATGTGTCGGTATAGCAGGCCAGGAGGTCCCATATCTGTGAGATTCGTGAGAGCTTATCATCCTCCGACATCTGTGGGGAGGATCCCACGGCACCATCTGTTTACGCAGATAGATAAGGTGTTAGAGGCTGCTGAGATTACCCCGACGCAACTCCGACTAAGACTAGTCGCATTCGCCAGGCGAGGCCTGGTGACACAAATGGGCAAGTGACTCAGAGACTCAGAGGTGATGACACGGGCAGAGTTTCGGAGCTTTTCACGGTAAAAGCCTGCATCAAAATGAGATGCCAAGGCTTAGAGTTCCTAAGAGTCACAAGTGGGATCAATGACCTGACACATGCGTTCACATAGCTAACCCGATTATTGATGATTACGCGATCGCCAATGTTAGAGATCTTCGAAAGAACGGACTGTCGCTCCATTAGGCTGTGATCAGACTACGCCCCACGGTGATACGAACCCATGGTCGGGACCACCCGACAAACGGAGAGTCAGCTTAGAGGTCGAGACCTCGATGAGCCCTTCAGATGTGAGTTCTCCTGGTGGATTGTGGCGAGAATAGTGGACGATACGTCGTGGCTCGTGAGTCGAGATCTCGGGACTCTACTCACAGCTGACCCGGGTGACTACGGATACGCCGTAGTTCGATGTCATCCCTGGGATGGATCGGGTCGACAACCATGTGTTTATCGACATGAAGCGTAGAGGTTACCGCCTCACACACGTGATCAAGATCATACGGGTATTTGTAGGGACAAACACTTACATTTTTCCCTGGCGCTTATTTAGCTCCAAGTATCAGAACAAGGGACAGTCAAGGCTAGTCTTACCTGGGAGGACGAGGCGACCGACTTAGATCTACCCGTGTAGCTCAGGAGGCGCGGATGTTTTTCCCACGAGCTACCGTGGATCGCCTCCGCATGGGACGTAGACCCTGTGATCGAAATACACCGGTACTTCGCCTACTTCTACGACTCTACACAGGATGGCACCACTGAAATACAGAACCGTTGAGCCCAAATACAGAGCTACTGCACAAGGTTCATTGTAATCGAGAACTTAGACAAATAACGAAGCCACATCAAGAATCTGCACTTAATAATGAGATCGATGATTTATTCGATCAATGAGAGCACGAGTCTACTCCAAGATGACCTTCGCACTAGCCACCATCAATGAGGGTTGCGGAGACAAGATATCCCAAGACAAGGATCGCTACGGGCACCTTGAAAGTTATCAAGATGCCCTTCGATCGACGAACGTACAACTGCATTCACGGATCCTCATACGCATGCGGCATTCCAACCCCATTCGCATCGGGCCGTCGTCACTGATGATATTGATCTACTCCCGGGCCGCACGGCAATGGCATCACTGAAGGATCGCTTTTACAAAATTGCAAGACCACGCCACGTTAAGTTCGTATGCGAAGCCAAGCCATCGAGGTGAGACTTTCTGGGACACGTGGTGTCAAAGATCGTGGAATGTCACTGACCCAGAGAAGGTCGAGGCAAAAGGATGAGCCTGGGAGGCACTAACGTCAATCTTTAAGACACGTATTTCGGGATCACTGGGCATTACAGAGATTCGAGAATGGGCTTGTTGTCCATCTCTAAGGTGATCGCAGACTCGCCACAGACACGACCCACTTATCGGGACTCGCCCACTCCATGAGGCAGAAAGATCGAGGACGCCTCCCGAGCACTCCGGGATGCCGGTGTCAAGTAAAGAAGAGGGGAGGATCACCCTCTTCTAGTTCGGGGAAGAGGCAGACTCGCTTCACACGAGCTTCGCGACCACAGTGGCCGTGATCGTACATGAGACTGGATCGTCCCAAAGACAAAGGATCCTAGGACTCGGGACAGCGCAAACCCAAGCAATGAAAGGAGAGACATGGGGCCCATTCCTCCACACCCTAAAAGACGGCCGAGAGAATCAGCTTCACCTGGTGCTATACAAGCACTCCTGCAAGAAGACAACAGGCCAGAGAGTCAGATGCGGCCAAAGTCGTACGCATCGTGAGTCACAGCAGCGGCGCTGGACCTGTGGTGGCAGAGACAGTCAGATTGGTTGGAGATGTCAGCTTGACACGTGATGAGCTGACAGCCCATCTAAGCACAAGAATCGGGACCCACCGGTCATTACAACCTAGCTACGACCATGGATTCAGCTTAGAGGTTAAGGCCTTTAGAGAAGCTAGAATGTATGTTCTTCCCTGTGGATTTAGGTGAGTCGACCGATAGCCCGATTACGAGCGAGAGACTCGAGATTCTACTCATGGCACCCTTGGATTCGGGGTGTCACACTGCATTATCAAGGCTCGTGTAACAAGAACATCGCTGTCAAGTCGGGTGTGGGTGCATGGTATCTAGCCATTCACCACTTTTGGAGTGGGTCGAGCTCGTTCTTGGGACTAATGGTCCAATGAAGACTCATACTAATCAGAAATGGACGAGTAATTAAAGTGTGTCGGCAAAGTAAAAAGGGCCTTTAATCCCCTACAAGGAGAATCGAGTTAAAGGTGTAAGAGACCCGGAGTTATCCGAAATTTCTCGTGTGAACAAAGAGGCTCAAGCAAGCCAAGAGTTATATTAATCGAGATGAAAACACACCGCCAGGTTATCACGCATTTCAGAGTCGAGTGATGAGTCGGAGGATCGAGATTTCCGGACACTTTCGCACCGCAGATTGGTGTTTTTAAGTCAGCGGTTTCAGATACGGATGCTGGCCCACGATGGACAAGGTCGACGGTCCACTGGATCGTTACGACGCGACTCGAAGGTCAACGCTACACACAAAGTGCGGTCAGGTAGGTTACACGTCATGCTGGATTATATACAAGTGTTGGGAGGACACGCCATGAGCATACGGTCCCAATAAGGGTAGAGGAGCACCGCTCTAATGGAATTCGCCTACACAATGCTTATCGCGTAGTATACGTATGCACTGGGGATGAGGCATCAGACTAGAGGCCACGTAGGACACCGTTATTCGACCGATAGAGAGTTCCATCATCGTCCCGATTCGATTAGAGACACCTCGGGAGGAGGTGAGTTGATATTTGACAAATTCTTCTTTCTCACTGGCCAGCCTACAGAAGAGCTTGCGATTTACCGATCGCCAATCTGGGAAAGTTCGAGGTCAGATCACATTTTTCACAGATGCCCAAGAGAGGAATGGCCTGCTCCTAAGAAGCTGCAGCTATCGCCGAGATCTCATCGGCCTTCGAGATACTCCGAGAGGACAGCACTATCACAGACCTAATAAATTTTCTTTACCGCCTGTAAGACGTCGTGTCCACGAGGTGCTCAAGTCCCCATGTTCCTAAGTATACTCCGCATCCACTACGTGAAGGATCGGGACACGGAGGTCGATGACTCCACTGACCTCTGGGCCGAGGGATCATGTGTATTTCGATGGCCATGATAAGGTTTCAGACGAAGACCGCGAGACTAACGAGGGTGCTACATGGCACTACGGAGCAGAGTGAGTCCACGCTGAGCGCTAGACACGACATGCCACATCCTTCGCTTGCACGGCGATGTAGTTTAAATACACAATTAAATGACGAAGCTTACATGTACGGCAGAGTGCACGCTGCATACGCACGTGAGTGATCAGATTTTTCGTGACTTCGAGGAAATTTCTTACGAGGGAGATCGAGAGCACTTGAGAATTCCAATTCGAAAAGGCAAAATCGTACTGCAAAATCTGAAATTTATTCTCTCAGATCCTGATTACTAAACTGATTTCACCATCGAATCATCTCGCAAAATCTACTACCACGTCGACTCTCACCACTTCGAAATACGAGACAGACATTTTCGGCATCGCGCTTCTGGTGCCGCAAAAACAACATGTGTCATGACGAAAGTCACATATAACAGGTACTCATGTTACTTATGTTGCATGAGGAGAGAAATTATGGAAATGAACGACCGAGATAGTGTCAAGTGTCAAAACTGGGGAAAGAAGGGACATAGATGTCATTAATGAAAAGTTTAAATGATAATAGGACAAATTAGCAAATAGTGTCGTCTCCTACAAATGGGAAAAAGGAAGCCAAACGTGGGGAGGAAAATATGATGTAGTGGCTATGAAGTTTTTGAATTTGTATAGGCGCGTGCCTTCTCGCTCTCTGGGGATTCATGCAGCGATCCGACCATTTAATTGGCCTTAATAAGAACAAAGTTGCTCTACACGGCGAGGCCTACTGGACTTCCGGTTCGGGGAGTTTTCGTCAACCCGAGAGGTAGTTTTCTCCTACTTGAGTTTTACACTTGCTTAAGTGTATTTATGATGCCATTGCTTTCGAGGCTCAACGATCATTCGACGGCTCCAAAACTTCGGGACCGAATTATCGGTAAATTTTAAACCCAAATGGATACCTCATGACCGCCCACGGGCTGTTCGCTGGTCAGCGGTGAATGCGCGCCAAACCGTCTGATGCGATGTCAACGTTGAAAACCATCCAAAAGAACAATGACCGACGAACGATGTTAATGTTAAAACCCATATCATCAAACGTTAACGCGATACCAAACGCACCTCAGAAACGCGCCCATTCGCACCGGTTAATTGGTTGCGGTTAATAATTGTACCTAATGCCATAATTTTCATGTATGGATCGTGGAAATTACAATGACATGCTCTCAGGTGGATTTAATTATGTGAATATATGCATGATTATATATTTGCTACGTGTTATCAACTGTATCGAATTAGCATCATGTGCATTCCATATGCACTGGGCACCCTGTAACAGAGGAGCGTACGAGGTGATTCTCGAGAGAATGGTTCTGAGGGCTGACTCAAAAAAATAATAACACTCCGAGGTAACCATATATAAAATATCAATCGCCTGAGTCGGCTCCAATTGATATATATCTCAGGGTACCCACCAAATATAATCATCTGAGTCGATCCAATATTTATATCTGAGGGTCAGCCCACAAATAAAAACAAATATTTCATGAAACAAGTTTTCTACACGTGGCTTAATGAAGTGTGAGGGAGTCCGCGAGACTCTGGGGGTATGAGTCGATCAATTAGATATCTGGGCAGATCACATTGGTTGACGTGTGTTTTTACTTATATCGCATATGTACTTAGTGAGAGTGTACCATTTAGTGGTGATTCCATTATCGAGCATTAGCTCACCTCATTGAGAGAACATTTTTCAGCGCAGAGCGTACGAGGAGACTCGGCCACATGCAGCCGAAGCTCGAGAAGAAAGCTCTGGTCGTGGGCTTTGGTTTATTACAGATACGACAGGAATGTTTTTCATTTTAATAGATGTTTCAGATAAGAGCAATTTCCTTAACTCTCAAACTACATTGTGATATAGTCGGGAATTATTAGACGAGTATTGCTCAGGGGCCCAAGTAAAATTGCTTTACTCATGGATCGTTATATCGATCATTGGACAAAGTTATGTACAAGTTATGTATCCCGGGTAGAGCTCCCCGTACAAAGGAGACTCTGCCCGATTTTCGTGAGAAATGTCTGGTCACCGACATTCACGAGTGTTTCCGCCTGCCGACGGTACAACGAACCCCCCGATCTGGTGTCACAGCCATGTGTAAGTGTAATCAAATAAATTGAATCAATTAATTATAAGTATATTCTATTAATATACCTCATTCCCAATATTACCAAGACCTACAGAGTGCAGTGATAATTTTCCAAATACTTCATAGAATGTACTGAGTAAACAGTGGTCACTACTAACTTCGTGTCTATATAGAAATCTCGATTAAGATAATACGCTACAAAAGTGATCAGAATTAGTATGATAAAAGAGCAAATAATACGCTTTAAAAGTGATCGTGATACGAATGGCCATCTCATGTACGGTAAGAGGATGTCGAGGTTTTATCCCAATCCATCCGCGGATAAAAAGAATGGTAACTAAGAATGGTAGCCGGTTTCGTCGTATTTTACTCCAAAGTTTAGCTCAAAATCGAAAACCCCAGCCTTCAAATTTCTACCGACCGCCGACATCAACGCACTCGAGATGCCCACCGCCTCATAGCACTTCTTCAGTTTCACAAACCATCATCTTCTCGGCCCAACTTCTTCGCTTACCCTGAGTTTCATGCTTTCAGGTGCATCTTTGTTTTCCGCAGGTCGTCAGAGGAGCAGTAAGAAAGCTCGAGGGGAGTCAGGGCTCTAATCGAGCACTGTTTATGACAAGCCAAGGGAACTCAATGTTCCCTGCTAATCTTTGAAATAAAAATATGAACTCGTTCCTTTCTTAGCAATTTTTCAACATGATTTGTGATGCATAAAATGTTTCAGGACTATTCGTTATTTTCGTTCTGTGCTTTCAGAGGCTATGGTGAAACTATCAAAGATATGTCTCATACATCGATATTTCCTCAAGAGTCCTCCCTCAGATGTATCCTTTCTTAAATCTACTGAATTATTTCCTTTTATCTAACCATGACTCTTATTTCGTGTCATTTCATCACTGTCACTGCTTTCATCTGCTTCAGCCTCCCCGCCAATTCAATCTCGCAGCTAACTTCACTGGTTAGTGCTCGCTTTTTTATTTTTATTTTTTATTATTTTATTTTATGAAGTAATTCATTTGACATTTTCGGTTTCAAACTGCTTCCTGAGCGTTGTTTTTCCCTTTTCTATTCGTTTTTTTTTTTTACATTTTTCTATACTTAAATCTCACGGATTACAGTTTCTCTCGCTTTTTTAACTGTTTTTCGACTGCGGGAAATGGTTAATGCCATGGGGTTTCTAAATTGATTTCTACATTTTTCAGATGAAAATGGTTAATTCAATGCACAAGTATTTCCTACGGTCTATTATACGTATTTTCGGGCTTCGAGTACGTCGATCTCTACGGGTTTAGCGTTTCAGATTGTTAATTGAAAATTTTGATTTGGAAAATAGTTAATCTTTGGTGATATTACTCTAAGTCGTGGGCTATCAAGGGTTCTTTATAAACCACATAATTTTTACTTTCTGACCAGTATCTTTCAAGATGTGATGCCTTCGGAAAGATGAGTAGATGTTGTGGTCTAGTTTTGAATGAGCTTAGATCCATCAATGGTGTTTATTAATTACAAGGTTGATTTTCTGTTTCTGAGTAATGTCTTTTTCTCAAGGTAGATCATTGAAACGGGTTTTTTCTATATACAATAAAAACTAAAAATAAAGGAGGGTAACATAGTCTCTCTCACATGCGACGCCTGATTTTCGCTCTAGCTTTTCATGCTGTTCATGTATATCCACCAAAAAGTGCTTGCTTTTAACTATATTCTTCCTTTTCCCTTTCGATGTAGATCTTTAAAATCGTGAGCTCGAGGTGCATTAAGCTGTGATCGCATAAAAAGGGTATAAGGTACCAATCAATTCAATTTTGATTAAAAACTTAACTAATTGAAACCTTAAATTGTTTTGTCTTATTTTAAAGAAAGGATGAAATATGTTTAAAATGAGAACTGATGTTGACTTAATCCAACCTTCGCCATTTCATTTATGAAGTTGCTCACTTCTCGAAATCATTGTTACATCTCTCATTAAAGAGTTTAAGAGATTTTCTCGAGTGCACCATTTGTCACTCATTACGCTTCAACATCAGACCTAATCCTAGTTTTCTTCCTTTTGTATAATCATGATATTAGTATAAATAACCGTTTATCAACCTTTTGTTTTCCAACAATTGCACAAAATCCTACGAAAAGTCGTGGAGCAAAAAATCAAATTCAAAAATTAATCAAAATTACTACATGTATCTAAGAATAATTTTCCATCGTGGACCCTTTCGGTGGCATTCAGTGCCAATATTGGCCACCAACAAGAGGCTTCAGGAAGGTTCCTCTCGTTCCATTACCTAACAGATAAAAACTGTCAACTTATCCTTGCAATGTGTACATACTGCATGAGAAGTGCATGGTTCAAGTGGCTACGTAAATAAATAGAATATTCTTCAATAATTGTTTTATTATGATAATTTACTTTTTCCATATTTTTAGTCACAAGCAGGCTGTAAATATAGAAAGTATCAAGTCGTTTCTTTAGTAGCTCCAAACACACTAAAGATGCACATTAACCTACGGTGGAACCGTATATATCGCTCCCGCTTGCTTTGTTAGTATTCTTCTAAATCGCAAAGCATGAAGTTTTATAACACTACCAAGGCAATGTAGAGAACTCATAAAAGAAATTAACAATCTTTATAATTTGATTATATTAAGTCTTGCATTCTCATTTGGTAATCCATATATTATATTTCGTAAATACTAAACTTCAATGACGTAAGAAGAACGAAGTCAAGGACTAGCCGCCTTCTATTAAATGATCATGAGGCCCGAGATGATCGATGACACCTCCATTCGTGGTTTTAATTTTCTCATTTTCTATTAGAAATACGTGAAACGCAGTGAGATCTAATCTTCTACTTTAAGATTTTCTTTCTTCGCGTAATTTCGCTTCTATCAAGATCCCTGCATAGCATTTTGTAATTTATCCCATCCTGTGAGAATTTTTTATCATTCTTCTTCCACTCAGAGCATTCCTCATTATATACGAGGATGCTATATGTGGATAAGAGCCCATGTTTTGATTTTATATACTGGGGTCTCACATCGAGCTTTTTTTTTTTTTTTTTTCATATTCCTTTCGAAAGCCAGCTCGAACCTAAAAGGCAGATACAGATCCACTACCCAATTCCCATATGAGTTTTCTGGGACGTGGTTTTTCTTTCAGATTAAATTCCATAGATTGTATGAAATCCCATGTATTTCCATTTCACTCAAATTCTTTTCCTCAGCCCACTACTTCCTAATCGGGTCAGATTGATATTCTTTTCTCACCTTAATACGCAAATACCGACTATTCCGACTTACTGAGCCCCACCTGAAGGCAGTTATCTCACTTCTCTCAGATATGCTTAATCCCACCCCTACTAACCATTGAGTCTAAAATGGCCAAACTATTATTTCCAATCCAGTAATCGTAATAATACTGATAATTAAATCGGCTTCTAGTCAAGAGAATTGACAAAACCAAAGTTATGATCAAAACGGTCGAACCATTATTTTCTACATTATGATCTCTCACTAGCTTCGACTTCTTCCTTGTCCGTACATTTGAATCTTATCTTCTTCAAATGATTTTAATTTACGTTCCTAGTTTTCGTTGTTCTTCTATTTCACCAAAGCATTGTGGTTTTCTTCTTTGTTGTGAAAGTACGAAGAATCGGGTCCAAGGATATGCCATTGTGAGGGTTAACTTTAAGAACATGAACTATTTTTATTTTTTACATTTGATTTCCTTTTTATTTCTCAGAGTGGTGTCAATCTTTGAAGAGATATCCTCGAATTTGAAAGGTAGTTTTAAGAACTCAATCAGGGGAAGGATCAAGAAATTTAACATCTGTTTGGCCTTAATCTATTATCAGTTGATTTCTCATTTTTATCTTCTTTCTTTTGGTCATAATATTCATCATACTTCCAAGAGAAATAAAATAAAATAAAATAAGAACTCGGGTGGATTAAAAAGAAAATGACTCATGTTAATTTGGTGGAATAGAAATTCACTTCAAGTATCTAATGATTGGGACTTAGATCTCATTATGCTAGCTAATGGTATAGATGATTTCACTATCATAAAATGAAAAGAAAAAGAAAATATTTGTATTTTTATCTCATCTAATTTCAATCTTCTCAAGAAGATGTGTCTCGATCCTTCGCCTACCACTCCCACGCTTGTCGCCTCCCACCAAACTTCTTCAAATGACTTATTTTCATCTTTGCTTTGGTCAAAAACTCAACACCCAAACAGAATTTTCTATCAGTTGCTTTTATTATTTCATTCTCTAATTAGATTTTGAAACCTAAGTTCTCTTACCATGTAGGCAAAGTGGATTTGACAACTATGGAGATGAGCAATTTGACTTATCAAGCAACAAGTAAGTTCAATTTCTGATTGTTTAAGTGGTAATTCATATTTTTGTTTTGAAAAATTGAGTATGCCTCGGTGTGTTTTGTGATTCAAGGACCAAGAAGATCCTATATGGTCACTTCATCTCTCTTACCACGCAAGTTAACATTCCAATTAGTCCTCAAAAATTTTTATTTTCTAAAAGAATAAATTTCAAATTCCACTTTTATAATGTGCCTTCATGTTTTCAGAATCCGATTCGCTATGGACAAATACTTTGTTTTCGGGTCCATGTCCTTTTGGAAACTAACTAGGTTTCATATTGATATTATCTAGACTAGATTAATAACTTCCTAATTATCATAACAAGTTTTATTTTATGTTTTCTTTCCGATTGATACACATTATTCTGAATGGGGTGATTACATGAGACTCCCTCTCAATGGCAATAAAAGGGGATAAAGGGATGAGCACCTATGTAAGGCTTGAGATAACACCGTTCGGAGAATTCCCGCTGTATTATATTTGTGAGTCAATGTGGTATTTTCCACCCGTCCCACGATTGAGAATGTTTCATTTCTGAATTCCAAAAGATCTCACTTGGCGTACCTGAAAAAGAGTTTGATGGGAAGATGTGTCATCCATCGATTCCCCGTCATGGAAGTTAATTGATCACAAATGGCGGATTTTGGTGGAGAGCCTACGAAATCTTATACTTGCCATTTCAACTAATGGTATAAATCATGGATTTCTTAAGTAGTAGGCGTAGTTGTTGCTTTGTTATAATGATCATTTATAATCTTCCTCCGTAGTTATGCATGAAGAGAAGAAAATTTATGTTATTATCCTTGTTGATATTAGGTCCACGACAACTGACAATAACATAGATGTTTATTTGGCACCTTTAATGAAGATCTCAAACTTTTGTGGGAGGTGGGGATTAGGCTTTGATGCATATCCAACAAGAATTCTTTGCATTGAAGGTTGTTTTATTATGGAAAATTAGTGATTTCCTGGCATGATAATCTCATCAAATGAAGTGTTAGACAATTGTATCATATTCTACATATGGTGAGAGAACACGCTTTATTTGAGTTATCTACTTGGTTACATTATAGTTTTCCATTTTAGTAATATATTTGGTGCATGTCAAATAGCCGGCAACTTTTTAGTGATTTTGAATTTAATTAGAGCATTTTATAAGAAGATGGTTGATGGAAAGATGAAAGAAACGGTTTACTTTATTAACCTACATTGGTTTCTAAAGAAGTTGGAATGGGAGGAAACATGAAAGGAAAATAAGTCAATGAAGGAATCCTATAATTCTTGTTATTGTGAAGCACTTTGTTATTTTCGAGATAATGTACATAATCATTTGGTAGCCGACCTTTTTGTTTTATGTCATTCTCTTTTTTCTACGGTCGAGTTTAAATCTTCTGAAGTTATCGTTGGTGGAGTTCTTTTAAACGGTATTATTCTAATTGAGTTCAATGTTCATTTAATACCTTGAAAATTACCACACTAGCACTCATCAAAATAATAAATGGTCTTGCTTTAGTTGGTACTTTCTATAAAGTTTTTACTTGATTCTACATATCTAAAACTTAATTTCCACATTTGAGCAAAGAACAAATGGACTCATGTGGTGCTTTTGATGGGCTTAGCACTCTCCCATAGAAAGATCCTCCACTACCAACAAATTAAATAACATTTTGTACAACTACCCATAGAATCTATGAAATTTTTTGTGAATATTTGTTGTAATTTTGAATAATGTATTTATCGATAGCTTTGTAGCCTTATCCATATGACTTTGATATTTTTTCCTCCTACATATTACTTTCATTTTTTATGTATACATTTCGATAATTATATTGTTATATCGGGATTTATAACGATAAAATTAATAAAATTAGGATTTTAATGTGATAAAAATGATGACACTTGCAATAAGTGTCATGATTACTAAAACAAAACATACTTAAAAATCAATGACACTCAGATAAGTGTGTAGGTAAGTTTTAGATTGAAATGTATGAGTAGATAATGGCGCTTTAAATGAATGTCATAGTTTTGATTCACAAATATGGCCTTTCGAAATAAGCGTCATTGTGTGTATCGCTTATATAATGACGGTCGAGATCATGAGCTTTAGGGGAGCGTCATTTGCCAACCTCTTCAATGGCGCGTGGCGTGTCATTGATTAGCTTTTTCCTTGTAGTGAATTTTAGATTTTATCTCAACATGTCAGCCACGAAAGCAATGCGTGAACCTTCTTAACCGCACTGTAGCGCGAGAATCCAGATTGGGAAACGTAATTTTGACTTAAAATTTCTGAAACTTTCTCGAGTCCGTGATAGTACAGTACGTATTCACCGTCGTCGTGATCACGAATAAAGCACGATTTGATTCAGTCGCTGTAATTAAGTATTTTAAATTCAATATGTGGTCAATTGACTCAATGTCAATCTGCCCTTGAACAACAAACTCATGCAATCAATCAAAAAATTGACTTTCTTTTAAAACATCTGGGTAAACATGAAATAGGTGAATATGTTGATGAAACTGTTAGAACACACGTTGAGTCACCACATAGGGGTTCAAGTCCTTCTAGAGGTTCACATCAGTTTGATAAATTCATAAATGGTTTGCATGACAATCTAGGTAAAATGAACTTTGGTAGTAATTCAATTGCTCAGTTTAATGTTGGTGACTATGTCATGGATTATGTTCATCCTGAAAGAATTAGCGTTTAAAAAAACTTTTATCTCACGAAGTCATAGGCCCTTATTCTATCATTAAGTAAGTGGGATGATCTAATGCATATCTTAACGGTTGCCTGTGACGCAGATATTAACTTTATAAGAGGACTTGCTACCTTACTGAGGCACTTTTGAGCCTTCTACTTTGCCTTCTAGTGTGTCTGCAGGTGAAGCTAATAAAGGTGCACCCACTATGCCTTCATTATAGTATTCTAAGGAGACGGTGGATATTACCCTTGATGATGAGTTTGTGACTTCTAGAGATGATGATTTTCGTTGTTTCATTGTCAAATGGCATGGTCGTCATGATTATGATGCTACTTGGATATAAGAGGATGATCTTGGCAAGTGATTTGGATCTTAGTTGTTGGATTCTTCACGTTTCATACCGGCTCTTGAATTGAGTTCTTTTCAACCCGAGGAGAATGATGGGGCATGGGTAGGCTATATGCAGCTTTGAGGCATTGATAGAGTGCAAGTCAATGATGATTTTTATTATTGTTAGTTATTTATTTAATTGTACTCTTTGGATTTATCCGTTATTACTTTTTGGATTTATCCGTTATGATTTTCAGTTGGTGTTTATAAATAGCACCTTAGGTTATTATTTTTGAGAGACTTGATATGATATTGAAAACTTAAGAATTTCGTTCCGTTTATTTTATTTGCTTTCTTTCAATTTTATTGTTCTTGGTAGCCGAGCTACATCACAATTTCTTTTATATTTTCCTTGAAACAAGTGAGACAGCCTAGAACTTAAACCATGAAAACTCCAGGCTGCACTGAAATAAATAATCAATTGGTACAGCAGCTTGCAAAAAAAATCAAACGTAGTTGAGTGAGCACAGTTTCTGACTCGTAATCTAACCGTCCCTGATAACTTGAAGTCGGTAAAAGAAATATTTAGAGTAAAAAAAAAAAGGTGGCAATCCAAGAACTAGTTTTTGAACCAACATGAAGGTTATTCAAAAGTGGGAATCACTTCTAGGTACTGGACACTCCTGGACAAGCACAGATAGGTGCCATTTATCAAGGCACCTTATAAGTATTTTTATGGGAGGCAACAACCAGTATCAGACCATCAGTAGCACATGACCAAGTAAAACTTTCAGCAGATCCTTTGCTTCTTTTCCTTTCTCTGACAAGTTTTCAGCATATCCTTTGCTCTTTTTTTCCTCTGATAAGTTTTCAGCAGATCCTCTGCTTCTCAAATGAGTTGGAAACTTTCTACTATATAGATAATTTTGGGTTTTTCATGTTTTGAAAATATATATATCCTTTCATTTATCAATCAAAAAAGAAAATGTTTTGAAACCTTATTCAGCTTTTCCTCTTCTTTCATTCATGGTTGTAAAAGGCGAAAAGACCTACCTAAAGTACCAAAAATCTCCTACAACTTAGATGCAAGACATAATACAAAATACACACACCTAAATAAGGTGAAACCTAACCTAGGATGCATATGATTTTATTTTTCTTTTGATAAGTAAGAAAAATAAATTATGTTTATTATATAAATAAATATTATTAAAAAAATATACTGCTTAAACAAATAATAATTCGGGACTCTATATTAATACCTAAAACATCCGAATACAATAATTGAAATCACAAAATTAATTCATGTTTATCTAAGAGGGTATTAGAGATTATAAAATCCAAATATTTCATTCGTCTACATTATTGCCTCAAGAAGAAAGGTACGTAATGCCTGGCCCAGCTGTTTGTTTTAACTTGCAATGAGCCTTTGACTATTGGAGATTCTGATTGGTTGAATTATCCCTCATGTTAGTGGCCTTTTTAGACCGCCAGCACAACTTGACAATTGCGAAGCTTCAACTTTTGGGATGGGGTTTAAAACTGATGTGTAAAGTCATGGGAGAGGATGGTGGTGGGTGATTTTTAATATGAATCAGACAAATTCAGAATAATAGTCATCTGATATAAGTTCACTAGCGGAGCCAGTATAGAGGGCCCATGGGACCAAATGTCCCCTGAAATTTTTTTGATTTTTTTTTCTATTACATCCAAACCCAAGTCCTAAACCATGCTTCTTGAAATGTACAAATATTATGTCATTGGATTAAAGCTTTTAATTATTGATTTTTGCAAAACTTTTTTACTTAGGTTCTTTTTGGACCCTAAAAGCTTTGTTTCGTACTCGAAAAGTGTCAAAGAAGGAAGAAAAATGATGTTTTTAAAAAATATGCAATCCCACATCGGTTAGATGTGGGATTTGCTCCTAAGCCTATCTATAAAGGGAGATCAAAAATAACCTGCAATTCGTGCATAAATCCCACAGTTTAAAAATTTGTAGTGATACGATTGTTTGGTATTTACTTTTCTTGCCGATTTACTTGGAAATTGATTTGTGAGTACTAAGTTTGTATTTTCTCTTTTGTTCAGTGAGAGGTTGTTCGGTTGGCGGCAGAGGGCGTAGGCTATTCTTGAACCTCGTAAATTTACGGTGTTAACTGGCTGGTATTATTTTTAACTTTGGAAATGTCGTTATTTTATATCATAGATTTGCCCGGTGTTACATTTGAAAGTTACTATTCGGATAGATCTTGTTCGGGTATTCAGCTTAAGGTTACTATTCGATTGGGAGCACTATTCACATGAATAGTACATTTGTTAATTGGGAAAACTTAACTTGGGATTTTCCAACAACCCAGGTGGTATCGGTAAGGTTTCGGCGGTATGCTACGTGGTTGCGAGTGTTATCCCGATCTTAGCATCGGAAAAAGGTTCGTTGGGCGCTTTGGCATTTTGCTCTATGGTTTCGAGTATGGCTGTGGTTGCGGCTTTATTACGATCTTCCACATCGAAAGATTCTATTGAGATATTGACATTCAGCGGTGGCGGCTATTTCTTGTAGAAATGTCGAAATTTGAGATCAGGAGTGCCATCGATACCTCTACACCGAAAGTTCTCATCAAGATCAATGGTGGTAATACCATTTGAGTGTGGAGAAATTTGATGGCACGATGCTGGCGTAATGGCGGTGTGAGGTGCGAGGATGTTCTTTTAACCGAGGAGCAGTGGCTTGCACTGAAGCGAGACCGGCGAGAAAGATGTTGATGAGAAAAGATTGGACGAGAATCAATAGTTTAGCATGTGTTGCAATTCCGATTGCGTGTGTCTCTCGAGGCGAAATATCAGTTTATGAAGAGCGTCTGCCCGAAGCAGAAGTTGTGGAAGGAGATGGAAGAGCGAGTTCATGAAGAAGAGCACATAGGAGCAAGCTCTACATCACGAAACGAAGTTATGCGGATTTCGATATAAACGGTACCACTATGAATGATCACATCACCCGGTTGATTCATTAGTAAATGATTTATTGAATACAGATGAGAAAGTAAGTGATGTTGATAAGGGCTTTTGATATTGTTAGCTTCCCTTCACATTGAATATGAACATCTTATTGTTAGTATGTTGTGGGAGGAAACAATAACCTTTAAAGTAACTACTACTTTCTGTATTCTAATGAGATCGAGAAAAAAAGATAAATTATAACACGGAGGCTCGGTGGGTGAAGCCCCACACAATTCGAGGTGGCGTAATCAAAGCGAGAAAACCGGGAAGGGAAGATCTCAATCAAAAGCAAACTTGCAAAGATATGAATGTGCCTTTTGTCACGAAAAAAGAGCACATTGGAAGAAAGGCTTGTAAGCATAAAGAAAGGAAATAGGGTGCATCGAAGCATGTGTGGGTGAAGATGATAAGTTAGATTTTTCAGGCTTGTGTGTCATCGGTGACTGTAGTGCGATGAATGTGATTGTGATTTGACTGCTCATTCCACATGTGTTTCATAAAGTGGTTCTTGACTTTGCAGAACTTGATGGTGGTGTTGTCCATCGCGGGCGATCAACCTTAGAGTGCATTTGAGATGTTGGTTCTAATCGAGTTTGAAGAATCATGATGGGCGACTAGGGTGCTGACAGATGTTCGGTACATTCCGAGAAGCGAAAGAAATTCAAGCTTGAAAAGAATCTCATTATTTGGAACCTGAGTCAAAGGTTTCACTATCATTCTCAGAACGGATTCCGAAAGCGTTTCCAGGAGCACTTTGATTTACGAAAGGTATCAGAGAAACAACCTCAGACCTTTACTGGCTAAGCAAAGACAAATAGTTGGGGACAGCAAAGCAGCAGCAGATCGAGGCGCATAAAGTAGCCGATAAACCCAAAGTTATGGCATATGACTCGACATGCTGGAGAGAAATCTTGCAAACGTCACATGCAAGGATTATGAAAGGTGCAAAGACTTGCAAGCTGGATTTTTGCAAGCAATGTGTTCTGGGAAAGCAAAAGAGGGTGAAGTTCTGCACCGCAATCCATAATACTGAAGGTATATTGGATTATATTCATTACGTACGATGGGGGACCAACCAAGACTACTCTCGGGAGGTAAACATTACTTGCCAAGCATTTGTTGATGACTTTTCAGAAGAGTTTGGGTGTATACGATGAAATCCAAAGATGAGGTGTTTGGAAACATTTCGATGAAGAAAATGGTGGAGAACCGCATGTGTGAGGAAGATTAAAAGTACTTCGATCCGACAATGGCGTAATATCTAAATGATCAATTTTATTATTTTTAAGAAGGAAGGCATCTTCGCACTTCATTACGCTAGAGATACACCGCAGTTGCATCGGGGTGGCGAACGCATGAATCGAACTCACGCGAGAAAGTCTGTATGTTATCCACCGCCGGTTCGGGGCAAACAAGCCTGGCCGAGGCCATATGTATGCAAGTCATCTCATTAACCGTCTACCATCAGCCGCACTAACAGGAAAACACCCTTGAGGTATGTCCTGAAAATTTATAAATGATTATGATACTTAACGGTGTTCGTCTCCAATCGCTTATTATCATGTAAAGGAATCTAAGTTGGATCCAAGGGCTAAAAAGGCATTGTTTATGGGAGTTACCTCACACATGGATATCGACTGCGGCTCCATTCTCAAGAAAATTATTTCTAAAGTGTGGATGTTACTTTTGATGAATCTGCCATGCTGAAGAAGGTAACAACATATGGAAAAGTGTCAGAGAACACTTTTCGCAGCCTGTAGGAAGATCAGCCAAGTAGTGAGGGTACTCAAACAGTGGAGTTTCAGACGACTTGCTAAAACTCAGCTTGAAGACCAGCAGATGCAACATGAAGAAAATGTCGAGAGGAAGATAGTTTCAAACGAAGAACCCCGCCAGCCAACATGATTTACCAATCCGCCACGAAGGCCAAGAAGGGAGATTAGGAAACCCGCTTCGCTGGAAGATATGGTGGCTTATGCATTTCATGGTAGAAGAAGGTATACCTCAGACTTTTCAAAGCAAATAGTATCCGGATAAAGAAAGTGGAAGAAAGCCATGGATGAAGAATGCAAATTGTGAAGAATCACACTCGAAGCTAGCTGGGATTACCAAAGGAAAGAAGGAAATTGATTGCAAATGGGTTTATGCTCAGGAAGAAGGATTTCCAAGCAAGAATGACATTCACTACAAGGCAAGACTGGTAGCTAAAGGCTATGTTCAGAAGAAGGGAATTGACTACAATGAGGTATTTTCTCCTGTTGTAAAACATTCCTCCATACGTATTTTGTTAGCCAAAGTACTTTAATATGGAACTAGTTCAAATGGACGTGGAAGACAAAGATTCTTACATGGTGATTTACAGAAATCTATATAACTCCGTGCCCAGATGGTTTCAAAGTTACGGAAAAGAAAATTGGGTTTGTAAATCGAAAGCAAATCGTTATATGGTTTGGGCCACCGCAAGGCAAGGGTATGTTTGATTTTGATTAGTTCATGATAGCCAAACTACACTAGAAGCAATTTGATCATCGTGTGGCTTCAAGAAGCTCAGGATGGATCTTCATATACCTTCTGTATGTTGATGACATGTTGACAAGATCAAGGAATCAAGGGGAGATACGCAGGACAAGGATCAATCGAGCAAGGAGTTCAAATGAAAGATCCGGTGAAGCCAAGAAGATTCTGCATGGAATAGCGAGAGACAGATGCAGGGCAAACTTTGTCTGACTCAAGCAGATCAAGAAGGCCACAACGCTTACGTCTGAAGACCAAACCTGTAGTATCCCACTTGCTCCTCATTTCAAGCTTAGTAGCTTCCACAAAGGTCCAAAGATTTAAGAGGAACGGGGAAGAGGCGTCAAAGGTTCCTTTATTCAAATGCAGGTAGCTTCGATGTATGCTATGGTGTGTACAAGGCCCCATTTCACATGCAATGGGACCGTGATGTGCACATGCTAACTGAAAAGAACATTAAGTAAGCAAAGGAAATGGATTCTGTAAGGTACATTCAAAACCTTAGATGTTGGTTTGATATTTAAGAATGATGTGATATGGTCAGTCAGAGTCGGGATTAATTGCGATTCAGATTATGTCAGGATCTTAATAAACGAGATCAACCACCATATGTGTTTACTCTTGCAAAAGCACCCGCAGTCGGAAGTCTACTTTATACCGAGGAGTGGCATCAGTTTCACGCACTCTGAGGTAGAGTATATGGCGGACAATCAAGCAATTATTAGCTAATATGGCTGCATGGTTGTCATGATCTGGTGTTGGTCGAAATGTGTTACAAAGAGTCAGGAGCACGAGCGCCTATTCATTTAGTGAAGAACCAAGTTTATCATGCACTGGACAAAGACATTGGACGTGATCATTCTCAGGCGGAAATCATCAAGGTGGAGTCCTAGTTCGAAGATCAAAACTGATGACAACTTCTACGCATATGTCAATTAAGGTGGTGACAACCCATCGTTCAATCATCATTTAGACCTCAATCAACACTTAAAGTTCGACGCCCGCCGAGCGCATTTGAGGCGTTTGTAGTTTTATTAAAGAGGTTTGAGATGGATTCGTGATATTTTGAAGTCAAGGTGGAGATTGTTGTTTTTTAAAATATAATCCCACACTGCTAGATGTGGACGGCTCCCTCCTTCTCTGCTATAAAATGGAGATCCCACTCTTCTCTAATTCACACATCTCCCATCCACGTGCCCTCATTCATAGTGATACTCCAATCAAGCTTGGTATTTACTTTTGCCCAAATTTCAGGAAATTGATTTGTGGTCATAAGTTTGTATTTTCTCTTTGATTAGTGGGAGTTGTTCGCTGACGCCCGAGGACGTAGGCTATTGCCAAACCTCGTAAATTTCTAGTGTTCTTTATTTGGTATTATTTTCTGCTTTAGCCATTATTTTGTATCATAGATTTGTCGGGTATTTCCGCTGAATACTATTCACATGAATAGTAACATTTGTTAATTTGAGGAAAACTAGCCCGGATTTTCCCAACAAAAAAAACTTAGAAAAATAATTTTCTTATATTTTGTTTCACCAAAGAAAATATCAAATAAAACTAAATATAATAAAAATTCCTTAAATTTTTACATATTATTAAATTTCTTAGTCCTTATTTAATAGAGAGAAATAAATAAATGGGTTTGAATAAATATATAAAATTAATTTATTAAGTTTAAACAAAAATTTTATTTTCCTACAAATTTTCTTTCTTTAAAATTTTCCTCTTTTTCTCTTTATTTTGTTTCCTTATTACTTTTCGGGTTCCCAATAAAATAGAAAAGTACTAAAGAACGAACAAAATAATAAGAAAAATTATTTTCTCATGTTTGATTTCATCGTATAAAATATAAAAGAAATGAAAATATAATCAAATTTTTATATATTTTTAAATTTCTTAGTCCTAAAATAATAGAAAGAAACAAATAAAATGAGTTTGAATAAACGTATATAATTAATTTGTTAAATTTAAATCTATTTTTTATTTTCCTCTAAAATTTATTTCCTTCCACTTTTCTTCTGGATTTTTATCTATATTTTCCTTCCTTAGGAAGACTTCATTTGAAATCAGAAAGTATTAGGGAAAGGAAAAATGATTTTCTCATATTTGGTTTTATAGTCGAAAACATAAAAAAATATCAAATATAATGAAAATTTCTTCCAATATTTTTAAATTTCTTAGTCCTTTTATAATAAAGAGAAACAAATGAAATGAGTTTGAATAAATATATCTCTAATTTTTTTCCTTTCATTTTATCTCTCTATTTTCTCTAGTTCTTCCTCGGTAACAAATAAAATGAGTTTGAATAAATATATATAATTAATTTTTTAAATTTAAATCTATTTTTTATTTTCCTCTAAAAATTTCTTTCCTTCCACTTTTCCACTCGATTTTTATCTATATTTTCCCTTCCTTTAAGGTACTTATTCAAAACCAGTAATAGTAAAGAAAATGATTTTCTCATATTTGGTTTTATAGTCAAAAATATAAAAATATATTCTTAGTCTTTTTATTTAAAAGTTTATTTTCTCAAATTTTAGATAAAATTAAAATATTGACATTCTGTAGGAAAAAGAAACAACTAAATGTCTCCTATTTTTTGAAAATGCTGCTAAATGATTATCTAAAGGAGATAGTCCCTCTTATGTACGAAAAAATAAGAGAATTTCTCGAGATATGGAAATAGTGTCGCAGGAGAGCAAATACAAGACGGCAGAGTAAAGATGGGCTTGGTTTTTGGGGATAACCATACATAGGGGTGGGAAGGCTCATTTATAGGCTCCCAAAGTGATTCTTCCAATGTCCCTCATTAATGTATGAATTAATGAGGGTATTAATTACAGATAATGATGATTTATGTATACTGCACTTCCCGTGATGAATCCATTCATTTCAAAACATCAATCCGGAACGGTTTTATCATGGTGATGCTGAACCGGTGGCTTCATTCATTTCAAAACCTTTCGTTTATAACACTCCCCTCAATGTGCCTCATTAAAAGCTTCATAGTAAACCCAATGTGGAAAAACCCAGCGAAGGAAAAGAGGCAATGATTTGTATGTTAGTACGCTAAATTAAAACCTTGTTGGAAAAACCCAATACACAAAAATTCTGACTAAGGAAAGAGTACAAGATAATTAACATTAGGTCATACGGACTTCCCCTTATGTCAACATCCTTTCTGTCATAATTCCAATCTTATATCCGAAGTTCAACGCTGAAGCTGCAATGCCTCGTGAATAGTCTGCTGGGGATTATCACCGAACGTATTTGTCAACATCAATCTCACCATTCTTGAGCCTGCCATGGCAAAAGAACGCTGGAGAGATATGCCTGGCCGCCTCCTTGATGTATCCGGCCTTACTCGCGCAATGGATGCAAATAGTTGTCTTCAAACAATGTCATGGATTGTCTTTGAAAAGGGGAGGCCACACATTCCCGAATACGCTGATCATCACCCTTAATCCAGATACATTCGGTCGCTTCCAAGCAAGCCAAGATCTCAATGATTTGATGACGCATACTATTGTTTGCTTGAAAATTTTCCATGAGAGTAGCATCACCATTACGCCTAAATACATACCCAAGCCAGATCGAAGCCAGGTTGGTCTCAAAGACAATTCTGCATCAAGATATCCAAGCAGTTGTTGCTTTGATTCTTTTGAATAAAAGAGCCTCATCTAAGATGTTCCTTTAAGATATCGCAATATGTGCTTGATACCATTCCAATGCCTTCGGGTTGAAACAGAACTATATATGGCTAATAGATTATTAGGAAAGCTGCTATCTCAAAAGTGCATAAGTAACAAGATACATATGTTCAATAATACTCAAAGATATGGTACTCAGACCAAGTAGTTCTTCACCCTTTCATAAGTGACGAAATGGGTCCTTTTTCATATCAAGTGAACGACAACCATTGAGAAGCCGCTGGTGAGCTTCATTCATATAAAAGCGCTTTTAAAATTTTCTTATAAAATGATTGCGAACCAAATGACAATGAGGGAAGTACTCTATCTGTAACCTAAGACAAAATTTTGTTTTTCAAACATCTTTCATCTTGAATTCCCTTTTTAAGTAATTTTTCGTTCTTGTGAGCTCTTCGAGAGTCCCAATAAGGTTTAGATCATCAACATATACGACAATAATTGCAAATCCGGTTTTTTATTTCTTAATAAAAATGCGTGGGCATATAGGGTTGTTAGCATACCCTTCTTAATAAATATCGCTAAGGCGATTTGCATCACATGTCCCATTGTTTTAATCCATACAAGGATCTTTGTAATTTGATTGAGCACATACTACAAGGTTTTGCATTTACAACTTCAGGTAATGTAAATCCTTTAGGGATTTTTATATATATGTCATTATTGATGGATCCATATAGATACGCTGTGATGACATCCATGAGACGCATATCCAGTCCTTTAGAGACTGCCAAGCTTATTAAAAAATGGAAAGTGATTGCGTCCATCATAGGTGAATATGTTTCCTCGTAGTCAATACCAGGCCTCTGTGAGAACCCTTGTACTACTAATCGCGCTTTATATCTCATGATCTCATTATTCTCATCGCAAGCCAGAAATACTCATTTTGCACTCCAAAAGGTTTATACCTTTAGGTGTTGATCGCTGTGTCCAAAACTCTCGCTTCATTAACAAGCTTAATTATGTCTCGCATAGCTCTTTTCCATTTTGGCTAATCATTTTGGCTTCAACATTCTTCCACATTTTGGGGTTCGGGATTCATCATTTCTATGATGTCTAAGGCCACTTGAAAAAAATACTTAATCTAGTCATTGTTTCCCGATCCTATCATTTCCTTTTCAGGCACATAACTTGTTGAGATTTCACTATTTTTAGGTACCTGTGCCTCTTCAAGGGCTACTTTTTTTGTTGTGAACCTCTTCAGGGGTCCCTTGTTCAACATATGCCTTTGCATAAGCATTATGTCTTTATGTTCTCCTCTTTCAAGGAGTTGTATCTTTTGAGCCAAAAGGTCTCCCTACTCGCCAGAGTTTTGCATTCATTTCCAAATTTGTCCTTCAAGGACATCAACCGTGTCGGGAGTATCAGAGTTCCGGACATGTGACTTTGTCACTTTCTTTGTATCAGTGAATGCATCAGGTAATTGATTTGCAAGATTTTTCAAATGAATAATCCTTTGAACTTCTAGTTTACTTTGATTTGTATGTGGATCAAAATGAGACATTATGGATGCATTCTAAGTGATTATCGTTTCAAACCAACTTTTCCCCTAATGATGGAACAATTTTCATTAAAATGATAGTCAAACAAAACGTACGTAAAACATCCTCACGCCGGCGCTCACAGATCTTATGACATGGTGACCATATCCCGTTACAAACTGAACTTTTAGACTTATTTAGTGCGGCAGATAAATAAGAATAATGTCAATATCTGTAGATAGATGAAAGATTTACAGTGATAAATGCAGTAGAGTATCAGCAGCAAATAGGACAAATATGAACTAAGTTTGCAAAGATGCATAAAACTCGTTTGATGTATCAAAGAACACATACAAATTCTATGACGTTATTACCAAAGAACTATCTAATCCACCGCAACTAGCGTCTACATAAAACTTGT
Organism: Tetrastigma voinierianum; assembly: GCA_016808115.1. Taxonomy (NCBI): domain Eukaryota; kingdom Viridiplantae; phylum Streptophyta; class Magnoliopsida; order Vitales; family Vitaceae; genus Tetrastigma; species Tetrastigma voinierianum. The sequence goes on from JAEQBH010001681.1 coordinate 2,530,265, forward strand.
TAGGACTAAACACATGTACAAATTTATGTCATATACTAAAGGACTATTATTCATCCCAAGAATCGCGCCATATAAAACTTGTTGACATTATACCGTATAAAACCAAATATCTCCTAGAGTAAATCATTTCAAAGTTGGTTTGGTCTGATATTCTGCAAGTGCATACAAAATGACAAGTAATAAAATGATTTAAGTCCGTGATATCGATCCACAGAGATCTCAAGAATTTTAAATCAACTACCCGACTATTCAAGCTCCATACTATTCGAATTCATAACATGATATGATGTCAAATAATAGTTTTAAAATATACTATTATATAAAAAAATGAAATTAATCAAATAAACTTTTAATCCAGAACAATGAATAAAGGTAATAGTTAAGAAAATAAATGGATGCCGAATTATCGCTTAGAGAACACATTAAGATCAATGCTATTGTGAAGTATCAATTCCTCGTTGTCAACTTGTAAATTTTGTTTTCAGATATTTCGGGATTTCAAATCGGGTCTAAGGCAAGTAATAGTTCAAATTTGGATCTCTCCACACTTCACATTTCCAATATTTTCCACTCACCCGATTCTCTCGAATGCGGAATTAGATAACTACTTTTAAATAGGACTTCCTAATTCGGGTATTTTTCTTTCAAGTAATACTTCATACCCATTTTATGGACTCCGTACACCTTAGCTCCTGCCATCTACACACAAGGATACAACTTCCAGGTTACTCTTCCTCCAAATTAGAATAGATCACCCTCTCCTTGATTAGATCTCAGCTAACACGGGATTGGCTTAACTATTCGAATTGAGGTGAACTCTCTGCTTGTTTAAACTGATAACTCAATCGACTCATTCTTGATTTCAAATGAGAAGAGGATTTATCAAGTAAACTCACCGAGCCATTAGATCTCTAATAGCAAAGTTAATATACCTTTCAAAGAAATATTCAACTCCTGTGATCACACCGTGTCACTTAGAGGACCTCCTTGAAATCGTAAAGCAATGAAACAATTCTAAACTGTACAAGGAAACTGGAGATGTATCAAAACATTAAACCATAACCGAAAGTAAATTCATAACCGAAATTCGCAATTTGTTGAAAAACAACTACAGAAAGATAATTTCGACAATAGCATTCACTTAATGGAAATTGGGTCTTCACCATCGACTACACACTACAAGATTCCGATCATAAGAATAATCGCATTATGAAATCGGTGTCGAATTCCAGAATTTGTCCGAACTTCAAACATTCCGTAGTAATTGAAAAGAATTTAATGATTCACTTCATTTAAAAGATAACATCTACCTAAAATAAAACGAAAACGAAAACGAATAATCTAATCTAAGCTCTAACTATCAACATTGAAGAAAAGAAAAGAAAAGAAAAGAAAAGAAAACTAAAAGAAAAAAATAAAGAAAAATGAGCCTTCAGCTATCCAGACCTCTCGTCTGTGGCCGCCAAGCTAACTTCCTGCTTCCGATAGCCGCGATTTATATTTTTCGGCCACCCGTAATCCCAATGTAGCATGTCGTGGGATTTTAGAGCATCCGTGCCCAAGTCACCGCTCAAGTCACACCACTCTTTGTCGCGAATATCATCCGCGCGTCGCGACTCACCTCACGCCGCGAATCTTTAGCTTGTCTATATTAGCCTAATCGACATTAGTGATGTCGCCGGCTGATCATTCTTTGTCGTGACATCAACTAAAATGAAATTCATTGCCAATGGAATCTTTGTGGATAAATGCTGATATCGATCTCTTTGTCGTGGATGTTAGCTTCATTTCTTTTCAACTTATCCGAAGGTTCCTGGAAGTCGCGACATCGATCTCTTGTCGCGACATCACTTAGTTCTCTTCGGGGCTCTAACCTGCTGTTCTCGTGTCATTTACGTAACACCTTCACGTGATGACCTGTAGTCACGCTTTCAGAGTATTTCAACCGGGTCGCTTCGACGCCGTGATTCAATCTCACGCCGCGTAATTCTCGCCGCCTTCTACGCGATTCAATCCGGCTTCGATGTCGCGACATCAATCTCTCGGTCGTGACATCAACTAAAGGATCTGCGTGTTTCAACTGTTTCCTCATGATGTCGTGACATCAACTCGACACGCGATGCTTCAATCTTGTCGCCACTTATCTTTTCCTTTGATTGCTCTTTGGCCAGTTTTATCAACTTTGTCGCGATATCACTTCATGCATCCACAAGTCTCAATCGCTTGTTCCCCGATGTCGCGACATCGCGATTCGTCGACTCTCGATTCACGACTCGTGAGCTTCGGGACTGTGTTCTCGGCGCTCACGCACCGATCTCACGCCCCAGGTGCTTAAGTTGATCGCGCTTGTGATGTCGCTGGCTATCATGGCCTTGTCGCTACGATCTCACTCTAGTCCTTCGGTAGCTTCAATGAGTCATGCCTCGGTGTCACGACATCGATGTTCGCCGCCATACGGCCCGGTCTCCCGCACTTTCCATCGGGTCGGGTCATGGATGTCGCATTCCCGCTCGTCGCGACATCATACCTTAAATTTCGCTTCCTTCACCGCCTAGGACTGCGGTTCCCCGCCACGCCGCAAAGATCAAATTCCTTCACCTTCCCGATGTCAATGATTTCAAACCGGATCGTGGCAAACCCACAACTACATCAATGACTCTAAACTCAATTCTTTTCTATTTCGCTTCCGCCAAATCGCGACCGCACTTTTTATTCCACTTATTTATGCATTTTTCCACTGTTTTTTCTTCTTTCTTCCATTCTACCTTCATGACAATAAATGGGTGAGTTTCTTCATTTCGCAGTATCGGTTTCTTTGATACGTAAAATTAAGGTAAAAATGGACTGTAAAATGATGACTTTAAGTTCATCAAACTCCCCAAACTTAAAGTTTTGTCTCATTCCCAAGCAAAGAAATGTAAAAGAATTGTTTGTCCTCAAAACAAAATAAAAGAAAATTTTTAATGACATTTTTCTCTCGATTTGTTCTACAAGCATTCAATTTAATCTGCAATGCAAGGTACGCATAATTTTCGTACATCTACCTTCAAGTCCAGCTCAAGGTCGGGTCTTTACTTTATACTATGCAAAACTAAATTGTTGAAATTATGTTTTACAAACAACATGTTCATTGGATCCCGTTGAATAATATATTTTCCTTCTCATTTTCATAATTGAGTCATTTTAACTCCCTAAAGTCCTTCAGCACAATTTTAATCGTTTCTATTCTTCCAAATTCCATAGGCTTGTTTTCATATCGGGATTCTCCACCAATGTAGATGATTTCACCATCAAGACAATCGTCTTTTGGGCTTTATTGTTGAAGTTCGTAGTAATGGGTAGGATGGAAGGAATTTTTAAAGCGCATTACCCCGAACCTTTTCTCTCCTCTTCGCCTCTTTCTTTCGTAGTTTATATTAAACTCTAAAACTTCATGTTAGACATCTCTTTAATTTCAATTCAGAACTGTATGCCCCATATTTCTCACTTGTAATTCCACTGGGGAGACTTCCTTGTTTGTCAACATTCAGAGATAGTGCAATGTTTTAACTTTTTAGGCTTTCTAACACTCTTAGCTAACTCTAAGAGCTCTACATACCTGGGACATTAGGTACTAGGTATTGAACACCTAAGAACTTAATTCCTGTTCAAGAGAGCAACAAGATAAAACTTATCCCTATAAACTTTCTTTCCATTGCATTTTCTACTCTTTGTATTTTTTCATTCCCTTTTGAGTTCCTCAAAAAATCTAGTACTCCCCAAATTTCATTTCTTTTCTTCCTCTTTGAATTCCCGGTAATCATAGGTTCTTACTCAAGGATTGATGTTTTAGGATGAGTTGGGGTTTCATTGGTCTATTTTTGAAAAATAGGCTTGTTGGCTCACTGAACTACCAGATATGCCTCAAAGATATGAATAGGGATGGCCGAATGTGGCTCAAACTCGGCCCAAGAACGGCCTACATCATCTCACACCAGACACCTAGGATTACCAACTAATAATCTAGCCAAATTCTAGAATTTGATTTAATTAGCCAGACTAACTGTTAGAGTACCTTGACTCATTTTTGTTAATGAGCATTTAAATTGAATTGATATTCAATATGTTCTTCAATTTCCCATTGCTCATACCACAAACTCAAAAATATGCTTTGGTTCTCTTCTATCAGATTACCTTCCTCAATTCGACTTAATACTAAACTTAAGTAACTTCAGACCTTGTGTTTCAATCAAACTGTATTTATTTGGTCTTATTCTACTTTTCAGCTATGTCCTTAATCTAACTGCTCATTCAATTTAAATTCTCATTACATTCTCGCCAGCTTTTTTTTTTTTTTTTGGACTAATTTTTATTTTGATTTCCTAATCACTCAATTACAAAGCAACACAATCACGGAATCAAACAACTTCAAATAAGACACAACAATTCAATCAAATTTTTCATTTTATTACTGATTTAATCTATGTAGTAGCTTGATACACAAAAAGATGAGAGAAGGATGGTAATGAAAGTTAGGTAGGGAGAAGGTCTATTTTTTCTTTTCAAGTAGCCAAAAAGAGCAAAGATGTCAGGTGGGTCTAGATCTAATGTAATTCTAAATACCGAAATTCAGAATTTTCTACTTTCTTCTTTTCTCTCTCTTTCTCTTCTTGGTCTCCTTCTCCATTTGCTCTTCAAGGAAATCTCATTAGAGAGATCAACCTTCCCGTTTAACTCATCTTGGCTCTTCCTGCTTTCATTCATGGTATTTTCCATTTCACTATAACCTCTGTGGACTCGTGGGCAAGATCTATTAATCGGGATTCCAAGTTTTCTAGCCATCTCTTTCTCGCTTATAGGATTCCTCGTATCTTCTCGCTTCTTATCTCTATCATCCACTTTCTCTCTCAAAATCTTTTTGGTGTAGACTCAGACAAAAACTCTTGAACTTTACTGTCCCCCAAATTTGACTGTTCCTCGATTCTTTCCTTTATCATAGTTAAGAGTCGAGAAATCACTAAACTCGGGTTGTTATAAAAAGCTCATGGATCAGTTTGAGTTTCGCAATGTGACGTGATCTCTCCTTCATTTCTTTAAACTCTTCCCTTGTCAGTTTCAAGATTCTTCCCATCCTGCTCCTCTTTCATTCAACTCTTTCTCTCCACCATCAGTTCTCACAGTAGCCCACTCTCATGCTCCTTTTCTTTTCTATTTAGCTCTTCCTCCCATCAAGGGCCCTTCTTTCAATTTTTTCATAAATGCTTTCTCGAATTCCGCTGTGAGTTTCCAATCCTTCTTTCACTATTCTCTTCAAGGCATTGAGAGCTTCCAAGACTGAGCTTTTTCTCAGGCTCCCCTTGAGCTTTCTCCAGTTGGAAGTCTGTCAGCATGTGAGGAGCACTGGCTAAGGGGATGGAGAAATCTATTGGGCTGCCTTCATCTTGCCCTGCATTGTCTGCAAACATGTAATCATTATTGTCTGGTGAGTTTTCCATGCTCTATTCCCGATTAGCAACCCCAGCTTCCTTTTCTGCCTTCACTGGGCTTCTTCTCCGTCTCCACCAAGACTCCCTTTTCTTCCAAATTTCTTGGTCCCTTTGCTAACTCCTCGTCGGCTATCCTGAAGTTCTGCTTTCGTCCTCCCCATATCCAAAATCCAACCTTCTCTGCCACGTAATGCTGATTGTCATTGCCAGTGAATAAGACCTCTTCGTTTCCCTTCATGGTATCTCATGATAGAATTCTCGATGATAACTCCTATATTGATCTTATACCCTTGAGTATGGCATACAACAACACAAACTTCTTGTTTCACTCGTGCATACATGTTTTGTTGGTACTGCACTAGTTTAAAATAAAACTATACCTTGAGCCTCTTCAAGAAGGCTTCCTCGTTCACCGATTCGCCCTTCTTCGTTCAACCCACCTTTGGCCGTTAGTGAGCTTGGAAAATCCTTCCAAACCTGGTTTTCCAACAAATTTCTTGAATTTGGAACCATGTTTGTGAACTATCATACCATAGCCCTGATGGCTTCGGCTTCAGAAGAGAATCTGCACTCTTAACAAAACTGCCCATCCTTCCTTCCTACCATATTTGAATAAAATTCCCCAATAAGGTCAGATACCCTCGTTTTTTGCGCGAGCAGACTCTCCCATCCTCTCTCGCTCTATCATCTCCTGAAAGGAGCTCATGCGTGAGTTTTAGAATCTCCTTTCTCGCAACAAACCCCTGCTATCATAATACTTCTTCCACGGGGAATACGCTTCATTTGGATACGAAATCTTCTATTTCTTCTTTCTCCTTCCCTTCCTTTCTCGTCTTTTGGCAGCTGATTCAGCTTCTCGGTGTTTTTGATGGCATCTCTCCCGCTTGCCTTCCTACCTAATCTCATCTAACCTCCTCGCGAAGTTTCTTCTTCTTCTCGATCAAGCTCGTGGTTCCTCATAATCTCGCTCTTAGGTTGGGACCAGTGGGTGGAATTTCTGCACCATTGGAAACGAGCGGAAAGATTTTCAGAAAGTTTGGAATGCTAGGGTTTTCGAGCTGGTGATTCGAAGGAAGACGAAGGTGAATGGTTAGTGGGTCTGGAGGAATACAGAAATAGTTTCCAATCACAGAAATTCAATCAACGTCAGGCTAATTAATGCTTCACTAAGATATGTCGCGATTTCAATTCCGCCTTTATTCGAGATCATTAAATTCTGTGGCTAAGTGAGAAGCGGTACATGTCGCATTTTATGTCGCGACTTACCTAGGATGTCGCGACAATACAGTGGTTTCCAGATTCGCTTCTGATGGGCGACAACTTCATTTTGAAACTTAAACTGGCATCGTCGATATCACACAGCTGGTGTCGCGACATGTATCTCCCTTCCTCTATACTCACTAATTGTTCTTCAAACCGGTCACTACATCAATGTTTTGTAGGACAAATGTACTTTGTTACACATAACCCTTCAAGCCGTGACTCAAGCCCTTAATTCAATGATTTCAAAACTTTGACTTATTGTTCCTAACCCGTTTAGACATCTCTTCGTATTATTTTAAGCAGATTTAAACAATTAATTCAAATATATCTACAGAATTGGGTCAGGGAGAAAGTTACTCCTTTTCTCATGCTCGACTCTCCGCAAGCTGGGTCGGATTTATTCCCGTAGTTGCCTTGTTATTCGTGTCTTGAGAAATCTCAAGGTAAGATCACCGCAATATTCAAGCAAATTCTAATTAAACTACACCATTCTAAAAAATAAATCTATCCATCTAAACAAATTTGACCTAATTTATCAATACAACTATAAGAAAAGAAATATTTCAAAAATTTTAAAATCGAATTTAAATCCTCATGGGTTGCCTCTATTAGTCAAGCCGCTTTGAGTCCTTAGTCGGACTCATTGTCAGGGTTTCTTCTTTCCTCAAGAACCACTGAGTTCTGTCTCCTCTTCCCTATCGAGATAATGCTTAGTTGAAGAATATGTAAAATACAGCAAAGAAGTGGTAACCTTTCGCCCCATTGACCTTGGAATTCTTCCCATTATCGGCCTTTCTCAATGTTACGCTCCAAATGTAGTAATTTGATACCACCGTATGACCCACTCCAATTGGATTTTAATTTCCCCTGAAACAACTTCGCCTAGAATTAAAAGAACTGTTCTGCTCGAACTCTTTCTCTCAGGATTGATCATGCTACTTTGTCTCAGTTCTCAGATATTCTAGCATTATCATAGGCTTCATTTCGCTCTTCCAATCTGCATGCTTGGAGTAATCTTTTCTTCCTCAGCTCTAAAATCGGTTTAACTTTTAATGGCCTACATTGCCTTGTATTCTAATTCGCAGGTAGATGACACAGTTTGCCAAAAACAACTCGATGGGGATGGATTCCAAATTGGCCTTATACGTAATTCCCAAGCCTCAAAGTGCATCATCAGTTTGAAGACATCCTTCCCCGCTGAGCTCGCCGCCTTTTCAAGTATTCTTCGATCTCCCCGCTGGAAATTTCGCTGTCCATCGGTCCGGGATGATAGAAGCAACCTATTACATGCTTGATCCCATACCTTATCATGAGTTTTGCAACATTTTGCTCATAAATGGGTTCCCATCACCACGATGGTCCCGGGTTCCAAACTCCGCTCAAAATATCTTCAAGAAACTCACAACTGTATTAGCATCATTCCTTGACAAGCCACTACTTCCACCCATTTCGAGATCGTACCCATCAAGCAGCGCATGTATAGGTTTCCCAAATGATGGTGGAAAAAGGTCCCATAAAATCTATTCCCCCAAACATCAAAATTTGTATCACCATAATACCTTTAGGGGCATTTCATTCCCGTCGCCTGATATTTCCAATCCTTTGGCATCGACACACAATTTTACCCACTCGCACAATCTCCTCAAGATAGTGGGCCACCAAACCCTACTGGAGTATCTTGTGAGCTGTTCTTCTCCGTAGAAATACCATATGGTGATGGTATGGTATCTATTTAAATGTTGCCTGTTTCACCTTCCGCACACATTTCCTATTATCATGTCATGACCTCTCTTGAATAATAGTGGGTCATCCCAAATATAACATCTCGCTCGGCTGGCCTGAAGCCTCTTCATGGTAGCTGAATTTTGAAGGCATACCCACAAGCGATAATTCACACACGCGATACCATGGAAGTTGAAGGAAACTTTAAACAATCTGCTCATCCGGGGAAGTTCTCTCAATCGAACATTTTCTTCTTCACACGGCTTTCTACTCTGACAAGTGGTCTCGCTATCACATTGTCACATCCCTTTATCCTTGATTTCAAATCAAACTTGCAACAAAGAAGAATCTGTCTCATCAATCTCAGCTTTCTAGCCTTTCACACAAAGTATTTGATCGTCATGATCAAGGTACTTACTATACGGGATCCCAAATGTATTGTGTTTAAATTTTTTCTACAAGCAAATACTATGGCTAGCATCTCCTTTCAGTTGTTGAGTAGTTCTCTTGTGCTTTTATTGAAGGTCTTACTAGCATAGTATACTACCCGAATACTTTCTTTCTTTGCCCCAAATTACGCCCCATAGCAAAATCACCGGCATCACACATTATTTCAAATCCCTTAATCCCATTACGGGTGCGTAAAGAATTATAGGTGCCCACTAATTTGAGCTTGATTTCATTAAAAGCATTCTTGCAGAGTCATCAAAATTGAACCTGTATCTTTTCCAAGAATCGCATAAGACCGGCTATTTTTGAAAAATTCATAACTCAGAAACCTTAAAGATGCCCCAAGAAGTTTTACTCCTTTAACGTAGTAGTGGTGCAAGAGTTTTGATAATGGATACTTTGGATTGATCAACTTCTGGGGTCCAAAGAGTGCAAATTTTATGCCCAAGAACAATTCCTCTGTCACCATAAAAATGCAGCATTTTTCCCAATTCTGCTAGTCGCTTGTCTCGCATCTTGGCAATCGCTTCCGGGGCATTGTTTAAACATTGATCAAAGTCGATCCATATCGTTAAAGTCATCCATGAAAATTTCCATCACTTCTTCAATCAAATCTGAATATGACATCATACACTGAATGGGGCCGAGTATTACATAACCCAAAAAGGCATCCTTCCAAGGCAAAGGTACCATAAGGGCATATGAATGGTCTTCGACCCTCTCAGTACAGCAATCTGATTGTATCCGTAATACCCATCCAAAACAAAAGTGAGGGTGTCCCGCTAACCCGTCCAACATCCGATCAATGAAAGGCAAAGGGAAATGACTTTTCTGGTTGTCAGATTCTAACTTTCGTAATCAATACATACCTCCATCCTCACATCGTTTCGCTGAACTCACCTCGCTTTCATTTCGATCACAAGAAACCCCTTTCTTTGGAACCACATGGACCGAAATTTCACCAAGGACTGTCTCGAGATAGCATAGATAAAACCAACATTTAATGGGCTGAGCACCTCCTTCCTGACTACTTCCTTCATCACTGGATTCAGCCTCCTCTGGTGTTCTACGTAGATGGTTTTACTTTTCAAGATAATCTTATACAAAATTGATGGACTGATACCTTCTTCACCTTCAATGGACTGCTTAGCGATTCCTTATGCTTCCTTAATATTTCCAGCAATCTTTGTTCCTCTTTCTCACTTAATCTGGCTGAAATGATCACTGGTTTTTTCTTTAGTAATTCTAAGTAAGCAACTCTTTCAAAATTAAATTTCTTCAGATCGGTTTTTTGATGAATTTCATTGCTCAACATTTTCCATTATCGCTTCGCTGCTATGCTTCAAACTCAACACGCTTTCATAGAATGAAATCGCTGTATGGGAATCTCGTAATACATCTTCAAAGATAACGGGAATTCATCTCTTTTTCATTGATAAAACTGAGTGTTACTAATCATTGTTAAATCGTAGCTGGCATGGTACTTAAATCGCCTACATTGCATCCTTCCTTGTCTCTGTCTATATTTTGTATACCTTTGATCAAATTGAATGCAGCTGCTTCTTCTCCAACCCTCAAGATAAGAACTCCTTTTTGCATATCAATCAGAGCAGCTCCAATAGCTAGGAATGGTTCCTCCCACAGTGGGTATTTGCAATCTTCTTCCATGTCCGTAATGATGAAGTCTACTAGGAAAACAAACTTCCCAACAAAGGACCAAGACATCTTCAATGACTCTGTGTTTACCATCGATCTGTCTCGCCATTTGAAGAGTAACAGCTAGGAGTAAGCTTCCCAAACTTATTTCGGGCAAATGCAAAGAGGCATCAAATCGATATTAGCTCCCGAGTCACGTAGAGCTTCCCGAATTCAATTCTCCAACAATACAAGGAATTGTGAAACTCCCGGGTCCTTCATCTTTACCGTAGCTCTTTTCTCGACATCGACTACAAGTGGCAAAGTGAGATTCACTATTCCTTCTTTCTCTACTATTTTTTCTTTTCGCTTCAGTACGTCCTTCGTGAATTCACAGAGTGGCATCAGCTACTACTCAAGAAAGGCATACTTATCTCCAGCTCTTCGAAGGTTTTCAAGAACCTTGCAACCGCTTTCTTCCATCTTCGACTTCCGCAGTTTTAGAAATGGACTCGTTGTGCTTTGATCCTTGGATGTTCTTCCTTCTATTCTTTCTTTTTCTTTCTCCATTCCTCTTCCCTTTCGAGTTTGGTACGTCTTTGTTGCAAATTACTTTCTTTCATTTCTTCTACTCCTTCCTGTTTCTACGTATGTTTCCATGCAAATTTTCGGGGTCTTTCCTTGTGTCACTTGGGAAGGTCTCTTCCCTCCAAGCTGCAGGTTGGGGCCAGCCGCCTCTACTTGTGTCTCCGTGTTCTTAGGTTGTATCAAGCCAGACTCAAAAATTCAGAATTGGTAGTAGTTGCTTCCAACCTCGCAAACTTTTGCTCATGGAGATTCAACAATTTTTATTATTATCCCCTATGAAATGCAGTATCCGTTTCTTCAAAAGATTGGGTCCTCCTGACCCCGTATTCATTCCTATGTCGGCTTCCAAGGAAGGCCTCATTGAACCCAGGCCGCCATACCCTTGTCGAGGGTCTCCCCGTCCCGCTCGGCCGAGAAGCCCTCCACCATCGGTAGTTCTCATGGTTCCTGAGTGCTGGATGATAATGTGCTGGAAGGTTAGGGTTGGGTTTGAAATGAAACTCTTGGCTCACCCAAATAATTAACCCTTCGAACATAAAAGTTTCGCCACTTCAAGACTTCCCTTCAATAACTCTTCAATTGCTCCTATTTCGAGCAATAGGTCTTTCTTTCGCTGTCCAACCCGTGCATAATGGCATCCAATCCTGGCTTCCATGGCTGTCATCTCGCTACCCATGATCCCTTTCCTTGTTGTTTCTCAAAGCCGTAAGGAGTTTTCATGTTACATTCGGGCAGGCTCCTTCAACTCGCCCCATTTCAAGATTTTTCACTAATGCTCCACCTACGAAGCATCAATGATCCCTTTGATATATCATTCAAAGCATGATATACAATGTCCATCCGGAAGTTTTCAGATCTATCCCATGCATCGACATCTTCAAAGAACGCTTGAATCTTTCCTAGCTACATACGCTTTCATCTTCCCCGCTGAACACAATGATTTCCCCTCCTTCTCGTGGTGAGGGTCGGGGAAAAAGAATCCATCTGGCGTAGGCCTCTACTAATTCCTCCCATCGCAACTATTAAGCAGAAAAGATTCATACCATGTAGCCGTTGTATCTCTGTAGAGAATGGGAATAGATGCAATATGACTTCGGTCTCACCCCATTTAGCTTTTAATCCAGATACCATCCCGAGGAATCTTCCCGTGTGCTCATTTGGATCTTCAAAGTGGGATGGACTCAGTGAACTGTCTGACCATTGCAACGTGTCAGCTTTCCAACTCAAAATTACGATCAACTCGCAGTCAGCCTGATCGCTGAGTATTCTTCCCGTATAATCGCCTTTAAATCCTCCATCAGACGCTGACTGAGGCCTTCTAGCTTCTTCTATATGTATTTCAACCTGATCCTGTCTTTCATCTGCCATGGTTGAGTTTCCTCGCCTTCGGGTCTTTCTCAAGCTTCCGAGCATTTTCTACTTCCGTGTCACTGAATCGACGTTGTTTGCTTCCTATGAATGTTTTTCTCAAAGCAAAACACTCCCATTAATAGGATTAGTCAAATCATAGAATATATTCAATATGTTTCGTTAAGGGTTAGTGGCCAAACTGAACCACTGCTTGAAAATCTATTTTTGTTCTTTTTCCTTAAATGTCCAAATTAGTATTTCCTTCTTTCATCTGAATATTGATTTATTAAATTCTTTCGATCTGCAGAATCCGCGCCATAAAAACTTGTTATTGATGACTCAAAGAACACATACACTATGACGTTATTACAATGTAGCGATCTGCTTATCTAATCCCCGGCAACGGTGCCATAAAACTTGTTAGGACCAAAACACATGTACAAATTTATGTCGTTATTACCAAAGGACTATTATCTAATCCCCGACAACGGCGCCATAAAACTTGTTGACATTATACTGTATAAACCAACACCTTTAGAGTAAATCATTTTTAAAGCTGGTTTGGTCTGATATTCTCAAGAAGTGCACAGTCGACAAGTAATAAAATTAATGTCCAAATATCGAACCTACGTAGATCTCAAGAATTTTAAATCAACTACCCTGACTACTCAAGCTCCATACTATTTGAACTATAACATGATATGATGTTTCAGCTAAGAAGCTGTAAAATATACTATTATATAAAAAAATGAACAATCAAATAAACTTTAATCCAGAACAATGAATAAAGAATAGTTAAGAAAATAAATGGACGCCTCGAATAATTATCGCTTAGAGAATACATTAAGATCAATGCCATTGTGAAGTATCAATTCCGTTGTCAACTTGTAAATTTTTGTCAGATATTTCAGATTTTCAAATCATTCATATGCTAATAGTTCAAATGGATCTTCCACACTTCACATTTCATTATCTAATTTTGACCCCATTCTCCTCAAATGCAAAAGGAATTAGGATAACCACTTTTAATGTGGACTTCCTAATTCTCGGGTATTTTTCGCAGCCACTTCATACCCATTTTATGGACTGTATAATTCTAGCTCCTAAGCATTCTGGCCAAGTAAGGATATATCAACTTCCGTGTTACTTCCTCCAAATTAGAATGCATCACCCTCTCCTGATTAGATCTCGCCTAACACAGATTGGCTTAACTATTCGACTGAGGTGAACTCTCCTTGCTTTAAATCATAACTCACCACTATTCTGATTTCAAGTGAGAAGAGGATTTATCAAGTAAACTCACCGAGCTCATTAGGATCTCTAATGCAAAGTTAATATACCTTCTCAAAGAAATATTCATAACTCCCAGATTGTCATCTCTGTGTCACTTAGAGGACCTCCTTGAAATCTTATAATGAAACAATTTAAAACTCGGTATAAGAACCATATTCAGATCAAAAAATATTAAACCATAAATCGAAAGTAAATTCATAAACCGAAATTCGTGAATTTGTCGGAAACAACTACAGAAAGATACTGGCTGGCAGCATTCATTTATGAATGGGTTCCCACCATCAATTACACACTACATTCCTCCGATTATAAGAATAATTACATTATGAACTGTGTCAATTCCATGAATTTCATTCCAAATCCCCAAACATTCCGTGTAGTAATTTGAAAAGAATTGAATTCCTCAGATTCACTTCGTCAAAAGATAACATCCAGCCTGCAAAAATAAAAACTAAAACGGAAACGAATAATCTAATCTAAGCTCTAACTATCAACATTGAAGAAAAGAAAATAAAAGAAAAGAAAGAAACTAAAAGAAAAATGTTAGTGGCCGAGCCTTCGCCTATCCACCTCTCGCCCGTGGCCGCCGAGCTAATCTCGCTCGATACCGCATTTAGGGTTTTTCACTGGGGCCCTAATCCCAATGTAGCCTCGTCAGGATTTTAGAGTATCCAGCCCAAGTCACTCGTCGACCAATTCCTTTTGTCGCGATGATCATCCATGTCGACCTCGACCACGTCAGCGACCTTTTAGCTTCTTGGTTCATGGGCCGCCTTAATCGACATTAGTGATGCCTCGACATCATTCTCTTTGTCGCGGCATCAACTAAATGAAATTCAGCCATTAATGGATTCCAGATGTCGCGACATTGATCTCTCGTCGCGGACAGCGCTTCATTCTTTCGCCATCCGAAGAATTCTTCCTGATGTCACATCGATCTCTTGCCTTACATCGACTTAGCCTTCTCGGGCTCTAACCGGTTGTTCTTGGTGTCACGCATTAACAATCTCTTGTCGTGACATCTAGTCACGCCTTTGTATATTTCAATCGGGTCGCTTCACGCCGCGGACTGATCTCACGTCGCTTAATTCGCTCTTCGCCTTTCTACAAAGATTCAACTTGTTCCTCAAACATGTCGCGACATCAATTACCGCGGACATCAACCAAAGGATCCGCAGTTTCAACTGCTTCTCATGATGTCGTGGACATCAATCGATTACCCTAGTTTAAATCTTGTCGCCACTTCTGTATCTTCCTTTGATTATTTTGGTTGTCAGCGAGATCAACCCTTGTCGCGACATCACTTCATGCATCCACACAAGTCTTCAATCGTTGTTCCTCGATGTCGACATCGCATTCTACCGCCACTTCCGATTCATGACTCGCAGCCTTCGGGACGGCGGCTCTTGATGTCACTGCCCATCTCTACCGCCCCGCGTGCTCGGGCGCTGATCGCTGCGGATGCGGTATCATGGCCTTGCTACACATCCATTCTAGTCCTTTGCGCCTTTTACGATTGCCTCGGCGTCACGACATCGATGTCGTCAGCGACATGGGCCTGCAGCCCCGCACCCTCTTCCATCGGGTTGTCATGATCGCTGACCAGCTTTCTCTCTGGTCGCGACATCATACCTTAAATTTGGCTTCTCCTTCTTCACCGCTTAGATCAGGTTCCTACCGCTACCAAAGATCAAATTCCCTTCAATTTTCCCCGATGTCACGACTAAATCGGAAAGTGCAAACCCACAACTGCATCAATGACTCACCAGCTTCTTTCATTTCGCTTCCGCTGACCATCGCGACTTTATCTGCCTGGTTTAGTTTTCCACCCGTTTTCTTCTTCCACTTCACCGCTAATAACAATAAGAGCTTTCGCATCGAAAGCGAATTGTCTTTCTTTGATATGAAAAATTGCCGTAAAATGGACTAAAATGATGACTTTGTCAATGCTAGTAGGTCAAATATGAACTAAGTTCAAGAAGATGCATAATAGCATGTCCTCACGCTAAAGTGGGTAATTTAGTTTTCATTAATATATCCGCTATTAACCTAAGATGCTTGATAAGGACTCGCTTAAACCATTTTTGGGGTATGAGTGTGAGCAAATGATGCTCAATGTTTATCCCGAACGCATACACAACTGAAAGCTTGAAGGTAAACCTCACCAGCATTATCAAGTCTAATACTTTGATCGATAACTGTGAAATTGTGCCCACTTTTGTTATTCAGGCAAGGAGTCTGTGATATGCGCAATATTATGTGGGTTGCAAGGAGACAAACATGAGACCATCTCTTGAAGCATCTATTAGGACAATGAAGCACCGAAAGGTCCATACGGGTGGATGAATGGTCCACAAATGCCCCCATGTACTCTTTCTAAAAATATCAATTTAAACTCGACTTCGTATGAGATGGCCTGACTATCAATTTGCCTTGTGAGCACGCAATACATGGGTATTCATAAGACAAGAGGATCTTTTGGTTTTTTAATTCATGCCCTTGTGAGTTTTCTATGATCCTTCTCATCATTGAAGATCCAGGGTGGCCTAGCCTGTCATGCCAAAGGACAAAAGTCTTTGGGTAGTTGAACTTCTAGTTCACGACAACGTATGACTCAATAGGCTTTATGAAGTCAGAGTGATACAATCCAAAGGACAAGCCGAGAGGCCTCACCAACAAGTTTCTTGCTATAAATAATAGAGATAATATAAAGACACTCTTTATTACCATCATTCATGATTTCAATATGATATCCATTTCTGCAAATATCTTTAAAACTAAGAAAATTTCTTGTGGGTTTGCTAGAATATAATGCATCATTGATGTGGAACCTAGTCCCTTTTGATAGCATTATATTGGCTCTTTCGGAGCCTTCAATTAAGTTGCTAGTACCAAATATGGTACTCACATTGCCACTTGTCAAAGTTAAACTTAAAAGTATCTTTTATCCCGGGCGAATAGTATGCTATGGTTGTACGTCAGCTATGACATACATCACCATCATCCATCTCTATTTGTCTAGAGCAATGACATGTAAAATAATAAATATAAAAATAATATAATAACAAAATAATTATTTATTTATTTATTACATATATGATGTATCATTCAATAGTAACATTTTCATCATCCATCATATAGTCTGTTTTCTCAAGGGGTGCTCCAAAGAAATCCACATCATAATAAGATAGGTCTAGTCCTTTAACATTAGTAAAGTTCATTTCTATATTTTTCTCTATCTTTTTCAGTGATGATTGGTAAAGGTCCAATTAAATGTTCGTCGCATTTAAAAGGTACGTACGTCCTTCATACCACATCTATGGTACATTTCATGGCTCTCGGAAGGCGTATTCATACTTCTCATCTTGTTTTGCCTCTGTATTATTCCACTTTTGGTGGTACATTGAAGTTTTCCCTTTATGGGTAAAATTATTACCATGAGTTCCTTGGTATCGAGAATTCCTTCCACGACCACGACAACGACCTTGACCACGACCATGACTACCTCCACGCCCATTAGTTTGAGATGATATCGCATTCACTTCAGGGAATGGTTCAGTTCCAATCGGGCGGGACTGGTGATTTTTCATTAAAAGCTCATTATTCTACTCGGCCACAAGGAGACGTGAAATTAGTTCATAATACTTTTTGAACCTGCGCTCTTGATACTACTGCTGCAAGAGCACATTCGAGGCATGGAATGTAGTGAATGTTTTCTCTAGCATGTCTTCCTCTCAGGATCTTTTCTCCACACAAATTCTTCAACTAGAGCTGATTCTAAATAAAGCACAGTTATATTCACCGATCGCTTTTAAAATCTTGTAACCTCAAAGATCCACTATATCGAAAGCTTTTGAGGATTATCGCTTTCTCGTGGTCGATTCCTTTAACTAATTCTATAGAGTGAGAGGATCTTTTATTGTAAGATAATCATTTTTCAAGTCCTCATGGAGATGATGCCGAAGGAAAATTAATGATTTTGCGCGATCCTCCAGGGATGCTTGATTTCCGTCCTTTATTGTATTTCCCAAATTCATAGCATCAAGGTGGATCTCAGCATCAAGGATCCATGATAGATAGTTTTTTACAAAAATATCAAGGCCCACAAACTCTAATTTTGTAAGATTTGACATTTTCAAAAAAAATCCTTTGGAATGTGATGAAAAAACAAAAGTTAACTTTAAGGTAGGACTTAGATGATTACCTCTAGAGCAAACTCGTGCTGATAACTTTTTGAAAATGCTGCTGAATGATGATCTAAAGGAGATAGTCCCTCTTATGTACGAGAAAATAGGATAATTTCCCGAGATATGGAAATAGTGTCAGAGAGAGCAATAAAGCAAGACTTATAAAATAATTTTGTTTTTTTCTAGATAATCATACATAGGTAGGAAGGCCTATTTATAGCTCTCAAAGTGGATTTTCAATATCCTTCATTAATGTATGAATTAATGAGGGCACTTTTCATAGCCAAATATTAATGATGATTTATGTATACATAATTCCAAATGAATCTATTCATTGCAAAACACTGAATCCAAAACGACTTTATTGTGTGATGCTAAATCCGGGGTGGCTTCATTCATTTCAAAAACCTTTCGTTTATAACACTATTAAGTATTATTATATAGAACATAAGTTCTATTTAGTATTAATTAAAAAACCGAAAACCACTTTAGTTCTTTTATATCACATTTTAAAATATTGCTAAATTGTCTTATTTTCATCATTCCATTTTATAAAGAGCAACATAAACAATCCGAGCACATAATACATACTTGCTATGGGGTATGATACTCACACTGCATCCATTGATGCGTCAATAAAAGTAAACTAACTAATACCAACCAAATTTATTACATTGTTTAGATACTAAAAAAATGATACCAAATAAATGTTGTTTTCCAATTTGATTGAACATTTTTTTATAATGTCACGTGCCTTACACATGGCTTCTAAGGGCTCCAGTTTGGGCATGGTGAGCCCTTTCCCTTCGGTGGTGTCCATAGGTGTGTCACTGATTTTCTTCCACTCAAAGCACTGAATAATTGACCCCAAAGTACCACACGATGAGCTAGGCCAGCTCCTGGACAGGCTCCTCTTCCTAATCCAAATGGTAATAGCTTATAGTTTTCACGTTCTCCATTTTCAAACCTTTCTGGCACGAAACTTGTAGGATCTTCCCATAGCTGAGGATCTCTGTGAAGGGCATATGCATTTATCAGTAGTAATATCAAATCCCCCTATCTGACAGTAATACGTTTGGGTCAGTAAAAGGGGGGCAGCAGGAAATAATCTTAAGTTTCAGAAGTGAGATTTTGAAGATATGGCAGTTTGGGAAGATCAGATTCTTCCATCAACCGCTCCTTTCCAACGTTGAATATCCAACCCTGCTTTGGCTTTCTCCAAAGCATCCCGATGGTTGAGGAGAAGGTTCATTGCCCATTCTAGTGTTGCTGCCGAAGTGCCGGTTCCAACAAGAATTAAGACCTGTATGTATGAAGAATCAATTAACCCACCAAAAATTAATCAGCATTCTGTTAAATTTTAGAACACGAATTATATATACAGCAAATATGAAAATGGAAAACAGAATAATTTCACTCACCAGAGCAAGCCCTTTAATGATGTCGTCTGTGTAGTGCTCTGGTTCTGTTTTTTGCAAGGATAAGAGATGGTCGATCATAGAATTATTATTCACTAAACTTCTGTCCCTACCACTCCTATGCTCATCGATCAAACCCTGCAAGATCTTCTTTGTCTCTGTCATGATCTTCTCCATCTCCTTCTCAAGATTTCCAAACCCAATCTATCTTAATATGGGTAAAAAATCTGCTGGATTGATATTTGCTGTTGAAGTTGTCGGGAAATTCTTACTGTCTTAAATCATTCATTCAAACTCATCTCGATAATAAAATAATAATAATATACATAATATAGATTATACCATTTGAAGAACAGCAGTCAGAAGATTTGTGATTTATAATCACCAAATCTATGATCTCTTCTACTCCTTATCAAACTTTATAAATCATATAATTGTTTTTTTAATTGATGCAAAGTGCCTAACACTTGCAAGGTTTATATATATATATATATATATATATATATATATATATATATATACCATATATACTATATATATATATATATATATATATATATATATATATATATATTGATAGGAGAAAGGGACGAGAATATAGTTTAAAAAGCCGTTCTAAAACGTATTTATTCAAATAGCTGATCTTATTAAAATAATAAATTATATTTATTATAATTTACCCACAAAGAGGTAAAATATCTTCCTTAACGAGTTTAAAGATATTGGGTATTCTTTTAAGTGGCTAAATATTAGGTTAGTGGGCCCACCCATGTTAAATATGAATAACAATCTCACTTGGCCTTCAACGATTATAAAACTAATATATTTAGTTTATATAAAATATATAATAACAGAAAATAAATTTGACCTGATCCATTCAAATGAAGCTTGGCCAATCGTCAAAATCATATATAATGAATGGTTTACGAATTATAATCACAGGTCATGGCAGTCATGGTTCTCAATAGATCATGTTTCCTTCCTCACACATCAATAACCCTTACTAACCAGTCCATAATAATCTACGAATAGCATTACTGTCAATTTGTCTTTGTGGAATGATTAACGTTTATCAAGCATTAAAGCATTACCCTGTTTAAAACAAGAATAAAACGAAGCAATTTGTCACGCCAGTTGTAATTCTACAACCTACATTCATTATCCTTCCTGCTGGATTACTCAAAATTATCCTCTGCATGTTTCTAATATGCGCTGGAAGAGTAATCTTTGTTAATGGATCAAGCCAACCATAAGTGTGTCTTCAAATATTTTTCAATTGACACGTGTTGTTGTGGACTCTTTCTTTAACAACTAAATACTTTAAATCCATGTGTTTAGATCCACTAGAAAATTGCCATTCTTAGAAAGAAAACGACTACGATTGTTATCACGATATATTCTCGAAAGGTTTAGCAATAAGTCAAACTGACACAAGCCTGAGACAAAATTACGTAACCATAAAGCATGACTTGAGCTTCAAAGCAAACAGCTTCGGCCTCCATCGTGGATAA
This sequence comes from Tetrastigma voinierianum, assembly GCA_016808115.1. Lineage (NCBI taxonomy): Eukaryota > Viridiplantae > Streptophyta > Magnoliopsida > Vitales > Vitaceae > Tetrastigma > Tetrastigma voinierianum. Next base: position 2,551,147 of record JAEQBH010001681.1, read on the forward strand.
AGCAATAATTGATTGGCTACTTTCTTCACGAGATTACCCCATTTGCTAGCATAAAGACAAATCCACAGAGTTGACACTAAGCTATCAGGAACAACTCCCTCATAATCGAGTCAGAGTAATCAGCAACCTGCAATTGTTCATATCTTTTATATGTGAGCATATAATCCTTTGTCCCTTGTAAAGCCTCATGACCTTCTTTACTGACTTTCAGTGTTGAATCTGGATCACTTTGGTATCTTCCTAACATGCCTACGTAAGCGATATCCGGTCTTGTACATGTTTTGAGCGTACATCAAACTCCCCGGTGATGCATAGGAATTTTCTTCATTTGCTCCCTTTCCATGTTATTCTTAGGCTTTGCATTTTACTTAATTGTCACCTTTCAATATAGGTGCAATGCAGATGAACATAGTTGTATATTAAATCTCTTCAGAAACCAGTCAATATATCGCTACGAGATAAACCTGGCACTCCTCGAGATCGATCCTAAAGATCTCGATGCAGTAAATAGTTTTCCTCGCCCATATCCAATATATGAAAGTTTTTGAGAGATATTCCTTGGTTTCACACAATAAACCAAGATCAACTGCTAACCAAGCAAAATATCATCCACACATCGATATCGAAATATAAACTTGCTCCCATAACTTTGGATATATACAGCGATCGACAATGTTCTCTTTAAATTCGAAAGATGTAATGGTATTATTAAACTTAATATACCATTGTCTGAAGGAAACTTATTTAAGGCAGTAAATGGATTTCTTTAATTTACCAAACTAGGTGTTCATTTTCCTTTCTTTGCGAACCCTTGAAGGTTGTTCCATGTGAATATCTTCATCAAATTCCCATTTAAGAATCTTGTTTTCATCCGTTTGATGTAACTAAATCAAAATGAGCTCTGAGTGCCATGATGATTCTAAAGCGAATCTTTCTTGAAGCTGGAAAGGTATCTTTATGTCGATACCTTCCTTTTAGTGAAACAACAGCCACAGTAAGCATAATGGTTCAATATTACCTTTATCTGCATGCCAGGAACCCGACTACGGTCAGCGGGCTTACAAGCTGACAGGCAGTTGATGAGATCCCGAACAGATTACGGGCCATAGATTTCAACTCTTCATTCGTATCTTCCATCCATTTACTAGAATCATCACTTTTCATGGCTTGTGAAAGCAGCTTGAGGATCCTTCCTTATCCAATGTCAAAATCGATTCTGTAAATACACCCACATAATCATACGTAATGTGGAGTCTCCTTTCTCTTTAGAATCTCCTCAAAGGTCTTGGTCTATGGTGGCTACGAAGAATTTTGAATAGCAATATTTTAAATTGGTGTAATGAGGCAATCTCTATTATGTTGCTCATTTTCCTCCAACTTGTTGAGCAGGTTGAGGACAATGAACTGTAGAGGTAAAAAGTGGTGGATATCCACTCTTATCTCTTCAACGTCTACCTTTCTTGGTTCATTCTCCCACTAATTTCGCCATTCTCTAAATGGCATTACCGGTTTCAACTATTCTCACATACTGTGGATTTGAGACGATAAATCTGTACCTTTAGGTTATCCTGATAGCCAATGAAATATCCAGATATCGTTTCGAATCGTTTTTCTATGTGGGTTATAGATTTTCGCCTCCATTGACAACCTAATATATGTATATGTCTCTGCTAAGTTTCCTACCACCATAACTCAAAGGAGTTTGAATGCCTTAATTAGGAACTCGCTCAAGATATTATCATGTTTTTAAGGCTACACCCACAATGAACAGTAATGTAAGAGTAACTCATCATACTCCTAACCATTTCCACTAATGTGCGATTATGCCTTTCAAGAACACCATCTCGCTGTATGCACTGCATCAGGTAATCTATAACTTAATGCCATGCTTTTCAATGAATTTGGCAAAGGACCAGATCTGTCCTATCTATCATATTTTCCATAATATTCACCGCCATCTGATCTCACAATTTTAATCTTTATCTAACTATCTCTAATTGCTATAAACATCTCGAATATGTCACGGCCCGAGACTTTTCTATGTATTAGATAAACATAACCATAATCTAGATAGATCATCTATAAAGGTGATAAATATTTATCTCCTCAGAAACATGGAATGTAGAGTGGTCCACAAATATCTCAGACACTATCTCAAGGGTGCCTTCATTACTTCGCGCACCTTTCGTATGTTTAGGTTCGCTTTCCTTTTATGCAATCCATGCATACATGAAAATCGTGAAGTCAAGATTTCAGAAATTCCTTCCTTCACTAATTTCTCAATTCTTTCCTAGAGATGTGCCCAATCTTCATGCCACAAGATTGAACACCATTAATTTAGCTAATGTTGGAACCAACATTTGAACGCAGTGGTTATCAAAGCCGTCTAAATTCATGATCTGCTGAGATTTTATATAAAACCATCACATAAAATACCGTAAATCCAACTGTAATGCACTTAATATCAAACTTAATTGTCCGTAACTAACAAACAAAATATCCAGTAGCATCTAATTCGATAAGGGAAACTAAATCTCTAGAGATAGAAGGTACATAAAAAGTGTTTAAAGACTATCCGATGACCGTTTCAATAGTGTTTATGTGTACCACAATCTACTCACTCCAACTCGTGACGCTTCCATATGTGAGGAACTTTCAATTTCCTTCGTTTCCCGGTTGTATGGAACTTCGCATTAAATTAGTCATGAGTTGTGGCTCCGAATCAATCCACCAAGTATTTGAAGGAACTTTGAAGATTGATTCATAACATACAAAAGAAAGATTTATACCTCCTTTTTCGTAACTAAGCCTTGCACTTGATAGCGCCCTTCACATGCCCTTTCTTGCCAAAAGTAGCAACTTACCGTGGAATTTTCCATCATGACTCGCTACCTTCCTGTGTCCACTTTTCTAGTGGAAGTTCTTTCCTTTTGAATTTTCCTTTTCTTCGTGAATTCCATGAGTTACAAAGAAGAGCAAGATTATGTCCTTCTTGTCTTAATCTCACTTCAGATACATTTATCGGGTGAGCTCATCTCAAGTTCCACCGATCCCTCGTTAGTACATAAAGGATTTCGAATGGAGCAAACCGCGATGGAAGTGAGTTAAGGACAACCGGTACTTCAAGGACTCATCCATTCCATGCCTAGTGCCTTAAGTCATGGAAATTTTCTGGCCATGTTTAAATATGTTGTTGAACACCTTCTCGACCATCTTATTCTCATATACCAACTTCTCCAACAACAATGCCCAAGGGACTTATCAGCGTGTTTGAAGCGCTCCTCAACAGATTTCAGAAATTCCGAGGCAAACTTAATGAGGGAGAGAGGCCCTGGAGTTATTATCGGGCAATAGTCATTCTCATAACATCGGGATCAGTTCATTGATCTCGCCCGTGTTTGTGATCGTCTAATTTACTCCCGAGTACCGTCACAGCTCAAGAGGTTTATATCCGTTATTTAGCCGATCATCCAACACGCCCTGAGGGAATCGAACCTTTCATACCATTCAAAAGTTCATCCATCAAAAACACTATTCCAAGACGCAAGAGAGTGTAACGGGCTGAACCTGTACAAAATAGAACAATGCTCATGTAATAAGGCCTCAAGTATAAAATAAATAGCAATGAACTATTGATATCATTAAAATTCCTCGGGGTAAATTTTAACATATCCATTGTTCACTGAGGGAGCTTAAAAACACTTTTACTATTTTGTGTCATTTATATGTTACCTTGGGTACCCATTTTACCTTCTAAGCAACACAAAAATAAAACTATTAATTAATAATTAGCAGAATCACCTCCTTTCGGGTTAGTCTCATTCCTCCTAATTATAAAGAGAATTATTAAGAATTTTATAAGTCTCCTTTTATTCCCTTTTTATGCAATTATCAACATAAGGCTCACTAATTAGGTTACTTCGCAACTATCTAAATTAGTTAACCTTACATTTATAAATTTTTATTTGATAAAATTCTCACAAGATGAAATTAATTCTTTTATTCGAAAGTTAAAAATCAAGAAATAAGATTTTAATAATCATCTCGATTCAATAATCAATCATAATAAAATCAAAGAAACTCCAGAGATTCATCGATATATTAATAATTTCACACAAATGTTCAAATCACAGATATATGGACATCTTAAAAGAGAATTTCAGCTTCATATTCAAATAAGTGATAACATGTACCCCGCCAACTGTTTGATTCTATATTTCTCCTTTATCAAGCTTCTAATCTTAATGTCCAAGCGCCTAAACGACAGCAATGGCGCCTTAAAACGGCCACCCGACTGATGCCAAACCAATGAATTCTCACCTATTATCAATCCGGCCGTATGAAAAAAAAAATAAAAATCTTCCTTCTACGCCATTGAGGCTATTTTATTTTGTTTAATTATTTTTTTAGTGAGACGACTAATCGAAGATAAATCTTAAATTTAATCTTTTATAAAACAATGATTCTGGAATATTTAAATTCAACTGCCTCGATACCATTTGTCGAGATTTAATACTTAAACACACAATATCTAAATCATTTTAATCTAAACTCATCTCATAATAAATAATAATAATATAGATTACATACCATTAAGAACACGCTGTAGCCATGAGAGATTTCAATTTATAGATTTTAAATCCTCGATCTCTTCTTCTCCTTACTAAACTTTTGATAATACTGCACTGTTTTTTGTAATTGATGGAAGAGTGCCCTAACCGCACATGAAGGGGTTTCTATATATATATATATATATATATATATATATATATATATATATATATATATATATATATATATATATATATATATATATATATATATTATTGATAGAGAAGAGGGCTAAGAATACACATTCAAAACTGCTCTAAACGCAGCATTCGAATAATCGTTTTATTCCAAAATAATAAATTATATTTATTATAATTTTACCCACTCCATCGCTGCAATATCTTCATAACAGCTTAAAAATATATTTCAGATTCTTTTAATTGGCTAAATATTAAAGTTAGTGGGCCACCCACTCTAATTTTAATGTGAAATAACAGCTTTGCCCTATCAATTTGAAACCTCATTAACAATCTCCCGAACGCCAGCCTCCTCAAACTCCGCTGGCTTCATTCCAGAAAATGCTTCCTAAGCAACCACGTCATTATTTGTAAACACCTAGAATTTGTATAGGTATAAGTTACGTAAAATAATACGATGTGAATAGGAAAGTAGTTATAAGGTTTTAAAATAATAAGGACATGAATTTTTATAGGCATACGTTATGAAAATAATAATGATAATTCAATTAGACGTTATGAAAATAATAATGATAATTCAATTAGTAATTAATTAATTAATTTAATGAAAGAGTGTAAAATGTAATTTTTTCTAATAGATAAATTCTAGGTATAATCTGAGAAGAAAGAAATTTCTTCTATTCTTCTAATTTTTCTGGAATTTTGTAGAGTTCTAGAGGATGTACTGGCTTAGATCTAGGGTTTGAAGAACAAATTTTCTAGGTAAGATATTCCTTATTTTATTTTTCAGACTTTGATGTAGATTCTTAATTTTCTTTCTATTTAGATCAACCCCTAAAAGTCGTGATTTAGATTGCACTGCTCTTTAGAAATAAAATAAAATATGGATTTATGGTGTCATACTGAATTTATTCTTTGAGTATGAGAAATGAAAAAGTATTTAAGGATAATTTTTGAAAGAAAATAATAATAAACAAATAAGATAAATTTGAAAAGGCTGAATTTTGTATAAATATATGTATTTGATTAGTATTTAAAGATATATGTATTTTGACAAGTAAATATTTTATTAAGGATTGAGAATTTATAAGGAATATGATTAGAATAATTATTTAGCAATTATAGGAAATAAGATTCACACATTACTTATGTCAAGCATGATAATTGTTAGATAAAAGGCTAGATGAGTATTGTGTAATAATATAATTTGTAAAATATTATTAATATTATTTCTTTCTAGTAAAATATTTAGTTCGGATTAAGAGCATAAAAATAAATAAATTATTAAAATATGATCCGAAAGGAATATGAGTTTTGTAAAATTTGTAAAACTACATAATTCAAATAGTTATCATTTGAACAATTGTCAATATGTTTAAGGTGAACAAAAAAAAATCATGTTGATAGAATAAACTTTATAAATCACAAATTTTATAAAATATTTAGAAACCCATTAACTTTTATTATTATGGATTAAAAATTAAAATAATATCATTGTTAAGAATATCAAATTAGAAAGTTTGAAGAATAAATAAGTAATGATATAGTTTCTTCCCTTGTTATTTTTAGGTGAAATATGTTTATGAGGTGAAATTTATGATTAGCTCTTTCAAAGCTTTTATACTTTTTCGAGGTAAGATATTAATGCGCATTTTAAAAGAAAATTGCTTTGTTTACTTCATTTGAGGATGAAAATTATTTAATTGACTTATATATAATTTTTTGCTCAGGAAAGTTTTACTTTTTTATTTATTTGATTATCCATCGATCAAAAGTAGTTTTGTATGATTTGTACTTTGAGATTTGTTTTGTTTACGTAAAGAAATGTGAGATAATGACGTTTTGTAATTTTAAACTTTTAATTTAAATATTCGACTGATATTTCTACCGCTGGTCAGGAATAATAGTCGGACATCTATTCGCCCTCACAACTGATATAATAATGAGCATTTACATTTTCTCATAATAATTAATTTTTGAAACCTCAAATTTAAGGGTTTAAGAGGTTACTAGTGCTAGTAGTGTTTGGTTTTCGTCCACCTTAAAAGGAACAATTGCATTAGCCACTCATTTGAAAGTCCCACATGACTGGCACCATTTGATATTCATGACCAGAGAAAAATATATCTAAATCACGATGTCTTTTTTCAAACTTAATCGGGTCATGTGGGGCTCGCTGTGGGTCGGACCTTGACATTCGTGGGCCGGGATGCAGCGCCTGATCATCTCGTGTTCGTGGTCAGCCCGATGTCAAGCTTCGCTTCTCGAGAAAAGAGAGATCGCTTAGGAGGGCGAATTTGCTGCATACGGTATGTGTTCCAAGAGTTCAGATCTTCACCGTTTCTGGTGGCCATGTATTTATGCATGTTCAACCACAGATCAGACCAGGATTTGTTCTATCGATGGATTCTTCTTATCATCGACGGTAACGATTTGTTGAGTCGCTTATTTGGATACCTTCCTTCCTTATCGGGTATCCAACCGTGATGACTGCTATTATTTTTCCTTACCGAGCAAGATTTGGTCAATTGCTATGATGATATTCCTGTTAGGGTTATTCTATTTTCCGGCATGTAAATACAACTGAATTTGGGTGATATGGACCTTCTGACCATCCAAGATCGCCCGACCTGGCCGTCGCCTTCGCTTACCGTACCAGGGCCCGGGTATCGTGACGGGCGCCACTCTTTCGCTTGGTGAGTGGGCTCATGAGCCCATTTTTCAAACCCTATCACTGCCCCCTGAAATTTCGTACGGTACGTGGGCAAGGGTCAGACGCTTTGTGATCAATGCAATTTCACGTGTCCGCTCAGGTCGCTAGTTAAGGCCTATCGGCCATATGTCCGTGATAATGATGACTCTCGGTTTTCGCGCCGCTTCCTAATTCTCTAGTTTCTTCTGCTTTCGCACTTCCACCAGGCTTCTTCCAGTCCTCCAACCTCTTCTTCCGCTTTATCTGCACTTATTCGTCAGAAGTTCTCCTGGTCTCAATTTTCGTAGAGCCCTTTTTCTCGCATTTTATTCTTCCGCCTTATTCCCTCGACCACCAAGGCTCTACTTTCGTTTCTCTTCGATCGTACGACGAGGTCAGGTTAGATTTTGATCGGGATTGCCATCGCTTGCTCTACATGGTCCCGTCGCCTTTCTCTTTACGATTGGCACGACTCTTCGGGCCATGTTAGCTCGATGGGTTAGGATGCTTCGCCGCTCGGGCCGCGCTTTGAACCTCAAACGTTCGCCCTTCGATAGATAGCGTAAGCGAAAACCTAATTAAAACATCCTGGGATCGACATTGCCCGCAGCCCGCCATTCAAGACGGTCGCGGATCGTGGACTCAGCGCGTTGGTCCTTCGGGATGGGGTTACCCTTCGGCCGAACGCTATCGACCAAGGCCCGCAATGACCTCGAATGCCTTAACTTTCAGCGTAGCTTTCTGCCGATGGTATGTTTTCTGCGGTCGCCTTCGATAATGGTTCGTCAACGCACTTCCTTCCGCGCTAGGGTTCCAACATTTCAATGTCATTCTTCCTTAACCCGCCTCAATTATCGGTGCATTTGATGGGCCGCTCATTGGGCTTTAGCATTGCAACGCGCATCCTTAAAGGTGGCTCGCTTTCTGGTCTTAGCCCAAAGAGATCATCAGGGCTTTACGCCTGCGCCGAGCTCGTGATCATCATCTCTTCCCTTTCCCCATATAGCCGCGAAGCGCGTTATTTCTTTGGCAGTGGTCGCGTAATCGGAATATGATCCTTCCGAAGGCGGATGATACTTCATGCCCCCGCAGTCGATCACCCCCGGCACCCGGGAGGCTTGCTCGCTTTGCGTAACCTGCGCGAGAAGCGGCCTAATACTTCGACTTTCGCATTATTTCGGGCGCTTCAGTGCTCGACTTGACCCTTAGTGCCGTGATTAATGTCGGTAGCTTGTGTTGCGAACACCGCCGGCCTCAGCGAGTCGAGACAAATTCTGGTTCTCGCCCGCTTCAAATTAGGTCTTGACGTTTTATCGCCGAGGCCTCGCTCTCCTTCACCAGGAGTTCGATGAGCACTGGCAGTTTGACTCACAGAGCAGAGATTTTGGTCCGGCCAGTGACTGTCAGAAGCCTCGAAGTGGGGAACTGAAAAACTCCAAGTCACCTGAGAAAGACCTACTGCTTTCACAGTGCTCTAAATCGGGGTGTTCACTTTCTCGCTGAAAGCCGTGAGCGGCAGCGCTCAAATAGGCTCGTGGTCACAAGCTCACCCTAAGCCCGCTAGGGAGGCGGAAAATATTCGATGGTCGTCGAGCGACGTCGCTGTTAGCGCCTGGCCATCTCGAACTACCAGAGGCGCAGCCACCTCCTCGGCGTGGGCGAAGAAGAAACCGTAACCTCCGCAAGCCGCAGATGAGACTTTGCCTTAACACTAACTCGCAGCGATTCATCTCGCCCCAGGACCTCCGACTGAGTCGAGCGCCGCCCGTTGATGAGGCCTCCCGCCTGGTCCCTTCAAAGGTCGCAGTGTCCCCGCATTTCAGAGAAAGCCCTGCGCCAAGTTGATCCGCAGGCCGATGTCACTTCGTCGGCGCGTATAGCCACTCATTTGGGCGGTACGCCGAGTAGCGCCAATTAACTAAAGCACAAAAAATCGCTTGATGAGAGACAAGCAATTTCTTTGAGGGCGAAAAGAACGGCCAGCCATGATCAGGTGAAGACTTCAATCTTATCTAAAGATACCATGCCGCGCTGCGTCCCGCAAGAAGGTAGAGAGATAGAATTCGGTTCGAGGAAAAGGGGCCTGGAGCCCACGAGCCAGCTCAAAAGGTCTGGGGATTCCAGTTGCGCCTGAGACTGATCGGATCCTGGATGGCGCAGCCCTCCCCACACCAGCCCACTAAGCAGCATGAGCCTCAACACATCCCCGGCAGCCCAGAGTTCCAAGCAGGAGCCGCATGCACTGAACAAGGACCAGGTGATAAAAGAGCTAGCCTCACGGGTCGGTGGCAGAGGCCTCCGTGAGCTGGTGGTGTCGCGAGACACGCCAGCCTTCAGAGGCCTCCCAGATAATTCGCGATTTTATGAACTTGGGTGAGTGTCGCTTATCATGGCGGGGATTTCACACAGAAATATCCTTCATCGCTTCAGAGGATTGATGTTAGCGAAAGGACTGAGGTGGACCAAGCTATTAATAGCCTCTGTGTGGTCGCCGCTAGAGGCGTCGTTAATATCTTTTCCACTCAGATTTGACTGAACTCTTGATTCCCAAGTTTACGAGGAGGTGCAGGAAAGTCTTTCGCAATTATCTTCGCCAAACCAGACCCTACTTCAAGCCCATTCCCCTCTTCATCGTCATCTTTCGCCGACGCCAGGTTTCGTACTCATTTCGCGCTTCACCGACATCGACTTTTTTATATTTTCTCTATTACACCCGCTTTGTTACAGTCAGTCTTTGATATATGTAGCTCTCCTTTACTTAAATATTCATTTTTATCGCCCCGCGCTTCCTGCACTGGTGGATTTTTCTCGAATCAGACACCGACCGAACCTGAATGTGGCGCGAAATTAAGCTCGTCAGCCAATGCATTGGCGCTCGCAACACCGTGGCGCAGAACCGACCCATTCCCCAGGTCGTGAGACCCTGCTTGGCGGTGAACCCGCCACTGAATCATGATCTCCGGTCACCACTTCATATGAGCGCCGAATGCATTCCCAGTCGGGCGACCCATGCCAGCGAGCTCGGCCACGAATCCATCGTGGCTCGCAATCGCACTCCACTGAACTCATCAATTGCGAATCACGCAGGCTCTGCCCCATGCGGACTCTAGAAGTCGCCAAGCGCGAACCGCCGCAAGGTCATCCGGCTGGAGTTACAGGCTCACCCGGTCGAAGTCATTCTAACCGAGATGGTTCCTTGTAGCGCGGATTCCGTCCATAGTGTATTTAACTCGCCAAAGTGAGCTGCTCGCCCGCAGGGCTTTTGTGGCGTTTCCAAATTGAAAGCGGATTCGATTCTCGCGGCAAAGATAGCCTGGCGCCGAGCTGATCACCCGCACGAGCCGGCCGGGCTCGCGCGCATGGGCTCGTGGCGTTCCGTACTGGTGGCTATGTAGCCGAGCGTGGTGGCTAGCTCGAAATGGTTCTGACTCATGAGGCTGTGGTTCGTGGCAGAGATGAGCTCGCCAGTGAGCTACCGGGTTTCCAGCTGCGGGTCGGTGGCGTTGCCGGCGGGAAGCGCTGTAGCCGAATGGTAATGAGCTCGAGCTGACCTGACTCCCGAGGCGCCAGGGCTCGTGTGTAGATGAGCTCGGCAAAGTGAGCCGCTTTGGCTCGCGCCGCGGGCTTTTGGTGGCGTCTACCGTGAGGCATGAAGCCGAGCGGCCAGCCTGAGCTGACTCGGCGTGGCTGTGTGGTAAAGATGACAGTCGAAGTGAGGTAGCGACCATGGCTGCGCAACTGTTTGGATTGAGCTGGCATGTGGCCAGTGAGCCGATTTCTTGGGAAGATTACGAACGTCTTTAATGCTGATTGATGGAGAATTTGGGCGTTCAGGGTGACTTTGGAGTGCTAGCTTTCTCTTATAAATGTCGGCTTTGTTATGGGGCTTATACTTTGTATATTTTGCTTTCTCACAGTGCGTGTAGGAATCTGGGTGAGATAGTCATTCGAGATCTGTCTTATGAGATCATAAATTTTTAGTTAAGTCACTGTTGTTCTTCATGTGAGGTGTGTTTTCCCTAGTCTCATGTAAGTCATGTTATTCACAACCCATGCTAGGGAATGAGCTCGGAGAGGGCGATGCATTTCTTGCTGATGAGCTTAAAAGTCATCTATTTTTAGTCCATTTTTCTGTTGATTTTAATGTAAAAAGGAATAATTAAAATCTGAGATATGAAAAACTCACCAAATTTAGCATTTATTTTGATATAAAGAGAAGAAAATACAGTTGAAAAATCGTGGCGGCGAATAAATGCGAGAAAATACTTGGGGCGAAATGAAAGCAAGCTGGCTAACTTATGTTCTTGATTTTGGGTTTACACTGAGTCAGTCATGGTCGCGACATCGGGGGAAATTGAAGGAAATGTCAGTGCGGGTCCACGAGCACGTGGATAACAAGATATCGAGTGCTGACGAGTTGCTCGTAGAGAAAATTTGTAAAGAAATGGTGAGAATTAAGCGACGTGGATCGAGTCGTGACATGGAACCCTGATTCAAAGGCTGAGTCGCGATTGAAGTCGCGACAAGATACTAATCTTGTGACCGCCGGGCGCGAGCAGTTAAAACGTGGAGCATGATGATGTATGACGAGGGATTGATATCGCGGCTTGGCCGAAGCGATCAAAGGAAAGATACAGAATGGCGAGCAGATTGAAAGCTATCACGATGTCGGTTGATGTCACGACTACATATTGATGTAGCGACATCATAGCTGATTGAAACTGCGGAATCATTTTAGTTAATGTCCACGACAAGAATTGATCGTATGACATCACGAGAGAGCCGGATTAGATCTTTGCGAGAAGACACGAAGGCGGCGATCGCGGCGTAGGATCGAGGGCTGGCGACATCATAAGAGAAACCGGTTTGAAACATGCGGATCGCTAGTTGATGTCCGACAAGAGATTGATGTGCGACATTCGGGCGCTAATTTGAATCTTGCGAGTCGTGAGGTCCCGATGTGCGACATCGCAGAAACGATTGAAACACAAGATCTTTAGTTGATATCCTGACAAAGAGATTGATGTCACGACATCCAGAAGACAATTTGAATCTTTGCGAGAGAAGGCGTGAGATGGGGTGTGTTTATGAGGAGAGACAGTGAAATGCGCAAGGGGCGTGAAGCTAGATGTCGCGACAAGAGATTGTTGTCGCGACACAGAACTCTTGATTGAAGGCCCAGAGAACTAAGTCGATGTCGCGACGAGATCGATGTCGCGACATCAGGAACCTTGGTCAGAAAATTTGAGAAAAATGGCTGGCATCCACGACAAAGGAGATAGGGTAGCGACATCAGAATTCCGTTGAAAATTTGAATTATATCTAGTTGATGTCACGACCAAGAGGGTGTCACGACACGAAAACCGTGAGTGATTTACTGATCCCATAGTTGATATACCGACAAGTGATGAAGTCGCGACACGAGGCACGATGGTCAGAGTTGAAGCTCCAGAGATACGACGAGATATCGATGTATGACATTAGGAATTACGGATCGAAATCTGAGCGCTAAAGAGATGCTGTAAAGAGACGAGAGATCGCGCATGGAAGAATCATAGTTGAAAGATGCATTTCATTTTAGGCGATGTCTGACAAGAGAATGGCGTCGCGACATCGAGCAACATGGCTTCTGCCCGGAAAGTAAGCTAGTGTCATGACAGCAAAGAGAATGGTGTCGGCGACATCAGCGTGATGAGTTCAAGGCTGCATAGACGAAGTTGAAGTGGCGGCGATGAGTCGAAGTCGCGACATGGATGATGTCGCGACAAAGGTGGTCGCGACGGAAGGCATGATGGCTGCCGGGCCAACTAACTGGAATCCCACAGGGGCGCATTGGAATTAGGACCCGATTGAAGCCACATAAATACGCGTATCCCGGAGAGGGCGGCTTGGCGGCCTGAGACGAGAGTCTGGATCAGTGAGCTCATTTCTTTATTTTTTAGTTTTCTTTTCTTTTCTTTTACTTTGTTACCTTTATTGATAGATTAGATTAGATTTATCGTTCTAGTTTTCTTTTATTTTACGGAATTGGATATTTATCGTTTAGTAGTAGATGCGGTGTTCAATTCTTTTCAAATTACCACAGAAATGTTAGAGTTGAGACAAATTTAAAATTGGCTTATCAATTTAATCTGATTATTCTTATGATCGAGGAATCTTTGTGTAGTATAACATGGTGATGAATTGAGGAACCCCGGCTTCATTAAGTGAATGCTATTGTCGAAATTATCTTTCCTATTGTTATTTCCGACCAAATTCGCGAATTTCGGTTTATGAATTTACTTCGATTATAGGTTTAAGTTTTTGATCACGAAATATAGGTTTCTTATACAGTATTAGAATTTGTTTCATTGCTCACGATTTCAGGGTCCTACGAGTGACACGGAGATGACAATCCACAGGAGTTATGAATATTTCTTTGAGTATATTAACACCTTTATTAGAGATCTAATAGAGCTTTATTGAGTTTACTTGATACGTCTCTTCTCACTTGAAATCAAGGAATGAGTTGAATGAGTTATCAATTTAAACAAGCCTGGAAGGAGTTCACCTCAATTCTAATAGTGAAGCCAATCACGTGTTGAAGTGAGGATCTAATCAGAGAGGGTTATCTATTCTAATTTAGGAAGTAACTTTTGGAAGTTGTATATCTCCTTGCTTGTAGATGGCAGGAGCTAAGTTTTGCAGTCAGTAAAAAATGGGTATAGTATTTGCAAAGAAAAATACTCGAATTAGGAAGTCACATTTAAAAAGTAGTTATCTAATTCCACGTATTCGAGAGAATCGAGTCAAGAAATTAGATAATGAAATGTGAAGTGTGGAGATCCAGGTGAACTAACACCTTGGAATGGATTTTGAGAATCTAAGTTGTAACAAAATTAACAAGTTGACATCGAGGAATTGATACTTCACAATAGCATTGATCTTAATGTGTTCGAAACAATAATTGCTAATTTCTATTCATTTTCTAACTCTGTTATTACTATTCTTTTTACATATTAAAGTTTTATTGTTCATTCAGTTATTTCCCTTTGTTCGTTTAATTTTCCAGCACCTTAATGCTGGATCTTACTATCATTTAGTGGTCCAAATAGTATGGAAATTGAGTAGTCAGGGTAGTTGATTCAAAATTCTTGAGATCTCTGTGGGATCGATATACGGACACTAAATCCATTTTATTCTTTGTGCGACACATTAAACCCCAGAATATCATAGCAAAACCAAACTTGAAAATGATTTACTCTAGGAGATTTTTGGTTTATATAGTATAATGACAACAAGTTTATGGCAAGATTGCCCGGGATTAGATAATAGTCCTTGATAATTTTGTTATAAACTGGTGCAAATGTCGTGGGTCTATACAACAAGCTTATTGGCATCATTGCAGAGTTAGTCAATAGTCCTTGTGTGCGTCATGCAAATTGTACATGTGTTTTAGTGGATCCAACACTTGTCGCCTTCTCCATTTCACATTCTTCTTTCTCATTTTACTTCCCTCATTTCTCCTTCCTTCTTTTTGTCTTTTTCCCATCTCATTCTCCCTTTTTGTTTCTTACGCAAACTCCTTCCATCCTTTTCTTAACTCTCACTTCCACTTCTTTATTTCCTTCTCATGGCACTTCCATTCTCTCTTTCTCCTTTGCCTTTTTTTTTTTTTTTTTTTTTTTAAAGGGAACTGCTCGTACTAATTGTAATCGATGATATCACTGATTGTAATCGAATGCAATCCGATTGGAATAAAGAGTGGCTTTTATGTCTATGAACTTTCTCGACCATGTATTTTCTGCGTGTCTTATATATACGAGATTGTTTGAGATATCTAACTAAATTACAGTGAACGGCTCAACTAGTTACATAAGAATCGATAAGGCTCTATTTAATGTACAAGCGGAGTGACTCTTGGTAAACGCTTAAGATGCTCTACATTCCATGTATCTTTGTAGATTTTTTCCTTCCCTCACATCACGGAGCTCATAATTGCCGACACGGCTTGACTCGAGATATAATGTAAGGACCTTCCCAGTTGGGGCCCAGTTTTCCATGTGCCGGGTTCTTCCTTGCTGGCAAGAGTTTCTTTAAGACTAAATCACCCGGCATATAGCTCCTGGGTTTGACTTTTTTATTATAGTACCTTGTTGTCTTCCTTTGATAATCCTCTGTACGCCTTAGAACTTGCTCGCGTTTTTCATCTAGGAGTTCTAAGTTTAGACGAAGGGCCTCGTCATTGTGTTCCACTGATGCTAACTCGATCCTGGGAGACTTTATTCCGACCTCAACGGGGGCTACTGCCTCAGTGCCGAAGGCTAGGGCAAATGGGGTTTCAGGGTTGCGACCACATGTTAAAATCTTTGTAGGCCCATAATACCTCGGGGAGGTATTCTACCCAATTTCATGGAGTCTTCAATTTGGTCTTCGGGTGGCTTTAAGGGTTACGATAGTGACTTGACTGTCATTTGGATTGCGGGTGTCTTTGGAGATGAGTAATAATTTTTGTCCAGAGCTCGGCACGAGAAATCTGGTGGCGTTAATGTTGTTTTCCGTTGTACGATACGGGGCTCTTGGATACCAAGCACTGCATATGATGGCTCGCCACACAAAAAATTGTGTATCTTACGCTCTTGTAATTGTGGCTAAAGGCTCGAAGCTGTACTTGGTGAAGTAATCGCTGCTGACGATTATGAATTTGCCGACGCCTGATGGGCGGGGTCCAGTGTATCCATACCTCACTGTTGAAAAGGCCACGGGCTTGTGATCGACGTTAAGGGTTCTGATGGGAGGCGTGAGATCTTGGCGTGCTCCTGGCAGATTCTGCATTTCTTGACTAGGTCGGTCGCATCTTTGAGTATTGTAGGCCCAGTAGTACCCCTGTATCAGGGCTTTCACGCTAATGCTTTCGAGCTCCGATGTGATTCCCGCATATGCCCTCGTGTACTTCTCTTAGTACGTACTCGATGTCTTTTCCTGCGATGCATTTAAGGAAAGGTGTGAAGAACCCTCGCTTGTAGAGGCTTCCCTTGTGATTGGTAAATCTGGCAGACCTCGCCCTTATTTTGGCGAAAAACTAACTTTCGGGTCGTGCGGTAGGCTTAAGTATAATATAATACCAAATGGGCTCCATCCAAGTCGGTTTGGACCCGACCTGGGCAACCACCTCGCCATAGAGATCGATTGAGGGTTCCGCCAGGTATTCGATAGGTGTCGACCTATTGAGGTCTTCCTGTGAGGCTGTGGCTAGCTTTGCCAAGGCGTCGGCTCGGGAGTTCTTCGCTTTGGGGACATGCTTGACCTTGTGCCGACAGATTTTCAATGGGGGAGGTACGAATGTTTGCGGAGGAATTTATAGGATCATCCTCTCCTTTTGGCCTCGTGGGCATCTTATTTGCGACCACCAATTTGAAGTCCGTAGACCTCAGCGGTGGAGCTTCTAATGAATGGGCGAGGTTAAGGCTGTATGTGACCTCATATTCGAACCGTTGTTGGACGTATGGAATCCAAATCTGAGTGCGTACTCAATGTCTATTCCCTCTGGGAAGTTAGGATAAGACCTGCTCCACTCCTTTGCGCATTCGAAGCTCCATTTATGGAGAGTTTCCAAGTGGAGAGGTCAGTCGTTGTTTGGGCATCTTTGGCGGGTTCCGCTGACGTAAACTCCATGACAAATCTCGGACGAGACTTGCCCTTTGTGTGCAGTTTTGCTTTGTATCGATGCTCCAGGCTTCGCTCGGCTCTATGGCCACTTCATCGACCTTTGGAGGTCTGGTTTATCAAACGTTTCATCAGGTATTAGTTGGAACATATCAGTGTGAGAGCACGGAAATACGGGCGAGCTTCGGAGGCTGCAATTACGAGCAAATTAGCTTTTCCATTCTTGGGTACCTCTCCTACGCTCCTCTTAGAGCTCATTTGCAATAGTATTTGGGTCTTGAACTTCGCTCTATCTCTGACGAGGACAACGCTGGTTGAAAAATCGACACGGCTAAGTATAGAGTAAGGAATACACGCCAGCGGGGACTTACTAGAATGGGAGGAACTCGGGTATGTTTTCAAAGGCGAGAATGCTTCTTCACGCACTTTGTATCCCATTGAAGGCTTTCTTCGAACTTGGAAGAAAGTGGCATTTATCGCTTACGGATACGAACCGGCAAAGTGCAATCCTCCACATCCGGCGTTGTACTTCCTTTATACCAGAGGGTGACGGCATGTCGAGCACCGCCTTTATCTTGTCTGGATTTGCCTCAATTCCCCGGTTGTTCACTATGAAACCGGGAATTTTCCGGGTGACACGCCGAAGGCACACTTGGCTGGAGTTAGCTTCATGTTGTAACTTCTTAGGATTTGGGCAGCAGAGATGAGTGATGTGAGTCGAATTTGTGGTGGTTTACCATCATGTCGTCTATGTATGCCTCCATAGTTGTGCCTATACGCCACGGTGCTCCAAGTTCACTAGCCTCTGATAGGTGGCTCCTGCGTTCTTGAGTCCAAGCGGCGGCACCCGATAACAATGGGTTCCGGTAGCAATGACGAGCGGGTCTTTTCTTGGTCGATGCAGATTACATCTTTGATCTGGTTGTAGCGGGAAAAGGCATCCATAAAGCGGAGGGAGTTCATGGCTTGCGGTGTCCCACGATGGTCGATCCTTGGCAAGGGAAGGCGTCGCTGGGCATGCTTTGTTTATGTCGGTGAAATCGTCTGAGTCGCCACTTGCCGTTGCTTTCTTGGCGAGCCACGACATTTCCAACCACTCGGGGATGCTCCACCTCCTTGATGTCAGCGGAGGAGCTTACTTGAGCCTCGTTGATAGCTTTTGCCTTTACGGTGTGAAGCTCCTTCTCTTTTGTAGTAGGTTTGAAGGATTAGGTGGTGTTGAAGCCTATGGGTGATTATGCCAGGGTCAATGCCTCCCGTGCCCACTTTGCTTCCCATGCGAAGGCGTCTACGTGTCTGGCGAGTAGGAGGCTTTTGAGGTCTTCTTCCCAGCCTGCGGGCCAGACATAGGCTGAGATGTTAGGGTCGTCATCCGGCGATCTTGGTTCTAGTTCTTAGAAGGTTCGGATTCGAGGTGGGCTGCCTCGTCACGCAATAATCGAGCTCGTCCCATATTCACGTAGTCGGCAGCTCTTTTAACTTCACATGGAGGTTAGTAGCATTCCCGGCTATCCAGTTGATCTCCTCAGCCCTCCCTACTCAGTGTATGGTTGGGAACTTGATTATCATGTGGTATGCGGAGGGATGGCTTTTATTGCGTTAGTGAGGTCTTCTCGCAACATATTATAAATTGATGGCGTCTACAATGAGAGATCTTGTTGTTGTCGTCGCACAGCGAGGGCTCTCGGGAGGTGAGCACCGGTTAGTTGAAACCCAAAGTAACACCTTTCACGAGAAAATCCCAGCGGATGTGTGTTGGCGGGCTCCGGTTTCCAATACCCATTTTATCGAAGGGTGCGTGAAGATGATGTCGTGAGGCTCAGATTATCAAGCCAGATAGATGAAGCTGTTTTGTTGGCCACAATTGCAGACACCAATGGAGTGCGTCATGGGGTGTTGGCATCCCTCGAGATCCAGCAGTGGTGAGACGCGATGGATTTGAATGCAGCTTGTATTTCCCTGTTTCCGTTGTCGTGCTCACCTTGAGATGGGCCTTCGGTGAACCTGGGCTCTCTCCCTCCTGCGATCCTCAGAGATCCATGGTTCTCGAGGGTTCTTTGGTCTTGAGTCGTCGTCACGCCGGCGGCGGTTTTTGAGTTGGGGCCTGGTTTTGGGTTTGATTCTAGGCCTGATTACCGGGCCCCGTCCTGCAGGAGATGAACGCCGGAATTATCCGCACGTATTAAATTACTCTATTTCTCTCTTTAGATGTACACGGTTATTAAGTGCGTGTCCATAGTCCACATGGAACTCACATACCCAGTGTTGTCCCTTGTGGCGGGATCCAATTTCATTTGAGTTGGCCACCTCAGGAACTTTTCGTTTCGTACTTCATGTAGGACCTATGACACTGAGGCTATCAGGGGGGTGAAGCGCGGGGGTGAATAACGTTGACGTCTCTCGGACTGCGGTGGACCCAGACGATCCAGGATTCTCACGCAGCTTTTCAGGGATCGTTCTTCCATTTTCTTTGGAGATCCTTCTTAGTCGCTTGTCTTTTTGGGGCTTCGTCCTCGTCGTTTGTCTGTTCCATTCTTCTCTTTATGGGTGGAGGAGCTCTCCTTCTTGGATGAGGGCTTCGCCCGCGGTTTATATCACTTCTACGCTTTGCGAGCACCTCGGCCATGCTTGCTTGAGGGGTTCTTGGGATGGAAACACCATCGGATCCTTATTTGTACTCCTAACCCGGCCATTGAATCAGATGATTGCGAATTTTTCATCAGGTATGTCTATCTTCAGGGACTCGGCGTTGAATCTTTGCACATAGGACTTCAGACTTTCTACTGAGCCACAGCAGCGGTGTGAGATGGGCGCTTTCGGTTTTACGTGCGTGCGGCCCGATGAAGTGGGAGGCGAGCGCCAATGGATAGTTCTACGGAATGAAGAGATTGATGAAGGTGGAATTCTATTAAACCAGGCCAAGGTTGGGCCCTTTAGCGTGTGGTAGCCCTACGCCATGCAAGGTCCCGATACCCATGTAACTCCATTTGATTTTTGTAAGTATTGGGGTGGTGATGGGATCTTTTTATTCCGTGAATCGCTCCTGTGGCGTGATTGTTTGGAATGGGGTAGCGTAGCACCTCGGCTGTGAAGGAGTGATTCGAGTTTCTTTGGCGCAGAGTGTCCATAGTGTCAGTGCGTCCTTTAACCACACCTTCACACGGCTGAGTTCTTCTTGAGAACTCTAAACCTACGCTCCATGATTGCTCTCCTACTCTGGGTGGTGATGTAGTTCTTCGTTCCGACATGTCCTCTGAGCGTGCTCTGTTCCCTCTTACGGGGACCAAATTGGTCTTGCCCTGGCTCGGCCGGACTCTTATACAATTTGACACCTTGGGGAATGTCGTGACCGTGTTGCTCCTCACGGAATGTCAGCGGCCTCACAGGCACTATCGTGTTTCCGAAATGGATGTTGTATATCCCAAATGCATTAAGTTGTTCTAACTCTTCTATCAAGCGTTGATTGACGAGGACGAAGTGCTTCCACTTAGTTCGTGTTGGCTTGCATTGCTTCTATTGTCCTAGGAGGTCTGGCATCCACATCTGCAGTAGATCTGCATCCTTCGCGGATTAGCGTTGCTCACCTTGCGTTAGGGTTGATACCATGATCTTGAGAAATCGATTATATTTATATAAGGCTATCGTTCCCACAGTGTGCCATTTGATGATGCCTTTTTCAGGAACTAGAATTTGTGACATGGGATCGGTAGGCTGGACCCAGTTATTAGGTGGGGGTGCAGGGATGCCGAGGGAGGCGTCTGGATCGTCTGAGTTAGTAGGGATCGTGTGGGGGTCGTTGATGATCTGCGAGGAGCTCGGACAGTAGCACTCCTGCGAGAACAAAAGGAGATTCGAGAAATTTGTGCCGGAAGTGGCCGCTCAGATGCCTACGTCCGGTTTCTTTACGAGGAGAAAGGGCGCAGAGAGGGGCGAATGTGTTGCATATGGGTATCGTTTAAGAGTGCATGCCTTTCTTATTTGGGTGGCATGTATTTATAGTGAATGTTGACCAGGTTAATACGTAACTGGATTGTTCCCATTGGATGGGATTCTCTTATCAATATCGGATTTGGTAATGGATTTAGAAAGAGTTGTTTATTTGGGATAATCTTCCTTCCTTATTGGGGAGATCCGACTGGTGATGATACATTATTTTCTTACTTGAGTAAGATTTGGTTGGATGGTGGATGATATCTTGTTAGGGTTATTCTATTTTAATGTTGGCGAAATACAATGCGATTTAGGGATATGGACCTTCTAATTCATCAGATGGGTCAGCTTTGGACCTAGCGGGCCGGGCCTTCGTTTTGGGCTGGTACCGAGGGGCCTGGGTATTGCGTTGGGCGCACCACTTCTTTGGGCTTGGTGAGTGGGCCTGCGAGCCCATTTTTCAAACCCTATCATAAATGTATTTGATTTTGGATTTGATATGAAAGTGTTTGAATCGAAATTTGATATGAAATTGTTTGGATCACATTTGATATGAACTGATTTGAAATGGATGTGAGAATGTGTTGAAGTATATTTTGTTAATGTTCAACTTATTTTTGAATCAAAAGTTTTGATGAAAAACATCTCCTATTTGTTATATGATTGAAAACTTTTTGATCCATGAAAATGTATTAGAATTTCTTATTGAGCTTTAAATTCACTCCCATTCGTTGAAATATTTTTAGGTACTTTTAGTTTCAGCGAGGAGTAATGGCTAGGTTGGGGATTCGTCATCATTAGGATTTGATTAGAACTTTATGTTGGATCATGTTGAACTAATAAGTTCATGTTTATGTGAAATGTTGGGTTTTGAAAGTTAATTGAGAAAGTCACTTGGATGATAACATTTGTTTTTATATTAGTACATAATTGGATTTGGGAGATTCCAAATATTGTTATATTCTAAACAGCTTTATATGACATGCACAATTGAGATTTGGATATTTAGAAGTAATTTTTGTCGGCATGAAATTTTGAATTTGGAGAATTTATGAATTTAAGAAGTTACGCATTTACTTTGAACATGTGTTGATAATTGGATAAAAATCCAGTTACAAGGAAGATTAGTGTCGTTTCACACTTCAAACCTTCAGGCTGAAGGCTTGAGGGTGTGAATTGACAATCATGTCCCTAGAGTGGGTTTCGGGACGTGACATTATTATATTAAAAGTCAGTTCTGAAAGCATCGGCGTCAGATTTACCTTCCCAAAACCGTCCCGCGAATCTTGGGCTAATCGAAGAGTACAAGCTTGACCTCATCTTTGCGGCGTCAGATTTAAAACATCTAGTCTTTTTTTTTTTTTTTTTGAGATTGAGTATAAAATCTCTTGATTTATTCTGCAGAACTTCATTCTGCTTTCCGTAGATTGTTAAAGTTCTTTTTCTTTTATAAAAAAAAAAAAAAAAAGCCTTTCCCCGTTGAAGTGTTTTTAGAAGCAAAACCAAAACATTTTTAATAAAGTAGGGTTGCCTACTCGATCAGGTCTTTTCCGAGTTTTGCCATAAATTAATAAAAGATTTCATGAATAGGTAAGTGGGAGAAATATTCCTTCTCAAAAGACATTTCCTGAAGTCCGACTTTTGCCATAAATTAATAAAAAAATGCATGAATAGGTAAGTGAGAGAAATATTCCTTCTCAAAAGAGACTTAGGTGGTGTTTGTTTTTTACTTTAATCTTTTGGTAGAACTTTTTGAAACCCAATGCTGAATAGCGCTTAATAAGCGTTAAGTATTAAGTTGTTTGTTTACAACGTTAGGTAATGAGTAAGGATGATAACGGAACGGATTATTTTGGGTTTTCGTTCCGTCTCCCTCTTAATAACACATGTTTAATTTAATTTTAATCGCGTTTTTAATGGGTTTGAGTTTATTCTCCCCGAATCAAAGACGGGTTAAGTATTGTTACTCTACGTAAACCAGAAAATTAAAAAATTTTCAAAAATGGCAAATGTTAATAAAAATAATAAATTGTCATGAGGTTCGAGGAAGCCTATAAAATTCTCTAGATCTCGGATGTGGCAGTTGCGCCGTTAAATTCGTCTCGCGAGAAATCTAGTGACCTAGAAAAAGTTTCGTCGAGATTTTGGGATGAGCGGAAATTTTTCGATTTTAAGGTGATAAGTTGCCGGTGATTAGAGCGAGATTTTTACGAAAATCTCGAAAGTCAAATGGCTTGGGAATTTGGGTTAATTTAAATAAAGTGACGAAAAGAAATAAATTGTTTGGGCGAAACCAGTTTTGAATAAACGATATGAATCGTATATTTAAAAATAATAATAATAAACGCCTCGATTATATTTTAAAAATAATATTTTATTATTTTATTTTTATACTTTAATATAAATAATAATTATTATTATAATGTTTTTAATAAATAATATTATAAAAATTCATAATATTTTTATTTTTATGAAAAATATTAATTTTAATATAATAAAAATAAAAAATAAAATATAAAAAAAATTAAAATTAAAAATAAACAAAATAAAATGTAAATGGGGTGAGTTTGGGGTACCACATCTCCATGCATACATTTAATTTTTAAAATGAGACAAGTTTGTAGATTGAAAAAAATAAACAAGTGAATATCGGGATAAGGATCGCTCGAGTCAAACCACCATTATCGTCACACAGTAGTGTATGTGCTAGCTACTCTTTTTGTTGGGCAATGATTGAGTTTTTCTTATTTTTGTGGAAAATGACTTTTTCTGAATAGAAAAATAGAATATTCCATTTTACATTGAGCTTTTTAAAAAATTTCGTGATAAATTAAGTGAAAATTTTAAAAAAATAAACGAATCTTTGAAAGCTATTGACTTGACATTAAGTCAAAAAACAAACACCACCTTAATTTCTGAAGTTTTCAAATATTTGAATTTAACTGATGTCTTTTTAACAAAAATTTTGAGGCTTTTATTTTGTTAGAATAAAACTTTGAATAAGGCTTGATAATATTAGGTATTAAATCATTTATTTTTTTAATATTATATTTCTATTAAGTATTAAATTTTTGTTATTTATATTTATATTTATATTCTTAAAATTAATATCTTAAATATATTAAAAAATTAATTTAGTTCAATAGTTGTTTATATAATCAACTTTATTATTAAAAATATTTGGGTTTTTTTCAAAGAACTTTTCAGACTTTGTGGGCTTCTCTTCTTCATCACATGCCATCAATAATAGGTTGTTATTTTCTTGGAATTTTCCTTTTCAATGAAATCACGATAATCAAGAAAATTGAGAGAAAAAAAAAATCTGAATGATATATTGAATTTTGGACTGAAGATAATTTTTGCCTCTAGCATCTTTCATTTAATTAAAATTGGTAGGTGTTCTTACAGAGTCCTACATAGGTTAGAAATACAGAAAATCAAGAATCAATTAAGAATAAATAATATCTCAATTGGTATAAGATATTTTGGGTAAAGCCCATAAACAAAATCAATTAACTTTTTTATCATTGGAGTTAGGCCTCAAGGGCAAACACACTTAATTTATTCTATAAAATTATAAAACAAATTTATGCTTCCCTTCTTTAGAGTTCAATTCTCCAATATTATTGAATTCCTTATTCTCCAAATATTTCATCGTCTACATTATTTTCTCAAGAAGAAAGGTAGTAATGTATAGGGCCCAACTGTCTGTTTTCACTTGCAATGGTGGAGATTCTGATTGGTTGAAATTTTCCCACATGTTGGTGGCCTCTTAGACCGCAGCTCAACTTGACAATCGTGAAGCTTCAACTTTTGGGATGGGGTTGAAAACTGATGTGAAATTAAAGTCACGGGAGAGGATATATAGTGGAGGCATATTTTTAATATGAATCAGACAAATTCAGAATGCATGATAATCGATTTGATATATTTTGTTTGTCCACAGTTCAAATTAATTTATGGCCAAATTAAGTCTTAGTTCTTTACTATCACATTTTAAAATATTCCTACATTGTCTTATTCTCATCTTTAAATTCCATTTTCTAAAGAGTAAAATAACAGGTAATCCAATTACACAATATATATTTGTGATGGGGTATGACTCTCACAATGCATCCAAGGATGCATGTTGCATCAATAAAAGCAAACTAAGTAAATACCAACTAGTCCATATGGTAGAACGAGTCCCATGCGGAGGGACGGAGTCTTAGCGGACAGTTTATTGTAAAAAAAAAAAGTAAATACCAACTAAAATTTGTTTTCCAGTTGAATTGAACATGTTTTAATGATCTCACGTGCCTTACACATGGCCTCTAAGGGCTCCAGTTTGGGCATGGTGAGCCCTTTCCCTTCGGTGGTGTTAATAGTTGTGTTTCCGATTTTCTTCCACTCATAGCACTGAATCAATGACCCCAAAGCCAAACCCACCATTCGTTAAGCTAGCCCAGCTCCTGGACAGGCTCTTCTTCCTAACCCAAATGGTAGTAGTTTGTAGTTTTCACGTTCTCCATTTTCAAACCTTTCTGGTAGGAAACTTGTAGGATCTTCCCAATACATGAGGATCTCTGTGAAGGGCCCATGCATTTATCAATAGTAATGTGCCTCCTGGAATATCGAATCCCCCTATCCGAAGGTAATCTGAGGACGTATGGGGCAGTAAAAGGGGGGCCACAGGAAACAATCTTAAAGTTTCAGAAATTATATTTTGAAGATATGGCAGTATTCTTCCATCAGCCGCTCCTTTCCGACGTGAATATCCAACCCTGCTTTCGCTTTCTTCAGAACTTCCGGATGATTGAGCAGAAGGTTCATTGCCCATTCCATCGTTGTTGCTGAAGTGTCGGTTCCTGCAGGATTTAAGACCTATATATGGAAGAATTAATTCGTGATTTTTTTTTTACTTTCGTTTTTCTGTGAAATTTTTTTAGAACATGTATTGAAATTAAGTGCATCAAAATGTGAAAGCGGAATAATTTCACTCACCAGTACAAACCCGTTAATGATGTCATCCGTGTAGTACTCTGGTTCTGTTCTTTGCAAGGATAACAGATGGTCGATCAAGGAATTATTATCCACCCTGTCATTACCATTACCGCTTCTATGCTCATCAACCAAACCCTGCAAGATCTTCTTTGTCTCCGTCATGATCTTCACCATCTTCTTCTCATTCTCTCCATACCCAATCCATCCCAATATGGGTAAAAAATCTGTTGGATTTCCCGCTGCGCGCCCCACCCAGTTTGAAAACCTCACCAATAATCTCCAGGAAACGCTTAGCCTCCTCAAACTCGGCGTCTTCTCCGTAGTATCGCTTTCCGGCGACCATCCTCGTTATGATATTAAAGGTTAGCTCTGTAAGCATCGGCCTCAGCTCCACCTTCGCAAAACCCTCCTTAGAATATTCTCGAGCTAATCGGAGGAGTAGAAGCTTTACTTCATCCTTGCGGATGCCTACGCACATGTTGAGGCGATTCGAGGAGAATATCTCCTGGGCGCTGAGGCGGCGGAGGTGGCGCCAGTGTTTGCCGTACAATGCCGAGGCCATGGTGACATAGTTCAAAGTTACAGTATCGGTCAATGACTTGGACGGTTTTGAGACGTATTGGTCGCGGTGTATCAATCGTGTATCGGCCAATATGCAAAAAAAATGACTAAAATATTTAAAATTTATTAAAATATTATATAAATTATTAGAAAAATAGATATAATTAAGTAAGCTAAAAATTTAATAAAACAAATTTTTTATATTTAACATTATTTAAATAGTTAATGAAGCATTTAGTGAAATATATGTATGCTAATGCTAACAAAAGAAATTATTTTCTAATATAATTGTTGTTCAACAAAAATTAAATTTATATCCGGTAATAAATAAATTTACATAATTTCTTATCTTCTATGTGGTTGATATTGAGGTTGGGAGGGCTAGGATGTATTTTTTGATTGAAAACAAAGCAAAAATGGGGATCGGAAGGCTTGGATATGCAAAATACAGTTTTTGGGGTCAAAACGACGTCGTTTTGGTCTTTCTAGGGCCAAAACGACGTCGTTTTAGCCATCAAAACTTTTTTAAAAAAAATTCAAAACACTAATCACACTACAAGAAAAAAGACTTTAGAGGACACTATCTATTGAGGCATTTTAATTAAAATGCCTCAACACATGACTTTTGAGGCACTTTAAAATTGAATGACATTTTTGTAATAAATCAAAATATCCCCTTTCTTTCTTCTTTTCCTTTTCCATTTGCCTTTCTCCTCATCGATCAAAGCCCGTCCGCTTCCTTCTCCCCATCAACCGAAACTCCTAATTTTGTCAGCTCGCCACTACACGTCCACCCACAAACTAGTCGCGACGCTCCGCTTATTCCCCACGGTTCGCCCACTCTCTAATCACCGCCGAGCAAACGTGACGGCAGAAGGCGATAGTGGTACATACGCACATTAACATACGCTCGATATTGAGTGCGAGACCACCCGGCCGTCCACCCTTCCTTCCTCACCCTCCGTTAATCGCCCTTTCCTCTCCCCTATAGGCCGCTCGCTCCACCCTCTCATGGCTATAAAAGTTGGGTTTTCGAGAATTATTTTATGTCAGAGAGTTTGGACAGGCTCGCCTCAACCTCTAGCTGCCTTTCTATTGGTGCTTTGCCTTTCTATGGTGGCTTTCTCTTTCTCTTTCTAGTATTTTGATTTTTATTATATCGAAAGTCGCTAAATGGTTTGAGAAAAGAGGTCGTTGTCGACTAACTGCTTGCTTCAACAAAGAAAATTGCGCCGGTGACTTTTACTGAGATTTCTGATGCTGAAGAAGGTTGTTTTATTCCCATGGATGTTGTCTTTTCGGGGCAGCATCATTTACATGATATGATTCAAAATTATTGAGTTTATCGCACCATCTAACATTGAATTGGTAAATAATTTGGACATCAGAAGAGCAGTGAGTTCTTAGCCGGGTGCTTTAGTATTACGCTTAATCGTGAGTCTTGATAAATAACCATGAAGTATTCGCTAGAAATGATCTATTTACATTTGCCATATTGCAAATCTTCATATTGTGATATAATTTTCGCGAATGCTTGCTCGCTTATACTAGGCTCATAACTCTCAATCTTTTGAATATCTTCTTTGTCAACCGAGCAAGATAAAGAGCCGAGCAGTAGTTGTTGCCAGTGCATCCCGGTCTTTCAGAATCGAGTCGCCGGTATGTGGTTTTCCTATCTTGATCTTACTCCTGGCCACCACATGGCACTACGATTTTAAGCTCCGCTTCGCACGCGTTTCATTTTTTAGATTCGAGAATGCTACTAACATGCTATTATCCGGTTTCTTTATCTTTTGATATCGAAATCTCAGAGATAGATGACTACGGACCTGTTGATCCGCTTGACATTTTGACTCCTTGGAGAAGTCTCGTTTCGACTCGAGTGGTTGGTGCTTTCTCTTGCTTTTTCCGCGGGTTGACTTCTTGATAATTTTATTTGTGCATAAATAGTTGATTAGGCAAAGGTTGATTAGCATTCGATTATATGCTTGAGTCGTTAGGGGTGCATTTGGTCTTGTTGTGATCTTCCGATATACACAATTAAATGATGCTAATTTCTCTCGTTTTGACTCGTTCAAGCCAATCGTTGTTCTTCAATCCAAATCACGATATCAATCTTTGTTGATTTATTGTTGATTGTCAGCTAATGTTGTGGTTCAAGGTCTCTGTGTTTTGGTTCAGGCTGGTTTTCCCTCGCTTCAAAGTGTGAATATGATCACCATTTTTGGTCAAGCACTTCGGATTATTTTTGGTGTTAAAATGGATGAATAGCAAGCCACCAATTGTAATTCTTGTATTTTTTGTTTCATGTTGGGAATCAAGTAATCCAAGTAGAAGTCTACTGGCAGCCATGGATAGAAGTTGGATGGCAAGTTTAGGGAAGTAAGGAATAAGTGAGAAATGGTTCGATAAATTACTTGACATTGCATTTGAAAAGGAAAGCGTTGAATGGAAAAATCGCTTTGTCCGCAAACTTGCAAACTGGTGATTGGGTTGGGATAGGAGTGACCTGTAAAGATCATTTAACATATCATGGATTTCTCGAATGGGTATGCAAGATGGTTTGTTCATGGTGAAGCATCTCATCTACTCATTCCACTTATGACTTAGAGGATAATTTTGACAATGGTAACGATATGCAAGGGATTTTACATGATGGAATTTGTTTTGGGCGTGTTGGAAATTTACATTGATGACAATGATGGGATGGTGTTCCTGTGAGATGAGGAACCAAATAATGATGGAAAATGTTTTTATGAGCTAAAAATGCCGAAAAGGAACTTTATCCCGTTGTAAGGAAGTGTTCTCAATTATCCGCAATTATTAGGTTGTTTCACATAAAGTGTCTTAATAGAGTGAGCAACAAAGGATTTACTGATTTGCTCAAATTTATAAAAAATGCTTTCCCTGTTGGAGAGACATTTCCTAAGTCATACTATGAGGCAAAAGATGATAGGGCTTCGGGACTTTCATAATAAGATCCATGCATGTCCAAATGGATCGCATGTCGATATAGAAAGGAGTATGAGAATGATAATGGAATGTCATGCTTGTAAAACATCTAGGTACTTGAGGATAAAGGATAAATATGCAAATTTGGGGTTTTATCTAAAAAGAAAAAGGTTCCCGCTTAAGGTTTTAAGGCATTTCCTTTGATTCCTCGACAGGCCATTTGGTCTATGTTCGAAAAACAACATCTATGAGGTGGCATAAGGAAGGTCAATGTATGATGGTTATAAGGAGACACCTCGCTGATTCTCCCGCATGAAGACATCTCGCCAATTTTAGAAATAGAGATTTTGGTCAAGAAACTAGGAAATATTAGGCTTGGCTTAACATCGATGGTTTTAATCCTTTTAAGTCTTTAATGTTCATTATAGTGCACATGGTCAATGCCTTGATACCTTATAATTTGCCCCCGATGTGTGTATGTGAGCAAGAATATTTTTTTCTTTCGTTATTGATTCCGCCCAACAATGCCCGAACAATCTAGATGTATACTTAGAGCCCTCGATAGAGAGTTAAAATTGTCATGAGGTCAAATACTTATGAGCTGCATCATGAATCGTAAATTCTCAACATGCAGCCTTCGCTTCTTTGACAATTAGTGACTTTCCAAATTCTCTTGCAAATTTGCCTGACGAGCACTAAGGTGACTTGGTATGTCCTTCTTGTCATATGACACATGTTCTGTGGTTGGCGTACGCTGGTAAGCATTGTTATACGGGGCAATCGTCAAGTTTAGCAAGTGATCATCTTTTCAGAAGATAAGAGAACATTCAATGGGTTTGAAGAACATGATACAAGGCACCATCACAATTGATGTGAGATATGGTCTTCGAGAGAGCTTTTGACGTCATACACACACGTCATGTGATTAAATAATGACAATAGAAATTTAATTTTTATAATAAAGAAGGAGTTATATTTTTTTGAAAGTTACCATATTGAAAGTGAAATATATTAAGGCCATAATTCGATGTGATGCACATTGAGAGTAATGTGTGTGAAAGTGTTCTTGCAACCATACTAGGCCTTGATAAATCAAAAGATCATGCGAAAGCACGTGACGACTTGCAAGAAATGGGAATTAGGCCTGAGTTGCATCCTATTGTAGATGAGTTTGGTAAACGTTACTATCCACACCTTTGTTTCTCGATGAATAGGCGTAAAAGGAGATTTTTGTGGTGTGTTGAAACAAATCAAAGTCCCAGATGGTTATTCATCAAATATATCGAAATGCATAAGTAAGAAACCACCGAAGATCTTCGGTTTGAAGAGTCATGATAACCATATATTGATGCAACAATTGTTTCCTCTAGCTCTTCGTAGAGTCCTGCCAAAGCAAGTGCGAGCACCTTTAATTGATTTGTGTAATTTCTTTAGAGGTTTATGTTCGAAAGTTCTTCATGCTCGAGAACTTATTCAATTAGAGAGGCGGATCGCCTAACACTGGCCATATTCGAGAGGATTTTTTCCTCCTTCTTCTTGATATTATGGTTCACCTACCTATCCATTTAGCTGCATCAAGCAAGGTTGGCGTGGCTCGCGGTAATATCGATGGATGTATCCCGTTGAAAGGTATTTGTCAACGCTGAAGGCCTAGCGTACGCACCCGGTCGTGTGTCACCAAGGTTCTATTGTAGGATATCTTCGCGAAGGAATGTGTGGTCTTTGTGCTAGATCACCTAGATGATGTTGAGACAAGGAGTAATCGTGTAGCTTTAAGAAATCATGATGGCAATATTGATACCGAGTTGAACTTCCCATTCACAATCTCGTCGCCATCTTAGAGGAGTGAATATCATGACCAGGGACGTAGATACAATGAAAAGGGCACACTGGTCATGTGTTATTCACTGTGAAATAGTTCAACCATTTTTATGAGAAATTTAGATTAATTCAACTTGCAGCGTATATATAGTTTTAAGATGATATATCTAATACTATTCTATAATTTTCCTTCTTTAGCGAGCATCGGGAATGATTCGTAATCAAATCCTCGCTTATGATAAGAGACATTGAACGGATTCATAAATCTAAACTTTTGCCTCGTGGTTTGCCAATCAAGTAAGTCTCAAAGAGGTGCAAATATCATGAGTCACATGTCAATTCATTATTTCTATTATTACGCTTGTCTAATGTGCTTAAAATATGGATTTGTGGAATTAAAGGGGAATTTCTCATGAACTTAAAAGTTTAGGTCAAGGTCCCAACTTCATTGGCAAACGTATACAAAGGTTTTATTATTAATGGATTTAGATTTCATGTTAAGGAGATTGAACAAAGAAGGAAAACACAAAATACAGTTATGGTTATCGTAAAGACGACAAGTTACTCAAGTGCTAATGACAAACCAAGTATCGAGATGTGACTTATTATGGAGTATTGAAGGAGATTGTTGAGTTAGAATACTTTTGGAGTAGAGGAAGGTTGTTCTATTCAAATGCATTGGGTGGGCCAAGGAAGAATGCAAGTGTGGATGAAAAATGGTTTCACATCAGGAATTTGCACTCAATGAATACCTATGGAGCTCTTTATATTAGCTTCTCAAGCAATAACAAGTGTTTTATGCGTATGATCCCATTGATAAAGGATGGCATGTTAGATCAAACCACTCCTGTGGATTGTTTCGACATGGGACGAAGAGAAGAAATTGACGTCAAGATTATTTACTAAGCGTAGACATGCAATGTGTGGATATCTGGCGATAATGAGGAACAAGATGGGCGTTAGAAGGTGTAGGAGGAACTTCAACAACAAATAACATGATATAACGTATTGAGAAGGGAGCTTTACATTTCTTTCATATAGTTGATATTGCGTGTTAATAAACATATGTACATTTTTATGTGTGTTGTTGCCAGTTTTTCATTCGTACTAATGATGCTTAGGTACATAATCGTGAAAATAATAAATTTTATGACTTCTTTCTTCCAGGTTCATCAATTTGTCCATCCTTATTCTCGCTTGGTTCAGCTGCACTTACTTAATCTTTCTTGAAAATGGTAATCTGGGTTTCGCATTGTTACTTATTTTTCCGTTGAATCAGATCACTAAATTATTTCATGTATTTTTTTGCTCTTTATGTGTTGTAGCGCGAGGTGGCAAATCTAGCGAGTAATCCAATTAAAGTCGATCGAAGATGATAGTGCTCGCTTCACATGAAAGAGCACATAATGATACTCAAGTTTTAACTCAAGAAAGTGCTCATGTTACTCTCAAAGTAGTATTGAACCTAACATAGGAATATCCTAGTACTAAAATCACGAAGTTGTTCGAATACATTGATTAAAGGTCATTCGAAGGTTAGGGATACTGTTTTTGATGTTTATGTTCATTTGATGCCGACTCGAGCGAGTGAATGTGGCTAAGTTTATTGTTGTGACTAGCTGCTTGATGTGTAATGGTTTTAGAAAGTCATCTCCATCATTAGAATACTTGCCATTCGATTTATGATCTTGTAGGAAGAAAGAAGAGAAAAGCGAGAGGGCCTACTCTTATGCATAAAGTATGGGGTCAAATAGAAGAAACCCGCAAAAGAATTTCATTTAACAAATTTGGACAACCAAATGATAAGGAGCATATGAGCACTTTTGCACATTTTCTAGGTACTCTTGCTCGTAATGGAAAATATGCTCCCCTTAATGTCTTGAGATGAGACAGTAAAATTTAAAAGCCTAACAAGGAACGTATGCCGCAAATTGTGAAGGTTATACGGATATGTTGTCGCTCACATTAGTAATATAAGTGTTATCAATAAATATCTTATCGAACTTATTTTGCAGGACAAATTTGAAATTTCTTTAGATGTGAAGATTTGGCATCTTACAATCGATTGGAAAGAAATGAGGAATTTGAAAAAAGTACACTAAGGCTAAGTATTTTGATTCCAAATTATTCTTGGATGAGAACCTTAGAACGCTCCAAACAGTGAATGAATCACATCGAATGACCCAGAAGCCTTGATATCTAAAGAAGGAATAGTATAATTTTTCTCTCATATCTAAAGTTATAATCTGATAAAGTTTGAAACTTATGCATGGTTATATATGTCATAGAGGCCGTTGAGAAAATAAAGTCTAAGTCATCAACAGGTCAAAGAGGGTTTTAGCTACCTGTGGGAGAGGATGGAGGTGAATGTTTTCACAATCTGATATCTTGCATGAAGTTTCTAATTGATATAATATTGGCGCATAAAGACACTACTTTTAATGTTGTAGCATGAATTTGGTCATGAACCTACGCCTCGCACATGTTCATGCAGACTTTATTCCAAGAAGGATCAGATCTCCGCCAATGCATGGTGGAGAGAAAATTGTGAGTTCACCTATTTTATACTTTCGAAATGTGAAATTGTTATGAATACTAAATCGATTACAATGTATAGGAACAAATGAAAATGCTACATGCATCGGGGGCTTCAAGTGATAATGGCAACGATGCTTACTATAAAGTCATGGGGAATGGGAAATATGGACGTATAACTTTACATGGTTTGTGTGTTAAAGCCGCTTGATGTTAATGGAACAAGCCTTAGTCGCAAAGCAAGTCATCATGTCGCCTACGCTTACAAGCTTGAAGAAATGAAGAACTTATAGAAGGAATTGAACGACTAGCGTTCATTGTACGGAGGAATCAACGCAAGGAATCCATCAGGATTTCAAATGCATTAACATCGAACAACCACGCTCGCTTCCTCTACATCAAGAACTCAAAGCCCTATTGAAGTAAAGTCATTTGAAACCTATTACAAGTGTACTACTTTTGAGAAGTGGCATATAAAATGGACTTACATCGAGCAATCATAATTAGTTATATTGAAGTATGACTCATTTCATAATACCAATGATTAGCTTGGTTTGTAAGGATTTATGATGGTGTTGTTAAAATATTCATGAGCCTAGTCTTTGGGTTGTTATTTACTATTATGGTTGTTTTGTAGAATAAGCTTTATTTCAGCTGGTATGGATGTTGTTCTTCGAGCATAACAAACCTTCCAAAAGGCGTTGGGAAAAGTACATGTAGGTGATCCATCAACTCGGTTGGAGACGAAGAATTAGTCCAAATTGGTGTAAAGGATTATTCAGGTGTTCCTATAGTCTAGGAGGAATGATTAATAAGGTCTTATGGATCATTCAGGCGATCATGAGTGCATCGTTCTTCAAGATCCATTTCTATCTTTGGTATTATTAAGATTATATTTGTTTTATGAATTCTTTATTTAATTTAAATATTGTGATTTAATCATTTCATTTTTGTTGTAGCTTCTAGTAGACCATGGTGGAAGATCACTTTAAATAGTTATGTTATTCTGCACTTCCACTTTGCTTGTTGAAAATTTTGGCATAGTCATATATTGGATAGTTTTACATAGAGTTGTCACATTTAACAAATGTGTTAGATGGATGATAATTTTGACTTTGAGATTCACACATAAATGTTGGATGTTCACATAGTCAAGCTTATAATACTTTGGATTATTTCAAGGTTTTGAAGTTAAGTGACTATTCATTTTATATGCAAAGTGCAACATTCTTTTAAAGGTATATAAGCTGTTTGTACTTTTTTGTCTTTCAAGGCATTGTAAAATTCATAACAAAAGCTTGTGGTAAAGCGAAGAGGCACAAGCAAATGCCTTAACAAATAACAAAAGGGGCGCATGATAAAGAAGTGCCTCAATATATAAATAATTGGACAAATATTGAAGAAGAAAAATGCCTCAATATATCGATGAGACATTTTTTCATGCCTCAAAAATGAATTTAAGAGGCACAATACAAAATGCCTCAACTTATGATGTGATGAAGAATCGTTTTCGTGCCTCAAAATGAAATTTAAGAGGCATAATAAACCGCTCAATATATGGCATAGAGGTAATCAAGCTGCGGCCTCAAATGTAATTTAAGAGACACAATAAAAAGTCTCAACATACAGCAGATGAGGCGCTTTTTAGTGCCTCAAAATTAACTTTAAGAGGCACAATAAAATGCCTCAACATATAGTACATAAGGCGCTTTTTCGTGCATCAAAAACACTTCAAGGGTAACGCCTCAACAAATATATGTTGAGGCGCTAGTATTTGTTGCGACACGTGCTTGTACGGCGTTTTATCCTAGCACCTCAATAAATCAAAGTGTCACAACATCAATCTATTGAGGCACTTTTTGAGTGCCCCAACATACAATTTTTGTTGTAGTGTCAAAACGACATCATTTTGATTTTGTTCTCACTTATCCAAAACGACGCCGTTTGGATAAGTGTTCAAAACGATGTCATTTTGGTCCCAGACAGCCCTAAACAACGTCGTTTTAATTTGTATTAAAATAAAAAATAAAAAACCAAACGATGTCGTTTTGTGTCCTATAGAGACAAAATGACGTAGTTTTGGAATTGGGTTGTTGAAAAAGGGAAACCCTTCTTCCTTGTAGGCAACGAGAAAATAAAAAAAATGAAGAGGAAGAAGGGGAAGAGGAGGGAGAAGAAAGAGGAGATGATGGAAGAGATCTCACCATCTAAGGAAGAAGTGGAGAAGAAGAAAAGGAGAGTGGTATTCTCCTGCCCGCTTTGTTCATACAGTTTCTGACTCTACTTGTAGGACTCTCGTAAGTCGGGTTCGTTTGTCGTACGCCGCCTTCTCCTGCTTTCCTCACGTAAAGTTAGGTTTATTTTTTTAATTTCCTCTTCTTCGCTGCTTTCTTTTTAATGATCTTTGAAATTTTAAGTCGAATCATTTTTTGCAATTTTTTGGATTTTTATTGTTTCTTTTTTAAATTCCATCATGGGTATCGTCTCATTCAAGTTTACTGTGTTGGATTTTCAAAGGAATCTCTGAAAATTTGCATTTTTTGTTTGCTTTTTGGGTTGTAGACAATTATATGTATTTTCACCGATTTTCACCGAAGTCAGATCGAGTCATTTCCCGTGGAACTCGCCAAATCCACTCGGAAGCTTTTAGCCGATCCACCTCCGCCTCATACCCGGTATCTGCATCGACCGTTAGCCCGAAGTTCATTTAATCACCAGTCGTAGACCAGACTCGGGCCGATTAACCCCGCATCATGGTAGTTGAATCCGGCGTTGTCGCCGCCAAGCGAGGGCGGTTCGCCAAGACCACGTCGTCTGGTGAAGCATTGTTGACAACGGAGGGAGGAAACGATGGTGTGACGAAGCTAGGAACCGGTAAATATTGGTCCGTGATTTTTGGTGAAAGGGACTCAAGAGATCGAGGAGCGTTGAGCCATAAGGAGATGACTAATAACTGAATCACGGCGGCTCGGTGGAGATTCTATATCTTTCTTCTCGTCTTGTTTGGAGCAAGAATCCCGTAGAAAGCAATAGAAAGAGAAAGATAAGAGAGATAGATGTGGGAAGAGAAGAGAGCTCCATGATAGCAAGTGGTCTAAGAATCGAAAGGAAAGCAGAAGCTATATATTAAGGCCTTTTGTTCTGTTTTCTACTCTCTTCAAAAATCAAGAGAAGATCATATACAATATATACAATGAAGAGAAGGAGAAGGCAAAGAATAAAATTAAAAATATCTTACACGAGAATATGACCAACATTTAATAGAAACATGTTATATGACGTTTGACTCCAAAGTAGGGGTCTCTAAAAAGAGGGAGTTCGAGACTCAAGATCAAGTCGGACGGTCCCGCCGATGGGCTTCATTTTAGGCTCCATTGTCCCGACCGGGTCGGCTCACCCTTAGGCTGTGCCCACTATAACACACCCAGGTCCACCCAAGCCCACAATGTGCCCCTTCCTTAGGGTCCACCTAAGCTCACCAATAGGCCTGTCCTTAAGCCCGCCTTTTAGGCCTGTCCTAATGGACCCACCCCCTATTCCTATGTTATTATTTGTAAATACATTATGTAACTCTATTTATAATATGTGTTTTCTTAAAAGTTTATTATATATGTATAATTTAGTTGGTGCATTAAATTTCTTAAAGTTAAGAGAAGTGGGGTTAAAATTAAAAAATATATGGTTTTAATTATTTGGCTTCACAAGCCCTCACCATGGGTCTGGGCGAGGTCCACCCGCCCCAGCCCACAGGATCGCTTCCTGAGCGCCTGGGCTC
The DNA here is from genome assembly GCA_016808115.1 of Tetrastigma voinierianum. Classification (NCBI taxonomy): domain Eukaryota; kingdom Viridiplantae; phylum Streptophyta; class Magnoliopsida; order Vitales; family Vitaceae; genus Tetrastigma; species Tetrastigma voinierianum. The sequence goes on from JAEQBH010001681.1 coordinate 2,588,789, forward strand.
GCCCACATTGGGCTGGCTCACCGTGCCATCGATCGCCTCTAACCCGCCGCCTAGGCTGCTAAGCTCACTGGCCAGCCCGCCACTATAAGAACCGCGGCCGGACTGCTGGCCTTGGGGTGCATAAGGCCTCGGCTCGCCGCTGACTACCAACGGCCTATAGGCCGGCCTTGAATCGGGCTGCGAGCCTCATTTGTCTGGGCCTGGCGGCTCAACCTGACCCGTTGGAGACCCCTGCTCCAAAGTAAAACGAAAAATCTAATGTTTTGTCATCAGACTTGTGGTGTCAAAGTTTTGAAATGTCTTACGGACAAATTTGCGGAGTTTTAGAAATGTAGAAAAACAATCATACTTTAGTGTAGTTTTTTCAAATAGGCTTTTCACACATAGGATGAAAATTCAAAAAGGTGAAATTGTCTCCCCAAAAGAAACTTTTAATATAAAGAAGTGGAATTGTTTCTTAAAAAAAGATATTTTCAATATAAATTCTTAATTTCTGAAACTTTAGAAAATGTATTTTCAAAAGTGAAAAGACACTTTAAGATAAGATTTTTAAATTTTTAGAAAGTGTCTCCTCAAAAGATATTTTCAATATGGTAAAAAGTACATTAGATTTAGAATTGTTTCTCAACCTTTTGTATTTGAGATATTTTTATTATTTTTTATGCTAAATGTCGGAAAAGTTCAACAAATTTAGTCGCATAGCCAAAAATGGGGTGTTTTTCTGACATTTAGCTAAAAAATAAATAAAAATACCTCAAATACAAAAGGTTGAAAAATATTTCTAAATCTAGTGTATATTTGGCATGTGGAAAGTGTAATAGATACTTTCTTAAATTTTGAAAATCTTAAATTTTAAGTCAAAGTGAAAGAAACACTTTCTAAACTTTCATATATTATGAATTCAAACCGAAAGTGTTTTGAATTTATATTAAAAGTATATTTTTCATAATTTTAAAATTTTTAGATTTATATTTGAAATGTCTTTTGAAAAAACACATTTACTTTTTTTAAACTTCATCCTCCATGGAACGTGATAGGGTTTGAAAATAGGCACGAAGGCCCACTCGCCAAAACCCAAGGAAAAGGCAAGCCCGGTGAAACGCCCGGGGCCCTGGCGCCGGCCCAGAAAGGAAGCCCAATTCGTTTGCCCCAAGAGCCAATAGCATGGACAGTGTGAAAAGCTCATATCCAGCAAATCAAACCAAATCACAACAAAGTAGTGAAGTAAATAATCTCAATAACTATTTATCCATAAAAACAAACCAAATCTCACAAACGAGGGAAGTAGATAATTCTCGATAACTCGGTTTCCCCTCATTATCCCTTATTTATCCGAGCAACGATAAAGGGTAAAATCACCCATCCAATGGGAAAGAATCCCAACACCATCCAATTGGGAAAACATAACCTATACTACTGTGCCACCCATCTGGTGAAAGGTACGCAAAACATTCCCTCTGCGCCATCTTTTTTCTTCTTCGTGAAGGAACCGACTTAGGCATCGGAGCGCCACTCGCGGCCCCGCCAATTTTCCTTTCTTGTTTTTGCAGGAGAGCAACGCCAGAGCTACGCACTGCACCACCGCCATTATACCTCCGCCAACTGGCCCCAAAGACGCTCCACTCCTGGGTCCGGCTGAAAATTAAGATCATCACGTATTGCCCTGTGGGAACCATAGCGTTCCATACAAAGTCGATCTCTGCAGAATCGATGGTATCAACGCTGAATAGAATCAAGAGTCACTAATCCTCCGGGAGGATGCAGACCACGCGACGTGAGATACCGACTTCTGCGTGATGTTAGGAAACAATGCAAGCTAATACGGATGCAGGTGGAGGCACTCGCCTCACCAAACGGAGAGTTGGCAACTCACACAGAAAATGCAACGCCCGGGCAGAGGCGCGACAAGCTCGGGTGGAGTCCATAACATCACCCTCACGATGTTAACCACCTCGCATTCCCGAGGTGCAGACTGGCAGAATCTGTCGAGCCAAGGGGCACGGACCACACCTAACCCCTAGAGAGGAGGGCAACGACGCTACACTGGGGAGGCACGTCGGAGACAAGGAACTACACCCCCCCTCAACAAGGAATGGGGGAACGATCATGGGAGTAGAGGTTCAAAGATATCCAACAGGAGCTCAGTCACATGAATAGTGTCGTCAAAGGCGAGTCTGACGACGATCTTGTCGCAGCCATCGAGTCACCGTTCACAGCCGAGGTGCTCCACTTTCCCCTTCCAGCAAAGTTCAGAATGCCGCAAATTGAGGCGTTCGATGGAGTGAAGGATCCTGTTGACCATCTCAACACTTATAAGAATCAAATGGAGCTACATGGGTATCGGACGGTGACGGCAAGTGCAGCCTCGCTATCACGTTAAAGGCCCGACTTGGCTTGGCTTGCACTGTGCTCCCACCGCTGCCGGGTTCTTATTCGTAGAACTTTCCACGCATTCGCTTCCCACCTCACAGCCGTAATACAGAAGCCGAGTTACAATACCCACTGGTCTATAAAGTGTGAGCTCATAAGAAAGCCTCGAGATCTTATGTCCGTGAGGTTCAATGTCGAAGCTCCGGTTGCAGATATAATTCACGAAGTTCGCTATCACCGCATTCATCGCTGGACTAGGAGTGCAGTCAAAAGATTTTATGTTCTCTATCTCAAAGAATCCTTAGGCAAGTATGGCCGAGGTACTCGCTAAAGCGGAGAAGTAAAGGCGAAGAAGCCCTCATATTCAAGAAGGCAAGCTCTTCAACCCATAAAGAGAAAAGCGGATCGACAAGCTTATTAGGGACGGAGCTCAAAAGACAACGTAGATCTGAGAGGTCCCCAAAGAAAGACAAAGGAACTCCCGAAAGACGCGGAAACCTCAAAGATCGCCCTCGGTCCACCCTCACCGGACGCATGAAGAACAATATTCACCTCGCCGCTTACCCCCCGGGATACCGCATCCCGGTGCCCTCAAGGCGAGGGTACAACATGAACAAGCCGAGATGGTCTCTCTTAGATGAGGCTCGATCTCTACCAAAAAGAGATAACACCAAGTATTGTGAGTTCCATGGGACCACTCGTGCATCGAACTGATGATTGCATACAACTCGCCGTGAAAGAAATAGAATATTTGATTCTCGACGCCGATATCTTCACGCCTTCCATAAGACCAAGGCCAATCGCTCAACAACCACAACCACCCTGCTGCATTAAACAATCAAAGACCAACAAATTTCTTAGGGGAAATTCATGATCTTAGGAGGATTTGGTGTGTGAGGTGGTGAGTCAAGCTCGCTAGAAGGCCCATTTGGCGCAAAGACGCCGGAGAGGTAATTAAGATACATGTCCAAATCGGCCTCGACTCGATTATTAGCCAAAGGGATTTCGATTCAGACTGAAGGATGCCAACATCCCCATGACGATCCTTTGGTAATAAGGGCAATTGTGGCTAACAAAACGATCCATCGGGTCCTGGTCGACAATGGGAGTTCAGTCGACATCATCTTCGCCGGGCCTTCGATAAGACGGGCATCGGGAAGTGAAAAAAGCTCGGAACTGGCCAAGACTCCACCACGAGGATTCTCCGAGAAAAATTACTACCTCCTGGATCATACGCTAGTAATTTACTGAGACCCCCATGCTGTGCAACAACGATAATAAAGTTTCATAGTAGATGCCCCATCTCCGCTTTATAATATTTTTGCTAAAGAGCTCTCAATGCCATAAAGGCCATCTCCTCCGCTTTACCACATGATGATCAAGTTTCCACCACAAGCGGAGTAGGAATGGTTCGAGGAGACTAGCGTGTGGCTAGGAGTGTTACCTCCCGCATCCGTGAAGGCTAAAAAAGCTGTGAGAGACAACCCTTAAATTTGACGAGCTCGATTACGCGTGACTTAGGTAAACACTCGATTTCAGCCCTCGGAAGAGCCGGAGCCTCGTGCGTATAGATGATAACCCCGAACACCCGCCTACTTCGCCCAAAGAAGGTAAGACCCTATTATCCCTTATTCAATTTCGGTGATGTAACAAGGATGTCTTCGCATGGAAGCAAGCGGATATGGGAGGAATTGATCCCGCCATCATTACTCACAGACTAAACGTCAGTCCATCTTTCAAACCAATCAAGCAAAAAAGAAGGAGCTTTGCTCTGGAAAGGCAAAAGGCAATTAACGAGGAAGTCGCCAAGCTCCTCCAGGCAGGGGCAATCAGAGAGGTGGAGTACCCAGAATGGTTGGCCAACGTCGTGCTCGTCAAAAAAGCAAACGATATGGCGTACTTGCATCGACTTCACTAATCAACCGTACGCCCAAAAGATGCCTTTCGCCACTGATCGATTCATCGATGCCACAACCGCCATGAACTCCTCGCCTTCATGGATGCTTCTCGACTACAACCAAATCGCGATGGATCCCGATTTAATTGCAGAAAGACCTCATTCGTGGCCATGAGTAAGGGATCTATCAAGGCGCATCGTGAGGAGCGCTCGGGGCTAAAGAATGCGGTGAGCTACATACCGTAGGTTGCGGAACAAGATGTTCCGTACAAATGAGCGTCCATGGAGGTGTACATAGATGACACATGTTACAGAAGTCAACTACGCCCAGCTCCACATAGCTCATCTGTCCGAGGCATTCCAGATCCTGAGAGAATACAACATGAAGTTGAATCCAGCCAAATGTGCCTTTGGAGTCTCAACCGGAAAATTCTTAGGTTTTATAGTCAACAACCGAGGAATTGAGGCAAATCCAGACAAGATAAAGGCTATGCTCAACATGCCGCCACCATCAAACATAAAGGAGGTCCAACATCTAACTGGAAGAATAGCCGCATTAAGCCGGTTTGTGTCAAAGGCCAGCGACAAATGTCAGCCCTTCTTCCAAGTTCTAAAGAAAGCCTTTCAATGGGATACGCATTGCGAAGAAGCATTTTCAAAGATTGAAGACTTATCTGAGTCTCCCCCACGGTGAGCCTTCCGAGGGAGAGTCTTACTCAGACCATAAAGGTCGATTACCAGTTGGCCAGCCTTATCGAGACAAAGACCCAGCACAACATCATGTCTACTATTGCAAATCGAGCTCTCGAGAGGAGCGAGGAGGCACCAAGGATGGAGAGAAACTTATCCCGCTTTAGTAATCGAGTCCAAAACCCGCCTTATTTCCAAGCTCATACCATTGAAGCCTTCCAACGACACCCGACAAGGCGTTACACAAACCGCAGACCTCGTAGAAGGTCGGCGAGGTGGGCCATAGAGTTGTTTAGTTCGACATCGACATAGGCCAAAATCGCAATAAAGGGCATGTGTCTTAGCAGATTTCGTCATGGAGTTCACCCCGACAGAACCTACCAAGAATGAGCAAACGATGCCTGACCTCCCCATCTGGAAGCTATCCGTAGACTGGGCCGCCAATTCTCAAGGGAGCGGAGCCGGACTAATCCTAACCTCCCCAGAAGGAATAGATATCGAATATGCACTCAGGTTTGGGTTCCAAGCCTCTAACAACGAAGCCAAGTATGAGGTCGTCATAGTAGGACTCAACCTCGCCCATTCTATGGAAGTGACCAGCCCGAGGTGTGCAACGACTCCCGCCTTGGTGCAAATCAAATAGAAGACAATCTTACGAGGCCAAAGGTGAGAAAATGATCCTATACCTCAAAAAGGTACGGGACTTACTAAAAATTGTGTTGGTCCAGTCACATTATTACTACCCAGAGCGGTAGAATTCTCGAAATGATACCTTAGCAAAACTCGGTAATGAATCCTCAAGAAGACCAAAGAAGACTAACACTTGTCGAAAATCTTGCGTAGCCTCTATATAGACCTCTATGGCGAGGAAGTCGCCCCTATCGAGTCCGAGCCAAGTTGGATGGACCCTATTTGGGATTACTTAATAGACGGACGTCTACCTAATGACCCAAAAGAGGCTCCCTAAGATTTAGACCCAGGTCGCACTGTGTTCACTAATCATAGGGGAAGCTTTTACAAGCGAGGTTTTTTCACACCCATCCTTAAGTGCATCGTGAGGAAAGACGTTGACGATGTACTAAGGTAAGTGCATGAAGGTGTATGCGGAAATCACATCGGAGCACGGACGTTGGCGGGAAAGGTCTTAAGACAGGGATACTACTGGCCCACAATGCTCAGAGACGCGACATAACTAGTCAAGAAGTGTAAAGTTTGTCAGGAGCACGCCAAAATCTCTCGCCTCCCATCCGAGCCGCTGACTTCAGTTACAAGCCCTCGCCTTTAGCAGCTGGGGCTGTATATCGGGACTCGCCTACCGGGAAGCGCTGCAAATTTTCATCATAAATAGCGGGATTACTTACCAATGGGTCGAAGCCAAACCTCTGGCTACTATCACAAAACAGAAGATACGCAATTTCGTCTAGCGCTCCATAATTTGCAGGTTTGGCATCCCAAGAGCCCTGGTGTTTGACAATGGGGAAGCGCCGACAATCCTGTTCGGGGATTTCGTGTCGGCGCTTGGGGATCAAGAACTATCATCGCCCCCGTCATCCAAAATCTAATGGACAAGTCAAGTCACCATTAGAACCTTAAAGCAAGACTAAAGACCAAGTCGATGACCCAAAAGGTAAGCCGACAGTACCTACCCGCAGGCATCATGGGCATACAAAACCACGCGCACAAATCAAGAACCCCCAGAAACTATTAGCTCTAGCTTTTGGCATTGAGGCGGTGGCCCTACCAGGATCTAATAAAGTCCCCAAGGATTGAATCGTCACGATCAAACGAAGAAAGCTCCACTCCAACCGGGACTTCCTAGATGAAAAGCGTGAACAGGTCCTACAACGCACAAAAGACTACCAAAGGAAGACGGCTAGATACTACAACCAAAGGTCAAACCCAGGAGTTACAAGCCTGGCGACCTAGTCTTAAAGAAGCTTTTGCCTGTAAGGAAAAACCAGGCACATGGAAAACTAGGGCCCAACTGGGAAGGCCCCTATATAGTATCTCTCATCGTCAGACCGGGAAATTACAAGCTCCAGACAAAAAAAGGAAGAGCTCTATCTCAATTTTGAACGCTGAGCACTCAAGCCGCTTACCAAGACTCCTGATTGTAATCATTAATAAAGTATTATCGCCGATGACGAATCGCTGGTTTATTGATTATTTTGTCGACCGACAAATTTCTCATCAGGAATGTAAGAAAATTAAGCACACTAAATGCACAAATGCATGACTCAAAAAATAAAATCTCTCTTTATTCCAATAAAGGTACACTGATTACAAACAAGAGGTTATTCTTTACATTTGGAGATAAACAAGATGCGTAGCTTCCCTCAAAAAAAAAAGCCTCAAGAGAGAGAAAGAGAGAGGGAAAGAGAGGAAGAGAGAGTATGAAAGGAAAGGAAAAAGAGATGGAAAAGAGAAAGAGAGGAAGAAGAGAAGAGAGGAAGAGAGGCTGAAAAAGAAGGAGAAGGAGAAGAAAGAAGAGAAAGAGAAAGAAGAGAAGAAAATAGAAAAAGCGATACAAAAAATGTACCACCTTCTCCAAACACATTCCCTAGCACGAAGCTAGGGAATAACATAACTCCCATAAAGGGGAAACTAGGGAAAAACATAACTCCTACAAGCGTAGGACACCAAACCAAACGCCGGGCCCCAAATCCTGCTGCATCTCTCGCGAAGACGGGGCCATTCGACGCTTCATGAGCAAATTCCAAGCACGCCAAAGAAGAAGATTCACATGAGCTCTTACTGGCGGAATGTCGCCATTTATAAGGAGGTCAAACACTCGAAAAATCACAATCGCTTTCCACCTCCCATGAATCAAGCATTGAAGCCTTTCCAAGAAGTGAAGTGGGAACGGTCGCGCCGGTTCAGCAGCTTCAGCCCACGGAGTCTCCCGCCGCCGCTTGACGAGCTCAACTCAAGCTAACTCAGCCATGTGTACCCCAAGAGCAGGTGCAACTCAAGAAGTTTAGCCCATGGAGCCTTAGCGGCTCAGTTTTGAAGAGTTCAACTACTCACCTCAGGCCATGTAGCCCAAGAGACGGTGGGCCAGTGCCAGGCCTATGGAGCCTGGGCTGCTCGGCTTTGACGAAGACCGCTTCAACTGTGCCATGCAGCCCAAGAATAGGTTCACCAGTGCCAGCTTCCATGGAGCCTCGCCGCTCGCTTTGAAGAGCTCAACTACTTAACTCAGTAACGCAGCCTCCAAGAGCAAAAACTGTAGTTCAGCCTATGGAGCCTCAACGCACTTTGATGAGCTAATCAAGCCAACTGGTGCCATGCACCTCAAGAGTAGGTTCACCAGTGGCTTAACCTATGGAGCCCCAACCGCCGCTTTGAAGAGCTAACCGCTTCACCTCGTGCCATGTGAGCCCAAGACGCTGCGCCTAGGGCAAGCCAGCTCACCGAGCCTCAACGCTGCCCGCTTTTGAAGAGCTCAACCCAGCCAACTCGCCATGCGCCCCAAGAGCGTGCAGCCTCGTAGTTTAGCTCCATGCAGCCTTAGCGCTCGGGCTGAATTTAGCTCAATCGCCAACTCAGGCCATGTAGCCCAAGAGTAGGTTCACCGCGTCAGCCCATGAGCCTCAACGGCTCGCTTGAAGAGCTCAACTCCGGCCACCTCAGCCATGTAGCCCAAAAGAGGACAGTCAAATCAGCATTAGCCCATGCAACCCCGGGGCCAGCACTAACTTATGGAGCTCAACAAATTAATATGCCTCGCCTAGGAGCCTTAGTAGCTCAGTTTGAAGAGCTCAAATGTTCAACTCAGGCCATGCAGCCCATGAGCAGGTTCAACTCGGCAATTTAGCCCATGGAGCCTCAAGAGCCTCGCTTGAAGAGCTCAATCCACTCACCTTAGGTCATGCACTTCAAGAACAGACATTCAGCTCGCATTAGCCCACTGAGCCTGCGCCTCGGGCCAGAGTGCTCAAGAAACTGAAAGATCTTCGCTGGCTCGAGAACCAAGCCAACTCGTCGAATTGTGCCATGTAGCCATGGAGCCAAGGAGCTCGGGTCAAGACGCGACAAACTCCAAAAATCAAATAAATTTCAAATCGGCCGTGATAACAAAAAGAAAGTAAATAATGTTTATTAACAACGCTATATACCAGATTCAAAGCCCCGACACAAAAAAAAAAAAATAAAAACAAGTAAAGCTACAGAGGAGTTCAAGAGTCGAGGAAGGAGCGCCTCGGCCAGGAGTGCTCGGGCCCCGCAGCGCCTACGTGAAAGCGACTCTTCAGCCTCCTCATCACTAGGGATATCAAAATGAAGGTCTAAACCCGGATAGGCACTAGAAGCCTTCCTCTGGAAAGCAAGCCATCCGGTGGCTTCTCCACCGAAAAGTGCTTCCTCATCCCTCAACGCATTTGCGGTCTTCGCCTCTTCGACAACCGCAGTCTCTTGCCTCTGAAGGTCACCTAGTAACCCATGGCACTCTGGCCAGGCGTTTCAACAGAGTCATAATAAGCTTCACGACGAAGCCGCCTAGGCCACGTCGATACGCAGCCTTCTTCCCTAGTTGCCCGCAGCTGCTCGGGATTCCATTGCAACTCATCCTTGATCACCAAGCTCGGGCCATGCTCGCAGCCCGTCCCCCGCGCCCCAAACAGGGTCATCCGAAAGCAAATCTAGAGCCTGTCCATGACTCGGAGCTCAACTCGCTACTTTTAGGCTATCCCGAAGCCTTTTCTTTCCCTTTACTCTCGACGCTGGCCATGGCCGACATGGTATGCCTCATATCGGACTTAAGCTTCACGGCCTCCTCCGTCATACTCTCCACCTGGTTTCACAGCTCAGCTCACTCATAAACAAGAGCACTCACCCTCACTTTATAGACTCTGGCGGCTTTGACATGGCCCTCATTCGATCTGGCCCTCTTGGCCAAACTCTTCAAGTGAGTAGCCACCTGCCGATACCCAACTTAAAGTCAATACGCAACTTAAACCCGAGATAAAAGCAAACGTAATGAGACACCGGAACTTATAGAGGCTACCCACTTGAGGGACAAGGCCAAGGCTTCCCCTCAACAGGAGACACCCATCTCTTGGAGGTCGATTCTAAGGATGGACGAGACCGCGCCAACCGCAAGCTCGGCATTGGAGAGCAAAGAATCGCCATCTCCATCAGCTTCGGGGCTTTTCCCCCTCAACTCTTCTGCCCTCGATGAAGGAGGCGCTGCCCTCTACGCAGGGGGACTCCAAACAGTGATGGGCATGACCTCCAACGAAGGCTCAATAGCCCTTCCCGAGGAGTCTCTGGCCTTTGCAGCAGAGCTAGAGCGAGGCTGCGAACTTGGGGGCTCCGGGGAACCCCGCACGGTTAGCAGATCACCCGCCCCGCACCTGGATGGGGCAAAACAGAATAAGAAGACGAATTTAACTGGACTTTACTCCCAGATGGGCTTCGCCTTCAAGAGAGTCCGCAGTCATCATACGACCGACATCCAGACAACGCTCCACTCGAGCCAAAAGCTCTCCCCTTAGTGGGCTTGGTGAAGCGAGGCCCATCGTGGAGAAAGCTTAATAAATCTGAGGAGGTGAAGGTCTCAAGGTAGCAGACTGAGGACCTCGAACTCGAAGATCCGAGAATATTCGACCGTTAAGCTCAGTGCCAAAAGGCACTTAGCCAACTCCCCCACAGAGATTTTGTCTTCGGCTAAGATCCGGAGAACACCTCGAGAGACATACAAAATGCACGCGTAATTAGTGATACCTTATAATTTGCAAAGATAGACTAATCACAAACCAAAGCTTATGCTCACGGAGATTCTCAAGAGTTGTCCAGTACCGAACGCCGCAGTGTCATCCTATCAAGGGATCGCATCCCAACCGCTGCCATCGAGACGGCGAAGAAACGTTCCTTCCAAAGTCTATGGAAGGATGGAAGTTCCGAGATAATCAGAGGAGCACCGGTACGCCTAGAAAGGTAAAGAAAGCCCTCGGAGGTCTTCTTCACACTAAAAAGGTCTAGGAATAGAGCTATACTGGGAACACCAAAGCCCTTGTCCCTAAAGAAACCAACAAATTTCAGCCTTAATACCCAAAAGTCAGGGCGCAAGTTGAGAAGGGCAGACGTTGAAATGTTGCAAGACTCTTTTTATAAAGGGTTGCAGAGGGAAAGGGAGGCCGTTGTCGAAGGCCACCTCGAAGAAACACACCTCTTGGGCACTTGGACCACATAAGAAGTCAAAATGTCGGGAGACCAGACCTGGATACCAAAAGGGGGCCTATTACGCCTCGCGAAAGTTGCCCCATACAAAGGCCTGACTCACAGTCCCACCACTCAAAGTGATCAAGACGGCCGATTTTATATTCCGATCCCCGTATGACCTCATCAATTTCTCCCCTTACCCTGTCCAAAGAGAAGAAGGGGTTCCCTGGTGTGTTTTCAAGAGCAACCTGACAAATTGTTCGACATGCCACCGTCCGTCTAACGGAACAAACAGGAATCACCTCAATGCGCAACAAAGAAGAAACTAATTTTAGGACCCATGAGAGTAATAGAACATAACAAAAGACTAATTTCAGGCAAGATATCACAAAACGCCAAAGGAAAAAAACTCTGCACGGAAGGTCGGACCGAATGTTAAGGAAAGAGAAACCCGAACTCGCAGAGAAATAAAAAGGCGTCAAGATCAGGGGAACACAAGACGAAAAGTCAGAAGATATTCTCAGAAGAAACTGAAAGAGCTAGAGGAGATGGATGCGAAAACCGAAAGGTCATCATTATCACAAGACATATGACAGCGACTAAAGCCCTAATCAACCACACTCGAAAGCAAACACGTGGAAGTCGTGATCCGATTCAAGAAACGATACACTTTGGCGCGACACCACGTGACACAAAGGCTGGGGTAACCGATAGGGTTTAAAAATAAGCCAAGGCCCACTTGCTGTGCCAGCGAAAACAGCCTTGAAACGCCTGCGGCCCTAGCGCCTCTACCTAAAAAGGAAGCCCAATTCATTCGCCCCAAGAGCCAATAGCATGGACAGTGTGAAAAGCCCATATCCTGTAAATCACAACAGTAAGGGAAGTAAAATAATTCCCAATAATGATTTATCCTATAAAACAAACCAAATCTCACCAATGAGGGAAGTAGGATAATTCTCGATAACTGCTTCCTCATTATCCCTTATTTATCCGATAACGATAAAGGCAGAAAATCACCCATCAAATGGGAAAGAATCCTGGCCAATTATCCACCGTTGGGAAAGCATAACCTATAAATACTGTGCCACCCCATCGATAAAGGCACGCAAAAACATTCGCCAAGTGCTTCCTTATCTTTTTCTTCTTCGTGAAGGAATCGACTTTAGGGTGACGGAGCGCCACGCTAAGACCCCGTCGACCTTTTCCTTTCTTGTTTTTAGAGGAGGATAACACTAGAGCCACAGACCAGCTCAGTAGTGGCCATCTCCAGCCTAACGGTCCCAACATGCCCACCATCCGTTGAAAAAGGCATCATCAGAACGCATATGTGAAAAAAGACTACATTAAAGTAGTGATTATTTTTCAAACCATAATTTTATTAGATTTATTTTTAATTTTTGTATTATTTGTTCTAAAACTCCCCAAAAAATGGTAATTCCACACGCATCGACAATGTGAACAATTAGACCAACTCCTAGTGGCCACCCACCTGGCTGACATTCACATCTATACAAGATCGGCCATTTCATTTAAAAGGTCGTTTTTCTCAAGAGTCCTTACAAACTGCAGTATCTTCACTGAGACCGCCATGGCATCAAAAGCTACGGTGTCAGCGTGGATTGTTAGTGGTTTTAGCTTTTGGCTTATTGGCTTCATTTGTGGTCTAATTTCAACGCATACACAGCCCTGTACGCTGTTGTACGGAACATAGGTAAGTTTTTCTATGGGCAGGGGCGGCTTCCCGTGTAGTTATTTACGAGGTGTCAACTGATCCCAAAAAACAAAAAAAATAAATTTTAAGTCTTTTTTGTCCTTTAAAAAAATTACAATGTTAGAAATAATTTTTTTTCTTTGATATCACTATAGTAACATAGTTTTAGTAGGGTTTATTATATTTTCTTACTAAAAATTAATACAAATTGCTATTGAATTGATAAGTAAAGCTATGAAATTTTTATCAATCTTTTAACTAAGAAAATTAATCGACTCTCTATCATATAATGCTCCTTTAGGTCGCATAAAAAAATAAATCCCCTACTATACATTGGCCCAATTGACGCGGCTAACCTTAGGCCGCTGCTATAGATAGCTAATTAGACGCTTCTACGTCTAACCGCTACCATATACCGTGAGATGACCGCCCCATTCTTTCCCTCTTTCTTTTTCACTTATATCTCTATTTGCTCTCTTTGCTCAGATTCTCTCCCTCATGATTTCTACGCCTTCCGTCATGATCTCCTCCTCACGATAATCATTTTTGCCTTCATCTCTGAGAAGAACTGAGACAGAATCAACACGCTAAGAGTCGAAGAGAAATCGACCGAATTTAATTTCACTGCGGATGTAATCTCCGTTTGCTTTGGCTTCTTAACCATTCCTCATTACTAGCCCTAGCTTTGGCTTCACACGCAGTTTTTTTTTCTTCGCTTTGATTAATTAAAACCCAGCATTGTTTCCTCGTTAATCTAATGAATTATGGAATGCGTTCGTGGTTAACTTAGGAATTATGAATTTATGGTTAACGTTTCTGTATGCATGTCACATGTTTGACAAATGGTTTAACAGAAAGAAATAGGTACTTAATTTTAGGCAGATGACACTGTAGTTGGTTCCCTTGCTATTGTGCCTAGTAAGAAGTGGTGCAGTGGGGGGTTTGTTGAGGGAGAGAAAGAAAGGTAACAGCAAGAAAATGGCCCTCTCTGTGTTACCGTATAATAGATAAAACAAAGTGACTATGAGGTTGATGCACAAGGTTTGGTTGACAGTGGTTTTTCTTTTCTTTTTTCTTTTTGTTTGTTTGTTTATTTTATCTTTTATTCCACATTTTAGAGAGGGGAATAAGTATAACAAGGTTTGTCTTCCATTAGTTGTTTGACATAGAGATATCTGAATGTTGGCTTGTATTGGTACACATAACTGCTGAAACTAAAAAAAAAAATTGAGAATGGAGAAGTGAATAAGTGAGAAGATTTATTGAGAAGTGGATCTTGTGATGAGTTGAATAAAGAAGGCTTATTGAGAGATGGTTCATTGATTCTCGTGTCTTTTTTTTATCACTTTATCATTTTTTCGACGATCCTTACAATTATTATCATTTTTTTATGATTGCAAGTCCATAAGAAACACCAAGCAATCGCATCCCAATATGCAGCCCAATTTGTTTCATTTGAGAACTTAAAATTCGTATGGGACTTGTAAGAACTATAGAGTCACCTGCATAATTTCTCGAAATCTAATGAAAGTATCTCGCCTACCACCAAAGGTGCCAACAGTCCTGGATATCCTTTGTTTTGATTTAGCTTAACCAGCTTTTGCTTTTCTCATCATTTCTTTCTGTCATATTTCATATGCATATTTCTTGTTGAGCTATGCCTCCCCTGCCCAATGAGAGGTTTAAATATTAGAATTATGAAAGACTTTGATGATCTTGTAGTTCCATTTCAAAGTTTTAACTCCCATTGATATGGGACAAAATTTGAAACTTGTCCTAGGAGAGGAGATAGTAGGGCAAGGGAATTATAGAGTTTTGGCCCATAATAGTACTTTTAAAGTAAAAAAATACCAATTTAATATTGGTTAAAAAAAAAGTCCAAATTAGTTTTAAAACCCTAGTTGGTGACTACTGATGAGTATACTTTATACTCATTTTATCCCTATGTTTTACTTATATTTTTAGTAGATTTATTATATGAATAAGTGATCTAATGCTCTAAATGTTCAATTTTGTGATAGGTCATCCATGAGCCAATATGGAGAAAAAGCAAAGAGATAAAGCCCAAAAATCAGCAAACAACACATGCAGCAGTAGCTATTGTGTTTTGATGTTTTCAGCTGCATAATGATCCCCAATTGCTACAATATTGATATGGATAAATAGGAGACTTCTTGCGCTTTCCAAAAAGACCTCATTCACTCTATGGACTTCAGATGACAAAGTTATGACTCTTGGTAGTTGAAGGAAGAATAGAAGAGAGCTGAAAAGTGACAAATTGGAGAATTTTGTACATTAAGTCTTTGTAATGATTTCCAAAGTGTTTTTCCTAGACATATCTAGATTCTACACTTCAAGAGTTTTCGAACGGTACCAAGAACACCAAAATCGGAGTTCGGATTACAAAGTTATGGCCTTACGAAGTTGGAGCAAAACAAAACGATCGCAGCTAACGTCGCAACGCGCAGTGGTCTCAATGTCGCGACGCGGTGCAGAGAGCTACGTAAACACAGCATCCCGACGGCCGCGATCGTTGCTGCACGACGTCGCAACGTTTAGGTTGATTTTGGGTCGATTTTTAGCCCATTTTGAGCCCATAATTGGGGGTTTTAAAGCTCAAACCCTAGAAACAACGAAGAATGACGTTTTGGGACGGATTTGGGCGTTTTTGAGGGAGAACAAGCTCCCTTTGGGTGGAAACACCCTATGGCTTGTTCTTGGAGAGATTTCTAGGGTTCGTTCTCCAAAGAGGAAGAACACTTGAGGAAGAAGAAGATAATGGAGGAGTAGTTAAGTGAGCTCAACGCTAAATTTATGTTTTTTCTCTTTCCTTTCCGTTTTTCTTCTTTGATGGTTGTATTTACTTTTCCACTTATGTTTTAGTTAGTTTTCTTAGGGTTTTAGATGTGCCAAAGATATGTTTGTGCTAAATCTTCAATTTATATTGATTGATGTTTTTTATTTATTTATGTTGAGTATTTCATTTGGATCTAATGTTGTGGGTATTGGCCAATATTTGCATGAATCGTGGGTTTGATTCAAAATCTGAGAAGTGAGAGTTAAAATTAGACCATGGATGATTTACCATCTAATTATCATGGACAGAGATATAAGTGAGATTAGGTGGTATTAAGATTTATAGGGTTCAATGCATCCTTAGTTAAGTGATGGCTTGGAGGCAGAGATGCAAGATAACCTTTCTATAGCGTAAGTAATGCTCGAGAGATTCGAATATACATTAGTGAAATCACCATCTTCATGATGAAATTGATCATCGACACTTGGTTATCAGGAGGTTCATACATCATTGTTTAGGTTAAGTCTATGCCCTAAGGCTTTTTAGTCTTTATACAGTCATTCTTGCATGCCTAGATTAGTGTCTTTGAGTTTTTCTATAGATTTTCCACCATCCAAATAGAGCATGGGCTATATTAGAGTCGATACTTAGTAACTCAATTCTCCGTGGGCACGATACTCACTTATCATTATATTACTTGAGGCGACGCCAAGCACTTAATGCCATGGCGCATTACATTTACTATTAGCACAAATCGGCCTATCAAGTTTTTGGTGTCGTTACCGGGGAATTGGTTCTTTTATTAATATTGATTTGAAATAGCTTTACCTACTTTGGATATAGTTAGTCTTGTTTTATTTTCCTTTTTGTCCACTTTACTTTTGAATTGTATTTTTTGTTTTATAGCATTTCAATCACAATGGATCCTATCATCGAGTTGACAAATGCATTGGCTGACCTTGAGGAGCAAAGTCAAGTGTGACAACCATATGCATCAATGGATTATGCTCAATATGGAGGTACCCCATACTTGAGCAATCATAATTTTGGATGGAGCCACCACCCAAACACATCATGGAATACAAGCTATACCATTTCGCACACTCCACAAGTCCAAAGATCAAGCCTCAAGGTTACGATGAATTAAGAAGAACTCAAGCTGAATCTACCATGGCACAACCTGAATTTTCAAGATCAATGGCTGAAATGGACCACTTTCAAGTTGGGTTGCCTAGGCTTTTGATACAAATGAGATAAGTCAACCTCCACATGAGAGAATGACAAAGTTAGAGGTAGCCATGGCTGAATTGCAAAGAGTTCATGCTGAATGCACAACATCTCAAGTTCAATTCATGGAATCGATAAGGGCTAATGTTCAAATTCAACCTGCACCATTCCAGAGCTTGAAAAAAGAGATAATTCCAAAGGCCACTTCTTATACTCAACTTGGATTCGAGAAAGAACAACCTAAAGAAGAGGAGAGTATGAGTATAGAAGAACTAGTGGCAAATGAGTATGGTTAACAAGAGAATATGGCTACAATGTCATTTGAAGGACAACATGAGAGTTCGCCATCTACTCTTGGAGTGAATATAGAAGAAGAAACCTTGAGACACAATGAAGAAATCACCTCAAGGGATAATAAAGAACTTAAGAAGTTTCAAACAGTGGAGAATGATGCACAAATTTTGGAAACCTTAGTTGTGAAAGAAGATGAGCTAACTTCTTCAGAATCACATGAAAAGACAAATGATGAAGCCAAATATCATTCCGAGATGACTCTTTGGGTTCCAATGCATGAGGAAGTGAAAAATGAGAATAAAACCCCAACTTCCGAGGTGGATGAGTACATCATTCACTTGAACAACGAATTGAGAGGAATCATTGTAAAGAAAAAAAATGAAAAAAATAGAAATATAAAAAATAATGATCTCGTAGGAAGATTATATGCCTGCTTGCTGATCGAAAGCACAATTATCGCCTCTTAGAAAGGATGGAGGCCAAAATTACCAAAATATCCGTAGTTGGTAGAGTCTAGTTGGACTCAAAAAACGAAGCAGCTTCTTGGGAGGCAACCCAAGTTAAAAAGTTTCATTTTCCCTTTTCTTTTTTTTTTTTAGTTACTTTTGAGTTTGTTTTTTCAAATGCTTTGAATGATCTGCTCTAAAGGTTACTTGAGTCAAAGAGCTATATATGGATGTTGAATCATAAAGGGAAGGCAGAAGAAAGAAGTCTTGAAAGTTCAAAGAAACAAAACTGAAGAAGAAACTGTAATTCGATCTCCTCTGTTTGCTCCAGAGGTATATGCTTCCTCATTTTTCGTAAGCTCCCGCCTGGGAACCAAAGCCCACCTTTTTAACCTTAATTTCCAGCTGCCACATTCAGGTTGGGAAGCAACTTCCTGGAGACACTCTGATTCACACCTTTGTAATAGGCCTCCAAGAACATTCTTTTAAAAGCCTGATTGAGGCAATGCATCCAAGCTAAAGTGATTGAGTCTCAAAACCCACTGGTTTTAACCATTTTTTCTTTCAAGTATTAGTAAAGATTATTAACATCTAGCATGCAACTCCTGGACAAATTACTCAGACAATTATACTTTATAAAATACAAGAGAAGCAAACCCGTAAAAGAGTAAACTTAAATAATCAGCCTTAATAAACAAAGAAAGGGAGGTTTAAACTTGGCACTGAAGTCGTTAAAACAAGGAGTTTCAACAGTCGGAAGAGTCGCCAACATCAAACAAGACCAGTTTGGTACAACACAATTAAAAAAAACAAAGATATAATCAAGAAAACTCATTCAAAAAGCAAAACCAGTAAGTCGTGAACGCTGAACCCGCGCTTCTGATTATCTGGCATTTTCATCGTGTCACAAAAATGAAGCCTACGTGATTTGAGGCCAAACCAGGTGATGAAGTCGTGGAGGACCGCAACATCAAAAGTCTAGTTACCTCCAATTTCTCGAAGCCCACAGAAATCCCGTCAGCCAGCTGCAAGTCCAAACGTGGAAACAAAGTCAAACCATTTCATAATGGAGCGACCAGTGGAGGGCGTCTGAACAACATTATGGTCATAATTTAAGACGTCATCTGCGAGATCAAACCAGCCTAGCCTGGTGGGTCAAAGAACCTGAAGAGCCAAACCTAAACTGTAGCGAGTTCGTTGAAGCAGTGCACATCACAACAGATAAATTTAATTCGTCAAGGTAAGGCTATCAGCCAAACAATTGTTCTTGAAACAAAAAAATAAAATACAGCATACTCTTCGGGTCATCTAAATAAAGAGGCAAACTCTTCCAAGAGGTAATGCGACCAACAGGTGAACACAACTATGGTTCCTAGGTTAACAAATGCAGAAGGTTCGAACCCAGAACAGAGGTCCAAAGGTAAGCAAAGGTGGCGGTAAAAGCAAAAGTCCACCTTGTAAATAAAGTTGATGTTCCGCCAAACCCAAACTGAATGGATCTGATTAAAACATAGTGGGAACAAAACCGGTGTCTTAATGGCAACGCTGAATACACCACCTTTAGAACAACTCCGAGTTGAAGAAAGCTCTGGCCTCGCGCCGATGTCGCGTAACTTCAAATTTGAAGTTAATGTATAAAACCCCAATACAAACCACAAAATAAATGTTAAGTCTAAACAAAAAGGGTATAAGAGATCAAAATGCGAAAACACATCAACTGAATGCAAATCTTAAGAACAATCATTTTTCTTTTGAGAATCTAATTGAGTTTTTTTTTTGGGATTGGGCCCAAGTTCTTTTGACAGATATAAATAGACAGTATTAGAATAGTAAAGTAGCTTCCGTCTTCACTATCCAGAAAAAGGGGAACGAAGAGGAACTCAGTGTATAGTTTAGAGTAGAATTTTATTTTTCTTTATTTTTGTTTTTATCTTTCGTCTTTAATTCTTTTCTGGATCTGATTCTGCGAACTGTGCAAAAACGATTTGAGCTGGATTTTTATTTCCGTTATTTCCTTCTTAAAAATTACTGCCTTAAAATTTATGAAATCTAGACAAATTTCTAAAATTCATTTTTTATCAGTTTCATTGCGATTATTGTGGATGCGCATGATCGGTGCTCCATTTCTTTAATTGTAATGCAGTAATTGGAACGCAACTCTGCTGGATTTGAGATATAGTTAGTTACAGTCTTTTCTGCAAAAATCTGGAGAAACTTATTTGGGTTAGGATTTACTTACTTGGTGTCGTTTTTGAATCGATAAGTTCCTAATAAGAAAAATTTAATACCAAATATTAGAGGAGTGTATCTCTGCTCCGATTTTCAGATTCGCCCTCCTCGCGTGACACACAAATGGAGATTCTCAGAGTAGAGAACACCTCACTTATGGGTATGCTAGACTACCATTGATGAACTCGTCGAGCTCAGTTCATTCTCGATAAATCCCCCCATTCGCCATAATTGAAGTCGAGGTGGGAGATGACAACATAAATAATCAGAGAGTTCACCTTAATCTAAAGGGAAGCTCCCAACCCCGTGTTAGATGAGATCTAATCAAGGGAAAGGGAAGAACCAATAGATCTGGAGGATGAGCCACTAATTGAGTTGTAGAAATTTTGCACGAATCCTAAGAAGGAAAGCAAAAGATCTGCAGTCATCAACAAATGGGTGAAGTATCGAAAGAAAATGCCTGCATCTTGCAAGAGAAGTAAATACAGTAAATGGGTTTGATCTTGTCTTCGAGAGAAGCAAGGAATTCCAACCATTGAATATGGAGAAATCCAACCCAATATTTAGGCATCTCGACAAATCCGATCCATACATGCATCAGAGCAATGTATTTGAGCGTAGGAATCGAATCGCTTTCACCGTAATTTTTGATAAAGCCGCTTTCTCAGGGGAAATGTATTAGGTCTAGTTATTTGTTCTTTATATTTTTGGTGGTTTTCATGTTATTTCAGTTTCTATTTTTAGTTAATAGTTTAGGATCTTTAATTTTCTAGACAAAACTTTCACTCTGAGTTTTTAGTTTAAATAGCATAGAATTTTAGTAGTTAGGGTAGTTGATCTCTAATTTTTGTCAATCTCTGTGGAAATGATACCTGGACTTACATTTAGATTTTACTACTCAGAGGACTGGTGGCACTTGCAAGGTCATTAGACTAGACCCATTTTAAATCCACGAACATTAAAGAAAGAATTATTTTATCAAGGAACAACGAGTGACATAGAGGCGAGAAGTGTAAGGCTCTTGTAGTAATAATAATTTGAGGGTTTTTAGTACATATAAGAAAAGACGAAACAAAGTTTTATGGCGGATTGTCGAGGATTGAAAAGGTTGAATAGATTGATATTCTAGCGAAAAGGAAATGCTAATTTGGACATTTTTTCTAAACATTTTTATAAAAGAAAAGGCCAAAAAGAGTTTATAAGCGGAGTGGTTATACGAAAGCGCGATCTTTAACGGCTCATGTTGAAAAATAAATTTTTAGGGTCCGTAATGTCTTTATTAATCGAGTATGTTTTGATTTGGGGAAATCCTTTAATGCACGAGGAAGCGGGATTCGATTACACATTTACCGACGAACGAATTGGAAAGAAGACTTCGAGAAGCTTAAGAAAGACTAAAAAGAGTAGAAGCACGCGGTCATGGCGAGATGAGAGACATGACGAACTGAAGCGAGGGCAGCGACGAAGAAGACCTCCTATTCTTACGACCGCGATGGAGGATTTACGGAGGCGCATCGACCGGGAAGAAGAATACTGCTGCTGATGTGAGCGGCTACGATGGATGCAAACAACTTGAACTAAAACCGGCTTTTGATATGATGGTGCGGCTGACATCGGTTAATACCAGCCGCCTGCGAAGACCCAAGCGAGCACACGGGTAGATTTCTCGGGATGGAAAATACGAGTGAAGGCGAATGATGTGAGCGAAGGTGATAAAGTTGCATCTCTTCCCATTTTCCTTAGAGATATAAGCGACCACATGGTATGAGTCATTACCATATGGTTCGGTAGATACCCCGGGGAAGAGGCGGGGTGGGGCGTACTTGGGCGGAGTTCTTTCCTCGTCTCGCCTCAGAGAGAAGAGAGAGATAATAAATTTCCAACAAGGGGAAGATGAGAACTATATATAACTGGAGAGATTCGAGGCTCTTTGAAGAGGTGCCAGATGTATGGAATTAATTTAAAAACCCGGATGGATATAGTGTATCATGCTGCACCCAATAGATACATCAAAGCAAACATCATTAATGACTTCATCTTGTAAAGAGCATTGAAAGAAAAAAGTCTTGAAAGAGGCTAGGGATCTGATATAAGACCTTGCTAAGTGCAATATGAAAGCTGCATACGAGTTTTCAGGGTAACGACCGGAAAAGGGTCATGGAGGCGAGGTAAAATGGCGGTATGGAAACAAAGTTAGATTCCATCATGCAGGATGGGCCAAACGAGGAAAAGAAAAAATGCACCTTTGCTCATGAAATAGGAGCAGTGGAAGAAAACTGAGAATGAGAAGAAGTCTTGAAGTACCAGCTAGAAGAAGAGGACTCTTATGAGGTTGAGGAGGTTAAGTGCGTGAATGAACCAGAAATTACCATTTCGAAGCCAAATCCTAACACACTTACACATTATAGTCGTATTAGGAACCATGAATTTCTCGCCTTATGGTGGAGAGGCGACCGCAAAGGCCCAGGCATGGAGCGGAATCCTCGACGGGGATATCGACCCGCAGATTTCAGCCCACGACATCAAAGGGGTGAGAGCGGGAATGATATCGAGGTCATAGGAGGACTTTAACCGTTTGAAGAACAAATCTTCCGCGGAGTTCGCTGGGGGACAACAGAGAAACATACACTTCCATGAGCGAAATTATCGACTTAGAACCTTTCAAGTCGTCTTTCGAAGTATTCGAGAAGAAAACAAGTGCATTGAAGAACTTGGAGACATAGTAGGCGGGCGGCCCGTAGTATGCGAATCGGAGACGGAATTTTCCACCCAGTGATACTCAGAATCCCGAAGGGCTGCGTAGCGAGTTCGGGTTAAGAAAGTGGAAAAATTGGGCAACAACAACGAGAAAGAAGGAAAGAGGGCGATGCGGAACAAAAGAAACTAGAAAGGAAGGAGAAGAACAAAGAACACGAAGCAAGAAGAAGATATAGGCGAAAGGCATTTTGAAGGAATTAGTGAGTAGAAGCGAGAAGGAAGGTACCGAACTTACCTACGGTGCCATTCTCCGAGAGAGGCCCCGAGAAGCGGGAAAAGCAATTTTCTAGATTCTTGGACATCTTAAAAGAAGATAGAAATCAATATCCACACTGCGAGAAATAATAAATGGATAATTGCTCAAGTAGCGTTGTGATTTTGGGGAAACTCTGAGAGGACGTGGAAGAGAATGTTGGGAAGGATATTATTAACTTGTTGTTGCTTTTTAGCCATGGATGTTTGTGGTATCAGATTTAATCTCGCAATAATGGGATAACAGATGGGATTCATCTTCTTGAAATGGATAAAGACATCTGATGTTCGCGATATTATCGATGATCTTGAAAGATCAGTTATTGAAGTAGCGTTGTCGAAATGAATAAAATGGACGGACCAACATAACCGAATCCGTTATCTGACGATGATCAATGAAGCGTGAAGATTCTTGATCGTTGAGAAGCTGTAAATCTTCGTATGTAGTTGACCGACGAGTTAATCAAGCCGTTTGCGTTAACCGACGAAGTTGGGCTTTGTTATTTGTTTCAGCGGAAGGAGCGTATAATGGATCGGAAGAGTGACGGACTAATAAAGATTAAGGAAGACTTGGAGATAAATGCTGTTTCTCAGATATAACCGAGTTGCAATTTTACGGGTCCGTAAATGCAGGCAACTGGATGTGTCGGCGACGATAAATATTCGGAATTCTTGGATAGACCTTGGATTGTGACTCTTGACATCTTATGAATGAGATGGGACATGAATCTTGGTGATATCTTGAGGCGCGTTTCATGGAGGCGTGATGGTGTGATGTGTATGACAAAACGATCTCGACGCCGTAACGTCGAAGATGATGTATCGCCAGGGCAACTATTGAAGCGAGGAAACTAGTGTTGAAGAATTGATATTGAAATGATCATTTGAAATATGTTTTCTTAGAACGAGAAAAGAGGAAACCCGAGTCATCATATCAGCGCATTGACTAAGCACGAGAAGAATAAGCTAGCTGGAATTAGAGAAAATCTGAGGGAAGCTGTGCCCAGTCGATTGAGGATTATAAAGGGTATCGATCCTCGAATTTGTATGCCGCAATATTCTTGAGAATGATGTCTGAACATACATTGAGCATCGGAATTTGAACCACGTGATGAAAGAAGTTGTTAGAAAAGTTCTTAAATGGTTAAATGCGGGTTTTATATATCTTATGTCCGAGATAGTTCTTGGGTAAGCCCGGTGCGTGTAGTTCACAGAAAGGTGGATTCACTTGTGATGAAATGAAAGAATGAGCCCGATTCCCTACGAAGCGTGACGGGGATGGAGGGTATGTATTGACTACGAGAAAACTAAACAACTGCGGCAAGAAAGGATCATTTGCCTTTCACATTGATCGGATCTTATCTTTGGATAGGTTAGCGGGACACCCTAAGCTTATGTTTTCTTGATGGATACTCTGGATATAACCAATTGCCATTGCACACTGAGGATCGGGAAAACCACCTTTACATGCCCATTTGGTACTTTTCTTTTAGAAGAATGCCATTTGGTTTGTGTAATGCTCTAGTACATTCAGATGCATGATGTCCCTTATTTTACGATTTAAGCCGGGAAAAGTTATGGAAGTCTTCATGGATGATTTCCTGATTAATGGATCCGATTTTGAACAATGCACATAACGGGAACCGATATTTCAAATGTCTGCGAGACGAATCTAGCTACGGAATTGGGAAAATGCCACTTTATAGTTCTGAGAAGGAATTGTCTTTGGGGCACGTGATTTCTACGAGTAGAAGTTGACCCGAGCAAAGTATCAGTATAAGAAATGTGCCACCCACTTCTGGGTCGAGGAATTAGAAGTTTTTAGGACATCTTTGGTTTTTGAGGAAGATTTATCAAAAATTTCTCAAAGTGCTAGACATTTATGCGAATTCTTTGGAAAAGATGATACTAAGTTCAATTTTTGATGAATCTACGCCCATAATTCTTTTGAAAAGATCAAATCCGAGACTAGTTGAAGCTCTAAATCATGGCAAAAACCCGATTGGAACAAAGAATTTGAAATCATGTGTGATGCCGATTGATTTTCTGATGGGAGCGTATTAGAGCGAAAGAAATTTGAAAAGGTATTCAAGGCCATATCTTATGTTAGCAAAACCTTGATGAAGCTCGAGGAAAGTACTCTACTGCGAAAGGAGATCTTGGCAGTAGTGTTTGCATGTGAAAATTTTTAGGCCATACATTTTGGGGTCAGTATTTATTATACACTGCGATCATCATGACGATTAAATATCTATTAATAGAAAGAAGAAGCCAGCGAGCGATCGGGGTGGGGTATTGTTATTACGAGGAATTTGATGTTGAAATAAAAAGAGACAAAGAAGGTTGTGATGAAAAGTGATAGGCGAGACACTTGTCGAGAGTGGAAAAAACTGTTTGTCTGAAGAAGGGAAATAGCGAGGAAAATTTTCCAAATAAGCGGGTTATTCAGTGTCACTCCGATCTGCTCCAGTATGCGATATTGTGAACTTCTTAGTATATTGGAATTATGCCACGAATTGATACCAATGAAGAAAAAGCTAAGGCGGCGCGGTACCACATGCGGGATGACCCTTCTTTGTTTAGAAGAAGAGGCGATCTGATCATCGGAAAGATGTGTACGAGAGGTGGGGCAAAGCAAAGATTTTACAAGAATGTCATGCATCGCGTATGGAGGGGCATTTTGCGGGAGAATAACGATATGAAATTCTCGATCTGGATTTTTTTGGCCTCTTATTTTTCGAGACATTTTTTGAATGGGTGTTTGTGTGATCGATGTAAAGAATGGGAAATATCGACCATGAAATGCCCTACAGTATCTAGTGGTGCGACTATTTGATGTATGGAATAGATTTTATGGGACCTTTCGACTTCATTTGGAAATGTATACATACTCCCCAAGCTGTGAATTATGTATCAAAATGGGTTGAGAGCGGCTTGACTTGTCCCAAAAATGATGCTAACACCAGGTTGTGGGATTTTTACAAAAATATTCTCAGCATATTTGGGACACCAGGCGCTATAATGATGATGGAGGGACCTTTGCAAATAAGGTGTTTGGCTTGAGCTCATGGGCATATATGGTATCGAAACCACATTATGAGCTTGGCTTATCAAATCACCTCGAACAAATGGAAGCGTGAAATTTCCACGGGGAGGCCAAGAAAATTCTTGAAAAGGCAGCCGCTCAGTGAAGAGATTGGTCTACGAAACTTGATGATGCACTTTGGGCATACGGGACTACCCCCAAAACTCCATTGGGGATGTCCCCATATAGGCTTGTCTTTGGAAAACCTTACTTACCCTACACTCTTAAGCTAGAATATAAAGCTATGTGGGCCATCGAAGCTAAATTTTGATTTCAAGCACGCTAAGAAGAGAGGCCTCCCGTTTAAATGAATTGGAAGAGTTGAGGAATGGCTTTGTGATAGTGCGAATCTCTGAATAAAACAAAAAAATGGCATGATCAAAGGATTTTGAAGAGAGAATTCAAAGCATGAGATCGAGTCTGATGATGACTCGGACCTTTGGGCTACTCTTTCTTTTTCAAGGCTTAAATCAAAATGGAGTGGACCTTATACATTAGTATCAAGTACAACTTTTGGGGCAGTGACACTTATAACCAGCAATGATGAGGAATTCAAGGTTAATGGTCAGAGATTAAAACATTACCTGGGAGGAATGCAAATGGAAGAATGACTCCTAGTTCTGAATGAGAAAATTTGAAGAAGCAGAAATATAGTAGCAATAAGTCCAGCTAAAGACTAAAAAATTGGCCGGCGGCTTTGTGGAAGGCGATCCACGACGAGTTTGTTTAAGTTTCTAGTTATGCTTTTTGTGAAAATTGTTTTTTAATAGTTTTTTTTTTAAATTATTCCTTACTGCTTGAAGAGTAAGTAAATTTTTTTTTTTAGTTTTGCAGGACAATAAGAATATGCAAAGGAGGAACATCTACAATCAAACTTGTCTATGAGAGACAAAGGCGTATACTCTTGCTGAATTTATTTAAATTTTATGCAGATATAACGCGTTTGAAAGTTTGGGGGAAATTTATTTTATTTTTTTTGTGGTTCAATTTGAATCTGATGCATGGTTGAATATATTTGATGAATGAGTGAATGATGAAGATGAATGATGCTTGTTTGATTGGATTAGTGAATTGAATTTGCAATTTCAGGTTGCAACCTAAATTTTTTAGAGAAAACCATTTTTTTTTTGTCGCAACAGTGACATTGAAGTCAAGACCAGAATAACTAAGGAGAGTAAAGAAGAGGTCGTGACATCACTGCCCCTGTCGTGACCACTTCTCAGGTCGCGACAAACAACATGAGGACGCAACAGGAAAGGTGCAATTTTGAATAAAAATTAGGTTTTAAAGCCTTTTATTTTGGCGTTCCAGCATTAAAGATAGAATTCATTGCAAATCATTAATTAAGAGGCTCGAAATTTAAAGTCGCGACCCCCGTATCGCAATCCTGCTGACATTGAGCTGGCGATCCCGTTTCAAATTTCTGGTCATCTTTAATTCATCTCGGCACCACTTTTGCATCCATCGTTTAGAACCCACAAAATAACTTGTTGATATCTAGGCAGAAAGCAGAGGCCTTAATTAAAAGAATCAGTTTAGGTTACTTATTTTCGAAAGAATAATTCGAGGACATTGATAACTCTCGGAGAAGCGATCCAGGCTTCGTAACAGTGCCCAAATCTCTGTTTGGAAATAAGCCGTGACACTTGAATCAGAAATTTTCATTTAATTCATTCAGTGGAAATATGAAAAGAGAATTAGGCTTTGTCCTCCCCCGAAGCAAGATCAGCATAAAGGATGGGAAACGAAAGGAGAGATAAGCGATGAGAATGAGAAAAGGAGAATGAGAAAAAAGAAGAGTTCCAAGGGTGCAAATGCAGAGCGTATGGATTGAATGGAGTCGGAAAAAAAACCAACTCTAGTCATGATTCCATACAACTCTCTCTGTAAGTATTCAGGACTTATGGGGATTTGGAGGGGCTGTTTGGAGACAAACATGATGGAGCTCATTTTGTATTCTAAAACAGAGTGGGGACCTTCAGGTAGATGGCGGGGAGCTGTGACAGCCTTTAGGAGGCATGGGGTTTTTAGATCGAAATGAGAGTTTTCCTCTTGGTTAGATATAGAATCCTATTTGTAATTTTTGCATTAGATAAGAAATCAAATTATGCAAATATCGAGATGTTTTGATATTTTAATAAAATTCTGTTGATTATAGTGATTGTTTTTGGGTTCCGCAATTGATATCAAAAATTTGTGTCATTTCTGTTAAGCATGAAATTATGAGTGCTTAATACTGTCTGAGGATCGAATGACCAGTGTTTCCTCAAGAACGATGAGTGGAAAAATAAGGGCATGGTAATGGCCCCGGAATCGGGAGTAGCATCCTTATTTAAAATCCAATTTAGATTGAAATAGGAAGGGGATATTATTGAAGAACAAATAACCCAAGTGAAAGTGTGTAGTCAGCGGGTGAATCGGTACAGAGTGCGAAGAGAAACAATACATGATCAGACAAAACTCTCTTGACTTTTTTGAGAGGAATTAGGAACATCTTACGGGAAATTCATTAGAGTTCATGATCTTTGAAGCTAGTCGATTAATCGGTTGAAGTAATCACTGCAGGTAAGAAACGACCCAGTGAGTGATAGAGCCATCCTTGGAAGTTTGAGCCTTTCAAGAAGCCTACCTCACTATCTTAAAGGCATAAACTCTGGTTATCAGGTTTCAGGCCAAACGATCCCTTATTTTCTTCAATAGCGACAGCCCGAAAACACAATTCCCTTCCTTATGATAATCCTGACGAGCCCCAAAATTATCCGAGTTCCATAACAGAAAAGTCTACTGCAAAGAAAGAAACAAATTTGGGAGAATATATGTCCATGTTACAAAGGAAGGAGAAAAACAACTTGAAAAACTAGAGAAAAGAAGTAGAGATTGAAAAAGAGGGAATAAGTTTTGTCTTGTGACTATCTCATGAACAAGTGTAAGCTCATAGGGGTGTTTCAACACCTAGTACCCTAATGCCATTGGTATGGATGCCCAAAGTTCTCCCAGAGTGATAGAAAGCACAGAAGACAAAAAGCATTGCACTATTCCCATTCTACAAGAAATACAAAGAGAGAGTTCAGAAAAGGGAAATGGCAGGTGAGTGGCAAATCAAAAGGCCGTAAAAGGTCCCAAAGATGCGCTTGGGCGAGATTGAGGAGGATACCCCGGTCTGAGGAAAGGGAAAAGGATGAAAGGTGAAGACGTTAGATAGAATGGAAGAATAGAATCTGGGTAATTTGAAACCTATAAATTCCAATTATCTACCGATTACCCCGAACCTAACATTCTGAAACTGAAGAGACCTCGTTGATCTTGAAGGTTGAATTCTACCATTAGTGGAGATCAATATGAAAAACAAGCATATGGGACCTTGGCCCAGGTTTTTCTAAGAAGATTTCGAGAAGTTAACTAATTAGACATAAAAGAGAAGGATTGAAGACACGCACACACACACGAGCAAAAGACTTGTTGGATAAAGTTGTTTAAATACATGATTTCATCGAGGAATTTGTGATAGAAATTTAAAACCATTCCTTTTCTTGAATCGGCGAAATTTTAAGCCCGATGTTTGTTATCTCCTATTTCAAGTTGAAAGATGGAACAAGAAAAACTAAGGTGTGGGAACTAAGAAGGAAGTATGTAAAAATTTAAGCTTAATTGTTTGAGAACAAACAATTCTTTCTTTTCTTTTGCTTGGGAGACAGAAAATTTTTTAAGTTTGGAAATTTGATGAGTCTAAAAACTCATTTGATTTTTTAATCATTTTTAAGTATATTCTGAAGATTAGTGTTGATTCATATCTGGAATCCTGGATAATTTGCATCACGGAATTAATTTTCTTGAGAAAAATACAATAGAAATGGGAAATCTGACATAAATTGTAGAAATCGGCCCACAAGAGCGAGAAGGAGTCGCGACTTGAAAATTGAAAGTCGCGGCGAGCTTCGTTTGTCAGTTATTTCCAGGTCACGACATCACCAAGACTAGTAAAGAGGTTGCGACCAAGAAAATGTGGATGAGACGGAAGAAAGTATTGAGAGGCGAGGCGGGGTCGCAGCGCGTCGAGGTCGCGGCGTGGATACGATTGATGAAGCCCGCAGAAAGGAAGTCGCTATAGAGATTTGAGAGGTTGCAACTTCTGAAAGTTGGAGGGATCGAATGGGTCGCGACATCACTTGGTCCTTGACGAGGAAATTTGGTGAGCGGCGAGAAGTCCGGTCGAGGGAAAATGAAGTTACACCCTTTGTTATTTAAGGACCAAGGGAGGTCGCGACAGGTGTTGAGGTTGCGACTGAGAGGCTACTAAGCATCGAGAAATCGATTCTGATTATGTTTAAACAAGCGAGACAACTGCGAAACTGAGAGAGGAGCAACATAAAGGTGGCGACATCATATTGAGGTCCGCGACTGTTTTAAAGCGAAATTTTATCAAGCGTCGCGACCAATTTTTAATTCGCGACATATATTACGGCTGAATCAACAAAGACCAAAGGAAGTGCGACCGGACAAAGGGTCACGACCTTTGAGATTTGGCGACATAAGCAATGTAATTCATGACTAAGAGTGGGTATGACATGCGGTGCGCGAGAAGCGAGTCGACCCAGAAATAAAGTTGTGATAACTATTGCAACCTAAAACTGAAGTCGTGACTTAGAGTTGCAACATAAGGGAACTAAAATGAGGTCGCGACGTGAGACTAAGGTCGCGACATCAATTCTTGAGAACAATTGAGCCAGAGAGGTCGCGACCACAAGTTGATGTCGCGACCACAAATCGAAGCTACTACAAGGAAACTTGGTCGCAACTGAAAAAAACAAGGTCGCAACTAGAAAGGTAAAATGAGAGAGATCAGTGTGGCATCGACCAAATTCGCGACTGAGGCATTAATTGGGCTTTTCTTTTGAATTCCACACGGAGTTTTTTTTTTTTTGGGATTGGGCCCGAAAGTTCTTTTGAAACGAATATAAATAGAGCATTATTAGAATAGTAAAGTAGCTTAGTCTTCACTACCTGAAAAGGGGAGCAGAGGAACTAGGTGTATAGTTTAAGTAGAATTTTATTTTTCTTTATTTTTGTGTTTTTATATTTAGATCTTTAATTCTTTTAAAGTTTGATTCTATGGCGTGCGAAACTTGATTGAAATTGTTGAATTTTTATTTGGTGTACCATTCTTAAAAATTACGCCTTGGCCTGTAGAAATCTAGACAAATTTTTGGAATTCATTTTTTATCAGTGTCATTGCGATTATCGTGGATGCGCATGATCAGTGCTCCATTTCTTTAATTGTAATACGATAGTGGAGCATGACTCTGGCCCAGTTTTGAGATCTGATTAATTTACAGGTCTTTACGCAAAAATCTAGAAAATTATTTGGGTAGGATTTTTACTTGGTGTCGTTTTGACCGATAAGTTTCCGATAGTAGTACGAATACCCGGATGAGGAGTGTATCTTGCTCGATTTTTCGGGGATGCCCTCTATGTGACACGAGTTGGAGATTCTGAGTGAGAACACTCACTTATGGGTATGCTAGACACGCATTAATGAGCTGGCGAGCTGAAGTTCATTCATGATCATTTATTGGCTCTGGTGAAGTTGGAGGGAGTATTTATCGAGCATAAATAATTAGAGTTCACCTTAATATAAGGGGAGCTCTGACCCCATGTTAGATGAGATCTAATCGAGAAAGGGAAGAACTTGATAGATGCGGAGGGATGAGCCACTAATTGAGTTTGTGAAATTTTACTGAATCTAAAGAGGAAGCGAGTCTACGGTCATCGAAATGGAGTGTGAAGTATTTAAGAAAGAAAAATGCCACGGATCATGCCTTGAGAGAAAGCGAAATACCAGTGGTGGTTTGATGCTTGTCTTGAAGCGAGTCCAACCGGTGAATATGGAGAGAAATCCAGCGCAATATTTGAAGCGTCTTGGACAAATCAATCCATCGTAAAAGCGAGAGCAATGTATTTCAAACAGCGAAATTACATTTGTTTCTTTATGATTTGCCCCGAATAGTTTGGTTTCTCGAGGGGAGCAGTTAGGTCCAGTTATTTGTTCTTTATATTTTTGGTGGTTTTCATGTTATTTCAGTTTCTATTTTTAGTTAATAGTTTAGGATCTTTAATTTTCTAGACAAAACTTTCACTCTGAGTTTTTAGTTCAAATAGCATAGAATTTTAGTAGTTGGGGTAGTTGATCTCTAATTTTTGTCAATCTCTGTGGGAATGATACTTGGACTTACATTCAGATTTTACTACTTGTATGACACCGTGCACTTGCGAGTGTCATAAGACTAGACCCCATTTTAAAATCCACGAACATTAAAGAAAAAATTATTTTATCAACGGTTTGACCAGTGACATAGAAACAACGCGAAAGTGTAAAGGCTCTTGCTGTATATGAATTGAGGTTTTGAGTCATATAGAAAAATGACGAGGGTGAGTCTGGTGTTTAAATCCGACTTTTGTATCTCCTTCCACTAATTTGGTTATTTGCTTTATTTGTTTTAGGTTGTTTGCATGAGTTTTCTTTCTTTCTTTTTGTTTGTTTCATGTCTCATATGATGGATTTTCAGCACTTGTTGGCTGATAGAAGGTCATTTGAACACAAACATTTGAAAAAGAACTTGAGTCTGAGTGGATTGGACCCTTAGGCTTTTAAATGATCACGGAATTGTGTGTGCTTGCTTGGTATAGGTGACTTGGCTTAGTCACCTCCTTGTGCTCTGAGAGAAATTTATTTCTCAGAAAGGAATCTATCCTTGCACACTTTTGGTCTCCCTTGGCCATGCCGATCCAGGACCCTTTGTCTTGAATTTCGCTTCAAGCTTAGGGTTCTAGCCACCTAAGTGATGGGACACTTAATCAAAAAGAGGATTGCCAGGGGGGTTGATTTGTTTTGCTCACTATGCTTTGCTTTGCCATGTTCCTTAGGGGTTTAAGTGATTGTAGGATCTGGCTTTTGGTTGAAAATGCTAATATTGCCGAACTTATGTTTATGTGATTCTATCCCGCAGCATCATGTTATCACCTTTCTCTCTTGTTTTGTTGTTAGTTAGTGTGTTTTCATTTTCATTTGTTTTGAATTGGTCTCTCTTGTTTGAGGACAACTTAATTAAGTTTAGAGTGTGATGGTATACTTGTACTCATTTATCCTATGTTTTACCATATTTTTAGTAGATTTATTATATGATTAAATTTATCTAATGCTCTAAATGTTCAATTTTGTGATTGGGTCATCCATGAAGACGATATGGAGCAGCGAAGAATTGGCCCCAGTAAAATGACCAACACATGCAACATGACTCGTGTTTTGATGTTTTAAACTACACAATGATCCCGATTGCTACAATATTGATATGGATAAATATGAGACTTCTCGGGCTTTCAAAGAGACCTCATTCGCTCCATTTGGGCTTGAATGACAGGGTGCATGACTCTTGGTAGTTAAAGGAAGAAGAAAGAGAGAAGAAGCAGAAAGTGACCGATTCGGAGAATTTTATACATTCAGTCTTTATAATGATTTTCCCAAAGTGTTTTCCTGAACTGCTCACCTAGAATCAACACTTCAAGATCTTTCAACGGTGCAAGAGCACCAAATGGAGTTAGGATGACAAAGTTATGGCCTTACGAGTTGGGCCAACGGGGGCTGCGGCAACATCGGCGTTGAGGAGCCGCGTCGCTCGTTGCGAGCTCAACGCAGCATCCCGACGTCGCGACGTTGCTGCACAATGTCATGACGTTCGGGGTTGATTTTGGGTCTATTTTTAGCCCATTTTGAGCCAGTGGGGTTTTAGGCTGAAACCCTAGAAACAAGACGTTTGAGGGCAGGATTTGGGCTTTTGAGGGAGCAAGCTCCACTTTTAAGTTTGAAACCCCTAGGGCTTGTTCTTGGAATTTCTGTAGTTCGTTCTTCGAAGAGGAAGAACACTTGAGGAAAAGAAGATAATGAAGGAGAAGAAGGAGCTTGGCCATGAGAATTTGTTTTTTCTCTCTTTCCTTTTCCATTTCTTTCTTTTGATGATTTGTATTTACTTTTCCACTTATGTTTTAGTTAGTTTTTGTTGGGGGCTTAGAGTAGCCCAGGTACATCTTTGTATGAATCTCTCTAATTTATGCCAGTGATGCTTTATTTCATATTTATGTTGAGTATTTCATTTGGATCTTAATGCTTGTATTTGGCCTTTGCATGAGTTGTGGTTCGATTAATCACGAGTGAGAGTTAAATTGGGCCGTGGATGATTTACCATCTAATTATCATGAGATAGAGATATAAGTGAGATTAGGTATGGTATTAAGATTTATAGGGTTCAATGCATCCTTAGTTATGATGGTTTGAGGTAGAGATGCAGTATAACCTTTTCTAAAGGTAGTGTGTTGATGCTCGAGAGAGATTCGAATATACATTAGTGAAATCGCCATCTTCATGATGAAATTGATTATCGATTAATTGGGTTAGGAGGTTCATACATCCTTGTTTAGGTGAAATCTATACCCTAAGGCTTTTTAGTCTTTATATAGTCATTTTTGCATGCCTAGATTAGTGTCTTTGAGTTTTTCTATAAATTTCCCACCATCCAAATAGAGCATAGGCTATATTAGAGTTGACACTTAGTAACCCAATTCTCAGTGGGAACGATACTCACTTATCATTATATTACTTGAGGCGACACGTGCACTTGCGCACATAGGCTTACACATTTTACATAGCACAAATCAACCTATCTGTGTTGTTTGCTGATTTTTGGGCTTTATCTCTTTGCTTTTGCCCCATATTGGCTCATGGATGACCTAATCACAAAATTGAACATTTAGAGCATTAGATCACTTATTCATATAATAAATATACTAAAAATATAAGTAAAACATAGGGATAAAATGAGTATAAAGTATACTCATCAACTTCTGATTTTAACTTTAAGAGCAAAGACCATAGTCACCAACCTAGTTTTAAGGAGGGCCGTCAGTTTAGACATTTTTTTCAAACCTATATTAAATTGATTTTTTTTTTATTTTAAAAGTATTATTTTGGGACAAAACTCGAAACTATCTCTATCTTTGAACACATACGAGATGAGACGAGGCAATAGCATGAAGATATGCAGTGAGCTTTGTGGGGTTGCAAGGCATTTACATGATGGAGTAACAACATCAATTTCCTTGAGTCTTGACCTTTAAAGGAAAATATAAGACTTTGTATAAAGAGATGCATTTGGGGAAAATAGTAGATGCGTAGAACCTTTAGTGAAAATTCAGAATTTTCTTCATGTATGTCATGATATAAAAATTATGAGTAATGCGTCTTGAACACAGTTATTTTGAGAGCAGTAACGAAAAGTGCCACAAATTTAAAAAATATATATTTTGTTGTGTATTGAATTATAAAAAAAAAAATTAACTTTAAAATTTTTTATACTTTTATCACAAAATCCCGACCCCGAATGATAAATAGAGATGGGCATTCTGGCTTGACATTGTTTTGCTTAGCAAAGTAAAAGAATTTATATCCTCGAGATCAGTATCTCTTGACTTGGACGGAACAATTCCATATGCTTCCTAATTTCCTAGGAATTTGATTAAAGGCTCTTGGTATCAACCACTCAAATTCCATATCTATAGAAAATGTTTTTGAAATCGACTTGTCTATCCATTGTTGAAGATGGTATGTGGCATTCGGAGTTTCCTTAGTGTCACGTTGATGTGATAAATATTTTGTCTGGGTTTGATGAGAAAATGGTGGCTTGATTGTTGTTGGGGCATAGTTTTTATGAGGCAACCCCCATTCCATTTTGATAATTTTGAGATGATGAACAACACATGTTAGGCTGGTTCCATGGTCGTCTGTTTCTTGTCTCCATGTCATGTGGATTCTTCTTGGACATTTAAAGTGATGTTCTAGATTTCTCTCTAGCAAATCTATAAATTTCACTTTCTCGATATTATCAATGATGGATCTTTCTATGCGGATTGTGCGAGATTTGGTGTATTAATGGCTAAGAGATTCTTCTTCGACTTCTCCACCGGGTAAAATTTGATGGTGTTGCTTTATCTTCGGTATTCATATTCTAGAGATGATAAAGAGGAACACTTGATTGGCACATGGTTTGGGAAGAAAAGCGTTGAGGTGATAAACATTTCTAGTATTTCATATTACTACTTTAATTACGTATCTTGTCGATGACAACAACTTCAAAAATTTCAAGGAATATGTTCATATTGATTTTCCGTATAGTTTTTACACGGTCGATCCTTACATGTTGAAAATTTCACCACTTTTTGCTAGGTTCTTATATGCAGAGCATGTTTCCTGAAGTAGTGAAAGTGGTTACACCTTTTTCACCACTTTTTTCTGTTTTGGCTGCATCACTGCTTGCGGCAGGTTTTGGTTGCTAACATATGATTTGTCTTCACCATGATGGTACTTTTTTTTTCCACGGACTGATCTCTCTTAGGTTTTCTTTTCTTTATTGGTTATTTCTCAGTATATTCTCAGAAAATGCTTGATTTCGATTTGGTGTTTTTCTGAAACGAAAATCATAGTACTATGCATAACCAATTAATGTAGTTAAACAATGTGTCTCAGACCTGCAATCCGAGTAGTGAAGATGATTACTAGGAAAAATAAAAAGCCTATTTGAGAATGTTTAGGAAAAATGTTTTTTAGAACAAATTTGTTGATTAAGAAGAGTCCCAGCATCTGCAGTCATGAGGAGACCTGGGGGTTGATTAAGTGCTTTCAGTGCTATTTTAGATGCATTTATTACGGGTTTTAGAGCCTTTTTGTGTACTAATCGGCATAATTAACAAATTAACATTAAGGTCCAGGCTATGCACTACGGTCGCATTTTATGGCTATTTTGTGAAGTTTTCAGATGTCGGGGCCAAAATTATCGGTCGAGTTCAAACCACGCGAGGGCAGGTTGAACTCATTGTTGCGAGATCGAGATCAGAGAAGAAAGAAGAGCAAAAAGTGAAAAAAAAAAATTAGACCTTCTTGAGAATTACAACCGGGGTTGTGAAAATTCGTGGCACCTGCGAGTTCGAGGAGGTTGAAGAAATTTCGTGGCACGTGAAAAGCTTTTCTGTTGCGCTGTTCATGTCTTTCTACACTTGATCGCCTTTCACGCTTTCGACATTTTGACTTTTTGTTACATTTTTTTTGTTTCTTTGAATTGTCCGCAGCGTAAAAAGCTTTTGTTTTGTTTTTTGGTATTTGTAAAGGGTTTGGTATAAAGCCCCCGGACAAACTTCTCCAACGGATAAGATCTTCTCGATGTTAATAAAATTTTTGGGGCGGGAGTTTTCCATTTTGCTTTCGCTTTGCTCCGTTTTCTTTCCCTTTTCTTTTATTTTCTTGGCTAGCAAACACCCCTCTGAGGATGGCAACTCAGAGGATGGTTGGCTAGACCTCTTTCATCCTTGAAGAGAGGAGAACTCTTATTTAGGGTTTGGAGGTAACTAGCGGGTTTATACGTGTTTTTTAACTCACGCGCATTGCTTGGAGTATTTATGTTCTATTTCTCTCAATCTAGGTTTAAATCTCTTAAATGTACCTTGATGGACAAGTATTTGGCAATCTTTTAGGGTTCAGTAGATACTTAATGCTAGATCCACTGAGATTCATTAGTTGCCCTCTCTTTGTCAGTGTAGGTTAGATTTATGAGATATGTATTCACTGTTGGGGAGCATTTATGCTCAGTAAATGCTGTTTTTCAAAAGGGAAAATTATAGGGTCTAGTTTTTAAAGCTAAATGAAGATCCGAGTTCAAAGCGATATAGGTCATCCTCCACAGGCACGAGGAAATAGACTGAGGCCTCGATCGCCTTAGGACCTCAAAACCCATTGTGATAGCCCCGAGGAGTTGCTTTTTCATATTTTCTTCAATTTATTTTTAAATGCACACAGTGACCTCCCACACAGTTTTTACCCAATCTATAATCCACAAATTCACCATTTTGGAGTCAATTACAAAATCATTTGTGCGAAGAAAACCCGTCCCGGGGATTAGACCACAGAGCCAGCGCATCTGTAGTAGTGAGCTGCAGTGGTGAAGGTTGAGTTTATAATTTTGTTAGTTAGGGCTTCCACCAGCTACACGATAACGTGTGAATCAAATGGCGTCGTTGCCGGGGATGGTACCTAAGTGCAAATGATGACCTGATGAATACTTGTGATCCTCATCACAAGTCATGGTGAATTTCTTTTATCATTTTTTTTCTTGTATATATTTTACTGTTAGCCTTCTTAGTTTTAGTTCACAGTTTATTTATTTTTTTAGGTAACCCTAACCTTTTAGGTTTGATTGTTTCTTGGTCGTTGGGTGTTTACCCTGTTTTTGTTACAGGAATCCATGTTTCAGTGGATTTGAAATCGGCCGGAGTTGATTAAAGTGGGGTATTCTTCGAGGAGCCTAATTACGGGTGAATATCGGTTGAGGCGATGGAACATCTAGAGGAAAAACGGCTCACGGTCGGTACCCGGTGGAAGGAATCCAAATGCATATAGGTCGCGAGGGACTATATAAACCCTCGTGGGTGAGTGTGCACTTATACACATGGTTCCCCAGAAATGCACCATATGGAAATGCTTACAACCACTAAGTTGGGGGGAACCACCTAAATACTCATAGGGATTGTATGCACCTCCACCTTGCTTTCACCGGTATGCTTCTTCACCTCAGCCTCGACCACCACGACCCCGACCACTCGATTAAAGCGAGCCATTATGAACACCAGTACGGTGGGTGAATTTGTGGAAAAGCTTGAGAAGACAGTGATGTGATTAAGTAAAAGAATTCATACTATGGAGAATATACGAACCAAAAATTAGATAGGCTTGGTAAATGGATTGAAATTTGACAACCTACGTGCTCCATTTCAAGACTCACTATCGTGACATGTTCACGAGAGGAAGTGAATCCGAGAAGAAGAGTGCTGATTGACACCATAGTGGGGGCAATGTAATGACAAATGAGACGATCTCCCCATTCTTCGGCGGCCGGGAGGCGGTGGAAAGGGACCGGGGAAGAGCCCGGCTTTATCCTTCAACCCGATCCCCATAAATTTGGATACAGTGCCCGCGTCGACCCAACGACCAGCGGTAGTCCGCGATGCACTTTACACGCACCCGTCGCGGTACCTCACTACTTGAGAGCCGTCCATCTCCTTTGCCTATGTTGCAAAACTTTAGGAAGTTAGTGGTCTCTGTTCAAACCTTTGCCACTACATCGAGACATTGGCAATTTTGCTTTCGTGTTGCATGGCACGGATGGTTCGGGTGGCGGTTGGTTTGGAGCACACTGAACGCAGAGCATTTCTGACTCCGCGGTTTCAGCGGCCTCTGATAGCGGCGGTTTAGAGAGGCTGGTATCCCCACTTTGTTTAGTTTTCCTGCTTTACTTTATTTTATTTTATTTTATTTTATGTTGATTTATTTAATTTTCTCTTTAGGTTCTCTAATTTTAATTTAATTTTTGTTTTCTGGCTTATTTTTTCATTTTTCTGTATTTAAAAAAAAAAATTGTGTTTATTTTTGTAGGTTTTTGCTTAGTTTCTATATAGCAAAATCCGAAAATTCGCAGCTGCGAGGTCGCGGGTTGCGGAAATTTGCGGAATTCCCTGCGAAAGGGTGCGGGAGCTGTGAAAATTCACGACTTGTAATTTCGCGACTGCGTTGTTCCTCTTTTGTTTGGTTTTTGTCAGTCTGCTTGTTCATGTTTTTGTCTTTTATGATATATATATATTAAAAAAAATTTGGTCTTTGAAAATGATAAAAAAAAAAAATTTGTCTTTGAAAATATTTAAAAAAAAAAAAATTTACGCACGGTTCAATTTCGCAGCAGCCTCAGCTTTAGACCTCATTTTGTTTTGATCATAACTTTTTCATCCGAACTCCGTTTTGGGTAATCTTGGTACCGTTGGAAAGCTTAGAGAGCGTAGAATCTAAATCTAGCTAGAAAGAACACTTTTGAAATTTTTATAAAGGCGAAATTTTCAAAATTATCCAACTGGTCACTTTTTTCCTCTCTTTTATTCTCCTAACTTGTTCATTTGAAGCCCAAACGAAGTGAATAAGGTCTCAGTGGAAAGCTTGCGAAGTATCCTATCCAAAAATGAGCACATTTCATCAAGGAGGTAGCACTTCACGCCTCTAACTTTAATCAAGCCACGAATTGCGAATGATGTGACATTTGGTTGGGGGGAGAGTTAGCGAAGGAAGTGACATTTATTTTGTGTTTGTTTCCATTTTGAGCAAGCATATTTTGTTAAGTTTAATGACTTGCTATTTAGTTTCTTGCATAGTTGTTTGTTTTGTTTGTGAAGCTGTTAGTTTGTTTTTGAAAAGCTGAAAATATAGTCATTTTTTTTATATAATACATACTTATGGCTCACTTTTGATTTTAAAAAGTACCCATTTTTTTTTATTGTTTTGCCTAACTTTAAGTTTGAAAAAATTGAAACCCCGCTTGTCAGTTACATTGATAGATTGGTTCAGCCATGCCCTAGTGATGGATGATTAGTTAAATTCTTGCTTGCACACGGCCTTTTTCTTCCACTTCTAACTAACCACACACGGTGCACATTAGGTTTCAACAATAGGCTGAAGAACTGCCTAACCTCCTAAACTTTGCAAAACCTACCCTAGTTTCATTGACTACCTTTAATAGGTTAAGGACCCCCATGAAAAGAAAGCCAATGTGTCTTCGAAAATAAAAGAAGTGGAAAGAAAAGAAAAGAAAAGAAAAGAAAAAGAAAAAGAAAGAAAGTGCGACTTTACTTGTGAAACAGGTATGGTCAGGGGCCTCTGTGTGAAAGTCTTTAAAGCCAGTGCTTACTAAGAAAACGGCTGGTTGGGAGTCACTTGAAAGCTTAGTGCTCATTATCTGGTGGATAGATTGGAGTTTAACAAGTTGTAGGTATTGGAGTCTCGAGAAATCATTAGTCGGGGTGAAAACTAAAGAGTTAGTGGTCGAAAGATCCTTTATGACTTAGTGCCTAAGCCTTAATTGGTTGGGAGTCATCACGGTGAATCCTAGTTACATGGACTTTGGTGAGGTCGATTCCTCGGCATTGCACCCACAACCTGGGGATTGTGGAATAAAGAGTGGGTCACGATCTATTGGAGGTTGGTTAATTGTCTACAGGTGGAGAGCGTGCTTAGTTGGGGAAAGTGCAGTTTGGCAGTTTATTGTTGAGAACTGATCACATAAACACTTAGGTTTTGGTGGAAGTTTCTGGTTGATTCACCAAGAGGGAGGCTCTTTTGATACTTAATTATGTATGGAATTCATTCTCTCGAGATAGTTATTGGGCAAAGGTTTTGGTGATTCTCATCGAGGGTTAGGCATTACTCATTCACAACCTTTTTGAAATATCGTTTTTGTGAACATAATTTTGATTTTGATTTTATTTTATTGCTCTTTCTTTCTTTCATTCTTCAGGGGCTAGCGATGTGCAGGTTGAAATTGCGTGAATAATGCTTTCAGTGCTATTTTTGAGCCTTGTTTATTGCGGGTTTTGAGCACTTTTGTGTACTAATCGGCATAATAATTAACTTGATTGGCACATTAAGGTCCCAGTATACTATTGATCACATTTGTGGCTATTTTTTGTAGTTTTGCCAGAGATAATTATCAACAAAATTATCGAGTCGGTGCGACAGCAGCGAGAACCGAGTTGAACTCTGTCGTTTACCGTCCGGATCTGAAGGAAGAAAAGCGAGTGAAAAAAAAGTGGAGCGCTAACGGGATTTACCGAGGTTGCCAAGAATTTCGAGCCTGCGAATTTCGCGGGGTTGCGAAAACTCTCTTTGCCCTTGTTCATGTCTCATTACATTGTTCACTTTTCCTGCTTTCGTTTTTGAGCTTTTTTGTTTACATTTTTGTTTCTTCGGTTGTCCGCACCAATAGCTTTTGTTTTTGGTTTTTGGTATTTGTAAAGGGGTTTAGGTGCAAAGCCCACGAACGAAGCAGCATAATAGGATAGATCTTCTCCGGTAATAAAGTGGGTGGGGAGTTTTCCGTTGCTTTCCTTTTCTCCCACATTTTCTTTCCTTTTTCTTTTATTTTCATTTGTGAACACCTCTAAGGGATGAAAACTGAGGATGGTTC
This sequence comes from Tetrastigma voinierianum, assembly GCA_016808115.1. Taxonomy (NCBI): domain Eukaryota; kingdom Viridiplantae; phylum Streptophyta; class Magnoliopsida; order Vitales; family Vitaceae; genus Tetrastigma; species Tetrastigma voinierianum. The sequence continues at coordinate 2,630,803 of JAEQBH010001681.1, forward strand.
GGTGACATCTTTCATCCTTGAAAGTGAGGGGCTGGCAGCTAGGGTTTGGAGGTACTTAACGGTTCTCTTTGTTTTTTAGCACGCATTTATGGGTATTTATGTTCTATTTCTCTGCAAATCTGGGTTTAAATCTCTTAAATGTACCTTGATGGACCGATGTTGCTTGATATCTTTTCAGGGTTCGGTGGATCTTATTCTTGGAATCGTGAGATTCGTGAATTACCCTACATTTGTCGGTGTAGGTTAGATTTATGAGATATGTATTCCTTGCCCGGGGAGCATTGCTTAGTAAATGTTGTTTTTTCAAAAGGGAAAAATTATAGGGGTTTAGTTTTAAAGCTAAATGGTCAGGTTGAAATGACTATAGGTCTCCTCCCCCACGTATGAAATGAACGAGAGCCTCTCGGTCGTATGGGACCTCAAACCGGTGTGATATGAGGTTCTTTTCATATTTTTCTTTAATTTATTTTCAATCGCACACCATCGACCTCATTGTTTGCAAAATCCCATAATCCCAACAAATTCACCATTTTGAGCCAATTACAAATCATTTACATTCTTGAAAAGGAAAACCCGTCACGAGTTAAACCACACAAGACCATCTTGTAGTAGCTAGGCTATATGATGAAGATTTAGGTTTATAAATTTTGTTGGTTTGGAGCTGCCTAGCTACACGTTTATGTGCGAATCAGGGGTCATGGCTGCCATTCCCCCATTAGGTGTAAAATAGAAGATATAAGGGGAAGCTATGGGTGGGAGGCAAAAAATAAAATAAAAATGTAAAGAAAATGAGCTAGAAAGACAACATAATTCTAGACCATCATGCTTCTCACATGGCTAACCCTTTTCAGCAACTTACCCATTCCCCCAGCTTTTAGCCTCTCTTGCCTCTTATCCCCTTATCTAAATCTCCAGTAGCTAGAGAGAGGAGGTACTCTTTTGTTTTTAGTTTTTTTTTCTTGAATAATATATATATATATATATATATATATATATATATATATATATATATATATATATATATATATATTGCCATTGTTCCTTTTAATTGTTTTTATATTTTGCACTTAGCCTAAGATGTACGGGGTGGAAACAAAGAAATTTCTCTATTCTATAGATTATGGCTATTGCAAAGGAGAAAAAATATAAAGAGGTACATCGATATCATCTCGGGATATTATTTCTTCTTTTCTCTTGGCGTTTTGTGTTGCATATCTTGTATTCCTTGAGTGAATGTTGCTAAACGAGCACATGGTTACTTGTTTCAAGGATTGAGAGGGCTCTGTTAGGATTTTGTTTGGATTTTTAGAATCGTGCGGTGCGGCAGTGACATGATGAAGCCTCCCTGCAATCTTACTCATTACTCATGATGAAATGCTCAAGACATAGAAAAAAGGAAAAGGTGAAAGAAAGACATTAGACAATGATAAAAAAGTAAGCAAAATATTGCTTCATCTCTTCTATAATTACCATTTCAGCTTCCAATAATTTCCCCTTTTTTTTCGTGTAATTGGGATATTGTATATGGCTACTTATGATTGGAGACTCTTTCCATAATACGGAGGTTTCAAGATTACATTAAGATTACATTATCTGATTATCTCCTTGCCATAGCATTCCCACGGCCTAAACATACGATACACTTTGTTCTTAATATCGATGACCTTGAATCATGTTTGATAAATTACTTATAAACATTAGGATTTTTTGAATACCCGCAAAGAACTTATTGTAAAGCTTGTTTTGAATCATTTAAAGCAATCATATGTGACCCCTTTTGTTTTCCATAGGCGTTGTTGGCTGGCACAGCTATGAACCATTCTATGGTCGGGGGTCGACCCGCGAAACCATGGTTATAAACCATCATATGGTGCAGATTGACCATAAACCCTGTATAAGCCCCATCCCTATGGTCGAGAATTCGACCCGCAATAGTGACTACCAAAACACCACATGGTCGAAATTCGACCTCGAGCATGGCTATAAACCATCCACGTAATCGGAGATTGACCGCAGTGTGGCTATAAACCTGTAAGTAGGGTCGACCAGGCTAGGCTATAAACCACTGCATGGCCAGGGGTCGATCGCGCCGACTATAAGCCATCCGCATGCGTGAGGTCAATCTGAAAGCCGTGACTATAAACCATCCATGGTTGGGGTTAACCCTGGCCGCCGGCTACGAGCTATGCGAGTATGGAAAGAGCATGGCCGCGGTTTATGGGTAGCGCATCCCATGGGATTTCTCCACACCACCCCATAACCGTCTTTATGTTGCGGTTGTCTTCATCCAGTAACATATTTATAGCGCATTATATACTACTTAATGGGGTTGTGCCAGCGACTAAGGCTTTCTTCCTAGTAGTGTATTATTAGTCTGACATCCCAAATATAAAATTATGGATCATTCTCTATGAGAAATGATGGTAAGTTGCTTCAAAGCACTAAGTATAATGAAGCACCAAATATAATGAAACTCACCCATGTAAATGTGAAATGTATTTTCTATATCAAATTAATAAAAGCAACCATTCTCTCTATTAAGATGATATTATCCTTAATGAGTTGACAAGTGGGGTCCATTTATTTGTCACTTTGGAGAGTGGAAAGGTTTCGTTATCCTTCCAAAAGAATTTGTTTATTATTTTTCCAAAAATAGAACTAGATGGCTTTTCGAGTACATCTCCATACATTATATACCCATCCTGAGGGGCCTACATAATGGACAGTTATGAGATTGGCAATTATGAGTGGCCCTCAATGTCCTACTCCTTAATTTATACATTAACTACTATACATTAATTGTGTCGTAACACCTGTCGAGTTGGACAGCAACGCGTGCTTTGCTTGCTTTATCTCCAATGCTTGAGGCGGCCTGTTTCCTTGAGTATCTGATCTCATCAACCTTGATGCTTGAGGTGGTTTAGCTAGTAGCATGCCCGACCTTCCTGCTTGTCGAGCTTGGGTCACTAGTATGATTGTCATGTGATCGAGGTCAGGTCACTCACATAACTATCACTTGATCGGGTTCTAGTCATTCACATGACTGTCACATGAGCCACAACTTATCCAATTCCATAAGCCCCTACCCCCTAGCATCATTTCAAGCCATTAGGGTTGGAATGGCAGTAGACCTTTTTTATATCAACGTGCCACAAAAGCCATCATTTGCTCCAAACCATTAAGGTTGGGATGGTGGTCACCTCGTTGGGCTTTATGTGTCGTGAAAAGTCATCATTGTTCATTCGTTGTGAATAGGTGGCCACTCCGGATTCAATCATGGCTTTGGCGTGTTGTCCAATAATGACCATTACATTTAATGCTGCTTTTGAATATCTCGCCCATATCACTGGCAGCCTTGAGTGTAAATATCTTCGAAGACTGCTTTGGGGAGTTTCTCATATGTGCTATCAAAGAAGTTTTTGAGTTGTTATCTCTTGCTCTATATTCACATCGTCCTGGGTTTCTTTCATTGGTTCCTTTTGCACATCTGACAACCTTTGTCCTGAAACCGTTTTTCAAGGTAGAACTGAACTGCAAGTAAGAAGATTAGTGGTATGTTTTGCTTTTGTCATTTGGAGGTTCACAGTTTTGTGGTCTCGTTGTTGATTCTCTCGTTAGGGTTTTTTTTTTTTTTGTCTCCTCCCCTATGGCTGGATTTTTTGGTTAGTCTCTTCCCCTACCTTGGTTGATTTTCTAGGCATCATATCTATGACAGAGGCACTCAGAGGATGGCTACTAGAGGAGACAACGTGTGAAGCTTTGTGGACGAAGAACTGTATTCTTCCTCATTTGGGGTATCCGGGGAGGTTCTCTCGTGTGTCGACTCTAATGGAGTCATCACTTGGATTAGACCGTCAGGGAGTCTCGAGCGGATGCCTTCTAGAAGAGATTCTCCTTTCCTCCGTATGTCTGTGCCTCGTTTTCATCCTTAGGGTCTCAGTTTGTGGCCTGCACTGATGGGGACTAAGGTGTGATGAACTCCATTTATTGGTCAGAGATCCACATCAGTGAGGGGCTGAGGTTCCCCCTTCTCCCCCTAATTCATCAGTTCCTACACTTCACCTGACTCCACCCTGTCCACATTCACGTGAACATTATTCATGTTCTATTGGTTGTGAGAGTGCTAAATAGGAAGTATGGGTTGCACTTGGGTTTGGAGGAGGTGCTCTATGCCTACACCTTCAAGCGACACAACCTCGAGAAGTATAACCTTGTTGCTGATGCAAAATCACTGCAATTGGTGACAAACTTGCCAAACACTAACAAGAATAAGTCGTAGGGCAACATGTTGTTGTTCGAGGCTTAGGGATGCGCTAGGGATCCCATGCTTCGAGAGTTTCCCGTGAACACTGATCCCGCTGCAGGTCGGGCATAGGGATTTCTATTGCTTTGTCAAGTGAGATGAACCCTCCTTAACCTTGTTTGTTTATGCGTAGGTACCTTGGGTTGAGGTAAGCGCATTGACGACCTAAGTCCTTCTAGTTCGACTCCCTGGTCAAGGTTTTGAGCCTCTTGAGCTCCGCGAGGGATTTCAGACTTCTTCTGACGCCAACCAACCTTCGGGAGGTGTTCGACCAGCCTGAGGAGTTCACAATCTTGAAGGTCTCGCACTTGAATTTTGAGGGGTTATGGGATGCCTGAACTAGGGAGCGTGTGCTAAGCTGCCTTCTTTCCCGCATTCAGGCGACGTCTGAGGCCCAAGAGACGTCTAAGGCCCAAATTCAGGAGGCATCCAAGGAGATGGCAGCTAGTGGCGACTTCCCACTCACCCCTCCTCCTCGTCGCGAACCATAGGCTCGGCTTAAGAGGCTGAGGGAGCTAAAGAAGGAGGGCACAACCAAGCTACAATAACGAGCGGCTCTCCAAAGGCCTTTCTAGGCTGGGGGAAGAACCTTCATTCCTTAGCCAAGGGAGGCTACTCGAACTGCTACCCCCACTACTCGGGAGGCCACTCAGACTTTGACCACCTCACCCTCAGAGGAACGGCGCCCTCCCCTGCCTTCACCTCTCCCTCGGGGAGGTATAAAGATAGTAGAAAGTCACAAGTCGTGTCACATCTCAGTGGTTCCCACTACCTCTAAGGTGAAAGGGAAGGTAGTAGCCTCCTCCAAACTCCCCCCAACCGTGGAGAAAGCTGTGTCCCCTCCTTCCTTATAGGTGCTCATGATGGACTCATTTTTGTTCAAGGAGCCACTTATAAAGGACCCAGACGAGGAGGTCATCTCCTCACTTGGCTTCGTGTATGGGAAGGAGGTGACCAAGAAGGTGCAAGAATTGTTGAGGGACTCGACCCCCTTCCAGATGGCTGCCTCGGTAAGCTTCTTACTTTATTTGTGTTTGTCATTTCTCTTCTGTGTTAGTAACACAACCATTGTTGCAGATGAGCATTTTCAGCTCCTACATGGCAAAGTATTGCGACGCTCGACAACACCAACTAAGCCTTCTATCCCATATAAGGGAGGGGGCCCGGGAGATGTACAACAAGGCTCAAGTCGAGTATCGAGTTCCTCAACTAGAAATGGAACTGGAGGAAGCTTGGCTGAAGTGGGCCGATCTTGCCAAAGAGTGTAACATGCTGGTTTCCCAGGTGAAGAAGGTGCCCTAACTAGAGACCAAGGTGGAGAAGTTGAAACAACTTCTACCAAGTCGAAGTAGAGGGGCTTCTTATTGCTCACCAAGTCAAAGTCGAGCGATTGCACAGCCTTCACTCAGTGGAGCTAGATCGAAAAGACTCATTTTGTGAAGCTGAGAAAGTTCTCGTGCTCCCGAAGTTACAGGTTTCCTATAACACCAAATGGCCTAGGTTGCATGATGAGTAGTACGAGCAAGGCTATTGGGCGGGCTATGCTGAAGCTAAGTGTATTGCTCATGGCGGCCAAGAGGGGTCCTCGGAGGGCACGCTCAAGCCAACTTATAACACTGAATCCGTCGAACCGAGCACCACGACGGCAGAAGTTCGGGTTTTACCCGTACCATCATGGGAGGGGACTTTCAAGGAGAAGAAAATGCCTAGCACAGAGCATGCCATTATAATTTCTCATGATCCTCTGCCCACCATGCCCGAGCCTTCAGTACCTGCTCATCTTGAGAATGCACTTTGACCAGCAAAGGGGTTTTATCCCTGGCACCTTTGTTTTGAAATAAGATATCTTTTGATAAGAAATGTTGTTATCACATCTGCTCTTCCTCTACTCTTGTATATTGCATGTAGGTACTTCCCTTGCCCGAGGTCTAGGACCATCGAGGTCAAGAATGCTGCCCACAGTCTAGGACATTCATGAATTGAAGAATGATGAATTCAAGGAGAAATAATCATCCCATGGTGGAACAACAATCACCCCCTGAACACGGAGTCATTAAATGGAGAAATAACCATCGCATAAAAATGGTTAAATGATCTTCTCGTAGTAGGGAGAAATAAGCATCTCAGAAAATGGAGAAAAATCATCTCAAAAAATAGGGAACAATCATCTCATAAAAGGGAGAACAATCATCTCATAAAATGGAGAACAATCATCTCACAAAAGGAAACAAATCATCTCATAAAATGGAGAACAATCATCTCACAAATGGGAGAAAAATCATCTCATAAAATAGAGAACAATCATCCCATAAAATGGAGAACAATCATCTCACAAAAGGGAGAAAAATCATCTCATAAAATGGAGAGCAATCATCTCATAAAAGGGAGAACTCATAAAATGGAGAACAATCATCCCGTAAAATGGAGAAACAAGGATACCCTTTATTCGCCTAGGAGAACCACAATATACATATCCCACATCGACATGGAGTTATTGGAAATACTTCTTCAGATAGGTCGAGTTCCAAGGGCAAGTCTCCATCTTTCCACACTAGGATTGTATTTTGTAGGCCCCTTTGCAACCATCGTTGGCAATGATGAAGGGGCCTCTCAATTCGGTTTCAGCTTTACTTTCTCGAAGGTTTGTCGAAGGACAAGGTCCCCTTTGCGGAAAGCACTTGGTTTGATGAGTTTTTCCTTATGAGGAAGGGCTCGACGATGGTACTAGGCCATTATGACGGTTGTTCATTCTCTTTTCTCCTCTAGCTCATACAAGGCTTGAGTAAGCTTGAAGGTGTCATCATTGCGTAGGGGTTCGAGCTCGGATTCAATGGGGATCAATGCCTTGGCTCCAAATGCAAGGGCGTATGAGGTTTCCCCAGTAGGCTATCTTGGAGTTGTGCGGTAGGCCCAGAGTGTTATAGGCAGCTCGTCTACCCACTTGCATTTTGCCATTGTCAACCAATTCTTCAAGTAGCCAAGAAATGTTTTGTTCGTGACTTCAGCTTGTCAATTGGATTATAGATACCGAGGTGTAGAGTAGACATTTTTTATCCCGTAGTCGGTACAAAACTGTTGATAGGGCTTTCTAATGAATTGCAGACTATTGTTCGAAACGATGGAATGGGGTACTCTGAATCGACATACGATGTTCCTTTGCACAAATTGTGTGAGCTGCATTGCCTTGATCTATAGGGCTCGGCTTCAACCCACTTAGTAAAATAATCAGTGGCTATAAAAATGAACTTCTGATGGTTTATAACCAAGGGCAACGGACCTATAATACCAATTCCCCACTTCTAGAAAGTTATGGACTCGACATGAAGCTCGAGCCCAGGTCAGGGTGTGAACAATATTGCTCGAACTTTTGGCAGCATTATACCCTCACAAACAACCTCGCACTTACCTAATAGTGGCCAGTAGAAACCTTGTGTCATGATTCCTCGCGATTACGACCGACCGCCACGCGGGTACCGCGATACGCTCCGTGGACTCGCCAATCATTCGCTTCTCACCCTCATCTGGAACACATCTCTAGTGACGAACTACAGAGAACGATCGCCTGTGATAGAGTATCGTTTTCATCAAGGTGTACCGACTACTTAGTTTTTTCTTTACTTCACGTACTACTCTTTATCCTTCTGCAAGGTCCCCGTTCAAGTAGTCAATAGTGGATATCCAAGAGTTTCCAACTTAGTTCTCGGCTGTGAGGACTACAACATTATAAATGGATGGTTGGTCCTTTATGCTCAACTCCACGTGAAAAGGATAGAGAGCGCTGGAGGCTAAATTGGCAAGGGCATCAGCCATTATATTTTTTTCTCTGACTTGGGCCATTACAAATTGCTTGAATCCAGCAATTAGGTATTGTGCCAACTTCAAAAACTGATTCATTCTCTCATTTTTAGCCTCATATTCTCCTCAGAATCGTGACACCACTCAACCGGTGAGCTCGATTGAGCCGAGCCAGACCGAGCCCCCAGCCGACGTAGCTTGAGCAACATGCCGTGACTCACTATATCGAGGTCGGGAACGCGAATTTAACCCTCCTCCCGAAGTTATGGAGAAGCCTTCCGAGGATCAGAGGGACCATTCTCGGGGCTGTATCATATGACCATCAGCTTGGCTCCTTGGGATCGCACTTTCCTCTCCTGTCTCGGTCGTCTCTACTCCTCTTCCCTTTATTTCCACTGTAACGCTCGACGTCCGATGTATCGGCGATCTTTCATTTTGTGGCGACGACTACGTATTCTTCAAGAATGGCATACCGGGCGTTCTTCAAAATGCTTGTCATCGCTAAGTACGGGCGATAGCGAACAAAGAACTGGAGTGTTAGGACTAATATTGTTTAATACTCTTAGAACCATATCGTCACGACATCGTCGAGGATCACGCCCCAAAACGCTTCATAAAGTCCCGAATAGACTCGGATCTCCTTATCTGGACGTGAAAAAGGCTAATGAAACTCTGCTTCCTCCTGACTGAGCACATTTATTGAATAATGAACTTCAAACAGTAGCTTAAAGGAGGTTACCGCTTGGACAATCAAGAACTAAGGATGTATGGGCCTTACCAGCTAGACAGAAAACGCTATAGATAAGAGGGTTGTTTCCCTTCTATAGCATCATTATGTGGCGAAAGTGCATGAGATGGTCAAAAGGGTCCTAAAGACCATAGTACATTTGGAATTTAGGTAGGGCAAAGTGTGGCTGGGACTCCTAGTTTAAGATGGTCGGGACAAATGGCGATGACGATATATCGTCCAATGCACACAACGCCGAGTCATGATTTCTTTGTGGGGAGGGAGTTCGGACCAGTCGCGGGTTGTTGACATGAGGATGATCTCGGCGAGGGGGAGGGGAGAAGTCATCGGTGGATTCGGATCAACAGGGTTACGGGGCATTGTCGAGTTACCAAGGTGGGGAGCGGCAGCCTTATTTCGTAAGGTTGTGTTCTCTTCACCCAAGGTTGTGTTACCGCTAAGAACGAGGCCAGTTTCTACTGGTGGGACTCTTGCATGTCTTTCAGTAATCGCTCCAATGATAGCAGTTGTTGGCCTAACGTAGGCTCATAACTAGGAGGGGGAATTTCACCCATCAATCAGTTTGGAAGCAACTTTGTGATTATCTCCTTAGCAGTTGATGAGTCTTAAACTCATCTAGTTTTAATACATTTTTCTGGCATATTTCTATAAGTATATGAGCCATTTGAATGCTGGATTATGGAATATTCACCAACTTTGTGTTTTGCAAGTTTTAAATGAAAGAGACAATTCCAGCAAGAAAAGTAGAAAAATTGGCCAAGGCAGAAATCTTTATCGGGACAGAGAAATTTTATGTCATGACAGGATCTCAATAGAACCAACAGAAAAGCTTTGTCGCGACAAAAGACAAATGTTGCGACACAAAAGTCATAGTTAGCATTGAAAGGGCAGACAACTTTGTCGTGAAAAAGAAAATTTATGTCGCGACAAACACAACATAAGGTTGAGGTGAATTCTGTCACGACAAAGACATTTATTGTCGCGATAAAAGTTGAGAATAATTACAAGAAGAATGTTGCGACACAGAAACTTATGTTGCGACATAATGAAGAACTGAAAGTAGAAATCTCTGTCGCAGCAAAAAAAAAAAGATTATGTCGTGACAATAAAAGCTGCAGAGTAAGAAATTTCTGTCGCGACAAAAGAAAACTATGTCGCGACAGAAAATGGAAGAGAAATGAGACAAGCCACAAGTTTGTCGCGACAAAGAGGTAAACGTTGCAACAAACAGTCCAGCCAGCGACAAAGATCAAAGAAGAAAATATGTCGCGATATCTTCAGAGTCTGTCGTGACACAAAGATCAGTCTTAACAATGCAAGACAATAAGACTATGTCGCGACAAAGAAAAAGTCTATCGTGACAACAGATCCATGCAACTGTGAGAAACTCTGTCGCGACAAAAGAACTTACTATCACGATAGAGGTTGAGAAGAACCACAAAAGTATGTCGCAACATAACAAAAAATGTTGCAACAAAGTTGAAGAGCTAGAGGCAAAGAATTATGTCGCGACAAAAAAAAACTATGTCGCGACAGAAGATGAAAAGAGAGAACAGAAGACTATCGCAACACAGTGTATTTTATGTTGCAACACTGCAAACTTATGTCGCAAAATAAAGCAAGGCTGAAAGACAAGAAGTTATGTCGCGACAAAGAAATTTATGTCGCAACATTTTTCAGGAGCAGAAAATAATGACAAGTGGTTTGCAACAAGGTTTTTATGTCGTGACACAAGACACTTATGTTGCGACAATCATTAGACAACTTCAGCAGAACTATGTTGCGACATTGTTAAATTATGTCGCGACAGAATCCAAGAAGAAAACACGAAACCATGTCGCGACAGAAACTGCAGGTCATGACAAGAGTTGGGGAACAAAGATGAAAACTATGTCGTGATAGAATTTTCTATGTCGCAACTAACCAATGGGGCCAAAATTTTTGGGATCCACAATTTCAGCCTTGAAGTGCGACCATCACTTAAAAATCTATAAATAGAAGCATCTAGGGCACTGTGCTCAACTTCCGCCAAACCAGGAACTTCTAGGTAGCTAAGGACTCTTTTGTATATTATTTTTCGTTTATTATTATTATTTTTTTGATCAATTTTGTTTTAGATTAGCTTTTTAGTTAGTTTATTTTGGGATTGAATAGTGAATTGGTGTGAAGTTTCGAGCTGGGTTCTCTGTAAAATTATGTTTTTCATTACTTTCTGATTGAATGGAATTTGAAATTTTTCTGGAGTTCATTTATTTCGGTTCGCTTGCAATTTCAGTGAATTTTCCTGATCAGCTAGTCATTGTTACTTGTAATCCAGTTTTGAAAGACCTGAGTTCTCCGGGATTTGATCAGCAATTACGTTTTCCTCGCTTAGCTTGAAAGAATGTCATAGTTTGAAATTTTGAATTTATTTAATTAGTATTGTTCTTGAAGCTACTTGTTCAGTACATAGTACCGCGGTACCTAAAAAGATCGGGATCTTTACTGATACTAAGAAGCTCTTTCGAAAGTGACACAAAGATGGAGATTCCTAAGGGTATGGAGCAGTTACTTAGGGGTATGTTAGAATAATATTATGGAACTAATGAACTCTTAAAGATTACTTCAATAGATCACTAACTTACTTATGGTGTGAGGATAGTTGGATGATGTATCAATCTAATTGATAAGAGGTTTCTTCTCTATCTGATGAAAGAATCTTAATCCCGTGTTAGCATAGATCTAATCAAGAAGATAGAGAATTTTATCGACTGGCTTTGATAAGTTTACCAATTAGATAGAGGAAGGCTTGCAAATATCCTCGTCTTATAGGCAAGAAATCTACGCCTCCTAAAATTTGAGGAAGTGATCAAAATGAAAAAATACTCAGATTTTAGAAAGGGGTTCATATTCTACAAGTAACTGATTAGAGTCATGTATCCAAAAGGAACATGACTATGTTATAAAAGGATGCAGAAATTTATCATTGTACACTGATCTATTTCCTAGTGTTAACTTACCGAGTGAACTTTTAATCCAAGTATTTTGAATTCTGTATACATAGTTATAGAATTTAATTTAGTTTTTTTACTTTTCCTTTAGTTTAAAACCATCCCACTTTTAACTTTGAAGTTCAAATAGAAAGGATCTTGAGTAGATGTGGTAATTGATGTTTAGATTTTCTCAATCAGTCCTCGTGGGAACGATATCTGGACTTAAATCCACTTTTATTACTTGAATGACTTGTGCATCAGAGAAGTGATTCAGACCAAAACATATTTTTTAAATGAAGCATTCTCATTAGAGGAAACAACATAGCTTTATATCTTGTCACTAACAAGTTTTTGATGGCCATGCCGAGACTCCGATTTAGTTCTCGTGATAGTGTTGAGAATTTGGGTGAGCTAACAAGTTTTTTGGTCTATGTGTAAAAATCAGTCAAACAAGTTTTTAGCGTCGTTGCCGGGGATCCAAAAATATGAATCTAAATATCAATATTCTAACCAAATAGATCATTCCTAATTTGGACATTTTTCTCTATTTTATCATAAATTTCAGAAAATCACAAAAATAGATTTTAACTGCAATAGCTAAGTAAGCTACTAAAAATATTTTACGAGCTTAAATTGAAGATAGTTGTTTTCCATAGATTTAATTTGATCTTAGTGTATTTCTATTTCAGGAATATTACATGCATCAAAAAACCAGAAGAAGAACTACTGTCTTTAGATATAGAACTGGAAAGAATTCTGAGAAATCTGAGGAAAGTAAAGAGCGTTGAATCAACAACTATGGCATATCAGAGAGAAAGAATGCCAACAATTCCAGAAAAAGCAGAAACAGAGAGACCTCAGAGGCAAAGGACTATGGAGGACTTTTGGAGGCCAGTTATCCAAGATGAATACTCACAGGAGACAACCCGCTATAGAAGCAACCATTTGAATTCAAGCGCTTTGATCAAGCAATGGTGCAACAAATACCAATTTATCAAGTATCCTAGTGAAGACCCCAACGAGCATATGGGAAGATTTATGGGGTCGGAGGAAAAAAACTGGACAACATCTCCCTTAGACACACACATACCCTTAGACAGAAATTAACCCAAGTAGGAGAAAAACCCTACCTCAAATGGCGATTTCCTGACACCGCTTTCGATTTTTTGTGAAAACCCGAACTCTTTGAACTCATGAATCTTGTGATTCCGGTACCCACGTGTAGCTCTCATCACGTAGAGTAGCTTTAGCTCTTTACCTAACGAGATCCAACCGACGAAATCCCGTGAATCGAAGAGAGAAGATTGTTTTTTTCCTCTCTCTTACTCTCTCTCTCTCTCTTACGATTTGGTCTTAGACCAAATGAGATATTTTGTTATTTTAGTGACTATTTATAGTGTGGACATGTGGCTCACGTTGCGCCATGTGTCACACTTCTTCGGTTCCGTTTTCACTTCAAAACAATTTATGTCGTCTCGGTTTCAGTTCCATCTATCTTAAATGGACATTCTTTAAATATTTGACATTTTTTTGGGATTTTTCTAAAAATCTCGTTTTCGGGGTCCACTCGACGCTAGTCGTCTCGAATTTCGTGAAAATTCGACTGTCTCAGAATTCAAAGAAATTCTACTGGGTAACTAGATTTCGCGAGACGAATTCAACGGTGAAGTCCGTTTTGTCATCCGAGATCTAAAAAATTTTAAGATTTTTCTGTGGCAAATTACCGTTTTGCCATTTTTCAGAAAAATTACATTTTCACCCCTAAACATAATTTCATGAATCTATTTCAAATTTCTTAGACTCAATACATTATTATGAACATTTTTTATTTTCGGGCTTGTTTTTTCTTTAAAATTACTATTCATTTGATCAAGCTCTACCAAATACATAATCGATTTAAAACGAATTTACTATTCATGGAAATCAGAATCTGTGGTCTTACAATGGCTCTTAAAACTTGTGATCATTGCTTAGTTGGAAAAGCACATAGAGTTGCATTTCACACATATCCACCATCTAGAAGGTTAAATGTTATTGATTTAATTCATACTGATGTTCGTACTATGAGAAAACTATAAATCGTTGTGGTAAAATATTTTGATATCTATTTGCGATCACTCTAGAAAAGTTTGGGGTTTTGCTTTGAAAACAAAAGAGCAATTGCTAGATGCCTTTAAAGAACTCCATGCCAAATTAGAAAGAGAAACATGAAGAAAGTTAAAGGCTGTTAGAGCAGATAATGGTGGTGAATACAAGGGTCCTTTGAAAATTATTGCAAACTTCATGGCATTCGACTTGAAAAGACTATACCTAAACTCTCAACAAATAGCGTAGTCGTAGAGAATGAATGCATCTATTGAAGAAAGGATTAGGTGGCGCTTTCATTCTAAGCTACCTAAGTCCTTTTGGGGAGAGGCTATGAGAACATCAATTGACTTGATAAACCTTTCTCCATCAGTTCCTTTAAAAGGTGATGTACCTAAAAGAGTGTTGACAGGGAAAGATGTTTCATATGACAATTTGAGAGTGTTTGGTTGTAAACCGTTTGTTCATATCCCCAAAGATGAGAGGTCAAAACTTGATGTTAAGGCTAAACCATGTATTTTCTTGGGGTATGGTCACGAAGAATTTGGGGGTGGCTGTGTTGTTAATACATCAAGTAGGAAGATTGTTAGAAGGCAGACGCGAAAGTTTTAAAGACCAACCTGTTGATGATGGTGACAAAGGTGAGAAAGCTAGTTCTTTTGCTGAAATTCCAATTAGAATTGATCCAATTGTTCCACATACAGTGTATGCTAATCATGGGGGAGAGTTACAGGAAGGTGATGGTGTCATTGAAAATGAAGATGACCCTATAGTTGATGATGTTGAGCCAATCAATGTTGATGAAGAACTTCCACTACCACCATATGAACCACCATCGGTGAGATCTACCAGAGAGCGTCAACCTTCTACAAGATATCCTCCTAATGAGCATGTGATGCTTATTGACTGAGGAGGAGCCAGAACTTTACCAAGAAGCTTTTACATGTGAGAGCAAGAAAGATGTGGTTAAAGCCATGCAAGAAGAAGTGAGATCTCTACTTCGAGAACCACACCTATGACTCGTGAAGTTACCATAAGGAAGAAAGCCTAGGAAACAAATGGGTGTATGCCAGATTGAAAACTAAAAAATAATGGCTTTCATAACTCACGATAAGGCACGATTATTGTGAAAGGGTTCAATCGTATGAAAGGCATTGATTTTGAAGAAATATTCTCTCGAAAGTGTAAAGATGTCCTCTATTCGTGTCATTTTCGGGTCTTGCTGCTCGCTTTGAATTTAGAAGTTGAGCAACTTGATGTGAAAACTGCATTTCTTCATGGCGATTTGGAAGAAGAAATCTACATACAGTAACTTGAAGGGTTTGAAGTAAAAGGAAAAGAAAATCTTGTGTGCAAGTTAAAGAAGAGCTTGTATGGACTCAAGCAAGCACCAAGGCAATGGTACAAGAAGTTTGACTCTTTCATGATGAGTCATGGGTACAACAGAACTTCATATGATAATTGTGTGTTCACTAGAAAAGTTCTTGATGATGATTTATTATCCTCCTCCTCGTGATGTTGATGACATGTTATAACGTCATGATTCTAGCAAGATCGACAAATAAGAAAGAGCTTAGCAAGTCTTTTACAAGAAAGACTTAGGATCATAAACAGACATTTGGTATGAAGATCTCCCATGATAGGAAGAATAGGAAGCTTTGGTTATCTCAAGAAAGCTACATTGAGAAGGTTCTTGAAAGATTTAACATGAGTAAGGCTAAGGCAGTTTGTCCTCCACTTGTAGGCCACTTAAAGCTTAGCTCGAAGCAATGTCCTATAAGTGAGAAAGATATGAAATAGATGAGCAAAGTTCCTTACGCATATGTTGTTGGTAGTTTGATGTATGCTATGGTCTGTACTAGGCCAAACATCTCTCATGCAGTTGGAGTTGTTAGCCAGTTTCTTACTAATCCTAGGAAGGAGCATTGGGAAGCAGTGAAATCGATACTAAGATATCTGAGAGGCACCTCCAAGGTGTGCTTGTGTTTTGGCAGTGGTGAGCCTATGCTAGATGGATACACAGATTCAGGCATGGCAGGTGATGTTGATTCCAAGAGTCCTTACTCGGTTCATGATGACTTTTGCAGGAGCCATCTCTTGGCAACTACATAATGTGCATTATCCAACACGTGTTTGCATAGCTGTATTACTACGTTGTAAAGAAGCTTTGTGGGATGAGAAAATTCTTAGAAGAATTGGGTTTGAAACAAAAGTTAAGTATGTTGTTTACAGCTGATAGCTACAAGTGTCATTCACCTCTCTAAGAATTCATTCCATTCAAGATCGGCTATTATTGATGTTAGATATCAATCGATTCTTGACGTGCTTGAGTCAAAGAACAGAGCTTGGAGAAAATACATCAGTGGAGAATTTTGATCGTACATGTTGACTAAGTGTTTGCCTAAGGAGAAACTAGAAGCTTGTAGGGGGGGGGGGGGGGTTTGTTGGGTCCGCCCCTTTGTGTGGGCTGGACCAATGGGCAAAGCCCATTGTTTGAATAAAAAATAAAAAAATAAAAGTAAATCATAAAGGGAGAGTCACAGTATTCGTAGCATTTAAAAGTGAAAAAACAGGGGAAGAGGGTTTTGAGAAGGAGAAAGAAAGGGGTTAGGTAGTTTTGATCATTTTGGCAGATGGAAGCGCCAACAATGTCGCTTGGCTCAAATTTGACGTGGTGACTCCTTGCAAGGTGATCTTCAATCCTAGTGGTTGTGATCTTTGATTAGCTCTCCACAATACCCATTTGGCCATTCCACCATTTGGTGAGATTTTTCCTCTTTTCTCTTGTTTTATCCATCCTTGGGATGATGTTGTTTTGGTGTTCCAAGAATGATATTCTTGATGTGTGTTTGTTGTGAGCCTCTAAATTTCTTGCTAGAGAAGAACTTGGTGTAACCCATTATTGTCATTGTTGAAATAGAGGAATTTTAAGTGCCTTATGGGTCCCGTGGTTTTTTACCCTTTTTTATTTTAGGGTTTTCCATGTAAAAAGTGTTGCCTCATTGTGGTTGATTTATTGTTGTTTGGTTTGCTTTGTTGTTGGCTCAATTGTTTGTTGAACCTATTTTTGGCACACAAAGAGGGAAATGTCATTTTTAGAACAATTGCATTTGGTAGTCTTTCCCATCATCTCCAACCATGAGCTTCCTCATATCTATGGTGGGAATCTGAACAGACTCATCTACCAAAACTTCTTCCGATTAGAGTTCCAATCGAAGGCCCTAAAGCGGTATATCATCGGGGTTGTTAGCCGCTAGAGCTTGTACATTTTCAATTGGGGAAATTGGTAGAGTGTTCTACTTCATTTTCAACCTACTACTCCTGTGAAATTTGTTTTATTTTTCCGTTGCTTCATGTTGAGAATTTATGCTTGTTTTTGTTTACAATTGTATGATTTTTTATTTGGATGTAAGTTTTGAGATAATTTTATGCTTGTTTTTTATTTATGGTTATATGATTTTTTTTTTATTAGGATGTGTGTTTTTTGATATTAAGAATTGATCTAGATCTCCTTCTTAAGAATTTTGTTTTTTTAATTTTTTTACAAGGCACCATGTTTGGTTATCGAGAAAACATATGATGGAGGCGGAAGGGGAAAACATAGTCGAGGCAGGAAGGAGTGGGAATGAGATTTTGGTTGTGATATTGGGACAAGGATGGGAAGACATATCCCACCCCGACTCGGGTTTGGAGAATGTTCATATATTTTGAGACGGAAGGAAATGGGATAGGGATGCCCGTTTCAAACCTGTCCTATTGCCAACCCTAGACATGGGCGTCATGAAAAACCTACGAGCAATCTTTGTGTTTTCCATGTGGGTGCATTGCCACGGCCGCTCATGAAGCTATAGACAATCACTCCATTAGAGAGATTTACAAATCATCACTTATTACTTGATAGTATGTCCACTTTAGATATCAGTGATTTTTTTTTTTCAAATATATAAAAAGCAAATTTTTATTACAAAATTAGAATTTAGGTTTCCATTATGATCTTGGGATATCTAAATATTTATAAGAAAATTTAATGCATTGTTAGCACAGAAAAAATGGTAAATCTTTGGAGATGGAAATCACGGAGAAATAAAGATGGCAACAACGTATTTTATTTATTTCTATTAACCATTTTTAATCAATCTGACGACATATGGGGAAGTAAAAGAGGGGCCACAGGAAATAATCTCAAAGTTTCAAAAATGATACTCTGAAGGTACTGTAATTTGGGAAGATCGGATTCTTCTATTAACCGCTCCTTTCCCACATGAATATTCAACTTTGCCTTGGCTTTCTCCCAAAGTATCCGACAAGTTGAGGAGAAGTGTCACAGCCTATCTATTGTTGCTGCTGAAGTGTTTGTTCCAGCAAGAATTAAGACCTGTATGTATAGAAGAATCAATTAACCCACCAAAATTAATCAGCATTCCCAGAAATTCTTAGAACACGAATTGAATATACAGCAAATATGAAAATGGAAAACGGAATAATTTCACCACCACAGAACAAGCCCTTTAATGATGTCGTCTGTGTAGTACCTGGTTCTGTTTTTTGCAAGGATACAAGAGATGGTCGATCATAGAATTACATAACCGAACTCCTATGAGCATCGA
Organism: Tetrastigma voinierianum; assembly: GCA_016808115.1. Taxonomy (NCBI): domain Eukaryota; kingdom Viridiplantae; phylum Streptophyta; class Magnoliopsida; order Vitales; family Vitaceae; genus Tetrastigma; species Tetrastigma voinierianum. The sequence continues at coordinate 2,649,313 of JAEQBH010001681.1, forward strand.
TCAAACCTCCTTCAAGAGTCTATTCGTCTCTCTCAGACATCTTTCACTGCCCTTCTTCTCATGATTACCAAACCCAATCCATCTTAATATGGGGAAAAAGTCTGCAGGATTTGATGTCGCCCCTACTAATTTGAAAGCCTATTAACAATCTCCCGAAACGCGTAAATTCCTCAAACCTCGCGTCTTTCTCCGTAGTATCGCTTTCCGGCAACCATCGTCGTTATAATATTAAATGTCAGCTCTGAAAGCATCGGCGTCAGCTTTACCTTGCAAAACCCTTTCCGAGAATCTTGAGCTGAATCGGAGAGCAGAAGCCGGGACCTCATCCTTCCGGATGCCTTCAAACATATTGAGGCGATTAGAGGAGAATATCTCCAGGGCGCTGAGGCGGCGGAGGTTGCGCCAGTGCTCGCCGTATGGTAACGTGGACATGGTGGTGTAGTTGAAGCCCGCGTGCTTGCCGGCCGCTAAGCGAGGGCGGTTGGCCAAGACGACGTCGTTCTTGGTGAAGCATTCTTCTACGGCGGAGGGAGAGGAAACGACGACCACGATCTGGGTTCCGATTCGGAGGGAGAATATTAGACCGTACTTTTGTGAAAGGCTCTGTAGAGATCGATGAACCGGCGGTTTGAGGAGGTGGAGATGACCTATAATCGGAACTGCTGGCGGGCTCGGTGGGAGATTCCCATATCTTCTTATTTTTGTTCGGAACAAGACCTGATCGTGCAAGAGAAAGACGAAAAGAAGGGACAGAGACGTGTGAAGGTAATAGAATTCCACTTCCATAGTCGGGTTGTGTGCATACAATAATCGAAAGGATAAGGTTAAAAGAGACAACCGCTTTCGACCTGATTTTTCAACAGTACTAATGCTTACATCTATTTATAAATGTTTGTTAACCAATCCAACTTTGTTAGCCCTAGAAATATCTATTCACTTTGGCATTCGGACGATCTACTATTCTGTTTTCGTGGAGACGAACTTGGATCTTTTGTGTCCAGTTCTTAACCACTTAACCTGGAGTTATTAACAACCCAGGTAGATATATGGTAGAATTTTCCCAATATGCATTTACAATATCAAAATCCTTTTTTTCCTTTTTTGAGATTAAATATTACAAAACGACTACAAAATTATGATTATCTTTATGCTACTTAAAAAAAAACAATACGCAGATTATAACATAACGAACGACTAAAACATATACATTCGATAGCTGTTCTTTATAAATTGAGACATTATCACACTGTAATACAACTTCAATTTATAACATACCGCCACCACTGATTCGATTTTATCACTGATCGTATATACTTTGTTATCTAAATCCCCAAAACACAAATAAATGTTATACCACGACGATGAAAATCAAACCGTCGTATTGAGATGACACAATCACCTGTCATACCAAGACGACGATAACTACACAGGTATAAAAGTGATAACATTCACACATTCCACTAACAGCCAAATCGGCAGGTTTCGCGGGGCATGTCCCCTCAAAAAAAAAAAAAAAAATTTCAATGTCAAAAATCAAACCCATAACCTTGATGTTAAAGGGAAACCAAGGAACCACTAGCCTATGTTCACTACAAGGAAAAAGTTAATCAATGACACGTTTAATGCGTCATTGAAGAGTTACAATGACACTTCCCTCAAGGCCATGGCCTCGCCCGGGCTATCAGATAAGTTTACACAATGACGACGCTTTTATTTTGAGTGTCATCTTAGAATCAAAACCATGACATTCCATTCTGAAGCTACTAGCCTCACTGTGAATAAAGCCTGAATCTAATAATCTCAACTTTACACTCATTTGAAACGTCATTTGATTTTTATATGTTTTTGTTTTAGAATCATGACACTCATTACAAGTGTCATCATTTTTATCACATTAAAAATCCTATTTTCATTAATTTCATTGGCTATAAATCTTGATATAACAATATAATTATTGAAAATGTACACATAATATGAAAGTAATATAGAGGAGAAAAAAAATATCAAAGTCATATGGATAAAGCTACAAAGCTATCGATATATACATTAATTGATCCAAAATTACAACAATATTCCCAACAAGTTTAATAAATTTATGGGTAGAGTACAATAAAATGTTCTTTAATTTGTTGGCAGCGAAAGATCTTCTATGGGAGAAGGCCCATCAAAATCACCACATAAGTCCATCTCGTGCCTGCTCAAACGTGGAAATTAAGTTTAGACATAAAAAACCAAGCAAAAAACTTTCTTAAAGTACCAAGTATCAAGACATCGATTTATTATTTTGATGAGCGCGAAGCGTGATAATTTTCGCTGCATGTCGAACATTGATCTCAAATTAATAATACCTTTGCCGAAAAGAACCTGTTCAATGATAACTTGTAAGATGCAAACCGACCTGATGGAAACTGACCTGTAGAAAAAAGAGAATGACATAAAACAAAAAGGTTGACACAACATTATCTACAATATTCTTAATATCTGAAAAATAACAAAGTGCTCTATAATAACAAGAATCATAGAATATATAACCATATACTTGGGTATAACTTTCTAAACTAGAAATAAGTAAAGTATTAAAGCCTAAACAAAACGAAATTCAATTTATTCTAGAAGGTTTCAATAGAATTGAAATTTCAAATAAAAAATAGAACAAAAAATGGATTAATATTAGTAGTATAAAGGAAATCATAAGCTATATACTTATAAAATAATCTAATAAAACACATAAATGTTAACACAAACAAATCTTAAGAACCAACAAATAACTCGAAGACATAAAGTTTCTAATGCTCAATGAAAAGGAGATATCTACATACACTTAGTAATTAACCAAAACACCTGACATCGATTCTAACATAACGTGATTTTTTCAAATTTTCCCAAAATAACATTCCCGTGATTCTGAAAGTAATTATAATAAGATAATAAAACTCAAAAGAGGCAAGGAATTGGTCTAAAAGAGGCAAGGATAGTACCATAACAAGTCACCAACTCTATTTAATTTCTATTTTTATTTTCGTGAGGAAAGGAGATTCAAATCTACATAAAAGGAGTAGTAAAGCAATCAAACAATTGTTATGTCAAATCGATATATAACCTCATATTTATAAAATCTCCTAACCTCCACAAATACAAAAAAAAAAAAAAATTAACAATAAGTTATATTTTTTTATATAACTTAAAAAAAAAAATAGTTACGAGATAAAATGTTCATAAATTTAGAAGTTTTTTTATTTTATTTTTCATACTAGTATTATTTAATTAAAACTAATTATTTAATAACTATTAATTCCCTTCTATAAAATTAATTTATATTTTTCATAATAGAAAAATAATATTTTTGACATTTAGAAAATTTTATAATTATTAAAAATTTAAATAAAAACGAGTCACACTACCAAGAAATAAACTCGTATAAGCAAAGATACTGATCAATGAAGAGTATCAAAAATACGATAAGTAGTATATATGTTGAAAAACTGAAGTTACAAATATTCTAATCACTATTTTATCAAATTTATAAGTTTTATTTCGATTTATTATATTATTAACCTGAATATTATTTAAAAAAAAAACTTGAGTTAGGTAGTTGACTAAGCTTGGACTTCCATGGAAGCGTTTGAAAATGTTGGGACTCTTTTTCTTATATAAAAAGAGAAAAAATAAAAGAAAAAAGAAACCTCTGTATCAATCTCTTTTCCTTAAACCTTTTCATCCATTGGAAAGTACATTCGTTTCAAAGAATGAATGACTTTTTTACTTTGGTTAAAAGTCTAAAGGTCTCAACAAAAGTTATTATGGGACTAGTAAACACTGGAACTAGTATACATGTATATTAAACAACTATGATGATATATCTCATATAGAATGAATCTAACATTCTAATTTGGATATTAAACACTGGAACTAGTATACATGTATCAGATGCTTACACTCTCAAGTAAAACTGGACGAGAATGTGCCTTTTTTGAACGGATAAGCTCCTCAAGCTTTGATGCATCTAATTGCTCATCCAAGGGCACCCAATCGTCTTCAAGTCTCACATCATCATCAACCTAAGCAAAAAGTTTAGAAGACATTAGTATGAAGAGAAATTGCTAGCCAACACTATTCCTTTGTTACTAGGAACAAACAATTGTGGTAGGTAAGAACAAGGATACAACTCTTCAATCAAGATGGTTGTACAAAATTATAGCGAACACTACAACAGAACAGAAGTTCCATGATTAAATGCAGCATGAGAGCCCCTTTTGAAAGGACAGATGCTCTGCAAGTTAGCCAACTGAGATACCCTTTAGCACCATCAATGATTTTGGGTAACAAATAATCTCACCTCCACATAACCCAGCAGGGATACCCTATTACAGTCAAGAACCCAGGAAACATCACAATTGAATCAAGTTCTTTTTTTAATTGTGATTGACATCTTGTACCCAGCCCACCATTCCAAACTAAGAAATGGGACAAAGGTCAAGCTTTTTTCCCATTTTTTTAATTTCTTAAACACATTCTAAGTTCATCTCTCACCTACTAAAAAAAATTGTATCCAAGGCATTAATTACCCTATTAAACACTAGCAACTATTGGAATAGACCACCATTTTAGTTAAGCTTATGACGAGCCAATGAAAAGTAAACTGTAAGGTTTCAGATCAACTCAGTACCATTAACTTCCAATTTCAGGCTTCAAATACTGTTTGTACCACATCAAGAGATTAAATATAAGATGAGAATGCATTTACAATGACATGAACTAAAACATATCCATTGGTTGTTAGACCTAATATATGCTAATGTTTTTATTCAAATACTAAAATCTAATCTTCGACGACTACATATGGTTGTCAATGTGGGCTGCATTGGGCCTTTGATTTGGGTTGACGAATGTATTAGGCCTTAAATTATTTCTCAGCTTCTGGTTCTTCCATTCAATGTTTTTTTTAAACCCTTCTTCATTATCAAACTGCAGGTTCTACATTATCTCAACCAGATGTAGATTGGATATCATATGGTATGGACTCGAAGCCTAGGTACTTAATCTTGGAAACTACTATTGTAGCAATGATATCATCAACGTAGTCAACAAAAATCATGTGTATTCTAAGATGCATTGATTAAAGCAATTTTTTTTTCTGCATTTAAGATAATTATGTGCCATATTCCACATAATCTCAACATTTACATCTGTCTTATAGTCGGGTCTGTATGTTCTTATGTAGTCTCTCCATCTTTTCTTGCAAATACTCTCTAGGCAAAACAATCACCAACCACAAGTATCTCACACTGATAAGCCATAACAAGAAATACAAGAAACTGAAACACGGTATTACGAACTTATTATCCTGCATGCAAGTACAACAGAAAAAAAAATCTACCCGGATCACCTTGGCTAAGATCAAATGGTTAAGAAAACCTAGAATGAGCTTATTTTCTTAGAGGCCAAGCAGATGGAACCTCATTCCATGAAAAACCAAACTATCATAATTTGTATACGAAGTTTATCCAAAGGAAAGCATTTTTTTTCCCTTTATCTCATAGGTTATATTTGCATTAATGAAAAAAAAAATAGAAAATCAAGAGAACTCCTAGTCAAGACTGATTACCAAGTTTTGGATCATACTCTCTTTAACTTTATTATCTTTCAAGTTTTGGAATACTCAACAGTTTAAAATTTTGACCATGAAGCTTAAAATGGCATCATATCAAATATGATGTTGGATCTGGAGTTTATGTGAAGGTAAAATCTGATCCTATTTTTAGTAGAGAGTTAATTTTACATGGTCCCTTTTCCTTTTTGTGGGAGTGTTGGTGGCTGACCAGTCCCTTTTCCTGTAATGTTGGCTACTCTTGTTCCTTTGAACCTTTTTTTTACCATTTACACAAGTGTATAGAAGAACACCTGCCACTAAGCAACTGGTTGCCATTAAATGAGCTAAACAGGGATCAATGGAGGGTGGTTTTGAGTTCAAAACTGAAATTGAGCTTCTATCAAAGAGTTCATAAATTCTGAGACCTACTGACAAGAGAGTTATTCATCATAAAGCATATTAATAAGAATTCTAATTTTATTCCCCTACGTATGAGAGTTCATGTTATTAATAAAAAGCAAAGGAGACAAACTGAATGCCAGATAAACAATGTTCACCCGGTTTAAGTCCATCTGGGAAAATTAGAAGATTCTGTCATTTTCTTATTGTTGTTGCAATCCCCTTTGAGATGTTTAGGAGCTGAGAGTTGATGGAATAACCTTTAAATCATGTAGATAAGAAGAAACTTCACACCAAATGTGAGCGGGCTTGCAGAAGAAGAAGATCAAATTTGTGGGGGTGCAGAATGTTCTACAATAAGACATTAACAAAGAAAATGAAGAGGGATACCTCATTCGAAGAGAGAAAAAAATCTATTTTTAAAATCAAATCCTCTTCTGAAGAGAAAAAAAAAAATGAAGAAATCATACCTTAGGTTTTGAGTGAATGACAAAAACATAAACAATATTTTTTTAAGAATTCTAAAGCACATAACTTTGTAAGCACTTACCGATTTGGATAGTGCTAAGAGTTCCAACAGGATTTGGCCAAGGAATCCAAAAACAGAGGTAGAGACTTCTAAACCTAGAAACCTGTCCGACAAAAAATAGGATCTCAGAGTAATTTCAAGTTTATCATAAATGTCAAGCCTCTTGAGATGAACAAGATTAAGAAGGGTATGGCTGGCATTGACAGAATCATAGAGACATCAAGAAAGCACCATAGTTGTGAAATAGATGTTACTAGCAAACAGGGAGTTGTGAACATGTACCTGAGAAACCCATTTTCCTTCCTTCTGAAAAATGCAAAAAAGAAAACCTTTATTGGTATTTAGTCTCACTGCTTTTTGAAGTATCCCCACCGAAAATGTTCTCTTAACCAAAAATGTTCCTCACAGATAATGGATTTCTTTGAAATAACCTCAGTAGCTTACAATCGAACCCACCCCCATTATCAAAGAAAAGCTCCCAACTTGCTCCTAAATCTTGCTTTATATTTCTTTAAAATCTCCAGTCAGTTATTTGTTGAGACAAAAATCACCCCAAATCGTGTAGATTTTCTTCTGCTAGCTTCCTTTCTCAAAATACTCGCATGGAGAGCCCCTAAATGCTAAGGGGTATCGGGTTTGTGAAAGATAGGGTTTTAGAGTTTTACAAAATAGGAAAACAATGGTATTTATACTTTTATAGATGATGACGCATAAGGAAAATGTCAAGGTCCTTGTATTTTTTCCATGTCATTGGAAAAGTGCCAAGATTGAGTCTACACCTCATTTTAAATCACTTCGAACTATGACGCCTTCAATAAGCGTCATGGTAATAAAAAATACCTCAAGATAATGACCCCTTGAATTAAGGGTCATTGAAAATTAAATATTAATCAGACAATGACATTTATTTAGAAGCGTCAATGTATGAGGCGTCGTAAATTTTAATTTTTGTAGTAGTGGTTGCATATTTCTACTTTGTATGTCCCCCTTAAATTTATATATGTTATATTGCTCCCCTTAATATTTTTTTTGGCTTCACACTTATGTATTAAGATGAAAACTAAATCATGAAAAAAATAAATAAATCTATATTTATATGAAATAACAATTTTATGAGGAAAAAATGAAAAGAGGTATAGCGAGCTAAGGTGATTTCAGACCTGGATAAGAAAATCACCTTTTCTCACTTAAAAGAAAAAGTTAGCATAAAAAAGGTTGACAGAAAAGAAGCCTAAGGTATTTTTATACGTGATGCAATGTAAAGAGAGGAGTCAATGCCATTTTCCTTAGCAAACAAATGCTATGTAATAAAATTTTAGGAGTCAGAAAACGATAAAAATGTCATTATGGCCCTTGATTGGTTTTAAAAAGCTTAAGAGAATTTGTGGTGCAAAAGTTTTGAAATGTCACATCGATCGATTTTTCGTATCACAAAAAATAATAATTGCACCTGAAGGGTCAATGTGAATCCGATAGAGTTCTAGAAACACAATATAAAAATTAAAAAATAAATATAAAAAAAAACATGATTTGAAAAATAATATCAATTTCAATGTAGTTTTTTTCATATAGATTTTTCACTTTGGGTGATTTGAAAAACTTTAGAAATTGTTTTTTTTAAAGAAAAAATAATATTATTGATTTAAACTTAAATCGATAATATATAATGAAATAATATTTAAATTAATAGCATAATAAATCGATATAAAACCTATAAATTATAAATAAATAATATAATATTCATATAACTCGCCTTCAATATATCAGACGATCATAATTATATCTCTACGATCAAATATATCTCGCCTATACACTGCTCCACATAACAAAACGTCACAAATAAGTACGACAAACAACACTGGGCGTGAAGAACAAACCAACAATAAACCAAATGTCGATAAAACAACGATAATACAAAAAATAAAATAAAACCTAAATTTTTGTATAACAATTTATTAACAGAATAAGACGAAGTTAAAATATTTAAAGATGATTTTATGTCAAAATAATAATAAAAAATCACCATTTTTGCTTAAAAAAGAGGTATGGCAAAAATATGAGAAATGAGATATGCCAACAAAGCACTCTCGTTGATAAAACGAAAAATTAAGATCAAAATAAACGCCGAAAAATTGCTGCTAAATTTACAAGATTAATTCATCAGAAAACTGCTTGATAAGCTTACTAACAATCAACGCCAACATATATATATCATTTATAATCGAATTCAAATACCGAAATTGGCGTATTTGGCTATATTTAATTCTCTTATTATCACAAATTACATATTATCCAAAAATAAATAGAGTTTCTAATAATATTTTATTTTTCACTAAAATTAATTATCAGAATAACATGTTTAAAAAAATATGTAAAAATATTTATTCTAATAATATTATCCAAAAGACATAAATATGTTTAAAAAATAACCAATGTGAATCTTAAACTTTTAAAACTATCAAACTAAATCTCAAGAGATATTCAAAATATTATATTATTTATAAGAGTTTTTTTATTCAATTTATTTTCATTTAAAAAATTTCATCAATTATATTCTACATTCCACGCAAGTTTAGCTCTCTACCTTACCCTATAATTTTCAACATTTTTCAGCTCTTAAAATTTTCAATTGCGCTTCCTAAAATTATCAAACATATTAAATTAAACCATCAAAATTTTCATTTTCACCTATTAACATTTCAATACTATCAACACTACTTAAGTCACGTGACGAATCTTTTTCCATTTGTAGATTTAAAAAAACACTTTAAAAATACTAGAAAGGTTTTTTCTTTAAATATAAGGTTTTCAAAATTTTAGAAAATATAAACCATCCTTATTAGGATGTGAACCCCTTCCCTCCTCGTCTTTAAAAATTGAGTTAGACATATGAACTAGGAAATATATCTTAAGGAACACTTTTCACATGGAAAATCAAAATTCTAAATTTAAGATGATTTCTCAAGTATAGAATGAATTTTTATTTTTCTTTGGGCTAAATGTCGAAAAAGCCCGATAATCAGACCAACTAGCCACCCATCACGCCCATTATTCATCAACACAACATTGGCCCCATTCACATTGTTATCAAAGAAATAACGATGAATATTCTTTGGAGATGGAAACCATTGAGAAATAGAGATGGAAACAAAGTATTTTATTTATTTCTATTGACCATTTTCAGTCATCACGCATGGTATAACAACAATCCAAGTAAAGTATACTAAACAATTACAAAGCGAATGACGAGAGCGCAAAACGTCAATTACTAGTCTTTTTCTTTCATAACTTCACGTGCTTTGCACATGGCCTCTAAGGGCTCCAGTTTGGGCATGGTGAGCCCTTTCCCTTCAGTGGTGTCAATAGTTGTGCTCTGATTTTCTTCCACCATAGCACTGAATCAATGATCCTAAAGCCAAACTCCACCACTCGTTGAGCTAGGCCAGCCCCAGGACAGGCTCTTTCTTCCTAATCCAAACTGGTACTAGTTTTAGTAGTTTTCACGTTCTCCGTTTTCGGAACCTTTCTTTCTGGGTAGGAAACTTGTAGGATCTTCCCATACTTGAGGATCTCTGGGTGAAGGGCCCATGCATTTATTAATAGATATGTGCTCCTGGAATATCAAATCCTCCTATTTGACAGTAATCTGAGGACACATGGGGCACCTAAAAGAGGCAACAGGAAAGAATCTTTAAAGTTTCAGAAATGATGTTTCTGAAGATATGGGCAGTTTGGGAAGATCGGATCTTCTATCAACTCTGCCCTTTCCGACTTGAATATCCAACTCTGCTCGCTTTCTTCAAAACTTCTGGATGATTGAGGAGAAGGTCGTCTATCCCAGAGTCTCTCGCTGAAGTGTCGGTTCCAGCAAGAATCAGGACCTGTATGTATGAAGAAGTAAGAACCCACCAAAAATTAATCAACATCCTGTGAAATTTTAGAACGCAAATCGAAAACAAGCAAACGGAGTATGTGGGCCTGTTACCGTTTTTGAAAACTATTTTCTGATCTCTGAAAACAAGGACAACAGGTAAAACAGGAAAACATTTCGTTCGGAGGACAAACCAAACAAACCCATAAATTTTCTCTCACCATGCTTCCTTAATGCCAAGCTATCTGTATAGTACTCTTGCCTTGTTTCTGGAGTGACAGTGTGGTCGATCATAGAACTGTTATTCACCAAACCCCTGTTATTACCGCTTTTATGCTCATCGATCAGACCCTTGCAAGATCTCTCGTTGTCTCTCCTAAGATCTTTCATCTTCTTCTCATTCTTCATACCTAATCCATCCCTAATAAGGGTAAAAATCAGCCATATTTCCTGCCAAGTTCCCGCCCAGATTGAAAACCTCACTATTAAATCTCCTGAAAACGCTTAGCCTCTCAAAATCCGCGTTTTCTCCGTAGCACGCTTTCCGCGCAACCATCCTCGTTATAATATTAAAAGTCATCTCCGAAAGCATCGGCCTCAACTTTACCTTTCCAAAACCCTCCGGCGAATCTCGGGCTAATCGGAGCAGTAGAAGCTTGATCTCATCCTTCCGGGTGCCGACAAACATGTTGAGGCGATTCGAGGAGAATATCTCCTGGGCGCCGAGGCGGCGGAGGTTGCGCCAGTGCTCGCCGTACGGTGCCGAGGCCATGGTGGTGAAGCTGGAACCCACTTGCCGGACGCCAGGCGCGAGGGCGGTTGGCCAAGACGACGTCACTTCTGGTGAAGCACTTCGACGGCGACGGAGAGGAAACGACGACCACGAGCTGGGATCCAACCGGAGAGGAGAATACTGACCGTACTTTTGTGGAAAGGCTCTAGATATCGGGTGAACCGGCGGCTTGGAGGAGGTGGAGAGACCTATAAACGGAACCGCCGAAGGGGCCTGGTGAGATTCCTGCATTCTTCTTCTTCTTCGGAATAAGATTCCGATTCCAAGCAAGAGAAAGCTGAAGAGAAGGAATGGAATCCCAATTCCATAGTAAAAGTAGTTTTTACCAGATGTTTTAATCAAGTGGTACTATTGCTTTCTACATCTGTTTATATATACATGATTGCTGACGAATCCAGCTTTCCTAGCCCTATATGTTATTTAAAATATACTATAAAGGAGTTTTGCCAGTATGTATATAAAACGTAAGAGAACATTAAAATCATTTCATATATTACAAAAATACTAGAAAATCTCTTAAATGATGAGAAAAAAACTTAAATGAAACCCCAAACTTCTTTCTAAATCTAGTTTTTCCTTCTTTCTTTCAAGCCATTGTTCTTTAGAGAGAAGAATTATTTTTTTATAGCTCAAAATTATATTCTTTCATGGTTTTCTTCATTTGTGGTTTTTTATTTTTAATAAAGTGGGCTTTTATTTTCCTTTTATTTTTATTTTTCGTGTATTTTATAGTCTGATTTACTACTGCTGTTTTGTGACAGACATATTAAGTTGACTGATTGCTTGTTGCAGTGGAGTTATTATGTCATCAAAATTTGTGCCCCAAATTTGGAATCTTTTGATATTTTGTATTTGTATAGATTGTAATGCTAAAGATTAAATTTATCTTCTTTTCCAAAAAACTCAAATGGAGAAGACATGCATGTTATTTAATAGCTCAATTTTAATAGAAAAACTTAAAATATTATTAGAAAAGCATGTTTAACAATCATACACTATTTCTATTTTTATTAAAAATTAAAAATAAGAATATTATTTTTACATAAGAATATCTTTTAAAATAAGAATATTTTATTATTCTAAGAGGCTTTAAAATAATCATTTAAACATTTAAAAGGATTAAAATAAATTAATAATATAAATATTATTTATAGAATATATTTAAAAAAAAATTGCTTAAAGTTAGATTTCTTAAGATGTTGAAATAAATTTTCATTGTAATAAAATATTAATAACATTCCTTTAAAAAAAAAAAATTACAAATACGCTAAGTTTTTCTAAATTTGATGGTATATTTTAAATCTTTTATGCTGGTTTTTCAATTAAGGAAACTTTTAGATTCTATCCATTTTATTTCAAAAAATAAAAGGAAAAATACAAAATGATAAAAAAATAAGAAATGATGCTTCACCTGATGTTGCGATATAATGCTCAAGACAACTTTATTTATTATTATGTTTTTGGTGTTAGACCTGGCACAGTGATTACAGAGAAAAAGTGAAGACTCATGGCGGTTATCATTAAGAACAAAACCCGTGAATAAATTAATACTTAAAAGCTCGAGTCTCATGGAAAGATCACAATCTCCTTAAAACAGATTCGGCCTCCCCGGTGCTCTGAGAAATCACTGACGTCTCGTTTCTCTCCCAGATACAACCAAACAAGCAAGACTCTCAACACCTAGACACTCAAGCTCCGATTTAACCTAAACTCTCGTCTGGAAGGTCACCCAAACACCACTCTGATGAACTCAAAAACCAAAGAAAACTATAACACTTGAATAAGGAAGTCTCACCTTATAGCTAAAGCAGACACCCTTAACATCTGTGGAAACTTTTGGCAAGCCAACGTTATGACTACTTCACATGAGCAAATTTATATCATCGTCATTTATTTCAATAAACTCCCGCCCTTGGACCTGGGAATAAAACTCCCCGCCTCTTTGACTCAAGGAGTAAATGACAACGAATGTCATTTGCCCAACACCCCTACGAACGATATCTGCACCAAAAGATCCAAAAAGATTGGGTGATAGATTCAACAGAAGAAACCTGCATAGGAGAGGTAGGTGTTACCTCAACCTTCCTTCAGAAAATACGCTTACCCCATCGGCAAATGAGACACGATGTCCTTGAACTATTCTACAATTTGTGTAGACGACGACATATCTCACACAGAATCTTCCAAACATACCAAGCCACTTGCTGTCCATTTTGGCCATGGACATGCGCCCGGTTCTCGCAAGAGCTTTCTACGAGGGAATCAGGCCCTTATCCAATTCCTCCGAAGCGCCCCACTTCACTTACATGTGCCATCTCTCCGAGAATTAAGAGAAGCTCATGTTACTCTTCACCAACGCTAGAGATCATTAAAAGCATGAATAACCTTCATGAGCACCAATGCTCATCATAGGAATGGACACGATAATATCCCCACAAAGGATTATATCAAAGTCTTTACAATTTGCTGTCCTTTGAACCTAGATTCGGGATCTCCACTAGGGTCAGGTATCCATTACATCGACTTCTATTCATTTACGGCTTTAGTCCCATTCCTTCGATTTAATTTTTCAACCAACTCTCTGCTTTTAACCTCTTCTGCACGGATCCCGCAACGTTATCCTTAGATTTTACATAATCTATAGAGATAACCCTGGGGCCAGAGAGTTGTTGTTTAATGGTATTGTGTCTACGACTGATATGTCTAGAGACTTACTATATTATACATACTGCTTGTGCTCTACTCTAATAAAGGTATTGACTATCACAATGTATGCATAGAAGGCTGGAGGTAATCTTCTTTGGCCAACTGAATGTCCTCTAGGTGCTGGCGAGCCATTCCATTTCTTCCCACATTTGTCTGGGGCTATAAACTCATTCCATTGTGCATCTAGCAATAACTGCCTGCTTTGAGGGATTTCATGATACCGCCGCACCCCTCCCAAAGGTAAAGACATAACCGCTATGGGATTTTGAGTCTTTATCATTAGATATCCACTAGCATCACCGCATCCTTCAAGCACAAAGAGATATCTTGTGTAGTGCAGCCATAGTCACGAGTGAATCGTAAGTATTTCAATACTCTCATTATTCTCGCCACGCATACCTGTGGATTGCTCGTACCTACTCGCCTTATTAATCGTGACAGGCTATGTCCGGTCTTGTACAACCCATTAAGTACATTAGACTTCCTATCACCTTGTAGTATTCAACTCAAAGCAACACTCTCTCCTTTATTCTGGAAAATGTAGATTACATCTAACGGTTCGCTATACCAGAATTATCCTTATCAAATTTCCCAAGAATATTGTCAACATAGTGACTGACGTAGCACAAGTCCATCTCGATGTTCTTTTTGATTTTTATTCCCAAATAACATCAGCAAGTCCTACGCCTTTCATGTCAAATCTTGAATTCAACACGTTTCGTGATAACTATCTTATCATCACTAATGACAATCAAAGATGTCATCTACGTACAAACATACAATGACATAGCCATGTTCATCATCTTTGACATAGAAGTATTAATTTGGCTGCATTCTATCGATTAATCCATGTGACAACATAACGCTGTCAAATTCATGTTATTGCTTCGCGTTTGCTCTTGATCCATACAAGGATTTCACCACCCATGACTTTCATTTCGTCTCGAGCAGAACCCTCGTTGCTCCAAGGTAGATTTCTTCATTCAAATCTCCATTTAAGAAGGTCAGTTTCTGACATCCATTTAATGTACTTCAAGATTTCTTAGTGCAGCAATTGCAAGTACTATCCTTATGGAGTTTATTCTCACAGAGAATATTGTCAAAATAATCTGCATCTCGGCCACATTTATAGCCTTTTATCACAAGTCTTGCCTTGTATTTGTCTATTGATCCATCTACTTTTCATTTCCTCTTAAAAATCCACTTGGAACTTAGAGGTTTACAACCCGATGGAAGATCTACTAATTCCAAGTATGGTTATGCAGTATGGAATCAATTTCACTTTTAATTGCCTCTTTCCACATGAGACTCTCTCAGAGAGCTCATCGCTCTTTATAGTTCGAGGTTCCCTTCGAAAGACAGTATGTTCGAAAACTGACCAAATGATTTTTCCTCGTCCTGCCCTTTATCACGCCGGTTCTACCTCTCCATCAAGATTCTCCATCCCACTATTTCATGAATAGTCTCCCCAATTAATCTGCTTTGATGAACTAAAGCCTCGATCCGCATGGAACACATCCTCAAAGAATGATGCATTCTCGATTCCATTATCGTGTTCGTGAATATCCGGATATTAGACTCATAAACAAGAAATCGATAAGCGCATCGTTATGTGCATAACCAATGAAGATGCAATCAATAGTTTTGAGCCCTATTCACTCCAAATGGTTTAACCCACTCCAGCTTATCCCACACTCGCAAGTATTCAGAGGATGGTTTCATTCTTTCCATAACTCAGGAGATTTTCCGCTTTTATTTTTAGGTACCTTATTTTAGCTGCAATTAGCGATAAAATGGCTTCTCCCCACGTGTTTTGTGGTAGACCAGAACTTTTATCTGACATTGCATTCATCATTTCTTTTAGGTGCGATTTTCATTTCGACCACTCCATGGGTGTGGTGAATAAAGGTCTTTGTGGTTTCATGTATAATCCCATGTTGAACCTGAGGTCGACAAATGGCGATTCTATTCTCCACCTCGATCACTTCTCGACACTTTAATTTTCCTATTGAGTTGATTCTCAACCGTTTTTGTAGAGAACAAATTTACATCGCACCATGCCTAACTTAAGTAAGTACCGCATGCTTGATGCCGGTATTATATCACAGGTAATAAAATATTTATTACCACCTCTTGTTTATCTGACTTCCAAATCACATATATCACTATAAGTTAAAGTCGAGAGGTTCGGTGTTTCTTTGATACTTTGAAAAGATCTGGCTGGTTAGTTTTGCCTCGACAAGTTTCTGCAGTATTTTATCATTGGAAAGTTGGTATATGATTTAAAGTTAATTAATTTACGCGATGCATCATAATTAACATCTGTCTACCATGCCATAGATTAGATGACTCGAATATAACCAAAAGAGTAGCTTTATTCATTTTCGAATAATGAAGTAGTCATTACATTAAGCTTCCACATACCGCCACTCATATACCTTTTCTAAGGCCTTACATTCGGCTCTTTGATAAGAACAAATTTATCAGGACTCGAGCCTGTAGAAATCCATGACTATTCGGCAAAGAACCAGCCACGAGTTCTTGCAGTTTCGGAACACATATAACACATTTGTTAAAGTCAGCTCTTTCCCTGAAGTCATCTTCAAGACCACCTTGCCTTGCCACTTTAATATCGGAGTGTGGCAGTTCCCCATGAACACCTTTTCTCCGGTCTCGATTGGTTGAGGTGGAGAACATCATCTTATCGAGAACACACACATGTGGTGCTTCCGGTGTCAATCCACCATTCCTTGGGATTTGATCCCACGAAGTTCACCTCGAGAGATCCAACTGCGGTGGGGTGAAATTTGGAACATCTCGCTGGTGATCGGTAAGTACATTGGCTTCCTTGAGTTTGTTTCTGCCGATCTATGATTAAGATTTGTGACCTTGCCGGGTTAAAACATTCCGATGAACTTTTGCTTCTTGAACTCCCACTTTTGGTCCGGCTTAGTGCGCTTTTCCTTTGTTGTTGCCTTTTGAACTTGGAACCTTTACCATGTTCCCGCAAAGTTGGCCTTAACCTCGTGGGATTGTGCCATTTTCTTCTCGGATCTTTATTGTCTTCTTCGATCACGGTCGAATAACTAGATCTTGATGCTCATCTCTCCTTTCTCTTATGTTTGAGGTAATTTTGAAGTCTTTCAAAGCGAGGAGCGAGTTTCTCAATAATAAACTGCCACTTGAAAAGTTCGCTTCAACAATCCATTCCCTCGGCATGAATCTCATGGAGGATTACTTGAAGTTCTTGGACTTGACTGACCACAGTCTTGGAATGTACCATTTTATAATCGAGGAATCGACCCACAACAAACTTTTTGGCCCCGGCATCCTCAGTTTTATATTTTCGGTCTAGTGATTCCCATAGCTCCTTGGCAGTTTTCTTATTTGTATACACATTGTATAGAGAATCGATAAGAGCATTCATGGCGTGGTTCACACGAGAAAGTCGAATGTTTCAAGCATCCACAACACTGATGACTTGGATATCACGCTCATCTTCTTTGAGCTTCGGGCTTCTTAGGTGTAAGAATCTGTGAATTGAGTGGTCGAATAGAATAAGCATCTTTTTGCCACCTTTTGAAATTAAATCCATTGAATTTCTCTGGTTTTTCTTCAGGTGAGACAGAGATAGACACAGTAGTAGGCATCCCATTTGGTGCTTATTAATCCTGATAGGGGTTGCCACTTGAAGCGGTTGATGGGAACCATGGTGTGCGAACGATGTCCGTTTCTCTGAAATTATAGAAAATTGATCAAATTCTATTTGAGCCAATTCGCGAGAATAATTGGAATTAACTGCGTAACGAAAGTATTCCGGGGAAAGGCGGTGGGAGGTAAAGCCAGGGGCGGCAGTACTCGACCAGGAATATTCGAGTTCAAGGGAAAGATTGGAGGGGTGGCAGTCCCACTTAAATTCCAACCTCCTTGAATGAGGCACTTTGTTTTTGTGTTTCCAATTCACAAGGCAGCAAAGGAATTAGCCTGAAACTCCTGAGAAGTGAAAGGGACTGCTTTAAAAGACTTTTCCCCTTATCATATATTATATAAAATATCACAACAAAGCGTGGTTTATTGGGATGAGCCTTGTCTTGAGCTGAGTCTTAAGTTCAAATCCCTCCTTTGTATTTTTTATTTATTTTTACAAAGGACTTTCCAACAAACCAAGTTGTTTGTTTGGTGTTTCCTTGTCAACGGTGGTTCTCCTCCTTTTATCCAAAAGGAAAACCACAAGACTATCATATCTTGTAACAAAGAAACCACAAGGCCTAATATGGTTTCTTTTCCTATTTTTCCCTTCTTTTCAGTGTAACAAGAAAACCAAGGGGACAAAAGCCTTTTCCCTTCTTTTTTTCTTAAAAAATTCTCTAAAAACCAGAAACAGGTTTTGTAAATTTTTTTTTTTTCTTTTCAAACTAGAAACAGGTTTTATTTATTTTTTTCCTCTATAGAGCGAAATCACAAATATTTTTTTTAAATTAAGAACTTAAAAAAATTTTTTAATCAGGGGAATGGCTCAACGTTTTTGGTAACCTTTTTTTTTGTTTTATTTTTTTCCTTCTATACCTTAAAGGAATATAAGGGTTTTTCAAATTTTTCTTTCATTCCCTTTCCAAATTTTTTTTCGATGACTTCTTATTCTCGAGCCCTGACCAACTGTGGTTTTTTTCAAGGAAGCAATCTGTTTTAAGCATTGGAACTTTGTTACTAGGATTCTGAAGAAAAAAGTAAAGGCTACTTGAGAAAGAATATTACAAGAACAAAACCCGAGAGGAAATAAATTAATCTGAAAAAGCTAGAGTCTGTTGACGTCACGATCTCTTAAAGCAGATTAGCCGTACCACGGGTCTTCCGAATCGACGACGTCTGTTTAGGGATCTCAGGCATTTGTGGACAGCAATCCTCGCCTTTTGTTACTCGTGACTGAAACTCTGTCCGAGGCTATCACCCAAACACCACACTCTTGATGAACTCAAAACCAAAAGGAAAAACTATAACACTTGAATAAGGAAGTCTCACCTTTATAGGCTAAAGGTGAGACCCTTAACATTCAGGAAACGTTTGGCAAGCCAACGTTATGACTACTCAAGGAGTAAATGACATTGAATGTCATTTATTTCAATAAAACTCCTACCCTTTGGACTCCAATAAAACTCCCTGCCCTTTGGACTCCTCAATGTTAAATGTGATAGATGTCATTTATTCCAACATTTTATGGAGTTCCTGAGTCCATGTTTACGTAAAAAATATCTTTTAAGTTAGATCATGTCTAAACTATTTTCATTCGAACTGGAATAAATCACTAAGGTGATAAATCTCCATCACGGAATACAATTGTATTCAGCTGAAACTTGAGACATTTGGATTACCCAAGTTAAGAAATACCTAAATCGTCTCACTTAAATTTATGTTAAGGTGTTAGGTAGAAGCAAAACCAATTTCCATGTTATAAACTCGGCTCGGATTCAAAGTATTTTAGTAAAGTTGTTGCCTACTTGGCAATGTGGAGGGGAGAAAACAATAGTTAACAACCTCTTTATATGGGATTTAAATTGAAGAGCTATGACTAAACCTATAAGATTTAGGTTCAACACGAGTATCATGCTTTTTAACACTTTTTAAAAATTTAACTTCAATTCTCCAATGAATCAAATAGATAAAAAAAATATAAAAACATCCCAAAAAAATAATAAGTTGACTAACGAATGCACAACAATACTTTTAAAAATCATGATTTTTTATTGAATAAATATATAATTTTATTATATTTGGTTCTATCTTTCTCTCTCTTTCTCTCTCTCTCTCTCTCTCTCTCTCTCTCTCTCTCTCTCTCTCTCTCTATATATATATATATATATATATATATATATATATATATATATATATATATATATATATATATATATATATATATATACTACTACTATTGATAGCGAAAAATGTAAATAAGAAGAAATGAGATATGTGACTTGTAAAGAAAAATAGAAAAATCATGAAAGGAGACAATTGAATTTAGTATTTACTTTGCTCCACTATGTCAACTTTCTTAACTTTTACTATCTCATATATTTCCTAAAACCTAATTTTGGAAAAATGGATCCAAAGTGTGGCTTGTTGCTTCACGTTTGAAAATGTAAATAAGAAGAAATGAGGATATGTGACTTGTAAAGAAAAAAAATAGAAAAATCATGAAAGGAGACAATTGAGTTTGACCCCTTTGCCTCTCTATGTCCTTGGCTTTCTTAACTTTTACTAGCTCATATATTTCCTAAACCTAATTTTGGAAAAATGGATCCAAAGAGTGGCTTGTTGCGTCACGTTTGAAAGTGTTGCCCCACAGATTTATAGCTTTCACCTGTTATATTTTTAATAAAAGAAAAATATGAGATGTTTGAAAGTAATAATTTTTATATATAAAGAGATGAGTCAAATTCATTTTCTTAAATAAAAAATAAAAGCAAGGTAGGTTTTGGAAGAAGATGAAAAATTAAAAAAAAAAAAGAAATACAAAGTTGTTGGAATTTTGATAATCGGATCCTCGAAACGTCAAATTATAGGGGTCTTGATCGTCAGATTTCCTGAACATCAATAGCGCAATGTGAACCTGCAAAAAAGACGTTTCGGAGGTGGTGGGTCGATTGCCTCTCTGATGATTAAGTCAGCAAAAAATGCGGAGACGGAGAAGAGAATAGAAGCAATTAGAATTGCTTATCTTTCCTAATAGAGGATCTTTCTGATTTATAGAGTTCAGTTCACAAAATCCCTTCCTTCCTTCTTGGGGTAGGATTTTATCTCCTAGTTTAAGGGATGAAATCTTCTTTTCCTTATTAACGACTAGTTCTTCCTTATCGAGGATTATTTTTCCCTTTTCTAGGATTATCCTCAGGGTGAGGGTTCGGAGTTGGAATTCATTGACTAATATCGTTTTTAACGGATTTTGGCTTCTAAGTCTTATTCGAAACTTATACTTTCCATATGGATAAATTCTCATATGAGGTAAGAATGGCAATTTGGAGGACTTGGGGGTCAGCGGGCTGCCTCAAGGAAGCCCTCGAAGTGTTTGTCCTTGCTTTCCCGAGCGACCTCTATAGATTCTCCCATTTGAGAAGTGTCCACCTTGTCTTAGTGAGGTGAATTGAATCGGGTCGTTTCAAAACACAGGCCCAGCGGAACCTTGGGCCCATCGAGTACCGGATCCCAGAGATCATGGTACTCATAATACCCCTCTTTTCCTTCAGTTAGAGTTTTTGTGCTATTTCAATAAGGGGAAAAAATTGTGGTTTCAAATGTTGAATGCTGAGAGTTAAAAGGTTTGTGAAAAACAATTAGTGCATTAAATGCACTTGGAGGCGACGCTTGCGTGTGTTCAAGGCCCATAGGAGACGCACGCCTCCCGATGGGCATTCTATGCATCTTGTTACGATAGCATTTTAATCGTTTGTCAACCCTCTTCCCATAAATAGGGATCATGGTCTGAAATAGTGGTTTCTTTCTACGTTTGTTTTCTCAAGGTTTTTCTTTCTCTTTTGATTCCTGTACTTCATCCTCCTCTTGACTCTTCGACGACTTTTGATTTTCCGGTGAGTATTTGCAACTCAAACCTTTTCCGCACCATTGGTTTGCTTGAGTGTCTCCATGGTTAGAGGTGTTCTATTAGTTTTCACAAAGGTCTTTGATTTACTTTCTTTAGGTTTTATCTGAGTGGATCGTCAAATCCCCATGGGAGATTTCTTTTTTCTTTCGAATGTTCTTTCTTTTATTTATTTTTTTTCTTTTTTCTTTTTGCTTTGTGAACCTCAAGTTGACCCCTTCTTCTACTCCCCCTTTTTTTATCTACATGTAGAATGACAAGAGGTCATGAAGGGTTTCGACTAATGAGTTGGGCTAGGAAGGGTGCCCAGGACGCCTACTACGAGTAGTCTAGTTGTTGCCATGCATGGGGAGCGAGGTTGGCTGACGAGTCTGCAGGGAAATGGGTGCAGGGCGTTGGGCCGGCTAGCGGCTACCTCAGCTTTGGGAGGCAAATAATGCGTCCCCCATTTTTACATGGGAGCGGTTCTTGTGGAAGCAACACTCCCAGTTCCATCAACGGGTGAATAGGTTCTACTTTACTGAGCACATACCACTCGTACATCCAAAATGCTTTTTTGGATTTTAATGGGTTCTGATGTGCTAAGCTCTACTACTGTTTGGATATCTCGATGGTGAGATATGCTTTATTTAGCTTTAAAGCTTGGGAGTGGAGGCCTTTGTCCATGTCGGCCACGAGTCCTCAGTTGCAGTGCCGTGCAGAGCTCCACGCTCCCCTAAGACGGAGGCTAAGGGGTAGATCTTGGTTAAGAGGCTCGTGTACATGAAATCCACCCCAGCTCTCAAGAGCTTCGTCCCGAATAAATCCCTTACGTTCTCGGGTTTGTCTTCGTTCCTGTTTTGGTTCATCTTTCACTTCCTTAGGTTGTGGGTGTATTAACATACCTATATTCTTGATGATTTGTAGATAGGCGTAGACGAGGCCAACTGGTCAACTAGGTGGAGAAGAGGCGAGGGTAGATCTCATCTATTGACTCTTTGGAGATGATGAGAGGGAGCTGCAAATCACATGCTCATACATCTCTGAAAGAACACGAAAGGTGGGGCGCCCGATCCTTTCCCTATAATACGTGTGGACGAAAATGTCATGATATATCATCAATATTTTGGGTGTCTAGCCTTCAGGCCACAGATATTCAGCAAGCGATAGTTGATCCGAGGAAAAATCGGAAAATGGGTCAATATCAGATATATCGGTTATGGGCCCAGGCATATTGGACTTCAATGGTAAAAATTTGCGGTGTGCGAGGAAAAATGTAAAAATAAAGAATAAAAAAATCATTTTTGGCTTATATATCATTTGATATCGTGGAAATGTATTGGCTATCCCGGAAACTAATTAGTTTCCTTGGTTTTTTATCGGCGGCCAGTGTTGTCATTGGAAGGTTGAGATTTTGTTTTTGTCTCAGCAATTCAAAATTTTCAACGCTAATAACATCAGCGGTAATAGTGTCTAGTGTTGATCCATGACGGTGAATCCACTTTGATTCAAACGTATATTTTGATCTGATAGTGGATTTTGAATATTTGACAGTCTAACGACCACCAATTGATTTATAGCATTTAAATCAAGATCTAACGATTGATTTGATCTAAATCAAATCCAATGGCCAAAAATTCATTTTTAAAGTTTTGACCAAAAAAATGGCTGGATTTGACTCAGAAAAATCATAAATATTACTAAAATCACTTGGATTTTCATATCAAACTCATCATTCTCTCTGAACAATTCTTGATTTTTGCAAAAGTCTTTGAGAATATTATTTTGTCAATTTTGGTGTTTAAGTCTTTCATTTAATACATAATTTCTACAACTTAAGGTATGTTTCCATGTTAATCAATTTTATTTTTTTTTACATTTGTGCAATTTAATTAATTTAAGTTTTATATTTAGATTAGATTGTGTGTATATTTAGGATAGATTTAATTTTTAGTTTATATTTAGATTAGGTTTAATTTAATTCTATGTTTAGATTAAGATTATACAGAAAATGAAATATGAACATATATTATGCATATTTTATGTTGTAAAAACATAATTTCTTTTCAATATGATAATTAATACAACTTTATATTTAGATTGAAATTATGAATATGAAATATAAAGTACAATTGAAGTATTAATTAATAGTGTGAAATATACATTTTCTTTAAATTATGATAATTAATGCAACTTTATATTTAGATTGAGATTATGAATATGAAAATATAAAAATTTGTTAGTATTAATTAACAAATTTGTGTAATATCAAATTTGTGAAATATATACCCATTTCTTTAAATTATGATAATTAATGCAACTTCATATTTAGATTGAGATTATGAATATGAAATATAAAAATTTATTAATTATTAATTAACAAATTTATTGTAATATCAAAATTTGTGAAATATGTGTTCTTTAAATTATGATAATTAATGCAACTTCATATTTGATTTGAAGTTATGAATATGAAATATAAAAATTTATTAATTATTAATTAACAAATTTATTGTAATATCAAATTTGTTAAATACACATTTTCTTTAATTATGATAATTAGTCAGCTTTTATATTTAGATTGCGATTATGAATATGAAATATAAAATTTGTGAAATATACATTTTCTTTAAATTATGATAATTAATGCAACTTCATAATTAGATTGAGATTATGAATATGAAATATAAAAATTTGTTAATTATTAATTAACAAATTTGTGTATCACATTTTCTTTAAAATTATGATGGTATTAATGCAACTTGATATTTAGATTGAGATTATGAATACTGAAATATAAAAGTATTAGTATTAAATTAACAAATTTAATGTAATATATTTTCTTTTAGAATTATGATAAAATTAATGCAACTTCATATTTAGATTGAGATTATAAGATATGAAATATAAAAAATTGTTAATTATTAATTAACAAATTTGTGAATATGCATTTTCTTTAAATTATGATAATTAATGCAACGATATTTGGGTGGAATTATGAATATGAAATATAAAAATTTGTTAATTATTAATTAACAATTGTGGAACTCTCTATTTTCTTTAAGTATGATAATTAATGCAACTTCATATTTGGGTGAGATTATGAATATGAAATATAAAAATTGTTATTATTAATTAACAAATTTGTGCAATATGCATTTTCTTTAAATTATGATAATTAATGCAACTTTTATATTTAGATTAAGATTATGAATATGAAATATAAAAATTTGTTAGTATTAATTAACAAATTGTTAATGGAATATGCATTTCTTTAAGTATGATAATGCAACTTTATATATAGGTGAAATTATGAATATGAAATATAAAATTTGTTGAGTATTAATTTACAAATTTGTGTAATATCAAAATTTGTGAAATATACATTTCTTTAAATTATGATAATTAATGCAACTTCATATTTAGATTGAAGTTATGAAGATGAAATATAAAATTTGTTAATGAATGTAATATGAATTGATCTTGACACATATATAGATTGAAGTTATGAACATGAATTGATTACAATTATTGAAGTTAATAGGATGGATGTAGTAGGGAGTGGGCAATCTTGGAGGTAGTGATCTCTTTGAAAATATTGTACACCTATTGAAAGGAACAGAAATTGCATCATATGCAATTTTTGTGGTATGGTCATTAAAAGTGGCGGAATTACTTGGTTTAAATTTCACTTATTACATACAGATTCCCACTCAAATAGCAAGAAGTGTCTTAATGTGCCTCCTGAAGTCAAAAAAGAAATGAGACAACTTTTGGTTGAAAGGAATAAAGTCAAAGCAAAGAAAGTTGCGAATATTGAAGAAATTCGATCTGAACTACGAGGCACAATGGGTGGTAGCCATAGACATCTCTTTGATGATGATGATGGTGATGATGATAATGAGGAAAATGAGGAGGAAGATGATGATGTCTATATGTATCTGGCTGACATGAACTGCGAGGGAGGCGACATTAGGCGACATATTGTTTATCTGAAAGCTAGTGAATGGAATCGCCCGGCAGAAGAAGGGTTTATGAGAGGCAAAAGAAAAATTGGTAAATCTTTTAACTTAAATTCATTATTATAGTATAAGCAGTTTACAAGCATTTCTAATATGTATAATTGCAATAGGTGGGTCTTCCTGGATTACATCAAAGCGATCGATAAGAGGCGCGTGCGAGATCTGAAGTGTGAGACAATCGGATCCATAACCACCTCTTGCTCCATCATTAGACAAATCTTCGGAATCAGGACAAAAGAGTGTTAAAAATCTCTTTAAAGGAGGTACAATCAAAGAAACGATGAGCCGATTAATCAGTAAATTCTTCATATATGACAGCGTTGCGCCTCACAAAGCAAACTCTCACCACTTCAAAAACATGATTGTTGGTGCACAACAAGTTGGTATGTGAAAATTCGTTTTCAATTTCCAATAACATTATTATCTTACTTTATAGTTGCAAACTATGGGTATTGCTAACTTGTAGGCATGGGAATAGAGCCACCCTCTCCATATGAAATCAAAAACAAATATTTAGGCTGCTGGAGTATAAAGACATGGAAGATTATGTGGTCTCGAAAGGGAGAAATGCCTGGAAGACCTGTGGGTTTTGCAGACTATGTGTGATGGATGGGCCAGGTCCTACGAAATTAAGCATCATTAATTTCATGGTATATTGTAAAGGAGCTTCTTTTTTCTTAAGTTTTGTTGATGCATCGGATAATATCAAAAACGACTTAAATATAGATTTATGGTTTGTTGAAGACGTGATAAAGGATGTTGGAAAAGCAAATGTTGTGCAATTATTTACGAGACAATGGATCGGCGTGATGAAGCGAAATTGTTAATGAAGAATTTTAATTTATATTGGACTCCATGTGCGATACGTTGCATCGACCTTATGTTTGAAGATATTTGTAAGCGAGAAGGGTTTCGACTTGATTGCAATGCATGTAAGATCTGACTTCATGTCTGATCATGGTTGGTTGCTTGCAACAATGAGAAAGGTTTGCGGTGGAGATATTATGCGTCCAAGGGCAACAAGATTTGCGACAAATTACATCGCCCTAGCTAGTCTTCTAAAAAAGAAGGATGATTTGAGGAAGATCTTTATTAGTGATGAATGGGCTTCTCACAAGCTTAGTTGGACGACCGTTAGACGTGAGGTTAAAGGACTCATGTTTAATCATCCATCTTGGGAGAAGGTCTCTAACTTAGTGTCAATCTATGAGGCACTATATACAATTCTTCGCATTGTTGATTCTGAAATCGTCCCAACAATGCCATTTATGTATGAGTTGATTCGAGTGATGAAGCAAATTTTACATGCACTCAAAGCCAAAGAATGGGTTAAAAACATCATTGCAGATCGTTGAGATAAAACCCTAAAACATCCTCGCATCTGCATGGAAGTAACATTCCATATCACAATCACTTTTAAAGCATATTATTTTCCTTTTATCACATCTTTAATTCTAAATCACTTTTGTAGCATATTATCTTAATCGAAGATTGATATAGACACAGGTTAGTAGTGACCACAATTCTTCCAGTTGTTGATATTTGAAGGTATCTCTGCTCACATGAGTCTTGGTAATATCGGAAATGAGGTACATCAATAAGCTATATTTCTAATTAATCGAGTCAATTTATTTGGTTACACTTACACATGTATTGATTTGTCAAGTTCATTTTGAATTCATAGCTTATAATGTTTGAATGCCCAGGGATTTGGTGATCGGCAGCCGATAACATCAAGAGATTTAATGGTTTCTGGTGAAAGTGTTGTTTCTCATTAAAAGTTTAAAAGTAAAGTCCATTACCATGTTATTATTAGATTTTGAATGTTAGTAATTTTTATTGCAGCGGAATGGTGGTTCATGTATGGAAACCACGCTCCCACATTGAGAAATTTGGCCCTTAAGGTTAATTCCCAAATAACATCATCTTCATCATGTGAGAAAAATTGGAGCACATTTGCTTTGATCCACGCCTAAAACAAAGAAATCGGCTAGCTTACCCTTGAAAGCGACAATTAGTTTATTTACTAAAACATGAAACTAAAGATACAGAATATGCGAGAGGCCCGATAAAGTTCAGAAAAGATTACCTTGATTTACTTGACATTTTAGCCGAGTTTGGTGAAGAAAAGGATAATCGATTATTCCAATGGGTTAGACCTCTCCATTTAGATGATGAAAATGGAAATCCTGATCCATGAATTGATGTGAATGTTCGAGAAGCAGGTGTAGATGTTGAGCGGGTTTTATCTGAAGAAGTTCATAGTGAAAGTTTCAGTCAAGAGACTAGAGACTCATTTGACTTTACATTATCACTTCTCGATCCCCTTTGATTCAAGATGTTGAACAGTAGTAGACCTAGTTTTTCCAGTACTTCTACTACAGTTTATGATGGCTCAAGAGGAGAGAGGGACCAATGATGGTAGTGATACTGGAAATGATGGTGGGGATGATGCCGTCATTGACAAAGTGAATAATATTGTGAGTCCATTCCTTTGGTGAAGATGATTTCACACATGCTACACAAGATGAAAACCATGGGTCTAGGAGAGCTGGTTGATGAGTAAAAAAACTCATTTGATTTTTAATCCATTTTTCAAGATAAGTATTGATTCATATGCAGAAACATGGATATCTTACTCAAATTCAATTTTGCAGAAAATTACAACAGAATCGAAGGTCCCAAAGAAAACTTAAGAAATCAAATTTCAAAGCATAAATGAGGTCGCAACTTAAAAATTGAGTCGCGACAAGCTCGCCAGTCAATTATTTCCTGTGTCAATACATCACCAAGACTAGTCTTCAGCGAAATGGCTTTATCAAACTAGTCATGCGACCAAAATCGAGGTTACGACCAAGTACCATGCGCCCAAGAATAGTTACGAACAAGAAATAGTGGCTAAACGATAAAGAATATTCAAGGTAGAATCTTAGGTCACACCATCCCAACGCACACTGAAGACACCTAGGTCGTGACTAATCCAGGTCACACAAAGACCGCTTGATGAAGCCACAAATGAGGTCTCTTACAAGAAAATTAGTTGCAACTAGTTCTTAAAATGAAGGACTCAACTTGAGGCCGCGACGTGCTTTCGTGTCGTGACATGAAACCGATTCGAAAGTCACAACACGGGGGCCTGAGGCTGCAAACTAAAAGCAGTTGAGTCAAGGATAAAAGGAGGTCGTGACCTGAAGAAACACTGAGAAGTAAAAATCCAGGTCACAACTACGTTTGAGCAACAAGGACCAAATGCAACCAGAAACAGAGCAACCATGAGGTCGCGACATCATCTTGAGGTCGTGACCTGGAATAGAGGGTGGAATGAAGAAACTAGTTGCAACTAAGAGTCGAGGCTGGCGACCGTAAGAAGAAGGGAATATCAAAGTTTGTCACACCACTATTATAATGAACTTAAATTCGGAGCATAGCGCGTAAACCAAGAAATCGAGGTCATGATCACCAGTCGCGACCGAAGAAATATCGGGAAGGGCTCAAAACCTAGGTCGCAACTAAAAGGAAATCACGCACTCCAGAGTTGCGCGCAGGAACAGAAATGTGGTCGCAACCTAAAATCGAGGTCGCGACGCATAAATGCAACATGGAAAGTTAAGTCCTAACTCGTGAACTCGGCGGTGGTCAACAAATCGTGGTCGCAACCTAAAAACTAAGGTCAGGATGCATAATGCAAGAAAGGAAGGAGGAAATCCAGGTCGCCGGTTACGGAACTATGGTCGCGACATCAAAATTTGAAAATAAAGAAGCCAACAAGGTCGCGACTATAATTGATGTCGCGACCACTACTCATAGTAACTGCAAGGAACCAAGTCACGACTGAAGTTATCAGGTCACAACTGAACGAGTGCAAAAGAGAGAACTGTGTCGACATCGCTGAGGTCGTTACATGAGACAAGATCAGCTTTTTCTAAGTAAAACCACCTGTTTTTGAGATGAGGCCCATTTTTTCTTTTGACAGTTATAAATAAACTTTTTGAGAATAGTAAAGTAGTCGAGCTTCCGTCTTCAATACCCAGAACTTGGAGAGGAGAAGGACTCATTGTATAGTTTAGAGTAGATTTTTCTTTTCTTTTCTTTTATTTTCTTTTTCTTTCTTTTTTTTTCTTTCTGGATTCAACCAATAACCGTAGAAATGCTGCCTGAATTTAATTTCGATTTTCTTTATAATAAATGCTACCCGAATTTGATGAGTCTAGACAAATCTCTCTTGAATTCGTTCTTTCGGGCCATTACACCATAAAGCGGATGAACCCGATCAATGATCTATTGTCGTCAGAATACAACATTTAGAACTGAACATTAGATCGATTTAACGATTCGTTGCGCCTTTTCTACTTCTTAATCTAGAGAGAAATACTTGGATTGGGATTTATTTGATTGATGCTGTTCTTGAATCGATTAGTTCCCAATGGTAGTACCGAATACCATTTCAAGGAATGTTTCTTGCTCTGATTTCCAGGAGGTCCTCTGCGTGACACAGAGTTGGAGATTCCTGAGAGCCTGGAGCATTTACTTATGGGTATGTTAGACTACCATTGATGAACTGCTAAGCTCTGAAGATTCATTTCGATAAATTCCCTTTTCACTCATAATTGATGTTGGAGGGGAGCATTTATCAATCTAAATAATCAGATATTTCACCTTAATCTAAAGGGGAGTTCCCAATCTCGTATTAGCTGAGATCTGATCAAGGGGGAAGAACCATTAGATTTAAAGGATGAGACATCAATTGAGTTGTAGAAATTTTGCAGTAACCTTTAAAAGGGAAGTAAGAAATCTGTAGTCTCAAGAAATGAGTGTGAAGTATTGAGAAAGAAAAATACTCAGATCTTGCAAGAAGGTCAAAAATACAAGTAGCTGGTTAGATTCTTGTCTTTGAGAAAAGCAGGGGCCTCTAACTAGTGAATATGGAGAAATCCAATTGCAAATTGAGGCATCTTGGACAAATCCACATCCAGCAACAAAATAGAGTAATACATATTAATGCAAGAATTGGTCAGTTTTTGGCCAAGACTCCTTGATAGTGTTCATTTCATGAAAAAATTGATTCAAATTCCAAAGATTGCGGAAAATATATTATTTTATTTTATTTTATTTTTGTGTAATTGTTTTTTAACATTTAAATTTTTATTATTGCTATGTATTGTCTAGAACTAGTATCTTTTAGATTAAACCATCACTATTCATTTGAAGTTCAAATAGTGTGGACCTTAAGTAGTTGGGGTAGTTGATTCCAATTTATCGTCAATCTCTGTGGGAATGATATCTGGACTTACATCCATTTTACTACTTGTACGATCTATGCCCTTGCAGTGTCTTAGATTAAAACCATTTTCAAATTAAGCAATATAAACTAATTTTATCAGTTATATCCAAGTAATTCCAAGTAGACTAAGATGCAAGAGAATTGTAAGGCTTTTGTAACTAAGTTAATTTGATGGTTTTAGTCTATATAATCACAGGCAAACAAGTTTTATGGCGCTGTTGCCGGGGATTGAGAAGATTGAATGGATCAATATTTTGACAAAAGAGGGAAATGCTACTTTGGACATTTTTCTTAAATTTTGTAAAAGAAAAGAAAAATGCTTTTACAAGCAAAGTATTGTACAAGCTACTGATCTTTAAAAAAAAAACATATTGAAAATATTTCTAGTTCCACTGGTTTCATTAATCTAAGGTTATTTCAATCTCAGGAGGTTCTTTAATGCATATGAAGCAGGACTCAGACCTGTTGCTAGCAAATACTGAGTTGGAACGAACATTAAGGAGCTTAAGGAAGACTAAAAGAGCAGAGAAAGCAACCATGGAAGATGAAAGAAATGACCGCATGCTTGAACAAAGGATGTGGGGCCAGGAAGGCCTCCTATGCAAGATACAATGTAGGATTTCTGGAGGCCTATCATTTAAGAAGAATACTCGCGAATTAGGATGTACCCCATCGTAGATGCCAATAACTTTGAACTCAAACCAAATTCTTTAATCACAATGGTGCAAACAGTAATCCCGGCCATCGCCATCCTAATCGAAGACCCAACGAGCACCGGGTAGATTCCCAAGATAGCAAATACAAGTGGAAGCTTGGCCGGTGTGATGTGAGGTGATAAAGTCGCATCTCTTCCCTTTTCCCAAGAGATATTGCAGCCACATGGTAATAGAGTCATTACCATATGGTTCACCGATACTGGGAAGGGCCTGCAAGGGAAGCATTACTTTAGGCAAGTTCTTTCCCATCCCCTCACTTCCCCGAAAAAAAGAAGGAAATCATAGTATTCCAACAAAGGGAAGATGAGAGCTTATGTTAATGCTGCCTGAAAGGTTCAAGAGGTCATGAAGAGATGTCCAATGCATGGGATCGATTTGAAGACTTAAATGGACATAGTTTATCATTCTCTGAATGATACTTCAAAATGTATCATTGATGCTTCTTGCTGTGGAGCATTCAAGAGAAAAAGTGCAGAGGAGGCAAGATCTGATCAAAGATTTAGCAAAATGCAACATGAAGGCTCCCTTTGAAACTTCAGCAAGCAACAGCAGAGCAAGAGGAAGTGGGGTCATTGAGCTAAACAAAATGACTGCCAGGGAAGAAAAGCTAGATGCAATCATGCAAAGGATGGACAGACAGGAAAGAAAATTGCACTCTGCTAATGAAATTGGGGCAGTGGAAAGAGAGGGAATGAGAAGAAGTGCTTAGGTGCCAACTGAGGAAGATTCCTATGGGGTTGAGGAGGCTAAGTATATGAATGAGCCAAGAAGCTATCATTTCAAGCCAAATCCAAACCTGCCCACACACTATAATCCAGCACTGAGGAACCATGAGAACTTCTCATATGGTAGAGGGACTACACAGGGTCCAAGACAAGGGCAGAATCCCCAACAAGGATATCACCCACCTAGGTTCCAAATGTGCCAGAAGAAAAACAAGAAGGACTATCGTGGTCGTGAGAAGGGCCCACTCTTTCAAGATCGGGGATGTCGCAGCCTACGGGGACAACAAGAGGCTGCTACACCTTCATGAACAAAAATTATTTGATTTAGAAGTTTTCAACCGATACTCGGGATTTTTTCAAGAATACAAATTCACGAAGAACCCAAAACCCAAGTAGGTAGTTGGTCAACATACGTAACCCGAACAAGGGTACATTCCCAAGTGACACCCAAAAGAACCCAAATGACTGCATGGCAATTCAGTTGAGAAGTGGGAAAGAAGTGGGTAACAGCAGCAGAAAAGAAAGGAAGGAAAGGACTGAGAAAGAACCAGAAGAAACTGGAAAGGAAGAAGAGAAGAACATACCAGAGAAGACTATAGAAACAAGGAAACAGGCACATA
The DNA here is from genome assembly GCA_016808115.1 of Tetrastigma voinierianum. Taxonomy (NCBI): domain Eukaryota; kingdom Viridiplantae; phylum Streptophyta; class Magnoliopsida; order Vitales; family Vitaceae; genus Tetrastigma; species Tetrastigma voinierianum. The sequence goes on from JAEQBH010001681.1 coordinate 2,682,135, forward strand.
CTGAACAACCTGAGAGAAGCTGTGAGCAAAAAAAGAAGGAGAAAGCACAAGCTTACACACTCAGAAGGCTATCTCGCAGGTCGAAGCAAGTGAGGAAGAGCAGCTTTTCTAAATTTCGACATCTTCAAGCAGGCCAGAAATGAATATCCCCTTTGGCTGCAGGCAATCAATCAAATGCCAATTATGCAAAATTTCCGCCGAGATACTGAAAGCAAGAAGCGAAGATCATTGAGAAGGAATTGTGGAACCCGACCGCCACCAAGAAGGTGCTTATCCAACAAAGCTCCTGCAAAGAATGTGGACCTAGGTGCCTTTCACCATTCCCTGCTCTATAGGAAATATGAATTCAAGAAGGCCTTATGTGATTCTGGTGCTAGTATAAACTCATGCTCACGGGCGTAGATTGAGTTTGGGGAATTCAATCTCAACAAGAATCACATTGCAGATGGCTGATATCCATGGCACAAACTGTATGGTGTCTTCAAGATGTGCTTAAGGTGGGGAAATTATTCTCTGTGGATTTTGTAATCAAGGAAGATGGAAGAGGATACCCAAGTTCCTCTGCTTTCTAGGAAGACCCTTCTAGCAACCGGAGTCTTTGATAGATGTGAAAAGGGTGAACTAACCTTAAGGGTAGGGGATGAAGCAGTGCACTTTAACCTTAACAAGGTTTTGGAACAACCTAATAATGATGCAGGAAGTTGTATGGCTGTAGAAAATAGTAGTCATATCAGTGTTGAATTGAATTCTGATTGTAATCTTCAACATTCTATCAATGAAATTGAGATGGATTTCTAGTATCTTGAGAGTATTGACTATGAATTGTTGCCTTCTAGTTTGTAAAACAAAGAAATAGTCTTGAGTTTGAATGAAAATAGTCAAGAGCATGTGTGCAGCAAGGAACAGAAAGCTACTGAACAAGAGACTAGTGCAGAAGGGTTAATATTGAAAGAATTGCCCAGTCATTTGAAATATGCTTTCTTAGAACTAGAAAAGGGAAAACCAGTAATCATATCAGCTGCATTGACTGAAATTGAAAAACAAAAGCTGCTCAAAATTCTGAGGAAGTACAAGGAAACTATTGCTTGGTCAATTGAGGATATGAAGGGTATAAGTCCCTCCATCTGCATGCACAAGATATTACTGAATGATGATGCAAGAACTTCTATTGAACACCAAAGGAGGCTGAATCCTGTGATGAAAGATGTTGCCGGGTGTAGAGCTGAAGTGGTCGAATGTGGTGGTTTTATATATGTAGTATCAGATAGCTCTTGGGTGAGCCCAGCCCATGTGGTTCCCAAGAAGGGTGGATTCACTGTGATTAGAAATGAAAAGAATGAATTTTTTCCTACAAGAACTCGGTGATGATGAAGGGTGGCAGACCATTAGAAACCGAACACCCGCAAACTCGTAGTGCGATCATTTTCCCTGCCTTTCATTGATCAGATGTCGGAGCAAAGTAACAGACACCTCACTTCTCGCTGATGGATATTCTCGATATAACTAAATTGCCATTGCACATAGGGACCAGGAGAAAACCACTTTTACATGCCCATTTGGTACTTGCTTAAGACAACATTGCTGCAATGCTACATTCCAAAGGTGCATGATGTCCATATTCTCGGATTTGGTAGAAGAAGTTATGGAAATCTTCATGGATGATTTCACAGTGTATGGGTCCAGTTTTGAAAATTGCCTGCATAATATGGGGACAGTACTTCACAGATGCCAAGACAAGAATCTAGCTTTGAATTGGGAAAAATGCCACTTTATGGTAACATAAGGAATTGTCCTAGGGCACATGATTTCTATAGCAGGACTGGAAGTAGACCAGGCAAAAGTTGCAATTATAAAGAATCTTATGCCACCCACAACAATCAAGGGAATAAGGAGTTTTCTGGGACATGCTCGATTTTATAGAAGATTTATTAGAGACTTCTCCAAAATTGCTAGACCATTATGTAGATTACTGGAAAAGGATATCAAGTTCAAGTTTGATGAATCCTGTCAGAGATCTTTTGAAGAGATCAAATCAAGATTGGTTGAATCTCCCATCATGGAAAAACCAAATTGAAATAAAGAATTTGAAATCATGTGTGATGCCAGTGATTATGCAATGGGAGCTATATTGGGATAGAGAAATGACAAGGTGGTCGTAATATCTACTATGCCAAAGAAAACTTTCAACGAAGCTCAAGAAAATACTTACCACCGAAAAGGAGATGCCAGTAAATAATATTAGCTTGTGAAAATTTAGCCATATATATTAGGTCCCATAATATCCACACTAATCATGCCGCAATTAAATATCCGATGGCAAAGAGTTAAGCAAAGCCAGATCACCGTGGGTATTGAAAGACAGGTGAATTTGATCTAGAGATCAAAGATAAGAAGGGTCGTATTAAATATGATAGCCGATAACTCATTTGAGAATTGAAAAGCCTACTCAGACAAGAGTGAAGAGAAGGAAATAAAGATAATATTTTCAGAAGAGCGCTTATTCCAATCGCCACTAAATCACTTAAGATGATATTGTGAACTTCTTAGTACATGATTATGCCAGTTCTAACTCGCCTACCAACAAGAGAAAAAAATTAAGGATCGATGCCAGGTTTTACATCCGGGATGACCAACTATTGTTTAAAAGAGAGCCGACATGATAATCAAGGTGTGTAAATGTAAAGTGAGCAGCAAGATCTTACATGAATGTCATGCATCACCATATGGAGGACACTTTGCAGGAGACAAAACAACCCACAAAATTCTCCAATCAGGATTTTATTGGCCTACTATTTTCAAGGATTGTTTTGAATGGGTGAAACTGTGTGATCAATGCCAAAGAATAGGAAATATCTGCAAAAGGCATGAAATGTCCCTACAAGGTATCCTGGTGGGCATTTGTTCGGCTACGGATAGATTTTACGGGGCATTTTCCAGTCTTCGTTGAAATTTATACATACTTGGGCCAGGATTATGTATCCAAATGGGTTGAGGCAGCAGTTGTCCCAAAAATAATGCTAATACAAATAGTAGATTTTACAGCGAATATTCCGAAACAGACAAAAGACTCGTAACTATCATTAGGCGACGGAGGAAGCCATTTTGCAACAAAGTGCTCTGGAGCAACTTGGCGGGTAGATATGGAATCAAACACATTATGAGTTTGGCTTATCATCCTCAAACAAATGGGCAAGCTGAGATTTCGAACAGAGAGATAAAGAAAATTCTTGAAAAGATTGTAAGCTCCAGTAGAAGAGACTGGTCTCTGAAACTTGATGATGCACTACATACAGGATCGTTTATAAACCCCTATCAACAACCCCATACAGATCGGTTTTGCAAACCCACTACCTACCTCTAAACTAGAATATAAAGCTATGTGGGCAATCAAGAAGCCGAATTTGACTTCAAGGTCGCTTAAAGAAGAAAGGCTACTCCAAATAAAATGAATCGAAGAGTCAGGAATGGTGTTCATGATAAGGCGCACTTACAAAGATAAACAAGAAATGATATGACCAAAGGATTTTGAGGAGAGACTTAAAGCAGAGATCAAGTCCTTATTCAACTCCGCACTAAAACTCTTTCCTGTGTGGAAGCTTAAATCAAAATGGAGCTGACCATATACAAGTAAGATCAAGTACAACTTTCGGGGCGTTGACACTTAGAACCAAGAATCGCAGTGAATTCAAAGTCAATGGTCAGAGATTGAAGCACTACGTGGGAGGAATTCAGATTGCAAAATGATTCCTAGTTCTGAGTGAGAAAAATTTTGAGAAACAAAAATCTCATAGCAGCAAGTCCAGCTAAAGACTCAAAATTGAGCAGCTTTGTGGAAGGCAATCCATATCACAAATATTTTAAGTTTTTATTCTTCTTATACTAGGAGTCAAGCTCAATAATTCTCAGGTGATTTTATTACTATTGCTTTAAATTACGATGCTTTCAGGACAACAAGAGGTACAAAAGGACATTCAAACTTCCAATCCGCACAAGAGACAGCAAAGGATACTTCTCCGAATCTATTGAATTTTGTCTATGGTATAGCATGATTGAAAGTTTGGGGGAATTTTCTTTGAATTTTTGCTTCAATTTTGAATATGATGCATAGTTGAATGGATATGATGAATATTTGAATGAAGAATATGAATTGAATTGTACTTGTTTTGATTGGATTTGGTGAATTGAACTGGATGGAATTTGAATTGTTTAAGGAGACCTGGAAATTTTCTTAGTCGCAATAGATTGTATAAGTCGCAACCAGGATAGGAATGGATAAAATTTTGATGAGAAAATTTCAGTCGCAACATAGATTTTTGGAGCTTATATAGATTTCTGGTCGCAACATCAATTCATAAGTTGCGACCAAGAAGCTGGACATTGAAGCAACAAGTTGAAGGAATAGGTCGCAACATTGAAACTAAGGTCACGACAAAAATAACTAAAGAAAGAAAAGAACAGTCGCGGATATCAATTCTCCGTCGCGGATCACATCTCAGTCATGACAAAACCGACAGGTCGCCACTGCACTAATCCAAATCTTAATAAAATTAGGTTTTAAACTTTTCATTTTGAACCTCTGACCAAAACTGTATTAAGACAGATCCAGAAACTCAACCGGAATTAAAGGAACCAGTTTAGGTCCTTATTTTCAAAAGAGGAATTCAAAATATATTCAATGCCTCTCTAAGAAAACGATCAAACTTCCTTAAGGCTTTCCCCCTCTTTTCGTAAAAATCTCATGTTGGAAATAGCCAGGGCGCTCGGATCCGTACAATTTTACTTAATTCATTCATTGGGAATATTACAAAGAGAATTAAGAGCTTCTTCATTCCCCTGAGAACCAAATTCACTATAAAAGGATGAGAAGACACAGATAGAATGAACAATGAAAATGAAGAAAAAAGAGGATGAAGAAAAGGATGAGTTCCAAGGGTGCAAATGTAAAGCGTATGGAATGAATGGAGTCGGAAGACAACCCAATTCCAATCATGATTCCAAAATACGCTCTATCATTAAGAAGATGGATGATGGGAAGGGAATTGGAAGAAGGGTTAACCAGAACCCTCATCATCCAGAGGAACTCAGACAGAGGATGCAAGGAAAAGGCTCACCTTGTTGGGACTGCTCCGCTATCAACCCCTTTCTTCCTGCGCACATTCGTGACAAGGGGAACTGATTAAGAAGGAGCTACAACCTTTAGGAAGAAGGCAGAGGGTTCTAGATCAAGAAATAGAGAATTTTCCTCTTGATTAGATACAATCTTTATTGTAATTTTTGCATTAGTTTTTGTATAGGTACATCATTGAGAGTTTGATATTTGAATTTATTGAATAAATGAAATTCTAGTTATTTAACAAAGTGTTTTGTTTTGGGTTCATGAACTGATATGATGAATTGTGTTGTTTGTGTCATTCATTATTTGTCCGCAATAAATTATCTATATATGCAAGCCTTGTCTGTACAATGACCAAATGACCAATTCTGTTTTATCCCAGGAACAAAAATTAAAGAAAAATAAGGGCAAACATCAATAAAATGAATTTAGGAGTTGCAGCATTAATTGAAATCAAGTTTAAATTGTAGAAATAGGAAGATGTATATTACTAAAGGAACAAATAAAATGATTGAAGTCGTAGATAAATAGGAGTCAATACAAGCCTTGAAAGAACAAAGACACATGGTCTCAGAAATTCCTCAAACTTGAAAAGGATTAGTAACATCTTCCGAGATTCACAATCGAGGATACATGGTCCTGTGAACTCAGGTGAGATTACTGGGTTGAAAAGGAACTTCTAGGTAAAAACAATAAGGACAAGAAGTGATAGAGGCCATCTTTGGAAGTTTGAGCCTTTCCAAGCCTACCCTCACTATATGCTAAGGCATACACTCTAGTCCCTGATTTGAGCTAAACAAGCCTTATTTCTTCAATTAGCAGCAATTAGAAACCTGAGTCACCTCCCTTGATGTAATCCAGCAGCAAAGAACCCCAAATTACCTAGTTTTCCAAAAAGGTTTGCTGTAAAGAAAGAAACAAGTTTGGGGGAATATATTTCTTTACATTACAAGGAAGGAGGAGAAGAAACAACTTGAAGAACTAGAGAAAAAAAAAAGCAGAGATTGAAAAGAGGAATAAGTTTTGTCTTATGGCCTATCTCCCTTGAACAATTAAGCTCATAAGGCACTACACCTAGTACCCTAATACCAACCGGTATGGGAGTTGCTAGCCCAAAGTTCTCTAAGAGAGTGAGATAGAAAGCCTGAAGACAAACATTGCACTATTCCTCCCATTCCTAGAAGGAAAAAACAAAAAGAGCTCAAAAAAAAAAAAAAAAAGGAACCTGCTTCCGATAAGGCATAGCAAATCAAATGCCATTGCATGTACTGCACTAATATTAAGGAGAATCAGATTACAAGGAAGGAAAAGGATGAAAGTCAAGGCAATTAGGATAGAAAGGAAGAGTGGAATCGTAATTTGCAACCAAACAATCCAATTTATTTACCTAATTACCAAGCCTACCATTACTACTTGAAAGACTCATCTTGAAGGTCAATTTACCTACATTAGTGGAGATCAATATGAAAAACAAGCCTATGGGACCTTGACTAGTTTTTTAAGGAGATTCCCAGAAGATTAACTAATTCAACAAGAAGATGAAAAAGATTGAAGACCTTCACACACTCACAGAACAAAATCTGTTGACTGAACTGTTTAAATGCAAAATTCATCATTGCATTTCCGTGGAGGTAGCTTAAACCATTCCTTTTCCTCGCCTGAAACTCGTTTCTAAAATAATGCGCCATCTCCTTTTTCAAGCCACAAGGTAACAAAGTCATGGTTTGCGACTTAAAAATGTCCTTAAAAATAAAGCTCAATTGTTTGAGGACAAACAATTCTTTCTTCTCTTTGCTTGGGGACAAGCAAAATTTTAAGTTTTGGGGAAATTAATGAGTCAAAAAACTCATTTGATTTTTAATCCATTTTTCTGAAGTATTTTGCAAGATAAGTATTGATTCATATGCAGAAACATGTATATCTTACTCAAATTCAATTTTTCAGAAAATTACAGCAGAATCGAAGGTCCCAGCAAAACCAAAAGAAATCAATCTCAAAGTAGAAATGAGGTCGCAACTTAAAATTGGAGTCGCGACAAGAAGCTCGTCAGTTCAGTTATTTCCAGGTCACGACATCACCAAGACTAGTCTTGAGAGAGAAATTTAAGGCTTTATCAAACTAGTAGTGACTGGAAATTGAGGTTACGACTGTATACCGCCCAAGAATGTGGTTGCGACTCAAGAAATAGTGAAGTTAAGACGATGCAAATATTCAAGGTAGAATCTTAGGTCACAACACCACTCTGAGGTCGCGACGCCAATTGAAGACAACTGAGGTCGTGACGCCAATCTGAGGTCGCGACGTTAATCCGTTGATGAAGCCACAAATGAGGTCTCTACAAGAAAAATTGAAGGTAAATCTGCTCTAAATGAAGGACTCAACTTGAGGTCGCGACGTGCTTTTCAGGTCGCAACATAAAACTGGATTGAAAGTCACAACATGGGGTTTGAGGTTGCAACTAAAAGATAGAGTTGAAGGACAAAAGGAGGTCGCGACCAATCATTCAGGTCGCGACCTGAAGAAACACTGAGAAGTAAAAATCCAGGTCACAACTATGTTTGCGCAACTGAGACCAAATGCAACCAGAAACATAGCAACCATGAGGTCACGACATCATCTTAAGGTAGTGACTTGGAATAGAGGGTGGAATGAAGAAACTGGTTGCAACTAAGAGTTGAGGTTGCGACCAGAAGAAGAGTAAGGAATATCAAAAGCGGTCGCGACCAATTATTAAGGTTGCAACTTAATGTGGTCGCGACCTAAAACTGAGGTCGCAACGTACAATGCAACAGGGAAAAGAAGTCCTAACTCAGAACTGAAGTGGTGACAACAAAATCAGAGTCGCAACCTAAAACTGAGGTTGTGATGTAGAATGCAGTAGAAAGGAAGGAGGAACGCGGTCGCGACATCAAAATTTGAAAACAAAGAAGCCAACAAGGTCGCGACTATAATTGATGTCGCGACCACTACTCAAAGTAGCTGCAAGGAACCAAGTCACGACTGAAGTTATCAGGTCGCAATTGAACGAGTGCAAAAGAGAGGAAATCCGTGCCTGTACATCGCCAGGTCATGACATGAGACAAGAGATCGAGCTTTTCTTTAGTAAAATCCACTGAGCTTTTGGAGATGAAGCTTCTCCATTTTTCTTTGACGCTTATAAATAGACTTTTTGAGAATAGTAAAGTAGTCGAGCTTCCGTCTTCAATACCTAGAACTGGGAGAGGAGAAGGACTCATTGTATAGTTTAGAGTAGATTTTTCTTTTCTTTTCTTTTCTTTTCTTTTCTTTTTCTTTCTTCTTTTCTTCGATTTCAACCAATAACCTGTAGAAATGTCAAGTCGAATCTTAATTTCGATTTTCTTTATACAAATGTCATGAAATTTAGCTGAGTTCGATAAATTTCTTGACTTCGTTCTTTTCAGTCTATTACAATTACAGAGGATGAACCTGATCAATGATCTATCATTGTCAGAATACAAGATAGGAACGCAGCCTTCGCGATCGATTTACCATTAGTTACGCTTTTCGCTTAATCTAGAGAGAAATACCTCGGATTGGGGGTTTATTTGATTGATGTTGTTCTCAATCGGGATTAGTTCTAAATGGTAGTATCGAATACCATTTCAAGGAATGTTTCTCGCTCGATCAGGAGGCCCTCTGCAAGTGACATGTAGTCGAGATTCCCGAGCCGAGCATTCACTCAGGTATGTTAGACTACCATTGATGAACTGCTAAGCTCTAAATATTCATTTCGATAAATTCCATTTTCACTCATAATTGATGTTGGAGGGGAGCATTTATCAATCTAAATAATCAGAGATTTCACCTTAATCTAAAGGGGAGTTCCCAATCTCATATTAGCTTAAATCTGATCAAGGGGAGGGAAGAACCATTAGATTTAATGGATGAGACCTTAATTGAGTTGTAGAAATTTTGCAGTAACCTTTAAAAGGGAAGCAAGAAATCTGCAGTATCAAGAAATGGGTGTGAAGTATTGAGAAAGAAAAATACCCAGATTCAAGTAGCATAATGAAATACAAGTAACCGGGTTAGATTCTTGTCTTTGAGCGAGGGCCTCTAACCGGTGAATACGAATCGATTGCAAATTGAGGCATCTTGGACAAATCCACATCCAGCAACAGAATAGAGTAATACATATTAATGCAGGAATTGGCTGTTTCACAGTACCTCCTTGATAGTGTTCATTTCTAATGAAAAATTGATTCAGTCCAGTATTGTGCAATATATTATTTTATTTTATTTTATTTTTGTGTGATTGTTTTGTAACATTTAAATTTATTATTCTGTCTTAATAAATGCAGAACTAGTATCTTTTAGATTAAACCATCCTTTATTCATTTGAGTTCAAATGAGTGTGGGACCTTAAGTAGTTTGGGTAGTTGATTCCGTTATAGTCGATTTCTATGGGGAATGATATCTGAACACATCCATTTACTACTTGTACGATGCTGCTAGGTGTCTTAGATTAAAAACCATTTTCAAAATTAAAGCGATATAAACTAACTTTATCAGTTATATCAGTAATTCCAAGTAAGTAGATCTGAGAGAATTGTAAGGCTCTTGCAACTAAGTTAATTTGAAGGTTTAGATACATATAATCACGAGGCCCGAATAACGGTCCAGTGTTGGAGTACATTTGGAAATCCATATAGAGGTCGACGAAGGATGACATAACACAATGAGAGTTCGTTTTCGGCTGATTTTGAATCATTGCTTGCATTGGCGCCGATACGATTGATTCATCGATGATGCCAACGTTTTCCTTCTTACATAGTGAGTTATGGTCGGCCTTCTTCACATCTTGATTCCATTGGTGAATATGGAATGATTAACTATCCTCATGATGCACAAATACCATTCCAAACTCCATATCAAATGCAACAAGGATTTCAAACAAGCATGTGGGTGAATCCCGAATTTCCTATCCATGGAGAGGTTGTGGGTGCAAGTCAAAACATTTATGTATGTGTTCGATCTTGCAATCAATATTATCGAGAACCTTTATGTCTTATTATGATATTGTCTTCACCAGGATGGGATCCCTTCGTCAAATGTTGCAATGGAGCCATGAATCTTCATTTAATTAGTGAAAGACCATAGCAATGTAATATCAATGTCTATATTTCATTATTAATGTCATTTTACACTTTTTACAAAGTATTTTCATGAATTTCAAAGTATTTTGTTAATTTATGATATATTTATATTATGCAAAAATATTCAGATATATCTCCGATATCCGATATATCAAGTAAAATCAATCTGGAATATATCCGTGAGCGATATTTTTAACTGCAGTGCTGTTCTTCCTTGTCCTTTTGTGAGGTCGTCGAGGCGAGCATTTTGTTTGCAGAGGACCTTTTAAAGTCGTGCGGAGGCTACATCTAGCGGAGGCGATTCGAGAGCCTGGTTGTCAATTATCTACCTTTGGTCATGCGGGACTACTAAGCTGCCCCCGAGGTGACAAGAAGAAAAATGCGGGGTAGGCGAAGGTTGTCGACGGAGCGCAGGTGTGGGCCCCGGGCCAGTCCAGATGGTTGCTTGATTGGCTAGGAAGAGAGGCTAAAATGTATGACCTCGTCGTTGGATTTGCTATACGGATGCGTAAGTGAGCTGCCAACACTCGGAAGGGACCATCGGGGGTGCCACCCAGGATGCCTCTTGTGCAACGTTGGAGGATGAGATTCCAACTGGAGAATTTCCCCACATTGATGATACGTCTGTCAAGGCTTCACTTGTCAAAGTGATCGATGCACCGCCACCGTAGGCTAGACGGGCCCTTTTCCCTGTTTATGGTGCCCGGAGGCCCCCCGATAGGTTGGTGCGTAGTTCATATGTCGAGCGATGGAGTGGAGCGAGCTTAAGGAGGATCTTGTGGAGCTCTGATGAAGAGGATCATGGATAATTAACTTCTCTGTGCCGCCACTAGAGGGACCTTCAGATTCTTTTATCTGAAGTGGAATGTCCACATCTGAGTGTATTTAGAAAACCTTGTCATCTCCCTCTAGGGTGGAATACAAGCTATGTGGGCCATCAAGAAATTGAATTGCTGACTTTCATTGCCGAAAGAGATTACTCCCGAATGAATGAAATTGGAAGAGTTGAGAGATGAAGCTTATGATAATGCGGAATCTACAAAGATAAAGGCAAACAAGTGGCATGATCGAAGATTTTGAGAAGGAAATTCAGCGGGAACAAGTCTGATATACAATTCCGGGCTTAAAAATTTGTTTCGAAAGCGAAGTAAAGATGGAGTGGTCCTTACGGTGGTAGCAAGCACACCCTTTGGAGGCTTGGTGACACTAAAATTAGAATCACAGAAGTGAGTTTAAAGTGAATGGTCGAAGATTTGAAGCATTATCTTAGAAGAAACAAAAATGAAGATTAGTCATAGTTTTGAAGAGAGGAGAATTTTCTTTGAAAGGAAAACATTTACTGACAAATGACTAGTAGAGACATTAAATGAAGCTGACTTCTTTGGAAGCTGACCATGAAATTTTAATTTTAACAGTTGGCTTTCTTTTGTTGAATTTTGTGTGTTTGAAGTTTAGTTGTAATTTTGTTTTGAATTTTTTGAATTTTGTTAATTTTCGGAGACTGATGAAGTTGTACTAGAATGGATTTTCTTAAGCACACTCTCTCAAGCGATTATGCATAAAATGCTACAAGGAGGAGTATTTCCAATTTCTTGTTCGTTGTGATAATGCATAGTTGAAGTTGGGAATGTATTTAGTAGACGAAAAAAATTAGTAGCATTATTCTCATTCTTTGAATATACGAGATGTCATCATGTTGATTTATATCAAGTGAAATGAGATGAGTTGTTCATGCTTGAACGAGATTCTTTGATGATTAGATGTGTTTTCACAAGCATGTTTTGATTGGTATGAATGAATGTACATTGTTTTGAATGTTGCTTGATTGAAAAATGTGAATTGTGCAATTATGAGGAAATATGTCGCGACATTATTTTACCTAAACTAAAATATTTCTATGTCGCGACATTAACTTTCTATGTTGCGACCAAGTTGGGTTAATTTGAACTCTGATCTTGCAAACAAGTGTTTGTCGTGACATTGTTTCTCTATGTCACGACATAAGTACACTTGAACCTCATATTTTTATGTCGCTACTTTCTTGCTCTGTCGCAACAACTTACAGCCTTAAATTGAATGCAAAAAATATGTCACAACATAAGATTTTAAAATGGAATAAAGCCTAGGTTAGTTTTGTCACGACATTTAATGATGGCACAACAAACATTTGGCCTTATAAATAAATAGTTTTTGAAAACTAAAAGGCCACATGCCTCATAAACCATCAACCCACTCATCTTTCTTCACCAAATATCTTTCTCTCCTTTTAAAAACCCTAGATTCCCAAAAATTTTACTCTAACCATGTTTGAGCCATCGCACCTTGTTCCTAATTTGAACAAAATGCTGGAAGAGTATGCCGAGATGGAGGAAGAAGCAATCCAAGAGACTCAGGCGTAAACTAAATAGGAAGAAGAAAGAATTTGACGAAGCGGAAATTGACGACTAGTTGAAGAAACTAGAAAGAGAGGAGGAGAGGGTGAAAGCTAGAAATTTGAAGCGAAGGGAAGAAAAAACCGCGATATGGTTTGAAGCGGAGCTATTTTGCTGAGGGACAAATTGCAACACAAATATTTCATTGGTGAAAGAGGCTTCAACAAGTGGATCTCACCATTCCAAGAAATTATTGAAGTGGATGACATCTCTTCTGAGCACGAGGCTCCACGGCTTTGTAGATGTGGTGAAGGAATTCTCACCTTGAACATGGTGGGAATAAAGAATGAGAGCCAGGTTTATGTATCGGAAATAAATGGATATCCTTCAGCAGGGAGTAGATAGACCAAACCTACAATTTGAAATAGAGGAAGAATGGTTCGAAGTTCAAGAGACTAGTGAAAGAACCAGACTTTTAGAAGAGATTGTTGACCTGTTGAGTGATGGTAAAGGGAAATGGAAGGCTGACAAGAAGAACCCGCGGTTCATTGCGAGAAGTGCGTTGGTGAACAAGCCAGTGCAGTTTTATTTCCTCTGTTTAGTCATTTTACATTCCTAAGCATTTGGTACGATCCCGAGAAAAGGAGGCGGTATTTTTGTATGCCATCCTGAAGGGGTACAAGTACAGAGTTGGAAAAATCATAGAGAACTCAATTTTAAGTTATTACAGAGGAGGTTATAGGGGGTACATTTTCATCCAGTACGATCCTGCAGCTATGTTTTTTTTTTTTTTTTTTTTTTTTTGGGGGAGGTTGCGAGGGAGGCCTAGGAGGAAGAAGAGGTACGCCTAAGACCTCACACAACATTGGCAGGAATAATCAAAGGCACAAAACCAGGCAAGGAAAAAGAAGTGAAAGGGATGGGAGAACATAGAGGAAATAGAGCAAATACAGTTTGAAAGTAGAACTCAAGAGCATCAATAGATGGAAGAAGGTTTGAGCCCGACTTTGACAGTATCTCCAGATTCAAGAAAAATCCATTAGGAACAAGCTAAAAGCTCATATCGTCATGGTAATATCTGAGCGATGGAGATGCTACAGAGAATTTGTAGGGCAGGAGATGAAAAGAAAGGACAACTAAGTATTTGAAATCCAACTCTAACTCAGGGATGAGTACATGGATGCTGAGCTAAAAAGAAGAGATCATAATCTGGAGGAAGCACTAAGCCAGAGAGATGAAGAGTGGAAGAGCATATGGGAAACTAGAGAAAAAGAACCTAGTGAAGAACTTAGGGAAGATGCTTTCCTTTTAGATTAGCTCAGGAGGGACAGTGAGCTACTAAAGATCATGAAGGAGAGAGAGGATCCCATGGAGAAGAACATGTTGCAAAAGGCAGAGGCCTTCGATTACCTGTATAAAGAACATCGAGAAGAAATAAGGATCCTCTTAAAGAGAAAAGGGACAAGGAAATGGAAGCGACCACCAAACTAGGGAAATTGTGGACACAAAGTTTGGACATGATCAACGTAATTTGATCAAAATGTGATCTACTTAGGGTGAGTTTAGGGAATATTAACTCCTAGTGGGCAGAGGCAAAATGATCTCATTAGAACGGATGCTTTTAATGGAGTGATGCGCATTCAGCGGTGAAGCGACGGGGTCTGGCGACCCTGGTCGAATCCTTGAATTCTCCCCTTACGGTGGTTACAAATTTAGATTAAACGAATATAGACCATCCACAGGCATGATAGAAGAAATAACTTGTCATACTATCTCTTCCTTTTCCCTCTTTGTAACCAAATCTCTCTTATCTGAAATCTTAAAAAAAAAAATCCTTTGCAAAAACTTGATTAAATATTCTCATTTGCACTTCTTAAACATCTATTTTATTTCTTTTTCCTTGAATTTAACTAGTGAAATTGATGACTTTTAGGTACAACTTGGTTGAATAATGTGGCTCAGTTTCTCACGGTTGAATTATTTGAATAAACAACATTGTTTGGTAGAATTAGAATGTTTGATGAAATTGACTGGTTGTTATGTTAAACCTCTTTGAATTGAATGGTTTGATTGGAACAAACTTGCTTTGTAAATAACATAGCAACATACTCGGGAACCAAACAAGAATTTGATAGATGAATTGAGCTTTGAAAGAGAAAGTTGTAAGGATATTAATCGAATGTGTTGAACTTCAAGAATGAGGAAGATGGAAGCTAGGTGAGTGGAGTGGAAATAAGACCTATAGTGTAACATGTGATTTAGTATTATGAATCATGATAAACATTGTAGATGGTAAAAAGTATTTCTGAAACAAATTGTGATAAGATTAGGGGCATCTTCTGGAATCCATCACAGTGAAATCTCCAAATGTCTTAGAACTTATTAGATTATTAGTCAAGGCGAAATCCTAAGCAATACCCTTGCGAGGAAATGATAGGTCATTCTTGGAAGATTCAGGCCTTTCAAGCACTCACCCTTATAATATGCAAAAGCATACACCTTAGTTCCTTATTTGAGCCAATAGCCAATTTCATCATCGACCAGCAAATGAAAAGCCTAGATCCTCCCTTAAACATAATCCTATAGTAAAGAACCCTTATTTTCCCAAATTACATAACAAATACATCAATGATAGAAGATGACAAGGGTTGAGGAATCATTATTTCCAAGTCTGATAAGAGGATAAGAAGGGTTGAGACAGGAAAATCAATTAGGCATGGAAAGTTGAGAAGAATGGGAAAAATAATTTGTGAAAAAGTATCAAGGTGGAATAAGTTTGGATGTATGCTTCCTCCCTAGAACAATTAGTTCTTAGGGGTGTTCAACCTGAGCACCTTAATACCCAAATGGTATGGGATTCTGACCCAGTTCGATAAAGATTGGTAGAAAGCTTAAAGGAAAAACATTGCACTATTTCATTATACGATAGAAGATGAAAAATAGAAAAAGCTTCTTAGATGGTGAGAAGAATTCTGATGGATGTAGTGCGAAAAATACCCTGATAGAGTATGCGAGAAAGATGAACCAAGAGCCAAAATGGGAGGTTAGAGTTGACATCAAATGAAAAATCGGGATTGCATGTTGAAGGCAAATATGTGTCAAGTTGTAAGTGAATTAAGGTAAAATTGAGCTAAATTGTCGATTATTTACCCGATTGCAAGCCACACATTATAAGCCTAAGAGACCTAATTGATTAAATTAGTATATGTATATTAGTAGAATTAATATGAAAAAACGAGCATATGTGACTTAAAAAATGAAATATATTATCTGAGTATTATACAGAAGATTAGCGGTTGCGAGGAAGAAGAGGTCATCACACACTTACAAATCAGGGTTGAATAATTGAATTGTTTACACTATAGAAATTATTTGGCTGTTAGTGAACTTAATTGAAAATCTTCCTGATTCTAGATTGGAAACATATTTAGAAATAATTTTATAACTAACTTATATATCCTACCAAATTATGGATTAAACGGAAAAATGTCATGCATCATCATGATATCTGCATTCTTTTCTTTGTTTTGAGGACAAGCAAAACTTTAAGTTTGAAATTTGATGAGTCTTGACTCATCTAGTTTTAATCGATTTTTACATATTTACATAAGTTTATAGGCCACATTTGAATGCTGGATTATGGAATATTCACCAACTTTGTGTTTTGAGAGTTTTAAATGAAAAAATGACAATTCCAGCAAGAAAAGCAGAAAAATTGGCCAAGGTAGAAATCTACGTAAGTGACGGAGAAATTTTTATATTTCGATAGGATCTCGATAAAATCAGCGCCGATCTTTTATTTGCGAAAAAAAGATGATATTTGCGACGCAAATGCCGATTATCCCAGCATTGAAAGGCGAAACAAACTTTGTTGCGACAAAGAAAATTTATGTACTTAACAAACACAACATAAAGTTGAGGTGAATTACATCGGCCCAGCAAAGACATTCAAGTATAGCGATAAAGTTGAAGGTACAAGAAGAATGTTAAACACAAAAACTTATGTTGTGACACCAATGGCCGAAAGTAGAAATCTCTGTCGCGACAAGATTATGTCGTGACAATAAAAGCTGCAGAGTAAGAAATTCCTGTCGCGACAACAACAGAAAATGGAAGAGAAATGAGACCAGCCAAGACAAGTTTATCGCGACAAAGAGGTAAATGTTGCGACAAACAATCCAACCCGATGACAAGATCAAAGAAGAAAATATGTCACAACATCTTAAAGTACGCCAGACATAAGAGATCAGTCTCGTGATGCGAAGACAACAAGACTATCATCACACGACCGAAAGAAAAGTTTGTGCGGGCAACCAAATCCGATACTTTCTTGTGAGAAACTTTGTGACAAAGTACTGTCGTGAGGAGGTTGAGAAAGAACCACAAAGTATGTCATGACATAGCAAGAATGTTGCAACAAAGTTCAGAAAGATGGAGGTAGAAATTTTTGTGACAAGAAGAAAACTATGTCACGACGAAAGATGAAAAATTGAGAGCGAAGAGTGTCACAACACGGTGTATTTTATGTTATGACATTTACAACATGTCTCAACAGCGGTGAAAGACAAAGTTCGCGACAAAGAAATTTATGTTGCGACATTTTTCAAGAGCAGAAAAGAATGACAAGTGGTTTGCAATAAGGTTTTTATGTCATGACACAAGACACTTATGTCATGTCAATCATTAGACAACTTCAGTAGAACTATTTTGCAACATTGTCAAATTATGCCATGACAAAATCAAGAAAGCAACCATGTCGCGATAAGCTGAGGCCACGTTAAGAGTTGGGGAACAGATGAAAATAACCATGACGAGAATTTTCCATGTCGACAGCCTTGATTGGGCGGAATTTTGGGGATCTGAATTTCGGCCTTGAGTGTGACCGTCACTTAAAAACCTATAAACCGAAGCATGAGCAGCGTGCGCATTCAGCGGTCAGAACCAGGTATCTAGAATCTTTTATATAATCTTTTTTATTTTGTTTTAATTTTTTCTATTATTTCTTTTTTTTTTTTCGTCAATTTTGTTTTAGCTTAGCTTTTTAGTTAGTTCTTTTTAGGATTGAGCAATTATTTGGTATGAAGTTTATTTGGGTTCTCTAGCAAGTATGTTTTTCATTCTTGTCACAGATTGAATGGAATTTGGAAATTTTATGGAGTTCATTTATTTCAGTTCGCTTGCAATTTCAGTGAATTTTCCTGATCAGTTAGTCACTGTTACTTGTAATCGTTTTGAAAGACTAAGCTCCCTCTGGGATTGGATCGGTGTTAATTATTGTTTTCTACTTAGCTTGAAAGAATGCCATAGTTCAAAATTTTGAATTTATTTAATTGGTATTGTTCTTGTTACTTCTTGAGGAATATTAGTGCTAGTGTACCCCAGTGTATCTTGCTCTGATTTCCAGGAAGCCCTCTGAGTTACACAAAGATGGAGATTCTTGAGAGTATGAAGCAATTACTTGGGGGTATGTTAGACTAATATTATGGAACTAATGAACTCTTAAAGATTACTTCGATAGATTACTAACTTACTCATGGTGTGAGGATAGTTGGATGATGTATCATTAATCTAATTGATAAGAGGTTTCTCCTCTATCTGTTGAAAGAATCTTGATCCCGTGTTAGCATAAATCTAATCAAGGAGATAGAGAATTTTATCAAATTCGATGGATGAGTTACCAATTAGATTAAAGAAGGCTTGCAACTGTCTATAGGGGCAAGAAATCTACAGTCCTAAGATTTGAGTGTTAAGTACTGAAAAGAAAATTTATCCAGATTTTAGAAAGAGGTTCATATTCTACAGGTAACTGATTAGACTCATGTATCCGAAAGGAACATGGATCCCTTATTAGTGAAATGCATGATGCATGGAGAAATCCAAACTATACCAACTTGCATCTTTGATAAGTTCAGATTTCAAATTAATGGTTGAACTATATTTATAAAAGGATGCAAGAATTTATAATTGTACCGCTACAGTACATTTCCATTGTTAACTTACCCAGTGAACTTTCAATCCAAATATTTTGAATTTTGTATACATAGTTATAGAATTTAATTTAGTTTTTTACTTTTCCTTTAGTTTAAAACCAACCCACTTTTAACTTTGAAGTTCAAATATAAAGGATCTTGAGTAGATGGGGTAATTGATATTTAGATTTTTTCAATCAGTCCTCGTGGGAACGATATCTGGACTTAAATCCACTTTTATTACTTGAATGACCTGTGCACTTGCAGTGATCTAGACCAAAACACATTTTCAAACGAAGCCTTCTCATTAGAGGAAACAACATATTTCATATCTTTAGTCGGTCAATGAGTTTGGCGTCGTTGTCGGGGATTGATCTAGTTCTTGGTGGCAGTGTTGAGAATTTGGGTGAGCTAACAAGTTTTGATCTATGTGTAAAAATTAGTCAAGCGTGATCTCAGGGAAGCATGGGACTCTTTGTTTCAATTCCACATCTGATTGCCAATGGAAGGTTTGTTATCCTTCCAAGGAATTTGTTTCTTATTTTTTTCCTAAGTAGAGCCAGAATGCCTTTTAAAGTGCATCTTCATACATTATACCCATCGTGAGGGGGCTACGAAATTGGAGCGATTATGAGATGGCGATTATAAGTAGCGTCGATATCCTTATCTTTACTCAGTGAATTTACCACGTAAGCTGCGTCCTGCGCTTTATTGAGGTGGATAACAAAGCATGCTCCGCTTGCTTCATCTTAATGCGAAGCGGCTGTTTACTTTCAGTATCGGATCCGTCACCTTGATGCTCGGTGGTTGAGACGGTAGCATCGCGATATACTGTCCCAGCTCGGGTCACTCATATGGGTGTCACGTGATTGAGTTCGGGTCATTCACACGACTGTCACGTGAGCCACAACTTGTCCCATTCCAGAGAGAAATTCATTTACATTAATGAAATTAATTTGCTAATGGGGGCCATTTATGTAACACAATTGTTACATTTATGTAACACAACTATTATATTAATATAACACAATTATCCTTAATTTGACACAATTATTACACTAATGCCTTTTAATCATCCTTAATGAAACACATTTATTATACTAATGTAACACATTAAGGATGATTGACTCGGTTACATTAAGGATGAATTTCTCTCTCCTATGTGTCAAATAAAGGGGGCTTACTAATCAACTCATTAAAGACAATTTCATCTTAATAAGGAGAGAGTGCATAGTTTCATTAATTTGTTGTAGAAAATTAATTTCACACTATTATAGGTGAGTTGAGTTCTACTTTCACTATATTTAGTGTTATGATGTACCTTTACATCATTCCCCTTCCCTTTAATACGTCTTGAAAGGCAATAGGCATTGGTAGGGATGTGACTTTCTGTTTTTCGAATTTACCCAATCCCGATCGACCTATTGGACATGTTTGGGAAGGTGCTAATCGGGTATTCGATGGGTTTGGGTTTGATATATAAAATTCGTGTCGGGTTCAAGTTGGGTTTAAAATTCACAACACCTTACCTTGCCTCACCACGAATAGCAATCTACCATTTTACCCATTTTATACATTCTCTCCTTATTTAGGTTTCTGACATTTTTCTCCTCCTTTCTCATTTTTGAGTCACCCTCATTCGCCTCCTCCTTTCTTATTATAGGGCTACCGTTGAAGTTGGTTTCTGTTGTCGCTCCTATCTTACGGTTGTCGTCATAACACATGATTTCCTCGAGCATTTCGATTTATGAGGTTGATTTATCAGGCATACTTGCAATCGTGAGACAAATTACAAAGGGTTAAAAGCATAAATTCAGCTCAAGGTGACTCTAAAAATTCAAGACATAATGCCTTTGAGATCAAGATTATTCGATCAGCCTATTCCTTACAGGCAATGTAGGCCCCAGAGCTCGGTCCAGGCCCGATCTGACAAGTCGGCAAAACCCAGGGCCTTTCGGTTTATTTCTTTTTATTTTTCGTGTTATTAAATTTTCTTTTCAAAAAAATGTCGTGACGAATCCTGGCTGAACCTAATGGGGATCGGCCGGGCCGGTTTACTCAGAGCTTTTTCATTTATCTTATCAAAACATTTTATTATGTCATTTCGTTGCAGGCGGTTTTGATTTAAATGAGCCCGTAATCATTTACAATTTCAATGCGGTCGATGCACGCCCATAAACATTTAACAAAATACATTTACAAAGAAGGCATTCATGCCTTTTCAGAATGATATACAAAAATCAAGGTTCAGAGTTTAACCCTTTTGTTTACAAAATACCACTTATTCAAAAGAAATGATATGCAAATGACGGGGTATATACTTATACGTCGTACTGTCTCTATATTTCTGTAACTACTTGATCTTGGCATACTTTTGCTTGCACTCGATACCTGCGCATAGATAAAACTATACGCTAAGCATTTTCATGCTTAGTGGTTCTATACAGTTCTATTCCAATATTCAATTTAACTTGACATGCATTTAACATCAAACCATGCGTATTATATCAACATATACTCATGCTATTCATTTTCTCATGCTTTCATTTTACAAATCATTTATCATATCACAACATGCATTTTCAATGCAATAATTCAATTCATAATTCAATTTATGAGATTTAAGCGTATACATAAAATCCATTTACGCTCGTCGATGTTGGTTATTTCACTTTGACTATTCCAAATCACATTTATGATGGATTAAGTTTGATGAATCCCGTCATCATTATCATTGATGTGCACATTTTAATAATTGATCCCATCATGGCAGGATCTTGTTTGGTGCACCCGACATGTGGTATCACTTAAATGCCATACACCATCGCGGATGCGATTGGTCGTCGATCAGTGGGAACATTTCTTCAATGCCATACGCCATCATGATGGATGTCGATTGGTGCATCCCGTCAGGCGGTTCATTCAGTATATCGATTCAATTCAAGATGTCATGAATTGACCGATTCGTTTACAATTTGATTTATAATTGCGTTCATTCGGTTTTGAATGCTCAGCATTTGATTCTGACCGCTTCGTATTATCTTTTCAAAGATATACTCAGTCTATGTACTCATTTCATATACTCATTCACGTACTCATTTCACATACTCATTCATGTACTCCTTTCATATTTACTTGGTAAACTACCAAAATACTTGAAATAAGAATAGAATTCGAGGAGAACTAGCAGAAGGCTGTCGGATCAATTTCCTTATCTTCGATCTAGAGTCCTAGGTTAGGCCATCATCACTGATCCACTGATCAATATAATCCATACTCTTAGTGGATAAAGCTTAAGCCTCGACAACGGGAGTCTGATGGCTTTTTCACTTAATCTCATTCTTATTTGAACCACCATCAATCGTTTCTTAGGGTCCCTAAACAATCGGTATACCAATACAAAGCTTAACGATGCAAAAATATGCAAAAGCGAGTGTTGGAAGCGGTGATGCAGGTACCACTTTGATGATCTTGGTACGATCCCTCAACGCCGGTGGAATGCAGGTACCACTCAAAAGTGGTACCGTACCACTTGCCCGGCTGCATCATGGAGTAAGTGCACTCTTTGGTACCGGTACCACTCTGAGTTTGCCCGAAAGCGTTGGATTTTGCATTTTCATCATTTTCTTCCATAAACCTTCTCTAATCCATCCCATATAAAATCACCATGGAATCCACCCAGAAACAACTCAGGTAGTTTAGAATAAATAGAAACCCTTTTCTCCCAAGTTAAGGGCTTTTTTTACGAATCGAAAATCACAGATGAGGTTAGGGTTTTGGTTTTCCTTACCTTAGCCTCTTACGTCTTCTCTTCTAAGTTGTTAGATCTCTTAGGAAGCGAGGTGGGAAGCGAAAGCCAGCAAAACTTGATCTCCTCTTGCAAACCGCTCTTTCTCCACTTTCTCCTTCCTTTCTCTCCTGAGCGTGATGTGCTCTCATGAGCATCCAAATACCACTTTTGGTCACCCAAACTCATTTAAGTGTAAGGCCTTGTTTGGCCTACACACTTATTATCATTCTCATTTTCTCCACTTTTTAGTCTTAAGTCACTTATTTCTCATAAGGCATTGTTTGGCCACTCGATAAATCCGATTTCCATTTTTTCCACTTAGGTAATTTCCAATTGTTTAGCCGTATAATCATTTATTCAATATTCATTTGTAATTCGATACTAAGATGACTAAATTTATACTCGGAATATATAATAATTTTTATTATAAAATTCTAAGAGATTTTTAGGGCGTTACGGGCAAAGTGAGGTTTACCCATTTCATCTTCTCAACCTTGAGTATTTCCCCTCATATCTGGGTGAGAATGCGAAACGGACTCATCAGCCAAAACTTCTTCGGCGGGTTTCGGTTAGGCTTGTGACGGTATATCATCGGGGTTGTTAGGCTTGCTAGAGCACATTTTCAATTAGGGAGTGGTGGGAGTGTTCTACTTCATTTTCAACCTATTGCTCCTGTGAAATTTGTTTTCCTTCTTCTGGTTGCTTCATGTTGAGAATTTATGCTTGTTTTTGTTTACAATTGTATGATTTGTTTTTTGTTTATGTTTGTATGATTTTTTATTAGGATGTGTGTTTTTAGACTTTTGATCAAGGTATCTGATTTGATATTAAGAATTGATTTAGATCTCCTTTTTAAGATTTTTATTTTATTTTTCAAGGCAAAAGCCATGTTTGGTTATCGAGAAACCAAAGGATGGAGGCGGAAGGGGAAAATATAGTCGAGGCCGGAAGGGGCGGAAATCAGATTTTGGTTGTGATATCGGGATGGGGATGAGAAGACATATCCCACCCTAACTCGGGTTTGGGGAATGTTCATATATTTTGGGACGGAAATGGGATAGGGGTGCCCATTTCAAACTGTCCATTGCCAACCCCCTGACATAGGCGTCACAAAAACTTACGAGAAATCTTTGTGTTTTCCATGTGGGCGCATTGCCACGGCCGCACATGAAGCTATAGACAATCACTCCATTAGGGATTTCCTAACCATCACGGCTACTCTTGGATAGTGCATGTCCAATTTAGACACCAGTGATTTTTATTTTTTTTCAAATATATAAGAAGCAAATTTTTATTACAAAATTAGAATTTAGGTTTCCATTATGATCTTGGGATATCTAAAT
Organism: Tetrastigma voinierianum; assembly: GCA_016808115.1. Lineage (NCBI taxonomy): Eukaryota > Viridiplantae > Streptophyta > Magnoliopsida > Vitales > Vitaceae > Tetrastigma > Tetrastigma voinierianum. Next base: position 2,705,839 of record JAEQBH010001681.1, read on the forward strand.
ATTTTTAAGCAAATTTAATGCATTGTTAGCACAGAAAAAATGATAAATCTTTGGAGATGGAAATCACGGAGAAATAGAGATGGCAACACAGTTTTTTATTTATTTCTATTAACCATTTTTAATCACCACACATCACAATTGTCTAGGCATACTGCATCAATACAAGACCATAGTCTAACAGGAAAGGAGCTATATAGGACATAAGAGGAGCAAAATATGTTCCCATAAGGATTTGAATTCGTGTCCGTTAATTTAGAGCAAAATCTAGTTACCAATATACTAATAAATTTTGCTCTATATTTCTAATAAACCTTTTAGAGCAAAATCTAGTTACCAATATACTAATAAATTTTGCTCTATCTTTCTAATAAACCTTTTTTTATGATCTCACGTGATTTACACGCCTTCAGGAGCTCTAGTTTAGGCATGGTAGGCCCTTTCCCTTCAGTAGTGTCAATGGTTGTATTTGCCGATCTTCCTCATAGCACTGAATCACGGCCCCAAGCCAAACCCACCACTCGATAGGCTAGGCCAGCTCCAGGACAGGCTCTTCTTCTAATCAAATAGTGACAGTTTACATAGTTTTCCACGTTCTCCATTTCCGAACCTTTCTGGTACACGAAACTTGTAGGATCTTCCCATACCTGAGGATCTCTGTAGATAGCCCGCGCCATTGATCAATAACATTGTGCCTCCTGGTATATCGAATCCTCCTATTCGACAGCAATCTGACGACATATGGGGAAGTAAAAGAGGGGCCACAGGAAATAATCTCAAAGTTTCAAAAATGATACTCTGAAGATACTGCAATTTGGGAAGATCGGATTCTTCTATTAACCGCTCCTTTCCCACATGAATATCCAACTCTGCTTTGGCTTTCTCCAAAGCATCCGGATGGTTGAGGAGAAGGGTCATTGCCCATTCTAGTGTTGCTGCCCGAAATATCAGTTTCAGCAAGAACTAGATCTGTATGAAGAATCAATTAACCCACAAAAATTAATCAGCATTCTATGAAATTTTAGAAGACAGATTGAATATACAGCAAATATGAAAATGGAAAACGGAATAATTTCACTCCGCAGAGACAAGCCCTTTAATGATGTCGTCTGTGTAGTACTCTGGTTCTGTTTTTGCAAGGATAAGAGATGGTCGATCATAGAATTATTATTAACCGAACTCCTATGAGCATCGATCAAACCCTGCAAGAGCTTATTCGTCTCTCTCATGATCTTCTCCATCTTCTTCTCATGATTACCAAACCCAATCCGTCTTAATATGGGTAAAAAGTCTGCAGGATTTGATGTTGCCCCTAACAATTTGAAAGGCTCATTAACAATCTCGAAACTCTTAGCTATCGACTCCGCGTCTTCTCCGTAGTATCTCTTTCCGGCAGCCATCGTCGTTATAATATTAAATGTCAGCTCACAAAGCATCGGCGTCAGCTTTTACGCTGCAAAACCGCTTCCGAGAATCTCGAGCTAATCGGAGGTAGTAGGTTGATCTCGCTTCCTGATGCCTACAAACATGTTGAGGCGATTCGAGGAGAATATCTCCAGGGCGCTGAGGCGGCGGAGGTTGCGCCAGTGCTCGCCGTATGGTAACGTGACCATGCTGGTGTAGTTGAACCCCACGTGCTTGCCGGCCGCTAAGCGAGGCAGTTGGCGAGGAACTGACGTCGTTCTTGGTGAAGCATTCTTCTACGGCGGAGGAGAGAGCGACGACCACGAGCTGGAGTTCGAATCGGAGGAGAATATTGGACCGTACTTTTGTAGAGGCTCTGTAGAGATCGATGAACCGGCGGTTTTGAGGGAAGTGGAGATGACCTATAATCGGAACTGCTGGCGGGCTCGGTGGGAGATTCCCATATCTTCTTCTTTTTGTTCGAAGCAAGATTCCGATCGCAAGCAAGAGAAAGACGAAAAGAAGGGACAGAGACGTGTGAAGGTAATAGAATTCCACTTCCATAGTCGGGTTGTGTGGTTACAATAATCGAAAGGATAAGGTTGAAAGGGGCGGCCGCTTTCGACCTGATTTTTCAACAATATCAATGCTTACATCCATTTATAAATGTTTGTTAACCAATCCAGCTTTCTTAGCCCTAAAAATATTATAACAGTAAAGACTTTCCCAATATGCATTTAAAAAATCAGTTTACAACATCAAAATCCTTTTTTTTTTTTGAGATTATATATTGCAAAACGACTATAAAATTACAATTATATCTTATTACGAGAATAATAAATTAAAGATCGTGTTTGAAGTAATAATTTTTGGAAGTGAAAATAATTTTATTGATTAGTGTGATCACGTTGAAATAAAATATATAGTAAATGCAAAAATGCTACAGGGATAAAAGAGCGTCTGAGTTAATAGCGTAATAAAGCATTCCAAGCGTATATATTTGATAGTTGGGTTCTAATTTGATATTAATTGTCGTTAGAATCTGTTATGGTTCTACGTCGCGAAGATCGATTATTTGATTTTATCGGTGATCCTTATCTTGTTATCGAGATCATGTAGATAAAATGTTGCGTGCTTGTGATGAATGAGCCAGTGATGATGAATCGCGCGATCGACATCGTGTCGAAACGGCCCGATAAGCTAGCATGAAGGTGACAATAATCAGCGTGTGAAACCAATAGACTATGTTGCAGATTTCTACTTTGTATGCCCCCTAGAAATTTATATATGTTATATTGTCCCCTTGAATAATTTTTTTGGCTTCGCACCTATGTATCAAGGCGAGGACTAAATCACGGAAAAAAAACAAATAAATCTATATTTTTATTAAATAACAATTTTATGAGAAAGAAAAATATGAAAAGAGGTATAGAGAGCTAAAAATGATTTTAGACCAGAAATAATAAGAAAATCACCTTTTTCACTTAAAGAAAAAAGTTAGCAGAAAAATAGTCGAGCGAAAAGAAGCTATTTTTATACGTGATGCAATATAAAAGAGAGAGTCAATTTCACATTTTCCTTGGCAAACAAATGCAATGTAATAAAATTTATAAGATATATAATACCTTAAAATTACTATTTTATCCTCATTTAGTTTTTTTGTAAATTTTATAGTTATTTTTGTTTCGTAAATAAATATTATTTTTGGTGTCAGAAAACGATAAAAATGTCATTATGGGCCTTGATTGGTTTTGAAAAGATCTAGAGCATTTGTGGTGCAAAAGTTTTGAAATGTCACACCGATCGATTTTTCATATCACCAAAGATAATAATTGCACATGAAGGGTCAATGTGAATCACATGGAGTTCTAGGAAACATCATATAAAATTAAAATAAATATAAAATGATTTGAAAATTAATATCAATTTCGTAGTTTTTTCCATATAGAATTTTCACTTGGGATGATTTGAAAAACTTTAGAAAATGTTTTTTTTAAGAAAAAATAATATTATTAATTCAAATTTGTAATAAATCGATAGTATAGAATAAAATAATATATAGGTTAATAGAATAATATGTTAGAATAAATGTGGCACAAATGATATTTAAAGTTTATTTTATTGAATATATATTTATATATTTAGTAAAATATTAAATGATTTAATATTATGTTTTTAAATACTGGAAATCACAATTAGATTTAAAGGAAGAGACCTTGAACAACAGTGAGTCTTGATGGAAGGCCCATTGATAAAGAATTTATTTAAAGTGCAGTGCCTCTCTCACTCCACGTATACATAACAACATTCGAGAAAATTAAGAATGGCTTGAAGTAAAGTCGAGAGAGTGTCGTAACCCAAATGCAAGGGGAGAGGAGAAGGGAGGAAACCACGCTTCGATTTCTTACAAATTAGAAAGAGTTTATATGGATCAGGTATCTTTTAACTACTACTTAATGAAGTACATGGATTCAAGATTTATAGGTATGATGTTTATGTTTTTTAATGTTCATGCAAATATGAAAGTTATGAACTAACATGTGAGTATCAGAGCATAGTTTAGGAATTTCGTATATTTCCATTTAAAATCATAGATATTATATTAGAATATACTAGAATCGGATCACGAAAATGCAAACTATTTTCTATTAGTTTACAAGTCGTTTTTACATTCGAAGGCAGAATGGTGTATATGAATTTGAAATAAATACGCATCGGAATCAAAAGTCAAACCACTCATGTTTACAGGTTTGTGATTTGCATATATATATAAATTTTGCTTCAAACCCATCATGCATCGATTCACGTGGGTCTTGGATGAGGGAGAGGAATCTATGAAATGGTATGAGAATGCCGCATGAGTGAATCTTTATTCTAACTATGCAAAACCCCTTTTAGAATAAATCCGTCCGTGTCCCTTAACCTTTGGCACCAGATTGCATGTGTTAGCCTCATGAGACAATTGACTTGAAAGAGATGAACGATATCTTCTCTCTGATTGCATGGGGCTGTCAATAAAAAAAAAAAAAAAAAAAAAGAAAAAGAAAACCGTTTGAAAATGGTGATGAAGAGCCGCATGAGAGAAGCCTTGCTTTAACCCGTGTCTTTCCATAGATTATGTTTTTCATGCCCGGAAACTTCAATCTAGCCTTGGTTAATGCCCCACTTATACTCTTCATGTTCCAGGATAATTTCAATGAATATTGCATATACGGGTTTTTCACATTTGATATAGCAAGTTGCTTTTCTTTGTTACCCACTTTGTCGTTTCTTCCCTTCATTCAAGAGAGTTTTGAATCGTAGGTGTTGGGAGGATTAACAGATATAAGAAAGAATGACAATTTGAATAATTTAATAGATGCTTTGCCATATTAAAGTTTCAGTGGTAGATATATATGTTTATACATTTTATTGATTGCTTAAGTGTGGTATATATATTTATAATTTGAAATTTATATTATTATTGGTTGTTAGTCACCAAAGTGGCCCCAAATCTTAGGAAATAAATTTCAGATTGTAAATTAATTTCAATTGCCCATAACTTTATAGTTTTAAAATGACATTAAGATATAAAATTTTATTTGTTTCGGGTAGATTGAAAATCTATCAATATTAGACATTCCGAGATTATTGAAGGTTGATTACTTGTTCTAATAAATGACAAATATAATTGTAATTGATTAGTATGTTCTATTGGTTTATTTTGCATATCAAAGATAGCAAAATAGATCTAATTAGTGCATAATATGTAATTACCAATTATTGATATTAGTATATCTTAGTATTTCCCAAAGGAGAGCTTTGATTTACCTTATGTCTATCCATGTTACACATTTGAATGCGAAATTGTGTGATAAATTTTATGACTCGAACATTAATGTATGATTATCTACGTTATTTACGATGCTCCGTGCTGTTTCTACGCATTTCACATGCTTCATCCGTTCCCTTATTTAATGGATTAAATTCTCTCCGATCAGGGAACAAGTCCGCTTTCACGGTGTTCTCGATCTTGATTTAGCACGCAAGTTGAGAAACTCCGCTATTACTTATAAAAGCAACATCGAGGGAAAAAGCTTTACATAAAGCAATGGGAAAGATCGAATCGCATTAAGCTTAATGTTCATGCGAATGATGCTGTAAACAATATAAAGAGCACACTACTACAAACCGAAAGTGCTAAGGAATTTAAGAAATTAGTGGAAGAGAAATCTCAACCGCCGATAAGTCACTGTTGGTACATTAATGAGTACCTTGACCACCATGAAGCATGATGGTTCACGCACCATGCATGAGCATGTCTGAGATGACTACCTTAGTAGCAAAATTAAAGAACTTGGGCATGAATGTGGATGAGTACTTCTTAGTGCAATTTATACTTAATTCCTGGGTTTCGAACAAGAGGGTCCATTTCAAATGAATTATAACACTATAAAGGCTAAGTGGAATATCAATCAATCGACCAAGATGCTTGTTCAAGAGGAAACAAGGTTAAAAAATCAAAGAGCTCATTCTGTTCATCTCCTAAGTCATCAAGAAGCTGAAAAGAGTTCTAGAAAGAGGAGTGGGAAGAGCAAGAAAAAGGGTTTGCACAACCTGAATGACTCTTCTAAAGCTATCCACAAGAAGGAACGTGGTTTCAAGTGCCACTTTTGTTATAAAGTTGGACACTTGAAGAAAGATTGCCTAAAACGTAAAGCTTGGTTTGAAAAAGAAAGGTGTTCTCAGGTTTTTAGCATGTTTCAATCAAACTTTACTCAAGTTCCTAATACTTGGTGGATAGATTCTCTGGTTCCACTACTCACATTTCAAATACGATGCAGATTCACATCCAAACCATAAAGTCAAATGAAAGCTTTGTGTTCATGGGGAATCGAAACAAGGTTCCGGGGCTAAAGGCATTGGAACTTATCGCCTAGTTTTAGATAACGGACATTATTTACTTGTTTCAAACTCTCTATGTACTTAAGACATTTTCCCGCAATTTAGTTTCTTTACCTAAAACTTGATGGAAGGGATTTGTATTTAAGTTTGGATCTGATCGCTAGTTTATTCAAAAAATAGTAAACTTATTGGTTCCGAATATTATGTGATGGTCTCTACAAGCTTTAAACTTGATAATGTTTTTGGCCGAGACCTTAATGACCTTGCATCAAAATGGTGGCATTAAACGCGCTACTTGGATGAGAATTCTCGCTTATTTGTGGCATAAACGCTAGGTCATATATCCAAGCGAAAGAATGCAAAGATTAATAAAGAAATGAAATTCTTCAAACTTGGATTTTATTTATCTTGAAGTATGCATTGATTGTATTAAAGGAAAACAAACAGCATACTTTCAAGAGAGCCACAAGAACACAATGAAATTATACACACCGACATATGTGGACCTTTTGATGTCTTACCTATTGCAAAAATATTTTATTACCTTTACTGATGATTTTTCACATTATGGTTACATCTATCTATTGCATGACAAATCTCAATCTGTTAATGCACTTCAAATGTATATTAAAGAGGTTGAGAGGCAATTAGATAAGAATGTGAAAATTATAAGGTCAGATAGAGGTGGTGAATACTATGGAACGTATGATGAATCGCATTGTTGTCCGTGCCCATTTGCCAAATTCTTGAGAAACACGTGTATTTGTGCTCAATACACAATGCCAGGTACACCACATCAAAATGGTGTTGCAGAAAGGCGAAATCGTACTTTAATGGAAATGGTTAGGAGTATGATGAGTCACTCATCTTTACCTATATCAATGTGGATGTATGCATTAAGGACTGCCATGTATTTGCTAAACAGGGTTCCAAGTAAGGCAGTTTCAAAAACACCTTTTGAACTGTGGACAGGAAGGAAACCCAGTTTAAGACATTTACATGTTTGGGGTTGCCCAGCAGAAGTAAGAGTTTATAATCCACAAGAAAAGAAATTGGACTTTAGAACAATCAGTGGTTATTTCATTGGATATCCAGAAATGTCCAAGGGATATAGATTTTATTGTCCTAACCATAGTACAAGAATTGTTGAATCTCAAATGCCAGTTCATTGAAAATTGTGACATTAGTGGGAGTGATCAAATGCATAATGTTAGCATTCAAGAAGTTAGGGTGCAGATTGCGGACTAAACTTACAATTGTTGTTCCCCGAGTTTGTAAGTCAACCTAATAAAGATCAAGAACAACAAATTAATGATTCAACATTCCATAATGAAATAAGTCATTAGTGAACCTATGGTAGTTGAACCAATAAAGTACAATTTTAAAGAGAAAGAAGGTCTTCTATTACTGATGACTATGTGGTTTATTTACAAGAGTCAGGAATTGACTTAGGAATTTACAATGATCCAGATTCATACACACAAGCCATGCAAGGTAATGATTCTGGTAAATGGTTTCATGCCATGGAAGAAGAGTTAAAATCTATGGATCAAAAATCAAGTCTCGATCTTGTTGAATTACCTAAAGGATGTAAAAGGGTCTGATGTAAATGGGTCTTTAAGACCAAACGTGACCCAACAGTAATATTGAACGATATAAAGCCGTACTTGTTGCCATGGTTTTACTCAAAAGATGGCATTGACTATAAAGAAACTTTTTCACCAGTCTCTAAGAAAGACTCTCTTAGAATCATTATGGCTTGGTAGCTCATTATGATTTGTAGTTACACCAAACGATGTTAAACCGCTTTCTTAATGGAAATTTGGAAGAAGAGATTTATATGGATCAACCTGAAGGCTTTTTAGTTAAGGGAAAGGAACACATGGTGTGTAAATTAAAGAAATCAATATATGGACTTAAACAAGCTTCCCGAATAAAGGGTATCTTAAGTTTCACGATACCATCACTTCCTTTGATTTTCAAGAAACACCGTTGATCGGTGTATATATATGAAGGTTAGTGGGAGCAAGTTTATTTTTCTAGTTCTTATGTTGATGATATTTGTTGTTACTAATGACCTTGGTTTATTACATTAAACCAAGAAATATCTCTCTTAATTTTGAAATGAAAGATATGAGAGGTAACCTATGTGATTGAATAGAAATATTCGTGATAGATCACATGATTATTAGGTTGTTCCGTAAAACCCATATTAATAAAATTCTGTGAGAGATTTAATATGGAGAAATGCTCACAGTGTAGTTCCAATTCGTAAAGGATAAATTTAATGCTATGCAATGTCCGTGAAAATGAATTGGAACGAGCAAAATGAGAAATATTCCTTATGCATCCGTTGTCGAGTTTAACGTGACGCTTCAAACTCGTACTGCACTGCATATGCTTTGTCGTTTAATGTTGCGTATCAAAGTAATCCGTGCTTAGATCAATCGGAAGGCCGCAGTTAAAATTCTCGATACTTGCAAACGAAAAATCATATGTCACTTATAAAAGATCTGATCATCTTTAAGGTGATTGGATATTCGCGATTCGATTACGATGTGTTGATACAAGAAAATCCACATTCGCTACTTGTTCCTATTAGCCAAGGAGCAATTTCATGAAGAGTGCGACAACAATATTGCCGCCTAATTATGGAGGCCGAAGCTCAGGGCATGTTTTGAGGCCACTATTCATGGATTATGGCTGCTAAACTTTATTTCAGGCTTAGGATTGTTCTGGCGTATAGCTAGGCCGCCGAAAATTTATCAAGGATAATTGGCAAATAGCCTTTCTCTAAGAACGACAAGTATTCTAAGGGTGCTAAGCATATGGAAATTAAATACTTGCCGCCAAAGAAGAAGTTCGTAAACAAAGAGTGTCAATTGAACACATTAGCACCCATCTTATGATCGGGCAGATCCTTTAACAAAGCGGGATTGTCAGCCAAGGCATTTAATGAATATTTAAAGGATGGGCATTTTGAGATGTGATTAGTGACATTGTATTACAATTGTATTAAGATAATGTACTTGACACTGAAACACTTATGTTTCTCGATTATTCCTGCTTCTATTTGGTATACATAACTCGTTAGAATAATGTTGACAGGAATTGTCTTATACTAAGACATTAAAGTTTGGACCCACATATCTTCTTCACTAATGATCATGTTAAGCTGAAAGTTGGTGTTGTAGTACATGGAAGGGACTATGTTGAGAAAATGACATACAACCGCCATGACTCACATTAATATTTCAACTTAATAATGATATAACAGTATAGCCAATATAAGAAAGGTTTAGCATATTATTTTGTGCACATAATGTTTCTCTATTAATCATGAAGACATATCATATGTGCCAAGTGGGAGAATGTTAGAATGTGTAATAAATGATATTTAAAGTTTATTTTATTGAATATATATTTATATATTTAGTAAAAATATTAAACGATTTAATATTACGTTTTTAAATACAAATCCTACTACAAAGGGAAGCAGACATGACTCTTTCACAAAGGCCCTGGCTTAAGGCCACCAATAAGGCTATTTAAAGGGTCCGGGTCCTCTCTCTACCTCACATATACATAATAATATCTTAAAATTGCATCGTATTAATAAGTAAAGATCAAGTATATCATAACTTCCATCTTAAAGGGAGAGGAGTAGGCTGAGAGAAAACCACTCCAATTTCTTCTAAATTGAAAGAGCCTTTATACTGACCGCGTGACGCTTCTACTACTAATGTGAAGTACATGAAGTTCAAAGATTTATGGGTATGATGTTTATGTTTTTTTAATGTTCATGCAAATATGAAAGTCATGAACTAACATAATAAATCAGTATAAAACCATAAAATTTGATAAAATAATTATTAGAATATTTATAACTCTAGTTTTTTCAACATATCACACTTTCATAATTTGATATTCAACTGATTAAATCTATCTTGCCTGTATAAATCATCTCCACACAAATAAAAAATACCATAACAAGATGATAAACAAAACCACGTCGTAACAAGCCGATGATAAACCAAACGTCGATAAAATAACAACACAAAAAATAAAATAAAACCTAAATCTTTATGGGAGAACCATTTTATTAAGTAAGAAAATGAAAGAAAAAAAATTAAGGTTATTTTAAGCCAAGAATGATAAAAAAAATCACCCCTTATTGGTTAAGAAAAATAGGCTATAAGAAAAAAATATGGAAGAAAATGATATAAGGATAGCTTAGGTTGAAGGTAATGTAATCTCTTTCCACTTGGGAGTTTTTAAAAAAAATAAACAATTTTAGAAATACTAAAAAGTGTTTTTTAAAATATAAGGTTTTCCAAATTTTAGAAAATATAAACTATCCCTATTAGGCCGTGAATCTCTTCCCTTCTTATATCATGCCTTTAAACAATTGAGTTAAACATATGAACTAGGAAGTATCTCTTCAAGAACGCTTTTCACATAAAAAAAGGTACTCTAAATTTAAGATAATTTCTCAAGTATAGAATGAATTTTTATTTATCTTTGGGCTAAATGTCGGAAAAGCCCGATAATCAGACCAACTAGCCACCCAGCACACCCATTATTCATCAACACAACATTGGCCGCATTCTCATTGTTAGCAAAGAAATAATGATGAATATTCTTTGGAGATGGAAACCATGGAGAAATAGAGATGGAAACAAAGTATTTTATTTATTTCTATTGACCATTTTCAGTCATCACGCATGGTATAACAACAATCCAAGTAAGTATACTGCATCACTACAAAGCGAATGACGAGAGCGCAAACGTCAATTAAATTTAGTCTTTTTCTTTCATAATTCACGTGCTTTAACATGGCCTCTTAAGGGCTCCAGTTTGGGCATGGTGAGCCCTTTTCCTTCAGTGGTGGTGTCAATAGTTGTGTCGCCGATTTTCTTCCTACCATAGCACTGAATCAATGATCCTAAAGCCAAACCCACCACTCTGTTGAGCTAGGCCAGCTCCAGGACAGGCTCTTCCTAATCCAAACGGTACTAGTTTGTAGTTTCACGTTCTCCGCTTTCGAACCTTTCTGGTAGGAAACTTGTAGGATCTTCCATACTTGAGGATCTCTGTGAAGTGCCCATGCATTTATTAATAATAATGTGCCTCCTGAATATCAAATCCTATTTGACAGTAATCTGAGGACATATGGGCATCAAAAGAGGGGCAACAGGAAATAATCTTAAAGTTTCAGAAATGATGTTTTGAAGATATGGCAGCTTGGGAAGATCAGATTCTTCCATCACCGCTCCTTTCCGACTTTGAATATCCAACTCTGCTTTCGCTTCAAAACTTCTGGATGATTATAGAAGGGTCATTACCCATTCTAGAGTCGCTGCTGAAGTGTTTAATCCAGCAAGAATCAGGACCTGTATGTATGAAGAAGTAGTTGAACCTACCAAAATTAATCAACATCCTGCAAATTTTAGAACACGAATTTAAAACACTAAACGGAATATGTGGGCTCTGTTATCGCTTTTGAAAACCGATGGGTTTGAAAATAAAGCCTATAGGCCCACCACTGCCCAAGAAAGAGCCTAAATGTTTCAACGAAACACGCAGCCACTCGCTAAAAACCTGTGCGAGGCATGCCCATTGGAAGATCTGCGCCTTTACGCCAAAGATTCGCTTCTTTAAAGGCCGCAAAATGTAATGAGGGTCCAACTGGCCAAGCTCAAAGACTCCGATTATGGGAAGTCTCCCATAGCTACGTAAAATGTATCAATCCCTAATAATATAATTTCCGCAAATCCAACCAAATCTCATCAGTCAAGGAAAGAAAGATAATAACAAATATCACAAACCGGGATTCTCATTAAGGTTAAGATTATCCCAAATAAACTACTCTTTCTATATCCTTTACCAAATCCGATACAGATAACAACAAAAAATATCCCATCCAATGGGAATGAATCCTAATCATCATCCAACTGGTTGAACATCTACTATAAATACAAGACCACCCCATCGGTGAAAGGTACGCATACTCATACGCACGCATACGCAACACATTCGCCCCCTAAGCAGCATTTCTTTTCTCTCAGAAAGAAACTGACTTAGGCATCGGAGCGGCCACGGGCGAAGCCCTCGCCGACCCCCTTCTTTTCTTGTTCGCAACGATCCTACTTCTCACCCGTAAGATCCAAGGCTCAATCTAACCCATCAAAGAACTGAAGTCCTGACCAACGACCCCTACACGCTCCAAATTTCGCCCATTGAAAGCATCATCGGGCCAAGGGGCCGCCCGTGGGAACGGCGCCTTTACAAGTAAATGATTTCGCCATCGATGCATCGACTTAACACAAGCAAAGAGCAACGCTTAATCCTCCAAGCGACGCAGGATCAACTGCGGACCCAGATACGACCTCCCTGCCAAGCAATGCAGCCAACACGACGAGGTGGAGGCACTCCGCCACCAATCAACGCCTAATAGAAGAGTTAACAACTCACTGTATTGGGCGCGATAACCAAGGAGGCGCAATGCACCAGAAGGCCATGACATTCCCCTCAAGAAGGACAACACACATCTAAGACCCGCGAGCCGTAAATATAGATCCAAACAGCCCGGGGCACGGACACATCTAGCCCCTGTAGGAAGGCAACGGCAACACTCGAGAGCACGCTTCGGGAACGAAGAACTGCGCCACCCTTAGCAAGGAGCAGGAGAGTAATCATGGGAACAGAGGTTCAAGAGCCTCCAGCAAGAGCTCGCCTACGCGAGGAGGGGTAAGAGAGGACGCGTCCCGACACTATGGATACCTTGGTACAACAACTGAGTCACCCTAATACAGCCAAGGTACTCCACTTCCCCCTTCCACCCAAGTCTCTCTAATGCCACGGTGTGGAAGCTGCCTCACGGCACCAGATCCCGCCGATCATCCCAACACTTACAAAACCAAATGGAACCGCATAGACAAGATCCAAATACACGCAGAAGCCAAGACACCCTAAAAGCGCCCCATTTTGGAATGGTCTAATAGACTTCCACCGTCGCCAATCTCTCCTCTCATTCAGAGCTATCCATCGCATTCGTCTCACTTCATTGGGGCTAGGACGATAGAAAGCTGGTTATCATCTATCGACCATCAAGGTGGCTCAAGAAAGCCCGAGGTCTTTGCGTCCAACGATTCAATGACGAGTCTCTAAAGGTAGATATACCCGACGAGAAGTTCGCGATCACCGCTCATTGCCGGTTTAGGGATTCAAATGAAAAGACTTGATGTTTCCATCTCCAAAATCCCCCAAATAAGCATGGCCGAGGTGCTCGCGAAAAGCGTAGAAGTATATTAATCCGTGGAAGAATCCTCATATCCAAGAAAGAGAGCTCTTCCACTACAAAGAAAAAGTGACAGACAAACGACGAGAAGAAGCCCCAAAGACAAAGCTGACCAGAAGGATATCCAAAGAAAACGGAGAACGATCCCCAAAAAGGCGCGTGGGAACCCCGCAGATCGCCTTGGCCTGACCGTACCCGAAAGACGACGATGCTATTCGCCTCAAGAGCCACCCCCTAACAGTTCGTGATCACAGTTCCGCGCTGGCACGAAACGAACAGCTCGAGGTGGCTGAACCCAAATGAAGTCGACCAGAACAAGAGATAATCGGCATCAGCGAGTTCCATAGGGACTAGCACTTGACACCGCACTCCGACGATCGCATACAACTCAAGAGAGAAATAGAGTACTTAACACGGCGCGGATACCCTCCGACGCCCATATCCCCGAAAATCGCCCCGAATCAAGCTCAGGGATCCAGCTCGCCTCAAGAACCAGGCCTCGCCGAAGAACCACCCGACAGACGACGACTTAGCACCAACAACCCCTAGGTGAAATCCAAGTAATCTCAGGAGGATTCGCAGGAGGAGGGAATCCAATTTCACCGGAAGGCCCATCTACAAAGATCGTCGACAGAGATAGCGGAAATTCAAGCAAAGGTCTAAACTACCACCTAGCCGACACATCCATCACATTTCTCTCTCGACTCGGGATCTGCAGGGATGCCAATATCCTCATGACGCACTATCGGTAGTTCGCGCTAGCCAGGCCAACAAACAGCTTTATCGGTCCTAATTGACAACGGAGTTCAATGATATCATATTCCAAGCCACTTTCGAGCAAACGGGCATCTGGCGGAGAAACCAGAGCCCGTTAACACTCATCTGCGGGTTCTTAGAAAAGGTATTACCCCTCTCTAGGCTCAATACAATTGGTACTCACCTTAGAGATCCCCATGCCGACCGACTACGCGAAGATTCCCGTCGTAGACGCCCGTCCGCTTATAACACGTTGTCAAGGTACTCTCTCACGCAATAAAGCCATCCCTTCCGCATATCATATGATGATCAAATTCCCTACCGTAGCCGGGGTAGGAAATGGTTCGAGGAGATCAACGAGGGCTGTGGAATGCTACCAAGATCCATGAAACAAAAAACACGATTAACATATACTCGGACTAGCCCGACATGACAAGGTACTCACTCGACCGAACCCTCGAAGAACCGAACCGTATCGCTGGACGACGACCCTGAACATCTCGCCTATATCGGCCCAAGCTAGCTAAGACCTCAAAAACATCCTTATCCATTTTTAAGACGTAACAAAGACGCCTTTCGCGATGGAAGCAAAGACAGGGGAGGAATTGATCCCATCATCACTCATAGGCCGAACGCCCCATCCTTCGCTAATCAAACAAAAGAGAGGAGCTCGCGCCAGAAAAGACAAAAAGCCATCAACGAGAAGTCGAAACTCCTTCAGCAGAGCGACAGAGAGGTAGAATATCCGCACGGCTAGCCAACGTCGTATTTCCTTCGCCAAAAAGCAAATCCGCAAGTGGCGCCCGCATCAACTTCAATCGACATCAACAAAGCGCCTGGGGGCGACGCTTCCTCGCCACGAATCGACCTCATCGTAGATGCTATCGCCGCCATGAACTCTTAGTTTTATGGATGCCTCCCGCTACAACTAGATCGCATGGACCCAGCGACAAGCAAAAACTCGCTCACACGGCGCAAGTGGAACCTATTGTTATCGAAAGGATGCCGTCGCTCAAGAACACATGGGCTACATCGAGCACAGGAATCGGATGTTCCAGAGGTAGATAGGCACAACTATGGAAGTGTACAGATGACATGTCGGGTAAAATCCACCACGCTCGAGGCCCACATAGCTCACCTATCCGAGGCGCCCAGATCTCGGAAACTACAACATGAACCGAATCCAGCCTAAGCGCAAGTCTTCGTAGTATTAAATTTAAAAATTCTTAGGTTTCATAGTCAACCACCGAAAGAATCGAGGGCAAATCCGCACAAAATAAAGGTCGCACTACATGCCATCGCCATCGTATAAAGGACGCTCAAATGGGTCCGACTAGCGACTGTCGCTTAGTTTGGCCAGGTCCGTGGCAAGTGACAAATGCCACCCCCAAGTCCCCAAGAAGCCTTCAATGGGATAAGTGTGAAGAGGCATTCTCACTTGAAAACGTATTCGAGCCTCCCATTCTAGTCCGCTAGAGCCCTTACCTATACTTAGCCGTGTCGACTTCAAAACCACGTCGCCCTTCTCGTCAGAGAGACAAATAACGAGTGCAACACCCAAGCCACTATCATAGCCGGGCTTTGAGAGGAGCTGAAGAGGTACCCAAGGATGAGATACCATCTGGGCCTGCAACCGCGCAGTCGGAACTCCGCCCTACTTCCGTGCTCATACCATAGAAGTTCCAATAGAATAATTCATGAAGCAAGTGTTGCAGATAAAACCAGAGACCTCGGTTGGGCCGATGAAGTGGGCCATAGAGCTGCTGAAATTGATCGATACGTTTAAAACCGCAATAAAAGGGCAGGTCTTACCGACTTTGCCATGGAATTCACTCCGCGAACTCAAGGAGAACGCCAAACAATGAGTGACCTCCCATTTGGAAACTCTCTCAGAATGGAGCCTCAAATGCACAAGGCAAATGGAGCAAGTCTAACTCGAATTCCTCCAAAAGGAACAGATATCGAGCACGCACCTCAGTTCTGGATTTCAAGCCTCCAACAACGAGACGAGCATGAGGCCGCTCATAGGCGGGCCTCAACCCCGCCATTCACCGGAAGCCCACTTCAAATAGAGGTCTCGCAAATGACTCCCGTACTGGGTGGTAAGACAGCGAGGATACCCACGAGGCCAAAAGTGGAAGGATGATCCTGTATCTCCAAAAGGTACAAGATTTATTAAAAATTACTGAACAAAGGCCGATGTCCCTAGGAGCAGAGAACTCCCGAGCCGACGCCTTGGCAAAGTTAGCGACAACCTTACAGGAAGACCTCAGCAGATCAACACCTGTCAATACCGGCAGAGTCTCTTATCGATCTTCGCGGGCTGAGGTTACTGTGCCCGGGTCCAAGCCGAGTCGGATTTGGACCCCATTTGGGATTATATAATAGACGGACGTCTACCGAACGACCCCGAAAGAAGCAGCCAAAATAAGGATGAGGTCAGCTAGGTTCACTAATCATAAGGGAAGCCCGCATGCTGGTGGTTCTTCACACCCATCCTTAAGTGCACGCTGAAAAACATTGAATACGCATACCGTAAGTACACGAGGTATATGCGGAAATCATACTCCGAGCTCGAGCACAAGTGTGAAAGGTCTGAGACAAAGGATACTAATGCCTACAATACTCAAAGACGCAACCGATTTAGCGTCAAAATGCAAGATCCGCCAGAGCACGCCAAGATCTCACGCTCCATCGCAGCCCTCACGTCAATCACAAGCCTCCCGCCCCTCCACAATGGGGTTTGATATACTGGGACCTCTCGCCCCTGGGAAGGGCCAATGTGGGACCATCATCGTCAGAGATTACTTCACCAAGTGGGTCGAGGCCGAACCTTTGGCCACAATCACAGAACAGAAGATACGCAATTTTGTGTGGCGAGCCATCATATGCGTGTTTGCATCCCAAGAGCCCCGTATCTAGAGCAACGGAAAACAATACAACACCCAACCCAGAGATTTTGTGCCGAGCCTCTAATTAAGAATATTACTCGCTTCCAAAGACATCCACAACTCCAACGATCAGCCGAAGTCACAATCGAACCCTAAGGCCGTCAAGACCAAATTGGAAGATCTTAAAGGAAAATGGGTAGAATACCTCCCCGAGGTGCTATGGGCCTACAGTACAACGCAGAAGTCAGCAACCCGAGAAACCCCATTCGCCCTAGCCTTTGGCACCGCCGCAACCCTCGTCGAGGCCCGATTAAAGTCCCAAGGATCGAATTAGCAACAAATGAGCATAATGACGCAGGCTCTCCGTCTAAATTTGGATCTCTTAGATGAAAACGCGAGCGTGTTCTAAGGCGTACGTAAGACTACCAAAGGAAGACTCAAGGAGGTATAAATCAAAAGTCAAACCCCTGAGCTATATGCCGTGATTTGGTCTAAAAAAGCTACCGCCAAGAAGGAATAATCCAACACATGGGAAATTGGGTCTATGAATCAGCGTCCCTACATCATATCTCGAGTCATCGTACTGTGCAATTACGAGCTCAAAACAGAGGGGAAAATTCTTACGCGATGCCCGAATGCGGAACATCTTAAACGTTTTTATCAGTAGACCTTGGTTTGTAATCTTAAATGGAGATTTATCAATTTTCAGTTAACGATTCGACTATTTTCTAGTTATATTGTTAAGACGTCACAAGCAACTCAGACATATGATCAGAAAAATTACATGCAATAGAATGAGAAAGCTCATAGCCATAAAAGAAAAAGTCTCTCTTTATTCCAATCAGATTACATTCAATTACACCAGCTGTGTCATCATACATCTGAAGCACACAAAGACAAGCAGCCTCTCAAAAAAAAAAAAAACTTCAGGAAGATAAAAGGAAAAGAAAACGAGATGGAAATAAATGGACAGAAAGGTGGAAAAGAGGAGAAGAAGAAAAAAGGGATGGAAGGAGTTTGTATAAGAGAGAATGATGAAGAAAAGATAAAAAGAAGGAGTATAAGGAGCAAGGAGAAGAAAAAGAGAAAGAGAAAGAAGAACAGAAAATGGAGAAGGCAACACAAGAAATGCGCGCCTCTTCCGCATATTACCTCCCTAGCACGGTTAGGGGAATAACATGACCCTATAGAGGGGAGAGACTAGGGAAAACACAATCTACAAGGAGTCCAACAGAATCGAACCAGAATCTTCAGATCCCCGGCAAGATCTACCAGACTTGATGCTTCATTCGCAGATTTCCGCTACCCAATTTAAAAGGCAGAATATTCAAAGTATAAACTCCATAGCAATGAAGCCGCCATTTATAAGAAGGCCAAAGCACTCAAAAAGGCGCACAAACGTTTCAAATTCTCCATAAATCAACATTAAAGACGCTCGCATCTTTCCAAGAAAACGAGCTCAATGGCCGTGACGCAGTTGCATTATTTTTGACGTAGTTCGTTTCACTTCGCACGTCACACAACCTCGAGGAGTCAAATCGCCAGTTATATCGCCATCGGCCGTACCGGAGTCTGAAGAAATTCACTCGACGAAGTTCGCCTACTCGCACGTCACGAACCCAAGAGTCGACACCAGTTATATCGCCACTGTCACAAGACTGAGCCCAAAGACCACCTTTGACGAAGCCTACTACTCCGCACAGTCACGCAATCCCTAAAGAGTCGACACAGATATATCGCCACGGCCACGCTCGAGCCCAAGAGAACACTTCTGACGGAGTTCCCACTCAGACAGTCATGACCTATGAGTCGATTAGCTCAAAGTTATATCGCATCGCCACAAATGAGCCCAAAGAGCCACTTTGACAAGTTCGCCTACCTGCACAGTCACGTGAACCCGACGAGTCGATCACCAGTTATATCACATTTCACTACAAATGGCCGGTGAGCCCAAGAGCTCACTTTGACGAGTCTGCTTCACTCGCACAAGTCACAATAATCCGAAGAGTCGATCGCCAGTTATTGCCACTCTCCCGACCACGTCTCGGAGGCTAGCAATTTTGATGAGTTCGCCCACTCAGACAAACACGCAATCCGAGGAGTCGACCAGCTCAGCTATATCGCCACTACCACAAATACCGGAGCCCGGGCGGAAATACTTTCGACGAAGTTTGTCTACTTCAAGATGTGTCACGAATCCAAGAGTCGACGCTCAGGTTATATCGCCATCACACAAATACCGAGTCTAACAACCACATCGATGAGCTCAACCATTTCACATTGTGCCACGCACCCAGAATCAGCTCGACTCAGTAAATCAACCTGACGGAGCTCCGGGGCAAGAAATACATTGACGAGCCTCAACCATTCCACATGCCACGCAGCCTCAGAACCGCTCTCGCCACGAGCAAATCCGCCGACTGAGCTCCAACAACTCACATTGACGAGCTCAACATTCCACACAAAGCCACGCAGCCTTAGGAATCGCTTCGATCGTGCAAATCACCGGGATCGAGCCCAACAACAACTCACATTGACGAGCTTAACCATTCCACACAAGCCACGCAGCCTCGTGAACCGTCGACTGTGCAAGTCGCCCCACCTGAGCCCTCCCACCACGGTGGGGGCCATATTGACAAGCTTAACCATTCCACACAGGCCACGCAGCCTAGGAATCAGTTCGACTCAGGCAAGTCAGCCCACGGAGCCCAACAACTCACATTGACGAGCTCAACCATTCTACACAGGCCACGCAGCCTAGGAATCAGTTCGACTCAGGCAAATCAGCCGACGGAGCCCAACAACTCACATTGACGAGCTTAACCATTCCACATAGGCCACGCAGCCTAGAATCGCCCCGACTCAGTACACCCACTCGGAGCCAACAACTCACATTGACAAGCTCAACCGTTCCACACAAGCCACGCGCAGCCTAGAACTCCGGCCTGACTGTGCAAACCAAATGACGGGGCTTCTCCAACAAATACACCGACGAGCTCAACTACATTTCAGATATGCCATGCAACCTATGAAGTCGGATCAGCTCAGGATTATCAGCACCTAGGAGCCCAACAACACACTGGAAAAGCTCAATCGCTTCACCAGCCATGAGCCCAAAGATCGCCTAGTCAGTTATCTGCTGACAGGACCCGACCCGGAAACCCTCCCAAGATTCCCCGGGTGGTTCGCCTAGTGAAGTCCCACTGTACAAACCATAGGGAATGCACAATGGAACCCCACCTAAGAGCAAATAAACACATGCGCATCACACCTCACTATATAGAAAAATCCACTAATCAATCTATCCAAATGTAGGTCATAACCACAACATACATAATAATGACTCATATGAGTTCAATAATATCGTGAGCATTCTAAGAGTATTCAGAATTTTAAAATACAAAATAAAAATAAATAAAGTCTAACAAATCACACGCATGGACGGGGCAGAGTAATCAAGCAAATGTCATCGAAGAGCTACCGACCGGCGCGAGGTGTCTCACGAACTCCGGCCTCGACCTAGGGAACATATATTAAAACAATAAACGTGGAGAAATAAACTTTGAGTGACATAATTTATATGGAAATTTACTTCTGTTTTTATTTTTGAAAAATTCTTCTCTTAAGACCTCACGCTCACTTTGTAATGTTCGTTTAGCAAACATTTCAATACAAAACTCAATCTTTACCAAAGCCCAACAATATGACAGTCATGCTCAAAAGTTTAACCGACATCATTTTCAAGAACCTTAAAAACCCGAACTGCTTCACAACATACAATTGAGCATAAATATGTAAATCCATCATGTCGTAAAATAACCATGAAAATACCATAACCATAAATATTGAAATGCTTATACTTTAATCGAGACCAACGTACCGCACTATTATACCATCATAAACCATCTAAACCCGACCACGACATCGCGGGCAAACCACCGTTTAAACCCACCTCACGACCGCGGGAATTACTATATAACCTGTTGGCCGGAATCCAATTCACGACATCGGCAAACCACTTGTCGGTAAACCCGACCTCACGACCGTGGAACATTATATAATCATTTCCTTACCACAAGTACTTTTCCAACGATATCAGATATAATCATTTCACAAGATCTCAAAATCTCTTTCTTAAAACAATAAGTTTTCAAAGTGGTTTAAAACCTCAATCCACGTACCCAACATATTTAAAAATACCATAGACTCATCCAGGAACTCAGTAAAACATCCAAGTATTTAAAATGTTGACAAAATTCACATGTAATGATAACTTGTTTTATGTGAGACCGATAATCACATTTGTATGCAACCAACCATTTGATTAAAACAGTATATATGTAAAATATTTAATCACAATAGATATATCAACATAATACCCCAAATCATTTAAAAACATATAAAACCACTGCACTACAAACGCTCGCCTTGTCCTTCCAGATCGTCTCCCACTCGCTGAATGCATGTAATATAAATAAAATACCACCAGTTCCAATAATTGAACCAACGACATCGATATCCCTAAGGCCTTAGACTAACTTTTTAGAACTATGAAACCATCCCACCGACTTATTGTGTCTAAAGACACAGTGTGCCCTATAGGCCCGATACCCAAAATTGGGGCTTTTCACCCGGGAGCTAATTTCTCGAAATTGAACCGTCCAATAATTCCTAAAAACATCCAATTTCACTAATCCAACTTCAATTTTGTCCAATTTGACCAATTGGTACTCTATTTTAGTCCCAACTTCTCGGTAATTTCCCGAAACAACCTAAAAATGGAAAACTAACCAAACGACGTCCAAAATTTACAAACCACATATCAATGGAAAGCCCAAGAGACCAGGAACTCATCAGTACCATTACCTTGGTCCAACAGTCTCTGTGGTGGCCGAAAAACTCGATCCAACCATCGACCAACTTTGTTTTCGTCGTAACTTCCAAACGGTGAGGAATCTGCAAAAAGGGACCACGGAAATGAGTTCAGGGGGTCCAAAAATGGTGGAAAGGAGCTATGGGGTGGCCTGAGGTGGCTGGAAATGGCCGGAAAATCACAAAATTTCCGGTGACTCACGGTGGCCGCTGCCGCCGCTTCGCCGGCCCGATCCCGACGCGTCCGGCGGTTGTTTGCCGTGAAACTTCACCGGAGGCAGTGTCTGGATGTGCCCTCTCCCCTAGGCCGGCGTGTGTTGCTGATGGTTGGCCGGAGGTGCATCCTTTGGTCCACCTTCCATAAAGACGCAAATACAAACGACCAACCTTGTAAATTCCCGCTTCGAGAGCTTTTCCTAGGAGCTCAAGAGGGTGTTTTGGGGGCTAGGTTTACTCGCATCCTGCTATGTTTATATAGGTTCAGGGTTGCTTAGGTAAAAATCTCAGACATAACTTGGACACTGATAAAGCGCTACTATTGAACTTCTCATATCAACTTTTTATCCAGAGCTTCACTCGACGTTCCGCCCGTTCCATGGACTCAGATTCACGAGGCCTACGAGATAGTGTTTAGTTAACCTAAAACTATTCCTCCTCAAAAGTCAAACTTGGTCAAACTTACCGCGTGTTAAAACTCAGATTATTTGGTACTCGGTCATTACATCCAAATTTCATAAGTCCTCGTGAGCCCAGAGCCTCAAGGATTAGTTTAAGGAGCTCAACGTCTCAACTCAGACTCTTGATTAAGATCGTGCAGATAAAAAGTCAATTCAAATCAAGCAGAACAGCACGAAAAGCATAAGTAGAGGCGAAAGAAACAAGGTGACAAAATGAGTATTCATTAAGGAAAAGGCTGCGTGTGTCTTGGGTCCCAAGCCCAACATAAATATATATATGTGTAAAAAAAAAAAAAAAAAGGTTTAAAAGTCGACATCGGGCAGGCGAAGACGTGCACAGGATATCAGGCATTAGAAGGAGGAGCAGACAGTGAAGAAGGGGAGTGGGCCTCAACAGGGGTGCCCGACTCTCCAGAGTAATCAGCAGAGAAGGACCCCTCATCCTCCTCGTCATTGAAGGTCGCTGAAATTGTGCCTAATAGGCATTAACAAATTCTTTTGAAAGCAAGCCACCCGTAAACCCATTGGTGGGTTTCACCCTCGGGCCTAATAACTTATTCCCCGCTGAGCCACCAAAGCACTTGTTTATGAAGATCCCCCACGCAGCCCGCGGCACTCCTCGGGGCCGCTGCTCCACTCAGCCGATTGCCGTTAGCCTCGCAACGCCTTGTCCAACACCGTCAGCCTTATCACTCGTGATCGCCTTGATCGCACGCAGCTTCTTCCTGCACTCGAGCTCGCCTGGGATGTGAGAAGCTCATCCCTAACCATCTGAAGTTCATATTGGGCAGACTGCAGCCCGCCCCACTCTCCATCAGTCGCGTTTCAAGACAACCTCAAATCATCCCGAACCTTCTAAAGTCGCTTCTATCGCCTCGCCGCTTCGCCTAGTCTTCTACCCTCGCCTGAGCACGCCGACAAGTGGTGATAAGCCTAAATTAGATTTGAGCTTCATCGCCGGTCACACGTTGCACTTCGACCCCGCAGCCTCACTCGTCAGATGTGAGGGAAGCCACCCGCTCAGGCCCTGGGTCACTGAGGCGGATCTCGCTTAGTTTGGCCTTTTCGACCAAACCCTTCAAATGAGTAGCCACCTACGCACCCAGCACAGAATTAACACCCAATGCAAATTCAATAGTCAACTCAAAATGGAATCAGACATGACAAGGTATGAGAACTTACGGAGGTGACCCCTTGGAGAGATAGAGCTAAAGCCTCATCAACAGGCAACGCACCGACCTTCGAGATCGTAGTCCCGAGAACGGGATCACGCGCTACCGCTGAAGCCGCATTAAGAAGCAAAGAATCCCTGTCTCCGCCAATTTCGGATTCCGGATCTTTCCCCCTCAACTTTTTCGTCCTTCAAGAAGGTGACCTAACCCTCTTCATTGGCGGGTTCTAGACGGTAATAGGCGTGATCGCCAGCAGCTGCTCAACGGCCCCACCTAAGGGACCTTCTACCTCCGCAGCAGACCCAGGATGGGACCGCGAACCCAAGATTGTAGGAGCCTAACTGAAGAGGCGACTCCGCACCTGCCCGGCATTTCGACATGAGTAGACGGAGAAGATGAAGATGCCCCTAATTTCGGAACTTTGACCAAAGCTGGCCAATCTTTCAACAGAAGTCCGAGGTTTTTGCCACGCCTCCGAGGCTTCCGAGACAACGCCTAACCGAGCCGCGAGTTCCCCAGTGGGTTTGGCACGGAGGGCCCAATGGCGCAACTTTCATGATGGAAGGAGGCGTAAGGCCCCAAAGTGCAATGAGGGCCCAATGGGCAAACTATGGGCGTGAGGAGGCGAAGGCCTCGGGCGCAGCGAGCCGACTGAGCGCCCAAGGGCTAGGATCGTCCGACGGATCAGCCCGCGCAAGGACGAAGGACACTTCGCCTAACGCCAACGCTGTGACGTTATCTTCAGCGCTGAGATCAATTCGAGCACCTGAGAGGCATGTAGACAGTACAAAATCAAAGATACCCAGTGACCACACACAAGTTATAACCAAAAATAGAACGAACACTCACGAAGATTCTCAGGGGTGGTCCAAGCCACCGGAAAGCCCAGGGTGTCATCCTTGTCGAGAGGGTCATATTCCCAATTACGGCCACTAACAAAGAAGTAGCATCCCTTCCACACTGCAGGGGTTAAGGAAGATCGAAAAATCACAAGGAGCGCCAACGCCTAGAAATAAAGAAAGCTCCTCGATGCCCCTTCGACTAAAAATAAAGGAGCTGTTGGGACATTGGAGTCCCTATCCCTAAAGAAAACCAACATACCAACCAAGATACCCTAACCATTGGGTGCGAGTTGAGAAGGACAAACATTGAAGAGCTGCAAAACCCCTTTTATGAAGGGATGCAGAGGAAAGCGGAGACCATTATCGAAGGCCACTTCAAAGAAGCACACCATCTAGGCACGTAGACCACATAGAGGGTCAAACGCCGGGACCACACCCAACGCCGAAGGAGGCCGTAACGCCCAGGCAAAGGTATTCCAGATGAGGACCGACCTTGCTAGGTCCCACAGTTAGAGCATGCTGAATGGCGGATCTTAGGTATTCTGACCCCCCAGGGAATTTAATCAGGTTTACTTTTCCCTTACCCTTGTCCAAGGGAAGAGGAGGCACCTCTGGGACATCTCGAAGTTCAACCCCGGCCGAACGGTCGGAGACACCGCCAGTTCGTCCAGAACCAGCAATAGCCGAAGAGTCACCATCGATGCGCAGAGAAGAAGAACGACCCGGACCCATGATGAAAACAAATAAAACAAAACTTAGCTAACCTAACCCTAGCGCCTCGTCGTATAGCTCGGAAAGAAACTAAGGAGATAAAGACGCAGTGGACCCAAGAATACAACAGATATCCCAAGAAAGACGCTAGAGAAAGACTCTACACAAAAAGGTCTTAAGATCAGAGGCACACTAGACAGAGGATATCTGCGAAAGAAACAAAAGGAAACTAAAAGGAATGGGAGAAATAAGCTCGAAGACCGAAGAGTCATCATTATCATAAGACCAATGACGGCGACCAAGCCCTAACTAATCCAGCCCCGAGCAGACACGTGGAAATTGCACCCGATGCAAAGACATAGCCCTTGGGCCCACGCACACTATACACACAAGGGCTGGGGGCAACTAACAGCTTGAAAAATAAGGCTCATAGCTCCACCACTGTGCCCAAGAAAGAGCCTAAAATTAACGAAACACGCAGCCCACTCGCCAAAACTCAAAAGGAGGGCATGCCCATTTAGCCTTTACGCCAAAGATCTGTTTTTTTGGTGCCAACCTGCACGAGGGTCCAATCATTGTCTAAAGACCGCATTATGGGAAGTCTCCATAGCTACGTAAAACAGAATAATCCCTAATAATATAATTTCGCAACCAACCAAATCTCATCAATAAGGAAAGAAAGATAATAACAACCATCGCCAAACTGATCCCCACAAGAAAGAAGATATCCCAAATAAACTACTCTTTCTATATCCTTTACCAAACCCGATACAGATAACAACAAAAAATATCCCATCCAATGGGAATGAATCCTAATCACCATCCAACTGGTTGAACATCTACTATAAATACAAGGCCACCCCATCGATGAAAGGTATGCATACTCATATGCACGCATACACAACACATTCGCCCCCCCCTAAGCAGCCTTTCTTTTCTCTCAGGAAGAAACTGACTTAGGCATAGGAGGCGGCCACACCCGGCGGGCCCTTGCCGACCCCTCTTCTTTCTTGTTTTTGTAGCGATCCTACTTCAGCCCACACAACTCGTGGCCCGCAATCTAACCCATCAACAGTCCGGGGCCCACCCACCCCTACACGCTCCACCAGCCTCGGCTGAAGATCATCAAAAACTATTTTTCGATTCTAGAAGAACCAAACAAACCCATAATTTTTCTTTTCTCACTATGATGTCTTAATGATGTCATCCTGTAGTACTGCTCCGTTTGTATAATAATCAAATAAAGCAAGATTCATCATGTGATTTAGAATATTCAATTTAAATACTAAACTAATATAACCAAATGATCGCACCTTGTAGATTTGCAAGAGAAGTATATGCACACAAGAACCAAGCAGATCTTCCAAACTATCTCGAGGTGTGATGGAGAGTGTGTGGGCGCTTGAATCACTAAAAGATTTTTCTCCTGCTATTCTCTAAACTAATCTCGCATTATCATCTAGGCTGTATTATCCTTCTATCATAGAGTACAAGCCCTAGAATACTTAATGAATGATTCGGGCCTCCACACCTTAGGCCCAAAGTCCATGCAGGAACCCATTTAAATGCTTTAAACAACTCGACTGGCCAGATAAAGAAAAATCCAAAAATCTCCCACTTGCTATAAAAACAAGTCCGGGTTCTTTCTTGTAAACTGTGATATCATGCTCCACCATTTATCCCGAGCTAGCCTGGGATCCTACTACTATCATTAATCAAGGTCTTCTCATACCCCAAGCGCAATTATCTAATCCGCAGTTATTCCAATTAAAAGCCCAAAATTGAACTTTGGTGATTAATAATACGCCAATATTAATATTATTTTCCTTGTAAAATATCAATAATTAATTAATAAGATTTTCATCAATCAATCAATTATTACTTTGATTTATCGCTTTCTAATGGATAAAATGCACTGGCCAATGACTTCATAACATCCAAGTATTGAAACATATTAAGAGGATATTTCATACAAATTCCATATTGTTTATTTCATAAATACCGGCAATTAAATAATCTTGCTCCCAAATCATCAAGATATTGGTCGTTTAAATAGACCTCACTTATTGACAACCTCAAAAGAACAATAATCATTTAAATACCTATCTATAATAAACTCAGATAGAGAGAAGAATAATAACGAAATATTGCTTGAGATTTATTTCCTTTTACAGAAATTTAACTTTAAATAAATCTCACTTTGATCCTATCAAGGGTAGCATAATTTGCACAAATATTTTATAATAACCAAGACAAATTATTTCATAAAATATTGTAGTCTAAAATAAAGCACCCAACTTTGCTTAATGATCAGGATCTGCCCACACTATGAACCTATGATCATGTCTTCTATGAACGTATTCATATGATCATATATACTTACAATTAATCCTGACCTTATACACAAAATATCACAGGCACAATAATATGAAGAATAATTTCATTGTATTAAAATTAAACTTAGAAAATATAATAACACATCCTGCCTTAATTTAAAAACACAAATAAACTCCCACTTGCCTTAAAAACAAGTCTGAGACTCTAACACTCCATATAATCTACATGTTTCGAAAAACTCAATGTAGTGTCTTTATAAATGGGTCTGCTAAATTTTCCTCTGATGCTATTTTAGTAACCACTATATCTCCTCTCTCGATGATATTGCGAATCAAATGGTTCTTTCTCTCTATGTGTTTCTGTTTCTTATGATACTTCGGTTCCTTGGACTGTGCTACAACCCCACTATTGTCACAAATAAAGGTAATAATGACCGCACTCGGTATCACTCTTGAAGATCCGTGAAGGAACTTCTTCATCCATACCGCTTCTTTCACGCTCGAAGTGCCTACATACTTAGCTTCTCAAAGAGGGAGTCAAGAACGCTAGTTTGTTTGACACTCCTCCAAAAATGGCTCCACCATTTAGTGTAAAATTACATCCAAAAGTGGATTTTCTTGAATCAATATCCCTTGAAATCCGAGTCCGTATAACCAATAGTTTCCAGATCCCACTAGAAATATACTAGCATATAATCTCGTTTCAGATATTTGAGAATATGCTTCACCGCAATCCAATGTTCTTCTCCTGGATCGGATTGATACCGACTAACTATTCCACTAATGTGGAAAATATCTCGCCTGGCATATAACATGGCATACATGAGACTACCACTGACAAGAAAAAGGTAATCCTAATCATACATTCTTCGCTCAAGAGTTTTCGTGATTGCCTAGAAAGATGAACTCCATGCCTCAAGGGTAAAGTCTCTCTTGAATTTTCCATGCTGAACCGAGCTAGAATTTACATTATATAAATCTTGAGATAATGCCAACACCTTATTCTGGCCTCGTAGAAGTCGATTCCAAGAATATAGCTGGCTTCTCCCAAATCTTTCATCAAATTGCTTTTGTGCCATCCTTACACTTGATAACACCTCTATGCTCTTCCGATTAGTAAAATGTTATCTACGTAGTGACTAGGAAAACTACTTCTTTGTACCTTGGATCCTTTAAACACAAGGTTCATCGGGACTTTTCTCAAACCGTATAAAAGAATGGCTTGATCAAACCTAATGTTCCGTGTTCGATGCTTGCTTAGTCCATAAATGGACCTTGCAACTTACATGCCATGTGTTTCGCTCTCTAGCTATGAACCCTTCTGGTAGCTGCATGTAGATGTCCTCTTCTAAATTGCCATTTAAAAATGTTATTGATATCTCTCAAATTGCATCTAGACTTATACATAACTAAAAGAACTGATGGATTTAAGCATGGCTAATGCTTAAAAGGTTTCTTCATAATCTATCCCCTTTTTGGGTATAACCTTTTTCCACCAATCTAGCTTTGAATGTTTTTACCTTTCCCATCTGTCGCTTTTTTTCTTGTAGATCCACTTACACCCTATAGGTTTTACCTCAGGGTGCCTCTACAAAAGACCGTAATCGAAGTTAGAATACATAGACCCATCTCACGGTCCATGGCTTGAGCCACCAGGCATCAACATCCTCCAAAGGTTTCTTTGTAATTTACGTGATTCTCTTCGCTATCAATGGTTATAGCTTGGTACGATTTACCCAACAAGAGATATCTCGATGGCTCACAGGTTGTTCTCCCCACTACGCCGGCTCCACTTCAGTTGCTTGCGGGTTCTAAAAGAAGATCCTCTCGCATCATTTTGAATTTGCTTGGGTTGGTTCTGGTTCCACTTGTATATCTACCTGTTGTTCTACTATTGGTTCCACTCGTGCTTGTTCACCTTCGAGTATATTTTCATTTTCCCTCTGTTGAACATGCACTGGAAACAATGGCACAATAGGTCCAAATTCAGGTGGTTTAGGCGATTCTTGAGCTGAGTCAAGCTCCTCAAGAATTACCTTACTCTTGGGCTTGAAATTGTTTACACGCCTCTAAGAATTTTTCATTAGTGCTCACTATAACTTTCTTTCCGAGGAACTATAAAAAGTCCACCCTCTATTCCTTTAGGGTATCCACAAACAAACATACTTCAAGACGATTCCAACTTATGTGGTTCCTCAAGACATACCGGAGCACCTTATACTAATATGGTTTAAACTAGACTTGCGCCTGTTCCATTAATTCAAGGTGTCTTAGAAACCGACTTTAGAAGGAATCAAGTCTAATAAGTATGTGTTTCTAAGGCATATCCCCAAACCATGGTAGAGATGAATAAACTAAACATCGATCTCACCTGTCTAGGAGAGCTCTATTTCTCCTTCTCGCAACTCCATTTTGCCGAGGTGTTCCAAGGGGTCGACAGCCAGAACTATCCTCCTTGAGTTAAGCAAAACTAAACTCTCCGTATATATTCACCGCCTACAGATCGAAGCTATTTGATACGGACACCTAATTTATGTTTTTCTTACCCGACCTTACATTGCAGTTTAAAATTTATCAAAAGTTTCAAACTTTGGCGCATTAGGTAAACAAACTATATCTTGGTGAAGCTATCCGTAAAGTGACAAAATACTCATACCCACCTTGGCTCGAACACGATTAGTCAGATACATCGTGATAATTCACCCCGGCCGGGTTTGGTCAAGACGATATCCTTTTCGCCTTGAAGGGCCTTCTTGGCTACTTTACCTTCCAAACAGGATTCACACATTGGTATAGGTTCAAATGCTAGGGAATTTAAAATCCCACTTTTCATTAAACCATGTATCCTATTAGGATTAATATGACCTAATCGCAAATGCCAAAGGTAAGTTTCAATGGCATTTATATCATAGGACAAGGGACTTAAAAAATAAAGATTATTCATAAGATCACTGGAACAAATAAAAAAAGATTTACTTATAAAAACTGAGGAATTAAACTGTACTGTCAAACCGTGTTCAACTAAACAACTTACAGAAACCAAATTCCTCTTGAAATCCGGAACAAATAAACAATCTTCTAAACATAAAGTCCTATTATTCTCAAAAAATAAAACAACTGGTCCGATGGCCTTTACAGAGATTAGCTCCCCGTTCCCAAGTTTCAAGTATCTTTGTCCTTCTTCAATAGACGTGCTATGTTTGAACCACTGCAAAGAGTAACAAACATGATTAGTGGCAAAAGGTTATACCCAAAAAGAGGGGATAGATTATGAAGAAACCTTTCCGCCAGTAGTCATGCTTAAATCTATCCGGATTCTTTAGCTGCGGTAAATGCAAAGTCTAGATTACGAGATTTGGCATATGGATGTCAAAAATAAAGATTTTTAAATGGCGCTATAGGAAGAGGACATCTACATGCAAAGAACCGGCGGCTCTAGCTGCAGGGCAAGAACACATGGCATGTAAGTTGCAAAGGTCCATTTATGGACTAAAGCAAGCATCCATAACATGGAACATTAGGTTTGATCAAGCCATAACTTTATACGGTTTTGAGAAAAGTCCTGATGAACCTTGTGTTTACAAAAGGATCCAAGGTACAAAAGTAGTTTTCCTAGTCCTTTACGTAGATGACATTTTACTAAAAAAAATTTATACATTGTGCACACTAATATTAACTAGTATATTATACAATAAACATATATTTAGTAAATCCAAAACAAAAATATATTTGTTGTTTATTGTAAACAATAATTTAGTTTCCATAATAAATGCCTCACTTGGCAAGACATTTATAACAAACTAAAACTTGATCATAAACAGTCAGTATCCATCTAAGTCAGGTCCCAAAAAAAAAAAAAAAAAAATTCGGGGCCATTTTTACCGACTACTACATCCCCAATCTTAGATAGAACCTTCCTAGATAGATACACTTTCATTTCAATCATTGTTCATTGGCTCATAATAATATTATTAGAGCTCGTTGGGAGGTTAATAAAATTATCGTGGTTTTTTCAACTCGTTTAATTTTAAAATTTCTTTAATCTCTAAGGGTCAAGCCGGTGGTGGACCGTCAATCTAATTAAGATTTTAAAATTATTTGTAATAACCAATAAAACCTTATCATGATTATCCGATGGGGCTTCACATTACCATTTTATTATCAAATCACAAAATTAAAGGATTTTTCTATAATTATATTTATCTAGATTTAAAAATCAAAATTCTAATTAAGCACATGTATATCATTGATGCAAGATAATATGACACCACCTAGTCTATATGTCATGTTATCATAACTAAAACATGTTACCAAATATAAATTAATCATCCATGAATAAAAAAAATAATATATGAATAAATATAAAAGCCCCAATCCATGGTTTTCCTAAGAAAAAAACACAAGCCCAATAACACTTGAGCTCATTGTTATTAATCCCGTCCCAGCCTTGGTCCAAATTTCGCCCATTTGGGTTCAATTTACTAGGCTTGGAGGCCCAAATTGAAGAGATTTTGAGTTAAACCCAAAACTCTAAACTCACAACATGAAACCCCAGCCATCAAAGTCATCATTTGTATGTTGCCACCCGCCACCCAGAAGCACGACGCCTCGAGGAGGAAGTTTGCAAATCCGACGGCCAAACTCTCTCCATGCGCTTCACGCTTGGCTCGAAAGTGGAGGCGCGTGTCCATGCATTGCCGTCAGGGCGCTGGTCTGCACTGGTTCGACTTGAAATGCTCCGGGCCTTCCTCAAGGCTTTCTAACTCAGGTGGTCGCTTGTCATTTGATGTCTCGTAGCTTCGTGAACAACGCAAATGGGGCTCGCGTGTACAAGAGTTTCCACGAAGTTCTTCTTCTTCTTCGTTTCTTCATTAGTCTTCAATATTTTTACAAAAAAAATAATCATATACCCTAATAAAATGGTGTTCAAGAATTCTAGATGATGGAGAAAATAAATCAAGAAGGAAACCTAATCTTATGATTAGCCCCCACTACAAAAAAACAGCAAAATTGAGACCACAAAAAGTGGTCACAAAGTGGTCGCTAGAGAGGTATAGCGACCACCCAGTGACCACAACGTGGGCCTTTAGAAAATCTCAAAGACAACCGCTGACCGCGGTCACAGCGCGACCACAAGAAATGGTCTTTAATTTGAGCCACCACAACAATGCACACAGATAATCCACCACAATAATGTGCATTACAGATAAATTATCACATATGTGGTCACAAATAAATCTTCAAATGGTCACACAATCGAATTAGTAGATGACCAAATCAACTAGATAGTGACCAATTCCTACTCACCATCTTGGCCATCGTTAAAGTATGGTTGCTGATGCCAATACTATATACCATAAAATAGCTTCCTCTTAGTGACCACATTGTCTCGCTGTTGTCACCACATCTTCGTGGTCACTAAATTTATAAATATTTTAATTATTTAATTAATATTTCATAAAATTTAATTATTACTTATATATTAATAAGTTTAATTGTGGGTTATATATATATATATATATATATATATATATATATATATATATATATATATATATATATATATATATATATGATAAGTTTAAATATATTATCATTTAAATTTAAAACACAAAGTATTAAACATTAAAAGTCAATATTGAGGTCCAAATGTTAGAAAACAACACAAAGTATTAAACGTTAAAAGTCAAGACTGAGGTCCAAATGTTAAAAAACACAAAGTAATAGTGTTTGATCTGCGCCGAACTATCCTAAGTGGAAACCGACCGCTCAAAACCTCTCTCCTCCATCATCCGGCCCATCACGCGTGCGCATCATCTCCCCTCTGGGCTTGAAGTCTCCACCCATCAGAGGATTGAATGTTACTTTGTAGCTCCTGTACTTCCTTCTGCAACTGAGATTGTGCTGACTCAAGCTCTCTAATTCGCTGATGAGCCGCCTCGAGGGGTGCTGAGGATGTAGAGGCATCAAATGCAAAGCTGGATGATTTATTTCGACCTGTCCCATACATGTATCTTCCATGTGATGAAGCCTCAACAGCTTGTAGGAATATACGATCTCATCTTCTCGTAGTCAAAGAACTTTGGTTTCAGATTCATCTTGGGATTCCATAGCAATTAGCTCAGTGTATCTCTCCCTCGAAACAAACGTCATATGAAACTACCGCTCTTAGTTAGATGTAAGATAGGTTTTTCAGCACTTACTCCCACTTTGTCTTGCACGTTGATCAAATATAATCCTGCGATCCTCTGGAGTTTTCTCACAGCCCTGAAAGAGTCGTACTGCTCCTGGGGCACCCCTCCTCATTTCCTGAAATAAACACATTAGATATTTAGATATACAGAAATTGGGATAATTTTAAAATGAAAAAATTTCAACCGCCTTGTGCGTGCTCACTAACGATATGGACCCGCAGCCGTGTCGTGACATTCCAGATCCTGGTCCACCAGTCTCACTATGACGATTTCTTGATTGACGCTCTCTTATCGATTGGAATGAGGCATCATTCCACTGATGCTGCCAACTCTGCCACACCTCATCAGACACAAATATAAGAAAATTATTTTCCTCGACTTTTTTTTTTTCATTAGTATTTTTCGAGAATCTATACAACCTAAATTTTTTTATTAGATAACTAAATAGGAAAAAAAAATATTTTTTGTTAGTATTTTTTTTCCGAACATTTTCTCAGCAGTCAAACAAAGGTAAACACCAAACACAATCCAAAGAACCCATACAAGCCAATTACAATAGAATTTCATTAAACCCAACATAAATTAGACGATTAAGAAAACAAAATTAATGAAATTGTATTGGATTGAAATCGTAAAAGCCTAATTTTAAAAACAAAATCGATATTTTCTCCAATAAAATCCGTATCATATTTAGTATAAAGCACATAAGAAGAAATCAATAACCAAAAAAAGAAACGAAGTGACCACCAACATACAATCTGGTTCAGACATAATACCGCAAACCCTACTATCAAAAATGAAAAATAAAGGAAGGAAAAAAAAAGTGATCAATTCATACCAAAACTTTAAAATTTCAGAAAATTCGATTCGTAAGTTAACATAATTGAAATCAAAGAAAAGAAATTAAATGTAAAAGAAGGATAAAATCAAACATTTTTAAAGACGAAATTTAAAAAGCACAAAGAAACGAAGAAAACCAACTGGCACTTTCCTCTTTCTCCCTCAAAGCGTGTCAGCCACAGAATGTTAACATGGTTTGTTCAAATATTTATAGAATTTTTATAAGATTGAATAAAATTTATCCTTGTTTATCAAAAAAAAAAAAATTATCCTTAAAACAGATAATTGAAGAGAGAATGAATTCTCTAACGTGTATCGATGATGATGTGGCTGATAATTAAAGAGATAATCCTTAAAACAAATTTAAGCGAGATAATTTGAAGAGGAAGCTTGAAAGCAAGTTAAAGTCAAGAAGCTGGCGACATCATCATGCTGCAGACCGTGAGTTTGTTACGACAAGCTCGCCAATGACCATCTAAGAGTGGCTTAAGCTGATCGCCTTCTTCCTTGTCCTGGGGGGTGGGGATTTCCGTCGCTCCGCCTCGATGTTGGCGCATCCGCAGAGGGGCACAACTCAAAGAAACCAATATCACGCTCCCATTGTCTGCAGTTCCAAAGTCGCCAATCCCACTTTGCGGTCGGTATCCTCCCGCTACTACCGCGGGTATCCTTTTTGAGGGTATCCTCCCGACCAACCGATGGCCCCCAAATGAAGGGTGATGGTTCGCTGAGCGCCTAGTTGACAAATCAGCAGATTTCCACTTTGTACCAAGATCTCGCCCAAAGCCCGCTTTATGTGTGGTTAAGGTTGGTCGGCAGTTTGGCCCTGGCCGTTTGGTTTTTTCCACTCGTGGTTGTGGCTTTGTTGTGTCGGTTTCGATGGAATTGTCTTATACAGATCAGATTTCCAGGCCAATCCTGCGGGGTTAATGGCTATGTTTTGTCGATCGCTCTGATGCCATATTTCGCCGGCGTACAAATTCATCGCTTAATTCAAGCTCAGATCAAGAGCGGCATTTATCCGTCGAATGTTTCGTGATACTCGCCATTGCCGACCGCGGTGAGAAAGTAACTGGCTCGTTACTCGCTATCCGCCTTTACTCAAGAAAAGGGATATGTCGAGGTTCAAGGCACTGATGTAATGTCTGAGGATAATATGTCACGGGTGTTCCTCTCCGGCGAGACAGGCAAGTGCGTGTGGGGAGGATGCCCGCTTTTGGCCTCATCACTCGCCATCCGATGGAGCTCGTTATTGTCCACGTCGCTCATGGAGGAAATGGACGCGCATTGAATGACCGACGCGCGTAGATCCGGTGGGTCTATGAGGGTGGCTTGGCCTTCACTTCTTCGCTCGCCGGCATTCGGGATTTGGGCTTCAGAATTCGGGACCTCAGATTTAGATGAAAGAGGCTTTGCGGATCTATGTTATCCTCGATATGTTTGTCCATGTTCGGATATGGATGCGTGTCAGGTTTCCCCGCTTTCAGCGTGGTATTTCAGTTGCTCCGTGCCCGGTTGTGGGCCGGTTTTTTATTTGGTTTCGTGTCTGCCAGGGCTTGAGTTATTGGTGGTTGGTATGTCAAGTTGATATGCTTGGTTACCCTGTCTCGTGGGGTTTGGTTTTGGTGGTTCTCAGATTCGCCGATGCCCCTTTCCCCGTGTTTCTTTAAAAAGAATATTCGTTTGTTGTCTTCTCTGGTAGCCTTTTTTGGCTTCGTGTATTGTTCCTGATTGATTGTTTGTTTGGCCTTTGGCCTTTTTGGTAATAAATTCTTAATTATCCAAAAAAAAAAAGTACATATGAGAAGGGGCATGATGTGGCATGAAAAGAGTTCGTGAGGATACATGTGTAGGGTGTGAAACGCGAGATTTTAGGATAAGGAGAATATACTCCGTGATGCTCGTTGTAGAGAAATTAGTATCTACTTTTTTTTCCTTTACAAAAACTAGCTGGAGAACGATCACCTGATAATTGGTGAGCTAGACATCGATAGTCATAACTCGGGCTTTGCTGACGAGCCCGGCCCATGATTCAAGCCCAACCCAACACCTGACGTCCTAGAAACAAGCAACCACCTTATACTTGGAGCAAGGTCAACTCAGAACACGATTCTAGTTAGCGCCTCCACGTCAAAGAACAATGACTCATGAGTCATAATTATTGTAATACTGAAGAAGAGCCTACAGCACTATAGTTCTAAGGAAACAATCATTGCTTATGTTCTAAAAAACAATCATTATTTGAAGGCATTGAATAAAGGGAACAATATATCAATCGGCGCCCATTATTAGCCCACTCGTTATACATGTAAAAGACTCCCTTGCGTGCTGCTTATAGAATTATTTTTCAAATATTATTTTTACAAAATATTAATAAATACGATTATTTAAAAATAAATATAAAATATGACATTTTTCTTACATATTTTATTTTTATATTTAATTTCGTTTTTTTCATTGAAACCACTTTTTTTAGAATTACGATTTTCCATCACTTAGTTTTCCTTCGAACCTTTATTTATTTTTTTATATCCATTTATTTTACACAAAAACATTATAATATCATGTTTTCATATAGACTCAACATGTCCATTGGTTATGTCAAATCAATTATTGAGCTTAAGGGCCTCATTACCCAAGTCAATTAAAACTAGTCTTTATTATTAAAATGATGATTTATAGATTTGATATCAAATAGTGGAAAAATGTTGTGACATAATCCATGTAATCTGTTATTTAAAGGTGAATTTCGTAATAAATATTTAATCGCATGATCTCAATCATAATTACATTTGGGTCACAAATGTAATTACAAATAGGATGATCCTTCCATAATTTCGAGTCTACTTAGCGACTTCTTTAAAAGGGTCTTATTAATTTAAAAAACAACTTCAATTAGTTTATTAATTATATTTAGCAATTAATCCTTCTTTCTATATTACTTATCTCCCTAATGAAAATGGACAACTTAAAGTAAAGCAAAATCCACTTAATCATGCCACTTAAAGCAACTTCACCTATGTGAGTTGTCACATAGAGGCCTCACAAATCGTGACAAGCTAAATGATAGGAAAATATGTGAACAATTAAATTAATGGTATCACCAAAGTTATTAAGGATGGAATAGAGGAACAAGTCATGGATGTTATTATGAAAATGTTTATAAATGGTTGCTGGTTTATATATCACAAAAGTTATTAAGGGGGATTTCATTTATTTGTTATTTATTTTAAAGTTAATAAAATTTTTATTAAAAATTCTTATAAGTAGACAATGACCGCATGAATAGTGGTTACTAACCGCTGACCATGTGCAAAGGTGGTCACTATTTAAGTTTCTTCTATGTGGTCCCCGACCAATGACCACAAACAATGGGTCACCACTACGACCTCATTATATTGCCACTATTTACCAACCACAAGTTATGTGCATCGCTTAACCGCTGACTACAACACGCAGAAACACTAGCTAGTGACCACCATATGGTCACAAGATTGTCTCAAATTTGTGCTTCAATCGTTGGCGCAATTTTTCGACCACTCATCTATGGTCATTGATTGTGGTCACAATGGTCACCATGTAGTTCCATCGTGGTTATAATTTAATGATCTTATTTGGTCTGTGGTTGCATAGTGGTCATAATGTGTCACTAATTTAAACCACTTTTTTTAAGGGTCACAATTTGTATTCAAATTTGTCGTTTTTTCAGAGCTACTCTCTAATATAAAAAACAGATTTAAAATACGTAAAACTCACCACATCAAGGCAAACCACAATTATTCTAATAACCATCCATAAACAAAAAATCATATTAAACATGCAAACATGCTAATCAACAAATATAGAAAACCCTCGGAAGTCATATTGCTTAATCAAACACCAAAATACATGAAATCTTCGTTAGATCAATTGAAAACGAATCACACCAAGGCCTGATACCAATTATAGAATAATCACGAGCAAGATTCATCTTGAGATTTAGGAATATTCAAATTTAAATACTAAACTACAATCAATGATCATACCGTGGATTTGCAGAAATATGCACACAAGAACAGACTTACAAACTATTCTCGAAGTTACGGAGCAAATAAAAGGGAAGGTCAAATCACTAAGAAATGATTTCTTTCTCCCACTATTCTCTAAAACTAATTCAGATTATCATCTAGCTGTATTATCATTCTCATTTATAGAGTACAAGCCCCATAATACTTACTAGTCACTGGGCCTTCATCTGTGCCTAAGTCCATGTAATAACCCATTTAATATTTAAACAACTCTGAACTGCTTGTGTAACAAAAATCCAAATTACTGTTTTCTCTCTCGAGGGATAGCGGTGCGGCCTGAATTACACTGTACACCACCAAACCACTTGAGGTCACCGCTTGCTCATCGATCGAATTCTACAAGATCTTCTGTCTCTCTCATGATCTTCTACTTCATTCTTCCATACCCCAATCCATCCCAATAAGGTGGTGCACCATTGATATTTCTCGCCCTGCCCACTGAAAACCTCACTTAACACCTCCCTAAACGCCAGCCTCCCAAAATCCGCCGTCCGTGTATCGCCAAGAACCATCCTCGCTTATAATATTAAAAGTCACCTCCCAAAGCACGTGGCCTCAATCTTAATTTCAAAACTTCGTAATCTCGCTAATCGGAGGAGTAGTAGGAGCTGGATCCTCATCCTTCCGACGCCACAAACATGTTGAGGCGATCTGAGGAAGAATGAGTCTCCAGTACAGGCGGCGGAGGTCGCTGTCTGCATTTGCCGAGGACATGGTGGTGCAGTTAACCCCAACGCAGCTTACTCTGGACGCCAAAGCAGGGCGGTTGGCCGCCACTACTGCCGTTCTGGTGGGAAGCATTCTTCGACGCGGACTGAGAGGAAATGACGACCACGATATGATCCGAATCGGAGGGAGAATATTGGACCGCACTTTCGTGAAAGGCCTGAGATGAGTCGCGAACCGCCACTGGCGG
Organism: Tetrastigma voinierianum; assembly: GCA_016808115.1. Taxonomy (NCBI): domain Eukaryota; kingdom Viridiplantae; phylum Streptophyta; class Magnoliopsida; order Vitales; family Vitaceae; genus Tetrastigma; species Tetrastigma voinierianum. Next base: position 2,745,698 of record JAEQBH010001681.1, read on the forward strand.
AGGTGAGATGACCTATAAACTAACCGCCGCGACGGGTCGATGGAGATTCGTATCTTCTTCTTGATCGAACAAGATCCACCCCAAGCAAGAGAAAGATGAAGAGAAGGCAATGAACCCCAATTCCATAGGCAAAGTAGTTTACCCGGATACAGTTAACCACTACATCAGTTTATATACACATTTGTTGACGAATCCAGCTTTCCCCGGGCCCTATAAATATTAAAATATACTATAGAGGTTTGGGAGTATGTATATAAAAACGTGTATATACAGAACATTAAAATTTATTTCATATATTACAAAAAAATACTAGAAAATCTCTCAAAATATTTAGAAAAGCTAAAGAACCCAAAACTTCTTTCTATACCTAGCGCCCCTTCTTCTTCTGCTTCATTGTTCTTTAGAGGAAGGAACGGCTTTTGAGAGCTCCAAAATTACATCTTTCACCATTTTCTTTATTTAGGGTTTTTTTTTTTAATAAAGTGGGGTTTTATTTTTACTTTGTTTTTTTTTTTGTTGGTATTTTTATAATCTGACTTACTACAGGTTGTTTTGTGACAGACATGTTGTTGACCTATTGCTTGTTGCAGTGATTAGTTATGTCATCAAAATTTGTGCCCCAAATTTGAAATCTTATATTTTGTATTTGTATGATTGTATGCTAAAGATTAATTATCTTTTTCCAAAAAAATCAAATGGGATAAGATGATGTGATGTTATTTTAATAGCTCAGACTTAATAGAAAAACTTGTACATTACTGAAAAGCATGTTTAACAATCATACACTATTTTCTATTTTTCTTAAAAATTAAAATAAGAATATTATTTCATAAGAATATCTTTTGTAAATAAGAATATCTTATTATCTTCTTTTTAAAAATAATCATTTTAAACATGTAAAAGGATTAAAATAAATTAATAAACATAAATATTATTTATAGAATATATTTAAAAAAAATTGCTTGAAATAGATTTTTAAGATGTTGAAACAAATTTTCATTGTACAAATATTAATAATATTCTTAAAAAAAAAATTACAAATAGATGCTAGTTTTTCTTAAATTCTTGTTGATGGTACTTTTAAAATTTTAAAGCCGTTTTTCACTAAGGAACTTTTTTAGACTCTATCCATTTTTTATTTAAAAATAAAGGAAAACACAAATGATAAAAAAGATAAGGAAATGAACATACCTAATGTTGTGCACAGGAGGTTTCAAGCACAACTTTTGGCCTTATTATTTTTACGAGTCTAAGTCCATGTTTATATAAAAATATAGGTTTTAAGTTATACCTCACACTAACTAATTTCTATTCGAATCCGGAAGGATCATTAAGGTGATAAATCATCACGTATCACAACTGTAATCCCAAGGCTCAGACCTTGAGATATTTAGTTAAGTGAAGAAATACTCAATCATCACTAAATTTATGTTGTCGTTCGTAGAAGTAAAAACCGATTTCCACGAGTAAACTCGAAAACACTAAAAATCATTTTAGTAAAGTTGTTGCTTCATTTAGCAAGAATGAGGGAAAATAATAGTTAACAACTCTTTATATGGGATTTAAATTTTGAAGAGTCGTGACTTAAACCTATAAGATTTAGGTTCAAATACGAAATATCATGCTTTTAACACTTTTTAAAAAAATTTAACTCAATTCTCCAATGAATCAATAGATAAAAATATATAAAACATCCAAAAAATAATAAGTTGACTAACGAATGCACAACAATACTTTTAGAAATCATGATTTTTTATTGAATAAATATAATTTTATTATATTGTCTTCATCTCTCTCTCTCTCTCTCTCTCTCTCTCTCTCTCTCTCTCTCTCTCTCTCTCTCTCTCTCTCTCTCTCTCTCTCTCTCTCTCTATATATATATACAGCAGGATATATATATATATATATATATATATATATATATTGATACAAAAATGTAAATAGAAAGAAATGAGATATGTGACTTGTAAAGAAAAAAAATAGAAAAATCATGAAAGGAGACAATTGAATTTGACCCCTTTGCCTCCCTATGTCCTTGGCTTTCTTAACTTTTACTAACTCATATATTTCCTAAACCTAATTTTTGGAAAATGGGATTCAGCGGGCTTGTTGCTTCACGTTTGAAATGTAAATAAGAAGAAATGAGGATATATGACTTAAAGAAAAAATAGAAAAACGTCACAAAGGAGACAATTGAATTTGACCCCTTGCCTCTCATGTCCTTGGCTTTAACTTTTACTAGCTCACATATTTAAACCTAATTTTGGAAAACTAGATCCAAAGTGTGGCTTATTAGCTCATGTTTGAAAGTGTCAGCTCTTAGCTCCACCCTTGTTTTGCTATATTTTAATGTATGAAAAATATGAGATGTTTTGAAAAATAATTTTAATATATAAAGAGATGAGTCAAATTCATTTTCAACAAAAATAAAACAAGAAGCCTGAAGAAGATGAAAAAAATAGAAATACAAAGTTGTTGGATTTTGACTACCTGATCCCTCGAAACGTCAAATTATATCTTCTGACGCCATTTCCTAACATCAATAGCGTGAATGAATCCTGCAAAAAGACATTTCGGGAGGTGGTGGCCGCTGTCTCTCCGATGATTGTGTCAAGAAAAACAAGACCCGAGAAGAGAATGTATGCTGTAATTGTTTATCTTTCCCTACTTAGATCGACTTCACGGAGGCAGATCACTACCTAAATCCCCCTTCCTTCTCGAGGTAGGATTTATCTCCTAGTTTCGTGGAGGAAATCTTTTCCTTATTGCATCTACTAGTTCTTCCTCTTATCGAGGATTATTTTTCCCTTTTTCAGTGATTTTCATCTCTCCAAAGATGTAGGATTCAAAAGGAAAATTCATTGATAATATATCACTTTTACATTTTTCGCTCTAGGTGCTTAATAGAAACATTCTATATGGGATAGGAATTTCATATGAGGTGAATGGCTTCACTGGAGGACTTGAAGTCCTGTGCAGCCCGCTCAAGGAAGCCTCAGTTAGTTTCAGCCCTGCTTTCCCGGGCGACCTCTATAGATTCTCCCGTTTGAGAAGTGTCCACCTTGTCTTAGTGAGGTGAATGGAATCGGGTCATTTCAAAACACAGGCCCAGCGGACCTTGAGCCCATCGAGTACCGAATCCCAGAGATCATGGTACTCATAATACTCCCCTTTTCCTTAGCTAGAGTTTTTGTGCTATTTCAATAAGGAGAAAAAAATTGTGGTTTCAAATGTTGAATGTCGAGTTAAAAGGTTTCAGGAAACAATTAGTGCATTAAATGCGCTCGGAGGCGACGCTTTTGTGTGTTTAAGGCGCATGGGAGACGCACGCCTCCCGATGGACATCCTATGCATCTTGTTCTAATGGCGCATTTAATGCGTTTGTCAACCTCCTTCCCCTATAAATAGGGATCATGGTCTCAATAGTGGTTTCTTTTACGTTTTCTCAAAAGGTTTTCTTTCTTTTGACTCCTATTTCATCCTCCTTCGACTTTCGACGACTTTTGACTTTCCGATGAGTGTTTGCAACTCAAACCTTTTTCTCGCACCGCTGGTTTGCTTGGAGTGTCTCCCGTGGTGTTCTATTAGTTTTCACGGCGTCTTTGATTTACTTTCTGGGTTTTATCTATGTTGATCACAACCCCATGGGAGATTTCCTTTTTCTTTCGAAGGTTCTTTCTTTTATTTATTTTTTATTTGCTTTATGGACCCCTGTGTTGACCCCTTCTTCACTCCCCTTATCTACTCATCTACAAAGAGTCACGGTTTCAACCAGTTAGGCCAGTAGAGGGTACCCCCCGGGGAACGCCTACTGCAAGTAGTCTAGTTGTTGCCATGTCTATAGAGGAACTGAGGTTATACAGCCAAATTCCTACCGAAATCAGTCTAGAGACATTAGACGACGCGGCTACCTCAACTTTTGGGGAGGCAGATAATGCCGTCTATTTTACATGGAAGCAAGCCATATCAGGGCTTTGGCCTCCCCTGCTCCATCACCGGTAGCTAGCCTTACACTTTTACAGGCACCTCCTGCACTCGTACATCCAAATGCTTTTTGGATTTTAATGGGTTGCAATGTGCTAAACTCTCTTTACTAGTTGGATATCTCGATGGTGGAGATATGCTTTATTTACACTTTGAAGCTTGGGACTCAAATACCATCCATGTCACCACGCCCCCTAAGGCCACTGCAACTGCAAGCTCCCTAACTCCCCTAAGAAGGAGGCTAAAGGGGTCGTCTTGGTTAAAGGCTCGTGGTATGAAATCCGTAGCTCTCCAGGGTTTCTTTTCAATCTGAACAAGTCCTTTACTTTCTTGGGTTTGTCTCCGTCTGCTTTGGCACATCTTTCACTTCCTTAGGTTGTGGGTGTATCGACATACCTATATTCGATGATTTGTAGATAGGCGTAGATTGGTGGTCGATCACAACGGTGGAGAAGGGAGTCTAGATCTCATCTATTGGCTACTGGAGATCATAGAGAGGGAGCGCCATCACATGCTCCTTCTATCTACAAAGAACATGAAAGATTGGGCGCCAATCCTTTCCCCTACATAATGCCTGTCATGGACGAAAATGTCACGATATATCGTCAATATTTTGGGTGTCCAGCCTTCCCGACACTATATCAGCAAACGATAGTCGATCTAAGGAAAAATCGGAAAATATCGATCAATATCGCTCATATATTTCTCCGCTATGGACCGACATATCTGGACTAAAATTCCAGAAATTCTGTACAAGGTGAAAATGCAAAAACAAAACACAAAACAAAAAACAAAAAAAAAAATAATTTTGGCCGATATATCGACCGATATCGCTGATTTATCGGCCAATATCAGGCCAATTGATTCCTTTGTTTTTTTTTTTGTGTTTTTTGATCCAACAGCCAGAAATTGTTGATATGTGGAAGGTTGAGATTTTGTTTTCGTAAATTCAAAATTTTCAACGGTAATAGCTTATCTGACGGCCATAATTCAACTGTGGTCGATCCACCACCAAATTTCAATCCCTTTGATTACAACAGCTATATTTTTTATCTTATGGTAGATTTTGAATATTTGACTTGATCTAACAGCCATAATTGATTTATAACGGCTAGATCAAGATCTAATGATCAGATTTGATCCAAAATCAAATCCAATGTACATCCAAAATTCATTTTTAAAGGGTTTGTGACCAAAAAAGGGCTATTTTGACTAAAATCTATAAATAGCTTTAAAATTACGGTTTTCATATCAAATTCATCCATTCTCTCAAACAATTCTGATTTTTGCAAGTCTTGGAGAATATTATTTTATCAATTCTTGGTGTTCAAGTCTTCCATTCAATACATAATTTCTGCAACTTAAGGTATGTTTCCATGTTAATTAATTATTTTTTTTACATTTGTGCAATTTAGTAATTAATTTAAGTTTATATTTAGATTAAGATTGTGTATATTTAGGATAAGATTTAATTTTAGTTTATATTTAGATTAAGGTTTAATTTAATTCTATGTTTAGATTAAGATTATGAAAATGAAATATGAACATATATTATGCATATTTTATGTTGTAAAAACACAATTTCTTTTAACTTATGATAATTAATACAACTTTGTATTTAGATTGAAATTATGAATATGAAATATAAAAATTTGTTAATTATTAATTAACAAATTTGTGAAATATACATTTTCAAATTATGATACTAATGCAACTTTATATTTAGATTGAGATTATGAATGAGGAAATATAAAAATTTGTTAAATTATTAATTAACAAATTTGTGAATACATTTTCTTAAATTATGATACTAATGAAACTTTATATTTAGATTGAGATTGTCAATATGAAATATAAAAATTTGTTAATTATTAATTAACAAATTTGTGAAATATACATTTTCTTTAAATTATGATAATGCAACTTTATATTTAGATTGAGATTATGAATATGAAATATAAAAATTTATTAATTATTAATTAACAAATTTGTGTAATATCCAAATTTGTGAAATATACATTTTCTTTAAATTATGATAATTAATGCAACTTCATATTTAGATTGAGATTATGAATATGAAATATAAAATTTTATTAATTATTAATTAACAAATTTGTGTAATATCAAAATTTGTGAAATATGCAATTTCTTTAAATTATGATACTAATGCAACTTCATATTTAGATTGAGATTATGAATATGAAATATGTACTTATTACTATTAATTAACAAATTTGTTTAATATCAAAATTTGTGAAATATACATTTTCTTTAAATTATAATAATTAATAAATTCTTATATTTAGATTGGAGATTATGAATATGAAATATAAAAAATTTGTTAATTATTAATTAACAAATTTAGAAATATCAAAATTTGTAAATATACATTTTCTTTAAATTATGATAATTAATGTGGAACTTCATATTTAGATTTCGAGATTATGAATATGAAATATAAAATTTGTTAATTATTAATTAACAAATTTGTGAATATGCATTTTCTTTAAATTATGATAATTAATGCAACTTTTTTATATTTAGATTGGAGATTATGAATATGTGAAATATAAATTTGTTAATTATTAATTAACAAATTTGTGGAATATGCATTTTCTTTAAATTATGATAATAATGCAACTCATATTTAGATTGAGATTTATGAATATGAAATATAAATTTTTTAATTATTAATTAACAAATTTAGAAATATACATTTTCTTTAAATTATGATAATTAATGCAACTTCATATTTAGATTGAGATTATAATATGAAATATACTTGTAAATTATTAATACAAATTTAGGAATATACATTTTTCTTTAAATTATGATAATTAATGCAACTTTGTTAAGATTGAGATTATGAATATGAAATATAAAAATTTGTTAATTATTAATTTACAAATTTGTGTATATCAAAATTTGTGAAATATACATTTTCTTTTTTGGGGCCATGATAATTAATACAACTTCATATTTAGATTGAGATTATGAATATGAAATATAAAATTTGTTAATGAATGTATGAATTGATGCAACTTATATATTTAGATTTCGAGATTATGAACATGAATTATTTACAATGACAGTTTATAGGATGGATAGAAGTGAAGCACATCGAGGTCATGATCCTGCTTGGAAATATTGTACACCTATTGAAAGGAACAGAAATTGCACCATATGCAATTTTTGTGGTATGGTCATTAAAAGTGGCGGAATTACTCGGTTTAAATTTCACTTATCTCAAATAGCAAGAAGGTCATTGGCAATGTGCCTCCCGGCTGAAAAAGAAATGAAACAACTTTGGTTGAAAGGAATAAAGCCAAAGCAAAGAAGTCAGAATATTGAATAAATTAGATCTTAACCATGAGGCACAATGGGTAGCCATAAACATCTCTTTGACGATGACGGATGGTGATGATGATAATGAGGAAAATGAGGAGAAAGATGATGATGTCTATATGTATCCGGCTGACATGAACTCTGACGAGCGAGTTGACTATCAAAGATGTCGTGCATCCAAAGCTAGTGAATGAAATCGCCAACAAGAAGAAGGGTTTATGAGAGGCAAAAGAAAAATTGGTAAATCTTTTAACTTAAATTCATTATTATAGTATAAACGGATTTACAAACATTTCTAATATGTATAATTGCAATAGGTGAGTCTTCACAATTACATCAAACTGATCCAATAAGGCGCGTGCAAAGATCTCAAAGTGTGAGACAATCGGATCCATAACCACTTCAAGCCCATCATTATACAAATCTTTCTAAGAACAGACAAAAGAATGTTAAAATCTCTTTAAAGGAGGTGCAACCAAAGAAACGATGGGTCGATGACCGCAAATTCTTCATATATGGCCAACGTTGCGCCACAAAGCGCATTCTCACCACTTCAAAACATGATTGTTGGTGCACAACAAGTTGGTAAGGTGAAAACTGCTTTTCACTTCCAATAACATTATTATCACTTTATAAGCCATAAACCATATAATTATTTACTTTAACTTGTAGGCATGGGAGAGCCACCTTCCATATGAAATCAAAAAACAATATTTAAATATGTAGTATAAAAGACATGGAAGATTATGTGAATTTAAAGGGAGAAATGGAAGACTCAGGTGCACAATTATGTGTGATGGATGGACCGGTCCTACGAAATTAAGCATCATTAATTTCATGGTATATTGTAAAGGAAGCACAATTTTTCTTAAGTTTGTTGATGCATCGGATAATATCAAAGACAACAAATACATTTATGGTTTGTTGAAGGATGTGATAAAGATGTTGGCAAAGAAAATGTTGTCAGGCAAATTGTTTCGCATAATGGATCAAAGATTTGTAAAGGCTGGAAATTGTTAATGGCCATACAATTTATATTGACTCCACAAAGGCACATTGCATCGACCTTATGTTTGAAGATATTTGTAAACAAGAAAGTGTTTCTGACTTGATTACCAATGCACGAAAGATCCCCAACTTCATCTAAAATCATGGTTGGTTGCTTGCAACAATGAGAAAAGGCTCATGTGGAGTATTATAGCGCCCAAGGGCAACAAGATTTGAGACAAATTACATTGCCCTAGCTAGTCTTCTAAAAAAAGAGGGTTGATTTGAAGAACATCTTTATTAGTGATGAATGGGCTTCTCACAAGCTTAGTTGGACGGCCGTTAGACGTGAGGTTGAAGGACTCATGTTTAATCATCCATCTTGGGAGAAGGTCTTTAACCTAGTGTCAATCTATGAGGCACTATATACAGTTCTTCGCACTGTTGATTCTGAAATCGTCCCAACAATGCCATTTGTGTATGAGTTGATTCGAGTGATGAAGCAAAATTTACATGCACTCAAAGCCAAAGAATGGGTTAAAAACATCATCGCAGATCATTGGGATAAAACCCTCAAACATCCTCTTTATGTCACAGGTAACTATTCCATATCACCATCACTTTTAAAACATATTATTTTCCTGTTATCACATACTAATTCTAAATCACTTTTGTAGCATATTATCTTAATCCAAGATTTCACTATTGACCCGAGTTAGTATGACTTGTTACTCCAAGTCGTTTCATGAAGTATTTGAAAATTATATGCTACCATCGTAGGTCTTGGTAATATTGGAAATGAGGTACATCATCAGCTTATATTACTACTCAATCGAAATCAATTTATTTGGCTCATAATTTACACATGTATTGATTTGTCAAGTCTATTTTTGAAATTCACGCCTATAATATTTCTGAGACAAAAGGGATTTGGTGATCGAAAGAAGAATAGCATCAAGAGATTTAAATTGCCTCACAGTGTTGTTTCTCATTAAAAAGTTTAAAAGTAAAGTCCATTACCATGTTATTATTAGGATTTTGAATGTTAGTAATTTTTATTGCAATGAATGGTGGTTCATGTATGGAAACCACTCTCCCACATTAGCGACCTGTACTCTTACTGCTCTTTCCCAAACAACATCATCTTCAGCATGTGAGAAAGATTGGAGCACATTTGCTTTGATCCATACAAAACAAAGAAATCAGCTAGCTTACCCTCGACTCCAACAATTAGTTTTTTGTTACTAAAACATGAAACTAAAGATACGAGATATGCAAGCAGAGATCGATAAAGTTTCCGAAAAAGATTACCTTGATTTACTCAACATTTCAACCGAGTTTGGTGAAGAAAAGGATAATCGATTATTCCAATGGGTTAGACCTCTCCATTTAGATTATGAAAATGGAAATCCTGATCCACGAATTGATGTGCATGTTCAAGAAGCAGGTGTAGATGTTGAGCGGGTTTTATCTGAAGAAGTTCATAGTGAAAGTTTCAGTCAAGAGACTAGAGACTCATTTCAGCTTGTTATCACTTCTCAATCCCCTTTTGATTCAAGTGTTGAACAAGTAGTAGACCTAGTTTTCACGGTATTTACTGTGCTATGATGGCTCAAGAGGAGAGGGGACCAATGATGGTAGTGATACTGGAAATGATGGTGGGGATAATGCAGATCGACAACAAAGTGAATATCCATTAAGTCCATTCACTGGTGAAGATGATTTCACACATGCTACACAAGATGAAGACCATGGGTCTAGGAGAGATGGTCCAAGTATTGGAGCCGTTGGAAAGCCATATAGAGGTCGACGAAAGGATGACATAACACAATGAGGATTCGTTTTCGGCCAGCTTGAATCACTTGAGCATTGGCATCACGTTGATCATCTAATGATGCCAACGTTCCTCCTTACATAGTGAGTATGGTCACTTTCTCACATCCTTGCATTCCATCAGGAATACGGAATGATCCTCATGATGCACAAATACCATTCCAAACTCCATATCAAATGCAACAAGGATTTCAAACAAGCATGTGGGTGAACCCCGAATTTCCTATCCATGGAGAGGTTGTGGGTACAAGTCAAAACATTTATGCATGGCATGTTCGATCTTATAATTTCCTTTCCATGAATTTCAAAGTATTTTTGTTAATTTATGATATATTGATATTCATGTAAAAATATCCACCGATATATCCGATATATTTGTAAAATCCAAGTACCGATATATCCGTCGAAACTGATTTTTTTAACACTGGTGCCTGTTCTTCCTCGTCCTTTTCCCAGCGAGGTCCTTAAGGGCGAGCATTTTGTTATTGCAAACCTTTAAAGCTCGCCGCCTCGAGGCTCCCACTCAAGCCGAGGTAGTTCAGAGCCTCTTTGGTTGCTCCAAATTACCTACCTTAATATGTAAGACCCTAAGCCCGCCCAAGCGGTGACACGTAAGAAGAAAATCTGTGTTTAAGGCTACCGCGAGGAACTGAGGTGTGGATCGGACGATCCGAGAAGAATAATCGACCAAGAGGGTTAAAATGTATGACCATCGATTTGCTATACTGATGCAAGTGAGCCGGCACGTCTGAAGGGGGACCGCTTCGGGGTGCCACCTGTGATGCCTCTGTGCAAACGCTGGAGGATGAGATCTCCACCGAGAATTTCCCCACATCATGATATGTCCGCCAAGGCTTCACTGGCTGGCGACGATGCACCGCCACCGTGAGACCGACGTGGCCCGCTTCCGGTTTATGGTGCCCTGAGGCCCCCAATAGGCTGGTGCGTAGTTCGTATGTTGAGCAAATGAGCGGCCGTGCCCATCGGTGATGCGCCAGCCCCGACAAGAAACCGCCGCACTCATTAACTACTATAGGCCCTTCTACTAGAGGGACCCTTCCGTCGCGCACATACAGAATTGGAATGTTTACATACAGTATTGTATTTAGAAAACCTTGTCATCTCCATCTAGAATTGGAATACAATTTATCTGGGCCATCAAGAAATTGAATTGTGACTTTCAAGCTGCCAAAGAAAAGAGATTACTCCAAATGAATGAACCGAAGAGCCGAGGAATGAAGCCTATGATAATGCGTAATCTACAAAGATAAGACAAACAAGTGGCATGATCAAAAGATTTTGAGGAAGGAATTCAAAGCAGGGGAACAAGTCCTATTACACAATTCCAGGCTTAAGCTGTTTCTAAGAAAACTGAGTCAAATGGAGGGTCTCACACAGAGTGGGTAGCAACACCCTTTGGAGCAAAGGACACCAAAATTGAATCTAGAAGTGAGCTTAAAGAATGGTCGAGATTGAAGCATTATCTAGAAGAAACATAATTGAAGATTATGCCGATTTTGGAAGAGAGAGAATTTTGCTGAAAGGAAAACATTTTGCAGCAAATGTCTAGCTAGAGACATTAAATTGAGAAGCTTCATTGTGAGGTAACTCCAAGAAAATTTAATTTAACAGCTTTGGTTTGGTTTTTTGAATTTTGTGTGTTTGAAGTTTAGTTGTAATTTTGTTTGAAATTTTGAATTTTGTTAATTTTTGGACAGTGAAGTTGTACTAGAGATGGATTTTCTAGAAAGCACACTCTCTCAAACTGATTATGCATAAAATGCTACAAGGGGTAGTATTTCCAATTTCTTAACTTGTTCTTTAATGATAATGCATAGTTGAAGTTTAGGGGAATGTATTTATTATTTAAAATGAATAGTAGCTTTGTTATTCTCATTCTTTGAATACTCGAATGTCATCATGTTGATTTATACATGTAAGAAATGAGATGAGTTGTTCATATTTCTTGAATCGATTCTTTGATGATTAGATGTGTTTTCACAAGCATGTTTTGATTGGTATGAATGAATGTACATTGTTTTGAATGTTGCTTGATTGAAAAATGTGAATTGTGCAATTATGAGGAAATATGTGGCGACATATTTTCTATTGTCACGACATTATTTTACCTAAACTAAAAGATTTCTATGTCGCGACATTAACTTTCTATGTCGGCACTGCTGGGTTTGAACTCCGAATCTTGCAAACAAGTGTTTGTTGTGACATTGTTTCTCTATGTCGTGACATAAGTACACTTGAACCTCATTATTTTATGTCGCGACATTCTTGCTCTGTCGCAATAAAGGACTGATCTAGCCTTAAATTGAATGCAAAAAATATGTCACAACATAAGATTTTAAAATGGAATAAACCCTAGGTTAGTTTTTGTTGCGACATTTAATGATGGCACAACAAAACATTTGGCCCTATAAATAGATAATTTTTGAAAACTGAAAGGCCACCTGCCTCATAAACCATCAACCCACTCATCTTTCTTCACCAAATCTCTTTCTCTCCTTTTAAAAACTCTAGATTCCCAAAAACCTTACTCTAACCATGTTTGAGCCATCGCACCTTGTTCCTAATCTGAATGAAATGATGGAAGAGTATGCTGAGAGGGAGGAAGAAGAAGTCCAAGAGACTCAGGTGTAAACTGAATAGGAAGAAGAAAGAGCTGAAGCAAGAGCAGAGAGTGAGCAACTAGTTGAAGAAACCAGAAAGAGGAGGAGAGGAGCTGAAGAAGCTAGAGCTGAGCGAAGGGAAGAAAAAGAAAGCGATTTGGTTTCAGAGCTGGCCTATTTTTCCTAGAGGGACAAATTGCAACACAAATATTTCATTGGTGAAAGAGGCTTCAGCAAGTGGATCTGTAAAACCCGAGAAAAATTTAATTTTTCTGAAAAATGGTAAATGTACTCGCTGAAACCGAAAATTCTCTAGATCTCGGATGATGAAATGGACTACGCCGTTAAATTCGTCTCGCGAAATTTAGTGACCCAGAAAAGTTTCGTTGAATTCTGAGACAAACGGAATATTTTACGATTTTTTGGGTGATAAACCGTCAATGACTTCAGGGATGAGATTTTTACGAAAATCTCGAAAGTCAGGAAATGACTTGGGCTAAGTTCATTTAAAATAAAGTGAACTAAAAAGAAATAAATTGTTTCGGGATAAAAACGGACCCAAATGAAGCAATATGAACCATGTATTCAAAATGATAATAATAATAATAATAATATAATAATAATAATCATAATAAATGGATAAGTCAAAAGGGAGCAGTGTAATAAAGTGTATGAGGCTGGTGGGAGAGAGAGAGAGGTTGAGAGAATTTTAATTTTTTTATTTTCTCTCTTTGTTTCTTTCTTCGCATCTACGAAATCGTATCGCAGGTTTTCGTCGATCGAAGGCAAAGTTGATCTACACGATGAGAGCTACGAAGGGACACTCAAAAAGTTGAGTTTCTACAAACCCGTGAGGTATGGGTTTTATCTCACTTGAAGTTACACTTGTTTAAGTGTTTTGTAGTGTTTCTGTTGGTTTAAGGCCTCAACTGAAACAGCTGACGGTCCCAAAACTGGACCGAATTGTTGGAATTCTTTGAGAATTTTTAGAGCTCCATTTTGGACACCGCGGATCGCGTAGGGGCTGTTTGGGGTGTTTGTTTACAATTTATGAAATAAATTGTATGTTTGGGTGAGTGATTCAAATTGAATTGTTGGTGTTCTTTAATTAGACCATGCGAGCTAATTTTTGTGTAATGGATTGAGAAATTAGAGAATGGCTTGAGTTGGTGGATCAAAGGAATAGATAATGCTAATACATGATTTTTAATGCGTTAACATAAGGGACATAATTATATGGAATATAATTGTGAGCTTGTAGGTCATTGAGAGCGATACATAGTTCTATCATGAGTTCATTTTGTAGATGGTTATTGTTGAATTACACATAGTGTGATTGTAAAATTGGAGAATATATGCATATTATATATATTGGTATGAAAATGATTGAAAAGTATAATGCATTTTCATATGCACTAGGTAACCCAGAAATTAGGTGAGTGCATGACATGAATTTTATGAAAACTAACATGAGCCATTAAAGGAATTTCACATGATGATTTTCCGGATAATGGGGTTGGGAGATGGTCCAACAAATCATTTCGGATGAGGACCATGACTGTTTCGGGAAGTTCTCCAACACATTCGCCTCGGAGGGTAGTCCCATATTTACCGACATTCGGTAGTGTATTTACGAAAACAACAAGTTTTGTTTTGAAACAATGTTTTTCTCATACATGACTTAAAGCCAGAAGTGAAAGCCAAGACTCGAGACATGGGAATGAGCATGTAGACATTCTAGATCATGTATTTACTTGAGTGTGTGTTTAAATTGGGAAAGCATTGCATATGCACTTGAAGTGAGAGTAACTTACGAGGCGATTCCACTATCACGATAAATTTCACCGTCGAGGGAACATTTTTTCTCGTGCACAAGGGTGTACCTGAGAAGATCTGCTCTTCTTAGAGACCGATTTTTGAAGAAAGCCGGTTGCGGGCTTTGATGTTTTTTGATAATATGTATTAGAATTATAGATTTTAATATATTTGTATTAAGAGTAATAGCAACTCTTGGACTATTGAATATAGTTGGTACATTTTTACAGAGTATTGATGCAAATTACGGCCATTTTGACTGTGCATGTGTCTTGTGATACGAGACGTATAGATTTTCCAGAGGCTGACTGTCATTAACTGACTCCCGGTTTCAGTCAGCTCTGGTATTAGAGCCAAGGTACATGACACTGTGAGCGTGTTGCATGGGCCTAGGATATGCAGCTGTAGTGTAGTGCTTGGTTAAGATTACCTGGCGCTTGATATCTAATACCACTTTCACAAATGCAGATCGTGAGTTTAGGTAAACGGTTACCTTGAGTTCGGTAGTGTGTTTATAGTATGGGTTCGATACCAAATACAAATTTGGTATCAAAGCATAGGTATACGACTACCTAGGGCTTGAGGGACATGGGCTTAGGCCATTGCTATTGCGGTGAAATTGATACCAGCATCATAGCTTGGTATCGGAGTTTAGGTACACGAATACCTAGGAAGTCACGGGACAAGATTAGAACATTGCATGCATGGTGTTTTATGTGTGATTAGTGTGTATAACATGAGTGATTTTGTGATGTGTGATTGAATTGTATGATTTGTATGCTTGGTGAGTAGCAAAGGAGAAAATGTTGAACTCTAGGGTTAGAAAACATAACCTTAGGGGTTCGGAAAGACAAACTGAGCATGATAGTTCATAAATTGAATTGTGTTAGTGGTTGGAAATTAGCACCATTGAGAAAAAGGGATGAACGGGTTAGTTCATGATAACTAAATCAATTAGTGGTTGGCATATGCACCACTAGTTAGACTGAGGTAGAATTTGGGCTTAGAGGTTAAGGCCTCTGGGAAAAGCCATTGTATGGGAAAATTCTCCCTAAGATCTAGGGTGAGAGTTGGTCGATATGGTAGATATATCGGGTTTTGATGTCAGTCTGACATGGATGAGTTAACAACCCATCAAAGTTGTTAGTGATTGTGACCTGAGGCGGGTTATCATATTTCGACACGGTCTTGGAGTTGTATAAGGCAGCATATGCATGTGAGTGATGCGTATGTGCGTGAATTCGGGACGAAATTTCATATGTGAGAATGTAAACCCGGAAAATTTAATTTTTCTAAAAATAGTAAAAAAGGTAATTTCAGTTGAAAACAGGAAATTCTCTAGATCTCGGATGACAAAACGAACTGATTCATTAAATTCGTCAGAAAATTTAGTGACCTAGAAAGTTTCACAAATTCGAGACAAGCGTGAATATTTTACCATTTTCCGGGGCGATAAACTGTCAATGACTTCTCTGTGGATGATTTTTAAGAAACTGGAAGTCGTGAATGGCTTGGGCTAAGTTCATTTAAAACAGCTTAACTAAAAGAAATAAATTGTTTCAGATAAAAACTAATTCGAATGAAGCAATATAAACTATTTATCTAAATGATAATAATAATAATATAATAATAATAATAATAATATAATAATAATAATAATATAATAATACACACAATATAATAATCATAATAAAATGGATGTCAAAGGGAGGAGGGAACGTCATGTAAGGAGGCTGGAGAGAGAGAGAGGTTGAGAGAATTTTAATTTTTTATTTCTCTCTTGAGCCTTTTTCTTCTCGTATCTACTTAAAATCTGACCGTTGTGTTTTCGTCGAGATCAAGGCAAAGTTGATCTATCGCGACGAGCTACGCATGCACACCAAAAGTTAGAGTTTCCACAAACCCGTGAGGTAGGGTTTTATCCTACTTGAAGCTACACTTTGTTTAAGTGTTTTATAGTGTTTCGGCCGTTTGAGGCCTGAACGGTCAGCTGATCGGGTCCCAAAACTCGGGACCAATTGTTGAATTCTTTGAGAATTTTTGAGCTCATAGTGACAACCGCGCGGACCGTAGCCTTGGGGTGTTTGTTTCATAATTTATGAAATAAATTGTGTGTTTGGGTGAGTGATTCAAATTGAATTGCCTGGTGTTCGTTAATTAGCCCAAGCGGTCACTAATTTCAGGTAATGGATCGAGAAATTAGAGAATGACTCAGTTGGTGGATCAAAGGAAGATAGGTTAATACATGATTTTAATGTGTTAACATAAGGACATAATTATATGGAATATAATTGTGTTTGTAGGCCATTGGAGATGATATTATGAATGGCTCAAGTGAGTCCATTTTGTGATGGTTGTTATTGTTGAATTACACGTAGTGTGATTGTAAAATTGAGAATATATGCATATTATATATATTGGTATGAAAATGATTGAAAAGTAGACATTATACACCGTAACCTAGAAATTAGGTGTGAGTGTGCATGACATGAATTTATGAAAACGAACATGGCTACAAAGGAATTTCACATGATGATTTTCTCCGAGAATGGGTTGGGAGACGGCCCAACAGATCATTTCTCGATGAGGACTAAGGATCAAGCTTTCGGGAAGTCTTCCAACACATTCGGGCCGGCGTAGTCTCATATTTTTACCGACACTTTAGTTTATTTTCAAGAACAACAAGTTTTGTTTTTGAAAATGATATTTTTCTCATACATGGCTTAGGCAAGTGCGAGAGCCTGGTGAGACTCGAGACATGAACGGGGGTACAGACATTCAAGCAGATCACGTATTTACTTGAGTGTGTGTTTAAATTGAGCATTGTATATGCACTTAGGTAGAGAGTAACCCATTTAGGTGATTCCACTATCAAGGGAGCAACACCTTGTCGAGGAACAAACATTTTTTCTGCAAGACAGTGGTGAATGAGAAGACGACTCTTCTTAGAGACCGATTTTGAAGAAAGCCGAGTTGTGGCTTTGATGTTTTTGGATAATATGTATTAGAATTATAGATTTTAATATGTATTTGTATTAAGAGAATAGCAACTCGACTATCGAACATAATGCAGACATTTTTTACGAGTATTACAGGGGGCCCAAGTGGCCATTTTACTCAAAATGGTCTCGTGATATGAGACGAGTAGATTTTCCGCGGTGTCAGACGGGTCACAACGACCCCGGTTTTAAGGTCACAGATCTCACCATTCCAAGAAATTATTGAGAATAGAGGATGTCATCTCTTCTTTGAGCATAAGGCTCCTGGATTCGTAGATGTGGTGAAGGAATTCTACACAAACATGGTGGGAATAAAGGACAAGACAGTTTATGTCAGGAATAAATGGATATCCTTCAGCAGGGAGCAGATAGACCAAACCTACAATTTGAAATAGAGGAAGAATGGTTCGAAGTTCAAGAGACTAGTGAAAGAACCAGACTTTTAGAAGATTGTTAAACTGTTGACTGATGGTAAAGGGAAATGGAATGCCACCAAGAAGAACCCACATGAGTTCATTGCGAGAGGTCGCCACCGAACAAGCCAAGGGTCCCGGGGTTTATTTCCTTCTCTGTCAAATATTTTACCTTCTTAGCATTTGGGCACGCGAGGAAAATGAGGCAGCAATTTTGTATGCCATCCTGAAGGGGTACAAGTACAGTGTTGGAAAAATCATAGAGAACTCAATTTTGAGCTATTACGAGGAGGTTATAGGGGACTGTTACCTCATCCAACAATGATCACAAAGCTATGTTTTTTTTTTTTTCGGGAGGAGGAAGAAGAGATCTGCCTAAGACCTCACCCTAACATTGACAGAATAATCAAGGGGCGGGAAAAGAAGCATAAATTGAAAGAGAGGACGAAGAGAACATAAAAATGTGAGCAACACAATTTGAAAGTAGAACTCAAGAGCATCAATAGATGGAAGAAGGCTCAGTTCCATTTTGACAAAAGATCTCCGTAGATTCAAGACAACCATTAGGCAGTTGCTTCTCCGGGATCGTCATGGTAATAATATAGAACTGATGGAGATGCTGAAGGCTATGAGACAAGAGATGAAAGAGATGGACAACTAGCTGAAAATCCAACTCTAACTCAGGGATGAGTACATGGATCAGCTGCAAGAAGCGATCACATCCGGAGAGCACTTAAGGCAGAGATGAAGAGTGGAAGAGCATATGGGAAACCAAAGAAAAATAATTTGGTGAAGAACTTAGGGCAAGGGAAGATGCTTTCCTTTTAGATCAACTAAGGAGGGACAGTGAGCTGCTAAAGATCATGAATGAGAGAGAGGATCCCATGGAGAATGCATAAAGGCAAGATGCCTTTGATACCGTGAAAGAACATCGAAAGAAATCAAGGATCCTCATAAAGAAAAGGGACAAGGATATGGAAGCAACCCTAAACTATAGGGAGAAATTGTGGACATAAAGTTTGGACATGATCAACAATAATTTAATCAAAATGTACTCTACTCAGGGTGAGTTTAAGGGAACTCTTAACTCTAGTGGGCAGAGGCAA
The DNA here is from genome assembly GCA_016808115.1 of Tetrastigma voinierianum. Lineage (NCBI taxonomy): Eukaryota > Viridiplantae > Streptophyta > Magnoliopsida > Vitales > Vitaceae > Tetrastigma > Tetrastigma voinierianum. Next base: position 2,764,801 of record JAEQBH010001681.1, read on the forward strand.
AATGATCTCATTAAACAGATGGCACTTTTAATGGAGTAGTCTGCATTCAACAGAGCTGAAGAAGGAAGCAGGTCCAAGCAACCACAAGTCCAGATCCTTGAATTCTCCCCTTCTGGAGGTAGTTACAAATTTGAATTAGTGAATATGAACCATCCCCATAGGCAAGATAGAAGAAGGAAATAACTTATTACACTGCTCCTTCCTTTTCCCTCTTTGTAACCAAATTCTTATACCTGAAATCTTGAAAAAAATTCCTTTGCAAAAACTTGGTGTACATTCTCATTTTGCACTTCTTTTGTGTCTATTTTATTTCTTTTTCCTTGAATTTAACTAAGGAGAAATTGATGACTTTTAGAGTACAGCTTGGTTGAATAATGTAGAAACCAGTTTTCCTAGGTTGAATTGTTGAATAGCTGTTAATTGTTTGGTAGAATTGGAATGTTGATGAAATTGACTAGTTGTTGTGTTAAACCTCTCTGAATTGAATGGTTTGATTGGAATAAGCTTTTAACTTGTAAATAACATAGCAACATACTCAGGAACCAAACAAGAATTTGATAGATGAATCAGTAGATGAATTGAACTAAAAGAGGAAAGTTGTAAGGATATTAATGAATGTGTTGAACTTCAAGAATAAGGAAGATGAAAACCAACCGACGAAACAAGACCCATGATCATGCCTTGCAAACCGCCCAGCACACAAACCTGACAAACCAATCCATTTGACTCAAGTATCTTTTGAAACAAATTGTGCTAAGATTAGGGACATCTTCTCGAATCCATCACAGGTTAATCTCCAAATGTCTTAGAACTTGTTAGATTATTAGTCAAGTCAAAATCCTGGCAATACTAATTAACAGGAAATGATATAGGCCATTTCGAAGATTGAGCCTTCAAAGCATACCCTTATAATATGCGTATATACACCCTAAGTTCTTATTTCCGAGCCAATAGCCACTTCATCATCTTGACTCAACAAATGAAAGTTTAGATCCTCCCTTAAACATAATCCTATAGTAAAGAACCCTTATTTGCCCAGATTACATGACAAATACATCAATGATACAAGAGGACAAGTTTAGGGGAATATTATTTCAAATTACAATGAAGGATAAGAAGGGTTGAGACAGAAAATCAATCGAGATAAGGAAAGTTGAAAAGAATGAGAAAAAAAGCTGTGAAAAGAAAGCATCAAGGTGGAATAAGTTTGGTCTTGTAGCCTTCCTCCCTAGAACAATTAAGTTCTTAGGGGTGTTCAACACCTGGTACCCTAATGCCAACTGGTATGGGAGTTACTGACCCAAAGTTCGATAAGGGTGGTAGAAAGCTTAAAAAGGAAAAACATTGCACTATTCCATTAACCCTGATAGAAGATGAAAAATGAAAAGCTTCTTAGATGGTGAGAAGAATTTACAGTATGAATGTGGTCAAGAAAAATACCACAATAGAGAGTATGCAGAAAGATGCACCAAACCAAATGGGAGGTTAGAGAGTCGGCATCAAATGAAAATCATGATGCATATCAAGGCAAAGATGGCTGCTTGGTGGCGGAAATCTGCAAATTGAGCCTCAATTGTCCAATTATCTACCCAATTACCCAAGCCACACATTATAAGCCTAAGAGACCTAATTGATTCTGAAAGTGGTATATGCTTATATTAGTGGAGATTAATATGAAAAACAAGCATATGTGACTTAAAAGAATAAAAGAGAAGTATGTTATCTGAGTATTATCCCAGAAGATTAACTGATTTGCCAAGGAAGAAGAGAGAAGGTCATCGCACACTTACAAATCAGGGTTGAATAATTGAATTGTTTACACTATAGAAATTATTTGGCTGTTAGTGAACTTAATTGAAAATCTTCCTGATTCTAGATTGGAAACATATTTAGAAATAATTTTATAACTAACTTATATATCCTGCCAAATTGTGGATTAAACAGAAAAATGTCCTTAAAAATAAAGGCTAAATTATTTGAGGACAAACAAAATTTTCTTTTCTTTGCTTGGGGACAAGCAAAACTTTAAGTTTGGGGGAATTTGATGAGTCCTAAACTCATCTAGTTTTAATCCATTTTTCTGGCATATTTCTATAAGTTTATGAGCCATTTGAATGCTGGATTATGGAATATTCACAAACTTTGTGTTTTGCAGGTTTTAAATGAAAAAGAGACAATTCTAACAAGAAAGTTAAAAATTGGCTAAGATAAATCTCTCGTCGCGACAGAGAAATATGTCACGACAGATCTCATTAGAATCAATGGTAGTGCTTTGTCGCTAAAAGACAAATGTTGCGACATAAATGTCGAGCCAAGATTAGCAAGGTGACAACTTTGTTGCGACAAAGAAAATTTATGTCGTGACAAACACAACATAAGGTTGAGGTGAATTCTGTCGCGACAAAGACATTTATTATCGCGATAAAAGTTGAGAAGAATTACAAGAAGAATGTTGCGACACAAAAACTTATGTTGCGACATAATGAAGAACTGAAAGTAGATATCTCTATCATGACAAAAGAAGATTATGTCGTGACAATAAAAGCTGTAGAGTAAGAAATTTTTGTAGCAACAGAAACTGGAAGAGAAATGAGACCAGCCAAGACAAGTTTATTGCTACAAAGAGGTAAATGTTGCAACAAACAATCCAGCTAGCGACAAAGATCAAAGAAGAAAATATGTCACGACATCTCGCAGTCCGTCATGGACACGCAGATCGGCCAAGCAAAGGCAAGACAATAAAGACTATGTCGTGGACAAAGAAAAGTTTGTCGCGACAATGCATCCATGTTATCGTGAGAAACTCGTCACGACAAAAGAAATTACCGGCCGTGATTGCAGGTTGAGAAGAACCACAAAAGTATGTCGCAACATAGCAAAGAATGTTGCAACAAAGTTGAAGAGCTGGAGGTAGAGAATTTTTTCACGACAAAAGAAAACTATGTCACAACAAAAGATGAAAAAATGAGAACGGAAGATTGTCGCAACACAGTGTATTTTATATTGCGACATTGCAAACTTATGTCTCAACATAAAGCAAGGCTGAAAGACAAGAAGTTCATATGACAAAGAAATTTCAAGGCTACATTTTTCAAGAGCGTAAAAGAATGATAAAGTGGTTTCAGAATAAGGTTTTTATGTCATGACACAAGACACTTATGTCATGACAATCATTAGACAATTTCAGTAGAACTATTTTGCAACATTGTCAAATTATGTCACGACATAATCCAAGAAGAAACCACAAAACCATATCGCGACAGAAACTGCAGGCCACGTTAAGAGTTGGGGAACAAAGATGAAAACTATGTCGATTGCACTTTTCCATGTCTCGATTAAAGTAACCAATCTGCCAAAATTTTGGGAATCGCCACTGCTAAGTGTGGCCCATCACTTTAAAATCTATAAATAGAAGCATCTAGGGTAGCATTGTGCTAGCTCGCCAAACCAGGAACTTCGGGCATCTAGAAGCTCTTGTATATTATTTTATTTTAATTTTTCTATTATTTCTTTTTTTTCTTCAATTTTTTTTTTCGCTTTCTAGCTTTTAGTTAGTTCTTTTCGATCAACAATGAACTGGGTACGGCGCTCTCGAAATGGGTTTATAAAATTATCTTTTTCATTACTGTCTGATTTGAATGGAATTTGGAAATTTTCTGGAGTTCATTTATTTCAGTTCGCTTGTAATTTCAGTGATTTTACCTGATCAGTTAGTCACTGTTATTTGTAAACTAGTTTTGAAAGACTCAAATTTCCTCCTACTGATCTGTTAATTATTGTTTTCGCTTAGCTTGAAAGAATGCCATAGTTCAAAATTTTGAATTTATTTAATTGGTAATGGCCTCTAAGCTACTTATTCGTAATATTAGCACCGTGTACCCAAAAGACTATATCTTGCTCTTCACTGGTGAAAGCCTCTGAGTTACACAAAGATCGAGACTTCGAGAGTATGAAGCAATTACTTAGGGTATGTTAGACCAAATATTATGGAACTAATGAACTCTCTTAAAGATTACTCGATAGATTACTAACTTACTTATGGTGTGAGGATAGTTGGATGATGTATCAATTCAATTGATAAGAGAAGCTCCTCTATCTCAAGGAGAATCTTGATCCCGTGAGCAGTGACAGATCTAATCAAGGAGGAGAATTATCGTATTCGATGGATGAGTTACTGAATAGACGAGAATGGCCAGAATCGTTTTGCAAAGAATCTACAGTCCTATGATATGAGTGTACACAGCAAATTCTACCTAGCATTTTAGAAAGAGGTTCATTCTACATGTAACTAATTAGACTCATGTATCCGAAAGGAACATGATCCCTTTTATTAGTGAAAATGTATGGTATGGAGAAACCACTAACTTCGTATTTGATAAGTTCAGATTTCAAATTAATGGCTGAAATATGTTATAAAAAGGATGCAAAATTTATAATTGTGCACTCGGTTCATTTCCCATTGTTAACTTGCTCAAAGGGAACTTTCTCAATCCAAGTATTTTGATTTTGTATACATAGTTATAGACTGACTAGTTTTTACTTTTCCTTAGTTTAAAACCAACCCACTTTTAACTTTGAAGTTCAAATAGAAAGGACTTTATAGATGGGGTAATTTATATTTAGATTTTTTCTAATCACCCGTGGAACGACATTCTGACTTAAATCCACTTTTATTACTTGAATGACCCGTGCACTTGCAAAGGATCTAGACCAAACACATTTTCAAACGTGCTCTCTCTCATTGTGAGGAACAACATATTTTATATCTTTATTCAACAACAAGCTTAAGGCCATTGCTAGGACTGATGGTTTTGGGCATGTATGAGAATTCAAAGGTGCTAACAAGTTTTCTACTCATAAAATTAGTCAAACAAAGACTCGAGAAGCATGGGAATCTTTTGTTCGTTCCCACATACGGTGCCAATGCAAAGGTTCTCAAGATCCTTCCAAAAGAATTTGCTTTTATTTTTCCAAAGTAGAACCCAATGCCTTTCGTGCACATCTTCATACATTATATACCCATCGTGGGGGGCTACATGGTGGACGATTATGAGATGGACGATTATAAGTGACCGTCAATGTCCTTATGTTACTCATTAATTTGTACATTAACCGCGTCATAACGCCTATCGAGGTGGATAACAAAGCATGCTCCTCTTGCTTCATCTTCAATGCCCGATGCGGCCTGTTTACTCGAGTATCGGATCCCATCCACCTGATGCCGAGGTGGTCGAAGGTACACGCCCGACCTTCTTGCCTCGCCAAGCTATATCACCATATGGGTGTCACGTGATTGAGTTCAGTCATCTACATGATCGCCACGCGAGCCAACTTCGTCCTGCCCATTCCAGAGAAATTCATTTACATTAATGAAATTAATTTGCTAATGGGGGCTATTTATATACCATAATTGTTACATTTATGTAATAACCATTATATTACTATGGAACACAATTATCCTTAATTTGACATAATATATAATTTAATGTAATACAATCATCCTTAATGAAATATGATTTATTATACTAATGTAACACAAGGATGTGGATTTGATCTCTAAGCATTAAGGATGAATTTCTCTCCTAATGCCAAATAATGGGGCTTATCGATCAACCTATTAAGATAGTTTCATCTTAATAAGAAGGAGAGTGCATAGTTTCACTGACTGTTTGTAGAAAATTCATTTCACACTATTATAGGCAGAGTCAGTTCTACTTTCACTGATAATTAGTGTTATGATGCACTTTACATCATCTCCTTCCTCCGTCATCTTCAAAAATAGGCCATTGCAGGATATGTTTTCCTGCTTTTTTTCTGCAATCTAATCCGATCCACCCTATCAGGGACATGTTTGGGAATGTGCTAATCGGGTATCTGGCGGGGGTTTGGGCTTGATATATAAAATTCGTGTCTGGGTCTGCTGTCTCTAATTACAACACCTTACCCCGCCTCACCATCGAATAGCAATCTACCATTTTTACCACTTTATACATTCTCTCCTTGTTTGTATTTCTGGCATTTTTCTCCTCCTTTCTCATTTTAGAGCCGCCCCTCGTTTTTCTCCTCCTTTCTCAAGTATAGGGCTACCATTGAAGTTATTTCTATTGTCATTCTATCTTACAAATTGTCAACACATGGACTTCTTCAGCATTGATTTAGGTTGGGATTTATGAGGCATACTTGCAACTGCAGAGATAAATTACAAAGGTAAAGCATAAATGTAGCTCGCAGACTCTATAGTACCAAGACATAATGCCTTGAGATCAAGATTATTCGAAATAGCCCTTCTATTCCTACAGTAAAGAGTTTACCACACTTTCTCCAACCATGAGCTTCCTCATATCTATGGTGAGAATCTGAACAGACTCATCCGTCAAAACTTCTTCCAACTGGAGTTTCGATTGGAGGCCCTAAAGCAGTATATCATCGGGGTTGTTAGTCGCTAGAGCTTTTACATTTTCAATTAGGGAAATTGGTAGAGTGTTCTACTTCATTTTCAACCTATTGCTCATGTGAAATTTGTTTTCCTTCTTCTGGTTGCTTCATGTTGAGAATTTATGCTTGCTTTTCATATTACAAAGATTTTTTTATTTGATGAGTTTTGAGATAATTTTATGCTTGTTTTTTGTTTATGGTTGTATGATTTTTTATTAGGATGTGTGTTTTGAGACTTTTGATCAAGGTATCTGTTTTGATATTAAGAATTGATCTAGATCTCCTTTTTAAGATTTTTTATTTTTTATTTTTTTTCAAGGCAAAAGCCATGTTTGGTTATCGAGAAACCAAAGGATGCTGTAAGGAGAAAAACATAATAAGGCCGAAGGGGCGGAATGGAGATTTCAAGGAAATCGACGGGATGAGAAGACATATCCCACCCGACTCTGCCAGGGAATGTTCATATTTTGGGGACGAGTCGCATAGGGTGCCCACTTCAAACCTGTCCCATTGCCAACCCTAGGTATGGGCGTCACAAAACCTACGTGCACTCCAGGTTTTCCATGTGGGTGCATTGCCACAGCGGCACATGAAGGCTACAGGATAATCAATTATTAGAGATTTCTTATAACCATCACAGCTACTCTTGGATAGTGCATGTCCAATTTAGACTCAGTGACTTTTATTTTTTTTTTTCAAATATATAAAAGAAAATTTTATTACAAATTTAGAATTTAGGTTTCCATTATGATCTTGGGATATCTAAATATTTATAAGTAAATTTAATGCATTGTTAGCACAGAAAAATGATAAATCTTGGAGATGAAATCACGGAGAACAGAGGCGGCAACAAAGTTTTTTATTTATTTCTATTAACCATTTTTAATCACCACACATCACAATTGTCTAGGCATACTGCATCAATACAAAGCAAATGACCATAGTCTAACAGGAAAGGAGCTATATAGGACATAAGAGGAGCAAAATATGCTCCCATAAGGATTTGAATTATGTTCAGTTAATTTAGAGTTTTTAAAATCCAGTTACCAATATACTAATAAATTTTGCTCTATATTTCTAATAAACCTTTTTTTATGATCTCACGTGCTTTACACATAGCTTCTAAGGGCTCTAGTTTAGGCATGGTGAGCCCTTTCCCTTCAGCAGTGTCAATGGTTGTGTTGCCGATCTTCTTCCACTCATAGCACTGAATCACTGACCCCAAAGCCAAACCCACCACTGATGAGCCAGGCCAGCTCCAGGACAGGCTCTTCCTAATCCAAATGGTAGTAGTTTATAGTTTTCACGTTCTCCATTTTCGAACCTTTCTGGTACGAAACTTGTGTGATCTTCCCATACCTGAGATCTCAGAATGGCCCATGCATTAATCAATAACATTGTGCATCCTGGTAGATCGAATCTCCCTATTCGACAGCACCCACGACATATATGGAAGTAAAGAAATGCCACAGGAAATGTTCAAAGTTTCAAAAAATGATACTTGAAGGTATCTGCAATTTGGGAAGATCGGGTTCTTCTATTAACCGCTCCTTTCCCAGCATGACATCCAACTCTGCTTTGGCTTTCTCCAAAGCATCCGGATGGTTGAGGAGAAGGGTCATTGCCCATTCTAGTGTTGCTGCCGAAGTGTCGGTTCCAGCAAGAACTCTGTATGTATGAAGAATCAATTAACCCACCAAAAATTAATCAGCATTCTGTGAAATTTTAGAACACGAATTGAATATACAGCAAATATGAAAATGGAAAACGGAATAATTTCACTCACCAGAACAAGCCCTTTAATGATGTCGTCTGTGTAGTACTCTGGTTCTGTTTTTTGCAAGGATAAGAGATGGTCGATCATAGAATTATTATTAACCGAACTCCTATGAGCATCGATCAAACCCTTCAAGAGCTTATTCGTCTCTCTCATGATCTTCACCATCTTCTTCTCATGATTACCAAACCCAATCCATCTTAATATGGGGAAAAAGTCTGCAGGATTTGATGTCGCCCCTACCAATTTGAAAAGCTCATTAACAATCTCCCGAAAACGCGTAGCCTCCTCAAACTCCGCGTCTTCTCCGTAGTATCGCTTTCCGGCAACCATCGTCGTTATAATATTAAATGTCAGCTCTGAAAGCATCGGCGTCAGCTTTACCTTTGCAAAACCCTTCCGAGAATCTTGAGCTAATCGGAGGAGCAGTAGGTTGACCTCATCCTTCCGGATGCCTTCAAACATATTGAGGCGATTAGAGGAGAATATCTCCAGGGCGCTGAGGCGGCGGAGGTTGCGCCAGTGCTCGCCGTATGGTAACGTGGACAAGCGGGTGGTAGTTGAAGCCCGCGTTTGCCGGCCGCGCGGGCGAGGGCGGGTTGGCCAAGACGACGTCGTTCTGGTGAAGCATCTTCTACGGCGGAGGGAGAGGTCGACGACCACGATCTAGTTCCATCTGAGGAGAATGTTGACCGTACTGTGAAAGCGCTCTAGAGATCGATGAACCGGCGGTTTGAGGAGGTGGAGATGACCTATAATCGGAACTGCTGGCGGGCTCGGTGGGAGATTCCCATATCTTCTTATTTTTGTTCGGAACAAGATTCCGATCGCAAGCAAGAGAAAGACGAAAAGAAGGGACAGAGACGTGTGGCTGCACAGAATCACTTCCATAGTCGGGTTGTAGTGCATACACAATCGAAAGGATAGTTAAAGAGACAACCGCTTTCGGACCTGATTTTCAACAGTACTAATGCTTACATCTATTTATAAATGTTTGCTTAACCAATCCAACTTTGTTAGCAATCTAGAAATATCATCACTTACATTCGGATGATTCTAATATTCTGTTTTCGTGGAGACGAACTTGGATATTTTTGTGTCCAGTTCTTAACCACTTAACCTGGAGTTATTAACAATCCTAAAAATATTATTAAAGTGAGGAACTTTCCCAATATGCATTTACAATATCAAAATCCTTTTTTTCTTTTTTTGAGATTAAATATTACAAAACGACTATAAAATTATGATTATCTCTTATTACGAAAAAAAAAACAACACAAAGCAGATTATCAACATGTTTAAACGACCAAACATATACATTCGATACTGAGCCTATAAACTGACATTACTATCGGCTATTGTAATACAACTTCGCCTCTATAACATACCGGGGGCTAATTCATCGATTGATTTATCATCGATCAGATATAATGCTACATTCAAATCCCCAAACACAATAAACGTTATACCACGACGATAAAAATCAAACCGTCGTATTGAGATGACACAATCACCCGGGTCAGGACAAGACGACGCATAACTACACGTGCGAGCAAAAGCCGCGATAACATTCACACATCGCACCAAGAGTAACTGAAGAAGCCCCAGAGTGGGTATGTCCTCCCCCCAAAAAAAAAAAAATTTCAATGTCAAAAATCAAACCCATAACCTTGATGTTAAAGGGAAACCAAGGAACCACACTAGCCCATGTTGCATATTTCACTTGTATGTCCCCCTTAAATTTATATATTGTTCCCCACATTTTTTGGCTCACCATGCAACATGTCCCTTCAAATCATGAAAAAATAAAAATAAATCTATATTTATGTATGAATAATGTAATTTTATGAGAAAAAAAAAATGAAAAGAGGTATAGCGAGCTAAGGTGATTCCAGACCTGGATAAGAAAATCACCTTTTCTCACTTAAAAGAAAAAAGTTAGCATAAAAAAGGTTGACAGAAAAGAAGCCTAGGTATTTTTATACGTGATGCAATGTAAAGAGAGGAGTCAATGCCATTTTCCTTAGCAAACAAATGCTATGTAATAAAATTTTAGGAGTCAGAAAACGATAAAAATGTCATTATGGCCCTTGATTGGTTTTAAAAAGCTTAAGAGAATTTGTGGTGCAAAAGTTTTGAAATGTCACATCCATCGATTTTTCGTATCACAAAAAATAATAATTGCACCTGAAGGGTCAATGTGAATCCGATAGAGTTCTAGAAACACAATATAAAAATTAAAAAATAAATATAAAAAAAAAACATGATTTGAAAAATAATATCAATTTTAATGTAGTTTTTTTCATATAGATTTTTCACTTTCGGTGATTTGAAAAACTTTAGAAAATGTTTTTTTTAAAGAAAAAATAATATTATTGATTTAAACTTATAATAAATCGATAATATATAATGAAATAATATTTAAATTAATAGCATAATAAATCGATATAAAACCTATAAATTTAATAAAATAATGATTAATATCTATAACTTCGCCTTCAATATATCACGATCATAATTGATATCTCTATCGATCATAATTGACATTCTACGATCATAATTTGATATTCTACGATCAAATATATCTCGCTCATACACCGCCTCCACATAAATAAAAAAACGCCAATGTCAAGACGACAACAACACTACGTGAAGAACAAACCAACAATAAACCAAACGTCGGTAAAACAACGATAATACAAAAAATAAAATAAAACCTAAATTTATGGTATCAATTTTACAAGAATAAAACGAAGTTAAAATATTTAGAAGACGATTTTATGTCAAAAATAATAATAAAAAATCACCATTTTTTGCTTAAAAAATAGGGTATGTTAAAAAATATGAGAGCAAACGAGATAAGGGCAACCAAGCTCAAGGTAAAATCTTTTCCACTTAGAGAGTTTTTTAAAAAACACTTTTAAAAATACTAGAAAGGTTTTTCTTTAAATATAAGGTTTTCAAATTTTAGAAATATAAACCAATTCTTACATAGATGTGAACCCTTTCCTCTCGTCTTTGTACTGAGTTAGACATATGAACTAGGAAATATATCTCAAGGAACACTTTTCACATGGAAAAACGCACCCCAAATTTAAGATGATTTCTCAAGTATAGAATGAATTTTTAATTTTCTTTGGGCTAAATGTCGAAAAAGCCCGATAATCAGACCAACTAGGCCACCCATCACGCCCATTATTCATCAACACAACATTGGCCCCATTCATTGTTATCAAAGAAATACCTGATGAATATTCTTTTGGAGATGGAAACCATTGAGAAATAGAGATGGAAACAAAGTATTTTATTTATTTCTATTGACCATTTTCAGTCATCACGCATGGTATAACAACAATCCAAGTAAGTATACTGCATCACTACAAAGCGAATGACGAGAGCGCAAACGTCAATTAAATTTAGTCTTCTTTTTCTTTCATAATCTCACGTGCTTTGCACATGGCCTCTAAGGGCTCCAGTTTGGCATGAGCCCTTTCCTTCAGTGGTGTCAATAGTTGTGTCGCCGATTTTCTTCCACTACACTGAATCAATGATCCTAAAGCCAAACCCACCACTCGTTGAGCTAGGCCAGCTCCAGGACAGGCTCTTCTTCCTAATCCAAACGGTACTAGTTTGTAGTTTTCACGTTCTCCGTTTTCGAACCTTTCTGGTAGGAAACTTGTAGGATCTTCCCATACTTGAGGATCTCTGTGAAGGGCCCATGCATTTATTAATAGATATGTGCCTCCTGGAATATCAAATCCTCCTATTTGACAGTAATCTGAGGACATATGGGGCACTAAAAGAGGGGCAAATATGGGTAAATCATGGGAATAAACACAAGATCAATATTTTCCCCTCACTACGACCTGTTAGAGCCAATAAATGCCGCGCAAAAGCATTACGCGAGATAATCACAAAAATAACAGTAGAATTTTAACGTGAAAACCTCCCCCAAAGTGAGAAGAGTGAAACCACGGACCTTGTCTGAGTCCACCCAAATATCCACTATAATAATTCTAGTGATGAAACCCACTTAAACAAGGTGATCCTAAACAACGAATCATCCAAATATACATTAAGATAGACACTAAATCAAAATATATTGACAAGATTCCCAATCTAACTCATTGGAGTAACCAAGTTTTTTTATGCCGAGTAAAAATCATTGCCGTAATTTTTCTTCAAACCCACGGCCGCAATTTTTCTTTCCGCACAGAACACACACACAAAGAGCGTTGAGCCGCCGCTCGCTTTTCGCTTCTAGAAAATGCCCACAAGACACACCCGCTTTCTCGTCTAGAAAGACGCTCGGGTCGCCGCTTCCCAAACCTACCACGCCAGGCCGGAAAACCGCCCCAAAAGAAAACCCCGGCCAGCCGCTTCCTCACTTTCATTTTTGAATAAAAGTGTATGTCAGGCAGCTCTAATGGGCTTTTGCTAAAATGGGTCATTAAATAAACATCAATGACCTACATTACAATCTCCCCCTCCAGCCCAACATAAGGGGAGATAACACTCTAACAACTCACCAGTCCATGCTCTACCGACCAAGACAAAGCTTCACTTCTCTCCGGTAACAACTTTTTGTCATCATATCGGCTGATATTAAAATCATGAATCTTCTAAGCTTCATAAGCTCTTTCCAACGACATCTCGTAACTAACGATATCTCACATCAATGTGCTTTGTACGGAATGGTAATGCATATTTCGCCAGTCCATAGCACTCTGACTATCACAAAACACAACATACTCATCTTGCATCAACCCATCTCGACAAATCTCTTCATCCATAACATCTCTTTTGGTCGCCTGGCCGGCTATATTCTCGCCTCAGAGAGATTGTGCGACACACTTCAGAATCTCTTAGACTGGCATGAAACAGCTCTCCCAAGAAAAGTGAATAAAACCCGCGTAAGTCGACTTTCTACCATCAAGGTCACCCGCCATAATGAAGATCTCAGAAACCACATCGGTTTTGAACCCCAAACTCAAACACAATTTTGAAGTACCCTCAAATATTCAAGATCCATTTCACTCGTCTCAATGCTCCTTTCCCGGATTTGAGAGAAATCTACTCACTTACTAACAAAGATGTGCAATATCAGCTCAGACAAACCATAATACATAAGACTCCCCACTGCCGAGGAGCAAGGAAGGAGGCCATCTTTTCTATCTCATGTAAGAGGGCATAAGCCGCTGCTTAAAGTGATTGGCTAGAGGTGTGCTAACTGATTTAGCATCTTCATATTGAACCTTTCAAGCACACGTTCAACATACTTTTCCTGTGACAACCACAACTTCTTTGCCTTTCTATCTCGAGTAATTGCGATACCCAACATTTGTTTTACAGCCCTAAGTCCTTCACGCCAAAGGACTTGAACAACCTCTCTTTCAACTTGCCAATCAATTTTGAATCATTCTGCTATTAACATATCATCAACATAAAGCTAAAAGAATAATGAAGTTGCTTCATCCAGAACTTCCTCAAATAAAACACAATGATCTCGTGATCCGTCCTTCGTATACTGTGGCTCACCATAGCGAATCAAACTTCGCACACGCTCACACATTTCCAGCCCATAAAGACTTTTCTTTAATTGCAAACCATGTGCTCCTTACCTTTACTTTAAACCCCTCAGGCCATGACATATCGTGAAATTTCTTCATTCAAATCACCATGAAGAAAAGCAATTACATCTAATCGCTCGTGCTCGATACCTAAACTAAAGAATAAACTCAAAACAACTCGATCAAGCACATTTTCACAACCGAGAGAATATCTCATCGCCACACACTTTTTCTAGCCTAAACCTTACTACTAAACGAAGCTTTATATCAAGAATTTTCCATCACTATCTTTCTTCAACTTGAACAACCATTTGTTCCTAATGCCTTCGCCTTGAAGTTCCACTAACCATAACTGCCATTCTTTTAACAGCACGCATTTCTTCTCGCATAGCCTTTCATCCAAATTTTTTACCTTATCTCGCATGAGTCTCCGTACTTCTTGAAATTCCTTCGTCTCTCATCGCATCACATACTCAAGAAGGATACTTGGATGATGGACGACTCTCCTATTAGTCCTTCGACTATGGCTCAAACGACTTATTATGGCGCCGCCCCCTGCCAATGTTTTGATCACTCTTCGCATCCTATCAACCATCGTCTCGTGTTTATCACCAAGCCATCTCAAGCCCCATCTATAGTACGCTGTAAAGGAAAATGAATAATCAGAGGATCAATAACACCATCATCAGGATAGCTTTAACCTTTTCTACTTCACAATCAAATAAATTGATCTTCATAAAATACATCTCTACTGAAAATCTTCTTTCACTGCCGGATCCTGTTAATTCGTACTCCAAACTCTTCATTTCCATACCAACGCGATACGGAAAAGCTTTCTCACATCAAGACTAATTCTCATTTTAGGACATGTGCAAAAGCCTTAAAAACCTTAAGATGATCAGAAACAACATCTTTTCCCCACCATACTCCTTCTCCGGGAATGTCAAATCTAAAGGAATCTGAGGAGACTCCATTTATCAAGAATGTTAGCACGACAGCTTCACCCCAAAACATTTCGTGGTACTACATTTAAGAAGGATGCATATTTGACCTTCTCAACACAGCGGGTTCATCCTCTCCTCAGAACACCATTGTGTCAGGAGTACCGTGAACCGTCTTCGCTGTCTAATACCACGCGGTCGAAAGTTAGCTTCTAAACTCATTTGATGTATACTCACTTCATTGTCAAAAGACGAAGACATTTCAAAACTTTCCGCTCTTCAACTAAGGCATGAAATTTCGAAAAACTGATACACTCGATCTTGGGCCTTCAACAGATAAAAACCCACACCTTTCGATGCATCATCAATGAATGCCACAGTTGACGGTTTCCACCAAGGACTCCACCTCAAAGGACCACAAACATCAGAATAAACCAATTCCAAAATATTAGATTTCCTTTTTGAAGATTTAGAAAAAGAAACTCTATGATGTTTTCCAAATAAACAATAATCACAATGGTTAAGACTGCCACCTTTAGTAAAAGGAATGAGAGCCTTTTTTGCCAAGATACGTAACCCTTTCTCACCATGCACTCCAATCTTTTGTGCCATAAATCGGGGGAGGAACCATCTTCGCCGCATTCAATCTATCTCCACATATTTTCACACTGTCTCCGTAAAGTGTGCTTAACCTTGCCTCTAAAGAAATACTAAAGAACCTCGTAAGCTTCCATTTACCGTTACCGAAGTAATTCACATATCCTTCCCGATCCAAGGCAACCTGTAAATAAAGATTAAGATCGCAGTCGCGAACACGCCGCACACTCGCAGTCAATGAACAACCAACGCCCGGGTCCGTATGCAAACATCACCAATACCCACACCCGAAAGAATTCTGCTACTCCATCTTCACAAAGCACTGTGTTTTTCGGCCTGACGATAAGAACTCTTATTAGGAGTAACATGATAAGAGGCCGTCAGATCAATAATCCACTCAACCTCATTATCTCAGAATAAAGTAAACATTCTTCATCTCCAAAATAGAACCGCCACATCTCTGGCCGATAAAGCAAATTAAGATTTTATTTTCATCTTTCCTCCGATTTTGCCTTCTTTGTTCCCGCTTCCAAGCATAACAATTTCTTTTCTATATGTCCTTCCTACCTGATAACACTTTCTTCTTTCACTGTGACTTTCCTCCGGATTGCGAATTTCTCGGGATTTACCACGCACTTTAGGTTCTCTATTTAATTTACCCCGTTTCTCTGCGGACAAGAGCCTGTCTCGTAAGATATTCTCGCCTTCCTTCTCGCTTCTTCATTAAACAACCGTCTTTACCATACTACACGTCCATGCAGCACCGTCATTGTGAAATTAGCTACTGCCGAGATAACTAGAGTATCCCAACTATCCGGCAAAGAACTCAAAGTAATAATGCTTGCAACTCATCTTCAATCTTCATCTCATAAAGATGAACCTGCTCACCAACCCTCAGAGCCACCGGGGCGTGCTCTCGCTACGCCGTGCCCATTTTTATACTTCGATTTACTAAATTTCTCTAATCAGCGGCTTTATTCTCGTGCAATACTGTGATACTGACTCTAATTTTTCCAAAGTTCTCAAGAAGATCGCCTCCCGCGACACGTGATGAAACACACCGGGCCCACCCACCTGTCCCATTAGAGCTACTGCTTTTCTATGCACGATCTTCCATTCCGCTTCGACATATCTCGGCCACTTTATCCCCATCAATAGCATATAAATCCTCGCACAAAGCACATCTTCCATTCTCGGGCTTCCAAATGTAATAATTGGGACGAGGTTGGTCTAATCATACCCGGCCCCCCATTCCCTTCTCCATTTTAAACCAACACAACCACAATACCTGCATAATGTAACTGCGCCTCGATACCACTTCGCGGGGTCAAACACAAGATCAACATTTTCTTTACATTTAACTCAGAAATAATAAATACGCAAGAAAAGAATACGCGCGAGATAATCACAAAATAACAGAATTTTAACGCGAAACCTCCCAAAGCCGGTAATATGAAAACCACCCGACTCATTTTGAACAATCTAAATATCCACTATAATGACTTGCGACAAAACTCCACTCTAAACAAGCGATCCCAAAACAACGAAATCATCCAAATATAAATAATAAAATAATAAAAGAAATCTACCAAATCAAAACAAGGCCAGACAAGATCTCACCTGAACCCGGCCAGATAAATCAAGTTTTTTTATGCTGTATAAAAACTGCTTGTCGCAATTTTTTTTCTTCAAACTCCTCGCTGCTGCAATTTTTCTTTCTCGCACAGAACACACACACAAAGACAAGAGCCGCCGCCCGTTTCTCGCTTCCAGAAAAATGCCCACAAAGACACACCCGTTTTCGCTCTGTAAAGATCACGGCTGCTGCTCCCAAATCCCAGCTGCTGCTGCTGGAAAAAACTGCTCCCAAAAAGAAAACCCCGGCTGCTGCTCCTCACTTTCATTTTTGAATAAAAGTGTATGTTGTAGCCCTAATGGGCTTAAGTAAAAATGGGCTGCCAAATAAACATTGGGCTGGACCCACATTACAGAAATAATCTTAAAGTTTCAGAAATGATGTTTTGAAGATATGGCAGTTTGGGAAGATCGGATTCTTCTATCAACCGCTCCTTTCCGACTTGAATATCCAACTCTGCTTTCGCTTTCTTCAAAACTTCTGGATGATTGAGGAGAAGGGTCATTGCCCATTCTAGAGTCCCTGCTGAAGTGTCGGTTCCAGCAAGAATCAGGACCTGTATGTATGAAGAAGTAAGAACCCACCAAAAATTAATCAACATCCTGTGAAATTTTAGAACGCAAATCTGTCAAGCAAACGGAGTCATAAATTGTTACCGTTTTTGAAAACTATTTTCTGATCTCTGAAAACAAGGACAACAGGTAAAACAGGAAAACATTTCGTTCGGAGGACAAACCAAACAAACCCATAAATTTTCTCACCAGTACAAGCCCTTTAATGATGTCATCTGTATAGTACTCTGGTTCTGTTTTCTGGAGGGATAGCAGGTGGTCGATCATAGAATTGTTATTCACCAAACCCCTGTTATTACCGCTTTTATGCTCATCGATCAGACCCTGCAAGATCTTCGTTGTCTCTCTCATGATCTTCTCTATCTTCTTCTCATTCTCTCCATACCCAATCCATCCCAATAAGGGTAAAAAATCAGCCATATTTCCTGCTGCCCCGCCCAGATTGAAAACCTCACTAAAAATCTCCCGAAAACGCTTAGCCTCCTCAAAATCCGCGTTTTCTCCGTAGTATCGCTTTCCTGCAACCATCCTCGTTATAATATTAAAAGTCATCTCCGAAAGCATCGGCCCTAACTTACCTTCCAAACCCTCCGGCGAATCTCGCTAATCGAGCAGTAGAAGCTTGACCTCATCCTTCCGAATGCCGACAAACATGTTGAGGCGATTCGAGGAGAATATCTCCTGGGCGCCGAGGCGGCGGAGGTTGCGCCAGTGCTCGCCGTACGGTGCCGAGGCCATGGTGGTGTAGTTGAACCCCACGTGCTTGCCGGACGCCAGGCGAGGGCGGTTGGCCAAGACGACGTCGTTCTTGGTGAAGCATTCTTCGACGGCGGACGGAGAGGAAACGACGACCACGAGCTGGGATCCGAATCGGAGAGAGAATATTGGACCGTACTTTTGTGAAAGGCTCTGTAGATATCGGTGAACCGGCGGTTTGAGGAGGTGGAGATGACCTATAAACGGAACTGCCGGCGGGCTCGGTGGGAGATTCCCGTATCTTCTTCTTCTTCTTCTTCGGAATAAGATTCCGATTCCAAGCAAGAGAAAGCCGAAGAGAAGGGAATGGAATCCCAATTCCATAGTAAAGTAGTTTTTTACCAGATGTTTTAATCAACGGTACTATTGCTTACATCTGTTTAGATATACACATTTGTTGACGAATCCAGCTTTCCTAGCCCTATAAATATTAAAATATACTATAAAGGAGTTTCCACAGTATGTATATAAAACGTAGTATATATAGAACATTAAAATCATTTCATATATTACAAAAAAAATACTAGAAAATCTCTTAAAATATTTATAGAAAAAACTTAAATGAAACCCCAAACTTCTTTCTAAACCTAGCGCCCCTTCTTTCTTTCAAGCCATTGTTCTTTAGAGAGAAGAATTATTTTTTTTACAGCCTAAAATTATATCTTTCATGGTTTTCTTCATTTAGGTTTTTTATTTTTAATAAAGTGGGCTTTTATTTTTCCTTTATTTTTATTTTTCGTATTTTTATAGTCTGATTTATTACCGGTTGTTTTGTGACAGACATATTGTTGACTGATTGCTTGTTGCAGTGGTTAGTTATGTCATCAAAATTTGTGCCCCAAATTTGGAATCTTTGATATTTTGTATTTGTATAGATTGTAATGCTAAAGATTAAATTTATCTCTTTTCCAAAAAAACTCAAATGGGATAAGATGATGTGATGTTATTTTAATAGCTCAATTTTAAAAGAAAAAGAACTTAAAATATTACTAGAAAAGCATGTTTAACAATCATACACTATTTTCTATTTTTATTAAAAATTAAAAATAAGAATATTATTTTTACATAAGAATATCTTTTTTGTAAATAAGAATATCTTTTTATTATCTTCTAAGAGGGCTTTAAAAATAATCATTTAAACATTTAAAAGGATTAAAAATAAATTAATAAACATAAATATTATTTATAGAATATATTTAAAAAAAATTGCTTGAAATAGATTTTTAAGATGTTGAAATAAATTTTCATTGTACAAAATATTAATAACATTCTTTTAAAAAAATTACAAATAGATGCTGTTTTCTAAATTCTTGTTGATGGTATACTTAAAATCTTATGCCGGTTTTTCAATTAAGGAAACTTTTTTAGACTCTATCCATTTTTATTTCAAAAATAAAAGGAAAAATACAAATGATAAAAAAAATAAGGAAATGACGTCATACCTAATGTTGTGCATATGGATGTTCTCAAGCACAACTTTATTTTTATTATTATGTTTTTTATGTTAGACCT